>OZ025300.1:228970542-233970542 GCA_964019185.1 Maratus speculifer
GCAATTTTTTGATGGAATCAGCCATTTTTCCAGGTATTTTTCTGACAAAATTTGAAGATTTTTTGGAATTTTTCAACAAAATGAGCAATTTTTTCGTGAATCTTTTTACAAAATTTGCAGGAAATTAGTTGTTTTTTCATAATCTTTTAATGTTTTTTTCACGATCCTTTGACGAAATTACGCATCTCGCGGGATATGCAAGAGCTATTTTTTCGCGTCCGGTCTTCATTTTTTTGTATAATTTATGCACTATAGCACATCTGCAGCATCGATGAACATGTATTACACAAACAGTATCTACAAGGGTGGGGAAAAGCTCAGCAGCCAGAAAAATGCAACATACAGTTGAAAAATGTTATGACAAAATTTATCAATAGCAAAAAATAATTGGTTACTATTATTACAATTATTTTCATAATTTATTCCTTATAAAATTAAGAAATATATATAAGATAGGGATGTTTAATATGGAATAGAGCTTAACACGAGTTTCAATCCCAGTAAATTTGGAAAGTTGCAAACTATACTAGCTGTTTTTTTTTTTTTTTTTTTTTTTTTTTTTTTTTTTTTTTTAAAGGAGTTTTTGGCATATTTTTATAGGTTGCAGTCTTGCAATTTTCCAAGACTATCTAAAAATTCATTTTTGACCTTGAATATCATATAAATGAAAACATAAAGAAATATCTTCCATTGGAAAAATCATACATTTAAATCTAATCTAATCGAATGTGAAGTTATACTTTATACAAAAGACATTAACTACTTTTAAAACTATGTATTCTTCAGAAACTTACATTTTTGTAAAACTCATGGTGTTGAAATTGTCACTCCCTATTTCTTTAATGGCAACTGAAGAAAAAGCAGATTATACTAATTTTTGAAACTCACTTGAGCCAGTTTAATATAAAATGAAAGGTATTTCTTAAACTAATGGATTTTTTTTTTTTCGGACTTTTTATAAAGTTTTTTTTTTATCTTTTAAAGAAGTTCCTATTTTGTATATTAATAAAGTTCCCTTTTTGTATATTAATTAATCAAGATTTGTTTTTGTATTTATCTCATTGTCCATTAAATAAACTATATTAGGTGAAAATTGATTCCATCATTTACAATGTTTTATTATAACCTGGCATACAGGGTACAATGAAATACTGGAGAATTCCATCATAACAGACTAACAGTCATCAATTTAAAAATAACCTTATCTCATTAAAAAAAATACTAATTATGTAATTCAAAAAGGGCTATAGTTAACATATGATATTTTATTAGAAGATAAATATAGGTATATGAATAAATTATTTAATTTAAAAAATTATTATAAAAAATTGTATTGCAATAGATAAACAGGAATTGACGCTTTTTGGATATCTTAATACTTATCTCCATTACTTATGAAATGTACAATTTATTATAGGGATGTACCGAGTACTTGGTATCTATTTGGTATTCGGTTACCGAATATTCGATTAGGCCGAATATTTAACTATTCGGTAAAGCCAAATATGAAACTATTCGGCCAAATATAATGCTTAATAAAGCCTTTTAAAAACTTTTCACAATTTCTACTTTTAACTGTCAATTTATAAATATATTTAAAATAATTAGAAATAAAGTCATATTTGAATAAAATAGAATGTTTTTACATTATTTTTTGCTGTTTTTAAAGTTTAATTTAAGAAAATTAACCATGAGAAGGATTAAAATTATGATTTACTGGGATTCTCCTTAGGAATAAATGATGCGAGTGCAGATGCAATTTCCTAAATTTTAAGTATATTGTATTTCATCTCACTCTAGGTCAAACTTGTGTTTTCGTTTGTTGCATTAACAATAAATTAAGATACCATAACTATATTTTCAACTCACATGTTTTGATTTCTGTAAAATGATATGATGAGAAGGATGGAAAATGCCACCATTCATAAGAAAAGAATTATGAGCTAGACATTCATTTATTCAGAATTAAGTTGAAAGTATTTATACTTTATACTGAAAAAAATCTGCCTTGAGTTATTTAAAAAGAACAAATATGAGACTGTACAGTTTTCCTTCAACTATTTTTTCAATCTTTCTCTTTGATTTCAAAATGTTTGTTTCAATTCACAGAAGAAATCATGAAATTAAAAATTTTATTAATTAAAAAAAGTCTCAATTATGCTCCTAAAAAAAAAAAGGCAGATTTTTTTTCGGTTTAGATGCAGTATCTTCCCGCGAGCCGCCATTTTGTTTCCCTGTTACTTCTCATACATTATTATTTACCTAAAACTACAAAATGCAACTGAAATGGTTATTTAATGATAGAATCATACATTTCAAAAAATGATATGAAATTAAACAAGACAATTTACTTTGGAAATTCAAAGATTGAAAGATCTAGTTTTTAATAGTAAAAATAGCTTGATTTACTTATTCATTTATTATGTAAAACATTCAAGTAAAGTGAAAATAAATTTTTTAACATGCATAAGCCTTAAAAATATTTATTTTATGTTTCCTCAGAAAAATAATTGCAAAATAATGATAATAATAGCAATTTGTTAGAAATAATAAGGAAACGAGATGGTCGCTCGTGGGAAGATAATGCATCTGTTCCTAAAATTGTTTTAAAAAATAACATTTTAATACTTTTAAACTTTGAAATATAAAAAGTATTTGAAAAGCCGAATATTCCGTATTTGGCCCAACAGTTACTATTCGGCAGGGTTCGCCGAAGTGGGCCCAGCCCGAAAAAACCCGCCCGGGTTTTTTCGGGCAGGCCCACTTGAAAAAACCCATCAAAAACCCATTTGTGGGTTTTTTCAAATTTTCTCGTGTTTTCACAACTGTATCATCATTTAATCTAAGATATGAGAATGGAAAGATAAGACAATTTAAATATATTTCAAACTAACCATATTTAAAAGAATTTCTAAGTATTGATAAAATGACCATAAAATAAATTAGTTTGTAAATAAGGAAGATTTTCATGGCTATATATTTTAAAATGCATCCAAGTGCTTTAAATCTTAATGTATACCTAATGATGGCGCTTGAAATGTGATCCCCATCCTGATTGCTTGTATTGTTATAGCTTTTAAGATTAATCGCAACATTTATTATCCTGCTTCAATGTTCAATGAAAGTTTATACAGTAATTTTCAACACAAAAATGGTGACAGATTATACAAAATTCCCAGTATCATGGAAAGTCAGGAAAATATCAAAATATACAGGAAAAGTCAGGGAATTTACAAATAATTTCTAAAAAAGTCATAAAAAACATTTGAGTGAAAAAATGAAAAATGACACAAAATTCATTAAACAGTTGGAAAAAAAAAACAAAAAAGATTGAAGTATGATTGCAGAAAAAAATTTTGGCAAAAGATTGTGAAAATGAGTATCAAATTTTGTTGTATGCTCATTTGGTCAGAGAATTTTTCTAGATTTGGTTTGGGAAAGTCAGGGAATTTTTTGAGATTTGGTCATGGAAAGTCAAGGAATTTACCAGTCATGTTTTGCTGGAAATCCTGTTATATATATATATATATATATATATATATATATAATACCATTATATATATAAAAGAGTGAAAAAGTTTTAGTATAGTACTTTTATAATTTCATTGTTAAAATTATTACTAATAATTAATTTTTGTAAAAGCAAATTATAATGATTATTATTGTCATTACCTTTTAACCTTTAACCTCATAAACTTTTTGTAATCAATTAGTTATTTTAAATTGTATTTAGTAGTATAAGTACCTTGTTTTCAAACATTCTGAACCATATTTCTCTAATATAAATAACCTTGATGATATCCAAAAAACTAATAAAATCTAATCTAAAATGTATCCAGATACTTTAAATGATTGCTTACAGATGGCATACAAAAGCAAAACTAAACTAGTAGTAAAAGTGTATTGCCATTTACGATATAACTTTATAGATATGACTGACATTGACTTTTAGATAATCCAATTTAATACTATTGCAATATAAATGTTGCTTAAATTGTAGTATATATATATATATATATATATGTAAATTCTATTTTTTTCTTTACAAAAGTAAAAATATTTACATAAATATTGCTGCTTTAAACTGATTTCTATTGAAGTAAATGAAAGAAATTGCATAAATCAGTCTGTTTAACTTAAGATTTATATAAAGAAATTCAGTTGCACTTGATTTAATATATCATTCTTCCAGTAATCTAGTTCTATGAGATACAAAATAATCTTTTTAAATATATTTATATTTTCTTTTTATATATTTATTTTTATTGTTAATCTATACTTAATGCAAAATTATACCTTTGTTTCACTGATAAATGAAAAATTTAGGTACTATGCATGTGAAAATTAGAAACAGGGTTGGCAAGTTTTTGACGCATGACGGTTTTTACCGGATTTTACCATGGTTTTTACCGTCATGTCAAAAACCTCTTTGTCAAAAATGTCGAAAACTGTCAAAAACCTATTTTTTTAAATTTGTTTTTACATTATAATTATTGTTAATTTTCATCTTATTTTTAGTATTAAGTTGTTTTACATGAAATATTCAACATCAAAAAGACCTTAAAGTGTGTTTATCCATCTAAGAAAAATAAAAAATAATTGCATTAGAATACTAGTATGTATTGTACTTGTACTCTGTTAAAAGATCTAAAAAATAATCTAAAGCTATTTGGCATAGTCTAAAAGAAATTAGACTTTTTGAAGAAATTTTAAAACCCATAAGTTATTTCTTTCAATTCACTTTTAAATGTTTAACTATCACCTAAATGATTTTAAATAAAATGTACACAGGATATAAATAGTTTGACTTTAGAATAGCTTTAAAAAATCTTCATTTAAAAAATATTTCATGACTATTCGGTAAAAATTTACATTTAAAAATATAAAAGCTGGAATGGTCTGCAAGATTCATATAAGTTATAGTTAACAAATAAAAACTATGGTATATAATCGCATAAATTATTATTTTATTCCAATTTTTCTTAAATATTGTTAGGTTCTGTTAAATTTTAAGTCTAAGAGCTTTCACTTGTTATCAGGTTTTACAGTTTAAAATTTTATTAATTTAAAAATTAAGATTCTGCTTATTGAAGTGAAAATAATAATCACCATTTAATTGCATTTATGAAATGCATAATATAGGCATTTTTAAAATATTATCTAAGAATATTCAAATTTATTCAATGATCAGTCCATGCTTGGCATCTGTTGTCATACTATATAACAGCATTCTTACATCTCTAAAATGATTTTAATGTATTTTATTAAAAATGTAAATTGAGTGTTTTTAATAATTATAATAACCTATTATTATCATTTAATATTAGTGTCCATTGCAGTTAGTAGAATCTATATTAAAGGAGATTATGCAAAATGTTTATTTCTTAAACTCAGTATTTTTAATTTTTTTTATTTAAGAAATGTTTTTCTTTTTAAATAAATTTAACAAATGTAGTTGTGAATAATAATAATAACAAGAAAAACAAGGCAAAATCAATTTAGAAATGCATTGTATGCTACACCCACACTATAAATTAGAGGAAAATTGAAAACGGTAGGTTTTTGACGGAATAAACCGGTAAAAACACGGTTTTTACCACTGTCATGTCAAAAACCAGTTTTTGACGTCGAAAACCCAACTCTGATTAGAAATGTGAAGAGTTCCCTAAAAAATTTTGATAAAACCCAAAAAAACCCGGGTTTTTTCAAAAAAGCCCGAAAAAACCCGGGTTTTAGACAGGGTTGGCAAGTTTTTGACATGCGACAGTTTTTGACGGTTTTAACCATGGTTTAAACCGTCATGTCAAAAACCTCCTTGTCAAAAATGTCTAAAACTGTCAAAAACCTATATTTATATGTAAATAAAAATATTTATTTACATATATATATATCTACCTATATTTATATTTAATAAGTAAAATTTATTTGCTTTTAATAAGGAAAATGTTTCTAAATATGTTGTAGGAAAAATAAATTTAAATTTTTGAAAAACATATTTTGAATAGTTAACAAAATCTCAGACTTTGGAAAACTTATCTTTTGTAATATTATTTATTAAATTTTAATATGGTTTTCAAAATATGCAGGGATACATTATGAAGAAATTTATTTATAACCAAACTTAGTGTATAGTTTAAAATAATATAAAAGATTATAGACAAGTTCCGTAATTGATTAGAAACAGAAAATTGTTCAAAACTGGTTATGTGCTATTGTATGCTACGTGGGGCAAATGAATTGCATTATTGAACTAAATTTCTACTTTGATAATTTCATTTGGATTGATTTCGATTATGTAATCAAATTAATTGGAAATATTTAATGAATGTTTTATTTTTTTAAATTATGTATTTTATAACATAATAAAAAAAACTATATAATATTTTGTGTTTTAGAAGTATTTTGTAGATTTTTTCTGTTTTGACTTTTACAATTGTTAGTTAGTTTTTTAAAAAAAATCAGTAATTCTGAATTTTAAATTATCAGTCATTTTTTGAATTTATACCTAACATAAAGATAATAAAAAACATCTGAGTATCTATTTACAATATTCAGCCTATTTATTTACTATGTTGAAAAATTAGCTTATACAAATACTTATGAGTTTCTTATTTCTTTTTACTGAATGCTATAAAATTTTGTTAAATATCTTAAGTATTCAGTTGTTGAATAATTACTTCTCATCTTACCTTGCTTTCAAAATAAGCATTATTTGTATTTTTAACACTATTTGTGTGTTGTGGGGCAGGGTGGAGAAAAAATTGTTATATAGTGTGTAATAATCATACATAAAATAAATTATATGCATTATATTTAAATTCAAATTAACCTATTAGATATTATGTATACAATTAGCTCTGTGAGAAGGGGGGGCAGTTGCCCTGTGCATGGAAACTTAGGGGGCACTATCCAAATTTATACTACAAATATTATTTTTTGGCCTGTCACAAGAAAAGGTTGGGTAGAGGGGCACCAAATTCTAACATTGCCCCTGTCACAATTTTCTCTTTACATGCTTCTATATATAATGTGTATAGCATAAAAAAAAAAAAAATAAATAAATAAATAAACACATGTATCAAGTTTTACACTTTTGAAAATCCTGCATTTATAACACTTAACTTGTTAACACTTGTAAATACTAACTATGACAAAATGCATACTAAATAACTTTAGATTTTTTTAAATATTAAAATAATAATAAATAAACGAGATATTTAAACATAATTTTTGTACAACTATTTCTGCATGCCCATTTCAAGATAAATTTCTGAGATTTGATCTATCATTTTTACTTTAATTTTTATTAATTAGAAATATTTAAAGACCTGCTAATTACCCACAATATAATTAAATTTCAGCATAATGTATGGCAACTGTTGCTAATTAAAAAAATTAACAACAAACTCTAGTGTATCACAGCAGATTTTAACTCTATGGGTTTTCGACAGGTTTTTGACGGTTTAATCCGGTTTAAACCGTCGTCATGTCAAAAAACCTTTTTTGACGTCAAAAACCCAACCCTGGTTTTAGACTACTGGGCCCAGTGGGTTGGGCTTTTTCAAAAAAACCCGGGTTTTTTCAAACCCTGCTATTCGGCTAATCGAATATTCAGTATTCGGTTCAGCTGTCGGCCGAATATTCGGCATTCAGCCAAAATCACTATTCGGTGCCTATCCCTAATACCCTGTTCACACCACAAACATAAGATATCTTAAGATTGCCGTGTTTGAAGTGGACCCTCCTGGAATTGGATACCTGTTCACATTGAAAAACTCACCTAAGATATCTCAACGAATATCACTGTATCTTTGAACTGAACAAATGTAACGTAAGCTCATGTGCTTGAAATGAAGATGGCCTCAAGAGCCAATCAGTAAAAGCGAAGCTTTACAGCCAATGAGAGTAAGTGGTTGTTCCTGGGTCATCCCATGTCAAATCAACCAAAAAAATTCAATATTCAACCTGACTATTTCCAATTTCAGTGAAACTGCTAGGGATCCTTCTCTATGATGATATAAATTAGAGCATATTTTTAATTTTTTTTTTTATCATTTTAAATTTTTATACAATTAATTCTTTAAATTTTGAAAAATCATCATTTTTTGACTTGCATAAATATTTTCAATTTTGAATTTCTCAAGCTCTATCAAACATAGAAAATTTTATGCCACTCATTTCAAAGAGGAGTTTATAAGGTTTAATTTGATATGCAAGTCGACTATGTATAATTAAAATAAATAAAATTTAAAAAAAATTTTAATTTAAAAATTTTTTTGTCGTTTTAAAAATTTTTGAAAAAATTTTGTTTGTTGTAATATTATAAGCTTTAAATTCTGAAATTTTTAGGGTGAGATCTCAATGGGATCAGGAGTTATGAAATAAAAGCTGAAAATTACCATACAAATCATAAATAAATAACAAAGTAGACAGAATTAAATTGCTATTTTAATGGTAATGTTTGCTTTTATTTAATAACTCCTGATCCCATTGAGATCCCACTCTAAAAATTTCAGAATTTAAAGCTTATAATATTACAACAAACATACAATTTTTTCAAAAATTTTAAAAATAACTATCTAAAAAATTTTCAAATTTTAAATTTTAAAAATTTTTAAATTTTATTTATTTTAACTATACATAGTCAACTTGCATATCAAATTAAACCTTATAAACTTCTCTTTGAAATGAGTGGTCATAAAATTTTCTATGTTTGATAGAACTTGAGAAATTCAAAATTGAAAATGTTTATGCAAGTCAAAAAATGGTGATTTTTTAAAATTTAAATAATTAATTCTATAAAAATTTAAAGCGATAAACAAAAAATAAAAATATGATCTAATTTATATCACCATAGAGAATGATCCCTAGCAGTTTCATTGAAATCGGAAAGGGTCAGGTTGAGTCACTGGTTGATTTGGCATGGAATGACCCTCCTGTATCTAGCCCGATCAAATTGATAACTCTCTGAGAGAGTTCCAAGCCTGAGATATCTTAACTATCCATAGTGTGAACAGGGTATAATTTATTATAACAAAGATGCATTTTCATTCTGAGAGAGTTCAGAAATATGTATTTCAAAAAATTTAACTGATGCCACGCCACAATATAGTTATGAAAAATATGTAATCTTACCTGTAAGAGACAAGCAAATAAACACATAAAAATAATTTATCATGATTATAAAGAATTTCATTGTATTTTCAGCTGTAGTAATGAATAAAATGTATTTCTCACAGATTATACATGCTTAGACTATTTGATAAAAGTATTTGATATCTAGAGTTTAATTGAAGTTCATTTAAAACTCCAACAATATAAAGTAATGTGTACATGCATAGTACCTTCATTTTTGGGGAAAACAAACACATTGTTTCCACTTTTTTTTGTAATGATAAACTCATGTTGAGTCATTTATTAAATTTGTTACTTGACTAATAAAATCTTTGGTCGGAGAAGAATTTTCTAGTGGAAATCTCACAACTACCCAACATCCAGTGGATACTTTATTTTCCTTAGTTTGATAAGTGCTTACTCTATTTTCCTTACTATTCTGAATATAGGAACCTGTAAGACATTTACTTTTTGAGATTTTGCAAGCATAAAGATATTGCTTAGAACCTAATAAAAATTTATTTAGATGGGGGAAATATCAAATTCTAAAAGGATGTTTTAATTATGTTTCTCGGCATGCAAAATTGTAGATAGGAAAAAAAAACGTAAACTTTGTTTCATTGTATCCTATCTTCCGCTATTCTATAATCGGCTTAAAAGACAGTTTTCGGCTAGCCGAATATTCGGTACACCTATGTGCCAAATATTTAATATTAGACAAAATCACTATTCGGTACACCCTAACTGAAAATTAGTATCGAAGATAAATAAGACATGGTAAATCGAATGAAGGAAAAAACAAAATAGGCGCTACTGTCGAAAATTCGAGCAAGTTACAACAGAAGTTTTACAAAAAATCTACAAATATATATACATATATTATAAATTATGTAACTACTCACATTTGTTTAACTTTAGAGACGAACACTTAAAAATCAATATCAAAATCTTCGTATCTAATTGTTGATGCAATTTAAAGTGTTATTTCAATCAAATCAAAGAAATTTTAACATGAAACAGGAGATTTCTCAAATAGATAGATAATGAGTCTATCGGCGATTGGAAAAAAACATTATACGAGTTCCTTAGACCTGACCGATATTTTTACGGGTTACTGCCTCGGGTGTCCACGTGATTAATAGTACAAAAATCTACATAATTATATTAATTCATTTTAAAATCTTTAAACGTTTAGTTCTTTCAAGAGTTTCGTGGACTGATTTTATGAGAAAATCTAAGTTAATATTGTCAGTCTTCATTAACATTAAAATACACCAGCCGGACCACGAAGCTCTCACGATGTAAACAAATTTTTTTTCAATTAATTTTAATTTTCCGGAATGAGTTTGTTAACTAAAACCAAGGAGTATATACTTGGAACTGAGTTCGAAGCTAAAGGGTTTGTTCAAGATGTATCGGGCCGCGCGTGTAGATAGCAGTGTCAGATGGAGTGATTAGTGTGGGAAGGGAACGTCTAGAAAAAAATGGGGTAGAAAACGGACACAACGCAGGGTTCGTACGCTTCCCTGCTGCGTTTACGCGGTCGACATCACATATAGTACAAGAGCCGACAGCATAAAACCCTATGTCATCGAGCACAAGAAAAATCTTTTATATTATGGAAGAGTAGTAATAGAGGAAACTAATGATCCATGTCTGCCAGAAGTGAAGTGGTGCATAAGCCAAAAATTGATACTACTAGTGGTTGACTCGTAGGTTTAGCATTGTATTAATCCTACACTGTTAAAAATCTGCTGTATTTTGCTGCAACGCACTCCACCGCTTGTATATAATATCTCTATTCCAACCAATGAGAAAGCTCCATTTCACGGCCAAGTAACCGTTTTCTATACAAGCAGGGGAGTGCGTTGCAGCAAAATGCAGCAGATTTTTAACAGTGTACAATCAAAAGCATGAAAACACGAAAAACTGGATACAGGAAAACACAATGCTAAGCATACGTGTAAACTGCTAGTGGTAGTCATTTTTGACTTATGCACCACTTTGCTTCCGGCAGAAATGGATAATGGAGGATATTCCAGCTACGTCATGATCACGTGGTCCAGGAAAAAACTTCTAGCATAAAGGAGGGAAAGCTCCATTAGACGCAATATAAATCCCCACCAGCCAATGGAATAGTTCATGGGGAAACTGATAGCAGCCTCTCCTCTTATCAGTTAGAAGCTCTTTGGGTAAATTACCGGTATCATGTGACTTTTTACAGTCTCGGACGCAGATTTGGAATATCCTCCATTAGATTCCCCTATTACTACTCTTCTATAAACTAAAGGTTTTTTTTCTTGAGCTCGATGACATAGGGTTTTGTGCGGTCGGCTCGTGGACTATTACAACAGTCACTTTAATACGCGATATTCAACGTTTTTAAATGGCCTGCTTAATGTTTTTGTCAGAATGATCTCGTATTTTAAATCTTAAAAAAGCAATCGAAATGCCAAATACTTTAAAGTATATATATATGTATCTTGTGGAGAAAACTTCATTTAATCAGATTTGAACTTGTACGACTTTCTAAAAATTCAGATCTTTTGTAATAAAAAAAAAAAAAAAAAAAAAAAAAAGAAAAGAAAAAGAAAAAACAGAAGCATTGATTGACAACCTGCTATCTACGGTGGCGCCCTTATACCTTTAAAAAATACATGGCCATATTTTAACAGCATTGCTTACCCCTCCTGTCTGCTACTCCCCCGCGTCCGTGATACCATAGTACATAAGCCCCTGAGCACTCAGTGTGCCCAGTGGTGACCATCCCCCTCAAATTCAATGACTCATATCGCTCCCCCCCCCCAAAAAAAAAAAATCTTTATACTTTAATATTGACCTCCCCCCCGCTAAATAGAATATCAATTGTAAAATATATTCTACTTGTAATCCACTGCACATTCAAAAAATAGCGAGTTGAGCATAGCGGAATGAGTTCTTATGGCCCTTATCTAGAATTTAAAGGAATAAAACACAGGAACATTTCTGAAAATTCAATGTTGAAAATTTTAAAAGTGATGTTAAAAGAATCAAGATTTACAAAAGATAGCGAGTTGAGTATAGCAGAATGAGTTTTTATTGCCCTTATCTAGAATTTAAAGAAAGAAAACACAGATACATTTCTGGAAATTTAAAGTTTAAAAGATTTAAAAGTGATATTAAAAAAAAGAAAATATTAAGAATTTAACCCCCCCCCCAAAAAAAATGTACTTTTTCTCAAAAAAATAAAAATAAATAAATTGTATGATGCATCTTGCGTCACCAAACCCCTCTCTTGGCACCCCTGCGTGTGCTGATGCTGACAGGCTAAATACAACGAGTAGAACTTAGTGCTCGAGAGTTAGGTCAAAGATCATACAATACGTTAGGAGTAGAAGATTAGATGAATCTGTTCGTTGATATGTTAGTTTTCGAGTGAAAGTGGAACTTTCGGCATTTAAAATTTATTATTTAACAAGTTCTGCATCACTGTCGGTTACCTATTTGGAATTAGAAAACGTATCACAACAAACAAATCATATTGAAAAATCTCCCACAATGTTTAAGTCTCAAGATGAACTGCCAAAAGAAATGACATTTTAAATTCTTGCTAGGGAGTTGGCGCAAGGAGGTTTACTAGAAAAATATTTGGCGAATCGGTGGATGCAATGAACCAGCCTACGATTGGATATCTCCCTTTGAGCGCGTTTCCCAGCAGAGCTGTTTGCATTGTTTAGTTTCAGTTAGTTACGGTTTCCAAAGCCTTCCTTTCTTTCCCTCTAAGTTCTTTGACCAGGGCTACACTAGATACCGGGCTTGCTCATTCCTTGTAAGAAACAATTTTAAATAATGCAATAAATGTTAGATTCAAAGTTAGAGACATTGCCTACATTTAAAGAAAATTATATAAATATATGAAATAAGGAATAAAAAATGTTACATAAAGAAAAATTGTAACGATTGCTAATGCACACTTACATTGTAATTTTTTTCATTTAACATTGATCCTGCTGGTCTTCAAAAAAGCCCATCTAATGCATCGTCCAGTTTAAGTAAGTCCGTTATTTCATTTTCACATTTCAAAAGCATTAAGCTATCCAGTCTGTAATCGTTCATGGTAATTCGTAACTCATTTTTTATAATTTTTAGCTAACTAAATGTCCTTTTATCTGACGCAACACCATAAGTAGCTGTGAATGTTAAAATGCACAGTTTGAAGGCTTGACCTAAATAATTTTTGAAATTTTTGGCACGAACGAAAAGTCCGTTAAGGGAGTCAACATTATTGTTTGAACACAAGTCAAAAAGTATTTCCATTTGACTCTGTAAGTCGTGTATGTCAGGTTTATCAGATCCAGGAGGAAACATGTTAATAACTTTTTCTAAGATTACTTATGCTCAAATTTGCTTTGGTGAATGATAACTTAAAAATCGACGGACTTCTTTCATATTCATATATTTGTTCCGATTTCATATCGTCCACTTTTTTCCTTTTACGTACTGAAGCATCGAATGGATTTTTAGGGGCTCCAATTTCCTGCACAGAAACTCTATTCCCATTATGATTATTTTTTTTTTCATGCTGAGATTTATAGTCATTATTAAATAATGCTTTACAAGTACAACATTGAACTTTACATCGCTTTGGTTTCATATTTTATAAACAGGTAAAAATATAACAATTTTTTTTTATCCGCATACAAACAAAGTAAAAAGGAATCCATTTATCAGAATCAATAATATTTTGAAATCATATTTGCTTTTATAGTTATTTTTTCTTGACGACATAGGGTAACCAATATTTTTTCTGGCGAAAACTCATCAGATATTGTTGCCCAGTTAGGTGACATAGCAGGTGTAGCTACTATTATAGAAATTAGGACTCCGGCTTATTTTTTCATAATCTTTATTGGCGCCTGAATAAATATTTTTTTTTTTTCAAAATTACTTATTTCAAGTTCTTTTAATACTATTTGAGATTAGCATAAAACGGAAATACAAATCGTATTTTTCTTTTACAATATTAGAATAGAATGCTATTTTGAAATAAAATGTACAGATTTAAGCTTAGATTGACTCGACGACTAAAGCGGTTGTATAAATTCTCTGGTGACGCGACGACGGGTTAAATGTGAAAAAATGCGAATATTTTGTTGTTTTATTTTCATAATGATAGTAGAATATGTTATAACTGGAATGTTTATTGTTATTTTTAAAGATCTATTGCGATTACTTTTCTTTCGTCAACCATCATTAGTTTAAAAATGGTCCTTTTTTGTTTACTGTCTTCGCTAAACATGTCTTTTCCGGCTGGAATTTCCAGATCAGAGCACGGCCCCGGCCACATATAAGCTATCTTGGCCCAGCGTAGCCCGATTTTAAAATTAAAACTTTGGCTCGAGCCGGACCTACAGGATCTATATTTTCACAGTTCATAGGCCGACCTGAACAAAAATCTTTGAAAATAGGCTCAGCTTGTGTAAAAAACAATTAAACCAGGTCCGATCCGGCCCAATTTGATTTCTACAAAAAATTCCGATTTTTCTTAAAGTACAATTAAGATTCTTCTAAAGAATGCTGATAAAAAGAATCGAAAATAATTATTTTCTTGCGAATTTCTGAATTCGCTTTTGTTCGGAAACGCATAAAATTGGCCGATGTTTTATTTAGAAAAAAACTGTTATCGAATGGCGCTTTCCTTTTTTTTTTTGGAATGAAAGCAAAAGATATTTCGGAAAATGCTGTCAATATTAGTTTTTGATTCGATTTTCAAAAAGTCATAGCAAGTAAAGAAGAAAAACCTGTCGTTATGTGACAATAATCGGCTGTAATGGGATAAGTAATTTATTTATCGAAAAATGGAAAACGCTATTCAATTTCAAATCATTTCAATCCAATCACTTCAGGCCTGTGAATGTTATGCCTTTTCTTTTAAAAATGAATCAGAAAATGTTTCAGAAAGTTTTGTGTTATTCAACAGGGAATTTGAGAACCACCTCAAGGTATATTTCCGATGATTCCCTTACCAGAAGTTCGTTATCATTATTACTTTTTTTGCAAAGCAAAACTGTCTGCCCGACACATGCCAAGAACAACCATGTCCAGTTCCGGCCCGACTCAACTATGCAAAAAAGAAAAAAAAATCCTTACCTCATCCTAGCCCGAGTCCAGGGGCGCCATTTGGGGAAGGGCAGGGCATCACCCCCACCAAGAAAACAGACATTTTTGATCGCAGCCTCTATTACAAGAAAAAAACTTCCGGAAGAAAATGTGTGAGATTAATGAAGATGTTATTATACGACTATGAACAAGATAATAAACATCTGGAAAGTCATTTCGTGGGACCTAGCGATGTGAGGGGAATCCTCCACCTCCTGTAGGGTATTTGATGTTGCACAGTGTTCTTTCATTCTCCTGACGAAAAATTAGCTTGAAAATTTCCCTTCAAAGATAAAAACTGTCTAAAGTGGAAGTTTGCATCAGTTCTTTGCGACTTCATATTCGAAATTTTTACTGTTTTTGCATCTATGATTCGATAATTTTTCTGTTTGAGGATTAAAAGGGGGGGGGGGTAATAAACTGACGCTTGATTACTCCACGCTTTACTACACCACTGTCATCAAAGAAAACTTTGCCCCCCCCCCCCCAAGAAAATTCTGAAATGTGCTCCTGCCCGAGTCTGCAAAAAATGCTAAGCACAGGCTCAAACATGATTAACTATCCTATGACGTACATATTGGACATAATATATTTCTGTATTAATGTTGTCAAAATAAAATCGGCTCATGCAGCACATTTATACGTATTCTTGTAAAACTCATATTTATTGAAAATAATTAAAATTTTATGAGCTTCTTTTAAATTTTTATATCAGACTGCTGCACGCACTCTGTTTGAAAGTTTGCTTTTCATTTTGTTTCCTCGGTCCCCGGGCCATGCCAGTACCTTGGACCTAGCCCAGGCCCGGACAGACTTCTAGTATATGAGCCATTATGGCTTTTCATACGAAAATAACATAAAAGTCAAGGTCTATAATTTGAAAATTTTCAGAAATGAGCAAAGTTTTGGGGGAAACAAAGGAGCGGAGAAGGCTGTTTAGTCAGATATTGATACACAG
Source organism: Maratus speculifer (assembly GCA_964019185.1). Lineage (NCBI taxonomy): Eukaryota > Metazoa > Arthropoda > Arachnida > Araneae > Salticidae > Maratus > Maratus speculifer. Next base: position 228,986,753 of record OZ025300.1, read on the forward strand.
GAGCAGAGACATTTAGGTCTAATAAGTGCATGATGTTTTCGTAGAACAGAGAAATACATAGACAAATTGAGTCTGGTTGATTTCTTTTGATAATTTAACTTGTTTGCTAAACCATAGTCGCCGAAAGAATAAAAAGTTTTCTAGATTTCTTACAATTATTACAAAAAAGTCTTTCAAAAATCTAGATTTTTCCAACTCTAAACTCAAATTTCCCAACTTCACACGTATTGGGGGGGAGGCTCCCCCCAATACCCCCCATGGCGACGCCCTGTTGAAAGTTAATGATCTAACCGCCTGAGAACGTGTGCTGATATGCTGACACGCTTTGGTTAACACTAGAACAGCCGGGTAGTTTGCTCAAGTTTTACAAAAAATGTTTCTCAATAGAATTTTAAATTAAAACTCTTTAACTTATTTAATTAGCGAATTTTTGAACTGCATGAATTTAACATATCTTACGAAGAGAATTCTGGTTCGAATCGACTATTATAAATCTGACAGTGGTCATTTTGACCCCTAATGGCTGTTCTAGTGTTAGACACAACGAGGAGAACTCACTCGTTTTCATAAACTACGACTAGTAAATTACGTTGACAGCTTACATGTCTTTTACGCATATATATTTTATATAATAATGAAGATTAATTTTTACTGGTATGAATTGAATATATTTATTGCTATGCGTGATTTGAGAATTATTAAAACCAATATTTTATATTCAGTTCCATGTGGCTTGTTTTGACGTAGATGTTACATAGGTATCTGGATCATGATTTTACAATGTCACTCTGGAGATTCTGTCAATTCGACTTCCAAAAACTGACGTTCACTTGAATTAATTTCTAAATTTTTGTAAATGTTAGTCCATTCTTGCAGACAAATATGTTCAAAGTTACATTTTAATGTCCAAAAATAATATATAATATATGTATTTATAATCTCACATTTTTCACGGGTTTTTATAGGGAAAAGAACTATTTTTTTAAATTTATTTCGACAATTTTCTAATAATGTCAATTTGTCTTAAGTGTCCCTTTTCACCTGTATCGTAAAATTTTGAAGTTTAGGTATCTCATTTAAGAAATTTGGTTTAGTATCCGCTGATATGCTTAAAAAAATTATTATGTAATTTTAATAATATTATATAAGAAACTTGAACAAGAAACACAACTTTCAAAATAAACATGACACTTAGATCTTCGATAAGTAGGAGGAGCAAGGAAATATGGGAGGAGCAATGTAGTATAGATGATCAATGAAGTATGGGCAAAGCATTAAAGTATGGGCGGAGCAATGAAGTCACAAATATTTATTTTTGATACTTCATTGCTCCTCCTATATTTCGAAGAGAGGCGTCATGCTTATTTTGAAAGTTGTGCTTGTTGCTCAATTATCCATTGTCAAAGAATTGCCATAATCTAATGCTTTTAAACTATTTGGAAAATAGTTACTGTCCTTGTTAGAGAATTGGGAAATCTGAGGTATATCTGAATCTTTTTATTGATTGAATTCCGCAACTTATTTTATTTTATTCTTTTTCTGATTGGTCCATACTCAAATGTCTCGAAATGGAATGCTTCGTTTTCTTTTCTTTTCAGTTTTTTTTATTCCTTTTCTGATTGGTTGATGTTTAATGTCCAGAAATGAAATATTTCTCTTGCCCCAATGGCAAAAAAAGTATAAAAAACTAAAAAAAAAAAAAAAAAAAAAAAAAAAAAACTTAAAAACAAATTGAGATACAGCTTTCAAACAAATGCATATACAATTACATTTTTTTTCTCTATAAAACGGTATAAAAATTGAAAATGTGTGATGTTTAGAAATTTAAAATATCGCAGTACCGAAAATTATAAAACTGAAATTTTATTTAAAATTTGTATATGCTTGGTCCAGGAATATCAATTTTTAATCCATATCGTACGTAATATAAGATTCTGTTATTACGTAAACCACGTATTGATCATCATAAAAATGATGTTTATTATTATTATTATTATTTTTTTTTTTTAATTTTATCCTATCTTCAATAGAAGAAAGTATTGAAATCGAAATTTTTTTCGACTTCCGGTTTTCGACGGATTTACACGTTTTATGGGTCAGAGATTGCAAAAAACATGTTTTTAGAAAATGTCTGTCTGTCTGTGTGTGTGTCTGTGTGTATGTCGCCATTCTACCATCAAAAAGTGTATGAAGTTATGCATAGAATTGAATAAAATTTTTTGTGAATGTTTTTGGCTGGGGCGAGCAGGTCCCCCTTCAGTTTTGAAATATTCCGCTGGAAGGGGGCGCTGCAATTGCGATTTTTGTGCCATTTTCAATATTGTACCGACTAAAAGTATATGAAGTTTTGCATCGAATTGAACCAAATTTTTTGTGTAAGTGTATGACTATGGCTAGTTGGTACCCCTGAATTTGAAAATAATTCGCCGGAAGGGGGCGCTGCAATAGCTATTTTTGTGCCATTTTCAATATTGTACCGACGAAAAGTACATGAAGTTATGCATCGAATTGAACCAATTTTTTTGTGTAAGTGTATGGCCATGGCTAGTTGGTCCTCCCTGAATTTGAAAAAAATCCGCCTGAAGGGGGTGCTGCAATAGCGAATTTTATGCCATTTTCAATATTGCACCGCATAAGAGTGTATAAAGTTAGTTCTAGAACTGAACTAAATTTTTTGTATATGATTATTTTTTGGTAAGGCAAGTAGGTCCTCCCTGAATTTGACAAAAAAAAAAAAAAAAAAAAAAAAAAAAAAAAAAAAAAAAATGCCTATTATTCTATTGTGCATTGGCTCGTGCAGGGACGGAAATTCGTTTTTACTCCAATTAATTGATTGAAGCAGAAATTTAAGATGAAAATCAAAGTTGGTATGGTATTGAATGAAAATTATTGAAGTATTAAAATGAGTAACTATTTTTTTTAAATATTAAAATGTGCGTATGAGATAGAGGAAAGTTTTGGGATTGGCACATTCAACTAGTTAAATACAGAATTTATTTAAAAGCTTAAAATTTTAGTCTTTGAAAATATAACTTTCCAAATAGTCGTTGTAATTTGTTAAATTACAATTTTTTTATTATTATTACTAGGGGGGCTCTGCCTCCCTGCTCGCTATGCTCGCTAACCCCCCGCGGAATTGCTTTGCGATTCCAAGTTGTAAGCTACCCCTGCTGGCTGCGCTCGCCAATACCCCATGGTATGAATAAGCAGTTGCAGACCTTTCAAATGATGTGTCACACGACTGGTGTTGTAAAGAAATTAAAAATGTGCCCCCCTGGGAGGGGCAGATTGGGAGATGAAACACAAGACATCCATAATATGAAAAAGCAGTTGCAGACCTTTCAAATGATGTGTCACACGACTGGTGTTGTAAAGAAATTAAAAATGTCCCCCCCTGGGGAGGCAGAGTGGGGGGGGTGACACACAAGACATCCATAATATGAATAAGCAGTTGCAGACCTTTCAAATGATGTGTCACACGACTGGTGTTGTAAAGAATTTGAAAATATCCCCCCTGGGGAAGGAAGAGTGGGGGGGGGTGACACACAAGACATCCATAATATGAATAAGCAGTTGCAGACCTTTCAAATGATGTTTCACACGATTGGTGTTGTAAAGAAATTAAAAATGTGCCCCCCCCCTAAGTCCCAGAGTGGAGGGAGGGTGACACACAAGACATCCATAAAATGAATAAGCAGTTACAAACCTTTCAAATGATGTGTCACACGACTGGTGTTGTAAAGAATTTGAAAATATTCCCCCCCGGGGGAGGAAGAGTGGGGTGTGACACACAAGACATCCATAATATGAATAAGCAGTTGCAGACCTTTCAAATGATGTTTCACACGACTGGTGTTGTAAAGAAATTAAAAATGTGCCCCCCCCTAAGTCCCAGAGTAGGGGGGGTACACACAAGACATCCATAATATGAATAAACAGTTGCAAACCTTTCAAATGATGTGTCACACGACTGGTGTTGTAAAGAAATTAAAAATATCCCACCCTTGGAGGAGGAAGAGTGGAGGGTGACATACAAGACATCCATAATATTAATAAGCAGTTGCAGACCTTTCAAATGATGTTTCACACGACTGGTGTTGTAAAGAAATTAAAAATGTGCCCTTCCCCTTAAGTTCCAGAGTAGGGGGGGTGACACACAAGACATCCATAATATGAATAAGCAGTTTCAGATCTATCAAATGATGTGTCACACGACTGGTGTTGTACAGAAATTAAAAATGTGCCCCCGCTGGTATGTACATAGTACATACAAATATCTCGACCGAGTTCGTTGGCCAGCATCATCCACCATCTTGTTTCAAAATGGCGGCCATTTAAAATTTTTTAAAAATTTAAAAATAAATACGAAAAAATTAAAAGTTGAAAAATATTTTTATTTAATGTGTTAGTTCCTAAAACACCGATTCCAGAACACTTTTTACTTTGCCTATATCTTAAAAAATGATTGAGTTATAGCACTTTGAATTTTTCTTATGGTTGGCATTTTGAAACGATCTGATTTTGTCACGTGATAACACTCGTATTTATAAATCGATTTGGATATAACTTGGTGTGTACATAGTACTTAATAAAGCTTGGACCGAGTTTGTTAACGAGTTCCATCCGCCATCTTGTTTAAAAATGGCGGCCATTTAAATTTCTTAAAAGAAATTTAAAATTTGAAATTAGGTACAAAAAACTGAGAAATTGAAAAAGATTTTTCTTTAATGCATTTGATCTTGATACAAAGATTTCAAAGCACTTTTTGTTTCGTTTGTATCTTAAAAAATGTCTGGGTTATAGTACTTTTAAGTTCTAGTGTTGCTCACATTTTGAAATGATCTGGTTTTCGTCCCGTGATAACACGCGTATTTATACACCGATTTAGATGAAACTTGGTGCCTAGATAGGACATATTTAAGCCTGGACCGAGTTCCTTGGTCAGTTCCACCGCCGTCTTGTTTCAAAATGGCGGAATATTATTTTTTTTTAATTTAAATTTTAAAATTAGGTGCAAAAAAGTAAGAAATTGAATTTTTTGTTTTTTGTTTTGAACTTGATACAAAGATTCCAGAGGATTTTTTGTTTCATCAATATCTTGAAAAAGGCTGAGTTTTAGCACTTTCAATTTCCAGTGAGATTGACATTTTGAAACGGTCTGAAATTTGTCACGCTTTAATACGCATATTTATAAACTGATTTCTATGTAACTCCGTGTGTTCATTTTACATACCAATGTCTTGAGTTCACGGCCAACTTTATCCGCCATCTTGTTTCAAAATGGCTTCCACTTAAGTTTGTCAAAAATCTTTTAAATGTATAATGATGTATAAACAAAAAATTAGAAATTGAAAAAAGGTTCTTTCTAAACTATTTATCTTAATAATGAATTCCGGAGTATTTTTTGCTTTGTCTTTACCTTGAAAAAAGCCTGGGATATAGCAGTTTGAATTTCTAATGTGGGTGACATTTTTAAAAAAAAGTCAATCTGCCCGCGACAGCACTCGTACATATTAATGGATTTCGATGTGAGTGTGCTTGTTCACATGAATTAAGATTTCGATCAAGCTCATTGGGTTTTTTATCCATCGTGCTACTTTAAAATGGATATCGTGGAATTTGGCGACCCTACAAATCGCTTAAAATAAAACCAGGTTAAATAAAATATGACTAATTTCTAAAAATTCCTATTAATATTCAGTATTGACAAAAACTAGTATTCAATCTTACATAATCGTGTTTCACTATTTTGAGCTTCGTATATTTGATTTATATAATTTAATATAAAATAAATAAATAAGTATATGAAAGCTACCACTTCCTGCCGGCATTGCCGGAAGGACTATTAAAATTTTATCACATTATTGCAAAGCCATAAAGGCTAACCATTATTAAGTCTTATAGATGGTAATTTCTTTAAATATGAAATACTGTCTGATAAATAATGTATGATTTTGTGCAGTTTGTGGTGCAAAGAATATTTGTTATTCACTTACTGGGCTAAAAAAAAGTATTCCATTACATAACAGTATAGGGGGGAACATTGTTTAGGATGCGTTTTAGCTATTTCACACTTTATGAAATTGATATACGTTGCTGAGGTTTACTGCAAGTTACTTCCTGTATAATAGAAATCAGATAAGATTTACAGAGATACATAAAAGACTTCGGATACTCTACTATATCCGAAATACTGTATACTATTACACCAAGATCTGAATATTTAAAAAATTTCCTTATAGTACAAACGCCCCTCATTTGACGCGCTTGTTTAGATACTGATTTGAATAAATTTTAAATACTCTGTGAACATAAGATTTTAATGCACTTAGTTTCTAAGCCTATGCAAGGCATTCAGGCGATTTTAGGTGTGTTAATACCAGAAATTTCGTAAAGTACTGGCCGTTACATCTGAAGAGAGAATCTTCATGATCGCATGCCCTTGCAAAAGTTATTCGGTCGTTCTGAAAATCGTGTCCGTTTGGAAAAATCGGGTCGTAACCGAAAATTCTGCTCATTAATTACTAAGCATTAAATATTGGAAATATCTAATAATTAAATGATAGAATTTTTCGGCACGAATTAATTTTCCCAAACGAACACGACTTTCAGAACTACCCAATAGAATACGAAAGGACATGTAAGCAAGTAGGCAGGCGTTTCAACTATCAGAGCTCCTACTTGGTCCACTATTTGAACAACACTTTTATTTAAAGAAAAATTTCATTTATAAATTTCTTAAAAACATACCAAGAAGAGCGTTTTTCTTGAGATTGTTGCAGAAACCTACCACGAATTTCTTAAAAAAAAAAAAAAAAAAAAAAAAAAAAAAAAACACTGGTTTTCGAAAAACGGACAAGTGGGAACCCTAAACTATAGATAGTATTGAAAATTACTCGCAATCACTAAATTAATCACACAGAGATACACACATCTCCAAAGGGATGTCATAATTGGTGAACCCATTCGAATGTTATACAATAGTAATGCATTAAGCATACTATCCAATTGAGGAGCCTTTTTGAGTCCGTTTGTAAATATAAATACACAGCACCTACAACCGTCGTCTGGTTCACCAGCACACTTACAACAACGCAAAAATTATCCAACCGAATAGTTATAAATCTAAAATAGAATCATTGCAGATTTCGTCGAATCATTTTAAGTTTATGAAAATTGGAACAAAACTAAAAAAAAAAAAATAAAAAAAAAAAAAATAAAAATAATAATTTTTTTTTCTTTCCATTAAATCCGATTATACGTAATTGATTCAGTGCTATCCCATGATAGGTCATGATTCTAAGTTGTCATTGTGATCGAGTCATACTTAAGGTAAAATCATATCATTTCGTATTATTGAATTTAATATATACGAGGTGGAACCTGTCGAATATCCAAGAAAAGAAGATGTTTAAGAAGGAACTGCTTCATTGATTTAAAATAAATCTACAAAATTACTTACAATAAAAAATGCATCTTATATTGATCAGTCTACCTCTCAAACAAGCATTATAGAAAATACATCTTATATTGATCAGTCTAACTCTAAAACAAATATTATTTTAAGCTATAAGATTAAGAAAATACTATAAAACTCAGTTGTCCAAATTTTTAAAATTAAAATTTTATCGCATTTAAATTCAGTAAAATATAATAAAGATCAGCTATTATGATGAATTTATCAATTGAGACTTGTAGCGGCTCATCTCGAGCTCTGCTGTAATTTTCTCTCGTGTATGATAACTTTTTACTTTCAACGAATGGCAACTCAATTAATGGAATTACTTTTTAACGAAGCGCTCTCTCTTTCTCGCAGTGACGTTTTTCACGAATATTTATTGTTGTGTTTGCGAAGTTATTAAAGTCTATTTTTCTATAAAAATCCTTCTGATTAATGAGTCAACAATATTTAGTCACTATATCACCATCACAAAATTGGTGACTGCGGACACTTGAACTGTTATTTTTTTTTTCATCGAGCTTTCGACGAACGGCTAATACTAAAATTTTTTCTCACTAGAAAAATGGCAATTGAAGCATCTGAAGTGGTCATTCCACCGTATATTTCTGTCGATCCTAGCTTATGGTTTCACATGCTGGAATCTACTTTTGAATTAGCTACTCCTAAACCAATAACTGAATCGAAAACTAAGTACAATTACGTTGTATCTCATTTACCGTCTGCTACAGCTACTATGGTTCGTGATATTATTATGACTCCGGATTCATCTGATCCATATGAAACTTTAAAATCTAAAGTTATTGAACGTTGTGGTGAAATCCGTACTTCAGAAATCCGGAAACTTCTAGCTGGAGAAAGCCTAGCTGATAGAAAGCCGACTGAATTACTTCGATTAATGAAACGGCGAGCTGAAAGCCATAATATCAGTGATGAGCTTCTGTTAGAGCTTTTCACTCAGCAAATGCCAACAAGTGTTCAAACTATTCTAGCTTCCATTGACAATATTACTCCTGATAAAGTAGCTGAGATTTCAGATAGAATTCTGGACTTAACACCAGCAAACATCAGCGTAGTTTCGAGCCGACCAACTTCGCCTGATACGCCAACATCGCCAACGACAGAGATGCTTCTGAAAGAAATCCAAGCGTTACGCCAAGAAGTCGCTCAACTTCGACGTTCAAGAAGTGTGTCAAGAGGTGATCATAAGCAACGTCATCGGTCTCATTCCCGACATAGAGATTCTAAAATGTGTTGGTATCACCAAAAATTTAGTGAAAAAGCAGAAAAGTGCCTTTCACCCTGTTCTTACTCGGAAAACAGGGAGCGGGAAGAATAGCTGCGACGGAATTCTCCCCAGCACCTTCACGTCGCCTTTTTGTTAGAGACAAAAATACAGGTATGTGTTTTCTCGTTGATAGGTGGTTCAGATGCTTCCATCGTGGCCGCGAATAAAAATGATAAAACAAAACCTGTTTTCCAAACTTTTCGTGCTGCTAATGGCACCAAAATTAATGTATATGATCGAAAGACTATTAATGTTAACTTAGGTTTGCGTAGAAATTTTACTTATTCATTTTATGTTTGTGATGTTTCATGTGCTATTTTAGGAGCTGATTTTTTGCATAATTTTAATTTAAAGCTTGATTTAAGGAATCGTCGTCTTATTGATTCCACTACCAATTTAAAAGCTCCTGCTATATTTAATATTTGTAATATATTTTCTGTGAAATCAAATTCTTTGAATAATATATATGGTAAATTATTACTTACATTTCCTGAAATCACAAAATTACCTGATCCTAACCAACCGGTTAAGCATAACACTGTGCATTATATAAACACTAAGGGGCCTCCAGTGACTGCTAAGCCTAGATACCTAGCTCCAGATTGATTAAAAATTGCCAAAGCTGAATTTCAGCACATGCTGCAGCTCGGTCATATTAGACCTTCTAAAAGTAATTACTCTTCACCTTTGCACCTGATGCCGAAGAAAGGATCAGTCGATTGGAGACCTGTTGGTGATTATCGTACTCTAAATGCACAAACTGTTAAAGAGAAATATCCTATACCCTGTATCGCAGATTTCACTGCGGAATTACATGGTAAACAAATCTTCAGTCACATTGATCTAATAAAGGCCTACCATCAGATTCCCATCAATCATGACGATGTACATAAAACTGCAATTTGCACTCCCTTCGGACTTTTTGAAAGCACGCGAATGCAATTTGGCCTTTGCAATGCTTCCTCAACATTTCAAAGATTTATCGATGACATAATTCGTGACTTAGGATTTGTTTACGCATTTCTTGATGATTTGCTTATTGCTTCTGAAAATGAAACTGAACATTTAGAACATCTTGAATTGCTGTTTTCTAGACTTAAAGACATAGCTGCCAACATCTTCCGCTTTTTCGGCCCGGAAAAATTTTATAGAAAATTTTACCATTTCAAATCGCCGCAATCTGCCGATTAAATAAGTCAAAAATTTTTATTAAATTTTTCCGGGTCAAAAAATCGGAAGAGTTGGCAGCTATGCTTAAAGAGTATGGTCTTTGTATCAATGTTGATAAATGTAAATTTGGTCAATCCACTCTTGAATTTTTAGGATTCAAACTTTCACCTGCAGGAATTGAACCTTTACCTGATCGCGTTCAATGCATCTTAGATTTCCCACAGCTCTCTACCTTAACTCAACTAAGACGTTATTTAGGCCTTTTCAATTTCTATAGACGTTGCATTCCCAAAGCTGCCGATATTTTAGCTCCACTTGTTAAATTTTTAGAAGGACACAAAAATGAAAAAACCCATCCCCGTTCCAAGGCTAACAAAACTGAGCAATTAAAATGGGACGAAGAAGCCATTCTTTCCTTCACTGCTTCAAAAGAAGCTATAGCTCGAGCTACTTTATTGCGACATCCAATTCCTGGCGCCCAGTTAAGTTTATGGGTCGATGCTAGCAATGTCGCAATTGGTGGTTCTTTAATGCAACTCTCCGAAAAACAGTGGGAACCAATCGCATTTTATTCCTGTAAATTAAATAAATCTCAGAGAAATTGGTCTACTTATGATCGTGAATTATTTGCTGTTTATAGTTCAATAAAAAAATTCAGACATATGCTCGAAGGTCGTAATTTCATTATTTATACTGACCAAAAACCCCTTATATACGCATTTCAACAGAATCCTAATAAATGTAGTCCTCGACAATTGAGACATTTAGACTATATTTCACAGTTTTCTACTGATATTCGATATGCTAAAGGCTCTGATAATACCGTGGCCGACGCATTATCACGAATTGAAATTGATTCCATTTCTCCTAATGTGCTAGATTTTAAAGAGTTTGCCACTGCTCAGACAAATGATGAAGAGCTAAAACAAATTCTCGAACTCGGTACCACTTCTTTAAAATTAGAAAAACACTATTTTCCACTCGAAGATGTCCATTTATATTGCGATATGTCACAAAAACATCCCAGACCATTCGTTCCTAAAAGCATGCGACAATCTGTTTTTTCTACCTTACATTACTTCTCACATCCAGGTTTCTCAGCTTCATTAGATTTAATTTCCAAACGATTTGTATGGCCTGGCATGCGTAAGGATATAAAATCTATGGTTCGCAGCTGTACGAAATGTCAAAAAGCTAAAGTCTTCCAACACACCAAATCGCCAATTGGGACATTCTCTGAACCTGATGCTCGTTTTGCCCATATTCACGTTGATTTTATCGGACCTTTACCATCCTCCGATGGCAATCAGTATTGCATGACCATTATTGATAGGTTTACGAGATGGCCCGAAGTTATATCCACACCAGATATGACTGCAGAAACAACCGCTCGTGCACTAATACACGGTTGGATATCCAGATTCGGTACCCCGGTTACTATTACTACAGATCAAGGTAGGAATTTTGAGTCTTCTCTTTTTAAAGAACTTACTAATAGATTAGGCTGTAGACGCATAAGAACAACGTCATATCATCCACAGTCTAACGGTCTTATTGAGAGATTTCATCGTCATCTTAAGAATTCGCTTAAAGCGCACAATCAAACTCAATGGACTGAAACTCTCTCCATTGTTTTACTTGGGTTGCGCACAGCTCTTAAAAACGACATCCAAGCTACCTGTGCTCAGCTTGTTTATGGGTCAAATATTAGACTACCTTGTGATCTCATTAACAGCGAGACTGTAAATCAACCACTTACTCTCACCTATGTGACTGAGTTGATTGAAACAATGAGGGCATTAAATCCTGTTGCCACTACAAGGCACGGCAACCCCAAAATCTATGTAAATCCCTCATTGCAAACATGTTCTCATGTATTTTTAAGATCAGACAAAGTGAATCCTCCCTTATCACCCTCTTATACAGGACCCCATAAAGTGATTGCCAGATCTAATAAAACGTTTGACTTGGAATTAAACGGGAAACGCTGTACTGTATCGATTGATCGCATCAAACCAGCTTATCAATTATCAGATTCTTTTCCATCCTCCCAACCTCAAAAACAACATGATCCCATAAATGCTCTTCCTGTCAAACAGCCTACCACGAAATCTGGTCGTGGTCGCAAAGTTCGTTTTCCTCAATATCTCGTAACTGACTATATTGTATAAATATTTTGAATATACATTGTATTTTGTATTGTATAAATATTTTGTATATATATTTGTAATGTGTGTACAATAATTACTTGTCAATTTATGTTTTTTCTTAATGTACTGCATATATATATATATGTTCTATATTGCATCATATGTTTATTTACTCATACTGCATCATATATATCAAGACCTATCTTATGTAGATATGTATCAAGTACTACCTTTTTATGTAATCGTGACTACGTCACTGGAGGCATACTCTGTAGCGGCTCATCTCGAGCTCTGCTGTAATTTTCTCTCGCGTATGAGAACTATTTACTTTCAACGAATGGCAACTCAATTAATGGAATTACTTTTTAACGAAGCGCTCTCTCTTTCTCGCAGTGACGTTTTTCACGAATATTTATTGTTGTGTTTGCGAAGTTATTAAAGTCTATTTTTCTATAAAAATCCTTCTGATTAATGAGTCAACAATATTTAGTCACTATATCACCATCACAAAAGACTCTTATGTATGGTATAAATGCGAATGAAAAAAAACAAAATTTATTCCAAATTCACACGATCATAAAATTTCACGCGAAAATAAAACCCGTCATAATTTTCATAATCTTAAAATTTAAATACGCACTTCTCATATCCGTAATCACCATGTTTAAAAAAATGGTATTTTAATTTGAGCATTTAAAATCATTTTAACTCAAAATTTGAAGTTATTTAACTGATGAATAAAAACGAAATAAAATCGAAATCACTTAATTTCATAACAGACGATATTTTTTGCAAAGTGCGTATTTTAATTTCTACTTTTTTCTTTAATTTTAAGAGAAAATTGAGTGATTCTGTTGCCACAATTACAAAATTGGTACTAAAATCTATAAAAAAATTAATATCTCAAAAACAAATTGAGATACAGCTTTCAAACAAATTGCATTTAACCCTTTAACGTTCATTGGTTTCGCCACGAAACCACAAAATTTTAATTCCGATACGTAACACTGACACCGGTATTTTTATCTAAAAATATCCCTTTTATACTGTATGTGAAAAATCACGTTTTCTTATTTAGAAATATATTTGTTATTTATTACCGGTGTCAATCATTTATTTCGACATCTTAGCAATGAAAATGTTATGATCGTTAAAGGGTTAAAAGTACATTTTTTTTCTCTATACGACGGTGTAAAAATCTGAAATATGCGATGTTTAGACATATAAAATTTGCAGTAGCGAAAAATGCAAAACTGAAATTGCATGGGAAAGTGTTGCCATTCGCAAAATGACGTATGCGTTACGCACAGATACATTTGGCCTTTATAACATAGAAACATAGATATAATCATAATAAATTTTATATTTATGCATTTATGTATAAGAGTGCAACAGCTATTGCACTAAGATCTGGATATATAAAACTAGTTATAGTATAAACATATATATTTCGTACGAAAGCAGATAATATTTCGTTTATAGTATATAACAAAACACATTTGCCATGTTTCACGTATAATCTCCGCCTTGTTTTATCTTAGGTCGGTTGATAAGTAAATAAACAAATGAAGTACAACTTCATTTTTGATTCATAGCTGACAAGTGCTGAGATTTTTTAGCAAATAGTAGAATAATAGTAGAATAGCAAATAGAAATGAATATTAGTTATTTAGTAAATAGTATTTTTCTCAAATAGTCGCAAAAGAATGTGCGCATCTTTGCTTACACAATTGTAAAATTATACTCATTGATAAACATGCATGCGTTATTACATAGCTGCAGGGTTACCACAGGCAACTATTTTTCCATTCTATTTGCACCATTATTTAAAAGAAAAAAAATGTTCTGTATTTCTCTTCCACATGTTGCCTAACTGTATGACAAAGACTTTTGTTTTGAGAATGTAGTGTGAGGTAGATAGAAAAAAATATTCGCTTGTGGCAATCCTGTAACTGCTTACTTTTCCGCTTTTTCTGTAGTACTATTATTAAAACGTCAAGTGCACCGGTGACTGACTCTCCGTTTAAGCCACCTGTTATTTAAGGATATAATCTTCTAATAAATAAAATTAAGTGAACTGTAAATGAATTTTCAATAGTTACTTAAAACAATATATTTTCTTTTAGTTTTATATCATATTTTACACAGTCAGACACCGGTGACTGAAGCGACCTAAACTGAAAGTTCAGATTAAAAATAGAAAACCAACGATTATAAGTGCACAAATAAAGTATGAGAAGGTAGCAAACAGCTGTTTCGAATCTACTATCCAGATTCTTCATCAGTGCAAAACTCAGCGAGCTAAAAAAAAAGCAAAACTGAGCTAAACTGATTTTTTAGCTCGCTGAGTTTTGCACTCACGAAGAATCTCGATAGTAGATTCGAAGCAGCTGTTTTCTACCTTCTCATACTTTATTTGTGCATTTATAATCGTTGGTTTTCTATCTTTAAACATTTTTGCACAAAGGCTTTATTTGCTATTTTAATGAAAGTTCAGTGTCAGTCACCCATCGCTCCCTGTATAATAGACCAGAGCACTAAAACAAAAAGGGCGGCTGCCGAAGGCGGATTTCTTTTTTAAACGTATGTATGGCTCCTAAAATTTTGACATCAATATTTTATAAAATATTTCTCTGACTTATTTAATATCAGAAATATAAAAACCAAAAGTCTTTTAAAAGTTATTAGCATTGAATCACCGGTGACTGATATGGCATTTAACATGTTAGATAGAAAAAAATGCCTCATATCCTGATTTTCGGCGATGAAATTTGACAAACTTTTCTCTTCAAAAATCTATTAGGACAAAAGGTAAAAGTTGGCGGCTATAATTAATACGATTACATATTGTACACTATATGGCCAAAGGTGGTTGGTTGGTTGGGGTTTTATGGTGCAAAGTCCCTTTAGGGACATGCTGCGCCAAGAGCAAGGTGAGAGGTTGAAATGTAAAATGTATAAAACTGCAAATTTTAAAATTCACATTAAAAGACAGTCATACATGAGATAAAATTAAACTAGTCGTTGGAGGCCACCGTAATACTTACCCATCATTTATATGCATATGAAAATAAAATATGTGAAAACTATTTATACAATGTATTTCAATTCCAAAACTAAATTTAAATGTTGTTAGTACACATAGTAATACTCTATTAATGAATTGCTGATGCACCAATTTCAACAAATTATATAAAACGCCAAACTACTCAAGAAGTACCAAATACGTAAAAGAAACATCCTTATAACTCCAAAAATAATAATCATGTTAACTAACAGTTTGTTGCGTCGGATTAAGCGTCTCATTTCCAATTAAAATATACCTCTGAATTGAAATTTGAATGAAATACAGGATCATGAAAAATCGAAGAATGTGGAAAACAGGATTACAAATATCTCGACAACTAATAATCCGATCGACTTCGTTCTTTATGCAAAATTTGTGTTTTTTTATTTCCTTTTACATGCATTCCTTAAAATAAAAAAATTCGAAAATTTTTATGTACCTTTCATCAGAACGAATTTTTCGAGAATCCGGAAAAAATTGTTCCGGATAATCGAGGTTGCTGATATTCAATAGGGTTCGTCCCATTCTTACATACTAAGTACATACAAAATTTCAAATCTCTATCTCAATTTGTTCGTGAGATAGAGCGTTTACAGACAGACAGACGGACGGACCGCAATTTTTTTTTTTAAATATGTTTTTCGAAATCTTCAGTGTCTAAAACGCGTAAATCCGTCAAAATTTTTTTTTCGATCTTCAAAACGATTGTAAGATTTACCCTATACTACGTATGATGGGTAGGTAAAAGCGAAATGATGATTGCCAAAGGTGACCGGCCACTTTCGATTTTTGACATTTTGTTAAATATCTAGAAAAACAGATGAGAAATTATCCAGAAACTCGAAGTGTGTAAACATAATAGTACAGATTATACTTTTTCGTGAAGATTTTTTTCCGAAATTCCACAAGAGTCCGTCTACAAATTGAAAAAAGAACGAATATATTTTTTTGGATGACTCAGTCAAAACTAAAGTAACAAAAGCGTTCAAATTGTATTATGATTGAGTGGCTTATTGTAATAAACTGTGTTCATTTTTATACGGATAGCATGTATACTCGTAGAGAAATTAAGGTTTTTATGAAAACAGTCCCAAATTTCGCCAAGTATTTTTACTGATGATTTGTAGAGTTCTTAATATAAAATAATGTTCTTTTCCGAAAATATGACAAATAACATTGTACACAATACTCTGTAGTCAGAAAAAAAAATAAAAATTGTATGAAAAATAAGTAAGCTTACTAAATAATTTTTCATTGCGCATGCATGAATGATAATCAAAATTTGATATGCATATTATGTTAGCTAAATGTATAGAGCAATTTTTGTGAAAGTCTCAAAAACAGCTAGAGAATTCTGAAAGTGATCATTGATAGAATAAGTTAAAAATCCATTATTCCCAAAATGAAGTAAAAAAGATGAGGGGCTGTATCCATTTATCAGTTGATTAGTGCCAATAAGGAATACACAATATTGAACGTACTGCTATATTTATTGCACTAAGCCACATAATCATAATCTACAGTTTGAACGCTTTTGCTACATTAGTTTTGACAGGGCTATTCAAAAGATATTCGTTCTTTTTCAATTTGTTGACGGTCCCCATTAGAGTTTCGGGCAAAAATCGTCCCGGAAATGTATGACCTGTCCTATTATGTTTACATACCTTAAGACTCAGGATAATTCCTCATGTATTTTTCTAGATATTTAATAAAACGTCTAAAATCTCAAGTGGCCGCTCACCTTTGGCCATATAGAGCAGGATTCACAAATAATGAATATTTTTAAAAATCATTTAAAATAATCTTAATAAAGAATATATCAGTTCAAAAATTCAATAAACATGAAAAAGTAAACATGAAATAAGTAAATTTATAAACAAAACAAATAGTGCTGGTTAAGGAGAAACTGATATATCTGGCGACTGTAAGTCTCCTACCCAAATTCAAAAGGATGTCCAGACGGATTATTGATCTGTTTTCAGAGTCTTTTATATCTGCTTTCTATTTTACGACATAAAATACTTCGATGTATTTATTGCTGCAAGTTTTTGATATAAATAGCGTTTATTTAATAAACTGACATTTTTTTCTCGAAACAGTTTAGTGTATACTACGCATGAATTATATGTATGTTTATTCAGCGTTAATGTAATATATATTCTACTAATGACGTATAGAATTGAACAAAATTATTTCTGTTTGTATTTGGCTATGACCAGCAGTTTCTCCTTGAATTAAAAAATATTCTGCCGGCAGGGGTTGCTGTAATAGCAATTTTTGTGTCATTTTCTTTATTTTACCTTTGAAAAATGTATTCGGCAGCGACGGGAGTATTTTTAGAAATTGTAATTTTAGAAAACTAATAATAACTGAAAAAAAATTTAATTTAACAAATGACAATGACTATTTGGAGAATAATATTTCCAAAGACTATAATTTTAAAGATTTATAAATAAATTCTATATTTAAATTAATAATAATAATAAACATCATTTTTAGAATGTTTATAAAGAGTCACACAACGTACGCCGTACATTAAAAATTAATATTCCTAGACCAATGATAAAAAACAATAGACTAAAGATAGACAACTTTAACTGTTTAAAATGTGCATTTTTATTAGATGGAGTTAATCAGAATGAGTTCTAAACGTCTCCTATTATGTACGGCATGGATTAAACATTAATATCCCCGGACCCATCACAAACAAATTTTAAATGAAATTTCAGTTTTACAATTTTCGGAACTGCAAATTTTTAAACTTCTAAATATCGCCTATTTTAAATTTTTACACCATTGCTAAGAGAAAAAAAAAATGCACTTTTTGATGAAATTCGTTTGAAATCTCTATCACAATTGTGTTTAAACTATTAATTTTTTAATAAGTTTTTATTATTGTTTTTGTAATCGTGGCAACAAAAGTATTTCATTTTTGGAAATTAAACTTGGACCAATCAGGAAACGAATAAAATTAAATGAGTTGGGAATTCAACCAATAAAAACATTCAGATATACTTTAGATTTCCCAAATCTCTACCGAGAACAACAACTATTTTTTCTAAATAGTTAATAATATCAATTTTATGATAATCAAAAAGTATCTTATGTAATAGCAGAGTTATATTAAAATGGATGGACATTTAGAGTCACGTTGATATTCCTGGGCCAATCATAAACAAATATTAAATGAAATTTCAGTTTAACAATTTTTGGTATTGTAAATTTTTAACTTTTTAAATTTCTAAAATTTAAAGTATTTTAAATTTTTACACTGTCGTATACAGAAAAAAAATACTTTTAAATGCAACTTGTTTGAAACCTTTATAAATTTCTTATTGAGTTATTAATCTTTTTTTGTAGTTTTTGATACTTTTTTTGACATCGTGGCAACAGAATTATTCCATTTCTAGACATTAAGCATGGACCAATCAGAAAACGAATGAATTAAAAAACAGAAGTATTCAATTTTTGGATATTAAACATACACCAATCAGAAAACGAATAAAATTAAATAAGTTGTGGAATTCGACTAATAAAAGCATTTAGTCGTTGAGCCAGAAGCCAAAATTAAAGCTTTTGGTTTCATCTCTGGGGACTTGACGATATATACATTTCTAGATTCATAATGGTCCAAGAAGTTCATTTTTCGATGATACTATGAAATTCGTGATAGCTTATAGGCGCCATATTGAAAAAAAGAGCGCTATCTATCGCAGATACATAACAAATGAGTTTTTATTTTTGGTATTATTACATAATTAAATTTTAATGAAAAAATGGAAAGAACAAATATTGTTGAACATACAACGTTATACAAATTTTATATTTGTTAAGATTTTATTTTAATATGCTTATTAATATTTTCAATTGGATAAACAGTTCAAAAGACATTTGCATGACAGAAAACTGAAATCTTGTTTTGCATTTTAATGCCCCTATTTTCACGTGGATATGACACAGCAATTCCAGAACAAAATAGTAATGGAGAATCCATTGTACTTAGTCTGTTAAGAATGAATCCTTTCGGGACCACGGGTGCACATATGCACCTTCAAAACGTGCTTCCATCGCTTGTTTATGACATCACTAAACAAGAAAATTAAAAGTTTCCTTATTTAATTAAAATATTCACTTTCCAAATTATTTTTAACTGTATGACAAAAAGGAGTGTCAACCAAACAATATTCATGTAAAAGATGCTGGTCTGGAATGGGTTAATAAATAAGAGAAATCTTAGTCTTCTGCATTGCTATCATCATAGGTTGACATTCGTATGTTCAAAAAATTTCCATCGTCCCAGTACATTTCTATATTCTGCATATGCTTATACATCTACGTTTATTAAAAAGACATGGACATGATAATGTGACACATGTTCCAAAGCAGTTTCAGGAACAAGAGAACTGACATTCTAGATAGCATTTTCTTTCGCTACTTGTTCCAAAAATCCAACCATATTTATCTGCGAATAGAAGATCAGGATCTGCCTGTAGGTACTTACAAACAAGACCGTGGAAATTAGTTAACATTATCGATAGATACAGTGGATTACTACATGACAAAAGGCAATGCGACTCCACAGACTCTTTTTTCAGAAAAAAGTATATAGAATATCGCGCAATTCCTTGATGTCTGAGTATTTGTGCTTTCCGTAATAGAGATGGCAACCTTACGACTCAGCATGTTTCTTTGTTTCCTGTAATATATCAGTTACAGTATCAGGCGCCTTAACTCTTTGAGCTCTGGGGTGTAAATTTCTTCAAAATTCCAAACGTCACATTGGCACCAGTATTTTGCAAAGAGAAAAAACGATTAACGATAAACACGAAAAAATGCAATAAACCTTTTTCAAATAAATTTGGTCAAATTTTCAGGTGTCATTGTGACATTTCGAAATTAAAATTATGTGGTAGAAAATTCTACCATCAGAGCTCAAGGGGTTAAGTATATCTCGAAATTTATGCTCTGAATCATCATTTCCCCTTGTTTGGGCAAGCGCTTAGTGTCTCGCACTCGACAATGAAAGCATTTCAAGTAATGCATTACGTACCTTTTTACCTAGAAGTCCATGCATATTACTCAAGTTTTAATGTTTACTTTACCTGTCATTGGATCCAAGCTTCACAAATATTAACCCTTCCTAGCACTTCGAATCGATTTCTAGAGAAAACAATGTAATAACTACCACATCAGTACCTTTAGAGATAATAAAACTTCTAAATACAGACACTGTTTTAGCATGGTATGCTCGAAATGAAAGTTATGTATCATCTCCTCTTGTAAGCAGGTCAATTTAGTGAATTCTTCAACTAGTTATTACGTATAATTATATATTTTTTCTCAGTAGATAACCTACATCATTCGTGTATTCAACTATTTCAGATAATGTTCATTTTGCCATTCTTTAGAAATGAAATGTATAAAAATTGCTTCTATTTTCGTACTGGTTCCCCTGGAGACGATAACTTGCATAACATCACCAACAATTCCTATTTTTCGTTTATTTCTATCTATTGACACTTGCCTGTATGTGTCAGATGCAACATTTATTCTTTGTTAGGTTGTATAATCTTGTAATATTTTAGAAAATAGATTATTTGCTAGTTCTCCAAATGATTGTAACTCCTGTGAAAGCTTTAACAAAGCACATTTCGTCATTTATCTTAACAATACCATCATGTGCATTCTTTCAGCAGTCTCAATTTTTTCATAACATTCATCACATTCATCAGTTTGCCTTTTCATTTTTCCGCATTGAACCATCAAGTGTTGCTAAGAATCTTGAATGAAGTCCTAGATGGTAGTAATAGACAGTTCTCACATCGAAATTTCTCCGCAGTG
This sequence comes from Maratus speculifer, assembly GCA_964019185.1. NCBI lineage: Eukaryota > Metazoa > Arthropoda > Arachnida > Araneae > Salticidae > Maratus > Maratus speculifer. Next base: position 229,007,728 of record OZ025300.1, read on the forward strand.
CAATGATCGTCATCTGAGTAAACGATTTTTTTTGCCTTGGCAACAAACTCTGGTTTATTAAACTTTACACTCTCTCTCTTCTTCAAATCAGAACATGTATTTAATTTCTTTATCTTTGGAGATTTGAAAAATTCTTCTGGCTTTGAGTTCTCAGACAGATAGTCTCCCTGGAAAGTTTGGTAAGCTTCTTCACCCATCTCATGATCTTTGAACATGTCTTCGACAATTTCTAGAACTGTTATTGATCCAGTAGTATCTTAGTATTACTTAGTATCTTACTATTTCTATACCAAGATTTATTTATTCATTCATAATCCTGTTCTGTATGTGATATCACGTTCGTCTTTCTGCATCTTGCTCAAAGACGGATCTGGATCTAAAACAGATTTGTCTGAAGTACTGATTTTGGTTCTTTCGCAAATCACGTGAAGAAATGCTGCCCTATAATAAAAAATATCTCTTAACTGCGGCAGGTCTTTGGCTGAACTTCATTGTAGCTTTTGACCCCTTCATATCTTTACTTATTGTTTTTTGAATTACCTTATTAATTTAATAGCATATAAAACCAAGGAAATCTTTAGGATCAGCCTGTTTATCTGCGGATATTTTACAAAATAGTGTCTATTAGCTACTCTATTTTGAAAATATCTTAGATAAATGTCATTCTGATGTTATGGCGAATCCAAAAATGTATGGTTTAATGAGCTCGCTGACATAAAACCACAAAAGCTTCTGGCAACGACGACGACCATTTTTAAATATGGTGCCCATAAACTACTCTGATTTTGAAAATAAGGATTTGACGTGATGAACTCAAAAATGTATGTGTATGATTTAACAAGACCACTGATATGAAACCACAAGAGCCCCTAACTCAACGGTGGCGACCATTTTTCAATATGGCGTCCATGAATTACTCTGGTTTTGAAAATATCATGGATAAGTGTCATTCTGATGTTGTGGTGAATCCAGAAATGTATCATTTAACAAGTTCATCGACATGAAATCACAAGAGCCCCTGCCTCAATATGGCTGCCATTTTCCAATATGGCACCCATAAATTACCTTGGTTTTGAATGTATCATGGATAAATGACATGTTGAAGTTGTGATGAATCCAAAAATGTATTGTTTACCAAGTCCGCTGACATGAAACCACACGACTCCCTAACTCAACGACGGCGGCCATTTTCCAATATGGCGCCCATAAGCTACCCTCTTTTTGAAAGTATCATGGATAAATGAGATGCTGTTGTTGTAGTGAATCCAAAAATATATAGATATATGATATATATCAAGTCCCTCGACATGAAACCACACAAGCACCTGGCTCAACGACTAATTCAGATATACTTCAGATGTGCATATTCTTTACCGAGAACAACATCTGTTTTTCCAAATAGTTAAAATTAACGAATGAAAGAGTTTGCACTAATGAAATAATAAACACATCTCTTTTAATTAATTTTTTTTAATACTTATAGGTTAAAAAAAAGACTCATTTTTGTTTTCTATATTTAGAAAAATCTAATTAAAAAACGTGTGTGCACTAATGAAAGGATAAACACAACTCTTTTATTTAAAATCTTTTAACAATTATAGATAAAAAAAACCTCATTTTTGTTTAGTATTTTAAGAAAGCCTAACTAAAGAAAGAGCGCGCACTAATGTAACAATAAACACAACTCTTTTACTTAACTTCTTTTTTGAACAATTATAGTTTTAACAATTATTGATATTTTTAGAAAAAACCAACTTTAGTTAGGTTTTTCTAAATGTGTTAACTCTACTCTTTTAATTAATTTTGTTTAATAATTATAGATAGAAAAATCTCATTTTTGAGTGGCATTTTTAGAAAACCTCAAAAAAGGATGTATATAACATGGCTGCCAACTTTTGACCAATTTTCCGTAATACCTTAATTAGTTTTATCCAGGTTAACATAATTTCCACCAAGAAAATTTGTTTCATGAATCTTTTTTTATTTAATTTCAGATTTTTAAGTGGAACAAATTTAATTTCATTTCTTTGAAAAAATTCTGGTTCAAAAGTTATTAAACCAGTGTCAAATTAACGCACACATTACGGAAGATTAATGTCAGGTTGGCACCTATGATATAGATATAATAATCGTATTAATGAAATAACAATCGCAAACAGAGTTGACAAATTTCCAACGTAAATGAAGACTCGAAAGGTTTTGGACATCACTAAATTCTGACAGTTTACTTCTGACAGTTGCTATATTTAATCGCCATCCTTTGCCATATTATGTCTTCCATAAGACGAGATACGATCATATCCCGGTCCGAGATCTGAGGGAATCTAAATATACCCGATTTAGACAGCCCAAGAACCATTCTTCATGAGCATTCTGGCGAAAGAGCACCGCCCTCGCGCTTCACTCTTTTAGCGTTTCGCGTTACTATCTAGAGCTTGAGGATACATTCTCGAACTTTAGAATCACCTCCCCATATTTACCCAAGGGCCTTAGGCTGACCGAGAACTCATAGGCGAGTCGAGCCCTGAACATAGATCTTGGGTTTCACAACAGATGCATTGCTCTGCCCAAGCCTTCAAAGACAAATTCCTATAATATGAGTGTTCCATGAGACAAAGATAAGGCAAAGAACAGTATTTTAAAATAATGTTGTTCAGAGAATTTGGAGCGGGACATCTGAATACTAGTTGCAACTGTGTTAATTAACTTCATATAATAATTATTCATACAAAAATTTCTTATTTTGTCTCATATTTTTTAGCAAACCTAACTAAACAAAGAATGCGCTCTAATGAAACAATGATCACAATTGTGTTAATTAACTTCAAATAATAATCCATAGATGTTTTCTTAAGCAATAGTGATTATAAGGAGAACCAGCAAGGTTGTAAGACTCGATGTACAAAAGAAAAGTGCATTGAAATAATTGCGTTTGAATAAGTTTTACTTTAAGCCCCGGCATCTATTCATATGCGGAATATTTTCACTTGAACGCTTTTCTCTATGATGTTCATTTAATTTTAATTATATACATATTCTATTATTTTGGCAGCAGTTGCTAGGTAACAGCACATTCAATTTCGTTGATGGTTGAAATTGAATTAATTATAACTTCACCTCTTCGCATTTAAAGATCACTTGAAGATAAAATAATACTGCTGTTTATCACAGTACAGAAATATAATTAAATTTTACTGTCTATCTCTCAATTCGGAAATGGCAATAGAAATATGTAAATGAAACATCATTTGTAATACATTTAGAAGTATTTTATAGTAATATTAAAAAAATATTTTTATAAATTCCTGTTCATATAAGTTCAAACTGGAAAATCTGAAAAGAGAATTTTTATTTTATATAATATCGAAGTGTCATTAAACTAGACAATAATTACTATACGAATTGAAAATTCCAACTGAGCGAAAAATTGCCCAGGCCGGGAATCGAACCCGGATACTTGGCTTACAAGGCCAATGCTTTACCTGTTAAGCTAACCGGGCGATAACCGGCTGGGATTTCTCGCTCAGATAATCTTATTAGTCATAACATCTGGTCTGTCATTTAGACAGCTCGGCAGAATAAGTCGCATGTAATGGAACTCCATAGAACGATGGATACGTAGACATACTATTATTTTAACACAGTCTAAATGATTAGTAAAGTTATCATAAGAATTGAATATTTCCAACTGAGCGAAAAAAGTTTCGGATATATGGAGTATATGGAGATATACACCATATACTTATTCAAAGTACCCGAAGAATCAGAAAAGTTGTTAGACGCCATATACAAAAGAAAAGTATAAAGAAATAATTACGTTTGAATAAGTAGCACTTCTGCCCCGCCGTCTTTTCACATTCGGAATATTCTCTTTTGAACGCATTACTCTACGATATTCATTTAATTTTAATTATATACATATTCTATTACTTTGGTAACCGTTGCTAAGTAACAGCACATTCAGTTTGGTTGATGGTTGAAATTGAATTAATTATAACCTTACCTTGGAAACGCACTTCACATTTAACGATCCCTAGAAGATCAAATAATGCAGCTGTTTACGAGAGTACAGAAATGTAATTAAATTTTACTGTTTGCCTCTCAAGACGGAAGTGGCAATCGAAATATGCATGTGAAACATCATTTGTAATATGCTTAGAAACATTTTATAATAGTATTAAAGAACTGTTTTTATAAATTTTTGTTTATTATTCTTTCTATTTTTTTTTTTTTTTTTTTTTTTTTTTTGTCTCTCTCTCGGATCTATAATATTAGTTCATTAAGTATGAAACTTCCGATTTGATGCAAAATCTAGCGATTTTTTTATTCAGAGATTTCACGTTTACACCAGAAAATTTTTAACAGTAGTCTTCTTTTATTGTAATAATTCTTTAAAATTTCCATTTACTCCTATTAAAATTTTATTTCGTCTTTCTCTTTTTCAAATGTATTATATTAGGCAGAGTAGCCAAGTGTCCGGCTTTTTGCACACCACTATTACCTTGGAGAAAATCTGGTTATTTTAAATCGCCGAAATGTTCCAATTAAATAAAACATTTTCTGTATACTGGTATCCAAAAAAGCCTAAGACTTGGCAGCTCTATATTAGGTCATTAAGTATGAAACTTCCAATTTGGAACAGCAAAAACTAACGATATTTTTTTTTTGTCCAGAAATTTCAAATTCGCACCAGAAAATTTTTAATAATAGTTTTATTTTATTGAAATTGTTATAAGTAAAGCCCATGAACTATTACAATACAATTTCGACTGATCGGGATGGTTGGGAAATGTCACGTTTTCCAACCATTTCGTGATCCATGACCCTTTCCGGCACCGGTAAAATCTGTTAGTAAAACGAGAAATTATCGACTGGCACCGGAATTAATAAAAATTTTTTTTAGATATTTTGAAATCCTTATTTTAAGCTTTTATTTTAAAAGCAAAATTTTACTAATATACTATTGGTGCCGTTTGCAAGTTTGGCATTAAAATTAGGTATCCCAGACTGTGCACAGTGTGCCGGAAAGGGATAAGAATAACCCAAATAATTGAATTTGTGGAAATTTTAGTGAAAAATTATAGAAAAAAAAATAGAAAATATCAAATAATTATACAATAGTGCATTAATAATTTAATTAATACGAAAGAAAGAGGAAAAACGTAAATTTTAATGTTATTTAGATTTAAAATCAGCACAAAATAAAAAAAAATGTAAAAATATAGTTTACCCCACTGTTTTGAAAAGAGTGAAATGATAAAAGTCTGTTTTCATTTTTCATTTTAATTGTCGACTAATTTTACTTCTGAAATTAATCAACATTATTTTTTAACCAAATGTTTCCATTTTCTTACTTCAAACAGTTAAGTAACGCTTCAGCATATACTAATGTGTCACGGTGACTTAATTTTATAAAATTATAAGATTTTCTTTATCATTTTCAGGGCATTTTTCAAAATTCTTTGTTTCTACTGAAACACAAGCGACACAATATCATCGGAATTGGATATTTCCAACTGAGCGAAAAATTGACCAGGCTGGGGATCGAACCCAGATACTTGGCTTACAAGGCCAATGCTTTACCTGTTAAACTACCTGGGCGATAGCGAGCTGGGATTTTTCGCTCAGATAACCTTATTGGTCATAACATCTGGTCTGTCATTTAGACAGCTCAACAGAATAGACTGCAGGTAATGGAACTCCATATGACGATGGGTACGTAGATATACTATTATTTTCAACACAATCTAATTGGTAAAGCAATCTTAGGAATTGAATATTTCCAACTGAGCAAAAAATTGACCAGGCTGGGGATCGTACCCAGATACTTGGCTTACAAGGCCAATGCTTTACCTGTTAAACTACCTGGGCGATAGCCAGCTGGGATTTTTCGCTCAGATAACCTCATTGCTCATAACATCTGGTCTGTCATTTAGACAGCTCAACAGAATAGACCGCAGGTAATGGAACTCCATATGACGATGGGTACGTAGATATACTATTATTTTCAACACAATCTAACTGATTGGTTAACTACTCATAGGAATACAATATCATCGTCACTTTAACATCACTTTAACACTAGAACCGCCATTAGGGGTCAAAATGACCCCTATCAGAATGATAATTGTCGATTCGAACCAGAATCTTCTTCGAAAGATATGTTAAATCTTTGTAGTACATAAATAGACTAATTAAATAAGTTAAATAGTTTAAAATTAAAATTCTGGTGAGAAACACTTTTTGTAAAACTTGAGAAAAACACCGGCGGCTCTAGTGTTAAACTTTTTAACCCCTAAACTGATTAATTCTTTTCCGTTCAATAAATTGAAAATAGTGGATTCACACCACTATTATTTAAATAAAATATTCGTAAGATTTAGTCTAAATATTTCCGCCTCTCAATAGTATGAAAATTTTCTTAAAAATAATAGTGCTGTTAAAAAGCTTTAAATGATGCAATAAGCAAATTCGTCTAAAAACCATGTTAAGAAGTTATCATTACTATTTTGAATCTTTATTAATAATTTGTCGTTCACATTTTTAGAAGAGTTTAACTTTTTCCAAATCTTCTGTGATTTTACCCTACAAATCAGTAGTATTGTCATCTTCTGTTGGAATTTTATTTTCTTCATCCGATAAAATAGCCTTCCATGATTTTTCAACCATAGAGCATTTTTTTATTTCCATTTTACTATTTCACATCATCATAATAAATTGCATGTGAAATTGAGATTTTCGGTTTCCCAGATAATCTGAACCCGGTTAATCGAGTGTCTACTGTATTTATATTTCTCCTTTTTCTCTCTCTTCAGATATGTATCATTAGATCATTAAGTATTAATTTTAAACTATCAAAACGAGCAGTTTTTCATATTTTTTATTCCAAGATTTAGAATTTACACCAGAAAACTTTTAACTTACAATTATGAGTCAATGGGATAAATAGACTAGTTAAAGTAACAACAACAAAAAAAAAAAAAATACATAACATGAATTATTTAGTCAAAAAGTTTAAAATACTTAATTAAAAAATACCTTTAGAAAAAAGTGGTATTAAATTAATTTAACTTTAAAAATAATTTAAGTATGATAATACGAAGAGAATACCGTAATTTCCGGCGTATAATCCGCGGAACAAACAATTCTTTTTTGACCTACAAATTTGATTTAGTAATTGATGTCAAATATTAACCGAGATTTAATATGTTAGCTTTTATTTTCAAAATTTTCTGGGTCGAAAAATAATTGTTTGATCTGCGGATTATATGTCGGAAATTACGGTAAATAAAATAATAAAATGGTAAAAGAGAAGTTGAAAAAGGGTTAAAGAGAAATAAGTATAGGTAAGAAAAACTGTCGGACAAAGAAAATAATGGCTGGGCAAGCAAGGGATGTGCCAGATGTTATGGCACATTATAAAAAAGACAACTTTTCGGGGTCATACATTTTTCTTTTGTTATTTAATAACAGTGCCAAGTGTCATAAATGAAAACATTTTAAATAAAAAAGTATAAAGAAGCAATGAAGAGTTAAAAAAAATAAAAAAAATTTCGACAAGGGTGAGGAACTCGGATGCCTTCAATGTCAGGAATAGTAGAAAATTCTAGTCGCTTTCTATACTCAGACTCGTTGGCGTTTTAGTTTGATAGTTTAACTAAAATTCTTGTTTATGAAATATCTATAATTTTAATAATAAAAAATTATTAAAATTTTCTGGAGAGAATTTAGAAAAAAACTGTTAAATGTAATATTACTAATCGGACGTTTTTAACTTAATGACCTAATATATATTTATCAAAGTTGACAGTCTGGCTTTTTTTTAATTCAGAAATTTCAAGTTCATGCTGGTAATTCTGAAAGAAAGTTTATGTAATCTCCAGATGTCTGTCACTAAATAAACTAACAATTACTGCTCGGAATTTCAGTATTGAATTCAGAATTTCTGTTCTGAATAAAAAATGGAACTCAAATTCGCAACATGATACCTGCCAACTTTTCTATAATTTCAATAAAACGGTACCAATATCTTCTGCAGCAAGTAAGTATCCTTTGTAACATCAAATTTTATAAAATATATAAATATATATTTTAATAAACATTATAGAACAATATTACACAAAACTAGCAGGGGTGACCGAGCTCAGCTCGGTCAAAATTAACTTTGTGTTCAACTCGATATAGTATTATTACTGTAAAACATGTTATTAATAATAGTATTATTTACAAAAACAATCAATAAGAAAACTATGTTTGTATGCACATGTTCATAAATTTTACTTTATTTTAAAATTTACAACGAAAGGCCATCAATTCAAATCACTTTTTTAGCTCGACTCTGATTAGTTTAACTATGCATCTCGAAGACTATTAAGAATGTATAGGAAATTTCTTCACATTCTGAAAGACAATATTTTTTGCCAGATATAACCAAATTTGGACACATTCTTTCATTTGGCGCCAAATATGTGTTTTGGTTTCGTAAACTTAATAGTCGATTTTTCGGCCAAATTTCGCCAGTATTTTGTTAAATATTGCCAACTTATTGGCTTTTGCCATAGTCTCGTGATCCTGACCCTTATTACCCAAATGATCCACTAATCACATATAAATCAAACATGTGACTTAGCTCAATGGTCTTCAGGTAATCAAAAACAGTAGACTATAAAATGAATCAAAATCGTTTAAGCCATTTCTTAAGTAAAATTAGCTTGACAGCATTCACTAATGAAGCGATATGACCCACTAATATAATTTTGTTTAATATGCAACTCAGCTCTATAGTCTTCTCGTGACAAAAGACGTTCCGTTGCAAAATTTAGGTAAAATTGGCTGAGTCGTTGTTAGATATAATTAGAATGACCCGAACCCATTAAGACCTAAAACGACCCACTAATTGAATTGTTACGTGCATGTGTCCTATCTCAATGGTTTTCTTTTTCCTGAAAACGATATAATAGAAAATATACTCAAAATGGTGCGAACAATTTTCTACATAAAATTAGCATGACCCACAAATGAACCTTATATCGAAATCTCTCGAAAATGTGACTTAGTTCATTAATTTTTGCGTGCCGAAAAACGTTAAATACAAAATTTAGATAAAATCGATTGAGCCAATTTTTAGGTATAAATAGTTTGACCTTGACCCATTATGACCCAAAATGACTCATTAATCGAGTTTTCTCAAACATCTGACCTCACCCAATGATTTTCTTGTGTCCGAAAACGATAGAATATAAAATTTAGTCAAATTTGCGCGAGACATTGTGTAGATAAAATTAGAATAACCCAAAAGTGACCCACTGATCGAAATTTCTCGAACATGTGACATAGCCCAATGATTTTCTCGTGCTAAATATATGCTGTATACAAAATTTCGTTAAAATCGATTCATCCGTTCTTTAGATATAGCTTGACCATGACCCATCATGACCCACAAATGACCCTTATAATAGAAATCTCTCGAACATGTGACTTAGCCCATTAGTTTTCTCGTGTATAAATATTGTTACACTCAAAATTTCGTTAAACTCGATTCTGCCGTTCCTGAAATATAAATAACTTGACCCAGACCCTTTATGACCCAAAATGACCCATTAATCGAAATTTCTCGATCATGTAACCTAGCCAAATGATTTTCTCGTGCCAAAAAATGTTGTATACAAAATTTCGTTAAAACTGATCCACATGTTCTTTAGATTTAGCTTGACATGACCCGTTATGACCCATCATGACCCATAAATGACTCTTATAGTCGAAATCTCTCAAACATGTTAGATAGCACATTAATTTTCCCGTGTCAAAAAACTTACATACAAAATTTCATTAAATTTGATACGGTCGTGCTTTGTATATAAATAGCTTGATCCAGACCTTTTATGACCCAAAATGACCCAGTAATCGAAATTTCTCGAACTGAGACCTAGCCCAATAATTTTCTCGTGCCAAAAAAATGTTGTATACAAAATTTCGTTAAAATCGATCCACCTGTTCTTTAGCAATAGCTTGACCATGACCCATTATGACCCATCATGACCCACAAATGACTCTTATAATCGAAATCTCTCGATCGTGTGACTTAGTCCATTAGCTTTCTCGTGTCAAAAAACTATTACAGGCGAAATTTCGATGAAATTGATTCTGCGGTTCTTTAAATATAAATAGCTTGACCCAGACACTTAATGACCCAATATGACCCATTAAAATTTTTTTTCGAACATGTAACCTAGCCCAATGTTTTTCTCGTGCCCGTAAACCATAGAATGCAATTTTTAGTCAAAATTACGTGACAAAATCTCTAGATAAAAATAGCATGACCCACAATGACCCCAAAAATGACCCACTAACCGAATTTTCTCGAACATGTTACCTAACCCAATGGTCTTCTTGTAATCCAAAACGATAAAATATAAAATTTGGTCAAAATCGTTAGAGCCGTTTTTTAAATAAAAATGGCTTGACCCATAATGACCCCAAGATGACCCACTAATCGAAATTTTTCGAACATGTGACCCAGCCCAACAGTTTTCTCGTGCCAAAAAACGATTGGATACAAAATTGCCTTAAAATCCATCCAGCCGTTCTCTAGATATAAATAGCTTGATCCTGACCCATTGTGACCCAAAATAACCCAGTAATCGAATTTTCCCGAACATGGGACCTAGCCCAATGGTCTTCTCGTGCCCGAAAATGTTAAAATCCAAATTTTTGCGAAAATCGTTAGAGCCGTTTTTGAGATAAAATTTACCCCCCCCCCCCCCCCACACACACACACACACAATTTTTGCTCGCATTATAGTATAAGATATATATTATAAATTTTTTTGTTGAAATGTTGCCCTTACTTAGTTTTATTTATTAATAAAACTTTTTAGTGTGAAACATGTTATGAATATCTGATCACGTACAAACTGACTCTGTTGTACGGAAATTATCGATAAGTTGGCAGATATGCATATAAACTTACTTAAAAATAAGTATAAATCAACGAAATGGTTATAACGAATTAATGCATTTTACGGGTTATAACACTTGAGCGTATTTCACATGTATTTATATAGGTATAAGAAAAATGCCTCTTTTGCCTTACATTTTTTTGAAAGATTTAACTAAAGAAAGTGTATGCACAAATGAAACAATAATCACAACATTCCTGTTAACCCGTTGGGAACGAGCAACACGGATACGTGCCGCAAAAGGCTTAACGCCTTGGGGACGAGCGACACGTATACGTGCCGCAAAAAAGCCCTAAGAATTCATGATTATCCCCACCAATAAAATTTTACTGCAAAATTTGTCTTATTGAATGGGAGCATTTTCTGAATTCAATAACACACATATTTCTGTTTTTAAAAACCGGTGACAAAACATTAAAAATTTCGTAAAAAGCTCCCGTAGCGAAAGGGTTAAGAATGCTTGTTTATACCCAAAAGTAAAATTATGCTGTTAAATTTGTTTTATTTAATCGGAAAATTGTCTCGATTCGATAAGTTACAAATTTCTCTTTATTAAAGCTGACAAAACATTAGTGATAGAATATAAAACATTTCGTAAAAGGTTTGCGTCGCGAAGGGGATAATTAATTAAATCTAATAATTATAGATACAAAAATGTTATTTTTGTCTTTATGTTTAGAAAACCAAACTAAAGAAAGACTGTACACTACTGAATTAATAATGAAAATTGTGGTATTATCTTCATTTAATAATCATTAGATGTTTTCTTAAACCATGGTGATTATAGATAGATAATCCCAAAGGTTGTAAGACGCCATATTCAAAAGAAATAATTATGGCTGAATAAATAGTACTTTAAGCCCCGGTGTCTTTTCATTTTCGGAACATTCTCACTTGAACGCATTGCTCTACAACATTCATTTAATTTTAATTATGTACATATTCTATCACTTTGGTAACCGTTGCTAAGTAACAGCACATTCAGTTTGGTTGATGGTTGAAATTGAATTAATTATAACTTTAACTTGGAAATGTACTTTGCATTTAACGATCATTTGCAGATCAAATAATGCAGCTGTTTATAATAGTACAGAAATACTGTTAAATTTTACTGTCTGCCTCTCAAGACGGAAGTGGCTATCGGAATATGTATGTGAAATATCAATTGTAATACTTTTAGATACATTTATGGTAATATTAAAGAATTTTTTTAATAAATTCTTTTTTATTCTTCTTTCTATTTTTGTCTCTTTCCTCACATTAATATTGCATCACTATCCGTCAGCACACACACCTACAATTGTAGATTGAGATAACTTTTATTCCAGCGCGTGTGCTGATAGTTTGGGCTATGTATGAAACGTCCAATTTGAAACGACAAAATCTGGCGACTTTTTTATTCAAAAATTTCAATTTCACACCGCAAAAGTTATAGTGATAATTTTTTATAGTAATGGTTTTTTCATACTAATTACACGCCCCACTAATACTATTATAACCTCAGTTGTACTCTTACCTAATAACTTTTTCTCTAATTTAATGCGTTAAAGTTTTATCATAAACCACTTTTACTTTATCTATTATTCTTAACTTAAAAAAATAATTTTTCATCTTTAATTATGTAATTTATCAACACTTGCATTTTTTTCCAAAGGCTCTTAGCATTATAAGATAGTATTTCAATTAAATAGATTGGGTATGAAGTTGTCATCAACTAGGTAACCCCTCAAAGCTGATCTACTGTTGAGCACTGTTCAAAAACTTAATTGTTATTACTTTTATTTTCATATTTTTTTGTCTCTTTCTCTTCAGATGTATTGGAACTCTCGGAAAGTCGTTTCCTTTTGGGAATATCAATTTGGGAAAATCAAAATTCTGCCCGTTAATTGTTGTACATTAGACATCGGAATTAATGTCTAATAATTAAATGATAGAATTTTGCAGTCTGAATTAAATTTTCTAAACGGAAACAAATTTTCGAACGACCCAGTATTATATTAGGTCTTTAACCCTTTAAAGAGCAGTGTTATGTTTATGAGAACACTTAATTTTAATTTCTAAAACCATATTGCCGCCAGAATTTTGGTATAAATTTTCTCCATTTATTATGTATATGAGAAATAGTTCTTCCCTATTAAAACGCTTGAGCGAAAAGAGCACTTATAGTGCGAAAATGATGAAAGGAATAAGTGGCATCGGAATTTACGTACCCGTAAATTTGAATTTAAGAAAAAGTTGTGTTTCCTACACGTAATAAAAGGAAAAAAGTTATGTTAGAATTCGGGTGGGATTTTATGTGGGTTTTATCAATATGAATTGGGAAATCCAGTTGAACACTGAACCGTAAAGAGTTAAAGAAAACTAGATGGAACCCGTCAAAACATGACGGAAAAATAATTACTACAATGTTGGTTAAATAAGCTTCTTCATTGTTTAACACTTTTAGGGATGGTTGGCTATATTATATGTTGATATTTTAGATGTGATATATCATATGCAGGTATTATAGGGGGCAGTGGTGACCCCCCCAAAAGCAATCTTCATACTTTACATTGACCCCCTCCCCCTAAACAAAATATAAATTGTAAAATATATTCTACTTATAATCTACTGCACATTCAAAAGATAGAGTTGAGCATAGCGGAATGAGTTCTTATTGCTCTTATCTAGAATTTAAAGAAAGAAAACACAGGAACATTTCTGGAAACTATATGTTGAAAAAATTTAAAAGCGATATTAAAAAATCAAGATTTTTTTTAAACAGTAAAAAAAGGAAATATTAAATATATTCCCCCAAATGTACTTTTTATCAAATCCCCCCCCCCCCAAACTAAATTGTATGACACATCTCTTGTCACCAAAACCCCCTTTGAGCATGCCTGATAGGGGGGATATATCCCCCCTAAAGGGGAAAAAGGGGGGGATCCCATGCAATTTTAACCAAGATTTGCACCACAAACTTTTTATTAAAATTTGCTTTTTTAACTCTGTTGAAAAAAAGTTTTGAAATAAATTTTTTTTGGAAAATTTTAGACCAAATTCAACATTACAGAACCACAATTACTTGCCTTTGAAAGAATTGAGTGGAACAGAATAAGAAAAATTATTTAAAAAAAATTATTTTACCCAATTTCGATGTAAACTTTTAACAAATTTTCAGTAAACAACTGTGTAATGCAAATCAATACAACATTATCATAATATTCTCCACATTACGAAAGAAATTTTCAAGGACAAATGAAACATCATACAAATAAAAAGTGTACTTCTACATCCATATCATTTTATAAATAAAAAACATATGTTGAAAAAATTTAAAAGTGATATTAAAAAATCAAGATTTTTTTTAAACAGTAACAAAAGGAAATATTAAGAATTTAAAAATCCCCCTCCAAATGTACCTTTTCTCAAATTCCCCCCCCCCCCCCCCCACAAAAAACAGAATTGTATGATACATCTTGTGTCATCAAACCCCTCTCTGGGTATGCCTGATAGGGGGGATATGTCATTTCCCATGTAATTTTAACCAAGATTTTGACCACAAACTTTTTATTAAATTTTGCTTTTTAAACTTTGTTGGAAGAAAGTTTTGAAATGAAATTTTTTGGAAAATTTTAGACCAAATTCAACATCAAAGAACCACAATTACTTGCCCTTGAAAGAATTAAATGGAACAGAATATGAAAAATTGTTTAAAAAAATTTATTTTACCCAATTTCAATGTAAACTCCTAACAAATATTCAGTAAACAACTGTGTAATGCAAATCAATTCAACATTATCATAATATTCTCCATAGTACAAAAGAAATTTTCAAGGACAAATGAAGCATCATACAAATAAAAAGTGTACTTCTACATCCATATCATTTCATAAATAAAGAACATAGTAAATAAAACCACTTCCCTCCACCCACAGTGATAACATATCCGACTGAACTCCTTGATGGGCATGTGCATTGCATCAGCTAAAAAACCATAGATTCATAACATACAGTGTACATGCTTAGAAGTAAAATTCTAGGTACACATAAGAATGGATATAAAGAGTGAAGTAAATGTAAAAAAGGGTTACAAATAATTTTAAATTTTGAACTTTATAAATGACTAAGATAAGGGATGATTTAATTCAGCTCCTTCCTCCGCCGATTGACGAATTTCAAATTTTTTTTTCTGACACATTTTGTGCAGGAACTAATTAAAGAGCATGTGAAAGAGAACATGAAGGGCCACCAAGCCTATTAAAGAATTTCACATTTCCTCCACCCCCCCACCCCGAGATAAACAATTCAACAACTTTTTTTCCCCCTGACCTATTAACTAATTTCATACACTTTCTCAACCAATTGGCAAACTTTTTTTTTTCCTTAGCTGATAAAAGATATTTATAGATTTTTTCTTGCAGCTAGCTGGCATATTTTGTGCTAAAATTAATCAAAGGAACATGTTATACAGAGCCGTAAGAGCCAGTAGATTAATTTAAAAAGTTTACATTCTCGTCCCCTCGACTAATCGATGAATTTCAAAAATTTTTCTTGATTGATGTACAAAAGTTATTTATTTTTACTGCTGTTTGATATATTTTGCGATGACATTAACCGAAAAAAAATGTGTCAAAGAGAGCAGCAAGAGTCACCAGCAGATAAGACAGTTTGAAAAGATCCCCCTGCAGTGTAAGATAGGTTGAAATGGGCCTCCAGGCACATCAAGTAGTTTCTCCAAGATGGATAAACTAATTTTGATATATTTATGGCAGATGATCAACAATTTTTACCTTTTCTTTTTCCCTCACAGGCTTTCAACATATTTCTTGATTTATTTTTTCGCCATGACCTATCGACTCATCATATCATATATCATATCCTTCTTTGGCCCAATCGGCAACATTCACAATTTTTTTTTCTCGGTCGGTGAAAGATATTGAGAGTTTCTTACAGCCAACTGACATATTTTGTGGTTTCTGTCAAACTAATTTCATGAGTTGTCATAGAAAATTTTCACTTTAATCAAAATTAATAAACAAAATTAACCATCATGCAATTTAAACATGACGTATTCTGAAGTACATATTTTAAATTTTAAATGTGAAAATTCCAAATTATTATACTCATGAGATTGCTATGTTATTGGCAATGTTTAAATAAATAAAATAAAATAAATAAATAAATAAAAAATTAAGGCTTAAAGAATTTTTAAGCAAGAGCTTTAAAAATTGTTAAGCATAGGGAATGATAAATAAAGAATTCCTTCCTTTTAATTGGTTGTGTATGATTTAAATTTAAAAGCAAATCAAAATGGATCAACATTTAGAAAAATGTATGATAAACAAAGCAAAAGTATGTTAATATAATAGAGTATAACATTTGGAGAATAGTACAGACATACCAATAAGTAGTTATAATGTTTGTAAAAATGTTATAATATGCAGACTGATCGTAAATATTTACTTTTAGATATGATACGGAAATTTCTGTTAGATTTAATGGTAGTGTGAAATGGCTATGAATAGTAAGACATTGTGTAATAACATTGCAGCAATTCTAGTCCAAGCTATAGAAATTACATTTATCTAATTGCGAACTACTATGTGTTAAATAATTATAAACAAATGTTTTTCCAGTACTACCAGGGCCATCTATGAAGTAATCATTAGGTATGTTTGTATTATTTTGTTTCAGTAAAGAAATAATATTGTTTATAATAAATCTCTGCTCTACATTGGGATTTTGCAAAATAGGAGTAAGGTTTTTGTTAGTGTAAGAATGAATATTTGCATCAATATCATCAATAATCAGACATGCTACACACTCAGTAAAAAAAAAAAAAAAAAAAAAAAAAAAAAAAAAGCTGAACTTTTATAGCCTTACAGACTTTTGAGAAAATCTGCTTTTTTCCATAGACTTTGACTAAATTTGCAATCTTTTAACAAAATTAGTGTTTTTCCACAACCATTTGACAAAAATTGAACTTTTTTCCAGGTCTTTTCAATGAAAATTGGATTTATCCATGATCCTGTAGCAAAATTCATGTATTTTCAACTATTTTGGTGAAAATTTGCACTTTTCCCCCAATTTTTTGACAAATTTTGCATATTTTATGCTGTTTTCGTCAAAATTTGCATATTTTCCACTATTTTTCATCAAAATTTGCATATTTATCATCATTTTTGATTAAAATTTGCATATTTCCTGAAAATTTCCAAGATAATTCGCATGCATTCCCCGATATTTTGAGATAATTAACATATTTGCCCTATCATTCAACAAAATATCTGATCTTTCGTTAACATTCTCATATTTTCCTCGATCTTTCAACAAAATTTCCATATTTTCCTTGATCTTTTAACAAAATTCTTGTATTTTCCAAAATTTTTCGACAAAATTCTTGTATTTTCCAAAATTTTTCGACAAAATTCTTGTATTTTCCATGAGCTTTTTAAAAAATTAACGATTTTTTTCAATCTTTCAACAAAATTTCTGATATTTCATTAAAATTCTCGAATTTTCCTTGATCTTTTGACAAAATTCTCGTATTTATCCTGATCTATCGACAAAATTTTAGTATTTTTTGCAATCTATCGACAAAATTTTCATATTTCTCCCGATCTTTTGACAAAATTTCCATATTTTCCATGATCTTTCGAAATTTGTATATTTTCCATGATCTTTTGACAAAATTAGAGAATTTTCCATGATCTTTCAAAAAAAAAAATCAAGTATTTTCTACGATTCATTGACAAAATTCGAGTATTTTTCTGTTACCAGTTCACGGAAATCGTATTTCCCTTACAATCCTTTGACGAAAATGGAGTCTTTTTCAAGATCCTTTAAAAAAATTACATCTTTTCCCACAATTTTCTGACGGAAATCACAATATCTCACATGATCCTTTGGAGAAATTTATGGTTTTTCCTGTAATCCTTTGAAGAAATTTGCTGAATTTAATGTGGTTTGTACTCATACTTTTGTTGCATTTCATCTGCCCCCCCCCCCCCTAAAAATGCCAACAAATTTTATACATATTTGTATCGATCCCAGGGATGATAAAATTCATTGCTGAAAAAGCAGAATTGCACGTTTTCGCAGAAAAGTAACACGTCTGAATAATTGATAAATTAAATGTTGATGTAGAAATTGAAAATGATGTTCATATCTAAGAGCTAATTGATAGCTAACATTATTATCATTTAAAAAAAGATAATCTTCAGATATATGCAAATAATTGCCGCAACTGAAAAGGCATTCGGAAAACTGAAGCTTCCTGTAAACATCAGAATCGTTTAAAAGTAAATCTTGCTGCTTTGCAGCTTCTTGAAATGTAGGATACAGAATTCCTTGATATATTCTCATATCTTCAAAGCTAGTGATATTTCAATAGAGCGAGCATTTATATGCATGCGTAGCGCTTCACTCCAAGGCACAGATTAAGAAAGTGAATTAAGTGAAATTTTAATTGAAAATCACAGCTAATGAATAAAATTTTTAATCAAACGAACGAATGTACGATAATAAATCTGTGGACAAATATCTTTTATTTAAAAACCCGGGAGCAGAATCGGCGCACCGCTGCAACGCACGTCGCAAACTTTTGGGAACGTCTGCAGACTATTTTTGAACTGTTAAAAATTAAGCAAAAATTAAAAAATTTCGGCCCTAATACCGAAAATTCAGACATAAAATGTATCGGGAATTTAGACAGATAATCTTCGAAAAGAAATCAATTTCATCATTGATCGCGAAAAAAAGTTTCTTCAAAACATTGCAAAAAACTGCAAATTTCTTCAAAAGATCACGAAAAAAACGATAGTTTTTGTCAAAAAATCAGGCAAATGAGGCAAATTTTTTCAATAAATTGGGAAAAAATCACAAATTTCTCAAAAAAGGGCAAATTTCTTAAAAAGTTAACAAAAAATCATGGAAAACGGCAAATTTCTTTAATAGATTATGAAAAAATGGAAAAATTCTGCGAAAGATTGCGAAAAAACAGTAGTTTTTGTGAAAAGATCGTGAAAAAAATGACAGTTTTCGTAAAAAGAACACGAAACAACCACGAATTTCTTTAAAAAAAATAAGGAAAAAAGCCAAATTTCATTAAAAAAAATCATGTAAAAAAAATCATGTAAAAACAGAGAATTTCTTCAAAAGATATCAAAAAAGGCAAATTTCTTCAAAAGATATAGAAAAAGGCAAATTTCTTCAAGAGATCATGAAAAAAATGGCAAATTTCTTCAAGATATCGCAACAAAATGGCAGTGTTCGTCAAAAGATCGCGAAAAAACGGCAGCTTTCGTTAAAAGATCACGCCAAATTTCTTGAAAAGATTGCGAAAAAAACAGCAGTTTTTGTCAAAAGAATGGAAAAAAACGTCAAGTTTTGTTAAAAAAGTGCAAAAAAATGCTAATTTCATCAAAAGATCGTGAAAAACTTGCAAATTTTGTCAAAGAGGAAATTTTCTTCAAAAGATTGCGGAAAAACGACAGTTTCGTGAAAAGATCCTGAGAAAATGAAAGTTTTCGTAAAAAGAACTACAAACAATGCCGAATCTTTTTAAAAAAATTACAAAAAAAGGAACATTTCTTCAAAAGATCATGGAAAACGGCAAATTTCTTCAAAAGATCACAAAAAAACAGCACCTTTGTCTAAAAAATCACGAAAAAGCTACAAATTTCTTCAAAAAAATCACAAAAAACTCCAAGTTTCTTCAAGAGATTGCAACAAAACAGCAGTGTTCATCAAAATATCGCGAGAAAACGGCAGCTTTCGTAAAAAAAACCATGCAAAATCGGCAAATTTCTTCAAAAAATCGCGAAAAAACAAGAGTTTTCATAAAAAAAATTGAAAAAAGGCACATTTTGCCAAAAAAAATGCAAATTTCGCCAAAAGATCGAGAAAAAAAATCTCGTCAAAAGATCGTGAAAAACTCGCAAAATTTTGCCAAAGGGGAGCTCCCCCCTCCCTTTTTCGGACATTGTATGAGGATGAGGTGTTAAAAATTCCGAGAACAAAACTTCTTTTTAAAAATATACTTTTCTTTTATGTCTATCACAAATACTTGGGAGGTTTGAGTGCATATAATGTAATGCGAGGGATTAATCTGCAGACTGTTTTTTAACTTTTTACTTGTGTTGCAGACTGCAGAAAAAAATTCTACCACTGGGCTTAAAAAAAGAATGGTGCAATTTGATGCAGTAGTTTCTCTTCTCGGACTGTTGAACGAACATACTTAGCATTTTAAATAAATAGATTACAGCTAATTATTAAAATTTTTTGATCAATTGAATGTATGATAAGAAATCTGTGGACAAATATCTTTCATTTAAAAAAGATTGGTGTAATTTGTGGGAGTAGTTGCTTCTCATGGACATAGTCATATTTCTGTATAATCCTAAACAAGGTGGTTCAACAAAATTTGATTATGATAGCATGTATTGCGACCCCATGTGCTATATTTTGATATGGCCTGAAAGTAAGACAGAATGGCATATCTCAATGCCAACTGGAGGTAATTGCCAAACAAAAGTAAGACATACTGCAACAATGTATGAATATATTTGCGATAGATTTTCAGTTCAGGATAATTCTATTACTGGGCTTTTAATCCTTTACTGAATGCTACCCAACTGACAACAATTAATTGTTGATTACTACTGCCACATTGAAAATGATAGATTAAAATTCATTAGTCCCTTATGATGTTTTTCTATTATGATATTTTTAAGCACATATTAATGTGGAAATTTGTGCTAGTACCCATAGTGTGAAATACTTGCAGAAATATGCTTACAAAGGACATGATTGTGCAAATATGCAAGTGAAAATTGATGGTTTTCCTCATAATGATCAAGTAAGCATTTTCATAAATATCAGGATTGTTGGACCAACTGAGGCAGTATATTGAATTTTCGCTTATCCCATGCATGAAGTCTCATCCTATTCACTTTCCTGATGAACAAACATCATATTTTAATAATGAGAGTGATTTGGATGCCCTATTAAAAGCAAAATTGAAAAGTACACAATTGAGTGGATTGTTCAATTTGAATAAAAATCCTCAACTAAAATCTCATACACATATCCCGAAACTCCAGTTTATAATAAATGGAATAAAAAATGGATGCTGCCAATGGGGAAAAAGAAAACGATTTAAAAAAAATAATTGTGCGACTATATAGCATTTCACCTTCTAAAACAGAGCGTTATTACCTCCATTTACTGCTCCTTAATATTGTAGATGTCATCAGCTTTCAAGATATGAGAACATATCAAAGAATTGTGTATGCTACATTTCAAGAAACTGCAAAGCAGTGGGGTTTACTTTTAAACGATTCAGAATGGTTTCGATGTTTACAGGAGGCTTCAGTTTTCCAAATGCCTTTTCAGTTGCGGCAATTATTTACATATATCTGTATATTTCAATAACTACACAATGCTAGAATATTATGGGAATCTTTCTCTAACGATTATCTTTTTTTCATGATAACAATTTTAACTATCGATTAGCTCTTAAAGACATGAACATCATTTTCAAATTGCACGCATTTTCTACATCAACATTTAATTTACCAGTTACTGAAGATTTCCCTATTGATGATACAATATATACATTCTTGCACTAACAAAAACCTTACTACTATTTTGCAAAATCACAAAGAAGGGTAGTGATTTATTATAGACAATGTTATTTTTTTAGTGAAACAAAATAATACAAACTTACTTCATAGTTAGTCCTGGTGGTACCCGCATGTGCCGTTAAAAACACAACCTGCTTCCACCTCTTATGATAATTCAACTGAGCGAACATTTATACGCATGCGCAGCGCTTTACTCCAAAGCAAAGAAAAGTACTTACGGATTACACATGCGCAAAGGTGAAATTTTAATTGATAATTACAGCTAATTAATAAAAATTTTTAATAAACGAATGTACGATAACAAATCTGTGGACAAATATCTTTCATTTAAAAAAAGAATGGTGTAATTTGATGTAGTAGTTTCTTCTCACGAACTGTCTAATGAAAATGCTTAGCGTTTTAAATATATAGATTCTTTACGAAAATTCCGGTATCATTTATATATTTCAACTTTTTAACAGTTTAACAGTGCTTTGTCTCCGAAAAGATTAAGTAACAAATACCTAAATTGAAACAACAAAATCTGGTAAATTTTGTATTGAGAAATTTTAATTTCACACTAGAAAACTTTTATAATAACTTTGTTTTCTTTTAATAACGATATATCTATAATTTATAAATACAAAACTATTATTAAAAATTTCTGGGGAAAATTTGAAATTTTTGATTAAAAAAATCGCTAGAAATGGCATTTCCAATCGGACATTTCGAACTTAATCACTTAATAATACATATCAGGCTCGACAGTTTGACTTTTTATACAGAAATTCAGGACTCACTAGGTAATTTTGAAGGAAAATTTTACTGTATGTATTATCGAAATGTCTGTCTCTAAATAAAGTAACAATTACTGTTCGGAATTACTGTTCTGAATAAAAAAGAGTACTCAAATTGACAACATGATACCTGCTAACATTTCTATAATTTCCATAAATTAAAACTGTACCGATATCGTCTGTAACAAATAAGCATCTTTTATAACAATACATTTATTAAAATACATAGAAATATAATGTTATATACATTAAATAACAATATTATATAAAAACATATAATAAAATATATTGCTTGTTTGTTTTTCTTAATTAATTTTATTTATTAAAAAGAATTATAGTGTAAAATATGTACATTTGATCACAGCCAATACTGGTAGAAGATTACTTTGACTTTAGTAATTCCGTCACATTGTGGCAGACAACCTACTGTCTGTGTCAATGAAATGATCATGTTCAAACTAAAACCAGGTAAAAGAAATAGCCATTTTTTAGCATGTTTGTGAGAATGTTTTAAGGCGTATCATTCTGTATTACGATTGAACTAAAAACATGTGCATTTATTCAATATTGTACGTAAAAAAAAAAAAAAAACGCTCCAAATTTAGGCAAATATTTTAAAGAAGAATTGTAACGACTTTGAATACGAAATTTACATTTTCTTTTGAATTATTCTTCCGTTCTTAACTACATTAGCACTTCTATAATGTTCTTATGATAAGAAAAGTGAGTTCAAAATGCATAATAAAACCACTTTATTTATTTATTTATTTTTTTTTTTTGCTTGTGAAGAGTACATTAGGTCATCGTGCATTTTAGAATAATTAGAGAATGCATTTGTCAGCGCTTCTAGACATTTGTTATAAGTGTATCTAAAAAAAAAAAAAAAAAAAATACGAACCTTGAAAATTTCTTGAATATATTTGAGTTACTGTTCATTGCAGTTTTATATCTTTTCAAATGATATTTTAACAACATAAAGTTTGCCAAGAGTGACAAGTGAGACAAGTAATTAAAATATTATATGTATAGTTTCTCATTATTTAATGTGTTTTGAAAAAAAATATTACTTTAACAAGAACGGAAAATCAAGCATCAGGCATTGATTATGAAATACTTCCGAATACCAATAAACTATTATTAAAAAAAGTTTGATTTTTTTTTCATATAGTAAAATGAGATATCTAAGAGAGCATTTAAAAAACATATAATTCAGTAATCGACAGATAAATATGTAAATATATGTGTCTTTCATGATAAAAATAATTATTAACCCCTTAAGTGCCACAAACGTATATATCCGTCGCGCATAGTCGATGCGTTAAGTGCCACTGACGTACATATACGTCAGTCCAAAATATTATCATTTATACTGCGCTGTACTAGTAAAACCATGCCCACGGATTTGGAATTAAAAAAAAAAAAAAAAAAAAAAAAAGACTTTGAAGGTGTTTTTGAAAGACTGACCTATTTCAGAGGAGAAGGGATACTATCAGGTACTTCAAGGAGAAAGGGGACTACCTTCATAAAGGCTATCGCATTGAGCTAGTGACGTGAAAATACAAGATAATGTTTTTCCATATTTGACAAGGCACCGCCCTTTTTGCACACCACTATTATTTTAGAGAAAATATTGTTTGGTATAATATAAGGGCACAGCTTTCAGTTATTAGGTGAATCCACAAAATTTAAAATTTGAATGGAACATCTTCTATCTCTCAATGATTATTTACAGAGTTCGCACGCTCTTAAGCTAAGCCCCATTTTGTAAGGCCTCTAAATTCTAACTGTGGCACTGGGGAGTGAATCTCATAAGTTTTTCTCGGCACTTAAGAGGTTAAATATCTAAGATTATTAAATATCTATTTACAAATAAAATCATTTCCAGTTTTAGTTTCTGTACCACCTTCAAGAAGATTATTAATCATATTAAATTTACATTTTCTCGCTAACCATTCTTCCACTGTTAAGTATACTTCCCCTGTTTTATGTTCTTAAGTTAATAAAATGATATTGTTCGAGTTCAGAATGCATAATAAAACCAATTTAATGTGTCTTGTTTGCTAAGAGAACATTATAGTGTCGTGCATTTTAGAATAATTAGAAAATGCATTTGGCAGCGATTCTAAGCATTCGTTGAAAGTGTACCTATGAAAAAAAGAAACCTTGAAAATTTCTGATTAATATTTGAGTTAGTTTTCTTTGCACTTTTACATCCTTTCAAATGATATTTTAACTACATGCAGTTTGTCAAGGGTGACGGGTGAAAAAAGTAATTACAAGTATTATATGTATAGATTCTAATCTTATAGTGAGTTTTGAAAAAAAATTGAAAATAAAATTATTACCTTTAACAAGAATGGAAGAACCTGCATCAGGCATAGGTAATGGAAAAACTTCCGAACACAAACTATTATTAAAAAAAATTTATTTTTTTATGCGATGTCTATTTACTGTTCCAGTTCAGAATGCATAACAAAATCAGATTAATGTGTTTTGCCTATTAACCCTTTGAGGGGCAAGCAATTGCGTTCGAGTAATTCTGAACTCCCGCCGGAAATTTGTAAAAAAGTTATACCAAAAAGAGGAAAAGCAATTTCACGCCTGTTTTCCACCAAAGTTAGAAAAGTGAAATTTAATGACATTTTTCTGGTGTAAATCTTCATCAATCGTAGGTGGTATATAATATATACCACCGCCCCTCAAGGGGTTAAGAGAATATTATACTGTCGTTCATTTTAGAATAATTAGAAAAGATGTTTGGCAAGCGCTCCTGGGGAGTCGTTGAAGGTGTATCTAAGAAAAAATAGACCTTGAAAATTTCTGGGAATACATTTGAAATTTTTTTTCAGTTTTATGACTTTTCAAATGATATTTTAACTCCATGAGGTTTGCCAAGTGTGACGGGTGACAAAAGTAATTAAAAATATTATACGTATACTTTCTCATTATGTGATGAGTTTTAAAAAAGAATATATTTTTTAGAAGAACGGAAAATCGTGCATCAGGCATAAATTATGAAAAACTTCTGAACACTAATCAATTATTATTAAAATTTTTTGACTTTTTCATATTGTGAAAAAAGATGACTAAAGGAACGTTTAAGAAACACATAACTCAGTAATCTATATATAAATATATATGCCATTCACGGAAAAAAATAATAAAAAATCAGGAAATATCTATTCATAAATAAAAATATGTCTAGTTTTAGTTTCCACTTCACCTGAAAGAAGATTTGTTATGAATACGAAATTTACATTTTCTCTTTAATCATTCTTCCACTGTTAACTACACTTCTTCTGTTTTAATGTTCTTATGCTAATAAAATGATACTGTTCTAGTTCAGAATGCATAATAAAACCAGTTTAACGTGTTTTGCTTATGAAGAGAACATTATACTGTCGTGCATTTTAGAATAATTATAAAATGTATTTGGCAGCGCTTCTAAGCATTCGTTGAAAGTGTATCTAGTAAAAAAGAAACCTTGAAAATTTCTGGGTATACATTTCAGTTAGTTTTCATTGCAGTTTAACATCTTTTCAAATGATATATCTTTTCATTTGATATGATTCCATGAAACTCGCAAAGTATGACGGGTGAGAAAAGTAATTAAAATGTTATATGTACACTTTCTAATTATGTAATGAGTTTAGAAAAAAAAAATGAAAATATTACTTAAACAAAAATAGAAAATCGTGCATCAGCCATAGATTATGAGATACTTTCGAACGTTAATAAACTACTATTAAAAAAATCCATTTTTTCATTTAGTGAAAGAGATGTCTGAATGATCAATTAAAAAAAACACATAACTCAGTATTTTATATATACCCTATATGTACACAACCCTAATAAAACGACATTAAATAATGACTTTATGAATGATTTGATTAAAAGTATAAAACGAACATATGTTCATAATGAGATTCGTTAAACGCTGACAGTGATGTTATTTTAATGTGTTGTTACAGTCATCTACAGAATCTTTTTCCTAAAAGAAGATGTATGTATCATTTATAATAACTTATGTAGGACCGCACAAAATTATACGAATATATGTTAACTGCGAGTTTTATTGAACGTTTCCGTCAATGTAATTTAACTGTGTTGTTATAGTGATCTGCAGAATATTTGTCACCAGACACGGAGATTTTGTACAAACAGACAGTTGGCAGAAAGCAGGATCAGGATCACCCTGCCAGGAAGCCAACCAAAAATGGCATAGGCAAGAAGCCCTGACAGAAAAGTACCCTCTGCGACGTGCAAAGCCATAGACAGGGAAAAACCACAAAAATACAAAGTCAAATAACAAAATAAAATACTGAAAAAGCACCCTTGCTCCAGAAAAATAAATGTTAAAATAAAGAAAAGTATTAAAAGCCAATTACACTAATATAGATGACTGAAAATGGCAATAGAAACAAGAAAATATTACAAATTTTAAAGTCATCTACAGTTTTGACATACGATTATATTAACATTAACCCAAATGGAAATAAAATTTAAAATCATTTACAATAAAAAAAATGACTATGAATGTTGAAAAGTCAAAGATAAGTCAAGCCATCCACACCAGTCAACAAGTGTAAAGGGTAGAAAAAAATTACTTAGCATAAAACAATAAGGATAAAGTAACAAAATCAAATACCACAGTGGAATGTCTTATTATCAAGCTAGATAAAATTAGTGAGATTTGAATTTTAAAAATTCAATTTCAATTTAAGAAAAAAAGATTTTATTTTATTTTATTTTATAACCAAATAATAAATAAAACATAAAACAAAATGTTCTGCTAATGTATTTTAATTTCAAGTTGATTTGCCACTTCTTAAAAGCATAAAATCTCAAATCTTCCGGAGGGGAGTGTGTGTGTGTGTGGGGGGGTAATGTCCATCGGAATTCAATACTGATAGTGGGAAGGAAGGCCCGGACCACTCTCTACATTTATCTGTGATCACAAAATTTCGACACATTGCCCTGACGAATTTAGAAGATTTTTACTTCTTTTTTTCTTCGTTAAATAACAATTTCTCAAACTTTATCGCAAAAATTACTGTCCGCTATTCGGAATGTCCGTTATTCAAAGATTAAACATATAAAAAATTAGATTTTGGAAGTGGGGATCGGAAAACTGTCCGTTAAATAGAGGTGTCCGCTATTCGGGAATGCCCGTTACGGAGGTTTTACTGTACATTCATTGCCTTCGTACCGCATGCCGCGGCCGCGATCACTCCCTCCTACCTTTCCCCACCTGCTAAAAAATGGAATGATCCTGCTTCATAGAGAGGGAGTTTGTCTTTGAAAGGCTAGTCTAAAAAAATCAAAAAATAATTTTTACGTTTACTTAACTTTTCATATCGCTAGCCATGATGGCAGCAATATTTTTAAAGACGTCAATTTGAATCGCAATCAACTACCAGTGTTGCGAATATTTTTTATAAAATCTTTATTTTAAAATATTTTTGGTGTGAGTTATTTTTTTTCTAACAGTACATATAATAAAAATGTCTTAAAATTAAACGGTAAATTATTTCTAGTAACATTTTGTTTTTACTTCATCATAGAGTAACTGCAAATAACTGTTATTTTTATTTTCATTATTCTAAACTTATGACTCGTTAAACACACACACACACAAAAAGCAGGATAAAGAGATGTGGATTATCACGAAAGAAAAATTCTATATAAATATGAGATTCAGCTGATGCAATGATTATCCATTTCAACATTTGAATATCAGAAACAAGTAACAAAAATCATGCGTTAAGCATGGATTATGAAACACTTTCCAACGCTTCCTGAAATCTTTAACAAAACTTTGTTATTTAGGGGATGCTACTGTTCCAAATATATAGCCAAATATGTATTGAAATACTTTTGAACAGCCCTGTATTTGATCCGTCGGTTAATATATATATACAATATAATGGGAAAATTTAGTTTAGCAAGAAAATGCTTATCTGGCTGAAATTTCTCTTGCAGCACTTTATTCTAATAGATGGAAAATACTTAAATACTTTTGTTCAGTCCGGTAATTTATTCAGTATGTTTACTACACGCCAGTATTTTGTTAAAATTTAGTTCAAACAAACGCATTCTTAAAGCTATTTAAATCACAGTTCCAGAAATTATCACATATGGGTGACCATGTAGCTAATTCTTTGCGTGACCCTGTATATCATTTTATCTATATTCTACAAACATTTCTTAGTAAACTGAGAGCAGTTGAATGTAAAAATGCATAACTACCACCTTTAAGTTAACACTAGAACGCCGGGAAGGTGTCAATTCGACACCGATCACTGGACTAATTGTCGATTCGAACCAGAAAAATGTTTAAGAAATAAGTTATATATTTGGTGCATTAATAAGAACGAAATAAATAAACTGAATAATTTCAAATGATTTTTCTGGTTTTAAATATATTTTATAAAAGTTGCGTAAAATTTCCCGGCGTACTAGTGTTAATTACTGTCATATTCAATAATCTTTTTAAGCTCTTTTGTGTAACCCTGTATATCAACTATAACATTTATGTACACCATATAATTTGCAGACATTTTGTAAAACTTAAAAGCGTATATCATAATTGAAAAGGCATTTCAACCATCCATCAGCTATCATCGATTATACACAGTATTTCGGATACAAATATAAGGTTTGAAATATTTTGTGTGTCCCTGTAAAAGCTATGCACTTCATATTATGCGTTAAATATTAAGTATCAGCTGCGTATATCAATTTTATAATACTTGAAACCATTTAACATTATTAAAATATGTCGCAAACAATTCGCTTCTTTATTATTGTGTAAAGGAATTCTTTTGAGTGGCCCTGTAAATGAATAAAAACTATTATTTTGACTCCATATTTTTGCAGATTGGGTATTTTAGTGCACTTTGCGAATCCATGTAAATTTGAATAAGTTTAACAGGGTGTAACACCTTTAAAATTCATTTGAAACGATTTTTTCCATTGGCCGCAATGTATCGGAAAAATTTTGACTGTCCCTGTAAATAAACTAATCACAGTAGAAACTTCATTTTCAATCGGGTTCGTGCTAGGGTAAACATCAGTAACATACAAAAATTTTAGAGCAATCCGAGTACATTTACGGGAGTTAGAGCGCGACCAGACGGCCATATGACCAGACGGCCGATGCTTTATTTCGAATATGATGTATAAAATTTAACGTTCATGCAGGAAGAAAAAAAAAAGTCATGTCAATTTATATAACTAGCAAAAGCCGTGCTTTGTTTGGATTCGCGAAGCATTATTTCATAAGATAAATATTTGAATGTAACAAAATTTTTCATATTATTTTTGCATCTTTATTAAGCAAAAACGTTAGCTCATGTTTTAGCACATTTAAATTTTAGAAATGTAAATTCAGCCAAATAACTAAGAATTTCTTCGGAATTTTTTATTTATGATATAAGACTCGTTTAAATAATGGAATGGGGTAATAAAGTACAAAATTCCATAATGTCTTGTGGGAAATTAATAACTTGCCCACTGTATCCAAGTTGACCACCTTTAACATGATAAACAGTAATAATTTGATTCAATTAAATTATTCTTCAATCAATTAAAAAATTCTTAAACTAGCTGTTCTGTCCGTCGTTGCTCGGGTTCATCAAAAAATAGCAAGAATTGCGAAAAAACTTTAAAAATCATAATAAAAACCTCGAAAAATTTAAAAAATGCTACACGAATTTCGTCTAAACTTCGTTGAAAAGAGATAGGCTAGAAAATTGAAGTTGGATTATTTTTACTTATGTGGAAAAATCTCACAAATCGCAAAAAACATTAAAAATCTCATAAAAATATAAAACAAAATTAAAAAATTGTGTTTCAAAATTCGAATAAACTTTGAAGAAAAGAGATCAGAATATAATAAATTCCGCCAAAAATTGAACCTCTAAAAAATCGAAGCGGGTCGCGAAGAAACGTAAACATCGCTTTAAAAATGGCAAAATTTTCAAAAATCACGGAACTCAAATTTACTCTATTTGGGTAAATGTTTTGAATCTAATTAATTTGATAATGTAAAAAGCATTGAAATGCGAAAAAAACTGCTAAAAATAGCAATAAAAATCTTTAATCGCACAGGAGAAAATTTATCATATTAGCGAAGAAATTAAAAACCGAATTCCTTTTCCGTATCTGAAAAAAATCGCCGTAAACTCAAAAAAAAAAAAAAAAAAAAGCATACTGCATTAAAAATTGCTGTAGATCAAAATAAGAGAGCAAAACAATTACCGTAAAGGATAAAAGTTTGAAACCAAACTCTTTTTAGTCTAGAAATTTAAAATCGAATTTCTTTGAAAAATGTTTAAAAAAAAAAGACTGAGAAAGCCTAAAAATTGCATTGAAAATTGTAATGAAAGTTGAAAAACATTAAAAAATCCCTAGGGTTAAAATTCACTGTTATAATATAAAATATTGTAATCAAGAAATTAACCATATTAACCAAAAAGTTTGAAATCGAAATCGATTTCCGGATGTAAAAAAATCGTCGCGGAACTTGAAGAATGGTTAAAAATTACATTGAAAATTGCATTAAAAATAGCTAAATATTTGGAATTCAATGCTTAAAAAAATAATATTAACGCAGGGCGGCGGGGGGGGGGGGGGGGTTTATGATCGAAATCATTCATAAATTACAAAATGTAGGCATGGAACGCCAAAATCATATTAAGATATAAAACATTGCATTCGAAACATAACTACTTTAACCGTTTGACTGCTACGCGGCGCAAAAGCGCTGCGATAGCGCTGCGATAGTTTATCTCGAAAACCGCGGCGCAGCGCTTTTGCGCTGCGAGTTCTTTATAATACAAAAAGAATTATTAAAATTGATTGATATTTGTCTAAATAACAGTGTTTTATATGACAACATTATTTTTTCCTTTAAAGAAATCAAAATATGTACCGCAATTTTCGTGCATTCTTGCAAAAATTGCTTAGCACTAAAACGGTTAAACAAAATGTTTGATATCAAAATTGGTTTCTGAATGACATAAAATCGCCAAGGAACTTAAAAAAAAATGGCTAAAAATCGTATCGAAAACTATATTAAAAATCGCTGAATATTTAAAAGTCATGGCTGTAAAAATTTAATATTCAGTCGAAAATATTGTAATCGGAAATCGTTCATGAATAAGGAAAAGTCAACACGGAACACCTAAAATCCCCCAAACTACTAAAAATTACATTGAATATCGCATTAGAAATTGGCAAAATTCATAAAAGCGTGGAGAACAAATTGTACTATTTATGTTAAAAGTTAGAAACCGAAATTCTTTTACCGATGTTAACAACTGTCACAGAACTTGAAAAATCCCTATAAAACAGATTAAAAATCAGTAAGATTCCAAAATCCGGACAAAATTTGCCATAGTAAGATAAACATTTATATTAAATTCCTGCGGACATAATTTACCATAATGGCACAAAACATTGAAATCTGAACTCTTTCATTAGATAAAAAATATCGACACAAAACTTGCTAAACATTTTATGAAAATGCACAAAAAATCTGAATCATTGATGTCAAAATTTACTACATTAAGCTACAAATTATTACAAATTATTCCAATTGTGAAAAAATCGCCGTGGACTCGAAAACATCTAAAAATTGTATTCAAAAATGTATTACAAATCGTTTCAAATTTAAAAATAGCGGGGGACAACATTTACATTAATTGAGTAAAATAGTGTAATCTGAATTATTTCTTAAATGCGAATGAAAAAATCGGCGTAAAGCGTGAGAAATAATGAACATTGCTAAAAATTGCATTAAAAAATCACTAAATTTCAAAATTTATAAATGAAGTGTAAATGTTTGAAATTAATTTCCTTTTCGAAATTTCAAAAAATAGTCGTGAGATTCAAAAAACCAATACAAAACCATTGAGAAATTCATTAAAAATCGCTAAATGTAAATACATCCTGTGAATAAAAAAAATATTCTAGTTGTGTAAAACGTAGCAACCATTCTTTTTTACATGAATTACAAAAAAATCGAAGCAGAACACAAAATATATCAAAAATCACATTGAAAATCGACAAAATTAAAAAAAGGTAAATGGTGAAATTTACTATATTAGGCTAAAAGTTTGAAACCAAAATAATTTTTTAATTGTTAAAACACCACTGTGGTGGGGATCGAAAAACATAGTACTAAATCGCATTAAAAAGGTCATTAAAAACGAATTGAAAAATGCACTAAATATCGCTAGTTATTTTGTAAATCTCAGTAATCAGAATTTCATCAAACGGATAAAACATTCTAATCGGAAATCTGAACTATTTGATTATCCGGTTGACCAAGAAACTATCTGGGTCAAACCATAAGATTAAACTACAATAATGGCGGATCGTAAATTCCACATTCACTTGACATTAAAAATGTTACATATGTTTGTTACGTCATCAAGTGGTTTTTACTTCTTATTTTTATATATATTTGTATTAATGTTTTTCTAAATTATCTCTTCTTTCATTATTTAACATAAAAATTACATCTATTTGCATAATTTGGCTTGTTTCACGATTGATATAATTTGGCGAAATTGGTCGACAGGATAATCACGTAGTAAAAGGAAATCCTTTATAGATAATAAAACATCGACAAGGAACACAACAATTCTTGAAAAATCGCGTTAAAAATCTCTAAAATTAGATTAAAAGTTTGAAATCAATTTTTACTTCCGAATATCAAGAAATCACCATAAAACTCGAAACATTTCTAAAAATTGCATTGAAAAGTGCATTAAAAATCACTAATATTAAAAAATCACAGGGGGTCAAAATTTACTCTAATAGGGTAAAACGTTGTAATTGGAAATATCTCATGAATGATAAAAATCCGACATCAAAGGCAAAAAATCTCGAAAAATCGCATTAAAATTAGCTGAAATTCATAAATCTTAACAGCTAAAATTTAATACATCAGCCTGAAAGTTTTAAGCAAAATTCCTTTTACTAATGTCGAATAATAGCAGCAAAATTTACATTAAATAATTCACTAAAAATCCAAACATCGTTGCACGAAATCCAAATAAATTATATTGAAAAGAGAACAAAATTCACTAATTTAGGTCGAAAGAATGAAACCGCTTTCTTTTTCGCTAATATGGAAAAATCGCCTCGAAACCCACTAAAATTCGCATATGAATTAAAAAAACTGAAAATCGGCCTTCAAGGTGTAAAATTTCATACATAACTTCGTGCAGTGGTCTCTCCAGAGCATCGCCAGTACTTTAAAAATTTTAACATGCGTTATAAACTACCTTAAAGTGTGAAACAGATCTCCTTATTACATTTCCTAATTTTGTTCGCGCCCCTCTTTTCACGCACCCTGAAATGTGTCACACCATTCTTTGTTTACATTTTTTATCATGTATTATAAACCATTTTAAATTTAAAATAAATCACATTGTTATATTTCCAAATTTTAACAAAATCGCGTTCTGTTAGTTCCATTTTTCACCACCAGCTAGCGCACTCTATTCTTCAAAAACTTTATCAAAACGATACTCTGTTAACCCTTTAACGTTCATTGGTTTCGCCACGAAACCACAAAATTTTAATTCCGATATGCAACACTGACACCGGTATTTTTATCTAAAAATATCCCTTTTATTTTGTATGTGAAAAATCACGCTTTCTTATTTATAAATATATCTGTTCTTATTTACCGGTGTCATTCATTTATTTCGACATCTTAGCAATGAAAATGCTATGATCGTTAAAGGGTTAAACAACCTTCAGGTGACATATTACTCGAGGGGGTAGCGGTCTTAAGCAAGAATTTAAGATATTTTATGAAATTGCTATTCGAAAATAGTGGTAACTAAATTTTTGACATTTTAGGTCAATTTCGCAAAAAAAATGCTACTTATTGCATTCTCAACAGCTCAAGATTTTGATAGAACAACTATGGAAAAAATAGATGCTAAACGCAAAAAATCTTGAAAAAGCGTTAAAAATCACATTGAAAACCACATTAAAAATCGTTAAAATGTAAAAAAAAAAACCCCGCAAAATGAGAAAAAACACTAAAAATCGCATTAAAAATTCGTTAAAAATTCAAAAATCGCTGTACAAATTCCGAATAAACTTTGCTGAAAAGAGAAAAAAAAATTGCTACATTGGGTTAAAAGAATGAAACCGTATTTATTTCACTAATGGGATAAAACTGCAAACAAAACGCTAAAAATCGACTAAAAAAATTATAAAAAAAATCTAATCAAAAAATTGAAAATCGGGCTTCGAGGTGCAAAACTACATGTATAAAAGTACCTTCCCTCCACATTTTGTAACTCTACGTACAGCAGACTCTTCAGAACATCGCTGGCACACACAACAAACTTGTCTCTTTATTATTATAGATTTAAAAAAATAGCGTTATTAGTTCCATTTTCCACCACCAGGTAGAGCACTCTATTCTTCAAAAACTTTATCAAAACCATACTCTGTTAAATAAACTATCAGGTGATATATAACTCGAGGGGGTAGTGGTCTTAAGCAAGAATTTAAGATAGTTTATGAAATTGCTATTCGAAAATAGTGGTACCTAAATTTTTGACATTTTAGGTAGATTTCACAAAAAAATACTACTTATTGCATTCTCAACAGCTCGAGTTTTTGATAGAACAACTATGAAAAAAATAGAGGCTAAACGCAAAAATCTTTAAAAAACGTCAAAAATCGCATTGAAAATCGCATTAAAAATCATTAAAATCTAAAAATCGTAACAAACACAAAATTTAGGGCATTAGGCTAAAAGTTTAAAATGATTTTCTTTTTATCAATCTCAAAAAATAGCCGCAAAATGAGAAAAAAACACTAAAAATCGCATTAAAAATTCGTTAAAAATTCAAAAATCGCTGTACAAATTCCAAATAAATTTTGTTGGAAAGAGAAAAAAATTGCTATTTTGGGTTAAAAGAATGAAACCGTATTCCTTTCACTAATGGGATAAAACCGCAAAAATAACGCTAAAAACCGCCTAAAAAATTATTTAAAAAAATCTAAACAAAAAATCGAAAATCGGGCTTCGAGGTGCAAAACTACATGTAAAAAAGTACCTTCCCTCCAAATTTTGTAACTCTACATGCAGCAGTCTCTTCAGAACAGCGCTCACAGACAAACATCCTTCTCCCTTTATTATTATAGATGTAAAAGTAGTATACATTTTCAAAAATACCTATTTCAAAAATCAAAATTTATATTTTATAAATGAAAAATGTTTATTAAGCTCGTTGCAAATAAGTCTGAGTTTGTTGTAGTTTGATTTAAAAAACAATATGTTACGCATGTTCCAGCTAAGTGTCCGGTTACGAATAAAGTTAAATGAAGTAGGCATCAGTGTACACTTTCCAAACAGATAATGTTTGACATTACCAATGTTTCCACATAGGCATTTATCACTTTGGCGTTTTCCAATTTTATGAAGATAACTAGGAAATGCTCCATGTGCAGAGATAAAATAGGCACTGACTAGCGAGAAACACAGGAAAGATGTATCCACTGTTTTAATAATACTACGCGTGTCTCTTCCTTTATCACTATAGGAACAAATGTTCTGCCAATTCTTAATAACATTCCTTTTGTAAAACTGCTTTAACAATGAATTGGGAATTGGGCTATCCATTTCCGCATCAAATAAACCAGTTTGGATGACTGATTTGGATGACTGTGGCAGAAAGCAGACGGAAAGCATATAGATAGCCCAGAGTGTGCAGACAAACAGGCAGACAGGAGACAGAAAACAGACAGATGACATAGAACTGACAGGCAGATAAAGTGAGAGAGACAAACATACCAAAAACAGTCCGGGGATATGAAGTCGAAGGGCGCAGTGGACAGAATCCTCTAGTAAATATACATAAACATTTTTAAAAAAGTGGATTTCACGAAAGAAATAACAAAAAGGCTAGAAAGATCTTTTTATAAATAAAAATAATTCAAGTTTTCGTTTCCAGGACACTTTAAAAAAGATTTGCAACTACTTTGAACACGAACTTTATATTTTCTCTTTAATCATTCTTAAACAGTTAAAATAAATTTCCACTGCAGTAATGTTGTTATGTTAACAAAATGGATACTGTTCTAGTTCAGAATGCATAATAAAACCAATTTAATGTGACTTGCTAGTGAAGAACACATTAAATTGTCGTGCATTTTAGAGTAATTAGAAAATGCATCTGGCATTCCTAGCTTCCAGGCATTCGTTGAAAGTGTGTCTAAGAAAAAAGAAACCTTGGATATTTCTGGGAATACATTTGAGTTATTTTCATTGCGGTTTAATATCACTTCAACTTAGTAAATGATATTTTAATTTTATGAAACTCGTAAAGCGTGACGGATGAGAAAAGTAATTAAGAATATTACATATATATTTTCTCATTATGTAATGAATTTTGATTAAACAAGAAAGGAAAATCATACAACAGGCATAGATTAAGAAAAACTTTCGAAAACTACTAAATTACTATTAAAAAAATCATTTTTTTTTCATTTAGTGAAATGAGATGTCTAAATGAACAAATAAAATTCCCACATAACTCAGTAGTATATGCAAACATATATATATAGAGAGAGATAGAGTAGAATCCAGCTAATTCGAACTAATTGGGGCGGTGGCGAATCGGGTTTCACGAAGTTCCGATAAAAATAAAAAATAAAAAGATGCTAAAAATATGTATGTTATAAGTACTCAGCAGTACAGTAAACTAAAGACCATGCATCTAAAGATCATATTAGATAATCCAGCGCGACTTTCGGGAAAAAAAAATTAGTTGTATCGTAGTAGTAATCATTGGCCGATCAAATTTTTTTTATCGATTCGAAATTTCATAGCAACTTTTAGCGTATGTTTTCACAACGGTATGTCAATAATAGCTGTTTTTAATTTTTATTTAGACTGGTAAAAAATGTCTGAAACATTTACACATTTAGGACTAGGAGACATTTAGTTTCTGTATCAGACAGTCAAATTCTTATTTTCTAAGCAATTATAAAGAAAAAAAAATAGACAACAGGGATACAATAAGAGGTTAAAGATACATTTTTCAGTGTTTCGTACTATATATACACTGCTCAAAACAATTAAAGGATATTGCAGTTTTAGGTGGATTTTGTATCTGGGAAACTTTTTAGCTGATTGATACATGATCGACAGACATAGTAGGTTATATGAGAATAAATTACACATGTTTGGTAGAAAAAAAATGCATTTTATTGTGCATTTGTGTACAAAAGGAAAAAAACACAATTTGTGCATATGAGAAAAAATAAGAAAAGGTGTTTTCTTCAAAGAAAATCATTTTCAGAAGGGGGTATGGTTTCCACGGGCGGCCAGCAACGTTGAACACCTTTGAGGCATGGACTCAATGAGGCTATTAATGACGAGTTGGGGTATTCTGCCCCACTCTTCCAGAAGAGCTCTTTCCAGTTCTTGGAGAGTTTGTGGGGGTTGTTGGCGGCCAGAAACTCGTCTTCCTGGAGCATCCCAAACGTGCTCGATTGGATTCATGTCTGGAGAACACGCTGGCCATTCCAATCGAACGATTCCTTCCTCGAAAAGGAAATCCTCCACCAGGTTTGCAAGATGTGGCCTGCAGTTATCGTCCATTAAAATGGAGTTGTCTCCAATTGCTGCAGCGTAAGGGACTACAATAGGTCTGAGGATCTCATCCCTATATCGGCGACCAGTCAGAGCTCCATCTCGAATGATGTACAGGTCAGTGCGCCCGTCAATGGAGATGCCACCATACACCATACCAACACTCCTCCACCGCCAAATCTGACACTTTCGTGCACGAACGCAGGATTATTCCTACTGCCACGGTCCCTCCAGATGAAAATACGCCTATTATCCGGATGCACAGAAAAACGGGACTCGTCAGAAAACAGAATATTGCTCCATTCATTTCTCCTCCAGTTGACATGCTCGGTTGCCCACTCCATGCGGTCGCGACGATGCCTTGATGTTAATCTAACACATACCATCGGTCGGCGAACATACAGACCTACAGCATGGAGCCGGTTTCGGACAGTCTGAGTTGAAATCGTGGTGCCTGTAGCCGAGCGAAGGTGTTGTTGGAGAAGAGTAGCGTTCATGTTTCGGTGTCTCCAGCTGTTAACGCTAAATACCGATCTTCATTGGGCGTTGTTGCCCGTCTACGACCTTGCCCTGGTCTTCGGCCTGCACATCCACTCTCCAAAAAACAGTTCCAGATCCTGGAAATGACACTTTGTGACACTTCAATGGCTTGCGTTACTTCGGCTTGAGTTTGGCCTCCTTCTAACCTACCAACAATTCTCCAAGCTTCTCAATCTGTCAAATGACTTCGCTGAGGCATCGTACTCATCGAAACAAAGCAATCACTGAATGCCGATCATCCTTGTCTTCATTCTCTTTTATCCAGTTGAAAGTCAAATTTCATTCGCTGCCGCTGAAGCGACGTTTTTGACGTCGAACTCAAAATTTGCATACTCTACAGTCTGAAAACCAGAAAAACTTGCATTTGTGATTCTCTTCTTCTATTTTCGGAAAAGAAATTTCGTTTATATCTTTATTTTATATAAAACTTCAAATATCCTTTAATTGTTTTGAGCAGTGTATTTCGCTAACTTCTTTTTTCTCATTTGGCGAGTGTTTTTATTTCTTATTCGCCAAATTGCTGATGTTTCTCAAAAGCCAGCGAGAACACTGAACAGACTTAACTAATCAACATTTTTGAAAAAACTTTAAAAAAATGTCTTTTTTTTTACCTTTCTCATAAAATTTTTAATCTTGTAACACTTGTGACTTCAGATTTTGTGATCGATCACACTTTGCGGTTTGAACTCTTGACAACATGAACGGGTTTTAATACATGAATGATGTTCTAGACTTTTGTCGCCTTTAATGCTTTTAAACATCAATTTTGTTTATGTCAACATAGCTGCCAACTTTCAACTAATCTTCCGTAATACCTCGATTAGTTTGCTCCAGGTTAACGTTATTTCAAACCAGAAAATATATTTCATGAATCTTTATTTATTTAATTTTAGGATTGTTACTGGAACATACTTAATTTCATTTCTTTGGAAATATTCTGGTTCGAAACTCATTAAACCAGGGTCAAATTAACGCATATATTACGGATAATAGATGTCAGGTTGGCATCTATGTGTCAGTGTTTTTTAACCCTTTCCGGCACGGGCAAAATCTATACTAAATTGAGAAATAATCGACTGACACCGGAATTCGCAAACAAATTTTTAAAATATTGTGAATTCCTTAATTTCAGCTTTTATTGTAAAAGCAAAATTTTACTAAAATATTACTGGTGCCGTTTTCAAGTTTAGTATTAAAATTAGGTATCCCAGACCGGGCACAGTGTGCCGGAAAGGGTTAAGGTTGCAAATAATGTTAAACCGCATAATAATAGGTTAAATTGGATTTCGAATCCTATTTCATTTAACAGTATTGCATACAACGCCATTCTCCCCCCCCCTTTTTTTTGCGAGAAATAAATTTTTATTCTTTTTTAAACCATGACCAAGTTTTAGAACGTTTGGTCCAGTAGGTTTTCTTTTACGATCATTTTAAATTAGAATTTTAATTATTTGATTTTTCCTTTAAAATTTATGTGAGTTAAGATTTGTAAACTCTGTAATAAATTTAATATTTTTAAAAATTCAACGTTATTTGTTTCTAACAATTCGTTTCAAATATATTTAATTTTTTTTTTTTTTTTTTTTTTCACATTTAATAATAATTCATGCATGTTTTAGTTATGCGGTTAAATCAATTTGACAGTTCAAGAAAAATCTCGCAAATATTTCATTACAACTCAATACATAAAATTTATTTACAATCTAAACACGGTTACACTGCAAAATATATTTTTGTACTACATAAAATGACGCATTTTCAGAGCAGAATGCGAAATAAAATCAGTATAATGTATCTTGTGTCTACGAATCATATATTCTGTTGTCCTACATTTTAGAGCAAATTACGTAGAGACGTTTGGCAGAGGTCCCAAATATTCATTGAAAGTGTGTTAAGGGAAAGGAAATCCCTTTGAAATTGTCGTGGAAAACAATAGAATTGGTTTACATTGTTAATTTTATTTTATAACTCTTCAATTTGACAAAAGACGTTATTTTGGTTTAACATGAAAAACAAGCTTGTTGAAAAATAATTTCTTGGAATGTTTTCGAACAATAAATTGTTTTATCGCTGTAAAAAACATTAAAAAAACTTATTTTTAAAACTTATTCTTTTCCGTTTACATACGTTTAAAAAAATAATATTAATGTAATTTATTTTAAAACAAAATGTTTATTAAAAAATCATTAATTAACACACAATGTTTTAAAAATTGTTATTTGTCTAATTATTTATTTTTGAATTTAAAATTTACTTATAAATCACAAAAAACTAATCTTTGGGGACCAACCTAGAAACAAATCTAAACCAATTCGAGTTTAGATTTGTAACTTTGTAGTAAATTTATTGTTTTTGAAAATTCAACATATTTGTTTTTAACAATTCAATTTAAATATACTTTAACCCTTTAACACTAGAACCGCCATTAGGGGTCAAAATGACCCCTGCTAGAATGATAGTAGTCGATTCGAACCAGATTTTTCTTCATAAGATATATTAAATATATGCAGCACAAAAAAAAAATAGCCTAATTAAAGGAGTTAAATAGTTTAAAATTAAAATTCTGGTGCAAAACACTTTTTATAAAACTTTTGTAAAATACCCGGCTGTTTTAGTGTTAACGTTCATTGGTTTCGCCACGAAACCACAAAATTTTAATTCCGATACCCAACACTGACACCGGTATTTTTATCTAAAAA
This sequence comes from Maratus speculifer, assembly GCA_964019185.1. NCBI lineage: Eukaryota > Metazoa > Arthropoda > Arachnida > Araneae > Salticidae > Maratus > Maratus speculifer. The sequence continues at coordinate 229,048,966 of OZ025300.1, forward strand.
TATCCCTTTTATTTTGTATGTGAAAATCACGTTTTCTTATTTTCAAATATATTTGTTCTTAATTACCGGTGTCATTCATTTATTTCGACATCTTAGCAATGAAAATGCTATGATCGTTAAAGGGTTAAGTGAAGATATTTTTTCTGTATTTAAAAGTAATAATTCATGCATGTTTTAATTATGCGGTTAAATCAATATAACAGAGAAAGAAAAATCTCGTAAATATTTTATTATAACTCAATACATAAAATTTATTTACAATATAAATATTCTTATAGTGCAAATTATATTTTTTTTACTACATAAAATGACGCATTTTCAAAGCAGAATGCGAAATAAAATCAGTATAATGTGTCTTGTGTCTACGAATCATACACTCTGTTGTCCTACATTATAGAACAAATTACGTAGAGACGTTTGTCACAGGTCCCAAATATTTGTTAAAAGTGTGTTAAGGGAAAGAAAATCCTTTTGATATTGTCTTGGAAAAGATTAGAATTGGTTTACATTGTTATTTTTATTTTACAACTCTCCATTTTGTCAAAAGACATTATTTATATTTAATATGAAAAACAAGCTTGTTGCAGAATTATGCCTTGGAACGTTTTCTATCAATAAGAAGTTTTATCGCTGTAAAAAACATTAAAAAAACTTATTTTTGAACACATTCTTTTCCGTATACATATTTAAAAAAATTAATATTCATGTAACATAATTTAAAACAAACTGTTAATTAAAAAAATCTTTAATTAACACACAATGTTTCAAAAAATTGTTATTTATCTAATCATTTATTCTCGAATTTAAAATTTACTTATAATTAATAATAATAATAATAATAATAATAATAATAATAATAATAATAATAAAAACTAGTGTTTGGGGACTAACCTATAAACAAATCTAAACCAATACGAGTTTAGACTTTTAAATTTGTAGTAAATTTAATGTTTTTGAAAATTCAACATTATTTATTTTTAAAAATTCATTTTAATTATATTTTAAGTAAAAATATTTTTTCCTACATTTAAAAATTATAATTCATGCACGTTTTAATTATGCGGTTTAATCAATGTAGCAGTGCAAGAAAAATCTCGTAAATATTTCATCATAACTCAATTCATAAAATTTATTTACAATATAAATATTCTTACACTGCAAAATATATTTTTGTACTACAGAAAATGACGCATTTTCGAAGCAGAATGAGAAATAAAATCAGTATAATGTGTCTTGTGTCTACGAATCATATATTCTGTTGTCCTACATTTTAGAGCAAATTACGTACAGACGTTTGGCAGAGGTCCCAAATATTTTTTGAAAGTGTGTTAAGGCAAAAGAAATCCTTTTGAAATTGTCTTAGAAGACATTAGAACTGGTTTAAACTGTTATTTTTATTTTATAACTCTTCATTTAGTCAAAATATATTATTTATGGTTAATATAAAAAAAAAAGCTTGTTGCAAAATTATTTCTTGGAATGTTTTCCAACAATAAATTGTTTTATCGCTGGAAAAAACATTAAAAAAACCTTTTTTTTGAACATATTCTTTTCCGTATATATATATATACACTATGTTGCCATTGATTATGGGACACTTGCGATTTTAGACATTTTACTAAATATCTAGAAAAATAGACGAGGAATCATCTCGAAACTCTTAGTGTATAAATATAATAGTATAAGTAATACATCTCCGTGAAGATTTTTCCCCGAAACTCCAAAGGGGACCGTCAACAAATTAAAAAAGAATGAATATCTTTGGAATAACCCTGTCAAAACTAATGTAGCAAAAGCGCTCAAACTCTAGATTATGATTGAATGCCTTATTGTAATAAGCCTTGTTCATTTTTATGCAAATAGCATGCATACTAGCAGAGTAATTAAAGTTTTTATAAAAATGATTCCAAATTTTTCCAAGTTTTTTCCTTATAATTTTCAGAGTTCTTAATATAAAATATTATTTTTTTTCAGAAAATATGACAAACAAAATTGCACACAGTACCCTGTAATCAGAATTAAAAAATAATGAAAATTGTATAAAAAATGAGTTGGTTTACTAAATAATTTTTTACTGCGCATGCGTCAACGATATCAAATTTTCATTTGCATATTATGTTAGCTAAATGTATAGAGCAACTTTTGTGAAAGTCACAAAATCATAACTTGAAAATTCTGACAATAATCGTCAATTGAATAAGTCGAAAATCCGTTATTCTCAAAATGAAGCAAAAACAAGAGGGGTTGTATCCATATGTTCATTGATTAGTGTCAATATAGAATACACAATATGAGATGTACTACTGCATTTGGATAAAATCCCTCATCTTTTTGCTTCATTTTGGAAACAACGGATTTTGTCCTTTTTCTATAGACGATTACTTTCAAAATTTTCAAGCTATGATTTTGAGACTTTTACAAAAGTTGCTCTGTACATTTAGCTAACATAATATGCAAATGAAATTTTGATATCTTTGACGCATGCGCAGTAAAAAATTATATAGTAAACCTACTCATTTTTCATACAATTTTTATTATTTTTTAATTCTGATTACAGGGTACTGTGTGCAATGTTGTTTGTCATATTTTCTGAAAAAATTATTATTTTATATTAAGAACTCTGAAAATTATAATGGAAAAACTTGGACAAATTTGGGACCATTTTTATAAAAACCTTAATTACTCTGCGAGTGTGCATGCTATTTGCATAAAAATGAACACATTGTATTACAATAAGGCATTCAATCATAATCTAGAGTTTGAGCGCTTTTGCTACATTAGTTTTGACAGGGTTATTCAAAATATATTCATTCTTTTCTAATTTGTTGACGGTCCCCTATGGCGTTTCGATAAAAAATACTCACGGAGATGTATGACGTATACTATTATATTTATACACTAAGAGTTTCGAGATGATTCCTCATGTATTTTTCTAGATATTTAGTAAAATGTCTAAAATCGCAAGTGTCACATAATCAATGGCAATATAGTGTATATATATATATATATATATATATATATATGTTACAGGCCAAATCCGATTTTAGGCCAAACTATATTGGCCTAGGCCAAACTAGTTTATCCTATCGCCCATCGGATAGACTACTTTTTCCTAGACCAAACCGGTCTATCCTAACGCCCATCGGATAAACTAGTTTTTCCTAGGCCAAACCGGTCTATCCTATCGCCCATCGGATAAACTAGTTTTTCCTAGGCCATTCTAGTCTATCCTAAGGCCCATAGGACAATCTAGTTTTTCCTAGGCCAAACTAGTTTGGCCTAACTCTTATAGGATAAACTAGTTTAGCCTTCTGTTTATTGGTCTGAACTAGTTTCTCCTAGGCTGATCTAGTTTATCCTAGGCCAATTCAATTTGGCGTGATTTTATTGAATTCAATGACCGCCACAGCGCCAACATTCTAGTTTGTCCTAGGCTGATCTAGTTTATCCTAGGCCAATGTAATTTTACGTGTTTTTAGCTCACAGGAGTCAAAGCCTGAGAAATAATGGAACTCGTAAGTTCTGTATGTATGTACGCATGTATGTACGTATTTACGTACGTATGTACGCAACGCGATAACTCGTGATAGAAATATCCGATTTGCTTCAAATTTTGGATGTACGTTCATTGATATAAGGTACTTTTCTGACTAATTTTGGAAGTTCATTGGATAAGAATAAAGGGGAGCGAACGGGAGGCTAATCCCCCACCGTTAATTTAGAGAAATGGATTTTTCATGCAGAATTAACAGTTTTCATTTAAGATTTTAGATATAGGATCATTCTGATAAGGCGCCTCCATAATTAGTTGTGGATGTTTATTTTTAAGTGTAAAAAAAGGGCAATGTAGGTTACCCCCATAATTTAGATAAGTGATTTTTAACGCAGAATTTACGGATTTGCTTCAAATTTGTATATAGGTTCTTTCTGATAAGGGGATTCCCTAAATAGTTTCGGAGGTTTAATGGTTAAGTATGAAAGGAAAAGTGAAGGATTACCCTCTTTCCTAGAAAAAACTAGTTTACCCTATGGGCATTTAGATAAACTAGTTTGGCATAGGTAAAACTAGTTTATCCAATTGGCGTTAAGATAAAATAGTTTAGCATAGGCTAATCTAATTTGGCTTGAAATCGGGTTTGGCCGGTAAAAAACATATTTGTCACTAGAATAAGTATAAATGTGTGTTAAGAGTCATTGCTTATAACATCAATGCAGAAATTTAACATGGCCATCTTAGAGACATGATGCATTGGACATGGTGTTTGCTTTTTTTTTCTGCAGACTCGTGCCAACAGAGATCAGACTTACATTTATTATTATTATTATTATTGCATATTCGAGCCAGATCGGAGCTGAACATAATTTTGAATCGAACAGCGTTTTCCATTTTTGTGAAATTAATTACCTGTCGACATATAAGCTATTCTTGTCACAGCAACAATTTTTTTTTTCCCGTGAATTCGTAACCGGAAATTCGATTCAAAACGTATCTTTAGTATTTTCTCAAAGATACATTGCTTTTATGAAAAAATGGTTTACGCCATTCGATTACATATTACCTGAATCTGTTAACCTTATGCATTTCCGAAAAGGAAGTAGTTCATAAATGTGTTAGGATGTAGCTCTTTAGGATTTGAGAAAAGCCTTAAGAAATGACAGAGAAATATATTCACAAATCTACTTTTTACTGAACAGATTGAAAAGTTATGATATTAATAACTCTCATTTTTTTTTCTTTTGTTCTAAACTACATTGATTATTTAATGAATCCTTATTTGAATATTGAAACGTCTAAGAATGTAGATAATCATTAATACATTGTGTATTTTCCATTCTGCGACCACACCATAATTTAAAAATACATTGCAAATTTATCCAATAAGTATTTAAGCAGTATTTTTTGAAGGAACCTTAATTGTATGTGAAATAAAACCTGAATTTTTTGCAGAAATTGAGTAGGGCCAGATCGAGCCGGACTGAGTCTTTTTTCACTGATTTTTGTACAGACCTCCCTGTACAAAAGTAAATAATATTAAAGTAAATAATAATAATTTGCTTGAATAAGCAAACACCATGGCCAATGCATCATGTCTCTAAGGTGAACATGTTAAATTTCTGTATTGATGTTATAAGCAGCGACTCTTGACACACATTTATACTTATTCTAGTGAAAGATATGTTTTTACCGGCCAAACCCGTTTTCGAGCTAAATAAGATTAGCCTCGGCCCAACTATTTTATGCTAATGCCAATTGGATAAACTAGTTTTTTCTACACCAAACTTGTTTATCTAAATGTCCATAGGATAAACTATTTTTTTCTAGGTAAGAGGGTAATCGTTCATTTTTCCCTTCATACTTAACCATTAAACCCCTAAAATTATTCGGGAAATCGCCTTATCAGAAAGAACCTAAATCCAAAATTTAAAGCAAATCCGTAAATTTTGCGTCAAAAACCATTTATTTAATTTATGGGGGGGGGGGTTACCTACATTGCCCTATTCTTTACACTTAAACAATAAACATCCACAACTAATCAGGGAGGCGCCTTGTCAAAATGTTCCTATATCTAAAATTTTAAATGAAAACTGATAATTCTGCATGAAAAATCCATTTCGCTAAAGTAACGGTGGGGGATTAGCCTCCCGTTCGCTTCCCTTTATTCTTATCCAATGAATTTCCAAAATTAGTCAGAAAAGTACCTTATATCAATGAACGTACATCCAAAATTTGAAACAAATCGGATATTTCTGTCACGAGTTATCGCGATGCGTACATACGTACGTAAATACGTACGTACTTGCGTACATACATACAGAACTTGCGAGTTCCATTATTTCTCAGGCTTTGACTCCTGTGAGCTAAAAATACGTAAATTTACATTGACCTAGGATAAACTAGATCAGCCTAGGACAAACTAGAATGTTGGCGCTGTGGCGGTCATTGAATTCAATAAAATCGCGCCAAATTGAATTGGCCTAGGATAAACTAGATCGGCCTAGGAGAAACTAGTTCAGACCAATAAACAGAAGGCTAAACCAGTTTATCCTATAAGAGTTAGGCCTAACTAGTTTGGCCTAGGAAAAACTAGATTGTCCTATGGGCCTTAGGATAGACTAGTTTGGCCTAGGAAAAACTAGTTTATCCGATGGGAGATAGGATAGACCGGTTTGGCCTAGGAAAAACTAGTTTATTCGATGGGCGTTAGGATAGACCGGTTTGGCCTAGGAAAAACTAGTTTATCCGATAGGCGATAGGATAAACTAGTTTGGCCTAGGCCAATCTAGTTTGGCCTAAAATCGAGTTTGGCCTGTAACATATATATATATTTAAATTAATATTTGTGTAATATAATTTAAAACAAAATGTTTACTTAAAAATAACTTTAATTATCACACAATGTTGTTATTTATCTAATCTTTTATTTTCGAATTTAAAATTTACTTATAAATCATAAAAAACTAGTCTTTGGGGACCAACCTATAAACAAATCTAAACCAATACGAGTTTAGATTTGCAACTTGTAGTAAATTTAATGCTTTTGAAAATTCAACATTGTTTGTTTTTGACAATTCATTTTAAATGTATTTTAAGTGAAAATAGTTTTTCCATATTTAAAATTTTTAATTCATGTCCGTTTTAATTACGCGGTTAAAACAGTAAAATATTGGAAGAAAATCTCGTAAATATTTCATCTTAACTCAATACATAAAATTTATTTACAATCTAAATATTCTTACACTGCAAAATATGTTTTTGAACTACATAAAATGACGCATTTTCAGAGCAGAATGTGAAATAAAATCAGTATAATGTATCTTGTGTCTACAAATCATATATTCTGTTGTCCTACATTTTAGAGCCTAATTACGTAGAGACACATTTGGCAAAGGTCCCAAATATTTGTTGAAATTGTATTAAGAGAAAGGAAATCCCTTTGAAATTGTCTTGGAAAACATTAGAATTGGATTTATATTGTTATTTTTATTTTATAATTCTTTATTTTGTCAAAAAATATTATTTATGTTTAATATAAAAAACAAGCAAACAGGTTTGTTGCAAAATAATTTCTTGGAATGTTTTCGAACTGTAAAAAGTTTTATCGCTGTAAAAAACATTAAAAAAACTTATTTTGAACATATCTTTTCCGTATACAAATATTTGAAAAAAAAATTATTATTCATGTAATATAATTTAAAACAAACTGTTTATTTAAAAAAAAATCTTTAATTAACACATAATGTTTTAAAAAATTGCTATTTTTCTAATTATTTATTTTCGAATTTAAAATTTACTTATAAAAAAAACTAGTCTTTGGGGACCAACTTGTAAACAAATCTAAACCAATACGGGTTTAGATTTGTAAATTTGTAGTAAATTATTTGTTTTTAACAATTCATTTTAAATATATTTTAAGTGAAAACTTTTTTTCTACACTTAAAATTTAAAATTCAGGCACTTCTTAATTATGCGGTAAAAACAATATAACAGTGCAAGACAAATTTGGTAAATCTTTCATCACAACTCAATACAAAAATTTATTTATAATCTAAACATTATTACACTGCAAAATATGTTTTTGCACTACGTAAAATGACGCATTTTATGCGCAGAGTGCGAAATAAAATCGGTATAATGTGTCCTGTGTCTACGAATCCTACATTCTGTTGTCCTACATTTTAGAGCAAATTATTTAGAGACGTTTCGCAGAGGTCCCAAATATTTGTTGGAAGGGTGTTAAAGGAATTTTTAAAAATTGTTATTTATCTAATTATTTATTTTCAAATTTAAAATTTACTTGTAAATCAAAAAAGACTAGTCTTTGCGGACTAACCTATAAACAAATCTAAACCAATACCAGTTTAGATTTTTAAATTTGTAGTAAATTTAATGTTTTTGAAAATTCAACATTATTTGTGTCTGACAATTCATTTTAAATATATTTTAACCCTTTCTGGCGCACTGTGCCCGGTCTGGGATGCCTAATTTTAATTCCAAACTTAGAAACGCCACCAAAATATTTTAGTAAAATTTTGCTTTTTCAATGAAAGCTTAATTTAAGGAGTTAATAATATCTAAAAAAGTCATTCGGAAATACCGGTGCCAGTCGATAATTGCTCATTTTACTACAAAATTTGCCCGTGCCGGAAAGGGTTAAGTGAAAATATTTTTTCCTTTTATTTAAAAATTATAATTCATGCACGTTTTAATTATGCAATTAAAACGATATAATAGCGCAAGAAAAATCTTGTAAATATTTCACCATAATTCGACGCAAAAATTTACTTACAATCTAAATATTCTTACACTGCAAATTATGTTTTTGAACTACATAAAATGACGCATTTTCGAAGCAGAATTAGAAATAAGACCGGTATAATGTGCCTTGTGTCTACGAATCATATATTCTGTTGTCCTACATTTTAGAGCAAATTACGTACAGACGTTTGGCAGAGGTCCCAAATATTTGTTGAAAGTGTGTTAAGGGAAAGGAAATCCCATTGAAAATATCTTGGAAAACATTAGAATTGGTTTACATTGTTATTTTTATTTTATAACTCTTCATTTTGTCAAAAGACATTATTTATGTTTAATATGAAAAACAAGCTTGTTGCAAAATAATTTCTTGGAACGTTTTCGAACAATAAATTTTTTTATCGCTGTAGAAAGCATTAAAAAACTTATTTTTGAACATATTCTTTTCCGTATACAAATATATTTTTAAAAAATTAATATTCATGTAATATAAATTAAAACAAACTGTTTATTTACAAAGCATCTTTAATTAACACACGATGTTTTAAAAAATTGCTATTTATCTAATTATTTATTTTCGAATTTAACTAAATATTTATTTTCGAACTAGAGGATTAGAGAATTAAATCCAAAAATATGGTTGCCTATAAACTTTTGAGACGCACTATAGAAGTATCTTCTCATTAATGTATTATTTATTAAATGTAATATTGTGTTACTTAGAAGTATTGTTAAACATTCATGAATCAGAACCAAAAAAGTGGCGATAAATCAGAATTAGAAATATAAAACTTCGTTAAAATCACCATGAGACTCAAAATAAACAGAAAGCATTTCGTTTCGGGGTGGCAATTACAACAGTCCGTCATCAGCAAACCGAGCGATTTCCTAGATGAACAGAAAGTGCAGAGAGGAGAACTTACAAAGAATGCGATAGGTGGTGCTAGCTGAAAAGAAAGACCAATCACAGAAGAGCACATGCAAAAAAGGAAGATGTTGCGAAAATGAAACCGTAGCAGAAAAAAATAAAGTAAAACAAAACTAAAAAGAGAAAACGCAAAGAAAAAAAATGAAAAAAAGAAATAAGGGAGAAAAATAATGTTTTTATTTCTTTTGTTTTTTCTTTTTATTTACTTTTGTATTTATTATTTATTTATTTCTTCGTTACTCTTTTCTTTTAAGTTAATTTCTTCATTTGATGTACAACCTATTAAAAAAACCATTACAAATGATGCTTCAGAGTGGAATTAGGTTCTTAAAACAGTTGTTAACTGATATGCTATATTACCGACATGCCGTTTTAAAAAACTTAACCTCGTTACTCATCAACAAATTAGTACAGAACATAACTGCCAACTTTTACGCATTTTTCCTACCGCAAAAATTTTATAGTAAATATTGTTTTATTTAATCGTCGAAATCTTGTGATTAAAGAAATGAAAAATCTCTGTACAATTTTATAGTAGCAAAAATGCGTAAAAGTTGGCATCTATGGCATAGAGGAAAATTTATTATCACAGCTATAAATATAGCTGTTTATATTGAACTTGATTAACAGCATAATTACCATCATTGTATTTGTACTTAAATACGTCAAAACCTTCATTTACATTTTAGTAGTAACATAAAAGCGTATTAATTGTCGGCTACTGATTTGATTGTGAGTCATCCCAGAAATTTTAATTCATTTATTTTATCAATAGAAAAGGAGTTTGGGAAAAAGTATTTGTTTGAGTCTAGACGCTGTTATTGATTGTTAACTACAAATGAGAAAATTATATTATTTGTTTTAAAACACCGGCAAACAATAATATGCTTCTCTGTTTTGAAAAGCAAAAATCTCTTTGATAACATTTCTTTTCTTATTTTATAGGGGAAAAAAACATTATTTAAGTAATTTTTGAAGAGGTACTTCATTACAAACTTCAAAGTTACATTTTTATTGTATTTTATTCTAAAATATGATTTCAAAAAATATAAGACATCTGCTTTTTTGACAGATTTTATTTATACAATGTTATAATTCATTTGGATACAATTCCCTAATACTTTTTAATTATTTTTTTCTTAAAAGATGTAGTTATATTTTGAAAAAATTGAAATTGAGGCGGATTTTTGACTTGATATGTAAAATTAGCAATTTTATAACCACAAAATATTTGGAGTATCAGAAAATTAAATGCTAAAAATATTATCACATTGTGTATCCTTCGAAATTGTAAGTATACTTTAACCCCCTGACTTCCCAGCCAAAGGGTAATATTGTTATGTTGTTTTCTCTGTAATTTATTAAAAATATAAAAAAAAGGATGTTTTTTCCAATCTGATACAAAATATGTTATTAGTATCGGTGTATAATCTTTGATAGCATCAATCCTAACTTAATTTTTCAGATAGCACTAAGTTGTTGTACTAGAATTCCATGCTTTAACCCTATAACATTCATTGGTTTCTCTACGAAACCACAAAATTTGAATTCCGATATGCACCAACGACACCGGAATTTTAATAAAGAAAAATTTATTTTATTATACATGTGAAAAATCACTTTTTCTTATTTACAAAAATATCTGTACGCAGTTACCGGTGTCAAATCTTAGCAATTAAAATGCTCTGAACGTTAAAGGGTTAAGAAATAATACAGGAGAGCTGATAATAAAATTTCGATCTAGAAAAAGTGTACATAATGTAAATTGAAAGTTTTTCTATTTCATTATCCAAAAATAGCCGTTGTTTTATGTTAACAAAATTATGACCTGAATGTGAGCAATATGTGAAGTGTGAAAGTACTGTGGCTCAAGTGCAACTCTTTCTTTCTACATTATTGTAAAGTGAGATGCAAGAAAGAGATCACGCCCTGAAGACTAGGCCTCGCGTTAAGACAAAATGGTGTTTGCCGAAGGCATATTCATTTTAAAAGTGTGTACGGCCCCTTAAATTTAAATACTAAAATTTTAGACACTTTTATTAAAAATATTTCTTTGATTATAATCTCAAATTTAAAAAAACAAAAAGAAGGAAAAAATTTTAAAGCATTATTGGTACGAATATTCAAGGGACCGTACATACGCTAAAAAAACCCGCCTTCGACATCCGCCTTTTTTGTGTGAGCGCACAGACCTAGACTTCAGGGAGCGGTGGAAACAGTCTTTGTGACGTCAAAAATTCGTTATATCCCATTTTGTGACTAAATACACAGGGTTCGTATGCTTCAGGTAATTTTCCAAGATATCAGTATTTTTTTTATAAAGAAAATAAATCTAGGTTAATCGCTTGACCTTTCGGCTTATTTAATCAAGAGTTTAACACAAGAAAATACTGGTACCAAAGAATTTTCTGGTCGAAAAATTCTAGGCGTGAACGGAACCTGGATACATACGACTCAGAAGATGGTCACCATGATTTCGTGTCGGAGTCATGAAAATGTGACGACAACCCGAGAGTCATAATTTGACGAATTATAGGTATCAGATTTTTGTCATTATTGTGATTGTGACAGTTGTCAGTTGTGACTGTAAGTGAAGCCACAGAGAGGTCACATATATTTGCTTTATTATTAGGAATGGAGCCTGCAGGTATAAGAAGTTATAATCTACAAATTCCCACGGTGCTAAGCATTTGAAATTGCGAGTATACTTTAAATACACTACCTGGCCATTGATTATCGTTCACTTGCGATTTTAGACATTTTGTTACATATCTAGAAAAATGCATGAGGAATCATCTCGAAACTCTTAGTGTATAAATATAATAGTATGAGTCATACATCTCCGTGAAGATTTTTTCCCGAAACTTCATAGGGGACCGTCAACAAATTAAAAAAGAATGAATATCTTTTGAATAACCTTGTCAAAACTAATGTAGCAAAAGCGCTCAAACTCTAGATTATGAATGAGGGCTTTATTGTAATGCACTGTGTTTATTTTTATGCAAATAGCATGCATACTCCCAGAGTAATTAAGGTTTTTAAAAAATGGTCCCAAAATTGTCCAAGTTTTTTCCTTATAATTTTCACAGTTCTTAATATAAAATAATATTTTTTTCTGAAAATATGACAAACAACATTGCACACAAAACCCTGTAATCAGAATTAAAAAATAATAAAAATTGTATAAAAAATGAGTAATTTTACTAAATAATTTTTCACTGCGCATGCGTCATCGATATTAAAATTTCATTTGCATATTATGTTAGCTAAATGTATAGAGCAACTTTTGTGAAAGTCGCAAAATCATAACTTGAAAATTATCAAAATAATCGTCAATTGAATAAATTGAAAATCCGTTATTCTCAAAATTAAGTAAAAACAAGAGGGGTTGTATCCATATATTAATTGATTAGTGTCAATATAGAATACACAATACGGGATGTACTACTACATTTGGATAAAGTCCCTTATTTTTTTGGTTCATTATGAAAACAACGGATTTTGTCCTTTTTCTATAGACGATTACTTTCAGAATTTTCAAGCTATGATTTTGTGACTTTCACAAAAGTTGCTCTGTATATTTAGCTAACATAATATGTAAATGAAATTTTGATATCGTTGACGCATGCGCAGCAAAAAATTATTTAGTAAATCTACTCATTTTTCATACAATTTTTACTATTTTTTATATTTGATTATAGGGTATTGTGTGCAATGTTGTTTGTCATATTTTCAGAAAAAAATATTATTTTATATTAAGAACTCTGAAAATTAAAAGGAAAAAACTTGGAAAAATTTAAAAACCTTAATTACTCTGCGAGTATGCATGCTATTTGCATAAAAATGAACACAGTGTATTACAATAAGGCACTCATTCATAATCTAGAGTTTGAGCGCTTTTGCTACATTAGTTTTGACGGGGTTATTCAAAAGATATTCATTCTTTTTTAATTTGTTGACGGTCCCCTATGGAATTTCGGGAAAAAGTCTTCACAGAGATGTATGACTTATCATATCATATATATTATAAAGCAGAAATTCTGAAACTTCCAAACGAGTGTTTTCAAAAACTACCCGATGGATCTTTTTGCAGATTATATCATTCGATAGGAAATATTTTTGCGGAGGTTTATGATACAAATATACAGGGATAACTCTGATTTTTCGTACTAAATTTCGCATTTTTCGGTTATTTTTGATGAAAGGGTTGCCAGTAGTTATTTTTTGGCGAAAATTATCATTACTAAACAAATTAAAAATGATATATCTGTTAGAAATATTACAAACATCTTGCAAATAAAAGAAGAAAATAACTATTAATAATAATACTAATACTAATAATAATAATAATAATAATAATAAAGAAAAAACATTTAATGAGGCATGATATTATAACAAAAATATTTATCTTAAAAATATAAGAAATATTTGTAACGCTTAAAAAATAACAACGTGAAATATTACATTTGATGCAACATTTGGCGACTTATCCTTGCGTTAGAATAAAAAAAAAAAACTTGAAAATTTGATTAAATGAATTTTGAACGATATTTATTTTCCTTTCTATTATTTCCTTTCTCTTTTTTATCAAATTTCGATAGTATGTAACTTACTCCAGAAAAAGGCAGATCTAATTATAAAAGTAATTGTGAGTTATATATTTGAGTCTTTGAGATTTTTTTTTTTTACTTTTGTCGGCAAAGAATTAAGCCAAAAATGCATATGTCTAACATTAGGTCACAATAATGTTGTTTTTTCCAAAAGATGATTTTTGAGTATATTTTAGTATTCAATTGTAAATTCAATAAACATAAGTTAATATTTTAAAAAAGGTAATCTAATATTTAAATTTTAGCTTTAGTGTGAAATTCTGCAACACACATATATATTGTAAAATAATGTCATTCTTTTTCAAAAGTTTTTCACCGCAATTTTGAAAATTGTAATCAACAAACATACTTTTTTGCGCCTTTTTGTCAAATTCTCTTCCAGGGAAAATTAGTTTTAAAATTTACAATCTGAACAAGGAAATTTATGCAATTTAAATGAAATGTATGCAATTTTGCGTTATTACTATCGATAAATTCAACATTTTGAAGTAAAAATTGCCTGCTGAAAAAAATGGCACAGATGTCATATATGCACCACATTGGCGCGATTGCAACAAAACGTCGATTTGATGTTCATATGGTAGCTCGGCTATTGTATATTAATAAATAAACTATTTACTCTTATTTTTTCAAATGATGTAAATTGTTTTATTTTATAATTATTAACAAAACATTATTTATTTATTTTGATTTCCTTTTTAAAATAATAGAAAACAATTAAAAAATATATATATATAACTGATATTTTAAAATGAAGTTTTCGCCAAATTTGCGTAAAAAGGGGGAAAAAGCACAAATGTGGTGCACATAAGGCATTTGTGCCAAAATATTTTACAAGTTTGTTTTAATTAGTCATTTCTCCTTCAATTTTCTTCATATTTTTTTGTGTTAGATAATATTTAAAATGATATTGGACTAATCTTCAATAACTGAGCACCGCCAAATAGCATATCTTTATATATAAAAATCTTCTGTGCGTGTGTATGTAATTTAACTCCTTTTAAACGACTGGACCGATTTTGATGAAATTTTGTGTCTGCGTTCCAGTAGATTCGAGAATGGTTTAGATTCACATTTCGTCGAAATTGATTCATTACTTTTTTAGTAATTAGGCAACAACTAATAATTAGTGATTTTTCGCTATTTAAAAGTACTATATATATTAAAGAAAGTCGGGATTTCGTATTATTCATAGCACAAAAAAATCTACCATACCAAAAATCTTGAAAATTGTGGTATAAATACTTCTTATAACATCGAGTGCCGCTAAAAATGGATTTTCGAAAATTCCACCCCTAAGATGAATAGAAAAATGAACGAACTTTTAAAAAATTCCATAAAAATCGGCTTTTGTAGTTATTTTTCAACCGATAACATATTTTAATGCATTTTTTCATTCTGAATCGAATGGTACTAAGCAAATTCGTTTAAATCCAGTAGTTCGTCAGATAATTCATATTTTCCTAATTTGGCGGTGTCTTCGGCGCAAAAACCTGAAATTTTCAATGCTCATTTTTATATATAAAAATCTTCTGTGCGTGTGTATGTAATTGAACTCCTCCTAAACGACTGGACCGATTTTGATGAAATTTTGTGTGTGCGTTCCAGTAGATTCGAGTATGGTTTAGATTCACATTTCGTCGAAATTGATTCAGTACTTTTTTAGTAATTAGGCAAAAACTAATAGTTAGTGATTTTTCGCTAATTAAAAGTGCTATATATATTAAAGAAAGTCAGGATTTCGTATTATTCATAGCACAAAAAAATCTACCATACAAAAATCTTGAAAATTGTGGTAAAAATACTTCTTATAACATCGAGTGCCGCTAAAAATGGATTTTCGAAAATTCCACCCCTACGATGTGTAGAAAAAAGAACGAACTTTTAAAAATTCCATAAAAATCGGCTTTTGTAGTTATTTTTCAACTGATAACATAGTGCATTTTTTCATTCTGAATCGAATGGTACTAAGGAAATTCGTTTAAATCCAGTAGTTCGTGAGATAATTCACACTTTCCTAATTTGGCGGTGTCTTCGGCGCAAAAACCTGAAATTTTCAATGCTCATCTTTATATATAAAAATCTTCTGTGCGTGTGTATGTCACTGAACTCCTCCTAAACGACTGGACCGATTTTAATGAAATTTTGTGTATGTGTTCCAGTGGACTCGAGAATGGTTTAGATTCACATTTCGTCGAAATTGATTCAGTACTTTTTTAGTAATTAGGCAAAAACTAATAGTTAGTGATTTTTCGCTAATTAAAAGTGCTATACAGGGTGATTCAGCTCGTCGGTGACAAACTTTAAGGATCGATAGAGCACACCTAGACGAACATTTTTGAATAGGGAATGTAGGGTCCCTGACGCGATGGTAAGGCGCTAGGCGCTTTCGAAAATTTGGGTGCCGAAATTCGAAACGTCATAAAAACTAGGGAAATGGTTAGATTTTCTTGCTTGTTGCGTCGAAATGATTCTGTTTGTTTAGACTTTCTTCAGTACCAATTTGATAAGCGTATCTCTTAAAACATGGATAGGGGGCGCTGCAGACTTTGGAGAGCTAGACAACAACTTTAAGCCCGTTATTTTGATAATTTAACACATGCTCGCCAAAGTTTATACTCTAAATTAAAGTTTGAACCCAAAAGTAGAGCCCTGCAAAAAGCGTAAGAGCCGGAATAAAATGTCAAAGTACAGGGTGGTCGAAACTCGAAGGCTCCTAAGAGATAAACAAACAGATTTCTTGACTTATGGCATGCATTTTCATGATTCTGTTTGCTGGGGCTCTCTGAAACTCAGTTGAACGGTACAAAAAGAAACATCGATAGGGGGCGCTTTGGGCAAAAAACATAATTCGTTGACATTTCGGACGCTAACTGGAAACGGGGCGCTACGATCAGTTAGAAACAAAACAAGAGAGTAATTTACTTATCATAAGAAGCTATTAAAACTGCAGTTTGTTTGTTTTTTTAACAAACATAGCTGGTTTCAGTCATGCACAATGCGCGCAATAAAATTTACATAAGGTGCTTTTTGCTGATTTATGCAAAAGATATCGTACCATATCGATATGCAAAAGATACGTAATGCGTAGACGACAACGTGAGATGACGTAGTTGTATGCGCAGACACGTCTTTTGAACGTGCGGTACCTACTTAAGCTTCGGGTTACTTGTCTGCAGATCGGTAGTAGGATGGAACGGTACACAAACTCTGAATTGGCTGACATGCATTTGGCGTATGGCGCTGCTGGTTGTAATGGACGAGCCGCTCAGCGGTTGTACGCCGAGCGTTACCCCAACAGGCAAATCCCCTGCCATGCCTTCTTCGCTCGAGTACACCAGAGGTTGTCCACAACGGGATCTTTCGACGGAGGCAGGCCTGAACGGGAGCGATCAGTGAGCACCCCCGACAACGAAGAGGCTGTGCTTAACCTGGTTGAGGACAACCCAGGTCTTAGCACGAGAGATATCGCCAGACATGTTGGCATTTCGCAAGCAACTGCGTGGCGCATCTTACGTTCCCGGAATCTGCACCCCGACCACATCCAGCGGGTGCAGTTGCTCAGAGAGCAGGATTTTGGCCCTCGAGTGGAATTCTCAAGATGGTACTTGGCGATGAGATCCAGGGATCCCCGTTTTGTAAACAGCATTTTGTTTACGGACGAGTCCACCTTCAGCCGGGAGGGAATGTGGAACGCCCACAACAGTCATGTGTGGTGTGATGAAAATCCACATGAAACCAGAAGCCGAGCAGCCCAGGAGCGTTTCTCAGTAAATGTGTGGGCCGGCATTCTGGGGGATTGCCTCATTGGCCCTTATTTGTTACCTGAACGGCTGACAGGTGGAAATTACCTGATTTTCCTGGATCAAGTGCTGCCGCAGCTTCTGGAGGAGGCGCACGTACCAGAAGGTTCGCGTCGCCAGATGTGGTTCCAGCACGATGGAGCTCCGGCCCATTACACGAACGACGTGCGTCTCCATCTAAACGCAAGGTATGGCCAGCGGTGGATCGGGCGTGGGGGTCCAGTTCACTGGACTGCCCGATCACCAGACCTCACCTGCTTGGATTTCTTCCTTTGGGGTTACCTGAAGGCCGAGGTATACCATACACCTGTCAGCAGTGCTGAAGAACTTGTGGCGCGCATTGTGGCAGCTGCAGGGCAGATCAGAGATACTCCTGGCATTGTTGGAAACACACACTCCTCAATGCGACGGAGGTGCGAAGCCTGCATCATGGCCCAAGGTCGAAATTTCGAGCATCTTCTGTAGTGTTATTTTTTGTAAATAAATTTCCAGTATCATTGATGTTTTTGGTCTAAATTTATTCAGAAGTGTTGAGCAGAGGTAGAAAATGTGTTTTCATTATTACTAACTGATCGTAGCGCCCCGTTTCCAGTTAGCGTCCGAAATGTCAACGAATTATGTTTTTTGCCCAAAGCGCCCCCTATCGATGTTTCTTTTTGTACCGTTCAACTGAGTTTCAGAGAGCCCCAGCTAACAGAATCATGAAAATGCATGCCATAAGTCAAGAAATCTGTTTGTTTATCTCTTAGGAGCCTTCGAGTTTCGACCACCCTGTACTTTGACATTTTATTCCGGCTCTTACGCTTTTTGCAGGGCTCTACTTTTGGGTTCAAACTTTAAGTTAGAGTATAAACTTTGGCGAGCATGTGTTAAATTATCAAAATAACGGGCTTAAAGTTGTTGTCTAGCTCTCCAAAGTCTGCAGCGCCCCCTATCCATGTTTTAAGAGATACGCTTATCAAATTAGTACTGGAGAAAGTCTAAACAAACAGAATCATTTCGACGCAACAAGCAAGAAAATCTAACCATTTCCCTAGTTTTTATGACGTTTCGAATTTCGGCACCCAAATTTTCGAAAGCGCCTAGCGCCTTACCATCGCGTCAGGGACCCTACATTCCCTATTCAAAAATGTTCGTCTAGGTGTGCTCTATCGATCCTTAAAGTTTGTCACCGACGAGCTGAATCACCCTGTATATATTAAAGAAAGTCGGGATTTCGTATTATTCATAGCACAAAAAAATCTACCATACCAAAAATCTTGAAAATTGTGGTATAAATACTTCTTATAACATCGAGTGCCGCTAAAAATGGATTTTCGAAAATTCCACCCCTAAGATGAATAGAAAAATTATAAAGAATATTATAAAGCAGAAATTCTGAAACTTCCAAACGAGTGTTTTCAAAAACTACCCGATGGATCTTTTTGCAGATTATATCATTCGATAGGAAATATTTTTGCGGAGGTTTATGATACAAATATACAGGGATAACTCTGATTTTTCGTACTAAATTTCGCATTTTTCGGTTATTTTTGATGAAAGGGTTGCCAGTAGTTATTTTTTGGCGAAAATTATCATTACTAAACAAATTAAAAATGATATATCTGTTAGAAATATTACAAACATCGTGCAAATAAAAGAAGAAAATAACTATTAATAATAATAATAATACTAATAATAATAATAATAATAATAATAATAAAGAAAAAACATTTAATGAGGCATGATATTATAACAAAAATATTTATCTTAAAAATATAAGAAATATTTGTAACGCTTAAAAAATAACAACGTGAAATATTACTATTGATGCAACATTTGGCGACTTATCCTTGCGTTAGAATAAAAAAAAAAAAAAAACTTGAAAATTTGATTAAATGAATTTTGAACGATATTTATTTTCCTTTCTATTATTTCCTTTCTCTTTTTTATCAAATTTCGATAGTATATAAATTACTCCAGAAAAAGGCAGATCTAATTATAAAAGTAATTGTGAGCTATATATTTGAGTCTTTGAGATTTTTTTTTTACTTTTGTCGGCAAAGAATTAAGCCAAAAATGCATATGTCTAACATTAGGTCACAATAATGTTGTTTTTTCCAAAAGATGATTTTTGAGTATATTTTAGTATTCAATTGTAAATTCAATAAACATAAGTTAATATTTTAAAAAAGGTAATCTAATATTTAAATTTTAGCTTTAGTGTGAAATTCTGCAACACACATATATATTGTAAAATAATGTCATTCTTTTTCAAAAGTTTTTCACCGCAATTTTGAAAATTGTAATCAACAAACATACTTTTTTGCGCCTTTTTGTCAAATTCTCTTCCAGGGAAAATTAGTTTTAAAATTTACAATCTGAACAAGGAAATTTATGCAATTTAAATGAAATGTATGCAATTTTGCGTTATTACTATCGATAAATTCAACATTTTGAAGTAAAAATTGCCTGCTGAAAAAAATGGCACAGATGTCATATATGCACCACATTGGCGCGATTGCAACAAAACGTCGATTTGATGTTCATATGGTAGCTCGGCTATTGTATATTTATTAATAAACTATTTACTCTTATTTTTTCAAATGATGTAAATTGTTTTATTTTATAATTATTAACAAAACATTATTTATTTATTTTGATTTCCTTTTTAAAATAATAGAAAACAATTAAAAAATATATATATAACTGATATTTTAAAATGAAGTTTTCGCCAAATTGGCGTAAAAAGGGGGAAAAAGCACAAATGTGGTGCACATAAGGCATTTGTGCCAAAATATTTTACAAGTTTGTTTTAATTAGTCATTTCTCCTTCAATTTTCTTCATATTTTTTTGTGTTAGATAATATTTAAAATGATATTGGACTAATCTTCAATAACTGAGCACCGCCAAATAGCATATCTTTATATATAAAAATCTTCTGTGCGTGTGTATGTAATTTAACTCCTTTTAAACGACTGGACCGATTTTGATGAAATTTTGTGTCTGCGTTCCAGTAGATTCGAGAATGGTTTAGATTCACATTTCGTCGAAATTGATTCATTACTTTTTTAGTAATTAGGCAACAACTAATAATTAGTGATTTTTCGCTATTTAAAAGTACTATATATATTAAAGAAAGTCGGGATTTCGTATTATTCATAGCACAAAAAAATCTACCATACCAAAAATCTTGAAAATTGTGGTATAAATACTTCTTATAACATCGAGTGCCGCTAAAAATGGATTTTCGAAAATTCCACCCCTAAGATGAATAGAAAAATGAACGAACTTTTAAAAAATTCCATAAAAATCGGCTTTTGTAGTTATTTTTCAACTGATAACATATTTTAATGCATTTTTTCATTCTGAATCGAATGGTACTAAGCAAATTCGTTTAAATCCAGTAGTTCGTCAGATAATTCATATTTTCCTAATTTGGCGGTGTCTTCGGCGCAAAAACCTGAAATTTTCAATGCTCATCTTTATATATAAAAATCTTCTGTGCGTGTGTATGTAACTGAACTCCTCCTAAACGACTCGACCGATTTTGATGAAATTTTGTGTGTGCGTTCCAGTAGATTCGAGAATGGTTTAGATTCACATTTCGTCGAAACTGATGCAGTATTTTTTTAGTAATTAGGCAAAAACTAATATTTAGTGATTTTTCGCTAATTAAAAGTGCTATATATATTAAAGAAAGTCAGGATTTCGTATTAATCATAGCACAAAAACATCTACCATACCGAAAATCTTGAACATTGGGGGCAAAAATACTTCTTATAACATCGAGTGCCGCTAAAAATGGATTTTCGAAAATTCCACCCCTACGATGAGTAGAAAAAAGAACGAACTTTAAAAAAATTCCATAAAAATCGGCTTTTGTAGTTATTTTTCAACTGATAACATAGTGCATTTTTTCATTCTGAATAGAATGGTACTAAGGAAATTCGTTTAAATCCAGTAGTTCGTGAGATAATTCACACTTTCCTAATTTGGCGGTGTCTTCGGCGCAAAAACCTGAAATTTTCAATGCTCATCTTTATATATAAAAATCTTCTGTGCGTGTGTATGTCACTGAACTCCTCCTAAACGACTGGACCGATTTTAATGAAATTTTGTGTATGTGTTCCAGTGGACTCGAGAATGGTTTAGATTCACATTTCGTCGAAATTGATTCAGTACTTTTTTAGTAATTAGGCAAAAACTAATAGTTAGTGATTTTTCGCTAATTAAAAGTGCTAGATATATTAAAGAAAGTCGGGATTTCGTATTATTCATAGCACAAAAAAATCTACCATACCAAAAATCTTGAAAATTGTGGTATAAATACTTCTTATAACATCGAGTGCCGCTAAAAATGGATTTTCGAAAATTCCACCCCTACGATGTGTAGAAAAAAGAACGAACTTTTAAAAAATTCCATAAAAATCGGCTTTTGTAGTTATTTTTCAACTGATAACATAGTGCATTTTTTCATTCTGAATAGAATGGTACTAAGGAAATTCGTTTAAATCCAGTAGTTCGTGAGATAATTCACACTTTCCTAATTTGGCGGTGTCTTCGGCGCAAAAACCTGAAATTTTCAATGCTCATCTTTATATATAAAAATCTTCTGTGCGTGTGTATGTAATTGAACTCCTTCTAAACGACTGGACCGATTTTGATGAAATTTTGTGTGTGCGTTCCAGTAGATTCGAGAATGGTTTAGATTCACATTTCGTCGAAATTGATTCAGTACTTTTTTAGTAATTAGGCAACAACTAATAGTTAGTGATTTTTCGCTAATTAAGAGTGCTATATATATTAAAGAAAGTCGGGATTTCGTATTATTCATAGCACAAAAAAATCTACCATACCAAAAATCTTGAAAATTGTGGTATAAATTTTTCTTATAACATCGAGTGCCGCTAAAAATGGATTTTCGAAAATTCCACCCCTAAGATGAATAGAAAAATGAACGAACTTTTAAAAAATTCCATAAAAATCGGCTTTTGTAGTTATTTTTCAACTGATAACATAGTGCATTTTTTCATTCTGAATCGAATGGTACTAAAGAAATTCGTTTAAATCCAGTAGGTCGTGAGATAATTCATATTTTCCTAATTTGGCGGTGTCTTCGGCGCAAAAACCTGAAATTTTCAATGCTCATCTTTATATATAAAAATCTTCTGTGCGTGTGTATGTAATTGAACTCCTCCTAAACGACTGGACCGATTTTGATGAAATTTTGTGTGTGCGTTCCAGTAGATTCGAGTATGGTTTAGATTCACATTTCGTCGAAATTGATTCAGTACTTTTTTAGTAATTAGGCAAAAACTAATAGTTAGTGATTTTTCGCTAATTAAAAGTGCTATATATATTAAAGAAAGTCAGGATTCCGTATTATTCATAGCACAAAAAAATCTACCATACCAAAAATCTTGAAAATTGTGGTAAAAATACTTCTTATAACATCGAGTGCCGCTAAAAATGGATTTTCGAAAATTCCACCCCTACGATGAGTAGAAAAAAGAACGAACTTTTAAAAAATTCCATAAAAATCGGCTTTTGTAGTTATTTTTCAACTGATAACATAGTGAATTTTTTTATTCTGAATCGAATGGTACTGAGGAAATTCGTTTAAATCCAGTAGTTCGTGAGATAAATCACATTTTCCTAATTTGGCGGTGTCTTCGGCGCAAAAACCTGAAATTTTCAATGCTCATCTTTATATATAAAAATCTTCTGTGCGTGTGTATGTCACTGAACTCCTCCTAAACGACTGGACCGATTTTAATGAAATTTTGTGTATGTGTTCCAGTGGACTCGAGAATGGTTTAGATTCACATTTCGTCGAAATTGATTCAGTACTTTTTTAGTAATTAGGCAAAAACTAATAGTTAGTGATTTTTCGCTAATTAAAAGTGCTATATATATTAAAGAAAGTCGGGATTTCGTATTATTCATAGCACAAAAAAATCTACCATACCAAAAATCTTGAAAATTGTGGTATAAATACTTCTTATAACATCGAGTGCCGCTAAAAATGGATTTTCGAAAATTCCACCCCTAAGATGAATAGAAAAATGAACGAACTTTTAAAAAATTCCATAAAAATCGGCTTTTGTAGTTATTTTTCAACTGATAACATAGTGCATTTTTTCATTCTGAATCGAATGGTACTAAGGAAATTCGTTTAAATCCAGTAGTTCGTGAGATAATTCATATTTTCCTAATTTGGCGGTGTCTTCGGCGCAAAACCTGAAATTTTCAATGCTCATCTTTATATATAAAAATCTTCTGTGCGTGTGTATGTCACTGAACTCCTCCTAAACGATTGGACCGATTTTAATGAAATTTTGTGTATGTGTTCCAGTGGACTCGAGAATAATTTAGATTCACATTTCATCGAAGTTGATTCAGTACTTTTTTAGTAATAAGGCAAAAACTAATAGTTAGTGATTTTTCGGTAATTAAAAGTGTTGATTAAGTTCGACGAATAGAGTGCGGACGGAATGTCTGAGCGGTCTAAGGCGGCAGATTCAAGCTCTGCTTCTTGAAGAAAGAGATCGCGTGTTCGAAGCCCGTTCCTGACAAACGTGTATGCTTTATAATAATATTTCCTGTATTATGTTTTTTATTAACCGATTTCAGAAAATTGTTAACTTTTAACTAAAAAGAGAAAAATAAACTTTTCTGTCAAAAATTGAACCTTCAAAAAATACTGAAGAGTGAAAAATAATTTCCTCACATAATTGTAATAAGAAATTAAATGAAGAGCGTAGTGTTTATCGCGCGTATTACTATATTTACGTACATTTTTTTGATTTTCTGGAGTCGGTGCCAAGAGGACAACGTCTTTCGGTGACAGGACAACGTCTGTCGGGTCCGCTAGTATATTATAAAGCAGAAGTTCTGAAACTTCCAAACGAGTGTTTTCAAAAACTACCCGATGGATTTTTTTGCCGATTGTATCATTCGATAGGAAATATTTTTGTGGAGGTTTGTCATTCAAATATACAGGGATAAGTATGATTTTTGGTAACAAATTTTGTATTTTTCGGTTATTTTTGATAAAAGGGTTGCCAGTAGTTATTTTTTGGTAAAAATTATCTTTACTAAACAAATTAAAAATTGCATATCTATTAGAAATATTACAAACATCTTGCAAATAAAAGCAGAAAATAACTATTGATAATAATAATAATAATAATAATAATAATAATAATAATAATAATAATAATAAAGAAAAACCATTTAATGAGGCATGATATTATAAAAATATATTTATCTTAAAAATAAAAGAAATATTTGTAACGCTTAAAAAATAACTTGACGTGAAATATTACATTTGATGCAACATTTGGCGACTTATCCTTGCGTTAAAATAAAAAAAAATAACTTGAAAATTTGATTAAATAAATTTTGAACGATATTTATTTTCTTTTCAATTATTTTCTCTCTCTTTTTTTTTTATCAAATTTCGATAGTATATAACTTACGCCAGAAAAAGGCAAATCTAATTATAAAAGTAATTGTGAATTATATATTTGTTTCTTTGAGATTTTTTTTACTTTTGTCGGCAAAGAATTAAGCCAAAAATGCATACTATGTCTAACATTAGGTCGCAATAATGTTGTTCTTTCCAAAAGAAGATAATTTTTGGAGTATATTTTAGCATTCAATTGTAAATTCAATAAACATAAGTTAATATTTTAAAAATTGTAATCAAATATTTAAATTTTAGCTTTAGTGTGAAATTCTGCCACTCACATATATATTGTAAAATAATGTAATTCTTTTTCAAAAGTCTTTCACCGCAATTTTGAAAATTGTAATCAACAAACATACTTTTTTGCGCCATTTTGTCAAATTCTCTTCCAGGGAAAATTAGTTTTAAAATTTACAAATTGAACAAGGAAATCTATGCAATTTAAATGAAATTTATACTCGCGTTATTACTATCGATAAATTCAACATTTTGAAATAAAAATTGCCTGCTGAAAAAAAAATGGCACAGATGTCATATATGCACCACATTGGCGCGATTGCAACAAAACGTCGATTTTATGTTCATATGGTAGCTCGGCTATTGTATATTTTAAGGCTACCTTATCATAATAACATGTTATTATGATAAGGTGGCCTTGGTATATTTATTAATAAACTATTTACTCTTATTTATTTTTTTAAATGATGTAAATTGTTTTATTTTATAATTATTAACAAAACATTATTTATTTATTTTTATCTCCTTTTTAAAATAATAGAAAACAATTAATATATATATATATAACTCATAGTTTAAAATGAAGTTTTCGCCAAATTGGCGTAAAAAAGGGAAAAAAATGCACAAGTGTGGTGCACATAAGGCATTTGTGCCAAAATATTTTACAAGTTTGTTTTAATTAGCCATTTCTTCTTCAATTTTCTTCATATTTTTCCTGTGTTAGATAATATTTAAAATGATATTGGACTAATCTTCTATAATTGAGCACCGCCAAATAGCATATCTATATATATAAAAGAAAGTTTTGATTTCGTATTAATCACAGCACAAAAAAATCTACCGAACCAAAAATCTTGAAAATTGGGATAAAAATACTTCTTAAAACACCGAGTGCCGCTAAGAAGAGATTTTCGAAAATTCCACCTTAAGGGGGGTAAAAAAAGAACAAACTTTAAAAAAATTCCTTAAAAATCGGCCTTTGTAGTTATCTGTCAACTATTAACATATTTAGCGTGTTTTTTCATGCTGAATCGAATGTTACCAAGCAAATTCTTTTTAATCCAGTAATTCGTGAGATACTTCACATTTTCCTAATTTGGCGATGTCTTCGGCGCAAAAACCTTAAATTTTCAATCCTTATCTATATATATAAAAGAAAGTCTGGATTTCGTATTAATCATAGCACAAAAAAAATCAATCGAACCAACAATCTTGAAAATTGGGGTAAAAATACTTCTTATAACACCGAGTGCCGCTAAGAAGGGATTTTCGAAAATCCACCCCTAAGTGGGCAAAAAAAAAAAAAAAAAAAAAAAAAAAAGGAACGAACTTTAAAAAAATTCCTTAAAAATCGGCTTTTGTAGTTATCTGTCAACTATTAACATATTTTAGTGTGTTTTTTCATGCTGAATCGAATGGTACCAAGCAAATTCTTTTAAATCCAGTAGTTCGTGAGATACTTCACATTTTCTTAATTTGGCGGTGTCTTCGGCGCAAAAATTTTAAATTTTCAATCCTTATCTATACATATAGAAGAAAGTCTGGATTTCGTATTAATCACAGCACAAAAAAATCAACCGAACCAAAAATCTTGAAAATTGGGGTAAAAATACTTCTTACAACACCGAGTGCCGCTAAGAAGGGATTTTCGAAAATTCCACTCCCTAAGGGGGGTAAAAAAAGAACGAACTTTAAAAAAATTCCTTAAAAATCGGCTTTTGTAGTTATCTGTCAACTGTTAACATATTTTAGTGTATTTTTTCACGCTGAATCGAATGGTACCAAGCAAATTCTTTTAAATCCAGTATAGTTCGTGAGATACTTCACATTTTCCTAATTTGGCGATGTCTTCGGCGCAAAAACCGGAAATTTTCAATCATTTTCTCTATATATAAAATATCTCTCCCTTAAGAAGTTCAACGAATGGTCTAAAATAATAACATGTGTCACCATATCTCAAAAACAAATTCAGGTAGAAGCAATTCAAGTAGAATTTTAAATAAATACTAAAAAATTGTTAAATACTTTAGTACTTTTCTAATTTGTCAGTTATTTAGTCATTTTAGAGGTGTTTTGTCTCCAACATGAACTTTGAACTGAACAATGTAAGCTTACATAAATCAGACAAAAATTGTGGGTATTTGAATAGATATTAAGATTGTTTATTTAAATATATTTCGTTTGATTCAAGATTATTTTAGAGAAACTGACCAGCGTAGCGGGCGAAGGCTGCTAGTACTATTATATTTATACACTAAGAGTTTCGAGATGATTCCTCATGTATTTTTCTAGATATTTAACAAAATGTCTAAAATCGCAAGTGAACGATAATCAATGGCCAGTAGGGTGGAGCGAAAAAAAATATTTTTTAAAAATCAAAAACGGGTAGGTGCCAAAAGTTGCCTTTATACTAGTACATCAACCGTGTGAAATTTTACCGCTGAAAAAAATGGCTTGAGTTTGCACTTTTGCTCCAAAAACCGAAATTTTGGGTAAAATTTGTCATTTTTTGACATTTTATCAAAAAAATTAACGAATTCCTACAGAGCTGGTTACTATTTAAAAGTGCTACTTAAACCTTTATATTTATCTGCTTAACATATTTAAACTATGAAACAATATCTGTAGTCTGTATAATGGGAGGAAATCTGACAACTTTTGGTAAAAACCAGCGTTACAACTATTCTATATATAACTCGTAGATGTAGCTGCATTTCATATCCCACCCGTCTCAGCCACTCAACAATCTAGGCCCAGTGTTTTATTTATGTATTGAATTGTTAGATTTTCCCGAAGAAGAGCATAAATTTTCTACGTATCAAAGTAGTTTACCTCTTCTTTGTTTTCACTGACATTGGATGCTACTGGTGTAACCTGCTGCACGTATATTTTTACTTTCTTCTATCTTTACAAGAAGAAAGTATTGGATTCATGAAAATTTTCGACTTCCGGTTTTCGACGGATTTATACGTTTTAGAAGGTCCTGAACACGTTTTGACTATTTTTAGAAAATGTCTGTCTGTGAGTCTGTCCGTCTGTCTGTGAGTCTGTGTGTCTGTCTGTGAGTCTGTCTGTCTGTATGTGACAAAAAATTTGTGGGCGCTCTATCTCAAGAACTAATGCTCGAAATTTAATAAAATTTTATATTCAGTTAGACCTTGATATGAATTAGTGCCTATTGGTTTTTGGTGAAAATTGGCCTGCAGGTGGCGCTGCTATACTACGTTTTTCATGATTTTCAAGATTGCTATATCTCAAGAACTAATGAACAGAATTACACCAAACTTCAGATTCTGTTACCCCTTGATATACATAGACCCTGATTAAGTTTTGGTGTAAATTGGCCAGCAGGTGGCGCTGCTATGCCACGTTTTTCATGATTTTTATGACAGCTATATCTCAAAAACTAATGCACAGAATTTCACCAAACTTCAGATTGCGCGATACCTTGAGATACATAGTTGCTGATAAGGTTTTGGTGTGAACTTCCCTATAGGTGGCGCTGCTATGCTTCATTTTGCACGATTTTTGCGATAGCTATATCTCAAGAACTAATGCAGAGAACTTCATCAAATTTTAGTTTCTTTTACACTAGAATTTATAACATAATTAGACGCTGATTACATTTTGGTATTAACCTTACAACAGGTGGTACAGCTATGTTGCATTTTGCACGATTTTTCCGATAGCTATATCTTAACAACCAACGCACAGAATTTCATCAAACTTCAGATTTTGTTACAAAATGACATATAACATAATTACACGATGATTACGTTTTGTTATAAATCCTTCAACTGATGGTGCTGCTGTGCTATATTTTACACGTTTTTTTAAAACTAGATATATCTCAAGAACTAATGCACAGAATTTCATCAAACTTCAGATTCTTTTACACCATAACATAATTAGACGCTTTTTTACATTTTGGCATAAATTGTCCAAAATATGGTGTTGCTGTGCTACGTTTTGCAAATTTTTTGTTATAATTATATCTCAAGAACTAATGGACGAAATTCCATCAAATTTCAGATTCTGTTAGGTCTTGACATCAATAGATGCTTATTAGGTTTTAGTATAAATTACCCACCAAGAGGCACTACTAAGCTCATTTTCTCAGAATATTAATTACATTTTGCGTTTTAGGCTTTTCGGATACCAGAATCTCATTAGGCTAGCTCAAATGTTCGAGGAAATTCGATAAGTAACTTTAAAGTCACCACGTTTTATATATATATATATATATATATATATATATATATATATATATATATATTTATCATGTATTTATGAGATAGAAGAAAGTTTCGGGATTGACACATCCAACTAGTTATATCTTGTATAACAGAAGAGAAGTTGAGTAATTTATTAGGTATGCTGTTAATTGAGCCTATTCAGCAGTCTATTATTTTCATTAAATTTTCATACAATTAATACATTATGATTAACAGTTCTGTTACCACAACATTTTTTCAATCAATTACATTATACATATATAATGATATGCCTAAAAATTGATTGTATGAATTCAATTTCAAGTATGTCATCATTTACTGCACCTATTACATTGAATATATTTGAGAAGCTAGCAGTTTAATATTATGACAATCGTCACAAAAGATTGCAAACAAAATTTGCGTGTAAAGCAACAATATTTCGAAAGAAGCTTTAATATTTGTTTTATGTCGTTTCCTGTGTTGTTCCATAGTCTAGTAATTTCTAATAAGATTTTAGACCTATTCTTTAGGTGTGTATTACATTTGGTATAAAATATCCCGCTGTATAAACTTTGGTTATATATTTTGTGAGGATGAATCTATAGACTCTGATTGCCAATCTGTGCTTACATAAGGCGAAAAATTTTATTCGCTTTATAAGCTGTTTTTTTTTTTGTGCGAGATGTTTTCTAAATTCCTATTCCCCATTTCTTCTGAGAAATAGCTTCCCTTATGAATTAGCTTTGTAATCTCCGACAGAAATTTCTAGTCTGTCCTGAGTATATTTTACTTAATTTGAGAAAATTATTTTTCAAAATTATTATCTATTTTATAAAAAATTGCAATAGAAAATAAATAATATGTAGACAAAGATTTTCTTATTGATCCAGTGAATCCATGTATATTATAACGTTTTACATCGACTTCTCTAATAATTGACGCAGAGGAAATTCACTGGAGTTGAAGTAGCATGTGATCCATTATTATAAACAATTCTAAACTTACCCAATGCAAAATGGTTCACAGCGACAAATAGAATTCTCCTAAATTTAAATGAGTACTTATAGTCGATTAGAGTCTGTACATTCTCTCAAAAAGTACTATGCATTATAACTTTATGCCCATAACAGTTCACCATCAAATATTGTTCACTTATAAAATGGTTAATATTATAAAATATTATTATAAAATGGATCTAAAAGTTAAGGAGAAATTACCTGGCTACGAAAACACTTAGAAAACGACATAAAACTAATGCAAAAAAAAAAAAAAAACTTATTTACAACAACGGTTACTCTTCACTTGCAGGACAAATTCCCATTGCAATTCTCTCTGACGATCACCAGAAATCACATTAAACAGCTCGCTTCTCAACATATAAACATATAAAGAATGCAAACGCAGAATAAATGAAGGCATACTTATAGTTGAAATACCTGAAATCATCTTTGAAGCTGGTCATTACGTAAAAAAATATAATTGACTGAAAAAATGTTGTGGTAACAGAATTTTCAATCCCTTTCACCAACTGGATGTAAGTTTGATAAAGATAATAGATGGCTGAATAGATCCCTTTAATAATATTCCCGTACATTACTCTGCTTGTCATTTTTTTGTATAAACTGTAAAAATATACATTGTCACAGCAGCATGTGGATACAAAGAACAAACGTGGATGCATCGAAAACATACCAAATTTTGATAAAGAAAATCACAAATCAATATATAAATAAAACACTGTACTAAAATGATCGAATAGTTGGGACAGGTGGTATATGAAATATAGCCACCTCTGCGACGTATCCCCAAGGTAGTTTTGAAAAGAAGAGCTGTAAAGCAATTTATTGTATGTCCCAATAAAGTGGTAATGGCGTTTTCTAACCAAAAGTTGTTTGTTTTGCTCCAGCTATACAGAGTGAAGATATTGTTTTATAGTTTAAATATGTTAAGTAGATAAATATAAAGGTTTAATAGCACTTTTAAATAATAACCAGCTCTGTAGGAATTTTTTAATTTTTTTGAAAAAATGTCAAAAATGACAAATTTTACCCAAAATTTCGATTTTTGGAGCAAAAGCGCAGACTCACGCCATTTTTTTTCAGCGGTAAAATTTCACACAGTTGATGTACAAGTATAAAGGCAACTTTTGGCCCCTACCCGTTTTTGATTTTTAAAAAATATTTTTTTCGCTCCACCCTAATGGCCAGGTAGTGTATAAGCATTAATAGCAATGTGATGTATTAATAAAAATCTATGAAACTGATGATTAATTTCAGTCTAAAAATAGTGTTAAATCAGCTGGTAAAAAACCTGAGAACTCTCCATCTTTTTTATCAATAAATCAATCAATAAATAAATAAGACAGATACGAAGAAAAACGTAGGCAAACGTAGTCATCGTATTTCAGCGTCAAAAGTATTTAGAGGCTTAGTGTCAGCAACAAGGAAAAAAGTTTGAAAAGGTTTGAAATATGTATGTAATTTTTCACATTGTATGTAGTCTGTGTGATATATTTTAAACATTAGCTCTGGCATGAGCTCCGAATATTCGATTTGAATATCAGTATTAAGTGGTATTAATAGAAAGCATCTAATTAAGAACCAATTCACTGAACTGTTAATTAAATTTCTGTCTTTAAACAGTGTTATTACTGGTTCATGGATTTCTTATATTGGCATCAGAAACAAGTTTGAGATTCATTATTCTGCGAAGTCTTATACAGATATTGTAAGTTTCTATCCTGTATAGTTAAGAATGAGACACCTGTGTTTTTGCACATCAGTATATTCTTAGAGAAGACGTTCTATTAAATCGAAAAAGAATGTTCGAAAGAAATGAAATAGATTTTTTTCAAACAAAATACTAGTGTTCAAAAACGTGGAAGTCCTGTCGCTACCTGTACGTTATTTGAAGCTGTGATTATTTTGTTGATGATAATCACTAAGCATCAGTAATGGAATACAAAAAGTGAAGAAACATCCGAGTGTATTAATAGTTAAATCACTATATAGAAAGTGCATTACAGGTTGATTCATAATTTTTGTATCACAAAATGTCGGGAGTCTGTGTCGATCTCAATCATTATTATCTATAAGTGCGCATACTGTACGTCAGGGCTGTCCGACGCGGCGCCCGTGGGCGCCATGGCGCCCTTTCCATGTTTTCGTGGCGCCCTTTTGAAAATTTCCTACTAGTCCTTTAAACTATTTTTACTAATCCTTTAAAATAATTTTACTAGTCCTTTAAAAAAATAAATAAATACAATTTCTTTATAAAGGATACTTTATTCAAAATCCTTTTATTTTCATGTTGGGATGTTTTAAAAACCTTCACAAGTGTATTTCACGTATCAACAATTATAACGTACGCAACGTATTAAAAGAAGGGCAACAGCGGCCTACAGGAATTAATAAATGTCGGCAATAACTTTTTAATACGTTGAGAAGAAAAATATAGAAAAAAATGAGCGATCCTTCTTTCATGAAAGTTTAAAAGTTTTGTTATTGTTATTGACTTTGTTTCACTGGCTATTTGCCTGTTTTATAAGACGGGATAAAGAGCATCTCCGCTCCCTCCCCCTCTCCAGACCTTTGAAACTTTAGATAACTTTGTTTTTAAAAAATCTATAAATATATAAAATCGTGCGAAAGGGTTTCCATCAATGAAAGCTTGGAACCACTCTCGACTTTGTTTCTTTGCTTTTTAAAAGGGCAAATTTACACTTCCGAAAACATTGCAGTTATTGCAGTGTATTTGCATCCCAAAAACCCTAATAATATATTTGATTACTATTTTATTTTAATAATAGATTGTATTTCATTTGCTGTCTCCTCCCAAGATTAAAAATTTTTTGAGATAACCCCTCGCAGAAAATTGTATTATTTGAAATTTATTACAATTTACTGTTATTTTATTTTATTTTATTTTATTTTATTTTTTTCTGTTTTACACGGTGCTTCAGATTTATAGGGGAATTATGTCTCATTTGCTTATATATATTGCTATTAATATTAGAAGATGATCTCCTTGCATGTTTTGAGTCATGTTAATAATGTCGCCCTTTATTTCTTGCCAAAAGCTGAGATGCGCCCCTGCTTCGTAAAAGGTTGGACAGCCCTGCTGTACGTTACTTGCAACTGTGGATGTTGTTTGACTATCGGCATTGATATCACTCTTGGATTAATAGATACCATGAGTAAAGGAACATTCCAGTGAATCAATGTTTAAACCTCTGTCAAGAATATTATAGGTTGATTCCAATTTTGGTATCACAGCGTATCAGAAATCTGTTACAATTTCAAAAATTATTATCTATTATATCCATTCTGTACATCATTTGAAACTGTGTATTTCGTTTAACTACCAGCACTGATAGCACTAAATTGCATTCACAGAAAACCATAAGTTGAGAAACATCCGAATGAGCTGATGATTAAACTTCTGATTAGAAAAAGTGTATTACAGGCTGACAGTTTTCCTATTTTGGTATCACAAAGTACTTGTAGCGTGAGAAGTCGGCTACGCACATTGGGGCGAGAAGCCTGCAAAGTTGACAAAAAGTAAAATTTACTTTGAACGAAAAAAGCACATCATAGATTTTTTTCTAGACTAAAAGTAGTAAAACTTTTAAATCTTAGAGTAATTTATTAATTAATTTACTAACCTTTTTCAATATTTTTTGAAGAAAAATTAGTTAAAAACAAGAATCTAAGATAGTTTTATACGAATTAAATATTTATAATCATCCATAATATTGCATTTAAAATTTTTAAAAAATGTAAACACAATTAATAAATTTAATGATTTTCAAGCAAATCTTATGATGAATATTAGCAGCTCGTTTTGAAGGAATGAATCCACCTTTCTCAGGCAAATTGTAAGCTTTACTATAAAGACAGCAAATGCAAAACTGTCTCTGCTGTCTTAGGGCTAACATACACTTTTTGTTTTATTGTCTTTCAGATTTTAAACTCATAGATGTGACGTACACTGACGAATCTGTAGAACTAGAATCACGTAACCGTTTTGCTCTTAATTTTTTTGATCGTCCAGAACAAATTCAGACGGAATACGAAGACGTACACGTTTGCGTTTCATTGACGCATCTGTTTGCTTTTCAAATCGAGAAAATGAAGGAAATTTTCCAAGCCACTTTTTATTAATTATTAAGTATTTCCCTTGTCTCACCAGGCTTTTGCCCACCGGAATTTATATTAAAATTTAAAACATTTAATCTTCTTTTTATTTAAACATATGTTCGCAGTTTCTTCGATTATGAAGCTCTTATACCAAAAAATTATATTACTTTTCAAAAGTTTTTCTATTAAAATGTTTCATGATAGTCAGTTTTATTTAAATATATTATTTCGTGATAAATAATGTATTTAAACTCCTCTTTAACCAAAAAACAATATATATTAATGTTTGGAGCATCTGTACACTAACAAAAATTTAAGGATGATTAACTATAAAAATGACCATACAAATAAAAAAGGAACAAAAAGAAGGAAGATTTTCTGACAGGTTTACCCTTTTAAAATTCAAACTTAGTAGAAAAAATTATAGTTAACATTTAACTCGCTATAACTCATAACTAAAAACTTCAATGCTTTTAGACACTGTTATTTTTTTTTTATAAATTTCACGACTATATATTCTAAGCGTCTCTATAATTATAAAAATAATATTAAACAAATTGAATGTCAATTAATTATTGTTACATACTTGTAGTTAAAGATTCCATAGTCAAAAAATATTTTTAAATTATTGCAATGAAATTAACAAACGAATGTTGAAACAAAATTATTGATTTTTTCCATTTATTACCAAAGTTCAATATGCAGTTTTACTTCTTATTTAGTGATGACCAAAATAACTTTACGCAATTTTTAATACTAGCATATGTTTACTGACGTTTACTCTATTAAAGTGAAATATTAGTTCAAAATAAAAATTCATTTTTCCGATGTTTTGCTAGATTTGAAGGCTTTTTGCCCCACTGTGCCCCTCCTCCTACCGTATGAAAAATTGTTATTTATATGTTCAATTCTGTATATCATCTGAAACTGAAGTTTTTCATTGGACATGGCTTTTGGTACACCTGAAGCAAAAAACTTATAGCAATGAAGTACAAAGGAAAAATAGTAAATGTCAAAATGACTTCAAACGTATGCAATCGTGATCCACTAACAGACATTTCAACAAATAGTGATACCGATAACGGTTAAACTTCTGCCTAGAAAGATACATTATAGGTTGATTCATATTTTAGTATCACATAGTAACAGGAGTCCACTATAGTTTCAAAAATTATTGTCTATCACGTCCATTCTGTAGTTCATTTGAAACTGTGTATTTTGTTTAAATACATTCTGTTTATTCTGTTCAACTACATTATCTATTTTTTGTTTAATTGCCAGCACTGATAGCACTAAGTTGCATTAATAAAAAGCCGTAAGTTAAGAAACATCCGAATGAGCTGATGATTAAACTTCTGTCTAGAAAAAGCGTATTGCAGGCTGACAGTTTTCCTATTTTGGTATCACAAAGTACTTGCAGTGTGAAAAGTCTGCGTCGGTTTGAAAAATTGTTATTTATAAGTTCCATTCTGTGCATCATCTGAAACTGAAGCTTTGCATTGGACATGGCTTTTGGCACGCCAGAAGCAAAAAATATTATAGCAATGAAGTACGAAGAACAAATAACAAATGTCAAAATGACTTCAAATATATGCAATCGTGATCCATTGACAGACATTTCAACAACTAGTGATATCGCCATGAAAATCTGTGCTGAATATTGTAAAAGAATTAAGGATATTGGAAAAGCGTAACATTTTTCTACTTTTTGGCAGCAAGAAATTATTAAATGCAAGAGTTTCAGAGTTTTCACCAATTCTTCGTCGCTGATGTGGTTTCTGTCGCAACATTTTTCCACGCCCGAGCTTATTACCTTATTGAATATTATGTAAATCATTGTAAATATACTAGGGATTAAGTATACACTGAAATATACGTATCCAGACAAAAATAACAGAAAATTCTCTAAAATTTTTTGTTCAGGAAATTCGTATCCCCAAAGCCAAAATCTTACGAAAGCTGTTAGTCTGTTTTGATTTATAACATATACCATAAGCGATGAGAAAACAGTTGGTGTTAGAAATGCAAGTATGAAACAGGCGTTTATGCAATAATTTCGACGGCATGATCCCGTATAAGTTGCTTTTTCCTAATTTTCAACGATTTTGTAAAGTTGCAGAAAATGTTTTTCGTTGAACTGGACAATATACCACAGTAACAGAGCAATAATATTTGAGCTCATAGATGAAAAAGATGATTCTGACAGCGGTATTTTGGATAATTGATAAATAGACTGACATGAGTGAAAGTGCAAATAAACGACCAGAGGCGTGAGTTTCGATGGCAAAATTCGAAATGCGTTGTTTTGCTTTTTGACATTCAAACCTAGTGATGATATAACATTGGGAATCCAACTTTTCCTTATGCAGGTTTTAGTGGGTATTGAGTTGTTTGGCATCGCTAAAATATATTTCCTAGGAAACAATTTTAATGGATGTATCTTATGACAATTCATTGCAGTTGCTTTTACTTTTTTATTCAGATTTTAGTTTTATCGGTCTTTGTTCGCGAAGAATTTCATAGAGGCTTGAGAGCAATTTCTCACATCTCCTTTTATATGATTATTTAGAATATACATAATATAAAAATATAATAGCCCAAAATGCATTTTCATTTTTCTGATTACAGCCAGTAACAAATTTAGTGTAAATAAATGATTGTTTTGATATTCAAAGCATCTTCTTTCACATAAGTTAAGAAAAAAAAAAATGGTTGGAAATTTGTACGAAATTATTTGTTTAAATGTTTTTTCTTTATTAATTTAAAGACAGTGTTAGGAAGATAGATGAATATGAAATATGAGAGAACATGTAGAAAGAGCAGTTTGAGCTAAAAATGCATTAAAAAAAATCAAAATTGAAAATAAAAATTGAACATGAAAGTATTAATAATCGATGAAATATTAGCTTGTAAAATGGTGTTTTCTTCCCCCCCCCTTAAAAAAATAATTTCTTGTAATGCTTTAAATTCTTGTGACGGTTGAACAATCATTTGCGTAAACTGTTAAATGTTTCATCCGAAAGTTTTTGAATTATTATAGGAATTTAAAACAACAAAAATTCATATACCAAAATTATTAATTCGCACGAGAATTTTAGAAGCACTGGAATTCTCGATACATATAAAATTTGAAGAAATATCCTTTTGATAAAATATTCGAAAGATCGTTACATTTTAAATAACAGTATTAATCTTTTTTTTTTTTTTTTTTTTTTTTTTTTTTTTTGAAAGTTTAGTATTACTTTGATTATAATTCCAAGAACTTATATAAATTCATCACATACCTAAAGTTTCGTGTATTTAAAAATAATCTCATATTAAACTTTAAAAACTGGATGAAATGCTATAAACTCTTTAAGCAACAGAAGTTTACCTAATCAACATTATTATTCTGATCTCAACTTCTTGAAATATTTAAGATTCGTAGAATAACTGGAGTTTGGAAAATCGTCTGCTGAATTCTTAGTGAGATTTTTTTCATCAGAAACTAGCCTGAAATTCACACAAAATATTCTCAAGTTCACATACTAATACACATAAGTTTAGAATGGAAAAGTAGAGACTTTTTAAAAAAAGTTAAGGAAAAATAGTATGATGTCATCAGGATTATTTCGGGAAACTGTTCTTTGGCAATTAAATAAAATGTTCTGAACTGAGTTTTTTCCGCGTTAAAAAAAAATGAATACATGTATTAATTTGATTCTATTATTTTCAATGCAGTACATTATTTGTCCACTTAAATTAGATGAATTCATTTGATATTATTTGCAACATTTTATTCTATTAAATCTTTTATCTATGCTGACAGGAAACTGAAATCTGATCTTATTCGTTTTGAATTATTAAGTATGAAATTAATTACTTCATTATTATTACTTGTAGTCTCATAAATAATTTGATAACTTCTTGATTATGAATTAATGAGCTAATTAAATATTTATGACAAAACACTTGTAGCTACTGTAATGCGAGTTTCCACTTTTTTGAAAATAAATATGTTATCATCATCTCAATGGATATTTGCATTTAAGATTGAATGTAACCGTATTAGTCAGCTGCGAAACATCGCACGAAATATTGATATTTATGAAACAATTAGCAAAATTTTTTGTAAGTTAGTTACCAACAGTGTAATAAAAAATAATATTAATAAAAATTTTGAACACTTTTCTTTTTGATTTAAATGTTCAAAAATCTTCATCTTCATCTGTTTCCAGTTGTTTGATTTAGAAAATTGTTCGATGAACATGAAATATTTGAAAGTTGAGATGAATCATTTCTGAAACAGAATTTTCTACATTATTTTTAAAGGTAAGTATCTATTTTTCTTCTTATATTTATTGTAATAATTTAGTTAATAAAAACCTAAAATATTGAATATTGCTTCTTTTAAAGAGAAGAAATTAAGTGCATAACTCTTTTCTGGAAATTGTAACAGGACGTTTCAACGTTCTTATCATTTGCTCATGGTGATTTAAAATAATATTATAACTGATAGCTAATAGAATTATAAAATTGCCTTACGCAAGCTCTTTCTTCGAAGAAACATATATCAGTAACTAAGGAATATTTTAACTGCAGTTAGTTATTGATAAACCGAGAAACTAATTGCTTTAAGAGTTCATTGTAACATTACGTAGTTACAAAGAACAAAGTGCATTTGGACATCATTTAGTTACAGAGAAGAAAATACATTTGGTTAAATTTAATGTATTTATTGTGTAGTAAAATGTTACTTTTGCATAATTATTATTTCGAGCAAATATCTTCGAACAGAAATGTATATCTATACATTTAATATGCTAAAACCAAATTCTTGTAGAAAAAGTAATAAACTTAATAGTTTGAATAAAAAGTACTTTTTCTTTGGTATATGTAATAAATATTAATACATATTGCACATGCATGTTTTGCAGAACAATTTAATTATGATATCTGATAAAAAATGCCATGTCGAAATTTAAATTGTTTCTTTAGTGCGTTATTCTTGTTATTATGAATGGATGGATAT
This sequence comes from Maratus speculifer, assembly GCA_964019185.1. Taxonomy (NCBI): domain Eukaryota; kingdom Metazoa; phylum Arthropoda; class Arachnida; order Araneae; family Salticidae; genus Maratus; species Maratus speculifer. The sequence continues at coordinate 229,088,618 of OZ025300.1, forward strand.
GCTCTAAACTTTTTATTTATTCCTGAAATGTCGATGCAGTATTATTACTTTTGTTATTTAACAAGAGCATAACTTAGAGAAATTATGGTAATTGAAAAATAATATTCCTTTAGAACTACAAAAAGAAACGATCGCTGGTTATATGATTTTTTCTTTGTAAACGTACATGTTTTAACCCTTTCTGGCGCAGTGTGTCAGGCCTGAATACACATAATTTTAATTACAAACTTGCAATTGGCACCAATAATATTTTAATAAAATCTTGCTTTTACAATGAAAGCTTTAATTACGGAGTTCTTGACTTCTTAACCCTTTAAGGATCAAAGGATTTTCATTGCTAAGATTTAGAAATAAATGAATGACACCGGTAATTGTGAACAGATATATTTGTAAATACGAAAAAGCGATTTTTCGTATATTCAATAAAATGGATTTTTTAAAATTAAAATTCCGGTGCCATTGTTGCATATCGGAATTAAAATTTTGTGGTTTCCTAGAGAAACCAATGAACGTTAAAGGGTTAAAAAGTCGTTTGTAAATTCCGGTGTCAGTCGTTAATTTCTAATTTTATTAACGGAATTCTTCCGCGCCGGAAAAGGTTAAAGTGTTATTCTCATAGAAAGGGCACAATCGGATAAAGGAAAATGTTTTAAAGTGTTGAATTTATAAAATGTACTCTTGCATATCGCAAAATTCGAGGGAGACCAGATTTTTCAATATTAATCCCTGATCTTTTCCAACATGCCGGAAAAAGCGAAGGTCTTCAAAATCGGAAAGGATTGGGGTTCATTATTTGCATTAAATAGCAGCGATTTCTGTTGGGGGAGGAGGAGTACAAAATAGAGTTTGTTTCGAATTTTCTAATTATTTATTTTACCTTTTTTACGTATTCAAGAGAATACAAATGTGCTTCATGTGTTTCATACCATTTCACAAAAAGCTTTCTCTCGAGTACCCATCCGATATTTACAATGTATAAATAGATTATCTCATAAATTATAACATTAACAGAAATAATCTTACTATATATACAATAAGAAAAAATATAATAATTATCTAAATATATATAGAGAGAAATATGTGTTTACCATGTATTAATGAAGTTATTTGATATTACAATTTAATTAAATTATTAGAAAATTCATGCATGAAAAATTTGCGTTATAATAATATAAATAAAATTTAATAATCATTTACATATAAATGAATATATATAAGAAACAAAGAGGGCAATAGTTTTTCCTTAAAATGAAAAATGTTGTTCAGCCGCTCATCTTCCAGCAGCGAAAGCTCATATTTTACGGCATGTTGGTGTACCTCGGTTTTTTCCGGCATGCCGGCTAATGCGGGGAAATACGGTAATTTTCTGAAAAACAATGCGCATCAGGATTTCCTTGCTTTTCAAATGTCTCTTTGTGTTTGAGAATTCCTTATGCTGCATACAAAGCTTGACGAATGGCTAAAAATTTAAATAATGTCAATAAAAATAGGTATGCCAGATCAATGATGGATAAGAGTTCTTCAATGAAGGGAAGAACAATTGAAATTTTATGCACTTAGGTTTGCTAGGATTCCTCTGGGTAATCCGTTAGAAGTCATAAAGTCGTATTAAAGAAAACGAACTTTTGTGTCTATGTATACTGTAAAAACAAGTTGGAAATTGCACGTTAAGCGTAGCAAATGGGGTGCGTTCGTACGATAATGAAGTTTTAAAATATCACTCTCATATATTAATCTCATAAAATTGTAAATAGTTAATTACAATTAAAATGCGCAACAAACAATGTTCCCTTTATACTCATTATATAATGGAATACTTTTGTGTGGCCTTGTAAATCAATAACAAATGTTCTTTGCATAACAGATTATGCAAAATCTATATTATAATATGTATTTTATGATGCATATAAATATTATTATGTTCGAATGAGTGTAATATTATTAAAATGCATTTGAAACTTTTTTTCCATTGACTGTAATGTAATGGAGTACTTTTGATTGTCCCTGTATTTGATCTATGCATCCTATTTTCAAAAAAATTGAAATGACCCGACAAAATTATGCAATAAGTATGTAATTTAAATTTCAAACGATTAAAATGAATTTGCAACATTATCCCCATTCACCGTAATGTAACGGAATACTTTTGATCGTCCCTATAATTGATCTATCCATCCTATTCTCATAAAATTTTAAATGACTCAACAAAATTATGTAATAATTATGTATTTTAAATTTTAAAAGATTCGGTTGGGTAGTTTTTGCGTTGTTATATGCGGACAGACAGACGGACAGACAGACAGAGAGAGGGACGGACATACAGACAGACAGACGGACAGGCGGACGGACTGAATGACAACTATAGGTGCTACGTATTTACATAATTACGAACGTACCTAAAAACAGCGTTTTTACGGAAATTGCACTAGTAATCGGGACGTTAGTACAATTTACTGTTCTTTAACGGAAAAAATTGCGTAGATTCCAGAAAAAAACGAAAATTATTCAGGATTTTATGGAAGTTTTTTCCGTTCAAAATTGGAAATTGTGCTGGCACCCCGATTACTAGTGCAATTTACGTAAAATTGTCCATTTTTTACAGTATACCTGGTACCTCATGTATTATCTGATCATTCGGCAAAATTTCATTTACTAGACTTTGACTGGGATAATTTTAGGTCTCATGCAGCTTTCTCCTGCACCTATAGAAGTTTAAAGCATGATAAATAACATTTTTAAATCTTTATAAGAAATTAGAATGCCGGAAGTTTTTACATTTATGTCCACATTTAACCACTATCTTATGTCACTCCTGTAAGGAGATTTGTATATCTTTATTTTTCAACATTGGATTTAGTTTTGAATCCCTTCTCATATCCTTTCATGCAAATAAAATCGCGTTTGGACCCTTTTACAAATAAATTATTTTTTTTAAAAATAAATTAAAAACCGTAAATTAATAAATAGATTAATAATAAACCATTCTTTTAAAAATAAATTAAAAACCATATAATTATAACATCCAGTGTTGCCAGTGGGCTACTTTTTTAAAATTCAGATTTCTTGATTGGTACCACTTTTTTGAAACGGTAAATTACAATTTCTCTTCACCTTAAATATCATGTCATTGAATAAGGCACATTTTATCATTTGTAAAAAGTGGTGCCAATCAAGAATCCGAATTTTAAAAAAGTATCCCATCTGGCAACACTGATAACATATAAGATAAAAACCTGTCTAAAATGGAAATTGTACCGGTTTTACAGGATTCCGTTTTAACAGGTTTTACTATATAAATTATTGTTTGTACCCAACATGATATGGTTAAAAAATCTGGACACCCCCAACCCCCGTTCAAAAGACTGGTTACGCCAGTGTATATGTAGCTCAATTTTATCCAAGTGTTTATTTAAACTTCAATTCATGTGTTAGGTGAAACTGTGCAAGAACTTTCTCTTAAGGGTGTTCTTAAATCAAAAAGGGCAACTTTTTGACACATGCATTAATTTATTTTTGTTCGGAAATGCATGAAAATAGCAGGTGTTGTTATTCAGAAACTCTCTAATTGCACTCATTCTTTTGTGTTTTAAAAAACACAATAGATTTTTCATAACAAGCCTTCAAAGTTGACACTTTTGAGCATATTTCCCGACGAAAGCAGAAAAACCGGTTGAAAAGGAGGAGAAAAACTGATTGCGTCATCGAAGTAGCTTATAACTCGATAAGCAATTTAATTATCATAAAATGGAAAAATAAGTTCAATTCGAAATCGCTTTCATAGTCAGGCATTAAAATTTTATAACTTTCTGTTAAAAAATAAATTTGTAAATGTGACAAAATGATTTTCGTTTGTTGAGCGGATCAGTTAAGAACACCCTTAAGCCAAAATTATGTAAATGTTATAGTTTTCCGAAAAACTGTACCATTCAGCTGAAAATCCATTAACACCTTAAATACTCTAGTGATTTCGATAATTTTTTTTTTGTGAAAGAATACAAAAAATTAGATCATATATGGCAGAAAGTTTTTAGAAAAATCCAATCTCTTAACTGATTTCCCATACGTAATACGGACAAGAAAAGTTTGCTTGAGCCATTAATTAAAGCTTTTGGACATTACTAATTTTTTTAAATACAATTTCACACTATTTAATGGCAGAATTTTTTATAAATATTAAGAATGATTTAGCTTAAAAAAGTAGTGTTTGTCCTATAATTTAAATTTACTGTACGTAAAAAAACGAATTAATTAACTGGTTAATTAGTATTTAAAAAATGAAACATTAAACATTTCTGAAAAATTGCCATTGTTCAAAAATAAAAAGTTTTAATCGCAAAAAAACTTTGCCTGCCCAAAGTCTTAAATATATTCCAGTGAACATGGATCTCAAATTTAATCAAAATCGGACGGGTAGTTTTCGAGAAAATGGATCTTAAAGCTCGCATAGTTCCCATAGGATTGCATCCAGCCTTGTCTTCCTTTAACCTTTTGCAGCATAGATTTCCATAGTGAAATTGTTGAAATAATTGAGTAACACCGGAATTTGAAAACAGATTTATTTATAAATACGAAAAAAAAAAAAAGGCCATGTTTTACATGTATAATAAACCGAAGTTTATTTACCAAAATTCTGGTGCTAATGTGGCTTTTGGTAATCAAAATTAAGCGGTTTCGTCTTTTTTTCCTCTAGTGTTGCTGAAACATGATGCTCCATCTGATGGTCCAGACGGAATTATTGTCAACAGGAATTTCATTTCATCTCTTTATGTTGCACCATGAAATCTTTGGATACTTTTAATTTAGATTTGAAAAAAAATCCATTAAACACCTACCAATTATTGAGACCTTAACGCATTTTTAAAAAGTTTCGTGCAATTTAAATTTTAGTTAGTATGATTTATGGCCTAATAATATAAACAGCTATGAAAACAAAGTGATGAATTAGTATGAATTACAAATATATATATATACTACCTTTGACAATAAAGTTCGGTAAATAGTCCTGTAACATTAATGTAGATGAAATATTAACAAAAATTACCATATCATTCTTCAAAATAGTCTTCTCTCATAACTATGCACCGCTTCGATTTGCTATACATGTCCTGAGAAATTTGCAAGAAGTATTCTTTTGGGATGGAGTTCAAAAGCTTCGTCACGTTTCGTTGAATGCCAGCAATATGGTAAAATCTCTTTCAAAGAGAATTTGAATTCTGAAAATAGTAAGAAATCTGGAAGATTGAAGTCTGGCGAGTATGGTGGATGTTCAGTTTGCACCACCCCTCAAGCATTTATTTTTGGTGGTCTTGCAAAGCTTAAAACCAAACCTTAAACTGATATTTTGCTCGTTCATTTTCCTGTTCACAGTTAAGAACCTACACACTGAACAAGCACTTAGTAAAACACGTCTTACACAGAACATAAATGACGCTCAACTAAACAACGATGGGGAAAGATGGTCAACACTTGCCTCTATGCAGGTGCAGCGTTTTGTTTCCCCAGTGTTGCCAGATCGGTCGTTCTGAATTCATTCACCGAACTTTATTGTCAGAGGTAGTGTATATATATATATATATATATATATATATATATATATATATATATATATATATATATATATATATATATATATATATATGTATATATATATTCAGAACGAAAGAAAATTCAAAATACTCATACTCTTGATACAAACTTCTCTCTTTATTGTTGTAGATAGTATTTAAATTCGAATACGTTCGATTTATTTTGTTTAGCCTCATTTCAGACTCATGATATTCTAATGTAATGATTGACACGTACTTTGCAAGCTCATGTTACGAATAAAACATATCAGATTTATTTTTTCTGATTATTTTAAACATATTAAAATGTGTTTACACTAACAAAAACTGGAGTTATGCCAATCGTTAATAAATGTAGGTCACGATATGTATCTTTTTAGTAAGTACTTTATTTGTTTGACGCTAGTCATTCTACTCTGAAGTTAAAGAAATATAACCCATGTATTAACTAGTCCAGATTAATAGTTCCATAATATATAATATGAAAGTAATCAAGTTAAAAGAAAGTCACTAGAATATTTCTATCAAAATAAAGATCCATATAATTTATAATTCCATATAATATGTAATTTTTTCTTGGTATTTATAATGGAAGTGGAAAATATCTTAGAGAAACATTTATAAAGTACTTGTAATTCCAGTATTTATATTTAAGTTTGCTATTTCGATTATTATTTGTACAAGTTTGTAAATTCAACTTCTATCTGGCAATTTTATCAGAAAAACGTTATTAAAAAATGTACAGAAATGTTTTCTCTTTTCTTTTCTTTTTTTTTTGTTAAAATTATAAATAGATATATGAATTTAGTTAAAAGATATTTCTATGTATAAAGCAAAAAAATTAAAACTAAATTTCTTTTTTCATAAAAAAAAATATATATATTGTACGTATTTCGAATAAACTTAATTGAAAAGACAAGGCAGCCACATGCAATTATTTTTATATTCTGATTGCACCACTATTTTTCAGAAATGCATTTTATGATTTATTTCTCTAAATTTTGTCAAAGCATATTTGCAAGATTTTTATTTTGAAAAAGTGATGCGAAGTACAATTAAAAAAAAGTCGTTTATGGTAGAAATGAAAAGAGTATGAAATTTACCGTATTTGGCTAAAGGGATGAAATCAGATTTCTTTTACTAATATGAAAAAAAAAAAAAAAAAAAAAAAAAAAAAAACTACCGAGTAGCGTGAAAAAAAGAAATCTAAATAATAAAAAAAAAATACGTTTTCAAAAACTGGCTTCGACGTATATAACTTTACACCTACAGATATCTTGTCAAATGTTGTAGTTCTGTGTCCGTCAGTCTTGTCTCTTCAGAATATAGCATTCAAAATACTCTTATGCAGATACAAATTTCTATCGTTATTATCATAGATAGTATTTAAATATGAATATATTCGATTTATTTTGTTTAGCCTCATTTCAGACTCATTATATACTTTAGGACACGGAATGGAACCATGTGCCGTAATGCATCTTTTCATATGTGTAAGTTTGCTTATCAATTAACCCATTCGTGCCCAGCACCTTTTGCGTAAATTTTGTTTGGTTGGCATCACTATTTTTAGAAGATTTAAGTTTAGTTCATTAATCACGAAAATGCATCATTTAAATAAAATAATTATTGCTTTTCTTTTTTACCGGTGTCAAAAACAGTGCTGAATGCACCTTTTGAAGCGTCCATAAAAAGGGACGCTAGGCACTAATGGGTTAACACTAGAACGGCCGTGGGCTGTCATTTTGACCGCTTCCATACGAATATACTTCAAACTAGAAATTTTATTATAAAATAAGTTTAAAAGATACAACAAAGACAAAAATGTTAAATGAAAAGTGAAATTGTTTCAAATCAAAATTCTGGTGTGAAATATTTTTACAAAACTTGACTAAAATTTCCGGTCTTTCAAGTGTTAACTTGCTTTATAACGTATGGCTTCCTATTAATGCAATTTATCGCTGTTAGGGATACAAAAAAATATTTTTACAAAACTTGACTAAAATTTCCTGCGTTTCTAGTGTTAACTTGCTTTATAACGTATTGCTTCCTATTAATGCAATTTACTGCTGTTAGGAATAGAAATTAAAGATGAATGATACTTCTAAGTTACAAATTTCATTCAGCTATTAAGAGTTAAAAAAGAAAATAAACTATGCTTTTATGCTAGACTTTGAAACACGTTCAAACAGTACAATGATTTAATTTATATTTTATCTATCACACTGTAAGAAAAAATAGTAACATTCTGTGTAAATTCAAGAAAGGTTTCTCCTTTTTAAAGGTTTCCAGAACACCGTAAAAGTTTCCTGGGAAATTCAGGTTTCCTTATCTGAAACCTTTGATAATTACAATTGGCAACAGCATAAAGCTGATGCCGACGCCATAGTTGTTTGTTACTGTGTGTCATGAGCATGGAGCTAAAAAGGTATATGGAGGAGACATATGTGACGTCACTTGAAGCCTTTCCTACCCCCCCCCCCCGTTACAACGCCGCGGCCGCCATATTTGACCTGGGTAAGCTGCCTTTTCCCGTCTGCTACCGATCGTCGATTGAGGAAGCTCCTCGCGGCGCAAGTCAACTACGGTAAAAGTCAAACATGGCGGATATGAAAGAGGGGGAAAGAACTGGTTTTTCGGCTTCAGGGCTCACCATGATGCTAGATTGATATGTCTCCTCCATATACCTTCTTAGCTCCATGGTCATGAGTGAGCGAGTCGAAAATGATTTCCTTATATGAATGCTAAAGAATCATTGTGAAGTACCACAGGTGTGAATAAAAGAACAGAGTATAAACATTTCAATCTCTGCTTTCAATCTCTCTTTGAGACCTTTCAGGGGAAAATGCTATACCCCTTCTGATAGAATGCAATACCCCTTCGTCGAATACGAACAATGGCGCGCGCGAAAGAAACGCATTTGTGAACCTCGTGGTATTCTAAGACTCTAGTCTAATTGGGTTTTCTTCGGAGAGCTGGTTAATTTAAATGAAACATATATTAATCAGTTTTTCAGAAATCCTTGTTGGACATAAAAAAAAAAAAAATATTTCGTGATACTTCATCATGCCATCGTATTCATACCTCAACTAAAGGAAACGCAAAAGGGTAAGTTTTATTTATAAAATATAATATTCCATTTTTTTTCGCTAATGTTTTTTACATGCTATATTATTTTAGGAACAAATTTGGTTTTTAACAAATATTAATTTTATCTATGTTTTAATGAGTTTCAATTTATAAAGTATACATTTATGTTTGAAACGTTAAATTAATGTTAATCCATATTTACGCTAGATTTTTTTTTCTTTTTTTTTTTTTTTTTTTCCTGTACATCGATATAAAATGCAGTTGTATAGATTGTTAGACTCTGTGTTTTTACGCATTTTATTTTCTTATGTATATAAAAAACTGTATAGTATATTTTTATTTTTTTATACAATAAATAAATAAATAATGGTCCCATTAATATTTTTTCTTATTATTGCAACTGTCGTAAATGTTAAATTTTTGATAAAACACACTGAATTAAGATTTTTTTATAATTACTTTTTGTCAAAGTAAGTTGAACAACGGCTGTTCTTTTTCAAAAATGGATATATATAAAATTCGTTAAATTGAGTAAAATTGAGATTGCCCTATTTCTAATGCGTTTTATTGATAATCATTTATAACCAAAACAAAGCTTTAAGAAAATTCTGGAAGAATATTGGTACATATTATTGTATTTACTATTGTTTTATTACATTGTTATATATTAATTTTTTTGTCAAAATAAATTGCATAACGGCTATGTTTTTTTTTCTTTTTTATGTGTATAAAATTCGTAAAAAAAAAAAATTGAGATTATACTATTTCTTATGTGATTTATTGCTAATTATTTATAACCAAAACAAAACTTTAAGAAAATTCTGGAAATATACAAGCAGCAAATTCGCAAAATAAAATTTTAACGAATTTAAATATTAAATGAGCCTAAATATTACATGGAAGTAAAAAAGCATGCAATGTTTGAAGATTTTTCTAATTATCAGATGGAAATATTTAAATATAAACCGATAAATTTAAGAATATATTTTAAAGGATGCGTAAAATTATTTAAAATATTTATTTTTGTTTAACAAATATATTATTAACTGTTGTGTCATTTAAATGATTTATCCGGTGATTTTAATATCTTACAGCAGATAATTTCGAATGATATAAAATCATACATAAATGATCACTTTAATTTCACCATACAGAAAAAAAAAGTGTTATCAGAAATATTAAATATGCTTCGAATGTTTGTTTTGGATGTGTGTTTGTTGTGCACAATTTCCTTGAATTAGAACCTTATGAATTTTACCTTATGAAGCATGGAAAATTACATAATGTTTTCGTATAATTTTATAATGTTTTCTTAACTTTTCAAATCATTCGATTTGAAAATAATATTTATCTTATTTACAATGTTGACAGCATGAGAAAGTCTGTTTTTAATTACATTGAATCTACGAAAAATAACATAAAATAAAAATCCCGGATATTAATTTTATGCATATGAATTTAAATTGGCTAAATAATTAAAAATATTTTTCAAAAGTAAACAAAGAAAAGAGTAATATTTTTAAATACTTGAAAATGGATTAATATATTTTGGCATCGAATCTAATGAATGTAAAATAATAAAAAATAATAAATAAATAAATAAAATACATAAATAAAGAAAAATAAAATAAAATTTAGTGAAATCTAATATATGAAACGTTCCTGATTGTGAAAATAAATCCAGAAATGTTCCTGAGAAGTAATAGGCAGCTGAGTTGCCCATTATTTATACATAACGTTTCTGGAAAATAACAGAAATCTTACTGAATACTTCTGAAACGTTCCCCAGAGAAGGCAGTAAGGTTCCTGTGAAATATCAGTAATGTTTTTGTTGTCGACAGGAACGTTCCTGGTATTTCACAGGAACCTTACAGCCTTTTCTGGGGAATGTTTCAAAATTACACAGTAAAGTTGCAGTCATTTTCAAGAAATGTTTCTTGGAAATAATAGGCAACCCAGCTGCCCATTTTTTCCCAGGAACGTTTCTGAATTTTTTTTACAGTGCACATTTACATACGAATGTATTCAAATTATTTTATGTAACTCTAAAAAAGAATTTTAAGTACTATGTATGCTGTTTGGATCATCACTGCAGAACTGATGTAAATTATCTTAATTAGGAATTTTAAAATTTACGGTTATTTTAATTTATTTGCGGGTTTTAGAGACTTGAAAAAGAAGAATCGGACAAACTAAAATAATTATTAAATAATGAAAATAATAGTATAGGGACTTTTTGAGAGGAATGAAAATTTTTGAAATAAAAAGAGAGCCAAATTGGTCCCCTGGTGTATTTGTACTTCAACGCGTCATTTGTTCCTATACATTCCCCTGTAATAAATTATTGTTACAGTGTCTCCGCAGAGTGTCTTCGCAGCGCAGAGCAAATTCATTGTTTATGTGTTGAAATTGATGACTGACACCGGAATTCGAAAATAACTTTATTTTTAAATAAGAAAAAGCTATTTTGCAGGAATTCAATAAACCATAATTTTTTTATCAAAATTTCTGTGCCAATGTAGCGTTTGGGAATTAAAATTAGAGTTGCAAAAAACGCACAGTTTTTGAGGGAGGGAAATAAACCCGGGAATTTTGGGGAATAAACCCGGAATTTTGGGGAATATTGGAAATTTTGAAGAAGTTTTGAAAGTAAACAAAACCAGTCATTTTTCAACTTGAAAATTGCATTATAATTCTGCAAGAGGTAAATTCGCTAAAAAATACTTTATCAAAAAACATTTTAAATAAATTAATAATACATTTATTAAAAAAATACATTATATATTTTGCTAATTTCTGAACAATTAATTTGCCACTAAATTAATTTTGTTAACTGAAAATGAATTTTATAATAAATGATTTTTTTTAATTTATTTATTTGCTTTTAAGTAAGCAATAAAAATTTGGTTTTCCTCAGTTGTACAAAGACATCCTGAGTTATGTTTCGGGGAAGTTCAAGCTATTAGAAAAGCTACAGAAGCAGGGGAATAAATCTCAAGGGAAGAAAACGAAATGCAATGAGAATGGTTGTACTGGATAACTTAAATTCTACTAGAACATACCTTAGACCAGTGACAGCATTCAATGTATTATTTGTAGCATTTTATTGCGCGGAAACATCACTATTTACAACAATAAGTGAACGATGTGAACGATGACAACTTTGGCCAGCAAACAAGAAAGCATTGGATATTAATTGGACCATTGGTTATTGGAGCATAACTCAGACCAGTGACTGCATTCCATGTATTATTTGTAGCATTTGATTGCGCGAAAACGTCACTATTTACAACAATAAGTGAACGATGTGAACGATGACAACTTTGCTCATTGTTCTGAGAAATTTAAATGGATTTTTTTAATTTATTAACAAGACTTATTTTAACATTTTGCAACTTTTTAAATTCCTAAAATTTACCAGCTATACAACAATGGTGACTGAATTAATGAAGATTTCAATTATTCTTTTAAAAATTAAAATTGTTTACTTTCTGTTACCTGGCATATCCAACATATATTCTTTATTTAATTTTTCTGTTTACGTTGAATCTGAGAACAAGGGTGATGTTTAAATAAATCTGTCGTTCCCCTTTCTAACTTATTAATATTTTAATCTATTTAGTTTTCTCTTAAACTCTACTGGTTTTGTTTACGTTTCTTATTGTGAATATTTTTATGCACTCAATCAGTAAGTTTCATAATACACAAATAGTTGTAATGACAGATTTATTATATTTGATGCCTTGTCTTTTCAATATAAAATTGGACAGAATCAGGACGGAATCAGAGAAAAGCAGAGAAAACGTGCTCTGATGTTGATTATCTTCACTTGGCTAGCTCAGAAAAAGAGTTGAGTTGCTCTTGCAATTACAGTTAAGAATAAAATAATTGAAATCATTACAAAAATATTAAATAATAAATTAAATATTTTAATGTTTAAAACGTTCTAAAATCTCCTGGAAAATTTCAAAATTTCCTTCCTAAAAAACCCGGTTTATTCCCGGGAATAAACCCTGTTTATTCCAGCCTTTGCAACTCTAATTAAAATTAAATGGTTTCATAGATATACCACCTCGCCGCAAGGGGTTAAAGCACGGCAGTCCAATCTGGCGCCCGCGTGACACCAGAAAAAGGTTACAGAAACTTCTGCCCCATTGAATCTTCGAATATCTCCGATTTAATAAAATTTTCTGGTATCACTCCGGCGCCAAATTGGACAGCTTGGCTTTAAAGTTTGTTTTATGAATTTAGAATCACCCTGTATATTAAATACTTTAGTGTTGACATTCGTTTAAAAATGGCTCTGCATATAAATTTCCAATACGCAAAATTAAGTGGGATTTTAAAACTGATATTGATTAGATGCTTCAGGAAGTTATAGATGTTTTTCTACAACATGTATTCAGTCAAAGAAACGCCACAGAAAAGCATTCATTTATAATAACGACTACTTTAAAAAATAAGCTATGAGATCCTAAAAAGTGACCCCCCCCCCCTCAAAAAAAAGAGAAATAATATAAAATAAAATAAAATAAGAAAAACTATATTTTTTGAAAGATTATTTTTCACTGTCTGAAGTAAGTGAATATATCTAAAATTTTATTTTCTGGGCAGTTACATTTGCCATCTTAATCGTAAATTTTTTTCTGTGTCTTGCATAATGCTTTTTTTTTTTTTTTTTTTTTTAACAAAATTTTGTATTTGTTTTAATTTTTGTTTATTTTTTAAATCTTGAAAATGATGTAATTTGTCTATTATGTTTTATTATTCTATCATTATAGAGGGTTGGTGTATTGTCTTACAAAGTGTTCTTATTTTATCACTTTAACCTCTTAATCGTCGCGCCCGAGACATTCACGGGCTGCAAGCTTCATGGTTTTTATTCAGAATTGTTTGATTTCCACCACTTTTACAAAATAGTGTAATTGGTTTTATTCTGGTATCATTTTGCTTACCCATTAACCCATTCGTGCCCAGCATCTTTTGCGTAAATTTTCTTTGGTTGGCACCACTATTTTTAGAAGATTTAAGTTTAGTTCATTAATCACGAAAATGCAGCATTTAAATAAAATAATTATACCTTTTCTTTTTTACCGGTGTCAAAAACAGTGCTGAATGCACCGTTTGAAGCGTCCATAAAAAGGGACGCTAGGCACTAATGGGTTAAATAAAATGAATATCTTTTTTTTTTTTTTTTTTTTTTTTTTCAAAAAGGTGGTGTCAATAATGAATTTGAAGTTTTAAACCGTAATTTGATGCGACCGTTAAGTAGTTAAACATTTTCCAGTAAAGTTGAAAAATGCTTATGCATTCGGTTTGTCTGTTCGTCTGTTTACACTCCAACTACCATAAATATCCTCGATTTTTCAAGAAATTGATAAAAGTTATTTAGAGGCACTTTGTTACTGTATATGAGTCTAGGATCACAGTTCATTTACTGGGGTACTATAAGAAATTCCATTACGTTACGGTAGCTGGAGAAAAATCGTTCACAAAGTACTTTAATGGCATTACGCTATTTCAAATATACTAAAACCGATATAAATAACTGAATTTCACTGCGATCATGTTAGAACAGGGCATTCATAACACCTTTTTATTCATTTACAAGGACATATAAAATAAATTGGTTATAGTAGTGTCTTTGAGTGATAATTACTGAAATCCGCGTTTTAAAATTCGGCATGCGTTTTTAAAATTAACTACTCTTTTGCATGTTGCTCGCTATATATAGATGTTATACCCCGTATACAGGGTGAAGGCACAAAAGTATTTACGTACCATTCTCCTTATTAGAGGAAATTACTGAAGGAAAATTTTCAGCTAAGGTATATGCCTCCTTCAAGTTAACTAAACTGTGACACGTATGTAGTTAATAGATACAAAGCTATACATCACATAACTACAGGCGAGCTGAAAACTTTCAAATATTCTTCGATTGTGGATGTGAACAGCTGAAATTGGGTTTTCAATGTGTTATACGTTTGCATAGGGTTGAATTAGACATAATGTTTTAAATAATAATAGTTTTATTATATTATTCTGAATATGTTGGAAAGTCTTTCCCAATATATGCTTGACACATAATTTTCTTTTCTTGTTTAGTTTTTACTTTGTTTCACTTTTTAATTAATAATAATAAAAGCTGTTCTTTATAAATACTAAATGTGAATTTTAGAATTCACTATTGATAGCGTGAAACTTGAAAAAGAAAATGATTAGAAATTGTTAAAATAAAAATGTTAATAATTTTTAGATTTTTAAAGACAACAAAAGAGGAAAAAATCAGACAAAGTCACCCCGGGTTGACAGTAAGGATAAAAACTTATCAAAGTAAATTTTTAGTTTTTATTTTCTTAAACAAAATTAAACATGTTTACATGAAAGAAAACTGGAGTTGATCCAATTCTTTATAGATGTAGGGCACAAGAAAGTATTTTCTTTTTATGTAAGGTAATGCCGACCAATTATTTAAACTGACAATTAAAAAAATATATTTTAGAAACTGTTTAAAAAGAAAGATACATAATCTATGCTAATGTAAAAATATATTAAATGTCTCTCTGGGATTTTCAGAAAACACATGCTTCTAAATTTATTGGAATTATTTATGTGGCGCCTAGGCAAAAAAATCATTTTTTTCTTTTTTGGACAATTTTGCCGGCGATACCTGGCGATATTTTTTACTAAAATTTTAAGTTCTAAATTTACACCGAAAATTTTTTAACATTAATTTTATTTTATTTTGTTTGTATTCTTTGGCTGTGCATGCTTACCATCTGAATACAATATGTTTACATATAATGACATAAAATTGTCATGATTTTCCATATAAAACCATATGTTTCCATGAAAATCCTATGCCAATTTTTTTCTAAGGGCCACTTACGACATCATTCGTTATCTTACATCAAACTCTCTTCCCTAATGATATCGTTATCAATGCCTAAAAATTCTTTTCATTTTTGTATTTTTTTTTGCATTATTTTTGTATCTTTTTATTCATTTAATAGCAGTCAAAATGATAGCACACAGTCTTTCTAGTGTTAAATGAATAAAAGTCAATAAAATATTACTATTATCAGGGTGACGAGAGGTCGAGAAAAAACACAATATATATATATATATATATATATATAAACAGGAAAATACCAGTATTTCCATTCAGAAAATACTACCAATAGTATAAAGAGATTAAAGAAGGGGATTTTCTCTATAAGAAAATACTGGTATTTGAATTTTTTGACTCTATATTTCCTTGACCACTCGCCATCCCGATTATACATGAAATTACTTTATAGCAAATGCTACTTTAAGGAAAAACTTAATGTTTAAAAATATATCTTTTTGTTACATAATGCATACAACAATAGTATTGTCTTCTTGCTCTTATCCCCTGGAGTGGGAATGGATAAGTAGAACTTTATCAACGAAACAGGTGGTCAATATTCTTCCCCAATTTTACTAGTAACCATAACAAATAGAATTTTGAACATGGTTTCTTTAATCCTTTGTGGTTCCGAGCACTTTCCCTGCGAAAACGTTGAAATGAATGAGTGGCACGGCTATTTAATAATAAGTGGCACCGCTATATAAATTTATTTGATTTAAAAAAAAAGGATTTCCCCTACATTATAAACGGAAAATATTTATATCATAATTCTGTGGTATTGTGGCATTTGGGAATCAAGTTAAACGTTCCATGTAATCGACCTCTAAAACACAAAGGGTAAACAACGCAGTAACATCCATATATTACAGAAGAATAGAAATACAGAGCTTTAAGTTAATCCATATTTTGGAATAAAATGATTTTATAACCATTTACTGGTTTTAATAACATCTTCGTATTTTCACAGAAATTGGTAACAGATAAAGAAAAAAATTCATGGGTTTTTTGACGTAAAAAAAAGAGAAAAAAAAGGAAAAAAAATGAAAATTTTGATTAGATGAAATATAACGATATCAAAAGACAATTCCCCCTTCCCTCATGATATGTCTTACTACACCAAGTGTCGTACCTCCCCTAAAGTGATGAAGTTATATACTGAGTGACTCTAAATTCATATTACAAATTTTAAGGCTTGGCAGAGGACACTGTAACAATCATTTTTTGTATAGAAATGTATTATTGCAAGTGACACGTTGAGATACGAACATCAGGGGGCTAATTTGGCCCATTTTTTATTTCTAAATTTCTCATTCATTTAACCCTTTGCTCCCCAGTGGTTTAGGTCTTAAACCACCGATCTTTAATTCGTATATTTCAGTTCCCACCAGAAAATTAAAACAACAATATTTGCTTTAATCAATAACAGAACATTCCATATTTAAATAAAACGAAATTAGCCATTGAATTTTTCTGGTGTGAAATGAACTACATAATTTCTAGAACGTGTTCTGGCATGGGAATTAAAGGGATAAAAAAATTTTATATTATTCTTTTCTTTATTTAAGAGAAACATTTTATGATTAGATAAAGAAAAAAAAAATCTTTTTTGAAAATTTTCGGTGTGAAATCGAAACTTTTGTATAGATTAAAAAAAATCAAATTCATGTATTTTGTGTGTTTGATTGATAGCTTTGCTAGTTTTGGAAGTTATTTAAAAATTCAAAAATTCAAATTTTACACCGGAATTTTTTAAAAGAAAAGATAATTTTCTTTTGTGCAATTATAAATGTCTGTCTCAACCTTTTCCGGCACATTGTGCCCGGGCCGGGATACCTAATTTAAATTCCAAACTTGCAAACGGCACCAATAATATTTTAGTAAAATTTTGCTAATACAGTAAAACCTCGAAATAACGGACACCTCAGGAACGCAGAAATTGTCCGCTATTCGGAGATGTCTGCTATTGGGAAAACCCCAAAGATACAAAAATCGCTAACAAATGCTTAATATTTCATTATTTTACATTTATATGTCCTAAAACCTTTATTATATGATTAATGAGAAAGTAAAATTATTTTTTAAACAATAAAACTTAAATAAAATTGTGCACACATTTAGCTGCTGTTTTTTGCATTCTTATAAAAAATATATGTTACAAAATTTACTTTTGTTCACGATTACATATGTAAATTGTTTTTTAATGTGACGCTATTGGTTATTCTGGAGTTCCAAGCGGGGATGGGAATTGCACTTTTTGATCACTAAAAACATAAAATCATCCGGAAGAAAATAGACATTTGAATGCTGTGGAAGATGTCGCTCCCAGGCAACCCCCTGAATTCAACACTGAACGTGGAGCAGAAATTTCTTCAGTCCACCCTCTACATTTATCTGTGATTACAAAACTTGTGACACATTGCTCTGATAAATTTAGAGGCTTTTTTTTTCTCATTTTTTTTCTTGTTAAAAAACACTTTTATTTTATCCTTTATCGCCGAAAATAGTGTTCGCTATTTGGAATGTCCGTTATTCAGAGATTAAACATTCAAAAACGTAGGTATTGGGTGTGGGGATTGGAAAACTGTCCGTTAAATAGAGGTGTCCGTTATGGAGGTTTTACTGTACAATGGAAGCTTAAATTAAGGAATGCATGATATCCAAAAAAGTCGTTCGAAATTCCGGTGGCAGTCAATAATTGCTCATTTTACAACAAAATTTGCCCGTGCCGGAAAGGGTTAAATAAACAAATAAAGAAAAAATAGTGTAGGAAGTTTCTGGTATAAATAAAAAATTTCGAAATAAAAAAAGGCCAAATTGGTTACGTAGTTTTGTAAACGCGTCATTTGCGCCCATACATTCCTGTACAATATATGATTGTTACAGTATCCTGTATTAACCGTTAAAATATGTACCATGAATTTGGAACCACCCTGTATATATCGCCCCTTTATCAGATTTATTTTTCGGCGACTGAAAAATGTCATTGAGATTTATAACTGATAATTTTGATGACAACATATAATTTTTCACATTCCGATATCTATAATAAGTTTTTGAAAAAACTGGAAAATCTGATATCGCGTGACGATATTTAAATTCCTGTCTTCAAATTCCAAATTTGCCCACTTATTTTAATGCTTTGTTGCGAATCATCTATATGATTCGTAGCTGAAAGATTTCAGCATTGTATTTGTGTCTAGATAGCATGTGTTCAAATTCTACGACTTCTTTTTATCGGTTTTGTTTTATCGGTTAAAGTATTTTATTTCTGTTTTTTAAAAATCTTTCTTACGTAAAAAGATTTATCGATGAAATATTCTATTTCGATTTTCTTCTCAGCTTTTTTATTTAAATATATTTTATTGGTTTCAATTTTTCACGATAAATATGATAAAAAATATTTTCATGATAAAAAATATTTTGAATAAAGATAAATTTTGATGTTAATAAAAAATAAAGATTTACTTTCATTTTTTAATTAAAAACTTATTAAACCCTTTCCGGCGCAGTGTGTCCTGTCTGGACACACCTAATTTTAATTCCAAACTTGCAATTGGCACAATAATATTTTAATAAAAACTTGCTTTTACAATAAAAGCTTAAATTAAAGAGGTCTTGATTTCTTAAAAAGTCGTTTGTAAATTCCGGTGTCAGTTGATAATTTCTTATTTTACTAATAGAATTTGTCCGCGCCGGAAAGGGTTAATTATTCTATTTCAAAAATTTCGTTTCATTTAAATGTGCATAGAATATTCCAATAAAAGTTAATTTTGATATTAATAAGAATTACATTTATTTCTATTAATAAAATAAAATATTTATATAAATACGATAAAATGTCCTCAAAACTATGCATTAAAGCGTCATTTAATATTTGAATTAATATTAGTACTGTATTATCAAATATTTTGTTTAAAGCAAAATATATTTAAACATGTAACCTTATGCTATAATGAAAAATACCAGAGTCATTTTTTTTTCTAATTATTTTAAACAATTTAAAATGTGTTTACATTACCGAAAACTGGATTTATGCCAATTTTTATTAAATGTAGGTCATGATATGCATCCTTTTTCTCTAAATATTTTATTAATTTTGACGCTAATCATTCTACTCTGAATTTAGAGTTGTATATCACATCTATTAACTATTCTGGAAAAATAGGCACATAGCAATTAATATGAAAGCAATGAAGTTAATATGTAAATGGTACATGATTTCCTGTAAAATAAACAGTTAAAAAGAGTGATTATTAACATAATTTGACAAAATATTTAATGCCAGATTTTGTAATGTTATTAATGCAAGTACTTATATTTAAACTTAAATTTTGAATGTATTTATTTTTAAGAATTGCAGCAAATTCAAAAGTTTGTTTTCTGATTTAGTGTAGAATAACATTGGACTAAATTACACATAACTTTTCCTCCTTTCTTCTTCTTCTTCTTGTTTATTTATTTATTTATTTATTTTTTGGCTTAAAAAATGTTAAATCTTAATAAAGTTTAATGAAACTGTATTTGCTATAAAAAATAAACTTGTTTAGGAGTTTCCGAATTTTTGAAGTCATTTCAACTTTGTGATAAGTTCTACGGTCCAAAACAAAACATATCACATCAATTTATATTTGTATAATTCTCTGGTTGAGTACATTTTCTTTCAATTTCTTAATACATTTATTTACTTTCCTTAATTGCATAAAAATATTCGAAGATCAGCAATTAAATGTTTATGCTATTTAAACCTTAGATGCACAGTGTTGCATAGTTGCATCGCTGTTTATTTAGTTCTCAGCAGCCACTATATTTATATAAAAATATTGATCCTTTAAAATTTATAATATTGTGCTAAATAAATTTAAAATTGTGTCTTAAAATTTTTGACGTATAATTTTTGATATCCCATTAGTGCCTAGCGTCCCTTTTTAGGGACGCTTCAAAAGGTGCATTCAGCACTGCTTTTGACACCGGTAAAAAAGAAAAGCAATAATTATTTTATTTAAATGATGCATTTTCGTGATTAATGAACTAAACTTAAATCTTCTAAAAATAGTGGTGCCAACCAAATAAAATATACGCAAAAGATGCTGGGCACGAATGGGTTAAACGAAGAACAAACACAATTTTAAAAGAATAATTTATGCATTTAAACCACTTAATCGTCGCTCCCGAGACATTCACGGGCTGCAAGTTTCAAAACTTTTATTCAGAATTGTTTGATTCCCACCAATTTTATAAAAAAGTGTAATTGGTTTTATTCTGGTATCATTTTACTTGTCATTTAATAAAATGAATATTTTTTTTTTCAAAAAAGTGGTGGCTATAATAATTTTATTTTATTTTATTTTATTTTATTTTATTTTTTTTTAACTGTAATTTAATGCGACCATTAAGCGGTTAAAGAATTAAGTTTTGCAAAATCAGAAATTATATAAAATAAGGTATTTTCATTCATACTAATTAAAATATTTACTAATTGGCAATATTTTAGTTATGACAGTGGTTTTTACTTGTATTACATATGGGAAAAATAAGAAAAGGTTGACATTTTTTACGAAAAATGTGTCTCTGATTTTTTTTTCATTTTTTCATGTGTAATAAAACAAACTGTTATAAAAATTTCTCAAAGAAACACCATACAATATACTAAAGTGCGTGAGGCCCTTTCGAAAATACTGAGTCTTTTTTCGTCAGGCCCAAAAAAGATGTCTGTCTACTATAAATGCAATATCAATAAAAACTAATGTTAATCTTATGTTTACAGATTCCTCGATCGTATTTTAATATTTGTAATTTTTTTTCTTTATGGGGTACATGACGGTGATAAATTTTAATAAGCATTCACATTTTTTAGAGTTTAGTAACTGTTTTTTTTTATATGAGGATACTTTCACTTTTGAAACCAGTTGGAATCGATTCTGGAAGTGAAATAGTCCTTATATAAAAAAAACTGTAACCAAAATCGAAAAAGAACAAACGCACAATAATAGATATTAACTTCGGGTATCCTATGAAAAAAAAAATACAAGCGAGAAATGTGTAAATATTTTTGCGTTCATCTGCGTTCTCTTTCTTTCGCCTGACTAATGTATGTTCTTAAGAATCTACATTAACAATGCAGGGAAACTTGAACGCTAATGTTAATCATATTGGAGCGTTGTTTACAGATTTCTCTCTCGCATTTTAATATATATATATATATATATATATATATATATATATGCATATTTGCATAGCATACCTGTGGTCATTAACTGTTTTTGTGCGTTTCTACTTTTTTTATTATTTCGGTTACAATATTTTTTATAAGAGGATCATTTTACTTTCAGATCTAGTTCTAAACGATGCCAAAAGTAAAAGTACTCACATATAAAAAAAACTATGGCCGAAATTGAAAAAAAAGTACAGATGCACAAAAAAATAAATAAATAAATAAATAAAATATCGACCTCAGAAATTGTATGCCAAGAAGAAAAAAATCATTTAAAATACTAATATGCAAACGATAAATGTTTAAATAATGCTTCCATAAGATTTATTATTAGTTTGAGTGTTTCTTTCCATCACTAGTGTAGACACTTAATGCCTTATGCACTATTAATCAACAGTCTGACTCGTATAGAGTAAAACATGATGTTTTTTCAAAAATATTATAAATTTATATCACTATTTTAAAACGATAACCATTATTCTATATTTCTATTGCCGATGTTACAGGTAAGGACCATTAATCTATTTGATTTGCAATACTGGTATCCAATGTGAAAATAATGTAATTCTGTGAGTTCAGAATAAATTTTTGTTTTGCGAATCAATAATTAGTGTGAGTTCTGGTAAAGAAAATATAACTTGTTCATCAGTCAAAAGTAATATTGTGAGTTGTACCGCGAAAAGCAGGGGTTCAAATATACAGGACACCACAAATTTCTTACAACTTATTCCGTCATCTATAATCGATTAGAAAAGGCGAAGAAAATGACTTTAAAATGCTAGTGTTCAGAGCATTTAGCGCATCAATTTACGTATGATACCTATAGTTACAAAAAACTCTCAAGTTTATTCTCAAGTTTATTTACAAAAGATCCGGTTTATTGCCAGGTTTCTTTCCAAAGCACCTGATTTATTCACAAAAACCTGACTTATTCATGGTTAATTCCTAATAAAATCAGGTTTTTTTTCTAGTCTTTGCAACTCCAGGTATATCTGGCAACATTAGCCGTTAATGCTACTCGCGATTAATGCACAAGGGATAAGGTTAAATAGTCATTTTAATTATATTGCTAATTAATACAAACAAAATCTTAAGGAGCTTTATTTAAAGAATTTTCTTGATTAATTTGAATTTTTTTTTATAACAATAATATATTTTCGACAGTTTTTTTACATACATACAGAGTCAAGAGATAAGTGAGAGAGTATAGTACATTATTATTTATGAATATACTAAAAGCATACTAAAACATCAATTCTCCAAATAAAACTCTGAGAGAAAAAATTCAAATATTTTAATGAATTATTTATTCGAATGCTTTTTTATTGCCAAAAAGGTTATTTCAGCATGCGATTCGATTTATGTAACCTACAATAAAATAAAATAAATAAAATAAATAAATAAATTACTGCTGCATTTAAACAAAAACAAATCCTGATTGAATATTATATTCGAAAATAAGCATTCAAACATCTAGAATGGAGACATATTGCAATCGTTCTAGAAAAAATAATAAATCAACAAGTTCTTTTCAAAAGTTTATAGAAGTATATATTTTTGAAGATCCCGATAAATCTCTGCATTTGAATTTGACATATCTTTTCCAAGCAAGTTTTGATTCGTGAAAAATGTATGCTCTTAGAAATATAGATCCACGCTATTTTATTTTATATAGTCAATATATTTAGATATTTTGAAGGAATACCCCCAAGAGAAAAAGGCGATTTTTATTTTTAAAACTTTGAAGGGCGGTAGTATTATTATGAAAGCAATCTATATTATAAAGGCCAAACGTATCTGTGCGTAACGCATACGTCATTCTGTGAATGGCAACACTTTCGCATGCAATTGGATTTTGTAATTTTCGGTGCTACAAATTTTATACTTTTAAATATCGCACATTTTCAATTTTTATATCGTCGTATTGAGAAAAAAAATGTACTTTTAAATGCAATTTGTTTGAAAACTGTATCTCAATTTATTTATGAGTTATTAATTGTTTATAGTTTTTAGTACGAATTTTGTAATTGTGGCAGCAGAAATACGCCATTTTCTCTTAAAATTGATAAAAACTGAAATAAAAATATCATGTCAAAAGAAATCGTCTGATATAAAATCCGATGAAGTTTGGTTTTAGTGCGTTTTTATTCATTAATTAAATGTTTTTTTAGTTTATTGCAAATTAATTTACAAAAGATACAACACATTCTCTTTACAAAAATGTATTGTTGCGTATATAGGGTTCTTTTGATCTTATGGTTAGACAACTTCCAACTCTTGTTAATTTTAACCCTTTCATTCCCAGTGAGTCCAAATGACATCATGACATTATTTATTTTATTTCTATATTTAATTCGGATATTTCGAATTCATACCAGAAAATTAAAATAGAAATACTTGTTTTATGTAATAGCAAAAATTTCATGATTAAATAAAGAGAAATTTATCATTGAACTTTTCTGGTGTAAATTCAGATTCTTTGAACTACGGATTTTCTAGAACGTATTTTACCATGGGCATGAAAGGGTTAATTCCCAAACTACACAATGCTCTAGAACAGCGGTTCCCAAACTTTTGGGCTCGCGGAGCCCTTTTTGGGAAAAAGTTTTAAGGCGGAGCCCCTGAACTCGTTTATACTCTGTGGTTTACAATTTTATGTTTTTTATGCCTATGGAGCAAATATGGAGTAAGCCTATGTTGAATAAAAATCCGAGCCAGTAATTTACAACATTGAACCAAAGTTCTCAGTTTGGGTTTTTACTGATACAGAAATTCTGAATTCAGTATGAATTTCCAGCATGAACTCGGAATTAAAGATCAAAATGGTAACCATGTTTGGTTCATACATTGCATTTAGGTTACGTAAAACTATTATTATTTATGGAGAAAACCACAGAGACAAAGAAAAAAAATGTAGGTTGTGCCGTTTTCGTTAGCAGAGAAGTACTTCTATGTAATTCCCATACTCTACTCACGAAAAAAAGAAATGCCTAGTTCCAATCACTCAATGGTTCAATTCACCATGTAACATGTCCCCATGTAACACGTTTTCGCTAGTCCCATCTACCCGTAATAGAATCAAGCGATTATGGAATATTTTTTTCATTCATCCTTAAGTTTCTAATACTTCTAAACATGTAAGAAAATAAATCGTCTCTCACTTTTTTTTTTAAACAAATTTAACAAAATACAGTTAGAATTAAGTCATCGTTTTAGAGTTTAAGTGGGCGGGGCAAAATCTATAAGCTGTATTGTTTGGTGCAGCATTGTTCACTTTTTTGGACATTTTATTTATATTTGGCTATTAATTACAGTTTTAAAAGAAACTTTCTTTCGTCATTGTTTTATCCTGAAAACAGACGTGCAGTTAAAAACTACACATGTTAACCACTTGAAGGGCAAGCAATAATGTCTCTGTTATATTGAATTATACCGGAAAAATCGTAAAGTTTTGTTTTAAAATAACATAAGGCAATTTTTAACAAATTTGCTGCCAATGTTATAAATATAAAGTATCGTTAAAAGTTTCTGCTGAGAATCTCGTTTAAATGAGGTGGGATAAAATATATCCTACCGCCCTTCAAGGGGTTAAACGAACTGCAACTAGTAGGAAAACTTTTCTAATTTAATGAGATAACATGGGTGGGATTAAATTTATATCAGGGCGAGTACTCATTGACAAAAAATCTAAGCAATGGTTGAAGCTGAGCAATTTTTTAAATTATTAATGCGATGACAAATGTAAAGAACCAATATATATTTTTTAAATTGCTATAGACTTATTTCTGATTGGTAATAGGGATGGGACGAATACTGATTTGGCCGAATAGCCGAATACCGAATATTCGGCCAAATATTAGGCCGAATACCGAATATTCGGCGGCCGAATACCAATTTTTTTTCCAATAAAGAAAATAAATTTTTACTATATATAATTTAAAAAATAGGAGCTCATTAATAATTATTACTTTTAAATGCGCTTTTAAATGTATTTTTAAATTTGATACACTTATTTTAATACAAAAAAAATTATGAAAGTAAATTATATTCTTTTATCTTAATGTACATCAAATTGATGTTCAGTAAGTCAGGGTGGTAAGATATTTCCATTAAAATGTGAAGAATGTACTTTACTTTTACTATCAAATAATATGTTTACCCTTTCTTGCATCCAAAACTAATAATATTCTTAATCTCTCTCTCTCTCTCTCTCTCTCTCTCTCTCAGAATTCACAAGGAGATATTTTCTGAAATAATCTTTAATGAAGTAAATTTGATCATTTGGTTTCTGTCCATAATGATAAGCAAAATCATAAGAATGAGACTGCTCTGAAATCAGTTATCAAGCTTTAAATTACAAATTACGTTAAAGCAAAAAGGTTATGCTTAAAGTAGAATGCATATGTTAACAAAATCTTTGACATTTAAATCAGCGCATACAATATACAACTTCAATATTCCACTTATTCAACAAGCATTAAAAGGATAAAAAGAGATTGATAACAACATGACTGAAGGAAGATGTAAATTAAAAATATATACATAATAATGTTACGTATTTAAGTCAGTAACTATGCAAATAATTATTTAAAAGTGAAAACTATGGAATAAAAAAATTATTTTGTTCAGTATTTAGAATTTATGTTTAAATACTTATGAAATCATCTTCATAAAGCAAGTTGTGTCATCTAATGTGTATCTAGTTTGTCACCAGTTTTGTTTTCAGATGTACCGTTGTATCTGGAATAGTGATATTTAATTTTGAAAAGAATATACCTAGTGAATGATTTTTTTCATTTCTTACTTTCCAAAAAATAAGTAACGAATTTCATAAGAGCCTTTTTTATATGTGCATGGAATTTGCAATCATTAATAAATATTCAAGTGTTTTAGAAAAAGGCAGTGTTTTTTTTATAAGTGTTTTTATATCTTGAATTGTAATATATCATTCTCTAATGAAGACATTTCCCATACAATTAAATCTCGAACTTGGGCAGCATTTTCTAAAATATCACAAACTTTTATAGGAAATACAGAAAGGCTGTATGTTTTTAGTAATCGAATAACTGTATATTTTGTAAATAAGAACGAAAATGACTTCATGAATGAAGTAGCCAATTTGGATTAAATAAAAAAGAAATTGCAAGAAATGAAATTCTTATATCCTAAATTTATTTGGCAAGATGTCTTTCACTATTCGGCAAGATTTTAGCAATATTCGGCCAGATATCTCTAAATATTCGGCTACAGGTATTCGGCCGAAGTATTCGGTCAACAAGCCTCTAATATTCGGCCAACCGAATATTCGGCAAAAGGGCCGAATAGGCCGAATACCGAATAGTGGCCGAATATTCGTCCCATCCCTAATTGGTAATGTGGCAGAGACCAATTACAAGAAAATTAAAAAAAAATGAAAGGGTTGTAAAAAGATACAAGATGCTAAAAAAATCCAGTTTCAGCAATATACATTGCTTAAAAAATTAAGTACAATTATGAAAAACAACATAGAAAAATTAAATAACTAAAAAATTATAAAAATTTAATAAACAGATTACAGCAATTAGAGTTACGAAAAGAAAAGAACTATATGCACAACGCGCAAAAATATTAAATAAATCTAATGACAGGTTTCTTAATAATACAAAATATTACATAAAAGGGGCGTTTTAATCGACAAATATTGTTGTACAGAGAAAAACAGTTTAGAAAATTTAATTATACAAATAACATAAACAGATTAAATAATTTAAATTTATATATATAAAAAATACATATACACATTGTACACAAATGTAATATGGATCTAATAAAGATCTTTAAATGATAGAAGATGCCATAAAATTATGTTTTTAGCGACAAACATTATTTTATTATAAAAAACAGTATAAAAAAATTAAATTACTAAAAATTAATACAAGTAACATAAACAGATTTTAAAAAATCAAACATATAAAAATAAAAATAAATATATAACACATTATACACGAATGAATCTAGTGAGGGATCTTAAATTATACAAGATCTTTTTTAAAAAAGGCGTTATAACCCTTTCCGGCACACTGTGTTCAGTCTGGGATACCTAATTCTAATTCCAAACATGCAAACGGCATTAATATTATTTTACTGAAATTTTAGTTTAACAGTAAAAACTTAAATTAGGAGTTTCAAAATATCTAAAAAATTCGTTTGTGAATTCCGGTGTAAGTCGATAATTCCTCATTTCACTAACAGATTTTGGCCGTGCCCGAAAGGGTTAAGCTACAGAGATTGTTTTAAAAATTAAATACAATTTTGAAAACTAGGATACAAGATTTAAATAAGCAAAAATTAATAAAAATAAACATTTAAGGAAATTAAAATTCCAAAAACAAATAATACAATATGCAACATAGACAAATATTAAATGCCTGAATTTTTTTTTCTTTTTTACTATTCTGCATAAGTTTGATGAACAATAATATATAAAAGTTTAGTGTGAAAAATGCACTTGAATTATTTTGGACTGTTATTTTATTATCTTGTGCAATTCTCGACAGTAGTAAGTGAATGTCTGGTTCTGAATTTAACCAGTTTCTGTATATTGTTAAGATACTTCAGGGGCGGATCCAGAGGATCGTTTTTTTTGGGGGGGGGGCGATACTAAGAAACATAGAATCAACATAGTCGTAATTTCTCTTCATGAAATCATTCCTTGTACAGTTATTATTAAATGAATGATCAAATGAAATGCTTTTCCGCGATCTTCTGACGAAATACGCTTTTTTCCGCGATCTTTGGACTAAATTCGCGCTCTTTTCGCGACATTTTGACGAAATTCGCAATTTTTGCGTTTTTGACGAATTTCGCGTTTTTTCCCAAGATATTCTGTCAAAATTCGGGTTTTTTCCTCGATCCTTTGACGAAATTGGCTTTTTCTGCGATACTTTGACAAAATTAGCAATTGTTTGCAACACTTTGAAAAAAGTAGCTCATTTTTCCGCGACCTTTTGACGAAATTAAAGTTTTTCCGCGACACTTTGACAAAACTCGCGCTTTTCCATCGATCCTATGTCGAAATACGCGCTTTTCAGCGGTCCATGTCGAAGTTCGTGTTTTTTACGCGATCCTCTGTCAAAATTCGCGTTTTTATTCGCGATCCTTTGACAAATTCGCACTTTTTCGCGGTACTTTGACAAAATTATCGCTTTTCAGCAATCTTATGTCGAAGTTCGTGCTTTTTCAGCGATCTTATGTCGAAGTTCGCGTTTTTTACGCGATCCACTGTCAAAATTCGGGTTTTTTTCCGCCACCCTGTGATGAAATTCGCGCTTCTTCACTGATCATTTGACGAAATTCGCGCTTTTTCACCATACTTTGACAAAATTAGTGCTTTTTCAGCGATCCTATGTCGAAGTTTGCGTTTTTTTGCGAACCTCTGTCGAAATTCGCATTTTTTCCGCTACCTTATGATGAAATTCGCGCTTTTTCCGTAATAATTTGACGAAATTCGCGCTTTTTCGCGATACTTTGAAAAAATTAGCTCTTTTTCAGCGATCCTATGTCGAAATTAGTACTTTTTCCGCGATACTTTGCATTCGCTTTTTCCAACCCTTTGACAAAAATAGCGCTTTTTCCACGACCTTTTGACGAAATTTGCTCTTTTTCTGCGGTACTTTAACAAAATTAACGTTTTTTTTGCAAACATTTGACAAAATTCGTCCTTTTTCCTCGACCTTTTGACGAAATTCGAGCTTTTTCCGCGACACTTTGACAAAACTCGTGCTTTCAGAGATCTTGTGTCAAAATTCGCGTTTTTTAGCGATCCTTTGTCGAAATTCTTTTTTTGCGCGACTTTTGACAAAATTCGTGCTTTTTCCGCGATCTTTTGTCGAAATTCGCTCTTTTTTCGCGACATTTTGACAAAATTAGCGCTTTTTAGCGACATTTTAATGAAATTCGTGTTTTTTCCGTGTCTCCGACGGAGTCGCAGAAATCCCTTCCGGAAAAAAGTCTGACTTCAACACTGGTATTGGGGGGGGGGGGGAAATCGCCCCGATCGCCTTTTCCCCGTGGATCCGCGCCTGAGATACTTGTGTAAGTGAAGAATCCAGCTTTACACAGACATGTCTTTGAAAATGGGAATAAAATTAATTTTGCTCTTCTGACATGATTTTGTATTCATCTGTCAAATGACACCAAAGTTCAATGATTACGCTTGCTTTGGAGAGAGATTGCTAGATCGCTTTGAGTTGTTAAATCAATGAGAGTTTCGTATTCCTCAGAGCTTAAAACTCTGTGGTTTTGTTTTTACACTCAATGGATTTAGTATCCCATTAAAATCGTCCAGCATCTTATTTTGAGCAGCTCGTAAAGTAATGGTCAAATTAATTTATCAGAGCTTCGAGATGATTATGGGTATTTTCTGAATTTGTTTTCAAACTTGATGTTATGGTCATTTAAAAATATTTTAATAAGAGTTAAGTATTTAGTAAGGGTTAGGTATAAACATATAAATAGGCGGAGCTCCAAAGAACTAAACTGTTCTTCCTTTTGTTCGGCAAGCACAGTTAACAGCACTGGCGGTCCCTTTCTGTTTCGATTCACGTTGTGCATTCGATTTAGAATACTATTTCTTGTAGCTTATTTTAAATCGAATTTTTAAAACGCAATAAGTGCAGAAATATAAAATAAACCAATTCAAACCAAAAATATTATACAGAAAGTAGATACATGAATAATTGAAATTCGTTTATGGTCTCGAAGTGTATTATTGTATTCTTCAACCCATTAATTTTTAGCACACACACAGACACAAAAATTCTTGCATACTTTTGAAAATCTTTCACTTGCAATGCGCTTATTTCTTTCATGTTTTGTTTATTTTCCTGGAACGTAGCGGAGCCCCTGGAAAGTTCAGGCGGAGCCCCAAGGACTCCGCGGAGCACACTTTGGGAACCTCTGCTCTAGAATTTAGGTAAAATATCTTTCTTTTAATATGTCTATGACATATAAGCTTTTTCTTATTTTTTAATTAGTTTGTTTGGATAGATAAATTGGATAGACAGTCATCTATTTTAACATTTTAGAAATGAAAGCACTTTGACCCCGTAAAGATTAAATTATGACTAAGAATTGTCTGTCATGAAGACAAAAAGAAACTAGTCGGATATGGCAATCTCAAAATTTTTTGCTACCTGATATGTATTAATACTTTAAAATTCCCTATCATAGTGTCAAAATTAAGCCTACACTGAACCATGTGCTACATCTGGCGCATACTTAAAAACACTATAATTCTTATCACCAGTTTGAGCAATATAATCGTTGAAACCGATCAATGACAGTCCAAGGAATGGAAAAACACTTATTTTGTCTATGTCAGATGACTGCATTTGACAAAAAGTTAGAATTTGTTCTTCGAAAAAAAATAAATAAATAAATAAATAAAAAAATTCGATTAAGCTATTAAGGGAAAATTTACTTTTGACCCATTAGTGCCTAACGTCCCTTTTTAGGGACGCATCAAAAGATGCATTCAGCACTATTTTTGACACCGGTAAAAAAGAAAAGCAATAATTATTTTATTTAAATGATGCATTTTCGTGATTAATCAACTAAAGTTAAATCTTCTAAAAATAGTGGTGCCAACCAAATAAAATTTACGCAAAAGATGCTGGGCACGAATGGGTTAATATTTTTACTGAATACTTAAATATATTAATGTGAAGTTGCAGAGTGTTAAGCAGACAAAAATAATTAATTTAAGTCCATTTAACTGCAAAATATAGCAATACAATATTTAAAAACCCTAAATATGCATATATCAAACTTAAAATTTAAAACCCTAAATGTAAAATATGAAATTTTGGCTGAAAATTTGAAAATTAATTTTTTTTACTATTTTCCCCATTATTAGACCGATACATAGATTTCGAATATTTTTTTCACAAAAATAGAAAAATTGAGGCAGTGAAGGGTTAAGTGGCAAGCGATGCTCATCATGAGGATTCTAAACATATGAAATTCCGTGCATTAGTTCTTGAAATATGACTGTCTCTAAAATCTGAAAATTCTTTAATATGCAACATAACAGCACGGCTTTTTGGGAGATTAACACCAAGCCTAATTAGCAAAAGTTTGTATCAATGTCTATCTGAATCCTAAATTAGATGAAAACTCGTGCATTAATTTTTGAGATAAAAATATTGCGGAAATTGTGAAAAATTCAGCTTAGCAGTGCCACTTGTAAGGCGATTTACATAAAAATGTAAAGAGTACCAAGTCATATCAAGGACTATCTGAATCCGAAATTTGATTAAAATTCGTACATTAATTCTTCAGATAAAGCTACTAATAAAATATGAGCCGCAAAAAATACAGCATAGCAGCGTCACCTGTGGAGAAATTTACACCGAAATGTTAAAAAAAAAAAAAACTTTTGTTTATCTCAATGACTGATTTTTGCTAAAAATTTGCTAAAAATCCGTGCATCACGTCTGCAGATTGAGCTATTGCGAAAACCATGAAAAATGCTTCGTGGCAGCGCCACGTGTTGAGTAATTTACACCAAAGACTAATCAGCACTAATTTATAACAGGACTAATTGAATACAGATTTTTATCAAATTCCGTGATTTAGTTTTTGAGCTAAAGCGCCCACAAAATTTGTGTCACATACAAACAGATAAAGTCACAGTATCATCGACTCATACACAGACATTTTGTAAAAACATGTCTCTCTGACCCTTAAAACGTTGAAATTCGTGGAAAATCGGAAGTTGAAAATTTTCACTAATCCAATACTTTTTTCTTCTAAAGATTGAAGAAAGTAAAAAATAAATTGCATTACATACAGATGGGGATGAGATTTCCGCTTTTTTGAACACCAGTAAAATTTTAGAGAAAATGCTATATTATTTAATCGGAACATTTAATAAACCAACATTTTCTCTAAGATTATACTGGTGTGCAAAAAAGCGGAAATCTCATCCCTGCATACAGACCAGAGGTTTCCAAGAACTCAACTACGGCACGCAGAGCTACAATTATTTTTATATTGCATTACCGTAATTTCCTGCGTATAATCCGCGGATCAAATAATTATTTTTGACCCAGAATTTGTTTAAAAAGATATGGAACTTATTAAATCGCCTTAATTATTTGACATCAATCACTAAATAAGATTTCTGAGTCCAAAAAGAATTATTTGATCCGCAGATTATACGCAGGAAATTACGGTATTCAGATAAGTTATCGACTAAAATTCAGAGAATAACCGCTTGCGCTCTATGACGTATGCAACGTACGTCATGCTAGTTTGATCATTTCCGACAATAACATACGTTATGTTATCTAGCTACGTTTTTAATTAGATATTCCGAAATCTCAGCAGAAGTTTTAACTTTTATTTTTGCTTTATCAGATTATTAATTTTCCATAAATAAAGTAAAAAAAAATAATTACCATTTAAATTTATGTATGAAGAGATAAAAACTTCTCAAACGCACCATAAAAAATACTTGAATGCGAATACAAGTATTTTTCGGGGTGTGTTTAACTCCTTGAGTGGTGTTGATATGCTCATGAAACCATTTGATTTTAATTCCCAATGGCTACATTGGCACTAGAATTTTGCTTTAAAAAATTGATTTATTAATTAGATGAAATATTTGCCTCCCCCCCCCCCTCAGTTCGAAATAAAATTGTTTTCAAATTCCGGCGACAATCATTAATTTCAACACATAAGCAAAGAAAGCGCTCTGCGCCGCAAAGGGTTAAGAAATTTTTATCTCTTCATATTAATTCACTCCAGCTACAACTTCTTTTCTTTAAATTTATGCGGTTAAAATTCATAATTTCTAATTTAAAAAAAAAAGAAATAAAAAAAAAGAATTGAAAAAGAAAAAAATTGCCATATGCTGCAACGGTTATGTTTAGTGTTATGCATCCACTAACAGATTTAGGACGTAAGGGGTTAAATAAGATAAAGATTACCAATATAGGTAGTTCTGCACTCTGCGGTTGAGTTTTTTCGAAATCCATAGCTGCCAACTCTTCCGATTTTTTGGCCCGGAAAAATTTAATAGAAAATTTTGACTTATTTAATCGGCAGATTTCAGCGATTTGAAATGGCAAACTTTTCTATAAAATTTTTCCGGGCTGAAAAAGCGGAAGATGTTGGCAGCTATGGAAATCCCTTATAGAAACTCCAGTTGAAAAATAATATTGTACCCATATTTTGCCGTATTAATTATGTACGCTGTCAATTAAATTTACACTTTACGTTGAAAATATTTCGAATGAACACGACACTGTAACAGAATGTTTGTCATTAATTTACAGGGTCGCACAAAAGTATTCATTTACATATGGTATTTGGGGAAGCATTTTAAATACATTAAACTGTTTAACATTTTATGAAATTTATATACGTTGTTGAGGTGTACTAATAGTTACTTATTGTATAATAGAAAACAGACAATATTTACAGGGACAAACAAAAGTTTCGGATACTATACTGCATCCGAAGTACTGTATACTATTACACCAGGATATGAATATTTTTAAAACTTCGTTATAGTACGAACGCACCTCATTTGCTACGCTAAACGTGCAATTTCCAACTTGTTTTAGATAAAATTTCCACACACAAGAATTGTTCATATGATACTTTGCGATAGACCATTCGCACAAAATAAACTTATTCTGATGTATTAAATAATAAGCTTTCAAGCTTTAGTCTAGAATGCAAAAATATTGAAAAAAACTGATAGGAAAAGGAAAAATAATAATTCTTTTCAGAAGTTCATAAACGTACCATTTATATATTTTAAAAGATATCTGATAAAGCTCTTTTAAAATATTTGAATGGAAATTCTTTTCGAGACAAGTTTTGAACTAGTAAGGACATATGCCATTAGGAATAGAATTCCCCGCTCTTTTCTACTTTCCGGAGTATTTTAGAAGTCAATATATTTAGATAGACTGGAGGAATGACTCAGTAAGTAGAAGTAAACGAAATGGCATATATATATTTAAATATCTGGTTAAAAAGCATTTGTTATAAAGATAAGACAAGATCATACATATTATTTCTGTTTTTAACATCCTTTTTCTCCAGTAAAATATAGCGTGAAACTATACACTGTAAAAAATTTTGGAAAAGTTTAGTATTCTAACAGGAACACTTCAGATACCATCGGATATATGAGGACCCCAGAAGCCAAGGGGTATAAGTGACAAAATTGAAAAAATTGAGTTAAGTGCACAGGGTATCTGAAAATATGCTTTTTTCATTTCAGGTAAAGAAATATAGGTCATTTTCTGATTATTTTGGGGAGTTATAGAGATAAACCACTTTTTTCGAAAAACAAACAATATTGATTAATTATACATTTAAAGAAAATTGTACTCTATTTTTTTAACAGTTATTGAAATGAGAGTTCAAAGATTAGAATGCAATAAGCAGATGTTTCCTATTTCAATTTAGTCAATTGTTATTAATGTTCCAATTTAACATCAATTATCTTTAAACTCAATTTACTCCAAATCGACATTTTGTCACTTGTACCCCTTGGCTTCTGAGTATGAGAGCTATTTTCAATTTCTGAAACTATCAGAATCCTTTCCGTATTTTTGGACTTAGTTTCAGCAGTGGAATGAAACCAAAACATTTTTCTGATTGAATCAGAAAATTTTCAGTTAGTATCGTGCAGCAGAGAACTCGATACTTTAGGAACGTTTCGAAACATTTGCTACAGTGTATGAATGTAGTATCATTCGAAAGGATTTTTTCTCCGGGTGTAACATCGCTCACATTTCGAAAACGGTTGGATTCGAACAGGTAGTTCAATTGTACTCTTTAACGTACATGATGAGATCTTTCTTTTGGTACCACACTCGTCCAAATCTACAACTTACACCTCAGAACGTTCCATAGTAAGATAGAAACACAATTTAAACGTCATGTAAAGCAGAAAAAAAAATTATTCAAGGTTTTTGTGTTCCGGACCCTCTTAAATAGTTTAGTATAAGTGTATGGCGTATATTACTTTTCATAAAGTGGTACAAATCGAAAGAAAACAAGTTGGAAATTGCACGAGAAGCGTAGCAAATGAGATGCGTTCGTACGATAACGAAGTTTTTAAAATATCACTCGCATATATCAATCTCATAAAATTATAAATAATTACAATTAAAATGCGCACCAAACAATGTTCTCCCTATACCATTATGCAATGGAATACTTTTGTGTTTCCTTGCAAATCAATAACAAATATTATTCTTTGCACCACAGATTATGCAAAATGTATGTTATAATATGTACTTTATAGATGCATATCAACTTTATTACGTTCGAATGATTGTAACACCATTTATAATCATAAATCTTACTTTTGTATATACAGTCATGGAAAAAAAAGGAAATATCTCCAACTAACTTCTCAACAAATTAACTAGAAAAAAAAGTTACTAATGTTCCGAACGATTGGAAGTAAAGTCTACTTTTAAAACATGCATATAAAATTTGATTAGGGAGCCATCTACATATTAAAACGAACCCAAAATTAATTTTTTTCAGTAGTAGTACCCAATTCTGACAGCATAAAAGCACTCTCCACCCTTCAATTAGCCTAAAAGCAAATTTTTATGCAATTCTTACAATAAGTTTCCGATAAATTAATTATTTTAAAACTATCATATTTTAGGGGAGTGTATCCAAATTGAAGTTCGATATTCGATTGTTCGACTCTTCTTAACCAAGGCATTTTAGGTCCACGCTAGCAGTCATTGAAAACTGCTAGGTAGAAAAATATATAGAAAAGCACAAAAAGTTTCAAAATATCTAATCACTTCTATGATAATGTCCAATTAACCTACATTTTGCTGTTTTTTAAGCATAGTTTGAAAACTACTCGGAAGAATTTTTTTTATTTTGTATTTCTATAAAACGGGACTTAATAAATCAAAATCCATAAAAAAAGTAGGTGTCAATTTATAATTTTTTTTTAATATTTATTTCATAATTCATAATTCATATCATGAAATTTAAAAAAATTGCAAATTCAACGTATTTATGTTTGGGCAGTTTCGTATTATTGCTACATAAAAATTTAGCATGTTAGAAGTATAATTTCAGAAAATATTAATAAAGTATGAAAATTTAATTTAACATTAGACGTACTAAATTCTCAATGTTTATACTTCAAAAATTTATCATTCAAATGACTTGAAATTTGGTGTGTAGGCAAAGTGTGCACCGAAGATTTGAAATGTCTTATTAAAAATGGATATTGCCATTGAAAAAATGTAGTTTAGGTTATTTTTATAATGTATACTGCCCCCTAAACAAATTTTATACACATTATTTAAAAGTATACTCTATTTCCAATCGTTCGGTAACAGTAACTTTCCTCTACGATAATTCGTTGAAAAGTTAGTAGGGCATGTTTACTTTTTCTACAACTGTACATAGTTATCTTCTAGAATTTATGAATATTGAAAACTTCGAAAAGGAAAAAGAACAAACATGGTCTTTTCAGAACTTTATGAATGACCTCATATATATTTTAAACAACCCCGAAGAAGTTAAAAAGATCTAAAGTAGTATTTGAGTTCAAAAATTCTTTTCCAGGGAAGTTCGAATTGCCAAGAAGACATGTCATTAGAAATAGAATTCTGAGTTATTTTATGCTGCCGAGAGTATTTTACAAGTCAATAATAAAATGGACGGGAGGGATGAAACGGAAAAAAGTGAACTATATGCATATCTATTTATCTGCAAATAACAGTTCTATAATTTGAAACTAAGGTACCCTGGGGTAATAACGCCACGTTAAGGTTCTACCAATTTTCACGGCTTAGTTTTAAATTGTATTTTTCAAACAAATATAGGATCTGATACAGCAACTCATTGACTATCTATATAAAATAAAATAATTTAACAGATATGTATTCATAAAATGTAATGGCATTTTTTCTTGACCAATGCTATTTGGCGTTAATACCCACCTATATGGGAAATAACGCCATGCAAACAAAACTACAAAATAAGATGGAATAATGGCATGTAGATTGCCCAATTCTAAAAATACAAACTCTACAGCTCTAGAAATTAACAAATTGCAATCTAAGCTATTGAAAACGTACAATTTTTTGTGACTCTGAAAGAAAAAGAAAGCTGCGGTGGTGGCGGGGGAAGGAGGCAAAAGAATATCAGATTCTAAGCTACGTTTTGCTTAAAAATGGCCATTTAAATAGAATTATTAGAAACATTGCACGAATTATTTGAATCAGTATTTATATTTCCATGTATGCATTCTATTCGATAGAAAATATTGATTTTTTTGTGAAAGTGAAAGAAAAAGGAGTGAGGGGGAGCTTCAACAGAATATAACACCCTTTGTTTCTCTTTGCTTAAAAAGTCCCGCTTAAATATGATTATAAGAAACATTGCATGGTTTTAACCATTCATAATGTAATATTTTAATCATGTGAAGTTTAATAATAATGAGAGTTATATGTAATAAATATTTTTGTTAAACCTTAACTGCTGTTAGCGTCACATACCGCTGAGTTTTTCAAGCTTCAGAGTTTAACTTGCAATTTTTAGTTTAACTATAGATATCGGGAAAATTTTGTTTCATTTGGAGTCGTATTACTATCTCTAGAAACTTTTGAATAGCTGAATTTTATTTATAATAATCCTGTATATAAGGTTCAATACAAAAATAATATTCTAAAAGTTAATTTAACATTTTATTCATCGTTAGATTAAGCGGTCTGATAGGCCGCTCACAGTAAGTTATGCGACAATTTTTGTCACAGCATTTAAAGGTTAATACTATTATAGTAATCTAGTAAATAGTTTTTAACCCATAACTCCCCACTAATGCAGATTCTCCAAACCTACAGTTAAATTGTCGACGTTTTAAAGAACATGCTTTAATAAATTTTTAATAAATTGAATAAAATTTTTGATTAAAAAATATTATCCCAAAGAGATCTCTTATTCAATTTTATAAATAATTCATATGGTTATATATCATTATCTCTATATTAGCAACAAAATTAACCTTTAACTGCTGTTAGCAATCTGACTGAACACTGTACCCCCCCCCCCCCCAAAATAGCGTTTAACTTGTATTTTCCAGTTTAACTATAGTTACAACTGAAATTCTCTTTCGTTTGGAGTTCTCGTAATATTGTTAGAAATATTTGAATAGCTTAAATTTAATTAGAATTAATTCTGTACAAAAAGTTTAGCGCAGGAACAGTATTCTATGATTTTTAATCATGGATCGCATTTTAACCTTTAACTAATGTTACCGGTCTCGTAGACCACTATTTTTCTTTTAATTTTTTAGTTTAACTTGTAATTTTCAGTTTAACTGCAAACACTACCGAAATTTTGTTTCATTTGGAATTTTAGTACTATCACCAGAGACTAAATAGGTGAATATTAAGTATAATGCTCTTGTATAAAAAGTTTAGTACAAAAACACAATCTTATGTGTTATTCCCGCCTTTTATTCATCTTTCAATTTTGTGGTCTCACAAACCGCATCACATTCATACGTTACAATTTCTATCACATCACTTAAAGGTTAAATTTATAAGGTTTTGAAAAACCGAACGCTGAGAAAGCGGACAGTTAAAATTTCGAACTCAATTGAACAATCCAGTGGAAATTTAATAGAAACCTGATTTTGAAGATGTTCGAATTTGAATCTCGAAAACATTTTGATATAGTTTTATTTACAAGAGTTAAAAATTAAAAATAATATAATTATTATTAATAATAATAATAATATAAAAAAAATAAAATAGAGAGATTATTTTTAAGTATTGGGCACCCCCCCCCTTAATTTTACCATTTCAACAATGATGATAATGCTGTCCCATATTAATATATAAACCCCCTTCGGATATAGTTCGGCCACTGTTGGGAATCAACCGGGGTAATAACGCCAATCCCTGGCGTTATTACCCCGGGATACTTATTGCGCAGTAAATCCTAAACTACAAATTATCTCGAGAAGATATCCAAAATCTTCTAGAACAATTTGAAAGTACATAAAATACACTACAAATTTATGTAATAAACAAAGTATTTCTGGATAAAAAATATAGTCTTCACATCAAAAATCTTACCTCGCAAATTTTAGATCAAGCGTTAATTTTAGTTGCTTGTAAAAACAATAAGACCTAAAAATGAAACAAATTAACTTGAAGCTGTTTTTTTGCGATTTATATGACTCAAAACCCTTCTGCGCAGAGCACATGGGTGTCATTTACCTGATTATTTCATAATTATGCAAAATATAAGCACTTGGCGTTATTACCCAAGGGTACCTTATATTCTTTTTTTTTTTTTTTTGGGGGGGGGGGGGGCAGAAGAAAAAATTGTTTAAACTGAATAAGGTAAAGCTGGATTATTTGCAACCGATTCAGAATTTTATAATGCAGTTTGACTAAAATCTGCATTTTCTATCGGAATATTAATACATATCTACATAGATGTCTAATCAGAATTAACGAACTTCGGGAATTAAAGTAGCTAGTATGTACAATAAATCTACAAATAAGCGGAAGAGAATTGTTGTAGTGCCTTCCGTTTGAAACTGAAGTATGTAAGGATGTAATCCCTAGGCAGAGGCTGTCGTTTATTCAGATTGGATCAACACATGATTAATGCGGGGATAAACTTCTATCGGTGAAAATGAATATAAATGTTTTGCCTTATTTCTGAGAGCAGCCTTGCATGGATAGGAAAGTTTTTCTACAGGGTTCGCAAAGTTCTACCAATATTTTTTAGAATTTTTTCAAAGTGTTTCACTGCAAAAAAATGTAAAATCCGTGAATGCAGGTGGGGATAGCGAATTCTGTGCTTTAAAAATTAAATCTATTATTTTTTTTAAATAGTGGTGCTAGAATTCTTACAAAATATATTCAGTGCGCGAACCTTGTATTAAATTTTACAGGTGGGGTTTACCCTTGAGGTAAACAAATTCACTGACATTGATAGGAGGAACTGATTATGTTGTCCCACTATGACGAAAACACAGCTAATGACTACCGCCGAAATAAGCTTCCACTACTAAAATTGAATATCTGTTTTTGTCATAATTTATGTCTTAAATTCTGCATTAACTAAACGTTTAAATAAGGAGGAAATTTCTATTTAATTTTACTAATACAAGTATGAGGCTTCGTGTAATCAATAATTGCAGGGCTGCCACAGGCGACTATTCTTTAATTCTTTCTTAACCCTTTCCGGCACACTGTGCCCGGTCTGGGATACCTAATTTTAATTCCAAACTTGCAAACGGCACCAGTAATATTTTAGTAAAGTTTTGCTTTTACAATAAAAGCTTAAATTAATGAATTCAAAATATCTAAAAAATTCGTTTGTGAATTCCGGTGTTAGTCGATAATTTCTCATTTTAGTATACAGATTTTGCAACGTGCCGGAAAGGGTTAAAACAGAAACCCTTAATAGACACTTTGACGACATTCGCAAGAAAAATTTACTTCAAAATTTCTATTAGAAAAATACTGGTACTAGCGGAATATAAAAATAGTCGCCTGTGGCAGCCCTGCAATTGTGAAAGTGGTTTCGATTGAAGCTTCACTATCTTAACGATATGTGAGCTGCTTTGTACTCATAATTTCATGACTTTCTTCATATTTTGACGATCTCAACCTGTATTCAAACGACTGATAAACATTAACCTTATCCCTGAATGTAATAGTTATCTCTTCCAGAATGCACAAATATTGAAAACTTTGATAAGGAAGAGGAAAAGACATGGTCTTTTCAGGACTTTATAAATGTCCTCCTATATATTTTAAACTATCACAATGAAGCTCAAAATATCTAAAGTAGTATTTGAATTCGAAATTCTTTTCCAGGCGAGTTTTGAATTGCTAAGAAAATACCCTATAAGATGTAGAATCCTCCGCTATTTTATGCTTTCGCGAGTCAGTTTTACGAGTCAATAATAGAATAGTCTTGGAAAGTAGAAATAAACGGAGTGGTGTTTATGCTTAATATTTTGTTAAAGAAATTTATGTATAAACCAGGGATGCCAGCTTGTAGAAGGTCTCCTTTTTAAGTGCTTTCGTAATTATATTTATACGTAGCATCTATAGTCGTCGTTCAGTCCGTCGGTCCGTCTGTCTGCCTGTCCGTCAATATATAACAGAGCGAAAATTACCCTACCGAATCGTTTGAAATTTTAAATAAATAATTGTTACATAATTTTGTCGAGTCATTTCAAATTTTATGATAATCGGATCTATAGTTCAGTTACAGGGATAATAAAAAATATTCCGTTACTTTACGATCAAATAGAAAAAATCGTTTCAAGAGCAATTTAAAAATGTGACACACTTTCGAACATAATAAAATTCATATGCATCTATTAAATATGTACTGAAATGTACATTCTGCGCAATATGTGGTGCAAAGAATATTATTTATTAATTTACAGGGCCACATAAAAGTATTCTCTTACATAATAGTATAAGGGGAAACATTGTTTGAGGTGCATTTTAATTATATTAAATTATTTCACACTTTATGAAATTGATATGCGTTACTGAGGTTTACTTCAAGTTACTTTCTGTACAATCGAAAGCATGTAGTATTTACAGGGGTACACAAACATTTTTGGCTACTGTACTGTATCCGAAGAACTGAATGTTTTAAAAACTTCGTTATAGTGGGAACGCACTTCATTTGCTACCTTTGACGTGCAATTTCCGCCTTGTTATTACACGCTTTCTTTTAACTTACAACTGTGTTTGTGTGTAGCAATCAAAACTTGTTGCTAATTTTTCACCCACTTCCAGCTTTGAAAGGTATGTATATGTGTATTTTCAAGGGCAATACATGAATTTTTAAAAATATCCGATTCCTAAGGGAGGCAAAGGAGACAAGCTTACTTACTAATATAAATTTTCGTATATTGCTCCCTTAAATGCATAATGTAGCATGAAACTTATTTTCTCAGATAATGTTACGATTTTTAATTACCGAAAAACTTCAGCTGTCTATAACACGGAGTAAAAAATGTATTTTATAAATTTCCATTATTTATTTCTGAAAGTTTATTAATAGTGTTAAAAACTTTTAAGGCGATAAATTTTGGGATAAATAAAAAAAATGTAAACAATTTTGTTTTTATGGTACTAACTTATCAACATGTGAAAATTAAAAATACGTTGCCTTATACTGCCATACACTGCCAGTGACAAAAAGTATTTTTTCATATTTTTTAAAGATAATAAAAATTACAATAACCAGCAATAAAATAACAAACCAATAATATATATACAGTGGAGCATCGTTTATACGACGTCGAAGGGACTACAGAAAAACGTCGTATAAACGATAACGACGTATAATCGATTTTCACTTCCAAAACTAGAATTAATTTTGTTTTCATTTAATTGTAATGTTTAACTTGGTGATTTGCATGAATTTGTAAAATAAACAAACAAACAAAAAAAAAAAAAAAAAAAAGGGAGGGGATTAGAAAGCAATTTAAATATGCTTACCTTTATTTATGTTTCACCGAAAAGTTCCTCATTTGCAGTACATCATTTCCTTTCCATTTAAAGCTAAAAAAACCCGCGTGGCCAACTAAAAGTCGCCAATACTGATAACAGTTAGAAGGATAGTCTATTTGCAACTTAAAACAGGTCGAGAAAGCTGACCATCCCTGAAAAAAGAATAACCCCTACAAGTGTAAATTTGTTACACGTAAGCTGATTTTTCAGACTAATCGAACTCAGCCCACATTTTTATGATGTAGAGTGCATTTAAACACGCTCTTTAGTGTCATTCATAGCTGCCAACTTCCGCTCGTTCGTAAAATATACAAGAAAAATAAACAAAAATAAACCTATACAAAATCGAAAAATCGACGAATAATCATTTTGGGAGTCGTATAAAAGATATATTTTTACATTAAAATGAATAGGAATGAGTCGGGACCACATTAAAACGAATGTAAACGTCGTATAAGTGAACGTCGTATAAACGATGCTTTACTGTATCTATCTATCTATCTATCTATCTATCTATATATATATATATATATATATATACAGGGTATTTCTAAACTCATGGTACAAACTTTAAGGGGTGATAGTACACAACCAGACAAACAATATTAAATAGGAAACTAAGGGTCCCAAACGTCTTCCGAAGGAGATAGGCGCCATTAAAGTTTAGGATCCAAAAATTCAAATGATTATAAAAAACAGAAAAATTTGTCGACTCG
The DNA here is from genome assembly GCA_964019185.1 of Maratus speculifer. Lineage (NCBI taxonomy): Eukaryota > Metazoa > Arthropoda > Arachnida > Araneae > Salticidae > Maratus > Maratus speculifer. The sequence goes on from OZ025300.1 coordinate 229,132,645, forward strand.
TTTGCGGTTTTCATTAAAACTCTTCCTTATGTCAATATTATCTTGAAAATAAATTATAAAGATAAATTTAAAAAAATACCGATAGAGGGCGCTTTAGACTTTGGAATAATGAACAATTATTTTTTACCATTATTTTTTGCATCTTATTCATTTTTTTAGAAGCTTAGACATAAACTTAAATTTTGAGCTCAAAATTTAAATCGTTGGAAGTAGTTAAGTAGCACAAACTGAACTGTGGGGGGAGGTTCAAATTTCAAATGATTATAAAAAACGAAAAAATTGGTCAATTGATTTGCGATTTTCACTAAAATTATTCTTTATGTAAGTATTATCTTGAAAATAAATTATAAAGATAAAATTCAAAAAATACCGATAGAGGGTGCTTTAGACTTTGGAGTAACGATAAACTAGTTTTTACCATTATTTTTTGCATCTCATTAAATTTTTTTAGAAGCTTAGACATAAACTTAAATTTTGAGCTCAAAATCTAAATCGTTGGAAGTGGTTAAGTAGCGCAAACTGAATTGCGAGGGGAGGTTCAAATTTCAAATGATTATAAAAAACGGAAAAATTGGTCAATTGATTTGCGATTTTCACTAAAATTATTCTTTATGTAAGTATTATCTTGAAAATAAATTATAAAGATAAAATTTAAAAAATACCGATAGAGGGTGCTTTAGACTTTGAGTAACGTACAGCTATTTTTTACCGTTATTTTTTGCATCTCAAAAAAATTTTTTAGAAGCTTAGACATAAACTTAAATTATGAGATGAAAATCTAAATCGTTGGGAATGGTAAAGTAGCGCAAACTGAACTGTGTTCAATGGGGGTGGGGAGGTTCAAATTTCAAATGATCATAAAAAACGAAAAAAGGTCGGTTTTCGATAAAACTATTCTTTATGTCAATATTTCCTTGAAAATAAATTTTAAAGATATATTTCGAAAAATTCCGTTAGAGGGCGCCTTAAACTTTAGAGTAACCAACAACTATTTTTAACCGTTATTTTTTGTATCTAATTAAATGCATGCAAAAGCTTAGACTTAAATTTTGAGCTCAAATTCTAAATCGATGGGAGGGGTTAAGAAGTGCTAATTGAACTGTGTTTAAGAGTTGAAATGTTACCCTACCAACCCCTCAAACACAGTTCAATTTTTCGCTACTTAATTACTCACAACGATGCAGATTTTGAGCTCAAAATTAAGTTTCAACTTTTACAAGCTTTTAATAAGATAGAAAAAATAACGGTTGAAAATAGTTGTTGGTTGCTGTAAAGTTTACGGCGCCCTCTGACGGAATTTTTTGAAAGATATCTTTAAAATTTATTTTCAAGGAAAAGGACATTAGGTTGACATAAAGAAATTTTTAGCGAAAATCGATCAATTTTTCCGTTTTTTATAATCATTTGAAATTTGAACCTCCCCACCCATTGAACACAGTTCAGTTTGCGCTACTTAACTACTTCCAATGATTCAGATTTTCATCTGAAAATTTAATTTTATGTCTAAGCTTCTAAAAAAATTTATGAGATGCAAAAAATAGTGGTAAAAAATAGTTGTACGTTACTCCAAAGTCTAAAGCGCCCTCTATCGGCATATTTTGAATTTTATCTTTATAATTTATTTTCAAAATAATACTGACATAAAGAATAATTTTAGTGAAAATTGTAAATCAATTGACCAATTTTTCTGTTTTTTATAATCATTTGAAATTTGAACCTACCCCCCCCCCCCTCCACAGTTCAGTTTGCGCTATTTAACCACTCCCAACGATTTAGATTTTGAGCTAAAAATTTAAGTTTATGTCTAAGCTTCTAAAAAAAGTTAATGAGATGCAAAAAATAACGGTAAAACATAGTTCTTCGTTACTATAAAGTCTAAAGCGCCCTCTATCGACATTTTTTTTTTAATTTATCTTTATAATTTATTTTCAAGACAATACTGACATAAAGAATAATTTTAGTGAAAACCGCAAACGAATTGGCCAATTTTCCTGTTTTTTATAATCATTTGAATTTTTGGACCCTAAACTTTAATGGCGCCCATCTCCTTTCGAAGACGTTTGGGACTCTTAGTTTCCTATTTAATATTGTTTGTCTTGATGTGTACTATCACCCCTTAAAGTTTGTACCATGAGTTTAGAAACACCCTATATATACAGGGTGGTCATAAAAAAACTTTGCCGATATATGGAGCTCTAGCGGCCAGTCCGCTCAACCGATCGAGGTGAAATTTCAGATATAGCTATTCAAAGGTATGAGCTCGAGATTCTGTGAACGGCAACAAAATGGCGCTCACGGTTACGGTTATAGTTACAGAAACTCGAAAATTTCCAATGGGAACACCCATTTTTTTTCATCGCAAAATGCTCAGCGCATGCGAAAACCCTAAAGAGCGTTGGAACCGAACGTGTATCACAAGAAACGGACATGTTATGCACGCACAAAAAACTGTTCTGCGAATCCTCCCCCCCATAGAAAAAACTCGATTGGGGCGCAAGGAGGAAATTTGCATAAGACACACAGTCAGTACACTAATCTATGATTACAATACAGATCGGAGAAATTAAAACTTTTATTTTGATTACACATTTTCCACATGGGTTCCATCACCATTAATTGCCTGTGTAAGTAGCGTAAACTGAAATTTGAAATTTGAAACCCTTCTCCCCCCAGAACAAAAATCAGTTATTCCCGATCTTTGTGTCGTAGATTAGGCTCTAACTACTGCCGCGTTTTGCTAAAATTATTCTTTATGTCAGTATTTTCTTGAAAATAAATTTTAAAGAAAATTTTCAAAAAATTCCGATAGAGGGCGCTTTAGACTTTGGAGTAATGAACAACTATTTTATACCGTTATTTTTTGTGTCTCATTAAATGCTTTCTAAAGCTTAGACTTAAATTTTCAGCCCAAAATCTGAATCGTTAGACGTGGTTAAGTTTCTGGGGAGAGGGGTTTGAAATTTCTACTCCTGAGCACAGTTCAGTTTACCATGTCCACACATTGTGTGCTGTGATACGAGGTAAAAAGACACAAATTAGGATTATGTTACCAAAGCATATTTATTAACATGTAATTACAATAAATGTTCAAAATTGTGACCACCAGAGGTTATGCACGCAGAACAACGGCGAAGAATGGAACGGCGAACATTCGCGAAAACATCAGGCTTTTCGAGCACTTCCCCTACAGCGGCGGAAAGTCTGGCGACCAGTTCCTCGGGGATTCAATGGGTGTCTCATACATAAGAGCCTTCAATTGTCCCCAAAAAAAGAAATCGAGGGGTGAAAGATCTGGCGAGCGAGCAGGCCAAGCAACAGGACCACCTCGACCAATCCATCTGTTCGGAAATGTGATGTCCAGATAGTTGCGGACGTCTCGTACGTAATGGGCTGGCGCTCCATCGTGCTGGAACCACATGACCCGCCGGATGCGTGGAGGAACAACGTTTAACAGGTCTGGCAGCACATGTTGCAGAAATGTGAGGTATGTTTTACCGTTGAGGCGTTCAGGAAGAAGGTACGGTCCGATTAGGTGGTCTCCGAGGATTCCTGCCCAAACATTGATGGAAAAGCGTCTCTGATGAGCATGTGGATACGTAGCATGTGGATTGACATCCGCCCATACATGTGCATTGTGTGTGTTAAATGTACCTTCACGTGTGAAGGTACATTCATCGGTGAAAAGCACAGTTCGTCCAAAATGTGGATTTAGCGCGTTCTGCTGCAGAAACCAGCGGGCGAATTCAATAAGATTTGGATAATCCCCTGGAGACAGTTTCTGGACTCGTTGCACATGAAACGGGAGCAAATGTTCATCCTTCAGTACCCTCCAAGTCATGGACTGTGAGGTATCCACCTGCCTAGCCACTGTTCGTGTACTTGTACTTGGCTGCGCCGCTACTACATCCAGAATGGCTTCTGCAACAACTACTGATTCGTCCTTTTTTGCACGACCTGCATTCGACCGGGAAGCGAGAAATGATCCCGTCTCACACAACTGTCTGTGCAAGCGCTCGAAAGTTTTGCGGTTAGGCAACCGCCTGTTGGGAAATCGCTCTCCGTACATTCGTTGTGCCTCTGCACCATTTCCATCTGCCGCTCCGTAAATTAAATGCATCTCAGCCTTTTCCTTATTCGTGAAGGGCACCATCTTCCGATTCATTACTACAGCGACTTACACTTGACTCACCGTTCAGTGGTTTTTATGCCTGAATCGTGTCGAAATTTTGCATACGTGTTCTTCTTCTTCCCCATTTGACATTTGCATACTTTCTGTCTCCTTCTTCACCCGGTGACTAGCGTCAGGAATGGAGCTTTAACGTTTGCATGAGCGACGTTTCCAACTGTGCCAGTGCCTTTATGAGTGAATTCCGACTATGCAGTCCTTGACGAAAGTTGTATTTTTGCCTCGTATCACAGCACAGAATCGTTGGGCATGGTTAAGTAGTGCAAATTGAACTATGTTCAGAAGTTGAAATTTGAACCCCCTCTCCTCGCTACTGAACCACGCTCAGCGATTCAGATTTTGAGCTGGAAATTTAAGTCTAAGCTTTAGAAAGCATTTAATGAGACACAAAAAATAACGGTATAAAATAGTTGTTCGTTACTCCAAAGTCTAAAGCGCCCTCTATCGGAATTTTTTGAAAATTTTATTTAAAATTTATTTTCAAGAAAATACTGACATAAAGAATAATTTTAGCAAAACGCGGCAGTAGTTAGAGCCTAATCTACGACACAAAGATCGGGAATAACTGATTTTTGTTCTGGGGGGAGAAGGGTTTCAAATTTCAAATTTCAGTTTACGCTACTTAACTACTCGTTAGGACTCAGATTTTTAGATCAAAATTTAAGTCTAAGCTTTCGAAATCATTTAAAGAAATACAAAAAATAACGTTAAAAAATAGTTGTTTGTTACTCCAAAGTCTAAAGCGCCCCCTATCGGCATTTTTGAAATTGAACTTTAAAATTTTATTTCAAGAAAATACGGGCATAAAGAAAATTTTTTGCAAAAACCGCAAACGAATCGACCAATTTTTCCATTTTTTATAATCATTTGAAATTTCGGACCCTAAACTTTAATGCCCCCTAACTTCTTGGGAATACGTCTGGGACCCTTAGTCTCCTATTTAATATTATTTGTCTTTAAGTGTACTATAACCCCTTAAAGTTCTGCCCATCTTTTATGAATCACCCTGTATATGTATATATATATGGGCATTTCCATGCGAATTTGTTTGTCTGTTACATACTACGATTTTTTAAATACCAGTATTTTAAAGCGAGAAAATGCGACTTAGTTTATCGAAGATATATCGTCAACTGAATAAGGCGAAGCAAACTTTTTGAAAATAACGGTGGCAAAAAAGCATTAGCGATTTTCAGTTGTGCAACAGACAAACAAGTTCGTATGGAAATGCCCATATATATATATATATATATATATATATACAGGGTGTTTCGTTACCAGACCGACAAACTTTGAGGGATGATAGTAGACATGAAAACAAACATTATTAAATAGGGAACCATGGGGCGCAAACGTCTTCTGTAGGAGCAGAATTGCTAACATCAGTGATAAGACGAAGACTATCAAGAAAGGAGAGGTGATAGCATCGTGTGCTCCTGTGACGTGCATAAGTCAAAATTCCAGTCACTCTGAGAAATCTTCAGATAATTTAGTCAAGGATTTGTTACAAAATACAGACTTAGATCCAAAACAGATGGAAGCTGCGTAAAATTTAATTAGAGAATTCCAAAGTTTATTTTCCCAAACATCTGAAGACTTTGGACGAACTAAAATGGCACAACACCGAATTGACACGGGAGATCACTCTCCTATTAAACAGCACCCTAGACGATTACCTTTTGCCAAGCAAGAAGAGGTGCAGAATTTAATTAAGGAAATGGAAGAAAATGACGTCATCGAACCATCGACAAGTCCATGGGCGTCTCCCATTGTATTAGTAAGAAAGAAGGATGGTTCTACAAGATTTTGTGTAGACTACCGCCGACTGAATGACGTCACTAAAAAGGATAGTTACCCTCTGCCAAGGATCGACGACACTCTCGACACACTTGCGGGCAACACTTGGTTCTCGACTCTGGATCTGAAGAGTGGTTACTGGCAGGTAGAGATCCATCCGGACGACCGCGAGAAGACTGCCTTTACAACGGGACAAGGATTATGGCAGTTCAAGGTAATGCCTTTTGGTCTATGTAACGCACCTGCAACTTTCGAACGGCTTATGGAAACGGTTCTCCGGGGGCTGTCATATGAAGCATGTCTTGTTTATCTAGATGATATCATAATCATAGGAAAATCTTTTGATGAACATCTGAACAACCTCAGGCGGGTGCTACAAAAATTGAAGGAAGCTAATTTGAAGTTAAGCCCTTCGAAGTGCAACTTATTTCGCAATGAAGTCGCATACCTTGGACACATCATTTCGGCGGAAGGAGTTAGGACTGATCCGGAGAAGATATCGGCTGTGAAAAATTGGAGTCGTCCAGCAGATATTCACCAGCTTCGGAGTTTTCTAGGATTATGCACCTATTACAGGAAATTCGTCAAAGGCTTCTCGATGATTGCAAGACCACTTCATAAATTAACAGAAGCCAATCAAAAATTTATGTGGACACAGGAATGTGACGCTGCTTTCGAAAAGCTTAAGGAGGCCTTAACATCCACTCCAATTCTGTCATATCCTCAAATCGATAAACAGTTTATACTTGATACGGATGCAAGTAACGAAAGCATTGGCGCTGTACTGTCCCAGGAAATCGACGGCCAGGAGCGTGTTATCGCCTATTTCAGCAAGTGCTTATCAAAGGCAGAGCGAAACTACTGCGTAACAAGAAAAGAGCTTCTTGCTGTAGTGAAAGCCATAGACCATTTTCATCACTATCTTTACGGTCGAAAATTCCTGATCCGAACTGATCATGCTTCTCCAACTTGGCTATTGAATTTTAAGAACCCAGAAGGCCAGATAGCCAGGTGGATACAAAAGCTTCAAGAGTACGATATGGAGATACGCCATCGAAAAGGCTCATCACATGGAAATGCAGATGCTCTCTCAAGAAGACCCTGCTCAGAGAATTGTAGATACTGCGACCGGGTTGAGAAGAAATTTAATGTCAAAGGTCCTATAGTAAGACAAGTTACAACTGGATCTACATCATCGCAAGATCAGTGGAGTGACGAGAGCCTGCGTAAAGATCAACTTGCTGATAATGAAATTAAGCCAATTCTAGAGCTGAAGGAGGAATCCAACAGGAAGCCCAGCTGGCAAGACATGGCCCATTACCATCCTACGACTAAACGTTATTGGGCTCTCTGGGATTCCTTACATTTGAAGAACGGCATCTTGTACCGAAAATGGGAGTCTGACGATGGAAAGACATGTAGATGGCAACTACTACTCCCTAAGTCGAGAATTTCTATGGTCCTTCAAGAACTGCATGGTAGTCCCACAGGAGGTCATTTTGGTGTAATGAAGACCCTGCAAAAGGTTCGAGAGCGTTTCTACTGGAATAATGTTCGCAGTGATGTGGAGAAGTGGTGTCGAACTTGTGACACCTGTGTAGCACGTAAAGGTCCAAAGAAGCGCACCCGTGGACGATTGCAACGTTATAATGTAGGAGCTCCTTTCGAACGAATTGCACTAGACATCCTGGGTCCACTTCCTAGAACATCTGATGGCAATAAGTACATCCTCGTTGTCATGGACTACTTCACTAAGTGGCCTGAAGCATATGCCATTCCTAATCAAGAGGCGGTAACCGTAGCAGACATACTGGTTCAACACTGGGTTTCCAGATACGGAGTTCCTCTTCAAATCCATTCTGATCAAGGAAGAAACTTTGATTCGGCTGTGTTTAAGGAAATGTGCGGACTACTCGGCATGGACAAAACTCGAACAACACCTCTACACCCTCAATCGGACGGCATGGTGGAACGGTTCAATCGTACCATCCTAAATAGCCTCTCTCTCCTGGTGTCTAGAGACCAACAGGACTGGGACAAGAAATTGCCTCTTTTCCTGCTTGCCTACAGGAGTGCCACTCATGAGGCCACTGGTTACTCCCCTTCTCAAATGCTCTTTGGTCGTGATCTTCGTCTGCCTGCGGATCTTTTGTTTGGCCGTCCTCCTGACGCTCCTTTGTCGCCTGAAGAATACGTGGATGAACTCCAGGCACGGATTGAGGAGATTCATCGTCTAGCGAGGAACCGAATCGGACTGGCAACGGAAAAGATGAAGACACGGTACGACACAAAGGCAACAGGACATGAGTTCAACGAAGGTGACAAAGTTTGGTTGTGGAATCCCATACGTCGTAAGGGACTGTCGCCAAAACTACAAAGAAACTGGGACGGTCCTTACACAGTCGTCAACAGGCTGAATGACGTCATCGTACGCATACGAAAATCGCCACACACCAAGTCCAAGGTCGTACATTATAACCGGCTAGCCCCTTATTTTGGCCAAAGTGATTAGAAATTCGAAACTTGAATTTCAGACCATGGTCATGAAAGTCACTTTTTGTAAATATGTAAATAGCAATTATTTATTATTTATTTATTTATTTATTTATTTGTTTACTTATTTTAAGTGTTTTCTTCTAACTCAAGGATTGCACTGCCCGGGACGTGCAGTCTTTGAGGAGGGGGTAGTGTTACGAATTTTGTAAATAGTTAGTGTTTGTACTGCAAAATAATGTAAATAATCTTATTAAGCTCCATTTCTTTACTAATATTAGTTTTTGTTACATTATTTTTGTTATCAAGCAAACTTGTCTATTATTTTCAGTGAATGTCTGTGGCAACTTTGTGAAATATTAGAGATATCGCCAAGTTGGCGTCACTTTTAGCGACTAATTTTGGTCGCCAAATTTGGCGATATATCGCCAAGTTGGCGACAAACTTGGCGATTGTTGGCGATGGTAACCCTTCCCTCTATGGTAACCCCCTTTAGATATGCTGATACATTGAATGTTGTTCCGTGGTTTTCCGGTTTTTTCTAGAAGGTTGTAGAAATTTCGACCGCATGCGGCGCGAGACTATATATAGGAGACCCGATGCGAGCTGTTGTTATTATTTACCAGTCAGTCATTGAGTGAACAAGGCGTTTGTTAAGCGAGTTTGCTTGACTTTCATTTATGTTGTTTTGAATGTTATTAAGTGTTGAGACGTTGTATATAGAGTTTCTGGGATCTAAAGCTGTACTTATACGATAGATTTGAGCAGTTATTTTTGAATATCTAGAAATATTTGTGAGTTTCGAAGACTGTTGTTCTGAAGTTCTGTAAATAAATTATTTTCTACTTTTCTATAAGCAAGAGTTTGAAGTTGTCTAACCATAAGATCAAAAGAACCCTATATACGCTGTAACAATATTGTGACAACCTGTACGTGTACAGTACAACCTCCTATCAGTGTCAGTGAGGTAGATTAAAACACATGGTTATACTCCCACCAGTAAACGCAAACAGAAATTTTAACCATACTTGTAAGAGAAACTTCTTTGTCATGCTTTACTCTCTCTAGCACGTTGTTATAATGCGGGCACGCTTAATTTTAATTTCAGTCTTGCAAATGGCACCAAAAATATTTTGGTGAAATTTGGCTTTTACGTTGAACGTTTAACCCTTTCCGGAACGGACAAATTCTGTTATGTGTAATTATCGACTGATGCCGGATTTTACAAACGACTGTTTTCGAAATTTAGAACTCCTTTATTTAAGCTTTCATTGTAAAAATAAAATTTTATTAAAATGCTATTGGTGCCATTTGCAAGTTTGGAATCAAAATATGTCCGGATTGGGCGTAGCGTTCCGAAAAGGGTTAAATTAAAAAGTTTTTTATTCTTAAAAAGTCTTTTATGAATTCCGGTGTCAGTCGATAATTTCTAATTTTACTAACAGTATTTGACAGTGCCGGAAAGGGTTAAATAACATAATTTCTTTTTAAATTTATTGGTGGAAAGCGGCCTCGGCAAAAATGAGGTCTGTTGATAAGATTTTTAAAAAGTCAACCGCTATCTTGTGACAATCTCCTCAGTTAAATCACTCGTAGCCGGTAGATAATACTGTATATGCATACTTGCCAACCTCCCATTTTTTTTATAAATTAACAAAACGTACTTAAACCAGAAAATTTATTTAATAAATGACTGCATATTTGTTTTTAATAACAACCATATTGAATCAAGTAACATTTAATTTAATAAATTTTCTGGTTTGAAATAGGTTTTTTCGTTTAAAAAAAGAGGAAGGTTGGCACCTATGTGTATGTGTCTCCACCTCTTTATTCATAACTCCATTGCTCTTACAGCTAGCTTCTATCTTCTTATGTGTCGGGGATGTGGGACAAGGATACCAGACTCCTTGTGTAAACTGCTTTCGAACCATTTTAAATTATTTTATTTTATTTTTAAAACTGATTCATGTAGATATAAATTTATTTAGTACAGGTCAAATCAAAGCCATTATAGAATCTCTTTGGGTCAAATTTATAGCTAGGGCGTTCTATTAGTAAAATTCATAAACAAATTATTAGATAAAAGAAAACTATCGAAAAAAGGGAATATTATAACAAAGAAATAAATAAGACTGTAGATCTGATAATTTTACGAATTTTTAATATAAAACTCTTTTAGAGTAGTATTTTGCTGTTATTTAACTGCCGAATTTCTGTGTTAAACAAATTGAAAAATTTACTGTGAATTATATTGAACATTACTATTACACTAGCGAGGTTATATTGCAATTATAATTTCATAAAACTGTTTTTGTCACTGTTTTCCTCTCTGACGTTTGTATTTATTTGCTTTACATAATTCAAAATTTAATAAAAAAAAAAAATCGAAAAAAATCGAAAAAAAATCGAAAAAAAATCGAAGAAACATCGAAAAAAAATATTCCGATTAAGTAACGCAAATTTTCCAGTAAATTTTTGCTAGTGTGGATAAACAAGGATTCTTAAGGCTTCTTGCGTCACATATATGTGTCTTTCGTCCCCAAGGGGTTAAGGCTCCTAACTACTGAAGAATCGCAATCTATTGTTTTTCATCAAGTTCTTAACGCTCTAAAATTTCCTCAACAATTTTCGCAAAAAATATTTCACCTGCAATAAAAATCTGTAATTTTAGAAAATTGAAAAAAAAAAGTTTGCATAAAAAAATAAAGGACATTACTGATCTATGTCTTCCCTCAACACAATGCCGGAAATTCTCGCAACTTAGGCCATACAGTAATACAATAGGCTACACAATAGATAAGTGTCTAGTGCCACACAGTTTATAGAATTGATAAAACGAAGTGCATTTACTTTGTAAAAGAAAAAAAATATTCGGTACTTCTAGGTTATTCCGTCGACTATTTTCGCCAAACCATACAAATCGCCAAACTATTAGTCAAATTATACATATCAACATATTTTTCCTTTTAAATAATAAAAAAACAAATAATTAGTAGAATATTGATAAAAATATAAATAAAAAATCGAAATAAAAATCACTTAATGATGTTTTAACCTTTAGCTTCCGGGGGGATTACCGTAGTCCCAAGAAAATAAATGTTGAAGAATACGGGGTTGGGATTATCGTTATCCCGAAAAATTTTTCCCCTCCAACATGCGGAAAAAGAAATCATTAAGACCGTTTCGCTCAATAGGGGTCCGACTGATTATCGAGCTAGGGAATTTCTGTAGGGAGGATGTTAATTATCCTAGGGAAATGCCGGGAAAAAAAAACTTGGCAAAAAAATAAACATTGTTTGCGCAGACGACGTAAAGCTGCTTCTACCCCAGTGGCTACAAGGTATTTCAGATAGTTCTTGTTTGTGAGACATAATAATGAATAGATTATATTTAGCAAGTAGTTTTAGAGATTTAGCGTTGCTAATTTTGACTACACGTTTACTCTTAGAATGTAAAATGAAGCATTATTATTTTTTTTCTTTCTTACTAACGCACTAAATATTAGAAATTACGTACGTAATTTTACGCACTGAATTGAAAAAAAAATCAAATGTTTATAATTATTATTATATTTACGGAACTTATGAATATTCTCAAGCCCAAAGGAGTTAGTTTTTGAAGCTTTTCTGAATTCATTTTTATTATTCAAAAACATACGAAATTGTTAACATATGAAACATATGAACGAGACGTGAAATTCTTATTTAAAAATTACATAATTGAATGGCGTTTTTAATTTATTTAATAAAGGCAAAAGCATTTCAGAAAATAATGTAAAATTTGGCGTTTTGAACAAAATTTCCGATCACGAAATTTAGGGAAAGGTGGAAATTTGCTGGTTGTATTTTTGTTGCGGTAATGTCAATAAGTAATTTATTTATAACAAAAACAAAATGGAAAAACTAAATTCGATTCCCAATTCTATCAAAATCCTATCCTGTCAGGTCTGACAATTTGGTGCCACACGTTAAGAATTATTCAGAAAGTCATACGAAATTTGAATTTTTGTTGCGGTAATGTCAATAAGTAATTTATTTATAACAAAAACAAAATGAAAAAACTAAATTCGATTCCCAATTCTATCAAAATCCTATCCTGTCAGGTCTGACAATTTGATGCCACACGTTAAGAATTATTCAGAAAGTCATACGAAATTTGTATTTTTGTTGCGGTAATGTCAATAAGTAATTTATTTATAACAAAAACAAAATGGAAAAACTAAATTCGATTCCCAATTCTATCAAAATCCTATCCTGTCAGGTCTGACAATTTGATGCCACACGTTAAGAATTATTCAGAAAGTTTCACATTAGAAATCAGCTTGATTCTATGGTCACAGCCTACTAAAAAGTCATGCGCAACTATACCTTTTGCATAAATGAGAATGGAATTATACATTATCTGCTTCAGAAAATTGTCGAATTCTAGAATTATTTATTATTTCTAAATAACTTATTCACCGTCAAATTCAAATGAAATAATTTTTATTTATGCAAACCATAATAAAGATTGCATTAATAATTTCTTAGTTATTTTTCATATGACTCCAAAAAGAAAAAGAAGTTCGCAATTTAGCACTTTTTTGTTGTTGTTGTCGTTTTGTACGCTTATCAATTACTTCGAAACTATTCGACTGATTCATGTGCCCTTTTTTTTTGTTTGTTTCATTGAAAGATTATTCTCAGCAATTGGTCAAGGACTGAATTTAAATTTCATGAAAATTGCCGCAGGGCTTTTTTTAGAAATTTAATAACAATACAAATAAATAAATTAAAATAAATAAAAACTCATTTAAAATATTTAATTTTTAGCGATTTTGATCAAATAAAGTAGCTCTATCTTCTTCTTCTTTTTTTTTTTTTTTTTTTTTTGTTTGTTTGCTAGAATGTTGCAACCACAAAGTTTATAATAATTATTATTATTTATATAGCTATTATTCTCGAATAAAACAAGGGAAAACAAAAAATAATGATTTAATTATTAAAAACCTTCATGGCGAAACAATTGTTAAAAAATATAATAAATAATAATATAATTAAATTAAAAGTAAAAGCAAAAAGTATAATTAATGATAATAATAAAGTCTAAAAAATTGGAAAGAGTTTGAATTACTTCAAAACTTCTGCGGTACACTCGTTTAATTTGAAGAATCATATTTCTATGGTGGTGGGATTGTTACTCTAACACAGAATGGTTCAAAAGTCTGAATTTCATATAAATTAAAATAATTAATGTCTTTTTTTACCTTCATTGGTAAATTTTGTTTAAAAAGCTAACTTTTACAGCTTCTTTCACAGTGTCTTGCCTTTACGGAAAAATAGAAAATACTATACAATCTCTTTGTTTCTAAATAAAAATACCATAAATTTCATAAATATGTATCTATACTATAAAGGCGAAACGTATCTGTGCGTAACGCATACGTAATTTTGCCAATGCCAACACTTTCCCATGCAATTTCGGTTTTGCAATGTTCACTACAACAAATTTTTACACTTCTAACCATCGCACATTTTAAATTTTTATACTGTTGTATAGAAAGAAAAATGCACTTTTAAGTGCAATTTGTTTGAAAACTCTATCTCAATTTATTTTTGAGATATTAATTTTTTTATACTTTTTAGTACCAGTTTTGTAATTGTGGCAACAGAATCACTCCATTTTCTCTTGAAATTGAAAAAAAAAAAAAAAAAAAAAAAAAGGAAAGAAAAGAAAAGAAATTAAAATGCGCAGCGCTTTTCCATGCAATTTCGGTTTTGCAAATTTCGATTTTGCAAATTTTACACTTCTAAGTATCGCACATTTTAAATTTTTTCACATTGTATAGAAAAAAAAAATGTACTTTTAAATTCGTACTTTTTCCCCCAGCTCCACACTTAATTCGCAGAAAAAAGGAATTCGTATGGGTGCTTTTTAGATGTAAGAGATTAAAGTAAAATGTTACAGAACTACATACTATATGGCTATTAATGGCCGGACACTTTCAATTATAGACATTTTGTCGAATATAAAATAAAAACATATTTATAGGATTCTTCTGAAAATCCAGGATGACAAAGACGATGTTTGACCTCATATTTATGAATGCCCATTTCATAAGAAGGAAACTTAGGGAGCCGATAGGAAAAAAAAAAAAAAAAAACATAGAAAAACTATAGTATTTGGGAACCCTCTTTACATTAAATTATACGAAACGATCTGTCGATGCAGAGTAGAAATATATGGATATTGTACAACATTTCTACTAATTTTTGCATAGAGAGTATAATAAGGAAAATATAGCATTTTTTTTAAGAGAAAAAAAAAAAAAAAAAAAAAAAAAAAAAAAACGTGATAGATTCGGAGTTTTTAGACACTCCGCTCCCCTCACAGAAGAACAAGGGGAAAATGGACAGTTCGTTCAGCTTTTAAGTTCAGCTTTTTATGATATTTGGGGTATTTTTATATAAATTGATAATGTCCCGTTGTACAGTTTTATGAGGAAGATAATCATAGCTTATTTACTCCCCCTTCTGAAAAGCGGGAGATAAGCAAATTAACAGAAACTCATCTGATCTGTTATTTATAAACTTAGAAAACATTCTGACAATGTTATCTTCTAAAGTCGTGATAGATTTGAAGTTTAAAGACCTCCCCCCCCCCCCCCACCAACATGCATAGAACAAGGGAGACTGAATTTAAAATATATATATAGTAACCAGTGTTCATATTCTAATTCTCCATATCTTACAAAAATTGATCATTATGACAATGAGAGGTTTTGAGATACTTTTAAAGCCCTTTCTTCTTCCCTCCCTCAGCCTCGGCAGAGCAAGAACGTCAAAATTTCAAAAAATCATCTTATTCTAGTATTTATATTCTAAGATAAACCAAGTGTATTATTATTGGAATCATTTAAATATGATGTGATTTTAAATATGTTAGCTTTTTTATGGATGCGCTTTAGTCAAAGCGCTTTTTTTCGTTTTATTTATTTTTTTTTTTAATTATTTTTTTATTTCTTTATTTTTTTAAACCACGAAAATACAAACGGAAGGGCCAGATAGCTTTGATTGTCTCTTTTTATAGTAATACAAGAGGACTATATGTATTTATCAATTTTTAACCCTTTCAGGGGCAAGGTATTTATGTTCAAAAAATGCTCAATTAATTTATTAACTCTGAAATTTACAAATTTATTTGAAAATAACTAAAAGCTCTTTTTCACATATATTATGAAATTCAAACTATAATAAAAAAAATTACTGGTACCACTTGGTATTTTGGGCATTAAAAGTAACAATTAGCAGAGTGCAAACGGCGGAAGGATTGAAAGCCCTTGAAGAAATTTTAACACCAAAATCTTTTTCTCTGCTGTGTTGACAGAATTTTCATATCCAGACTTCATCCAATATTTCTTTATAATAATATTCGGTTAATTATTTTACAGATTAAATTAAAGTAGTACTATTCGTAAATATTCGTTTTAGTTATAGTTAAAAACGAAGACCTTAATAGGAAACATAAATTACGTTAGATATCTCTTTATTATTTGTTAATATATTGTTTAACGATTCCTTATATGTTAATTTCTAATTTTGTCTTATCGTGAAATTTCTTTTTCTGTTTTAATTTAAATCGTTGAAATAATATTAACAATGATTCTTTAGGAAATCACTTATGCTTTATTTAAATATTTGAAAATTTAGCACTTTTTAAAATAATGTATTTTTGTATTATCATATATACTTATAGTAATTTTGCCTATAACAAACCTTCATTTTTAGATTATACCCTTCAAGAAACCAAATGCTATTTAAACATTCAATAAACATCCATCAAGTTTTCTAATTATTTTTTAAAAAGACCGCTCAATTACTACTAATATATGTTTTATTTAATGACACGCACTTCACAGAAAAAGATAATTTTTATCATTATAAATTACATCTTTTCAACGAACCTAAAGCATTACTTTCGATTCCGACAAGTAAACAGAAACAACCTTCTCTTAGGGAAGAAAATTCTCTCACCTTCTCACGAACGTGTAAATCATTAACACATGTTCCAAATGATAGCAGCATTTTCTGGTCACCTGCGGTGAAGGGTCATTAAGAAAGGGGGATGAAATCGCGTCAGTTCTCCCGTTGTAAAAGGATATTTTAGATTTCACTGTCCCGAAAGCTAAAGGTTAAATACATGTATCGTATTTAATGTCATTGAATGTGACATTCACGGTCCTCCATTATTGGCATTTAATCTTATTTTTTGGCGATTGTTTTCTGGTCGACGGGATAACCTAGTAGTACCAAATATTCTTTATAAAACAAAATTCGCGAATAACCAAGTTCAGCATTCGCGAATGTTAAAATGTCCGGCATTTTGTATTTCGCGAATAATCAAAACTCGCGAATGTTAAGGAAATAATTATTGTATATTAAATCTATAAAGTGCAGTGCCCGGGCTTAAAGCAAAAATAGATTCGGATGATCTTGCATCATAATTTACACTTATGTATATAGTCGAATTTTACCTCAGGATTTTGTTGTTTGGTTGATAGCGCGTCGGACTTTACAGCCAAACTTTTTTTTTTTTTTTTTTTTTTTTTTTTTTTTTATGTGCATGATCAGGTTTTTTCCGAACTAATATTTTGAGTCAAAAGAAAGACAAATTATTTTCAAAACGCAATTAAAAATATTTTCTAATTTAAATTTGAAAGAACTAACAATAAAAATAATGTTTCTATGCATAGATTTATTTATTTATAACAGTTTACAGGGATAATTTTAATTATAAAATTTTACTAAGTTAAAAAATTCATTGAATTTATGCGAAATTCTCAAAAATTGGCATTTACCCACAAATTACGAAATTTTATAAATACAACTCTTTCTTTTAGTTAATAAATAAATATGTACACAAAAAACTTTTTTTATTGTAGTATTTGTCTCAAATTTAACAATTATATATATGTTTATTTTTAATTATGCTTTGAAAATAATTTATCATTTATTTGTCTGGATTCAATAGTTTTGATGGGTTTTGAAATTTGCATTTAAGTAAAAATTTTAAGTATTAATGCCGAGCACTTTACTAATCAAATATGCTTAGTCAAACTTGAAGCACTTTACTATTCAAATACGCTTAGTCAAACTTGAAGGTAATTCACAATTATTTACATAACCGTGAACGAAGCGCAAACTTTTGTATCTGTTTTCCAAGACACCTCTAGTCATTGCATTTTGTGCTTTCATACCACCATACAATCTCTATCGATACGTAAGAATTTCTACTTTAGTTAACCACTCAAAAAAAAAGTAAACTTTTTAAAAACAAGTTTTTAAAAAATATATAACTCACACCAGAAAGTTTTAAAAGTTATGTTATATAAATCATAATTTACCTTTACACGTGTATAGTCAATTTAAGGACTTCAAGATTAAAAGTCGTGTTACAACGGCTTTTATTACTAAAAGATAAGAATAAAAATTTAATTAAGCTTATCTCTAACTCTAATATTAATTCCATTTATCTTGCGGTCATCTGTAATTTATGAAATACAGGGTCATTATTCTAGGAATCCTTATGATTGCGCTTACGTATACAATCGGATACACCGTTTTCTTTTCGGAAGGACTGTTGCTGAACTTTGCAGCTTAACACATTTCCGGCGGTAAACAAGTATTCTTGTTTTTCAGTAAACATCATTGACGGAGGGTGTGGCTTCTACCTTACAAAAAAAATGCATTCATATCAGTATATTAATACTTTTTTTTTAAGTTTGGAAGACATTATATGTGTCATTCATAAATATCCATTCTGTTAGACTTTGTTTTTATGCTTTACTCACAATATGCTCAACTGCTACTCATAGATAGGATGTGGAGCTTCGCTACCGTGCACATCCAGGCTTCCACATGTTTATGTTCATCATTAAAATGAAAGTCCTCTAGTGACGTATAAACTTCAGAAACCTATATCAAAAACCAATTTACTGAAAATTTTCAAAAGAGGGTGGAGCTTCCACTGTTTTTCAACACAAATTAAATAAAAAAATTGCCCGTCGTCAGTGTATTGAATTTATTTTCGCAGCTTAACACATTACTGACGGGAAAGGAGATTTATCTTTCTTATTCACAAAACATCATTGGTTGAGAACATGTTCTACCTTACAAAAATGAATTTATATCATGATATCCATATATTTGTTTAAGGTTGCAAAACATTATACATCTCATCCATGCATTGAAAGGCATCTCCTGTCGCATAAACTTCAGAAACCTATATCGGAAACCTATTTACGAAAAACGTTCAAAAAAGGGAGGAGTCTGTACTATTTTCAAACCTGAATTAAACAAATAATAATAAAAAAAAAAAACTGCCGTATTCAATATGTTGAGTTTATTTTTGCAGCTTAACACATTACCGACGGGAAGTGAGAATTCTCTTTTTTTTTTTTTTATTAACAAAACATCATTTACTGAGGGCATGTCTACTACCTTACAAGAAAATTATTTAGATCATGATATCCATTATATTTTTTTAAGGTTGCAAAACATTATGCATCTCATCCATATATTGAAAGGCATCTAATGGCGCATAAACTTCAGAAACCTATCTCAAAATCCAATTTACGAAAAAAAATTTTAAAAAGGGAAGAACTTCTGCTGTTTTTAAACACAGATTTAATAAAAAATTGCCCTTTTTTAATGCGTTAAGTTTAATTTTACAACTTATCATATTACCGATGTGAAACAAGAACTCTCGTTTTTGTTCTCAAAGCATCACAAACTGAGCGCATGTCTTCTGCCTTACAAAAAAGTGTAATTATATCATAATATCTTTTTTTTTTTTTTTTTTTTTTTGAGATTGTGAGATATCGCATTTTTACAATGAAAGGCATCTATTACGAATAAATTTCAGAAATATTTCTCAAAAAACAATTTATGAAAAACTTTTAGGAAAGGGAGGAGTTTTTGCTATTTTTAAACCCAGATTGAAAGCTTCGCTGATTTGCACGTCGTATGGACAACGTGTTTTTGCGAATAATGATTTGCCCATACCATGTACGGACATGCATATACCAATCATCAATTATTTATTATTCTCACCAGTAAATGTTTATTGTAAATTTTGCATTTTGGCAAAAAACGTGCCTTTTCTTTGTTTTTCTAAATAAATTCAAAATTATGTATTGTACATAAAAGTCCTCGGTACATAAATTAAACACGAAAAATTTCCTACAATTTACCGAAATTTACTACATTACCGAAATAAGTATAATATATACAGATAATGGTCGTTTTGTTTTAATACAAATACATTTGAGCCCTAAACATAAAACACGATACATATTACAAAATACTGCACACTAATAATATATTATTTATAGTTATGAGGTATGTGTGTTATGATAACAAAAAGGAGGAGTGGCGGTTTAAAGTACTGTAAATGTCTTTTAAGATTTTAATCATGTTTGGATGAAATAATATAGCGAAACACAGTTCGAGGTTTGTTCGCTTCGAGATTTGTGTATAAAAGGAGCGGCTCGCAAGCGGGCGAAGCCAGCTAGTATCAAATATACGTGTTTTCTTAACACAAAGTACAAATAAGTTGGTTAGATTTCTCTGCGTTAATATGGGTTAGGTTGCCGTTGAAAGACTCTTACCTACTCGGGAAGCTCCCTTTCCCTTTAGGGCCTATATACCTCGTGTTGATAATTGGCCGCCCCGAACGGTCGGCGCTAAATTCGCACAACACTTAGGGATAAACAAACTGAAGCTCCTCCCATACTAATAGGCGAGAGTCATTTACTGGTGAATCCGTTAAAAATACGTTTTGCAGGGCTTTTTAAGTTAACTTTAAATTTCTTTTTACTTCAATTAATTGAAAACATTCTTCGCTATATTCTTAAAATAATAATAATAATAATAATTAAAATATATTCTTTTTGTGACTATTCATAACATTTTCATTTTATGATATGACATCTTATTCTTAAAATAATAATAATAATAATAATAATAATTAAAATATATTATTTTTGTGACTGTCCATAACATTTTCATTTTATGATAGGACGTCATAAGTTAGTAAATTTAAAATAATTCTTTAAGTAAAATTAATAATAATGATAATAAAAGAGAGAGAGGTGGGTATATTTTAATACTAAATATTTAATTTATATGCTTTAACATTGAAGTTATGTTTTATACCTTGAGTTAAAGACTAGCCTCTTTTAATATTAGCATGGTTTATTTATTTGTTGTTAATTTATTGTTTTAATTAAAAGAAATGTATTTCATATTTTCTAGATGACGATGTCATCCAATAAATTAAAAAAATTAGGGCTGGTCAGAGGAAAATCCATGTTTAATTATTATTATTATTGTTATTTAGGAATTCAAAGAAGATCTTTATTTTATTCATTACTTTTGTACCTCATTAAAAGACAAAAAAGTTTAATTGAAGAAACCCCTAGAATTTAATTTTCATTCTAATATTTCCAATATATATTTAATAAAAGAGAAAAGAAGTGAAAAAAATATTAACAATTACTTTCTAATAATTTTAGCTATCAGTTACTTTCAAATACCTTTGTCCAAATCTCATTTAATTATTTGAATGATTTTTATAAATGAAATAGCCAGATTTATACAAAAGTAATTATAAAAGAATTTTCTTAACCATTTTTATTCATTTAACACAAAAATTATATTATTTTTCATACAAAAAATCAGCTACAAAAATGTACCATTTTTTAAACTTATTTCTGATAAATGTATTTAAATGCAATTCAGATAAAAAGAAGAAAAAAAAGATAATATAGGGGAAATTGGGGCACATTAATACAGTTTTTTTTCTGAGATTTTTTTTTTTTTTTTTTTTTTTGTGTAAAGAAAGTAGAAAATTCAAGTTTTTTTTCCCATGTGGTGACAACAAAACTTGTGTAGTATGTTACCAAAATGTAAAATCATTGTTTTATATATAGTATTTTTGCGTGTAATTTAAAAAAACAAACAAATAAAAAAGTCATTTGTATCAATGGGCCCTATCCCCGGGACAGATTGATACACTTCATGGGACACTTTGATATGTTTGAGAAAAATGGCCAGAAAATAACACCAGTGCATATTTTTTATAGAAAATGAGTTAGCAAACCATTTTATATTTATTTATAGAAATTCAAATCACCCACAATTTATTTTAAGCAATATTAAAGCAATCAAAATTAAATATATTATGACCTGATGTTCTGCCTGTTCCTTGTCTGATTGTTGGTTGTGGTAACTTTGTCATATTTAGCACTTCAACCCCAGCATTATCTTCTTTCGTAGGAAAGTTGAAAAAATTATCAGGTTTTCTGTTTATAAATAGGTTTATAAACAGAAAATAAAGGATAATTATATTAAAAATTCTGTTTGTAATATAATTATCTTTTTCTATTCTGCAGTTTGTTTCTCTTACTTAACATTTCTCATGTCGAAAATACTTTTTTTCTCTGGAGAATCAATATAAATTCGAGATTTTGCCAGGCTGCCGTCTTTTTCTTTTATTAGTTCTACAAGCACTAGCTTTTGGGTAAGTTCGTACTTTAGCTGTTTCCAAAAATGCTATAAAATGTTCTAATATAAAAAATTAGAGCAATTTCACTTCAATAAAAATTAATATTAGAAATTCTTGGTGAAAAGTGGTTGGATTAAGGAGTGCATGGTAAAAAAAAAATTAATAAAAGGTAATGAGAAAAAGAAATAAAAGAGGATTTAGGTTGTATCAATGTGCCCTATGCAGCCATTTTGAATAAAATGAGTCTTAAATCCAACTCTCCATAATTTACACAACAATAAAGAATGAGGAACTGATAAAGAGTAGTTTTAATTGCCAGGGAGAGTATTATTTTCGGTTGAAAATACTGGAACTGTTGTATAATGCCTTTGCAATTGTACAGCTCAAATTACCTACAAAACTACAAAACAATAAATCACCCGTCCCATTTCATCAAACTACTGAATCATGCCAAGAATTTCTGTATGTAGTTGTGTACACTAGTATCACCTTTTGGAGCTATTTTGAAACTTCCTGTAATGACCCTGTGAGCTGTAGAGGGTTTGTATCAATGTGCCCCATGTATCAATGTGCCAAAGTTCCCCTACCCTTATATTTGGGCTTAGAAAGTAGTAAAATATTTGTTTTTAAATATATTTAAAAATTTAAATTTAAATTTAGTGTAGTGCAAAATTTAAATAACACTAAGCTAAAAGTATTGGAAAGTAATTGATAGCTAAAGTTATTAGAAAGTAAGTATTATATATTCTTTTTTCTCCCTCTTTCTCTTTTATTAAGCATACATTCAAACAATTACTATGAAAAATAAGATTCTAGGAGGTTCTCGAAATTGAACTTGTTTACTAGCAAGATGCAAAAATAATAAATTGAAAACTTATCTTATTTAAATTCTTGCATAACTATAATAATTGAATATGATTTTTCTATTAATAACATGAGATTAAAATTAGTAAATCTCAAATATTTTTTCTTAAGTAAAAAAAAAAAAAAAAAAAAAAAAAAAAAAAAAAGGAAGAAATGACAAATAAATAAATATGCTAATATTAACAGATGTTGTTCTTAAGTCACGCTAAATCGCAAAGTTTTATTTAATTATTTATATTATTATTATTATTAGGCTTTTAGGGAAAAAACTATTTATGCATGCATTATATTGCGGTACATGTACACAAATATACTTGAATAAAACTTCAACGTAAAGCATATATATGAAATATTTGATATTAAATTATATTTCCTCTCTCTCTTTTCTAACTATAAGTATTTTTTATGCAAATTCACTAACTTAATATATCAAATCGCAAAATGAAAATTTTGTAGGTAGTCACTGAAATAACTATATTATTATCATTATTATTATTTTAAGTATGTTATGAAAAAGGTTTTTAATGAATTACTAAGAAGAAAAAAAAATGTAAAATGAATTTGGATTTAAATTTTAACAAAATTAATTCAATTAATTCAATTTTTTTATGTAACACGCTCTTAAATATTTATTTATAAAAATAAGTTAAATAAATTATGCATTTTTTTTGGTTATTTCTTACACACACCCAAGAAAAAAATCACTTACATAATTAAACAAGATTTGGATAAAGGTATTTAAAAATAACTGATAGCTAAAATTATTATAAATTATTTGTTATTATTATTATTTTCTCTTCATTTCTCTTTTATTAAATATAAATTCAAAATATCAGAAAATCAGTTCAAAACGCCCCCTTTGACACTATTTTCTGAAAGATTTACACCCCCCCCCCCCAAAAAAAAAAGCAGTGAAATGAGTGCGATTTAGAACACCTGCTAGTTTTATGCATTTCCGACAAAAATAAATTAAATCTTATGTCATAAAGTTGGCCTCTCAGGTTTAACACTAGAACCGCCGGATATTTTATTCAAGTTATACAAAAAGTGTTTCTCACCAGAATTTTAATTTAAAACTATTTAACTTATTTAATTTGCCTATTTTTGAACTGCATTGATATAACGGTAAACGGAAAAAAAGTGACCGGAAAAAAAGTTATCGGAAAAAAGTGACCTAAACTACAAAAGCGGAAAAAAAGTGACACGGAAAAAAAGTGACAAGGAAAAAAAGTGACACGGATTGGTTTTGGGGATTTATTATTGATTTTGGGGATTCATTGGTTAAGTATGTAAGGGGGATCGGGGGGGGGGGTCATAATTTAGGTAAATGGGTTTTTCATGCTGAATTAACTGTTTTGGTTCAATTTTTGGATATACGTTCATACTGAAAAGACGCTTGCCTGATTAGTTTTGGGAAGGGACGATTACCCCCCCCCCCCCATCCGTCTTCAATTAGATGAATGGGTTTTTATGCAGAATTATCCAACTTGTGTCAAATTTTCATATAGGTTCTTTTCGATAAGGCTTATATATAGTATAAAATGCCTGAAGCGTTTTAGGAGTTTAATGGTTAAGTATAGAAGGGGAACGGGAGATAACTTTTCTTAAATTAAATTAATGGCTTTTTACGGATAATTATCCGATTTGCTTCGAATTTTGGACATGGGTTCATTAAGACATATAAGACGATAAGACGTATCTCTGATTAGTTATGGGGTTCTTTTGCTTGTTATAAAGGGGGGACGAGCAATTATCTCTCCCTCAAACTAGATAAATAGATTTTTGTGCAGAATCATCTGATGCATTTCAATTTTTAAACATAGGTTCTTTCTGATAAGGTGAATTCCGGAATAGTTTTAAGGATTTAATGGCTAAGTATAAAGGGATGATGGGAGAAACCCCTCTTAAATTAAATAAATGGCTTTTTATGCAGAATTATCCGATTTGCTTCGAATTTTGGACATGGGTTAATTATGATAAGACGTATATCTGAATAGTTATGGGGTTCTTTTGCTAATTAAAAAGGGGGGCGGGTGATTACTACCCCCGGCCTTAAATTAGATTTAAAAAAAATTATGCACACTTATCCGATTTATTTCAAATTTTGGATGTAGGATCTTTCTCATAAAGTAAATTCCTGAATAGTTTTAAGGGTTTAATGGTTATGTATAGAGGGAGATGGCTTTTTGCGCAGAATCATCCGATTTGCTTCAAATTTTTGATGTATGTTCATTATAAGAAGGCGTATCTCTGATTAATTATGGGGTTCTTTTGCTAATTAAATAGGGGAAGCGGGCGATTAATCCCCCACTCTTTAAATAAGATTTTTTTTTTTTTACAATTATCCAACGTATTTCGAATTTTGGATATAGGATTTACCTGATAAAGTAAATCCCTGAATAGTTTTAAGGATTTAATGGCTAAGTATAGAGGGATGAACGGGGGATAACCCACAATTAATCAGGAGTTCGCCTTATCATAATGAACACACATTCAAAATTTGAATCAAATAAGATAATTCTGCGTAAAAAGCCATTTATTAATTTAAGGGGGGTTATCCTCCGTTTCCCCACTGTATACTTAGCCATTAAACCCTTAAAATTATTCTGGGATTCACTTTATGAGAAAAAACATATATCCAAATATGAAATATATCGGATAAGTGAATATAAAAAACAATTTATATAATTTAAGGGGGGGGGGATAATCACCCGCCTTAATTTTTAATTAGAAAAATAACACCATATGTAATCAGGGATACGCCTTATCATAATGAATCTATAATCCAAAATTTGTAGCAAATCCTATAATTCTGTGTAAAAAGTAATTTAATTTAAGGTAGGTTATATTCTATTCCCCTTCAATACTTAGATATCAAATCCTTAAAACTATTCAGGGATCCACCTTATCAGTAAGAACCTACATTTAAAATTTGAAATACATGGGATAATTCTGCATAAAAACCTATTTATCTAGTTTAAGGGGGAGATAATTGCTCGCCCCCCCCCTTTATAATAAGCAGAAGAACCCCATAACTAATCAGAGATACGTCTTATCATAATGAACCTATGTCCAAAATTCTAAGCAAATCGGATAATTATGCGTAAAAAGTTATTAATTTAATTTAAGAAAGGTTATCCCCCGTTCTCCCTCTATATATAACCATTAAAACTCCTAAATCTCTTCATACATTGTATACTATATATAAGCCTTATCGAAAAGAACCTATATTCACAGGGCCCGACTTAGACAGTGGGTGGCCCTGGGGCAAACATTATTAGAGTGGCCCCTTCTATCTTAAAAATGTTTGTGAATTATAATCAAGTGACTAAAATTAAAATTCAAACCTATTGTATGTATGCATAAATTTCGTACCAAGTACTGATTTCAGTATTTATATTTCACATCTTTATACATAATAGCAGAAGATAAATAATTTTAACTATTAATTTTTTTGTGATGTAACTATTACTTTAAGGGAACGTGGGGCAGGGAAGCAAAGGGGGTAGAAGAAAAAAAGACCCCTTAAAATTGAAAAAAAAAGAATTTTGGTAATATTTTGCTATTTTATATCATTTGGCCCTCTTTTAACAAGAAACTTTTCTCTCCTTGGGGGGGGGGGGCTTCAAACCGGGGGGCCCAGGGCAATTGCCCCGCATGCCCCTGCCTTAGTCAGGCCCTGTATATTCAAATTTGACACACGTTGGATAATTCTGCATAAAAACCCATTCATCTAATTGAGGACGGATGGGGGGGGGGTAATCGTCCCTTCCCAAAACTAATCAGGCAAGCGTCTTTTCAGTATGAACGTATATCCAAAAATTGAACCAAAACAGTTAATTCAGCATGAAAAACCCATTTACCTAAATTATGAGCCCCCCCCCGATCCCCCTTTCATACTTAACCAATGAATCCCCAAAATCAATAATAATTCCCCAAAATCAATCCTTGTCACTTTTTTTCCTTGTCACTTTTTTTCCGTGTCACTTTTTTTCCGCTTTTGTAGTTTAGGTCACTTTTTTTCCGATAACTTTTTTTCCGGTCACTTTTTTTCCTAGATTCTGATATAACATACCTTACGAAGAAAATTTTGGTTCGAATCTACTATTATTAATCAGACAAGGGTCATTTTGACCCCTAATGGCGGTTCTAGTGTTAAGAACAGCCCTATCAAGATACAAAACTAATGAATTACAGAAACGCTTTTCTTTGATTTCTTAAGTAATAAAAATAATTAAATTTGATTTTTCCATGAATAGCCGTAATTTGTTTCAATTAACTGGATGACGTCATAAACTAGTAAATCTGAAATAAATTTTCTTTAAAGTAAAAAAATAAATACAAGTAAAAAATGAAATAAAAAAAGTATGTTAACAGAATGTTATATGTTAACAGTTATGTTTAACAGAAGCTAGTTGTAAGTCAAGATACTCATGTATTCGTAAATAAAGCTTCAATGTTAAAACATATAAATTAAATATTTGATATTAACATATATCCCCCACCTCTGTCTCTCTTTATTTTATTTTATTTTAAAGATATTCATTTTTCTGAAAGAAAAAAAAATGTAAAATTAATTTAAAGAATCTTTCAAGATGTTATTATTTTAGAATTAACCAGTAGATGCACCGTCACAAACAACCAAGAACCAACCAATTTAGTGGGAGGGGTAATCGCACATGAGGTATAGATTCAGTGTGTCTCCGCCTTTTTCATTGAAATAAATAAATTGTGATGGAAATTTTAGTTAAGTAATTTAACACAGATGTGAGCTAGTTTCAGAAAATGTAATCTGACGTTCATGAATTAATTATAAATCTGATTAGCAGTATTCACCAAACATCAATTTTACATGATAGAATAACAGAACTCGATATAGAAAACTATTCATTTCTTGCTAATTTCAAATATTTGTTAAAAAAATTGTAGTATGTACAATTTTATGAGGTAATTTTATATTTAGATTATTGCAGGGATATGTGTTATCGTTAAACGACCGTGTGTACAAAGATTTAGATATATTAGAGCGAATTCTAACATATACATATTAGTTTAATTATGATTGCTAAAAAACAAAATTTAAAACAGGAATTTACCTCATATATCCGAGTTATTACAAGAAACAACATATATTAAAAATTCATTCTGTGAACGAAATGGGATATTGTTATCTGTTAGTGAGCTACGTAAATATCCAGTGAATATGTGCCCTAAATTTTAGGCTACTAGAATTGACGAATTTCTCGCACAGCCGCCACAGTATTTTGTTGTTTGGTTGATAGCGCGTCGGATTTTACAACCAAGCTTTTTTTTTCCTGTGCGGGATTATATTTTTTCCGAACTAATATTTTCAGTCAAAAGAAAGACAAATTATTTTCGAAACGCAATAAAAATATTTTCTTATTTAAATTTGAAAGAATTTACAATAAAAATAATGTTTCAATGCATATATTTATTTATTTATAACAGTTTACAGAGATAATTTTAATTATAGAATTTTACTAAGGTATAAAATTCATTGAATTTATGTAAAACTCTCAAAAAATGGCATTTACCCACAAATTACGAAATTTTATAAACATAACTCTTTCTTTCAGCAAATACATAAATATGTACACAAAAAAACTTTTTTTTTTTTTTTTTTTTTTTTTTTTTTTTTTATTGTAGTATTTGTCTCAAGTTTAACAATTATATATATGTTTATTTTTAATTGTGCTTTGAAAATAATTTATCATTTATTTGTCTGGATACAATAGTTTTGTTGGATTTTGAAATTTGTATTAAATAAAAATTTTAAGTATTAATGCCGAGGGCCTTACCAATCAAATACGCTACGTCAAACTTGAAGGTAATTCACATTTATTTACATAAGTGTGAATGGAGCGCAAACTTTCGTATCTGTTTTTCAAGACACCTCTAGTCATTGCATTTTATGCTTTCATACTACCATACAATCTCTATCGATACGTAAGAATTTCTACTCTAGTTAACTATTCAAAAAAGTATTTAAAAAAGGTTTTTTAAATATTAACACTCACACCAGAAAGTTTCTAAGGTTATATTGTATATAAATTGACGAGTACACTAACCACCTCCCAAATATGTGCTCCTTTACTCCGTACGGTAGTGCCGGCCAGGTGCCCGGATAACATGTGCCGATAAAACGGGGAACCAGTGCCGTTGCGTTTGCTGAGCCCTTCAAATTTGCTCTTAATTTAACTTAACTTAGACTTTTCTTATTTAAATTTAATTTTTAGTTTTTATTTTTCTTAATTTTATAGTAGACTCGTTCTACGGCTAAACTTTATTAAGGCTTAACTCACGATGTGCTCTACAGTAACTTATAGACAGGGCGTGGAGTTGCTTAGCAACTGGGAAGCCCCTGTATAATGCCTCTTCATGTTCATGTTCACCCCCCCCCCCCCCCAAAAATAAAAACTATCGTTGGTTATCATGTTATCAAGAAAAAAAGTCGTGTTATTACGGCTTTTATTACTGAAGATAGGATTAAAATTTAAATTAGGGTTGGGGGGGGGGGCATTTCAACTGCTTTCGAGGAGTCGATTCTGAGCCGACCCACTTGATCTATGAGTGGACTCTCGACTCATTTGATTGGTTGGTTGGTTGTAAAGATGCCGCAATTCTATGTATCGTATATCCCGTACATTGCGCAAAAAAGAATTTTTAGCGTATGCTCGAATTATTGTAATTTTATTTTTATATAAAATATCTTTTTGTATTAATTAAGGTTTTTTGGATGGGAACTAGGAGCAGCTAAACTAGATGTGTGGAATGGCTGAAATTTCAGGCTCGACCGCCCCGCACTGTACAGAAAATAATAGTCGGGCCTGGTAAAAAAAAACTTATACGTTCGGCCAGCTTATTCCGTACAACACAATTACGGACCCAACCCGGAAAAAGTTAAAATCTTGGCCTTAGCCTCCACCCGATAGAGGTCCGCACGGGCCGGAATTTCAGGGCCCGGCCCGAACGAAACTTATTTTGGCCCGGTATAAATGGCAGACGTTCTGCCCGGCCGGTACAGAAATTATTGAAAACAGGCCCGATATGGCACGACATAATTTCTACTATTTCGAAAAAAATCAGATTTATAACATATAGTTAAGATTCTTTTAAAGAACAAGATAGAAGTTTACATATTTATGGGATGATTTTACAGTATATTTTACGGAAAATACACAATAGCAACATTAATGATTACTTAGATTCTGAAACTTTCAACATATCAATAAGAATTCACTAAAAAATTAATATAGTTTAGAACAAAAAAATAAGAAAAAGAAAGTTAAAAGCATCATTACTTTTGAACTTACTTTTGAATAAAAAGTAGATTTATGAAAATATTTCTATGTCATTTATTAAAATTTTCTCAAATCCAATGGGAGTTTCTGATTCATTTCTGAATTCATTTCTTTTCAGAAACGCATAAGATTAGCAGGCATTCTTATTCAGAAAATATGTAATCAAATTTCCTTATCCATTTTTTGATAAAAGCAATATATCTTTGAGAAAAAACTGAAAAGCTAGCATTTCCATTCGAATTTTTGGAAGCGACAGCCTAAAAGGGAGAAAAATTTGCAGCCACGTGACAAGAATCTCTGATATCTCGACAGTTAATGTATTTTCCTACGATGGTAAACGCTATTCTATTCGAAACTTCTTCAATAGTCAAGCTTGTTAATTTTATATCTCTGCAGTTAATAATCAGACAGAAAATGTATGAGCGTTGTTGAGTAGCGAATTTAAGAACCACTTTACATATATTTCCAAAGATTACGTTAAGAGAGGTTCATTATCGCTATTAATACTTTTACAAAGCATAGTGTCTGCCTTAGACATCTTGAGAACAACTAAGTTCAATACCGTTAAAAGAAATTTTATCATTCCGACCCCGTATATTTTTTTGCCAGCTTAGCCCGTTTATTCTGTTTGTCAGCCCGTTTGAATTTTCGTCTCCATACCGTCGGTCCGGCTGGACTGGATTCATGCATAATCTCTGAAAAAAGCTATTTTTTATATAATCAATTATACTTTTTATCGAAAAGACTATGTTTTGTTATAGCCGAAGGTTAATTTAATATTAAAAATGGTGTTGAGAATTTGTTTTCCCATTTGATTGCATTTGAAAATAACAAAAGTTACAGTATCCAGTTTTGTCACACCTTCTCCTACCCATTTTTACATCACTTGTGAAACATTTGTAATTCATAGAAAATAATTAAAATAATATATACGCAATCCACTGACGCACACACGGATGGAGCTGAAGCCCCTCCCAGACACTGAGACAAAAACAGTTATTTAAAATTTTCTACTTAAAAACTAGAATTTTTGAAAAATATTATTTTGTCTTACATATTTTTCTGTATTATGTATTTCCTTAGGAAATTCAAAATATTTGCTTATTTAATATTCACTGATTAACTAATTAAAAAAAAAGTCTTTTAATGAGTTACGATGAGAAAAAGAATAGACAATATAAGATAGTCCAGAGAAAGAATTGACTGTATATTTTCCCCAATGCAAGCTCATTTTATGATAAATATTGTAGAAGATTTTTCGCTATCTTTAGAAACCTCAATCACAAACATATTTTTGAAATTTAAAGAAGAATTTATAAAACAACTAAGATCTGGGTACGTGCAGACCTCTGAAAAACGCTAGCCCCCTCCAAAGAGTAATCCTGAGTGCGTCAATGACGCATTCAAATAAAGGACATCCACTTTTATCTAAAATATGTTGATCATAAAATAAACTCATAGCATTTTATAACAATGATGAATACAGGAGGTATCCCAGAGGTGGAGCATTCCCCTGGGGCAAAGAGCGCCCCACCGGAATATTTGAGACCTTGTGTTTTCAATGGCGAAAAAGTAAGCCCCCCTGCCCTTCTCCGCTTCCGAGAAATCTATAATGTCCACCCGGAGCAACAGAAATCCCTCCAGGAGAAATGTGCCTGAATTCAATACACTTTTTTAAACAATCTGCTCCAAAAGTAGAATTTTATTTCTGTCTCTTCTACTGTTTTTATTTCTGAATTGCATCAGTTAAACCAGATGAAAATATTCTTCTAACAAGTCCTACAATATTTTTTTTGTCAAAAAATACAAAGATAACATCTGCTTTGTTTGATCATTTTCCCCCTAAACGGCAACCAATACAAGCATATCGTAAATTCATTTATCTTATTTAATCTCTCAAGATATACCCTGTTACTTGCCACCTTGCTCCTGTCCCTCCCTCCCCTTGCATTTATTTATCCCCCCCCCCTTTTACAGCTACACTGCTTCCTTCCTTTGTCCTTTTTCAAAATCCTGAATCCCGGTATAATATCAATCAAACCTAGACGTTCGTTACCCATCGCAGAAGAGTTGAAATCGGATACCGAGTCGAAAGAGTGGTTTACGAGGAGTCGAAGATTCGAAGAGTCGACAACCCAATCTTCAACTCTCGACTCCCCAAGACCGACACGTGTTAAACCGGTCCAACCACTCTGAGTGAGTTGACTTCGACTCTTCGACTCCGAATCCCAAACTGAGTTGAAGTGAAAGTTCGACTCTTTTGAGTCGACTTGGTTAACTAACTAGGAGTCGATAGTTCGATTCACTTGGAAGGAGTCGAGATTTGGAGTCGACTCTTCGACTCCTTGGCCAACTCTAATTTAAATAAGCGTATCTGTATTTTATTCCAATTCATCTTGCGGTCATCTGTGTTTTAAAATTTTTTAATACAAGGTCCCTATCCCAGGAATCCTTACGATTGCATTTAGTATAAAATCGGATAAACCGTTTTCTCTTCGGAAGGACTGTTGCTGAACTTTGCAGCTTAACACATTTCCGGCGGTAAACAAGAATTTTTGTTTTTATTCACTAAACATCATTGACAGAGGGTGTGGCTTCTACCTTACAAAAAAAATGCATTCATATCAGTATATTCATACTTTTTTAAAAGTTTGGAAGACATTATATGTGTCATTCATAAACATCCATACTCTTAGACTCTGCTTTTATGACTTACTCACAATGTGCTCAACTACTACTCATAGATAGGATGTGGAGCTTCGCTACCGTGCATATCCTGTAAGGCCCGCCACACACTAGGGAGATATGCGTCAAAAATCGTGCAACAGGACGCAGTCAAACCGGTTTTTTCTTTGTTATCAGGGTGAAATTGTCGCATGTCTCATGTTTTTTCGCTCAATGTCTCACAGGTGTGTGGCGAGCCTAATGCCTCCACATGTTCATGTTCATCCATAAAATGAAAGTCCTCTAGTGACGTATAAACTTCAGAAACTTATATCAAAAACCAATTTACGAAAAACTTTCAAAAGAGGGTGCAGCTTCCACTGTTTTTCAACCCAAAATAAATAAAAAATTGCCCATCGTCCGTGTATTGAATTTATTTTCGCAGCTTAACACATTACTGACGGGAAGGGAGATTTATCTTTCTTATTCACAAAACATCATTGGTTGAGAACATGTTCTACTTTACAAAAATGATTTTATATCATGATATCCATATATTTGTTTAAGATTGCAAAACATTATACATCTAATCCATACATTGAAAGGCATCTCCTGTCGCATAAACTTCAGAAACCTATCTCGAAAACCAATTTACGAAAAACGTCCAGAAAAGGGAGGAGTCTGTACTATTTTTAAACCTGAATTAAATAAATAATAATAAAAAAAACTGCCGTATTCAATATGTTGAGTTTATTTTTGCAGCTTAACACATTACCGACGGGAAGTGAGAATTCTCTTTTTTTTTTTTTCTTTTTTTATTAACAAAACATCATTGGCTGAGGGCATGTCTTCTACCTTACAAAAAAATTATTTAGATCATGATATCCATATATATTTTTTTTAGGTTGCAAAACATTATACATTTCATCCATATATTGAAAGGCATCTAATGGGGCATAAACTTCAAAAACCTATCTCAAAATCCAATTTACGAAAAAAATTTTAAAAAGGGAAGAACTTCTGCTGTTTTTAAACACAGATTTAATAAAAAATTGCCCCTTTTTAATGCGTTAAGTTTAATTTTACAACTTATCATATTACCGATGTGAAACAAGAACTCTCGTTTTTATTCTCAAAGCATCACAAACTGAGCGCATGTCTTCTGCCTTACAAAAAAGTGTATTTATATCATAATTTTTTTTTTTTTTTTTCAGATTGCGAGATATCGCATTTTTACATTGAAAGGCATCTATTAAGAATAAATTTCAGAAATATTTCTCAAAAAACAATTTATGAAAAACTTTTAGAAAAGGGGGGAATTTATGCTATTTTTAAACCCAAATTAAAAGCTTCGCTGATTTGCACGTCGTATGGCATGGGCAACATGTTTCTGACAATAATGGTTTGCCCATACCATGTACGGACATGCATATACCAATCATCCAGGAGAGGCTCGTCAGGGAGTGCTGCATCAAAATTTTCACACCAATAAAATTGTATAGCAAATTCAGTATTAATTAATCAACCATGCTTGTCGAATGAATAATATAAAAAATTCTGTTAAATTTTAGAGGTAAGAAAAATCTGATGCAGCACTCCCTGACGAGCCGCTACTGCAATCATCAATTATTATTCTCACCAGTAAATGTTTATTGTAAATTTTGCATTTTGGCAAAAAACGTGTCTTTTCTTTGTTTTTCTAAATAAATTCAAAATTATGTGTTGTACACAAAAGTCCTCGATACATAAATAAACACGAAAAATTTCCTTCAATTTACCGAAATTTACTACATTACTGAAATATGTATAATATATACAGATAATGGTCGTTTTGTTATAATACAAATACATTTGAGCCCTAAACAAAAAACACGATACATATTACAAAATACTGCATACTAATAATATATTATTTATAGTTATGAGGTATGTGTGTTTGATAACAAAAAAGAGAAGTGGCGGTTTAAAGTACTGTAAATTTCTTTTAAGATTTGAATCATGTTTGGATGAAATAATATAGCGAAACACAGTTCGAGGTTTGTTCGCTTCGAGATTTGCGTATAAAAGGAGCGGCTCGCAAGCGGGCGAAGCCAGCTAGTATCAAATATACGTGTTTTCTTAACACAAAGTACAAATAAGTTGGTTAGATTTCTCTGCGTTAATATGGGTTAGGTTCCCGTTGAAAGACTCTTACCTACTCGGGAAGCTCCCTTTTCTTTAGGGCCTATATATCTCGTGTTGATAATTGGCCGCCCCGAACGGTCGGCGCTAAATTCTCACAACACTTAGGGATAAACAAACTGAAGCTCCTCCCATACTAAAAAGCGAGCGTCATTTACTGGTGAATCTTTTAAAAATACGTTTTGCAGGGCTCTTTAAATTCATTTTAAATTTCTTTTTGCTTCAATTAATTGAAAACATTCTTCGCTATATTCTTAAAATAATAATAGTAATAATAATAATTAAAATATATTCTTTTTGTGACTATTCATAACATTTTCATTTTATGGTATGACATCATATTCTTAAAATAATAATAATAATAATAATTAAAATGTATTCTTTTTGTGACTATCCATAACATTTTCATTTTATGATATGACGTCATAAGTTAGTAAATTTAAAATAATTCTTTAAGTAAAATTAATAATAATAATAATAAAAGAGAGAAAGAGAGGTATATTTTAATACTAAATATTTAATTTATATGCTTTAACATTGAAGTTATGTTCTATACCTTGAATTAAAGACTAGCTTCTTTTAATATTAGCATGATTTATTTATTTGTTAATAATTTATTGTTTTACTTAAAAGAAATGTATTTCAGATTTTCTAGTTTACGAAGTCATCCAATAAATTAAAAAAAGTATGGCTGGTCAGAGAAAAATCCATGTTTTATTATTATTATTTAGGAATTCAAAGAAGATCTTTATTTTATTCATTATTTTTGCACCTCATTAAAAGACAAAGAAGTTTAATTGAAGAAACCCCTAGAATTTAATTTACATTCTAATATTTTGAATTTATATTTAATAAAAGAGAAAAGAAGTGAAAAAAAAAGCACAATAATATTAATCATTACTTTCTAATAATTTTAGCTATCAGTTGCTTTCAAATACCTTTATCCAAATCTCATTTTATTTGAATGATTTTTATAAATAAAATAGACAGATCTATACAAAAGTAATTATAAAAGAAGTATCCTAACCATTTTTATTAATTTACCCCAGAAAAATATATTATTTTTCATGAAAAAAAAAAAAAAAAAAAAAAAAAAAAAAAAAAATCAGCTACAAAAATGTACAATTTTTTAAACTTATTTCTGATACATGTATTTAAATGCAAGTCAGATAAAAAAAAAAAAAAAAAAAAAAAAAAAAATAGAGAATATACTTTTATATTTGGGCTTAAAAAATAGTAAAATGTTTGTTTTTAAATATATTTACAAATTTAAATACAAATTTAGAGTAGTGCGAAATTTAAATAAGACTAAGCTAAAAGTATTGGAAAGTAATAGATAGCTAAAGTTATTAGAAAATAAGTATTTTTTTTTTCTCTCTCTTTCTCTTTTATTAACCACTTAACCGGCGACAGGTACGGGGAAACAGTGCTTTTACCCACGACTTATCTCGGGGCAGACGGTTAAGTGGTTAAGCATACATCCAAGCAATTACTATGAAAAATAAGATTCTAGGAGGTTCGCGAAACTGAACTTTTCTTGTTTACTAGCAAGATGTAATAATAATAAATTGAAAAAAGATCTTAGTTGAATTCTTACATAACTATAATAATTGAATATGATTTTTCCATTAATAGCATGACATTAAAATTAGTAAATCTCAAATATTTTTTCTTAAGTAAAAAAATAAAAGAAAGAAATAGCAATGTATAATATAAAATATGCTAAAATATGCTAATACTAACAGATGTTGTTCTTAAGTCACACTAAATCACAAAAGTTTTATTTATTTATTTAGGCTTTTAGGGAAAAAAATATTTATGCATACATTATATTGCTGTACATGTACACAAATATACTTGAATAAAACTTCAACGTAAAGCATATAAATGAAATATTTGATATTAAATTATATTTCTTCTTTCTCTTTTCTAACTATAAATATTTTTTATGCCAATTCACTAGCTTAAGATATCATATCGTAAAATGAAAATTTTATGGATAGTCACTGAAACAACTATATTATTTTCGTTATTATTATTTTAAGTATTTTATGAAAAATGTTTTTAATGAATTACTAAGAAGAAAAAGTAATGTAAAATTAATTTGGATTTAAATTTTAACTAAATTAAAATAAATAAAAAAAAAAAAAAAAAAAAAAACTTACTACTTTTTTAAGTCCATGTAAAAGCATATGTATATTTTTTATGTAACATGCTCTTAAATATTTATTTATAAAAATAAATTAAATAAATTATGCATTTTTTTTTTTTTTTTGTTAATTCTTACACATACACACAAGAAAAAAAAAATCATTTACATAATTAAACAAGATTTGGATAAAGGTTTTTAAAAATAACTGACAGCTAAAATTATTAAAAATTATTTGTTATTATTTTTATTTTCTCTTCATTTCCGTTTTATTAAATAGCAATTCAAAATAATAGAAAATCAGTTCAAAACGCCCACTTTGACACTATTTTCTGAAAGATTTACCTCCCCACCCTCACCCACCCCCACCCCCACTCCAAAAAAAGGAAGGAAATGAGTGCGATTTAGAACACCTGCTAGTTTTATGCGTTTCCGACAAAAATAAATTAAATCTTGTGTCATAAAGTTAGCCTCTCAGATTTAAGAACAGCCCTATCAAGATACAAATCTAATGAATTACAAAAAAGCTTTTCTTTGATTTCTTAAGTAATAAAAATAATTAAATATGATTTTTCCATGAATAAACGTAATTTTTTTTCAGTTCACTGGATGACGTCATAAACTAGTAAACCTGAAATAAATTTTCTTTAAAGTAAAAAAATAAATACAAGTAAAAAATGAAATAAATAAAATATGTTAATATTAACAGAAGCTAGTTGTAAGCCAAGATACACATGTATTTTTAAATAAAAATTCAATGTTAAAGCATATAAATTAAATATTTGATGTTAACATATATTTATTACCTCTGTCTCTCTTTTTTTATTATTTTATTATTTATTTTATTTTAAAGATATACATTCTTCTGAAAGAAAAAAAAATGTAAAATTAATTTAAAGAATCTTTCATGATGTTATTATTTTAGGATTAACCAGTAGATGCACCGTCTCAAACACAACCAAGGACCAACCAATTTAGTGGGAGGGGTAATCACACATGAGGTACAGATTCGGTGTGTCTCCGCCCTTTTCATTGAAAAAAATAAATTGTGATGGAAATTTTAGTTATGTAATTTAACACAGATGTAAGATAGGTTCAGAAAATGTAATCTGACATTCATGAATTAATTATAAATCTGATTAGAAGTATTCACCAAACATCAATTTTACCTGTTAGAATAACAGACATCGATATAGAAAACTATTCGTTTCTTGCTAATTTCAAATATTTGTTAGAAAAAATTGTAGTATGTACAATTTTATGAGGTAATTTTATATTTAGATTATTGCAGGGATATGTGTTATTGTTAAACGACCGTGTGTACAAAGATTTAGATATATTAGAGCGAATTCTAATATATACATATTAGTTTAATTATGATTGCTAAAAAAACAGAATTTAAAACAGGAATTTACCTCATATCACCGAGTTATTACAAGAAACAGCATATATTAAAAATTCATTCTGTGAATGAAATGGGATATTGTTATTTGTTAGTGACCTAAGTAAATATCCAGTGAATATGTGCCCTGAATTTTTAGGCTGTTAGAATTGTCGAATTTCTCTCATAGCCGCCAAGCAATCGTTAAATCTGCGTTTCAACCGTAAATATAAATGTAAAAAAGAAAAAAAAAATGTTTTTATTAAAATTCACAAAAATGTAGGTAAAAATATATACTTTGGAAAGGCTTATTCCGAGAACTGATAGAAGATGCACAATGTTGATTGCATAGAAATGCACAATTTAAAATAAAATTTTACTCGGAACAAAAATTAAAAAAACAATATTTAATATCATTTTCATGAATACGTAGAAGTAATCTCATGGGCTATTTTCCCCGAAGTCTGAATGGAATCGGCTTGGCATTCTGCTATGTGAAGCTCTTACAAATGCGGTCTATCAGTAGATAAGTGTCTAATGCCACACAGTTTATGGAATTGATAAAACCATAGTTTATTTTCTTTATAAAATAAAATTCGCGAATGTTAAAATGTCCGGCATTTTGTATTTCGCGAATAATCGAAACTCTCGAATGTTAAGGAATTAATTATTGAATATTAAATGCATAAAGCCCAGGCTTAAAGCAAAAATAGATTCGGATGATCTTGCATCATAATTTACACTTATGTATATAGTCGAATTTTACCACAGGATTTTGTTGTTTGGTTGATAGCGCATCGGATTTTACAACCAAGTTTTTTTTCTGTGCGGGATTAGATTTTTTCCTAACTAATATTTTCAGTCAAAGGAAAGACAAATTATTTTCGAAACGCAATTAAAAATATTTTCTTATTTAAATTTGAAAGAACTAACAATAAAAATAATGTTTCTATGCATATATTTATTTATTTGTAGCAGTTTACAGAGATAATTTTAATTATAGAATTTTACTAAGATATAAAATTCATTGAATTCATGTAAAATTCTCAAAAATGGCATTTACCCATAAATTACGAAATTTTATAATTATAACTCTTTCTTTCAGCAAATAAATAAATATGTACACAAAAACTTATTGTAGTATTTGTCTTATTAAACTTATTGTACTATTTTTATTGTAGTATTTGTCTCAAGTTTAACAATTATATATATATGTTTATTTTTAATTGTGCTTTGAAAATAATTTATCATTTATTTTTCTGGATACAATACTTTTGTTGGATTTTGAAATTTGTATTAAATAAAAATTTTAAGTATTAATGCCGAGCGCCTTACCAATCATTATACGCTACGTCAAACTTGAAGGTAATTCACAATTATTTACATAAGTGTGAATGAAGCGCAAACTTTCGTATCTGTTTTTCAAGACACCTCTAGTCATTGCATTTTATGCTTTCATACCACCATACAATCTCTATCGATACGTAAGAATTTCTACTTTAGTTAACTATTCAAAAAAAGTATTTAAATTTTTTTTTAAATATTATAACTTACACCAGAAAGTTTTAAAGTTTATGTTATATATAAATTAAAGTTTACATCACCCTCTATAAAAGCGATTTGTTGGTAATCAAGAGTAAAAGCCATGTTATTACGGCTTTTATTGTTGAAGATAGGATTAAAATTTAAATTAGGGTTGGGGGGGGGGGCATTTCAACTGCTTTCGAGGAGTCGACTCTGAGCCGACCCACTTGATCTATGAGTGGACTCTCGACTCATTTGATTGGTTGGTTGGTTGTAAAGATGCCGCAATTCTATGTATCGTATATCCCGTACATTGCGCAAAAAAGAATTTTTGAGCGTATGCTCGAATTATTTTACTTTTATTTTTATATAAAATATCTTTTTGTATTAATTAAGGATTTTTGGATGGGAACTAGCAGCAGCTAAACTAGATGTGTGGAATGGCCGAAATTTCAGGCTCGACCGCCCCGGACTGTACAGAAAATAATAGTCGGGCCTGGTAAAAAAACTTAAACGTTCGGTCAGCTTATTCCGTACAACACAGTTACGGGCCCAACCCGGGAAAAAGTTAAAATCTTGGCCTCCACCCGATAGAGGTCTGCACGGGCCGGAATTTCCGGGCCCGGCCCGAACGAAACTTATTTTGGCCTGGTGTAAAAGTCAAAAGTTCTGCCCGACCCGTACAGAAATTATTGAAAACAGGCCCGATCTGACACGACATAATTTCTACTATTTCGAAAAAATTCAAATTTATAAAATATAGTTAAGATTCTTTTAAAGAATACTGCATACATATTTATGGGATGATTTTACAGTATATTTTACGGAAAATACACAATGGCAACATTAATGATTACTTACTAGATTCTGAAACTTTCAACATATCAATAAGAATTCACTAAAAAATTAATATAGTTTAGAATAAAAAAAAAAAAAAAAAAAAAAGAAAGTTAAAAGCATCATTACTTTTGATTAAAAAGTAGATTTATGAAAATATTTCTATATCATTTATTAAAATTTTCTCAAATCCAATGGGAGTTTCTGATGCATTTCTGAATTCATTTCTTTTCGGAAACGCATAAGATTAGCAGGCATTCTTATTCAGAAAATATGTAATCAAATTTCCTTATCCATTTTTTGATAAAAGCAATATATCTTTGAAAAAAAACTGATAAGTTAGCATTTCCATTCGAATTTTTGGAAGCGACAGCATAAAAGGGGTAAAAATTTGCAGCCACGTGACAAGAATCTCTGATATCTCGACAGTTAATGTATTTTCCTGAGATAATAAACGCTATTCTATTCGAAACTTCTTCAATAGTCAAGCTTATTAATTTTATATCTTTGCAGTTAATAATCAGCCAGAAAATGTGTCAAGGTTTCGCGTTGTTGAGTAGCGAATTTAAGAACCACTTTACGTATATTTCCAAACATTACCTTAAGAGAAGTACATTATTACTTTTACAAAGCATAGTGTCTGCCTTAGACATCTTGAGAACAACTAAGTTCAATACAGTTAAAAAAAATTTTATCACCCCGGCCCGTATATTTTTTTGCCAGCTTAGCCCGTTTATTCTGTTTGTCAGCCCGTTTGAATTTTCGTCTCCATACCGTCGGTCCGGCTGGACTGGATTCATGCATAATCTCTGAAAAAAGCTATTTTTTATATAATCAATTATACTTTTTATCGAAAAGACTATGTTTTGTTATAGCCGAAGGTTAATTTAATATTAAAAACGGTGTTGAGAATTTGTTTTCCCATTTGATTGCATTTGAAAATAACAAAAGTTGTGGTAACTAGTTTTGTCACACCTTCTGCTACCCATTTTTACATCCCTTGCGAAAAATTTATAATTCATAGAAAATAATTAAAATAATATATACGTAATCCACTGACGCACATACGGATGGAGCTGAAGCCCCTCCCAGACACTGAGACAAAAACAGTTATTTAAAATTTTCTACTTAAAAACTAGAATTTTTGAAAAATGTTATTTTGTCTTACATATTTTTCTGTATTATGTATTTTCTTAGGAAATTTGAAATATTTGCTTATTTAATATTCACTGATTAACTAATTAAATAAAAAGTCTTTTAATGCGTTACGATGAGAAAAACAATAGACAATATAAGATAGTCCAGAGAAAGAATTGACTGTATATTTTCCCCAATGCAAGCTCATTTTATGATAAATATTGTAGAAGATTATTTCGCTATCTTTAGAAACCTCAAACACAAACATATTTTTGAAATTTAAAGAAGAACTTATAAAACAACTAAGATCTGGGTACGTGCAGACCTCTGAAAAATGCTAGCCCCCTCTAAAGAGTAATCCTGAGTGCGTCAATGACGCATTCAAATAAAGGATATTCAGTTTTATCTAAAATATGTTGATCATAAAATAAACCATAGCATTTTATAACAATGATGAATACAGGAGGTATCCCGGAGGTGGGGCATTCCCCTGGGGCAAAGAGCCCCCCTCCGGAATATTTAAATGTTTTCAATGGCCAAAAAGTAAGACCCCCCCCCCTTTCCCCGCTTCCTAGAAATCTATAATGTCCACACAGAGCAACAGAAATCCCTCCAGGAGAAATGTGCCTGAATTCAATACTCTTTTTTAAACAATCTGCTCCAAAAGTAGAATTTTATTTCTGTCTCTTCTACAGTTTTTATTTCTGAACTGCATCAGTTAAACCAGATGAAAATATTCTTCTAACAAGTCCTACAAATTTTTTTTTTGTCAAAAAATACAAAGATAACATCTGCTTTGTTTGATCATTTTTCCCCTATACGGCAACCAAGACAAGCATATCGTAAGTTCATTTATCTTATTTAATCTCTCAAGATTAAATAAGATAAATGACTTGCCCTGTTACTTGCCACCTTGCTCCTGTCCCTCCCTCCCCTTGCATTTATTTACCCCCCCTCCCTTTTACAGCTGCATTGCTTTCTTCCTTTGTCCTTTCTCAAAATCCCGAATCCCGATATAATATCAATCAAACGTAGACGTTCGTTACCCAGCGCAGATTCGAAGAGTTGAAATCTGATACCGAGTCGAAAGAGTGGTTTACGAGAAAAGTCGAAGAGTCGACAACCCAATCTTCAACTCTCGACTCCCCAAGTCCGACACGTGTTAAACTGGTCCAACCACTCTGAGTGAATTGACTTCCGGCCTTATTCTCCCCTTATCCCGTAGCGGAACGGGATCGGAATTCAGTTCACCCGGAATATGCACTTTATTCCGGTTAGAATGGAAAGAGCTATTCTCCCCTAGTCAGATTCCGGCCTCGGAATAATCGATATATATTCCGCGGTATTTGAAAGGAAGTGACGTCTCAAATTCCAAGGAAGTGTGAAGAAACCAATCAGAATGAATGTTTACGAATCAAGCTATTTTTGTTTGTTTATTTTTTTCGTTTAGTTTGAGAGAATGTTTTAAGCAAAATAATAATTTGTGAATAAATTTGAGTAACTGAATGAATATCTAAAGTAAAATAAAACATTTCTTAATGATATATGAAATATTTGTAAAAAAAGATTGAGGGGAGGGGGATCGTTCGCTCAAAAAATTATTATTAAGTTTTTAATTTTCATTAAAAAAAATTGATGCAGTTATTTTTACTTTAAATATGAAATATTTCAATAGGATGAATTAAGTATTGATGGAAAATTATACACTGATTCATTTGTTACATTTTCTTTTTATTAATTTTACAGTTTGATAGACAAATAATCTTATGACATTGGATACAAACTTTTAACTTAAATTTGAACCAGTGTACTTATGATCTGTGAATAAAAATATTACAGAAGAAAAATAAATTATATTTAATAAAGTCAGTTTCTTAATGCAGTTTTTGATTTATTTCTTTTTCTTCTTTATAATTTATCTAGTAATAAATTTTACACTAATAATGGTACATACCATTTATTACACAAATGAATCAGTAAAAAATAATAGCTACTTAAATGCATGTTTATAGATTTATATTAATACTGTACAGGTATATGGAAAACGGCTTAAATTTACAAAACAATTACAAAATTTTAACTTGAATTTGAACCATTATATTTCATGATTTGTGAGTAAAAATGTTACAGATAAAATATCACAACTGAATTTCTTATTGCAATTTTTGATTCGTTACATAAGTTTAATTTATTTTTCTTTTTTTATAATTTACACACTGATTTTCACTTTTTTTTATAATTTATCTAGTAATAAAATTTACACTAATTTAATTAAAATGAATAATAATAGTAATGAAATTTACTCCATATAGTACATATCATTTATTGCACAAATTATCAGTAAAAAATAATAGTTACTTATATGCAAGTTTGTGGATTTATAATAATACTGTACAGTTAAATTTTTAATTTATCACTTCAAAACATCTCTTGCTATTGTTCTTGGGTGTACTGCAAAAGGAGGGAGGGGGCATAATTTAAGCCATTTTCGCAAATCCCACATATTACTTATGCTTAGTAACCCAATCCCCCCCCCCCCCACACACACAAACATCCTTCTGAAACAAAATTCCGTGAAATCCACTGTACTGTTGACCAGTGGAGAAGTTGTAAATGAAAAACCAACGGTATATGCTTTAAGCAGAGGAGCACCATAGAGTGTACATACTATAGCTTTATTGGTAAAGAGGGTGTATGACGCTTTTTTAAATAATCCAGAAGGTATACGATATATATATACCCTCCACTACATCT
The DNA here is from genome assembly GCA_964019185.1 of Maratus speculifer. Classification (NCBI taxonomy): domain Eukaryota; kingdom Metazoa; phylum Arthropoda; class Arachnida; order Araneae; family Salticidae; genus Maratus; species Maratus speculifer. Next base: position 229,177,479 of record OZ025300.1, read on the forward strand.
GTTAACATACTTTTGTAGTCTTTTTTTTTTTTTTTTTTTTTTCGTTGAACATCATTTTAATGCACATTTCTCATTGAAGTAACATACAGATGCAGATAATGCTAGCATTTCAGGGAAATTTTTTATTCTAGATTAAAAATATATGTTGCTTGTATATTTAGTTTCTTAAATTATGTAAGTTATCTCATTCTTGAAAATTTAATTATCTTTTATATAAAATGATGCAGTGAAGATCTTCGCATGATAGGGGTTATAAATCATTATTATTCATTTTTTTTTTCAATGTTTATAAAATAGGTTTAGTATAAGTAAAGGAATATATAAAAACTGCAAAGCTCAAGAAGTCAGAATAAATTTCATTGAGCAGTTTATGTCCCTTAATAAATTTGATTGTTCCATTTAAAATACTTATAGTCTGTATTCACAAATACAATAGCTTAAAAATAGGGATGCACCAAATATTCAGAATTTGGCTTATTCGGCCATGTTACCAAATATTCAGCTAGGCCAAATATCAAACTATTCGGTTAAGCCGAATATTCGGCTTGGCTGAACATGAAATTATTTGGCCTGCTGAATATCAAAGTAATTCAACCGAATCCAATGCTTAATATAACCTTTTAAAACACATTCTTAAAAACTTTTCACAATTTCTACTTTTAACTGTCAATTTACAAATACATTTAAAATAATTAGAAAGAAAATCATATTTAAATAAAATAGAATGTTTTTATATTATTTATTTGCTGTTTGTTAAGTATAACTTAAGAAAATTAACCCTGAAAAGGATTAAAATGATGATTTATTAGGATTCTCCATGGGAATAAATGATGTGCAGATGCAAGTTCCTAAATTTTGTTTAGTAAATAATCTGTTTCTTGTTTTTCCCAAATAAAAGTCCTTAAACAAGAAAGGAAAACTTTTGAGATTAGTAATAGCCATCAAGGCAGACAACTTTTATTAATGAAACCATAATCAACTTTATTGAGTTAAAAGTACATTGTATTTCACCTCACTCTAAGTCAAACATGTGTTTTCATTTGTTGCTTTAACAATAAATAAGGTACCATAACTATATTTTTAACTTATATACTTTGATTCCATACAATTTGATGTGATGGGAAGGGTGGAAAATGCCATCGTTCATAAGAAAAGAACTATGAGCTGGACATTCTTTTATTAAGAATTTCCACTTTTTCATTACTTATCTTGGATTTTAAAATGTTTATTTTAATTCATTGAAGAAACCATGAAATTAAAAATTTTATTAATTAAAAAAGTCTTATAATTGAGCTTCTTAAATAACTAAAGGGAGATCTTTTTTTCACTATTAAATGTTCTTATAAAAAGCTCTTATTTATCAAAATGTAAGTTTTTTTTATTAAATATTATGTAAAATTGTTTTAAAAAATAGCATTTTAATACCTCTAAACTTTGAAATGTAAAAAGTATTTGGAAAGGGGAATATTCAGTATTCGACCGAACAGTTACTATTTGGCTGACCGAATTTTCGGCATTCGTCCAAAATCACTATTTGGTGCAAATCCTATTTAAAAATATCTGTTTGTAAATGGTTAATTTAATAATTTTGCATTTAAATATATAAACCATTAGTATAAACTTGTTTTGTCTAAAATCATCTAAATATATCAAATTTTATATTCGGTATTTAATTATGCCATAAGTGAACATCATTAAAAACATCATATGATATTAATTAATGATTTTTAAATTTTAATTAATTATACTATCTTAAAATTTTAGAATTGTTCCATTTGTATAATTCAGTGAATAGTTTGGCGATTTGTACAATTTGACAAAATTGGTCTATGGGATAATCAAGTAGTACCAAAAGTAATATATATATGGTATATATGTTTGAAATTGAAAATTAACTTCAAAAAATTAGAAATGATTTCTTTTTAATCATCCAATTTATTTTCTTAATTTTTTTATTATAAAAACTTATATTTATCTACATCTATATAATAAAAATCTAAGTCCTATATGCCAGGCGACCAATTTGGTACTTTAATGTTAGCCAAGCACAGGTGATAAGTTTCCAAATAGTGTTCTATTCCCATCATTTCATGTATATTATAAAAATCCAAGTCATGTGACTGTCATAAACAACTACAAGCTGATTCCATCGCTTTTCATATGCAAGGTTTCCATTCTGATTAAAAAATCAAAGTTATTTTCTGAAACTCGCCACTTGGCATTTTTTTCCCCAGTAGTAAATTAAAACAATATTTTGAAGTTGAAATTAAATGTCATGGTTTGCAGCATTATTTAATATTTTCATTTCTTTTTGTTACTATTCGGTATTCGGTTTGCTTGTAGGCCGAATATTCGGCATTTGGCCAAAATCACTATTCAGTGCATCCCTAATAATTAAGTAAAGTGATAAATTAAAATGGTAAAAAACAAGATAATTTAAAAAACGATTTAACTTTTAAAACTTAAAAAAAAAATAATAATAATGTATAATTAAATATACACTATAAAGATCAGTTACATTTTCCTTGAGCTATTCAACTTTTCTCATAAAGGTACCATATTAATTCACATCAAAATCATAAATAAAGAAATTTTAGAAGAAAGAAAGAAAAAAGAAGAAGAAAAAAACTTACCGAATATTTAATTTTTTTTTATCTTTAAACAAAGAAAAAAAAACATTTTAGTAACTCCAGAGTTATTACAGCAGGATTAAAATTCTAAAATTAATTTATTTTAGTCATTTTTCTAATTTGAATAAGAGTTTGGTGATCATCCGTAAACATTTTTGGATTAAAAACAGCTAGCAGTCATAAATTGGCATCAGAGCTCTTGTCCATTGGCATCAAACCTCTGTGCTTTCCAGAATTTCAGTCTAGCTGGTACACACTCAAAAGCAGAGATCAAATAACACCCCATAATGCTTTTAAAAGTGGCACCGGCTGGACACTATAACTTGTTGTCTGAGCGAAGCGAAGTCTTTATACTCAGAGATACGTAACGATATTAAAAGTAAAAAAAATTCTTTCGTCAAGCAAATCTCAAAAAGTACTTGTCGGATTTTGATTCTGTTTGTACCAATAGGTACCTATGAAGGTAATCTGGTGAATGCACCTACTTTTAAAAATTAATTCCAAATAGTTCAAAAGTTATATTAAAAAAACTGATAAAAAAGCACAATTTATTTGCATACGTCATAGAAATTTGGTGAGCGTGATTTTCACCAGCTGGATATTTTCGTAGATAACCGAATCAGTACATGGAGTAAATAGTAATCATTTACGCACTCAGAAATATTGAATGCAATAAAACATTTTAAAATTTAATCATGCAGGAAAATAAAATTTATTTTTTTATATTAAAAAAAATATCATAAAAACTTTGATTTTGAGATTTTGTGATAATCTCTTAATAGCATTTTTCGATCGCTAAAAGAATGTTTTATATATTTCGCGTGTGAAAATTAGAAACAATTACGTTTTTAAATAAAAAGTTTCTTTTATGACATCATTTTCCCTTTATATTTATTTTTATTGCATGTTATCTTTTAACTTATATTTTGTTTGTGTGTGGAAGTCAATTCTGGTCACTAATTTTTCGGCACGGATACTACAAGCGCGTCAGATTTGGCGTATTTTTTTTTCAAAGCCCATTTGGCGAAAACTCCGTTTTCAAATAATGCTTACATGCACATTTTTAAATTATTTCCTATTTTCAAAAAGAACTTACAGTAAATAAAATAATAATAACAATTAATAACTATAAAAAGAAATATCTTATGTAATAAAAAAAGGAAATGAAAGTAAATAAACATTTTATGAGTAAATAAACAAATAATAAATAAATACAGCCGGGTTACCATCTCAGGTAAAATAATGCCATTTTGACGCCTATTATGTACCCTGGTGCATATGTGACAACTTTTCCCATTTTTCATCCATTTCCTGTTGACATACAACTTTGAAATTTGGAATATGTATGCATACCTGGGAGCAATACTGGAATTAGAAGTTGATTTTTTTTAATTCGATCCAAAAAGGGGCATCGGGGGCTATTTTTTAAAGATTTATACAATTTATACTGCATAAAGGAGCCACTTACCTATTTTTATATACAAGAAGAAGTAAGTGGTACATAAAAACAATTATAGTATACATAAATAAAATACTTGAGATAATATACTAGAGATATAAGCACCGGGTTTGGCGAGATTTTTTATGCCAATTAGGCGAAAACGTCGTTTTGATTACCAGATACATATAGCATGCTATAATAACACGTTATTTATGTATTTCAAAATGAAACAAGTTGGAAATTGCTCTTGAAGCGTAGCAAATGAGGTGCGTTCGTACGATAACGAAGATTTAAAAATATTACTCTCATATATCAATCTCATAAAATTGTAAATAGTGAATTAGAATTAAAACGCTCATCAAACAATGTTCTCCCTGTACCATTATGTAATGGAATACTTTTGTGTGGCTTTTTAAATCAATAACAAATGTTCTTTGTACCCTAAATTATGTAAAATGTATATTATAATATGTACTTCATAGTTGCATATAAATTTTATTAAGTTCGAATGAGTGTAACACCATTAAAATGCATTTGAAACATTTTTCCCCATTGACCGTAATGTAATGGATTACTTTTGATTGTCCCTGTAATTGATCTATGCATCCGATTTTGATAAAATTTGAAAAGACTCGGCAAAATTATGTAATAATTATGTATTTTACATTTCAAGCGTATAAAATACATTTGAAACTTTTTCCCCATTGACCATAATGTAATTGAATACTTTTGATTGCCCCTGTAATTCATCTATGCACCCGATTATCAAAAAATTTTAAATAACTCGACAAAATTACATAATAATTATGTATTTTAAATTTCAAACGATTAAAATGCATTTGAAGCTTTTTTTCCCCATTGACCGTAATGTAATGGAATACTTTTGATTGCCACTGTAATTGATCTATGCATCCGATTTTCATAAAATTTGAAATGACTCGACAAAATTATGTAATGATTATGTATTTTTAATTTCAAACGATTCGGTTGGGCAGTTTTTGCGTTGTTATATGCGGACAGACGGACGGACTGAACGACCACTATAGATGCTATGTATTTACATAATTATGAACGCACCTAAAACAAATTGGAAATTGCACGTGAAGCGTAGCAAATGAGGTGCGTTCGTACTATAACGAAGTTTTAAAATATTCAGATCTTGCTGATATAGTAGAGCGGACTTTGGATACAGTATAGTGGTCGAAATCTTTTTGTTCCTGTAAATATGCAGGGAATAATTTTTATTATATACTTCATTAACGTATATCTTATTCATAAAATGTGAAATAGTTTAATATAATTAAAACACGCCCCAAACAATGTCTCCCCGTATAACATTATTTAGTGGAATACATTTGTGTGGCCCTGTAAATAAACAAGTATTCTTTACATCCCAGATTGTACAGAATGTATAATTTAGTACATACTTCATAGATTCATGTCAATTCTATTAATTCAAATGAGTGTAACACCATTTAAATGCATTTGAAACTTTTTTCCCCCATTGATCGTAATGTAACGGAATACTTTTGATTGTCCCTGTAATTGATCTATGCAACCAATTTTCACAACATTTGAAATGACTCGACAATATTATGTACAATTATACGTTTTAAATTTCAAACGATTAAAATGCATTTGAAACTTTTTTCCCCATTGACCGTAATGTAACAGAATCCTTTTGATTGTCCCTGTAATTGATTTATCCATCCGATTTTCAAAAAATTTGAAATGACTTGACAAAATTATGTTATAATTATGTATTTTAAATTTCAAACGATTCGGTTGGGTAGTTTTTGCTTTGTTATATGCGGACAGACGGACAGACAGACGGACGGACGGACTGAGCAACAACAATAGGTGCTACGTATTTACATAATAACGAACGCACCTAAAAAGGAAAACGAAACATTTTCTGTTATTTAAAAGAAAAAAAAAGAAATAACAATCAATAAATGATAATATTTTTAGAACAAACAATTTATTATAACATTTATATGATAACCAGCATGTTAGGCAACTGAACGCCATTTTGGCACCAATTAGGTACCTTGGTCTGTATAGGGCATATATGTGCCATATTTATTTGTAAAACTGAGCATGAACGTTTACCAAGTGTGTTTTCATAGTCGCTTATATCTTTTTGCAACATAGCGCACCTTTCAAAGCCAAAACTGCACAAAAGAAAAAAAAATCAATATTTGCAGTTTTTTTTTTTTCCATGTAATACACATTTTGTAATCAATAGGCTCGATAAATAAATAAGAGGAAGTAATAATAGCGTAAGTCAAAACATTTTATTTCAGCATCAAGGAATTGTATCGTAGTTACACATGTGGAAAAAAGCTGCTTTTGGCCAAAAAACGTTGTCTTCACTAAATTTGAATTCGATTAAAAAAAGTACTGTGATTAATTAAAATGTTATAGGCAGAACTGCCAAGTCTCCGGCATTTTGGCTCGTCAGACCTCGTTTTTTTTTTGCTTTAAAAGTTGATATTTCATACGACGTCTATTTTGGATTCGTCGTTTTTCCATATTTGATAGTATACGTCTACTCGTTTTGTAACTTTCTTCTTTATTAACAGCGACATTTGGATTTCCTATTTTAATAAAAATTCTTCTAAATACAAAAAATTTTGTTAAAATAAATAAATAAATTAAATACTGACATCTATTGCTCAAAGCACAATATTTTTCCTATTGAGTTAATAAAAATCAGTAAAAACATAATTTTTATGATAATAAAAAGATGACTTATGTAATAACAGTGTCATATATTATGTACGTTATGGATTAAGTATGAATATTTCTCCACCATTTATAAATAATAATAATAATAAAATAAAATGCGGACAGACCAAAGTCTATATTTGACTGAAAACAACAACCATTTTCTAAATGCTTTAAAAAAATGGCCAATGAAAAGTGATATTTCAAAAGTATTATGAAATTAGTTAAAAACCATTTATTTTATACTAAATGAATAAAATATTAATATTTTTAATGAAATAAATGGGATTTGAAATATTATTGGAAATTTATCACCATAGGTGTATTAATATTACAATCAGTATCTTGTATGCAAAATGGAACAATTAGTAAATACTTTTTGTACCCGAAAAATGGTCATTGCTTTTTTTAAGGTTAAAAAGTAGATTACGAAATATTCCCATACAGAGATGCCAAGCCCCTGCTTATTGCACAGCAGAATTTTCTTATAGGAAAAGTTATTTTTTAAATCCGCAGAATGTTCCAATTTAATAAAACATTTTCTGTATTAAAGTACCGGTATCCAAAATGCCGGAGACTTGGCAGTTCTGCCTATAACATTTTAATTAATCACAGTACTTTTTTTAATCGAATTCAAATTTAGTGAAGACAACGTTTTTTGGCCAAAAGCAGCTTTTTTCCACATGTGTAACTACGATACAATTCCTTGATGCTGAAATAAAATGTTTTGACTTACGCTATTATTACTTCCTCTTATTTATTTATTTGAATTTCAAATAAGATGACTCTAAATCGTATTTTTTAAATGTACGGAAAAAATGCATTTCGAGAGAGGGCGAAAAGAACAATATTTGGCGATTTATTACCTGCGTTTGACTAAGTGTCTTACTACCTTGTATTTAATACTTTTCTCAATACTTCGCTGTTATATGGACTTAGGCGCTTTTATAAAAAGTTTAACGTAATTCAAGCTTAAGAAAGTGAGTTTTTTACTGAATAATACAAATTAATGAAAAATGAATACTAAGAAATACTAATAACAGAAAAATGAAGCATTATATTGATCTGTGTATATTTAAAAATGCATCTGCTAGCACTAATTAGATAATTTATGTGTATATAATAGGAGATAAATAGCTTTTGATTTTGTATTTCTATGCTATAAAGCATTAACGTTTGTGTGTTTTTCGTTATCATTGGGAGTACCTAGCCGATTTAAAAAATAATGTGGGCAAAAAATGTTGGTAACCACCTTTGCTGCAAAATATACTATATTTTGCGTAGAAACAATAATCACCATCAATGCACGAGTAAAAAAAGTTCTAAAATTGAGAATTCTTTTATGTTGATATGACTAAAAATTTTAAAATTTTTTTTTTGGTGGCAACTTTTAAGATATAATATTCTCGTTATGAACGATTTCTAAAACATTCGACAGTTTAATTTCACAAATTAAAATTTTTTTTTTTCTAGAAAAAGTTTTAAACCCAACTTATTGAGAATATTGAAATTTCTAGGATACTGTTGGGATCAGAAACTATAACTTTGGCATCACAGTAACTTATAAGATGTAAGTGCTTGTTTAGGACAATTTTTAAAAAAAGGATTGCTTAACTCTTATCGACAACCTCATTGCATCCGTGGCAAACAGATATTCAACATTATAAACTATTCGGAGGGATTTCACACCTTATAAAATACACTCCATTCTCTTCAAACATAATAGTTTATGTTATTTATAGTTTCTCAAATCGGTGCGAAGCTTCTGTTTATGCGCATGACATCATTTCAAAGAGTTATATTTCCAATATTGGAAAAATTAATGTTTTATTTTCTGTATTACTTTTAACATTTTGCATATTTCCAATTTTATATCCATGCATGGTTTGCTTTTCTTTTATAAAAATAGTATATGCAACTTTATATATAAGATTTTGTAATTCTAAGATTCAATATGCTTATTTTCATCATATTTTATCACAATGAATGACCAATTAAAGGTAACATCTCATTTTCTTTACTTATCGCAAGTTATTAAATGTGTATTCTCAGCAATATCGCTCAGACTAATCCCTCTGAGGGAAGTCCTAGTAATCTTTGTCATTAGATCCTATAGACTCTTGCACATGCTTCACAGTGGACAAAAATTGAAAAATCAACTGAAAAATAAAATAAATAATATTACAATTATAATAATAGGGTTTCATCATGTAAGAAATATTTTTCTGTTTCTAAAAAAAACACAAGAGTCTATTAAACATTAAATATCATAAAAAAGAATAACTGACATAATAAAGTTTAAAGGGAGGAGGGGGGGGGGAAGGTACTTTTTGATTAGCCAAATGCCAGTGTTATATAAACATATATAATAACAGTGTTATCGCTGACATTTGACCAACATTAGTAATTTGGCTAATTAAAAATAAAAAACATTCGCCAAACAGAAAAAGTATTAGCCAAATAGATTTGCAGTGTAGCACAAAAAAATCTTTAATTCTTTAATAAACCCTAGAGGTCTGCATGGGCCGAAATTTCCAGGCCCGGGCCAGGCCCGAATGAAAGAAATATTGGCCTGACCCGGCCCGGCCCGAAAGTTAAAAATTCGGCCCGAGCCCGGCCCGAACGAAAAAAATAATGGCCCGACCCGGCCCGGCCCGAAAGTTAAAATTTCGGCCCGAGCTCGGCCCGGTCCGGAAAAAATTTTAAATTTCGGCCCGAACCCGGCCCGGCTCGAGTGAATTTCTACAGAACATTGATCTTTAATCTTATGGAAGAGTTCTGACAAAAAAAAAATTATATTAGTCTTTTTTTTTTTCATGTTTATAATCTCCATTTATGCAGAAGTGCCGTAGGCTGCGATATTTATGCTTTTAAATGAATCTTTGTTTGTTGTATGTAAATTGTTTCAGTTATCACTAGTATTATTAATCCATATTCCCTGTAATGGAGACAAAAAATCGAAAAAGCGGTATATGGTAAAATTTCCAAAGACGAAATCGCTTTGGAACGAAAAAAAATGCATTCCCTCCTTAACAGATGCAAATGTTTAATATATTTTTTTTCTCCCGTATTGTTGTATTCATTTTGCATGGATGCACATTTTAAAAGAAACTTTCAGTTTTCAGTTTTAAAAAAAAATTCTGTCATAATCATGTTTTTTTTTTTTTTTTTTTTTTTTTTTTGTGTGTGTGTGTGCGTGTGTGTTTAATTCTATTTTAAAATGCCTAGTAATCTACGATTCTTTAAAAGGAATAAATTCTAATGTTTAATTGTAGAATAATGACGGCTTAAAAGTATATGCTTTTTTTGCAGAAATTTTTGGACAAAGCCAAATATTACTGATTTATAGAAAGTCGAGAAAAGGATTTTCATATAGGAAGATTCATTAGGAACTGATTATTTTGGTCCATGAAAACTAGGAAGAATGGAATCAGTCTCGGCTTCGTACGGAAAAAAAAAGTTAGGCCCGGCCCGATACTCCAGCAAGAAAATTAAGGCCCGAGCCCAGCCCGGCCCGAAAAGATTGGTGACTAGGCCCGGCCCGAAAGGATTAGTGACTAGGCCCGGCCCGAGTCTTCAGAAGTAAGGCCCGAGCCCGGCCCGGCCCGAATGCCATTATTGGAAATCGGCCCGAGCCCGGCCCGTGCAGACCTCTAATATACCCGATTTTTTTCAATATATTCTAAAATAACCTAAGTTTTTATAACTGCGAAAACGATTGTTATTAATCTAATTTCAACTATCTGCTACAAGTATATGAAAATATGGGTACTTCTAGGTTATCCTGTTGACCAAAAAATTATCGCCAAATTATAAGATTAAATGCCAATAATGGATGATCGTAAATGTCACATTCAATGACATTAAATACGATTCACATGTTTAAAATGTCATTGATTTTTATTTAGACTTTTTCTTAATATTTTTATTTTGTTTTTGTTTTTTCGTTATTTGAAATGAAAATTTTGTCAATATGTATAATTTGGTTATTATTTAAGTGATTTGTATAATTTGACGAAATTGGTCAATGGGATAACAGAGTAGTACCAAAATATGTATATATTAAAAATATGTATATATGCAAATGTATGAAAAATGAAAAAGAAAAGAAAAGAAAAAAAAGTATAGCAATTTGGTGAATCTAATCGCTTGTTTTCTCGCCAAATGGAGAATTTAAGCGCAATTTGGTGCATTGATGAGCGGCAGCGAGAACTCTGCTATTAACACAGACATCCCAGCTAACAAAGAAAAGAAAAAAATAGCACTTCAACACAATATAATGCCACTAAAGCCTGTATTTGACTGCATCTGTATAAAAAAATTGCAAAATAAGAGTGGATGGCATTCTTTCATCACAGAATATGGAAAATTACTTAAAATTATTGAGGATATAATAAGTTAGATAAATAGATAAAATCAAATCAGATACAGAGAAATGATATCATGTTGAAGTAAGAAAAGATTTTAGTAATCCAAGAACAATATTAGATAACAACAAATTTTATTACATAATTCTTGCCTGAATTTTAAGAAAAATTTAATTTAAGTATAATGATAGCGATTTAATAAATAATAAAAATCCTCTGTTTGCAATCATCAACGTGCAACATGAACATAAAAATTTAAACAAATAACCAACAGACACATTATATGCTGATGCAACTTGACAACTCAGAAATTTTTTTTTTGTTAGAAAAGCAACAGTTTTTCAGCCTATGCTCAGATTGTTTTGTAATAAATAGTTTGAAAATAAAAAAACTCAAAATTTTGAATTCAAGATCAAAACTATAAATAATTATAAAACATTTGTTCATTTGATGATTTATTAGATATTATAAATATTAAACAAAGACTTAAATATATTATAAAATAAGGATTAAATGTTTAGCCAGCATAAGTGAGTCGTTACATAACTTTATTCAGAAAAAATATAGGAAAATATTCTTTCTGCAAGTAAAAGCCTTTAATAAAATGCAGTTATTTTACTCACATTAAGTTGTGCATATAAAAGTAATTTAGACCTCCCCTCCCCTGAAAAAAACAAATTTTAGATAACTGTTTACTTTTTGAAAGTAGAATTAGCATTAACCTGGGAGAACTAGCTACATGAGATTTTCTTTCTCCGTCGTACCTTTTTTAAGGCAGTTATTTAAAACATTTTTTATTGTAATAAAATTTCAAAATAGGATTTCGATAGCTTTATCTTTTTAGTGAATAAAAGTACTAAGCCAAACCAAAAGGTTGATATTAAGTGAATGTAAAGTAAAAAAAAAAAAAAAAAAAAAAAAAAAAAAAAGCAATCGGGCACTGTGAGAGAAATTCTCACTAGTGAGTTCTCCCGGGTTAAAAACAAGAACAGAAAACTAGTTCTAAACATAACAAAAGTAGTAACAGAAAATTTAAAATTTTAGTTATGTGAAGAAATAGTCATTTATTTTAAAATAATGATATAAGATGTGTATACCTATTAGCAAAATATTATTCGTATATTACAAATAATGCAAAAAATTCTTCTAGTAAGGCTGCATAATTTTTTTCATTTCAAGTTTACAAATTTTCCACATCATGTGTAAATTTTAATTGACAAGTGCAAAATCAAATTTTTAACCTTCTTTGATACTAATAATTTTAGATTATAAATAAAATACTTTAGATAGCTCAAAGCGACTACTGTAGCCTATATAAAATTTAAATTTATTTGCAAAATATCACATGAAAGTTTGATTGTGAAACTGTAAAGTACAACACGTATTAAGCATCGGAATGTAAAAAATTGAAGCCAGTGTAATTTATTTAAGTATATTTCAATAATAACTTTAAAAAATAAATAAACACAAGCAGACAAAATATTACTTATGTAAATAAACACACTTAAAGCACAATTTTTTAAGTTATATGAAACTACAAAGGCTATTTAGAAATATTAGATAAGTTCAATTTAATAAGACAAAATTTCAAAATACATAAGAAAGATCGATAATGTTAAATAAATACTGTCAAATATTGCCAAGTCATTTAAACAATTCTAATGGTACATCAATATTTAGATCGCATTAAATATATAAATTTACTACATAAAATCTGAATACAATATATATATAGCGTGTAAAAAAAGCAGAATCTAAAATAGAATATATTTTTTTTAACCATAATACAAAATAAAACTAACTTTTACCTTAATTTCTGTAGATAATAATAATTATTATAAATCAATCTGCTGGGAAACATTCACATTTTGATTCTAAAACTGGGATTAATAAAAAAAAATAATCACAAATAATGTAATTTACCTCGAAACACGCAATAAATATTTAATGAACAATATTTGTTTACATCCACCTCGACATCCGCCATTGCTTATTCCGCTCTCCGAACGATATTCCAGCTACTTCTGACTAGCCGTAAAAAAATATCAGATATTCCGCATATTCGAGATGCCTGAATTCCGGATTCCGCCGGATTTTGAGGGGAGAATAGCTCATCTCCGGAATAACATCCGGAATCACTGAATTCAGTACGATATTCCGATTCCGCAAGAGGGGAGAATAAAGGTGTTCGACTCTTTGATTCCGAATCCCAAACTGAGTTGAAGTGAAAGTTCGACTCTTTTGAGTCGAGTTGGTTAACTAACTAGGAGTCGATAGTTCGATTCACTTGGAAGGAGTCGAAATTTAGAGTCGACTCTTCGACTCCTTGGCCAACTCTAATTTAAATAAGCGTATCTCTATTTTATTCCAATTCATCTTGCGGTCTGTGTTTTTAAATTTTTTAATACAGGGTCCCTATCCCAGGAATGCTTACGATTGCACTTACGTATATAATCGGATAAACCGTTTTCTTTTCGGAAGGACTGTTGCTGAACTTTGCAGCTTAACACATTTCCGGCGGTAAACAAGAATTCTTGTTTTTATTCACTAAACATCATTGACGGAGGGCGTGGCTTCTACCTTACAAAAAATGCATTCATATCAGTGTATTTATACTTTTTTTTAAAGATTGGAAGACATTATGTCTCATTCATGCAAATCCATACTGTTAGACTTTGTTTTTAAGGATTACTCAAGATGTGCTCAACTACTACTCATAGACAGGACGTGGAGTTGCTTCGCTACCATGCATATCCTGTAATGCCTTCACATTTTCATGTTCATCCATAAAAAAAATGAAAGTCCTCTACTGACGTATAAACTTCAGAAACCTATATCAAAAACCAATTTACGGAAAACTTTCAAAAGAGGGTGGAGCTTCCACTGCTTTTCAACTCAAATTAAATAACAAGTTGAATGTAGATTCTGCCATTGCAGAATTCAATTTCGCCTCCAATTAAAAAAAGAAAAAAAAACGATAGAGATCTTTTAGAAGGGCGACCCGGTTTAGAATGCAACGAACTAACTTCATTTTTCTTGTGTTTATCAATATAATAGCAAACAAAACGGCGTGAAATACCCAATTGATTAGCAATTTCTCTCTGAGACTTTGGAATTGCGGAATAATAAAGATACAATTTGACGTGCTACTTCTTCATTGACTAGATTCATCAAAAAACTGATTTTTTCTTTAGTTTAAACGCCTTTTTTTATAGACTCTGAGAAAAAGGAAATGCATTTTAACAATAAAATTGTATGAATGTCTCGTTTTAACGGCCAGATTACGAAACTAGTCGTTGGGGCCACCGTAATACTTACTTGTCTCAAAGAAATAGCATCGAAGGCTAATACATACCGTAATGCTTACCCAATACTTACGATATTACTTATCGTAATACCGTAATACTTACTTATCATGGATATGCATTATATAATATGTGAAAATAAAATAGGTGAAAACTATTTATAAAATGCATTGTAATTCCAAAACAAAATTTAAACGTACATTTAAATATTCTTAATATACATAGTAATGCTCCATTAATGAATTGCTGATGAACCCATTTCGACAAATTATGTAAAATACCAAACTACACAAGTAGTACGGGATTGCGTAAAAGAAATATCCTTATAACTCCAAAAACAATAATAATATTAACTAACAGTTTACTGCGTCAGATTAAGTGTCTCAATTGCAATTAAAGCATATCTTTGAATTGAACTTTGAAGAAAATACAGGGTCATGAAAAATCGAAGAATGTGGAAAACAGGATTATAAATATCTCCGCAACTATTAATCCGACCGACTTCGTTCTTGATGCAAAATGTGTGTTGTTTTATTGCCTTTTACGTCCTTTCCTTAAAATAAAAAAAAAATCGAAAAATTTTATGTACATTTCATCAGAACGAATTTTTCGAGAGTCCGAAAAAATAGTTCCGGATAATCGAGGTTACTGATATTAAATAGGCTTTGTCCTATTCTTACTTACTAAGTACATACAAAATTTTAAGTCTCTATCTCCATTTGTTCGTGAGATAGAGCGTTTACAGACAGAGAGACAGACGGACGGCATTTTTTTTTAAATATGTTTTTCGGAATCTCCAGTATCTAAAACGTGTAAATCCGTCAATTTTTTTCGATTTATTATTTATATTTGAATATTCGATGTTAAATTATATTTCTTTTCTCTCTTTTCTAACTATATATATATATATATATATATATATATATATATATATATATATATATATATATATATATGCAAATTCACTAGCTTAAGACATCATATCGTAAAATGAAAATTTTATGGGTAGTCACTGAAATAACTATATTATTTTCATTAGTATTATTTTAAGTATGTTATGAAAAATGTTTTTAATGAACTACTAAGAAAAAAGTAATGTAAAATTAATTTGGATTTAAATTTTAACAAAAAAAAAAAACAAAAAAAACAAACAAACAAAAAAAACTGTACTATTTTTTAAAGTCTAAATGTAAAAGCATCTGTATATTTTTATGTAACATGCTCTTAAATATTTATTTATAAAAATAAGTTAAATAAATTTGCATCTTTTTTGTTATTTCTTATAGCGGTATCACGCGTACTCTTTTCGCAGAACTTTTGCCCCAATACAACATTACAATCAGCAAAAAGTCGAGTGACCTTGATATAAGGGTGAATCTGCTCGCTATTTTTGCTTACCGAACGTTTCCAGCATAGCACGGAAAATGTTGGCAATTCATTCACCCCTGATCAACTGACCAATAGGAGCGGAGCGAGAAATTAAATAACCCGGCGAGAAGTTTGAGAAATCGGTTTACGGAACACGCAGCAAGATCGACGATTGTGTTTTGTAAAATGCTTGTCGAAAAAACTTTCTCTGTGTGATACAGCTCTTACACACACACAAGAAAAAAATCATCTACATAATTAAACAAGATTTTGATAAATGTATTTAAAAATAACTAATTAAAATTGTTAGAAATTATTTGTTATTATTATTATTTTCTCTTCATTTCCGCTTTATTAAATATAAATTCAAAATATCAGAAAATCAGGTAAAAACGCCCACTTTGACACTATTTTCTGAAAGATTTACCTCCCTTCCCTCAAAAAATGAGGGAAATGAGTGCGATTTCTGAACACCTTCTAGTTTTATGCGTTTCCGACAAAAATAAATTAAATGTTATGTCATAAAGTTGGCCTCTCATATTTACAAACAGCCCTATCAAGATACAAAACTAATGAATCATAGAAAAGCTTTTATTTGATTTCTTAAGTAATAAAAATAATTAGATTTGATTTTTCCATGAATAGCCGTAATTTTTTTTCAATTCACTGCATGACATCATAAACTAGTAAATCTGAAATAAATTTTCTTTAAAGTAAAAAAATAAATACAAGTAAAATATGAAATAAATAAAATATGTTAACAGAATGTTATATGTTAACAGTTATGTTTAACAGAAGCTAGTTGTAAGTCAAGATACACATGCATTCTTAAATAAAACTTCAATGTTAAAACATATAAATTAAATATTTGATATTAACATATATCCCCCACCTCTGTCTCTCTTTATTTTATTTTATTTAAAGATATGCATTTTTCTGAAAGAAAAAAAAAATGTAAAATTAATTTAAAGAATCTTTCAAGATTTTATTATTTTAGGATTAACCAGTAGTTGCGCCGTCAAACAACCAAGGACCAACCAATTTAGTGGGAGGGGTAATCGCACATGAGGTAAAGATTCAGTGTGTCTACGCCCTTTTCATTGAAATAAATAAATTGTGATGGAAAGTTTAGTTATGTAATTTAACACAGATGTAAGATAGTTTCAGAAAATGTAATCTGACGTTCATAAATTAATTATAAACCTGATTAACAGTATTCACCAAACATCAATTCTACCTGCTAGAATAATATACATCGATATAGAAAACTATTCGTTTCTTGCTAAATTCAAATATTTGTGAAAAAAATCTGTAGTATGTACAATTTTATGAGGTAATTTTATATTTAGATTATTGAAGGGATATGTGTTATTGTTAAACGACCGTGTGTACAAAGATTTAGATATATTAGAGTGAATTCTAATATAAACACAGTGGTTGAATTATGATTGCCAAAAAAACAGAATTAAAAATGATAATGAATTAAAAATAGGAATTTACCTCATATCACCGAGTTATTACAAGGAACAGTATATATTAAAAATTCATTCAGTGAACGAAATGGGATATTGTTATTCGTTAGTGAGCTTTTAAAATCTGTTAGGAGCTCTCTTAAAATGAAAAAACAGCTTTAAAATAAATCTACTCACATCAGCTAAATTATCTAGTTATAATTATTTTATTTAAAAGTGCATTCTCCTTACAATGTCTTATCAATTTTCGTTTCTCTACCAAATACTTTAATAAAAAACGAGCTAGAACCTCGTTTTCATTAAGTTCGTTATCCCCGTTCCTCGTTTATCCCTTCCATAACATTACTCCAAAACGAAAAACACACGGATCGTACAAGATGCATGTTAAAATAAGGTGAAGCAAAACTTCCGTAGATGTAATGTAAAATGAGTCCGTTTGCGTAATTCTATCGTTGGTTGCAAGGTGATTACATTGAAAAATAAACCCTTTAGAACATGCAATCTTTGTATTTCTAGAAAGTAGAGATGGCCTTCTATAAATTCCTATTTAATCTATATGAAACTTTACACATGCGCTTTCATAAATAATAAACACCTCTACAATAATACAAATTTAAAATTACAAAATGAAATTGATCCGTACTTGAGATTTTTTTGCATAAGTGTTTGAATTACCAAGTCAAGATTAATTTCCATTATTTATTTATTTATTTATTTTTTTATTTTTAGCATTTAAAACTTATGTTTTGTGAATACTGCTTTAGTTGCATTTATAAACACCAGATGTCATTTGCAATATATATATTACTCTGGGTTAAATAACATGATAAAAATTTTCTTTTTAATTTATTTATTTCCTTTTAAAGGGCGGGGTCACACTGAATCTACTGCTCATAAACAATCCTCTCGCTTAATTCATATATATATATAATAAGCGAGATATTGGAAAAGAAGAGACTTACGGCAACGCCCCCTGACAATCTGAGAAACATCTATAACGTTATTTTGCCTCTAAAAATAAAGAAAAACGTTAATCGTTCGTATTGAAAGTAAGTCTGCACTTAATTATTTCACATTATTTCGCGTAAGAAAAGTAATTTTGCAAATTTCTTTATTAATTTATATATATATATATATATATATATATATACACATATATATATGTTTGTATATATATATATATATGTGTATATATATATATATGTATATATATATATATATGTTTTTTCCGTTGTTAGTTTTCTGCTAAATTTGCATAGTAGGATACGTTATGCAGTTTATTTTTTAATAATTTTACGCAGAAAACATTATAAGAAATCATACTTTTTTTATTTATCAATTTCATACCAACTTAACAAAATAAATTTTATGATTTGAAACGGGGAAAAAAAAAGAAATAAATAAACTCTCAATCGTCTTGCATTTTCTGGGTTTAATTATTTATGTAGCGCGTGTACTTATGCCTTTTTATTTAAATTTCTTATTTTTCATTATATATATGCGTCTGTATATTTGTATTTTAGTGGATTTCGGCTTTTCATTAGAATTACGATATTTTCACCAAGTTAATTATAAACAGAAATTTCGTTCTAAACATCTTTCTTTTTTCTTTTTCTTTCTTTTTTTCTCTTCCGTGATATAAAAAACAATAAATTTACATTTAATTTTAGATCTATAATCATCCAAATAATTAGTTGTAAATTATTCAGTTAGATCACAGCCAAACTCGATTTTTCCCCTTCCTTATACGATCTTCCAATCACTCCTTAGTTTCGGAATCATAAAATAATTATAGTTACTGGCAGATCGCGTGAATACAAACTGTATATGGGTCATTTTCACCATTCACTTCCCGTAAAGCATGGTGACTTCACTGCAACGTCGTTGTGAAGTCACATTGTGACTTTGTGACCATCGATTGTCGATATGACGTCACGTGACGTCGATGTGAAGTCACAATGACTAAAATGTGAAGTCGTTATGGCCGTTTTACAGCTCTTTTGTGACGTTTCACAAAGTGGTCACAATATGACAAATTTGTGAAAAATGTGTCATTTGTGACTAATTTGACATTAACATTGTGACGAAACTGTGACAAAAGCGACGATATTTAAATTGCCAGAAACATGTTTTTTAAAGTAAATAAAATGTTTTGAAGGATATTTATAAATTTCTAAAGATTTTTAAGAAAGTCACATCTCAGTCACAATATGACGTCACTGAGTGGTGGCATTTTGGTCACAGATGTGATGTGAACAAAGTGACTCACAGTGACGTCACTGTGACGTCACTGTGACGTCACTGTGACTATGCATGCTATTCATATGACCTGCATATGACCATGCATGCTATAGGGTTACATTTCATGGTAACGGACTTGACATTTCAAATAAAACTATTAGAAAAGAACTAGCTTGTATAATTTCTAACTTAGATAATAATGCACATACCTTCTGAAACTAACAACTAACTAGTAAACAACTAGTAAACAATACTAACTGGGAAACTAACTAGTAAACAATATTTAATTACAAAATTGCAAAAATAATTATTTTAATATTAAAATTTGCGGTAACAGACTTGACAGTGAAAAAAAAAAATACCAACATTTGAAAGCTTATTTTTGCCACTATTACATTGCTTCATAATTAAGTAAAAAATGGCAAGTAGTAGTTGCCTGAATAGTTTAACTATATCGCTGAATATTTGTTGCTAATTTTAGGCAGAATTAAAAACCTATTTTGACTAAAATAATCACATGGTAACGGACTTGACGCAAAGTGAGGGACAAAAAATTTCTGTGAATATCTTAAAGAAAATATCTCTTGTAACAAATTTTTTCATCATTATAGAACACTAACAGGTCATTTAAAATAACTAAATCTCTTTATTTAAAAAAAGTTAAAATAGGTTTAAAAAAAACCCAGTTAATTACATAAAACTTGGAATGCGACAAGCATTTTTGCATATAATCACAATTTTAAAGATTTATATCTCCAAAATTTTTATTGACTTCTTAAATATTTCATATTAGAAATATTCAATATAATCTTCTTTAGCTAATGCATAGCTGAAATCAGACTTTAAATGTTAATTTATGATTGAATTTTTTCTTTTTACTCTTGGACAGCATAAGTAAGCGAAATTTGAAAATGGCCCATATAATGGTTATTAAATGTTACTTTATACATAAAATTTCGAAACACGTTGTTGTATATGTGTTATAAAAGGTATATATAATATTTGTGTATTTTTTATCGGTGTTTTGTACACTAAAAACAGGAAAACTGAAGGATTCAAAGATAAAATAAACAAATACAATACAAAAATTTATATACTAAATAACACGCTTATATAATACGAAAGACAAAGATTATAAATAAGTTTCTTCATTTAATTATATGTAAAATCCTGATTGCTTGAAACATTGAGAATTCCGAAAGTAAAATATACAAATTTTTTTTATTTACTAGTTTTAAAATATTAAGAAAATAAAATAAAAAAAACTTAAAAAAAAGCCCCAACCTTTTCTCAAATCAGGATAATTTTTTAAACACTTGAATTATTTTTGCACCAGACTTCGGATGGAAAATTTAGGTGCCTTAAACCCTTCGCGACGGGAGCCTTTTGCGAAATTTTTACTGTTTTGCCACCAGTTTTAAAATACGGAAATTTGTTCCTTCTTAAATTAAGAAAATGCTCCAATTCAATAACACAAATTTTACAGTATAATTTTACCGGTGAGTTTAAAGGAGGATTTTTAAGCTTTTTGCGGCACGTATACGTGTCGCTCGTCCCCAAGGGGTTAACCCTTTCCGGCACGGGCAAAATCTGTACCAAGATGAGAAATTATCGACTGACACCGGAATTCACAAAGGAATTTTTTAATATTTTGAACTGCTTAATTTAAGCCCTTAATGTAAAAGCAAAATTTTACCACAATATTACTAGTGCCGTTTGCAAGTTTGGAATTAAAATTAAGTATCCCAGACCGGGCACAGTGTGCTGGAAAGGGTTAAGTTGATAGCGAACAACTGAAAACGAAATATTCAGGGGGAAAAAAAAAACAATAAACATAGATTTTTATCATGTTTAGAAAAAAAGAGAAATTATTAAATTAAATATTTGAGTTTTAGGCAGTTGTAGTATAAGATATATGATAAAAAATGTTTACACAATATTAACATAATAAGAAAGTTCGCCAGTATGCGGCAGTCAACTCATAAGGGAATATTTTTTTTCAAAATATTGATTCTTTTGCACGATCAATTAACAAATATAAAATTAATACATTCATACTAGAATATATATACATTGCAAACATTTTTCATTAATCTGGCCGTCATATATGTTGATCTGAAATATTCAAGATTGTAGAAAATTAACTAAGTTACACATAGAAATAAATATTCTAGCTTTGGGTATTCATAGAACAGAATTGTATGATAAAATTAAAAGGATATTTGCATGTTGCATAATATCAACAAAAAAGCAAGCCAATAACCAACAATTACTTGAAATAGATTTTTTTAAACATGTGTATTTGCACGATTCCTAATTATTTAGAATATACATATTTCTTTGTCTTTACATTGCAAACAATTTTTAATGAATTCGGTCGTTATATGTGTTGATCTGAAATATTCAAGCATATCGAAAAATTATAAAATTGCATATTAAATAATATATTCTATTCTGAACAATCGTGGTATCAAAGTATAAGATTAAAATAAAAATATATTTATGCGTTAAAAAAGAAAAAAAGAATCTTTTATCAATGTCCGGAAATTAATTCATATCACTTTATTATTATTATTATTATTTTACAACATGAATATTTGCAAGATTCTTAATTATTTAGAATATTTATATATAATGTACACTGTGAACGATTTCCAATAAATTAGAATTCTATATTTGCTAATCTTGACTGTATAGAAAAAAATACATATAGAAAAAATACAAAATAAAGTATAAAATTAAGTATTCTAATTCTGGACAGCCATGGTTTAAAAGCATATGTTAAAAATAAAAATATATTAATATGTTTCATAATATATATAAAAAATAAGCAAGTCTTTTCGCTTATATCCGGCTATCAAATCATAAAATTTTTATCTCTCTCTCTTAAAAAAAAAAAAAAAAAAGGACGGTTATTTACATGAATTTTAAATATTTTTGCAGTAAATTTAATTGTTATAGGTTCTGGTCAGGAAATAGAAAACTAATAATAATAAAAGATATTTAATACTAGCTTTTCTCAAATTTTATTATTTTAAAAAGTCGACTTTTTTTTTTTCTTTCGCCTTTCGACAGTTTATAATCCAAATCTGAAGAATATTCACGAAAAGAAATTTCTGTATTTTTTTTTAGCGAATCGTATGTACAGTATAGAACAAAGCAAAAATCTGTTTTTATTTATTTATTTATTTATTTATTTATTTATTTAAATTGCAATTTCAGGGCCTCCATGGCCGAGTGGTTAATACGCCGCTCTGATAATCTGGAGGTTGTGGGTTCGATTCCCGCTGGCTCCATTGCACACACACTTTGTGTGGAGCTCCTGGTTGTATTTCTCATGTGATGTAAATTTACTTGTGCTATCTCGTCCTTGTATATTGACGATGACTTATAAGCAGTCTTTCTCATGTCGAGCACACAAGTCAAATGTATGTTGTTCAAATAAATAAATAAAATAAATAAATAAATTGCAATTTCAGTTAAGTTATGCTAAAAAAGTACAAGCGTGCAAGATAAATTCTTGATAAGACACAGTGGATTAAAGCACCCCTTCAGTTCTCAGGAGCCAAACTCAGATTCCTCGAAAACAAAAGGACTTCGAATTTTTGTTACGGCCGTATAAGGAAAATCGAGTTTAGCCGTGACCCTACATTGTAATTACCTAACCAAGGCCAGACTTCATGCGCTTACTCTTACCAGTCTATTCAATTCGTAGGATTTCATGGAAACGCGCCGTAATTGACGAACTACTGAGAGGGCGCCACATACTTTTCTCAAAATTTGTGCGTAGAAAACTTAAAGCTGTTATAAGATTCACGGAATTTAGACGAAACAAACTTTTCAGCCGATTTTAAACCCAACATTTTCCCATTCAATGAGAGAGAAAGGTAACAATTGTCTTTGAAAAAGTTGGAGGAAAAGCTGGAAAACCAGTTTCTACTAGTACCAGGCGCTAATATTTATCGCCTACTCGTATCAATCGCTTATCTCTGATTCGCTGAAATGTTCGATGTTGGATGAAAAGTCTTGACTATGAGAGACTTTTTTGGAACAGCGGAAAAATGTTGGGGGAACATTTCTGTTTGCCATCACACTGGGTTTTGGGACGACATTTCGCGAAAAGTTAGAGGAAATCAAGTGTTGGCTCAAAAGTCTTACGAAATGTTGGTGACTGATAACAGCTTAATACAGCTTTTGAATTATGTTAGATTTAATTGTGCTTACTTTACTAAATGCAACAAGAATCGCTAACATGCCTACCTTTCCACTGCCGCGACCTGATATATCCGTTCACTAGGCTGCAGGTTTCACCGCCGTTAAAGCATTATTTAAATTAATATAATTCTACAAATATAATACAGTTTTATGAAATTAAGTTGTCATTGATCCTCTAAAGACTTATAAATATAACTGTAACAAAAAAAAAAAAAAAAAAAAAAAAAAAAAAAAAAAAAATTAAAAAAAAATTAAAAAAAAATAAAAAAAAATAAAAAAATTAATAATAATACTATATTAGAATAAACCTCTTTTTTAAAGATTTAAATTAAATTACAGAGAAAACAACATTACAATTTTGCCCTTTTGTTCAGCTGTCAAGGGGCTAGTATGATACGATTACAGACTTAATAAGAAATCAGTTAAAAACTTAAATTGTATAGCAAAAAATCGGCGCAAAATATTTTTTATTTGCTTACAAATAATGATCTACTATATAAACAGAGGCTTGTAATGACGTAGATATGTTTAGGGTAAAACGGGAAATTGTTATAAAATAAAACACTTTAATATTGAATACGTAGAGTTTTATTTATTTTAATTCGGCGGAGAAATATAAATAAATGTGTAGATTTCCACCAAATGCAATTCAGCCATTGTTATTAGAGTTCATAAACAAACACGAAACTTTCTTGAATTATTACATCTATTTACCTACTAAATACATAAATACAGTATTAATGCATACACTGTAAAAAATAGAGAGTTTTATCACATTTACTTCGGTTGTATGAGATGTGAAATAAGGTGTAAATATATTATTTTTTGAGGGCCAATACCAAAATAAATGTTACGTTACACTTTGAATGACCTATCACACCTCTTTTTAAAAAAATAGGCTCTCTGAATCACTGGAAATCGTTATAATTCGCTCTTTGAAAGACTTTATTGAATTTATCAACACAACGGCAGGTGTTTTTTTAATCCAACGACAGCAAGTCGGTGATTATGTAATCCAGCGCGGGGGGTGGGATTATTGGATATGCAAAATGGCGCCGTAGTTGAAACTTTTTGTTGTGTTCCATATAAAAATGTTCTGTGAATTTCGATTACATTTCGCAGTAATAATGAATGATTAAAAAATTGCTTACATAGTTCATATTAAGAACTTTTATCGACTTACAGCTGTGATTATTTTAATTAGTTTGGACGATTTAAGAAATCGGAAATAATCTATTCTATGATGAATTAGAGTTTATTCTATGATGGCCGTAACATAAACAGCTGCAACACAGTGTTGTTGCAAAGTTTTGTATTTTTTTCAAATAAGTATTTTCTTTCTGTTTTGTATACAATCACTCTTAATTATCTGTAAAAGCTTGTATTTGTGTTATATTTGTTGTACGTATATATATATATATATATATATATAAAGAAATGCATGATACTTGCAAAATGCGATTTTGCAGTCTAGCTATTTCGATATTTAAAAAATGAAAATTAATAATAAAAGAAGTCGTAAAATTGTCACTTTCGCACAGAGCTTTGAAATATTTAGTTTTGATTTTATAGTGTTTTACTGCTTTAAATTCCGCATAACTTGAACTAACGCGAAATTAAATAAACATAGTGTTATATCTTGTTTTAACCATTCATTTTTTCAATTTATATTTGTATTTTGATGTGTTTATAGATTATTAGAAGCAAAAATTTCATTATTTTTATTTCGTTTTTTTTCTTTTATGTTGATACTGAAAGAGTTAAAGAGATTGTCATTGTTTTACATAATTAAAATCATCATTAATGCCTATTTGTATTTGAATACATTTAATGGAAAATCTTAGAATTTCAATGAAAGGGGGGGGGGCTGCCGGTATGTTCATCCAGAGCTGTGTGAAACGGGGGGCGAAGGGAGCGGTCACCCCGGGCGAGGAAACTGAGAGGGTGCCAAATTTATGTTATTATCGTCTTTTGTTTCTTCGCTTTTTTTGTAAAAAAAAATTATATATATAAGCATATTGAGATTTTTTGTGTGAAAAAAACATACATTTTCAAAATAGCATGTTACTTCATTCTTGAAATCCAAAAGTGGTCATACAATACTGTTAGATACATTTTTTTCACATATGTTTTCCAGATCACCTTTGCCAAAATATAAGCGCAATGTTCTTTTATAGTATTTAGTTGTAATATTAAATCTTTTAAAGTTTCAAAATAAACGAAAAACATGTATTTAATAGAATTTATTTGTGCTTTTACACTTTTCAATTTTGTGACACCTGTGACAAACAGAAATTAAACTATACTGAAATTTAGAGGTGCTGCAGATACATTCTGCCCCCTCCCCCCACCAACCCCCCAAACACACTATGTGACCCATATAATGATGTTTTTAAGTATGTAAATATAGGAAATTACATTGTTTACTAACTGAGTATTATGTTTAAAATGCACGTGATAATAAATTACCTCAATTAAAAGGGAGTTTAGCAACCTTTTTGCATGAAACTAATTATTTTAATTTATGGCTGTGTTAAATTTAAAATGTAATCTTTAAATTATTTTTTATTTTGCGGTTAAAATCATGTAAATATTAGAAAATTTCCTTTTTTACCATCTACTTATTTAGTGTACTTTAATAAATGGTAGTAAAATACAAAATAATTAAAAAATTACATTTCAAATTTAATACAGCCATAATTTAAAAAAAAAATAGCTTCACGCAAAGAGTGTGCTAAACTTCCTTTTAATTGAGACAATTTATTATAACGTACATTTTAAACATATTACTTACTTCACACCCAAAATGGTGGCAACTAAGTTGCCACTAAAATGGTGTTTGTTTATACCATTTGATAGTTGGTGGCTCATTACACCAATTTACAAGTGGAATTTCATTACACCACTTGGGGTGGCAACTTAGTTGCCACCCTTTTTGGTGTAAAGTAAGGGAGTTTTTTTTACAGTGTATAGACCAGCGCATCCCCAAACTTTATCGGTACAGGACCCACCTATTATAAAGGTGTATACAGGGCCGTACTAAGGAGGCGCTATGGGCGGCTCAGCCCCCCTAAAATATTTTGAGTCCCCCTCCCCTGGAAAAGATTCCAAGTTCACTAAATGAATTTCTGTTCCGAATATTCAAATGAAATTCTGTTCAAAAATCTAATTTAGTTTTGAGATCCTTTTACAGTTTTGCAAAACTACTCAATTGTATCTAAAATAGTAAGTGTTTCAACACTCCCTCACCCTATTTGTACATATGAAGCCAGCATGATGCTTAATTTTGCACCAGTTATACACTCAAAATTTTCATCATCATATTATTTTCTTAGTATAAAATGATGTTATTACAACAGTTTAATAAGAAACACACTACCTACAGTGTAATTCTGCTCTAATCCATCTATGTGTCAGAAAAAGAGGAAAAAAATTATAAGCCCCCCTTACAATCTCTTGAGCCCCCCCCCCCTATAGATCACTCCTAGCTACGGCCCTGGGTGTATATCAGTATGAAAACTGTTGTATAACGTGTACATGCGGCTATCGTATCTTAATCAAAAAGCAAATTTTCGTATGAAAGCCACACTATTAACAGAAACAGGAATCGGTAATCCAAATACATTTAAGGGGAATAATAATTAGCACAACAGACTAGAGAGATAATTAAAAGTACATTTAATTACTAATCAGTGCATTTTCTGTCATTGATGTTTTCCAATGAAAGCATCTATATCATCGTTAAAACTTGTTAATTTCAACCTTAATTCACTTTCAACGACAGTTTTTCTTATACTTTTTCTACAAAATCAGCCAATCAAAAAGAAAAAAAAAAAAAAAAAAAAAAAAGCTCGTTTACATGAGTGTGTTGTGTTGAACTTCATCAATGGATTCTAAGCTCATTTAGATATTTCTAAATATTCAGCTCATATATTTCTTCATTTGGAAATTAAAGAATTTCCTTTAACATATTATTTGCTGGTAAAATGGTTAATTTTTTTTTAACCGATGAAAAACAATACATATTTTTGTGACAAATCTCGATTATTTCCACGACCCACCGGTAGGTCGCGACCTATAGTTTGGGAACCGCTGGTATAGGCAATATATAGTAAATTTTTCCTTTATATATTACAGTTATTAAGAGAAATGCAGAAAGCATAAACAGCAAGGATCGATCATAACAGCATTCTGACAAGCACGAAACCGAAACCTAAATTAGCTATTCTTTCTATTTTGGGACGAAAACGAATACAAAAAGGTACAACATCTTCTTTTGAAATAAATAATACACACGGAATTACACATAATTCTTAATTAGATGTGTGTAGAAACACATTTCTAACAAATAAATATTCATGTATAGGGAAGAGTGGGGAGGAATGGGACCCTCTTTACAAAATTAAGAAAATCAACTTTTTTTGACGCAAAAAACAACAACAACAAAAAAAAAACACCTTTCAATTTATGAAATACAAAATGAAACATTTTCTAATGTTTTTGAGCAGTGTTGCCAGTGGGCTACTTTTTAAAAATTCAGATTTCTCGATTGGCACCAATTTTTTGAAACGGTAAATTACCTTTTGTTTTTGCCTTAATTATCATGACATTGAATAAGGCATATTTTATCATTTGTAAAAAGTGGTGCCAATCAGGAATCTGAATTTTAAAAAGTAGCCCATCTGGCAACACTGTTTTTGAGCATGTAGTGTTTTTGTAATGTTTTGAGCATGAGCTGTAAATGAATTAAAACATAATTTACAGCAAAATATAATAATAATAATAATTAAAAGACATTTTAAGTTTCAAAATGTAAGTTTTTTTTATGTTTAACTTCTAGTATATATAAAAATGCTACTTAGAAATTTAGTTTAAATTATTGAAGGATAGCTATTATATCTTCACACAAATATTTCATTAATATACAAAAAACATCGAAAGAATATGAAGCTTGAAATAAACTTTATATATACCGGGTGTCCAGTAAATAACTGACCCATTTTGAACTTAAATAACAAATAAACGGTTTGAGATAATAATGCGCGGTTTGCGGTATTGTTATTAGAAAATCAATAAATTTTTAAACATGTACTTTGTTAATATAGTTCAAATTTCGGAAAAAATATCGCGCTGCCGGTAACAGGCTGTTTGAATACAGACATGACTCTAATTTTCATAAATATGAGATTTTTGGCTGAATCTGAATCTATATGTTGTCGAATCTGAATCTATATGTTCAATCGACTCTCGAATCAGCTTCAGAAATAGGGTACGTTGGTTGGAAAGTGATTTAAAATAATATTTGTGATTGAACCATCTGTATTATAATTTCCCTCCTCAGTCTTGAGACTGAGATATTACTTTAAATGTTATTATATTTCATTAACAAAGTGCATATTTTAAAATTTATTTATATTCTAATAACAATACAGCAAGCCGCGCATTTTTATCTCAAACAGTTTTTTGTTATTTACATTCAAAATGGGTCAGTCATTTACTGGACACCCGGTATATTTACAATTAATCGTTACATATATGATCAGGACAAGGACGAAACCGAAACCTAAATTCGTTGTTCTTTTAATTTTGGGACGAAAACGAATACGAAAATGTTCAAAATCTTCTTTTGAAATAAATAATACATACGTAATTATATATAGTTCTTAATTAGATGTGTATAGAAACACATTTCTAACAAATAAATATTCATATGTAGGGAAGAGTGGGGAGGAATGGGAACCTTTTTACAAAACCAAGAAAATCAACCTTTTTTTTGCCGTTAAAAAAACCCTTCGATTTATGAAATACAAAATGAAACATTTTCTAATGCTCTTGAGCAATATGAAAACATAATTCATAGAAAAAAAATAAGTTTCAAAATGTAAGTTTTTTTTTATGTTTAACTTATGGTATATACAAAAAAGCTACTTAAAGAATTAGTTTAAATTACTGCGCAGACCTATTCCGTTTTAATACGCTAATCATGATTTAAATTATCCTAGATTTTCATTCTTGAGCTCCATTAAGAGCTTGTCCGTGCTGCCGCCTCTCAGTCTAATATGGATAAAAAAAATCCAATCATTTTTAATTCCCCCCCCCCCCCAAGCTTTTGCATAAATCACGAAATTAGGACGAATTTATTCAAAATATTTCCAGTTTAAAAATTAAAATAAATGCGTAGAAAATTGTACCGTATTTATTTATGTATACCGCGCACCCTCTACTCTCTTGAAAAGTCAGCCACAAAATAGCTCAAGTTGAGCTTAAATCCACTCTCAGTGTTGAAAGGCAGCTTCTCAAAAAAGAGTTGAAATAACTCGAGTTTTAACCAATTTAAATGAAGTTGAGCTATTTAAATAACCAATTTAGATCAAGAAGATTTAATCGTTTGAAAAACAACTCTTTTATGATCGAAAAAATTACAGCTCTTTCATGATAAGCCAAATCAGCTCTTTCGTTTTAAGAGTGAACATCAGAAGAAAAAAATGGAGATTTTTTAACCCTTTGCGGGGTAGGGCAAATTCATTGCTTAAGTATTGAAATTAATGACTGACACCGGAATTTGAAAACAACTTTATTTATAAATAAGAAAACTCTATATTTCACGCACTTAGTAAACCGTAATTTTCTTTAACAAAATTCGGGTGCGAATGTGGCGTTTGGGAATAAAAATTAAGTGGTATATCTATGAAACCACCGCCCCTCAAGGGGTTAAAATCTCGTATATAACAGCGCACCATAAATATGATATGCAAGTGAATGAATGACTAAATGGATTTCAGTAAAGAAAGTCGAAACAAGCATTACAACAAGTCTTCCGGCTTGTTGTAATGGCAAAAAACATTTTTAGACTTCGGGTAGGGAGTGAATGAAGAGGGGTAGGAGTGAGTGACGACAGCGAGAATTGCTAATTAGCATTTATATAATGTTAACGTATAAAAAAGTGCAAGGAGTAAAATAAATATGCAGAAACACTTCAATTAAATAAAATTTTCCGTAATTATGTGTTCTTTGAATACATTTCTTGATTCATATGTATATCGTATTCCGTATACAGTCGAGTCCCTATATAACGAAATCCACCGTTCCACTAAAAGATTCGTTATATAGAGAAATTCGATGTATAGAGAATGATGTTAAAAATTGTATTTAATGTGTAAAATTTGAAAAATATATTATTTTTGATCTTTTGAATTAAGAATTTGAAATGTTTAAAAGTAAATTTAACCTAACATTTTATTTTCTCATTATTTAAACTGTTTCAAAAAAGAGAATAGACATTTATTTGAAAGCTTAATGAAAATCAAATAAGGAAGACTTGCATTAATTTCAGACGAAGAAATCTGTAATTTTTTGTTGTTTAGATTTTAAAAATTGTTACGCTCTCAAAAAAAAAAAAAAAAAAAAAAAAAAAAAGAGGCTTAAATTTTAGCAAGGAATGAAAAATTGTAGTTAACATTTTCCTCCATTTGAAGGCCTCTCTTATGTACCTTTCATTGATTACTCTCTTACATGAGTATCAATCCAATTGACACTGTTTTGAGAAGGATGTGGAAAGGTGTGTGGGACGTGGGATGAATTCGTTGGATTTAAAGAACAAGGAGAGAAGTAATAAAAAAAAATTTTAAACCTCACAACTGACGATAAATCAAAAATAAGTGATGGAAAATTAATTCCATATGATTTCAAAGTTTTTTTAAAACTGAATAAATTAAGACCAATTTATGAAAAAATTCGTTATATGGAGATAGATATTTCGCTATATAGAGACTGTTTTTAATGTAATCATGCGAAAAAGGGACCGTTCCTACTAAAAATTCGTTGTATAGAGAAATTCGATGTATTTAGTTTCGTTATAGAGAGTCTCGACTGTATAACGCGCACATAGGAGTTTTGCCCTTATTCTTTGAAAAAAAAAGTGTGCGTTATACACGAGTAAATACGGTATTTTTAGGTAGATTTCGTAAGAAATACTACCTATTGCAATCCACCAGTTTATCTATCTATCTATCTATTTATATATCTCACTTTTTTATGGACACGATAACTTCTATAATTCTTCACCAATCTCCATCAAACTGGTACATAAAATCAAAGGGGATAAAATCTTGGCTAAGTTCGTTAATGGGCAAAATCGGACCAAGGGGGTCGGAATAGGGGGCGTTTTTGTGAAAACCGAAAAAACGCATAACTTCTTAATTAAAGTATATATCGAATCGGTTTAAAGTTTATATTACTTCTTAAAAATGGGCCAAAAGTATATGCATGACAGATTTTTGATAAATTTAGAAGTGGGCTCAAGGGGCGAAAAAAACAGGGATTTTGAGAGAAAAAAATTCATAACTTCGTCAATTTTCCAGATATCAAGTCCAACTAAATTTTTTGTAAATGTTCTTAAAATATCTAAAACTTTTGTATTTACAAGTTTTTGATAGGACCAACTTTTACCGATGAAAAAAATTAAAAACGAAAAGAAAAAGGGCGCTGAAAAAAGAGAAAAATCCATAACTCCGTCAATTTTTAAGATATCAAATCTGATTAAATTTATTTTACATCTTCTCAAAAATATCTACAACTTTTATATTGATAAGTTTTTCATAGGACCACTTCGTATAGCAAAAAGAAATTAAACAAAAATAGGAGTTGGAGAAAAAACCTCAAATCCAAACTGCTTATATTCTGACTCATTTTTAAATTCATTTTTGATTTTAAACGCATCCAAATGGTAGATCCTCTTATTTAAAAACTGTATAAAGTGACGCATTGGTCAATTTTCTGATAAAGACAGAATATATTTAAAAAAAAAAAGGCTACCAAAAAGGGTATTTTGAACAGAATTTCCGAAAGTCATCGGGACTGAAAATTGAAGGAAGTATTCAAATAAGAAATTGCGTTTTTTTCTGACTCGTTTTTAAATCCATTTTTGTTCTAAAACGCATCCAATTTACAGATCCTCTTATTTAGGAACTATATAATGTGATGCATTGGTCAGTTTTTTGATAAAGGCGGAATATATTTCAAAAAAGGCTACCAAAAAGGGTACTTTGAACAGAATTTTCCGAAATCATCGTGACTGAAAATTTAAGGAAGTGAACATTTAAGGAAGTGACTCAAATAAGAAATTGCGTTTTTTTTTTTTTTTTTTTTTACTCGTTTTTAAATCCATTTTTGCTCTCAAATGCATCCAATTTACAGATCCTCTTATTTAGGAACTATATAATATGATGCATTGATCGGTTTTTTGATAAAGACAGAATATATTTTGAAAAAGGCTACCAAAAAGGGTATTTTGAACAAACAGAATTTCCCGAAGTCTTCGTGATTTGAAAATTTAAGGAAGTTTTCACATAGCAAATTGAGTTTTTTATGATTCGTTTTAAAATCCATTTTCGCTCTCAAACGCATCCAATTTACAGATTCTCTTATTTAGGAACTATATACTGTGACGCATTGGCCAGTTTTTTGATAAAGATAGAACATATTTTTAAAAATGCTGTCAAAGTGAGTATTTCGCACAAAAATTTCCGAAGCAATCATGATTAAAGAATTAAGGATGTATTCAAACAACAAATCGGTTATTTTATGACTTATTTTTAAATTCAATTTTTTTTTCTCAAATGCATTCAACTGACAGTTTTTTATTATTTAGGAACTGTATAATGTGCTGTTTTGGTCGATTTTTTAATAAATTCAGAATCTATTTCAAAATATGTTGTCAAAATGGGCATTTGAGCTTAATTTTTCTTAAGATGATTCTGATAAAACCAGTTTTTGCAGAAAAATGAAATTAAAAATTTTTCATAAACGGCCAAATGAAGTTATTAAATGGGTTTATCTCTAATCATATATATATATATATATATATATTTTGTTGAAATGAGAACTCTTTGAAATCTACCTCCGCCTATAGTCTCAGCAGACAGGGATTTTTTTTTTCTAAACCATTTCGGCCTTTGTGTACTGAAAAAAGTTACGATCGAATTATTATTTTTTAAGTCAATGGAAGTAACATCAATGACGAAAATGGGAGATAATTTTTATTTTTCTACAATAAAAGTATTCCTGAACAGCGGAGAAAAAAAGTTTTTATTTCTCCAAATATTCTTTAAAAACACAATTTCATCGTAATTTTACCTTGATTAAATTTAAAAAAGGCAAAAAAAGATTAAAAGGCGTGGATTGAAGTAAAATGTAGTCAAGTCTCTATATAACGAAATTCATTGTTCAGTCAAAAAATTCGTTGTATAGAAAAATTCGTTGAATAGAGAACGACAATTTATTTTTCATTTAATGTTTGAAATAGTGTTATTTTTTGAGCTGATTAAGTTTTTGAAATGTTTAACGGAATTTTCCTGGAATCTCAAACATTTTTGCCACTTCCATTTTTTCCAGTGTCTTATTGATTATTTTCAAAATTATTACTTTATCAGAGAGAGTTGTGCTTGTCCTAGGAGCGATTTTATGCAGATGCAGTAGAAAATCAAACCAGCATAGATGACATTTAGTGGCAATTCTTCATTCAAATGATTTCTCACAAGAAAATTTTTTCTAAATCACCCCAAACAACAAACATCCACTCTAAACGTAATGAGAATTAGTTTACGTAGATGAAAACTTGCTGAAAAAGATGGCCTTTTCTGAAATTACCCTTTTAACCCTGCCTTACTATCCAACCCAAGAAACAAACATTTTCAAGGCGACAATGGAATAGTTTTATCTTTTAGGACGCTTTATGATATGTTTCAATCTTTTTCAAGAAAGCATACTCATCTTGGTTAAAACAATGTCAAGTGTAACCATGCAAAAAAGGATGTTTTTCTTGGGGGGGGGGGGAGAAGGGTGAATGTCTTTTTTTTAACATAAGAAATAAGGTTACTATAAAATATAAACCAGAAATCCATGAAAAAAAACTTGTACCACAAGTAATTTGAAGCATTTTCTGAACATATAAAAAAGCATTTTTGAAAAAATTCGTTAAATGGAGATATATATTTCGCTATATGGAGATATTTTTTAATGTAATTATGAAAAAAATTGACCGTTCCTACAAAAATTTCGTTAAATAGAGAAATTCGCTAGATGGAGTTTCGTTGTATAGAGACTCGACTGTATTTTCCCAGTTACAATTTGACAATGTTAAAAAAGGAGAAATCTAATAATCCCTATGTTTTTTCTGTGCAGGAAATAGATGGAGGTGTAGCAAGCCGTAAAATTGGTTTACAATATGATGCGCTTTATCGCTCAAATTTAAATACCCTCATTAGGCCCCAAAAAAATAATCACCTGCAACAGGACCCGAATTCTTTGACATCAGCCGTGCATTTTTTCTCTAAATGAAAACGATCTGCTTGCATTTAACATTCAAAAGTAGCATTTCACTGTGTTATAAATTAAAAACTAATACCAAAAGTTTTTTTTTTTTTTTTTTTTTTTGAGAAAATACGTGGTGGCGGATTTTAGGGTTACATTTTTAACATCACACATAGCCACTACACTTACACTCTATTAACTCTTTTTTACTGCATGGTTTTCATTTTTCTCCTCAAAAGATGGAATAATTTTGTTACCATCATTAAAAAAATGCCCTTAAAATTTGAAAAAAAAAATGATTTCTCGAAAACTAATCTCAATTTTAAAATACTAATACCAGTTTTGAAACCAGATTAATAAAAATAATTGGCGTTAATTTTATCACCATGCGTCCCATATTTCAGGAGAAGTAGGTTTGAGATGCAATCAATCACTTCATAAATTAATTTCACGAGGATTTTATACATAAAAGGTAAATGAAATTGAACAAATAGTAGTCAATATTAAATAAAAGGATTCAAAAATTTTAATTTGGATTTACACGTGTGTTACACAAACACAAATATGTATTTTCCATGTAAAGAAACTATTTTAACAAAATTAGCATATCATTCGATATATAACCAATGTTGCGCCAAATTTGCACAATATTAAAGTTTGATTAAAAATATTGCCAATATAACGCTAATATTTGAACATTTGAACAATGTTATGTATTTATTGGAAATATTTCTAATGTTAAGCCAACACTTGTATAATATTGAGATTTCATTGGAAATATTTCCAATCTATAGCCTATATTTGTAGGGGAGAGTGGGGATACTTGAGCATAGGGGATACTTGAGCCACCCCTATTATCTCTACAGTTGGTCAATTTTTCTTTCTAAAACTGGCAACATGGTACTATATTTATAGTTCTGAACATGTAAAAAAGAAATCACATAACTTGGTACCATTTTGAAAGCATGGTGATTAACCCTTTGAGCTCTGCTGGTAGAATTTTCTACCACATAATTTTAATTCTGAAATGTCACAACGACACCAGAAAATTCGAACAAATTTATTTGAAAAAGGTTTAATGCATTTTTTCGCGTATATTGTAAATCGGTTTTTTTCTTTGCAAAATACTGGTGCGAATGTGACATCTGGCTCAAGTATCCCCTCCATGGGGATACTTGAGCCACGATGTAAAAGAAAAAGTAAAAATTTATTAGACATAGAAAAATAGTTCAAAATTAATTGAAAGTGGTTTTCAATTGAAGAAAAAATATCAAATTTTCATTTTCAATATTGTACTTTGTTTTAAGAAATTATAAAAAAATTAAAAAAATTAAAATTTTAAAAATGGCTCAAGTATCCCCATCTTCCCCTACTATATTGGGATTTCATTGGAAATATTTCGATTGAATCACCAATATTTTTGAAATGATGGGACTTAATCGGAAATATTTCCAATGTAACGCTAATATTTGCACAATGTTGGGTTTTCGTTGCAAATATTGCCAATGTAATGCCAACATTTGTACAATATTGGGATTTCATTAAAAATATTTTCAGTGTAACGTCAACATTTATACAATATTGGGGATTTATTGGAAATATTTCTAATGTAAAGCTAACATTTGTACAGTATTGGGTTTTCATTGGAAATATTTCCAACGTAATGCCAACATTTGTAAAGTATTGAACATTCATTGGAAATGTTTAAATTGTTATGCGAACATTTGCACAATATTGTGGTTTCGTTGAAAATATTTCCAATGTAACGCCAAGATTTGTTTAATATTCAGCTTTCATTGGAAGTATTTTCAACGTAATGCCAACATTTGTAAAATATTGAAGATAGATTGGAAATGTTTAAAATGCAATGCCAATATTTCTTCAATATTGGGGTTTGATTGGAAATATTTTCAATGTCACTCCAACATTTGTGCAATATTGGGCTTTCACAAGGAAATATTTTCAATGTAACGCCAATATTTGTACAATATTGAGATTTGATTGGAAGTATTTCCAGAGTAACGCCAACATTTGTACAATATTAGGGAATCATTGGAAATATTTCCAATGTAAAGCCAATATTTGTACAATATTGGGGTTTTATTGGAAATATTTCCAATGTAACGTCAACATTTGTACAAAATTGGGGATTTATTGGAAATATTTCTAGTGTAAAGCTAACATTTGTACTGTATTGGGTTTTCAATGGAAATATTTCCAACGTAATGCCAACATTTGTAAAGTATTGAACATTCATTGGAAATGTTTAAAATGTAATGCCAACATTTGTATAATATTGTGGTTTCTTTGGAAATATTTCCAACGTAACGCCAAGGTTTGTTTAATATTCAGCTTTCATTGGAAATATTTTCAATGTAACGCAAACATTTGTACAATATTATGGTTCATCGGAAATATTTACAGTGTAACGCCAACATTAGTTTAATATTGAGCTTTCATTGGAAATATTTCATTTGGAAATATTTCCATTGAATGCAGCTATTCGCTTAACTGATTTGGACTTCGTACGGGCAAAAAAGGTTGCTTGATTCGTCATTTAAAGCTTTCTGACAACATTAAGTTTTTTAAATACAATTTCATACATTTAATGATAGAAATGTTTAGTCTAAACATTATGAACATTTTAGCTTAACTATTGCAGCTTCAATTTATTGTAATTAAAGAACAAAAACAAATCACTTCAGTGACAAACTAATTTTGAAATGTCAGGCGTGAGTGCGATTGGGCGATATTTGTGCTCCCGCCTCTCGGAAATATGTTTACGAAGCATTTGATGATAAAATTATGAATTTATATTGCTTGTTTTTTTTTTTTTTTTTTTTTTTTTTTTTTTTTTTTTTTTTTTTTTACGAGTGGTTACTTTATTTGGCGTCTGGACACTAGCCATGGGTCATCTTCCAGGGAAAACGTTTACGAAAAAAATTATTTCAAAATAATCAAAAGCTCTTTTTTACGTATATTTTTAACTAATTACAATGCTAAAAATTATTGGTGCCCTATCTAAATTTGGGCATTAAAATTAACTTTTCGCAAATAACAAACAATATAATGGTAAACTCCTAAAAGGTTTAAAACTAAATTTTTTTATCGTCGTTTGAAAATATTTCTTTCTTACCAGAAAATTTATAAGATTTAATCAAACAATTTTTCAAAATTTATAATATTAAACTATAAATGATTCAAAATAAAGTATCCTTCAAGAAAAAGCCGTTTTACAGCGGTTTTTAAAATTTGTTGCAAGAGAGAATTCGGATTGTTAGTGGGATACATTTTTAATTCGATTGCTTGATTGACAACACTTTTTCTAGAGGAAAAAATTCCCCTTGTTTTCGCCTAAGGCGAATTTTTCGATTTGAAAGAAGTGGTGCTAGAAAGAGAAATCTGAATTTTAAAATGTAGCAAACTGTCAACACTGATTTGGCCTCCTTTTTTAACTCCAACAAAATTTCGACATTTAGATTTAATTTTTCGAAGAATTCCTACTTTAAGGGGACACTACCTTGAAATTGATCAAAATACCGATTTTGATTTTTTTGATAATATTTACTGAAAGCTTCTTTATTTGTGAATGTTTAGATACCACTTTTCCACCTATACGACAATTATACCACGGGATATTGTAAATTTTGTTTATAGATCCAAAGCGAATTTATCAAGAAAAAAGAAAAATTTAAACTATTTTTCCCCCCGTGAATATATTTTTATAACTTGCTTTTTTGCTAATTTAGATAAAACCCCAGTAGCCAAACAATATTGGACCAATATTGGCTACATCTTGGAGCAATATTGGCAAACTGGCACAATATTGGTATGAAATATTGCTCCATTATTCAGATGTTTTTGCCCTTATTTAGCCAATATTTGCAGACAATATCATGCCAATACAGGGGTTTCAT
Source organism: Maratus speculifer (assembly GCA_964019185.1). Lineage (NCBI taxonomy): Eukaryota > Metazoa > Arthropoda > Arachnida > Araneae > Salticidae > Maratus > Maratus speculifer. The sequence continues at coordinate 229,216,475 of OZ025300.1, forward strand.
CGGCAATATTGCCAATGAAACGCCAATATTGGTTAAATGTTGGAATTTCACAGGAAATATTACCAATGAACCGCCAACATTTGTACAATATTGGCGTTTTATTGGCAATATTTCCAATGAAACCCCAATATTGGCATAATATTAGCTGCAAATATTGGCTAAATAAGGGCAAAATGTAAACATCCCAATATTGGAGCAATATTGACGTTTTATTGGCAATATTTCCTATAAATGAATTACAGGCGCAACGTTGGACCAATATTGGTTTGCTACTAGGGAAGTTTGAATTTTTTTACTTGTTTTCCATGGGATATTTGATATTTTTGTGTCTGATTTTAACATTCAAGTTTATAGTTATTTAAAAAAATATTTATATTGAGAGTTTGTTGAATGTTCTTCATTTTTTGATATACACGAGAGGAAAAAAAATCTTATTAAATGCAAAACCCCATGCATCTAAAAATCCATACACAGTTTTATGTAGTATATTCTAATGAATGAGGAAAAATAAATACCAAATATTAATATTTATAAAAACAGCACTGATTAAAAAAAATCATATACAGGGTGATTCGAAATTGTTTTTTTTTTTTTTTTTTTTTTTTTTTTTTTTTTTTTTTTTAAAGAAAGGTGATAGTACACATCAAAACAAACAATATTAAATAGGAAACCAAGGGTCCCAAACGTTCTCCGAAGGAGGTAACCGCTATTAAAGTTTAGGGTCCAAAATTTCAAATAATTATAAAAGAACGGAAAAATTGGTCGATTGATCTGCGGTTTTCACTAAACTATTATTCATGTCAGTATTGTCTTGAAAATAAATATAAAGATAACTTTCAAAAAATGCCGATAGAGGGTACTTTAGATTTTGCAGTAACGAACAATTATTTTTTGCCGTTGTTTTTTGCATCTCATTGAATGTTTCCGGGAGGCATTTTTAGAAAGAATCACGTTTTGAGCATCTTATCGCCAGAACAACGATTGGCGCGGAGATGAAGTCAATGCTACGCACCCTTTCTTGTTTATGACGTCAAACGCCTAGCGAATAGCAACCCTTCCTTCTGCAAAGAGATCGCCCTTATTGTTCATTTGTTTTTCCGTAAATGTTATCAAGCGAAGACTATAATATGAGGAAATGTTATTCACCGTTGTTTACGATTAAAACATAGTTTAAAACAGAGCTTTTTTAGATTAAAATGCTTTAAATTTCACAGAACATCTAAACATAGGGGTTTTTTCCCTCAGTTCAAAAATATTATTTTCTTAACTCGCTATGTTCGAAGAAATTGAGAAGTTAATTAAAAACAGTAGTAAAGATTCTCTTGTAATAAATATATATATCTTGTAATAAATATATAACTATTAATCATATGTTTTATGACACATTTGAACATAGTTTATTTTGTGTTTGGCGATGCAGCTAGCTGAACTTTCTCGCTTTCGCCAACTCGCCAAGGCTGGTGCTCAAAACGTGATTCTTTCTAAAAATGCTTCCGGGAGCTCATACTTAAACTTGAATTTTGAGCTGAAAATCTGATTAGTAGGGAGTGCTTAAGTGGCACAAACTGAACTGTGTTCAAAGGGTTTAAATTTGAAATGATCCTAAAAAACGGAAAAATTGGTCGATTGATTTCCAGTTTTCACTAAAACTATTCTTTATGTCTTTATTTTCTTAAAAATAAATTATAAAGATAATTTTAAAAAAATGCCGATAGAGGGCGCTTTAGACTTTGGAGTAACGAACAACTATTTTTTCCGTTATGTTTTGTATCTCATTAAATGTTTTCGGAAGCTTAGACTTAAACTTAAATTTTGAGCTCAAAATCTGAATACTAGAGGGTGGTTAAGTAGCGCAAACTGAACTGTGTTCAAAGGGGGGGGGGGGAATCACTTCGAGGGGTTAAAAAGCGCAAACTAAAGTGTATTCAGGAGTTGAAATTTAACACTCCCCTCCCTAGAACACAGTTCAGTTTTGCGCCACCTAAACACTCCCAATGATTCAGAATTTGAGCTCAAAATTTAAGTTTAAGCATTTGAAAACATTTAATGAAATTAAAAAATATAACGGTTAAAATAGTTGTACTCTACTTTAAATTCTAAGGCGACCTCTATCGGCATTTTGCAAAATTTATCTTTGAAAGTTATATTTAGGAAAATACTGATTTACAAGACTAGTTTTAGCGAAAATTAAAAACGAATCTACCAATTTTTCCGTTTTTTTCTTTTTTTATAATCATTTGAAATTTGATCCCTCTGAACACTGTTTAGTCTGCTCTACTTAGCCACTCCTAATTATTCAGATTTTGAGCTCAAAATTTTAGTTTAAGTTTACGAAAACATTTAATGCGATGCAAAAAATAACGGCAAAATATAGTTGCTCGTAACTCTAAAGCCTAAAGTGCCCTCTATCGGCATTTTTTGAAATTTATCTTTATAATTTATTTTGAAGAAAATGCCGACATAAAGAATAGTTTTAATGAAAACCTCAAATCAGTAGACCAATTTTTCCATTTTTTTAATAATCATTTGAAATTTGAACCCTCTGAACAAAGTTCAGTTTGTGCTACTTAACCACACCCAACTATTCAGATTTTGAGCTCAAAGTTTAAGTCTAAGCTTACGAAAACATTCAATAAGATGCAAAAAATAACGGCAAAAAATTGTTGTTCGTTACTCCAAAGTCTAAAGCGCCCTCTATCGGGCTTTTTGAATTTTTTTTAAATTTATTTTCAAGATAATACCGACATAAAGAATAATTTTAGTGAAAACTGCAAATCAATTGATAAATTTTTTCGTTTTTTATGTTTATTTAAAATTTTGGACCCTAAACTTTAATGAAGGCTATCTCCTTTGGAAAATGTTTGGGACCCTTGGTTTTCTATTTAATATTGTTTGTCTTCATGTGTGCTATCAACCCCCTTTTATTGTAAAAACAATTTAGAATAACCCTGTATATATATATATATATATATATATATATATATATATATATATATGTGACAATTTAAAGTTAGGGGGACAGAAACATCATCGCCAGGTTTCCCTTTCTCCGCACAGAAGTCATGGCCAGCGAGAAAAAAAACAAAATAAATAAATGTAGAAGGTCAAAATAATCACTCCTTGGCTGCTGCAAGTTCATTTTATTAAACTGTAGCTACAATAGAGGGAAAAGTTCCTGTTGCAGACGATATTTTACCGAAACATCCAAAAAATATTCCATGTTTTACTACATCAAGTCATACTCATGCAAGAGCGCACCCAAGAATCCTTCTTCTCATCTCCCTTACCATCTCTCGAGCTTCCTCTTTTAAATCTAAAAAGAAAATTCTAGAACCTTCTCTAACCTCAAACCATCATTCTTTTATGAAAACAGAATTCTTGTCCAGCTACGAGACTATTTTCCACAGACGATAATTTTATTTTAAAAAAAATATTATTTAACCAATTTATAATCGACTCAGAATTTCTTAGGCAGACAATTTTTATAGATTATTAATTTTAAGAGAAAAAGAAAAGAAATGAATTTATTGATATGCATACTCTCAAAGGTTGACGGAGGGAAAATAAATAAATAGATAAAATAAAATAATGATATTTTTTGAAAAGTATGGTTTTGGAATAAATTTAATAAGAATTTCTTAAAAAGGGTTGATAAAAACATAGAAGAAATGAGTTTTATTTGGAATATTAAGAAATAAAATTTAAATAAGAATATTTTAAATTTAGAGCCATCTTTTTAAATTTACGCATACTGGAATAATGTTTTTTAAGGCAAATTAAGAATTTATATCGTCTCCATAAAGATTAACAGATTAGATCTAGAAACAAGATTTTAATTTAATAATTTGAAGTAAGTACGGAATATTATTATAAGAAAATTAAGATAGTATAAAGGTTAGTTTTGGCGAAAAAAAATTAAAATTTGTAATATATATATATATATATATATATATATATATATATATATATATAGCGAGAGAGAGAGAGAGAGAGAGAAGTAAAAATAGGATGTTTTACAATTTTTGTAAAAATATTATTTAATTTTTAACATTAAATATTGTGCGACCATATATATAACAATAATACCCAACATTTCTTTTTACCGAAATTTTGGTACCTACGTGACATTTGGGAATATAAATTAAGTGATTTCATAAATGTAACCGCCCCTAGTAATATTAAAGACAGTGTAATACTTTGCCAATATTAGTATTCTTTGGGATGAGATTTTCGCGGTTTTACACACCAATATTTTGTTAGAAAAAATATTATTTTATGTTATTAGAAAATTTTTGCGATTTAACAGAAAAACATTTTCTCTATTTTCTCTACTGGTGTGAAAAAACGTTGAAATATCACCAGTATACTTTTTTCTATATATAATCATTTAAGGGAAAAAATTTCATTTTATTTGGAATATTAAGAAATAAAGTTTAATTAAGAATATTTTAAATTTAGAGCCATCTTTTTAAATTTACGCATACTGGAATAATGTTTTTAAGGCAAATTAAGAATTTATATCGTCTGCATAAAGATTAACAGATTAGATCTAGAAACAAGATTTTAATTTAATAGTTTGAAGTAAGCACGGAATATTATTATAAGAAAATTAAGCTAGTATAAAGGTTAGTTTTGGCGAAAAAAAAATTTAAAATTTGTAATATTATCCCCCTTCCCCAAAACTTTGTATGAAATTGATAGTTAAATAAAACTACAAGTTCAGACAACAGAAACATAATAATTTAGAAACATTAAATTTTGGAATAAAACTGTCAAACTCAGGAAGGCAAGAGATGGAAGAAAAGAAAATTAACGCAATATAAAAAAATATTAGCGATTAAAAAATAGTTAAGAGAAAATTAAATTGAATTAAATTTAGGTAGGAGCATTTCCCTGAAAGAAATACAACAATGTTACAATATCACTTACTATTTGTAAGTGCATAGGAGATAATACATACAATAAAAGTAGATAAGTTATAAATATTGATAAGCAAGAAATATTAAAAATACAATAAAAACAATAAGAAATCTCCTTCATGGGAGTTTATAGAATTTCAATAATTTAATCAATAATCCACTAAAGAAAGTTCTCTAAATAAAAGTCTTCCGGATCCAGTCTATTAAACAGTATCTCTTCAATAGTCAACTAAATTTTTTCAGTGATATAGTTCATTAAATAAGTCTTTTGTTGGATTTCAACATTTCATAATATATCAAATTTTCAATAATAAATAGTATCACTTCAAAACATTAATAATAAATAATATAGAAAAATTTAAATAATAATAATAACAATAATAATAAGTAGCATAATAAGACTCCATATCCTAATATTTCTCAATAAGAGTATAATTAATACTAAACTTCATTATAGAACTCATAATAATAATAATAATAATAAAACAAGAGTACAATCAATAGAAAATATCACAATTTGTTTATTATTGATAGGGAAAATATTGGTTAAGGATAAAAATAATTACATAGCAACTAAATAATTTTCTTATCTTCTAATAGCATAAGAAAGTATTTTTTGGTAGCCGAAAGTATACATAAAAAAAAAAAAAAATAATTCCAAAATCCAAATAAAATTAAATCTAACTATTTAGAAAATGGACGCTCAACCAGTATTTCCTTACAATAATTCCTCTCTGATACTCTTTTACAAAATTGTCAAATTTGGTTATAAGTTTTCAAATGCCAAATGAAGATTAATGTTTTATCTACACATGGTTTATAAACTTTAATAATAAAAAACAAATAGGAATAAAAGTTGTCATTCTTATTTGAGAAATAGAAATAAAAATAGTTTGCTTTTTTGAAAAACTTTTAATATCTGTAATTTTCACAATCACTGAAAATAATATATTATGTTATAGGTTTGAGTAGAATGATCAGATTTTATAACTGTTATCACATAAATATCTGTTGAATAAATAGAATAATACTAATGTCAAATAAATGAGTAAATATAGTTAGACTTAAATACACTTAAAATTAATTTATCAACATCAATTGTAAGCTTTTACAATCAAAGTGTACACTTTATGCTTGCATAAGGAGCCCAATTTAACCACAAAACTCCCAAAAACAAGTAATATTCTTGTAGCGCTCCAAGAACATACCTGCTAATGTTGAAAATTATGGTGATTACATTTTTAAAGAATAAGAATTAAAATTTAATCTACTATCTTGACTTTAGTTTTGATCTATTGATTGTGATTGTATCTGAGGTTTTGTTTGTTTTTTGGGTTGCTCATGAAACAGTTTAAAATCTTCAGGTGATAAATAGGGTCTTAATTTAGAAACATGCACAATAACGGAATTCTGTCCTGTCTCATAATTAAATTTATCTATTTCATATGTTACATCAGAAAGTTTATTCATAATTTTATATGGTCCAGAGAAAGTAGGTTCTAATTTTCGAGTGTTAGGGTATTTAAATTCTTCATAAATTACAGTCTTGTATTTTTAATGGGCATTCGACAAAATTTCGACCATAGAGTCTTTTACTTTTAAGGTGAAATTCACGAGTTCGCGCTTTTGCAATCTTGAGGGCTTTGTCTACTGGTGTTGTATACATTTTAACTGCCTCACACAGAACCATTACCCTCCCTTTTAAAAATCTAAATCAAAATTATCGTGAAAATTATAATTATATTTATCTGCTAACTTTAACCAGAAATTTTATCTAATAAAAATAGAAATTGTAAATATCATAGTTATACCTTAAATTGGGATCAACTTTTTAATTCTATTATTTTATAAATCACAAACAGATACAAAAATTTTAATGATAGGTAATTTCTTACCAAAAATCACAAAATTTACTGAAAAAATTAATTATATTTATCAGTCAAAACTCTAGCAACAGTTTTGTACAGTTCCATCTTTCTTACTGAATTTAAATAAATTATAAGAATCCGGGAACCAAAGCTCACTGTCACCAGAAATTCTAACAAATAAAGGAAAAAACGTAAATGTTAATTTAGTTTTCTAGCTCAAATGTCTAGCTGTAAAAACATTATCATGAAAATACTGCATTCTGATAATAGTTGTTTATAACTAAGAAATATCAATAAATTAGAAAATGTACTTTTTTGAAATAAACTTGAGCTTCTAAATTGTCTAAATTATCGAATTTCAGATTTGAAAAATCAGAAAAACTCGGGAAGTATAATTCAATAAGTCTTTCTATCAAAATTTTCTTAATTTGTTCATAATCCATACAATTTAAACAGTCATTGATATAAATTAAACAAAAACATAATTTGCAGAACAAATTAAAAAAAACAAAATTTATTTCCTGCTCTATTTAAGCCCGAGAAGGGACAGATATTAAGATATCTGATTTATTTATTTCTACATTTAGTATTAAATTTTTGTATCAAATAATTTAAATTATGTGATCATTAAAAAAATAAAAATGAAATTCAAGCAATATGATACTTAAAAACCCTAAATCTTAGATTCCCTTCAAACGAAATCGAAATAAATCTTAGAATTTTTCTAAACATTTGCTTTTTAGATGTAGCTATTCTTTTTATCTATAACTACCGTAAACATTGTACAAAATCTGCAAAACAAATATTTGCAAGTTAAGTTTGGAAAAAAGTCTAAGATTTATTTCGATTTCGTTTGAAGGGAATCTAAGATTTAGGGTTTTTAAGTATCATATTGCTTGAATTTCATTTTTATTTTTTTAATGTTCACTTAATTTAAATTATTTGATACAAAAATTTAATACTAAATGTAGAAATAAATAAATCAGATATCTTAATATCTGTCCCTTCTCGGGCTTAAATAGAGCAGGAAATAAATTTTGTTTTTTTTAATTTGTTCTGCAAATTATGTTTTTGTTTAATATCTCAAGTTTTTTAATAACTACTGAATTCAGATGAGCTCATTTCAAAATGATCATCAGGACTTCCTTTATGTGGTATCGTATCACAATTACTGATGTAATTTACCCAGGGACATAGCTAGAAGTGAATTATGGGGGGAGGGGGGTACGCTCAAGAGAACGTCTGAGGTGCTCATATTTCTCTCTCTCTTCCTCTGACGCAAAAAAATATATAAGTGCATATTCACATTGTAAGTTCCATGTTTCTTATTAAATTGTTGCAATAGCTCCATTTTATGCTAAATAAGAATATGGTGATGAAAAATTTGAGTGTATAACTAATTCAAGATTAAACATCATGTTGGCTTCATATGTGCAAGCAAGATGAGCGAGTGTTGAAGCACTTTAGTTACAATTTAGCAATTCTGCAAAAGTGTGAAAGGGCCTCAAAGTTAAATTAGATTTTTGAACAAAATTTTATTTGATGAATTACTATTACGTTTTCCCCTACGTAGGAATTTCTGATTTATTTTTCCAGATCTATACCGATCATAATACCATACCTAGACTCCAAAACCACCACCAATTAAAAACTCTATCTATCTCCGTGGTATCTACATTAGATTTTCATTTCTCCATTGGGTTTTGCACAGATTTTCATTGATCCATTTCCAAATCGTTAACTTTTTTTTTACATCTAGAACTGAATTCTGTACATGCTTCCTGTCTTGATACCAAATATTACAAAATCTCTGTTTCATTTCCAACATGACGTCATAAATGTCTAGTATAATTCTAGACATTCACCTTTAGACAATATAATATTCCTCCAACAATACCTCAAGACATAGTATCAATAAAATGTATTTATTTTTTTATTTTTTGTATTACGTCATGTTCATGTTTATTTATTTTCTGTATTTCTTCACTTAGAAGCTTCTTGATAAATAAAAATGTTTGAATTGAAATTCTGCCCAAAATTGAAATTTAACATGGACAGAACTTCAAACCGCTATCGGAGCTCTGGGCAGGGTTCAGCGTAGAAAAGTTAGGGATAGATGTCATATATGCAGTACATTGGCGCGATTGGAACAAAATGGATATTATATGCCTCACATGCTAACCTGGCTATTGTTGTTTATTTTACTAATAAATTGTTTGTTTTCTATTACTTTTATTTAAAAAAAATATGTAGATCGTTTGTTCTATTAGTTATTAATAAACTTTTTTTAATTTATTTTTATTTTCCTTTTTAAATATTAGAAAATAATTAAAAAATATATATGTGATATGTATTTGAAAACGAAATTTTCGCCAAATTGGCGTCAGAAAAAAACTGCGCCAACATGGTAAGTATTAGACATCTGTGCATGAAGGTGACGCATTATGAATATTCCAAATGTGCTTAAATTTTATTAACTCATAGAGATAGTGAATCAAAAGTTTTATAAAAATGGTACTACTCTATTATTCTTTCGGCCAATTTCGCCAAGTTCTACAAATCACCAAACTAATAGCCAAATTATACATGTTGACATAATTTGTATTTTAAATAACGAAAAACGAAATAATTAGTAGAATATTAATAAAAATATTAATAAAAAGTCGAAATAAAAATCACTTAATGACATTTTAAACACGTGCATCGTATTTAATTTTATTGAATGTGACATTAACGATCATCCATTATTGGCATTTAATCTTATAGTTTGGCGATAACTTTTTGGTCGACGGGATGACTTAGTAGTATCATAAAAATATTAACTTAAAGTATAAAAAACAGCTATTTTTCAACAGAAACTCTTTGCGATATTTTAAAAATTAAATCGTGTAGTGTTTTATCATATTAAAATCATCGGAATAATGAATTTAATACAAGTTAATTCGGTACTTGGTTATCCCTTCAACCAATTCCGCCAAATTATATAAGTCGCCAAACTAATAGCCAAATTATACATATTGGCATTTTTTTATAACAAAAGTAAAAATAAATGGGTAAAACACTAGTAAAAAGTGGAAATAAAATCATTTGATGACATCTCTAAATACGTATAGGTATTTAATGTCATTGAATGTGACATTCATGATCATCCATTACTGGTATTTTATCTTATAGTTTGGCGATAGTTTTTTGGTCGACGGGATAACCAAGCAGTACCGTTAATTTAAAATTGATTTTATCCAATGATTAATTATTTGTAACATTACAAATTTAGGCACGATTTAAAAAAATCACCAAATCGGGAATAAAAAAAATATATTTGTAAACATTGTTTATACTTGTTTACATTGGATTTGAATATTTAGGTTGATAGAATTGGCGAATTTATCGCAGTGCCGAAAAGTCTTGTACCAAGTAGTTGACGATTCTGCGGTTTATCCTTAAAAAATGCTATCTTTGAAGACCCAGTTCTGCAGATTTACTAGTTTCATTACATACCAAGGATGAAATACTATCATTCTCAAATGCTATTATTTTTGAAAATTTTTATTCACCTAAATTTATTTTGATTTTCTTCGAACATATAAGACGAAGAAATTTTTAAAAATGTGGTGTAAGTACGAAATCCCGGTGCATATGTCATATATGCACTGGGTTTGGTGCATTTTTTTTTTTTTTTTTTTTTTTTTTTTTTTTTTGTTATGCCAATGTGTCAAAAAACTCGCTTTCAAATACCTATTACATATATATACTTAAGTTATTTTCTATTATTTTGCAGAGACAATAGGTAGAAAAAAGTTTAATTTACTTATTTTCTATATTTCTTCTGTTAGAAGCTTCTTGATCAATGTTTGAAAATGTCCTTTTATTTTAAAAATCATGCTTCATTTTGCTTTCTGTTGACGATTCTTGTATTTATACGAAATATTTGCAAATCTCCGTTTCATTTCTAATATGACGTCCTAAATATGTCATTTTTAATTCTTACAAAAGAAAAAAAAATCAATTTTATTTTTTATTTATCACGTAAAAATGATTAATTGCTACAGGAAATATGTCCATTGACCTCTGTATATTTTTTTGATTGGAGGGAATTATTTTTTAAACAATTAGATCCTTTGAAGAAAATTTGTGGAAGCGCGTACAAAATGTGGAAAAATGTCTAGTAAATAACTCGTTCAATGTTAAATTCCGTATTAAAATAACATTACGGAGTCACACTGGAAATAAATAAAGCATAGCACTGCCGTGCTATGCTTTAATTTTCTGCGCTTCTCCTTTCAAATATTGCACAATAAAATTAAATTTCCATTCTAGATTTTTCTTCTCCTTTTCACATGTTGTATCAAGATAAGTTTGTGAGGGAGTGACCTTTAGTCATAAAGGCACTCTAGTGTTTCTGAGATCGTGACGTCAATAATTTAACATTTTGTAGGCGTAAAAGTGACATCTATCCTCTCTTTTACTTTAACTTTCTAGAGTGTGTGTGCTCTTTCGAATTCCGCAGTTAGCTCGCGGTTATTAGTATTATGTTAATGAGAAGTATCTCAGTTTGTCGCGTATAAAAGCTTGGGTGTGAGTTTGTGGGGTGTGTGTTCTGGCCTTAGCCAGCGTCTGTGTGTTTCTGGCCTTAGCCAGCAGCCAGCGTCTGTGTGTTCCTGGCAGTAGCCAGCAGCCAGCAACCTCTGTGTGTATTCCGCCATTGGACAACGAAGTGGATGATTGTTTAGTAAGGTGATGACGATTAGAGAATAGCTACGGCCTCCAGTAAAGCGGAAAGAAGTTCAGATAGTGGATTAAAGGTTCGGCCTTGGTAAGAAAGTTTAGAATCGTTCCGTTTTGATTATTTGAGCAAATAAAGAAATATCCACAGCCACGGGCTGTGAAATTAAGATTTGTTAAGTAGACCAGCCAGGAAATAGTGTCAAGTGCTAGACGGTGCCCCGACTGAGCTAGACCAAAGCCTGTGAGTATGATTTAGCTTTTCATAGTGTTCTCAGTGAGTGAAATTATAGACTGGCTCCACTTTCCTTTAGCCCTTATCATTTTAATAAACTGTGTTGTTTTAACCTAAATTAATGAGTATGTCTGCATATAATGTGACAAATGACACCCAGCATGAATATACCGTCACAAGTTAACCACGACAAAATGTTCATTCCAGAACTCGGATCAAATGGTACGAATTTAGGATCTTCCATAATTATTTTATTCTTACTCATTAGAATAAATGAAGCACTTCTATTTTCTTTATTAAATCCTGATCGTAAAATCATTCGCAATAAATTTCAAAGTTAATAACTTCTATCAATTACATATTTTTTTAAAATTACTATATCAGATCCATAACATACAATAAATAATAAATAAATAAATTAGTAAATTAATAAATTAACTTCAAATTACTCTCATCAATAAAATAATAAATAAATAAATAAATGCATAATAAATATTTTTCCTCAATCATAAAAAGAATAAAAATAATAATAAAAACATTTAATAAAATAACTTACAGTTTCTCGAAAAATCTTTAATAAAATTCAATCGTCTTTATATTCCTCATCAAATACTTCTTGCATACTCACCACTTTGAAGTCATTAATTTTCAAAAATTTGTCACTATGACCATGAATACTGAATCACAAATTATGCATCGACGGCGACAGATCGACATCAAGCGTCAGGAAATCCACAATCAGACTCGAAGTAAGTACTAATTATTTCAGATTAGCATCTTTCCAAGTATAGTTGTGAAGTTCTTTAGAAAGAACATTCTTTTACTTTAATTAAGTAAGAAATTACGGCGATTTTGGTACAAGAACTTTCACGAGAAGTCAATTATCGGCGATTCGCAAACCTATCATCATTTCGTTCCACAGCAGACTCCATTAGCAAGCCGAAACTACCATATAGAATGCCCTTCAGAACATAGAATTCAATCGAACTTCGGCGATAGTATGTTCTTCTTCGTTCCATAGCAAATTTCTTTAAAACCCGAAAAAGGCATAAGCTATCCTGTCGGACTTTTGAGTAGATTGTGACACTTTAAAGTTAGGGGGACAGAAACATCATCGCCAGGTTTCCCTTTCTCCGCACAGAAGTCATGGCCAGCGAGAAAAAAAACAAAATAAATAAATGTAGAAGGTCAAAATAATCACTCCTTGGCTGCTGCAAGTTCATTTTATTAAACTGTAGCTATAATAGAGGGAAAAGCTCCTGTTGCAGACGATATTTTACCGAAACATCCAAAAAATATTCCATGCTTTACTACATCAAGTCGTACTCATGTAAGAGCGCACCCCAGAATCCTTCTTCTCATCTCCCTTACCACCTCTCGAGCTTCCTCTTTTAAATCTAAAAAGAAAATTCTAGAACCTTCTCTAACCTCAAACCATAATTCTTTTATGTAAACAGAATTCTTGTCCAGCTACGAGACTATTTTCCACAGACGATAATTTTATTTTAAAATAATATTATTTAACCAATTTATAATCGACTCAGAATTTCTTAGGCAGACGATTTTTATAGATGATTAATTTTAAGAGGAAAAGAAAAGAAATGAATTTATTGATATGCACACTATCAAAGGTTGACGGAGGGAATATAAATAAATAGATAAAATAAAATAATGATATTTTTTTGAAAGATATGGTTTTGGAATAAATTTAATAAGACTTTCTTAAAAAGGGTTGATAAAAACATAGAAGAAATGAGTTTTATTTGGAATATTAAGAAATAAAGTTTAAATAAGAATATTTAAAATTTAGAGCCATATTTTTAAATTTACGCATAGTGGAATAATGTTTTTTAAGGCAAATTAAGAATTTATATCGTCTGCATAAAGATTAACAGATTAGATCTAGAAACAAGCTTTTAATTTAATAATTTGAAGTAAGTACGGAATATTATTATAAGAAAATTAAGATAGTATAAAGGTTAGTTTTGGCGAAAAAAAAAATTAAAATTTGTAATATATATATATATATATATATATATATATATATATATATATATATAGAGAGAGAGAGAGAGAGAGAGAGAGAGAGAGAGAAGTAAAAATAGGTTGTTTTACAATTTTTGTAAAAAAATTATTTAATTTTTAGCATTAAGTATTGTGCGATCATATATATTACAATATTACCCAACATTTCTTTTTACCGAAAATTTGTTACCTACGTGACATTTGGGAATATAAATTAAGTGATTTCATAAATGTAACCGCCTCTAGTAGTATTAAAGACAGTAATTATAATTTGCCAATATTAGTATTCTTTGGGATGAGATTTTCGCGGTTTTACACACCAATATTTTGTTAGAAAAAATATTATTTTATGTTATTAGAAAATTTTTGCGATTTAACAGAAAATTTTTTTCTCTATTTTCTCTACTGGTGTGAAAAAATGTTGAAATATCATCAGTATACTTTTTTCTATATATAATCATTTAAGGGAAAAAATTTCACGCATCCCAATATTATTTAACAGCAAATTTCACCTATAATTCAAAATTTAGTTGCATGACTGCTTTGTCATAAGTTGGCTCTCTAAACTTATCAAGAAAACTCTGCTTGTGAAAAGCAGCTGAATCTAACAAAGTGTTAATGATTATCTTTAACCAGTTTTGAATGTTTATGATTGTTTTCAAGTCATAACCGAAACAAGTATCCATGCTTCGCACAATAGTGATATTATAAATGTAGTATTCTTGTTCATTGCAACATTCTTAAAAAGAAGCATCAGACTAGAAAGAATATTAATTAGAAATTACAATTAAGAAGTAGAATTATTTATCGTCATTCTTTTTAAAAATTATACTATACTTATAAAGTACTCCCTCTGTCCCAAATTAATTGCTACATTTGTACATTTTTGTGCTGATTATTGATAGTAATGATTTCATGATTTCGTTTCAACATTTTCCAGATATTTCAGGGTGCTATGCTAGCAATCAACAACATTTAATTACCAGCCGTCCCGACTAAAATCAGCACCATGTTAATTACAAAAAAAAAAAAAAAAAAAAAAATTATCAGAGTTTGTACGCTGATAAGTCACGGCAAATTTCGTAAGGATTCTTCCACCAATAAACGCATAAATTTCATCATCATTTAATTTTGATGTCCTTGTCTGCTTCCACAAACAGGATATTATACTACGATGATTATTAAATATAATCGCTTCATCGTTTATAGTACCATGATACCATTAAAAATTGCAATACAGAGTTACACACATTACAATTTCTTTTCTTTAGGGTACTTTTTAAATTACTGTTATACCTTTTCTCAATTCCATTAGTTTACTTTTAAGTTAAGATACTACAAACTCCTAATATACCACATTATTTTCATTGTAGTATAATTTTATTGGTGTAGATATACTAAACTACATAGGAAGTTACTAATGACGACACCTAATTGAAGTGTAGTAACTAATTTGGGACAAATTTTTTAACCTAAATGTAGCAACTGATTTGGGACAGATTCGGTTATATATTCCGATTTTTTGCGTGTCTACAGTTATGCATACTATAAAGAGGCGCTACTGTAATCATCTTACTTAATTTATTACTGGCTGTGGCTGCATTCACGCAACGGTCAGAACTCCTGACTTTATACATAACCCTCCTGCAAAAATTTTTAAAATAACTATCACCATTTGCAAATTATTGAATTTTAAAATCCATCAGTTTTTGGGACACCCAGTAAATATAATGCATAATAGACCGAAAGGCAGCAGCACTGACAATAATCTCATTAAGTTCGAAATTATTTAATTCTCGTTTCGTATATTAAAACGCTATCGGTCTGCCAAGTCATATCTTATTAGAAAACACCTAAAAACCAGATTTTAACGGCTGACTCGCAGGCTTACCACTGTGCTTTCCTGCACCCAAAAGTATGAAAACATGGAGGATTGGAAGCAGGATAACATAACGGTAAACCTATGAGTGAACCGCTAAAATAAATGTTTAAGTGCTCTCTAGCAAGATATGACTTGGCAGACTGATTGCGTTTTAACCCTTTGCATCCCGGTGGTTTCATAGATATACCACTTAATTTTAATTCCCAAACGCCACATTGGCACCGGAATTTTGTTTAAGAAAGTTACGGTTTATTGAATGCGTGAAAAGTAGCCTTTTCTTTTTTACAGATAAAGTTGTTTTCAAATTCTGGTGTCAGTCATTAATTTCAATAATTAAGCAATGAATTTGCCCTCCGCCGCAAAGGGTTAATATGCGAATCGAGATTTAACTAATCCCAGATTTTAATCCGTGAACTCGATAAGGTGATTGTCTGTGCTGCCACCTCAAAAAAAAAAAAAAAAAAAAAAAAAAAAAAAAAAGGCTGCTGTTTTATATTTATTTGTTATGATATTTTAAAATAAAGTATAACAAAAATGTAAATTCTATAATTTTTAACAAAGTAACTCTTAAAAAATTAATTAAGAAGAATGGATGTTTTTTAATAAAATAAGAAAAGAAATGCTATCAAAGAAAAACTTCTGCTTTTCAAAACAATGAAACATGATATTTTCTGCCGATGTTTCAAGAAAGAATATAATTTTCTTATTTGTGGGTTAACAATCAATAACAGCGTCTAGACTCAAACAAACACTTTCACCCATACTTCTTTCTCTATTATGTGTCACTGTATTGACTAAATAAATAAATTAAAATGTCTGGACCGACTTACAATCTAATAGACGCCAAATTTTAGGCTTTTATGCTACCACTAAAATGTTATTGTCGGAAATGACAAAGAATAAAAAAATAAAAAAAACTAAGTTATGTACGCCATAAAGCGCAAAAGGTTAAAAATTTTACATAGTTACAGCGTGTTAAAAATCCATTTGTTTAGAAGTTGCACTGACTAAATAATAAAGAAAATTAACAAAATAGTATATATTAAGTAATATTTTACAAAAAAAAAAAAAAAAAAAGAAAAGAAAAGAAAAGAAAAGAAAAAAAAGAAAAAAATGTAATTTAACAAATTAAAAAGACTGTTTAACAGATTAAAAAGACTGTAATTTAACAAATTACAAATAATATTTTCAAAGATTAAAATTTTAGAGAATTTTTTTAAAATAAATTCTACATTAAAAAAAAAGGAACAATAAGCATAAATTTATGATGATCAAAGCATGGATTACGTAATAACAGAATCCTATATTACATATGTCATGGATTAAACTATAATATTCATGTATCAATACTATATTATGTTTATCCTATCTTACGTAATCCAATACCCATAGGTAATCCTATGTTAGAAATTATAAATAGAATTTCAGTTTTACAATTTTCAAAACTGCAAATTTTTAAACTTCTGAACATCGCACATTTTCAATTTTTACACCGTCGTATAGGGAATAAAATGTACTTTTAACCCTCTCACGCATAAATTATTTTTCATTATTTTACATTATTCACAAAAAATCTTTTTTATGATAAATGAAACAGACATTCTAAAATAATTTTATTATTTTGCTGAAACTAGCTATTATCTTTCCACAAATCAGATCTCCATAAATGAAGGCTCGATTTTTTTTTACTTAATAATGCAATAATTATCTGTCCTCATATGAGGCCCGTATGCATCAGAGGGTTAAATGCAATTTGTGTGAAAGCTGTATCTTTTTATATACCGGGTGATCCAAAAGTCAGGACGAACTTTAAAAATGAATAACTCGAAAACGAATCAAGATACAAAGATACGGTTTGCACCAAATGGATGGAAAAGAAACCGGATTTTGTGTGACAACAAAAAAATATTGTTCTATTGGAGACCAACGGCATCACTAGCAGCATTGAAAGATGCCATCCGCCAAAACGTGTCTGCCATAAAGCAAGAAATGCTACTAAATGCTGTGAACGGTGTAGTGCCTAGTCTCACAGCTGCACTTATGAATGAGGGACAGCACATTGAACATTTTCTGTTGTACTAATTAACTGTAACTAAGCTGACTTGGAAATTGTCAACATTTTTTCTTTTGCAAATCATCTTTTGGTGCAAAAAACACTACCGTGTCATTTTTTGGATGTCAACGGCAAACTATTTTTTTCGTTGTCACACAAAATCCGGTTTCTTTTCCATCCATTTGGTGCAAACCGTATCTTTGTATCTTGATTCGTTTTCGAGTTATTCATTTTTAAAGTTCGTCCTGACTTTTGGATCACACGGTATATATATATATATATATAATTTATAATAATTTTTTTTTGTCATCGTGGCAACACAAGTATTTCATTTCTGGACATTAAAACCATACCAGAAAATTTACAAGAAATAGTTACAAGACAAATATTAATAGTTAATTACAAGACAAATATTAATAGTTTAAAATTTATAAATTAAGTATATGATTCAAAAGATGTATCATTCAAAAAAAAAAAAAAAAAAAAAAAAAAAAACTGCTGTTTTACAACGGTTATTACAATTTATTGCAAGCGAGATTTCCGGGTGTCTGTGGGTTACATTTCTAATTCCAATTGCTTGGTAGGCAAAACTTTTTTTAAATGAGAAGAAGAAAAAAAAAAAAATCCTCGTTTTCGCCTAAGCCGAATTTTTCTATTCAAATAAAGTGGTGCTAGAACAGAAATCTAAATTTTAAAATGTAGCTAACTGTCAACATTGATTTTTCCTCCTTTTTTAACTCCAGCAAAATTTCAACTTTCAGATTTAATTTTTGGAAGAATTTCTGCTTTAAGAGTACGCAGTACCATAAAAATTGACCAAAATATCGATTTATATATATATATATTTAAATATTAACCGAAAGCTTCTTTATTTGCGAATGTTTTGATCCACTTTTTCACCTATACGACAATTATACAAAGGGATATTGTAAATTTTGTTAATTTATCCAGCGCAATTATCCATAGAAATGAAAATTTCAAACTTTTTTTTTTTTTTTTTTTTTCGTGAACATATTTTTATAACTTGCTTTTTTGCTAATTTAGATAAAAGTTTGAATTTTTTTACTTGTACTCCATGGAAAGATTCATATTTTTGTGTCTGATTTTAACATTCAAGTTTATAGTTATTAAAAAAAAAGATTTAAATTAAGAATTTGTTGATTTTTTTTCATTTTTCGATATAGATGAGAAAAAAAATCATGTTAATTGTAAAATCCCATATATCTAAATATCGATACATAGTTTTATGTAGTATATTCTAATGAATGTGGAAAAAAATAGAAGCCAAAATTCATATTTATAAAAATAGCACTGATTTTTTTTAAAACTATATATATATATATATATATATATATATATATATATATATATATATATATACACTGTTTTACAATTTTTTAAAAAAATATTTAAGTTTTAGTAAAAAAGTATTGTGCGATCATGCATGTTACAATATTACCCAATATTTATTTTTACCAAAATTCTGGTACCTGCGTGACATTTGGGAATTTAAATTAAGTGATTTTATAAATATAGCCGCCCCTACTAGGATTAAAGACAGTGATTAGGCTTTGCCAATATTAGTATTCTTAGGAATGAAATTTCAGCGTTTTTACACACCAATATTTTGTTAGAGGAAATATCATTTCATGTAATCAGAACGTTTTTGCGATTTAACAGAGTAACATTTTTTCTATAAAATACTGGTATGAAAAAAAGATGAAATATTATCCGTATGTTATTCTGATAGGTACATTTTTTGTATATGCAGCCAATACCCGAAATTGGCCAATTCTAGAACTGGCCGGCCAATTCCCGAATTGGCCAACAACGTTAAAAAATGACTGGCCAATTCTAGAATTGGCCAGCCAATTCGCGAACTGGACAGATGCAATTGGCCAATTCGCGATATAGACATAAGCACTCGGCTTAATCCTTTCTAATATAGTTGAAAGTGTCTATGAATTCAAATAGTCTAGACGTCAGCCTGTCCGTGATCTAACTCGAGTAAAGTTTCCGGTTAACTTGTAATTGTCATCGTATTTGGTTTATCAATTAATTTCGATATTAAAAGAGAATTGTGTAATATTTTTGGTTAATTTAGTTGGGTACAGAAAAATATTTCGTTTCAATATAATCCACGGGAATCTTTTTTACTGTACATTTTAATGTTACATTATCTTAATTACAAAAAAATTGGTACCTATGCATCAAAGTTCGGATGTTGGCCAAGGCTTCCCGGCCAGTTCGCGAATTGGCCGGCCAAAACCCGAAATACGCTATTCATTTCATGTATTTCGGGTTTTGGCCAGGAAGCTTGGCCAGTTCGGGTATTGGCCGGCCAGTTCTAGAATTGGCCAGGCTCCGGGTATTGGCCGCAACATATATATAAACATAAAAAAAATATTCATACCAATATTATTTAAAACAATATTTTAGTTATAGCTCTAAATTTTTGTCTCAAAGCGACTGGTGGTGAATCGAATAATTCCCTCTTATCAAGATATTTCTGCTTCTCGAGAGCAGCTGAAACTAACAAAGTTTTAATAATTACCTTTAACATAGCTGCCATCATCTTTAGCTTTATTGGCCCAGAAAAATTTTATAGAAAGTTGTATCATTTCAAATCGCCGTAAATAAGCCAAAAGTTTCTATTAAATTTTTCCGGGCCAAAAAGTCGAAAGAGTTGGCAGCTATGCTTTTAACCAGGTGTGAATGTTTATCATTATTTTGAAGTCATAACCAAAACAAGTACCTGTGTTTCGCCCAATAGTGATATTATAAATGTTGTTTTCTTGTTCATTGCAACATTCTTAAAAGGAAGCATCAGGCTAGAAATAATAATAGAAATTGCAATTAAGAAGTAGAATTATTCATCGTTATTCCTTTTAAAAATTTTACTATACGTATAAAGTACTACTTTGGGAAAATATAAACAAAGAATTTTGTTTGTTAACATGTTTCTTAAAGTTTAAATGCCGTCTATTTCGTCGCTTATTCGGATTCATATCACGATTTTTTGCGTTTATCCCGTTATGCACAGTATAAAGAGGCGCTACTGTAAGTATCTTACTTAATCTATTATTCACTAGTGCTGCGTTCACGCAACGGTCAGAATAATTGTTCCTGCTTAAGTTGATTATTTTTCAACAATTATTTAAAAATTAAAAAAAAGCCTTATTTATTGGCAGAAATTTTGATATATTAACCTTCCAGACTCCGGTGCTTCTTACACAAATTTTATTCGATTAACACCACTTTTTTTTAAAAGAACTTTCGTTGAAGTTTTAAAAATCCTCTAATTTCAAAAATTCATTGATTAAATAAGGAAAATTTTATTTTCCTTTATTACTGGTGCCAAAAACAAATTTTGGAAGGAAAGGTGATGTCTTCGCAGCGGAGACAATGGAGTGGCAAGGGTTAGCATTAGAATGTCCGGAAATTTCATCCAACTTTAATAAAAATATTTTAACATGAGAATTTTTATTTAAAACAATTTTACTTATTTATTTAACTAATTACAACTATTTGTCTAGCTACAACTTAACTAATTTTATTTAAAAAATTCTGGTTCTAATCGACATTTTATCATTTGATCGCCGTCGAATCGACACCAGTTAAACGTTCTAGTGTTGATGAACCAAAATGTACTTTTTGGAATTTGTGATAGGAAAGGACTTTCAAGAAAAAATTCGAAAATTCTTATTTTATAGTTTTGGTAGTTTAACCCATTCGGTATATGGGTGTATAAATGTATTTTCGAAAGGTACATTAATATGTTTTTGATATCAGTAATATAAAAATATAATATTTCCCTTATATTTACCTTCCGCTTTCGGGATTTTAGAGGTATCGTAATTTCCGGCTTATAATCCGCGAATCAGAAAATTCTTTCTCGACCCAGAAAACTTATTTAGTGATTGAAGATAAATATTTACGGCAATCTAATTAGTTACTTTACTTTTTGAAAAAATTCTGAATTGAAAACTAATTGTTTGATCCTCGGATTATACGCAGGAAATCACGGTAAAAGCAATTGCCTTAACCTTCCTACCCTGTTCAAATTTTACTCAATCGTGATAAAAACATTTCACACCAGAATTGTTATTTAGAACATTTTAATATATTTAATTGGCTCTTTTCTATGGATCTGTTATTTAACATTCTTTATGAAAAATGTTCTGGTGCGAATCGTATAAAACAAATTATACCTATGGGTCGATTAGACCCATCCAGGGTAGGAAGGTTAAAAAAAAAAGTATGAACGAATAAAAACTATGTTAAACACACTGGTCACAGAAAGGTTAATGACAAGAATTTTAGGATTAAATAATCATCGATTCCACTTATCTAACTGATGTCTTACTAATTGTTATTTAAAATAATAACTTCTTAACCTCTTCGCGACGGGAGCTTTTTAGGAAATGTTTAATGTATTGTCATCAGTTTTTAAAAACAGAAATTTGTACATTATTAAATCCGGCAAACGCCACCAAGTCAAATTTTACAAAATTTTTTTTACTGGTGGCGATAAACAAGGATTATTAAGCAATTTTCTAGCACGTACACGTGTCGCTCGTCCCCAAGGGGTTTGAGCACTGATGGTTGATTTTTCTACCACTTAATTTTAATACCGAAATTCACATCGACACCAGAAAATTCGACTAATTTTATTTCAGAAAGGTATAATGCATTTTTTCGTGTATAAACCGATTTTTTTTCTTTGCAAAACACTGGTGCCAATGTGACATTAGGAATTTTGAAGAAATTACTCACCAGAGCTCAAAGGGTTGAGACATTTCTATCGCTAATGTTATAGAAACCTAGAAAAGAAATTATTGTTGCTCTCGCAGTCAGTATCAGATCATCTTGTAGGATCACCACTTTTTGCAATTTTTCTATTTGTAATTTTTAAATACAGAAGTTTTCGATTAAATAAGGTAAAAATATCTTAAAAGAATATATATTTTCTCTTATCTATCTTTACCTTTTATCTAGGAAACTAATAGACGAAAGATAGAAGAAGGAGGATCTTGCATTGTTTTAACTCTTTCAGGCACAGAAAAATTATGTTTTTAAAATCAAAGCAATAATAAACTGACACCAGAGTTTAAGAATGATTTTTTTTTTATAAAATCATTCAAAGTATGATATTTTAACCCCCTCGCGACGGGAACATTTTATGAAATTTTTAGTGTTTTGTCACCGGTTTTTAAACACACAAATTTTTGCCTTGTTAAATCGAGAAAATGCTCCGAATACATAAGGCACATTTTACAATAAAAGTTTACTAGTGGGGATAAACCAGGGGTGCAAAAATCTAGGCGCCAGCAGGCAGTTTATCACCACAAAATTTATTTCGTTTTTCTTCGTCTAATATTTCGTGTAAAATTCCCGCTAGAATGCTATTTAATTTTGAGCGAAAAAAACTTTAAAATTTTAGTGGTGGGAGACTACCCTCTGGCGCCTAGATTTTTGCACTCCTGGGATAAACAAGGATTCTTAAGCCTTTCTGCGGTACGTATGCGAGTCGCTCGTCCCCGAAGGGTTAAGCTTTCACTAGGGATGAGATTTCCGCTTTTTTGAACACCAGTAAAATTTTAGAGAAAACGCTATATTATTTAATCGGAACATTATTGAGATTTAACAGACCAACATTTTCTCTAAGATTATACTGGTGTGCAAAAAAGCGGAAATCTCATCCCTGTTTCACTGTAAAAGCAAAATTTTAATAAAATATTCTTGGTCCTATTGTAAGTTAGGAATTAAAATGAAGTGGTCCCGACGTGGGATCACTGCGTCAGAAACAGTTAAAATCTAGATTTCACACAAAATTGTCGATCGCCAAAGTATTAACCACCTTGTCTTAGTATAGAAGAGTCTCGACAATACTATTTTCAATTTTCCGACTTTTGCAGGGTCCTCGCGGTCGCTCGCCATTGCGCCAAATTGCGATTAAATTCTTCATTTGGCGAGTAAATAAGCAATTAGATCCGCCAAATTGCTAGTGCTCAATTTTTTTCGTTTTTAAACATATGCAAACATACATATTTTAATATATATATATATATATATATATATTTAATATATTTGTAGCGGATAATGGAAATTAGATTAATAACAAACTTTGTCACAGTTATAAAAATTTAGGTTAGTTTGAACATATTGAAAACAAAGGGAGTACATTAAAGAATTAAACACCTTTTTTTGGCTATACGGCGAATTTATTTTGCAAATACTTTTTTCATTTGGCGAATGTTTTTTTTTTTTTTTTTTTAATTGGCCAAATTATCAACGTTAGTCAAATGTCAGCGAGAACACTGTACCTTTGTATTACTCAGTTTAATTGGAAAAATAATCTTCTAAATAAATGAAGATTGTGGGGCCAACATTTATCTGCTTTTCCAAGTTGAAGACATAACCCTCATTTTTTTTAATCCTCTAAATTTTGACTGTTTTATTTTTGACCTAACTTTTCACATTTGTGCAATTATCAACAAAAATCAAAATAAGTTTAAATATTTCAATTTTAAGGAATTAGGCTTTCGTTTTATGTTATGATTTTTTATATTTTAAAAGTTTTTACATCGAGATTCACACTGTTCTATAAGGTATGCATCGATTTAATTTCCTGATATTATATATGAGGCGAGATATCTTATATACACGGTTTGAACGCTTCTAGAACTTTTAAGCACCAGTGCTACCAGAATTTTCATAAAGTAATATTTGCCTTACTAAATGAAAAGCAATTGTATCTTCTGACATACCGATCAGTACATTCCGAAATTTCTGGTAGGAAAATACTTAAAATCCAATGACTCCCTTGATGCATACGCACCATGGTACAATATTTTAAATCTTAATCTTAACTTAAATTTAGTGTGAAAGTACTCTTTAGAGTACACAGACAGAAAGAAAGCTTTAACCCATTAATGTCCAGTGTCCTCTTTTGAGGACGGTTACAAAAACAGCAAGAAAGCGGTTTTCCCACCAGTAAAGAGGGAGATAAATATACACTTTATTTCGCGAGACAGAATCCTCGATAAATTTAGATAAAAATTAATTTGCTTTTAAAAGTGGTGGGAAATACAAAATTTAAATTTTAGCGAAGAAAATAATTAGGGCGTTAATGGGTTAAACCAATATCTAAGCTAAAATGTTATTTTATTAATAAAATTTTAGTATGCATATAAAACAATATTTTAGAAACAAACAAACAAAAAAAGGCAAGCATTTTTTTTTTTTTTTTGCTTTTTGGTGTTTTTTATAATTGTTAAATGTTCTCGTTTAACCCCTTAACTGATTTGCCCGTACGCCGTTCGGGCAAGACGAATTTGCTTAATTCATCATTTAAAGCTTTTTAACATCACATTTTTAAAAAAAAAAATAATTTTACACCATTTAAAGGCGGAAATGTTTAGACTAAATCTTACGAATATTTTATTTAATAAATTGTGGTGATAATCCGTTATTTTCAATTTATTGAAAGGAAAGAAAATTGCCAGTTAAGGGGTTAAATGGAGATATATAAATTTTTTTCTTGAAAAAATTGATTTTATTTTATTAGTTTAAAAATTGTTTGAACTTTTCTGAATCTATTGGTGTTCGTTCCATCCCGATAAAACATTTTTTGGTGGCATAGCATAAATATAATATCATATGACAGATAGTTTTAAAGTATTTCCGACAGTTTTAAAAACTTTATTTTGCTTCAGAGAATTATTTCCTGAAAAATAGAATATTTCTAAAAAATTGATATTGCTGTAAAATAAAAGTTTTAGTCACAGAAAAAATCTGCCCGACGTAAGTCTTGAGCATAATCCAGTAAATATTGATTTCAACTTTCAACAAAATCGATCGCGTAGTTTTCGAGGAAACGGATTTTAAAGCTGGATTATTTTCTATATGATTGCATTTAGTCTCGACTTTCCTTAAATTAACAGGGCTTCTAAATGGTCCGCGAACTGAACACCAATATTTTTTAACAGAAAATTTCATTGTAGGTTTCTACAGCATTTGTGCTAAAACTAACCTCCGAGGGCCGTTTCTGCGGAATTTGCAGGAAAAAAATAAAACGAAAATCTTTCTAAGAAAATATTGATGTTCAATTGACGGACCATTTAGGAGGCCTGAATTAACTAACAAACTACCACTATTTTGTATTAACTCTTTCCAGCTAAATCGTCCTACGTCGGGATCATCTAATTTTAATTCCAAACTTAGCCACCTAAGCCACTTATATGGGACAAACAAGAAACGCAAATAAATGCAGAAGTGATTGAATATATTAATATTTGGAAATTTATCTAGGGAGAAAATTCGCCTTGCATGCAATATTTCAAATAAAAATCAAATTTCAAATTTTTTAATTTTTTAATCTTTTCATCACGGGCAAATTCTGTTAGTAATATGAGAAATTATCGACTGTCACTTGAATTTACAAACGGCATTTCAAGAAATTAAAAATCCTTTAATTTAAGCTTTCATTATAAAAACAAAATTTCATTAGAATAATACTGGTGTCGTTTACAAGTTTGGAATTAAAATTAGGTATCCCGGACTGGCCACAGTCTGCCGTGAAGGGTTAGAAGGTCAAATACACGTAATGTTTTTCCAAGCACCTTCGTCGTTAAAGGCCCAAGCTTGCACTCTGATTGGTTGTTGCTCTCGGCACTGTTTCCATGTAACTTGGCGACAATCATACCTGGCGTAGCGATAGATGCACTAGCGGCTCGTCAGGGAGTGCTGCATCCGATTTTTCATACCACTAAAATTTAACAGAATCTTTCATATTATTTATTCGACGAATTTTGTTCATTAAATAAAACTGAAATAACCATACAATTTTAGTGGTGTGAATCAATTGATGCAGCACCCCCTGACCAGCCGCTACTGGATAGATGCTTCCGTCGAGGAGTTTGATTTCCTTCCGAACCGAGTACAAAGTAATTTTTCCCGTTTATTAATAAGTAAAGCATTAGCCATTTTATAAAATAACACAAGATAATAATACACAAGAGCACAAGACCACGAGGATAAGAATGAAGGAAGAATAAAAATGAGTAGGTTAGGTTTTAGGTTTACTCGTTCACTTACGAGCGAAGTATTTTTCGCCAAGTATGGTTATCGCCAAGTTACGTGAAAACAGCGCCGAGAGCAACAACCAATCAGAGTGCGAGCTTGGGCTTGGAACGACGAAGGTGCTTGGAAAAAAAAATTTCGCGTCAAATACCAACCTAGTGAAAAAGTTTCCATCCCGGTATTCGAACCCAAACCATCAGGGTAGCCCACTGACGTTCTACCCGCTAAACCAGGGGTGCAAAAATCTAGGCACCAGAAAGTGGACTCTCACCACTAAAATTTAAAAGTTTTCTTGTTAAAGTTAAATAGCATTCTTATGAGAATTTTACACGAAATATTAGATGAAAAGTAACGAAATAAATAAAGTGGTGAGAGATTGCTTGCTAGCGCCTAGATTTTTGCACCCCTGAACTAAACCACTTGGAATGATACCTAACTAGGAATTTCTCACTATTACATGTTGGCAAAGCTACAAACGCAGCACATGATGGAATATTTTCCGTTAGCCATTAACTTGGGCAAACACGAAACTCAAATAAATCCAGCATCGATTGGATATATTAATACTTAAAATTATTTCCAGCGAGAAAATTATCTTTGCGTGCAATATTTCAAATGAAATTCAAATGAATTTCAAGTTTTTCTCTGTGTAAAAGTTTTCAAGTATTAACCCTTAACCGGAAATATGTCTGTGAGATGGTTACGTCTATATCAGTGGCGTAACCAGGGACGTGGACAAAAGGTTCTGCATACCACTAATTTTGTAAAGTTCTGTTAATCTCATCTAATGGGTGGCTTTTCCTCAACTTATTAACTCTTTAATCCTTTCCGGCACGGACAAATTTTGTAGAAAAATGAGTAATTATCGACTGCCGCCGGAATTTGCAAACGACTTTTTTTTAGATATTTTAAATTCCGTAATTTAAGCTTCCATCGTAAAAGCAAATTTTTACTAAAATATTATTGGTGCCGTTTGCAAGTTTGGTATTAAAATTAGGCATCCCGGACCGGGTACAGTGTGCCGGAATGGGTTGACGGACAAAGCATTTTCATCGTTAAGATCTTGAAATAATGAGATTGACATTATTGGTAATTGCGACAGCTGTATTTGTAAATAAGAAAAAGTTAATTTCACATACTTAATAAAATGGATTTTTTAATTTAAAATTCTGGTGTCGTTGTTGCATATCAGAATTAAAATTTTCTGGTTCCGTAGAGAAACCAATGAACGTTAAAGGGTTAAAACGTAAATAATTTTAAAATATTAATAACATTGAACCCAGTCCCTGACTGCACCACAGATGTACACGCAACCATCTCACACGCGGTACGTTTCCGGTTAAGGGTTAATATATTTAATCGATGTTGGATTTATTTGATTTTCGTGCTTGCCCCATGTCGGTGGTTCATGAAAAATATTCCATATTGTGCTACATTTGTAGTGTTGCCAACATGTCATAATGAGAAGTTCCAGGTAGTTTAGTCGTTAAAACATCAGCCATAGCTGTCAATATCTT
This sequence comes from Maratus speculifer, assembly GCA_964019185.1. NCBI lineage: Eukaryota > Metazoa > Arthropoda > Arachnida > Araneae > Salticidae > Maratus > Maratus speculifer. Next base: position 229,244,780 of record OZ025300.1, read on the forward strand.
CCGCTATTTTGGCTTGAAAAAAATTTTTATAGTAAATCTTACAATTTCAAATTATCGTAATCTGCCGGTTAAATAAAGCAAAAATTTCTATTACAATTTTACGGGCAAAACGTCGGAAGAATTAATAGCTATGGCTATACTGATAGCGAAGATTGGAATTCTAACATAGATACTTTTTTACTGGATTGGCATTTGTGCCGGTCAAGCAATTAAAAAAAAAATGAAATTTGACTTTCATTTGAAATACTAACTGCAGAATTCTTCCATTAAGAGAGTTAAAAATTTATTTTGTACAAAAGGGAAGAAAATTTGTTTAACACTCTCAGGAGAAAAACATTTCCATTGCTAAAATATTGATGATTGATGTTAATCATTGGCACCCGAATTTATAAGCAAAATTATTTGGAAGTAAGAAAAAGTTATACACATACATAATAAACCGAGTTTCTCTTTTTTTTATCGAAATTCTGGTGCATACTCGACATTTGGGAAATAAATTAAAAGGTTTCATAAATGCTTCCCCCGCCCCTGGAAGGGTTAAAGACAATGATTGAGATTTTCCGCGTATTTGCACACATTTTTACGATTTATCAGAACAACATTTTTGCTATAAAATACTGGTTTGCAAATACTCGGTAATCTCATCCTTATATTATTTTGAAAGACACTTTTTTGTATACTTAATCATCTAATGAAAAAAATCACTCACACCAATAATATTTCAGTTAATATTATAATTATAGTTTAGTTTTTGTTGCTAAATTGGGGAAGTTGAATCTGGTGGAAGTACATCAAGAAATCGCTGCATATTAGATGCAGCAGAAACCAATAAAAAAATAATAATCTTTTACCAAGGTTAGGGTGAGTAAGATGCATACGTGCCGCGAAAACGCTTAAGAGTCCTTGTTTATTTCCACCAGTAAAATTTTACTGCAAAATTTGCCTTATTAATTCGGAGCATTTTCTCGATTTAATTAACACACAAATTTCTCTGTTAAAAACCGGTGACAAAACATAAAAAATTTCGTAAAAATTTCCCGTCGCGAAGCTGTTAAATGTCATTTAGGAATAGTGTTGGCAAGTACAAGCCTTTTGCTCACCACTGTCAGGAGGTGTGCTTATTACTTACATTATAAATTTTCTGGTAATTTTGGAGCCTCCCCCCACTTTCAATATCATACTTTATCATCTCCCGAAATCTGTCAAAATAATTGCTCATGTGACTGATAACTTTCCCAATACTTGCTTTATTCATTGGCAGAAATTCTGCGGTTTTAAAACTAGAACGTCCGGAAATTTTATCCAACCTCAATGAAAGTATTTTAACATCAGAATTTTATTTAACCCTTTCCGGCGCAGTGTTTCCGGTCTGGACACACTTAGTTTTAATTCCAAACTTACAAGTGGCACCAATAATATTTTAATTAAATCTTGCTTTTATAATAAAAGCTTATATTAAGGAATTCTTGATTTCTTAAAAAGTCGTTTGTAAATTCCGGTGTCAGTCAAAAATTTCTCATTTAACAAACAGAATTTATCCGCGTCGGAAAGCATTTAGACAAATTCACTTATTTATTTAACTTATTTAGTTGCAATTTAACTAATTAAAAAAAATTGGTTCGAATAGATGCAAGCTGGACGTTCTACTGTTAATAACTAAAAATTACTTTTTAGAATTTGTGGTGAGGAATAACTTTCAACAAAAAATTTGAAAATTCCAATGTTGTGGTTTTGGCGGTTAATGGGTTAACACATTAGTGACTGGGTGCATATGTGCATTTTCGAAAAGTACATGACTAATATGTTTTTGCTACAAGAATAAAAAAAAAAAAACAATATTGCTTTATTTAATTAGAACATTTTCGTTACTTTGGAAGTAAAGACAATTTCCTTTAAAGTAAGGGATGCAATGGAATAAAAATTATGTAAAAGACACCTGTCACAGAAGGCTTAACCCGTTGATGACAAGCGGCACAAGGCACAAAAAGGCTTACGAATCCTTGTTTATCACTACCAGTTAAATTTTGATGTAAAAATTTGCCGCATTTAATCGAAGCATTTTCTCAGTTTAACCTTTTCCAGCACGGGCAAAATCTCTTAGTAAAATGGGAAATTATCGACTGACACCGGAATTCACAAACAAATTTTTTTTGATATTTTAAATTCCTTAATTAATTTTGCGTTTATTGTAAAAGCAAAATTTTACTAAAATATTATTGGTGCTGTTTGCTAATTAGGAACAAAATTTAGGTAGCCCAGACCGGACACAGCGAGTTGGAAAGGATTAATAAGGCACAAAATTTCTGTTTTTAAAAACCGGTGACAAAAAATTAAAAATTTCGTAAAAAGCTCCCCTCACCAAGGGGTTAATGGCAGGAATTTTAGATTAAATAACTATGCATTTCACTAATCTGACTAATGCCAGCTTTTCAAACAATTGCTTCTTAGTAAATTTTTATTGCTAATGTTATAGAAACCCAGAAATAAAATTATTCTTGTTCTCGTAATCAGGGCCAGATCATTAGCTAGGATCACAATTTTTTATAAAAGTATAAAAAATTAATATTTAACACTTTCCAGCGCTGTGTCCCTAAAAAATAATTTTAATTGTACTGGCACCAATAATATTTAATAATTAAAATTTTCCTTTTATAACATACTTAAAATTAAGCAAGAACTCGTTTTCCACTAAATTCGTTTATAAGTTCTGGTTGGAGTTAATTATTTCAAACAGATTTATTTACTCCGCGTCACCGGAAAGGGTTAATTGCAGAACTTTTTTCATTAAATCTTTGAGTTCTGATGGTTGAGTTTTCTACTGCTTAATTTTAATGACGAAATGTGCCTATGATACGGGCTGTTCGATCAAATTTATTTGAAAAAGTTCTAGTGCATTTTTTATATATACAGTAGAACCCCGCTAATCCGGATCTCCGGATAATTCGGATCGGTTTGGTCATTTTTTTCAAGTTTGAGAAGCGATTGGCTAATTTCTATAACATTAACTAGTTTCATCGTCGTATACCGAATTAAAAAAACATTTTCTAAAATCTTTTCGGAAGAATTAAGCAAAATGAACATTTTTACTGTCTCTAAATATTCAATAAGTTTAACATAAAGGTGATTTTTTGTAAGTATGTTTTGTTTTATTTAATTTTTTTCCAATTCTCCAGCTAATCCGGATTGGTTCCGGTCCCAAGTAATCCGAATTATCGGGGTTTTACTGTATCGTAAAAGGAATTTTTTCTTTGCAAAATACTGGTGCTAATCTGACATTTGAAATTTTGAAAAAAATTACCCCAAACCCAAAGGGTTAAGGGAAGGGGACCCTGGAAACATTTAAAAATAATTTTTAATTCTCAAGTTACTCTTTTGGCATTTTTTGTAATGGTTAAACATATATTTTGTAAACAAAATAGTATGATAAAACGTCCTGTAATTAAAAAAATAAATTAAGATCATAAAAGAGCGAATTATTTTAAATTTGTTATAATTAGAAATATTATTTAAAGACAGTCCCTTAAAAAAAAAAAAAAAAAAAAAAAAAAAAAAAAAAAAAAAAAAAAAACAGAAATACATGAGCTTTAATTTGACTTTAGCATTTTAAAAAATAATAATTTAAATAAAAATTAAATGCATTTAAAGTAAAAAGAAATGGTGTAACTTAAAAAAAAATCATGTTTTCAAAAGTAAATATTTTTTCTAAGTTTGTTGAATCAAAATTAAAGTAAAACAAATGAAAAAGTAATATTCCCAAATTTAAACTATTTTCCTTTAACGGTTCTTTACATAAAACAATTTAAATAAGAGTAATGGTGAAAAGAAACACCTCATGAAGAAAAAATTTTCATTTTCACAATAAATCGTTTCCATGACAACATTGCTTGAAAGGTGGATTTTGAAAAAAAAAAAGCTAAATTGAAAAATATGTATAATAATAATAATATTTCATGTTTCAATTAAAATAGAAACATTTTTCAAACGCCATTTTAATTAGAGGAAAACGAAACAATTTTTAATGCGATAAACTTTTTAAAATTTTGAAGATTTTTGTATCCCGACCTTCAAGGCCTATGTTTTTTATTCAGATTGTTTGATTCCCATGAATTTGATGAAACGGCATAATTAACTTTGTTCTGGTATCTTTTTTGTTTTCTCATTAACCTTTGAGGGGAGATGGGACATATTTTATCACAGCTAATTTAAATGAGATTTTCACCAGAAACTTTTAACGAAATTTCATAATTTTAACTTTGGCGACAAAATGGCAAATAAATTGCATTTCTTATTTTAAAACAGAATCATTCGATTTTTTTCGGAGACATTATAGTTTGATACTCAAGGGATTAAAGAAAGTAAATATTTCTTAAAAAAAATCATGTATTTATGCAATCTGAAATTTTAAACCATAATTTAATGCGATCGTTACGGGGTTAATAGAAAAAATTAACTGAAACGAGTATTTATTTTGATTTAATTTATGAATAATATTTCCGAGCAGTTGGTCTCCGTCAAGAACTAATGAATGGCAAACATATCAAGCAAACGCTGCTTCTAGAAAGCAGTTGAAAAAAAAAAAAAAAAAAAAAAAAAAAAAAAAAAAAAAAAAAAAAAAAACAAGATTTAAACATTCACTTTAATAAAGTGTAACACTGAAGATCATATTACAGCCATATCAAAACAAGTGTTACTCTACATTAAGACTGATTGCTTGAAATATTCTTGTAGTCCACAATTTCCATAACAGCAATAACACCAGTGGCATAGCAGAGTGGAGGAGGAAGTCCAAATACTCTTCAAACTACTAAAATTGCAAAGTTTTCCCATCTTCATTAAAGACAGGAATTTCTGTGTTTAGATAAGGCGAAGAAATTTTTATAAAATTAGTGGTGTCCGGTGCATCTGGATACCTCCACCCCGCCTCTGGCTACGCTACTTATATAAATTCCTTGTAGTCCAAGAGCCGACCGCACAAAACCCTAAGTCATCGACCTAAAAAAAAACATTTATTTTAAGGAAGGGTAGTAATAGAGGAATCTAATGATCCATGTCTGCCGGAAGCGAAGTAGTGCATAAGCCAAAAATTAATACCACTAGTGGTTGACTCGTAGGATTAGCATTGTGTTTTCCTATTTTAGTTTCTATTATAGCCCATGTTTTCCTGTTTTTGATTGTACGGCAAATACAATACTAAACCTACGAGTCAACCACTAGTGGTATCAAATTTTGGCGTATGCACCACTTCGCTTCCGGCAAACATGGATCATTAGATTCCTCTATTACTACTCTTCCATAAAATAAAGGATTTTTTCTTGTGCTCCATGACTTAGGGTTTTGTGCAGCCAGCTCTATTGCTGTGTAGCGCTGTCAGCGGATGTATCGTAATTTCCGGCGTATAACCCGCTGATTTTTTCACTCAGAAATTTTTAAAAATAAAATGTAAGTTTTTAAATAGAGGTAAACATTTGACATTAATAACTGAAAAAAATTTCTGGGTTGTTTGTTTCACAATTGTTTCATCCACGGATTTTTTTTAGGAAAATTACGGTGAATCACTCATCTTGGCAGATTTTTTTCCTTTTAGAAATTTTGAATTGACGCCACAAAAATTTAAATGGAAATTATCCTTTTCTTTATTTATGGAAATTTTCCTTTTTTTTTATTTACGGAAACTCAATACTATTATAAAGCATATTTTGTAAATGAAGAAAATAGTATGACTTACGCTGCATTCGTTATCGAGCGCAAGAGAGTAAAACATAGACTTCTATTAATACAACTAGTGCTGATAATTAAGTATACGAGATAGAACCCGTCAAATTTTGACGAAAGAAAATGTTTAAGAAGGAACTGTTTTATTGACTCATAATAAACCTACAAAATTAATTATAGTAAAAAATGCATTTTATATTGGTACGTCTAGCTCTTAAACAAACGATATTTATTGTCAAATTAACAAAATACTATTTCTATAAAACGCTGTTGTAGAAATTGTTAAAATTAAACTTTAATCGTATATGTAAGACGTAAAATTTAATAAAGATATGTTATTACAATAAATTTATCAATTAAGGTTCTTATGCTAGTATTCCAAAATGAAAAAAAGCGAAATTTATTCAACTTTGACTCAATCATAGAATTTTTTTCCCGTGAAATCTAAACCCGGCATCGTTTTTACCATATCAAAATTTGCAAATGCTTCGCACCTGTATTCACCTTTTCAAAAAAATGGGCATTTTAATTTGATCATTTTGATTCGAAACTTGAAGTTTCAATACTATTAGCTGAAACAGATATTAAACTGTTGATATTCTTTTATGTGTAAATCAAATTTTGTAAATTAAATCAAAATTCGCCGGGTTTTATAACAGAAGATATTTAAATTTAAATTTTTCCCTTTTTAATGTAAAAAATGGCAACATAAAGATACAGAAATGATTCCCCCCCCCTTTTTTCCTTTGCGTTCAATAGAAATGGAGTACTCCTGTTGCCACAATCAAAAAAGAAGTACTAAAAGCTACAAAAAAATTAATATCTCAAAAACAAATTAAGGTACAGCTTTCAAAGAAATTTCATTTAAAAGTATATTTTTTCCCCTACACGAATGTGTAAAAATTAAAAATGTGCGGCTTTTAGAAGTTTAAAAATTTTTAGTAGCAAAAATTGCAATACCGAAAGTTCATTTAAATTTGAAAGTGCTGCCATGCGCAAAATGACGTATGCGTTACGCAAAGAGACGTTTGGCCTTTATAATATAGATTTACAGCTTCGAATTATAAACAGTATAATAATTTTTCTAAAATTTCATTTACTCAAACTCCAAGCATCTCGAGGTTACAAAATTGGAAAATGATGATCGGATAAAATTAAAAATCATCTTCAATTAATAATTCTAAAAAAAATGCAACAGGTGAGAGGCAGTAAACTACATTTTGTAAAGGAAAAGTAATTAAAGAATCATATACAAATAAAATATAATATTGCATAACAGACCGGAAGGCGGCAGCACAGACATTAATCTCATAGAGTAGACGAATGAAAATCTAAGATTATTTAACCCTTTAAGGGACAAGGCATTTTTAGCGCTAAGATGTTGAAATAAAAGAATGAAACCGATAATTGCGAACAAATATATTTGTAAATAAGAAAAAGTGATTTTTCACATACATGATAAAATGGAAGTTTTCAAATTAAAATTCCGGTGTCTTTGTTGCATACTGGAATTAAAATTTTGTGGTTTCGTAGAGAAACCGATGAACATTAAAGGGTTAAATCTCGATTCGTATATTAGAACACTATCAAGTCATATGAGGACTCCAGAAGCCAAGGGGTATAAGTGACAAAATTGAAAAAATTGAGTTAAGTGCACAGGGCATCTGGAAATATGCTTTTTTCATTTCAGGTAAAGAAATATAGGTCATTTTCTTATTATTTGCTGAGTTATAGAGATAAACCACTTTTTTCGAAAAACAAACAATATTGCTTAATTATACATTTAAAGAAAATTGTACTCTATTTTTTTAACAGTTATTGAAATGAGAGTTCAAAGATTAGAATGCAACAAGCAGATGTTTCCTATTTCAATTTAGTCGATTGTTATTGATGTTCCAATTTAACATCAATTATCTTTAAACTCAGTTTACTCCAAATCGACATTTTGTCACTTGTACCCCTTGGCTTCTGAGGTCGTCATATATATTCGGGATGAAGGCCGGGACGGTCGATAGCTTCACAACCTTGCCCGCCCTGTAGCCGTTTCTTAATATCTTTATTTCTGTGTACTTTTTCTTTTAAATTTGTCCGGTTTCAATTTCTCTTAATTTTTTTTCTTTTCTATTAAGAGTCCAAGGCTATTCGGGTCGTAAGTAAAGTATTTTGGCCGAACTATCAAGTCATATCTTATTAGAAAACACCTAAAAATCGGATTTTAACGGTTCAGTCGTAGGCTTACCATTGTGCTTTCTTGCACCCAAAAGTATAAAAACATGGAGGATTGGAAGCAGGATAACATAATGGTAAACCTATGAGTGAACCGCTAAAATAATGTTTTTGATTACTTTCCTGCAAGATATGACTTGGCAGACTGATTGCGTTTTAATATGCGAATCAAGGTTTAGCTTAACCTAGATTTTCATCCGTGAACTCGATGAAGTGATTGCCTGTGCTGCCACCTCCCGGTGCATAAATAAAATCTGCAAAAAAAGCAGTGTCCTTATACTTATTTGTATTCATATTTTAGAATAAAATGCAATAAAACTGTGGATTCTAAAATTTTTAACAAAGTAACTCTTTAAAAAAACTAAACAAGAAGAATGGATTTTTAACCCTTAAATGCATATTGTATCCTTTTCGATACTATAAGTGTTCCCGATTTATTGGGGGTTTTATTCACATATTCCGTATATTCACCAGAAATTTAAAAGAGCAATTTTCACTTAACCTAATGACAGACCATTCGTAATTAAATAAAGAAAAATTTACTATTTAGATTTTTCTGGTATGAATTCTGATTCTTTGAATTGCGCATTTTTTGGAACGCGTTCTATCCTATACATTTAAGGGTTAAAAATAAAATAAGGAAAGAAATGCTATCAAAGAAAAACTTCTGCTTTTCAAAACAATGAAACATGATATTTTCTGCCGATGTTTCAAGAAAGAATATAATTTTCTCATTTGTGGGTTAACAATCAATAACAGCGTCTAGACTCAAACAAATACTTTCATTCATACTCCTTCTCTATTATATGTCACTCTATTCATAAAATAAATAAATTAAAAATTCTGGGCTGACTCTCAATTTAATAGACGCAAATTTTTACGCTTTTATGTTACCACCAGGGATGAGATTTCCGCTTTTTTGCACACCAGTAAAATTTTAGAGAAAATGCTATATTATGTAATCGGAACATTTTTGTGATTTAAGAGAACAACATTTTCTCTAAGATTATACTGGTGTCTAAAAAAGCGGAAATCTCATCCCTGGTTACTACTAAAATGTTATTGTCGTAAATGATAAAAAAAAAAAAAAAAAAAAAAAAAAAACATGACGTATACTATTTACACCATAGAGCGCAAGAGGTTAAGAATTTTAAATAGTTTTAGCATGTTAAAAATCCATTTGTTTAAAAGTTACAACGAATAAGTAATAAAGAAAATTAACAAAATAGTACAAGTAAGTAATATTTTTCAAATTAAGAAATCTAATTTAACAAATTACAAAGACTGTCTGGAAAATGATATATTCAAAGACTAAAATTTTAGACTTATATATAATTTAAAATAATAATAATAATAAACATACATTTATGATGAACAAAGCATAGCTTAAGTTATAACAGAGTCCTATATTACATATGCCATGAATTAAACATTAATATTCCTCGATCAAATGTAAATTGTGTATATCATATTGTATGTGATATACACCCTTATCCCTAGGTAACCCTATACCCCTAGGTAATCCTATGTTATCCTATATTACAAATTATAAATGAAATTTTAGTTTTACAATTTTAGGTACTGCAAATTTTTAAACTTCAAAACATCGCACATTTTCAGTTTTTACACCGGCTTATAGGGGAAAAAATGCACTTTTAAATGCAATTTGTTTAAAAGCTGTACCTCAATTTGTTTTTGAGTTATTATTTTTTTTTTGTAATTTTTAATATTTTTTTGTTATTGTGGAAACACAAGTATTTCATTTCTACATTAAAAAAGGGCCAATCAGATAACAAATGAAAACCGGACCTCACAAGGATTCAGATATCGTTCAGATATATCTAGACAGAAAAAACAACCGTTTTCGAAATGATTTATAATTCTTGTTTATTATTTGATTTTAAATGTCGTCTGCATTCGTCTTTACCTAATGACAGCATGTCTTCGATTAAATAAGCAGTGGTCTCTCTGGTCCCGCTTTTGAATACCAGAATTTCCAAACAATGACGTCTTGATATATACAGGATTCATATGAGTACCGTTAGTTTTCCAGGACAAATACCAGTATTTTTTTTTCCTTATAAAAAATAAATCTAGCTCAAACGCGCGAAATTTTGTGTTATTTAAGAAGAAATTTTCTATAAGAAAATATTGGAACCAAATAATTTTTTGGTCTTAAAATTACAAGACCCCGTACGAACCCTGTATATATATTTCTAACGCTAATGTTCTAGAAACACACGAGAGTCCTCAGGTCTGCTACAGGCAATTACTTTTTATTATATCTCGCTCTACATTCGCAAAGCATAAATCTTTGTAATACACTTTGACAACATTTTCAAGGGAAATATGCAACATAATTTATTTTTTATTAAACAGTAGTGAGAATGAGTATTGCCAATGGGTATCAAGCAAAACCTTCTCATATTTGTTTTGAAAAAAATTCCGAATTTTGTCCGGAATGCTCTTTTGTTGCAAAGGTTGTTAAAAACTGACACGAAAAGTTTTATTTAGAAATATTGGCATAAAAAAAGGACTAGTGGGATCCCTGTATAACTGAAAATTGGATGTTTGCAGTTTTTCTTATTTCAAAATAATATTTATAATATTAACTATACCCTGTTGGAATTAGTATTTTCACACATTTTCTAGTAGATTATTTTCACACAATACGGTATAATTTAATCAATTAAATGTTTTCAGACGCTTGTTTTGTTAGTTTTTTATCATTTTACGCAGATTAATTTTCAATCTTCTCAAAATGTAAACAATGGAGTTATGATTAAGGAGAAGAGGCACATAGCGTGCTGTCTACTTGTCTCGACTGAAGTACATGAAGAGATTTTCACAAAATGGCAGCTTATTATTATTATTATTATTATTATTATTATTATTATTTAACCCTTTGAGCTCTGATGGTAGAATTTTCTACCACATAATTTTAATTCCGAAATGTCACAATGACACCAGAAAATTCGACCAGATTTATTTGAAAAATTTTTAATGCATTTTTTCGTGTATATCGTTAACCGGTTTTTTTCTTTGAAAAATACTGGTGCCAATGTCACATTTGGAATTTTGAAGAAATTTGCCCACCAGAGCTCAAAGGGTTAAATACGACCTACGATTTGGTAAACTTCCACCAGTCAATTTCAATAGAAAATTTCACCTTATTTAAGAGTCTTATTCATGATAAATTTCTTTCACAAATATGGTTTAAATTTCTATTTGGTTTTACTAAGCAGCAGTTTACCAAGATATTATTACCAAGGTCTTTTTTTAGCTGACAAGAGTTCACCTAGGTTGTGACAATATGGAGGAAACGCAGGGCCTGACATCTGACGAAGTAAACTCCCACCAGTAAAGATAAATAATTATTTTTGCTATTATTTATGATTGAAATTTTGCAGTAGCAAGTAGCTTAGGTAAGGAGAAAATGTTTATATAAATTTACTGATGGAAGTTTGTCCTGGCGGTTACAATTAAAGCTTCACTATTTTCAGGACAGGCCAATTCTTCATTAATCCTTTAAGTGGCAAAGCACTCCTATCATGAATGTAGAAATCATTTAAAAAAAGTAACATTTTTTTTCGTATACTTGTGTATGTAATACTTGTTTCATTCCAAACTTCTGGTGCCAAAGTGATACTTAAAGATTAAAATTAAATGGTCCAAAAATGGACCATCACCCTTAAAGAGCTTAACACTAGAACCGCCATTAGGGGTCAAAATGACCCCTGCCAGAGTGATAGTAGTCGATTCGAATAAGAATTTTCTTCCTAAGATATGTTATATATTTGCAGCACAAAGATAGACTAATTAAATAAGTTAAATAGTTTAAAATTAAAATTCTGGTGCAAAATACTTTTTATAAAACTTTAGTAAAATACACGGCTGTTTTAGTGTTAATAGTTCTATGATATGTAGTATTATTTTATGTAAAACACTTCTGATGTATTACTTACCATGTTAAATCGTATCTACTATTTCATATTAATTAATCGAAAATCTTATTACTTCAACGAATTAATGCTATTCTGTAATTACTGAGAGTAAATTTTGTTTGATAAGATAATGGTGTAAATGCTTATATGGTTCGTACGGGTTTCGTTATTTTCAAGGGAAAACACCAGTATTTTTTGGAGAAAAGTCGATCTACATCCAAATGCGCGAAATTTTATCTTATCTAAGATGAGATTTCCTCCAAGAAAATGCTGGTACCAAAAAATTTTCTGGTCACAAAACTCCAGGATCCGTACAAACAACAGCTAATTGATTCACTTAAATTTAAAGTATTTAAAAAAACCCTAAGAAAATTTTAATACGTATTTTACGTAAGACGTTTCAGATATCATGCAGTCAGGTCATGCAGTCTTAAATCGTAACTACTTTTCCATTTCGATATTTCGATAATAAAAAATGTTACTGCTTCACCGAATTTATGTTAATATATACTGCTTGGTTTTAGAGAACACGTTTCATTTGATTCAGATAATGGCGTGACTGTTGAAATTTTCGTTTTAGTATAATAGCTTCTAAATACTTGGAATTTATCCTTCAGAAATGGCGTTTTCTTCGTATAGAAATACATATTTTCTTATTAATAAGTTCAAAAAATTTTCTTCTAAAAAATCCAATCTGCATAAAAGTTTGAATGAGAGGTCTTCTTTTTTTATTTGTAATTCATAAATATTTAAATATCTTGTACACTCGTTCGGTTTATGTTGATTCACCACGACATCCGTGACTTAAAATCATTTATTCTTTTCCTCATTGGTTTCTTGTATTAGAGTGAAAAATGAAATGCTTTTTTTAAATATCTGATAATCGCCTAGCATGATGTGCTACCAGAAAAATTGAATCGAATACTGCAATCAATTATCCACAATTTTTTTTTCGCAATTTATTAACACTGAAACGCCCGGAAATTTTATTCAAATTTGATAATAATATTTCTCATCAGAATTTTTATTCAAAATTATTTAGTCTTTGTGGTTTAAGTTTAACTCATTTCATGAAAAAAACTTCCGGTTTAAATCGAAATTTAATCACATGGTCGGAATCGAATTGACTCCGTTCGGGCGTTCTAGTATTAACCAAATTTTTTCATCATGATTAACCGCAAAAATTATTGAAAAATCTACGGTTAATCTCTTGTGCTCTATGATGTACGTAGCGTACGTCATGCTATTTTGATCATTTCCGACAGATAACAGGTATATTTTTAAGGTACACATTCGATATTCCAACCGGAATGTTTTATTTCTTAGTTATGTTTTTAAAGATAACAGTTTTTCCATAAATAAAGTATAAGAAAATTACCGATTAAATTTTGTAGTATATATTGACAAAAAGAAAAAAAAAAATCCTTGCGAGATGCGGTAATACTGGTGGTTACTGACATACATCCGCTAATAGTTCTAGAGTTCAAGAGCTTAATTAACCCTTTCCGGGGAAGGTACTTCTATTACGCTGAAATAATTGAAATACATCTGTATTTATGAGAAATTTTATTTATAAACTACCATATTTACTCGTGTATAATGCGCACTTTTTTTCCAAAAAAATTAGGGCGAAATTCCTAGGTGCGCGTTAACACGGAATATTTTTTTACTGTTGCTGTAATCACACGACATACGTATGAATCACGAAATGTGTTCAAAGAAGACATAATCACTCGGGAAATCTTACTTAATTGAAGTAATAATCATAGCTGCCAACTCTTCTGATTTTTTGACCCGGAAAAACTTAACAGAAATATTTGCCTTATTTAATCAGCGCATTACGGCGATTTGAAAAAGTAAAATTTGCTGTAAAATTTTTCCGGGCCGAAAATGCGGAAGATGTTGGCAGCTATGGTAATAATGCATCTTTTTTTCACTCCTTGCATTTTTTTACACAACAGAGCTAATAACATTATTTAAACACGAATTAGCAATTCTCACTTCCGTCATTCAGTCCCTACCCGAAGTATAAAAATGTATTTTCGCCTTGTTTTCTGCCTGATGCAATGTTTGTTTTGACTTTCATTACTGAAATTCATTTAATTATTTATACATTTGCATATCAAAATTTGCGGTGCGCGTTATATACGAGATTTAAAAAAAATCGCCATTTTTTCTTGTAAAGTACGGGATGCGCGGTATACATGAGTAAATACGGTAATAAAAGTGCATTTTTGCGCGTTTAATAAAAGTGAAAATTTTCTGGAGCATTTCTGGTGCCAGTGTGGCAATTTGGAATTAAGATTTGGTGTCGCCATTTGCCAACACCGCCTTTCAAGGGATTAAAGTAGTTATGTATTTTGCGATTTCAACATTAAATATGAACAAATAATTTTCTTGTAAAAAATCCAGTCAGAATAAAAGTTTGGATGAGAGGTTCGTCTTTTTTATCTGCAGTTCATAAATATTTAAGTTTCCTACATATTCATTCTGTTTATGCTATTTCACCCCGATATCCGATACAATGGTGAAGAGCGTGATTTAAAAATCATTTATTTTTTCTCATTGGTTTCTTGTATTACTGCGAGGAATGGAACGCTTTTGAGAAAATCTGATAGTCGCTTAGCATGATGAGTTGCCAGAGAAGTTGAATGAAGATACAGAAATCAATTATCCACAATTTCTTTTTTTGCAATTTATTAAAAAAATCATTATATTTAACCCCTTGGGGACGAGTGACACGTATACGTGCAGCAAAAAGGCTTAAGAATCGTTGTTTATCCCCACCAATAAAATTTTACTGAAAAAATTGCCTCAAAAGGACCAACTGACAGTTCAAATTAGGCCCCTAAAATGAAAAATGTTAAAATCGAAGCATTTTCTCAATTAAATAACACAAATATCTGTTTTTAAAAGCCGGTGACAAAACATTAAAAATTTCGTAAAAAGCTACCGTCGCGAAGGGGTTAAGAGCATAAAATTATTGAAAAATCTACGGTTAATCTCTTGCAATCGATAAAATATACAAAATGCAATTAAAAAAAAAAAAAAAAATTGAAACTTTTTTGCGGTTTTTTTTAAATTTACGGGAATTTTTCTGTTTAAAAACAGTAAGTTGTACTGGCATCCACATTACCAGTAGTATTTCCGTAAAATCGTCCGTTTCTTTACAGTGTATGTCACGATATTTTCGATATTTGCTACAACAAAGCACGCAGCGTACGTCATGATATCAGGTTTATTTTTAATTTAAATCTAACTGACCCGCCCGTGGTTGCCCAGGGCAAGTTATAATAACCTTAAACAAAACTCGTGTTTGTATGAGTTTATATCTTTTGAAAAACTTTTGAATGAACCTAATTTTGGGGACCTTATTGACTTACAGAAAATGAGGGGGTGAAACATGCACGTCGAATAAAAAGTGCACGAGCCGTGTTCTTAACTGGAATGTAGGAACGTGAGAAAAACCAATTGAAAAGTAGATTCCAGATATCAAGATTCGATTACGAGATGGCAATATAATAACAATTTATGCTACAAAAACTTCAAGCGGCCCTCTGCCGGTCCCCAAGGGGAAAGTGACTTATATGGCATATAGTTGCGTATTAATACATTATTAGCAGTTATTAAAGAAAACTAAAACTATGTTAAAGAAAATTGAAATCAATCACATCATTAAAAAAAAAGCTGCATTAAAAGCCTCAAGAAGGCCATTAATCTTCAATATTAGTAAAAACAAAAACCTGATTTTTTTTTTTTTTTTTTTTCCCTAATGTAATAATTTTGAGGACCTAAGAAGTTGTTAGGGAAAAAATCAAGTGAATAAACCATTTTTAAGGGAGCTGTAATAAAGGTTCCAAAAAGAAACTAACAATTAAAATTAACCTAGCGCTTTCGATGTACAGTTAAGCATAGTTAAAATTAAGTGTAGGGTATGAATTATTCGTTGGAATAATATTTTAAAGAAATGCACGAAAGATTAGGTAAATGCTTAAAAATTGACCTTAGGTCCTCAAAAAATATGAGGGTGTAGGTCCAAGAAAAGAGTTAAAGATTAAACTTGAAAATTTTGCACTGAGAAGATGAAAAATTTAGGAGGTGAAAAATATTTATCAGACAAAAAATTTAAGGATTTTTGGGTTGGGCCCAATGATTCTCCAAGGGCCCCGAGTGTCTTATACGGAATGTAAAAAGGTGAGAATAACTAAATGAAAAAAGGATTCCAAAAATAAAGATCGGATTCAAAGAAAGCAATTTATTAACAATTTATATTCACAAAAGCTTCAAGGAGCCATGAAACGAGCCCCAAAGGTCCAGGGTCATAATTGGATAGGCAAGGCGAAAATATATAAGTGGAGAAAGGTCCCTCAAAACGTAGAAAATTCGATAAAAAGGATACAAGTTATTAACAATTTCGTACTTAAAAACTTAAAGGGACCCAGGAGTTACAGTTTTCAAAAAATTCAAAATCTGAGCATCAGATACATCAGGGCCCGTCTTGGACTATCTAAATCTAAATTATCAGACTTCTAAGTAAAACTTTATGCTGCAAAAATTTCAAGGACCCCTGAACCGGACCACAAAGGGTCAGGGACTTATTTGATATGTATTTGGGTATAACAATATTTTAAGTAGTTGTTAAAGTAATGGGAGGACGTGGAAAATTAAAAATTATTGGAAGTAATTCGCATCTTTTTAAAGAAGCTTCATTAAGGGCCCCAAGTAAATAACTAATATTCAAAACAGGTGGTAGCTGAAGTCTGAAAATTGTTTTTTTTCTTTCATGTAGTAGCTAGAGGATCTAAGAAGTTGGGATAAAAAAGCTAGTCATTCGGTCCATTTTTAAGGGAGCTATAATAGGGAGCCCAAAAGGGGTCAATGGACAATTAAAATTAGGGCCGTAACATGAAAAAACACGTTAAAATGTCTTAGTACTCAGCACTTTTGATCTACAATTAGCAATTAAACATAGGGTATGAATTATTCCTTAGAAAAATATTTAAAGAAACGCACAAAAACTTGGGAAAATGCTTAAAAAAGGCCCTAGGGCCCTAACAAAAATATAAAGATGTTGGTCCAAGATGGAGATTTGAAGAATCAACTTAGAAATTTTATACTGAGAAGGCGAAAAATTTAAGTGGTGAAAAATGTTTGCCCCATATAAAGCTCAAGGGGCCCCTTTGCTGACCTTTGTGATTCTCTAAGGGGCCCCGGTGTCTCATATGGAATGTAAAAACGTGAAAATAACTAAATTAATAAAAGATCAACAACAAGAAATGAGTTTGGGCTCGTTTTTTTGAGCCAGACAGTTTTGTATAAAAAGGGGGCAAGTTATTAACAGTTTCGTGTGTAAAAACTTATTGAGGCCCAAGGGCCCCGGCACTTAAAAAATTCAAAATCTGAGCCTCAGGTGCATCAAGACTAGAGATGAGTAAGGAAAAAATTGCAAGGTATTTAAGAATTGTTTCATATGTGATATATCATTTTTAAAAATTTCTTACATAAAAATTACTGTTAAATAAAAATTTAAATTCAATATTATGAAAAGAGCAGATCAATATCAAATAAAAATATACTTCATACTTAAAAGGCTTCCCATACTTTTGTCATTTAACAAGAAAACTTCATGGGCACATTAAAGAAGTGTAATGAATAAATTAATGAATTTTGAATAAATGAATGAAATTATTATTTGTATCCTGAAGAATCGGGCAATGTTTTCAATTTCCTATAAAATATACACATCTCTAACAATAATCAATTGATTTCTCATAACAATTCCCAGTGATTGATGTGAACCTGAAAATCAATGCTAATTATAATGTTGATACAGTTATCTTTAAGATACGATGTTTATATAGAAAAAGAAGAAGCACTGATCGATTTTTTCTATCGGAATAACATGGAAAATAAGTTTACTTACGAAAGGAAATCTTCAGCATAAGCAGAATTCATGATGAGAAATAGAAAAAATATTCCCTATGCTATTTTCATACGAAGAACAATTATAACTCGTGCACTATCAAATAATTCGCAAACCTCAAGCTTCTGGTTTTCATAAAAAAAAAGCAGAAATCATTCTGTAAGCGTTATATACAGGGTTCGCACAGTTCTACCACTAAATTTAAAGAATATTTTCGAAGTGTTTCACTGCAGAAAAATATCGTAAAATCTGTGAATGAAGGTGGGGATTACGAATGTTGTGGTTTAAAAGTTAAATGTACATTTTTTTATTTTTAATAGAGGTGCTAGAGTCCTTAGAAATTAAAAGGAGTGTGCGAACCTTGTACATAAGTAACTTACTAAATAAATAAACGATTGAATTATAAAATATCCCCTGTCACAAACGAAAACCCAATTAGAAGCTTAATTTAATGTTTATGCTAGTTTTGATTGGCGCCATATGAATAGATCGTCGTCGGAAATACATTAGACATAAATTTAAAAACATCGCAAATTTTCTTTTGAAACGGCAATCAACTATTGAAATACTAAAACACGATTTATATTCCCCTTTCGTTTTGATAAAAATGGTACTTAGATGACTTAAAAATAATAAGTAATTTTAAGGGAGGGAAAATCTTTCAGTCATTTTTGCACATGAATAAATAATTTTCCGGTTTCAGAAAGAATGAACCCAAGCCCGCCCGGGCCTGAAACTAACATGAAAATAGAACCCGAGCCCAAGCTTGGGTCGAGCCGTATCAACATTAATCAGGACTACTCTTGGGCTATCAATCCTTAATTTTCAAATTGCTACATGTGGTAAATTTCGCTGGCCATCGCTCACACACAGACACACATGCATACAAACAGACAGAGCCATTTGTTATTTTATTAATGTAGATTTCAATTTCCTACCGGCAAGTTGTAACGATTATTTCTCCTTTATAAGATGTTTGATTTTCCATAAATAAAGTATAAGAAAATTACCAATTAAATTTTTGTAATCTAAATTCAAAATTTCTAAAAAATAAAAAAAATAAAAACCTTGCCAGATACGGCAACACTCGAGGCTAGTGACATGCACCTGTTAACCGCTCTAGAGATCAAGAAGTTAATTAAGGAGCTTATGTATTTTGCGATTTCAACAATAAATATGTACAAATAATTTTCTTGTGAAAAATCCAATCTGCATGAAAGTTTGAACTGGGAGTTCTCCTTTATTTGCAGTTAACAAATATTTAAATACACTGTGCATTCGTTCCGTTTATGTTAATTGCTCCGACATCTGATAGAATGGTGAATAGCATGAACTAAATCCCTTTATTTTTTCCCCATTGTTTTCTTCTATTAATGCGAAAAATAATTTTTGAAAAAATCTGATAATTCAGGGTTGCTACGCTTCAAGGAAATTTCCAGGTCAAATATCAATATTTTTTTATGAGAAAATAAATCTAGTAAAGAAGCATGAAATTTCGCCGTATTCAAGGAGAGATTTTCTATAATAAAATACTGGTACTGAAGAATTTTTTAGTCTGAAAATTCCCTGACCCGTATCAACCCTGTAATTGCCTAAGATGATGAGCTGCCAAAAAAATTGAATAGAGATGCAGGGATCAAATACCAATCAATTATTTTTTTTTCTCAATTTATTAACAGGATTTTCATCATATTAAACTGAAGAAATTATTACAAAATTTACGGTTAACCACAATTTGTTCCTTGAACCTTGAAACCTCGCGTTCTAAAACGTTTGCAACGTTCTTCATGCTATTTTGGTCATTTCTAACTGATATTAGGCTTATTTTTTAATTAGCCATCTCAAATTCCAACCGGAAAGTTTTATCTTTTAGTTCTGTTTTAAAAGTTGATTTTCCATAAATGAAGTAAAAGAAAATAACTAATTATTTTTTTGTGGTCTAAACATGTGGTATCAATCAAAATGATCACATGGTCAGAGGTCATTTGCATATTTCTATCTTTTGGAGCAACTGCGCTTTTTCTTTGCTGAAATCTTCTGGCAAACAAATTAAACTAACTGTCCCGAAACATTTGACCGCCACTGAACGTCGTGTTGAACCCTATCAAGGAATTCAAAGCCGATTTAAATATTCCAGTATAATGTGCTCAGTATTTCGTTCAGAAGGAACTTAACACTAGAACCGCCATTAGGGGTCAAAATGACCCCTGCCAGAATGATAATAGTCGATTCGAACAAGAATTTTCTTCCTAAGATATGTTATAAATTTGCAGCACAAAGATAGACTAATTAAATAAGTTAAATAGTTTAAAATTAAAATTCTGATGCAAAACACTTTTTATAAAACTTTAGTAAAATACCCGGCTGTTTTAGTGTTAAGGATTTTTTAAAAACTATTTACTCTTTAAATTCTTATATTTGTTAAACATATGAGATAAAACATAGTCTTGCGACAAACTTCGATTGTTCCGCGACCCACTAGTGGGCCACGTGACCCCACTAAAAAAATCTGAAGAAAATCTATAGGTATTTGCCTCAAAAATCTGTGGAAAATCCGTCGGTATTCGGCCCATTATGCAGATATATTTAAGAGTATCTTTAAAAATTCTGCAGATTTATTTAAAATAAAGCTAAATCTGCAAATTTTCTTCAAATTTTTGAAGTGGCGATTTCTTCAAATAATCTTCACTGCTTAATCTCTTCGCGACGGGAGGCTTTTACAAAATTTTTAATGTTTGTCACCGGTTTTTAAAAACAGTAATTTGTGCCTTTTTAAATCGAGTAAATGCTCTGATTAAATAAGCCGAAATTTCCAGTAAAATTTTACTGGTGGAGGCAAACGAGAATTCTTAAGACTTTTTGCGGCACGTATACGTATTGTTCGTCCTCAAGGGATTAAGGCCCCTGTCCTCGCTCGAGGTAACGCTCGCGAGCTAATGCTATTCCTATGGGGAAGCATTTTTCTAATAACCCTTTCGCATTTTGACATTTTTGAATAATTTTTTCTGCATTGGATAGCTGAGGTGCATGCCGACAGCGCACCTTTTTTACTTTTTCGATTTTGGTTGGAGATATTTTTTACAAAGTTACTTTCACTTTCAAAACCGGTTTCGAAACTGAAAGTGCGTTTAAAAAAAATATCTGCAACCAAAGTCGAAAAAGTAAAAAAGGTGCGCTGTCGGCATGCACCTCAGCTATCCAATGCAAAAAAAAAAAAAAAAAAAAAATATATAAAAAAAATAAAATAAATAAAAAAATAAAATATATATATATATATAGGGTGTTTCTAAATTCATGGTACAAACTTTAAGGGGTGATAGTACACATCAAGACAAACAATATTAAATAGGAAATTAAGGGTCCCAAACGTCTTCCGAAGGAGACAGGCGCCATTAAATTTTAGGGTCCAAAAATTCAGAAGATTATAAAAAACAGAAAAGTTGATCGATTCGTTTGCGGTTTTCACTAAAAATATTCTTTATGTCAGTATTGTCTTGAAAATAAATTATAAAGATAAATTTCAAAAATTGCCGATAGAGGCCGCTTTAGACTTTGGAGTGACGAACAACTACTTTTTACTGTTATTTTTTGCATCTCATTAATTTTTTTAGAAGCTTAGACAAAAACTTAAATTTTGAGATGAAAATCCTAATCGTTGGCTGTGGTTAAGTAGCGGAAACTGAACTGCGGAGGGAGGTTCAAATTTCAAATGATTATAAAAAACGGTAAAACTGGTCAATTGATTTGCGATATTCACTAAAATTATTCTTTATGTCAGTATTATCTTGAAAATAAATTATAAAGATAAAATTTAAAAAAATGCCGATAGAGGGCTCTTTAGACTTTGGAGTAACGTACAATTTTTTTTTACAGTTATTTTTTTCATATCATAAATTTTTTTAGAAGCTTTGACATAAACTTAAATTTTGAGATGAAAATCTTAATCGTTGGGAGTGGTTAAGTAGCGCAAATTGAACTGTGTTCAAAGGGGGTGGGAGGGTTCAAATTTCAAATGATTATAAAAAACGGAAAAATTGGTCGATTCGTTTGCGGTTTTCGCTAAAACTATTCTTTATGTCAATATTTACTTGAAAATAAATTTTAAAGATATCTTTCAAAAACATCCGTCAGAAGGCGCCCTAAACTTTAAAGCAACCAACAATTATTTGTAACCGTTATTTTTTTTTATCTAATTAAATGCTTGTAAAAGTTCAAAGTTATATTTTGAGCTCAAAATCTGCATCGTTGTGAGTAATTAAGTAGCGGAAAATTGAACTGTGTTCGAGGGGTGGGGAGGGTAACATTTCAACTACTGAACACAGTTAGTTTGCGATTTTTAACCCTCCCATCGATTTAGAATTTGAGCTCAAAATTTAAGTCTAAGCTTTTACAAGAATTTAATTAGATGCAAAAAATAACGGTTAAAAATAGTTGTTGGTTACACTAAAGTTTAAGGCGCCCTTTAACGGAATTTTTTGAAATTCATCTTTAAAATTTATTTTAAGGGAAATATTGATATAGGCTAATTCCATGGGTTCTGTAGTGTAAGTCACACAACTTATTAATTGCTATGCTTGTTAGCCACCGTTATTTTCGAAAAGTCTGCTTGGCCTTATTCAATTAATGAGAATGTGCCAATAAAATTAATCACATTTTTTTTGTTCTGTAATACTGGTAGCCAAAATTCGTAGCCTGTGACTTACACTACAAGTACTCATGGAAATACCCTATAAAGAATAGTTTTAGCGAAAACCGCAAACGAATCGACCAATTTTGTGTACTATCACCCATTAACCCCTTCGCGACGGGAGACTTTTACGAAATGTTTAATGTTTTGTCACCGGTTTTAAAAAGCAGAAATTCGTGACTTATTGAA
The DNA here is from genome assembly GCA_964019185.1 of Maratus speculifer. Taxonomy (NCBI): domain Eukaryota; kingdom Metazoa; phylum Arthropoda; class Arachnida; order Araneae; family Salticidae; genus Maratus; species Maratus speculifer. The sequence continues at coordinate 229,267,461 of OZ025300.1, forward strand.
TCGAGAAAATGATAGGATTAAATAAGTTAAATTTACAGTATAATTTTACTTGTGGCGATAAACACGGACTCTTAAGCCTATTTGCGGCACGTATACGTGTCGCTTGTCCCCAAGGGGTTACAGTTTGTACCATGAATTTAGAAACACCCTGTATATATATATTCAAAAATGTCAAAATGCGAAAGAGTTATTAGAAAAGTGCTTTCCCATAGGAATAGCATTAGCTCACGAGCGTTTCCTCGAGCGAGGACAGGGGTCTTAACCTACGCATCTGTAATTCCCCTATATGAACATCACGTTCCCCGCTTTAGATTTCAACCGCTTACACCTACCCTGATCCGTCCGCATTTTTCTCTCGAACAACCTGAACACCCTATATCTTAACAATTTTTCTATTGCTATTAATAAGTGCCTTTTTACCATTTAGAATGAATTAAATAAGTTGACAAACAAAACTTTGAAAGATGAAAATGCAAATTTATAAATATCTGGAGCAAGATATTTGCATCGGGATTAATATGTTTTTTTAAATCAAATCTTGAAGCTTTTACACTAATTTTTTTAATTATTGTAAGTGTCAGTCTGTATTAAAGTAAAAGTATAAACATTATTTTAATATCTCTTAATTCTTAATTTTGTTTTATTTATAAATGTAATTTTAACGCATTAAAGTAAATGTATAGATTTTATAAATATATATATCTGAATGGTTTAAACTTAATAAAATTTATAATTACCATATTTAGTTAGCGTATGACAATAAATATAAAAATATTACATGTAAAACAATATCTAAGAGGCTAATAAAAACATTTCTTTTTTTACAATGTATTTTAATTTTTAAGTGCTTTTCGTTATATTGCAATATTTTTATGTCTTCCAATCCGCACAATGTAAAAAATATGTTTTAACGTATTTTTAGAGTATATAATGACACTGAATAAAATCGTATAAACCGTTATCAGCGTCTGTTCACCTCATAGGTAAACTCCCTCTTTTTACTTGATTGCAGAATTCTTTGATTAAATTAGGCGAAATTTTAAAAATAGTGATGGGAGTTTGCTATTTCTGTGATCAGATCTTGGCTTTTATACGTTTACAATTCGTTAAAAAGCATATTTTATACATAATTAATCCTTTAAAGAAAATATTTCAACTACACCGGTATTTTTTCAGAGAATGCTTTTTCTAAAATATACATCTTGTCTGAAAGCTAATATGCAAAATATTCGTGACACATCAAGAAACTGCTGCTTCGAAAAGCAGTTTGAAAAATATAGTAAAGCCTTAATCTTCCTAGTCCATTGGGGCCGTTTGCGACCACAGAAATTTTTTATTTGGAAAATTTAATTTTTAAAGCACCAGAAAAAATGAATAATTTATACTTAATACATAAAATTGTTTTTTGTAATAAAATTAAATCATGGGCGAAAATCATTTAAAATTATGAATTCCCTGAAAATATTACGTTTGGTTCTGGGAGCGTTAACAAGTGTAATCTTTCATGTTTATTTTGCAGTTTTGTCAATAAAGTTACCGTTGTTTCCCGTCTTAAACCCCTTGGAGACGAGCGATCATGAAAATGATACACACGCATTTATTAAAAATGTCTAAATGTAATTTTAGCAATTTTAGAAACAATTAAACTAATCCCTTTAGGGGCAAGCAATAAGCCCTTATAATATTGAATTTTCACGGAAAAAAATGAAAAATTCTGTTTTAAATTAAGAAAAAAAACTTTTTAGCATTTAGTCGCCAAAGGTAAAAATATAAAATTTCCTTAAAAGTTTCTGGTGTGAATCTCGTTTAAATTAGAAGGGATAAAATATATCTCACCACCCCTCAAGGGGTTTAAAGATGTCCATTAGTTTTTTCTATAGGCGACATCAGGATTGAGGAAATTAAGTACGTGAAAATATACTGTTACTTAACTAACTAAATAAACAACGTTAAAGAGCACAAATATTATAAAATAAAAGATGTTAAAAGCATACAGCTGTTTCGGGACTTCTAAAGTCCCATCATCAGTGCTAAAAAGTGTAAAACGTAAAAGAAAGTCACATCGTTAAATAAAATAAAATAAACCGTCTTTATTACCGTCGTATTTTATTTAACGATGTGACTTTCTTTTACGTTTTACACTTTTTATCACTGATGATGGGACTTTAGAAGTCCCGAAACAGCTGTATGCTTTTAACATCTTTTATTTTATAATATTTGTGCTCTTTAACGTTGTTTATTTATTTAGTTATATATAAGCACAAAGTACAATCCTCCCCTTCTTATACTGTTACTTGTTTACACATAAATTTCCCTGTAAATATTATACGGGTGCCATTACATTATTTCAACACTTTACGAATACCAGTAAGTACCTTGTTCAAGAATAGTTTAAACAAGGAGAAAATTTCTATTCAAATTTACTGTAGGATTTTGGAAAGGCCGTAATGAGTTATTGCGAAAACGGTTACGGCTACTTCACTATTATGAGGATATATCAATTTCTCTTTATTCATTGTTACATATTTGCTGTTAGCAGTTAGATTGCGAAGAAATCCGCGACTTGCATAGTATATACTTTGTTTACTTTTCCATTGTGATACTCAGGAAACGCAGCATTAGGCTAACATTGTATTGTTTAGAAATTTCATTTAATAAGTAAAATATTTTACACTTTTTTATCAAGGAAATCGTAATATACATGTTAAATAATATTTTGGAAATTGTGACAAAAACCATGGTACAATATTTTTAAATTTTTGAATGCCATCTATGACGACGTTTACGCCGTCATATCACGCTTTTCCGCTTATTTTATTATATATTCCGCTTATTATTATTATTATTATTATTATTATTATTATTATTATATTATATTTATAGAAAAAGAAGCTGCTGTACATGTCTTTATATGACAACAATTATGCTATTAACTAAACATGACTTTTACTGGTCTAAATTTCGAATACCAGCTCTTCGAAATAGACTAAACTGATAAATTTCTATTGCTAATGCTGTAAATCTACAAAAGAAAAAAAAAAGATCAATATTGTATAATCAAATATTTCTGCAAAATATTTTTTTTATCTTATTTAATTGTAGAATCTTTCGTTAAAAAAATGCTGAATATATATATATATTCATTATGTTGGGTATACAAGGGTGTGACCGTACAAGGCGAGACCATAACATGAATACTATTATTTTCAATGCCGTATTTTAAATTGCCGTAAACTTTTCAATTTATATGAAAAAAAACCTCTAACCAGTATTATTTAATTTTATTTGTAACTGAGATTTGACATACGTAGCAAACAATTTGGTATTTTGGTCATCTGCAGCATTAACGTGCATAGCGTACTAAATGATACCAGGCTGATCTTTGAATTAAATATTCCGAATTCTCAAAAAAAGTTTTTAACTTTTAGTTTTTTATACGATGATCGATTTTCAATAAATAAAATAAAACAAAATTACCAATCCCTGGAGTGAATTAAAATCCCTCCCCCTTCCGAAAAAACAGAAAATTTGCATGATGCGCCAACGCTGGTAGCTGGGACATGAATCCGCTAACAGCGATAGAGTTCAAGGGCTTAGAATTGCCTCAGGCTAACGATATATCTACAAATACAAATACGTTTGTTGTATTGAAACCAGTAATTGAGTAGAAAAATTTTAGCTTTCATTGATAAGGAGAAATTCTGCGATAAAACAAAACAAAAACTTCTATTCCGAAAAAGTGATATGAAATAAAGCATTTTTGTTTCAAAGAGAAAAGAAATTCCAGCTTTAAGAATCAATACTTTTTTATTTGTTTCAATCGGTTCTATAAAAAAAAAAAACTGTGAGTTAAATCTCAATACGTTTAGATTTTCATCTGACTATGTATTAACCCTTTCCGGCACACTGTGCCCTGTCCGAGATACCTAATTTTATTAAAAACGTGCAGCAGCATCTATAATATTTTAATAAAATTTTGCTTTTATGACGAAAGCTTTAATTAGGGGATTCTTATTTCCTAACAAAATCGTTTGTAAATTCCGGACACTGTAGATAATTGCTCATTTTACTGACTGAATTTGCCCGTACCGGAAAGAGATAAAATAATCTTTTTAAACTGTAAATATATAAACTAGACCACCAAAGTTCATTTAGGCGATTATAGATGGGTAAATAAACTCAAATCCTGCAATTTCATGCAAATCACATTTAATACACGATAGAGCTTAATGCCCTAGAGTCTAGGCCCTTCTAGGTCCCCGGTTTGACCAACGACACCTAAATAAGGGACAAAGCCTTACACTTGCCACACAAAGCAGGCAAAACAAAGAAAAAAATTCGAACAACTTGCAAAGTTTTCGCGACTCTCCTTAGATTCAGTGCTGCCACAAGCTACTATTTTTTAATTCTAACTGGCACCGCTTTTTAAAAATAGATAGCGTATTAAGGCTATCTATATACTTTGACAACATTTGCAAGAAAAATCTACTTATAAATTTATAATAGAAAAATACTGGTACTAGCGAAATATAAAAATATTCGCCTGTAGCAGACTTGTAGATTGGAAAAAGCCGTGACACATTCTGTTATGATATCACGAAATGTCTATGTTATACATACATTAGAGATCTGTACGGGCGGGGTTCGGGCCTTACTTTTAAAGACTTGGGCGGGGCTTGGCTCAAGCCTTCATTTTTTTTTTTTTTTTTTTTTTTTTTTTTTTTGAGTATCGGGCCGGACCTGACGTATTTTTTCCGTCCTAAGCCGAGACTGATTTCATTCTTTCTAATCTTCACGGACCAAAATAATCAGTTCGTGTTGAATCATTCCGGAAGAAAATATTTTTCTCGACGTAGCCAAATCTGTTCATAAATCAGTAAAATTTGGCTTGGTTCAAAATTTATGCAAAAAAGGCATATACTAAGTCGTCATTATTTTGCAATTACACATTAGAATTTATTCTTTTTACAGAATCGTAGATTACTAGGCTTATTAAAATAGACTTAAACACATGAAAAAAAAAAAAAGACACGTGATTATGACGGAATTTTTTTTTAAACTGAAAACTGCAAATTTCTTTTAAACTGTTCATCTATGCAAAATGAGTACAACAATACGCGAAGAAAAAAATATTAAACATTTACATCTGCTAAGAAGAGATCGTATTTTTTTCTTTCTAATGCAATTCCGTCTTCGAAGATTTTACTTTTACCATATACCATTTTTTAGATTTTTATGTCCATTACATGGAATATGGATTAATAATACTAATGATAACTGAAACATTTACATACAACAAACAAAGGTTCATTAAAAGCATAAATATCACAGCTATGGCACTTCTGCATAAATGGAGATTATAAACATAAAAAAAAAAAAAAAAAAAAAAAAAACTAAGATAAGTTTTTTGGTCTCAACTCTTCCGTAAGTTTAAAGATCAATGTTCTGTAGAAATTCGCTCGGGCCGGGTCGAATTTTTAACTTTTTACGGGCCGAGCTCGTGTTGAAATTTTATTTTTCGGGCCGGGCCAATCTCGGGCCGTGCCGGGCCAATATTTTTTTCATTCGGGCAGGGCCTGGCTCGGGCCGAAATTTTAACTTTCGGATCGTTCCGGGCCAATATAATTTTTTTTTCTGGCCGGTCCGGGCTCGGGTCGAAATTTTGACTTTCTGGCTTGGCTCGGGCCTGGAAATTTCGCCCCGTGCAGACCTCTAACATACATCAGATGAATCTAAGTAAACACCCATGAATAAAAAGCATGAGCTGCGACACAAAAATGGCGGTTTTCGAAAGCGGATTTTTTTTTCAGCGTATGTACATTCCTTTAAATTTTTGTATTAATACATTTTTTTTTTTTAATTTTCCGTTTTCTCTTTTTTAGATTAAACAATTGATATAAGTCTTTTATAAAATATGGGTGTCGAAATTTCAGAGACCATGCATATATTTAAAAGAAATCCAATTATACAAACATCCATCCACAAAAACAAAGAATAAAGAAACAAGGTTATGCAACAGAAACATTGGTTTTTCAGCCAGAAAGACGATGAAGGTGTGTTCCAGTGCATGTAGTCAATGATGTAACCATGCAAGTGGAGAAAGACAAGATATCCGGTTTCGCGGGCAGTACTAGTGCTCGGTATGATACAGAAACTATTGCCCAGCCTCGTGTCTGGGTTCATAAAATTATTCAAAAATTATTACCCTGATATCACGCCTTGTGTGTAACATTGCGTGCAAACTCTCCCTACAATTATTGATCATGCGATTTTGCTGTTCCAGATAGTAGCAGACTATAAGCCAATATATAGCCAAAAATCAACTATACCGATATATAAGCCAAATACGTTAAGTTCTATTTAAAATTCCAAAATACTGCTGTTTTCAATTGCTCTTTCATATTAATATTTAATTACTATTTTATGTTAGTCATTATTATTATTATTATTATTATTATTATTATTATTATTATTATTATTATTTTGCTGTTGTAAACATTATTTCATTCAAAATAAGTACACGATTTTTTTATTTATTTTTTATTTTTTATTTATCTTCGTTTTTGTTCAGCTCACAAATGTTACTAAAACACATAGTTACATAGTTAAAGTTTAAAAATAAAATTTGAAATATCATCTGAAACGTAGTGCTTTGTTTATGAACTGCAAGCATAAGTTTACGTAATATAGCTTGCCATGTGACAAGAGGGGGGGGGGAGGGATGGGGTAGAGTGAAATGTGACATTTTGTGCCAAATGGGGAGGGGGGGGGGAGAGGAGAGTCAAAAATACGGAACGTGACATCATTAATGGATGGCTCCGAAGTAAAAATGTCACTTAAAAAAGGGTCATATTCGCCCGCTCGATTTCTGTTCCCCAGATCAACAAAGATTTAATCCTATCAAGGGCAAAGCACTTTTATCGCTAAAGGATGGAATGAATGAATGACACTGAAATTTACGTACAAATTTATTTGCATGTAAGATAAAGCTATTTTTCACACATATTGTAAACGAAAAAAAAAAAAAAAAATTAAAATCGGTACTACTTGGTTATCTTGTCTACCAAACAACTATTGCCAAACTATAAGATTAAATGCCAATAATGGATGATCGTGAATGTCACATTCAATGACATTAAATATGATTCTCGTGTTTAAAACGTCATTAAGTGATTTTTATTTCGACTTTGTATTTTTATTAATATTCTACTAAATATCTGTTTTCTCATTATTTACAATTAAAAGTATGTCAATATGTATAATTTGGCAATTAGTTTGATGATTTGAATAATTTGGCGAAATCGGTTGAAGAGATAACCAAGTAGTACCAAAAATTCTAAAAAATATTCTATTGAAAATGTGACATTTGTGAATTAAAATTAAATGGTTAGTTTCATTAACATGGCTGCCAACTTTTACGCATTTTTGATACCACAAAAACTTTGTAGTAAATCTTGTCTCATTTAATCGTCAAAATTTTATGATCAAACAAATGGAAAATCTCTTACAATTTTAGTGGTAGCAAAAATGCGTAAAAGTTGGCAGCTATGCATAAACATACAAACCCCTTGAATGGCTTAACCCTTTCCGGCACACTGTGCCCGGTCCGGGATGTCTAATTTTTATTTCAAACTTGAAATCGGCACCAATAATATTTTAGTAAGAACTTTGCTTTTACAATAAATTTATTATTGACCTTATTTTAAAATAAGGATTTTAAAATATCTAAAAAAATTCGATCGTGAATTCCGGTGTCAGTCGATAATTTCTCATTTTACTAACAGATTTTGCCCGTGCCGGAAAGGGTTAACAAATATACATATATATTTTTGATTGGACTTTCTTGTTTACTATATTTTAATATTTTATTCAATAATAATACAAAAAATACGTATAAGAAATTTGTAAAATAAAGAATTTGAAAGATGAAAATTCGAGTTTATAAATATCTCTAGGAAGAAACTTGCATGGGTATTCATAAAATTCTTTTTTTTAAACTTTGAATCTTTTACATTATTTTTAATTATTACAAGTGACAGTCTGCATTAAATTAAATGTAAAAACATAGACAGTTTATAGGTAGTTAATGTGAAAACATAGACTCAAAATATTTTGAGTTTTTTTCTTAATTATGGCTGTAACTTGAGAGCATTAAAGTAAAAACATAAATTTTATTAATATGCATTTGAATAGTTATCTCTTTATAATTATTATAATTACTATATTTAGTAAGTGTATGAGATAAAAAAATTATTACTTTGCTGTATTTTCATATTTTTTTAATAGTTAAAACTGCAATTATTATAGTTTGTTAAAACGTATATTTTAAATAAATCTTTTTATTTTCCGATATATAGAAAACCGTTTAAAGGGTTATTATGACAGCAATTATTATTAGAATGGAGAATTGTTTGTCGATTTTGCTATGAAAACAAGGTTTCGACGGGTTTTAAAATTTAAATATATTTTCGAGAATGTGTTTAATAACAGAACAACACTGTTTTTAGTATAAAAAAATTCAGCAATTAATTAACACAAAGATATTTAATTCGTATATAATGATACTCACATTCAAGAGCCTGTGGTAACTTTAGGCTAGAATATTTTCTAAGAAGTATTTTTCCTGATAATGCAAGTAAAACCCTGTATAAAATTTCACTGGCATTACAATAAGTACGATCAATATGACGAAGTTAACTCCTAGATATCAGGCGACTGTACCTAATAACAGGGCTGCCACAGGCGTCTATTTATATATTTTATTCGCACCACAATTTTAAGATGATAAATTTTGCAGTTTATTTCTCTTGTGAATGTTGTCAAAACGTATATGATTTTTTTTTGTGTGTGTGTGTTAAACTAGGCCAGTGGCCAGGCAAAATTTAAAAATAGTTGCTTATGACAGACTAGTAATAGTCGTAGCATAGCTGCAATTTTTACACTATTCTCCAACAATTATTATTATATTATTTATTTTTTTGAAAATAAAAAATTACTTTAAGTAATTGCTTGATATTTATAGTTAAATATGACAAATATTTTTCTTAAAAATAGTGGTGTGGTGAAAATCACAAAAACTCACAGCTATGGTTGTAGGTACTACAAGATGTACGGAAAAAGAACGAACTGAAATAATAATAAAAAGAAATTGCACAGTGAAACTGATGACATTGACCCCATAGGATATTCATACTAATTGTGTAATATACTCTTATTTCCAAGATTAATGCTTCCCAAAAAATAAAGTGAGGAGGATTAGCTTACCAATTTCTTGTTTAAACTTAAATCAACCTCCAAATCTAATCAGGGAAGCGCCTTATGAAGATAAAGTTGTATTCTAAATTTGAAGCAAATTCGATAATTCTGCATGAAAAACCCATTAATCTGCATTAAGAGAGATTAGCCTCCGTTACCTCATTTAATCTTAATCAATGAACCTCCAAATCTAAACGGGAAAAGTCTTATCGGAATAAACCGGTATTTCAAATTTGAAGCAAATTGGATAATTTTGCATGAAAAATACAGTTGTTTAAATATCTAAATTAAAAAGGGGGGTTAGCCCCTAGTTCTTTTATTTGCACTTAATGAAAGAACCCCCAAAACTAATCACAGAAGCTGTTTGTCAGAATGAATGTAGAAAAAATTGAAACAAATCGGATATTTCTCTGAAGAGCAGTAGCGGCTCGTCAGGGGGTGCTGCATCAATATATTCACACCACTAAAATCGTATGGTTATTTCAGTTTTATTTAATCAACAAATTTTGTCGAATAAAGAATAAGAAAGATTCTGTTAAATTTTAGTGGTGTGAAAAATCTGATGCAGCACTCCCTGACGAGCCGCTACTGCTGAAGAGTAATGATATTACTTAGAAACATAGGTACTTAAATGCATACATACATACAGAACCTGCGGACATATTAGCTTTCAGGCTTTGATAGCCTGTGAGCTAATATGATTTTATTATTGCCCCGGCCATTTTAAGAATGTTAGAATATTTCTAGTTTTTCCACAAATAGCAAATTGGAGATGTTCTTCCGAGACTGCTAGCTACCTAGGCCACGTTGTTGTCCAAGTGGCTTTTATTACACAATCCTTTATCACTATAAATACAAATTTTATTTTAAAAAATTACATATCTCTCTAATCTTCAAGAATCCTTATGCATGATGGCAACTTTGCTGAGATTATTCACAGCGCAATTCAAAGGCCCGAATGATTATAGTCAGAATCTCCATACAACCTGTGTGTAATGGCGTAATCCGAAGTCGAATCAGGTATCTATATGATGGAAGACGGGCATGTCATGTTTTTGATGAAAAGATAACTATTTAGGATTACTGTTATCAGATATTATATTTTTATTTATATATTATATTCGTGTCACTTTCTGTGTACGGAGTTTTAAGGTAACATTTTTTCTTATCTGAAAGTTAAATAAAAGAGATTTGTCTATAAATACACATTGTTTTACTATGTTGTTCCAGGCGACGTAAGGTTCTATTACAATTTTTAATAGAAATTTTAACCTTGTTTTACGCGAGAACTGAAATAAGAAGTTGTTTTGACCCGCATCAAAATATCAAGAATGATAAGAAGATATGATATAGTCTATTCGAACTAGAAATGATTTTATAAGATGCGTTAAATTGCAATATACGTGATACACAATATCGAAATGTGTCACCTTTACCTACCACCAACCAACTAACCCACCAATCGCAACTGAGGCCAGAGTCGACTCATCAATCAAGTAAGTCGACTTTGCGTCAACTCCTAACTCTTCAAGATGAGTCGAAATGCCCAACATTAGTTAAATGTAGCCCAGACGTAGTATTGGCTAATCATACAAGTTAAATAATTTTAAATAAAATTTCTGGTGTGATATACTTTTTATAAATCTTTAGTAAAATTTCCGCTGGTTCCAGGTTAATCATAGAATAAAAATAAAGTATAAAGTTATGCTAATCATATAATATAGTATATCTCATATAATAAAGTATGTGATTAATCGTAGAAAAATGCTTAATCTGAAAAAAAAAAAATAATAAATAAAAATCCCAGATCCCAAATCTAAAAGACTAAATTATACTCTCCGGAAATTTTAAGGAATTTCGTGTTTTCAAAAGTTTAATAAATATAACAATAAAAATTTAAAAATTAGCAAAAAAAAAAAAATAATAATAATGAATTTAATATTTTAAAAATACTGTTTGGCAAGTTAAAAAAAAAGGCCATAAATTTTATCGATACTTCAATTTAATGAGATTTAAGAGTAATTTTGAATACATAATTAGCAGGAAACGAATGCATTACGTTTTATTGAAATGATACTCAACCACTTCATGATGGTAGCTACATTGACATAATGAATATTGAAAAGTGAGTTATTAAATTTATTAACACTAAAGTGCTTTTTGTAAATTTATGACGTAAGTTCTTTAATATTGACTGTGATAGTTCATTTGAAATAATTTTTGGATAATACTACTTTTTTCTTTTTATTAAACATCTAAAATATTCATCATTAATCGCAATTCAAATTCCGATGCATAAATGCCTTCAGCTCATTAATTTAGTCTTTTTTTTTTAACTTTGTTTCGACATATCTATTTAGTAAATATTTTTTCCTTTATCGCTTTGATTTTGAACACTTTCCAGCATTAGTTATAAATACGATTCGTCCGTCTGTCTGTGCGCTAACATGAATTTTCATAACATGATTTTTATATAATATACATTCTATGATTTATATATAATTAATAATTGTTATTGAATTTTACCATGGCATGTTATGTTCCGAAAATAAATAATGTAGTATTTATAATTCATTTACAGGGACGCTTAAAATAATTCTGCTACATTACAGTCTTTTGGAAGAAATCATTTGCGGTGAATTTTAATAATGTTACGCTATTTCAAAGATATTAAAATTGATGTAAATCACTGATGGGACTACAATATGCTAATTTCAGATTAGGGTGTACGTAACTTTCATAGTCCCTTTACATTTACAAGAACCACAAAATAATAATAGTATTGTCTATGATCAGAAACAGCAGTTTTAATTGTGGTATGAGTAATTAAGTCTAATTTTTTCGCATATTAATTTTTATGTTTAATTTCTATCGATTATATACGGACTACATAAAAGATACCAAGGACATCCTTTTTTTATTGTAATTGTTGAATGGAAATTTTCAACTGTGCTATGAGTTTCTTATTTGAACTAAATTTTAGCATATTACTGAGTATACATACAGATCTATAGATTATATACGGTACTGCATAAAAGAGATTTTTTTCTCGACTATTGATGGATTTTTCCCTCTGTTGTTTCTACGCTTAACTAGCCATGTGATTAATCATTAATCACGTATCAAATATACATATAATTGGTTTAATTTCGCTTCAAACTGTCTAAAAATAAAGCTGGAATCAGAGTGGTTGCCCAAATGCTACCAATACTGGTAATTTTAAAAAGTTCTATTAGATTTATCTAACCAAAAAAATTTTTTTTGGCTCTGAATGAAGGAGTGAAAAACCTTACAATATTTCTGGTTCTGGGCAATCAGCCATGGTTACGCCTCTGGGAATCGTAATTGGCTTGTTTTCTTAGCGGCTCCGACTCCGATTCTTTTGCTGAAAAACGTGCTCGACTTCGACTCGATTCGATTGAATAAGGCAAAAATTGCTATCTGGAATTAATTATATTATTAATTAAAATGTCGTTAGCCTTCATATCAGCTTTAATATCAGTTTCGAAATTTTCTCATAATTTGAAAACTTAAGTTTTTATTCATAAGTATTTAACCCTTTGAGGGGCAAAGCACTTCTATTCATTAAATGCTGAAATGATCGAATGACACCACAATTTAAAAGCTATTTTATTTCAAAATAGATAAATGCTTATCTTCGCGTACTTAATAAAATCAAAATTTTCATTTCAAAATTCTGGTGTCAATGTGCCATTTTTCAATTAAAATTAAGTGGTATATATTTTATACCATCGCCCTTCAAGGGGTTAATCATATTTCCTGTTGAAAAAGAAACTTGGACCAAATATAATCCTTTCATTGTAAACAGAAAGGAAATCTGACCCTCGAATGCATGAACATGCCTATAATTTGTGTATTACGCCTGATTTTTTTTTTTTTTTTATAATATTTTATTTTAAATTTTAGGATTACATTACTGGGCAATCTAAACTTTTTTTTTTATTACCAATCTTACATTACTAGGCAACTATAACATAACTAGACAACTATAACATTACTGGGCAACTATAACATTACTGAGCAATCAACATTCATTTGAAATATTTTTTAACAGGGTGGATACTCCCGTTCACTGCATTCTTTTCCACCAGTATGTTTTGATAATAAATTATAGAGACATTTTTGTAATTATTAAAGGCCATAAAAAATATACAGAAAAAGTGGTGAAAAACACAAAAAGTAAGATTGGGAAGGATCTGCCACAATTTTAAATAATATACACACTTTTTATTCTTTAATGCCTGTGGTAGCATACAGAGTGATTTTAGATTCGTGGTACAATCTTTCAGGATTGGTACAGGACGCTGCAGCAACCATTTATTGTATAGGAATATGCGAGTGACGGTGCTGAGGTACAAACAGAAGCAGGGCAATTTGGACCTTCTATTTTATTTCAAGATTTCTCATTCATACCACAAAATTCCTATATTATTCTTATCTTTATTTAACCCTTTCCAGCACACTGTGTCCATTCCGGGATTCCTAATTTTAATTCCAAATTTACAAACGGCACTAATAATATTGTAACAAAATTTTGCTTTTACTGTGAAAGCTTAAATTAAGGAGTTCAAATTTTTCGAAAAACTGCTTGTAAGTTCTGGTGTCAGTCGATAATTTCTCATTTTACTAACGGAATTCGTCAGTCCGGAAAGAGTTTTACGATTACTTAAAAAAATTCTTTTAAAATCTACGGCGTGAAATCGAAAATTTTGAATCAATAAAAAACTCCATACCTGTTTTTTTTTCGTGTATTTCCCGTGTTTCGCAGTTTGCTAATTTTGCCTTTTTTTTAATTCAAAAATTTCAATTTCATATTGGAAATTTTCAAAAAGAATTTTTTCTTGAAGCAATCGTGAAATGTCTTTCTTAAATAAAGAAAATTACAGTATAGGAATTTTCTTGTATGAAAGAGAAATTTTTTAATAAAAAAGTGTCAAATTGCCCATTTTGTGTTTATATTTCAACGCGTCAACTTGGGCACATACATTCCTATACAGTAAATGATTGTTACAGTATCCTGTACCATTTATCAAAGTTTGTACCACGAGTTTAGAATCACCCTGTGTATGCTACCAACAATGTTTCTAACCTAGTAATTTTTTTTATTTCGGATATTCCAAATTGACCCTAAAAAATTAAAATAGCAATATTTTCTTTAACCCATTAACGCCCGAATTATTTTCTTCGCTAAAATTTAAATTTTGTATTTCCCACCACTTTTAAAAGCAAATTAACTTTTATCTAAATTTATCGAGGATTCTGTCTCGTGAATTAAAGTACATATTTTTCTTCCTCTTTACTGGTGGTAAAACCTCTTTCTTGCTGTTTTTGTATCCGTCCTCAAAAAAGGACGCTGAGCGTTAATGGGTTAATCATCTAACTGATCAACAACATTCTTGAAAAAAAAAAAAAAACTTTCGAATAATATAGATTTGTTTCATGTCTTTTACAGAATTTTTTATCTTTATCGCTGGTTTTTCAAAATAGAAATTTTTGACTAATTAAACCAGAAAATGTTCCTATTAAAAATCCAACATCTACAATTTTTTTTGGAGAGAATAACAAATTACCATTAGAGTGTGGATACCCGTAAAATTAAACACTTTAAATAGACGCGGTAAATTAGGCTCTATGTATTTAAAGGAAACGAAATTCTTTATTGAAAATTTCTGGATTGATTTCAGATACTCCGAACTATGAAAAGTCTAGTCATACTCTACTATGGGAATTAGAGGGTTAGAAGATTTTATGTGAGCGTTCTTTATGAAATGGCACTATACGGAATTGCCAAGTCTGCAGTCTTTTGTACAACAGTATTATCTTAGAGAACATGCTGTTTTTTTAAAATCCCTTAAATGTTCAAATTAAATAAAAGAACATTTCCTGTATTAAAATACGATATCAAAAAAGTCCGAGACTTAGCAGCTCTGCATTATTGAAATAATCAAACTAAAGTGATGATTAAAAATTTTAATAATAATAATAATAATAATAATAATAATAATAATAATAATAATAATAATAATAATAATAATAATAATAATAATAATAATAATAATAATAATAAAAAGAATTCTATAGATTTTTTCTTTATTGTATACGTAAAACTACAAATTTGTAGTTTTAAGGTTTACGTAAAATTTAAAACTACAGTTTTCACAATTTTTCAACATAGTCACTATTTAGGTGCAAGCTTACTTCATAGTATCAGTATCACTAATTTAGAAATCTCTTTTCCTAAATCGCCCGCTTGAGTACGTAGCTACCATTTCACGACATTTTAAAGGTCATGGAAGTCATGGACGTGTTGCAACTTAACCACTTCTCCATGTGAGTAAAGAAAAGGAACTCACTGGGTACCAAATCTGGGCTCTAAAGGGGGTGATCAAAATGCTCCATTTGAATTGATCCAAACGTTAGAGAGTTCTTGAAAATTCTTTGTTCCTTGAATTTTCCACATTTTCACACATATGAAGAAGTTGATTGTCTCACAGTACCCCAATGGTGATGATGAAAATGTCGTCAAAGTTTGGTTATATGTGTAGGAGGCCTAAATATGTGAAAAGAAATTTTTTAATTAGTGAAATGTCGTGAAAGGTACATATACTTTATTGATTAATGAGCTTTCATTTATACAAAGAGACCATGAAATGTGTGTAAATGAAAATGATAGAACGAAACTGTTTTATTTCATATATATATTATGTTAAGACCACCTTTAAACAGTGGATAATTGAGAGAGAAGTATTTTAAATAAAGGATTCTGTGCACTAATTTCCTGCACTATAATTTTTAGCTTAAAAATAATTCAAACCTATATTAATAGATTTCGATTATAGGTATAAAGTTTTTTTTTTTTTTTTTTTTTTTTTTTTTTTTTTTTTTACTTAAAACCTTTTTTTATATTAATTTACTGGCGAATAACTTCCTTCCCCCTTCTAAAACAACAAAAACAAGAATAACAACTAATTATGTTGTAACGTGTAACATACATTATTTATGCTAACGAAACTGAGATAAAGAACAGCTATTTCTCTTTTTATCATCTGAAATGTGATGCTCGGTTGAACAGTTAAAGAATAGGTTAATTTTTCATATTCTCATTTTTTTCTCAACGTCTAAAAACCTTCGATTTATTTTAATTTTCAAATTTTCTTAAAAACTATCTTTCTTTTCATCAATAAAAATGTGAGGTAATTCCAAAACGGAATACTTTAAATTCCAATTAATTTTAATATTTAATTTAAATAATTTATTAAAAAATTAATTATTTAAATTAATCAGCAAATTTAATAATTATTAAAAAATAAAATATATTTTAATGACTAATATTGATAATTGAATTCAGAGCTAATTTTTAAATTAAATTAATGAAAATAATATTATTTTCATTAATATATTAAATTATCAATATATTAAAATAAATAAATTAATATAAATAATTTTAATAATTAAAAATAGAAAATAATGGAAAATAATAAAATATAAATAAATACAGTGCAGCATCATTTATACGACGCCGAAGGGACTACCGAAAAACGTCGTATAAACGATAACGACGTATAATCGATTTTCACTTCCAAAACTAGAATTAATTTTCTTTTCACTTAATTTTAATGTTTAACGTGATGATTTGCATGAATTTGTAAATTAAACAAACCAAAATAAACAAATAAAAAAAAAAAAAAAAAAAAAAAAAAAAAAAAAAGGAAAGGGGGATTAGTAAGGAATTTAAATATGCGTACTTTTATTTATGTTTTACCGAAAGGTTACTCGTTTGCAGTACATCTACATCATTTCGTTTCCATTTAAAGTCAAAGATAAAAAAAATCCGCGTGGCCAACTAAAAGTCGCCAATTCTGATAACAGTTAGAAGGATAATCTATTTGCAACTTAAAACAGCTCGGGAAAGCTGACCATCCCCGAAAAAAGAATGACCCTTTCCAGTGTAATCTGTTACACGTAAGCTGATTTTTCATACTATTCGAACACCAGCCCACATTTTTATAATGTGGAGTGCATTTAAACACGCTCTTTGGTGTCATTCATAGCTGCCAACTTCCGTTCGTTTGTAAAATACACAGGAGAAATAAACAAAAATAAAAATATACAAAATCAAAAAATCGACGTATAAACGATTTTGGGCGTCGTATAAAAGATATATTTTTACATTAAAATGAATAGGAATGAATCGGGACCACATTAAAACGTCGTATAAATGCAAACGTCGTATAAGTGATCGTCGTATAAACGATGCTTTACTGTATTTTACAATCATAATTCATAACTATAAAATGTAAAAATAAATTTAGATAAAAATATAAATAAATAAATAAATATTAACCATTTATAATATAAATATTTTTTAATAATTATTAATATTTTTTAAAAATTTATTAATAATTTTTTTAATGATAATTTATATTTTAAATTCGAAAGTGAATACACATGTTTTAAACATCACCGGAGACTTTATTATGGAGCAAATTATTTTAAAAATAAGATTTTAACTAATGGGTTATGCAAACAACTTTGTAAATTTAGATTATATACATGTTCATGAAAACAATGGTATGCATCAGACCTTGAATTCCCTAACAATTTTGTCTGCAAACAATAAGTGCAAGGAGAGTTTACTTGTTACATTATTCAATGTTTTTGGATACCACTAATTGTTATTATAATATTCACTTTATTTAATGACAGGTATTTTGCGATTATGAGCACGAAATTTATTGATACAAAAATTCCTATAAATGGAAGGATTGTAAACCCTTTCGGGTCCAATTTTTTTCTACAATTTTTAGAAAAATTACTTTTACTTTAACCTTCCTACCCTGTTCAAATTTTACTCAAACTTGATAAAAACTTTTCACACCAGAATTGTTATTTAAAACATTTTAATATATTTAATTGAATTGATCCTCTGAATCTCTTATTTTACTTTCTTTTTAAAAAAGTTCTGGTTCGAATCGTATAAAACAAATTATAGATATGGGTCGATTAGACCCATTCAGGGTAGAAAGGTTAATAAAGTTGGCACTGTATTCCAAATAGAATAATTAGAGTTTAACGAATATTTTATTGCCCGAAGCATAACGAATGTTGTCGTTTTGCGTACTATTCAGTTTATATTTATGTGGTAATAGGCTAAGAAAGAGTTTTTGTAGATGTTTAGTAAATATTATATTACAAGAAGACTTAACTTATATCTCAACTTTATCACACATAATAAAATTGATATGCATGTATGAATTATGTACTGTAATATACATTCTGTACAATCTGTAGTGCAAAGAACATTTGTTTCTGATTTAGAGGACTACTACATAAAAGTATTCCACAACATACTGTATGGAGGAACATTGTTTGAGGAGTGTTTTAATTGTATTAAAGTATTTCACATTTTATGAAATTGATATACCTTGCTGAGATTTAATACACTTCCAGTATAATAGAAAGCAGAGAGTATTTACAGGGTATTGCAGAAAAGGTTTTGACCACTATACTGACCATTACATAATGGTATAGGGAGAACTTTTTTTTGGTGCGCGTTTTAACTGTATCAAACTGTTTAACATTTTATGAAATTGATAAACGTTGTTAAAGAATACTACACGTTATTTCCTGTTAATAGAAAGCAGATAATATTCATAGGGACACTCAAAAGATTTCGGCTATGATACTGTATCCGAAATACTATTACATCAACATCTGAATATTTTTAGGTGCATTCGTAATTATATAAATACGTATATAAATGTAGTAGTCGTTCAGTCTGGTGTCCGCCTCTCTGTCTGTCCGTCTGCCCACATATAACAGAACAAAAACTATCTAACCAAATCGTTTGATATTTTAAATACATAACTATTGCTACTTTTGTCAAGTCATTTGAAATTTTAGAAAAATTGGATGAATAAATAATTGCAGGGTCATTCAAAAGTATTCCTTTACATTGCGGTCAATCGAAAAAAAAAATAGTTTCAAGTAAATTTTAATGAAGTTACACTTTTTCGAAATAATAGAATTGGCATGAATCTTTGAAGTGTATACTAAAATATATACTCTGAATAATCTGTGATGCAAATAATATTTTTTATTAATTTACAGGGCTACCCAACAGCATTCCACTACATAATAGTACACGGGGAAACATAGTTTGGGGCGTGTTTTATTTATATTAAACTATTTCACATTTTATGAAATTGATATACCTGGATGAAGTTTAATAAGAGTTCCTTCCTGCATAATAGAAAGCAGATAGTATTTATAGGAACACACGATAGATTTCGATCACTATACTGTATTCGAAGTACTGTATACTATAACAGCAAGATCTGGATATTTTTAAACTTCGATAATGTTCGAACGCACCTCATTTTCTGCGCTTAGAGAGCAATTTCCATCTTGTTACTGTTTAGAATGCATAAAATCAGTTAATGAACAAATAAGATAAAAAAAAAGGTAAAAAGAAAATTTGAAAGATAAAAATTCAAGTTCAGAAATATCTCCAGCAACATATTTGCATTGGGATTCATACAGTTTTTTAAATCGAATTTTGCAGCTTTTACATTAGTTTTAATTATTACAAGAATCTCTCTGCATTGATATAAACGATAAACATGCAATGTTTCTTAATATTTTTTCATTCTTAATTTTGTTTTATTTATAAATGTAATTTGAGTGCATCAAAGTAAATATATAGATTTTATAAATATACATATCTGAATGGTTTAAACTTAATAATAATTATAATTACCATATTTAGTAAGCGAATGGGAATAAATATAAAAATAAACCCCTAAAACAATAGCTAAGAAATTAATAAAAATATTTCTTTTTTACAATATTTTTTATTTTTAAATTCTTTCCGTTATATTGCACTATTTCTATGTCTTCCAATCCGCAGAATATAAAAAGTATGTATTCATTTTAAAAGTATATAATAGTAATGACTAAATTCGTATAAGCCGTTATCAACGCCTGTTTACCTCCTAGGTAAACTCTTTTTTTTTCTTAAATGCAAAATTCCTTGATTAAATAAGACAAAGTTTTTTTTTTAAAAAAAGATGTGAGTTTGCTATTTCGGTGATCAGGTCTTAGCTTTTATACGTTTACAATACTTTAAAAAGCATATGTAATACATAATTAATTCTTTAAATAAAATATTTCACTAACACCGGTATTTTTTTTAGAGGAAGCTTTTTGTAATATTTACATCTTGTCTGAAAGTACGACCTCGGAATGTTTCTGACACATCAAGAAACAACTGCTTCTAAAAGCAGTTTGAAAAATATAGAATAATATAATTAGAATAAGGCGTTAGCCTCAACCTTTCTAGGACAATGGGGTTTATGTGACCCAGTAGTTTTTTATTTTGAAAATTTAATGTTTAAAACCAGAAGAAAATAAACAATTTATATTTAATATATGAAATTGTTATAGATCATAAAATTAAATTTCCGGTGCAAATCATTTAAAATCATTAAGTTTGGTAGTAGGAGCGTTAACAAGTGCAATCTTTCATGTTTATTTTGCATTTTTATCAGTTACGTATAAAGTTACCGTTGTTTTACATCTTTAACCCTTTGGAGACGAGCGACCAGTATAAGAACAGCATGAAGGGCTTAGAAACTTTATTTACCGCATCCAGTAAAATTTGCCTTATTAAAGCAAAAAATTTTCTAGATTTGTTAAGGCGCAAATTTCTGTTTTTAAAAATCGGACAAAAAACTCGTAAAAGGTTTTCGTTTGCGAGGGGTTAACCTATTACAGACTAGCAGTACCATATGGTACTAGAAAAGTTTTAAACAATTTTTTTGTTTGTACATCTGAATTTTTAATGGAAATAATTCAGTCATGATAATTTAATAATTCAGTCAGTGTAAAATGTTTCGCTAATTTGTAAGCATAACAATATGAAGAGGAATCTTAAAGTGAGCTGATATATTTTAGTGACATAATATTTAGGAAATTATTTATGAAACAACAAAATAATATCAATAAATTTAATTGACAAAATTAAATGCATATGAAAATGCATATTCTCAAAAGTTTCCGACAACCTAGGCAAGTTTAGAAAAAAAATGGTGTTTTAGTAGAAAATAACAGTGATCAACAACATTTATTATCAGTACTTTATCAACATGCATTTAGCAATAAGTACTGCGGCGCAGCTACGTGGCATCGAATCAATAAGCCGCTGAAGATCGTCAATGGTAAGTTTTTTCCATTCTTATTGCAAGTTTTTGGAAAATTCTGTTGAATTGGAATTTTTATAATTCCACACACGTTTATCAAGTTGATTGCAAAGATTTCCTTTTGAGTTCATATTGGGCGTTTGAGCTGGCCATTTCAAAAGTGAATTTTTTTTTGGGCGAAATCCACTGCTTGAAGAGCTTGAATATATTCTTTGAGTCATTATCGTGCTAAAACAAATAGTTGGGACCACAATTTTTCTTCCAACAAGGCAGCAAAAGATTTTGCAAGATGTCCCTATAAAACCCAGCATTAATCTTTTCACGGACTTTCATTAACGATTCGTCCCCTTTTCCAGAAAAACCCATAGCATATCATCCGCCATGTTTCATAATAGGAATAACATATCTTTTGTTTTTAGGTCGTTGGACGCAGTGACTGCCATCACTCCCGAAATGTTTGACTTTCAATTCATCCGAAAATAGTACTTTTTTCAATTTTCACCTGACCAGTCTTTGTATTTCTTCGCAAACGCTAGTCGGATCCGTCGATTTTTTAAATTTTTTTTTATTTATGAAGGGTTTTTTAACCCTTTAAGGTGCAGAGCAAATTCATTGCTTAAGAGTTGAAATTAATGACTGACACCGGAATTTGAAAACAACTTTATTTGTAAATATGTAAAAGCTGTATTTCGCGCAATTAATAAACCGTAAATTTTTTTACCAAAATTCCGGTGCCAATGTGGCGTTTGAGAATTAAAATTAAGAAGTTTTATAGATAGACCACCTCGCCGCAAGGGGTTAACACCCAGACTTTCATAAAGTACTACATCATGTTAACGTCTTGATTAGAATAGACCGACTTATTATCGCATTATTTCCAGTGGCATGACCAGAGTGGGTGCAGAAGTGCTTTGAATACCGGTAATTTTTTTAAGTTTTCAGTTCACCTTATATAAACAGAAAAATTTCTGCTATGAATCAAGAAAAAGAAAACCTTACAATAGTACTGATTTTGAGCACCCACCATGGTTACTGTTTTCATTCCGTAAGTCGCCGGATATTGTTACTGCATGTTTATGCGGTTCATCAACTGATTTACTTTTGATAATTTTGTCCACACAAATAGTCCTTTCCCGGGATCTACCGGGACATAGGAAGTCTTAAGGAGCATGGCCATCTTTATATATTTTTCTAAAATAGCCTTCAAAGTAGATTTTCTGATCGATAAGTGCGCATTATCACGAAAGGATTGGCCCTATAGTGACAAAAAATTATTCGTTTACTAATTACAATACGTAATTTGTTTACGCGTTACAATAAATGTTGAGCTTTTCATTTTTTAATCCCGACTATACTATTCGCATTGATTAATTCACAAACACGGCCTGAAAAATTCTTAGAAAATCTAACTAATGTCGAAAGGCCGGAAACTTTTCCATATGCGTATTTCGAATTTTCCCCTTTGCATCAAGTGTCTTCAACTATCCAATAAAAATGATCACGTGGTCAGAAGTTATTTACATATTTCTATTTTTTGGAGCAATTGCGCTTCTTCTACATTGAAATTCTCTGGCAAACAAATCAAAGAAACTAACTGGCCTGAAACATTTGGCCGCAACTTTACGCCGTGTTGAATCCCATCAAGGAATTCAAAGTCGTATTAAATATTTCCGGATATTCTGCTCGGTATTTCGTTCAGAAGGAAATTAGGGACTTTAAAAAATATTTACTTTTGAAATTGGTATATTTTTTAAACATATGAAATAAAACATATATTCTTGTGATAAACTCCGATTATTCCGCAAACCACCAGTGGGTCACGTGGGTACGGTGAGAACCTCTGCGATAAATGATTAATTAACCTAGCTAAATCCATCACTTAACCCTTTAACATTCATTAGTTTCTCTACGAAATCCGAAAATTTTAATTTCGGTATGTAACAACGACACCGGAATTTTAATTAAGAAAATTGCATTTATTATGCATGTGAAAAATCACTTTTTCTTACTTACAAATATATTTGTTTGTACCGGTGTCATTCATTTGTTTCAATATCTTAGCAATGAAAATGCTTTGTTTGTTAAAGGGTTAACGAACACGCATCAGTAATTCCCCTAAATGGAAATCACGTTTACCACATTAGACATCAATTGCTCGCCCCTACCACGATCCGTCCAGATTTTTCTTTCGAACTATCTGAACACGCTTATATCAACAGTGTTTCGATTAACCCTTTCCGGCACGGGTAAAATCTGTAGTAAAATTAGAAATTATCGACTGACACCGGTATTCATGAACAAATTTTTCAGATATTTTGAATGCCTTAATTTAAGCTTTTATTGTAAAAGCAAAATTTTACTAAAATGTTATTGGTGCCGTTTGCAAGTTTAGAATTAAAATTAGGTATCCCAGACCGGGCACAGTGGGTCGGAAAGGGTTAATACTATAAGAAGTACCTTTTCTATATTTATATTGCATAAAAGAAGTTAAAAAACAAATAATTTGAAAGATGAGAATTCAAGTTTATAAATATCTCGAAGATATTTGCAACGGGATTAATATGTTTTTTTAAATCAAGTCTTGGAGCTCTTACTTTAGTTTTAATTATTATAAAAGTCAGTAAGTCAGTCTGCATTAAAATAAATGCATAAACATGTCATGTTTCTTAATATTTTGTTATTTCTTAATTTTGTTTTATTTATAAATGTAATTTGAGCTCATTAAAGTAAATATATAAATATTATAACTATATGTATCTGAGTGCTTTAAACTTAATAATAATTATAATTACTATATTTAGTAAGCGTATCACAATAAATATAAAAATATTACATATAAAACAATATCTAAGAGACTAATGAAAACATTTCTTTTTTACACTATTTTTAAATTTTTAAATGCTTTCCGTTATATTGCACTATTTCTTTGTCTTCGCACAATATAAAAAACACGTATTCATTTTTAAAGTATATAATAGAACTGACTAAATTTATATCAGCGCCTGTTCACCACCTTAGTAAAATCTTCTTTTTTTTACTTAGTTTAAAAATTTTTTGACTACATAGGGCGAAATTTTCAAAAAAGTTGATGGGAGTTTGCTGCCTCGGTGATCAGATCTATTCTTTTACAGTGAAACCTCCAAATAAGGGACACCCATGGGACCGGAACTTTTGTCCCTTAAATAGAGGTGTCCCTTATTCGGAGTTTTTTTTTTTTTCAAATTAATCTTTTAGATAGACATAAAATATAACATTAAATTAAAGGAAGTTTAAATGTACCCGAAGGCTATGAATTACGTTAATCAGACACAACAAAAATAGAGATTTAATTCATAGAAATTTTTAATCGATTACTTCATTAAAAGATTTGTAGAAATATTGGTTTGCATTTGTTACACAAATATTTCATAAATGCAAAAAGTGCATTAACATTTAACCCTTTCAGGGGCAAAATATTTCTGTTCCGAAAATGTTCAAATAATTGACTCACACCACAATTTAAGAACAGACTTATTTGAAAATAATCAAGAGCTGTTTTTCGCGCATATTATAAAATTTTTTTGACTACATAGGGCGAAATTTTCAAAAAAGTTGATGGGAGTTTGCTGCCTCGGTGATCAGATCTATTCTTTTACAGTGAAACCTCCAAATAAGGGACACCCATGGGACCGGAACTTTTGTCCCTTAAATAGAGGTGTCCCTTATTCGGAGTTTTTTCTTTTTTTTTTTTTTCAAATTAATCTTTTAGATAGACATAAAATATAACATTAAATTAAAGGAAGTTTAAATGTACCCGAAGGCTATGAATTACGTTAATCAGACACAACAAAAATAGAGATTTAATTCATAGAAATTTTTAATCGATTACTTCATTAAAAGATTTGTAGAAATATTGATTTGCATTTGTTACACAAATATTTCATAAATGCAAAAAGTGCATTAACATTTAACCCTTTCAGGGGCAAAATATTTCTGTTCCGAAAATGTTCAAATAATTGACTCACACCACAATTTAAGAACAGACTTATTTGAAAATAATCAAGAGCTGTTTTTCGCGCATATTATAAAATTTTTTTGACTACATAGGGCGAAATTTTCAAAAAAGTTGATGGGAGTTTGCTGCCTCGGTGATCAGATCTATTCTTTTACAGTGAAATCTCCAAATAAGGGACACCCATGGGACCGGAACTTTTGTCCCTTAAATAGAGGTGTCCCTTATTCGGAGTTTTTTCTTTTTTTTTTTTCAAATTAATCTTTTAGATAGACATAAAATATAACATTAAATTAAAGGAAGTTTAAATGTACCCGAAGGCTATGAATTACGTTAATCAGACACAACAAAAATAGAGATTTAATTCATAGAAATTTTTAATCAATTACTTCATTAAAAGATTTGTAGAAATATTGATTTGCATTTGTTACACAAATATTTCATAAATGCAAAAAGTGCATTAACATTTAACCCTTTCAGGGGCAAAATATTTCTGTTCCGAAAATGTTCAAATAATTGACTCACACCACAATTTAAGAACAGACTTATTTGAAAATAATCAAGAGCTGTTTTTCGCGCATATTATAAAAATTTTTTGACTACATAGGGCGAAATTTTCAAAAAAGTTGATGGGAGTTTGCTGCCTCGGTGATCAGATCTATTCTTTTACAGTGAAACCTCCAAATAAGAGACACCCATGGGACCGGAACTTTTGTCCCTTAAATAGAGGTGTCCCTTATTCGGAGTTTTTTTTTTTCAAATTAATCTTTTAGATTGACATAAAATATAACATTAAATTAAAGAAAGTTTAAATGTACCCGAAGGCTATGAATTACGTTAATCAGACACAACAAAAATAGAGATTTAATTCATAGAAATTTTTAATCGATTACTTCATTAAATATTTGTAGAAATATTGATTTGCATTTGTTACACAAATATTTCATAAATGCAAAAAGTGCATTAACATTTAACCCTTTCAGGGGCAAAATATTTCTGTTCCGAAAATGTTCAAATAATTGACTCACACCACAATTTAAGAACAGACTTATTTGAAAATAATCAAGAGCTGTTTATCGCGCATATTATAAAAATTTTTTGACTACATAGGGCGAAATTTTCAAAAAAGTTGATGGGAGTTTGCTGCCTCGGTGATCAGATCTATTCTTTTACAGTGAAACCTCCAAATAAGGGACACCCATGGGACCGGAACTTTTGTCCCTTAAATAAAGGTGTCCCTTATTCGGAGTTTTTTTTTTTTCAAATTAATCTTTTAGATAGACATAAAATATAACATTAAATTAAAGGAAGTTTAAATGTACCCGAAGGCTATGAATTACGTTAATCAGACACAACAAAAATAGAGATTTAATTCATAGAAATTTTTAATCGATTACTTCATTAAAAGATTTGTAGAAATATTGATTTGCATTTGTTACACAAATATTTCATAAATGCAAAAAGTGCATTAACATTTAACCCTTTCAGGGGCAAAATATTTCTGTTCCGAAAATGTTCAAATAATTGACTCACACCACAATTTAAGAACAGACTTATTTGAAAATAATCAAGAGCTGTTTTTCGCGCATATTATAAAATTTTTTTGACTACATAGGGCGAAATTTTCAGAAAAGTTGATGGGAGTTTGCTGCCTCGGTGTTCAGATCTATTCTTTTACAGTGAAACCTCCAAATAAGGGACACCCATGGGACCGGAACTTTTGTCCCTTAAATAGAGGTGTCCCTTATTCGGAGTTTTTTCTTTTTTTTTTCAAATTAATCTTTTAGATAGACATAAAATATAACATTAAATTAAAGGAAGTTTAAATGTACCCGAAGGCTATGAATTACGTTAATCAGACACAACAAAAATAGAGATTTAATTCATAGAAATTTTTAATCGATTACTTCATTAAAAGATTTGTAGAAATATTGATTTGCATTTGTTACACAAATATTTCATAAATGCAAAAAGTGCATTAACATTTAACCCTTTCAGGGGCAAAATATTTCTGTTCCGAAAATGTTCAAATAATTGACTCACACCACAATTTAAGAACAGACTTATTTGAAAATAATCAAGAGCTGTTTTTCGCGCATATTATAAAATTTTTTTGACTACATAGGGCGAAATTTTCAAAAAAGTTGATGGGAGTTTGCTGCCTCGGTGTTCAGATCTATTCTTTTACAGTGAAACCTCCAAATAAGGGACACCCATGGGACCGGAACTTTTGTCCCTTAAATAGAGGTGTCCCTTATTCGGAGTTTTTTCTTTTTTTTTTTCAAATTAATCTTTTAGATAGACTTAAAATATAACATTAAATTAAAGGAAGTTTAAATGTACCCGAAGGCTATGAATTACGTTAATCAGACACAACAAAAATAGAGATTTAATTCATAGAAATTTTTAATCGATTACTTCATTAAAAGATTTGTAGAAATATTGATTTGCATTTGTTACACAAATATTTCATAAATGCAAAAAGTGCATTAACATTTAACCCTTTCAGGGGCAAAATATTTCTGTTCCGAAAATGTTCAAATAATTGACTCACACCACAATTTAAGAACAGACTTATTTGAAAATAATCAAGAGCTGTTTTTCGCGCATATTATAAAAATTTTTTGACTACATAGGGCGAAATTTTCAAAAAAGTTGATGGGAGTTTGCTGCCTCGGTGATCAGATCTATTCTTTTACAGTGAAACCTCCAAATAAGGGACACCCATGGGACCGGAACTTTTGTCCCTTAAATAGAGGTGTCCCTTATTCGGAGTTTTTTTTTTTTTTCAAATTAATCTTTTAGATAGACATAAAATATAACATTAAATTAAAGGAAGTTTAAATGTACCCGAAGGCTATGAATTACGTTAATCAGACACAACAAAAATAGAGATTTAATTCATAGAAATTTTTAATCGATTACTTTATTAAAAGATTTGTAGAAATATTGATTTGCATTTGTTACACAAATATTTCATAAATGCAAAAAGTGCATTAACATTTAACCCTTTCAGGGGCAAAATATTTCTGTTCCGAAAATGTTCAAATAATTGACTCACACCACAATTTAAGAACAGACTTATTTGAAAATAATCAAGAGCTGTTTTTCGCGCATATTATAAAAATTTTTTGACTACATAGGGCGAAATTTTCAAAAAAGTTGATGGGAGTTTGCTGCCTCGGTGATCAGATCTATTCTTTTACAGTGAAACCTCCAAATAAGGGACACCCATGGGACCGGAACTTTTGTCCCTTAAATAGAGGTGTCCCTTATTCGGAGTTTTTTTTTTTTTTCAAATTAATCTTTTAGATAGACATAAAATATAACATTAAATTAAAGGAAGTTTAAATGTACCCGAAGGCTATGAATTACGTTAATCAGACACAACAAAAATAGAGATTTAATTCATAGAAATTTTTAATCGATTACTTCATTAAAAGATTTGTAGAAATATTGATTTGCATTTGTTACACAAATATTTCATAAATGCAAAAAGTGCATTAACATTTAACCCTTTCAGGGGCAAAATATTTCTGTTCCGAAAATGTTCAAATAATTGACTCACACCACAATTTAAGAACAGACTTATTTGAAAATAATCAAGAGCTGTTTTTCGCGCATATTATAAAATTTTTTTGACTACATAGGGCGAAATTTTCAAAAAAGTTGATGGGAGTTTGCTGCCTCGGTGTTCAGATCTATTCTTTTTCAGTGAAACCTCCAAATAAGGGACACCCATGGGACCGGAACTTTTGTCCCTTAAATAGAGGTGTCCCTTATTCGGAGTTTTTTCTTTTTTTTTTTTCAAATTAATCTTTTAGATAGACATAAAATATAACATTAAATTAAAGGAAGTTTAAATGTACCCGAAGGCTATGAATTACGTTAATCAGACACAACAAAAATAGAGATTTAATTCATAGAAATTTTTAATCGATTACTTCATTAAAAGATTTGTAGAAATATTGATTTGCATTTGTTACACAAATATTTCATAAATGCAAAAAGTGCATTAACATTTAACCCTTTCAGGGGCAAAATATTTCTGTTCCGAAAATGTTCAAATAATTGACTCACACCACAATTTAACAACAGACTTATTTGAAAATAATCAAGAGCTGTTTTTCGCGCATATTATAAAATCGAAATTGTACTAAAATTTTACTGGTGTCAGTTCGAAATTGGAACAGTAATATTAAGTGTTTGCAGACTGCAAACACCGCCCCTGAAAGGGTTAAAAGAATGTTACTTAATCAAAAGTGATTCTTTTGCAGATTTCAATTTTTCATTACAAATCTTTCAAGTGTTCATTTACCATACATATAAATTTCAATTCTTCATTATCAGCAACATTTACTAAAAAATATTAAAATTTACATATTTTAAAACGTCTGTAAAGTTCTTTATTTCAAAATTTCCATTTCTTCTTCACTTTCACAGTCATCCTTACAATTTTTAGCATTACTTTTGATGGGGATAAAAACACTGATTGTGGATAAATAAATGCACATCAATTGAGTCATGTCAACATGACTGCCTGTCTCATTGATAAGCTCACAAAAATCTGTATTTTTATTTTCATCACTGGCTACTTCATTATCTGAAATGCAAAAACCAGCTCCTTTCATGGCATTTTCAGGTGTCCCTTAAATCGAGTGTCCCTTATTCAGAGGTAAATGCATGACGCGTTCTATACCAAGGGACTGGGACCGGAACTTTTGTCCCTTAAATAGAGGTGTCCCTTATTCGGCGTGTCCCTTATTTGGAGGTTTCACTGTATAAGTTTACAATACTTTAAAAAGCATATTTTATATTTAATTAATCCTTTAAAGAAAATATTTCACTGACACCGGTATTTTTTCAGAGAATATTTTTTCTAAAATTTACATCTGGTTTTAAAGGTTAGACCTAGAAATGTTACAGACACATCCTGAAACTGCGGCTTCTAAAAGCAGTTTGAACAATACAGTAAAGCAAATATTCCTTAACTCTCCAAATACCATAGGAGCCTTATGCGGCTTGAGTAATTTTTATTTTGAAAATTCAATGTTTAACCCTTAAGGGACGAGCGATACGTTTTCGTGCCGCAAAAGCTTAAGAATCCTCGTTTATTACCACCAGTTAAATTTTCTGTAAAATTTGGTTTATTTAATCGGCGGAATTTCTTAATTTAATCAGGCACAGATTTCTTTTTTTAAAAACCGGTGTCAAAACTTTAAAAATTTTATAAAAGGCTCTTGTCGTAAAAGTGTTAAAAGAGATAAAAATTGAAAAATTTATACTTAATATATGGAATTGTTATGTATAATAAAATTTAATTTCCAGTGCAAATCATTTAAAGCTACGAATTCGCAGAAAATATAAAAAAAAACTAGTAGTAGGAGCATTAACAAGAGTAATCTGCCATGTTTATTTTGCAGTTTTATCAAAGAACGTATAGAATTTCCGTTGTTTTTCATCTTTAACCATTTGGGGACGAGCGGCCGGTATACATACCGCATGAAGGGCTTAGATTCCTTGTTTACTCCAGTAAAATTTTACTGCAAAATTTGCTTATTTGAATCACAGCATTTTCTGGATTCATTAAGATGCAAATTTCTCTTTTTAAAAATCGTGACAAAAAATGAAGCAAATTTCATAAAATGTTTCCGTCGCGAAGGGGTTAACCTATTAACTCCTTAGGGATGAGCGACACGTATACCTGCTGTAAGAAGGCTTAAGAATCCTCGTTTATCCCCACCAGTAAAATTTTACTGTAAAATTTGCCAAATATAATCTGAGTATTTTTGCGATTTAATAAGACACAAATTTCTGTTTTTAAAAACCGCTGACAAAACAATAAAACTTTCGTAAAAGGCTCCCATTGCGAAGGGGTTAAAGCCCTGCATTGCCATATGGTACCAGAAAAGTTTTAACCAATTTTTCGTCTGTATTAATATCGTAACCAGAATTTTTTAATGGAAACATTATCTTTATTTAATGAATTAAACTTCATGATAAATTTAAACAAATTTGCTATATGGAAGCAAGTGTTATATTTTAAAGAGGGAGATAATACCGGTTTCAGTGGGTCAAGACTGATTAAGAACTATGCATCACTTGTTTCATTGAAGTAAAAGGAAATAATTTAAGAGGAGGAGACATATAGTGCAGAGTCTACCACTTTCAATTGAAGTACCTAAATATTTTGTTATACGATGAAAACTTTTTTTTTGGCATCGGATAAACAGTTTCAGGTCACCGCCGAAGTAAAGTTCAAACAGATTTTTTTTTCCTTTAACAGCGGCTTATTCATGCAAAATTTCATTCACAGTTGTGGTAAAAATTTCTATTTGTTTTTACGGTTGAAAGTTGGCCGTGATATTATAATCTCTTTCGCAGACACTGACTGGAGTTTCTCAAGGTTGTCACAATATGGCTGAAACGCGGGGTCTGACTACAGCCGAAGTAAACTTCCACTAGTAAAAATAAAGTTTGTTTTTGGTCGTAATTGTGACTGAAATTCTACATCAAAAAGATTTTTAACCCCTTGAAAGGCGGTGATGCAGCTATGGTATCACCTAATTTTAATCTCTAATTGCCACATTGGCACACGAAATTTTTGAATGAAAATTTACCTTTTTTTTTTTAACCTAGCCAGTCCTGTGACAAATATCACATGAGACTAAAAAAACTAGTTTAAAATTACTATAAAACACTTCCAAAGATGTATTAGTCTATAAATCCATGCTTATGATACACACGTATTTATTAAAAAAAGTCTAAAAGTAATTTTAACAATTTTAGAAAGAATTAAATTAATGTAACCCCTTGAGGAGTAAGTAATAATGTATCTATAATATTGAATTATCATTGGAAAAATTAAAAATTTCTGTTTAGAAATAAGAAAAGACCATTTTTGCAGCCAAAGGTGAAAATATAAAATTTCGTTAAAAGTTTCTGATGAAAATCTCGTTTAAATTAAGTGGTATAAAATATATCCCATCGCCCCTAAAGGAAAACCAGAAGAAAATGAATAATTTGTACTTAATATATGAAATTGTTACCTATAATAGAATTAACCCTTTCCGGCACGCTGTGTCCGGTCTAAGATACCTAATTTTAATTCCAAACTTTCAAACGGCACCAATAATATTTTAGCGAAATTTTGTTTTACCATAAAAGCTTAAATTAGGGGTTTCAAAATATCTAAAAAATTCGTTTATGAATTCAGGTGTCAGTCGATAATTTCTCATTTTACTACAAATTTTGCTCGTGCCGGAAAGGGTTAAGTTTCCGGTGCAAATCATTTAAAACTATGCATTTCCTGAAAATATCATTCAAAGATCAATTAAAAGATGTTCTTTAGTTTCTTCTACAGGCGACATCAGGATTGAGGAAATTAAGTACTCAAAAATATACTGTTACTTATATTAACCCCTTGAGTTCTGCTGGTAGAATTTTCTACCACATAATTTTAATTCTAAATGTCACAATGACACCAGAAAAATTGACCAAATTTATTTAAGAGATTTAATGCATTTTTTCGTGTTTATTGTTAACCGTTTTTTTTTCTTCGCAAAATACTGGTGCCAATGTGACATTTGGAATTTTGAAGAAATTTATCCCCGGAGCTCAAAGGGTTAAAACACACACACATACAAAAATTGCCTGCATTCAAATCATAAAGGTACACATAAGTAATATACAGACATATAAGACAACAAATACAATAAACCCAATTGGAGTGAAAAATTAGGTAGAGCCAGGAATCGAATCCGGGACCACAGCATTCCAGACTGTTGTTCTAACGACTGAGCTGCTCCGGCCGACGCCTGAGTCGGCAATTTTTCACTTATTAACCAAGTTGGAGAAAGTCATCTTCCATCAATAAGATAGACTAGGATGGTGGCACAACAATGACTAGATTTACTATTCCATCGATCTACGATACATATATTAAAACACGCACACACATAAATAACGCCTGCATTCAAATTATAAAGGTACACACAAATAATACAGACATACAAACAATAAATATTAATAATAAAACAAATATTAAATTCACCTGGAGTGAAAAACGGGAATACTGTTACTTGTTTACATATAAATTTCATTGTAAATATTATACGGGTGCCATTCAATTATTTCAAAATTTTACGAATACATGTACCTTGCCCTACAAAAGTTTAAACAAGGAGAAAATTTCTATTCAAATTTACTGTAGGATTTTTAAAAGGCGGTAATGAGACATTGCGAAAACGGTTGCAACTACTTCACTATTATGAGAAAATATCGATTCCTCTTTATTCATTGTTACATACTTGCTGTTAGCAGTTAGATTACGAAAAAATCCGTGACCTGCATTGTATATATACTTTGTTTACGTTTCCATTGTGATACACATGGAAAGCAGCATTAGGCTAAAAATGTATTGTTTAGAAATTTCAGTTATAAAATAGAATAATTTATACTTTTATATCAAGGGAATAGTAATATACATGTTAAATAATATTTTGGAAACTATGACAAAAATCATGGTATAATATTTTTAAATTTTTGAATGCAATCTATGACGACGCTAATATCGTGCTTTTCCGCTTATCTGAAGTTATATGCCATAGAAATAAAAGATGATGAACATGTCTTTATATGACAGCAATTCTGCCGTTAACTAAACTTGGGTTTTACTGGTGAAAATTTTGAATACCAACTTTTCGAAATACATTAAACTGATAAATTTCTGTTGCTAATGTTGTAAATCTACAGAAAAAAAATACTCTTGTGTAATCAGTGCCTAGGAAAATTTTTATCTTATTTCTGCAAAATAAATTTTTTTCTTATTTAATTTTAGAATCTTTCGTTAAAAATCTGATGAAAATATTTCAAAAAAAAAAAAAAAAAAAAAAAAAGGTGGGTATTCAAGGGCCGTTCGACGGTAACATGAATATTATTATTTTCAAAGAACAGTTTCCGTATATATTTCAGTTTAGAACACCAATTCAAACCAGTATTATTTAATTTTATTCGTAATTGTTATTTGACATGATAATTTGGCTACTGCTGATATTTGGTATGATTTTTTAATTAAACAATCTGAAATCTCCGTAAGAGGTTTTAACTTTTAATTTTTTCTTTACAAAATGATCGATTTGCAATAAGTAAAATAAAACAAAATTACCAATTTCTTAAGTAAATTCTAATCCCCCCTCCTCCAAAAAAAGAAAATTTGCATGATGCTGACACTTGTAGCTAGGGACATGAATCCGCTAACAGCGCAAGAGCTCAAGAATTTAGAGCTGCTTCAGGCTAACAGTATGTGAGGGAGTGACCTTTGTAATAAAGGCACTCTAGCATTTTTGAGAACGTGACGTCAATGATTTAACATGTGTAAGCGTGAAGGAGACATCTATCCTCTCTTTAACTTTCTAGAGCGTGTATGTCTTTCTCGGATTCTACAGTTATGTCGCGGTTAGAAGTAATATGTAAATTTGTAATATCTCAGTTTGCAGCATATAAAAGCTTGGAGTTTGAGTGTGTGTAGTGTGTCTAGGCGGTCTTGGCCGACTAGGTGAGTCTAGCGACTTTAGCCAGCTAGGTGTATCGAGCCTTCAGTGAGTGACAAGGAGTTTTGGAAGTAGATTCGAGAAATTGGCCGGTGGTAAGAGTTAATTATTAGTTACGTTGAATATTTTCAAGTTAATAAAGAATATATGTACAGCCACGGGCTGTCTAATAAAGTTTATCTAGCAGCTTAGCGGAAGTTGAAGTGAGAAGTAATCTGAAGTGCCCCGATTGAGTTAGTGCCTGAGCTGTGAGTATGAGTTTAATCTTTTAACATTGTTACCAGTTATTAAAATTAAGAACTGCTCCACAGTCCTTGAGCCCTAACCGTTTTAAATAAACTGTTTTTATCTTAGTTCCTGAGTTATGTCTGCATTTAAACCCCAGTACGAGCAGCCAACCGTTACAAATGGCGCCCAACGTGTGTTTACCGTTACAAGTATACCGACAAATACGTTTGTTGTATCAAAACCAGTAATTGAGTAGAAAAATATTAGCTTGCATTGATAAGAAAAACTCTGCCATAAAAGATAACAAAAATTTCTATTCTGAAAAAGTAATGTGAAATAAAATATCTGTATTTCAAAGAGAAACACAATTCCTGGTTTTAGAGTGAATATTTTTTTCTATTTGTTTCAATCGGTTCTATAAAAACTAACTATGAGTTAAATATAGATAGGTTTAAATTTTAATCTGAATGTGCATTAAAAAACTTTTTAGACTATAAATATATAAACTAGACTGAAAAAGTTCATTTAAGCGATTATAGATGAGTAAACAAATTCCGTTCTGCGATTTTATGCAAATCGTTTAACCCCTTCGCGACGGGAGCTTTTTACGAATTTTTCAATGTTTTGTCACCGGATTTTAAAACTAGAAATTTGTGCTTTATTAAATCGAGAACGTGCTCTGATTAAATAAGTAAAACTTTTTCAGTGAAAATAAACAAGGATGTTTTTAGCCTTTTTGCGGCACGTATACGTGTCGCTTGTCCACAAGGCGTTTATACACGATACAGCTTTATACGTGACATTAGTCTAGGCTCTTCAAGATCTTCCTAGGCCCCCAGTTCGACCAATGCCATCTAAATAAGGGAGAAAGCCTTGGCAGGTTCTTAGATTAAACAAGTGAAATAAGTCTTTAATATCTATATTATAAAGGCCAAACGTATCTGTGCGTAACGCATACGTCATTCTGCGAATGGCAACACTTTTCCCTGCAATTTCGGTTTTTCGATTTTCGATACAATAAATTTTACACTTTTAAACATCGCACATTTTAAATTTTTACACCTTCGTATAGAGAAAAAAATGTACTTTTAAATGCAATTTATTTGAAAACTGTATCTTAATTTATTTTTGAAATATTAATTTTTTTATTGTTTTTAGTACCAGTTTTGTAATTGTGGCAACAGAATCACTCCATTTTTTCTTAAATTTGAAAAAAAAGAAAAGAAATTAAAATGCGCAACACTTTTCCATGCAATTTCGGTTTTGCAATTTTCGATGCTGCAAGTTTTATACTTTTAAACACCGTACAATTTACAGTTTTACACCGTCGTATAGAGAAAAAAATGTTTTTAAATGCAATTTGTTTTAAAGCTGTATCTTAATTTATTTTTTGAGTTATTATTATTATTTTTTAATTTTTAGTACTAATTTTGTAATTGTGGCAACAAAATCACTCCATTTTCTCTTAAAATTGAAAAAGAAAAAAAATAGATATTAAAATGCTTATACTGTTTTAAAAACATCGTCTGTTATAAAATCCGGTGAATTTCGGTTTTATTTAGTTTAATAATTTGGATAAGTAAGATGTATTTTTTACTCTAACTAATTTTGTAGATTTATTATAAATCAATGAAACAGTTCTTTGTTAAAGATTTTCTTTCGTCGAATTTCGACGATTTCCACCTCGTAATATTGACGTCGAAATTTTGGGAACCATGCATACCTTTAGGAAAAAAAATCTTCCTTCGATAGCCTCCATTTTTGTGTCAGCGCTCAGGCCTAGCATTTAGGGAGTGAAGTTTAATCCCTTGGGGACGACACATATACGTGTCGCGAAAAGGCTTAACAATCCTTGTTTATACGGACCAGTAAAATTTGCCTAGGAGCATTTTCTCGGAGCATTTTCTCGATTTAATAATGCACAAATTTCTGTTTTTAAAAATTGGTGACAAAACATTAAAAATTTCATAAAAGGCTCCCGTCGCGAAGGGGTTAAGACATATTCATTTCCAAGAGATGGAAGATGACGTTGAGTTGACAGGAACGTGCTTCAATGGTGAAATTGTTTCACTAAAAACATTACTTTGCTACTGAAACTTTGGGGAAATTTCGAACCGATTAGAAAAACGTCCACCCACTAACAAAAGATAAAAGAACTAGGTTATGAAACTCTAAGCAACAGAATCATTGTTTTTTCTATTAGAAAGACGATGAAAGTGTGTTCCAGTAGTCGATGATGTAGCCACGCAAGTGGGGAAATGCAGGATATCCGGTTTTGTGTGGAGTGCTGCTAGAGCTCGGCGTGACACAGAAACTGTTGTCCATTCTCGTTCCTTGGTTCATAAAGTTTTTCAAAAATTATTAATCTGATATCACGCCTTGTGTGTAACATTACGTGCAAATTCTTTTTACAATTATTGATCATGCGATTTTGCTGTTTCAGATACCAGCAGACTACAGTAAACCTATCATCGATCATGTTTTGTAAACAAGTAGATTAAATAGTAGTAAATTTTGTATATTCTTATTATTATTCCTATAAAATTATAATACGCAGTCTAATGCTGGCTTTGAAAACTACTTTTCTATGATGGATAAAATTCCCATTATTTCATTTTATTGTTACTCAATTTTCATCAAATTGTGCTGCATAATTTTTCTGAATTCTGATGTTCTGAATTCTTAGTTCTATTTTTTTCTGAATGCATAACTTTTCGCAAATGCTAAGGACACCCTGTACATGATTCTATTTTTATGCTCCACCGCTATATTTTAAAGGTACGTTTTGTCGTAAATTCCTTTTGCGTATGTTATCAAAGTGGAAGTTATTTAACCCTTTCCGGCACACTGTGCCCGATCTGGGATACCTAATTTTAATTCCAAACTTGGAAAAGGCACCAATAATATTTCAGTAAAATTTTGCTTTTACTATGGAAGCTTAAATTAAGGAATTCACAATATCCAAAAAAGTGGTTTGCAAATTCCGGTGGCAGACGATAATTACTCATTTCACTACAAAATTTGCCCGTGCCGGAAAGGGTTAAAAAACGGTCATATTCGCCCACTCGATTTTGTCCCTCAGATCTACAACGATTTAATCCTATCAAGGGCTAAAATGATGAAATGAATGAATGAGATTGAAATTTAGGTACAAATTTGTTTGCATATAAGAGGAAGTTATATTTGCCATACATCATAAACGAAAAAAAAAAAAATTCTAAACAATATTCTGTTGCCAATATTCTGTGACATTTGTGAATTATATTTAAGTGGTTGGTTTCCTAAACATACAACCGCCGTTGAAAGGCTTAACAAATATATACTTTTAATTGGACCTTCTTGTTTACCCTGCATATTAATATTTTATTAAATAGCAATACAAAAAATGCGTATAAGAAATTTTTAAAATAAAGAATTTGAAAGATGAAAATTCGAGTTTATAAATATCTCTAGGAAGAAACTTGCATGGGTATTCATATGATTTTTTTTTTTTTAAACTTTGAATGTTTTACATTATTTTTAATTATTACACGTGACAGTCTGCATTAAACTAAATGTAAAAACATAAACA
The DNA here is from genome assembly GCA_964019185.1 of Maratus speculifer. NCBI lineage: Eukaryota > Metazoa > Arthropoda > Arachnida > Araneae > Salticidae > Maratus > Maratus speculifer. The sequence continues at coordinate 229,306,278 of OZ025300.1, forward strand.
ATTTTTAAATATTTTGAAAGCTTTTTTTTTTTACTTGCTGTAACTTGAGTGCATTAAAGTAAAAACATAGATTTTATGAATGTGCATTTGAATAGTTATCACTTTATAATTATTATAATTACTATATTTAGTAAGTGTATGAGAAAAAATATAAAAATGTTATTTTAATGTATTTTTATATATTTTTAATAGTTAAAACTGCAATTATTATAGTTTGTTGAAACGTATATATTAAATAAGTCACTTTATTTGCAGGTACATACAAAACCGTTTAAAGGGTCATTATTAGAACAATTATTATTAGGAATGGAGAATTGTTTGTCGACTTTGCTATGAAAACAAGATTTCGACGGGTTTTTAAATTTAAATACTTATATTTCCGAGAATGTGTTTAATCACAGAACAACACTATTTTTAATAACAGAAATTCAGCAATTAATTAACCCTTTCCGGCACGGGCAAAATCTGTTATTAAAATGAGAAATTATAGACTGATACCGGAATTCACAAACGAATTTTTTTTTAAAAAGTGTTGAATTTCTTAACTTAAGCTTTTATTGTAAAAGCAAAATTTTACTAAAATATTATTGGTGCCGTTGCAAGTTTGGAATTATAATAAGGTATCCCAGGACCGGGCACACTGTACCGGAAAAGGTTAACACAATGATTTTCTATTCGTATATAATGATACTCACATTCATCAGCCTGTGGTAACTTTAGGCAAGAATATTTTCTTAGACGTATTTTTCCTGATAATGTAAATAAAACCCAGTATAAAATTTCCCTGTCATTATAAGTACGATCAACATGACGGAGTTAGCTCCTAGATTTCAGGTGACTGTACATAATAACAGGGCTGCCGCAGGCAACTATTTTTATATTTTGTTCGCACCACAATTTTAAGATAATAAATTTTGTTGTTTATTTCTCTTGTGGATGTTGTCGTAGTGTATGTGATTTTTTTTGTATTAAACTAATGGGGCGAGACAGAATTTAAAAATAGTTGCTTATGACAGACTAGTAATAGTCGTAGCATAGCTGCAATTTTTACGCTATTCTCCAACGATTTTTTTTTCTTTTTTTGAAAATAAAAATTTATTTTAAGTAACTGAATGATAATTTTAGTTAAATATGACAAATATTTCTCTTTAAAATAGTGGTATGGAGAAAATCGCAATAATTCGCAGCTATGGTTATTAGTACTACAAGATGTAAGGAAAAAGAACGAAATTAAATAATAAAAAAATCTGCACAGTGAAACTGAAGGCATTGATCTCATAGGATATTCGCACTAATTGTGTAATATACTCTTTTTTCAATCATTAATGACTCTCGAAAAATAAAGTGAGGAGGATTAGCCAGCAAATTTCTTCATTCAACTTAACAAATGAATCTCCAAATCTAATCAGCGAAATGCCTTGTGAGGATAAAGCTGTATACTAAATTGAAGCAAATGCGATAATTCTGCATGAAAAACCCATTTATCTGCATTAAGAGAGATTAGCCACCGTTACCCTATTTAATCTTAAATAATGAACCTCCAAATCTAAACGGGGAACGTCTTATCGAAATAAACCGGTATTTCAAATTTGAAACAAATTGGATAATTTTGCATGAAAAATACATTTGTTTAAATATCTAAATTAAGAGGGGGGGGGGGTTTAGCCCATAGCAGGGATGTAGTGGAGGGTATACTCGGGTATACGCCATATACCTTCTGGATTTTTTCAAGGAGCAACATATACCCTCTGTTTCTCAATAAAGCTATAGTAAGTACACTCTAGGGTATATGCCCTGCCTTGAGCGTATACCCTCTGCTTAAAGCGTATACCGTCTGTTATTTTTACGACTACACCCCTAGTTCTTTTATTTGCAGTTAATGAATTAACCCACAAAACTAATCACAGAAGATCCTTGTCAGAAAGAATGTAGAAAAAATTGAAACAAATCGGATATTTCTCTGAAGAGTAATGATATTACTTAGATACATAGGCGCATACATACATACATATATACAGAACCTGCGGGCATATTAGCTTTCAGGCTTTGATAGCCTGTGAGCTAAAATGATTTTATTTTTGCCCCGGCCATCTTAAGAATGATAGAATATTTCTAGTTTTTCCACAAATAGCAAATTGAAGATGTTCTTCCGAGACTGCTAGCTATTAAGGCTACGTTGTCTAAGTGGCTTTTATCCTCCTCAGTCCTGATGTCGCCTGGAGGCGACACTAAAAAACTCCCTTTAAATTAATTTAATTTCTTCTAGAATTGTTAAAATTAGATCTAGACTTTTTTAATAGATGCGTACATGTTAGAAGCATCAGTATGCAAACTAATGCATGTTTGGAAATGTTTTATAAGGATTTTAAACTCGTTTTTGTAGTCCCACGTAAAATTTGTCTCAGGACTGAGGAGGTTATTACACAATCTTTCATCACTATAAATACAAATTTTATTTAAAAAAATTACGTATCTCTCTAATCTTCAAGAATCCTCATGTATGATGACAACTTTGCTGAGATTATTCACAGTGCAATTCAACGGCCCGAATGATTATAGTCAGGATCTCCAAACAACGCGTGTGCAATGGCGTAATCCGAAGTCGAATCAGGTATCTATATGATAGAAGACAAGCATGTCAGGTTTTTGATGAGCAGATAACTATTTAAGCTTATGTTATCAGACATTATATTTTTACTCAATTATTATATTTGTGTCACTTTCTGCGTACTTGGAGTTTTGAGGTAACATTTTGTCTTATCTGGAAGTTAAATAAAAGAGATTTGACTGTAAATATACATTGTTTTACTATGTCGTTCCTGGAGACGCAAGGTTCTATTTAAATTTTTAAATAGACTTTTTAAGCTTGTTTTACGCGAGAACCGGAATAAAGGGTTGTTTTGACCAGCATCAAAATATCAAGAATGATAAGAAGATATGATATAGTCGATTCGAATTTGAAATGATTTTATAAGATGCGTTAAATTGCAATACAATCGATACACTATATAGAAATGCGTCATTTTTACCTACCACAACCAACCAGTCAATCGCAAATGAAGCCAGAGTCGACTCAGTGTCAACTTTTCAAGATGTGTCGAAGTGTCCAACACTAGTTAAATGTAACTAGAGAAAATATTAACTAATCAAATAATTTAAAGAATTTTAAATAAAATTTCTGTAGTGATATACTTTTTTATAAATCTTTAGTAAAATTTCCGCTGGTTCCAGATTAATCATATAATAAAGTCTAAAGTTATACTAATCATATAATATAGTATATCTCATATAATAAAATCTATGATTAATCGTAGAAAGATGCTTAATCTGAAAAAAAAATCCTAGATTCCTAATCTAAAAGACTAGTATTATACTCTCCGGAAATTTTAAGGAATTTCGCGTTCTCAAAATTTTAATAAATATAAGAATGAAAATATAAAAATTAGCCAAAAAAATACTGAATTAATATTTTTAAAAATGCTGTTTGGCAAGTTAAAAAAAAAAAGGCCATTAGTTTATCGATACTTCAATTTAATGAGATTTAAGACTAATTTTGAATGCATAATTAGCAGGAAATGAATGTATTACGTTTTATTGAAATGATACTCAGCCACTTTATAATGGTGGCTACATTGACATTATGGATATTGAAAAGTGAGTTATTAAATTTATTAACACTAAAGTGCTTTTTGTATATTTATGACGTAAGTACTTTAATATTAACTGTGATATTTCATTTGAAATAATTTTTAGATAATACTACTTTTTTTCTCTTTATTAAACGTATAAAATATTCATCGTTAATCTCTAATCAAATTCAGATGCATAAATGTCTTTAGCTCATTAATTTAGTCTTTATTTTTTACTTTGTTCCGACTTATCTGTTTAATAAATATTTTTTTCCTTTATCCCTTTGATTTTGAACACTTTCCAGCATAGTTGAATATTAGTTATGAATACGATTCGTACGTCTGTCTGTGCGCTAACATGAATTTTTTATGAAATTATATATGAACATTCTATTATAGATGATTCTATGATTTTTATATAATATACATTCTATGATTTTTATGTAATTAACACATGTTATTAAATTTTAACATGGCATGTTCTGTTTTGAAAATAAAGAATGTAGTATTCATAATTCATTTACGGGGACGGTTAAGATAATTCTATTACATTGCAGTCTTTTGGGAGAATCATTTGAGGTGAATTTTAACAATGTCACGCTTTTTCAAACAGATTAAAATTTATGTAAATCATTGATGGACACTACAAGATGCTAATTTCAGACTAGGGTGTACGTAACTTCCATCTTTCCTTTACAGGAACTACAAAGTATTTATAGTATTGTCTTTTATCAGAAACAGCTGGAAGTGCATTTTCAATTGTGGTATGAGTTTCTAAGTCTAATTTTTTGCATGTTAATTTTTATGTTTAATTTTTAACGATCATTTACAGACTACACAAAAGATATCTAGAATATTCGTTTTTTTTTTTTTTTTTTTTTTTTTTTTTTTTTACTGTAATTGTTGAACGGAAAGTTTCATCTGTGCTATGAGTTTCTGAATTAAACTAAATTTTAGCATATTAGCATCTGTATGCATACAGATCTATAGATAATATACAGGACTGCACAAAAGGGATAATTTTCTCGCTTATTGATGGTAAATGCTAAAGCGGATAAATAATGTTTCAAAATTATTTACTGATATATCATTTTCTGTTTATTGAACAATGAATTTCTTTTACAGTATTCAGAGTTTATTGGTAAGTGATCCATAATATGTGATTGATGTATGTTTTTCTTTCTTTTTTAACCATTTCCGGCACATTGTGCCCGGTCTGGGATACCTAATTTTAATTCCAAACTTACAAATGGCGCCAGTAATATTTTAGTATTTTTTTCTTTTACAATAAAAGCTTAATTTAAGGAATTCAAAATATTTAAAAAATTCGTTTTGTGAATTCCGGTGTCAGTCGATAATTTCTCATTTCAGTACAGATTTTGCTCGTGCCGGAAAGGGTTAAGGGGAGGATGTGGTATAGACAAAATGAGGCTGATATAACAGTTGTCTAAATTCAAGTATTGAGATGTGCGGTTTTATTTGTTTATAGAATTATTACACTTGATATTTAAAAAAAAATTAAAAGTGACTTAACACTATGAGTAATATACAAAGAGCGTAATAAAATGATTAATACATTATGAATAAAGAGCTAAAATTCCTGATTTTTATACATAGGCTAAATCGGTGTTTTTTGCGAAATAAACTATACATGACGGCAGGGTTCGTACGCATCTATGAATTCAGGAGATTTTAGGTGTTTTAGTACCAGAAAGTTTGTTAAGTGTTGGTCCCTATGTCTGAAGATAGAATTCTTTTCTCATTACATAAATTAAATATTACTTTACAAAAATTCTGATAGAAGCTACTTGAAAGACCTTGAAGGGTATGAACCCTGATGACGTGACATATTCAGATATTTATTACGCAATTTTTCTTTTTACCACCTTCCAACATTCAATGCTCCCAAATGGTCAGCGGGGTGAACATCAATATTTTTTTAACAGAAAATTTCTTGTTATGTTTTTACAGAATTTGCGCAAAAATTAACCTCCAAAGGTGGTTACCTGGCAATTTGGAAGAAAAATCTAAAAGGAAAAATTTTCTAAGGAAATTTTGATGTTCAGTTTGCGGACCATTTGGGAGCCCTGAACATTGTTAAAAAGTATTTATTAATTCAGTTTATGTGTCTATCGTCTGCTTGTGAATGTAAAGTCAGTTTTTCTATCAGTATGCTGTCTCCCATCGTCCATCAGTGCTCTGGACTGGCGTAAATCTCCATGGATTGTCATGCAACTGAAAAATGTTGTTGCGGTTTAATCTAACTTGTTTGGTACTGAAAATGAAGTGTCTAGCATTTATAATTAGTTTAAAAAAAGACCCAAAAGGATTCCGTAACATTGCGGTCAATGGGAAAAATTGATTGTGTTACATTTTTAAGGATCTTACAACAGTGGCGTAACCAGGGTTGGTGCCATAAACAACCAGAAATATTTTAAGGTTTCTTCTTCTTGATTCATTGCAGAAAATTTTCTGGAATTGATATGGCGAACATAACTTTAATCCACTCGTGCCCAGCATCTTTTGCGTAAATTTTATTTGGTTCGCACCACTCTTTTTAGAAGATTTAAGTTTAGTTCACTAATCACGAAAATGCATCATTTAAATAAAATAATTATTGCTTTTCTTTTTTACCGGTGTCAAAAACAGTGCTGAATGCACCTTTTGAGGCGTCCCTAAAAAAGGACGCTAGGCACTAATGGGTTAAAAAAAATATCGGTGTTCGGAGCATTTGGGCACCTACCCCTGGTTACGTAACTGTACAATATATCAAACATATTCAAATTGATACATAAGACTGAGGTTCACTACAAGATGTTTGTTATGGAATATTGTGCATGTAGCACTTACTGTTCAATTACAGGGACACACAAAATGCTGCCTTTGAACGTAATTGCTTTAAGTGTATGGTTGCGTAGATAGGAGTTCTTTTGATTTTATGGAATATCAGGTTCAAATGACCACAGTCTTTGAAAAAAAAAATTAAAATAATTTAATGACAACTATAATATTTACAGCAACAGAGTCCATGTAATTCACAAATAAACCAGATCTCAGAGTAACAGTCTAATAACTGAACAAATTAAGTGTTCGAATACAGTTATATCTCAGAGAGGCTCTTTACACAACTGAGCACTATAACAAATGCAAAACAACGTAAATAAGCCGCTTAGTTTAGCAAATCTGCTCTAAACGTATTGCATTCAAGAAAGCGTCTAACTAGCTCACTGACTGACTGACTGACTGACTGTTCACATGAGTGTTACCAGATGGGCTACTTTTTAGCTCACAGGCTATCATAGCCTGAGAGCTTATGTGCCCGCCCGTTCTGTATGTATGTGCGTATGTGCGTAACGCGATAACTCATGATAAAAATATCCGATCCTCTTAAAATTTTGTATGTAGGTATATCCTGACAAGGCGCTTCCCTGATTAGTTTTTGAAGTTCATTCGATATGTATAAGAGGGGGAACGGGGGGCTCATGTCCCCCGTTAGTTGATATAAATGGGATTTTCATGCAGAATTAAGTTTTCAAAATTTAGATTAGGATCATTCTGATGAGGCGATTCCGTGACTGCTATTAGGTGTTCATTGAATAAGTATAAATAGGGGGAACAGGGGTTCTAATCCCCCCCCCACCCGTTAGTTGATATAAATGGGATTTTCATGCAGAATTAAGTTTTCGTTCAAAATTTAGATTAGGATCATTCTGATGAGGCGATTCCGTGACTGCTATTAGGTGTTCATTGAATAAGTATAAATAGGGGGAACAGGGGTTCTAATGCCCCCCCCCCCGTTAGTTGATATAAATGGGATTTTCATGCAGAATTAAGTTTTCGTTCAAAATTTAGATTAGGATCATTCTGATGAGGCGATTCCGTGACTGTTATTAGGTGTTCATTAAATAAGTATAAATAGGGGGAACAGGGGTTCTAATGCCCCCCCCCCGTTAGTTGATATAAATGGGATTTTCATGCAGAATTAAGTTTTCGTTCAAAATTTAGATTAGGATCATTCTGATGAGGCGATTCCGTGGCTGTTATTAGGTGTTCATTGAATAAGTATAAATAGGGGCAACAGGGGTTCTAATGCCTCCCCCCCTCTTAATTTATATAAATAGGTTTTTCAAGCAGAATTTTCAGATTTCGTTCAAATCTCTGAATAGTTTTGGAAGTTTAATGGTTAAGTATAAAAGAAGGGGATAACTCCTTTTAAATTATATAAATGCTAAATGGGTTTTTATTAAGAATTATCTAATTTGCTCTGAATTTTGGATATAGATTTTTTATATGATAAAGCATGTCTTTGATAGTATAGGAGGTTCAATGATTAAGTATAAAAAAAGAGGAAAGGGGACAGCTGTTTCCCCTTCTTAATTTTTTTTTCGAACGGAATTAACCCTTGAAAATATAAGGCTTTAATGTACAATTAATATTTGTAGCCTGTGAGCTCAATGCCATCAGTTTTACTGGGCAGTATTCTTTATTTAAAATTCAGATTCTTGATTAACACCAATTTTTCGAAATGGTAAAACGCGCCTTATTTAATGACACGTTAATTAAGGCGAAAATAAAGGAAATTCTACCGTTATAAAAAAGTGGTGCCAATCAAGATATCTAAATTAAAAAAAAAGTAGCCCACTGGCAACTCTGCTGCCCTGCTTTGCCCCCATAGCTATAAGTGCAAGAGCATGCACCAGTTTTCCGCAAATTTCTAATTCCAGATCTTATTAGCTGCATCTCCATGCCTATACAGGGGAATTACAGTAAGGCAGGGGACGTACTGTCGCCAAATATCACCAAGTTTGTCACCAACTGGACGAAATATTGCCAAATTTGAAGATCAAAATTAAATGCCAAAATTGTCGCCAACTTTGCGATATCTCGAATATTTCACCAAGTTCCTACAGACATCAAATGAAAACGAATAGTTTTGATTCCTTGCGGAAAATCAACAAATTGAGCCATTTTAATACAACAAAAACCAATTATAGCTAATGAATAGAGCTTAATAAGATTATTTAGTACATTATTTTTTGTACAAATATTACTATTTACAAAATCTGTAACCTGCAGCTTAATAGGATTTTTTACATTCTTTTTGAGTACAAATGCTAACTATTTACAGAATCCATAACTGTATTTTGAGTTGCGGTGTGCGTTTTTAAATTCAACCTTTTTTTTTGCATAATATTTGTTATATTACAGAGATCATATAAAGAGTTGCATAAAAGATACCGAGTACTTTTCCTTTTACTGGCAGGAATTCTTGAACAAACTACTTCAATTGCGCTGTGCACCTCCTAACTGAACTAATTTTTTAGCATACTGTGTAATACATATACAAATTTACAAATCATATTCAGGGCTGTATAAAATGTTTCGGATATTTTTCCGATTTTTTATGGTTATTGCTGAAATTGGACTTATAACTATTTTATATGTTTCCCAAATTGGTTACCTTATCAAATTGTTCACCTTGTATTATCTTTCTGAACTGTGAAGTTGTGTTACAATATTCTAACATTTTGAAAAGCATTCATAATATCTAACTGACGCATGGTTTTTCGTTCTTGAAGTTTTTCTTTTAGAAAAAATTGATACTTCATTTGTATGCGTTTGTCAGAATCGGATAAAATATATTGCTTTTCGCATGAGATTTGCTTGTTTTCTTACCGAAAATAAATTTAGTGCTCTGAATGTTGAACAATTGTGAAAACAATTTTCTTTTTAAAACATTTTTTGAATTTGAATTCGAATAGAGACAAAAGTCCGGAAGTGATAAACATAGAACAATTTTAGAATGTAAATTCCATTTGTTGTTTATTTAGGCTTGACTATTCTTTTGTGAAAGCAAACGAATTTTATTTTATTAAAAGAAGTAATTTAAAATTGCGTGAAAAAGAATGTAATATTTAAGGAGTCTCGTACCTTTAAAAATCTCCGTCGACAGTGCACAACTTTCTAAATACTTACTGGAATTGCATAAATCTCAGTAATATATTTTAGCCATATTTAAAAATTTAGAAAATGTAACAATAAACACTTATAATATAATGTAATAAAAAATACAGCTCATTTATTCTTAATTTTTTTTCATATAGTATATCACAATCTGCGTAATAACTTAACTTAAAACGGATATATAAACACAAAACTTATATTAAAATAAACTCTAACTTGTGTTTTATGGAATGAATTAATATTATTGAGATAAGTAAATAGGTTAATTATTTTTTAATCATTAATTCATTTTCTCTCTCTCTCTCCCCCTCCCCTCTCTTTTTTTTTTACTTTTTACAATTTAAGTGAATTTTTATAATAGTTTCTGTCAAAGGATTCATACATCCTTAATCATTTCTATAAAATATAGTGTAATGTGTATTTTAACGTAAGTTTTACACTGGTACGTCAATTCTAAGTTAAGTTATCGTGTGACATATCATGTAAAATAAAATAATAATATTAATTGAATCATATTTTTTTATTATAATGTGATATAAGTGTTTATTTTGATATTTTTTAAAGCCTTAAATGTAACATAAATAAATTACAGAGTTTTACATAATTTCAACAAATATTTAAATCGTTGTGAAAACTTGAAATTGCATTAATTTTTCGCATACGACGGAGATTTTAAAAGGTATGATACTCCTTAATAAACATATAATAAAGCATGACTAATAAAAGTTGTAATTTTTCTAAACTGGTTGAAAAAGTACCAAAGCTAGGATTCAAACTAGGGACCTTTAGGCTAAATATGCCAATGTTTTGCCAACGGAGCTATCCTGGACAAATCTAGCAGATACACAATTCACCCAGAAACCTGTTGATTATGAAATCTGGTCGGGTAGCTGAATCGTTTACATGGAATAAATCACAGATAATGGAAACTCCAAGAAACTTTCGATATGGCAGATAATTGAAATCCAGCAAATCCTGGATACGTAATTACCCTAATTTCCTGCCTATAATCCGCGGATCAAACAATTCTTTTTCGACCCAGAAATTTTATTTCGTAAATGAAGGCAAATATTTACGGCGATCTAAAAAGTTATATTTTATTTAATAAAATTTCTGGTTCGAAAAATGATTGTTTGATCCGCGGATTATACGCAGGAAATTAGGGTACACATGATTAAATTGTAATTTTTTTCTAAATTGGGTGAAAAAGTGTCCGGCATAAAAATAAAGCCAAAGACTTTTCGGCTGAAATTGCCCATTCTCAGCCAATGGAGCTATCTGAAATCATCCAGAAACATTTTGATTATGAAATACGGTCTGATATCTGAATCACCTACACGGAATAAATCACAAGTAATGAAAATCCCCTTTAATAAAATCCCTTTTTTAATTCTTTTTAAATTATTTATTTTAATGAATTTAAATTAATTCTCTTTTTAATCTTCTTAATTAAATTTGATCAAAACTTATAATAAAAATTTGATCAAATTTAATCATGTAATTCATTGTAAAGTATGAAAATACAAAAATAATTAATTGTACGCAATGTCAGAACTCTAGCACATATCATAATGATTGAAAACTCGTTTATAAAATATATTCTATCAAAGCTTTTTCAAAATCCCTTTTTACATAGAAATTTTTTTTCTTCCTTTTTTTATTTACTATTGAAAATTTTACCTCCACAAAAAGCAGTTTTGACAGTGGGTTGTTTTTTTAAATATATATTTCATTATTTGCACCACTTCTTTGAAAAAGTAAAATTTGCCTTATTTAACCTTGTGAAATGACATATTATGACATATTAATAAACGCGAAAACAAAGGGAATTTTACCATTTCAGTAAATTTGTGCCAATCAACAAATTTAAATAAAAAATAAAAAATAAAAATTTGTATTGTAAAAATGGACTAATGTGATCCGTAATATAATAATAGTACTATTCTTTTTTAATTGAATTATTATTATTTCTTTCAAACATAGAAACTGTTATTTTCTTGATTAATTGTATCACTTCCAATTTTATAGCATCACCAATCTACTAAGGCACATTTTTTTACATTGGATTCTTGACATCTGCAATATTTTTTTCGGCAAAAAATGCGGACGAAAAATTCTTTTTCAAACTCGGATTTATTTATTTTCTCCTTTTCAAGCCGTAAAACATCAGGAGAAAAAAGGAAATTCGCTATGAGATAATGTCACTTTAAGATAAAGTCATGATGGATGAATATAAAGGATTTTATAATGTTACAGAAATCAACAAGGTGAATATTATATTTAAAGAAGAAATTTAGAAATATTTTTTAGTTGATATCATTTAAAACAAAAACCATCAAGCATAAACTTCCAACTTGTTATAAGAATTCACTCAAGATTGTCTGCATTCTATTCTACGCATTGTTAACCCGGGGGGCTGGGTTGCCAGATTTGGCCTCTTTTTAAAAAAATTTTAATATGAAATTTTACGTTCACACCACAAATTTTGCGTGGTTTTGTTTTCTTTACTTAATGACCGACATTTCTTGATTACCTAAAGTAAAAACTTTTCTTTCAGAATTTCTGATGTGAATCCCAGGTTTTAAATTGAAAGTAGAGGCCAAACTGGCAGCCCAGCCGGAGGGACGTGCGTAGGGCCTAAAAGACCCGGAGTGCGTATGGTTTTTACTTACCCATCATACGTAGTATAGCGTAAGTCTTGCAATCGTTTTGAAAATCGAAAATTTTTTTTGACGGATTTACACGTTTTAGATAGTGGAGATTCCGAAAAAATATTTTTAGAAAAAAATTTTTGCCGTCCGTCTGTCTGTGTGTCTGTCTGTCAGTCTGTCTGTCTGTAAACGCTCTATCTCCCGAACAAATTGAGATAGAGACTTGAAATTTTGTATGTAGTTAATATGAAAGAATGGGACGAAGCCTATTTAATATCAGCAACCTCGATTATCCGGAACTATTTTTTTCGGACCCTCGAAAAATTCGTTTTGATGAAAGATATATAAAAATTTTCGAATTTTTTTGTTTTAAGGAATGGACGTAAAAGACAATAAAATAACACACATTTTGCATATAGAACGAAGTCGATCGGATTATTAGTTGCCGAGATATTTGTAATCCTGTTTTCTACATTCTTCGATTTTTCATGACCCTGTATTTCATTCAAATTTCAATTCAGAGGTATATTTTAATTGGAAATCAGACGCTTAATCCGATACAGTTAATTGTTAGCTAATAGAATTATTATTTTTGGAGTTATAAGGATGTTTCTCTTATGCAGTTCGGTACTACTTGAGTAGTTTGGCGTTTTATATAATTTGTCGAAATTGGTGCATCAGCAGTTCTTTAATAAAGCATTACTATGCATGTTAACAATATTTAAATTTTGTTTATGAATTGCAATGCATTGTATAAATAGTTTTCACATGTTTTATTTTCATATACATATCCATGATGGGTAAGTATTACGGTGGCCCCAAACAACTAGTTACAATTTGTAACCATTAATATTAACTAGCAAAAGCCATGCTTTGTTTGGATTCGCGAAGCATTATTTTATAAAACAGATATTTGAAAGTAAAAATATTTTTTAATATTATTTTTGCATCTTTATTAAACAAAAATATTATTTTATGTTTTGGCGCATTTTAATTTTTTATTTATGATGTAAGACTGTCATAATAAAATATTTTCGAAGGAAACTTTTACAAAATATTTTTAAATTTTCAACTAAAAGCTCTTTTAAAGATGTTTTTACAATTTCCAGTAACCACTGGTGTTTTTTAAAGTTGTTTGAAATATGCATGTTTCCAATCTTTGTAATTAACATCAAATAATCTTTGATAGCTATTTTAGAATAATATATTTGAAGAGAGCTCGAAGAAAGTTACTTCGTCAAAATCCTATTTTCTGGAAAAACATTTGAAATCTGCTCTCGTTGATACTATGAATTTTTAACTGTAAAACTTTTTTTTCTAATTTCTTCGTTTTTATACATGTTAGCGTATCAGAATTTTTGATATTGTAGAATTTTTCGTAAGGAAAATTTCCTATTGAATGCTTAATTTTGAAGGATTTTCACTATCGACAACGTTAAGTACGTTTTTAAGCCAACTAGTGCCTATATATCCTCAATATCTATAACTGCTTCATCTAATGTTAAACCTTGGGATTTATGAATTGTAACAGCAAAAGCTAACTGCAGAAGAAATTCTTTCCTTGAGCAATTTATGCTTCCATTTTTCTAGAATTTAATTATTAGGGGAATTGGTAAGCACCAATTCTTATAAGTTAAAGTATTGTAGTATTCAAATTTATCCATGATTATTCGCGATATCTGGTCTGGTGGCTTGTGATTTTCTTTATTACGTGCAACAAAGTTTAAAGTCCCGTTCACTAAATCTTTTTCGGTCCACAAATAAGAACGTAACATTACTTTAGATCCAAATGATAAAGTAAGAAATGGTTAAAGTCAATTTGTCGTTTCTGAATCGGCCAACTTTGCTTTAGTACATTTATAAAGAGCTTGACTCGAGGCAACAACTTCACGCTTCAATTCTTTTAATTTTTCATTTATATAACAAATTTAACAATTAATTTTATTTGTTTACAATTCTTTTGTTGCCACTTTACAAAAAAAAAAATCCACAATACAATTTTTTAAAATGTTTAAGTGTCATCTGTGCAAACGATTTCGCTGAATAATGAAAACATATTTTATTTATTAAATTAATCATGATTCTATCTATTATTACTTTCTCCATGATTTATATTTTTTTCTGAAAATATACGCGTTTCATTTTTTTATTTATTTGCTAAAATGCGTCCGTATTGGAAATGCATGTAAAATAAATTAATTAAAATAATAAATTTTTTAACGTTTTACTGTAAAAAAATTATATTCTGCAAATCTACAGATCATAATTTATTTTTGTGTTTAATTTGAAGTTAAAACATTGAATAGTTTTTTTGTAAAGTGTACGACAAAATGTAATTTGAGTGGCCTAGTAGAGGATTCGCTTTGCTCATCCTACTAAAGTAATCTTCAACTTATATTATTGCAAAATGTGTAAGAATTGTCTCTCTCTTAATAAAGTGACTGTTATGATTTGATTTTATTGGTGGCAGAGTTAAAACCATTCATACTCTGGGTAAGCGCGCGTTCTCCCGGGTTAAAAATTTAATTGCTGAAAGAAATCAACGAAGGCCATTGTTGCCAAATCTGGCTAATTTTTTTGGGGGGGGGCAATGCGAATTGTCACCAATAAATTTAAATACTTATTTTTGGTTTTTAATGTAGTTGACATTCTGTGAATAATATAAAAAAGAATTACTGTTCAAACGAGTACTTGTAAATAAAAAATCCAAGGCATGATTCTAGACACCCGGTATTTTCCGTTCAACAAAAATGTGGGAGGAAAAATTCTTTTCCAAACTTGGATTTATCTAATTTTTTTCTTTTTACGCAGTAATATATCAGCAGAAAAAAAAGGAAATTCGTTATGAGATAATGTCACTGTAAGATAAAATCATGATGGATGAATGTAAAGGATTTAATAATGTTACAGAAATGAAGTCGCGATTAGTATTTTTAAAGATGAAATTTAGAAATATTTTTTAGCTGAAAATTTTCGAAAAAAAAAAGAAACACTTTTCAGTAATTGTCTGCATTGTATTCTACCCATCGTTAAAACTTTATTTGCTGTATGAAATCAACCAAGGCCAGTGTTGTCAAATCTGGCTGATTTTTTGTTTGGGCAATGCGAATTCTCACCAATAAGTTTAAATAGTTATTTTTGCTTTTTAATAGAATTGCTATTCTGTGAATAATATAAAATAAAAATTGCTATTCAAACGAATATTTGTAAATAAAAAAAGAATATTGCACAATTAAACTCATCGCATTGAGCTCACAGGCTACGCATACTAATTGTACATTACAGCCTTGTATTTTCAAGGGTCAATTCAGTTCGAAAAACAAATTAAGTAATTACCATTTCCCCTTTTTATAGTTAATCATTGAACCCGATAAACTAATCAGGGACATGCTTTATCATGTAAAAAATCTATATTCAAATTTCAGAGTAAATCGGAAAATTCTTAATAAAAACCCATTTATATAATTTAAGATGAGTTATCCCCCTTTTTTATACTTAACCATTAAACTTCCAAAACTATTCAGAGATTTGAACGAAATCTGATAAATCTGTGTGAAAAATCCAATTAATAAATTAAAGGGAGGGGCTTTAGAATCCCCGTTCCCCCTGTTTATACTTATCCAATACCAATCACGGAAGCGCCTTATCAGAATGATCCTATATCTAAATTTTCAACGAAAACCGATTATTCTGCATGAAAAACCCTTTTATATCAATTAAGGGGAGTGGCATGAGGCCCCCGTTCCGCCTCTTATACATATCGAATGGACTCCAAAAACTAATCAGGGAAGCGCCTTATCAGATTATAGTTATATACAAAATTTCAAGTGGATCGGATATTTTTATCATGAGTTGTGACGTCACGCATGAGCATACATACATACAGAAGGGGCGGACACATAAGCTCTCAGAATATAATAGCCTGTGAGATAAAAAATCCTAGGCATGACTGCAGGCATCTGGATATTTCGTTCAACAAAAATGTGGAAGGAACATTTTTTTTCCAAACTCGGATGCACATGTTTTTTTCCTTTTCTAGCCGTGAAACATCATCAGAAAAAAAAGGAAATTCGCTATGGGATAATGTCACTCTAAGATAAAGTTATGATGGATAAATGTAAAGATTTTATAATGTTACAGAAATCAAGTCATGATTAGTATTTTTAAAGAAGAAATTTAACAATATTTTTTAGCTGAAAGTTTTCGGGAAAAAAAACCCGGCATCAAGCGAAAACGTGTAAATTACTAGAAAAAATTACACAAGATAACCTTTTTCAGGTTAATTTTAGGTAATCTTCATTCAAGTTAAAATTTTATTCTCTGAATGTACAGCAAAATAATTAATATGAAAAAGCCTCTTATAGTCTATTAGCTGTTGATAAATGATAAGAAGATAAACCATGTATATAACCTAAAATAATTACATATAACTACATTGAAGAACGTAGAACATTAGCTATTATATAAAATGAGACCAAAACAAGGTTCGCACAGCTCTACCACTAAATTTTAAGAATATTTTCAAAGTGTTTCACTGCAGAAAAATACCGTAAAATCTGTAAATGAAGGTGGAGGTTACGAATATTGTGGTTTAAAAATTAAATGTAAATTTTCTTATTTTTAATAGTGGTGCCAGTGTCCTTGGAAATTCTAAGGAGTGTGCGAACCTTGCAAAATAAACCGATTTGAGGAACTGATGTTGACGCTTTTGATTTACAGATTTGCTGGTGAAATTCTTATACATAATCATCTAAACTTTTAAATACGAGTTCGATACTGTATATATTTAATTCTAGATATTTACTACGCCTTATGAGGGTTCATACGCTTCAAGGACATTCAAACACATTTTATCAAAATTTTTATAAAGTAATATTTGCCTTATTTAACCCCTTCCTGACGGGATCTTTTTACGAAATTTTTAATCCTTTCTCACCGGTTTTTAAGAACAGAAATTCGTGCCATCTTGAATCGAGAAAATGCGCCGATTAAATAAAACACATTTTACAGTAAAATTTTACTGGTAGGTATTAACAAGGCTTCTAAGCCTTTTTGCGACATGTATACGTGTCGCACGTCCCTAAGGACTTTATGAAAAAAAAATTATCTTCATGTATACCGGCCGTTAAATTTCAAAATTTCTCAGACTAAACCCACTAAAATCCCTTAATGACGAACCCTGTAAATATATTTTGAAACATATATTCATTTTGATCCATGAAAATTAAGACAAGGATAAAAATATATGTATCATTTAGAGTCACTAATGCTTTTATGATAATTAGACAAATTTCCTTAACCTCTTCGCTACTGGCGATTATTACAGTATTTTTAATTATTACTGAATTATTTCTAGTTGACTCGTTTGACTCTCGTTTGACTTCTGAGCGAGATTTTTGTTTTATTTTCATTAGCTCGAATCTTAGAATTCGAAACATATTATTCTTATATCGAAATTTCATTTATATTTGGGTATCATTAATAAAATGGGGCAAAACTGATGTACCCATTCGGGTACTCAGGGACTGAAGATGTTAAGTGGTCCGCTATTGGTACGTTTTACATTACGTTTTTCTATGAAATTTTACTGCAGTGGGAATGAAGAAAACCATGAGTAAGGGATTTTTAATCAAAGAACCTTAATTTCTTTAAGGGTGTTCTTAACTGCTCCGCTCAACAAGCGCAAAACGTTTTGACACATTTACAAATTCATTTTGAACAGAAATGTATAAAATTGGAATGCCTGACTATGGAAGCGATTACGAATCGAACTTATTTTTCCATTTTATGATAATTAAATTATGTATCCAGTTCTAAGCTGTTTCGATGACGTAATCACCCGTTTTCCCCCTGCTTTTCGACCGGTTTTTCTGCTTTCGTCGGGAAATGTGCTCAAAAGTGTCAACTTTAAAGGCTTGTTATGAAAAATCTATTGTGTTTTTTAAAAAACAGAAAATTGAGTGCAATTAGACTGTTTCTGAATAAAAACACCTGCTATTTTCATGCATTTCCGAACAAAAATAAATTAAAGCATGTGTCACAAAGTTACCCTTTTTGATTTAAGAACACCCTTAAGAACTTTTAGAATTTGAGTTATGATTATCATTTGTTTTATTTTTTTACGCTTGTGTGTGTAATTGTATTGCAAAATAAATATAATATTCGTGTATAGTGAGGATATTACATTTTTATACATACGTTTTTTGAAAAAAAAAATTCCAAACTGCTTGGTTTGACTTATCTTTGCTATAGTTCAGAATCCTCCAAAAGAGAGAGTTTGTAGTTTAATTAGCTATTATGCAGCCAAGAAAAAGAAATTATATAAAAATGACCAACTATTTTCTTTTACTTAATTAACACTAGAACCGCGGGAGATTTTACTCAAGTTTTAACAAAATATTTCGCATCAGAATTTTTTTTATAATACTACCTAACTTATATATTTAAATTATTTTTGTACTGCTCATATTTATCTTATTTTATAAAAAGTTTTCTAGTTCGAATAGTCATATTTTTGTTTGATACGGGTCAAAATGATCCGCCACCGTGGTTCTAGTGTTAAAAAAAATCTTTTTGGTTGCTTTTTAAAACGCTTAATTGGTACGTACTTGGCCAACCTTTCGTGTGTCAGTGTTCCACTAGCTTAACAATACATTTGATTCCCAAATGCCAGAATGTCATCAGAACTCCGCTATAAATATTTTTTTTTATTAAGCAAGGAAAATTACCTTTTTCTTATTTTCAAATACATTTGTACGTAAATAACAGTGTCACTCATTCATTTCACATTTTTACAATGTAAATGCTCTGCGCTGAAAAGGGTTAAATAAATAAATATTAAAAAACACTGCCCTTTAAATGCTAGGCGTGGAATATGTTTAATGTTTGTACAGATCTTTAAATCTTAATAGGGTAATTCCATGAAAATATGTCATGTCTGTCACATACAATGATTTTTGGCTACCAGTGTTTTAGAACGGAAAAATGTGATTTATTTCATCGGAGATATCTTATCAGTTGAATAGGGCGAAGGAAAGTTTTCGAAAATAACGGTGACCAACAAGCGCTAGCGATTTTTAGCTGTGTGATAGACATGACAAGTTTTCATGGAACTCACCAATATCAATATTTTAAAAATGTATTTTTAGCTTTATTTAACAATAAAAAAGACCAAAATATTTTTAGAAAATATTGATTTTTCGTTTCAAGGGTCCGTACAAAACTTGCAAAAAATCCATCTACCACAGCTGCATTTTTGTGTCAGTTAAAACATGTAAATGATGGACACAAACAATTACGATAAAACTTTTTTTTTATCAACACCAGAATCTTAACCCCTTAATAGTCACATTAAATTAAGGTTTAACAATTCAAATTCATTATTGCCACCACTTTTTTGAAAAACACATATTCATCTTATTAAATGACAAGTAAAACGATACCATAATAAAACCAATCACACTACTTTATAAAACTGGTGCGAATCAAACGATTCTGAATAAAAGCCGTGAAGCTCTCAGCCCGTGAATGTCTCGGAAGCGACGATTAAGTGGTTAATAAGGTTAGTGCAATCGCGTAACATTTTACCACATGCAAAAGCTATCAGCCTAAATCCGGATCAAACAAAATCTCTAGATACCGAAATGAACTATGTTTTAGTTTGGATTCTCAAATGAAATTTATTTCGATTCGAACCAATAATTTCTTTCTAAAATACGTGAAATATGCAACACAAAGAAATAAGTTAAATAAATAATTTAAGTAGTTTTAAATAAAAATTCTGGTGTGAAATATTTTTGTAATACTCGAGCAGAATTTACAGCGGTTCTAGTGTTAAATACTATTGTATAATAATTTTCATTGTAGCCATCAAAATTTTCCGTTAAACGCATCGTTTTGCTTTATCAGCTCCGTCAATATATATCTTTCTCCAAAACAGTTCCTGAAGCAAAGGGGAACATGTGCACAAAAATAATACTTATTATCAGAAATAGGAGTTATGCTGAGGGAAAGAACGTTTAACACATTTTTGTAGCATTAATTTGAAACAGTAATTTTTGCCGTATTTAACAGAAATTACACAATTAAATACGGCAAAGATAAGTGGTGTCAAAAGGTTGCAGCTGTTCCAGCCCTTTTCATAATTCTTATTCCCTTCATTATTAAAATAAATCTTGTAAAAATCTTTTAACTAAAAATCAGTGAATGAAAAATGATTGCCATATAACTATAACCATTTTATTAAACCCTCTTTGAAATTTACATTAGATTTTTTATATCTCATAACTTTTCGATGTTAATGTTATAGCTGAAACGATAAGAGCAAATCACTTTCCTTTGTCAAAATTTTCTTTCCATTCTATTAGAAAGAGTGTTATAAAAAGTAAAGATGTACGTGGCTGTTAAAAATATTTTTAAGGCCTTTTTTTAATGTATTAAATACATAATGTATTATATATATCATTATAGTTTTCAACTTAAAATCAGTGTAATTGGTCACAGATTTTTTGAATCTATTCAGCAATTTAAAATAACAACCAAAATTATCTGTGATGCTCGAAATATTCAATGTAGTGTTTTCATTAAATATTTTATATTGGGGTATATTTCATGCAGGGTGTTCCATATTCGGCCGACAAATTCAAAGGCTTGATAATACACATCAAGTGGATAAAAAATTGCCATCGAACATGAGGTAGCAAACAACTTATTTAGTCGCACTTGGATTGATAGTAATAATTTCAAGAAAAATAAAAACATTGCGATGAAAGTGTGACGATATGTACTGTCGTAAAAAAACAGAAAAAGTAAAAAAAAAAACCTATTAACTCTGAAAAAAAAAAAAAAAAAAAAAATCATAGAAGAAAGTTACTGGTCTTGAAAGATTGGAAATAATATAAAATTTGCTTAGAGGGTTATCTACATATTAAAACAAATCCTAACTTTGTTTTTTTCAATAGCAGTAACCAAATCTGGCAAGGTCGATTAACGGTTGGTGAATAATAAGGTCGGTTAACGCAGCGTCATAGGTTCCGCGTCTTACTGGCAGATGTCTATAGTACGTGTACAAAAGCTTTTGGTTAATTAGAAATAAATTTGTTTAAAAATTCTGGTGTCAATTACTCATTGCAGAATTTTACTAATGGAAGTATACTTTGCCCCTGATAGAGTTAAACCTTATTCAACTACGTGTAGGAGTATTAAACCGTTAACCCTTTGCGGCGCAGAGCACTTCCATTGTGAAAATATTGTTGCGTATATAGGGTTCTTTTGATCTTATGGTTAGACAACTTCCAACTCTTGTTTCTTAGAAAAGTAGAAAATAATTTATTTACAGATTTTCAGAACAACAGAGTTTTCGAAACTCACAAATATTACTAGATATTCAAAAATAACTGTTCAAATATATCGTTCAAGTGCAGATATAGGTCCCAGAGACTATTTATACAACGTCTCAACACTAAAATCACATTCAAAATAACGTAAATAAGACTCAAGCAAACTTGCTTAAACAATACCCTAGAAGTTCACTCAATGACTGATTGGTAAATAATAACAACAACAGCTCGTATAGCTTTCCTTATATTGGCTCGCAGCATGTGCTGGAAATTTCTACAACCTTCTCGAAAAATCCACAAACCAAGGAAAAACATTCAATGTATCAGCATACCTAAGGGGGGTTACCATAGAGAGGGAAGGGTTACCATCGCCAACAATCGCCAAGTTTGTCGCCAACTTGACGATATATCGCCAAATTTGGCGACCAAAATTAGTCGTCAAAAGTGACGCCAACTTGGCGATATCTTTATTATTTCGCCAAGCTGCCATAGACATTCACTGAAAATAATAGACAAGTTTGCTTGATAACAGATACAATGTAACAAAAATTAATATTAGTAAAGGAATGGAGCTTAATAAGATTATTTACATTATTTTACAGTACAAACACTAACTATTTACAAAATTCGTAACAATATTGAAATGAATAAGCGACACAAATTTTTTTGAAAACAAAAAAAGGTATTTTCCCATGAATAATAAACGGAAAATATTTCTACCAGAATTCTGAAGTAATTGTGGCATTTGCGAAGCTCAAAATCTATCATCTGATATTGTTGTGGATGTTCCAACTGATGGAACACTCAAATGCATAAGATAACGATAATGCCCGAATTGTTTTTGTTGTTAAAATTTAAATTTCGGATTTCGCACCACTTTAACCCTTTGAGCTCTGGTGGGTAAATTTCTTCAAAATTCCAAATATCACATTAGCATTAGCATTTGAAGAGAAAAAAATCGGTTAACGGTATACACGAAAAAAATGAATTAAACCCTTTTCAAATAAATTTGGCCAAATTTTCCGGTGCCGTGTTGACATTTCAGAATTAAAATTATGTGGTTATATTGAAATGAATAAGCGACACAAATTTTTTTGAAAACAAGAAAAGGTATTTTCCCATGAATAATAAACGGAAAATAAGATAAATGCATAAGATAACGATAATGCCCGAATTGTTTTTGTTGTTAAAATTTAAATTTCGGATTTCGCACCACTTTAACCCTTTGAGCTCTGGTGGGTAAATTTCTTCAAAATTCCAAATATCACATTAGCATTAGCATTTGAAAAGAAAAAAATCGGTTAACGGTATACACGAAAAAAATGAATTAAACCCTTTTCAAATAAATTTGGCCAAATTTTCCGGTGCCGTGGTGACATTTCAGAATTAAAATTATGTGGTAGAAAATTCTACCATCAGAGCTCAAAGAGTTAAAAAGTAATTTTTGTCTTTTTTATCAAGGAATTTATTACATGAAGGAAGTATGCAAATATTTTCATAGTTAAAGGTAAAAAACGAGTTTTCTTGACATTGTGTCTAGTAATCTAAAAATATGCCACTGGGTTTAAATGGGTTAAAAGGAAAATATCTAGTCGATGAGGAAAAAAAAAGAATTAAACACTAGTCGTTATAATGCCTTATATTCTTACAATATTTATATTTATTTTTGTTATAGGTTAAGAATTAACTCGAATAAATTGAAGGAATTTATTTCTAGAAATACTCTGATTAAATATTAAATGTTAACATTCTATTAGTTTAATTTATGGCGCGGTTATCATAAACGATATTTTTATTTGATAGCATAAAGCCCTTTTTAAGGTAGAAAATGGGCGTAATATCATTTGCTGAAATGATCCTTCTGTTCACCCATCTTGTATTAACACCGACATAAATTTTTTTGCATGTTGAAGTGTGTGGTTATTGATTTTATTTCCGCTGAAATTTTTGTTTCATTTTTATGCGATTAGCTCATTAATATTTATTATGGTAATTCGTGTAATTTGAACAAATGAAAACGTTTTCGTTATCTGTAGCATTTTGTATGTGGTTTATGCAGTAATTCAACCTTTTCCAGCACACTGTGCCCAGTTTAGGATACTAAAATTTAATTCCAAACTGACAATGGCACCAATAATATTTTAATAAAATTTTGCTTTTACAAAGAAAGCTTAAATTAACCCATTCGTGCCCAGCATCTTCTGCGTAAATTTTATTTTGTTGGCACCACTATTTTTAGAAGATTTAACCCCTTCGCGACGAGAGCCTTTTACGAAATGTTTAATGTTTTGTCACCGGTTTTTAAAAACATAAATTTGTACCTTATTAAATCGAGAAAATGCTCCGATTAGATAAATCAAAATTTACAGTAAAATTTTACTGGTGGAAATAAAGAAGGATTCTTAAGCCTTTTTGCGGCACGTATACGTGTCGCTCGTCCCCAAGGGGTTAAGTTTAGTTCATTAATCACGAAAATGCATCATTTAAATAAAATAATTATTGCTTTTCTTTTTTACCGGTGTCAAAAACAGTGCTGAATGCACCTTTTGAAGCGTCCCTAAAAAGGGACGTTAGGCACTAATGGGTTAAGGAATTCTTAATTTCTAAAAAAGTCGTTTGTAAATTCCGGTGACAGTCGATAATTTCTTATTTTACTAACAGAACTTGCCCGTGCCGGAAAGTGTTAAGCTTATCATTGTCAATGAAACCGAAAATTTCAGCGGTATTTGTATGTTAGAGATTATTTTGATAATATGGTTATTGCTTGCTGATTTGTAATGAAGACTAAACAATAAATAAAACAGTTTTTGATTTTTGATCAAAAAATTACTACACGGTCTTTTAAATTTACAAATAACTTATCGGCTTGACTTTTCAACCGTGAAGTGTTTTGTTTCCCATTTAATTTTATTTTCAACCCTTTGAGGGGCGGTGGGACATGTTTCATCCCACCTACAATTAACAAAGATTTGCACCAGAATATATTTTTTAATTTTACTTGTCTAACCTTGGGGGAAAAGTCGTGAAACTGCTTTTTCTGATTTTGAAATAAAATTTTTCTAAATTTCAAGTGAGAGTTCAGAATTATGCAAACGCAATTGCTTACCCCTCAAAGGGTTAAATGCGTTCGTAAGCATGTACTTATGTAGCACCTATAGTCGTCGTCTAGTCCGTCTATCTACCTTCCATGTGTCCAGATATAACAGCAAAAAAACTTTCTACCGTATGGTTTGAAATTTAATACATTCAGATATTGGAGAATCGTTTCCCCTCATTTCAAATTTTGCTATAATCGAATCAAAAGGTTAAAAGACAATAAAAGTTTTCTTTCTTCTGTTAAATACTATCATACGTTATTAAATCAATAATATCCCATGACAGATAATGATTCTAGGTTTCCATGATGATTACGTTCTACTTAAGATGCAGTCCTATTATTTACTAATATTGAATTTAATATATAAAATTTTTATTCAAGCAATTTTGCGTAAGAGTATACCAAGATCTGAACATTTATAAAACAAGGCTATCACATGTAGCTATTTTTACATTCTGTTCGCACCACCATTTTAAGGATTACATTTTTAGTACATATCTCTTTCAAATGTTTCCAAAGCTTACATACAACATTTTCGTTTTGAAAATGGTGATGTGAAATAGTAAACATTACTCACCTGCGGTAGGCTTGATAAAACTAGTACAAATGCAACTCGTTTGCCCCGTTTGACGTACAGTTTTCGACTTTTTAAAAATGATAACGTAACGTAAGATCTTTAATTCCTTGGGGGGCAAAACACTTCTATTCTTAGAATGAATAGGAGCAAGTGACGCGTTGCGGTACAAATACCGTGGGACCAATTTGATCCCTTTTTTTATTTCAAAATTTCTCATGGATACCACAAGATCCCTATACTACTCTTTTCTTTGTTTAAGCTTTTGAGAGGAAAACAATAAAGCCTCTATAATATTGAATTCTCACTGGAAAAATCGAAAAATTTTGTTTTAACCCCTTAACTGGTTAATTCTTTTCCGTTCAATAAATTGAAAATAGCGGATTTACACCACTATTATTTAAATAAAATATTCGTAAAATTTAGGCTAAACATTACCGCTCTTTCATTGGTATGAACATTTTCTTAAAAATAGTAGTGGTGTCAAAAAGCTTTAAATGATGAAATAAGAGAATTCGCCTTGCCCGAACGGCGTTCGGGCAAACCAGTTAACCCCTTCGCGACGGGAGCTTTTTACGAAATTTTTAATGCTTCGTCACCAGTTTTTTTAAACAGACATTTGTGTCTTTTTAAATCGAGACAATGCTCCGATTAGATATTACAAATTTTACAGTATAATTTTACTGGTGGAGATAAACAAGGATTTTTAAGCCTTTTTGCGGCACGTATACGTGTCGCTCGTCCCTAAGGGGTTAAAGGGTTAAAATAACAAAAGGCAATTTTACAACATTTTGCCGCCAAAAATAAAATTGTAAAATATCGCTAAGAGTTTCTGGTGAGAATCTCGATTGAATTAGGTGGGATAGAATATATCACACCGTCCCTCGAAGGATCAAGACCGACATTTCATGATTGTTCAAAGAAAAATTCCTACTTGAAAATTTCAGGTATGAACTCCAAAACTATCCAAATAATAATTTTTTCGTTATGTAGCCGTAAAATATCTATTTTAAACAAAGAAAACAATAGTATAGGGATTTTCTGGAATAGAATGAGAAATTTCAAATGAGAAAGGTCCAGATTAGCTTTTAAACTTTCAGCGAAAAAAACTTTTAAATTTCCGCTTGCGCCTAGTTTTTGTATCTTGCCCCTGTATATAGATTACAATCTTATCTATATACAGGGGTAATCGATCACAGATTGTAATCGAGCAGATATGATCATATATGACCCTTTTTGTTTCAATTTCCATCGAGAGAAATATATATATATATATATGGAAAAGTTTGGCTTGCATTATGTCTTAAAATAAAGAAAGAAAAAAAATATTAAAGAAAAGCGAACTGTATAGTTGATAATAATTTATTGAAGAAAAAATCGCTGTTAAATAAACTATTGAACTGATCAATATTTTTGAAAAAAAAATTTCAATTAGTGCCTTATTTTTCATGTCTTTACAGTCAGAGTTTTTAACTTTTATCACCGGTTTTTCAAAGCAGAAATTTTTTCCTAATCAAATTAAAAAAAAAAAAAAAAAAAAAAAAAATTGCTCGAATTAAATGAACAATGTTTACAATAAAAATTTATTGGCGAGAATAATAAATCATGATTGGAATATGGATGTCCGTACGTTGTACGAGTAGCATTTTCAGAAAGAATCACGTTTTGAGCACCTTATCGCCAGAACAACGATTGGTACGGAGATGAAGTCAGTACTACGCACCCTTTCTTGTTTGTGACGTCAAACGCCTAGCGAATAGCAACCCTTCCGCGCTTATTGTTCATTTGTTTTTCCGTAAATGTTGTCAAGCAAAGATTATAATATGAGGAAATATTACTCACCGTTGTTTACTATTGAAACATAGTTTAAAACAAAGAGCTTTTTCAGATTAAAATGCTTTAAATTTCACAGAACATCTAAACATAGCTCTTTTTCCCTTCTCAATTCAAAAATATTATTTCCTTAACTCGCTATGTTCGAAGAAATTGAGAAGTTAATTAAAAACAGTAGTAAAGATTCTCTTGTAATAAATATAATTCTATTAATCATATGTTTTATGACACATTTGAACTTAGTTTATTTTGTGTTTGGCGATGCAGCTAGCTGAACGTTCTCGGTTTCGCCAACTCGCCAAGGCTGTTCTGAAAGCGTGATTCTTTCTGAAAATGCGTACGAGCAAATCTTGATTGGCAAAAACACGTTGCCCTTATGATTTAAGAGCAAATCAGGAAAGTGGTTAAAATAAGTTTCTTGGAACTACTCATTTCCCATTAAAGTAAATTATCGAGTAAAATACGGTAAAGCAACAGCTGTTTTTAACAGTGTATATTGGAATCAATGCCAATCTACGAATTTAATACAGTTTAAAAAAAAATTCGAGGTTTAAAAAATTATATTAGCTAGCTTAAATTAATGTTTCGAAGTTAAGTTAAAATATGTGACTCTAATATCAAATATAAATATTTGATTTAAATGTCGTTCTGACAATTTAATTACGGCTACATTAACCCTTTGCGGCGCGGTGGTATATCTACGAAACCACTTAAATTTCCAAACGCCACATTGGCACCGGAATTTTGTTTAAAAAAATTACGGTTTACTGAATGCACGAAGTATAGCTTGTTCTTACTTACAAACAAAGTTGTTTTCAAATTCCGGCGTCAGTCATAAATTTCAACGCTTAAACAATGAATTTGTCTTGCGCCGAAAAGATTTAAAGTAACGCTTTATTATGATTATGGTGTTCAGCGGAAAGAGGAAATTTCACAAAATTTATATGACTATAAATTCCTGTTATATTTAGTTATGATGTTATTATCCTTCATATATCTTTCTTTTATATTATTACCTTTCGTACAGCGTTTTCACATAACTGTTACAGTATAATCGCATTACACTTAATTGCAATGAAGCTCAAATGTAAAACATTTCTATATACGTTTTCCTTTTTTGTTGTCATATTTATCAATTATAAAATGCCCACGCTTATATCACGCTTTCGTATATGTCGTGCGATATAACTATCGATGACTATATTTATAAAACAGCCATATGCTGTTGCACATGTTTCAAAAATATGTTAAATCTAATATTTTCAATTTTTATTACATTCTTTTATTAATGAATTCAATGCTACAAAGACCATTAAATAAATAACAAAGTTTCAACTTTCTGTAGAACAGAGTCGCTGTTAACACCGCTACTGGATTTAAAGTTAAATATTGGCTAAGCATAAAACTGGAGTTAACTCAATATAACAGTAATAAATAATCGTACAAAATTCATAAAATTTCTTCTTTTAGCAGACTAAAGCCGTCTAGAACTAATTTATGCGAAGGTTTAAACGTTATTCAACTAGAAGAGGTAAGTGCTTAAGTCGAACATTAATCACGCATCCTAATTTCGAATCATTGATTTAAATCCGAGATATCTTGGTTTTAAATTTCTAGTAAAGTAGAAGTAGGCAATGAAGGACATTGATAAGCTTAATCGCATGTGGTGCATTCGAGGTGTTTCGTAAGTTTGTTAACCTTTTCCGGCGCGGACAAATTCTGTTAGTAAAATGAGAAATTATCGATTGACACCCGAATTCACAAACGACTTTTTAAGAAATCAAGAACTCCTTAATTTAAGCTTTTATTATAAAAGCAAGATTTTATTAAAATATTATTGGTGCAAATTGCAAGTTTGGAATTAAAATTAGGTGTATCCAGACCAGGGTTCGCACAGTTCTACCACTAAATTTTAAGAGTATTTTCGAAGTGTTTCACTGCAGAAAAATATCGTAAGATCTGTGAATGAAGGTGGGAGTTACGAGTGTTGTGGTTTAAAAATGAAATGTAAATTTTCTTATTTTTAATAGTGGTGCCAGAGTCCTTGGAAATTCCAAGGAGTGTGCGAACCTTGATACAGACCGGACACACTGCGCCGGAAAGGGTTAACCCCTTGGGGACGCGCGACACATATACGTGCAGCAATAAGGCTTAAGAATCCTTGTTTATTCTCACCAGTAAATTTTTACCAGTTCCAGTTTATTGTATAATTGCCCTTATTTAATCGGAGCATTTTCTTGATTTAACAAGGCACACATTCCTGTTTCCAAAAACCGGTGACAAAACATGAAAAATTTCGTAAAAGGCTCTCGTCGCGAAGGGGTTAACAAATAAATATTGTTAAGAATGGAAGGAATCGGTATGGCTGAATGGAGTTTTTGAGGCTATTAATTTTCGCCGGTTCCCTGATTTGCTAGTACATCATACGGAAAATGTATTATTGTCAATCATGATTTGGCCGTACTACGTACGGGTATCAATTTTTCAAGCATGATTTATTGTTATCAAAAGTAAATTTTTTTTTGTAAATTTTTCATTTTTTTATCGGAGAATTTTTTGGATTCAATTAGGTAAAAACTTCTGTTTTCAAAAACCGGTGATAAACGATTAAAAGTTCTGCAAAAGACATGAAAAAATGGACAAGTTTAAAAATATATATATTGATCAGCTAAGTGATTAACGAAAAGAGATTTTGTTTCGCATGATAAAAAAATTTAGTTGGAATATTTTGACAAAAAAGGATACTGCATAAACTGAAATCACATAATCTGTGATAAACAATGTTTATTTGTATTCGAGTAAACGTTAAAACGTTATACAGTACCAAAGATTAAATTAATATACCACATGTATATTACACAGTGTTGCCGCATCTGGCGTATTTTTTGTTTAGAAATATTAAACTGACACCAGAAACTTTCCAATACAATTTTTTTTAATTTATCGAACACAAACATTATTTTATAAAGCAAAAATAGCTATTGTAACTTACTAGTGATATTAGTAATACTTAAATAAAGTATCAGCCCAGGCATCACTACAAGTGATATAATACGTGCTGATGTTTGTAATTAAAAGGTATGCTACAGTTCAGTGTATACGACGCGACGCCTACCCGCTGGTTTAAAATCGCAGATATCGTAAATGAATTTCTTTCAGCATATGTACGTTACCATGAATTTGAATTTTTGGGATTTGCTATTTTCTATTTGTTTTCTTATCGCATAAATAAAGCGAATAAAACTTATAGATATTATTGTTATTAATTCTTTAACACTTGATCTTCAGAACTGTGTAAGTGATTTTTAAAAATATTTTCCTTGTTTTGTTCGAATTAAAAGTCGAGCCTGCACCAAGATAAATACGTTCTTTGACATAATTTGACATCGAGTACTTAATTTTTTTTTCAATCAAATACAACCTGTTAACCCTTTTCGGCGCAGGACAAATTCATTGCTTAAGTATTGAAATTAATGACTGACACCGGAATTTGAAAGCAACTTCATTTATAAATAAGAAAACGCTATGCTTCACTCATTCAATAAACCGTAATTTTTTTAACAACATTCTGGTGCCAATGTGGCTTTTGGAAAATAAAATTATGTGGTATATCTATGAAACCAGCGCACCGTAAAGGGCTAAATAACCTTATAATGCCCATGGTACCATTGCTGCTACAATCGGTATTACCATAGCTACCAACATTTACGCTATTTTCCTATCACTATTTCCGAACAAAAAAAATGTGTCTTATTTAATCTTCGGAAACGTAGGATTAAACAAGACAAAACTTTCTGTTCATAAATATTGATAGGAAAAAAGAGCGTAAAAGTTGGCATCTATGGTATTACCATTTTTATCGATTTTTGTATTCAGATATTTCGAATTCAGAATATAAATTTAAAACAGTAATATTTATTTAATATCAGACATTACATTATTAAATAAAACAAAAAACAATATTATTTAGATTTCCTGGTATGAATATGGTTTCTCCGACTAACGGAATTAAAAAATGCATTCTATCTTGGAATTTGATCGTTACCCTTTTTCGGCACAAACAAATTCTGTTCGTAAAATGAGGAATTATTGACTGACACCGGAGTATACAAATGCCATTTAGAAATTAAAAATTCCCTAATTTAAACTTTTAGAGTAAAAGCAAAATTTTATTAAGATATTCTTGGTGTCGTTTGTAAGTTTGGAATTAAAATTAGGTGTGCTCAGAGTAAGACTACTGTGCCGGAAAGGGACATCAAAACCTTTCATTTCTACAAAATAAATCTCCCTGTGATAAAGTGATAAAAATCATGTGACCATATATCGACCGAGATATATCTGCCTACGACACCAGCATTTTTGCGTCACTGCGTAGAGATAGTATTTAGGTGGTAGTGACTAGCCCACCACCTTCTAAATACTAGACCTGAGTTCTGACACAAAAACGGCGGTTTTCGTAGCAGATTTTTTCCAGTGTTTGTACAGTCCCTTAAATACCACTGTTTTAAATCATTAGCGAAGGCTATTTCTTAATTTCAACTGGCCCTACATTTTTAAGACAAAACTCCTCAATAGACAGCTTAACAACATTTGTATGAG
Source organism: Maratus speculifer (assembly GCA_964019185.1). Taxonomy (NCBI): domain Eukaryota; kingdom Metazoa; phylum Arthropoda; class Arachnida; order Araneae; family Salticidae; genus Maratus; species Maratus speculifer. Next base: position 229,337,963 of record OZ025300.1, read on the forward strand.
AAATGTACTTCAAAATTTACATTAGGAAAAATACTGGTGCGAACTGAATAATAAAAAAAGGTCTGTGGTAACCCGGACTTTGCACTTCTTTTAACCCTTACCGGTACGGGCAAAATCTGAAGTTAAATGAGAAATTATTGACTGACACCCGAATTCACAAACTAATTTTTTTAGATATTTTGAATTCCTCCATCTAAGCTTTTATTGTAAAAGCAAAATTTTACTAAAATATTATTGGTGCCTTTTGCAAGATTGGAATTAAAATTTGGTATCCCAGACCGAGCACAGTGTGCCGGAAAGGGTTAAAACCTCGATATCCATTGACACCAGTTTTTTCATATTAATAATTTTAACGCTGTTAGTTTCTGAATATTTGAGACGGCAAATTTTCTCTTTAAAATACAGTAGACTCCCTCAAATCCGCACAGCTTGTTACCAGAGGTTGTGCGGATTTTAGAATTTTGCGGATTTCTGGTCGTTGGTTTGTTTACATTTTTAAACAGTAATTTTAGTGCAATTAATAGTGCAATCGGAACTATAATGAATGCTTACAATGTAATAAAATATTAAAATAAGTAATAAACTAAAATAATAAAAATTTAAATAATTTTTAAAATGTTTAAAGTATTAATAGCAAAGATCAAGTTAATAATCAATAGTGTATGATTAAATATTCATTATAAAGATTAAATGTATTTTTCAAAAATTATTCAAAAAAACTTGCCTCATAAAAGTACATTACTAATTCTCATCAAAATCATAAAATAAAGATTTTTTTTCCAAGTTTAGCCAGGCTTAATAACCAAAAAATCGTGATTAATGCATAAATATATTTGATAAGAAGATTGTGATTACCAGTGATAATAGCATTATCTTGAATGTTTCCAAAAAAATTATTCTCCCTTCATGAAAAAAACATGAAAAGAGTATTATTAAAAGAAAATTACAAAAAAAAAAAAAAAAAAAAAAAAAAAAAAATATGGAATTGATACAAAACTAAAAAAATCAAATTTTGTCCCAATATCCAAAATTAAAGTTTCATTGTTTACATTCATAAAATGTGTGCGGATTTTAGAGAGTTGCGGATTTCTGGTTTGCGGATTTGAGGGAGTCTACTGTACTATTTTTCAAAGTAAAATTTAAAGGTTTATAAACCGTAAGTTCTTGAGGGACGACGGAATACATATTATGCATATTCCTCCGCTATCTATCCAACTTTGGTGGGAAAATGTTGAAAAACTGATCTTCCTTGTTTTGAAAGTAAATTTATCAGGAATTCCGGTGTGAATTCAGCACTAAAGGAACACACGCAATTACTTACTTTTTCTTGTGAATCGCTGCATAGTGCAGTATTTGATCCAAAATTATTCTTCAAGTATTATGAAGTTAAAATCATTACTGTTGATTTACTATTAGTAAATACAATTACTTAATATTATATTCACACAAAAATATGTATATATTTAGAAAATAAATACCGTAATTTCGGGTGTATAAGCCGCAGATCAAACAATTCTTTTTCGACCCAGAATTTTTTAAAAAACAAATATAACTAGTTAGATCGCCGTAAATATTTGTCTTCAATCACTAAATAAGATTTCTGGGTCCAAAAAGAATTGTTTGATCCGCGGCTTATACACCCGAAATTACCTTATATCATAAAAAGTTTACTTAAGACTGCTAGTCACGCAACTACCTAATTATTTTTCACTAATGTTAAGTCTATAGGCATGAGATGCATCCGTATACCTAAAATATCTCCTGGGTAAATTAGCTTTTTAACTCCTTTATTCTCTGCGTTAAAACAAATCTGCTTTTTTTCTGCTTTTACAAGAAGAAACACATACTCTTCTTGAAGCATGTCTCTTTTTCACTTTCTTCTATTTTTCTTTTTTTGGGGGAGGGGAGAGGGGGTGACGAATTAAATTCATGAAAATTTTCGACAGATTTAAACTTTTTAGAAGGTTTTCAAAAGTTTTGTAATCCGTACATCTGACTTAGTTGTCGAAACATTTCTAAAACATTTATTTAATCTTATGTGAAGCATTAAAATCTTACTCACGCTTCGTCAACTTTTAACGATAGAATATTGAATTTAATATAGATTTTAGAAATATATTGAGGAATAACATAAAATAAAAAAAAAAATTAAGAAAAGTGGATAAAAAAGAGGTTAAAATATTAATTTCCTTAGGAGTTATTTTAATTATACGAATGCATAGTATGCCATAGATTTAATATGAGTAAAAAGAATTAGAAGTTGACTAACAGCCTTGGCGTTTTTCTAACAGATAGAAATTTTAATACATGTACCGACTCAAAACGACAGGATTGAATGCTGCCTTTGGCATGACGCTATCCCGCAGTCAAATGGGAGTGAGTTACAACTTGATATGGAAGATCACCAGAAGTCCCAGTAATATGCTTCAATCCTCCTTAACCGCTTCCTTGATTTGCCCATACGTCATACGGGTAAAGTGTTTCGCAGATCGTGATTTGTCCGTACCACGTATGGGCAAATCATTTCAAATCATGATTTATTATTATCACCAGTAGAATTTTATTGCTCAAAAGAAGAAAAGTATGTCCAAAATAAACAAAAAGTTCATAACATTATAAATGTACAGCGACTCATTAAAAAAGGCAAAAATTACTATTCAGAAGTTTTGGTATGAACTAAAAAAAGTTATAGAAATTCTTGAAATCTTCACAAATAGATGTAATGATAAAAAATAACATAAAGTAATGAGTTATATCCGCTTTAGGAGCGGTAGGATATCTTTTATCCTATCTAATTTAAACGCAATGTTAACCAGAAACGTTTAACAAAATTTCATATTTTAAACTTTTTTTTAAATTAAAATTTTTCGATTTTTCTGGTAAGAATTCAATACTAGAGAGACAGTACTGCTTGTCCATCAATGGAAAAAATCATTCTATACATCATATTTTATAAAATAAAAACACTGCATAAGTTTCTTTCTTTATTTCGTGGAAAAATCTTCAACATACATAACCCGCTCTCCTTTTATCAATATAAAAATGATCGCGGTTGACGCGGTTAAAGGATGCATTCATTTTTCATGACTCGCTTTCTCTTAATAACTCCTAAAGTTTGAGACACCTTCGATTTATTTTAATTCCAGGTTTTCGCCAAAAAGCGCCTTTTTACGATCGATAAGCTGTCAACATAGAGTACTAAATTTCCAAATAAGGCACTTGCATTTTAAATATAATGCGAAAGTAGATTTCGGAACATAAAGTCAGCTATAAAAATTCAGAGACTGGTATTTCTAATAAATGGTTTTTATTAATATCTTCCATTGTAGTTGAAAGTTCTTTATGAATTCTTTACATGTCTTGTATCTGTCTGTAAATGCTATAACTCGTGTAAATGTTCTCATATTGCCGCAAAAATTTACATGTTACTGAGGTTTGCTATAGAATATTCGTTATTAAAAATAGGTAATGTATAATTTTTAATTCTTTTACACAGTCGCACAAAAAAATTGCGTCACTTTATAGGCTATTGAGATAAATGTCTGTCGACAGTCTACCCCATTGCTGCCAACATCTTCCGCTTTTTTGGCCTGGAAAAATTTTATAGAATTTTTTACCATTTCAAATCGCCATAATCTGCCTATAAAATAAGTCAAATATTTCTGATAAACATTTCTGGGTCAAAAAATCAGAAGAGTTGGCAACTATGGTCTACCCGTGCTCTGACTCCCATAAATATTTTCGAATTTCCAGGGAATTTTCATATGTTATTAAGGTTCACTATAGAGCGTTCGGTATTAAAAGAATATAACTTTTTAGTTCCTTTACAAGGACACACAAAAGAATCCCGCAACTTTATTGTCTACGATGAAGAATCATTTGCACTGCGTTCTATTGATGTTCGAATATTTCAAATGTTATGAAATTCACATGCTTCTCTGAAATGAACAGACTGCTTTCGCAGGAGCATAGAATAAGTAACATTTATAGTTCATATACAGATACACACAAATTATTCCTTTACTTTATTATTTGTGCTTAAAAAGAGTTTGTAAAATATAAATTAAATTATAGTCGAGACTTTGTAAAGATTTGGATGCATGGCCATTTAAGAATAGTAATTCCTAGAATTGTGATTTTTCTATAGTTTAAAACGTGTTTTTGCCTTGTTTGAATTTTAGCTTTATATGTGGTGTGTATATAATTTTGTACTTAATATACAGTGCTGTACAAAAGAGTTCAACCACGCTTCTCTATATTTATCGAAATAGCTGCAGGTGAATTTTTAACTGTGCTATGCGTTTTCTAGCTAAAATAAATTTTAATGATCTACGCAGAATATATTCAAATCTATAAATCATATACAAGGCTCCACTAAAGAATTGGTGTATTTTGCCGGTTATAAACAGTAATTGTTGAAATCTTTTTTTTATGTGTCATGAATTTTTAATATGTTTAATCAGGTATACTTCTTAGCTTATTAAACATTAAAGCTTTGTTAAATTATTCTGAAAGAGTTGAAAACAGTTTTATAATCTATGTTTAATGTATGATGTTTCATTCTTCGTAAAACCTATAAACATTGTATTAGTTATTTTCTTCATTTCATGCAGAAAGACTTCAACAAAAACGATTCGCTCTCCTTTTATCAAGAGAAAAATGATCCTGGTTGACGCGGTTAAAGGATGCATTCATTTTTCATGTCTCTCGCTTTTTCATAATAACTCCTAAAGCTTGGATGATCTTCGATTTATTTTAATTCCAGGTTTTCGTGAAAAGCGCCTATTTACGATCGATAATCGGAAAACACAGAGTACTAGATTTCCGAATAAGGACTTGCATTTTAAATGTAATCCGAAAGTAGATTTCGAAACACAAAGTCAGCTATAAAAATTCAGAGACTGGCATTTCCAGCAAATAGTTTTTTTTTATATTTTCCAATATAGTTGAAAAGTGTTCAGAATTTGGGTTTGTCTATCATTATGCCATCTGGCTATCCATGTTCTAATTCCCATAGATGTACACTGATTGCCATGCAGTTTTTTATATGTTATTGCGGTTCACTATAGAATGTTCGGTATTGAAAATGAAGAATGTAACTCTTTAGTTCTTTTACAGGGACACACCAAAGAATTCTGTTATTTTATAGTCTATCGAGAAAAATAATTTACAATGGATTTTATTGATGTTCCGATATTTCAAACATAAAGAGTTTGATATGCTCCTATGAAATGGACAACAGAATGCTTTCACTGGAGTATAGAATAAGTAACATTTATAGTTCATACACAGAGACACGCAAATAATTCCATTATATTATTATCTGTGCGTAAAAAGGGTTTGTGTTGCATTATAATGATGTTATGAGTTTGTAAAAACATAAACATCGAACACAAGGCTATGCAAAGAATTGGATACATGGCCACCAATAAATAGCAATTCCTGGAAGTGTGGTTTTAATAGTTCAAAGTGTGTTTTTGCCTGAACTAAATTTTAGCTTAATATATGGTGTATATATAAATTTGTAGGTGATATACAGTGCTGTACAATAGTTAAATATACGTGTGTCTATTTGTCGAAGTTGTTGCAGTTAAATTTTCAACTGTGCTATGAGTATATTCTAACATATTCTATGTAGAATATATACAAATATTTAAATCATATACAGAGTTACACCAAAGAATTGGAGTGCTTTGTAGGGTATGGAAAGCAACTGCTAATTTTTTTTTTTTTTAATGTGTTATGGGTTTTTTATTATATTTAATTCGGTATCCTTTTGATCCTACAGTGCGCGAAAAAATTATAAGGACACGCGAAAAATCGCCAAATCTAGAAGCCTTGTTATCAGAATCGTATGCAAATTTTTGCAGCAAAAATAGATGTAAAACTAAAATATTTCATGCGTAAAGTAATTAAAATTTTCCATTTTAAATCTTTTAAAATTTAAATTTTGATTTTTGAACTAAAATGAAAACGGAAAAAAGTATAAGGACATTGCTTTTTCTCCAGTAATTATTTAAAAATTTGCATATTTGAAAGCAACAAATGACATTTCCGAGTTAAAAGATTCCTTTGCGAAAAAAATTTCCTACTCGGCGACTTTCAGTGTAAATTTGTAACGATGCCCAAAGGAACTCAACTTTCTGACTCTGAAAAAGGAAAAATTGTTGCTTTTCGAGAATGTGGATTAAGTGGATGGGAAATTTCAAAAAGAATCAAGAGATCTAAAACGGTAGTTTATAATTTTCTAAAAAATCCTGGGATGTATGGTATGAAAAAGCGAACTGGGAGACCCGACATTCTCTCTCGTCGACAAAAAAGAATGATTGTAAGAAGAGCTTGCGAGAAAAAAGAAACCGCAAATGAAGTTAGACAATATTTGAGTTTACCATGCTCAACGAGGACTGTTCAAAATGTTTTGAGTAAACATCCTCAAGTTTCTTATGGGAAATTAGTGTCACGTCCCCCTCTTACAAATCATCATAAGAAAAGAAGAGTTGACTTTGCCAAAAAATACATTTCTCTTGGTCAAAAGTGGGCTGATGTAGTTTTTTCGGACGAAAAAAAGTTCAATCTTGATGGACCTGATGGTTTTCGTTATTTTTGGTATGATTTGCGAAAGACCAAGGAAGTGTTTTCCAGGCGTCAATTTGGTGGTGGCTCAGTTATGGTATGGGGCGGTTTTGCGGCAAATGGAACCACTCCAATTGTATTTATCAATCATAAAATGAATTCGGACAGGTATGTTGATATGTTAGGAGAAAATTTGTTACCTGAAGCGCCACTAATTACTTCAGGGGACTATATTTTTCAGCAAGATAATGCTTCGATACACGTTTCTAAGAGCACAAAACTTTGGTTTGAAGCTAATTCTGTAAAGTTACTTGATTGGCCGGCGAGAAGTCCCGATCTTAATCCAATCGAAAACTTATGGGGACTTCTAGCCCGAGAAGTTTATAAAAATGGCACACAGTATCAATGTAAAAAAGATCTTGTCGTCGCTATCAAAGACGCTTGGGAAAAAATATCTGTGGACATTTTAAAAGATCTGTCAGGATCTCTGACCTCTCGGCTTATTCAAGTGATTGAAAAAAAAGGTAATTTTCTTGATTATTGAAATATTTTCAAAGTATTTTGGAACATGTCCTTATAATTTTTTCCGTATTTCCTTTAATGTTAAATTTTGTAAAATCAGTATTTTGAAGCTGTATTATGTTTTTTATCGGGTATAAATGTTATCACAAAATTATGTAGCAGAAGTAAGATGTATAAAAATTTCATTTAGGTGAAATGAAAATAAAGCATATTTTCATGCAATTAAATGTTGTCCTTATACTTTTTTCGCGCACTGTAGTATAATTTGAAGCTTTATTAAATTATTCTAGAAGAGCTAAAAAGAGTCTAATAGCCAGGGCCTGATTATCAACGGGACACACTCCCACCAGGAAAAAGAAATAAAAGAAATAATCCTTGTTCATGGCAGTAAATTTGAATGAAAGCGCGTTTAAACATGGCGAAAATTTCTATAACATTTTACTGGTGTGAGAGTGCCCCGTTAGTAATCAGGCTCTGTAATTGCACATGCTTGAATGTATGATTTTTTATTCTTCGTAAAACTAAAAACATTCTATCAGTTATTTTCTTCATTTCATGGAGAAAGACTTCAACATAAACTATTGGTCAACTTTTATCAATAGAAAAATGATTCTGGCTGACACGGTTAAAGGATGCATTCACATTTTTCATGTCTTATGGACGTTTTCTCGTAATATCTCCTAAATCTTGAGTGACCTTCGATTTATTTTCATTCCAGGTTTTCCCGAAAAGCCCCTCTTTTACGATCGATAAGCTGAAAACATAGAGTACTAGATTTTCCAATACGGCATTTGTGTATTAAATAAAATGTGAAAGTCGATTTCGAAACACAAAGTCAGCTATTAAAATTCAGAGACTGGCATTTCTAGCAAATGGTTTTTATTAACATTTTCCAGTGTAGTTGAAAGGTGTTTATACACTCTGTCTTTCTGTTTGTCTATCCGTGCTCTAACTCTCCTTGATGTATTCTGATTGCCAAGTAATTTTTATACATTTTTGTTGTTCACTACAGAATGTTCGGTATTGAAAATGAAGAATGTAACTTTTTAGTTCCTTTACATGTACACACAAAAGAATTTCTTTAATTTCTTTCATAGTTTATAGAGGTAAACCATTTTCAGTGTATTTAATTGATGTTCGAATACTCCAGACATAATGAGATTGATATGCTTCATTGAAAGAGATAACAGAATGTTTTCACAGGAGTATAGAATAAGTAACATTTTTAGTTCATATACAGGGACACAAAAGTAATTCCATTACATAATTATCTATGTGTAAAAAGATTTGTGTTACATTATAATGATGTTATGAGTTTGTAAACATAAACGATATCATATACTAGGCTATGTAAAGAATTGGATATATGGCCGCTAATGAATAGCAATTCCTGGAAGTGTGGTTTCAATAGTTCAAAGCGTGTTTTTGCCTGAATTAAATTTATCTTAATATGTAATTTATATATATATACGTAATATAAATTTGTACGTAATATATAGAGCTATGCAAAAGAATTCAAGTAAATGTTTTTTTCTTTTGTCGAAGTAGCTACAATTAAATTTTTAAATGTACTGTGAGTTAGTAAATTCTAGTATTTTATGTAGAATGTATGCAAATCTATAAATCATTTACAGGAATACATTAAAGAAATGGAGTGATTTGCCAGGTATAAAAAGCAATTTCTGAAGTCTTTTTTATGTGTTATGCATTTTCTAATATGTTTAATCAGGTATCCATTTTATCCTATTAAACTTTGAAGCTTTATTAAATTAAAAGTTGGAAAAGCTGAAAAAGTTGGAAAGAATTTCATAATCTATGCTTGATGTATGATTTTTCATTCTTCGTAGATTCTAAAAACATTGTATCAGTCATTGTCTTCATTTGAAAGAGAAAGATTTCAACAAAAAACGACTAGCTCTCCTTTTATCATTAGGAAAATGATACTGGCTGACGCGGTTGAAGGATGCATTCATTTTTCATGTCTTCCGTTTTCGCTTAACCCTTTCCGGAACGGGCAAAATCTGTACTAAAATGAGAAATTATCGACTGACCCCGGAATTCAGAAACGAATTTTTTTTACATATTTTGAATTCCGTAATTTAAGCTTTTATTGTAAAAGCAAAATTTTACTAAAATATTACTGGTACCTTTTGCAAGTTTGGAATTAAAATTAGGTATCCCAGAGTGGACACAGTGTGCCGGAAAGGGTTAATAACTCCTAAAGCCTGAACGACCTTCGATTTTAATTCCAGGTTTTCTCGAAAAACGCATTTTTACGATCGATAAGCTGAAAACATAGAGTACTAGATTTCCCAATACGACATTAGTGTATTAAATAAAATGTGTAAGTCGATTTCGAAACACAAAGCCAGCTATTAAAATTCAGAGACTGGCATTTGCAGCAAATGTTTTTTATTAACATTTTCCAATGTAGTTTAAAGGTGTTTAGAAACTCGGTTTGTCTATCCGTGCTCTAACTCTCATTGGTGTATTCGGATTGCCATGTAATTTTTATATCTTGTTGTTCATTTTATAATGTTCGGTATTGAAAATGAAGAATGTAAATTTTTAGTTCCTTTATAGGTACACACAAATGAATTTCTTTAATTTCCTTCATAGTCTATGGAGAAAAATCATTTGCAGTACATTTTATTGATGTTCAACTATTTCAAACATAGTGAGATTAATATGCTCCACAGAAATAGTGAACAGAATGCTTTCACAGGAGAATAGAATACGTAACATTTATAGTTCAGATACAGGGACATACAAGTTATTCCATTTCGTTATTATCTGTGCGTAAATAGAGTTTGTGTTGCATGTTATGAGTTTATAAAACCTAAATAAAATCAAGGCTATGCAAAGAATCGGATACACGACCGGCAATGAATCAGCAATTCCTGGAAGTGTGGTTTCAATAGTTCAAAGTGTGTTTTTGTCTGAAGTAAATTTTAGCTTAAGGCCCCTGTCCTCGCTAGAGGAAACGCTCGCGAGCTAATGCTATTCCAATGGGGAAGCATTTTTCTAATAACTCTTTCGCATTTTGACATTTTTGAATGATTTTTTTTTTTTGCATTGGATAGCTGAGGTGCATACCGATTGCGCACCTTTTTTACTTTTTCGATTTTGGTTACAGATATATTTTTAAAAAAGCACTTACAGTTTCGAAACCGGTTTTAAAAGTGAAACTAACTTTGTAAAAAATATTTGCAACCAAAATCGAAAAAGTAAAAAAGGTGCGTTCTCGGCATGCACCCCAGCTATCCAATGCAAAAAAAATCATTCAAAAATGTCAAAATGCGAAAGAGTTATTAGAAAAATGCTTCCCCATAGCAATAGCATTACCTCGCGAGCGTTTCCTCAAGCAAGGACAGGGGCCTTAATATGTCGTGTGCATAAAAATTTGTAAATACAGTAGAACCCCGCAAATTCGGACCCCGTTAATCCGGATCGATTTGGTCCGTTTTTTACAAGCTTGAGAAGCGATTTGCTAATTTCCATAACATTAACTTGTTTCATCATCGTATTCTGAATTAAAAAAAAACTTTCTCTGAAATCTTTTCGGAAGAATTAAACAATGTAAACATTTTTACTGTCTGTAAATATTCAATATGTTTAACATGAAGGTGATTTTCTGTAAGTATGTTTTATTTTATTTCATTTTTACCTAATTCTCCGGATAATCCGGATTTTCGATAATCCGGATTGAGTCTGGTTCCAATCAATCCGAATTATCGGGGTTTTACTGTAATATATAGTGTTGTACAAACGAATGCATCAACGCATGTGTTTTATTTTATCGGAGTAGCAGCAGTTAAATTTTCAACTGTGTTATGAGTTAGTAAATTCAAGTATTTTATATAAAATATATTGAAATCTATAAATCATACACAGGTCTGCAGTAAAGAATTGGAGTGTTTTCTTAGATATGGAAAGCAAATTGCTGAAATTTTCTTTTTTTAAAGGGGGTAGCGGGTTAAGGGGGGTCTGGCGGCCCCCACCGAATCTGGTAAAATCGTTCCAAAAATCTTGTAGAGGGTCGAAAAACAAGCAGTATAAGCTTTTTACCGATATTACAACCCCAAACGAAAACACAGTAATGGCGAAAAATATTATTTTTTGTGATTTTTATTTTTTCAACCAGTTTAATTTATTTTAAATGGTTTAAACGCAATTAAAAATTTGTTTTGGATGTGTGGAAGTCCCCTGAATTTTTTCAGATTTTTTGGTCAAGTAAAAACATGTGAATTTTAGGTTTAAATGCGAAAAAATCGTGAAAAACGCGTCATTTTCAAGATTCAACCCTCTAATTTTTAGGGTTGTTTTCATTTTCCCGAGGGGTGCTGTATAGTATAGATAGCGGCAATCGTCTTCTTTCGAATGCAGGCAACTGGACTCAATTTGGTCAATTTTGGTGAGCGGGGCGATTTTTTGAAAAAAACTCGAATTTTCAACTTTCGGTAAATTACGGCGCGTACTTGGTATAATGCGTCTTTGCTATACAAAATGCATCTCTATAGGGGTTTTTGAGGTCGCTGGTCACGAATTTACAGGTGTTACGTAAAATACGTTCCTAACACTATTGGAAGAAGTGGTATAGATGAATACGTATGCGATTGTGCGAATGGTCTCAGAACTGTCGGTTGTTGTGTACATGTGGCCACTATCATTTACTTCTTGGGGCATGCGAGATATTTGTCGCGAATTATTCGTCCAACACAGATTCTCACAAATCTTTTCTCTGTTCAAAGCGTTGAACCTGTTATTGAAGAAGATAGTGACGAGGATTAAAACTGTAAAATTGTTAACTTAGCTCTGTAAAAAAGTATTATGCTATTTTATATTACTGTGTGACTATTACGTAAGCTTGAATAAAATATGATTTATACCAGAAAATTTAGTTTCATTGATTATATTAGTTTTACACGATATTAAAATTGTTTAAATGCTGTGATTCAATGATATTTTTTACATTATCAAACCTGTGTTAATAAATACTTATAGGTGAATTTGTTGTCAAAAAAAAATTTGACATCAAATTTGTGATCAGAGACTTCAAAAACCCCTATAGAGATGTATTTTTTATAGCAAAGACGCATTATACCAAGTACGCGCCGTAATTTACCGAAAGTTGAAAATTCGAGTTTTTTTCAAAAAATCGCCCCGCTCACCAAAATTGACCAAATTGAGTCCAGTTGTCTGCATTCGAAAGAGGACGATTGCCGCTATCTATACTATACAGCACCCCTCGGGAAAATGAAAACAACCCTAAAAATTAGAGGGTTGAATCATGAAAATGACGCGTTTTTCACGATTTTTTCGCATTTAAACCTAAAATTCACATGTTTTTACTTGACCAAAAAATCTGAAAAAATTCAGGGGACTTCCACACATCCAAAACAAAATTTTAATTGCGTTTAAACCATTTAAAAATAATTTAAACTGGTTGAAAAAAATAAAAATCACAAAAAATCATATTTTTCGCCATTACTGTGTTTTCGTTTGGGGTTGTAATGTCGGTAAAAAGCTTATTTTGCTTGTTTTTCGACCCTCTTCAAGATTTTTGGAACGATTTTACCAGATTAGGTGGGGGCCGCCAGACCCCCCTTAACCCGCTACCCCCTTTAGATTTATTTTAAATGTATTATGCGTTTTCTAATATAGCTAATACCATGAAAATATGTCATGCCTGTCGCAAACAACGATTTTTGGCAATCAGTATTTTAGAACGGAAAAATGGGACACTTATTTTATCGGAGATATTTCATCATATGAATAGGGCGAAGCAAGCTTTTTGAAAATAACGGTGACCAAGAAGCATAACGATTTTTAGCTGTGCGACAGGTATGACAAGTTTTCATGGAAATGACCATATATTTAATCAAGTATCATTTTTATCCTGTTAAACAATGAAGGTTTGTTAAATTATTCTGGAAGAGTTGGAAAGAGTTTCATAATCTGCTCTCGATGCAGGATTTTTCATTCCTTGGGAATTTTAAAAACACTGTATCAGTTATTTTCTTTATTTCATGGAGAAAACTTCAACATAACCGATCCTCTCTCCTTTTATCAATAGAAAAATGATCCTGGCTGACGCGGTTAAAAAGGATGCATTCATCTTTCATGTCTCTCGCTTTCTCTGAAGAGCACACAATAGTCACAGAAAAAGTACACAAAAAGACCCGGATGATCATGTAAAGTCTATGGGAGCTTTCTTTTCTAATATCTCGCTCAAATTTTAATATTTTTGCATGATTTTTTTGCACAAGATAGCTGAGGGCAATCCACAACCGGGCTAGTTTTTACTTTTTTGATTTTGGTTATATATTTTTTATATTACGATAGTTTCAGTTTCAGAACCGGTTTAAACCGGTTTCGAAAGTTAAAGTAATTTTTTAAAGAAAATCTGAAACAAAAATTAAAAAAGTAAAAACTAGCCCGATTGATTTTTTTTGCATAAAATATTTCAGGACGATCCACAACCGGGCTAGTTTTTACTTTTTCGATTTTGGTTATATATTTTTCATATTATGATAGTTTCAGTTTCAGAACCGGTTTAAACCGGTTTTGAAAATTAAAGTAATTTTTTTAAAAAAATCTAAAAGCAAAATCGAAAAAGTAAAAACTAGCCCGGTTGTGGATCGTCCTGAACTATTTTATGCAAAAAAAAATCATGTCAAAATATTAAAATTTGAACGAGATATTGGAAAAGAACGCTCCCATAGACTTTACATGATCATCCGGGTCTTTTTGTGTACTTTTCCGGTGACTATCGTGGGCTCTTAATAACTCTTAAAGCTTAAATGACTTTCGATTTATTTTAATTTCAGATTTTCTCGAAAAGCGCCTTTTTACGATCGATAATCTGAAAACATAGAGTACTAGATTTCCAAATGAGGCATTTGCATTTTAAATATAATGTGAAAGTCGATTTCGAAACACAAAGTCAGCTATAAAATTTCAGAGTCTGGCATTTCTAGCAAATTGCTTTTATTAACATTTTCCAACATAGTTGAAAAGCGTTTGGAAAATCGGCTTGTCTTTTTTTCTGTTATCTGTCTATACGTGCTTTAACTTTTACGTACGTACCCTAATTGCCATGAAATTATTATATCCAGTTCACTATAGAATTTTCGGTATTGAAAATGAAGAATGTAACTTTTTTGTTCCTATACAGGGAAGATACAAAAGTAATCTGTTACTTTACAGAAAATTGAGAAAAATGATATGTAGTGCATTTTATTGATGTTTGGATATTTAAAAGAAGATTGGTGTAAGATTGGCATGTTTTACCGAAATGGACAACGTGCTTTAACTGGCATATAAAACTATAAAAATAGATAATATTCATAGTTTTGCAAGGATACACAAATAATTCTATTACAGTATTATCTGTGAGTAAAATCAGTTTGTGTTGCATTATAATGATGTTTATGAGTTTGTAAATATAAATTAAATCATATATGAAGCTTTGCAAGGATTTGAATGCATAGCTGTTTATAAATAGCAATTCCTGGAATTGAGATTTTCAATAGTTTAAAACGTGTTTTTGCCTGATTTAAATTTTAGTTTTATATGTGTTGTGCATATATATATAAATTTGTACTTAATATACAGTGCTGTGCAAAAAAGTTCAACCATACTTCTCTCTATTTTTTGAAATAGCTTCAGGTGATTTTTCAACTGTGATAAGCGCTTTCTAGTTTAAATAAATTTTAATAATCTACACAGAATATATTCAAATCAATAAATCATATACAGGGCTGTACTAAAGAATTGGAGTATTTAACCGGCTATGCAAAATAATTGTTGATTTTTTTTAATGTGTCATGAGTTTCAAATATGTTTAATCAGCTGTAATTTTTAGGATATTAAACTTTGGATTTTTGTTAAAGTATACTAGAAGACTTTCAAAGAGTTTTCTGTACTTGATGTATAATTTTTCATTCTTCGTAAATTCTAAAAACATTGTATGAGTTATTTTCTTCATTTCATGGAGAAAACTTCAACAAAAACGACCCGCTCTCCTTTTATCAATAGAAAAATGACTCTGGCCGACGCGTTTAAAGAATACATTCATTTTTCATATCTCTCGCTCTCTCTTAATAACTCCTAAAGCTTGAATGACCTTCGATTTATTTTCATTCCAGGTTTTCCCGAAAAGCGCCTCTTTACGATCGATAAGCCGAAAACAGAGAGTACTAGATTTCCAAATAAGGCACTTGCATATTAAATAAAATGTGCAAGTCAATTTCGAAACGCAAAGTCAGATATTAAAATTCAGAGACTGCCATTTCTAGCAATGGTTTTTATTCACATTTTCCAAAGTAGTTGAAAGGTGTTTATAAATTCAGTTTGTCTGTCTCTCTGTCATCTGTCTATCAGTGTTCTAACTCCCATAGATGTACTCTGATTGCTATTTAAATTACATATGTTATTGATGCTAACTATAATGTTCGATAATGGAAATTAAGATTGTAACTTTTAAGTTCCTTTGCGGGGACTTACTAAAAAATTACGTTAGTTTATGTAGAAAAATCATTTGCAGTGCATTTAATTGATGCTCGAATATTTCAAACATAATGGCATTGATACGCTTCACTAAAATGGACAACAGAATGCTTTCACAGATGTAAAGAATAAGTAACATTTATAGTTCATTTACAGGGACCCACAAGTTATTCCATTACATTATTATGTGCAAAAATAGTGTGTAAAAAGGGTTTGTGTTGCATCATAATGATGTTATCAAATTCTAAAACACAAATAATTTATGGAAAAGGCTATGCAAAAAGATGGAGGATAAACGGCCGTTAATGAATAGCAATTTCTGGAATTGTGGTTTAAATAGTTCAAAGCGTGCTTTTGTCGCAATTAAATTTTATTTTAATAGATGGTGTGTATATAAAATTTTAGGTATTGTATAGAAATGTAAAAAAGAATTAAAGTCCAGGTCTGTATTTTGTAGAAGTAGCTGCAGTTAAATTTTCAACTGTGTTATGAGTTAGTAAGTTCTATTATTCTAATATTCTATCTGAAATCGATAAATCATCTACAGAGCTACACTAAAGATTTGGAGTGCTTCGCTGGGTATGAAAAACAATTGTTGACATTTTTATGTGTTATGCGTTTTCTAATATGTTAAATTAGGCATCATTTTTGCTATATTAAACTTTGAAGCTTTGTTAAATTATTCTGGAAGAGTTAAGAAGAATTTCCTTATGCTTCATGTATGATTTTTTATTCTTGGTAAAATCCTAAAAACATTGTATCAATTATTTTCTTCATTTTGTTGAGAAAACTTTAGCAAAAAATGACCCTCTTTCCTTTTATCAATAGAGAAATGATCCTGGCTGACACGGTTAAAGGATGCATTCATTTTTCATGTCTCTCGCCTTCCCTTAACCCTTTGCGGCGCAGGACAAATTCATCGCTTAAGTGTTGAAATTAATGACTGACACCGGAATTTGAAAACAACTTTATTTGTAAATAAGAAAAGGCTATATTTCACCCATTCAATAAACCGTAATTTTCTTAAACAAAATTCCGGTGCGAATGTGGCGTTTGGGAATTAAAATTAAGTGGTTCCACTATGAAACCACCGCGCGGCAAGGGGTTAAGAACTCCTAAAGCTTGAATGACCTTCGATTTATTTTAATTCCAGGTTTTCGGGAAAAGCAACTCTTTACGATCGATAAGCCGAAAGCATAGAGTACTAGATTTCCAAATAAGGCATTTGCATTTTACGAAAGCGAAAGTAGATTTTGAAACACAAAGTCAGCTATAAAAATTCAGAGACTGGCATTTCTAGCAAATGGTTTTGATTAACATTTTCCAATATAGTTGAAAGTTCTTTACGAATTCGGTTTACATCTGTAGTTTGCCTGTCAATGCTATAACTGTCGTAAATATACTCAGATTGCCAGGAAAGTTTTGTATGTTATTCTGGTTCACTATAGAATGTTTGTTATAGATAAAGAAAAAAGTAACGTTTCGTTTTTAATTCCGTCACAGGAAAACAAAAAACAACAGTCTATGAAGATAAATGTCTGTCATGTATTTATCCGTGCTCTAATTCTCGTAAATTACTCAATTTGCTATGAAAATTTTCACACTATTCAGGTACCCTATTGAATGTTCGGTTTTTAAAATGAAGAATGGAACTTTTTAGTTCATTTACAGGTCATACAAAATAACACCGTCACTTTACAGTCTATGAAGAAAACGTATTTGTCATGAATTTTATATCGGAAGCCTATGCCTATTGGTGGATTATCTCTCGGTGCTGAATCTGATGTTCGGATACTTCAAACATAATACGATTGATATGCATTACCGAAAAAATACAGAATGCTTTCACAGAAGTATAGCATAAGTAGCATTTATAGTTCGTTTACAAGCCCGCACAAATAATTCCATTCCTTTATAATATCTAGATAAAAATTGGCTTGTGCTGCATTTTAATGATATTATGAGTTTGCAAAGCACAAATAAAATCCTATAGAAGACTAAGCAAAGAATTGGATACATGGCCTCCAATGAATAGTTATTTCTAGAAGTGTGGTTTCAATTGTTCAACGCAAAGCATGTTTTTGCCTGAATTAAATTTTAGCTTAATCCTTTTGAGGGGCCTTTTCCTAAAATGTTCAAATGATTGATTTACTCAGGGATTCACAAACAAATTGATATGATGGTAATTAAATGCTGTTTTTCGCTTACATTTTAAAAATCAAAACTTAATACAAAAATTCCGGTGCCAGTGTGGCATAAGAGAATTTAAATTAAGTGGTATATATAATATACCGGAGGCCTTCAAAGGTTAATAAGTGGCGTGCATATAAATTTGTAGGTAATATATAGTGCTGTACAAAATAATTTAAGTCACGTCTGTTTTCCTGTCAAAGTAGCTGCAGTTAAACTTTCAACAGTGCTATAAATTAGTAAATTCTAGTATTCTATATAGAAAGTATTCAAATCTATAAAACATATACAGGGTTACACTAACGAATTGGAATTCTTTGTCGGGTATGGAAAGCAATTGCTGAAGTCTTTTTTTATATGAATTATGCATTTTTTAATATAATATATAGTTTTTAATCAGGTATCATTTTATCCTATTAAACTTTGAAGCTTTATTAAATTATTCTGAAAAAGTTTTAAAAAGTTTCATAATCTTTGCTTGACGTATGATTTTTCATTCGTTGTGAATTCTAAAAACATTGTACCATTTATTTTCTTCATTTCATGGAGGAAATTTCAACAAAAATAGTTTAAGAGCCGACAACACAAAAACCTAAAGCACCGATCACAAAAAACCATTATTTTATGGAAGATTAGTAATGGGGGGGGGGGGGTGTCTAATGATGCATGTCTGTCGCAAAGGAAGTGATGCAAAAGCAAAAAATTAATACCACTGGTTGTTGCCTTGTAGGTTTATCATTGCGTTTGCAGTACAATTATTTCATACCTTTGATTATAAAGAAAACACAGTGATAAACCTATGAGTAAGCCATTAGTGGTATTAGTCTTTTAGCTTATGCATTGCTTCGCTCCCAGCAAATATGCATCAATAGATTCTACCCCCCCCCCCATTACTACTCTTCCATAAAATAAAGGATTTTTTCCGTGTGCTCGATATTTTAGCTTTTTGTGCTGTCGGCTCTTACACTTTAATGATTCGTTAACCTTTTATTAATAGAAAAATGATCAAATAATCAATCAAATAATTAATATATCAAATAATCAATACATTAAATAAAACACTTAATATATCAAATAACCAATATATTAAATAAAACACTTTTTCTAAGCATTTTTTAAGCTTAATGTTTTAATTACGCATCTTCTTGCGGAAATTCGAATATATATACTGAATTTGACTTATTATAATCGTCTTATTCTATCGGAGAATAATTCGAATAAATATGGTTATGAGTATAATTCGAAAATAATGATATTCAACCTCAAGGATAGCTGTGAACACTGTTTATAAAGTTCTCTTTGAAGTTTATGTTTGAAATAATTGAATGTGGAATTTTATTAAAAAAAAAAAGGCCACAGAACTTGAACGCTAACATTTTTCCTCAGAAAATAAAGTATCACTAACAAACTCTTTCTAACTTTCCTAATTAATTTTCAATTATTAATAATTTATCACTCATCTTTTTTACGACAAAAACATATAAATAATGTAAGCTTTTATTTTTGTTTAGATAAAATTACTACTGATGCTTTCATTATGAAATAAAATATTGTTAGTTTATGTTTTCTCCTATTAAATCATTCTAGTTATTCACAAAGATAACAAATTAATAATTTGATTTTATTATTTGCATTTATATGAGTGTGTTTCAGAATTTTAACACTATTTTTAGTTACATTTTTCTTTAATATAACAATAGAAAAATTCTCAATTTTCACAACCAATCTTAAATACTTTTTAATAATCATGTTTTTTTGTCTTAAAATGTTTTAAATTATACTGTCATTCACAAAGAGTTACGGCTGTTATTGCAATGTTTAAAAATTGGATAATGATAAAAGGTTAGTGGGTTAACAATTGCTTAATTAGTTAACAATAAGATTAACAATTTGCACGTCTTATAAAAGTGAGCCAAATATATATATATATTTATATATATATATTTCCAAAATTAGGAGATTTTGTCGCTTTCGATTATTTTCGGAACTTAGACCGGTGCTACTTTGATATACCCCCCCAAAAATTACGCGCCAAATCTGGCACTCCCTACGCACTTTTCCTACGGACCTTTTAGGTTTGCTGTTACTCAGCTTCATTCCTTCATTTGTATTTTTTATGTATTCATTGTATTTTTTAGGTATTCCTTTTTTGTATTTAACGATTAAGTAATTTTTGTTTATTAATTATTTGTATTCAGCGAGAATTCATCTTGACGAGAAAAAGCGTTAGAAACGGGTATTTTGCTTGGCGAGAAAAAAAAGTCGCCAAATTTACGATTTGGGGGGGTATATCAAAGTAGTTCCCTTAGACCTTATCTTTACGATCCCCAAAAGATTTTCTTATAATAAACGATAAAAATAACACGTACATTATAATTTATCAATTTCATAAAACTGAATATCCATTGTACCAATTTAATATTACTATATATTCAAAAACTTTGCTTGAAAGAAAATATATTTCAAATAAAAATACATACAGTATAAAAAAGATGCAATAAAAACCTTTGGTATTTTTTATTAAGTTTGTTAGATAAATTTCAGTTGTCTACATGGTCGAAAAATTATCATCATGGTTATTTAACACATACAAATGATATAACTTCTGTTTCCAAGAATTTTCAGTTTAACGTCTTTACTTTGAATCATTATTGTTCATTAATGGAAAAAATAGCAGGACCTTTTTGTTAATCTTGTAACGATGCTTAACATAACTTTTATTTCATTTCATGATTCTTAGGTTGAAATTGTGTATCCAACAAGATGTATATAAGAGCATTCTCGGACTTTAATAAAAAAAAAAATCCCATTGCACATTGTTTTTTCTTTCTTCAATTATTCAGTTTCATTCCAAATGATGATGAATTTTCGTCGAGGAGTGAAATTTCTTAAAACTTATTTTCTTAAAAATATAAAAAAATATTTTTATCCATTACATTTTACAATAGTAGCCCGACGAATGCTCTCTAAAATCTAAAATTTAAATTTTCTTTATCCTTTTTTTGATAGCTTGAAAATTGAATAATCCTTTCATGAACTGCCTCGCTCTGGCGAATCGATTGCTTTTAACTCTCCTATCTTCACAGACTTCTTTCAAATGGTATCCTCTCTTGGGATTTTTTGCTGATGAATTGTTGGTTGTGTGAATTTTTTCATCAACTGGCACTTTACCCTTTAATTTGTCTGGGACTTGTTCTCTGTCTTTTCGTTCTTCAGTTAGGTAATTCTTTTTATTTAATTTAGTATTAGTATCTTCATGTTGGAAAATGTATTGAAATTCTGGGTGAGTGTATATCACTTTGCAATTTGAATCTTTTTTATCCAGAATTCTAAAATCCTCATCTGATGAACCCTTTTCTGTGTCAATTTCTTCAATGTTGTATTCTTTATCTGCTTTAAACTTTTGCTCTTCATATTTTTGATCTTCTGATTCATTGATATTTTCTGATACTCTATCCAAGAAACTATTTCTACTTCGAAAAATGGTTTCAAAATCTGGATGCGTATAAAGTATTTTGTATCCAGGAATTTTTTCATCCAGAATTCTAAAATCCTCATCTGAAGAATCCTTTTCAGTGTCAATTTCTTCAATGTTGTATTCTTCATCTGCTTTAAACTTCTTTGGATTTTGCTGTTCATATTTTTGATCTGCTGATTCATTGATATTTTCTGATACTCTATCCAAGAAACTATTTCTACTTCGAAAAATGGTTTCAAAATCTGGATGCGTATAAAGTATTTTGTATCCAGGAATTTTTTCATCCAGAATTGTAATTTCTTCATCTGAAGAATCATTCATATCCTTTGAATACTGATCCAACATTTTTTTAAATTATAATCCAAAAACTTTTTTTTTTTCTCAAACAGATATGTCAGATTATTTTTAGCGAATGATGAAAAAGAGTTATTGTAATTTCTATTCTTTAAATAAATGCATTGTTGGAATATGTTTTAAAAATATTTTATGATTTTTTTAACAATGAGTTATTTTTGCAACAACAATGTAGACTTGTAATTTAAACCGTTTTTGTAACAACAATTAAATATTATTATGTATCGTAAAAGAAATTTGACATTTTGAAAGCGTATTGATTATGAAACTAATAAAATTGTATTATAAAAAGAAACGAGCGTGGTATTCGCATTGAATGTCATTGAATTTATTTATAAAAATTCACGTTACGTTATTATGTAATATGAAAAAAAAAATCTTTCCATAAAAAATAAAATAAATAACATTGAACCTCTAGGCCTAAAACTAAAATGTGGACCTTCGGCATAAAAGAAAATTATAAATGCGATTAATATAGTTACGCCTTATTAATCAATCTTTTTTATCTATAGAATAACAGTAGATCATTCAACTCACTTAGAATAATACCAAACTAAACTGCGGCCATAAATGAATGTATTGTGGCTATTTGAATTTCTTCGCATACTTTATAAAAATTGCTGTACCGTAATTTCTCACGTAAACGCCGCACCTTGGATCACTAAATTTCCCCCTTTTTTCCCCAAACTGTCACTATTAATTTGCAAATGTTAACCCCTTAACTGATTTACCCGTACGCCGTTCAGGCGAGACCAATTTGCTTAATTAATCATTTAAAGCTTTTTGACACCACTATTTTCTACATAATAATTATATACTATTTAAAAGCGGAAACGTTTAGATTAAATGTTACGAATATTTTATTTAAATAATAGTAATGAGAATCCGTTATTTTCAATTCATTGAACGGAAAAGAGATAACCAGTTAAGGGGTTAATTTTGAATTTGGTTTAATATTTCCTAAAATTTAATAGAAATGTAATTTAGAAAGTTTTTAAGGGCTTTTTTAGACAATTTGTTGTTTCTTCTTACCCCAGATGTTAGTGACAAAGGCATAGAACATACACTATCTGGAATTAGTTTCACCATTGATTCGAAACCGTTATTTTTATAATCGGTTCATTACTTCTTGACCTTGCGTAGAAATCGTAATTTAAGAATATTTTAGATCGCTTTTCGCTCCGTAAAGTCGTTTCACAACTACTAAATTTCACATTTACTTCCAATTGTTTTTAGAAGACATTTGTATTTTATCAAAATCTATTTTGCCATATTTAAAGTACAATAAAAATCAACATTTTAAATATTTTTGGCTCCTGCAAACCTCTGTTTATATTGTCACCCACATTAAATGCAGTTTACGTTTGTTATGTTTTAACATCTTCTATCACCATCAATTTACTTTTGAAATCGGCTTGATACGTAATCTAATTGCTTACAAATAGCCATTTAGAACGTTTTTACATTGTTAAAAATCTCCAGCATTTGCTGCATAGTCACTCCACATCTTTTATAGACTATCTTTATTCTGACCAATGAGAATGCGTCATAATACAGACATAGTCCACCGCTTTTTATCAAGCGGTGAAGTGATGATGCAGCAAATACAGAAATTGCGCCAACTTGGCAAGATTGCTTACATATCGCCATTTAGAACATTTCGAGGATGCTTTTTGCGCATTTTTACCTCTTTTAAATTTCGAATTTTTGAGGAAATGTTCTTAATGATCATTTATATCTTTTAAGTAATTAACATTCAAAATTTCATGCTTTCTACTCCCTTTGGTAATATAAAATAGCATTTTTAGAGCGTTTTTTGCTCCTGAACCACCTTTGGATTAGTGGCATCGGCATAAGATATAGCCTGTGTTTGATTCGGGGCAAACACCGTCATTTTGGTACCATTACGTTTGAAATCGGTTTGGTAGTTCAAGACGTTACCCCCCAACAATTAAAGAAACTTGATCTCTTTATAATACAGGTATAGACAACAGTCCCCATACACGATAATTAATAAATGGTAGCGAAGTACTTTAGCCCTTTGCACTCAAGGGGTTATTCTTACTGACTAGAAGTGTCCCGCGTAAAATGAGTGCTCCAAACGCTTTGAACTAATTTCCTTCTCTTTATCTAATGCCGTTTACTCTGCGATAAAAGATGGTGACAGAAACTCTAAGATATTAGTAACGTCTAAAGCATTTAACGTCCCGATATACGACGGAAACTTGACAACTCTAGTAGTGAGTGAGAGTCACCTCTCGAGTGCAAAGGGTTAAAGCGTACACTAGTCACGCGGTAAAAGCCGAACGCTAATGTAATATCTATGGTGGCGTTCTTTTCGGTAGATTCTTTCGGTAATTAAGAACAAATATATTTCTAAATAAGAAACGTGGTTTTTCACATACATAATAAAAGGGATATTTTTAGATAAAAATAACGGTGTCAGTGCTGCATATCGGAATTAAAATTTTGTGGTTTCGTGGCGAAACCAATGAACGTTAAAGGGTTAAACCGTTTCTGAAATTGAAACTATCATAACATAAAAAATATGTTAGCAAAATCGAAAAAGTAAAATTTAGGACGTTGTAAATCGTCCTCAACTATCCTATGCAAAAAAACGAGATATTTGAAAAGAACGCCCCCATAGACTTTACATTATCATCCGGGTCTTTTTTCTGTGACTGGTGTTGTGCCTTTAGAGCACATAGAACATAAAATGGTGTAATTTTTGAATTTTCAATTATCGGCTTAAAAAATAGCTCTAAAAGATTGTTGTGCTAAATGATTGTAGACCTAAAAGATTTTGGTGCTGGAAGATTTTTAAAAAATGTTTTTTTAGCACTATGGGTGTGTATATAGTTTTCTGCCTTTTTATCGAAATGTGACTTTTTATGCTTTGATACATTTTTCTAAAATTGTATTTTAGGTAATTAGTTGAAACTTCCAAAAAGATGTGTAAAAAATCTGTTTTTTGTTTATTATTATTATTATTATTATTATTATTATTATTATTATTATTATCTAAGTCTGAGTACTTTCTTAAAAATAATGAAAAATATGTACAGTCGACTCTCATTAATTCGAAATCGGTTAATTCGAATCTTAGCTTAATTCGAACTAAACATGAAGTCCCGAAATTTTCGATGGCAGAATAACGTTAAAAACTTTCACTAATTCGAACTCATTTTCTCTTGACTTCGCTTAATTCGAACTAACGAAAATTCCGATTTTTCATTTTCTTTTATTTCTTATGGATTTCCGATAATTTGAATAACTTTCTTTATTTGATTTTTGTGAAATTTGTTCCGAACGAATATACATATAATCCAATGTATTTGATATCCACTTTCTTAGCGACCTGTCTGTCCAATAGTGACACATCAAATTTTTCTTCCATTGTGCTTGCTTCTGACCATTTAACTAGTTTATGTATATTTATATATTCTAATTTATTATTAAGTCATATTCTAATGGTAACAGACGAAATATATTTAAAAAACACTATAGCATTAATTCTTTTGTAATAGTACCAAGTTAAGCATGCTTTTATTTCATATTTTCCATAATTCGAACTTCGGATAATTCGAACATTTCCTGTGGCCCCGACGAGTTCGAATTAACGAGAGTCGACTGTATTTAAATTTTTTTTAGGATTTTCAAAGTTTTTTGTAGTACCTATTTAGTTTAATTTCTTTTTTAAGCCAAAATGAAAACTCTTTTTTATTATTTTCAAATAGTATGTGTTTTTAGCCATAACAAATTTTAAAGCGATACATTCGACAGTTTTCTGAAAAAGTTTATCAAACAGACATACTCAAAAAATTTCATAGATATACGTAAAAAACTAATTAGTTCTTGAAAGTTAATTCATGCATGAAATTAATTTGTTTTGATTTATATAAAAGCTATAATGTGTATATTTAGTTGTAAAACAATTTTTTCTATCATTATTTTTAAGTAAAATACCTGATATTAAATACCCCCCCCCCCAAAAAAAAAAGAGAAAAAAAAACGTTCTATGTTATTTGTCTAGATCTTCTAATGATTTATAATAAAGAAAAATCAGGGTTTGAAAAATATGCATGCCAACATGCACACTGCCAAGTTTCCCTTAATTTGAGAAACAATATTTCTAAATTGAAATATTAGCTTTATTTAATGAGATGTCGTCAAGTTAAATAAAATTATCTCTAAGTTTCAGCTATCAAATTACTAAACTTAAGGGGAAAAAAGATGTTTCTACTGAGAAAATTAATGAAAAAAAAATATTTTTTAAAATTTTCCCTCAAAAGTCATTAATATTCAATCTCAACTCGGTAACAGTAATAGGGTCAGTAATTTGGTCAAAATGAAAATCCTTTAATGCGATAACTTGCTTGATCATTAGTCTAATTAATGAAAATTTTTGATACCAACTTTCTTTCCCTTTTTTCTTTTAATTTTAAAGTATTCATACTCGTTGCCATATTTTATTTCCTTTTTGGCAGCTTCATTTAGATCTATTAATGTCTTATAACAGAATTTTGTGATAAATTCATAATCTTCCAGCAAGAGAAAAACAATAAATGTTGTAATGAAATATCTTTTACTTAATTATGTATTAGATTGAAATAATCTCCATGTTTGTTTGATTAACTTCCAAATTAATTTCATTATAATTAGTAAAATATTAAATTTGTAATTTGTTCAAATAAGTCTAGTGAATGTTTTTATATTCAAACAATATTTATAACTATATTTGAATGAGAAAATTTATGTGGTATTACAGTAAATATGTGTTACTTTAATAACATTTGATTTAATAAAAATGTAATTAATTAGCATATAAATGGTTCTTAATTTAGACAGTTTGGAATGTTTTTCAGGCATGGTTCTCTATAACTTATTTAGATAATTATTATTAATTAACTATAATTAGCGTAAATAAAACAGATAAACAGTTATTGTACCTGAATTTCGTCTTTTTGAAATTAATTTTATTTTATCGGGAGAAGATGAAAATGATATCGATTAATTTATTGGGTAAAAATGTAAATGAAGTTTAACTTTGCAATATTTTCATGTGCTATATTAACACAATTAAACTGATTTAGACAATTCACACAAGTTGAAATTTTTACAGAGTAAAATTGTGTTCAGGCCGATTTTTAGACTAGGAAGCTTACGAGAATATATAGATTGACCCATTGATCATTCTCCATTTATTTAAACCCTTAACTGGTTCTTTCTTTTCCGTTCAATAAACTGAAAATAACTGATTTACACCACAATTTATTAAATAAAGTATTCATAACATTTAGTCTAAACATATTCGACTTTAAATAGTATCAAATTATTTTTTTAAGAAACAGTGGTGTCATAAATCTTAAATTAAGTAAATTCGTCTTGTCCGAACGGCGTATGGGCAAATCGGTTAAGGGGTTAAACTGCGTTACAGACATATCTGATCATCATTCCTTGTTGTTACCTTGGATTGAAAAACTGGACGGCTGACGTGCTGTTACGTCACTTTCTGGACTTTTCAAAAGTCACTTGGACGTCTTCAATTAAAGTAATACTAATGGCTAGTTCCATGCGAACTTGTTTGTCTGTTACACGGCTGAAAATCGTTATGTTTGTTGGCCACCGTTTTTTTTTCGAAAAGTACGCTTTGCCTTATTCAAATGATGAGATATATCCTATAAAATAAATCAAATTTTTCCGCTCTTAACCCATTCGTGCCCAGCATCTCTTGCGTAAATTTTATTTGGTTGGCACCACTATTTTTAGAAGATTTAAGTTTAGTTCATTAATCATGAAAATGCATCATTTAAATAAAATAATTATTGCTTTTCTTTTTTACCGGTGTCAAAAACAGTGCTGAATGCACCTTTTGAAGCGTCCCTAAAAAGGGACGCTAGGCACTAATGGGTTAAATACTGGTAGCCAAAAATCGTAGTCCGTAAAAGAAAAACAAATTCACATGAAAATAGCCTAATCTGAATGACAGACAGTCCGTCCTGCCTCTGATTTCGGCTGGAGTTTTTTAAGATTCTGAAGATGGTTGATGTTTAAAATTTTATATCCAAGATGGCGGATGTGATGGCGGATACAGGGACAATGAAAAGCATTCCGTTACATTACGCTCAATGGAAACAAAAGTAGTTTGAAGAGTATTTTAATGGTATTACACTCTTTTGAACATTATAAAATTGACATTCATATATGAAGTATATCTGTGATATACATTCTGTAGAATCTGTAGTGCAAAGAATATTTGTCATTCATTTACAGGACCACACAAAGTATTTTATTACATAATAGTATAGGTGGACATTGCTTGGGGCGCATTTCAATTGTATTAAACTATTTAACGATTTATGAAATTACCATATGTTACTGAGGTTTGTTACAAGTAACTTCCTGTATAATAGAAATAAGACAGTATTTACAGGGACAAAAGTTTTCGGCTACTATACTGTATCCGAAATGCTGCATACTATTACACCAGGATCTGAATATTTTAAAAACTTCGTTATATTAGAACGCACCTCATTTCCTACGCCTGACGTGCTATTTCTTGCTTGTTACACAAGAGTGTAACATTTATTGTACCAAGGTCTGATTATTTAGGAAACTAACTTACAGTTCTAACAAACATCCTTTTCAACGTTTGATGCACAATTTCCAACTTGTTTTTAATTAAGAAAATATTCGGATTCTAATTGCTAAACAGAATAATAATAATAAAAATAAATTTTTATCAGGTTGATTAAATTTTATTTACTGTAACTTAAAAAAAGTGTCAGAATTTTGTCGATAGATGGCACTGCGCTGCTTAAAAACCATAATACTCAAATTAACTTCAAAATTATAAAGCTTCTTTCGCCAATTACATGGTTCGTACCGGTTTTGGAATTTTATGATGGGGAAATTCTTCGGTACCCGTATTTTCTTACGAAAAATCTCTGATTAAAAATGACGAAATTTTGCGGTTTTTAATTATTTCTATTTTTCTGTACAGAAACGATGGTATTTAACTTGGAAAATTATAAACATGTATTATAGTTATTTACTGCCGACTACAGTTTTTGACTTGCCGTTTTTGCGGTATTTTGATAACATTAGCTTTCCTTCTGCGATCTTTTAACGAAATTCGCTTTGTTTCTTAATTTGTCTCGGAAATTAAGCCCCACGTGGTGAGTAGAATATTTGAGTTTAGGAGCCATTGGCTCCTTAAGAATTTTGGGAGTCTGCACCTATAGTCAATACATATATTTAGCTAGATTATTTAAGCTTTTAATATTTGATTAATAACGCTATTTATGGATATTTCTTTAGAGAACATTCACTTTTTAATACATTCGACATCTACTGTTTATATTCATAAATTACTTTCATTGTTTATTTCATATAATGAATTGTCGTAGAATGGTAGAATCATTTTATGATCATTATAATTTATTTTATTTATCGAAATTTATAGAAGAGATCTAATGATCTTATTTACAAGAAACATAATAGTTTGTGATCCCCATATATTATCAGACATTAAATTTATTCAAAGTTATTCATTTTCAATGACTATTAAATAATAATGCGTTCTATATTTTTTCAATTGCTTTAATAGTTTTAATTGTAAAAATTAACTGATTAATAGCTCAAAAGAATAAAATATGATTGCTAAACATCTTTATATGCATGATTATGATTATATGTTAAATATTTATTCTGATTATTATTACAAAAAAATATTGTTCTATTATTTGGAATTACTTACAAAGCGAAAGGGATACAAAAGGCATTATACCTAATTTATATTCCGCAGTGCACTTCGGGGAAGAATTATTTCGTAAGACTTCGAAATCCTCAAAGGAAATGGGGATATTTTACATAGAAACATAAGCAAGAGGCTTTATTTCTTTGAATTGTGATTTCTTTGAAATAATATTTAATTTTACAGGCTTATACATTAAAACGAGCTTTATATATACAGGGTTATTCAGAATTATGTTTAAAAAATGTAAAGGCAGGTAGAGGGGACGTAATCGAGGGCCGTAGCTAGAAATAAATAATAGGGGGAAAAGGGGCTCATATTTTCTTTCTCTCTCCCCAACGCAGAAAGATAAATTAGTGCATATTCACACTGTAGTTACTATGTTTCTATTTAAACTGTTATGATAACTTCATTTTATGCTAAGAAAAGAATATGATGACGAAAGATTCGAGTGTATGTCTAGTAGACTTTTAAGCATCATGATAGTTTCATATGTGCAAATAACATGAGCGAGTGTTGAAAGACTTACTTTAGTTACAATTTAGGATTTCTGCATAACTGATAAAGGATCTCAAAACTAAACTGAATTATTGAACAGAATTTCATTTGGATATTTAGAATATAAATTCTTTTAGTGATCGTGAAGTCTCTTCCAGGGAAAGCTCAAAATGTTTTAGGAGTGGCTGGGCAACTCTTACCAAGTCTGCAACAAATAATCGTAAAAGTAATTTACTAGCACCAAATGATTGAAAATAAAGTCTATTTTTAAGTGATTTATACAATATTAGTTTAAGGAGCCATTTATTAGGTCTAAGAGATGTAAATTTTCCATGTGGGTGAAGAAAGTCCGGGACAGGATTCGAACCAGGGATGTATTAGCTGAAGCCGCCAATGATCTTCCAACTGAGCCATCCCGGACGCATTTTCAGAAAGAATCACGTTTTGAGCACCAGCCTTGGCGAGTTGGCGAAAGCAAGCACGTTCAGCTAACTGCATCACCAAACACAAGATAAACTAAGTTCAAATGTGTCATAAAACATATGATTAATAGAATTATATTTATTACAAGAGAATCTTTACTACTGTTTTTAATTAACTTCTCAATTTCTTCGAATATAGGGATTAAGGAAATGATATTTTTGAATTGAGAAAAAAAAACCTATGTTTAGATGTTTTGTGAAACTAGGAGTTTTTTAATCTGAAAAAGCTTTTTCTTTTAAACTATGTTTTAATCGTAAACAACGGTGAATAACATTTCCTCTCATTATAGTCTTTGCTTGATAACATTTACGGAAAAACAAATGAACAATAAACGCGATTTCTTTGTAGAAGGAAGGGTTGCTATTCGCTAGGCGTTTGACGTCACAAACAAGAAAGGTTGCGTAGCATTGACTTCATCTCCGTGCCAATCGTTGTTCTGGCGATAAGGTGCTCAAAACGTGACTCTTTCTGAAAATGCATCCCGGACACGAACACTAGCGGACTATTTCACCCAAAAAGTTCAGTTGGAAGAGCATTGGCGACTTCAGCCAATACATCATTGGTTCGAATCCTAACCCGGACTTTTTTCAGCCACACGTCTACACGGGAAAATTTACGTCTCTTAGAATTAATTTACCGATTGAAAAATCGTGTCATAAATTAATCTAGTACATTAATTAGGTCGTTCGAAAAACCGCGTCTGTTTAATAAAATCATTTTGTACAGAAAAAGTCTGCGAATTAATTACTAAACGTTAAATGTCGAAAATAAAACTAATAATTAAATGAATAGAATTTTTCGGTGCGAATTAATTATCCCAAACGCATATGACTTTCCGAACGCCTCCAAATACACCAACACGAATCCAAACTTGACACCATAAACAGATTCTACACCCTTTAATTTAACTTGAATCGAAATTTTCATGAAATCAGTATGATTAGTTTCCGAGAATTCAAAAGGAACCTATTTTAGGGACTGTATACAAATAAAAGATTACTTTTCGATGGTCGAAATGATGCATGCGAATGCCTATGTCACTTCTTTTACTGTATTATTTCTTGCTAATATGGCCATTTCAATCGCTTAATATAATTATATTATTCAAAATTTTGTTTCAATATCATGAGTAAAAAAAAATAATAATAATTATGCTTTTGTTCATTTCATAGACAGCTCCTTAAACTGCCATTTTGAATCGATGTTACTCAAAATTTAAAAACTATTTGGAAGAAAAATTTGAAATTGAGAATTTGCATAAAGCAGAGTAAATATAAATCTATCAAATTATAAATCTATATAAATATAAATTAATGAAAAAAAGTTGTAGGTTGCAATTTATATTTTTTATTTCTTACATTAATTTCGTAATTCATATTATAAAAGTAATAAAAAGCATTGTATTTAAATTTTAGTTTTTAGTTGTATAATCAAACACGAAAGTTATCACATAATCGTAGCTACCAATTATACGGATTTTTTCCACCACTAAAATTATTAAGAAATTTTCATCTTATTTTATCGTTGGAAATTGCTAGACTATAAATTATAGTACTACTCTGTTATCCCGTCGACCGGTTCCGCCAAATTATACAAATCGCCAAACTATTAGCCAAATCATACATATTGACGTAATTTTTATTTTAAATAATAAAAAAAACAAATAATTAGTAGAATATTAATAAAAAAAACAAATAAAAAGTCGAAATAAAAATCACTTAATGACGTTTTAAACACGTGTATCGTATTTAATGTCGTTGAATTGACATTCACGATCATCCATTATTGGCATTTAATCTTATAATTTGGCGATAGTATTTTGGTCGACGGGATAATAGAGTAGTACCGAAATTATTATAAGTGTTGGAAAATGTTATAACTGCTTTGGGTGAAGATTTCTAAAAAAAATTTAATGGTAGGAGAAATCCGTACAAATTGGCAACTATGCATTAGATATTAATTCATCATATATTAATAAAAATATGAAAACGTTAGCATTAGATGATTTAAAGTTTGAATATTTTTAATTCAAAAGCTTATGATACAAAATACTTGAAATTTCATTTCTAGATACGGTTTGTACCGAAGATTTAAAATATACAAGCAGAAACCCTTCGAATTCGACGAACAAAAATATTTATAACCGGCTGACTGAATTGATAAAAAATAACAAAAAGAGTTACAATAATTTGAATTAATATTTAATAAATATATTTCCAAAGTAGATATAAAGTTTGTCAGTTAACTTTTGTATGCAAATATTTGCGCTCTTTACTTAAAATTGTAATCTGCGTGCGGTTGCAATCCAGAAATTCACTTTTAGATGCACTCGCAATAAAATATTTTGTTTTTCAAATTAAAAATGCATTTCAATTTCACTATGACATCATTTTCACCCACTAAAACCATCTGAGATAAGCATGTTATTCTCAGCGTAGCAGAATGGAAAGCATATTGAAATGTAAAAGCGTTATGAGTAAAAATGCGTTATTGTGTATAGTGACTTCCTTTTCTGCTTAAAGATTTTATGATATTTTATGGATATGTCAGTTACTTTCTGTGAATAGTTCCATGATTCCTCGCATTTTCTAATTTTAATAATTTTTTGTTGGTAACTTCAATAGTTAATCTCTTGGGGACGATCTACACGTATACGGGCCGCAAGAAGGCTTAAGAATCCATGTTTATCCCCACCAGTAAAACTGTACTATAAAATTTGCCTTATTTAATCGGAGTATTATCTCGATTTAACCCCTTGAGGGGCAGTGGTTTAATAGATATACCACTTAATTTTAATTCCCAAACGTCACATTCGCACCGGAATTTTGTTAAAGAAAATTACGGTTTATTGAATGCGTGAAGTATAGCGTTTTCTTATTTACAAATAAAGTTGTTTTCAAATGCCGGTGTCAGTCATTAATTTCAATACTTAAGCAATGAATTTGCCCTGCCCCGCAAAGGGTTAAGAATGCACAAATTTCTATTTTAAAAAACCGGTGACAAAACATTAAAAAATTCGTAAAATGCTCCCGTCGCGAAGGGGTTAAAATTGACTCATTATTAGCTCAAAAGATTAAAGCGTCTCATTAATTAAAAATCTTATTTTAAAACATTTTCTTCATTACTACATGTTAAATATTTATTCAGATTATCATTACAAAAATTATATTTTTATTACTTCTACTGCTTACGAATCAAACAACTTGAGAAATGCACCACATTCTGATTTGTATTCAAACATATGCTTCTGCGAGAAATGATTTCGTATCACTTCGATATTCCCGACAAGATATAGGATATTTTTTTTGAAATATAAACAACTACTTTAAATCTTTGAGTTATGTTTCGTTTGAAATGATTTTTTATTTTTACATGCGAAAATAGATATAGTCACGTGCATTGTTTATGTATGTATTTCTTATGAACAGATATTCTGCAGTGTTTTAATATTTATAGCGTTCTTCTATGTTTGAATTATGATTCGTCTACTGAAATGGTCCAATTTATGAGCTCATATAGTTCTTTCAAGAGTGTTATTTATGTACATATCTCTCATGAGATGTTTCTATTCATAAAACACGTTTATTGCATTTTTTGTTTATTGCATAAAAGAGTTATATAATGGTAATAAATATTTTTGGGTAAACCAGAGTTACCATCCTCCTGCTGTTTTTAAAATAAGAAAACTTTTTTAATGCAGAACATTTAATTAGAAATATCTGGAAGTCAATAAAACAAGATGGAACTCATCGAATAACGATGGAAAAAGACAGGTTTAACAAACAGCTGTTTCGTTGATTTTTAATAAACCTACAAAATTCGTTACAATAAAAATGGATTGTTAGCCTAACTCTTGAAATTTGCGAATTGTCAATAAGGAAACAGTTTGGGGAAAATCTCACTGACTGTAGGTACGTTGGAAATTAAAAAGAGATCTTTATTAGTACCAGACTTATTAAACTATAAACTATAAACTAAAAAGTTATTAAAGTAATTAGTATTCATGTAAGACTTCCTGATGATTATATTATATTAAAATAAATTGCATTAACCCTTTGCTCCCCAGTGGTTTAGGTCTTAAACCACCGATCTTTAATTCGTATATTTCAGTTCCCACCAGAAAATTAAAACAACAATATTTGCTTTAATCAATAACAGAGCATTCCATATTTAAATAAAACGAAATTAGCCATTGAATTTTTCTGGTGTGAAATGAACTACATAATTTCTAGAACGTGTTCTGGCATGGGAAGTAAAGGGTTAAAAGAAGTGGTGTCAAAAATAAATAAAAAATGTAAAAATAGGAAGCTAAAATATTCACTCATAGAATAATTAATGTATAATGGTAATTATAATACACCAGTAAAAATTAATATCTGTTTTTGCCATTATTTATGACTAACGTTTTTCACAAAGTTCTTAAATAAAGCAAAAATTTCTGTTGTAGTTCACTGATGGTAGCTTGTACAGAAATAGGCAACCCATGCAAAAACGGGTACAGTTGAAGCTTTACTTCTTCATGTACGTATGAGTCCCTCATCATTTGCCCTCTATATCCCAAACGCCCGAGATATTTTGAGATATTTTAATTCGTATATCCCAATTTCCACCAGAAAATTAAAATAGCAATATTGGTATTAGTTCCAATAGTACAAGCACACATTCCGGATTTAACCCATTAGTGCCTAGCGTCCCTTTTTAGGGACGCTCCAAAAGGTGCATTCAGCGCTGTGTTTGACACCGGTAAAAAAGAAAAGCAATAATTATTTTATCTAAATGATGCGTTTTCGTGATTAATGAACTAAACTTAAATCTTCTAAAAATAGTGGTGCCAACCAAATAAAATTTATGCAAAAGATGCTGGGCACGAATGGGTTAAATAAACCGTAATTAGCCACTGAAAGTCTCTGGTGTAAAGTCCGATTTTCTGAACTACATAATTTCTAGAACGTGTTTTATCATGGGGATTAAAGGATTAATTGTTCTATTGTTCCTCACATTTGCTAATTTTAGTTTTTCCCCGTTAGTAACTTCAATAATTAAAATTAACTCATTACTAGCTCAAAATATTGAAACGTCTCATTAGTTTAAAACCTTGTTTTAAAACATTTTTTCATTATTATATGTTAAATTCAGATTATCATTACAACAACTGAATTTTTATTATTTCAACTGCTCACGAATCAAACAGCATGAGAAATGCACCATATCCTAGTTTGCACTCAAACATACACTTCTGCGAGAAATGATTCCGTATCACTTCGATATTCTCGAAAAGAAATAGGATATTTTCTTTGAAATATAAACAACCACTTTAACCCTTAAATGCATAGGATAGAACGCGTTCCAAAAAATGCGCAATTCAAAGAATCAGAATTCATACCAGAAAAATCAAAATAGTAAATTTTTCTTTATTTAATTACGAATGGTCTGTCATTAAGTAAAGTGAAAATTGCTCTTTTAAATTTCTGGTGAGAATACGGAATATGTGAATAAAACCCCCAATAAATCGGGAACACTTTCGGGAGACGAAAATGATACAATATGCATTTAAGGGTTAAATCATTGAATTATGGTTCGTTTGAAATGATTTTCATTTTTACACGCTAAAACGGATATAGTCACGTGCATTGTTTATGTATATATCTCTTATGAACAGGCATATTCTGCAGTGTTTTAATATTTATAGCGTACTTCTACGTTTGAATTATGGTTCGTCTTCTAAAATGCTCCTTTTAATGAGCTCGTATAGTTCTTTGAAGCAGGTGTTTTATGAACTCTCATGAGATATTTCTATTCATAAAATAGGTTTATTGTATAAAACAGTTATTGTGTAATTGTAATAAATATATTTTTAGCTAAATCAGAATTGTCAACCTCTGACTTTAATTAACCCTTTGCGGCGCAGAACAAATTCATTGCTTAAGTGTTGAAATTAATGACTGACACCGGAATTTGAAAACAACTTTATTTATAAATAAGAAAACATTATATCTCACGCATTCAATAAATCGTATTTTTTTCAAAACAAAATTCCGGTGCCAATGTGGCGTTTGGGAATAAAAGTTAAGTGGTATATCTATGAAAAAACCGCGCCGCAAGGGGTTAACCCATTATTGCCTAGCGTCCCTTTTTAGGGACGCTTCAAAAGGTGTATTCAGCACTGTTTTTGACACCGGTAAAAGAGAAAAGCAATAATTATTTTATTTAAATGATGCATTTTCGTGATTAATGAACTAAACTTAAATCTTCTAAAAATAGTGGTGCCAACCAAATAAAATTTACGCAAAAAATGCCGGGTACGAATGGGTTAAATTAACGACATAACTGATGAATATTTTTTGAAAAAAAAAAAATTCAAATAATGCTTATATTTTTGCGTCTTTTAGAGAATTTTTAATATTTTATCACCGTTTTTTCAAAAAGGAAATTTTTGCATAATTGAATCAGAAAAATGCTCGGGTTAAATAATGCAAAATTTACAATAAAAATTTACGGGGGAGAATAATAAATCATGATTGGCAAAAACACATTGCCGTATGCGTGCTGACAAGTCAGGGAAGCGGTTAAAAAGATATACTTAGATCCAGAAAATTTGTTAAATTAGAAGTATTTGGCATTAACCCATTCGTGCCCAGCATCTTTTACGTAAATTTTATTTGGTTGGCACCACTATTTTTAGAAGATTTAAGTTTAGTTCATTAATCACGAAAATGCATCATTTAAATAAAATAATTATTGCTTTTCTTTTTTACCGGTGTCAAAAACAGTGCTGAATGCACCTTTTGAAGGGTCCGGAAAAAGGGACGCTAGGCACTAATGGGTTAAAAGATAGAAATGTCGGACTAATTAAAAATCTTACGTTAAAACATTTTCTTTAGTATTACATGTTAAATATTTATTTAGATTATCATTGCAAAAATTGCATTTTTACTATTTCAACTGCTTACGAATCAAACAGCATGAGAAATTCTCTGCATCCTAATTTGTATTTAAACATATACTTCTGCAAGGAATGATTTCGTATCGCTTCGATAGTCTCGAGAAGAAATAGGATATTTTCTTTGAAATATAAACAACTATTTTAAATTTTTGAATTATGGTTCGTTTGAAATGATTTTTATTCTTACACGCTAAACCAGGATATAGTCACGTGCATTGTTTTTGTAAATATTTCTTACGAACAGACATTCTGCGGTGTTTTAATACTACTACCTACTTCTATATTTGAATTATGATTCGTCTTCTGAAATGGTCCATTTTATGAGCTCGTATAGTTTTTACAAGCGAGTTATTTATGTACTTAACCCTGATGAGATGTTTCTATTCATAACCTATATTTATTGCATTTTCTGTTTATTGCATAAAAGAATTATTGTATATTATTGTATAATGGTAATTATGATATATCGGTAAAAATTAATATCTGTTTTTTTCCATTATTTATGACGGAAGTTTTTCACAAACAAAGAGTTTAAATAGTTCACTGATGGTATTTTGCCCAGAAATAAGCAACCCCTGCAAACGCTGCTGTAGTTGAAGCATCACCACTTCATGTATATATGAGTCCCTCTTCATTAACAGCTCTGTTGTTCCTAAAATTTTCTAATTTCAGATGTTTTCCATAATAACCTCAAAATTTAAAATTGAGTCATTACTAGCTCAATATATTATAACGTGTCTTTTCTTAAAAACCTTATTGAAAAACATTTTCTTCATTATTACACATTAAATATTTATTCAGATTATCATTACAACAATTGTATTTTTACTATTTTAACTGCTTACGATTCAAACAGCACGAGAAATGCACCACATCCTAATTTGTATTCAAACATATACTTCTGCGAGAAATGATTCCATATCACTTCGATATTCTCGACAAGAAATAGGATATTTTCTTCGAAATAGAAACACCTACTTTAAATCTTTGAATTATGGTTCGTCTGAAATGATTATTTTTACATGCTAAAACAGATATAGTCACTATCTTATGACTAGACATTCTGCAGTGTTTTAATATTTATAGCGTTCTTCTATGTTTGAATTATGATTCGTCTTCTGAAATGGCCCATTTTATGAGCTCGTATAGCTCTTTCAAGCGAGTTATTTATGTACTTATCTCTCATGAGATGTTTCTGTTCTTAAAACATATATATTGCATAAAATAATTATTGTATAATGGTAATTATAATACACGAAAAAAATTAATATCTGTTTTTGCCATTATTTATGACTGAAGTTCTTCACAAACAATGAGTTTAAGGGGGCTCAGGGGTTGATCGATACGGAAAAAACATGTAAACAGAGCTCTCGCTTCGAGTCTATATAAAAACAGAAGTATTCAGTGTAATTAATTTAAACTTTCTGATATTTTAAAGGTATGTTTGTAGTCTTATAAAATTATAAAATGAAGTACTTCAATGTAATATAATAAGAAATATAGCAAAATTTGTGTAACACAATTTTCGAAAAAAAAAAAATTGGTTGCCTGTAAAGTCGGTATACGGGCGAAAGTTTTACGTGACAACGACTTTGAGTTGTAAAATAATTTTAATGTGAATATTCATTCGTATAGTAGGAAGAAGGATGAAATAATAGTAACAATTTAAAACATTTATTTATACAAAGAATTATATTTAAAACATTAATTTATACAAAGAATCTCGCACTGAGTTTCATATTAACAAAATTTTATTTTTACCTTTACACATACATACGTATTTATATACAAATATACATACAATAACTTGCAATAGATTGTGTTTGTTAAACAAATTTTACTTCATGTTTATTGATGTCAAATGTTGAATTTTGTAAACAGCATATTAAAGAATTTTTCAATGAGCAGAATATAACTAAAGTAAAATGGCTTTCACTAATCACATATCATTAGTTTTCCATAATATACCACCGAATTACGAAATAAACTACACTTATTTTCTTTGTACTTTATACTAATAACTAATACATAACGTATTTCGTCTTAGTTTGATACTATCTAAAATTCCTATTAAGCACCGCCCCTTCCTTGCAGCGAATTCACATTCACGTTCAGAAAATGGTCCCACAAGTGACCGGAAAAAGTTAAGAGAAAAGTGAGCGCGTATCGTGAGCGGAGCGTAACGTAACGTAACACAGTTTCTTGAAGTGTCTCCCGGCAAACCAATTTACAAGACGTTGTCACGTCAAAAAAATATGTGTTATATCACCAACACCAAGATATCTTAACGTTGAATTGACTTAAGAATTTTTGCTTTAAAATGATCAGGAAACTTTACTCTATAGAATGAATTAAGGATATAACAATCACTCCAAAAAAAAACATTATTAAAAAAACTCTAACATAAAATTTTTAAAAAACCCTAAAAAATACAATTTTTTTTTCATTAAAAATACTCAAAATATTAAACTATCTGAACTATATTAATTCATTCTCTAGATAGTGATGTTATATGCAAGCACAAAAAAATAAGCCATTCCATCAAATAGTTTTTTTTAAATCTTGGTGTTAGTCGTCAAAAATCAAATTTTGAGAAAACGCGACTTAAAGTTGAAATTATATGGGTGCGGCTATGAAAGTGTCGATACATAAATGCTTATAACTTCGTTAAAAATGCTAATATTTTTATGCGATTTTTTGCATTGAGTTAAGAATTAATTCAATAATCAAACTAGATCATAAAAAAAATCGATTTTTTGAAAAGTTTTTATCTCCTGAGCCCTCTTAAATAAAGCAAAAATTTCTATTGAAGTTCAAGATAGTTTACCCAGAAATTAGCATCTCCTGCAAAAGCGGTTACAGTTGAAGCTTCATTACTTCATGTATATATGAGTTCCTCTTCATTAACTCCTTTAGGCCGAGCGACACGTATACCTGCCGCAAAATGGCTTAAGAAATCCTTGTTTAACCCCACCGGTAAAATTTTACTACAAAATTTGCCTTATTGAATTGAAGCATTTTCGCGATTGAAAAAGGCACAAATTTCTGTGTTTAAAAACGGGTGACAAATCATTTAATATTTCGTAAAAGGTTTCCGTCACGAAAGGGTTAATAGTTCTATTATTCCTAACATTATCTAATTTTAGTTTTTTTTCCCGTTAGTAACTTCAATAATTAAAATTAGCTCATTACTAGCTCAAAATATTGAAACGTCTCATTGGTTTAAAACCTTGTTTTAAAACATTTTTTCATTATTATATGTAAAATTCAGATTATCATTACAAAAATTATTATTATTTCTACTACTTACGAATCAAACAGCATGACAAATGCACCACATCCTAATTTGTATTCAAATATACACTTCTGCAAGAAATGATTTCGTATCACTTCGATATTCTCGAGAAGAAATAGGATATTTTCTTTGAAATATAAACAACTACTTTAAATCTTTTGAATTATGGCTCGTTTGAAATGATTTTTGTTTTTATAGGCTAAAATAGTTATAGTCACGTGCATGGTTTATGTATGTATTTCTTATAAACAGACATTCTGCAGTGTTTTAATATTTATAGCGTTCTTGTACGTTTGAATTATGGTTCGTCTTTTATAATGGTCCATTTTATGAGCTCGTATAGTTTTCTTGAAGCAGGTTATTTATGTACCTATCTCTCATGAGATGTTTCTATTCATAAAATATGTTTATTGCATTTTCTTTGCTTATTGCATAAAAGAATTTTTATATAATGGTAATAAATATTTTTATTAGTGCCAGACTTATTACATAGACAGTAATTAATATTCAAATAACACGTCTCGCCGATTATATTATATTAATTTTTTTTAAAGTAGTAGGGTAACATCCTCAGTAATTGGCATGCACCAGTGATTGACACATCCTACAAACATGTCCTAAAATAAGATTTATATCCAGTCTTTTAAAAATGCAAGACCATATACCATTTATGCTCATTTAAGTTAAATATTATAACTTTGATTTATGCTACTAGATGACAATAGTGCCTAGGAAAGAGAAATAATTATGGCTTGTATCAAATTAGCCATTTTTGTTGCAAATGCTTCTTCTTTGGACTAAGGAAGGCATGCTTTTCAATTCATTATTATCTGATTTATAATATATTTTAAATTTTAATTGACAATAGTTTTGTTTATTTAAAAAGGGTTACTTTAATTGTGTAAAAGTATTTTCGACACAAATATTTGGATTTCTGATTTAATGATAAATGCCAATTAATGGGGCTTCAATTTTGCTAGTTCCAAGTAAATTTGCACCTATTCCAATTACAAGGAATTCTCAAGGAATTTGAGATTAAACCACTTATTTTGGAAGTACTTTTAAAGTTATAGACTAATTTTGTTTATAATTTGTTTTTATTTGAAAATATGAAATATTATCAGTAATTGGAATCCATTAAAGCTTCATATGACGATTACTGGGGACAGCGTGCCAATTATTGGGTATTAATATAAGTATATTGTATTGTTTTAAAGTGTTCACATTTCAGAATAACATGCTGACTTCTTACTCTCAAAAACATGAAATATGGCATCTTCATCTACAGTAATTCATTTAAAGCGATTAAATCCAATGCAAAATTTAAAGTTTTTTTTAAAATATAAACATGTGCCAATTACTGGATCAGAAAGAGTCATACATTGGTGCCCTAGGTGCCAATTACTGGTGATTTCAGCAAATTTTTATAAATATATTTTTATAAAAATACTTTTTCATTTTTTTTGCTTTTAGTGGGCAAAATAGATGCACAGATATGCATTCTTTGATTTAAAAATATTTCCAAGTAAATATCTTATTTCTTTGTAATGAAAATTGAAGTATGTTTAAAGACAAATTCTTAATGTGCCAATTATTGGGGATATTACCCTACCAAAAAATAAAATTGTAAAATTAGAATGGTTATGTAAATACCCATAGAGTGAAAAGAAAGAATAGAGAGAGGTTGAGGGTTACACCAAACATTTAACCCTAAAATTCACTACATTAATCCCAAGTACCGTAATTTCGGGTGTATAAGCCGCGGATCAAACAATTCTTTTTGGACCCAGAAATCTTATTTAGTGATTGAAGACAAATATTTACGGCGATCTAAGTAGTTACACTTATTTCTTAAAAAAATCTGGGTCGAAAAACAGTTGTTTGATCCGCGGCTTATACACCCGAAATTATGGTACAATCAAAGAAGAAGAAAACTTTTAATAATACAATTTTATAGTCATAATACAATGAAATGTTACTTTAGAATGCTTAAATATATGCAGATCATTTTCATTTAGAGAAAAAATGCAATCTGATGTCAAAGAACTCGGCTCCTGTTCCACGTGATTATTTTGTTTGGGCCGAATGATGGCATTTTTAATTTAAGCAATAACGCACATTATATTACATTCCGATTTTATGGCATGCTGCACCTCTATCTGTCTTTTGCATCCATGTTAAATACTATTGTAACAACCACAAAAGCGAACATAACTACTCTTTTCTACATACTTGCTACTCATTTAAACATAAGCAATACTAACAAACCACAAAAAAGAACTTTTTTGAAAAATTATTACATAAAGTGATTATGTACGCACCATTTCTGAACAAGTTCATACACACAAATTTTTCTACAGAAGCTAA
This sequence comes from Maratus speculifer, assembly GCA_964019185.1. Lineage (NCBI taxonomy): Eukaryota > Metazoa > Arthropoda > Arachnida > Araneae > Salticidae > Maratus > Maratus speculifer. Next base: position 229,380,933 of record OZ025300.1, read on the forward strand.
CCAGTTGAGTACTAGCCGGAAACGTGATAAGTGACATTATAACATTATATCTAAAACCAGTGTTGAATGATTTTATACTTTTTAACGAAACCTTTCCAAACAAGCCTAATACTGGGGATCACATGTACTTTCCAACAAAGTTAAAAACTGCTTATGCATTCGGTTTGTCTATTTGTCTGCCATCTATCCACGCTCTAACTCCCATAAATATACTCGGATTTTCATGTAATTGATAAAGATTATTTAGGGTCAACAAATAAAGTTTAGTATTGCATATAAAGTACGTACGATTAATGGCTATAGGGACACTTAAAATAATTCGATTGCATTATGGTATGCGGGGGAAAATCATTTAGAGAGCATTTTAATGACATTACGCTATTTTAAATCTATTGAAAATGATATAAATCATTGAATTCCATTATGATCACGTTAAAACAAGACTTTCATAGCCTTTTTTAACAACTTACAGGGACACACAAAAGAAATCAATTTTTCATAATAATTGTTGGAGAGCAAGTTTTAAAATTTGCTATAAGCTTTTAAATTTAATTACTTTTTTGTATATTACTCTTTAAATATAAATCCTATACCTCATACAAAGGGCTGCACAAAAGTATTCTCATACCAATTTCCTTATTAAAAGGAAATTGCTGAATGGGAATTGTCCGAAATATGTGTATATCTCTTAACCCTTTAACGTTCATTGGTTTCGCCACGAAACCACAGAATTTTAATTCCGATACGCAACACTGACACCGGTATTTTTATCTAAAAATATCCCTTTTATTTTGTATGTGAAAAATCACGTTTTCTTATTTAGAAATATATTTGTTCTTAATTACCGGTGTCATTCATTTATTTCGACATCTTAGCAATGAAAATGCTATGATCGTTAAAGGGTTAAATGAACTAAATTTTGGAATGTATGTTTTGAATAGATACAATTATCTATATCATATACAGGGCAGCTAAAAAACCAGATAATTTTCCGATTGTAGATAGAAGCAGCTGAAATGTGTTTTAAAATGCGTTATACATTTCCATATGGTGAAATGAGACGTAATATTTTAATTTTTAAACAGTGTAGTTTTGAATAATGCTTACTTAAAAGGCGATTAAAAAATCAATTATAGATGTTAAAATTTAATTTTATTTAAAAATCTTAGTACTTTCAGACCTTTTCCAAACAGGTTCTTCCTCAGAGAATTTTTTTTTCTTATTCTGTCTTATATTTTATTAGTATTTACAGTGTAGTTTTGTTACGTTATTCTGAATGTGTTGGGAAGTGTTTCATAATTTATGCTTGACGCATGTTTTTTTCTTTCTTGTTTTATTTCCATATATGTATTTTATCATAACCCTTTATTTGAAATTAATGCTAAGGTGCAAAATATGTTTTTAAGACTGATGTGATTGATCATTACTTCAAAGTGACTATCATTTGGCACTGTCTTGTAAAGTCCCCCACAGTGCCACATAAAAGGCTTTTAGAAATGTAAATTTATCACAATATCCTCTTAAAAGACCTGTTGCTTAATAGAAACAGTGCCAGAAAAATTATTAAATAATGGAGAACAAAACATCAGAAAATCTATATTCCGATTTGAGGAAACAGATTAGTCCATTAAATAAATTACTCAGAAAAATTTTAGAAAATCCCTCAGAGCAAAAAAAAAAAAAAATAAATAAATAAAAATAATAAAAATAAATAAAAATAAAAATAAAAATAAGTAAAATAAATAAATAAATAAAAAATAAATAAAAATTAAGAAATATTTTTTTCGAGTATATATCAGGTTTTCAGGTTTCTAAAAGTAAAGGACGTCTTTCGAAATCGTGGTTAAATCGAAAGACGTTTTTGTATATTTTAGAAAGATTTGTATATTTTGTAATTTTTTTATTGTATATTTTGTTCAGATATATTTTCGTAAACTAGAAAACATTTTTTTTTTTTTTTTTTTTTTTTTTTTTTTTTTTTTTTTTTTTTGTAATGTACAAATTATATTACATAAAATACTTCGCTAGAAAAATAATTCAAAATACATAATAATCATGTTCTGATTTTAAAAAATATTTTTGTTTTTAAAATAATAGAAAAATATACATTCAATGTTATAAAATGTATTATATTCTTTTATGAGAACCCAAAAAGAAGTTCCAATATATTAATTTATCCTGAAATTGCTCAAAAAAAAAATAATATGTCTGCTACATTGCTCTCCAAACACGTTGATTGCAGATGAATCATTGCTAATAAATCCGTTGGACTCGAGAGCAATTAAGACATAACTGTAGATGTGTTCCTGTTTCACATAACAAGTAAGATGGAAATTTAGGTCATTCGATATTTATTGAAAATATAGAGTACTTTCGAGAGTTTATGAACAGCTTTGAAAAAGTTTGAGAATATGAATCTGGATTCAGACGACAAAATTCCCTATTGAATGGTAAAAATGTTCCCAATTCCTGTTTTATGAAGGTAAGTGGTTCATATTTCAGTATTATTTTAAATATGAGAAATCCCATTTCCTTTTAAATATAAGTCTAATGAATAGGTTAAGTGTAAATGGAAATCCAGAATTCCAGCTTTTAAGTAACTTTATATTTAATAATTTCAAACTAAATAATATTTAACCCTTAGGAGTGCTAGTAACTAAGTGCGGAATTTCCCTTGATAATGTTACGCCTATAGACGTTTGATGCATTTTTTATATTCAAAATATCTTTTCGGAAAATTAATCTTCAACTTCTTTTTTCAGTATTCTCTTCGTCTTCGACCTATATCTAAAATCATCTTATTTGTCCTATATCCAAAATTTGAAGCTTAACGGTTAATTCTGCGTAAAAAACCATTGACCTAAATTAAGGGGGGTTACCCCCCATTTCCACATTTTATGCTTAACCAAAGAACAACCAATATTAATTATGGAACCGCTTTATCAGAATGATCCGATATCTAAAATTTGAAAAACACGTTTATCTAAATAATAGGGGGATAGCCTCCCGTTCCGCTCATATTTTTATTCAATAAAGTTCCATTACTAATCATGGAGGCACTTTATCAAAATCATCCTAAATCTAAAACTTTAATGAAATCTGTTAATACTGCATGAGAAACCCATTTATTTAAATTAAGGAAAGATTAGCCCTAATTTCTCCCCTTTTACCTAACCAAAGAAATCCCAAAACTAATCATGGAGGCGCCACATCAGAATTATCCTACATGTAAAATTTGAATGAAATCTGATACTTCTGCTTAAAACTTTATCTGCTCAATAACTTTTCAGAGTTTAAATTGACTTAACCCTTTACGATGCAGTGTTGCCTGTCTGGCAACACCTAATTTTAATTCCAGACTTGCAATTGGCACCAATAATATTTTAACAAAATCTCGCTTTTACAACAAAAGCTTAAATTAAGGAGTTCTTGATCTCTTAAAAAGTCGTTTGTAAATTCCGGTGTCAGTCGATAATTTCTCATTTTACTAATAGAATTTGTCCGAGCCGGAAAGGGTTAAATCTTATATAAGCTACTGGAGTTATAAGCCTGTGGCAAATAAGTTGATCTGTTGTAATAGAGATATGTAATCCTCGAACAACAAAAGAAAAGTCTTAAAAATAATGCATACATGCTCTAAATTATGCTACGACTACGAAAAATATCGAGAAAAATATAAAGAAAATGACAATATCTGATTATAAAAAATGAACCTTATCTATACATACCCTTTCAGAATCCAAATTGAATTAAATTTTATTCAAATCACTGCAGTTATAAAAATACTGCAAAACATTTATAAAATTAAGGCTGGCTTATAGAACTACGATTTATATGTTCTAGCTAACAGGAATAAGCAGACGACAAAAATCAAAATCGAAAGCGTCGAATACCGATTCCATTCTGTCGGAAGTTTTGACAAGAAAACATTTAATAAATCTCTGGAAAAGATAAACAAGAAATAAATATTTTCTCCTAAACTCAAATAGTTTATGCGTTAATACTTCTCTGAAACTTTTTCTAATGGAATATTTCCTGAAATCTCTAATACGAAATTCACTTTAATTTGATGTCGCATCAGGTATTCGACGTTTCACCTCTTTCATAAATATAAAAGTTTAATGTTAGTTTTGAAAGTGACTGTTTGATTTCGATGAGGGAAGAATGGAAAGCCCTTAAATACATTTCTTGTGATACTATTGTATAAATCAAATACTTTCTAATAAATTAATATTTATTTTTATGTGAATACATTTTCTGAAAGTATTTAAGACGGAATTTTTATTGAAAACTTTGATATGAGATTCTTTGTAATTTTCTGTATGTTCTGTATGCAGTATATACAGGATTTTTTAAATTGTTTTTTTATCCATGCAAGTTTGACATGATAGTCCAAGAGAAGACAACACAAAAACCTAAGGTATCGAGCATAAGGGAAAAAATGCTCACAAAAATAATGCATAAATATCCTAAATTATATTGGGACAGCCAAAAATATTCTACAAAATGTAAAGAAAATGGCGCTATCTGAAGGCAAAGCATGGTCTTATCTATTCATGTCCTTTCAGAATCTAAACTGACTTAAATTTTATTTAACCCTTTGCGGGTCAGGGCAAATTCATTGCTTAAGTATTGAAATTAATGACTGACACCGGAATTCAAAAACAACTTTATTTGTAAATAAGAAAACGCTATACTTGACGCATTCAATAAACCGTAATTTTCTTTAACCCTTTGCGGCGCAGTGGTTTCAAAGATATACCACTTAATTTTAATTCCTAAACGCCACATTGGCACCGGAATTTTGTTTTAAAAAATTACGGTTTATTGAATGCGTGAAATATACCGTTTTCATATTTCCAAATAAAGTTGTATTCAAATTCCGGTGTCAGTCATTAATTTCAACACTTAAGCAATGAATTCGCCCTGCGCCGCAAAGGGTTAACAAAATTCCGGTGCAAATGTGGCGTTTGGGAATTAAAATTAAGTGGTATATCTATGAAACCACCGCCCCGCAAGGGGTTAAACCACTGCAATTATAAGGATATGACAAATAAGTTAATATTTTGTAATACAGATAAATAATCCTTGATCAAAAAATATTAAAAATAATACATACTTATTGTAATTATATTAGAACAACGAAAAATGCCACAAAAAATATAAAGAAAATGACTCTATCTGTATACAAAAAAATAACCTTATCTACACATATCCTTTCAGATTCCAAATTGACTTAAATCTTATTAAAGTCACTTCAATTATAAAAATACTGCGAAGCATTTGTAAATTTATGGTGGCTTATAGAACCACGATTTATCAATTCTAGCTTACAGGAATAAGCAGACGACAAAAATCAATATCGAATGCGTCGAATACCGATTCCATTCTGTCGGAAGTTTTGCCAAGAAATCCTTTAATAAATCTCTGGAAAAGATAAACAAGAAATAATTATTTTATCCTATACTCAGTTTTATGCGTTAATACTTCTCTGAAAGTATTTCTAATAGGATATTTCGAGAAAGCTTTAATACAAAATTCACTTTAATTTGATGTCGCATTAGGTATTCGATGTTTTACCTCTTTCATAAATATGAAAGTTTGATGTTAATTTCGAAATTGACTGTTTGGTTTATATGAGGGAAGAATGGAGACCAGCAAATATATTTCTTGCGATACCAGTGTATATATCAAATACTTTCTAATAAATTAATATTTATTTTTATGCGAATACATTTTCTGAATGTATTTATGATAGAATTTTTATTGAAAATAGGAGATGTGCTGTAATTTCCTGCAGGTCCTGTACACAATATATACTAGATTTTTTAAATTGTTTTCGTATCCATGAAAATTTGACATGATAATGCAAGAGTCGACAGCAAAAAAATCTAAGGTATCGAGCACAAGAGAAAAAAATAAATCCTCGTCAAAATATATTCACAAAAATAATAGTTTAATATCCTAAATTACATTAGGACAGTGAAAAATATTACATAAAATGCAAAGAAAATGACGCTATCTGAGAGCAAAGTATGATCTTATCTATTCATATCCTTTCAGAATCTAAACTGATCAGCTTAAATCTTATTTAAGCCACTGCAATTATAAACATAAGGGAAATAAGTTAATCTGTTGTATTACAGATAAATAATCCATGAACAACAACAAAAAAGTTTTAAAAATAATACATACTTATCATAATTATATTAGGGCAACGAACATTATCACAAAAATATAAAGAAAATGGATCTATCTATAAACAAAAAATGAACCTTATAGGCACATACCCTTTCAGAATCCAAATTGACTTAAATCTTTTAAGTGGTCATTATCCATTAAGGGGGCTCAGGGGTTAAAAACTTTTCAAAAAAATCGATTTTTTAATGATCTAATTTGATTATTCAATTAATTCTAAACTCAATGCAGAAAACAGCATAAAAATATTTGCATTTTTAACGGAGTTATAAGCATTTATGCATCAACACTTTCATAGCCGCATGCATATAATTTAAACTTTAGGTCGCGTTTTCTCAAAACTTCATTTTTGATGACTAACACCAAGATTTAAAAAAAAAAACTATTTGATGGAATGGCTTAGATTTTTTTTGCATGCACATATCATTATCTAGCGAATGAATTAGTTTATTTTAGATCGTTTAATATTTTGAGTATTTTTAATAAAAAAAAATTGTACTTTTTAGGGGTTTTTTGAATTTTTAACTTTGAGAGATTTTTTTAATTATGTTTTTTAAAGTGATAGTTATATCCTTAATTCATTCTCTAGATAATAATATTATATGCTTGCAAAAAAAAAAAAAAAAAAAAAAAGCCATTCCATCAAATAGTTCTTTTTTAACCCTTTAATTCCCATGCCAGAACACGTTCTAGAAATTATGTAGTTCATTTCACACCAGAAAAATTCAATGGCTAATTTCGTTTTATTTAAATATGGAATGTTCTGTTATTGATTAAAGCAAATATTGTTGTTTTAATTTTCTGGTGGGAACTGAAATATACGAATTAAAGATCGGTGGTTTAAGACCTAAACCACTGGGGAGCAAAGGGTTAAATCTTGGTGTTAGTCTTTAAAAACCAAGTTTTGAGAAAACGCGACTTAAAGTTGAAATTATACGGATGTGGCTATGAAAGTATTGATACATAAATGCTTATAACTCCGTTAAAAATGCTAATATTTTTATGCGGTTTTTTGCATTGAGTTAAGAATTAATTGAATAATCAAACTAGATCATAAAAAATCGATTTTTTGAAAAGTTTTCAACCCCTGAGCCCCTTTAAGTGGTTACTTAATGGTCGCATTAAATTACGGTTTAAAAATTCAAATTCATTATTGCCACCACTTTTTTAAAAAAATCATCTTATTTAATGACAAGTAACATGATACCAGAATAAAACTGATGCTAATCAAACAATACTGAATAAAAGTCGTGAAGCTTGCAGCCCGTGAATGTCTCGGGTGCGGCAATTAAGTGGTTAAGTCACTACAGTTATAAAAATAATGCGAAACATTTATAAATTTAAGGCTGGCTTATAGAACTACGATTTATCTATTCTAGCTGACAGGAATAAACAGACGGCAAAAATAATTACCGAATGCGTCGAATACAGATACCATTCTGTCGGAAGTTTTGCCAAGAAATCATTTAATAAATCTCTGGAAAAGGTAAACAAGAAATAACTAAGTATTTTCTCCTAAACTCAAATGGTTTTATACGTTAATGCTTCTCTGAAAGTATTTCTAATGGGATATTTCCAAAAACCTTTAATACAAAATTCACTTTAGTTTGATGTCGCATCAGATATTCGATGTTTTAACTCGTTCATAAATATGAAAGTTTGATGTTAGTTTTGAAATTGACTGTTCGGTATCGATGAGGGAAGAATGGAGAGCCAGGAAATATATTTCTTGTGATACCATTGTACACTGGTGAAATAATTTAAGAAAATTTGTATATTTTATCAAATTGAATGAAAAGAACTGAATTCAAGGAAAAACCCCTGCTTCTAAATAGAAATGCAAATCTTGTACGGCAAATACGTAAGCGTATACGTGTGTGTAGGCAGAGCCAGCAGAAAACACGCTTTATAAGTGCGTGGAGAGTAAGACAAATTGCATTAGCTAGGACAACTCTGCGAATTTTTTTGGCGTTATCGTGCAGTAATCAGTTAAATACACATCGGAATAGCCAATAGGAGTAACCACCAACGTTTAGATGATGGAATGAGGTGGTGAATTGTGGGGAGGCTAGAGGCAGGCCAATCGCAAGTCCAGATAAGCAGATAGTTTAATTTAACGTTCAGGTCATGTGTAACCTATGCAAAGAGTTCAAGGATACTGGATCCATCGAGAGAAAGCCTGGGCAAGGTCGTCCAAGAGCCACAACGACCAGAGAAGATCGTCATTTGTCCATTTCAGAGAGGCGTTACAGAGAGGCTGCAGCTTCTCAGCTCGCTTGGTACCCGTATGCAGCCACAGAAACTCGTGTAACAAGAGTGACTGTTTCCAAAAGATTGGATGAGAGATACTTGTTTGACAGATGATCGACTGTTTGTGTCCCGCTCATATCTACGAACAGGAGAGTCCGATTAGCATGGTGCAGGAAATATAGGGATTGGAGTTAGGAGCAATGGGCAACCGTTACGTTTACCAAGAGTCCCTTTTTATCCTAAACACCGATTCTGCCGTATTTTCACATGGAGAGAGCCAGGGACTCGCTACCTACCCTCCAATGTCCACGAAATCAACAGTTATGGCGGTGGCGGTGTAATGGTCTCGACAGGCATCATGTTGGACGGCTGCACACCTCTTCACGTCTTTGAAAGAGGCTCTGTAACTGGTGTGAAGCATAGGGATGAGGTCTTGGAGTCCTATGCTTGCCTTTCCCGGGACGCAGTGGACCTCGAGTTTATCTTACAGGACAATAACGCGAGGCCCTATAGAGCTCTTCTGCTCGACGAATTTCTCGAGAATGAGCATATTTGGTTAATGGATTGTCCTGCCAGGTCTCCACACCTCAACCATATAGAGCATGTCTGGGACGCTCTGGGGATGGCAATTGCAACTCGCAACCCTCCTCGGAGAACATCCAGGAACTGAAAACAGCGTTGCTGAATGAGTAGGACCAAATGCCACAGGCACTGATAAACTGCCTTATTTCTACTATGATACCACACTACGAGGCCTGTACAGCTGTAAGAGGGGACGATACCCCCTATTAACCCATTTCTTTTGAGTATTCTGCAACCGGTGTTTCAGATCAGCCTCCCATGAGTGTTACGCACGAACATGTGGGTCCCTTATAAATGATGAATGTTTATTTTGTTTGTATTATATCAACCTATGTCATACCAAATTTTATTAAAATCTGTCCAGTAGTTCTAGAGATTGTAGATCAAGTATGAAAATTCTCTTAATTTCTTAGACCAGTGTATGTATCGAATGCTTTCTAATGAAATCAATTTATTCATATATGAATATACTTTCTGAAAGTATTTGTGAGGGAATTTTTATTGGGAGATTCAATAGGAGATTCGCTGTAATTTCCTGTAGTTTCTGTATACAGTATATACAGGATTTTGTTAATCGTTTTTTTATCCATGAAAGTTTGACATGATATTCGAAGAGCCGACAACACAAAACCTAAGGTATCGAGCATAAGAAAAAAAAAATCCTCGTCAAAATACCCTCACAAAAATAATGCATAAATGTCCTAAATTATATTAGGAAGCCAAAAATATTCCACAAAATGTAAAGAAAATAGCGCTATCTGATACCGAAGTATGGTCTAATCTATATATCCTTTTAGAATCTAAAATGACCTAAATCGTATTTAAACCACTGCAGTTATAAACATACGGTGAATAGGTTAATCTTTTGTAATACTGATAAATTAATTTCGAATTATAGAAAAAACTTAAAAATAATACATACATACACTAAATTATATTATAGCAACGAAAATATCGCAAAAATGTATAGAAAAGGACAATCTGGGGATAAAAAAGAACCTTATCTATACAAATCCTTTCAGAATCGAAATTATCTTAAATCTTATTTAAGCCACTGCAGTTATAAAAATACTGCAAACATTTATAAATTTAAGGCTGGCTTATAGAACTACGATTTATCTATTCTAGCTGACAGAAATAAGCAGACACCAAAAATCAATATCAAACGCGTGAAATATCGATTCCATTCTGTCGGAAGTTTTGCCAAGAAAACATTTAATAAATCTCTGGAAAAGATAAACAAGAAATAAATATTTTCTCCTAAACTCAAATAGTTTCATACGTTAATACTTCTCTGAAAGTATTTCTAATGGGATATTTCCTGAAAACTTTAATATGAAATTCACTTGCCGCATCAGGTATTCGATGTTTCACCTGTTATAAATGTGAAGGTTTGTTGTTAGTTTTGAAATTGACTGTTTGGTTTCGGTGAAGGAAGAATAGATAGCCAGTAGTAATTTTCTTGCGATGCCTTTGCATATGTCAAATATTTTCTTATAAATTCAAGGTGATTTATGTGAGAATAGATTTTTTGAAGGTATTTATGATGAAATTTTTATTGAAAACATTAATATTAGATTCGTTGTAATTTCTTGTAGATCCTGTACACTGTTTATTTTAGATTTTTTAAAGCTTTTCATATAAATAAAAGTTTGATACGAGTAACAAAAGCAAATTATCAATTTTGTTTCAAGTAAATCGGAAGCTACGAGGAAGCTTAAATGGTAGAGCAGTTGGAGAGCTATTAAAGGCTTTCAGGTAGGTGTACAAAAATCTAGGCGCCAGTGGGTAGTTTTGTGAAATTTTGAAATCCGCTAAAATTTAAAAGTTTTCTCCAGTTAAAATTTAATAACGTTCTTATAAGAATTTTACACGAAATATTAGACGAAAAATAATGAAATAAATTTAGTGGTGAGAGACTGCCTGCTGACGTCTAGATTTTGGCCCTCCTGGTTCTGGGTTTGATTTCCGGCTTGGGTATTTTCCACTCTGTTTGTTCTACGCTTAGTTAGCAATGTGATAAATTACGTATTAAATCTGGGGTGGGAAATTACGACGCATCGTACACCAGTGAAAATTTATAGTAATCAATGCTTTATCAAATCGTCGAATCTCTACCATTCAAGCAGTCGACTATTTCTTAAAAAAATAGTGGTCTCAGGCGTGCCACAGTTTGACACTCCTGTATGATATTTTCAATAATTTCAAGCATAATTTCACATCTGAAAGTTAATTAAAATTATATATATGTTCACCGATGCTGTGCTTATGTGTGTCTCATGTTTTTCCGCAAAATTGTATACCCATGAAGACTGTCCAATCGTGTGTTGCAGCTGCAGTGAGAGTGAGAGGTGCTAAGCTGCATATATCGCGTTCGTAACTTAACCCTTTCCGGCACGGGCAAAATCTGTACTAAAATGAGAAGTTATCGAGTAACACCGGAATTCCCAAACGAATTTTTTAGATATTTTGAATTCCTTAATTTAAGCTTTCATTGTAAAAACAGAATTTTACTAAAATATTACTGGGGTTGTTTGCAGATTTGGAATTAAAAATAGGTATCCCAGACCGGGCACAGTGTGCCGGAAAGGGTTAACGTTTTGGGGACGAGCGACCCGTATACGAGTCGCAAAATGTACTCACAATCTCTGTTATTGCCACCAGTAAAATTATACGGTAAAATTTGGCTTATTTAATCGGAGTATTTTTATTTTTTGCGTTTTACAAAAGCATCAATTTCTGCTTTTAAAAAGCTGTGACAATACATTAAACATTTCGTAAAAGACTCCCGTCGCGAAGGGGCCAAATAGTAAAGCATTTAGTGTGCTCTTTCAAGGATTCTGGGTTCAATTACCGGCTCTGGCATTTTTCAGATTGTTTCTTTTACGCCTAGTTAGTAACGTGATATGTTAGGAATGGTCACCTGCGACACACGTACCATAAGGATACCAATATTATTTACAGAGAAAAAATAATTAATGGCAGTGTTTAATGGCAGGAACTCCTCATTTTAACCCATCGTGCCCACCACCTTTTGCGCAAATTTTATTCGGTTGGCACCACTATTTTAAAAAGAATTAAGTTTAGTTCATTAATTACGAAAATGTTTCGATTAAATAAAATAAAGTTTGCTGTTCTCTTTTACCGGTGTCAAAAGCAATGCTACATGCACCCTTTGAAGCGTCCCTAAAAAGGGACGCTAGGCACTAATGGGTTAACATGTCGGAAATTGCACGTCAAACGTAGTAAACTCGGTACGTTCATACTCTAATGAATTTTTATGAAATTTGAGAAATTGGTATAAAAGTATACAGTTCTTCGAATACCGTAGAATATCCGAAATGTTTTTTGTTTCCCTGTAAATACTATCTGTTTTCTATTATACAGAAAATGACTTGTAATATTCTTCAGCAACGTGTATCACTTTCATAAAATGTTAAATAGTTCAATATTATTAAAATGCGCCCTAAACAATCTTCCACTCTATAGTATTATGTAATGGAATACTTTTGCGTGGTCCTGTAAATTAATAATTAATATTATTTGCACAAAACATGTATTTTAGTATATACTTCACAGATGCATGTCAATTTTATTATGTTCGAAAGAGCATAAAACCATTAACCCTTTCCGGCACGGGCAAAATGTATAAGTAAAATGAGAAATTATCGACTGACATCGTAATTCAAAAACGATTTTTTTAGATACTTTGAATTCCTTAACCCCTTCGCGACGGGAGCCTTTTACGAAATATTTGATGCTTTGACACCGGTTTTAAAATACATAAATTTGTTCCTTCTTAAATCGAGAAAATGCTCCGATTGAATAATGCAAATTTGATAGTATAACTAGCGGACCCGACAGACGTTGTAATGGCCCCGACAGACATTGTCCTGGTACCGACTCCAAATAATCAAATAAATGTACATAAATATAATATTACGCAGGATAAATAGTACGCTCTTAAATGAATTTCTTATTACAATTATATAAGGAAATTATTTTTCACTTTGCAGTAGTTTTTGAAGTCGGTTCATTTTTTGATAGAAAAGTTTATTTTTCTTTTTTTAGTTAAAAGTTAACGATTTTCTGAATTCGGTTAATTTAAATTATAATACTTGAATACGTGTGTGATTTGAAAAAAATATTTTAAATCACACACGTCTGTCAGGAGTGGGGATCGAACACACGACCTCTTTCTTCGAGAACCAGAGCTTAAATCTGGCGCCTTAGACCGCTCAGCCATTCCGTCCTCACGCTAGTCAGCGAACATATTCAACATTTTTAATTAGCAAAAAATCATTAACTATTAGTTTTTTCCTAATTACTAAAAAAGTACTGAATCAATTTCGATGAAATGTGAATCTAAACCATTCTCGAATCCACTGAAACACACACACAAAATTTCATTAAAACCGCTCCAGTCGTTTAGGAGGAGTTCAGTGACAAACACACGCACAGAAGATTTATATATATAAAGATTTTACCGGTGGGAATAAACAAAGATTCCTAAGCCACGTATACGTGTCGCTCGTCCTCAAAAGGTTAATTGAAGCTTTTACACTAAAAGCAAAAATTTATCAAAATATTATTGGTGCCGTTTGCAAGTTTGCAATTAATGCTAGGTATCCCAGACCGGGCACAGTGTGCCAAAGAGGTTTAACCCTTTCCAGCACACTGTGCCCGGTCTGGGCTATCTAATTTTAATTTCAAACTTGCAAACGGCACCAATAATATTTTAGTAAAATTTTGCTTTTACAATAAAAGCTTAAATTAAGGATTTCAAAATATCTAAAAAATTCGTTTCTGAATTCCGGTGTCAGTTGATAATTTCTCATTTTACTAACAGATTTTATCCGTGCCGGAAAGGGTTAAAGTGCATTTGAAAATAATTTTCCCATTGTCCGTAATATAATGGAACGCATTTGATTGTGCCTGTAATTAAACTATTCATCTGATTTTCATAAAATTTGAAACGACTCGACAAAATTATGCAACAATTATATATTTTAAATTTCAAGTGATTCAGTAAGTACGAAGGATAAAAGTATACTTCTTAAGAAACAGTTGTAAATGAATTTTAGAAAAAATGGTTGGCCACGCCTGTGTAATTTATTAATTCCATCGCGTATCACATCACGTGTTAACAGGTTTCATACGGGTCCTGAAACTTTATGACCGGGAAACCAGTATTTTCCATATTCGGTACCAGTATTTTCTTGTAGAAAATATTACATTAAATAAGACAACATTTCACGCTTTTGAACTACTATATATTTTTTTCTATAAAGAAATGTTTGTAATTCACTTGGAAAGTAACGATACCCGCGCAAAATTATGCAACAATTATATATGTTAAATTTCAAGCGATTCAGTAAGAACGAAGGATAAAAGTATACTTCTTAAGAAACAGTGGTAAATGAATTTTAGAAAAAAAATGGTTGGCCACGCCTGTGTAATTTATTAATTCCATCGGGTATCGCATCATGTGTTAACAGGTTTCGTACGGATCCTGAAATTTTATGAATAGTAAACCAGTATTTTCCATATTCGGTACCAGTATTTTCTTGTAGAAAATATTACATTAAATAAGACGAAATTTCACGCTTTTGAACTACTATATATTTTTTTCTAATGTTGGTAATTCACTTGGAAAATAACGATACCTGCACGAACCGTGATGAAATATCCGGATATTATACTTTTTTACGCACAAAGATTTAAATAAACAAATGAAATGTCCATAATTATAATGCATAGAGCCCAAGAGTGATACATCTTTTCTTTGTAATCGTAATAAAATCATAAAAATCAAGTGAGTTTTAGGTCAAAGAATTAAGGCCTCCGATCCAATAAGACTGCAAGTCAAGTAAATACAGTGAAACCTCCAAATAAGGGACACCTCTATTTAACCCTTTAACGTTCATTGGTTTCAATACGAAACCACAAAATTTTAATTCCGATATGCAACAATGACACCGGAATTTCAACCTAAAAGAATCTATTATATTAGGTATGTGAAAAATCACTTTTTCTTATTTCCGAATATATCTGTTCACTTTTACCGGTGTCAATTATTTCAACATCTTAGCAATGAAAATGCTTTGATAGTTAAAGGGTTAAGGGACAAAACTTCCGGTCCCAGTCCCTTGTATAGGGCATGTAATGTATTTACCTCTGAATAAGGGACACTCTATTTAAGGGACACTTGAAAAGGATATTAAAGGGACTGGTTTTTGCATTTCAGATAATGAAGGAGTCTGTGATGAAAACTAAATACAGATTTTTTTGAACTTATGAAACAGATAGACAGTCATTTTGATACAGAGGCATACGACACAATTAACGACCATTTGTTTACCCAAAATTCTTATTCGACATCACTGCATTTATCCGCATTGAAAGTAATACTGAAAATTGTGAGGGTGATTCTGAAAGTGGGGAATAAAACAAAACTGTGAAATAAAGAACATTATATATGACGACCTCAGAAGCCAAGGGGTACAAGTGACAAAATTTCGATTTGGAGTAAATTGAGTTTAAAGATAATTGATGTTAAATTGGAACATCAATAACAATTGAGTGAAATGAAATAGGAAATTTCTGCTTGCTGCATTCTGGTCTTTGAACTCTTATTTCAATAACTGTTAAAAAATAAAGTACAATTTTCTTTAAATGTATAATTAATCAATATTGTTTGTTTTTCGAAAAAAGTGGTTTGCCTCTATAACCCAGCAAATAATAAGAAAATCACTTATATTTCTTTACCTGAAATGAAAAAAGCATATTTTTAGGTCGTTGTGTATTTAGTTTATTTTTTTCAATTTTGTCACTTATACCCCTTGGTTTCTGGGGTCCTCATATGTTTTAGGCTATTCTAAATTCCAAAAAAAGGCAACTTTTAAGGCATAAGTTTCAATTTTTTTTTATTCGGAAATGCCTGAAACTAGGAAGCATTGTTGTTCAGAAAATATATAATCGACCAGTTCATCCATTCTTTCTTTCTTTCTTTTTTTTTTCTTTTTTTTTCTAATGTAATAGATTTTTTAGAAAATATGTCAAAGTGGGCGTTTTGAAACGAATTTCCACGTGGAGAGAATGAAAAATAATAATTACTCAATAAAGGGTAAAAAAAGTCTGTCGCGTGATCAAAATCATTTATAAGTCAATAGGTAATTTATTTATCGAAAAATTGAAAACACAGTTCAATTTCAAATCGCTTCCATAGTCAAGTGTTCCAATTTTAATTGTGTCAAAACATTTTCCACTTGCTGAGCAGAGCAGTTGAGATTTATTGCCTTAAAATGCGCAAAGAAATTGAATATTTTGTTTTTCTTTGTAAATACTGCTGATAATGAAGAACTAAAATTTATAAGTATGGTAAACGAACGTTTGAAAGGTTTGTATTGAAAAATTGAAATTTGCAAAACAATCTTTCTTGACTGATTACTTCAAATAACATTCTTTCAAATGTTTTAATACTTTTTGCATGTACATAGTTTGCATAAAAAATATAAAGCAATAATACTATAAATCATTTAATGATTTAGTAATAAAATGAAAATTTTAATTATTTGATTCTCTTTTCTTATTTTTGTCTGATAACGTATTTTACACACTTCGGGTACATTTAAATTTCACCTTTTATGCTTTGTTATTTTTATATCCTTCTTAACGATTAATTTACAATAATATAAAAAACTCCGATTAAGGGACACCTCTATTTAAGGGACAAAAGTTTTGGTCCCATAGGTGTCCCTTATTTGGAGGTTTCACTGTATATCTGTATTGAAAATTTTGTACCAATCAAGTAATCTTAGTAAGAAAAACGCCCAACTGGCAACAATGTTTGACAATTAATCATGCTATCGGGAAAATCTGAGTTATATATAATTGATAAATCAATCCACTCATGCTCATTAATATTTTTTACGATTATTTTTTTTTTCACTTTATAAGATAGTTTAAGGGGGCTCGGGGGTTGAAAACTTTTGAAAAAAATAGATTTTTTTATGATCTAATTTGATTATTTAATTAATTCTTAACTCAATGCAAAAAACCGCATAAAAATATTTGCATTTTTAATGGAGTTTTAAGCATTTATGTATCAACACTTTCATAGCCGCATACATATAATTTCAACTTTAAGTCGCGTTTTCTCAAAACTTGATTTTTGATGACTAACACCAAAATTAAAAAAAAAAAAAAAAACTATTTGATAGAATGGCTTAAAATTTTTTTTGCATGTATATAATATC
This sequence comes from Maratus speculifer, assembly GCA_964019185.1. NCBI lineage: Eukaryota > Metazoa > Arthropoda > Arachnida > Araneae > Salticidae > Maratus > Maratus speculifer. The sequence continues at coordinate 229,398,221 of OZ025300.1, forward strand.
ATTATCTAGAGAATGAATTAATATATTTTAGATAGTGTAATATTTTGAGTATTTTTAATGGAAAAAAAGTTGTATTTTCTAGGGGTTTTTTAAATTTTCAACTTTGAGAGATTTTTTAATAATGTTTTTTTTAAGTGATAGTTATATTCTTAATTCATTCTTTAGATAATGATGTTATATGCATGCAAAAAAAAAAAATTAAGCCATTCCATCAAATAGTTTTTTTTAATTTTGGTGTTAGTCGTCAAAAATCAAGTTTTGAGAAAACGCGACTTAAAATTGAAATTATATGGATGCGGCTACGAAAGTATGGATACATAAATGCTTGTAACTCCGTTAAAAATGCTAATATTTTTATGCGGTTTTTTGCATTGAGTTAAGAATTAATTGAATAATCAAACTAGATCATAAAAAAATCGATTTTTTGAAAAGTTTTCAACCCCTGAGCCCCCTTAATGAATTTTTTGTATGTTTATTTTACATACATATGCAGGATGATTCTAAATTCATTGTACAAACTTTAAAGGTTGGTATAGGACTGTGTAAAAATCCTTTATTGAATGGGCACGTATGAACTCAAGAGACGCGTTAAGGCCCCACAATAGTCACTGAAGAAGACCCGTATGATAATATAAAGTCTATGGGAGTGTTATTTTCAAATATCTAGCTCAAATTTTAATATTATTACATAATAGTTTTGCATTGAATAGCTGAGGACGATCTACAATCGGCCTAGTTTTTACTTTTTTCAATTTTGCTTATATATTTTTTATATTATGATAGTTTCAATTTCAGAACCGGTTTAAACCGGCTTTGAAATTTAAAGTATTATATATTTTTTAAATCTGAAACTAAAATTGAAAAAGTAAAAACTAGGCCGGTTGTGGATCGTCTTCAGCCATCCTATTAAAAAATATATATTGAGCGAGAAGAACGCTCCCATAGACTTTATACTATCATCCGGGTCTTTTTCAGTGATTATTGTGGGGCCTTAACCCTTTCTGGCACGGGAAATTTTGTTAGTAAAATGGGAAATTATCGACTGACACAGGAATTTAGAAGCAACTTTTTCAGAAATTAAGAATCCCTTAATTTAAGCTGTAAATCCAGAATTTTATTAAAATATTATTGGTGCCTTTTGCAAGTTTAGAATTAAAATTGGGTATCCTAGACTGGGCACAATGTGTTGGAAAGGGTTAAGATAAAAACAGCAGGGCACCTATTTGGCCTTTATGTATTATTTTAAAGTTTCACTTTCATACCTGAAAATTCCTATAGCATGGCTGCCAACTGCTACGCCTATTTACAATCAAATAAACATATTAGAAACAGAAATTTTAGTAAATTATTAAGAATATCTATTGTAATGCATAACATTGAATATATTTGTTATACATTTTACTAAAACTTTTTTGTGGTTTTAATCATGTTTATAAGATTTAAATAGGCGTAGAAGTAGGCAACTCTGCTATAGTATTCTCTTTTTATTTAATAAAAACATTTCATGATTACGTAAAGAAAAAAAAATTCTTTGAAAATTTCCGGTATGAAGTTAAATTTTTTGAAGCAATCAAACACAAAACTGGTAAACCTGTCAAACACAAGAAATGCATGGAAAGAAATAGAAATGAAGGACTTGTTTTTAAATTTAAAAATTTCGATTTCACACCGGAATTTTTTTTTTAAAAAGAGCTTTTTGTTTATTTGATATTGAATTTTTTTTTTTTTTTTCTAAATTGAACAAAAGATCACAATAATGCGATTCAAGACACTTTAGAGCACCTTGAACTGGTACATTGGTAAACAAAACATTAAAATGGTTTCCTTTGATGTTAAATCCTTGTTTACCAATGTACCAGTTCAAGGTGCTCTAAAGTGTCTTGAATCGCGTTTGCGGGAATTTCATTATACAAACTTCGAAATTGATGAACTGATCCACCTTACTAGCATTTGTCTCTCGCAAAACACATTTTTTTTCAATGGTAACTTTTATCGAATGACTGATGGTTTATCCATGGGTTCCCCCCTCAGTCCTATCCTTAGCGACTTTTATATGCATTATTTCGAATTAAAACTTTTCAAAAAGCTTACTTTTCCATTTTATATTCGTTACGTAGATGACTGTTTTGCGTTGCTGGACTCTGATATACTTGATCTTACTAATATTCTTACAGTTATGAACTCAATAGATGACCATATTCAATTTACCTACGAATTTGAGAATAACAATCAGTTACCTTTCCTGGATGTTTTGGTTTCCCGCGAAAATAACCTTTTTCACACAACTATCTATCGTAAACCATTCGCTGTATCTTTGCCCCCCCCCCCCATCGCCTTTCATTTCACCCCCCTAATCAGAAATTAGCTGCCTTTAACACTTACGTACACCGGGCCTTAAATATTTGCTCCTCTGATAGTTTACTTACAGCAGAATTAAACCATATCAGTTCCATTGCCATTGATCGGGGTTTCCCAATTAAAATCGTTGATTCCATTCATAACAAATTAATAAAAAAACGTACTACTTCGAACTTAAACTCAGACCGCAATGTTAATTTAATTACTCTTCCATATTTTCCAAAAATCAGTCATCAAATTTCCAAAATTTTGTCAAAATTTGATTTTAAAATAACCTTTACTCCTTTCAATAAAATTAAATTCTCTAATCTCAAGGATCCAATAGATGATTTTTCACATTGGGGTATTTATAAGATTTCTTGCGAATGCGATAAAATGTACATCGGTCAGACGAAGCGTACCTTAAAAAAGCGTGTGGGAGAGCACAGTGCTAACGTTAGAAATTGTGATATAAAACGTTCCGCTATCGCCAGCCATTGCTGGTCCAATAGTCATAACTTCAAATTTTCCGAAGCCTCAATAATACAATATTGTTCATCTGTTTATGACTTAGACTTTTGGGAAGCTTATCATATATGGAAAATTCTAATAATTTAGTGAATGACATGTCCAGTACTCCAAGATTTTCTGATGTCTGGTTTCCATTTCTGTAACTTCACTCCCCTTCCCCCCCTCCTGTTCTCTCTGATTTGGACTCGTTCCAGTAAGATGTGACGTATGATTGGTCTCCTCTGGGTGCGCGTGCCTGCTTATTTTTACTGTCGCTTTGCGACGTTTCCTAATCAATTCGCCTAAGGGCGAGCTCAGTTACATGACTTATTTCATTTTGCGATGTGACATTCTTTTATATTTTACACTTTTAGCACTGATGATGGGACTTAAGAAGTCCCGAAACATGTATGCTTTTAACTTTTAACATCTTTTATTTTATGGTATTTGTGCTTTTGAACGCTGTTTATTTATTTAGTTATACTTTACTGCAGGGATGCACAACCTTTTTACCAGAAAATCGTTTGCCACCAGAATATTTGAAAAGTTTAGTTTATTTTCTCTAATAGCAAAGTATCTGTCATTACTATAAGGAAAATTACTCTGCATAAAAATAGTGGTATAATTGTGGCCCGCGAGCCAAAGGTTGTGCACCCCTGCTTTACTGTATCAATGTGAAAAATAATACTAGTAAGCCTTGATTACGTCCTTTAATAACTATATCGTAATAATAATAATAATAATGTGTATATTCCACAAAAAAACTAAGAATCTATATTATAGATAAATATTTTGCTTATAAGATGTCGTTGTATTAATAAAAACATTTAAAATACATTATTTTTTTTTTAATTTACATGTTTCAACTCTTTTTAATCGAGTCATCTTCAAAATGAAAATAGAAAACAAAATTACAAACATAATGAAAATGAAAAACTGGAATAAATAATTATTGAAATTAAATAAAATATATCACGCGCTTTTTATTTTTGTCCGTGGTCTAGCTAAATATAATTGTATAAATATATTTAGTTATAAATACATTTAGCTAGACCACTGACAATATCCAAATTAAAAAGCGCGTGATACATTTTATTTAATTTCAATAATCATTTATTCCAATATTTACGTTCATTTGTAATTTTATATTCTATTTGCTTTCTGAAGATGACTCGATTAAAAAAAGTTGAAACACGTAAATAAAATTTTTTTAATGTACAGTCGACTCTCGTTAATTCGAAATCGGATAATTCGAATCTTCGCTTAATTCGAACTGAACATGAAGTTCCGAAATTTGCTATGGCAAAATAACGTTAAAAATTTTCATTAATTCGAACTCATTTTCTCTTGACTTCGTTTAATTCGAACTTAAGAGAATTCCGATTTTTTATTTTTTCTTTCTTTCTAACGGATTTCAGAACATTTGAATAATTTTCTTTCTTTTATTTTTGTGAAAATTGTTCCGAACGAGTATACATATACAATGCATTTGATATCCACTTTCTTAGAGCCCCGTCTGTCCATCACTGACGCTGTCAATTTTTCTTCCATCGTGCTTGTTTCTAATCTTTTAATTAGCTTATGTATTTATACATTCGAATTTAATATTAAGTCATAATTTAATGATAACAGACGAAATAAGTTTAAAAAACACTATAACATTAATTCCTTTTAATAATACCATATTAAGCATGTTTTCCGTAATTCGAACTTCGGATAATTCGAACATTTCTTGTGGTCCCGACGAGTTCGAATTAACGAGAGTCGACTGTCAAATTTTTTTTTATTAATACAACAACATGTTATAAGCAAAATATTTATTTATAGTATAGATTCTTACTTTTTAGTTGTAGAACATATGTTATTAACATTACGATATTTTACTCTAATATAAATCATTTGCAGGGGTCGACTCAGACAAAATTTGGGGCTTATTTAGGGCCCCTTCACAAAAATAAATTTATTAAAATGGGCCCCTTCACAAAAATAAATTTTTTAAAATGGGCCCCTTCACAAAAATAAATTTAATAAAATAGGCCCCTTCACATAATTCTTTTCGACAAAAACTTATTTTTATTATTTTGTTAGATTTTAAAATGTGTAATTTGTACATAAAACCAGTTCTTAAGAAACAAAAACTTTAGAAAAGGGTTTAAAGAAGTTAGCTTTTGTTAATAAATACTTGGTTTGATCTTGAGTCACTAGATTTCAGCTGTCGTCGCAAAATGTTGTTTTCCACAAAAATATAATAAAATTCACAAAAATGTAGTGAAATTCACAAAAATAACTGCTACGTGTCACAAAGTGGGCCCCAAGAAAAAAAACCTGCATCAACCCCTGATTTATAAGATTATTACAATCGAAATACTCAAGACTAAAGGATACCAATCACTAATCGACCGACTTCTCACTAATGTTGGAATTCACACCGGAAAATTTTGAATAGCAAATTTGTATTATTTGTGGAATACCTTTCATCTTATACAACAGTAATAACTATTTAAATTTACTGAGTACTTGGAATCCCTAATTAAAAATTCAGCCAGATGTGGCATATGAATGATTTTTTTTTTTTTTTTTTTTTTTTTGTAAATTCCAAAACTACTGAGCAGTCGGTCAATTAGTAATGACATCATAATTCTTGTTTTCTGGCCTTGGGTATTTCGATGGCAGCGATAAGACCCATTATTTATTTATATATACTTCATGTTTTTTTTAAATATTTAAACTGTGTATTGTTGATTAATAGTTTTCTATAACACACTTTAAAATTCATATAAATGTCGCCGAGTGCCTCATCTATAATGCAATGATTATAGATTTTCTATCAAAAAAAGTTCATGTGATAATTTTAAAATAAATTTTATCTTATTTCAACATCGAAATTATTTTTCCCAAACATTTGAATCTTTCATACCTAAATTACTGCTTTTGGTATTTTACAAGATAAAAATAACTGTCTTATTTGAATTGATTAGTTTCGTAGTTTTTGCTCTGACGCAAACAGTCATGCTTCTATAAAAGTACATAGATATTTTCAGCTTCGTAAGCTGATTTGAAGATGTAAAACATTTGTTTGATGTAGGTTTACAACGATACTTTTATTTCTTTTTTTTTTAAGTCTAAGACAAATAAAGGAGCTAAGTGAATTTATTTTTAAAAAGTTTTTTTTTTATATACGAAACATTTTTGGGGCAACTGGAAAACTTTTTTTTTTTTTTTGGAGTAGTTGGAGACGTCTTATATTTTGATATAAGGTTTTAAGAGATTATAAAACCATTGCTGATTGTGCCATTTTATGAAGAAAAACTAATTAGTACTTCTAGGTTATCCAGTCGACCAAAAAATTATCGCCAAACTATAAGATTAAGTGCCAGTAATAGATGATCGTGAATGTCACATTCAATGACATTAAATGCGATTCACGTGTTTAAAATGTCATTGATTTTTATTTCGACTTTTTATTAATATTTCTATTAATATTCTACTAATTATTTGTTTTTTCGTTATTTAAAATAAAAATTACGTCAACATGTATAATTTGGCTATTAGTTTAGCGATTTGTATGATTTGGCGAAATTGGTCGACGGGATAACCTAGAAGTACCAAACTAATATATAAAACAATATTTCGTGCATTTAAAATTGTAGGCATTTAAGTGTTCCTTATATCCAAAGCAAAATTCGTCGAAAAATAAAAAAGTAAATACTTAACCCCTTAACTGCTTTGCCCGAACGGCGTTCGGGCAAGACGAATTTGCCTATTTCATCATTCTAAGCTTTTTGACACCACTATTATTTTTGAAAAAGACGGAAATGTTTAGACTAAATGTTACGAATATTTTATTTAAATAATAGTGGTGTGAGTGCGATATTTTCAATTTATTGAACGGAAAAGAATTAACCAGTTAAGGGGTTAAGCATCGATTTCCCCCAAAAAACTTTTAAATTATACACGCTGAAATTGTTGCATTTAGTATTTTACAAGATAAAAATAACTGCCTTGTTTGAATTAATTAGTTTATTAGATTTTATTCGGTCGCAGACAGTTCCGATTCTATAAAAGCACCACAGATACAAAGGGGTGCTGAAAAGTTCCTGGCTTTGATTTCTTATAATTAAAATAGAAAAACAAAATTTGACTCATTTAATAGTTTAACATCTCATTATGTAATTATAATCTTCTAAAAAACACTTTTCAAAAGTAAAAAAAGCCAACCAAGAAAAAAAAAGGATGAAAGTTGTGTTTAAAAAATGGTCTGATAACAAATTTCCAAGCTTATATTATGGTAGTTATATAATATTTTCCATTAACCCATTCGTGCCCAGCACCTTTTGCGTAAATTTTATTTGGTTGGCACCACTATTTTTAGAAGATTTAAGTTTAGTTCATTAATCACGAAAATAAATCATTTAAATCAGGGCTGTCCAACCTTTGACTAAGCAGGGGCGCATCTCAGCTTTTGGCAAGCAATGAAGGGTGCCATTATTGAAATGGCTCAAAACATGCAAGAAAATCATCTTTAACTACTAACAGCAATACATATAGGCAAATGCATAATGCTACAGAGACATAATGCTCTGTTAGTTCTATCGTGCCATTCAAAAAAAGAGGAGGGATTAAAAAATAACTGTAAAGTGTAATAAATTTCGAATAATACATTGTTCTGCGTGGGATTATGTCAAATATTTTTGAATTGGAAGGAGTCAGAAAAAGGAATGTCACTATTTTTAAAATAAAATATAATCAGATGTATTGTTACTCTGTAATAATTACTCTGTAATAACTGGTTTTTCTTCTTCTTCTTCTTCTTCTTCTTTTTTTTTTTTTTTTTTTTTTTTTTTTTGAGGTGTAAATTTTTTATTATAAAAAAAATACAGAAACAATGTCATGGTTGACTCCAAAGAGAGAGCCTGAAAGAATTTTTATTGATGGGAATCTTTTCGCATGATTTTATATTTTTGTAAAAACAAAATCATCAAAATTACTTAAAATATCAAAGGTCTAGGAGAGAAAAAGACAGCCTTTATCTGTCTTATAAAAAAGACAATGAAACAACTTCAATAACGATAAGACGTACGCTAAATTTTCATGCATGAAAGAGGGAGACGATCACTTAAATTTTTTTACATTTTACTTTTAACATCTTAAAAAAAAACATTCTCGATATTTATTAATTTATATTGGCATAATTTCCTTAAAAATATACAAAAAGAATAACTAGAAATTAGTGAAGAAACACATCATTTGTTTCTTTAAAAAACTAATCATATGCTATTGACTTTCTTTTAATGTGTTGCGTACTTTATAATTGTTGAGGCATGAAATATATAATGTAAAGATTTTTAAAACATCTCACAAAAGAGTATAAAGGATTTTAAATAAAGAATCCTTTACAAGGGAATTTTAATAATAAAAAAAAGATCAGTAACTGGAAACCTTCAAAAGGGCGCCAAGAAAACTGGTAAAGGACGCCATGGCGCCCGCGGGCGCCGCGTTGGACAGCCCTGATTTAAATAAAATAATTATTGCTTTTCTTTTTTACCGATGTCAAAAACAGTGCTGAATGCACCTTTTGAAGCGTCCCTAAAAAGGGACGCTAGGCACTAATGGGTTAAAAAAAATTACTATTTGTAAGTCAATGCCTTTGCATATGTTGATAGAAATCCTTTTCTCTTGTAGGGGAAGATGGGGATACTTGAGCCATTTTTTAAATTTTAATTTTTTAAAATTTTTTATAATTTTTTAGAACAAAATAAAATGTTGAAAATGAAAATTTGATATTTTTTCTTCAATTGAAAACCACTTTCAATTAATTTTGAACTATTTTTCTATGTCTAATAATTTTTTACTTTTTCTTATACATCGTGGCTAGTATCCCCATGGAGGGGATACTTGACCCAGATGTCATATTCACACCAGTATTTTGCAAAGAAAAAACCGATTTACAATATACGCGAAAAAATGCATTAAACCTTTTTCAAATAAATTTGGTCGAATTTTCTGGTGTCGTTGTGACATTTCAGAATTAAAATTATGTGGTAGAAAATTCTACCAGCAGAGCTCAAAAGGTTAATCACCATACTTTCAAAATGGTACCAAGGTATGTGATTTCTTTTTTACATGTTCAGAACTATAAATACGTTACCATGTTGCCAGTTTTCGAAAGAAAAATTGACCAACTGTAGGATAATAGGGGTGGCTCAAGTATCTCCACTCTCCCCTACTAATTATATTGTAACGTGTTTTGAAAATTCAAATGTTTTAAAATTATGCGTGATGGGCTTGGCGGCCATCTTTCCATATTATATACTAATTTCTATGTACCCAAATCCATAGTTAAAATTAAACTCAAAATTGTTACTTAAGCAGACATTTCCGTACTAGAATTCTGGTGTTGAAATTTCAAAGTTTTGTTTAGTTGTAGACAATCTATAAATAGATCGCTGGTTGGTAACGTGTTAAATACATTTGTCCATAGTTAAAATCAGAAGTTCTAAATTGTACTTAATGTAAACTTACTACGCTTTCCTTTACAAACTTGGTGCTTGGAATTTTGTGTAAAAAAAAAGGATAGATTGCTGCCAAGCCCATCACGCATAATTTTAAAACATTTGAATTTTCAAAACACATTACGGTGTGTTTAGTACAAGAGAAAAGGATTTCTATCAACATATGCAAATGCATTGACTTACAAATAGTAATTTTTTAATGGAAAATATTAAATAAATACCATAATATAAGCTTGGAAATTTGATATCAGACCATTTTTTAAACACAACTTTCATCATTTTTTTTCTTGCTTGGCTTTTTTTACTTTTGAAAAGTGTTTTTTAGTAGATATCATTTTATTTTTTATTTTTAAAGAGATATATAAAATTTAAATAATCTGCTCACTCAAACTAAAATGAGTTCTCGTAGAACCTCTGTAAGTAGGAAGCAAAAAAAAATATGCGCATCTTAGAGTAATTAATCATTTAAAAGTAGCGAGAATCAACTTATTTTCTTAAAGTATCATTCTTTTTCAATTTATATGATATTTAATTTTGATGAAGAATGAAAATTTTGTAAAAAACTGATAGAATCGAAATAAATATATTTGGTATTTTAGTTAGATATAATACAAAAATCTAATTTAGCAAGGAAACGAATAATACATTGAAATTTCTCTTTCAGAAATTTGTACCAATAGACGGACACTTGCTTGAATACATTTGTACAGCCCTGTATTTTATATGCTACCTTCACATTCACACTACTACATAGCTTAAATTTAATCAGACTAAAATATTAATAGAACTAGTAAAATTACACTTCCGAAAATTATCATCCATTGACGGCCAAATGACTAATTTTTTGCGCGGTCCTGTAAATTGTTTTATCCGTATTCAGTAAGCATAATTTAGTATGCTAAATGATATTCAACATAAAAATGCATAATTAATTTAAAAACGCGAATTCATTTATTCCTAAAAAATGTAGCAACAGATATTTTGTGATTTGTTTGTCTGTTCGCGAACGAAATGCCCGACTTTTACAGTTTAGTTAAAATTTAACTGAGACTCAAATACGCTTAAAACTAATAAAATCACACTTTCAGAAACTGTCATTCGTTGACAACCATATATCTATTTTCATTTTTTATTTATTTATTTATTTATTTATTTATTTATTTATTTATTTTTGTGTGGCTTTGTAAATCGTTTTATCTGTATTCAGTAAACATCTTTTAGCATGTTAAATGTAAGTCAGCATAAAGTTGCATAACTAATTTAAAAACATAAATTAATTTTTTCCTAGGAAAATAAACTTAAAGATACTTTTTGATTTGTTTGTCTATCCACGAACGCAATGCCTGACTTTTACTGTTCAACTAAAATTTAACTCAACTAAAATAATCTTAAAACTACTGAAATCGCACTTCCAGAAATTGTCATTCATTGACGGCCATATATCTATTTTTTTGCGTGGTCCTGTAAATCGTTTTATCTGATTCAATAACCATCTTTTAGCATGCTAAATATAATTCAGTATAAAAAATACATAACTAATTTGAAAACACGAATTCATTTATTCCTAGGAAAATTGAGCCGAAGATATTTTCTGATTTGTTTGTACTCCCGCAAACGAAATGCCTTAGTTTATTATTGATGATTATAATTGGTTAATATTGGTCTGGAGGCCATCTTTTCGTATTTGACATTAAATTATAATGTACCCAAATTCGTTGTTAGAATCCAAAATTGTTACTTATTTAGACATTTAGACAGCACACATTTTACCTCCAGATATTGTACTTCCACTCTATTAATTTCTCTTTATTCAATGAAATCGACCGAAATTGTCATGGTGACAGTTTTCTGGGAAAAAGGCGGCATTTTGTAGGTGGATTACCTTCTTCAGGAATGTAGTATAATTAGACAATGTTATGCTAACCTATTGGTTCATTTGTAGGAGTTCATCAAGGATAAACGCCGAGGGAAATTGACACAAAGGATCTTATTGTTGCATGACAATGCACCTCCACACACGTCCAATTTTGAGGCTGAAAAATTGAACACCATGAGCTATTATTTGGCCAATAAACCTTCCCGCTTACCAGACCTAGCCCTCTCAAACAATTTTCTGTTTCGAGACTTGACGAAATATCTTAACCCTTTTCAGCGCAGAGCAAATTCATTGCTCAACTGTTGAAATTAATGACTGACATCAGAATTTGAAAACAACTTTATTTCTAAATAAGAAACAGCTACATTTTAAGCATCCACTAAACCGAAAATTTTTTTACCGAAATTCTGGTGCCAATGCGGCGTTTTGGAATTAAAATTAAATGGTTTCATAAATATACCACTTAATTTTTATTCCCAAACACCACATTGATTAGTGTTAGGAAAAAATTACGGTTTATTGAATGCGTGAAATAGCGTTTTCTTATTTAGAAATAAAGTTGTTTTCAAATTCCGGTGTCAGTCATTAATTTCAATACTTAAGGAATGAATTTGCCCTGCGCCGCAAAGGGTTAAAAGTAATTATTTTGAGGACATTGAAGATGTCAAAGAGGCTGCTGAGAACTGGTTTCGCGATTAAGCTAAGAACATTCATTTGATATGTCTGTAAAAGTTGCAATGACCATATAACAAGAGCATCAGTCTCATGGGGAAATATGCTGAAAAAAATCATTTAATTTCTTAACTCTTGCTTTTTTCTTTCTAGTCAAAGCCAGGAACTTTTCAGCACCCCCTCGTATATTCAGTTTCGTGAGCTGATTTGAAGATGTAAGATATTTATTTGCTGTAAGTTTATGGTGATACGCATAATTTTTTTTCTTCTTTATTGAATGAGTTTATTTCCATGAGTAATTGTAGTGTGAGCCACATGCTACGATTTTTGGCTACCAGTATTTTCGAACGGGAAAATATGACTTATTTTATCGGAGATAAAGCATTACAGTCGGCTCTCTTTAATTCGAAATAGGATAAATCGAATCTTAATTGGAACTAAGCATGAAGTCCCGAAATTTTCAATAACAGAATAACGTTAAAATTTTTCCTTTATTCGAACTAACGAGATTCCGATTTTTCATTTTTCCGTACTTTCTTCTTGACTTCAGATCTTTCAAATGACTTTCTATCCTTCATTTTTGTTAGAATTGTTCTGAACTTGTACATATGACGACCTCAGAAGCCAAGGGGTACAAGTGACAAAATGTCGATTTGGAGTAAATTGAGTTTAAAGATAATTGATGTTAAATTGGAACATCAATAACAATTGACTAAATTGAAATAGGAAACATCTGCTTGTTGCATTCTAATCTTTGAACTCTCATTTCAATAACTGTTAAAAAAACAGAGTACAATTTTCTTTAAATGTATAATTAATCAATATTGTTGTTTTTCGAAAAAAGTGGTTTATCTCTATAACGCCCCAAATAATCAGAAAATGACCTATATTTCTTTACCTGAAATGAAAAAAGCATATTTCCAGATACCTTGTGCACTCAACTCAATTTTTTCAATTTTGTCACTTATACCCCTTGGCTTCTGGGGTCCTCATATATAGTCCCATGCATTTGATATCCACTTTTTTATTGCCTCGTCTGTCCTTCAATGACACCTCCACCCCATCTTCGTTTGTTCTTTTCCCTAATCCCTGAATTAGTTTATGTATTTACATCTTCTAATTTAATATTAAGTCATATTCCAGCAGCCGAAATATATTTAAAAAAAATACTCTAACATAAATTCCTTTGTAATAGTACTTCTTTACACAATGTTTTTCTCTCATACTTTCCATAATTCGAACATTTCTTGTGGCCCCGACGAATTCGAATTATCGAGGGCCTTCTGTAATTGAATAAGCCAAGCAAATATTTCGAAAATAGCCCAGTTTCAACAAGCCCAGTTTATCAGCTATATGACTTACATTACAAAAACCCGTGGAATTAGTCAAGATAAAGAAAATTAAAGGAAATAGATGCATTTATATTTAAAAAGGACGTTATTACACAAAACTTTTTCATGAAAGTTGGAATTTTTTTTTTTTTTTTTTTTTCATTTTAGTACAAAATGTATTTGAGATAATTCAAGAAGTTCTTATATTTTATCAGAAGGTTTTAACCCTTTCCTGTGCAGTGTGTCCACTCCGGAAACACCTAATTTTAAATCCAAACTTGTAAACGTCACCAAGAATATTTTGCTAAAATTTTGCTTTTACGATGAAAGCTTCAATTGAGACGTTTTTAATTTCTAATAAAGTTGTTTGTAAATTCCGGTGTCAGTCGATAATTTTTCATTTTACGAACACAATTTGTCCGCGCCGGAAAGGGTTAAGAAATGATAAAACCACTGCATATTGAAAAAAGATTTATATAAAGTAACAATTCATGTATTTAAAAACTTAACAATAAATATTTTAACTTTTAACCTTTAACCTTTTAACCTTTTTTTAAGCATTAACCTTTAACATATTTAACAATTTAACTTAACATGTATTTAACTGATCAATATTAAAAAAAAAAAAAAAAAAAAAAAAACTTACACATAATGTCTATTTTTCCCTGTCTTTTACATAATTCTTAATATATAGATATATAGATTAATATTATATACTCTTAATACATAGATTCTTAATAATAGAATATGTAATTACAAGTTTATTAAAAGAGAAATTTTTGCCTAATAGAATCAGGAAAATGCTCGGATTAACCCGTGAAGACGCGCGTCGGGCCTAATAGATCCAGAGTGCGTATGGTTTTTTTTTTTTTTTTGCCACCAGAATTATTTTAAAGTAATCTTCAAGTAACTTAATCGCAGACCATGTAACGATCGGTAGAATGATGTATTAAGTAATCGATAAGTAATAGAATAATAATAGCTAAATAATAATAGATGTACTAAATAATAGATAAGTAATCTATACATATAATAAAACAGTAGGACCCGGTGTGTCTGTACATTGAAGATAATTGACAAAAATGGAGTCAGGGCGATAAAAGAAAACCAATGAAACACAAAAAAAATTTTTTTGAATTTTTTGTCTGTCTGTCTGTCTGTCTGTCTGTCTGTCTGTCTGTTTGTTCGAGGTTATCTTCGTAACTACTGAATGGATTTTTATGCGGTTTTCACTAATGAAGAATGCACACTCCCGGGCAGTGTATAGGCTTTGTTTCATCAAAATCGGACAACAGACAAAAAAGTAACAAAAAGAAACAAGAGAAACTATTAGGTGCGCTGCTCACGTTTTTTAGTACATAACGTTTTTTAGTACATATAAAATCCAATAGATGTCACTGTGCGATTTTAAAACGCGCTATCGTTATGTTTTCGCCAGTCTACTTAAGTATGAGAAAGTTTCAAGCTGGCTGTCGTTCCATGTGGTTTAGTCGGTAGAACGTCAGTGCGCCATACTGATGGCCCGGGTTCGATTCCCAGCATGGAATTTTTTTTCACTATGTTGGCATTAACGCCTATAAGCAATTAAAAGAATTTGAAATATTGTATTCAAGGCGAATTTTCTCTCTGGGAAAATTTCCTTGCATTAATATGTCAGTGTAATTTTTTTTTCGATTTAATTTTTTTTTTCGAAACTTTGTTTTTCTTAAAAAATTACAGTAAATATTTGATATTTCCCAACGTTTTTTGAATGATCGACTTGCTTTTTTTTTTTTTAATGTATGTCTGAACCTTATCTAACTACTTCTTCAAGATTTCTTTAGATAAACCGACCAGCGTAGCGGGCGAAGGCCGCTAGTAGAATAATAATAGCTAAATAATAATAGATGTACTAAATAATAGATGGTACTAAATAAGGTGAAGATTCTTATTTGTATTTATTGGTGACAAAGCAAAGATCATTCATACCCTGGTTATGCGCACGTTCACCCGGGTTAAATAATAAAGATTTACAATAAAAATGTACTGGTTGAAATTATAAATCATGAATGGAATAAGGATGCCAGTACGTGTTACGTGGTAATCATGATTGGCAAAAACACGTTTTCCGTATGACGTACGGGCAAATCATGGAAACAGAAAATTGATTTGCCCATACATGTTACGGGCAAGAAGAGTTTGCCTATGATTTAGCTTTTCGACACCACTAAATTTTTTAAATAGAATTTCACACTACATCAGTAGCGTCTCGTCAGGGGGTGCTGCATTATTTTTTCACACCACTAAAATTGTAGAAGAATTTCAGTTTTTGTTAATCAACAAAATTTTTCTGGTAAATAATCTAAAACAGTGATGCGCAACCTTTTTACCAGAAAATCGTTTGCCACCAGAATATTTGAAAAGCAGAGTTTCTTTTCTTTAATCTCAAAGTTTCTGACATTACAGTAGAACCCCGCAAATCCGGACCCCGTTAATCCGGATCTCCGGATAATCCGGATCGGTTTGGTCATTTTTTTTTTCAAATTTGAGAAGCAACTGGGCATACGGTTTGCAAAAGGCATAAAAAACTTGCTCAGCAGAAATTTACAAACTTTTTTATTAACATTAAGTAAACATTTTTGCTGTCTATAAATATTCAGTAAGTTTAACATAAAGGTTATTTTCTGCAAATATGTTTCATTTTATTCCATTTTTCTCTAATTCTCCGGATAATCCGGATTTTCGATAATCCGGATTGGGTCTGGTCCCAGTTAATCCGAATTATCGGGGTTCTACTGTACTATAAGGAAAATTGTTCTGCTTAAAAATAGTGGTATCATTTTGGCCCGCGGGCCAGAGGTTGTGTACCCCTGATCTAAAAGATTCTGTTAAATTTTAGTGGTGAGAAAACTCTGATGCAGCACTCCCTGACGAGCCGCTACTGCACTATATATTGGCAGAAATTTTTAGAACAAATATTTCGAATATTTTAACTTTAACCCCTTAACAAGTTCTTTCTTTTCCGTTCAATATATTAAAAAAAAACGGATTCCCACCACAATATTTTAAATAAAACATTCCTAACATTTAGTCTAAACATTTCCGTCTTGAAATAGCATGAAATTATTTAAAAAAAAATAGTGGTACCAATAAACTTTAAATGATGAATTAAGCAAATTCGTCTAGCCCGAACGGCGTACGGGCAAATCAGTTGAGGGGTTAACCCATTCGTGTCCAGCATATTTTGCGTAAATTTTATTTGATTGGCACCACTATTTTTAGAAGATTTAAGTTTAGTTTATTAATCACGAAAATACATCATTTAAATAAAATAATTATTGCTTTTCTTTTTTATCGGTGTCAAAAACAGTGCTGAATGCACCTTTTGAAGCGTCCCTAAAAAGGGACGCTAGGCACTAATGGGTTAAAAAAGTGGTGTTCATCCCATATTTTCTATTTATTGTACATAAAATGAACTGTCAGTTAAGTGATAGCTGCTACCATCTTACGCTTTTTTGTATCACAAAAATTTTATTATTAATTTTATTTTCTTAAATCATCGTAATCTGCTGATTAAATAAAGCAAAAATGTCTATAAAATTTTTCTTGACAAAAAGAGAAAGAGTTGGCAACTATGGTTAAGTTGTTAAAATTGTAGCTATTTAAAAATGTCTTTTCTCCTAAAACAAAATTCATCGCAAAATTATAAAGGAAATATTATCCTATTGAAATATTTTACTCAAAACCTTTGAATCTTTCTAACCAAAATTACTGCCTCCTTTATTATTTTACTAGAAAAATAAACTATCTTATTCGAAATAATTAGTTTGTTAGGTTTTATTTTGACATAAACAGTTCCACTTTTATAAAAAATACTCAGATATTTTCAATTTCGTCAGCTGATTTGAAGATATAAAATATTTGTTTGCTGTAGGTTTACAATGATAAGTGAAGTCTCCTATATTAAAAACTAGCAAAACCCGCGGCTTTCCTCGCGTAATAGTTGAAATATGCCAAGTGATGTTTGTTTGACTGATTTTTATTAGAAGTAATAATATTTTAATCTCTTCATGACGGGAGCCTTTTACAAAATTTTTAAAGTTCTTTCATCGGTTTTTAAAAACTGAAATTTGTGCTTTATTAAATCGAGAAAATGCTCCGATTAAATAAGGTAAATTCTATAGTAAAATTTTACTGGTGGGGATAAACACGAATTCTTAAGCCTTTTTGCATCACGTATACGTGTCGCTCGTCCCCAAGGGGTTAAGGAAATATTCAAAAACTTCCATTAAAGCCACAGTTTGACTAAATTTCATTATTACACGCAATATTCCGAAATAAGGCTTAAAATAGTAAGAACTAAAGATAATTCTAAACAATTTTTTATTATCAAAATGTTTTGAAACTTTTATACTCCATTGATACGTTCCTTTTAATATTCGCCTGAAGTATTTAATTTTTTTAGAAACAAACTTCATATGCATTTACATCTTAACCCCTTGAAGGACAAAGTACTTCTGTTCCTAAAATGTTCATATGATGATAGACACCGGGATTTACAAAAAAAAAAAAAAATTATATGATAATAAGTAAAAGTTGTTTTTCGAGTACACTATAAATAAACAAAGCTTAATACTAAAATTCTGGTGCCAATGTCGCATAAGGAAATTAAAGTTAAGTGGTATGTATAATATACTCTATATAATAATATACTCTATACTCTATACTCTATACACTCTATATACTCTATATACTCTATACTCTATACTCTATATAATATACTCTATATAACCCCTTCAAGGGGTTAAAATTAATCATCATATAAAAATCCAAGTTTCTTTTCTAATGTTCATATTCACCATCTACCTCAATCTAGAAAACCTCGATCGAACGTTCAAATGAAATTCATGATAACATTTGATTGGACATTATCGAAGAGAGGTCCAATCAGGATTAAAAGTGAATAACGTTCGAGCGTCCGACCGGGATTTTCGGTATAACTCAGGGTCGAAGTAGTTGGTGAATAAGAGCGTAAGGGTATACCATCTGTTGAGGAGTAGTGGCTCTACCATAAAATGCGTATGTTAAAAAAAGGGACTGTCACCAATATTTCGCAAATGTTAATTTTAAAATCGTTTTGATATTTCCTAATATTTCATTAAAACGTAATTTAGAAAGTTTTTAAAGGCTTTTTTAGAACATTTATTGTTTCTGTCTATCCCAAGTGATATGGGCACCGACATAGAACGTAGACTATGTAGGATCAGAGAGTGTCACTGTTGATTCGAAACCATCATTATCGGTTTGTTACTTCCTAAGCTTGCATAGAAATCTTAATTCAGTAATTTTTTAAAACGCTTTTTGATTCGTCACTTCACTTCACAATTTTTTAATTTCAAATTTACTTCTGATGTTCTTAGAATACATTTATATATTATAAGCAACTACCATGCCATATTTAACCCATTCGTGCCCAGCATCTTTTGCGTAAATTTTATTTGTTTGGCACCACTATTTTTAGAAGATTTAAGTTTAGTTCATTAATCACGAAAATGCATCATTTAAATAAAATAATTATTGCTTTTCTTTTTTACCGGTGTCAAAAACAGTGCTGAATGCACCTTTTGAAGCGTCCCTAAAACGGGACGCTAGGCACTAATGGGTTAAAGTTTCTAGATTCCTTAGTACAATAGAAATTACCATTTTGAATATTTTTTACTCCTGTAACCCACTGTTTAGAGCGTCACCGATATAAAATATAGCTTAAGTTTGATACATTTTAAAGCTTCTATCATCACCCATTTACTTTTGAAATCGGTTTGATACGTGATCAGATTTCTTACAAATCGCCATTTACAACGTTTTTACATAGTTAAAATTTTGCTACATTTGCTGCATCGTCACTCCACTTCTTTTATAGACTATCTTTATTCTGGCCAATGAGAATGCTTTATACTTGAGAATGGTTCTTATCCATTTGGAAAATTTACATCTGTTATGAGAATGCTTCATAATATACTCATGTAACAGCTTTTTATCAAAGCGGTGGAGTGATGATGCAACAAATCCGGCACATTTTTAACAGTGTAGGACACTTTTTCGGCAATTTTGATCCCTTTGAAATTTTGAAATTTTAAGGAAATAATGTTAGCGATCATTTATATCTTATAACTAACATGCTAAATATCATGTTTCTAGGTCCTTCAGTAACACATATAACACATTTTTAGAGCGTTGTTGGCTCCTGCATGGGTAGTGACATCGACATAAGATATAGCCTATATTGGAGCATGGACTGTTATCATAATTTTGACGCAATTATTTTTTAATCGGTTCATTACTTCCCGAGATTGTTTAAAAAATGATATTTAGAATGTCTTTAGAACGTTTTACCCCTTTTAAACTTCATATTTTTTATCAAATGTTCTCAGAGATCATTTAAGTTCCATAAGAAACTAAAATTTATGTTTCTAGGTCCTTCAATAACACAAATATTGCATTTTTAGAATGTGTTTTGCTCCTACGCCCCATTTGGTATAGTGGCATCGACATAAGATATATAGCATATGCTTGATTTCGGGCGAAACTACCATTTTGGCACCATTACTTTTGAAATCGGCTCAGTATTTCCGGAGATTACACCCTACAAATAAACAAACCTCTTTATAATATAGGTATAGATAAATAAACGCAATGATTTGGAAATCGGCCAAACGATTTATAAATGGAACAATGGAAATCTGCAGAGATACCCATGGTAACCCGTCGGAGGGACCCGATTTTGTGGCCAAATATTACCAAGTTTGTTGTGAACTTGGCGATATATTGCCAGATGTGGCGACGAAAATTACTTGTCAAACATTAGAACGTGGCAAGATTACTTACAAATCGCCATATAGAACGTTTTTAGGGCGCTTTTCGCGTATTTTTACCTTTTTTAAATTTCGAATTTTTGAGGAAATGTTGTTACAGATCATTTGCATCTCATACGACCAATCTCAAAGACAGAAATACAACGCTAAATTTCAAGCTGTTAGGCCCTAGAGTAGCACAAAAATTGCATTTATAACGCGTTTTTTTTCCTCCTGCATCTCGTTTGGAATAGTGACACCGATATAAGATATAACCTATGTTAGAGCCTGAATTGTTATCATCATTTTGACATATTTTTTAAAAATCCGTTTGTTACTTCCCGAGATTTTTTAAAAATCGCTCTTTAGAACATTTTATAACGCTTTTAAAGCATTTTTATTCGTTTTAAATGTTGTATTTTTTAGCAAATGTTCTTGACGGTAATTTATAAGTAATTAACATATCAAACTCCATGTTTTTCCAGGCCCTTCAGTAACACAAAAATCGCATTTTTTAGAACGTTTTTTGCTTCTGTAGCTCTTTTGGATTAATGGTATCAACATAAGATATAGCGTATGTTTGATTTGGGGGCAAATAATATAATTTTGGTATCAATACTTTTGAAATCGGTTCGACAGTTTCGGAGATTACGCGCTACAAATAAACTAACTTTACCTCTTTACAATATTTTTATAGACAAAGAAAAATAAAGGAATCAAATGCATCTATATTTAAAAATGTATTTTTATACCGAACGTTCTGGAGATAATTGGAGAATGTCTTTTTTATGCAAAGTGTTTTTGGGATAATTTTTAATGTCTTTTATTTTAATGTAACATTTTAAGAAATTTTGGTAACACTTGAGGTTGTGCTATTTTATAAAGAAAAATACATTACATAAAATATTATTTCGTGTGGTTAAAACAGACTTGGGGGCGCTCTGACCAAAATGAGCAATTACTACCGCCAAATTTTAATAGTATTTCTCACATTATTTAATGACAAAATTTCTGAGATCTAATAAAGCAAATAATTCCATTAAAATTTATTGATAAAAATCTGTGATTTGGTTCGGAACGCTCTCATCCCTGTTAATCCCTCTGGGACAAGCGACACATATACGTGCCGTAAAAAGGCTTAAGAATGCTCGTTTATTCCCACCAGTAAAATTTGCCTTATTTCATAGGCTGACACACGTAATAATCCTTAACCCTTTCCGGCACGGGCAAAATCTGTACTAAATTGAGAAATAATCGACTAACACCAGAATTCGCAAACGAATTTTTAAAATATTTTGAATTCTTCAATTTCAGCTTTTATTGCAAAAGAAAAATTTTACTAAAATATTACGGGTGCCGTTTTCAAGTTTAGTATTAAAATTAGGTATCCCAGACCGGGCACAGTGTGTCGCAAAGGGTTAACCCTTTAACGATCATAGCATTTTCATTGCTAACAAGGAAGGTCTCCATACGGGCATACTCAGAAAAATCTGAAAAAATTACAGAATGTTCTTCTCATATAGTTATATATGTTTATAAAAAAATTTCGGCGGAACCTCCTTATAACGTCCGTAAAAAAATAATAAAAATTTCGTTTATTTGGCGATTTATCTCAGGTTGGCGAAAAAACGAAATTTTGAAAACTACGCTTTTACGCTTCGAATACTTTTTAAAGAAAAAACTTTCTATGTTCAATTTATTTAAATAAGTTTAGTTTAAGTAATTTTAGTTTTGCATTTTTACTTTACTTTAAGTGTAATTTTGTCATATACGTTTATATGTACTTATAACAAAATGAAATTAATATATTTTATCATTTAAAACACAATTTAAATTGATTAAAATTGTTCCAAATTGAAAAATACACTGTTAAAAATCTGCTGCATTTTGTTGCAACGCACTCCCTTGCTTGTATAGAAAACGGTTACTTGGCCGTGAAATGGAGCTTTCTCATTGATTGGAATAGAGATATTATATACAAGCGGTGGAGTGCCTTGCAACAAAATGCATCAGATTTTTAACAGTGTATGACACGGTCAATTCACCGCGCTATGGAGCATTCTCATTGGTCAGAAGAAAGATATTCTATAAAATTAGTGGAGTGACGTTGCAGTAAATGCTGCAGATTTTTAACAGTGAAGTCAATTAAAATCAATTTTCAGATTCGTTAAAATCGTCTGCTTTTGGCGAGGAAATGCACTGCTCGCCAAATCCCGCGTCGCTTTCAGCTTTTCACGCCAATTATTCCAAACTATTTTATTTTTTTACATATCTAATAATGTAATTCCGCCGCTAATTTTCACTGATCCTTTATTACCTACATGAGTAGTTTAATTCGTATTTTTTTCAAAAAATTCTGAGTATGCCCCCAATGGAGACCTTCCTTGTAAGATGTCGAAATAAATGATTGACACCGGTAATTAAAAACAAATATATTTCTCAATAAGAAAACGTGATTTTTCACATACAAAATAAAAGGGATATTTTTAGATAAAAATACCGGTGTCAGAGTTGTATATCGGAATTAAAATTTTGTGGTTTCGTGGCGAAACCAATGAATGTTAAAGGGTTAAATCAAAGCATTTTCGCGATTTAGTGAAGCACAAATTTCTGTTTTTGAAAACCGGTGACAAAACATTATAAAATTCCGTAAAAGACTCCCGTCGTGTAGGGGTTAAAAGTGTCCTTTTCATCCAAAACAAAATACATCTAAAAATTATAGCGCATATACTATCCTATTTAAACTTCCAAATTATTTTCCTAAAACCTTTAAATTTTATACGCCGAAATTATAGATTTTAGAAGTTTACGTGCTAAAAATAACTGCTTTATATGAATTGATTAGTCTGTTAGATTTTCCTATGACGCAAATAGTCCCGCTGCTATATGAGTACACAGGTATTTTTAATTTCGCAAGCTTATCTGAAGATGTAAAATGTTTGTTTGCTGTGGGTTTTCAGTGATAAGTATATATTTTCTTCTTTATTATAAGTAAGTAAATAAATAAATAAATAAATAAATAAAGGAAATAAATGCATTTATATTTAAAAGTTTTTTTGTTATATGAAATGTTTTTTAGACAATTAAAAACATCTTTTTTATACAAAATGTGCTTATATTAATTGGGGACGTAATTTAGCATAAGATTTTAAGAAACTATAAAACCATTGCAGATTGTATTGTTTTCAAAAGCACAAAACAGTATAAAAAATAACTTTCATGTATTTAAAATTGTTGACATTTAAAAATGTCCTTTCATCTATTTAACGCTCATCTAAAAGTTATAAAATAAATCAGCCAGATGAGGCAACACTGTTGCTTTCCGCATCTGGCTGAAGTTTTATTTAATGATTCCGAGCTCTCACCAGTAAGTTTTAATAGTTATTATTATTTTATAACATGATAAATATTCATACGTCCCATTAATAAAATAAAGAAGAATTGTTATTCAAATTTTTCCGGTGTCAATTCCAGCATTAGTTAGAAGTCGGTTAATTAGTGATGACATCACGTCTCACGTCCTCTGGCATTGAACGTTTCAATGGCTACGTTTCGACGCGTGTTTACAATCAAATAGTACATTTTTAAATAATTTTATCAAATAAATTTTATGATGTATATTTTTATGATGTACATATTTTATAATGATTTTTTTTTCTCTTGAAAAGAAAAACTAGAACTTTGGCAGCTATGATCAATGTTCAAATACACTATGGTGTTAAGAATGAAAGGAAAATCTGTACATAATTATTTATAATGTTTATAGTATAGATATACATGACTTCATTATCGGAATAATTCACGAAATAATATAATAAATTATAATGTAACGACTAACTTATGGTGTAACATATTAACTATTATTGGCAAGAGCTCAGAAGCAAGTTGTTTTTTCTATTGCTCTCATGAGACATATACGATATCATATGTCTGTTACTAACAATTGTTAAACTAGTTTAAAACATTCAGTTACAGGAAGCTCAAGTTTGTTGCCGTTTTTATGCGTTTTGGAAATACGGTTTTGTATAAACATTTTTTTTAAATTTCTGTTTTTGAACAAAATAGTCCCACAAACATATTTAATAAAATGTAATGTAATTCTAAATATTAAATAAAATACTTACAAAGTAAAAAAAAATCTTTATAGCAAAATGCAGTTTGAATTGGTGATAAGAATAATTTATTTATTGTTATTTATTTTTTGTTATTATTTATTTATTTCATAAACAGATAATTTTTTGAATTCTATGTCGATATTTATTGAAATTCTGCTTTATATAAAGTTAAAAATCAAATTTATCTGTCTTATTGAAGTCGTTTTTTAAAATGTACAAACAATTACTTTTTAAATAGTATCAGAATTCTTCTTTAACAGTTTCATTAATTTTGATCAAAAATTTAGTAGCAAGTAGCATTTAACCCCTTGCGGCGCAGTGGTTTCATAGATATTCCACTTAATTTTAATTCCCAAATGCCACATTGGCACCGGAATTTTGTTAAAAAAAATTACGGTTTATTGAATGCGTGAAATATAGCATTTTCATATTTACAAATAAAGTTGTTTTCAAATTCCGGTGTCAGTCATTATTTTCAACACTTAAGCAATGAATTTGCCCTGCGCCGCAAAGGGTTAAAAATTTAAAAAAGTTTTACTGTCAGTATTGAGAAAAACTATATTGACCACTTCCCTGATTTGACCGTACGTGATATGGGCACGGGCATCATGTTTTTTGCCGATCATGATTCTCTCGTACCACGTTTAGGCATTCATATTCCAATCGTGATTTATTATCCTCACCAGTAAATTTTTATTGTAAATTTTGGATTATTTAATCCGAGCCATATTTCTTCATTCAATTAGGCAAAAATTTTGTATTAAAAAACCGGTGGTAAAAGATTAAAAAACAATGAAGATTAAAATTCCTGAAAAAATAGGCATTATTTGAAAGTTCTTTTCCAAAATATTGGTCAATGAATTGGTTAACCATTTCAAAGGCAGTAGCTAAATTGTCTTGCAACCTAATTTAAATTATAAAACTGACAAGTGGCTTCGAGAATGTTTTAATAAAATTTTGCTTTTGTAATAAATGTGAATACTAGCGAGTTTTTAATTTCTAAGAAATTCGCTTGAATATTCTGGTGTCAGTCAAATATTTCATCATTTTATGAATAGATTTTTTTCTGCCCCTGAAAGGGTTAAAAAGGCCAAAAAACTGATTATGAACAAAATGTAAACGCTTGTAACGTTGTGTAAAATAATCTATTCTGCATACCGTTTCAGACAAAGGCATAGTACAAATTGGAGAATAACAATACGCACAGAAAGAAATGTCGGTTTTAAGGCCGTCCCACTTAAACAATCTGAGACACATTATCGGTAATGGAAAAATTTTAGTTTGAAACCACAGACATGTTTCGAATGGTCATAGAAAAAAAATGTAGTGTAACAGATGATTATTTATAAAAGATATACAGTCAAACCCCGTTAATACGCGCTCCGCTTATTAGCTCTTAATATGCGAATTTTCTTTGGTCCCTTGAAACACTCCTATCCTATGCATATAAAAAGAAATAATTTAATACGCGAACCGTTTAATGCTCGAAATTTTATCAGTCCCTGTAACATATATTTTTCGTTCATGTTTTTAGAGAAGGGGAATTAAAGTTTATTAACTGCTTGATATATCTAAAAATCAGCCGTGACTATTAAAATTACATTGCGTAAAACAACAATAACACAGGAAAAAGAGACTCTATGAAGAAAATGCTCAAGTATGTATGTGGCATTTATTAAGGAGAGGTAAAACTTACACTCTCGCGGGGAGACCCCGGTAAACATATAATGCAGGAGCTCTACATCCTTACAGCATGACCGTCAGAGATAGAAAGATTCCTGACATCAAATAAGGTAGCCAAAATGTGGTTGCCCTTAGATCATAATAACCCTATACATATAGTTCATAAAGAAAGTTTAAATTAAAAACGTGCCAACCTGACCGTTAATTTGGCGATGAATATATCAAAGTACAAATATGCATGCCAATACTGATTGCTGGGAAAAATATTTCTAATCTCATAACATAGATTTCAGACGCCGATTTTAATATAAACAGAGCATTATGTTTTAAGCCGAAAAAGGAGATGTAATGTCTATTAATCTATAAAAGAGCTAAGTTATTGCCGCAAAGGAGCACATGGTTTTAAACTATCTTTCTAAAGTATGCAGGCTCAGATAATAAGTTTAGGATGAGAAAAGATTTGTTTTTGATTTATTTTATTAACGGCCTCGGATAAGCATGAAAACCTACGTAAAAGCAATTTAAAGGAAATAGTAAAGAGATAAACATATTCTTTTTAGAAAGTAAAAAGAATGTTTAATTGATTTGAAATTACAAAAGATAATTTAAATTTTAAACTTGAGAATTTAATTTAAAAAAAGGAAGCTAATAATAATATGTGATGTCATATTGCTTTCGACATCACAGTCCCTATGAAGAATATGATATGTATATGATAAATCAATTATAATCAATAAATTATTATAAAAAATAGATCGAAATATGAATACCTGAAACATTTTTTAATTAGACGAAATTCTTATAATAAAAAAAAACATTCTATGTCCTTTATGAATTAATTATATTTCAATTTGTATGAAAATAAAAAGTTTTGGTTAAGGGCACAGTAAGTCCGCTTAGTTCACACGCACAATAAAATAGTAATTACGTATATTTAACAAACTTGTTTAATTAGTTAAACATTATGTATATTTATGTAAGTGTTAATTACTTAACCACGTAATTGATTCTTTTTTTACATACAATAAACTGATAAAATAGGATAAATCTAAAATATTTATAATATTTAATATAAAATATAGTCAAAATAAAGTCTAAGTAAAGTCATAATATGTCTGCCATTAAACAGTATAAAATTGTAATTAAAAAATTAGTGGTGTCAAAAAGCTTTAATTGATGGATCAAGCAAACTCTTCTTGTCCATTTTAGTATGTGCAAATCTGTTAAATGGTTTATAAACTATTTTGGACCTTTTCTATTTCATTTTAGGCAGAAAATAAAAATATTATAAAAATTCAATTTTGATTTTGCAAACCTGTTTAAGCCGAATCTTACCAAAAGTAGAAAATAAAATATAAATAAAAATTTAATAATTTAATAATTTAACTGACGAAAAAATTTCCTCGTTTTTTTGCTTTCAAAGATGATATTTCATACGACGTCTTTTTTGGATTCGTCGTTTTTCCATATTTGATAGTATGCGTCTACTCGTTTTGTAACTTTCTTCTTTATTAACAGCGACATTTGGATTTCCTATTTAAATAAAAATTCTTCTCAATACAAAGAATTTTGTTAAAATAAATAAATAAATGAAATGCGGACATCTATTGCTCAAAGCACAAAATTTTTCCGATTGAGTTAATAAAAATCAGTAAAAACATAATTTTTATGATAATAAAAAGGTGACTTCTGTAATAACAGAGTCATATATTATGTACGTTATGGATTAAGTATGAATATTTCTCCACCATTTATAAATAATAATAATAATAAAATAAAATGTGGACAGACCAGAGTCTATATTTGACTGAAAACAACAACCATTTTCTAAATGCTTTAACAAGATGGCCAATGAAAAGTGATATTTCAAAAGTATTATGAAATTAGTTAAAAACCATTTATTTTAAACTAAATGAATAAAATACTTATATTTTTAATGAAATAAATGGGATTTGAAAAATTACTGGAAATTTATCACCATAGATGTATCAATATTACAATCAGTACTTTGTATGCAAAATGGAACAATTAGCAATACTTTTTGAACCCGAAAAATGGTCGTTGCTTTTTTTAAGGTTAAAAAGGAGGTTACGAAATATTCCTATACAGAGATGCCAAGCCCCCCTTATTGCACAGCAGAATTTTCTTATAGGAAAAGTTATTTTTTAAATCCGCAGAATGTTCCTATTTAATAAAAGATTTCCTGTATTAAAATACCGGTATCCAAAATGCCGGAGACTTGGCAGCTCTGCCTATAACATTTTAATTAATCACGGTACTTTTTTTAATCGGATTCAAATTTAGTGAAGACAACGTTTTTTGGCCAAAAGCAGCTTTTTTCCACATGTGTATCTACGATACAATTCCTTGATGCTGAAACAAAATGTTTTGACTTATGCTATTATTGCTTCCTCTTATTTATTTATTTGAATTTTAAATAAGATGACTCAAAATCGTGTTTTTTAAAT
Source organism: Maratus speculifer (assembly GCA_964019185.1). Taxonomy (NCBI): domain Eukaryota; kingdom Metazoa; phylum Arthropoda; class Arachnida; order Araneae; family Salticidae; genus Maratus; species Maratus speculifer. The sequence goes on from OZ025300.1 coordinate 229,426,555, forward strand.
GTACGGAAAAATGCATTTCGAGAGAGGGCGAAAAGAACAATATTTGGCGATTTATTACCTGCGTTTGGCTAAGTTTCTTATTACCTTGTATTTAATACTCTTCACAATACTTCGCTGTCATATGGACTTAGGCGCTTTTATAAAAAGTTTGACGTAGTTCGGGCTTAAGAAAGTGAGTATTTTACTGAATAATACAAGTAAATGAAAAATGAATACTAAGAAATACTAATAAAAGAAAAATGAAGCGTTATATTGATCTATGTATATTTAAAAATGCATCTGCTAGCACTATTTAGATAATTTATATGTATATAATAGGAGATAAATAGCTTTTGATTCTGTATTTCTATGCTTTAAAGCATTAACGTTTGTGTGTTTTTCGTTATCATTGGGAGTACCTAGCCGATTTAAAAAATAATGTGAGCAAAAAATGTTGGTAACTATCTTTGCTGCAAAATATACTATATTTTGCGTAGGAACAATAATTACCATCAATGCACGAGCAAAAAAAGTTCTAAAATTGAGAATTCTTTGATGTCGATTTGACTAAAAATTTAAAATCTTTTTTTTTTTTTTGGTGGCAACTTTTAGGATATAATATTCTCGTTATGAACGATTTCTAAAACATTCGACAATTTAATTTCACAAATTAAACATTTTTTTTCTAGAAAAAGTTTTAAACCAAATGTTTATTCTCAGCAATATCGCTCAGACTAATCCCTCTGAGGGAAGTCCTAGTTATAATATTTAATATAAAATATAGTCAAAATAAAGTCTAAGTAAAGTCATAATATGTCTGCCATTAAACAGTATAAAATTGTAATTAAAAAATTAGTGGTGTCAAAAAGCTTTAATTGATGGATCAAGCAAACTCTTCTTGTCCATTTTAGTATGTGCAAATCTGTTAAATGGTTTATAAACTATTTTGGACCTTTTCTATTTCATTTTAGGCAGAAAATAAAAATATTATAAAAATTCAATTTTGATTTTGCAAACCTGTTTAAGCCGAATCTTACCAAAAGTAGAAAATAAAATATAAATAAAAATTTAATAATTTAATAATTTAACTGACGAAAAAATTGTTTGACGGAAAAATCGGCTTGAAGCGGCTTAAAGGGTTAAAATAGTAAAAAAATGTTTTATTGGACTGCTTACATTTTTCGGCTCTAATTCGCGTCATTTCCAAAATAAATAAATAAAAATATTCTAAAATTGCATAATCTGGGATGTTGTGATCGAATACGCCGTCTAATTTGGCTATGTGACCTATTGAATAAAAGCTGAATATTAATATTAGCTTTATTTATTCATAAAATTCTTCATAATAATAGGGGGACTATGTTTTATTTAAAATTCCGAATACTTGCAAGTATAGGACATAACCATAGATACCAACCTCCAGAACTATTTAATGCTAAGATTTTTATGCAGAAATACGTGTGTAATAAGTCCACACAATTACTGCATTTAACCCTTTCCAGCACACTGTGCCCGGTCTGGGATACCTAATTTTAATCCCAAATTTGCAAACGGCACCAATAAAATTTTAGTAAAAATTTGCTTTTACAATACAAGCTTAATTAAGGAAAATTCAAATTATCTAAAAAATCCGCTCGTAAATTCCGGTGTCTGTGGATAATTTCTCATTTTTCACCAGATTTCGCCCGTGAAGAAAGGGTTAAGTAAAGCAAACACTTTTGTAAGAACTTACTGATATAAAAAAAATAGGTTTTGTTTTTACAAACGTCTGCAGTCTGAACCTTATTAAAAATTATGGAATAAAATATAAATAAAAAATAAATTATTTATTTAAAGAGTATACGTTTAGTTTGAGTAAAACTTCTCTATGAAGTAATCGATATATTGACATATTGTAATACTAAAATTCACTTAGTAATCACGTAACTCATAACACCTTTCAGTTACGTTAAACATGTTACAGATGTTAACAACCTTTTAAATGGGATTGACTGATTTAAGATTAGTGTACAGGCTGGCCTTTTCATTCATCTAAGCACTTTGCTTCGGAAGCTTTTCTTCGTTCACTCGAAAATCCCTCAGAAACCGTATAAAAGAGAAATAAAACCGTTAAGGTGGAATGTCAGCATTAATTAGAGTCATCCTTATAGGTATCGTGGCACAGACTATACCTCATTCTGTCGCTTTCATAATCAATAGAACGGTCATATTTCATTTCTCCTGGGAAGTCTGACAGATATAACTTATGTACCAGAATAAAATCGATGGAGTTTTATTAGATAAAAATTCAAAGTTTATTAGAAATGCGTTTAAATTTCCAAATAATCTATGTTTTTTTTTTAATGAAGTTTTTAAAAATATTGAAAAACAAATTAATATCAAGAATCGCGGTTTCGGGAAAATAAAAAAATTTTTTTTTTTTTCGTTTGAAGCTGAAAATACGATTATTATAAAAAATCGGTTTTGTTTTTGTAAACCTGTTTAAGCCGAGCCTTACTAAAATATAGAAAACAATATATAAATAATTAAAAAATAATGTAATAAGTTATTTAATGAATATTGCTTTAGACTGAGTAAAACTTCTTTATGAAGCAATCGATATATTGACACCATGTAATACTAAAATTCACTTAGTAATCACGTAACTTATAACACCTTTCAGTTACGTTAAACATGTTACATATGTTAACAACCTTTTAAATGGGATTGACTGATTTAAGATTAGTGTACAGGCTGACCTTTTCATTCATCTAAGCACTTTGCTTCGGAAGCTTTTCTTCGTTCGCTCGAAAATACCTCAGAAACCGTATAAAAGAGAAATAAAACCATTAAGGTGGAATGTCAGCATTAATTAGAGTCATCCTTATAGGTGGCACAGACTATTCCTCATTCTGTCACTTTCATAATCAATAGAAAGGTCATATTTCATTTCTCCTGGGAAATCTGACACACATAACATATGTACCGGAATGAAATCGATGGAGTTTTATTAGATAAAAATTCAAAGTTTATTAGAAATGCGTTTAAATTTCCAAATAATTTATGTTTTCTTTCTTTCTTTTTTTTTAATGAAGTTTTTAAAAATATTCAAAAACAAATTAATATCAAAAATCGCGGTTTCGGGAAAATTAAAAAAATTCTTTTCTTTTCGTTTGAAACAGAAAATACGATTTATTATAAAAATTTGGTTTTGTTTTTGTAAACCTGTTTAAACCGAGCCTTACTAAAATATCGAAAACAATGTATAAATAATAAAAAAAATAATGTAATAAATTATTTAATGAATATTACTTTAGTCTGAGTAAAACTTCTTTAAAAGGTAATCGATATATTGACACCTTGTAATACTAAAATTCAGCGTGTAATCACGTAAATTATAACACCTTTCAGTTACATTAAACATGTTACAGATGTTAACAACCTTTCAAATGGGATTGACTGATTTAAGATTAATGTAGAGGCTGACCTTTTCATTCATCTAAGCACTTTGCTTCGGAAGCTTTTCTTCGTTCGCTCGAAAATCCCTCAGAAACCGTATAAAAGAGAAATAAAACCGTTAAGGTGGAATGTCAGCATTAATTAGAGTCATCCTTATAGGTATCGGGGCACAGACTATTCCTCATTCTGACGCTTTCATAATCAATAGAACGGTCATATTTCATTTCTCCTGGGAAATCTGACAGATATAACTTATGTACCGGAATGAAATCGATAAACTTTTATTAGATAATAATATTAAAGGTTGTTGGAGATACAGAAAACCCCCGATAATTCGGATTAATTGGGACCGGAACCAATCCGGATTATCCGGAGAATTAGAAAAAAATGATATAAATTAAAACATACTTAGAGAAAATCACATTTATGTTAAACTTATTGAATATTTAGAGGCACTAAAAATGTTCACTTCGCTTAATTCTTCGGAAAAGATTTCAGAAAAAAGTTTTTTTTTTTTTAATTCAGAGTACAACGCTGAAACAAGTTAATGTTATGCAAATTAGCTAATCGCTTCTCAAACTTGAAAAAAAAATGACCAAACCAATCCGAATTATCCGGATAAACGGGGTCCGAATTAGCGGGGTTCTACTGTATATCCAAAAATCTCCAGTTGATATAAACTCCTCTAGATGAAGTTTTTTCAAAAAATATTTAACCACTTTCTTCTTTTATCTGTGCTTCGTACAAACAGCGTGTTTTTCCAATCACATTTTACCTGTTGTAATACATACGCGCATGCAAATTGTAATTTCTCACCAGTAAAATTTTATTGTAAATTTTTTATTGGTTAATCCAAGCATTTTTCTGTTTAAATTATACAAAAATCCCTGTTTTGAAAAACTAGTGATGTAAGACTAAAGATTCCATATAAGACATGACAAAAATAGACATTATTTGAAAATTTTCTTACAAAAATATTGATCCGTTATGTCATTAGAACAAATAAATATCATGAATTGCGCTTTTAGCAAACTTAAAGATTCTGTTAATATGTAAATTATGTAAATTATTTCTTTAAATTTCTAAATTGTTCTAAATAATTCTAAATTGTTTGTAACCAGTGTAATTTTGAATTTTGATAATCGAGCATTTCGGAGTGATAATTGGGCTGTTTCTGAATTTGGCAGTACATTACATGTCTCTTCGTTTTAATTCAAAACTTCGATGTTATTACCAGTAAGGTTATCTCAGCAAAATATTCAGCGTGGCTTTCAGCCCAGGTAGCTTAAACGGTTAAAGCATTGGTAATATAAACCAAGAATCTGGTTTTGATTTCCGGTTTGGGCATTATTTCTTTCAGTTAGAAATATTCATTTCGTTGAAAATTTCTATCTATCAATTCAATCACAGAATGGGCAAATATTTCATCTAATAAAAAAAATTGTAACTTCTTTGCAACTAAACGAAACAGAATTACTTGTATGCATACTGGAGTTAGTAATAAAAAAGAGACATATAGTGTATTATCTACCGAATGCGAAAGATGTAACATAGGAGGTTATCATAAGATGGCGACTGTTTTTATAATTTTTAACGGATTAACATTTTATTACTACTGTCGCGTTAAACTTCCACTACTAAATTTCAACAGAAAATTTCGCTTTATTTAAACCGTGCAAAATTTCTTTCCCAAATAAGAAAAATTTTCCATTTTATTTCATTAGCGGCAGTTTGCCTAAGGTATTACAATCTTTTTCACTGATACTGATTAAAAATTCTTATTGTTGGTACGATATACACCAACGAATGGTGGAAAAGGAAGACCTGATTACTGCCGAAGTAAGCTTTCATCAGTTAAAATTACTATTTGCTTTTGTTATGATTTATGACCGAAATTTTGCATTAATAACGCATTTAAATAAGGGAAAAATTTCTTTTTAAATTTACCGATGGAAATTTAGCTCTCCGGTAATCTATCTTTGGGAAAGCGGTTACAGTTAAAATTTGATACACAGGCAATTACACATTGCATGGTGATGGCACCCATGTGGAAAATGTGTAATCAAAATAAAAGTTTTAGTTTCTCCGATCTGTATTGTAATCAAAGATTAGTGTACTGACTCTGTGTCATATGCAAATTTCCTCCTTGCGCCCCAATCCAGTTTTTTCTATGGGGGGGGGGGGGAGGATTCACAGAACGGTTTTTTGTGCGTCATAACATGTCCGTTTCTTGCGGTACACGTACGGTTCCAACGCTTTTTGGGTTTTCGCATGCGCTGAGCATTTTGCGATGAAAAAAATCGGTGCTGTCATTGGAAATTTTCGAGTTTCTGTAACTATAACCGTAACCGTGAGCGCCATTTTGTTGCCGTTCACAGAATCTCGAGCTCATACCTCTGAATAGCTATATCTGAAATTTCATCTCGATCGGTTGAGCGGACTGGCCGCTAGAGCTCCATATATCTCCATAGTTTTTTTATGACCACCCTGTATTTATAAAACAAATACTGCAGTTACAATAATTAACTTTAAAATTTCATATTTGTTTTTCTATGTTTATGACGATAAACCATCTTTGTAAAGAATAAATTCTTATGGAAAATAATCCGAATTCACGTTAATAGTTAGCGAAATTGAAAGAATAATTACAATAGTGATGCACAACCTTTTTGCCAGAAAAATGTTTGCCACCAGAATATTTGAAAAGTGACGTTTGTTTTATTTAACGTCAAAGCTTCTTTTAATATTATAAGGAAAATTATTTAGCTTTAGTGGTAGCTCTGTGGACCGCGGTCCGCAGGTTGTATATCCCTAAATTACAAGATTACAAATTGAATCTTCTCCCGAAAATTTTAACAATTTATAAAACAAAATAATTAAAAAAAAGGAAAATTAATTTTTATTTAAGTTGTACATAATTATAAGGATGATGAAACACACTCGTTTAGTTTATTTAAATTTTATAATAAAGTGTTTTGTTGCTTTGAAGTCGATAATTTTCAGCTTAATAAAGTATTAATTCGGAAGTCGAAATCTATAATTAAGAAATGCGAATATGTGATGTGCAATTAGGAAATACGATATGCATTATGTGTAGTTACAAAATACGATAGATATAATGGATTTTAGTTTGTAAATGTTCATAAAACCCATTAAAGTTCTCTTTCAGAATAGAATCTCGTAGAAAGTAATATTTCATTAAATATGGAAGCCTGAAATATGGAATAATATGTTCTTTCACAATATGAATAGTTTGAAATAAGAATGCACAATTTTGAAATAAGAATCGTATATTAATTAAATATTCACCATTTCAATTTGAAACTATAGTACGCACTGTTACTTTTTACTTGAGTCCCTTGCATCACATCAGCTCGCAAAAGTACATAGTTTTATTTGTCTTAAATCAACATTCCTACATGTCAGGGGATTTTCTAAAAAATATAATGCAGGACGCTTACGAATACAGTTAACCCTTTAACATTCATTGATTTCTCTACGAAACCACAAAATTTTAATTCCGATATGCAACAACGACACCGGAATTTTAATTTAGAAAAATCCAGTTTATTATGTATGTGAAAAATAACTTTATCATATTTACAAATATATTTGTTCACAGTTAACGGAGTCAATCATTTATTTCAAACTCTTATCAATGAAAATGCTTTGTCCATTTAAGATTTAAATATTCATGTATAGGGGTACAAAAATCTAGACACCGACAGAAAATCTCTCACCACTAAATTTATGTCGGTATTTTTCGTCTAACATTTCGTATGAAATTTTTGCAAAAGCGCACAAAACGTTTAAATTTTAGTGTCAAAAATCTGTCCGTTGGCTCCTAGATTTTTGCATCCCTGTACATGGACTGAGAAGACGTCCAAATTTCGACATTCCAATGTTAAAGTCAAATGACAAACTATCTTCCTAAAAATCATTTGATTTAAATTTCGCTTGCTGTAAGTTATATTGCATTAATGCAAACATCTTCTAGTCTTTTTTAATTGAAAAATACTTTAAATACCAAAATGATTAATCAATATTCAGAAAAATTGTAAATTATAATCTACAATAATAAACGTATATAATATTACCGTTATGAACATCCCTTTTTCTCAACTAAAATTCAACGATAACGATGAGTGAGGTATCAATAAATAGGACTTTTTGCCGACATCCGATATTACTTACTTAATTTAACTAATGTGTAGTGTTCAACGATGAATGGGGTATGATTAGATAGGATGTTTTGCTTGCTTTAACTCTGCATATGAAAATTTGCTATACTTTATGGTTAACTATCATCATACATATTATTTCTTGTTAACCCTCCTTTTTCTATGTACAAACAAAACGCGCAACGATGAATGGATATTATATGAAAGATTTTTGAACAGGCTTTTAATCCAGTCCAGTGATATTTCTTTAAAACAATTTGTTTGACTAAAAAGATAGCAGTAAATTATAAATGAATGAAAAAATGTATTGGAAAATAAACTCAAAGATTGCAGCTCGAAAGCCTCGCGCACGTGTATTGATTATATAAAGAAAGAACCATAAACAGATGCAAGTAAATAGAAAAAAAAATATTAAAAGTTATTATTACAGAAAAACGAAAAATACGAAAATTTCTTACTTATTTTTTAATAAAAAAATAAACAATTTAATTCAATTTAATTATTAACCCCTTAAGTGCCACAGACGTATATATCCGTCGCGCATAGTCGATGCGTTAAGTGCCACTGACGTATATATACGTCAGTCCAAAATATTGTCCTTTATACTGCGCTGTACCAGAAAAACCCCGCCCACGACATTGGAATAAAAAAAAAAAGAAAAAGAAAAAAGACTTTGAAAGTGTTTTTGAAAGACTGGCCTATTTCAGAGGAGAAGGGGTAGAAGGAACTACCTTCAGAAAGGCTATCGCACTGAGCTAGTGACGTGAAAATACAAGAGAATTTTCTTCCATATTTGATAAGGTTCCGCCCTTTTTGTACACCACTATTATTTTAGAGAAAATATTGTTTAGTATAATATAAGGAGACAGCTTTCAGTTATTAGTGAATCCACAAAAATTAAAAATTGAATGGAACATCTTGTATCTCTCAATGATTATTTTACCGAGTTCGCACGCTCTTAAGCCACGCCCCATTTTGTAAGGCCACTAATTTCTAACTGTGGCACTGGGGAGTGAATCTCTTAAGTTTTTTTCGGCACTTAAGGGGTTTATTAAAGGGGGGGGGGGGACTTAACAAATATGGGATCTGAACAATTTTTATTTGCGTTCGTAATTATGTGAATACGAAACTCCTATAGCAGGGGTCGAAGCATATAGAACAAATTTTATTGTTCTTACCAAAATATTTTATGAATAATCTTTAAGAGACATTTTTAAAGGACATCCAATAGGAACACATTATAAAGATTAGCGATAAGAGATTCTGGTTAGAACAATAAAAATTGTCCTATATGCTCTGACCCCTGTCCTATAGTCGCCGTTCAGTCCGTCCGCATAGAATAGAGCAAAACCGCACAACCGAATCGTTCAAATTTAAAATATATAATTATTGCATAATTTTGTCGAGTCGTCGATGAAATTTTATGAAATTCGAATTTATATTTTAATTACAGGGACAATCAAAGGTATTTCGTTACATGACAGCCAACGAGGAAAAAAATTCAAGTGCATTTTAATGATGTCACAGATGTCACACACTTTCGTACATAATAAAATTGATATTCATATGTGAAGTACAATAGTTTTGCCGTTTTTTGTTTAGTATATACATATACTAAAATATACATTCTGTGCAATCTGTGGTGCAAAGTACACTTTTTATTAATTTACACTGCCGCACACAAAAGAGTTCCATTACACAATGATATGGGGGGGGGGGAACTGTTTAGGCGCGTTTTAATTGTATTATTTATTTTACATTTTATGAAATTGATATACGTTGCTGAGGTTTACTGCAATTTACTTCCTGTATAATAAAAAGGAGATAGTATTTACATGTACACACAAATGCGTTCGGCTACTCTACTGTATCCGATGTACTGTATACTATTACACCAAGATCAGAATATTTTTTAATAATCGTTATAGCACGAACAGACCTCATTTGTTATGTTTGCTACTTCGTGCAGTTTCAGACTTGTTCTATAAGTAAAGGTAACAACAATGAAAAGAACAAACAAAATTTTTCTGACAATAACAGTCCAAGAGCCGACAGCACAAAACCCTATATCATCGAGCGCAAGAAAAAACCCTTTATTTTATGGAAAAGAAGTAGTAGAGGAATCTAATGATCTATATCTGCCGGAAGTGAAGTGCTGCATAAGCCAAAAATTGATTCCACTAATGGTTGATTCGTAGGTTTAGCATCGTGTTTGTATGACAATTGAAAAGTATGAAAACATAGAAAACTGGGTGCAGGAAAAACCAATGTTATGACTATGTGCCAACTACTAGTAGTATTCATTTTTGGATTATACAACACTTCGCTTCCGGTAGACAGTGTCCTCGCTGATATTTGACCAATGTTAGTAATTTGGCTAATTAAAAATAAAAAATATTCGCCAAATGAAAAAAGTATTAGCGAAATAGATTCGCCGTGTAGCACAAAAAAATATCTTTAATGTACCCCCTTTTTTTCAATATGTTTTAAAATAACCAAAGTTTTTACTGAAACAACGATTATTATTAACCTAATTTCAACTATTCACTAGAGATATATTAAATATATGTATATATGCATATGTATGAAAAACGAAAAAGAAAAGAAAGAAAAAGCAAAAATTGAGAACTAGCAATTTGGCGAATTCAAGCTCTAGGTTACTCGTCAAATGAAGAATTTAGTTGCAATTTGGCGCAATGGCGAGCGATAGCGAGAACCCTGGGAAGACATGAATGATTAGATTACCCTATCACTTCTCTTCCATAAAATAAGGTTTTTTTCTTGTGCTCGATAACATAGAGTATTGTGCTTTAGGCAATTGGGTTTTGGGTAATTTTTGGGTAATTGCAAAAGTTTGTGGCCGATTCAGTGGATGGCAGTAACTTGTAATTTTGAATGTGCCATAGCTGCCAACATCTTCCGATTTTTTAGCCCAGAAATTTTTATAGTAAATTTCACCATTGCAATTTGCCGTAATCTGTGGATTAAATGAGGCAAAAATGGTCTACTTTTCAGGGCCAAAAAACCGGAAGAGTTGGCAGCTATGTTGTGCTGATGTTACCTTTCATAACCGTACTATTAACTGTCATTCATCTACATGTGTGCCGTTAGTAAACAAAGGAATGTTACGAAAAATGTCTTCTCATTAATTTGTATTCAAGGTTAATATTCCAAATAGAATATGTGAAGCGTCATTTTTATCATGTTATGTTATTTGAGTTTTAAAAAAGGGTAGGTGTTGGACATTCAATAGACTCCCTCAAATCCGCAAGGCTTGGGACCAGAGGTTCTGCGGATTTTAGAATTTTGCGGATTTCTGGTCATTGCTTTGTTTGCATTTTTTAAACAGTAATTTGAATGTATTTAATAATGCAAATCGAAACTAAAATGTGTAATAATAAGCTATAAAAATAAATGATTACAATAAAAAATTAAAATAATAAAAGTTTTCAAAATTTTTAAATTGATTAAAATATTAAAAACAAAGGTCAAATTAATAATCAATAATGTATGATTAAACATTCATTATAAATATCAGATATATTTTTCCCAAATTATTCAATGAAACTTACCTCATAAAGGAACATTACAAAATTCTCATTAGAATTATAAAAATTAAGAAAGTTTTATTTCTGGTTTAGCCAGACTTAATAACTAATAAAGCTTGATTAATACATAGATACATTTTGTAAAAAGATTATGATTACCAATAATATCAGCAATGCTTTAATTTTTTTCAAAAGTAAACTCATTTTTCCTTTTTAAAAAGCAAACATAAATTCAGTAATATTAACAAAAATTACAAATTAAAAAATATATGGAATTTATACAAAACTAAAAGAGTCAAATTTAGTCCCTATATCAGCACTGAATGTTTCTATGTTTACATCCTTAAATTATGACCGGATTTTAGAGAATTGCGGATTTTATGGTTGTGGATTTTAGGGAGTCTACTGTATACCAAAAAAATTTCATGACGTTTCTTTGGATCTTGCTCCCGCTCTTAGGACAGTGAAAAAGTGGTTTTGTCGATTTCAAACAAGAGATTTCAATGTAAACGATAAATTTCGCTCTCCGCGACCTTCTGGTATTAACCCCTTAAGTGCCGAAAAAAACTTAAGAGATTCACTTCCCAGTGCCACAGTTAGAAATTAGTGGCCTTACAAAATGGGGCGTGGCTTAAGAGCGTGCGAACTCGGTAAATAATAATTGAGAGATACAAGATGTTCCATTCAATATTTCATTTTTGTGGATTCACTAATAACTGAAAGCTGTCTCCTTATATTATACCAAACAATATTTTCTCTAAAATAATAGTGGTGTACAAAAAGGGCGGAGCCTTATCAAATATGGAAGAAAATTCTCTTGTATTTTCACGTCACTAGCTCAGTGCGATAGCCTTTCTGAAGGTAGTTCCTTCTACCCCTTCTCCTCTGAAATAGGTCAGTCTTTCAAAAACACTTTCAAAGTCTTTTTTCTTTTTCTTTTTTTTTTATTCTAAAGTCGTGGGCGGGGTTTTTCTGGTACAGCGCAGTATAAAGGACAATATTTTGGACTGACGTATATATACGTCAGTGGCACTTAACGCATCGACTATGCGCGACGGATATATACGTCTGTGGCATTTAAGGGGTTAATAACGATTTAATCCATTTTTTAGTAAAAAATAAACCACGGATTACTACTGAGAACATTGCTGAGACATTAAATGCTAACAATTCAGCTGCATTTCAACATTTAACTTTTTAAGGCGGTGAACATTTCCATTGCGAAAAAATTTAAAAGACTGAATGACACCAGAATTTTCGTATAAATTTATTTGAAAATGAAAAAAGCCCCCCCCCCCCCCATACATAATTAAAAAAAAATTATATGCTACCAGAATTCTAGTGTCATTCTGACAATTCGATTTTAAGAAGGGTTTTCATATAACGAAATCTGAGCTACAAAAGGTTAAAACAACTTGGTTACATTTTCAAACTCGATGTATCGGAAAACGGCAGTGTTACCGCATCTAGTTGATTTTTTATTTAGGCATTCCGAAACATCATTAGTAAGTTTCAATGGTTATTCTTAATTTATAAAGTAATAAATAGATGTATACCATAAATAAAATAAAATAAAAATTGCTATTCAATATCTATTACTAAACAAGTTGGAAATTGCAAGTGAAGCGTAGCAAATGGAGTGCGTTCGCACGATAACGAAGTTTTTAAAATATTCAGATCTTGCTGTTATTGTAGGCAGTACATCGGATATAATATAGTGATCGAAATCTTTTTTATGTTTCTGAAAACATACAAGAACTAACTTTTATTACATCTCAGCAACTTATATACATAAAATGTAAAATAGTTTAATGTAGTTAAAACATGCCCCAAACAATGTTTCTCCGTATAGCATTATGTAGTGGAGTACTTTTGTGTGGCCCTGTAATTTAATAATAAATATTTTTTATATCACAGATTGTACAGAATGTATGTTTTAGTATATATATACTTCATAGATTCATGTCAATTCCATTATATTCGAAAGAGTTTAACATCATTAAAATGTACTTGAAACTATGTATTCCAATTAATCGTAATGTAATGGAGTACTTTTGATTGTCCTTCTTATTAAATTAGACATCCGATTTTCATAAAATTTAAAATGACTCGACAAAATTACGCTAAAATTATGTATTTTAAATATTGTAGCATTAATTGGTTAGTTCTTGCTTTGTTATATGCGGGCAGACAGACGGACTGGCAGAATGAACGACGAATATAGGAGCTAGCTATTTATCTAATTACGAACGCACCTAAAAGTTTTCAAATTTTGATGTAATAGTACACAGTATTTCGGGTACAGTATAGTAGCCAAAATCTTTCGTGTCTCCCTGAATGCTATCTTCTTTCTTTTATACAGGAAATAACTTGTAGTATTCCTCCGCTACGTACATCAATCTCATAAAATCTTAAATAGTTAATTACAATTAAAACGCGCACCAAACAATGTTCTCCATATACCATTATGTAATGGAATACTTTTGTGCGGTAAATCAATAACAAATGTTCGTTTCACCGTAGATTGTACAAAATGTATATTATAATATGTACTTCATAGATGCATATCAATTTTATTATGTTCGAATTAGTGTAACGCCATTAAAATGCATTTGAATTTTTTTCCCCTTAACCGTAATGTAACGGAATACTTTTGACTGTCCCTGTAATTGATCTATGCATCCGTTTTCATAAAATATGAAAAGTCTCGACAAAATTATGTAATAATTATAAATTTTTAATTTTAAATAATTTGGTTGGGTAGTTTTTGCATGTTATATGAGGACGGACGGATAAACTGAACGACATCTATAGGTGCTACATATTTACATAATTACGAACGCACTTAAAAATATGCTAAATTCAACAACATTGAAAAATCGGGAATGAATTTCTACAATCACCCAACATTTTCAATAACTAAAATACTATTTTGATTTGTAAAAACGGTAATTAGTTTTATTTTTTATAGAACTGTTTTGTTGTGAAATATATTACTTTACATCGCACACCTTTCGCGATTTTCCTGCACTTCATTAAACTCTTTTACACATCTAATTGAGCTACAGTTGTTAATGTGCTCTTTGTTTCCAAAAAATAAAAATGAAAATGAAGCAGTAAAAAAATATCTTTCACTTCATCGTTAAAAGCTTGACTAGTTAAGTGACAGAACGATTTTTCAACAATCAAAACAGGAAAAGAAGAACTATGCAGCTAATAATTAATTCTGAGAATAGAGTGCCATTATTTTCCGAAATTTATCTTTTCGTTCCTCCAGTCATTAAAAAAGGCAATAAAAAATTTATAATTATAATGAACGTTTTATCAGGCGCCAAACTTATTTAATTAGCACAAGAAAGAAAATGATTATTTAAATAGTGTTATCAATTGTAACAGGTAATTAGTATTAAAAGTATTAGGTATTTAGTATTAAGTATGAAGTTGAACTCGTTGTAAAAATACTCGTTATAAAATTTGAATTAGAGTTGCTACATATATATATATATATATATATATATATATATATATATAATAGAAATTTCCGTACTGTAAATGCTGCTTTTTATTTCTTTGAAATATGTATGGGCGATTTTCTAATAAGTGGGTAATTTGTGACGCTTGAGGTTATGTGCGACATTTTATCATTCATATAATTTTCATTAGTTGTAAAAATTTAGAAACAAAACTTTTTGGTTTGAATTTAATATTTCTAATTAAAAAATTTACCATATGCAATAACATTGAAAATCGGGTACGAATTTTTGCAATCACTCGATAATTTCATTAACTAAAAAATCATTTTGTTTTGAAAAGTAGGAAATTATTATTATTATTAATATTATTTTAGAATTTCTTTGTTATGAAATACATTACTTTACATCGCACTCCTTTCGTGATTTTCCTACACTTCATTAAACTCTTTTACAGCTCAAACTAATTGAGCTGCAGTTGTTAATGTACTCTTTGTTTAATAAAAAATAAAAATGAAAATGAAACAGTAAAAAAAATATTGCTCATTTCATCGTTAAAAGCTTGACTAGTTAAGTGACAGAGCGATTTTTCAACAATTAAAACAAGAAAAGAAGAACTATGCAGTTAATAATTAATTCTGAGAAGAGAGTGCCATTATTTTCCGAAACTTATCTTTTCGTTGCTGCAGTCATTAAATAAAAAAGGCAATCAAAAAATTTATAATTCTAATGAAAGTTTTATCAGGCGCCAAACTTATTTAATTAGCACAAAAAAGAAAATGATTATTTAATAGTGTTATCAATTGGAACAGGTAATTAATATTAGGAGTTTAACTCGTTCTAGAATTACTCGTTATAAAATTTGAATTTGAGTTGTTACAGATATATATATAATAGAACTTTCCGTACTATAATTGCTACATTCTATTTTTTTTTAATATATAAGCGCGGTATTTTCAATTTGTAACTTTTGGAGTTGTGTGCTACGTTTTATAATTTGTATAATTTTCATAAGCATAAAATATATTCTTTGGGGCTTTCTACAATTTCAAAAATTCAGAAATTACACATAAAACGTAGCAAATGAGGTGCTTTCGTACTATAGGGAAGTTTTAAAGTATTCAGATCTTGGTGTAATAGTATACAGTACTTCGGACACAGTATAGTATATGAAATTTTTTGTGTGGCCCTGTAAAGATTATCTGCTTTCGATTATGCAGGAAGTAACTTATAGTAAATACACAGCAACGCATATCAATTTCATAAAATGTGAAATAATTCAATAAGTTTAGAATATGTCCAAACAATGTTTCCTCCTATAACATTATATAATGGAATAGTTTTGTGTGGCCCTGCAAATTAATAAAAAATATTCTTTGCACCACAGATTGTACAGAATGTATATTTTAGTGTATGCTTCATAGATGCATATCAAATTTATTATGTTCGAAAGCGTATAACATCAGTAAATTTCTCTTGAAACTATTTTTTCTCATTTGCCGTAATGTAACGGAATATTTTTGACCGTACCTGTAATTGAACTATGCATCCGATATTCAGAAAATTCGAAATGACTCGACAAAATTATGCAATAATTATATATTTTTAATTTCAAACGATTTGGTTAAGTGGTTTTTGCATTGTTACATGCGGACGGACAGACAGAGAGACGGACAGATGGACGGACTATCGGTGCTATGTATTTATCTAATAACGAACGCACCTAAAAAGAATGTTCAAGAAAATAACTGTAAATTTTATTTCTATAATAACTTAAATATTCAAATCGTCCCTTTTATTTATTATCCCAACTTTATGCACTGATCTCCTGAAACAAATTAAAATGCAATGTCGAACTATTTTTAGAAATTACGGCATACATAATAAAAATTTACATTCTAAAATACAAAATAAAGAATATATATGAAGAATATCATTCTGGCCTAAGAATTTTTCTACCTCAGATTTTATGCCATTTCTTTCAACATTTGCAAAACTGCTCACGTGGTCATAAAATTTGGAGGACTTTTCCTTTTACTAGCAGGAATCTTGACTGCAGATGAAGTCAGATAGTTTAAATTACTGGACTTCAAAAGTAGTTACATTCTGCAATAGATAGAAAGATAAGTATATGTCTCAAGAGCATCGTTGTAAACATCCCCTAATTATTCCAGAAACTGGTATTTTTATTTCATCAAAAACTTCAAAATGAAATCTAAAATGTATGTTATTGAAGCAATATATATATATATATATATATATATATATGCCGGGTGTCCCAAAAATGACTGATGGATTTTAAAATTCAATAGCTTGCAAACGCTGAGAATTTAAAAAATTTTTGCAGGAGGGTTATGTATAATGTCAGGAGTTTTTTTACCGTAATTTTTTATTTTAGTTCGCATCTCAAACAATAGGTGGCGCTGACGGCGATTGAAGGCCAGGTCGACGCTTCACTCAGCACTGATCACATGGCCTTCAATCGCCGTCAGCGCCACCTATTGTTTGAGATGCGAACTAAAATAAAAAATTACGGTAAAAAAACTCCTGACATTATACATAACCCTCCTGCAAAAAATTTTTAAATAGCTGTCACCGTTTACAAGTTATTGAATTTTAAAATCCATCAGTCATTTTTGGGACACCCGGTATGTAGTTCAATACAAGTTTGTCATGGATCAGACTCCGGAATAATTAAGAGAACATCTATACATCAAGCTTATTATTTAATGAATTTGATAAGGATGGAATCTTTAACCCAATTTTTACACTTTCAAGACTGGGATTAGACAAATGAAAAATAATCTATCGAATATTAGTCGTGTGGGGAAATCGTAAAATTTTGCAACAATTCTTTAAAGTGCAAAGAAATTAAAAATAATAAAAATAAAATACAGGTATTATAGTTAATATGCTACTTTAAGGTTTAACCGACACGGACAAATTCTGTTAGTAAAAAGAGAAATTATCGATTGACACCGGAATTTACAAATGACTTTTAAAGAAATCAAGAACTACTTAATTTAAGCTTTTATTGTAAAAGCAAGATTTTATTAAAATATTTTTGGAGTCAATTGCAAGTTTGGAATTAAAATTAGGTGTGTCCAGACCGGACACACTGCGCCGGAAAGGGTTAAGGATTAAATTTATTATGAATGTTTATTTTATGAATATATAGAAGATAACTTTATTTCTAATATTGGCTACTTCCATAGATTTTTGTAGTGTAAAATAGATAGTTGATAACTTCTGGGCTTGTTGGGCACCGTTATTTTCTTTAACTTATATTCACCGTTATTACCGTATGTTATAAAGCATGCTTTGCCTTATTCAATTAATGAGATATTTCCGATAAAATAAGTCACACTTTTCTGTTCTAAAATACAGGAATCCAAAAGTCGTAGTCTATGACTTGCCCTATTATTACTCATGTAACTAGTCTTCAGTAAATTAATTGGTGTTTTATTTATTCCATTTCGTAATATTTTCTTAAATACTTTGAAAGCAATTTTCCTGTTTAAGTAGTGGTATAAAAAGAATAGAAAATTTAGCATGAATAGAAAATAAAAATATAGTAAATAAAATAAATTTTGGCAGCTATGCTTTTGCACATGCTCGAATGATTTATTCAAACACTGTAAAAAAAAATTTCCGTTAAAAAACGGAAGTTCTACTGGTAATTTAGACGCCAGCACTATTTCTGTTTTTTAACGAAAAAAAATTTCCGTAAATTCCAGAAAATATTCTGTCTTTTTACAAAAGTATTCCGAATTTTTTTCATATTATCAACTTTAAAATTTTTCTTTCAGGGAGGGAAAAAAATAAATAACCACATTACTTTGCAACGAGTAACTTACACCTTTATGAATTTCAACATCTCTATTTAATTTAAACAACACTCATGAAACAACATTTACCTTAGGCAGGGATCGAACCAGGGAACTTTCGTCTTCCAGCATAATGCTCTACCTCTAGACCACGGGATCACAAGCCGGTTTTTCAAATATTGTTACTTATTCCAGATGCTTTTTATGAAGTAATGCTATACTGAAAAGGGAGCTATTTTCTTCGATATAATTGTATTTCTCTGTTGAATATTCAACTGTGAAATTTTCACATTTATTTTTATATTTAGATTTTTATTTTCATACTTTGTGCAAGAAAAATTTTAGTCTTTAAAAATATTACATGCATGAAAAAATATATTATAAGTAATAATAGCTTCTTTTGATTAAGATTTTTATAAATCAATTGTAATTTATATATATATATATGTATATATATATATATATATATATATATATATATATATATATATATATATATATATATATATATATAGTATGGAAAGATGTATGCTAGGCATAACTAGAAGAGACAGAAAGAGGATAACCTGGATAAGAAATCAGACAAATGTTTTTGACATCCTTGAAAGAATCAAACAGCTAAAATGGAAATGGGCTGAGCACATTGCAAGAAGACAAGACAATAGATGGAGCACAAATTTACTACAGTGGTATCCCAGAGATGTAAAACGACCAAGAAGACGACCACAAGTAAGATGGAGTGACGAAATTAGAAAAGTGGCTGGTGTAAATTGGATGACAAAAGCACTAGACAGAAAACATTGGAAAAATCTGGGGGAGACCTACATCCAGCAGTGGATCGAAAACGGTTGATGATGATGATGATATATACAGTCGAGCCTCTATATAACGAAATCCATCGTTCCAGTAAAAAATTCGTTATATAGAGAAATTCGATGTATAGAGTATGATGTTAAAAATAGTATTTAATGTGTAAATTTTGAACAAATATTATTTTTGATCTTTTTAATTAAGAATTTGAAATGTTTAAAAGTATATATTAACCTAGCATTTTATTTCTTACTTATTTAAGCAGTTTCAAAAAAGAGAAAAGACATTTATTTGAAAGCTTAATGAAAATCAAATAAGGAAGACTTACATAAATTTCAGAGGAAGAAATCTGTAATTTTTTGTTGTTTTGATTTTAAAATTACAATTGTTACGCTCTCAAAAAAAATTCTCAAATTTTAGCAAGGAATGAAAAATTGTAGTTGATATTTTCCTCCATTTGAAGGTCTCTCTTATGTGCTCTCTTGCGTGATTCCTCTCTTATATGTGTAACAATTCAATTGACTGTGTTTTGAGAAGGATGTTGAAAGGTGTGTGGGAGGTGGGATGAACTTGTTAGATTTAAAGAATAAGGAGAGAAGTAATATTTATATAAAAAAAAAACCTCTCCACTGAACGATAAATCAAAAATAAGTGATGGAAAATTGATTCCATATGATTTCGAAGCTTTTTTAAAACTGAATAAATTAAGATCAATTTATGAAAATATTCGTTATATGGAGATAGATATTTCGCTATATAGAGTCTGTTTTTAATGTAATCATGCGAAAAGGGGACCGTTCTTACTAAAAATTCGTTATATGGAGAAATTCGATGTATGGAGTTTCGTTATATAGAGGTTCGACTGTATATATATATATATATATATATATTTCCAAGAATATTAGCATGCCTCCCCTCCACACACACTTTTTCAAATTGTTTGTAAGATGATCTTCTTTAAATTCAAATAAAGGATTACTACATGGTATTAAAATAAATTTCTTTATTCCTTATTATAAGATTATAAGTTTGACAAACGTCACTTTTATAATAATTTTATTGTTATTTTTCGGACTTGTTTTAAGTTTTATGTGCGAATCTATTAAAGTGAAATGGACTAATATTAAAATAATTAAAATATTAAAATTAAATAGATTTTTTCATTATTAAAGTACCTTTTTGAGATTTTTAAGAAAAAATAATAACATTAATAACAAGTCGAACATGTTTTTAAAATTATAATGAAATGTGAAGAGTAACTCTTTCTTTTCAACTTTTTCAAACACAGAAAAAGAATGAATAAGATTTAATTTTTTTTTTTTTAATCGTCAAAATTAGAAACTCTCTTATCGATTTTTATTACAAAAAGAAAAAGAAAAGAAAAGAAAGAAAGTGAAAAATAAACGTCACTTTTATAATAATTATTATTACGGATTATTAAAACAATTTCCCTTATTGTTATTAACTTAAATAATCGCAGCATTATAATAATTTCGTTAATACAATTGTCATAATATAACCAGATGTTTTAAATTTTATGGGCGAATTTCTGAAAGTGAATAGATTTAAAAAATATATTAAAATTAAAAGCAGAATTTTTTTCCATTTTATATTATAATTTTTAAAGAATATGCTATAAATGAATTAAACATTACTTTAAAATCATGATGAAAATAAACTAACTTTTCTTTTGAGCTATCTCAAACTTAAAAAGGATTAATAAAATTTTATAATTTTTATTATTTTTTTTAATATTGTAAAAATATGTTAGCTTTCTATTATTAAAACAGAATTAAAAAAAAGAAAACTATTATAGCAATAATATTTTTCTATTTTAGATACAGATGGCGCCCCGAGATTTTTTATTTAGAGGAGTACTGTTTCCAGGCAATTTACGTAAAAATTACATCATTTCACGTCTAAAAATGTCAATAACGGAAGTTATGCTGTTTTTTCGGAAAAACAAAACTATTCCGTGAAATTTTACGGAGTATTTGCGTATATTAATGGATTTTTTTTTACAGTGAATATTAAAATCATCCATTCTGCTCATAATTAATTATTATACTATACCTCAATTAAAAAACTGCAGAAGAAGCACAAAATATACCGATTATAGTTGAAAAGTGAATTGCTCATAAACATTTAACTAATTCTGTTCTGAGGCATTTGCTATATTTTCATTGCCCAATTAAAATGGAAACAAACAGACAGTGCACGACATTCATGCAAGTCTGATTACTCTTTTATGTTGCCAAAAACTCCGCAATTATATATCTGGCTTCACTTCAATTAATTATTTTGCCCTGGAGGTTTCTTCGTACAATTTCTAAATGTTCCCAAATTTGATTGTTCGTAAAAGACAGACACTAAAGCAATGTTTATGTTTAAAGTTATGTTTTACTTGAGGATTTGTTTAATGAATTAATTAGTCTAGGATAAGTATAATTAGTAGCAAATGCACAAAATGCGCACACATTTTTATCATTGCATTGAAAACGAAAAACAGCTTATTAGATTGACGGAATCAAATATAATTATAATCCAAGTTTCGAAAAATACCAGCCACTACTGAATAAACAGTGTGATAAATCATTAATTATGCAGATTAAAAAATATATATATGAAGGATGTATGCATTGTGCATTTTGAAATAAATGTCTGAGGAAAGTTATCATAATTTATTATATTAAGGGGTTTCAGAAGTCTTAAATTTTACTAGGCTGTGTGATTTAGCAACATGCCATATTTATTTTTTTTTCTCAGTTCCTATGAAACATAAATGCATAAAATTTTTAATATAAAGAACTTAATACCTCTTCTATTTAAAATATCGATATATTTTTAATTTTATTTATGTTTAATTTTTCAAAAAAAAAATTTAAAATTGTTTTTTGACTTGCATTCACTGCGGGCAACACTTTAGCAAAACTATTGATTCGAGATATAAGTTAAAAAACTACAACGTTATAACGTACAAATTTCGTAAAACACAAACCCCCCAAAAAATTACATGCGCCGCGCCATTTCAGATTGCCACGATCCCCTTCTTCAGTAAAAAAAAAAAAAAAAAAAAAAAAAAAAATGTTGAAATGACTTTAAAAAACCCCGCTCGGTTATAGCCCCGAGTACTGGCAGTGGAATGATTTTTTAAATCCATTACATCTTTTTTTTTCTTTCTTTTTTTTGTATTGAGGATGGGAATTGCGGCATACTTGAAACGGCGTATGTAATTTTTTGGAGGGGTTGGTATCCCAGGTTACCACACAAACTCTCTCAAAATTTGAAAATGTGAAATAATTTCCGAGATATTATTTTTATTATTTTTTGCATTTTTAACACAGTTTCTCAAAAAGGGGTAACTAAATTACTCCGTTATTGCACAAAAAAGGATAGAGCAAAGGTAAATAAAAGACCATTGTCTGTTATCCGAAATGGTGAACACATTTCTTTTGAATTTCAAAAATATGCATTAAAATATTTAATTGCTATAAAGGAAGTTAAATACTAATAAAAACATTAAAAAATCTTAATAATTTTTACATTTTTTTTTTTTTTTTTGTAATAATTTATTGTCATTTTCCATCTTTGTGTTTATTTGTATTTTCTTTTTCTGATGATGATTGAGTAAATTCAATCGAAACATGTAAAAATTATTAAGATCTTTTAATGTTTTTATTAGTATTTAACGTCCTTTATTAAATATTTTAATGCATATTTTTGAAATGTTTTTAATGGACGTATATGAAAACCTATTTATAATTAATGATATTTCTTTTTTTTTTGCACGAATAAATGGATTTAACCCCTTAACTGATTTGCCCGTACGCCGTTCGGGCAAGACGAATATGTTTAATTCATCATTTAAAGCTTTTTACACCACTATTTTTTATTTAATAATTTCATACCATTGAAAAGACGAAAATGTTTAGACTAAATGTTAAGAATATTTTATTAAAAGAATAGTGGTGTGAATCCGTTATTTTCAATTTATTGAACGGAAAAAAAGAACCAGTTAAGGGATTAATGATTTCTAGTTTATACTATCCTTAGAAAAGAATATTCATATGAATTGCATCCACATTTACTAAACTTATTACCTAAAAGCTGAACGATGTTAATTTTTCTGATCCTTATAAAGTATTATTTTCCAAATTTGTTTAAAACAGGGTTCAACGGTGGCACGCCGAAGACCACTAATTTCTTAAATAAGCTGCCGAGGTATTGAATTGCACAGATTCGATCAATAGATAAGGTAATGACGACTATAAAATTTTAGTGGTGTAGAGTAAGCCACAGTCGGGCATTCTTGGTTCAAAATATAAATGAATCGACTTATTTAGAATATGGAGTTCGGTTCATTTACAGGTCAACTGGTCAGGTTGAAGGTGCAAATTTAAAATCGCTATTATACATGGCGCTAAAGTTACTTCTAATCCCAGGTGACTTATTGATTACATATTAGACCGGGAGGCAGCAGCACAGAAAAACACCTCATCGAGTTCACAGATTAAATTCTAGGATTAGTTAAATCTCGATTCACATATTAAAACGCAATAGGTCTGAAAAATCATATCTTGTTGAAAAACACACGAAAACCCGATTTTAGCGGTTGACTCGTAGGTTTACCATAATGTTTTTCTGAATTGAAAGAAATGAAAACATGAAGGATTGAGAACAGGAAAATATAATGATAAACCTACTAGTCAGCCGCTATAATCGGGTTTTCAAGTAATATCTACCAATATATTTTTCGATTGAATTTTAATATACGAATCAAGACTTAACTAATCCGAGGATTTACCCGAAAGTCTGAATAAGCTTTTTTCCTTTTTATAATGAACGAAAGCAGTGAACATTTTATAAATTAAGGGGCTTCCTAGTTACAATCAAACTCCATTCTCCGTATATGAGTAGTGGTACAGCACATCGTAAAAGACATAAAGAAGGATGTACAGCTGTAGTGCACATATGTGCTACAAATAAATTAAAGGTGGAGAATAATTGAAGAGGGGAACTACCGTTCACATTCAATGTATTTAAAAAAAAATTACTGTTTCGAATTTTTTTTTTTAAATAAAAGAACCGCCAGATTTCGTAGCACTGGATAAAGTTAAATTAAAAGCCTTAATATATTTCCATATTCTACATTTTCTTAATTTTTTAGGCGTTTTTTTCCATGTATTTTTCAATAATGCAAATACAAAGTTGTACTCATGTAAAAAAGTTCTCTAATAACGTATCACAACTGTTTACATATCTCTTTACATTATATTTTCTTTTATTATTTATCTCAACTTTACATGTTTAGTAACATTATTTACTAAACAGAACTTGTAAGACAGAAGATGAATTAAGAAAGTATTAGGAACTCCACTAAGATATTGATTACAAAATAAAAGATTTGGAAATCCTTGATTTAAACTGCATTCATGGCAGTTTAGTAGAATTTGGAGTAATGGATATTTTACAATCCTACTTTAAACAACTGTATATAATTTAAAAGTTTCCTGTAATTTTTCGTTTCATTAGTAAATTTTTTATAAGTTTCACTTAAGTTCTTACTTAATAAGTTTTAGGTACTTTTAAACTATATAAACCCTGGCATATTTTGTTTAAAGCTTGACGTAATTCGAAGTTCAGAAAATTGAGATTTGTTACCAAAAAGTACAATCAGCTATGAAAACAAACCTAATGGACTTTTACACATATATTTATCATTATTGTTTTATATGTACAATTTAATTCCGTTTGTATATAAAAACAGATAATAGTATTCTTAATATTAAATAAATTGTATAAATATTGAAAAAAAATACTTGTGTACATGAAACACTGAATAGGTTGCAATTTGCCAAATTTCCTTCTCTCGCCAAAGCTAATTTCTCTATCTTGCCAGGTTTCCTTGGCGCCCAAAGGGTCAACACTGGAAAACTTTTAATGTGTGTGTATTTTATAATGTGAAAATCTATATTTAAGATTCTTACATTCACGTAACAATCGCGATCTTTTAAAATAATCTACGTTAGTTTAAGAACTTCAGCAGGGATGCACACTTTCTAAAGTTACATTTAATATAAAACATCAATTTAAAATATCAATTTAATTTTAAATGCTTTAAGTGATTAATTAAAAATAACATAAAAAGATTATAGTTTGACATGTTTCATTGCTCTTACGGCAACTTTTTCAAAAACAAATAAATAATAAAAAGAAATTTCTCGAAATAAACAGAAAAACACAAATCACGTGAACATGAGCAAATAAAAAATAAAACTGGAAATAAAAATGAATAAAAATAATTGTGAACGTGAAGTATTACATATTATTGTCTTAAAAACCTTTGAAGCATTTCCTTCCAAATTTTAGGTAGCTTAGGTAGCTATTTATTTGCTCATGTTCACGTGATTTGTGTTTTTCTGTTTATTTCGAGAAATTTCTTTTTATCATTTATTTGTTTTTGAAAGAGTTGCCGTAAGAGCAATGAAACATGTCAAACTATAATCTTTTTATGTTATTTTTAATTAATCACTTAAGGCATTTAAAATTAAATTGATGTAGTTACATTGTTAATTGCTAAGAAATATTTCCTAAGTTCTTTATTCTGAAACAATAATTATCTTTTCATTACCTAATAACAGCGGAAATTGACAGAAAACGCACGACATTTTACTGAAAGAAGAATAATTGCTCTTTAATCTAGACAAAATTCAATTAC
Organism: Maratus speculifer; assembly: GCA_964019185.1. NCBI lineage: Eukaryota > Metazoa > Arthropoda > Arachnida > Araneae > Salticidae > Maratus > Maratus speculifer. The sequence continues at coordinate 229,452,526 of OZ025300.1, forward strand.
TTACTTCCCCTGGAGATTTCTTCGTTGTGTTTCGAGAAGTCACAAATATATTTGAATTTAAAAGACAAAAATGAAGGCATTCTTGAAAATACGTTTCATTAAGTAATTAATATGAGGAAAGTGTAATTCACATGTAATCGACAAAAAGCTGAAATCTGTTTCTCCTCGCATTGAAAATGAAATAAAAATATAAAAATAATTACATTGGCGGAATTACGGGGTAAGAGTACATTCATTGGGAATTGCAAAGAGTCTGAAACCACTATTTGGAATTGAAATTTCATATTTAATATTTTTATCACAGGCATTGCCTTGTTTATTTGGACTTTGTAGTTTTTTCTACGGTTAAGGGTGAAAACATATTCTGTTAAAAATTTCTCACAAAAATGCGCGCACCTAGTAACTATAATAAATATTTCAGAAATAGGAGACGTTGTGAATATATTCTGCGATTGTGAAAAGTAATTAATTAAAGATTAAATAAAATATCATTTATGTATTTATTGCATTCTCAAACGAGTGCCTTAGAAAAAGTATCGGGATGTTTTTAGATACGACGGTATCAGTAGCCAAGAGGTATAAGTGACAAAAATTCCATTTGGAAAAAATTGAGTTTAAAGATAATCGACATTAAATTTGAGCATCAATAACTGACTGTATTGAAATAGAAAACTTCAAGTAAGAAATTCAATTTAAAGATAACTAGCATTAAATTTGAAAATCAATAGTAATTAGCTGAATTGAAATAAGAAAATTCCGCTTGTTTCATTGTGGGATTTGAACTCTTATTTTAATGACGAAAAAGTAAAATACAATTTTCTTTAAATTTTTTTATTAATCAATATTGATTATTATGTGGCTAAAATGGTTTATCTCTAAAAAGCAGCACCTAATTAGAAAATCACTTAAAATTCTTTACCTGCATATTTACAAGTATTAACATGTATGTATCTAATAGTGTTAAAATTTCAACCATTTTCCAAGTCAGCTTTATTTGGGCCACTATGTATAAAACTTGTTCTGCTATGTTAGCAGAGAGCAAGTCTTAACAATAACAATCTTTTTGTTTACTCATAGAAGATTTTGTTTTTCGCGTGTATGAATTAGGAGCAATACATTAAATCTAAAGTACAAGATTTTTTCTTTTTCTATCTTTATAAGAAAATAGTATTGGACTCGTGAAAATTCTCGTGAACTTTCATTTCCGCGTATTTAATTTATCAGCACATCCGAATTACTTTTTCATTGTTTTAAAAATTCATTTTTACTTACCCATCATACGTAGTATAGGGTAATTCTTGCAATCGTTTTGAAAATCGAAAATTTTTTTGACGGATTTACACGTTTTAGATAGTGAAGATTCCGAAAAACATATTTTTTGAAAAAAACATTTGCCGTCCGTCTGTCTGTCTGTTTGTTTGTCTGTCTGTAAACGCTCTATCTCCCGAACAAATTGAGATAGAGACTTGAAATTTTGTATGTAGTTAGTATGTAAGAATGGGACGAAGCCTATTTAATATCAGCAACCTCGCGTATCCGAAACTATTTTTTTCAGACTCTCGAAAAATTCGTTCTGATGAAAGGTACATAAAATTTTCGAATTTTTTTGTTCTAAGGAATGGAAGTAAAAGGCAATAAAATAACACACATTTTGCATATAGAAGGAAGTCGATCGGATTATTAGTTGCCGAGATATTTGTAATCCTGTTTTCCACATTCTTCGACTTTTCACGACCCTGTATTTCATTCAAATTTCAATTCAGAGGTATATTTTAATTGGGAATGAGACGCTTAATCCGACGCAGTTAATTGTTAGTTAATAGAATTATTATTTTTGGAGTTATAAGGATGTTTCTTTTACGCAGTTCGGTACTACTTGAGTAGTTTGGCGTTTTATGTAATTTGTCGAAATTGGTACATCAGCAGTTCTTTAATATAGCATTACTATGTATATTAACAATATTTAAATTTTGTTTATGATTTGCAATGCATTGTATAAATAGTTTTCGCATGTTCTATTTTCATATACATATCCATGATGGATAAGTATTACGGTGGCCCCCAACGACTAGTTTAACTTGCATTCCGTTAAAAGTGGGGGGTTACGTTTTGAAATTGCAAGTTTATTTTGAGCAGAATTATACTTTGAGAGAATGCAGTGCCATTTATAACTAATAGTTGGACCAAAACCAGAAAAATGTAACAAAACAGTTTCTGACGTTACACATTATCATATTTGCCATCCTCAGACTGTTTATTAATAAAATGCTAATTAATATGACTCTTTTTAAGGACTTTTTTTACCAGAGATTTTTTCATAACTGAAGTGAATAAAATTTTAATGGAAACATGAAATTAAATATGTAAAGATAAATCCATAAATGTTCTGTTTTGAAACATGTTTATCTTGCCTCATATTAATCCACATTTTGTTTTTCGTATGTAAAAGTAATTCTAGGTTGACAAATATGCATTATCTTTCAGCAATACTGATTTCATTAATTATCAAATAGTACACCATTGAACGTTTAAATGATACAGTAGATCACACTGCACTCTGTATTATATTGTAACGTATATAGGGTTCTTCTGATCTCATGGTTTGTAAAGCCCAAAATCTAGTCTCTTAAAAAAATAGAAAATAATTTATTTACAAAACTTCGCAGCTGAGTCTTCGAAACTCACAAATATTACTAGATTTTCAGAAATAACTGTGTAAATCTAACGTACAAGTACAGATCTATGTCACAGAGACTCTTTACACAACGTCTCAACACTATATCAAATTCAAAACAGTGTAGATATATCACAATACTCAAGCAAACCTGCTTAAATAATCGTCTAGTATCTCACTCAATGGCCGACTGACAAATAATAACAACCATCTCGCATCGCTCTCCTATATATAGGCTAGCAGCACTCACTGGAAATTTCTACAAGTTTCTAGAAAAATCCAGAAAAAACCGGAATAGCATTCAATGTATCTGTTTACCTTTAAGGGAGAGGTACCATAGAGAGGGAAGGGATGTCCTCGCCAACAATCGCCAAGTTTGTCGCCAACTTGGTGATATATAGCCAAATTTGGCGACCAAAATTAGTCGTCAAAAATGACGCCAACTAGGCGATAACTATAATATTTCGCCAAACTGCCCTAAACATTCACTGAAAAATAATAGACATGTTTCCCTGATAACAGAGACAATGTAACAAAAACTAATATTAGCAAATGAATGGAGCTTAATAAGATTATTTACATTATTTTAGAGTACAAACACTAACTATTTACAAAATTCATAACAATATTCATTTAAATAAAATCTATAATTTCCTTTATCTTTTGTATTCTTATATCTAATAAGAACGAAATACAAGGTTTTACTGAAATAAGAAAAGCTCACTCGTGAACAAAGTTTTACTTTTTTTTCTAATCTTACAACATTTCGTAATGAAAAATTACGTGATTTAAGAAGAAAATTTCAGAAAATATATTGCCCTTTAATAAGGACCACAGATCGTTAACGAACTTCTGTTACATTAAAACTAGATTCTCTTATAATAGATATCAGTTACTTTTTTGACTCAGATAACGATCGATAATGAAACGTTATCTGAATAAAGCAGAAAAGAACGGAAAAGGCTTTGCAATGTAATGCAGAGAAACATAATTGCTTTTTAACCCATTAGTGCCTAGCGTCCCATTTTTGGGACAGTTTAAAAAAATTCGAATAAGCTCATTTCACACCAGTAAAAAGGAGTATATATAAATACTTTCTTTCTCTAGACAAAGTCCTCGATAAATTAAGATAAAACTTATTCTTGCTTTAAAAGTGGTGGGAAAATGCAAAATTTGAATTTTAACGAAGAAAATAATTCAGGCACTAATGGGTTAATCCAACCGAGAAAAAATTGAACAGAAATTCACCATTTTAGTTTTAATGATATATCAGTAATTTTTTTAAGACGTTTATTAAGGATTTTTCTTTCCTTTCTATCATTTGTTTTTGGTATCGTTATTGTTTTGAAATTTTAATCTTAATCCTTGAAGGGCTGCGGTAAATTAGATCTACCGCTTTTCTCCCCTCAAATCATAACTGCCACCTTTTATGCATTTTTCCTACCACAAAAATTCTATAGTAAATATTGTCTTATTTAATCGTCGAAATCTTCTGATTAAATAAATGGAAAATCTCTGTACAATTTTAGAGGTAGCAAAAATGCGTAAAAGTTACTAGTTATGCCAAATACAATTGTTGCACCAGAATTTTGTTTAAGAACAATTAACTTTGTTACACACACATTAGGAAAATCTTTTACTGATTTTTAAATAAAGTTGTATACACTTCATACACTTTTTGATGGTAGAATGGCGACATACGGGCACACACACATACACGCACACAGACAGACATTTTGTAATTAAACGTGTAAATCCGTCGAAAACCGGAAGTCGAAAAAAATTTTGATTACAATATGTCGGACGCTCCTCTCAGTCCACCAAACTTAGAAGAATGTCCTAGGTAGTTTAAAGCTGCCACCACCGATATTAATGGGTGATATCGGTCACCTGCTGTGAGGATTGGGTAAACTAACACTGACACTGTTAATGAACTGAACTAACAGTTTATTTAAGTTATAGATATGTACACAAGAAATAATATTTACAACTATTTACAATTACAACTCGGATATAGATGATCCGGTTCAACATTAAATTAACTACAATAAACGTTGGTTGTGTACCGTTCAACTTATACCTTCTTCCTCACACTCAACGCACGTTAGATACGCTTTATCAGAGATTACTGCAGAATCTCAATACACAAGGGTACTAGGCCTCACTTCTCGGCCTATAACATTATCCACCGGGACGCCTTGTCCCACGCTCCAAATATACGCTATCCAACAGGACCACAAATCCTGAGCGACCTATCGGTCTCAACGCCAAGCGAGAACTGTCCAACCTCTCCGTCCAGAGTTGACCTTGTCAGAGATCTTCCTTCCCCCAGCAGGGCCTCTTAGAGTTCCTCCATTGGTTCAATTCCGCATACCAACCTTGAGTCATGACCTCTACTGTTTACACATCACTCCAATAGCTAGATGACAGCTGAGGCACGCCCCGCGGCCATCACTTTCATTCATCCACTAGTGCGTCATCTGCATACCTGTGTCAACATCTGTCATTCGTTATTATAGAAAAGAAAGAAAGGTATTTCGAGCCTCACGGATACACAACCCACAATACATAAAATATTCAGATAAGGAAATGTTATTCCTTTCTAATTCAGGGCAGATGTCTTCTAGGAACCTGACACAATACTTTCTTCTGTTGAAGATAGAAGAAAGTAAAAATGATGAAAAAAACTGCTATTTATTTTTCCTAATTGAACTTCATTTTGGCGGAAGTAGTTCCGCAACATTGATGACATTTAAGACCACCTTTTGTCAGTCAGTGTCTACAAAAATAATTATAATAACTAGCCAAACTGATACCAGTAAAAAGAAACAGAAAATTAAAAAAAATATTTGTGATTGAAAATTCCCGTTAATAATGCGTTTAAAAAAGACGAGGTTTTCTATTGAAATTATCTGGCAAAAGTTTTCACTAACGGTAATCAGAAACTGTTGATCCGCTTAAATAAAGTAATCGTCAAACTGTGACAACATTCTCAGTTACTTCACTCGCAACTGCTGGACATAGAGAGGCTACATCAGATCGTGCCACTATATGTTGCCTCCTGTTTACTCATAACTCCATTGTTTGAAGTACCTTCATCGATGAAGGCTGCTTTATTTAAACGGATAAACAGTTTCTGATTACCGTTGGTGAAAACTTTTGCCAGATAATTTCAATAGAAAACCTCGTCTTTTTTAAACGCATTATTAACGGGAAACTTCAATCTCTCCAGTAGCCAAACAATATTGGGTCAATATTTTCTACATCTTGGAGCAATATTGGCACATTGGTTCAATACTGGCATGAAATATTGCTCCCATATTGGGGGGTTTACATTTTGCCTTTATTTAGCTAATATTTGCAGCCAACTTTATGCCAGTATTGGGAGTTTCATTGGAAATATTACCAATAAAACGCCAATATTGGTTAAATATTGGGGTTTCATTGGAAATATTGCCAATGTAACGCCAATATTAGTACAATATTGGGAATTCATTTGAAATATTTCCAATATAACGCCAACATTTGTACAATATAGGGAATTCATTGGAAATATTTCCAATGAAATGACAATACTTAACCAATATTGGCGTCTTTTTGGCAATATTTCCAATAAATGAAATATTGGCGCAACGTTGGACCAAAATTGGTTTGCTACTAGGGTGTTTATATATATATATATATATATACTGATATTTTATTCGGAAAATAACGGGAAACGTACGATCCCTGTAGGTTTTCTGACTTCAATGTGCGAGAGTTAGGCAATGAAATAGCATAGGATGTTGCGTTTTACCTTTATAATATTGTACATATATTTGATATTTATTTTATCTAGTATTGTACGTATACTTACGCTCATATAAGTATGTGCATGCTCATATGTATGTTTGAGCACACATAAATATGTATATTCACATACAGACACTTAATCGCTTTCCCGATTTACCCTTACTTTTACCCTTACAGGCAACTAGTTTTTGCCATTCATGATTTGCCCGCACTACGTTAGGGCATCCGTATTCCAGTGATGATTTATTGTATTCACTATTAAATTTTTATTGTCACTTTTGTATTATTTAATCCGAGCATTTTTCTGATTCAACTAGGCAAACATTTCTGTTTTGGAAAACTTGTCATAAAATATTAAAAGATCTGTAAAAGACTTGAAAAAATAGACATTATTTGAAAGTTTTAAAAAAATGATCAATTAATTGATTAAGTATCTATATGCTTATATACACACATGCCTATTGTTGCCAGTGGGCTACTTTTTTAAAATTCAGATTTCTTGATTGACACCACTTTTTTGAAACGGTAATTTACCTTTTGTTTTCGCCTTAATTATCATATCATAGAATAAGGCACATTTTATCATTTGTAAAAAGTGGTGCCAATGAAGAATCTGGATTTAAAAAAAAGTAGCCCATCTGGCAACACTGCACATGCCCAAGTACACATGCCCTTCCACACACACACTGGTGAAAAAAAATTAACAACTGCCATTTTGTAATATATCACATATTTAGAAAAATCAATAGTTTTTTCCTCACTCTTATTTATTCCGCGTCTGCTTTTTCAGTAAGAAAAAACACCACTGAAGAAAAAAAACAAACTAAGATGAAATCTTGCCACTCTGAGATAAGATTATGATGGATGAATCTGAAGATATTTAATGGCATTGTAAGAATCAAGTCACGATTTCATTTTTAAAAAGAGAAATTTTCAGTTGGTTTCGAAATTTTGCTGTTTAAGAAAACGAACTGTAGAGTTTTTTTTTTTTTAATATCATGTTTTTTTCTTTTACTTTTAGAATTCCTTGTTTCTTTTTTTAGAGATATTTTTTTTATAAAAATAGTCAATGGCTTGGAATAATAAAGTTCTGACTAACAATATTAGCTAAAATCATTTGACGAGAAATATTTAAAGATTTTTCTTTTCTATAATTTGAGTTGACATATTGTTCTTTCTAGCGAAAATTTCAAAAGTATGTGAATTTTTGTCAAATTAACCCTTATTGGTCCTATGTCATTTCATACACAGCATTGAAACCAGCATCTCTTACACGAATTGAATTCAGTTTGCTTCACATTTTTTAACCCTTTAACGATCAAAGCATTTTCATTGCTAAGATGTCGAAATAAATGAATGACACCGGTAATTAAGAACAAATATATTTATTTCTAAATAAGAAAACGCGATTTTTCACATGCATAATAAAAGGGATATTTTTAGATAAAAATACCGGTGTCAGTGTTGTATATCGGAATTAAAATTTTGTGGTTTCGTGGCGAAACCAATGAAGCACATTTATTTTTATTTTGAGAACAGTTGCAGTGCTATTGAACTAAAAATTTTATTTTTAAAACATTAATTTATGTTTACTTACCATACTTTCCGGCAAGTATTTCGAAAGTTAGTGAATTTTCATCAAATTAACCTTTATCGGTCTTTTGTCACTACCCACACAACATCGGGGCATGCATTTCTTGCACCAGTTTAATCCGGTTTGCAGCATTTTTTTAACCCCTTAGGAACGAGCGACAACTTATACGTGCCGCAAATAGGCTTAAGAATCCATGTTTATCGCTACCAGTAAAATAATACTGTGAATTTAGCATAATTTAATCGGAGAATTTTCTCGATTTAATGAGACACAAATTTCTGTTTTTTAAAACCGGTAACAAAACATAAAAAATTTCGTAAAAGGCTATCGTCGCGAAGGTGTTAAGAATAACTTTTATTTGTATTTTGACATGAGCAATAGGATTGCGCTAAAAAAATTAAAAACATACATTTGAGTTGATATACCATACTTTCTGGAAAAGTACTTCAAAAATTAGTGATTTTTTGTCAAATTAACCCTTATTGATCCTATGTGACTTCCCACACAACATCGGAATCAGTATATCTTACACGAATCCAATTCAGTTCGCACCACTTTTTTTTCAAGAAGCTCTTTCATTTGGATTTTGACAGCATGTGCAATAGAATTGTACTAAAAAAATTATTTTAAGAGCATGGGTATGAGTTGACATTTTACATTTTTAGCAAGTATTTCAAAAGTTAGGGAAATTTTGCCAAATTAACCCTTATTGGTCCTGTCACTTTCCACACAACATGGAGACCAACATTTCAATAAACAATTTTATTTTACTTGAGATAGGTGTAATGAAAAATTAAAACAAATATTATTGACATCTTTCGATTCCATCTAACAAGAACTATAATCATACAGTGTTGCCAGATGGGCTACTTTTTTTTAAATCGAAATTCTTGATTGGTACCACTTTTTTTAAATTGTAAAATGCGCCTTTTTTAATGACATTATATAAGGCAAAAATAAAGAAAAATTTACCGTTTGAATAAAGTGGTGCCAATAAGCAAATGTGAATTTTAAAAAAAGTAGCCCATTGGCAACACTGTAATCATAATAAAATAAAAATACAAATACAAATCAGTCAAAAATATACAAAAATACAATTTTTTTTATTATTATGATTATGGTTCTTATTAGATGGAATCGAAACATGTCAATAATATTTGTTTTAATTTTTCGTTACACCTATCTCAAGTAAAGTAAAATTGTTCATTGAAATATTTATATGTAAAAGGTGTATTTCTTCAAATCTTGTGATTTAAAAATCTGAAAGATTTAATAACTTTTTATGGTCGAGACCAACATCTCTTACACGAATTCAATTCAGTTTGCACAACTATTCTTTAAGAAGCACTTTTATTTGTATTTTGACAACAGGTGTAATAGAAATGCACTAAAAAAAATATTTTAAAAACATAAATTTGAGATAACATACTACATATCTGCCAACTTTTACGCATTTCTGCAACCACTAAAATTGTACAGAGACTTTCCATCTGTTTAATCATAAGATTTCGATGATTAAATAACACAATATTTACTATAAAATTTTTGTGGTATGAAAAATGCGTAAAAGTTGGCAGCTATGCATACCATAATTATTGGCAAGTATTGCAAAAGCAGTGATTTTTTTGTTAACCCCTTGAAGGGCACCGGTATATGTTACATACCACTTAATTTTAATTTCCAAATGCCGCATTGACACCAAAATTTAAGAATCAACTTTTGTTTCATATGATATACTTGAAGAAAAGCTTTTACTTTTTTTCATATAAAATTGTTTAAAAATACCGGCATCAATCAATCATTTTAACATTTTAGTAGCAGGAGTGCTTTGCCCCTCAAGGGGTTAACCTTCCTACCCTGAATGGGTCGAATCGTTCCGTTTCTATCATATATTTTATTCGATTTGAACCAGAAATTTCTTTATACACTAAGTTAAATAAAAGATTAAGAAAAACTGAGATAAATGAATAGGTAAAATAGCTTTAAATAAAAATTCTGGTGTCAAATGTTTTTAATCAAGTTTGAGTAATTTTCAACCCGGTAGGAAGGTTAAATTAACACTTTTTAGTTGTATGTCATTTCCCATATATTATCAGAAAGTAAAACCACTTCGTTGAGAATTTTATGTGGTAAAATTTGAATTTACATTGAAAACTTGAAGCTGCCCTGTCTTAAAAAACCTTTTGCTGCAAGGTTTCTTCCTCATGCAGTGATATTAAAAGTTAGAAGGGTGCGGATTAGTAGGATTTTCATGTATTCTTTTTCTTTCTCTCTTTGTCTCCTTCATAGGATCTTTTAAAGAATAAATAGTATTTAAAAATATATTATTTAGGGTATAATAATATATTAAAAACATATTATTAGGATCTTTTAAAGAATAAATAGTATTTAAAAATATATTATCTTAAATTAAACTAGTCGGAAATTGAACGTCAAGCGTATCAAATGTGGTGCGTTCGTACAATATAGATGCCAACACCTCTTAATTTATTTTGGAGTCGGATCCAAGATGATCATGTGTTGAACCGGAAATTTTATTTGACAAAAAATTTCAAAATGAATTCAGAGGCTTACATCTTAGAAAGAGACTTACATCATTTTCTTATATACTTTTTCTGGTTTGAGCATGTAAATTTTTTATCAGACTCCGGATTGATTAAGAGATGTTGGCATCTATGGTACTATAAAGAAGTTTTTTAAATATTCAGATCTGAGTGTAATAGTACATAGTAATTCGGATATAGTATAATAGCCGAAATCCTTTGTGTGGCCCTGTAAATACTATCTGCTTCCAATTATATAGGAAGTAACTTGTAGTAAACCTCAGCAATGTATATGAATTTCATAAAATGTGAAATAATTTAATATAATTAAAGCGTGCTCAAAACAATGTTTCTCCTTACATCATTATGTTATGAAGTACATTTGTGTGGTCCTGTAAACGAATAAGAATTATTCTTTGCACCACAAATTGTACAGAAAGTATACTGTACTTTACAGATGCATATATCAATTTTAACGTGTTCGGAAGAATTTGATATCATTAAAATGCACTTGAAACTATTCTTTTTTTCCATTGGGCGTTACATAGCGAAATATTCTTGAACAGGGGTGCAAAAATCTAGGCGCCAGCGGGCAGTTTCTCACCACTAAAATATAAAAGTTTTCTTCGTTTAAAATTTAATAGCATTCTTGCAAGAATTTTACACGAAATATTAAACGAAAAACAACAAAATAAATTTAGTGGTGAGAGACTGCCTGCTGGCGCCTAGATTTTTGCACCCCTGCTCTTGAATGTCCCTGTAATTAAATTATTAGGATGAGCGAAGCGAATCCTCTACTAGTCCCCTCAAATTACAATTTGTCGTACTCTTTACAAAAAAACTATTCAATATTTTAACTTCAAATTAAACACAAAAATAAATTATGATCTGTAGATTTGCAGAATATAATTTTTTTACAGTAAAACGTTAAAAAAATTATTATTTTAATTAATTTATTTTACATGCATTTCCAGTACGGACACATTTTAGCAAATAAATAAAAAATGAAACGCGTATATTTTCAGAAAAAAAAAGTTTAAATCATGGAGTAAATAATTATAGATAGAATCATGATTAATTTATTAAATAAAACATGTTTTCATTATCCCGCAAAATCGTTTGCACAGATGACACTTAAACATTTTAAAAGAATTGTATTATGGATTTTTTTTTTTTTTTTTTTTTTTTTTGTAAACTGGCAACAAAATAATTGTAAACAAATAAAATTAATTCTTAAATTTGTTATATAAATGAAAAATTAAAAGATCTGCGTGAAGTTGTTGGTTCAAGCTCTTTATAAATATTTTTGCGAAGGTCGTATTGTGGCTAAATAATATCGACTCATTAATCAGAAGGATTTTATAGAAAAATAAGACTTTAATAAGTTCGCAAACACAACAATAATTATTCGTGAAAACGTCACTGCGAGAATGAGAGAGCGCTTCGTTAAGGTAATTCCATTAATTGAGTTGCCATTCGAAGAAAGTAAAAAGTTCTCCCACGCGGAGAGAATTACAGCAATTCTCATACGCTAACATGTATAAAAACGAAGAAATTAAAATAAAATGTTTTACAGTTAAAAATTCATAGTATCAACGAAAGCAGATTTCAAATGTTTTTTCCAGAAAATAGGATTTTGAAGAAGTAACTTTCTTCAAGCTTTCTTCAAATATATTATTCTAAAATAGCTATCAAAGATTATTGGATGTTGATTACAAAGATTGGAAACATGCATATTTCAAACAATTAAAAAACACCAGTGGCTACTTGAAATTGTAAAAACATCTTTAAAAGAGCTTTTAGTGGAAAATTTAAAAAAAATTTGTAAAAGTTTGCTTCGAAAATATCTTATTATGCCAGTTTTACATCATAAATAAAAAATTAAAATGCGCCAAAACATAAAATAACGTTTTTGTTTAATAAAGATGCAAAAATAATAAAAAAAAATATATTGTTACTTTCAAATATCTGTTTTATAAAATAATGCTTCGCGAATCCAAACAAAGCATGGCTTTTGCTAGTACTTCTTATTTCCATAAAATTTGAAATAACTAGAAAATATTGCGCAACAATTATTGTTTATTTTACATTTCAAACGATTCAATTCGTTAGTTTTTGCTTTGTTATATTCGGACGGACGAACAGACAGACAGACAGAAGATTACAAACTTCAACTTCAAGATTACAGAAATCGTTCAACTGAATAGCAGTTTAGCATGGTTCATACGTGTCAAGGGAGTTAGGTGATTTTAGATTCTGTAGTATCTGAAATTTCGTAAAGTACAGATTACCATACCGTAAGGTAAAATTTATTGTAATTTAACAAGGTAAACATTACTTTATACAAATTCTGGTATATTGTGCTTCAATATACTTGAAGCGTACGAACCCTGTTCAGAGGAATATTTGATTTCTAAAATTAATCAATCTCAATCCCTTAACCCTTTAACGGACAAAGCATTTTCATTGCTAAGATGTTGAAATAAATGAATGACACCGGTAATTGCTAACAAATACATTTGTAAATAAGAAAAGGTGATTTTTCACATGCATAATAAAATGGTTTTTTTAGATAAAAATTCTGGTGTCAATGTTGCATATCGGAATTAAAATTTTGTGGTTTTGTAGAGAAACCAATGAACGTTAAAGGGTTAACTGGTTTGCCAGAACGCCGTTCGGGGTAAGACAAATTTGCTTATTGCATCATTTAAAGTTTTTGACACCATTATTATTTTTAAGAAAATTTTCATACTATTGAAAGGCAGCAATGTTTAGACTACATTTTACAAATATTTTATTTAAATAATAGTGGTGTGAATCCGCTATTTTCAATTTATTTAACGGAAAAGAATTAACCAGTTAACACTAGAACGCCGGGAAGGTGTCAATTCGACACCGATCACTGGACTAATTGTCGATACGAACCAGAAAAATCTTCTAAAAATAAGTTACATATCAGTTGCAATAAAATGAGCTAAACAAATAAACTAAATAATTTCAAATAATTTTTCTGGTTTTAAATATATTTTATAAAACTTGTGTAAAATTTCCCGGCGTTCTAGTGTTAAAGGGTTCAGTCAAGTCATTAGTCACCAGTCAAGTCATTTCTTACAGATTTACACTATTCTTTCCAGAACATAAATTTTCATAAACAATGTCGAAGTCTTATTATCGTCCTACATCAGAGAAATAAATATATATGTATATTTATAAGTAGTATATTATTAATCTTATCATGCTGCATATGAAAGCTTAAAGACAAATTGTTTTAAAACCATAGAAAGAATAATATTATTTTAAATAATATCTTAAAAGATTATTTCATAAATGTTAAGGGGTAATATATCTTCGAGAAATTCAAAGATTGTAAAATTTAGAAAACCTTGACTGAATAATATTATAAAAGAAATTTTAAAGGAATGTTTCAAAAATCATTCAATGAAAACGTTTTCTATATATAGACTTATATTATTCTTTTCAGAACATAATTTTCGTCGAAAATGTCGAAGTCTAAGAGATAAGATTACATGGCATCCACAAACGGGGTTTTCTTTTCAAACCTAAATCATTAAAAAAAAATACAGTAAAACCTCCAAAACGGACACTCCCGAATAGCGGACACCTCTATTTAACGGACAGTTTTTAAATCCCCACTCCCAAAACTTAAATTTTTTATGTTTAACCTCTGAATAACGGACATTCCGAATAGCGGACAGTAATTTTGGCAAAAACGAATGAAAAATTATTTTTTAACGAGAAAAAAAATAAATAAAAATCTTCTAAATTTATTAGGGCCATGTGTAAAAATTTTGTGGTCACAGATAAATATGTGGATGAACTGGAGAAAACCACCTCTCCCCCTACATCTATCTGTGATCATAACCCCCCTCCCCCTCCTCCCTCGGATGGTTTGAGATTGTATGCTTTCAATAAGCAGAAAAATACAATAAACAGTTATACTTTTTTTATTTATTTATTTAAAAAAAAGATGATTTAAAAGGATTAAAACTACTGACAGAGTTAAAACTTAACACCGTAAAACAAATTACATGTAATCGCAAGTAGAAGCAAACTTTTGTAAAAACAATTTTTGTAAGAATGTAATAAACAAAGGATAAAGGCATGTGCAATTTCATTTCAGTTTTATTGCTTTAAAAAATATTTTAATTTCTGGTTAATCATATAATAGAGGTTTTAGGATATATTAAAATCGACTAAAGAAACATTAAGCATTCATTAGCAATTTTTCTATCTCTGAGGTTTTCCCAATAGCGGACACCTCCGAATAGTGGACAATTGCTGCGCTCCCAAGGTGTCCGTTATTTAGAGGTTTTACTGTATTAAGTATTGCTTTGATATCATTCTAAATGCTGAAATTCTAATATAGACTATTTAAAAAACTCCACAGGAATTCTATTTAAAAGATACCTTAAAAGAATATTCACATTACTATTGGACGTTAAACTTTTCCTAACATTTTAGACCACAGTTTTATTACCGAAAATGTTGTTCTTTTAAATAAGAAGAATGTTCCGATTAAATAAAAAAATATTTTCTCCAATAAAATCATTAAAAAAGACGGACGGTGTTAAAAAAGACGGACATCTCATCCCTAAATGTCGTATCGTTGATATAGCAATTACAGATAAATATTACATAAAAATATATTACATGCACTATATGGCCAAAGATGACCGTCCACTTGCAATTTTAGACATTTTGTTAAATATCTAGAAAAATACATGAGGAATTATCCTGAAACTCTAAGTGAATAAATATATTAGTACAAGTCATACATTTCCGTGAAGATTTTTCCCCGAAACTCCATAGGGGACCGTCAACAAATTAAAACAGAATGAATATCTTTCGGATAATCCTGTCAAAACAAATGTAGCAACAGCGCTCAAACTGTAGATTATTATTAAGCGGCTTATTCTAATAAACCGTATTCATTTTTATGTCGATAGCACGTATATTCGTTGAAAAAGTAAAGTTTTTATCAAAACAGTCTCTAATTTTTCCAAGATTTTTGTTTATAATTTGCAGAGTTTTAATATAAAATAATATTATTTTCTGAAAATTTGGCAAACAACACTGAACACAATTTACTGTAATCAGAATTAAAAAATAATAAAAATTGTATGAAAAATGAGTAGGTTTACTAAATATTTTTTCACTGCGCATGCGTCAACGGTATTAAAATTTCATTTGCATATTATGTTAGCTAAATGTATAGAGCAACTGTTGTGAATGTCTCAAAATCATAGTTTGAAAATTCTGAAAATAATCGTCAATAGAATAAGTTGAAAATCCGTTATTCCCAAAATGAAGCAAAAACAAGAGGGGTTGCATCCATATATTCACTCACTAGTGTCAATATAGAATACACAATATGGGAAGTACTACTACATTCGGAACAGGTTAACCATGTCCCCACAAATATGCCCTACGAACGACGCATAAAATTTATTTATCTGTATGCCAGGCAAAATGTTTTGTAACCTATGTGTTTACGGATTGAATTACTTGGAACTTAATAAATTGCATAAAATATAAATAAATATGCGTATGCATATAGATAAATAAGTATCGTAAAAGAAGTTGCTAAAGTTCACAACATAAAGAAATTAAGACTGTAAGGCTGCTGACACATTTATGCGTCACTTACAAAACTATTGTTAACACTAGAACCGCCAGGTATTTTACACAACTTTTACAAAAAATGTTTCTCACCAGAATTATAATTTTAAACTAAAATACTTATTTAATTAGTCTATTTTTGTGCTACATACTTTTAACAAATCTTATGAACAATATTCTGGTTCGAATCGTTTATTATCAATCTGGCAGGGGTCATTTTGACCCCTAATGGCGGTTCTAGTGTTAAAAAATTAGACATTCTCCCCAAAAAGATAAACAGTTTTTTTGGGGGGGAGGAGTTTAATTAATTAACCCTTTCGCAATGTGAGACTTTTGAGAAATTTTTAATGTTTTGTCATCGGATTTTAAAAATAGAAATTTCTTCCTTATTAAATCCAGAAAATGCTTCGTTTAAATAAGGCATTTAAGGTAAAATTTTACTGATGGGGATAAACAACGACTCTTAACCCCTTAACTGGAGAGTTCTTTTCCGTTCAATAAATTGAAAATAGCGAACTCACACCAATGTATTTAAATAAAATATTTGTAAAATTTAGTGTAAATATTTCCGTCTTTCAATAAAAATTTTCTTAAAAATAATACTGGTGTCAAAAATCTTTAACCCTTTAACGTTCATTGGTTTCGCCACGAAACCACAAAATTTTAATTCCGATACGCAACACTGACACCAGTATTTTTATCCAAAAATATCCCTTTTATTTTGTATGTGAAAATCACGTTTTTCCATTTAGAAATATATTTGTTCTTAATTACCGGTGTCATTCATTTATTTCGACATCATAGTAATGAAAATGCTATGATCGTTAAAGGGTTAAATGATGCAAATTCGCCTTGCCTGAACGGAGTTCTGGCAAACCAGTTGAGGGATTAAGCCTCTTTACAAAACGTATGCGTGTCGTTCTTTCTCGTGGGGTTAACATTTCGTGAAAAACTTAAATAAGAGATAGCATAAAAAGTTTTCCGGTATGAGTTGGAAATGTCTGAATAAAAATACCTACCAAATTTGCCAACATTGTTTGCTGCCTGTGTACTGTATAGTATTAAGAAAAAACATTAAATACATAATTGTGCATAACTAGAAATAACTATCTAGCAGAATGGAAATAAACTCCATTTTCACACCTCTCTATGTAAAGAATACCAGTTGAAGTTTAATCCTATATAGTTTTATCGATTATTCAGTTCAAAGGCCGTTTTAGGAAAATATAGCACACAGTGTTTTGCAGTTGATCAATAAGTTTGAAGAGGAATTTTTTGTTAAGAATCTTCAACTCAATACTTTGCAAACACTCCTTTTACTCTTGAATCGTTGAGAAAGTAGAAGAAGAAACTTTACAGAGACAATCTTTTAATGCCATTTTAATCTTAAGATATTGTGTAATCAAGATTTCTACATTGCTCAAATTGTGAAACATGTAAATTGATGATATTATGTTATGTACTGTCTTGAAAATTTAATTTTTTTATGTACATATTAATTACTTAAATCTAAAATTAACTTTTTGTATACATATTCAATACATATGTATATTTTTTCATTTTTACCTATATTGTCTCTAACATGTCAAACTGTTCAACGTGAAAACAATGTTGCCAGTGGGCTATTTTTTTTAAAATTCAGATTTCATGATAGGCAATATTTTTGAAATAATAAAATTCGCATTATTTAACCTTATGTAATGGCATATTAATTCAGGTGAAAACAATAAGAACTTCTCCATTTCAGAAAAGTGGTACCAATCAAGAAAGTTTAATTAAAAAAAAAGTAGCTCAGTAGCAACACTGTTTCATAATTTATAGTTTGACATGGTTCCCACGATATGTACTTATGCATTTGATTTTTTATTTTGCACAAATATCTTGAATTAAATACTTTCTTTCTTTCTAACCGATGACCAGGCCCCTACCTGTCGAGTTACCTCAGCTTAACGGGTTAAATACCTGTATCGGAGAGGGTGACCACCTAATCGCCGCGTCGCTGCAATAAACCTCATGAATTTGCTTAGCATGTCATCATATCTGAAGTACAGTCGAGTCTCTCTATAACGAAACTCCATACATCGAATTTCTCTATATAACGAATTTTTAGTAGGAACGGTTCCCTTTTCGCACGATTACATTAAAAACAGTCTCTATATAGCGAAATATCTATCTCCATATAACGAATTTTTTCATAAATTGGTCTTAATTTATTCAGTTTTTAAAAGCTTCGAAATCATATGGAATCAATTTTCCATCACTTATTTTTGATTTGTCGTCAGTGCTGAGTTTTTTTTATATTACTTCTCTCCTTGTTCTTTAAATCCAACGAATTCATCCCACCTCCTACACGCCTTTCCACATCCTTCTCAAAACAGAGTCAATTGGATTGATGCACATGTAAGAAAGGAATCAATGAGAAGCACATAAGAGAGGCCTTCAAATGGAGGAAAATGTTAGCTACAATTTTTCATTCCTTGCTAAAATTTGAACATTTTTTTGAGAGCTTAACAATTTTAAAATAAAAACAACAAAAAATTACAGAATTCTTCGTCTGAAATTAATGCAAGTCTTCCTTATTTGATTTTCATTAAGCTTTCAAATAAATGTCTGTTCTCTTTTTTGAAACAGCTTAAATAATTAAGAAATAAAATGTTTGGTTAATATTTACTTTTAAATATTTCACATTTTTAATTCAAAAGCTCAAAAATAATATTTGCTCAAATTTCACACATTAAATACGATTTTCAACATCATTCTCTATATATCGAATTTCTCTATATAACGAATTTTTTACTGGAACGGTGGATTTCGTTATATAGAGACTCGACTGTATTTGCTTTTCGTTTGAGCATACTTTGTTTTGTCGGTTGCTTAACAATATATCATGTTGTCTGTACTGCAAATGGCTACTCATGTTGGTTTTGTAATTTAGAACCTTGATCAGATGACGAGACCTTCACCTAGTAAGTCACCTCCAGAGGTATAATTCATAGGTAACTTGGTTGAATTAAATACTTAACGTCTGGCAGGCAGATTATGTGTTCTGTTTCGAATAGTGATTACTGAATAACAGTATTTAAATTACTTTTAAACTTCTTTTCATCAGTTCAGTGAGAGTGGCAGGTCTTTATTATCTAATTCACAAAAACTTCTGAAAAAGATACTTGCATAGCTGCCAACTTTTACGCATTTTTACTACCACTAAAATTATACAGAAGATTTTCCTAAATATATACAGGACAGTTGCACCATAAAATTTAACTAATAAGAATGTATTTATTAAAATACAATACATTGTTCAGTGGTGCACAAAACAAGAATTTTAATATACGCTTGTACAATTAAAATAAAATAAAACTATCAACGTTTCGCGCCGTCTTCTGCGTGCGTCTTCAGGAAAATATAATAATGGACGGACTAAGTTTGCATCTTCATCGAGAGATAATATTTCTAATAAATTAAAATCAAAATGAATTAAAAGTTTAAAAATGTTGTCACTTACACGTGAGTAAAAATTAAAATATTGCAACGAAATTTCGTTGCAATATTTTAATTTTTACTAAATAAGATATATACATTCTTATTAGAAGATTTTCCATTTCTTTATCATTACATTTTGATGATTAAATAAGGCAGTATTTATTATAAAATTTTTGTGGTAGGAAAATGCTTAAAAGTTGACAGCTAGTATGTATGTATTTGAAATTACAAATGGAAAAAGTATGTCCAGTTTGAATAAGATGGTTTGCTAATGATATTTTAAAGCTCTAGTTTCTATTCCCATATCAAGTGATGTAATGTGGGAAAAAATGTCTTAACTTGGAAATAAAACGATTTATACATGGGCGAATCCTTCATATTCGGACAATATAATTTTAATAAGAGTTATATTATATAAGATTATATAAGAGTATTATATAAGAGTATAATTATTTATAAGAGGTATAAATAAAGAGCTGGAGACATAGAACGCATTGTCTAGTTGTTGCGAGTGAAGTAACTGAGGATGTTTTCACAAGAAAGCGGTTGTTTTTATCGAATCAACAGTTTCTGGTCACCGCTGGGACGAACTTCCACCAGCACATTTGAATAGATAATTAAATCTTATTTAACCATTTAACGTTCATAGGTTTCCCACGAAGCCACAATATTTTACACCGGAATGAATTTGACACCGGAATTTTAATAAAGAAAAATTCATTTTATTATACATGTGAAAAATCACTTTTTCTTATTTACAAAAATATCTGTACGTATTTACCGGTGTCAATCATTTATTTCAATATCTTAGCAATTAAAATGCTCTGAACGTTAAAGGGTTAAGCGTCTCATAAATGAAAAAAATATCTCACAAATACGCTAAAAAAAATTTTTTTTTTTTGACTGATGGAAGTTTGGCCCTATATTATGTTCTTTCTCACAGATCCTAACAGACGGTTCTCTTGATTGTCACATTATTGCGAAAAAAATGGGCTTGAATATTGGTGAAGTAAACTTCCTCCATAAGAAAAGATAATAATTGTTTTGGCCATTATTTATGGCTGAAAATTTTCATTAATAAGACGTTTAAATAAGTAAAAAAATTCTGTTTAAATTTACTGGTGATAATTTTCTCCGGTGATATTCAACCACTGCAAAAGCTGCTGCAGTTGGAGCTTCACTATTTTAAGAATATGTTAATACCTTTTTATTAATAATTTTCTGATACAGACAAGACATGTTCTTTTCCAACGTAATTTCTATTTGTTTTCAAAGAGCTTACGATTAAACAAAGTGATGATAACTATCCAGATATATTGGTGGAAAAGAGCATGCTGAGACTGGTTATCGTGCATTCGTAGTGGGATCGTGGTGGTTCTGTCAAGGGCGACTATAGTTTTATTCTATTTCGCAACAATTTGGCAAAACAAAAATCCTTTTCTACATTTTGGAAACATGAACAAGAGAAATAAAATCGAAAATTTATATCTTTTAAATAGTGGTGCAAATAGAATATAAAAATAGTCATTTATGACAACTCTTATCTTATTTTTATACATACCATTCTCTTATTAAAATTTAAAAAAGAAGAAATCTTTTTATATGTACATTTGCTGGTAAAGACTGTTTTTAAGGTTTCTGAAAAAGAAATAACTTTAAAAATAATAAAGGAATCTGTTTTAATCTGTAAAACTGAAATATCATTTCAAAATTGTATAAAAACAACGTGATATTCATTTCAACAGCTCTAACAATAAAGACTACATTTTAAAATAGTATTTTTTATTTATTTATTTATTTATTTTTTTTTTTTTGGAGAAATTATACCGTCTTTTAAAATTACTTTATTGAAATCATGCGTTTTTATACATAAATATGTAATGTTTTGCTTTACAATTAACACAGCTAGAAGAACTTAAATAATTAGAACTTAATAAAATGACGAAGTTTCCTGCCCTGTGGGTAGTGATGGGCAGAATAAGTTATTTCACTATGATTCAAATGAATCATTTGAGTATGTGCAAAAACATAATTGCAAAACTTTATTATTATTATTATTAATTATATTTCTACCAGAAATTTATTTTTTAATTTCTATTATGAAGTTTTGTTTCTAATTTTGATTTGAATTAATTAAAAAGGCCCATAACAATGTAAAAATGGTTTTTAAACATAGACCCTCTGAAGAGAATTGATTTAAATTAATGTTACTTTCAGGGTTCTCGCTGTCGCTCGCCATTGCGCTAAATTGCGACTAAATTCTTCATGTGGCGAGTAAACAAGCGATTCGATTCGCCAAATACCTAGTACTCAATTTTGCTTTTTCTTTTTAGTTTTTCATACATATGCATGTACGTATTTTTAATATATTTGTAGCAGATAATGAAATTAGATTAATAAGAATCGTTTTCGCAGTTATAAAGACTTAGGTTATTTTAGAACATATTGAAAAAAAGGGGGTACATTAAATGATTAAAGATAATTTTTTAGTGCTACACGGCGAATCTATTTTGCTAATACTTTTTCATTTGGCGAATGTTTTTTACTTTTAATTAGCCAAATAACTAACGCTAGTCAAATGTCAGCGAGAACACTGGTTATTTCATATTTTACAAAATTTCTGGTGGTAATTGATTTAAAATATATACAGAAGTTGAAACTATGCATTCCGGAATGATCCAGTTCGTATAGTAAGATAATCTGTGTATCACTTCTCGTGAGGTAATCCTTTAAAATTCCTTTAAAATTCCAAGAATTGCACGCATTTTGAAAAATAAATTTTTTGTGACTGATTTAACCCTTTCAAGGCTGTTTTTATCTCACAAAAATGACTTTTAGAATTCTATCGAAAAGGTTTTACAGAATCCTATAGCATCATGGCCCGTTTTTCTATAAGCTAGTTTAAAACCTATAAAAATATCAGTAGAAGTTCAATAGAAATGTCTGTAGAACATAAATTTCTATTAACCCCTTCGCGACGGGAGCCTTTTACGAAACTTTTAATGATTTGTCACCAGCTTTAAAAAACAGAAATTTGTCTCTTATGGAATCGAGAAAATGCTCTGATCAAATAAGGCAAATTTAACAGTATAATTTCACTGGTGGGGATAAACAAAAATTCTTAAGCCTTTTTACGGCACGTATACATGTCGCTCGTCCCCAAGGGGTTAAACACTTTCTGTCTACAGACATTTGTATTAAACTTCTACAGGTATTTCTACAGCTTTAAAACTAGCTTATAGAAAAACAGGCCATAATTCTATAGGATTCTGTGAAATTTTTTCGATAGAATTCTAAAAGATATTTTCGTAAGGGTTTGCAGTCTATATAATTTTATCCCAACCTGCTATGTGCCACGAGTTGTTTTTTTTTTCTTTGGTTAATTTCGATCTTGTAATAAACGTTAAAAAGAGCTTTTATTAATTTTAAATAAATTATTTCTTTATAAATTGCTGTCTGAATTAATTATATGAATATATTTGAAGCAGAAATGTCTTGCTTCTGAAAGGGTCAAAGCAAAACTACAAAATTTTATAGAATAATATGACACTGTGAGCATCTAAAACGATAACAAGATACTAGACTTAATATTTCTAATGAATGTGGTTGCGATGTCTGTCCCTAGAATTTAAATTCGTTTATCCTATAAATACATTTTGCCAAGGTTTGTTATATTTAAAATGATACATCTACATTTCTGTAGAAGATGAAGTTATGAAACTTTTAACAATATTTTCAGCTATATATTCTTTAATATTCAAAATACCTTGTTTTATGATTTTTTTTATTATGATTTTTGCATCACAACGTATTTATAAATATATTGTTTTATTATCAAAAATACTTATGTATTTTGAAAAAGAAATATTTTTGAAAATAATGACAATTAATGTACATTTTTCTTTTTTTTTTTTTCATTTCTACATAATTTTTTTAAGTAGGCAAAAAAGTGTTTTCTTTAGAAGATATTTATGGATTTTATTAACCCTTTAACCCTTTAACGTTCATTGGTTTCGCCAAGAAACTACAAAATTTTAATTCCGATATGCAACACTGATACCGGTATTTTTATCTAGAAATATCCCTTTTATTATGCATGTGAAAAATCACGTTTTCTTATTTAGAAATATATTTGTTCTTAATTACCGATGTAATTCATTTATTTCGACATCTTAGCAATGAAAATGCTTTGATCGTTAAAGGGTTAAGGGGCGGAGAATTTCTGTTTAAAAAAAAATGAAAAAAAAAATAATTGAGTAATACCAGATTTTACAACCAAATTTCTTAAAAATGTTAAATTTTCTTTTTACCTCCCAGATACTCATTGTAAAAGCAAAATTTTATTAAAATATTCTTGGTACGGAATGCCAGTTATGGAATTAGGTCAGGTGAACAAATCGCGTGATTGCCGCCTTTCAAAGGGTTACTTATTTGATGAGTGTGGGATGTAACATATCCTACTTAATTTCAATCAATATTTACACCAGAAACTTTTATTTAAATTTCACTTTTATAATTTGAAAGAAATGGTTAAAAAACGGTTAAGAAATAGTTGCTAAACCGCTTTTCTTTATTTTGAAATAATTTTTTGTCGAAAATTATTGTGAGTAACACATTACAGAAACAGAATTTCACGCCTCTCACAGCAGAGCCGCCAGTAGTGACTAATTTTTAATTCTATCGCACATTGTATTTCAAAACAAATGTTATACACGTACAGTTTGGCAATGGTTGCTAAAGAAACAGGCTATAAAATTTTGATGAAATTAAAAATTTAATGTAAAATGATTTAAGAACTTAGGTATATATATATATATATATATCTTCATATATATATGTACGTAAGTATGTATGTACATATATATTTTATATACACATATTATATACATATTTCAAGAAAAGAATGATTTTTAAAAAAATATACAAAAAAAGTTTCAAAATTTTATTTATTAGAATATTTTTTCCAAATCAGTTTCTTTTAGATTCTTTGAACTCATTTCCACCAATCACATTAACAATTTGTAGTTTAGTGTTGTATTACATAGAACACCCAACTTGATTTTCAAATGCCACAATGACACCAGAATTCTGATATAAATACATTTCTCTTATTATGTACAGAAAAATATAGCTTTATGTTATTTTTAATAAATTTGTACGTAAATTCGAGTGCCAATTATTCATTTCAACATTTTTGCAATAGAAATGCTCTACGCCCACAAAGGGTTTAACATTAACCTCCTATCTGATCGCTTTTTTTTTTTTCAAAAAAGTTTTTGTCTATTTTTTCATGTCTTTTACAGATTTTATAATCGTTCATCACCGGTTTTTCAAAATAGAAAAACACCTGTGAATTTATAATCAATATCAAAGTTTCTATTTATCTGTATCAAAACTTAAGCCTTGTAGCTGTATAAAATATTGCGTAAGTTTGAAATAATTGATGAAAATTGTGTAATAACATAAAGAAACTTCGTTGCAAATATAAAAATATAGTATATATTCCTTTAAATCTCTAAATCTAAACATAGATCAAAAAGAAATTGTGTATCTTATCGGACTTCCCTTATCTTTTATCGTCATATCCTGCGGTTCAATATAAAATAAATTTTACCTTTTATTTATTATATTAAACTCCCAGTTACATTAAAGAAAGAACAAAGTTTTTAGAATAAAAACATTTTGATACAAAATATATTTTATATTCCTTTATATTGCTCCTTTTTCAACAAAATAAAAAGTACTACGATTTAGTAGTAAATGCGACTCAGATTGTCTGTTTTCTGCATTAAAAAAACCCCGCTATGCAACTAACGTATACCTCCCTGTCTTTTTTTCAATTTCATCTCAAAATAAACCTTTTCTTTATTTGCAAACAAATCTTTTAAAAGGAAGAAAAAATAAGTAGAAGCTTTCATCCGAAGCATTCTTTTCTTATTTATTTAATTCGCTTATATGGTTTCTAGATATATTTTCCACATGAGTAAAATCCTTAACGAATAGAGAGAAAAAATACCCTCAAAGTTTATACGAACAAAAAAAAATATGATCAGGGGGTGCATTTTCGCCAACATTTATTATGATGTTTTATTTTTAACCATACCTACCCTGAATGGGTCTAATCGACCCATAACTATAACTTGATTTAACGATTCGAACCAGAATTCTTTTCATACAGAAAGTAAAATAATAGATACAGAGAAATAAGTCAATTAAATATATTAAAATATTTCAAATAACAATTCTGGGGTGAAATGTTTTTATCAAGATTGAGCGAAATTTAAACAGGGTAGGAAGGTTAATTCAGTTCTAATAATATTAAAATGAAAAAAAGAAATAAAAAGATGACCACGCCAAATGTTTACAATTCTTATTTATGAAGGCGTAAGTGTTAAAACTTGCCTTAGATAAAAAATCAAATTTTGGGAAATCGCGAAAATCTGTCACTGTCCAGTATAGTCTTCACTGTAAACCAAAATTTTACAATGCCAGAAACACACAATAAAACTAGTTTTTGTTTTCGGATTATGGTGTCTTTTTGAGGTAGTTCCAACAATAGAATCGATTAATAGAGAAAACTTACTTTTTTTTTTAAATTTTGGATAAGGCGAGGTTTGAAACTCGTATACATACACATAGCTGCCAACTCTTCTGATTTTTTTACCCGGAAAAATTTAACAGAAATATTTGCCTTATTTAATCAGAGCATTACGGCGATTTGAAAAAATAAAATTTGCTGTAAAATTTTTCCGGGCCGAAAAAGCGGAAGATGTTGGCAGCTATGCATACACTATATGGAAAAAGGTGACCGGCCACTTTCGATTTTAGACAGTTTGTACAATATCTAGAAAATTAAATGATGAGTGACCCTGAAATTCTAAGTGTAAAGACATATTAGTACAGGGCAGACATTTCCGTGAACATTATTTTCCGAAACTCCATAGGGGACCGTCAATAAATTGAAAATAACGAATATTTTTTGAATAACACTGTCAGAACTAATATAGCAAAAACGCTATAATTGTATATTATGATAAAGTGGCTCATTGTAATAAACTGTGTTTATTTTTATGTGCATAGCATGTATAGTCATAGAGAAATTAAGGTATCCATAAATTCCGTCCCAAATTTTTCCAAATCTTTTGCTTATAATTCGCAGAGTTCTTAATATAAAATAGTATTCTTTTTCGAAAATATGACAAACAACACTGTACACAATACCCAATAATCAGAATTAAAATATAATAAAAATTGTATGAAAAATAAGCAGATTTACTATATAATTTTTCGCTGGGCATATATGTCGTTGCTATCGAAATTTCATTTGCATATTGTGTTACCTAAATGTATAGAGCAACGTTTGTTAAAATCTCAAAAACATAGATTGAAAATTCTGATATTGATCATCTCTAGAATAAGTTCAAAATCCATTGTTCCCAAAATGAAGAAAAAAAAATGAGGGGTTGTATCCAAATATAGTAGTACGTGCCATATTGTGTATCCTGTATTGACGCTAATCAATGGAAAGAGGGTTTAACCCCTTGCGGGGCGTAGGTTTCATAGATATACCACTTAATTTTAATTCCCAAACGCCACATTCGCACCGGCATTTTCCTAAAGAAAATTACGGTTTGTTGAATGGGTGAAATATAGCGTTTTCTTATTTAGGAATAAAGTTATTTTTAAATTCCGTTGTCAGTCATTAATTTCAATACTTAAGCAATGAATTTGCCCTGCCCCTCAAAGGGTTAACATATTTTCAAGTTAATTTGTTAGCAAATCAGAAAATCAATTATTTCAACATTTTAAGCTTTTCAGGGGCAATGTATTTCTGTTCGTAAAAGGATTCAACCATTGATTAGCTCTGGAATTTAAAAGCAAAACTACTTCAAAACATGTAAACTCGTTCTTTACTCACTTAAAATAATTAATTTTTTCATTATAAATTTCTAGAGTAAATATGGCATTTCGCAATTAGAATTAAGTAGAATACATTTTATCCCACCATCCTTGAAGGGATTAAGGAGCTACTTCAGTCAAATGAAAAGACCCATTCACTAATGCTAATCCTATGGAAGAAATTTAAACAGATATCTCGGTTGCATTTCAATATTTTTAAATGATTTTTTGGCTTTGGATATCTGAGATCGATCTGTATGCATGACGTTAGTTACTTTTTTCATTTTGTTTACAGTTATTTTTTACAAGGACGCTTTCATTTTTGGAACCGGTTTGGAAAGTGAAAGCAACCCCATAAAAAATATCTGCAACCAAAATCGAAAAACTAAAAAACGACCTCTATTCAGATCGATCTGAGTTATCCAATGCAAAAAGAATCATCTAAAAATATTGAAATGCAACCGAGATATTTTTTATAAATTTCTATTAGCATTAGCGAATGGGTCTTTTCATTTGAGTGAAGTAGCCTCTTAATAATAGAAATACATTGAGCCGAAAAGGGTTAATATTTAAAAATAATATTAACCGCTTCCCTTATTTGCTCGTACGCCATACGGGCGACGTGTTTTTGTCAATCTTGATTTGCCTGTACCCCGTACAGACATC
Source organism: Maratus speculifer (assembly GCA_964019185.1). Classification (NCBI taxonomy): domain Eukaryota; kingdom Metazoa; phylum Arthropoda; class Arachnida; order Araneae; family Salticidae; genus Maratus; species Maratus speculifer. Next base: position 229,480,817 of record OZ025300.1, read on the forward strand.
CATATTCCAATCATTATTTATTATTCTCACCAGTAAATTTTCTATTACTTATTCTGAGCATTTTTCTATTTATATTAGGCAAAATGTTCTGTTTTGAAAAACCGGTGATTAAGATTAAAATTTCTGTAAAAGACATAAAAAAACAAGCATTATTTGAAAGGTTTTCTTTTTCAAAAATTTCGATTATTTAAGTGGTTAACAATATTAACCAAGATACAGCTAATACAAGTAATCAAGGCAAAAGCTGTTTTGTTAATACAGAGATTTTACAGGAAATCATTCATGATTAGTCATATTTTTTATCACGCAGAAATTGCATTTATTTTTAAACAGCTATTTTGCCTTATTTAATTTAATCTACGAAGCAAAGTAGCATAATCAATGAAATTAATAAAAGCGAAGAGCTTTTTTCCTCTGTCAAGTTTGTATAATTAATACAAAAGAGGAAAATGGAAGTTTTACATTGTTCTTTGTTAGCGTAGATAAATTAAATTAGTTTCTAATCTTGTTTCAGGAGTGGTGAGAGAATTTCGAATGCAACTGCTGTACTTTATTGCTGTATTAACCCCTTAACCCTTTAACGATCAAACGATTTTCATTGCTAACATGTAGAAATAAATGAATGACACCGGTAATTGTGAACAGATATATTTGTAAATACGAAAAAAGCGATTTTTCGTATATTCAATAAAATGGATTTTTTAAAATTAAAATTCTGGTGCCATTGTTGCATATCGGAATTAAAATTTTATAGTTTCCTAGAGAAACCAATGACAAAGGGTTAACTGGTTAATTCTTTTCCGCTCAATAAATTGAAAATAGCGGATTCACACCACTATTATTTAAATAAAATATTCGTAAAATTTAGTCTAAACATCCCCCCCCCCTTTCAATAGTATAAAAAATTTCTTAAAGATAATAGTGTGTTGGAAGCTTTAAATGATGCAATAAACAAATTCTTCTTGCCCGAATGCCGTTCGGGCAAACACGTTAAGGGGCTAAGAGAGAACAGTAAATAAATACATGCAAATATAAAAAAAGGGTTGAAACGTGCTTTAACTTTCTTCATGTTTGAGGTAAATAAACAGTGCACTGTAAAAAACTATTGTTGTTTTAATAGATAATTCACTGTATTTTAAATTGAAAATCTCCATTTTATGCAAAATACACATTTTCTTTGTTATGAGGCTTATTACTGTTTAATAAATAAATAAATAAATAAAAACAAAAATAATAAAATAAAATAAAATAAATGAATAAATAATTGATATTTTTAAAAGAAATTTAAACGACCTTCTAGATAACATTATCAGATAGATTCTTTTTTCTTCATTTGCTCCAACAAGATCATTATTAAAAAACTGTCCGTGTATCTTTGAAAATGAGTGAGTTTTCTTAATTGAAATTAGACGCATTGTAAATTAGAAACATATATCAAATTAAAAATTTAAATATGTGACAAATTACAAGTAAGAAGAAACCTGAATTTAGATACATATGCACCGAGCTTACAAAAATGATAATCAATACTTCAACATATGCTTATAAACGCTATTAATATTTTCAGTGTAGAATACATTAAATTTAGAAAAAAATAATCTTTCGAAAACTAATTAAAATTTTAAAATTATAACACTACTTTTCAAATCCGCGGATCAATAGGGATTTTTGGTGTTAATTTCAACGGTAAATGTTCCATAGTTTAAGAGAAATAGCAGTAAAACACAATCAGTCGTTTAATCAGTAGTTTCATACAATCGTTTCATAACGCCGTTTCAAAAATTCATTTCATTAGGATTTTATACACATAGGGTAGACTTAATACTTTATAATTATACTGAAACTTTTGATTATAATTATGAGCCAAGGCAAAGAAATGATGATAGTCACAAAGTAATAATTCAAAATTATTTCCCTTTACGTGCGTGGACTTCCTATCTTCAACTGTGTATTGATATGGTTTCAATAGTGTTTTTCACACTACGACATCAATTCTTTTTCCTTAAATCTAAGGTTATCAAACTATAATACGTCCCTGGAGTTATCAAATGACGTATTATCGTTTACCTTAAAAGAAAAAAAAGGGATTATTATTATTTTTTTCTTGGTCGTTCATTTAGCATACTTCTAAATAGAAGAAAAAAATACTTATAATAAATATAAAAATGCAATTATTATAGGCCACTGTTTAACTCTACTTGACACTACTTTTTTAACACAAAATTTTTTACATACGCTATTAAAACATTTTCAAGAAAAAATACACTAAAAACTGTACATTTAAAAAATGGTGGTGCGAATAGAATATAAAAATAGTGTCATATAATATCATAAAACAATAAGAGAACATAAAAACAGCCTTTAAACCCTTCACTGCACGATTTTTTTTCTATTTTGATGAAAAAAAAATATTTAATCCATATATAGCACTAATAATAGGAAAAATAGTAAAAAAAATAATTTTCAAATTTTCAGCTAACATTTGATATTTTATACCGTGTACTCTGTATACAGAGTTAGGGGTTTTAAATATTGTATTGATATACAGTCGGCTCTCGTTAATTCGAACTCGTCGGGGCCACAAGAAATGTTCGAATTATCCGAAGTTCGAATTATGGAAAGTATGAAACGTAAACATGCTTAATATGGTACTATTACAAAGGAATCAATGTTATAGTGTTTTTTAAAATTTGTTTCGTCTGTTATCATTAGAATATGACTTAATATTAAATTACAATGTATAAATACATAAACTAATTAAAAGATTAGAAACACGCACAATGGATCAAAAATGTGAGGCTTCACTGATGGACAGACGGGGCACTAAGAAAGTGGATTTCAAATGCATGGGATTATATGTATAGTCGTTCGGAACAATTTTTACAAAAATCAAAGAAAAAAAGTTATTCAAACGATCTGAAATCCGTGAGAAAGAAAAAAATGAAAAATCGAAATTCTCTTTAGTTCGAATTAAACGAAGTCAAGAGAAAATGAGTTCGAATTAATGAAATTTTTTAACGTTATTCTGCCGTTGAAAATTTCGGGACTTCATGTTTAGTTCGAATTAAGCGAAAATTCGAATTATACGATTTCGAATTAACAAGAGTTGACTGTATTTTGCAATAAAGTGGGCTTAAATTAATTAATTTTATCTACTTAAAACTCTACATTTTTCTTTATATTAATGTTTTTATGTATTCAGTAAAAACAATAAAAGAAAATTTTGCCTAAATAGCTTGACCAAGATTTTTTTTTTCCGAAGAAAAATTTTATTATTTATTTATTTATAAGTTTTTGTCAAATGCAGCAATCTCACATGGACAAAGTAAGTGATGTTAAATTCTTTGGACTGCTCTTGATTAGTTATAGCATAGCTGCCAACTACTACGCCTACTTAAAGTCAAATAAATATATTAAAAACAGAAATTTCAATAAATAATTAAGAATATGTATTGTAATGCACATCGTTGAATATATTCGGGATACATATTACTGGAACATTTTCGTGGTTCCAGACATGTTTATAAGATTTAAATAGGCGTAGAAGTTGGCAGCTCTGGTTATAGTGATCATTTTGGCAAAATTTATGACACATAACAGGAATTATAGTGTTTTTAGGCACGTGCCAGATCACAATGCAGTGAAGAGTTAATTAAAACTTCACGATCACTGTTCTTGCTGACATTTGACTAATGTTATTAATTTGACTAATTAAAAATAAAAAACTTTCGCCAAATAAATTCACCGTGTAGCAGAAAAAAAGATCTTCAACCCTTTAATGTACCCCCTATTTTTTCAATATGTTCTAAAATAGCCTAAGTTTTTATAACTGCACCAACGATTGTTTCTATTCGTAGCCTTTGTGGTTATTCTAATTTCAACTATCCGCTACAAATATATTTGCAATTATTATATATATTAAAAATATGTACAGACTAAAAATACGTATAGTTTATATATATATATGTTAAATATATATATATATATATATATATATATATATATATATATGTGTTAAATATATATATATATATATACATATGTAAGAAAAATGAAAAAGAAAAGAAATAAAAAGTAAAAATTGAGTACAAGCAATTTGGCGAATCTAATCGCTTGTTTACTCGCCAAATGAAGAATTTAGTCGCAATTTGGGGGGCAATCGTGAGCTACAACGAGAACCTTGTTCACGATACCCCCACATATATACGTACCGTGAATGATAGAAATTTTTATTATTTTAAGCAGTACTAAAAGATCTAGGTAAAATTTCTTAATTTACAGTCTTCAATTGTACGAAAAATATAAATTCACTCTGGTTTATGATATTTTAATTGAATATGTAAACAGGAAAACAGATTTATGCATATTGAAATTGATTTGCTTTTAGCTGCGCAGGCGATCAATAAACTGAGTCACGGGTTGTTTATAAAAGTTTTTAATGATGCAATATAAAAGCAGGAAAATGGAATTCTTCATATTGAACTTGACTTAGTTTTCACTGCGTAGGCGATCAATAAAGTGACTCATGGCTTTTTCCTTTTTCCCTATAAAATGTAAGGCAAAGAAAAAATCTGTGTCGCTATCTAACTTCCTATAACTTATTTATTATGCATTCTTTTTCTTTCATTAAATGGCTTATGCGAACATTTAATATAGAAAGAGCACAATTTTAGAATTTATTATGCACACAGTGGAATATTAAAAAATATATAATTCATAATAACTTAAAAAAATATTTTATTATGCGTGGTAGTATATTAATGTTCTCAAGCAGTTTTAATAATATACTTAACACTACAGTGTAAAAAAAATGGACATTTATTGTTTTTTAAAGGAAATATTCTCATAAGTTCCAGGAGAAAAAGAAAAAAATTCTAGAATTTACCGAAATTTTTCCGCTAAAAAAATAGTGTATTGTAATTTTCCGTTATCAAAAGAATGTATTTCGATTCGAAACGGGAATGTCTCTATAAAATTTCTTATTTTGTTCCGTGTTCAATTGTATGAAATAAGTAAATTCACTCTTTTTTATATGCATATTTAATTTAATTGAATTGTGAAAAGATAACCAGATTTGAGCACCATGGAAAATGGCTTGATATTAGCTGCGTAGGCGATCAATAAATTGAGTCATGGGTTGTTTATAAAAGTTTTTAATGATGCAATATAAAAGCAGGAAAATGGAATTCTTCATATTGAACTTGACTTAGTTTTCACTGCGTAGGCGATCAATAAAATGACTCATGGGTTTTTCCTTTTTCCCTATAAAATGTAAGGCAAAGAAAAAATCCTTGTCGCTATCTCACTTCCCATAACTTATTTATTATGCATTCTTTTTCTTTCATTAAACGGCTTGTGCGGGCATTTAATATAGAAAGAGCACACTTTTAGAATTTATTATGCACACAGTGGAATATTAAAAATATATACTTCATTATAACTTTTTTTAAATATTTTATTATGCGTGGTAATATATTAATGTTCTCAATCAATTATTCTAAGAATATACTTAACACTACAATGTAAAAAAAAAAAAAAAACGGACATTTATTGTTTTTTAACCTTCTCAGCTCTGACGTGTAAATTTCTTCAAAACTCAAAATGGCACATTGGCACCAGTATCTTGCGAGGAAAAAAAATACGCGAAAAAATGCATTAAACTTTTTGAAAATAAACTTGGGTGCCATTATGACATTTCGGAATTAAAATTAAGGGGTAGAAAATTCAACCATCAGAGCTCAAAGGGTTTAAAGGAAAGATTCTCATAAGTTCCAAGAAAAAAAGGAAAAAAATTCTAGAACTTATCGGAATTTTTCCGCTAAAGAAATAGTCCATCGTAATTGTCCCTTATCAAACGATTGAATTTCGATTCGAAACGGGAATGTCTTTATAAATTTCCTTATTTTGTTGCGTGTTTGATTGTATGAAATATGTAAATTCACTCTTTTTATATGCATATTTTAATTTAATTGAATACTGAAACGATAAACAGATTTCTGTATTATGGAAATTGACTTATTTTTAGCTACGTCATTAACCCTTTAACAGAGCTGCCAAGTCTCCGGCTTTTTTCACACCACTATTATCTTAAAGAAAATTGTGTTCTTTTTAAATCGCCTAGTTGTTCCAATTTAACATAAAAACATTTTCTGTATAATAATACTGGTGTGTAAAAAGCCGGAGACTTGGCAGCTCTGCCTTTAACGATCAAAGCATTTTCATTGCTAAGATGTCGAAATAAATGAATGACACCGGTAATTAAGAACAAATATATTTCTAAATAAGAAAACGTGATTTTTCACATGCATAATAAAAGGGATATTTTTAGATAAAAATACCGGTGTCAGTGTTGCATATCGGAATTAAAATTTTGTGGTTTCGTGGCGAAACCAATGAACGTTAAAGGGTTAAACTAAGTTACGGGTTTTTCATACAAGTTTTTAATTTAATATAAAAGCAGAAAAACGGAATTCTCCATATTAAACTTTTCTTAGTTTTCGTTGCATAGGGACCTCTAAAGTGACTCATGGGCTTTACCCAATAAAATGTGAGGCAAGGAAAAAAATACTAGTCGGTATCTAATTGCCCATAACTTATTTATTATGCGTTCTTTTTCCTTCTTTAAACGAATTATACTGGCAGTTAATATTAAAAAATCACAATGTTAGAATTTATTATGCACACAGAAGAATATTAAAACATATATATTTCGGAATAACTTAAAAAATATATTTTATCATGCGTTTGAGTATTTTAGTGTTCTTAAACAACTATAATTTAATATAGAAAAAGCATAATATTAGAATTTATTACGCACACAGAGGAATATTAAAAAATATACATTTCAGACTAACTTTAAAAAATATTTTATGATGCGTCTTAGTACATTAGGGTTCGGAAGCAGCTATAGGAATATATTTAACACTACATGACAGCGTGAGATTATTTTGACCCCTACCAAACGATATATTTCGATTCGAAACAGAAATCTCTTTATAAAATTTCTTCTTTTGTTCAGTGTTCAATTATATAAAAATTATAAATTCGTTCTTGTTTTTGCATATTTTAATTGAATATAAAAATATTAAAATAGATTCGTGCATATTGAAACTGTCTTGTTTTTAGTTGTGTAAGCGACCAATAAATTGAGTAACGTGCTGTTTATACAAGTTTTTAATTTAATATAAAAGCAGAAAATAGAAATCTCCATGTAGAACTTGACTTATTTTCCGCCAATAAAGTGACTCACACATTTTCTCAATAAAATGAAAAACTAGGAAAAAATCCGCGTCGGTTTTCGTTTTCCATAACTTTTTTGGTATGCATTTTTTTTTCTTTATTTAAACGGCTTATGCTGGCATTTAATATCGAAAGAGCACAATATTAGAATTGATTATCCACACAGAGGAATGATAAAAAATATATATTTCGGAATACCTTTTTTAAAAATATTGCATTGTACATCTTACAAGGAAGGTCTCCATACTTGGCATACTCAGAATTTTTTGAAAAAAATACTAATTAAACTACTCATGTAGGTAATAAAGGATCAATCAAATTTAGCGGTGGAATTACAATAGGAAATAGTAAAAAAATAAAATATTTTCTAATATTTGGCGTGAAAGGACCAAGTGGCGCGTGATTTGGCGAGCATCACTTTTCCCCACCAGAAGCAAACGATTTTAATGTAACTGAAAGCTGTTTCTTAATAGATTTTTAAAATGCACTTAAATGGTATATAATGAATTTAACCATAAACAATGAGAGGCTTTAAAAATATTCTATACATATACATATATATATATATACATATATATATTGTATTGCATATGTATATTGTTTATTGCTGTAGTTATTTAGTTTACCTCTGGAAAAAATATTTTCATAAACGAAAAATTCATATTGAGAAAAAAAGAATTTCATAAATTCAAGCGTATTCAAAAATAAAAATCATGTGTTTTCATAGCAACAAAATTGAATTGATAATGGTCAGTTGGACTTTGATCTTGAAACAATTTTAATTAATTTAAATTTGAATGTCGTTTTAAATCGCAAATTTTGATTGTTAAATTTGAATGAAAATACATATAAATATCGATATAACAAAATTATAGTTAAAATAAACTAAAACTGACAAAACTAAAATTATTTAAATTTAATTTATCGGAACAAGTTGAACTAGAAACTTTTCTTCCATTAAAGTGTATTTGACATAAAAAAGTAATTTTTTTAATTGCGTTTCATCGCCAACCGATGATAAATCGCCAAATAACGAATTTTAATTATTTTTTTACGGGCAAGGTACAGAGGTTCCTCCAAAAATTTTTTATAAACGTATATATCCTCATGAGAAAAACATTGTGTAATTTTTTTCAGATTTTTCGAAGTATGCCCGTATGGAGACCTTCCTTGTGAGTACATTAGTGTTCTCAATGAGCTAGCTGCAAGATTATATTTAACACTAGAATGGCTGTGAAGAATCTTTTTGACTCCTAACAAATGAATATTATTTCAATTTTAACCATAATTTTGATTTTAAAAGCTTAAATTAGTAAGTTTAAATAAAATATTGTTATAAATCTTGAGCAAAATTAATGGAGTTTTTAGTGTTAAGAAATAGGCATAGCATTTTAGTAGCTAATGAAATTTTTCCTAGCGGTAACTACACAGATTTAAACATTATTCAATCCGATTCAGAAATTATTAACGCGTAACAATCGGTGTAAAATCTGGGTCCAAAAATTTATTGATTTTTTTGAAAGATAGCCTTCTTCATTTCAAGAATAACGAACCTAGAACTGCTGTTGTCATGTGTCCAGAAGTAAATGGAATTAAAAGTGTATTTTTGCTAAGTATCATTGGAATATTAATAATATTCACTATGGGATGAGGAAATTTAAAGCGTATGGTATTTAAAGTACCGCCAGTAGATAAAAGGTTAATTAGTACAACCTGGCACTAAAGACAACTATCGTTTAATTCTATCTAGCACCAATTTAAAACCAATAAAAAAAGAGAATATTTCAACTTACGCTTTAAGCAGATTTACAAGAGAAATATCATACAAAATGTATTTTTAAAAAGTAGTGGTGGGAATAGAATATAAAAATATTCACCAGTAGCAACCTTGCAATTAAAAGTTTACGCTATACCTTCATGTATGTATGTTCCGTGACGGATAAAGAAAAAATACTTCTTTAAGAAAGTTGATACTATAAAAATATTTCATGAATAATAATAATTATATGATATTGTATAATTAAATATATGCATTTGCAATTAAAAAATATTAGAAACATCTTAATCCCCTCATTGCGTCTTTAACTCCTTCGCGATGAGCGTCTTTTAACACTAGGATCGCGGCGACGGGTCATTTTGACCCGTATTGTATGGAGAGATGTCGATTCAAACCAGAAAAATCTTAATAAAATAAGCTTAATATAAGCTGAGCAAAAATATTTTCAAGAAATAACTTAAACAGTTTTAAATGAAAATTCCGGTGAGAAATATTTTTATAAAACTTGGATGAATTTTCCCGCGGCTCTAGTGTTAAGGAATTGTTAATCTTTTATCACTGGTTCTTCAAAACAAAATTTTTTTTTCTAATTTAATTTGGGGAATAATGCCCAGATTAAAATAAGACAAGGTTTATACTTAGAAATAACTGGTAGAAATAGTCAAATCGGGTTAATTTGACGGAAAAAATGCATACTCGAGGAAATCTCGGGTTGCGCAGCAAGAGGGTTAGGCAGATAGAGGGAGTAAGAGGGTTTGCCAAGCCTTCAGCTTTTTACACACCAATTTTAATTTAGAGAAAATGTTGTTCTTTTAACCCTTAAATGCATAGGATAGAACGCGTTCCAAAAAATGCGCAATTGAAAGAATCAGAATTCATACCAGAAAAATCTAAATAGTAAATTTTTCTTTATTTAATTACGAATGGTCTGTCATAAAGTACAGCGAAAATTGCTCTTTTAAATTTCTGGTGAGAATACGGAATATGTGAATAAAACTCCCCAATAAATTGGGAACACTTATGGTATCGAAAATGATATAATATACATTTAAGGGTTAAATCTCTTAAATGTTCGAAATGAATAAAAGAGTATTTTCTCTATTAAGATATTGGTATCCAAAAAACCAGAGACTTGGCACCATTGGTTAATCCTCTCGCTCATTATCCTACGGTTTTCGCAGCGATGCATCTTTCACTCTTATTAAACCTTCATGATTATTCCCACTAGTTACTTTTTATTGCAAATTTCGCCTTCTTTAACTGGCACTTTCTTTTCCGTTCAATAAATTGAAAATAACGGATTTTCACCACAATTATTTAAACAAAATGCTCGTAAGTTTTAGTCTAATCATTTCCGCCTTCCAATACTATAAAATTATTTTTTTTTTAAGATTGTGCTGTATAAAAGCTTTAATAAGGAAAATTAAGCAAATTCGTCTTGCCCGAACGGCGTACGGGCAAATCAGTTAACCCCATGCGGCGCGGTGGTATATCTATGAAATGCCCAAACGCCACATTGGCAACGGAATTTTGGTAAAAATATTTACGGTTTATTGAAATCGCGAACCATAGCCTTCTCTTATTTACAAATAAAATTGTTTTCAAATTCCGGTGTCAGTCGTTAATTTGAATACTCAAGCGATGAATTTGTTCTGCACCGCAAAGGGTTAAGGGGTTGATTAAAACGTTTTCCCGAATAAATTAGGCAAAAATTACTGTTTTGTAAAACGGGTCATAAAGATTAAAAATTCTGTAAATGCGAAATTTTTGATAAAACAATGAATCAATGCGAGGGTTAAAGTGTTTTGACGCAATCATATTAACCCGTAAAGCATGGTGACGTCACTGCAACGTCGTTGTGAAGTCACATTGTGACTTTGTGAACATCGATCGTCGATGTGACGTCACGTGACGTCGATGTGAAGTCACAGTGACTAAAATGTGAAGTCGTTATGGCCGTTTTAGAACTCTTTTGTGACATTTCACAAAGTGGTCACAATGTGACAAATTTGTGAAAAATGTGTCATTTGTGACTAATTTGACATTAACTTTGTGACGAAACTGTGACAAAAACGACGATATTTAAATTGCCAGAAACATGTTTTTTAAAGTAAATAACATGTTTTGAAGGATATTTATAAATTTCTATAGATTTTTAAAAAAGTCACATCTCAATCACAATGTGACGTCACTGAGTGGTGGCATTTTGGTCACAGATGTGATATGACCAAAGTGACTCACAGTGACGTCACTGTGACCATGCATGCTATTAGGGAAATATCGATATCCGCCATGAAATTTATTCAGTGGATACTTAAAGAATTATAATTTATAAACTGTTGGTTATCTTTGCTTTTTTCATGTTTTTTTCTTTTTTTTAAATCTTATTATAGTCTAGTCCAGTGGTTCCCAAACTATGAATCGCGATCCACTAGTGGATCACGGAAACAATCGAGGTTTGTCTCAAAAATATATTGTTGTATTTCACCTGTTAAAAAATATAACAATTTCAATAAGCAAATAATATTTCAAAAAAAAAAATTATATATACGAGCAGAATATCCAGAAACATCCAAATGTTCGAATGAAATAAGCTTCGAATTCCTTGACGGAGCTCAACACAACATACTCGTGTGAACATGCTTTTTGTACTTCGTTGTTTTTGAGAAATAAGTATAGAAAAAACTGCATGTTAAAAGTGAATTAACCCCTTAACTGGTTAATTCTTTTCCGTTCAATAAATTGAAAAAAGCGGATTTACACCAGTATTATTTAAATGAAATATTCGTAAAATTTAGTGTAAACCAGCAGTTCCCAAACTTTATTGGTACGCGACCCATCTTTAAGTAAAAAAAAATTTCACGACCCACTTAATATGATGCTGTATATCAATTTGAAAATTTTTGTATGACCAGTATAAGCTATCGGTTATCCTATCGTACGATAAAGGCAAATTTTCATACGAAGAATACACTATCAACAAAAACAACAATTTGTAATACAATGCGTGTAAGTGGAATAATACACAAACTGCAAAGATAATTAAAAATACATTTAGTTACTATCAAAACATAACTTTATAATCAGTGAGTTTTATGGCGCTAGTTTTTACCGGGGGGTTACCTATCTCAGGGTTAATACTTGTTAACACGTTCGCTTCCGCTTACGTGAAGATGTGATGATAGTTAATGCCGCACTGTAGAAGTCTGTTTTTACCAGAAGCCGATTTACTTTTTATAGCAAAGAATCAGTGAAAGATATTCCCGCGCCAGCGCGTGACTGGCTACTGGAGATCACCTCACATCACGCGCTGGCGCGTGAGTGGCCCCTTAACGTTGGCGCCATATCACTCGATCGCCCGTGAGCGGCAGCGAATGTGTTACTTTCAACCTTAATTCACTTTCAGCACGCAGTTTTTTCTATACTTGTTTTTCAAAAGCAGCCAAGTACAAAAAGGATGTTTACACGAATATATTGTATTGAACTCCAACAAGGAATTCAATGCTTATTTAGATGCTTCTGGATATTCTGCTCGTATATTTCTTCATATGGAAATTAAGTATTTCCCTTGAAATATTATTTGCTGTTGAAATTGTTATATATTTTTTAACACATGAAATTTAAAAAATAATTTTGTGACAAATCTCGATTGTTTCCGCGACCCACTGAAGTAGCCGCCGCGACCCATTAGTGGGTCGCGACCCATAGTTTGGGAACCGCTGGTCTAAACATTTCCGCCTTTCAATAGTATGAACATTTTCTTAAAAATAACAGTGGTGTCAAAAAGCTATAAATGATGCAATTAGCAAATCCGTCTTGCCCGAACGGCGTTGGTCGAAACCATTAAGGTAACCCTCTAAACTGGTTGAAACTAACTTAAGTTTGATATAGATGCTTTCATCCAGCGCCAAAAAACACACTGTTTATAAAGTTATGACTTTTGTTAGTAGTTAAACGTATTTTTAATTACCTTTCTAGTTTGTGTGTTGTGTCAGTTATTATTACACTTACACACATTGCTCTCACTGATTCTTCTTTATGTTTGTAGTGCATTCTTCGAACGAAAATTTGTTCTTTTTTTCGTAGGATTGGATAGCCGATACCTTTTAGATATCAAATAACAATTTCCATTCTGATATACATCATTATATTACCGGGTGTCCCAAAAATGACTGATGGATTTTAAAATTCAATAATTTGCAAACGGTAATAGCTATTTAAAAAAAATTGCAGGAGGGTTATGTATAATGTCAGGAGTTTTTTTACCGTAATTTTTTATTTCAGTTCGAATTTCAAACAGTAGGTGGCGCTGATGGCGATTGAAGGCCAGGTCAACGCCTCACTTAGCACTGATCACCTGGCCTTCAATCGCCGTCAGCGCCACCTATTGTTCGAAATTCGAACTAAAATAAAAAAATTACGGTAAAAAACTCCTGACATTATACATAACCCTCCTGCAAAAATTTTTTAAATAGCTGTCACCGTTTGCAAGTTATTGAATTTTAAAATCCATCAGTCATTTTTGGGACACCCGGTAAGTAAGTCGCGATTTTTTTTTTTTTTTTTTACGTAGAGGTGGGTTACGTACCAATAAAGTTTGGGAACCGCTGGTCTATTCTATATGAATGGACTATTTTGCTCTTAGCTAAAAGCATTGCATTCTAAAAATGGCCTGCGTTTGGCAGTAAGCACGACAATATTATGCGGCAGTGGACATGTATATATTTTTAATTTCTTGATTGGTACAAAGTTTATGAATGATAACACTCCATTTGTTTTTATCTTAATTAACATACAATTTTAAATAAGACTAAGTTTACATTTTCAAAAAAAATGCACAAATAAAAAATTACCTTTACAAAAACAGCCAATTCGCAATATTCTTTCTTTAAGAAAGACGATAATATAAATATATTTTATGAATAATAATAATTATATACTAATTTACAGTGGCGGTCAAATATTTCCGGCCAGCAAAATTTTTCAGTTAATTTGTAAATATACCCATATGAATAGGAATCTCAAAGCGATACTTATACTTTTATTGACATGTTAGTTAGGGACTTACTTATAGAAGAACGTGTAAATATCAATAAATTTAATGACAAAACTAAGTATAAAAGAAAACGCATGTTCTCAAAAGTTCCCGGCCACATTCACAAGTTTGTAAAAAAGTGGTATTGTAATGGAAAATTACAGTGATCAACAATATTTACAAATACTATTTTATCGTATTACTATTTTATTAGCTTTAGTAATAAGTACTGCGGCGCAGCAACGTGGCATTCATACAATCAACGGTTAAGATAGTCTATGGTACGTGTTTTCCACATTTCTTGCAATTTTGGCGAAATTTCGGCTGAGTTGGAATATTTATAGTTCCGCAGACTTTTGCCAACTTTTTTTCGAAGATCTTCTATTGGATTCATGTTGGACGTTTGGGCTGACCATTTCGAAAACGAAATTTTTTGTGCGAAAACCATTGCTTATCGAGATTTGCATACATTATTTATGTCGTTATCATGTTACGAAAAATAGTTGTGATAATTTTTTTTTCTCTAATAAGGCAGAAAATGGTCTTGCAAGATATCCTTATACATTGTATCATTCATCTGGCTGTGGATTTCAAATAAAGGACCGACACTTTCTGAAGGAAATACTCCTCACGGCATAACGTGTCCTCCGACATGCTTCATTGTAGGAATAACATAGGTCGAATCATATCCTTTGTTGTTAGGTCATCGTATGCAGTGTCTGCCATCACTATCGAAATAGTTTCAAATTCAATTAATGGAAAAATAGAACTTTTGTCCAGTTTTCACTTGACCAGTCTTTGTGTTCCTTGAAAAATGAAAGTAGGGTACGTCGGTATTTTTTTTACCTCTGAAATTTTTTTAACACCGACTCTTCCATAAAGTTCTGTATCACGTCAGCATCATAACACGGTAGACTAACTTATTTCAGCAATATTTTCATTCCTTAACCCTTTCCGGCACACTGTGCCCGGTCTGGGATACCTAAATTTAATTCAAATGTTGCAAATGGCACCAGTAATATTTTAGTAAAATTTTGCTTTTACGATAAAACCTTAAATTAAGGAATTCAAAATATCCAAAAAAATAGTTTATGAATTCCGGTGTAAGTCGATAATTTCTCATTTTACTAACAGATTTTGCCCGTGCCGGAAAGGGTTAAATCTTAGTATATTGCAACGGAATTTTCATGCGGATTATGAATGGTTTTTCTCCTGATAATTCTGTCCTCAGGAATAGTAATTTTACGGGGTCTCCCGGAACTCTGAAAGTCCTGAAAGCCATGGCCATCTTTATATAATTTTTAAATGTTGTTTACAGTCGATTTTACCGATCGATAACTTAGCCGCAATATCTCGAGAAGCCTTTTAGCGACAAACTAATCACTCATTTATGAACAATAATTGTTGAACTTTTCAAATTTGAATTGAAACTATGCTATACACGTTGATCCTTCATAAACACAACCAAAAAGCACTTTACGGATAGAAAAAACCAAAGAATGATAAGTGGCCGGAAACTTTTGAGAACATGCGTTTTTTTATACTTAATTTTGTCAATAAAATTTATTGATATTTACACGTTCTTCTATAAATAAGTTCCTAACTAATATGTCAATAAAATATATAAGTATCTCTTTGAGATTCCTCTTCATATGGGTATATTTACAAATTAACTGAAAAAGTTTTGCTGGCCGGAAACTTTTGACAGCCACTGTATAATTGAAATTTGCAATAAAAAATATATTTTAAGTTTTTGACACCAGTCATATTAAATTTCGATATCCAACATTAAATTTATTCAGTGGATAAATAACGAATTTTAATTCATAAACTACTGATTGTCTTTTCTTTTTCTGGATTTTTTTTATCTTGCTGCAGTCTAATCTTCATAAATGAGCTGTTTTACTCTTGACAGTGATCAAGACAGTATTGTTCGGCAAGCGGGTTATTTATTTATTTATTTATTTATTAATTTTTTGATTGTTACAACGTATATGAAATTATAACATTACATTTGTTTTCGTCTTGATTAATATGTCGTTAACCCCTTCGCGACGGGAGTCTTTTACGAAAATTTTAATGTTTTGTCACCGGTTATAAAGAACAGAAATTTGTTCCTCGTTAAATCGAGAAAATGCTCCGATTGAATAATACAAATTTTACAGTATAATTTTACCGGTAGGAATAAACAAGGATTCTTAAACCTTTTTGCGGCACGCATGCGTGTCGCTCGTCCCCAAGGGGTTAAATAAAGCAAATTTTACCATTTCAAAAAAAGTTGCGCAAATTAAAGAAAATCACAATTACAGAAACAGCCAATTCGTAATAATTTTTCTCTAAGAAAGATGATATTATAAATATAGGTAGTTTGTGATTAATAATAATTATTTAAATTATATAATTGAAATATATGCATTTTCAATTTTAAAAAAGCGTTAAAAACATCTTATAGTGTTTTGACAAAATTATATTAAATATCGATATCTACCATTAAATTTATTGAATGATTAGTTAAAGGATTTTAATTTGTAAGCTGTTTGCTGAATTTTCTTTAAACCTAATTCAATATCTTGCTACAGTCTAGTCTACATGAATGGACTGTTGCACTACTAACCAATAGCATTCAATTCGGAAAAAGGATTGCGTATTACAGTATTGTTCCGCCAGTGGAGTTTTTAAGTATATATATATTTTTTTAATTTCTAGTTTGCTACAACACTAATGAAATGATAACTTTCCGTTTGTTTTCGTCTTAATTAATATGTTATTACATAAACAGGGTTGCTACGCTTCAGGGTTTTTTCCAGGTCATATATCACTATTTTTTTTATAGAAAAAAATATTACAATAAAAGTATGAAATTACGCGTCTATTTAAGTAAAGATTTTCTATAAAACAATACCGGTACAGAAGAATATTTTGGTCTGAAAATTCCCTGACCCGTAGCAACCCTGATAAAGCAAATTTTACCTTTTCAGAAAAAAGATGGAAGAATTAAAAAATCATAAATACAAAAAGAGCCGATTCGCAATATTCTTTCTCTAAGAAAGATGATAATATAAATGATAATTTAAAAAACTAATGATAATTTAAAAAACTAATGATAATATAAAAAGTTAATGATAATATAAAAAATATTGTGAATAATAATAGTTACATAATAGTACATAATTGAAATATATGTGTTTTCCATTAAAAAGAAGCATTAAAAACATCTTAAGGTGTTCTAACACAATTATATTAAAAATCGATATCTACCGTTAAATTTATTCAGTGGTTATTTAAAGAATTTCAATTCATAAAATACAAGGGTTTTTTCCTTTTTCTGGGTTTTTTTTTATCTTGCTGCAGTCTAGTCTATATAAATGGACTGTTTTACTCTTAACTTACAGCATTGAATACACTGTGTTTGGCTGCAAGATATTGTGCAACCAGTATTTTTTTTAATTATAATTCCTTAATTGGCACAACGTTTATGATATGATAACATTCCGTTTGTTTTTGTCTTTATTAACCCCTTCGCGACGGGAACCTTTTACGAAATTTTTAACTTTTGTCACTAGTTTTTAAAAACGGAAATTTGCGCCGTACTAATCTTTTGTCTACTGACGGTACTTATAAGCAGAGCCTGATTACTAACGGGGCACTCTCGGCCCAGTAAAATTACATAGAAATTTTCGCTTTGTTTAAACGCCCTTTTCAGTCAAAATTACTATCATGAGTAAGGAAAAAAATTCTATCTATTTTTTATGGTGGGAGAGTGCCCCGTTGATAATCAGGCCCTGCTTATAAGTACCATTGAAATAACTTATTATAAAATTCTTTAAATAAGTCAGCTAGTTGTAATACTGCTTAGAATGAGTTACAGATACAATACTTTACCTTGTTCCAAAAGTATTATTGGTTACACAAAGCAAAAATATTTTTAAAAGGGTGATTGGCGCTGAGGGAGGGGGATGGGGATTTCAATGCGGAAATATTTCTAAATTTATATTGTAAGAACATCATATTTGTATATTCTATAATTCTAAAAAATAGTAAGAAAATAATTAAAAATAAAAGATTTGAGTGAGGTTATAAAAATTGCACAAAACTCCTGTAAATTCAAATTTAATTACCGTAATTTCGGGTGTATAAGCCGCAGGTCAAACAATTCTTTTTGGACCCAGAATCTTTTAAGAAACAAATATAGCTAGTTAGATCGCCGTAAATATTTGTCTTCAATCACTAAATAAGATTTCTGGGTCCAAAAAGAATTGTTTGATCCGCGGCTTATACACCCGAAATTACGGTAATACTTTTAAATTCTTTAATTCTTCTAAAATCCTTCAAATATTTATTAAACGATTATGTAAATCTTTTAATTTAGTTTAAAAAATTTGCGTAAAATGATTTAGAGTGTAAAATTTTCATGAATTCATAATGCGGTAGATAAAGGGTTAAATCGAGAAAATGCTCCGATTAAATACGCAAATTTTACAGTAAAATTTTACAGGGGTAAACAAGGATTCTTAAGACTTTTTGCGGCACATATACGTGTCGCTCGTTCCTATGGGGTTAATATCGTTAAATAAAGCAAATTTTACCATTTCAAAAAAAAGTTTCGCAAATTAAAAAATCACAGTTACAAAAACATCCAGTTCAAAATATTCTTTCTCTCATAAAGATCATAGTATAAATATATTTTGTGAATAATAATTATTATATAATAGTGTATAATTGAAATATATGCATTTTTCAATAAAAAAAATATTAAAGGCATCTGAAGGTGTTTTGACGCAATCATATTAAAAACTTCGCGACTGGAGCCTTTTACGAAATTTTTAATGTTTTGCCACCGGTTTTAAAAAAAACAGAAATTTGTGGTTTCTTGAATCGAGAAAATGCTTCGATTCAATAGGATAAATTTTATAGTAAAATTTTACTGGTAGGGATAAACGCAAATTCTTAAGTCTTTTTGCGGCACGTATACATGTCGCTCGTCCCCAAGGGGTTAAATATTGATATCTACCATTAAATTTTTTCAGTAGATACCTAAAGAATTTTAATTTATAAACTGTTTGTTGTCTTTTCTTTTTTCTGGATTCTTTATCTCGTTGCAGTCTAGTCTTCATAAATGAGCTCTTTTACCGCTAGCTTTCGGTAAAGGGACTGAGTTTGGCAGTGAACTCAGCCGTATTGTGCGGCCAGTGGGTTACTTTTTTCTTAATTTCTTGATTGGTACAACATTTATGAAATTATGACCTACCTTTTTTTTTGTCTTAATTAATGTCGTGAAATAAAGCAAATTTTATCATTTCAAATAAAAGTTGTTCAAATTAAAAAACCACAGTTACAAAAAGAGCCATATCGCAATATTTTTTCTTTAAGAAAGCTAATAATCTAAATATATTTTATGAATAATAATAATTATATAATAATTTATAATTGAAATGCATGTATTTGAAAAAAAAAAGAGTATTAAAATTATCTTAAGGTGTTTTGACACAGTCATATTAAATATCGACATCCACCATTGCATTTATTCAGTAGATACTTAAAGAGTTTTATTTATAAACTGTTAATTTTCTTTTCCTTTCTCTGTATTTTTTATCTAGCTGCAATCTAGTCTTCATAAATGGGCTGTTTTGCCCATAGCTAACAGCACTGAATTCGGAAAAGCGCTGTGTTTGGCCGTGAGTATGGTAGTATTGTGCGACCAGTAGGTTATTATTATTATTTTAATTTCTTGATTGGTACAACGTTCATGAAATGATAAAACTCCGTTCGTTTTCATTTTAATTAATATGTCGTTAAATATAGCAAACTTTATTATTTTTAAAAAAAGTTGCGCAAATTAAAAAATCACAGTTACAAAAACAGCCAATTCGCAATATTCTTTCTCTAAAAAAGATGATAATATAAGTATGTTTAATAATAATTACATAACAGTGTATAATTGAAATGTAGGCAGTTTCAATCAATAACAGCATTAATAACATCTTAAGATGTTTTTACACAGTTATGTTAAATATCGATATCTACCATTAAATTTATTCAGTAGATATTTAAAGAATTTTAATTTATAAATTATTGGTTGTCTCTTCTTTTTGCCGGATTCAATATCTTGCTAGTCTAGTTTACATGAATGGGCTGTGTTACTCCTAACTTATAGCATTACATTCGGAAAACAGACTGTGGGAATCAGCATAGCAGTCTTTTGCGGCGGGCTGGTCAGCATATTCATTATATCTACTCGGTTCGGGTCTAGAGCCCTTCTGATTGGCTCGCTAAATTCGGAACATACTGATTTGTATTGTCTTGGAAATGAGGATTGACTGCATCAAGCATCGCGTATTTTTGATGCACGTATTTTAAGAATGTTTTTGAAAAAGTTGAGAAATACGGAAATGTGTACGTAAGTTATTACATATCAAATGCATTTTTTTTCAATTTTTACAAATGCAACAAAGTAGGGGAAGATGGGGATACTTGAGCCATTTTTTAAATTTTAATTTTTTTAAATTTTTTATAATTTGTTAGAACAAAATAAAATATTGAAAATGAAAATTTGATATTTTTTCTTCAATTGAAAACCACTTTCAATTAATTTTGAACTGTTTTTCTATGTCTAATAAATTTTTACTTTTTCTTTTACATCGTGGCTCAAGTATCCCCATGGAGGGGATACTTGAGCCAGATGTCACATTCGCACCAGTATATTGCAAAGAAAAAAACCGATTTACAATATACGCGAAAAAGTGCATTAAAACTTTTTCAAATAAATTTGGTCGAATTTCCTGGTGTCGTTGTGACATTTGAGAATTAAAATTATGTGGTAGAAAATTCTACCAGCAGAACTCAAAGGGTTTATCACCATACTTTCAAAATGGTACCAAGGTATGTGATTTCTTTTTTACATATTCAGAACTATAAATATGTTATCATGTTGCCAGTTTTAGAAAGAAAAATTGACCAACTGTAGAGATAATAGAGGTGGCTCAAGTATCCCCTATGCTCAAGTATCCCCACTCTTCCCTATATTACGCGCCTCTTACACTTTAATAGCGTTAAAACAGTTTTTACGTTATAGCAAATTATGCACTTTACAATGCATTTTTTAACTTATTAAAAATTGGTGGAAAAGCTTTGGACACTAAATTTTCTCTCAATGAATAACATAATAATCAAGAAGAATTTTAAAATTTTCACTTTTATTGTATTTAAATAGCCACTACTCCCCATCAAACACATTTTTTCTGTTTTATCTCTTATAATATAGTTTATTGTCTCCCTTGTATTATCTGCTTTTAAAATTTAAAAGCTGTATTCCATCATGTCAATTTATTTACTGTGTAGGAACTTGCACCTATATACATAGATTCATAAATATTAATTAACTGCCCATATCTTTTTCTAATGATATTTTAGATTTATAATGTTTATGAAATATGTACTACCTCGTCCAAATATTTCTTATATATATTCCTTTTTTTTGAGGGGAGGGGAGAGGGCGCTAAATATGTTTAAGAGAGTTAAATTTATATAAACTTTTAACTAGATTCACGATTAACCCCTTGAAGGGCAGTGAGATAAAATAAAACTCGCTTAATTTTAATTGCGAAATGCTGCATTGACACAAAAATTTTGAAATGAAAATTTTAATTATATCATGTACATAAAGAAAATCTTTTATCTATTTTGAGATAAATTTGTTTTTAAATTCTGGTGTCATCCAATCATTTCAACATTTTAAGAATGTAAGTGCTTTGCACCTCAAAAAAGGTTAAAGCTCGTTTGATACTTTGCAGGAAAATAAAAGTAGAAATCTCCCAATTATGCGAAAAATTGCACAACTCGTTATTAGGAAAATTGCAAGTCACTTAACTAGTGGAAAAGAAAATATTAAAAAAAAAATACTCTGTATAAACTATACTTGTTTCAATTCCTTATCAAACTTTTGATAGGAAACATTTAAAATATTCAATAAAAAACTAATTTTTTAAATTTTACTTCTATTTCATTCATTTTTAACATAAATTTAAAATGTAAAGACAAAAGAAACTGATAGCAAATGAGTAAGTAACAAATTTGAAATTGTCCCCTTATAAATTTAAATTGCCCCCCAGTGGATCCTAACGTAGGGTGTACCCTACGTTAGGATCCACTGATTTAGTATCTTTATAATACAAAATTTAACTATGTATATGTGTATAGTTTTAGTAATTATGTAATTTTGGAACTATTAAATTATCTGTATAATTTTCTCTCATTCACTATTTCATTATCAGGATGGCGACAGCTCAGAGAAAAACACGGTGAAAAAAAAGCGGTAATACCAGAATGTTTTGATAAAGAACTTATCAGAACCAAAGTTAAGTTTTCCTTTATTAAAATATCAATAAGTACTTTTTTTACTGCATTTTTAATTTCATGTGTAACCAACTTAATTATCCATAGTATATAAATTAACTTATGCTTACGCTAATTTCATTTGCTTAAAAGGATAAATTAACACAATAAAAGCAGTCAGTTATTTTGACTGTTTAAATGTTTTAATTTTACCCGAAAATGACTGGAGTCGAACTGAAACATGTAGATAGTCAAAATATGCATATCTTTACAGGTTTTTAAGTATTCATTTATACTTTTTAGAAATTGAAATTTGTTTAATATTACACAAGGATTTCATTTGTTATATATTTACGCTTATGCTTTTAATTTAATATAAAAACAGAAAAGCACACTTCTTTTTCCTGAACTTGATTTACTTACTGCTGCGTAGGCGATCAATAAAGTGAATCACGGGTTTTTCCAATAAAATGTAAGACTGGGTAAAAATCCTCTTCGGTATTTCGTTGTTCATAACTTATTTATTATGCTTTCTTTTCTTTCCTTAAAAGACTTTCTCTTGGCATTTAATATAGAAAGGTTCACAATATTAGAATTTATGATGCACCGAAGAATATTAAAAATCTATGTTCTCCGGCATATTTTTAAAAAAAGATTCTGAAGCAGCCGAGAATTACTTCACCAGCTTAAAGGCATATTTTCATTGAAATTGTGCATGATAGAAAAAATATCAAGCAATAAGTATTTTGTATATATTTATTGCAATAGAGTAGGAATGTATTGTCGTGGGAAAAAGTAAACGCTTCTTACTAACTCTAAAAAAAAATATATTGTAAAGACAGTTACTGGTACCGAACGATTGGAAATAAAGTCTACTTTTAATCCTTTCTGGCACGGGCAAAATCTGTACTAAAATGCGAAATTATCGACTGACACCGGAATTTACAAAAGATTTTTTTAAATATTTTGAATTGCTTAATTTAAGCTCTTATTGAAAAAGCAAAATTTTACTAAAATATTACTGGTGCCATTTGCAAGTTTGGAATTAAAATTAGGTATCCCAGACCGGGCACAATGTGCCGGAAAGGGTTAACCGCTTAACCCCTTCATGGCGGGATTTTTACGAAGCTTTGAATGCTTTGTCACCGGTTCTTAAAAGCAGAAATTATTTCTTATTAAATCAAGAAAATGCTCCAATTAAATAAAAAGAATATTGCCCAGTTAAACTGATAGCATTGAGCTCACAGGCTACGTATACTAATTTTACATTACAGCCTTTTATTTTCAAGGGTTAATTTCTTTCGAAAACAAATTAAAGGAGGGGAAACAGCTCCCCCTTTTCCCCTTTCTATAATAAATCATTGAACCCCTAAACTAATCAGGGACATACTTTATCATATATATATTCAAAATTCAGAGCAAATCGGAAAATTCTTAGTAAAAACCCATTTATATAACTTAAAAGGAATTATCCCCCTCTTTTATATTTAACCATTAAACTTCCAAAACTATTCAGAGATTTGAACGAAATCTAATAATTCTGCATGAAAAACCCATTTATATAAATTAAGGGGAGGGGCACTAGAACCCCCATTCCCCCTGTTTATACCTATCCAATGAACACCTAATAGCAATCACGGAGGCGCCTCATCAGAATGATCCTATATCTAAATTTTGAAGGAAAACTGTTAATTCTGTATGAAAACTTTACTTTAACACTTTACTTTAAAACTTTACTTGATTTTACTTTTAAAATGTTTAGTAACAGGAAATCTTCAAAAGGCGCCAAGCAGTGGCGTAGCTACACATTAAGCGCCCTGGAGCAAGAAAATTTTTTGCGCCCTATATCCTTTCAACAAACCTCAGTAATTGATATATATATATATCATATATATGTATGTCATTTATATATAAGCCGATAAGAATTTAATTGATAACAATAACAATATTGACAATAACAATTTAATTGATATTTTAACAGTGATATTGAATGCAATAAATATTATAATAAAAAAGGTATACAAGCTTAGTACTTACTAAAATTTATTTTATATTTTACAAGCTTAGTACTTAGTACTTACTAATATTTATTTTACATTTCACAATTTTCGTTGAAAAAGATATTCATACATATTAATTTTGACATTAAAAAAACATCAAAATTGTTTTTTTCTTACTTTTTCATTTGCAAATTTTTCAATAATTTTCTCGAGATCAAGTTGACAAGCCGTTTTCCTTTCAATTGATATAGTTACTAAAGAACTAAGACAGTGTTGAGACATGCTACTTCTTAAATAAGTTTTGATTAATTTAAGCTTTGAAAAACTTCGCTTAGCTGTTGCTGTTGTCACAGGTAAGGTTAAAAAAATCAGACACGCTGAAATAATATCAGCGAAACTACTCGAGGCTGCAGTATGAATTAAAATTAGTTCAGCAATTTCACGTATAGAAGAAATTTCTTTTAATTCGTCATAAAAACGCATTTTAAATCGGAGCAACTGAGGTCCAAAACTAGATGAAATATCGGACGGGTATGCTGATTGTTATAATTCTGATCCATCCAGAATATGTTTATCAGATGATGTGAGAAGATAACTGGGAAATAAGCATTTGAAAAGAATGCATAACTGTTGTACAGATTCAAATCTTGTAGTTAATTGATTAATGACTAAATCCATTACTCTATAGAAGACTTCGACTTTAAAACAATCTTCGCTGTTTTCAATCCGCTCATCCACTTGTAATTCATCAAAGAATTTTTTTATACGATGTAATCTTTTTTTAGGAAATGAAGGTTCAATGTTTCATTTTTCTGATGATTCGGTGGCATCATTTTTAACAAGTATCCAATTAGTTCTTAAATTTTTAAATTGGTTTAGGAGTGAAGACAGCACCACAACGGATTTTTCCACATCTTCATGGGAACCTTGCAGCATTTTTGATACTGTGTTTATTGGTTCGAGTACTTTGCTTTCTATCATTATCAAAATTACTGTTGAAAACTGTTAAAAATAATCAATTAAACTTTTAGCTTCACGTTCTTCATCATAGTTTCTCCCATTTAATGATAAATATGTGAATATTTTAACTATGTCAAAATAACGAGAACGTAATGCATCTAGAGCTTGTATGCGGGAAGACCATCGAGTTGGGCAAACTCGTTTCAACGTTTTTGCAAAATTTGTTTGATTTCACTTAACATAGCCCAACGCTTAGGAGAACTGAAGACAACGTAAATTCTTTCTAATTGGTCATAAAACTGTCTAACTTCCTGAACATTTGTAACACTGTCGTTTATCACTAAATTTAAATTATGAGTACAACAGTGAACATATCTAGCAGAGGGGTTTCGCTGCCTAATTCTGGCTTGTAAGCCTGAATAGACACCACTCATATTCGAAGCGCCGTCATAACCTTGGACGCGCAATTTTGATAAATCGGTGAAACATTCAATTGCTTTTAAAACAATTGTCTCCAGTCCTTGTGATGTTTGGTCTGTTACTTTGGTAAATCCGCAGAATGTTTCCTTTATTTGCAGTTCAATTGGTTTCTCATTTTCATCTTTTCTTATTAAAACATAACGGAATACAATACTCAACTGATCTATTTTGTATATATCTTGCGTAGTATCTGCAATGATTGTAACGAAAGCAGCCTCATCTATTTCACTTTTAATTTGTACATTAATTTCATGTGCGATCAAATTTATCAATTCATTTTGTATTTCCGGACTTAAGTAATTGGTACTGCCTTTAGGTCTTTTTAATAAATCTACCAAAACATCATCATAGCTAGAAAGTAACGTAATTATTTCTATAAAGTTTCCTTGCGAAGTTTCGACATCTTCAAAATCTGAAATTCTATGGGCTCGGAAAGGTAAATTATTTATAGCAAGTGTTAAAGTTACATCTACTATACGTCGCAACACTTTGCGCCAATAATTTATTGCATTATTAACTTCTTTCTGACTAAGAATGTCAATAGTCGAATCACTTTTCCATCGATAATAAACTTCGCATGCAATAGCATGTTGGTTTGATTCTTCATGTTTTGAAATATTTCTTGCTAAATGTGCCTAGTCAGATGTTCCTCTTATGAAAGATAAATCGCCTTTTGACGTATCAAAAAAACAACACGGTTGACAGTAACAAATATTTCTTTTTAATGAATAACATAACCACTGTCTTTTAATTTTTATGTGCCCCATTGTACTTATAATAATACTTTTCATTAAAGCCTCTGTTTTTATTGCGGCCAACTAAATCTTTAGGGAAAGGCCCCTTTGGTTGACAGGGACCAAATCCTATAACTTTCCGTTTTTGTTCAGTAGTTAGATCTTCAGGAAAATTTCCTTTGCCAGATGAATCTATCTCGATGTCTATTGGTTCTGGAAGAACTTCAATTTCCGCTTGAACTGTTTCAGGCGAAAACACGTTTTTAGAATCTGAATCTGTCTTATACTGTGAATTATTGTCTTGAGTTTGTGGTTTATTTGTAAAAGAATCGCAACTAGGTGCATAATTTGAATTCACGGGTTTAGTTTCTGTTTGAATTGATTCAGGCATAGGCGTATTTTGAAAATCTACATCTGTTTTGTTTTGAGAACTATAGTCTTGTTCTTGTGATTTGTTTTCGCAAGAATTGCAACTTGATGCATAATTTAAATTAAAGGGTTCAGCTTTGTTTAATTCGGTTCAGGCGTAAATGTTTCTCTAACATCTACATCTACATCTATTTGGTTTTGAGTATTATAGCATTGACATTGGGATTTGTTTTCACAAGAATTGCAATTAGATGCATTATTTGAATCGGTCAATTTAAAAAGTTTCGATATTTTAGGAACATTCTTTAAAACTTTCTGCTTTTCTCTTTTTCTTTTTCTATAATAATCACCAGATGGCTTGTTTGACATCTTTAGCTACCTACAACAAATTAATATAGTTGTATATTTCTATTACTTTATGTTTTTGAAAGAGAATTTTAAATTTAATTTGTAAATTTATGACTATTGAAAATAGCAATCGAGATAGTTCCCGGATTTATTCCTAAAATCTGCAATCGATTGCTTCATCGCGAATCTAAATCATACTTATAAATGTATACTTAACGATTATTCCGTCAGTAAATTTGATCGAAGTGATAAGTGATTGCTCGATAATTCTGCAATTACGATAATTTGTTGTTGATTGGGATTCAAAGGAATATACTGCTGAACAATTGTTTGATACCTTCGGAAAAATACGTCAAAGTATAAGTAGTGAGATCCCATGTAACATTATCTCTTTTAAATAATTAAAATCAGGGCTGGATTAAGCATTTCTGGGGCCCGCGACTATGGGAAATTTTGCAGCCCCCCCGCTCCTTACCCAGCAACTGAAAATTTCAACCTTTTTTTTTCCAAGTTAAGTATGAAAATAATATAAATAAGAAAATAGCCACTCGGAGAAAAAGTCATTTAAGATTTTTATTTGTGTGAATAATTATTCTATATAAAAAATAATTCTTGCGACCACTCATGTGACCAAAATACTCAAAATAGTCTATCAATATTATTTAATTCCAATACCTAACAGTGATAACATATATCGATACATTTACTACTATGACTTCATTTATGTTTCAGCATTTAATGATAATAACAATAGCATTTTTTTTATTATTTATTATCAATTTGTTGGCATTTCTTTTAATTCAAACATATGTTTCACTCTTTAAATTTAAATTAGGTACTCCTTTTCCAAATTAGTAATTTATCATAAAAGATAAAAAATACTACTCAATTTATACGATTGTTTTATCCGTTTCTAATATGACATTTACCAAACGACTTATAAAATTCTTACTTAGACTATTGTTGTATGAAAAATAGGCAAAATAACTACATTCATTAGGCTTCAGTAAAGAACGCATTCGTTAAATTTCAGTAAACCGCAATTTCTTTGATTTCAATAGATACTTTTAATTTTATTAGCATAAAAGTAATTTTTTACCAACGTTGGAAAATATTTCAGGGCAGAAGAGGTTAAATAAATTAATGCCAGCCAGCATTTTTAACCCTTTGCGACACAGGCAAATTCTGTAAGAAAATAAGAAATTATAAAATGTCACAGGAATTTAAAAACGACTTTTTTGGAAATTAAGAATTCCTTAATTTAAGCTTTCGGTGTAAAAGCAAAATTTCATTAAAATATTACTGGTGCAGTTTTCAAGTTTGGAATTAAAATTAGGTATCCCAGGACTGGGCACAGTGTGCCGGAAAAGGTTTTAAACAATTTAACCCATATATATATTAATTTTTAGTAAAAATTAATATATATATGGGCAAAAGCAAACTTATATATACGATGTGTAATTTTATTTTTCTAGATCCCTTGCATTGACATCACAGCAACGGCTGATACTCTTAATTTGGTGCACATCTGGAGCCCAAACAAAACATCTTTACTCCCCGCTTGCCGTTTAAAGAACGCGTGGTCTTTCTGTTTAAATTTGATTTTTCTTATTCTTGTATTATTTTTCTAAGTACTTAAAAAATGAAGCGCAAATTACTATGTTTACAAATATGAAAACACCACATTTGTCTTATGTTTGGGCGTCAGATGAAGCATATGACGTCATGTACAGGGGGTTTGTTGTTAAAGCAATCAAATATGCAAATACAGGTTTTTCTTTACTTAAAATAAAAATAATTTTTTTTTTAAGATAATGAAAAAGTAAGGCAATTTTACATTTCCTAAAGTTTCCTTGTAATATTAAAATAAATATTTATGAAAAATAATTACCGCTCGATTCCTTGCCTGTTTTATATGATTTTCTGCTGGGGAACAAAATAAGATGATTCAGTGTGGTCACTTACGCAAAATAATGTTAAATGTTGAAAGATACTTGTCGATGTCATTCACAAGGTCGGAAATGTCGACAGCAGGGGGTTCTACTCCTGCTCTTCTTAGCAATTTCTTTGAAAATTTTTGAGATTAGGAAGTAGAAGTGAGAAATAAATAAGACGTTTCTTTTCTTTAGTCTCCTGGAACAAGTAAAAAGAACCATAGCAACAGTTATAATGGACTTCCGAAGGTTTAAAATTGCAAAAGGAAAGAGCGATTTTGTCACTTGAAACTCGACTTTTTTTTCTCGTCATTTTAGTATAGTTTTATTATTAAAAAAAAATTATTTTCCTGTTTAAAAAAAAATATACAAAAAAGTGTGTTTTAAAGCAAAACTTTGTTACAATTTAAGCCACTTCTGGGGGCCCCTGGCTGGTTGGGACCCGGGGCTGCAGCCCCCGTAGCCCCCCTTAATCCGGCCCGGGTTAAAATTTTAGTAATTACTGATTAATGTGCGGCTTTGATGTATTTATTTTTTGCATAGGTTCAGATTTCTTTATTATATTGCGTCATTTGATTCATATATCATAGCTGTCAACTTGTACGGATTTTTCATACCACTAAAATTTCATGGAAGATTATAGCTAATTGAATAACTGAAATTCAAGCAATTTTAGCAATTAAATAAATCAAAAATGTTCATTAAATTTATGTGGTATGAAAAATCCGACCACGTTGGCCGCTATGATATAGATCAATGCACTACCAAATAGTAATTGATATTTACTTTTGTTTTATTCATTTTTGTTTTGCTACTTGGTCGGATATTCTTGTCGCTGTCTCTTGCATACCATAATTGTCCTCCCTAAAAATTTAAAATAAATTATCTGAATTTTTAAAACAGTTATTAATCATTACCTTAATTTAAAATTAATGTTAATTTCGGTTTTAGACTAACTTGTTTCGTTTTGGGATCGTGCTGGCATGAATTTTTAACAGTTAATTAAACTTCTTTAATAATCCCCCTCTAAATTTTAAATACTATATTTTTAACAACAAAGTTACTGATTTTCATTTAAAGCTTTAGCCAAGCATCGACCAGAATATCGCTTAAGAAGACAAAAGAGTGAACCGAAGAAATTATTTATAATCATGATAATAGAAAGTGGATGAAAATAAATTTCGTGTTCTCAATTATAAGTTATAATTTGACAAACATTATTAAGTAAACATTATTAGTAAGATGTAAGTAAAGGGCTTATCTTACTATTATAAGTTATAAGTAAAATTTAAGTAGAAAGTAATAAGTAGTAAGTAATTCCAAATTAGCATCCGAAAGTTCGGTTTCACTAAAACAACATAACAATATTTGGCGGCAGACGGGCGCGATTTTGGTGCCTTCTGTTGCTCTTGCGCAATCTCTCATAAACTTGTTAAGCAAAGTTTATAATTTTGAGGCAAATATTGAATAATTCCTTTTTTTCTTTGTGTAGTGTCCCCCCCCCCCGCTATAGAAGTATGTTAGAAGTATAAAATATAAAATTTATATTGTTATATTTTTTGAAATCTAAATTGATGTATATCGAGTGCACCACATGCTCGATATTAAATTGAAAAAAAAAATTAAAATTATATAGACTATTTTTAAAAATTCGCACTTTCAAATTTTGCGCCCTTATTTTTCGTACGCCTGGAGCAGTATGCTCCAATTGCTCCACGGTAGCTACGCCCCTGGCGCCAAGAAATCCTCCAAAGGGAGCCATGGCGCTCGCGGGCGCCGCGTTGGACAGCCCTGAAGTATATAATTTCAAGATATAGATGTTAACAATCCTAATCGATCGCAAGAGCAAAGTTGCAACTATGAATGGATCAATTTTTTCATAATGGTACTTAAATTACTGTATGAAAGAAACGCACTCTGCTTCGAAAAATGAAAATAATGGGTGCATTTTTAAATTTGAAGTGTTATGTTTGCAAGCTAAATATTCCTGATTTTTTTTTTTTTTTTTTTTTTTTTTTTTTTTTTTTTTTAATGAGCACTTCAAAAGAAATAAAAGCTTCAAAAGCTTCAATTGCTATTATATCGATCTTTTTTCATTCATAAATTAAGAATATAAGGCTTATTTAAAAAATATAAGTTTCTTCTCTTTTCGAATTAAGAAAAATCTTGGTTGGAAATGTTCTCTCCGTTTTAAAAAAGTCGGACATTAGCAAGTATAAAATGTAAAGTGCCAGAACCTGAAAGTTTAGGTCGTATAAAATGGAACTTTTAAAATTTTATTATTTTCTAAAGAATCCCTTTTCATTTAATTTCGAAAAAGAAAACTATTAATCTTAGCCATTTCTTAAACTTATACCAACTGTCCGTTTATTGTTATTTCTGTAAAACAATCAACTACAGATTATTTGTTATTAGATAAACAACATTATTTTATTTTGTTTACAGCCCAACATTTGTAAAAAGCAATTAAAAGAAAGAAAATGCCTCCATCTTCTTCAAACACACACACACACACACACACAAATCTTTAGACACACTTGGACATATTTTTCTTGTTTTCAGACATTAAAAAAATCATTTCAATGACACAAATAAAAAAGAAATTCTGATGCTATTAAATAAAAAAATCAAAGAACTATACTTATTACCATAGTTTCAGGCGTTTAATTCGTGGATGAAATAGTTCTGTTATTACCCAGAAATTTTATATAGTAATTAAAATATAATATTTACCGTGAACTAAAATGTCACATCAAAAAGAAAATTTTGCTTCGAAAAGGGATTGTTCGATCCGTTGATCATTCGTTGGAAAGTATGGTATAAAAAACTTACATTTTTAAAATCCGTTTATTTCTAATAATTTTGTCTTAAAATAATATGAAAAAATGTATATACAGAAAATTTTCATTAATTTGTTTTACGAAAAGAATACAAAACATTGAATTCAAAATTTGTAGCTTTTCTTTATCCGTCTTTATTTAACGATCTCAAATACTAGAATAAAGACAAGAATGAATAAATATAAATAACTTAATAAATGATCATTAGCATTTTAATAAATACGAGCATAGTTATCTTAACTTTTTAAACGTTCAAAGATTAAAATTGTTCGATTGCTTACATGCAGTAGATCGGAAAAGGGGTTACATTGCCATGTTAAGGTGATAAGGTGCAAGTTTAATCCTTTTGCGGACAAAGCATTTTCATTACTAAAATGTTGGATTAAATGAATGACACTGGTAAAGGCGAACAATTATATTCGTAAATAAGAAAAAAGTAGATTTCACATACGTAATGAAATGATTGTTTTTTTAAATTAAAATTCCGGTGTCAGTTTCCGATTACAGTTTCAGAATTAAAATCTTGTCGTTTTGTAGAGAAATCAATGGACGTTAAAAGGTAGTAGGGGAAGATGGGGATACTTGAGCCATTTTTTGAATTTTAATTTTTTTTTAATTTTTTATATTTTTTTAGAATAAAATAAAATATTGAAAATGAAAATTTGATATTTTTCCTTCAACTAAAAACCACTTTCAATAAATTTTGAACTATTTTTCTATGTATAATAAATGTTTATTTTTTGTTTTACATCATGGCTCAAGTATCCCCATGGCGGGGATACTTGAGCCATAGTGAAGGGATACTTGAGCCATTACGGAAAAATACCTACAAAAGTAATTTTTTTCGCTTTATTTTTGCACAAACATTTTACAGAATGATAAATTATGAAACGTAAAGTCTTTCAAAACCAATTGAGAAAACAAAGCTAGTAATATAATCATTTTTTGTCGTTAAAACTGGTTGTCGAAGGATAATTTGAATTTGAGTTATAACGACGGTAGAAACATCTTCAGTTCAGAGCCATTTAAATTTGGAATCTGCAATTCTTCGGGCAAATTTCATTTTCAAAATATTAAGCACTTATCCAACAAATATTTTTACAGTTTTCTTTCTGGCATATTTTATTAGTAACCAACCATCAATAGAAGGTTTTCTTTAACATCATCACCATCATTGACAGAATTTTCCTCTTATGATATTGTCGAACTCATGCTTTTAGTTTAGTAGCTGTCGGAATTTAAGCCAGATGTATCATTCTACTATTCCAAACACTTTTTTGATTTCACAGGAAAAGATTTTGTCTTCCTCTTTGGCTCCATGTAGGTAAGTTTGAACTGGGATTTTTGTTGCTTTTCTTGTTTTTGTGCGCTCTTTTTACCAATTTTTCTTCAATTTTCTTAGTTAAAAAAAAGTTACAGCAACAGAGGTTACGATTTCAATATAAAATACTAATCTTAATATGTTATATAAAAAAATAAATATTTTAATATGTTGGACCTAACTAATTAAAGTATTAGAGATTATAGCCTGTAAAACCGTTTTAAAAAGTTATTTTCATTTAATGAAAGTTAAATTGAAAACTATGTTTACATTTATCTAGACAGGCTATTTTGTTAGTCAAATCGAAAAATAAAATAGACATTTTCATTTAAAAAATATACATTTTTAAACATTTTTAGGTCGTTATTTTTTTAAGAAAAAAAAATAAAATGAAAAATTATTCTCCCTTTTCTCCAGAAAAATAACTATTAGTGAATATAAGGATGGAATTTTATTTTTTGTTTGTTTCACCCATGTTTTTTTTCTAGTGAGGATGGTTAAGACATGGCTCAAGTATCCCCACTCTCATTGGCTCAAGTATCCCCACTATCACTATTTTTGTTTCCCAGAGTTTTACTAAATAAAGCATGCAGCAATTAGAACTATTTTAGACTCAAAATACAATTGAAATTATGCTTATTGAATGTATGTATATAGTTGCAACTTTAAACAAAACTTTGATTACAAAAAAACAAAAAAACCATGCACCCAAATATTTACTTCAGATAGGGAAAAGACAACTATTGATCACTATACTTTCAAAATGGTACCAAGATGTGTGATTTCTTTTTTACATGTTCAGAACTATAAATATGTTATCATATTGGCAGTTTTAGAAAGAAAAATTAACCAACTGCAGAGATAATAGGGGTGGCTCAAGTATCCCCTATGCTCAAGTATCCCCACTCTCCCCTACAGTATATATAGTAAAATACATATAATATAGCTTTGAAATGAAAAACAAATTACAAGTTCGAATACCAAAAATTACAGAATCTCTTACTTATTTAAAGGTGGAATCCAATTCTATTTTTCGTTAGTGTTATTATAATAATGAAATAATAAAAAAATTAAAAAAATAGCATCTTAATATTATAAAGGTCACAGATGCAAATGTCAAATCTGGTGAGTTTTTTATTCAGAAATTTTGAGTGTAAACAATAAAAATCTCAATACTAATTTTAAATTAGTTTATTCTTCACATGTTTATCCGTTTTATATGATAAAATAGCTATTCGGCTTTTTGCGGAGAATATACAATTTCTTAACAATAGTTTTTTTACATAAACACATAAATGTGTCAAGCGGCCTGTGTAGTGTTATTAAATAAAACCTAAAAGGAATCACCATATATTTAGAAACACAGGTAGTAATCACTGTTCTGGTTTTCAAATAATAGTATTTGCAATGATTTTTTTTTTTTGTGTGTGTGTGATAGATTTTTACAACATTATCGCAAAAATTACCCTGTAAGTAGTAAATGAGAAAAAAAAATCTAAAAAGGAGGCATGCGTAAGCATATTTTTAAAATTTTAAATATTTGTGCAGATAGGTTGATTATTTGCACATAGGTGCCAACCTGACATCGATTATCCGTAATATGTGCGTTGATTTGACCCTGGTTTAATGGGTTTCGAACCAGAATTTTTTCAAAGAAATGAAATTAAGTATGTTCCACTAACAATACTGAAAATAAATAAATAAATATTCATGAAATATATTTTCTGGTTTGAAATGACGTTAACCTGAATCAAACTAATCCAGGTATAATGGAAGCTTAGTTGAAAGTTGGCAGCTATGTTTGTATAAACTTATATGGTTGTATACATATTCATATAAATGCAAGTATATTGTGTAACGCCCCACCAGTGGCGAAGAGATTCTGACCTCGAAACTGATAGACGGTAGGTGCTAGGTTTGAACCAATTGCGACCGTCAGCCTAACCGTTCGGAGTTTGCCGCGATTTTCTTCTAACCTTAGATTTCCATGTGTAAATACGGGTTGTATTCCTTTAGAGAGAGACTCCCACGGAGGGCATTTCCCCTTAGATCCTCGTGATGATAATAGGCCGTCATAAATACAACAACATATATTGTGTAATTTAATATATAATACCAGGTTGTTCAATAAGTTTTGTCGGTCGATAAGAGAGGGCGTTGCTACTAGTCCAAATTTGTTTTTGTTTTGTTGGTTCACTCTTCTTATCAACGTATGTGAAGGTTCATTTCAATCAGTCAATTCATTCTTTGTTTACAAGCCATTTAGTGTCGCCGTGTCACAGTATTTTCGACAATGGAAAAAATTGAATATCGTGCAGTGATAAAATTCTTATTTTTGGAATTTGTAGCACCAAAAGAAATTCACGAACGAATGTTAAGAGTGTATAATGAACTTCACCTTCAATTAGAGCAGTAGAAAGATGGGTTGCTGAATTTAAACGTGGTCGTACAAGCCTTGAAGACGATCCACGTGAAGGACGTCCAAAAACCGCATCAACACCAGAAATCGTAGCCAAAGTACAGGATATGGTTTTGGAAGATCGTTGATTGACTGAGAGGGATTTAGTAGAGGCTCTACACATCTCATTAGGCAGTGTGAGTCATATTTTAAATGAAATTTTGAGTTTTAAAAAGCTGTGTACACAATGGGTGCCGCATTCGCTAACCATGGAACAAAAACACATTCGAATGCGACTTTCTCAACAACATTTGGAGCGTTTTAAAAAGAATAAAGTGGATTTTGTGCGTCGATTCATCACTATGGATGAGACTTGGGTCTATCACCATGATCCTGAATCAAAACAAGAGGCTAAAGAGTGGTGTGAACCTGGTTGTTCGGCTTCGAAACGAGTTTGTGTCCAGAAATCGGCCAAGAAGGTTCTGGCATCAGTTTTTTGGGATTCGAAAGGAATTTTATTTGTGGATTACTTGCAAACTGGTAAAACAATTAATTCTGAATATTATTGCAACCTTTTGGACGAGTTGAAGGAAAAAATTCGTGAAAAAAGACCCGGTTTGCAGAAGAAAAAAATCCTTTTTCATCAGAACATCGCACCGTGTCACAAGAGCATTTTGATAATGGCTAAAATCCATGAATTAAAGTTCGAATTGTTGGAGCATCCGCCGTATTCACCAGATTTGGTCCCCAGCGACTTCCATTTGTTTCCAGAATTAAAAAAAATTATGCGTGGCAAGCGTTTTTCGTCAAATGAAGAGGTCATAACGGCTGTTGAAGCGTATTTTGCAGACCTTCCGGAATCTCACTTCAGGGATGGGATCCACAGATTGGAGGATCGTTGAAGCAAGTGCATTAATGTTCAGGGAGATTATGCTGAAAAATAAAGTGTATTTTGAACCATAACATTGTATTTTTCTTATCGAACGATAAAACTTATTGAACAACCTGGTATATATATATGTTAACATTCTGATTACCCAGCAAAATGACAAAATTATAATTTTTCTTTGTCTGCATTTTTTAAGGCTAAAATATAAGACTTTTTCCAACACGATATGAAAGTTTTAATTGTGTATATGAATATAAATCAAGAAAATATTCATCATTACACAATGTTTTAAAACTGCTTTATATCTTCAGTATTATATTAATCGGAACAGTTCTACTGCAGGGAAACCTACATCTTAAT
This sequence comes from Maratus speculifer, assembly GCA_964019185.1. Taxonomy (NCBI): domain Eukaryota; kingdom Metazoa; phylum Arthropoda; class Arachnida; order Araneae; family Salticidae; genus Maratus; species Maratus speculifer. Next base: position 229,517,832 of record OZ025300.1, read on the forward strand.
AAACGAATATATCAGTTCTAGATATCGATGTTAACATTCCTAATCAATTCACATTCAGGGGAAGACGTAACTATGAATGGTTAAAATTTTTCATAATAACACTTAATTCATTGTCTGGAGGGAATTGCACTCTGTTGCGAAAAATGAAAAGAAAGAAAGATACATTTTCAAACTTGAAGTGTTATTTATCAGCTCAAAATTGCTGATTTTTTTTCCAAATGAACACTTCAAAGAAAATAAAAGCTTCTATTGCTATTATATCAATATTTTTTCTTTCATAAATGAACAATATAATAAATATTAAAAATATACCTTTCTTCTCTTTTCGAATTAAAAAAAAAATCTGCTTGAAATGCTTAAAGCTTTTATTATTACTTACCCATCATACGTAGTATAGGGTAAGTCTTGCAATCGTTTTGAAAATCGAAAAAAGTTTTTTGACGGATTTACACGTTTTAGATAGTGGAGATTCCGAAAAACATATTTTTAGAAAAAAATTTTTGCCGTCCGTCTGTCTGTCTGTCTGTCTGTCTGTAAACGCTCTATCTCCCGAACAAATTGAGATAGAGACTTGAAATTTTGTATGTAGTTAGTATGTAAGAATGGGACGAACCCTATTTAATATCAGCAACCTCGATTATCCGGAACTATTTTTTTCGGACTCTCGAAAAATTCGTTCTGATGAAAGGTATATAAAAAATTTTTGAATTTTTTTATTCTAAGGATTTGACGTAAAAGGCAATAAAATAACATAAATTTTGCATATAGAACGAAGTCGATCGGATTATTAGTTGCCGAGATATTTGTAATCTTGTTTTCCACATTCTTCGATTTTTCATGACCCTGTATTTCATTCAAATTTCAATTCAGAAGTATATTTTAATTGGAAATGAGACGCTTAATCCGACGCATTTAATTGTTAGTTAATAGAATTATTATTTTTGGAGTTATAGGGATGTTTCTTTTACGCAGTTCGGTACTACTTGAGTAGTTTGGCGTTTTATATAATTTGTCGAAATCGGTACATCAGCAGTTCTTTAATATAGCATTACTACGTATATTAACAATATTTAACTTTTGTTTATGAATTGCAATGCATTGTATAAATAGTTTTCACATGTTTTATTTTCATATACATATCCATGATGGGTAAGTATTACGGTGGCCCCCAACGACTAGTTTTTTAATCATCCGAGTAATTTTATCCCTTGCATAAAACGATTCATTTCAGGTAATTTTTTCTAAGCATCTATATATTATTTCGAATTTAGGTAAAATACAAATAAAATATCAAAGAAATAATTAAAAATAGAAAAAGTTTCATGTTTCTTGAAGCAAACAAAATATCTATAAAAATGACAAGTGGAGAAAAGTAGCTCAAGTTACATACTTCAACAGATTTGTGTGATTGCTTGAAACATAAAAATCTGTTTTAATAATACAAATAAAAGTAATTGCTTTGCTGCTATAAGAAACTCGACAAATAAAAACGATTATCGTAAAAAATATACAGATTTTAGAATTTTTTTGCATTTAATACTTTCTATTTAAGGATAGTGGCTTCAAATCAGGGCTTGCAGATTTAGGTGATTGTTTAACCCCTTCCCAACGAAACATTTTACGAAATGTTTAATGTTTTGTCACCGGTTTTAACAAGTTGGAAATTGCACGTGAAGCGTAGCAAATGAGGTGCGTTCGTACGATAACGAAGTTTTAAAATATTCAGATCTTGCTGATATAGTCGCGTATACTTTGGATACAGTATAATGGTCGAAATCTTTGTGTTCCTATAAATATGCAGGGAGTAATTTTTATTCTACTTTATTAACGTATATCTTATTCATAAAATGTGGAGTAGTTTAATATAATTAAAACACCCCTCAATCAAAGTTTCCCCGTATAACATTGTTTAGTGGAATACATTTGTGTAGCCCTGTAATTTAATAATATTCTTTGCATCACAGATTGTACAAAATGTATTTTTAGTACATATTTCATAGATTCATGTCAATTCCGTTATATTCAAATGATTGTAACACCATTAAAATGAATTTGGAACTTTTTTCCCCATTGACCGTAATGTAACGGAATACTTTTGATTGTCCCTGTAATTGATCTATCCATCCGATTTTCATAACATTTGAAATGGCTCGACAAAATTATGTAATAAATATACGTTTTAAATTTCAAACGATTAAAATGCGTTTGAAACTTTTTTCCCCATTGACCGTAATGTAACGGAATCCCTTTGATTGTCCTTGTAATTGATCTATCCATCCGATTTTCATAAAATTTGAAATGACTCGACAAAATTATGTAATAATTATGTATTTTAAATTTCACACGATTCGGTTGGGTAGTTTTTGAGTTGTTATATGCGGACGGACAGACGGACAGACAGACGGACAGACGGACGGACTGAGCGACAATAGGTGCTACGTATTTACATAATTACGAACGCAACTAAAAAAAGAAATTTATGCTTTATTAAATCGAGAAAATACTCCGATTACATAAGGAAAATTTTACAGTATAATTTTACCGGTGGAAATAAACGAGGAATCTTAAGCCTTTTTGCGGCACGTGTACGTGTCGCTCGTCCCCAAGGGGTTAAAACAGAAAAATAATTTGAACCACTTAACTGATTTGCCCGTGCATCGTACGTACAAGAGGTGTTTGCGTGGTCTATCACAAAACGCTTTAAGGCATCACTAATTTTTCAATTATAATTCCATACTACTAAATGACAGAAATGTTTAGACTAAATATCACGAATATGTTAGCTTAAAAAAGTGGTACAGTCGAGTCTCTATATAACGAAATCCACCGTTCCACTAAAAAATTCGTTATATAGAGAAATTCGATGTATAGAGAATGATGTTAAAAATCGTAATTAATGTGTGAAATTTGAACAAATATTATTTTTGATCTTTTCAATTAAGAATTTGAAATGTTTAAAAGTAAATATTAACCTAACACTCTATTTCTTAATTATTTAAGCTGTTTCAAAAAAGAGAACAGACATTTATTTGAAAGCTTAATGAAAATCAAATGAGGAAGCCTTACATTAATTTCAGACGAAGAAATCTGTATTTTTTTGTTGTTTTGATTTTAAAATTGTTACGCTCTCAAAAAAAGCTCAAATTTTAGCAAGGAATGAAAAATTGTAGTAAACATTTTCCTCCATTTGAAGGCCTCCCTTATGTGCCTCTCATTGATTCCTCTCTTACCTGTGCATCAATCCAATTGACTGTGTTTTGAGAAGGATGTGGAAAGGTGTGTGGGAGGTGGGATGAATTCGTTCGATTTAAAGAACGAGGAGAAAAGTAATATAAAAAAATTCAGCACTAACGATAAATCAAAAATAAGTGATGGAAAATCGATTCCATATGATTTTGAAGCTTTTTAAAATTGAATAAATTAAGACCAATTTATGAAAAAATTCCTTATACAGAGATAGATATTTCGCTATATAGAGACTGTTTTTAATGTAATCATGCGAAAAGGGGACCGTTCCTACTAAAAATTCGTTATATAGAGAAATTCGATGTATGGAGTTTCGTTATAGAGAGACTTGATTGTATTTATCTCATGTTTTCGATTTATTGTATCATTAAAAAAAGATTCCTTAAAGATTAATAATAAAATTTATTCTTTTGCTGTTTAAAAATTAGAAAATCAAGAGATAAAGATCTCTTATCTTGATACAATTATAAATTATAGAACCTTTTAATGTTTAATACTTTACACTTAATGAATGTGGCTTCAATTTAAAGTTTACTGATTTGTGTGATTGCTTGAAACATACAAATATCAGTTTTAAAGTCATAAATAAATATAATTCTTTTGTTGCTTTTAAATTAGAAACTCAACAAATAAAGATCGTTATCATAAAAAAAACTATAGATTTTAGAACTTTTTCATGTGTATAACTTCACGCCTAATGACTGTGCCTACAATTCAGAGTTTATTGATTTATTTGATTGTTTAAAAATTGAAAATAACTGTTTTAATAATATAAATAAATAAATCTTTTGTTGTTTCTAAATTAGAAACTCCACAATCAAGCTGATTATTTTTAAATAATAATTTTAGAATTATTTTATATTTAATACTTTAAGGATTTTGCCTTAAAATCGTTACAGGGCTCCCAAAGGGTCCGCCAACTGAACATCAATATTTTCTTATAAAAATTTTCTTTTTAGATTTTTATTGCAAATTGCACAGAAACCAGATTCGAGAATTGTATTTACCGCAAATTCTGTAGAAACTTACCATGAAATTTTCTATTAAATAATATTATTGTTTAGTTCGATGACCATTTGGGAGTCCTGTCGTTATTTTCTGATTTAGGTGATTGCTTGAAGCATAAAAAGTAGTTTCAATAATGCAAATAAAAATATAAATAAAATCTGAAAGAATAATTAAAAACAGAAAAACTTTCATGTTTCTAGAAGCGAAGAAACAATCTGTAAAAATGACAAGTGGAGAAAAAAGGCTCATGTTACATACTTCAACAGATTTGTGTGATTGCTTGAAACATAATCAGTTTTAATAGTACGAATATAAGTAATTGCTTTATTACTTTTAAATAAGAAACTCGACAAATAAAGATGGTTATCTTAAAAAATACAGTAGAGTCTCTCTATAACGAAACTCCATACATCGAATTTCTCTATATAACGAATTTTTAGTAGGAACGGTCCCCTTTTCGCACGATTACATTAAAAACACTCTCTATATAGCGAAATATCTATCTCCATATAACGAATTTTTTCATAAATTGGTCTTAATTTATTCAGTTTTAAAAAGCTTCGAAATCATATGAAAGCAATTTTCCATCACTTATTTCGATTTATCGTTTGTGCTGAGATTTTTTAAATATTACTTCTCTCTTTGTTCTTTAAATCCAACGAATCCATCCCACCTCCCACACACCTTTCCACATCCTTCTAAAAACAGTGTCAATTGGATAGATACACATGTAAGAGAGGAATCAATGAGAGGCACATAAGAGAGGCCTTCAAATGGTGGGAAATGTTAACTACAATTTTTCATTCCTTGCTAAAATTTGAGAATTTTTTTTGAGAGTGTAACAACTATAAAATCAAAACAACAAAAAATTACGAATTTCTTCGTCTGAAATTAATGCAAGTCTTCCTTTCTTGATTTTCATTAAACTTTCAAATAAATGTATGTTCTCTTTATTGAAACAGCTTAAATTAAGAAATAAAATGTTAGGTTAATACTTACTTTTAAACATTTCAAATTCTTAATTCAAAAGGTCAAAAATAATATTTGTTCCAATTTCGCACATTAAATTCGATTTTTAACATCATTCTCTATACATCGAATTTCTCTATATAATGAATTTTTTAATGGAACGGTGGATTTCGTTATATAGAGACTCGACTGAATATAGTTTTTACAATTTTTTTTTTTTTTTTTTTTTTTTTTTTTGCATTTAATACTTTACATTTAATGATTGTGTCTTCAAATTAGGGTTTACTGATTTATGTGATTGCTTAAAACATAAAAATTATGTTAACCACTTAGCCGATTTGCCCGTACATCGTACATCGTCTATCTCACCGCCGCTCACATTTTTGCCGATCCCACCGAAGCTAGCATAGAGGAGAAAATACGGGCTTCTGATTGGTCAAAAAATTGTTTGCAAATAGATCATCTTGAATTCTAATGTACCTATTAGGAGCGTATATGGGTACATCATTAAATTAATAATAAGAAGAAGAAATTGCAATTTTTTAAAAAAGTAATAAGTAAAAAGTAATTGAGTTTGACGTCGTAAAATGAAAATACTGTTGTTTCTAAATAAATTGTTCTGATTATGTATATATGTCCATATCATGTTTAAAAAAAATAGAAAGAAGAAATCACAATTATATTTTTATTATTTTCTAAAAGTAATACAGAACAATTGTTAAACATCCTGATTAACTTCTTTAATTATAAATTTCGAATTATCTATTTCTTTATCTGTTAATAAATATGTAAAAACAGAAGGAAAAACCAGCTTTCAAAAGCTTTTCAAACAGAAATTGATGATTAAATAAACGTAAACTCAAAAATGAAGGAAAGCAAAATTATTCAACCAATCAGAAACCCGTATTTTTCTTCCCTATACAGTAAAACCTCCATAACGGACACTCTCGAATAGCGGACACCTCTATTTAACGGACAGTTTTCCGATCCCCACTCCCAAAACCTAAATTTTTGTATGTTTAACCTCTGACATTCCGAATAGCGGACACTTTATTCGGCAACAAAGGATGAAAAAGTATGTTTTAAAGTGAAAAAAAAATGAAAAAAAAAAAAAGCAAAAAGGCCTCTGTATTTATCAGGAAAACGTGTCACAAATTTTGTGATCACAGATAAATGTGGATAAAGAGCTGGGAAAAATCTCTCCTTCCCCCCACTTTCAATGCTAAATTCAGGATGTTGCCCGGGAGGAATATCTCCCAGAGCATTGAAATGTCACTCAAGAATATTTTGAGATTTTATGCTTTTAAAGTTCAAAAAATGCAATCCTTCCCTTCCTGCCCGGAACTCTACAATGTCCAATAACGTCACATAGAAAAACAAATTACACGTAATCTCAAGCAAAAGGAAGCTTTTTTAACCGATTATTTCACGAGAATATAATAAACAGTGGATAAAAATGTGCACAAATTTATTTCAATTTTATTAATTAAAAATATTTTAAATTTCTGATTAATTATATAATAGAGGTTTTAGGACATATAAAAATAAATTAATGAAACATTAAGTATTTCTGAGCGATTTTTGAATCTCTGAGGTTTTCCCAATAGCGAACACCTCCGAATAGCGGACAATTTCTGCGTTCCCGAGATGTCCGTTATTTAGAGGTTTTACTGTACTAGCTTCGGTGGGATCGTCAAAAATGCCCGCCGCTCAAAGGGTTAAAAAATTACTGTAATCAAATATGTCTGTCATTAAATAAAGCAGAAACTACTATTGGTATAAATTTGGAACTTTTAACCCTTTCCGGCGCAGACAAATTCTGTTCGTAAAATGAGAAATTGTTGACTGACACCGGAATTTACAAAAGACTTTTTTAGAAATTAAGAATTCCCTGATTTAAGCTGTGATTGTAAAAATAAAATTTTACTAAAATATTATTGGTGCCGTTTGTAAGTTTAGAATTAAAATTAGGTGTTGCCGGAGTGGTAACACTGCGCCGGAAAGGGTTAAGTAAAAAATACTCACATAATGTGAAAAAAATAAATGCAAAATTTTAAGATTTAATTGCTGAAATTTTCCTCGACTTATCGATTTTACCAGTTAAAATTATTTTAACTTTGAAAAATAGACTGCGTATTTTTCTAAATAAAATATTCAGTTATATATATGTATAAATAACTACTTGCAGAAAAACTGTAATAATTCAAGATGCGTGCATTCTTTTTTGTTTCCGAGGTCTATAACATCACTAATTACGATTAGAAGTTTTCCGTTTAATATTTATGTCGCAGATATTGTAAGCACCTATTTAATCGTAGAAATTTCAATACTTTTATGCGGTTGAAAAAGCAAAAAGAAATTGCCAAAAAATGTCGTTGAATTATATGCCGCTTGAATAGTTTACTTGAAAAAAAATATATATCAAAATACACATTCTATAGCTCTCTTCCTATAATTTCTAGTATACAAATGGAACAATAAAAAGAATACAGGTATATTAATTCATTGACCATTAACATCTTAATAAATAACATAATGAACATAAGCATCAAAAAGGCTGTCCCCATATTGCAAAATGAAAGAAAATAATGCCAAATCAACGAAGAGTCAGGCCATAATAAACGGCGGGACAAAATGCCTCCAATAAAATTGAGTAGAATTTATTTTCTTCTTTTTTTCAATATATTTTCTGCATGAACAAGGCTTTTAAATAAGCCAAATGTTTCTTTTTAAGTAGTTATAGTTACGAGTTTATGTAAGTAGTTACTGGCAAAAGTTTCCCCTCCGATAATCAGGCCTTGCATAGAGTACACCTGACCCGCTGATTCTCTGTATTTATTTTATTTCACTGTATACAAATATATAAATACTAACTCCATAATCAATTATATAATGATAAAAGGGCTGCCACAGGCGACTTTTTTTTTTTTAATTCTATTTCGCATCACTTTTCTAAAAACAAAAATCTTTTGCATATACTGGGTGATTGGTTAACGAACTTAATCTGTTCCAAGAAAATTTTCGCTAACCGATTCGTGCTTTCGTTTTGCATCAATTTATATGGGAATTCAATTATTCTGTTCTTAAAAATTAAATAATGTTTAAAAAATAACATAGATTTTCCCTTTACAACAGGGTTAATATTCGCTCTTAATAAAGAATTTACTTATTAAAATATTTATTCATCCTCATAAACGAATCGTGGCTTTGTCCATGTCATGCGTATATAAAAATTAAAATAAATAAATGACATATACTTGCTACAATTTTTAGGATTACATTAATTGATTACGCTTTTATTTTTTCGTTTTGACGTTTCAAAAACGCCTTAGTTCTCCAAAAGATCGTGTTTACTACAAGACCCGATAAGCTCAAGTTGAGCCTAAAGCCTTTTAATTATGTGTAAACTAAATTCCAATTGAATTACTGTAATTTCGGGTAGATAAGCCGCAGCTCAAACAATTCTATTTTGATCCAGAAATTAAAAAAAAAAAAAAAGAACCATATTAAATCGCGGTATGCATTTATCTTTAATTACTGGATGATTTTTCTGGTCTGAAACTGAATTCTTTGATATGCGGCTTATCCACCTGAAATTACGGTAATTAATTTGAAATTAACCCCTTGGGAACGAGCTTCCAGTATAAAGTGCTCAGACTCCTTCGTTATTCTCACCAGTAAATTTTTCTCGTAAATTTTACTTCATTCATTTTGACCCTTTTCGCGATTCTATTAGCCATAAATCTCTGCTTTCAAAAACCGGTGATGAAAGATGAAAAATTCTGTAAAAAAGGCGCGTCCCGAAGGGATTACAAATGTTTCTTAAAAAAGAGACGCAAAATATAAAATTGTTTCAAATCTGTCCATTCTAAGTTGGGGGCACTAAAAGATAGGGAGCGAACTGCCGGTTCGAGAACTTTTTATGCCATACAAATACAACTGTTAAAATGGTCTTAAAGTCGACAATAGGCACAATTAACCCGGGAGGTCTGGCGCTGGACCGAATAGATCAAGAGTGCATATGTTTTTTTTTTTACAATTGTCTCTGCTACTTTTTAAAATATAATCTTCGACTCATTGTATCGCAGAATGTGTAACAATAATATCCAACTAAATAAGGTGATGATTATAATTTATATTTACTGCTGACAAAGGAAAAATCATTAATACGCTGGGAGGTTTTGATGGTGCCAAAACACCCCGCGACCTTTCTGGCGGGATAAATACAGCTCGGCAAATCTGAAACACAGCATTGCTTCTATTTTGGCTTTGGTTTGTGTGGTGTTCGTTGTCCAAATATAAAAGTCTCTGGCGAAAGTGTTCGTTATCCGATCTGTTCGTAAACACAGCTCTTCGTTAACCGATCATCAACTGTACTTTATAAAATTTGCAAAGAAAATACATTACAAAACGTATTTTTGAAAAATAGTGGTGAGAGCAGAGTATAAAAATAGTCGTCTATTGTAGCTTGCGATAACGATGTCGTTACTATGAGTGGATTGCATTTTAAAATAACGATTTATCGTTGTCTGGAGAAATGGAATGCTGTCGTTAGAAATTTAAAGAAAAAAGAATACTTTTCAAAAAAAGTTGTTAAAATTTCACTTGAATATTGAGTTTTTTTTCAAACATTATCTAGCATAAAAAGCACTAAGAAATTCAGATTTTCTTTTTATGTTTTCCTCTTTTTCTTCAAATATTAAAAAATAAATTATTTTAGAAAATAATATCTTTTTCCTAACTGAAATAAATTACAGGAAGATATTTTCTTCTTTATCTAAAAAATGATCTACTTCAAGAAAAAATAAAATTTAAACAGCTTTATTTTATGTCGTTTTACGGTTCAATACAGCATAATTAAAAAGCGGGAAAATTAATTAAATAAAGAATACTGCCCAGTTAAACTGAAGGCATTGAGCTCACAGGCTACAAATACTAATTGCACATTAAAGCTTTATATTTTCAAGGGTTAATTCCGTTCGAAAAAAAAAATTAAGAAGGGGAAACAGCTCTCCCCTTTTCTCTTTTTTTATACTTAATCATTGAACCTCCTATACTATCAAAGACATGCTTTATCATATAAAAAATCTATATCCAAAATTCAGAGCAAATTAGATAATTCTTAATAAAAACCCATTTAGCATTTATATAATTTAAAAAGAGTTATCCCCCTCTTTTATACTTAACCATTAAACTTCCAAAACTATTCAGAGATTTGAACGAAATCTGAAAATTCTGCTTGAAAAACCCATTTATATAAATTAAGGGGGGGGGACATTAGAACCCCTGTTCCCCTTATTTATACTTATTCAATGAACACCTAATAACAGTCACGGAATCGCCTCATCAGAATGATCCTAATCTAAATTTTGAACGAAAATTAATTCTGCATGAAAATCCCATTTATATCAACTAACGGGGGGGGGCATTAGAGCCCCTGTTCCCCCTATTTATACTTATTCAATGAACACCTAATAACAGTCACGGAATCGCCTCATCAGAATGATCCTAATCTAAATTTTGAACGAAAACTTAATTCTGCATGAAAATCCCATTTATATCAACTAACGGGGGGGGGGCAATTGGAACCCCTGTTCCCCCTATTTATACTTATTCAATGAACAACTAATAACAGTCACTGAATCGCCTCATCAGAATGATCCTAATCTAAATTTTGAACGAAAACTTAATTCTGCATGAAAATTCCATTTATATCAACTAACGGGGGGGGGGGCATTAGAACCCCTGTTCCCCCTACTTATACTTATTCAATGAACACCTAATAACAGTCACGGAATCGCCTCATCAGAATGATCCTAATCTAAATTTTGAAAACTTAATTCTGCATGAAAATCCCATCTATATCAACTAACGGGGGGCATGAGCCCCCCGTTCCCCCTCTTATACATATCGAATGAACTCCAAAAACTAATCAGGGAAGCGCCTTGTCAGGATATACCTACATACAAAATTTCAAGTGGATCGGATATTTTTATCATGAGTTATCGCGTTACGTACATACATACAGAACGGACGGGCACATAAGCTCTCAGGCTATGATAGCCTGTGAGCTAAAAACGAAAAGATCTCATGTTTCTACAAGAAAAAAAATGGCCTGTAATTTTTAACTGAGAAAGAAAAAGTTCAAGTGACTACATTCAATTGATTTTTCTGTTTGATTAAAACGAAAGAAAATCAGTGTTATTCATATAAATATAAAGATTTTTTTTGTACTGCTATATTCAAACGATAATGATGATCATCTTAAAAACTAATAATTTTTATTATCCATCTATGATTAAAATTATAAAATGATATAGAAAAAAAATTACTGCAAAAAGATTGCATTTGAAGAACAATTTTATTTATTTTTTCAATGTTATTGATTTTAAAATATCTAAAAATATAATAAATATAAGCAATTCAACACATAATAAACAAATGCCTATTTCCTTTTATACCGAGAAGTTACTTCAAAGTTACAATAGAATGCTGCAAAATAAATAATTAAATAAATAAAAATAATCTAATAAAAAATAAATTAATGAGTAAAATAAATAAAAGATTCATTCATTATCAGTGGCACATATCAGAATTATTAATACGAAATATTTTACTCTATCATTTATATACATTTTTAGTAGCTCCGTGAAAAAGAAATATTTTAGAAGGGTATTCCTCTGCCTTTTATCTTATTTTAGTTTATATTTTTGTTGTGTGATGTGTGACATTAACCTCTTGCGCTGCGACGTATGTAATGTAGGTCATGATATTTTGGTCATTTCCGACAATAACGTACGTACTGATATCAGGCTAATTTTTTAATTAGACATTCCAGAATTTCGGCAGAAAATTTTAACTTTCATTTTTGCTCTAAAGAACATGATAGCGTGCTGTAAATCAATTGAATAAAAATTACCAATTAAATTTTTGTGGTGTGAATTAAGAAAAAAAAAAATTCTACTAGTTTCGGTAACATTAGTGACTAGTGGCATACTTCTGCAAACAGCGCCGAAACGTAAGGGATTAAATTTCTGATCTGAAAGATCTCCATATCTATTAGGTAAGTCCAGCGTTGAAAATATGGTGCATTTTTCATTCAGAAATTCCAATTATAAGTAAACTTTTAGATTTAATAACACAATGTAAGTTCATTGTAATTTTTTTTCTAATTTTTAAAGTTTCAGAAATAATATTATTTGTTAAATTATAAACTATAAATTCTTTTGTTAATCTTGCATAATAATTTTAACGCATTGAAATCCGAAGCGTGAATTTAAAGAGATTGTGTTTTGCTTAGAAATTCGAAATCCATACCGTAATTTCCGGCGTATAATCCGCGGATTTAACAATTATTTTTCAACCCAGGAAATTTTTAAAGTAAAATGTAACTTTTTGGATTGCGGTAAATATTTGTTTTAAATAACTAAATAAAATTTCTGGGTGCAAAAGAATTGTTTGATCCGCGGATTATACGCCGGAAATTACGGTACTACAATTTCTGAATAATAATTTTACCTTCTTCAATAACAAATATTTTCTAACTAATGAAGTTAGAATACCTGTTTCGGAATTTCCGGAATGGATTTGAAGTTTCTTAATAAAAAATAAATTTCTGAAATAGATGCATATATGTGCTGATGACACAAATGGGTTAGATACTGTTGGTAAGAGGAATCAATTGCTAATGTATAAAAGAAATAATATATGTTTGCATTATACAGGGTGTTTCGCTACCAGACCGACAAATTGACAGTAGGTGTAGAAGGCACAGAGACAATTCGGAATTACATAGGAATACGAGATTAAAAATGCCGAAGTTGTTAGATATGGTATAAAGCAATGGGATAAGTTGCTAGTGGGATGATTTTTTTTTTATTTAGATTTCTTGATTTGCACTATTTTTTTGAAAATTGTAAAATTACCCTTATCAAATAACATATTAATTTAGGGGAAAATAAGGGGAATTTTACCATTTTGAAAAATTGGGGTCAACCAAGAAATCTAAATTTTACAAAAGTAGTCCACTGGCAACACTGATGCAAACAAACAAAGAAAAAGTGGGAAACAGCAGCACATTAATAGAATAAAAAAATATTTTATTTAAAGGTTGTACTGTAGAAAGTGGTCGAAATTACGATCAGAAGTTGTAAAACAGGCTTGGCAGCGATTCGCTATTCTTTCATTTAAATACCTCGTCGTTCAAATATCTGTAGCTGATAGAATGATGCCCGGCACGCCAAGAATCTTCCAGAGTGTAAGGAATTCTTTGCGGCACAGTTGTCAAGCTTGCTTGACGAGTTAGTTTGTATGTTTCGACATTCAATGTTTATCTGAAAAAAAAGGCAAACTTTATAACTGCTTTTAGCGTAATCCTACCCCCCCCCCCAAAAAAAAAAAAATAAATAAATAAAATAAAATAAAAATTACAATAGGCTTATTTGACATAAATTTCTTTTTTTTTTTTTTTTTTTTTTTTTTTTTTTTTTTTTGAGCATTTAATTTTTACTGCGATGCAACAGATCTATTGCATCCTCTTAGCGTTAACAATACTCATTTATGTAATACAATTGCGAAGTTAAGATTTTTTTTCCTCATCTGTGCGTGACAGGTTCAGCAAAGTGTCCCCACTTTGCTGACATATGGATTTAATTCTAATTGCCCCACCCATCCCTGCTATGACCAATGATCATCCAAACATGTAGGAGCCGTTGAAAATTTTTCTACTACATCAACAAGGCAGAACACTTCCTACTAAAATCTCGTCCTACGTTGCACCAAATCAAGATAAACAACTTTTTCTCAAGAAACTAAAACTACATCATGATTTGTATAATGTATCGAATAACTATTGTTCCTTGCATACATTTAGTTTGTCTTTAAAAAGATTATTATGCAAATTTATTATTCTACCCTTTAAGTATGTAAATATTTTAGTTTGTTTTATAAAAATTAACAAAATTTTCATTCTATTGTTTTTTTATTTAATTTGGCAGAGAGTACCGTATAAAGGGATTTTAATTTTTTTTTTTTTTTTTTTTTTTTTTTTTTTTTACTTTACAAACATATATTCAATAAAATTATGGAGAAAAATAAAATGATTCTTTATTTCAATCAATATCTTAAATTTAAATTTTCTAGAATATCTAAAAATTGTTAGAAATGGGTAAAATAAGAGGTTAATATACGTTAATAACAATGTGCACTGTCTTAAATATGCATTATTATTCGAGAATGTATGAAATCCCGATAAGATACGATCCCGCTTAAGATACGAAATGCTCTCAGTCCCTTGATTCGTATCTTAAACGAGTTTCACTGTATATATATATATATATATGTGTATACATATTAATCGTAAATTCTTTTTGTCGTTTTTGTTGTTGTTTTACTATTTTTAGTAAAGTAGCATAAAATGCTTTGAGAAAAACACATTTTTAGTCATTTTATGATGTTTATGTAATATTAAATGCTTTTTACTTTAATGTGACATGTCAGATTTACGAACTCCTGTTATAATAGACTTTCATTGATACGGACAAAATACACTTACTCATTTCTATCCGTTTTAACGAGTGTATTCGAAAAAACGCTTTTTTACCTTCAAAAGCTCGAAATTTTCCGATACAATTTCAAACACATTTTTAAAAGTAGAAACATGAAACTTGCTGAGGGGATTTTGGACGAGACGCCTAATGTGCCGTGTGATGTCTTTTTACGCTCCATTCATTAGAATTTGATTAATGAACAATTATCTTCTCAGTATGACCCCTTTTTTTTGTCCCCAAATCTCAGAAAAATCTGTTCAAAATGCCGTTTTTTATTGCTTTTTTTTTTTTCAATATTTTCTGCATTTATCAAAGAATCGACAGTTACGGCACCTTGTGTACTTTCTAAATAAGGCAATTTTCCAGTTTGATGTTTGTGAGAGCAAAAAAAAAAAAAAAATTAAAAAATGAATCGCAAAATAAGCAGTTTGAATCGAAATACACCCTTAACGAGCGTTCATTGTACTTCGTTTATCCCCCTCAGTGCGGAGTTACCCTAATTTCCTGCGTATAATCCGCGGATCAAACAATTCTTTTTCGACCCAGAATTTGTTTAAAAAGAAATGTAACTTGTCAGATCGCCGTAAATATTTGTCTTCAATCACTAAATAAAATTTCTGGGTCAAAAAAGAATTGTTTGATCCGCGGATTATACGCAGGAAATTAGGGTAAATATTACGGGTGATAACAAAAAATATATTTATGCACGCATTTATTCAAAATGTGTAAAAGAAATTTTAACCGTTCTAGGAGAATTTAAATTAGCTTAAAAGGTGTTCTTTAGTACCTCCTACAGGCGACATCAGGACTGAGGAGATTAAAAATATCATTTCTATTGACGTAAATAAAAATAATTTTTCTGCCGCTACCAGGACTATACAGCCCTGGTAGCGGCATAAAGTGAATAATAGGGGGGGGGTTCATATTTTCTCCCTCCCTCTGACGCAGAACGATAAATTAGTAATTATTTTCATTCTAGATAATATGTTTCATATAAAACTTTTTTAATTACCTCATTTTATGCTAAGAAAAGAATTGATGTTAAAAAATTCGAGTGCATAATTAATGCAACATTAAGCATCATGTTAGCTTCATATGTGCAAATAGGATAAGCGAGTGTTGAAACTCTTATTTTAGTAACAATTTAGTATTTCTGCAAAACTGTGAAAAGACCTCAAAACAAAATTAGATTTTTCAACAGAATTTCATTTGGATTTTCGGAACTGAAATTCATTTAGCGACCTTGAAATCTTTTTCAGGTGAAGCTCAAAATATTTTAGAGGGTAGGGGTGAAGGGTCAGTTCGTATTCAGTTAAATAATAGTTCAATAAAAAGTATATAAATGGATGCCTACCTTGCTAGGCGTCTTCTTTGAAGATAATATTTTTCTTCTTCACTTATGGCAATTTTCAGTAAAGCTGGAAGAATAATAAATTATTATTATATTCGATGTATTCTTTAGTCAGTAGAATGATTTTAGTGAATTCTTTTTCGTCTCAGGACAAGACCTTCATAGTGCTGCCATCTTGCGCAACACTTTGGAAACAAATAAGTTCTTATGAAGAACAGTCCTTTTCCAATACCCCCACTTTTGTTTTCAAAGTGCTAGCCTCAGTTGCAGCTGAGATCTCAAAGTTTCAAACTGAGGTTTCGCAAGGGGCTTTGTCATGATGTCAGCAATCATTTGCTTTGAAGGGCAATAGTGCAGACACATTGTTCCGTTTTCTATCATAGTCTTTACATTGTAGTACTTGACACTTACATGTTTACTTCTGGATAAATGTTATACATGGAATGTTGTCTTCATAGATCGCGATCGGTAAGGTTTGTGGTAGGTCTAAATCTGTCACCAATGCGAGTAACCACTCCATTTCTTGATATGTGTTTGAGACAGAAATATATTCTGCCCCAGTAGAGGACAGTGCGACACTGGTCTGTTTTCTACTTGACCAGGTCAATAAGTTGTTGCCAAGTTTAAAGATATTACCAGTAGTTGACTTCCGATCAGTTTTATCTGATGCCCAATCAGCATCACAATATGCTGTTAAGACGGGCTCTTTATTTTTATCAATTATTAGCTTAAGGTCTTTAGTTGTTTTCAAATAGCGAATTACCTTTTCAACTGCTAACCAATCTACTTCTCGTGGTTTTTCATTTCTTCTACCTGATATGTTCACACACCTGATATGTTATGATATATCCGGTCTAGTAATGGTGTAAATATATAAGAGTGCCCCCACTGCTTGTCGATAAAGGGTATTATTTTTCATTAGTTTACTATCAGGGTCTAAATTAAAATAATCCGTATTCATGGGAGTATAAGTTGGTTTAGAATTTACTAAGTTAAATTTCCTAACTATTTCGTTAATTTTATTTTCCTGATCTAACATTAGACTTCCATCTTCTGTTTGTTTGATATTTATCCCCAAATAATGCGATACTTTACCTAACGATTTTATTTCATATTCCCTTGATAACTCTTTGTATATCTCTTCTGTATCCCGTATCGGCGTATGCCTTGCAGCTAAATGTTTTTATGTGTGAGAAATTTGGTTTACGATTATTCCAAAGTTCAAATGTGGTTACGTTATTGTTTACTTTGGTTGACAGTCTATTTGTTAAATAAGTGGCAGTGAGAATTGCTTCACCCCAAAATTGTCTTGGTAGATTTACGTCTGACAGCGTTGTGCGTGCCATTTCTACAAGGGTACGGTTTTTTCTTTCAGCAACACCATTTTGAGGTGAGCAAAATGGTAAATTTAATTGGCGTTCAATACCGTTAAGGGTTAAATAATCTTCAAAATTTTCCCCAAGATATTCCCCTGCATTATCCGATCTAAAGGCTTTTATTTGTTTACCAAATTTATTTTTTACTAGTGCAGAGAAATCTTTAAATTTTTCTAGGGCTTCTGATTTGTGTGAAAGTAGATAAACCATAGTAAACCTGCTATAATCATCAATGAAAGTAATAAAGTACCTTTTACCTGAGAATGTTTCCGTCTTCATGGGACCGCAAATGTCACTGTGGATTAGTGAAAGGACTTCGTTAGATCTATTTGATGCTGCCTTAGGATAAGGTAATTGTGACATTTTCTCTTCAATACATTTAGTACATATATTATCATGTTTACACTTACTTAAAGTTATACCATCCGCTAACTTATGATTCACAAGATATCTGATTGATTCAAAATTTTTGAGTCCTAGGCGTTTATGACAAGCTGCAATACAATTCGGATTATCACAAGACATTTGTGTTTTGACAGCATATCCGTACTCATCTTTAGGACAAATTTCATATAGATTATTATTTAACTCCGCTGTTAAAACTATGTTATTGTCTTTAACAAAGTTACAAGAATCTTTTTCAAAAATGACTTTAAAGTCGTTTTCTGTTGCTCTGTTTACCGATAATAAATTACTTTGTAATTCAGGACAATAAAGAACATCTTTAAGTATAATTTGATGTGGTGAATTTGTACAAAGTTTAACATCACCCATACCATGTGAATCTAGTTTATTTCCATCCACTATCATTATGCTACCAAAATTTCCGGTTTTAAAGTTTATGAAATTTTCTTTTGCGAATGCTACATGTCTTGTGCAGCCGGAATCGATAACGAATTTATTTGCATTAAGTTCTTGAGCGCTATTAGCAGACATTAAATCGCACGCAGGATAATTTTGTTCGGAGAACTTATAAATGTTTTCTTCCGAATTCGTTAATGTAGAAAAGTTATTCGAACCTATTTCTGCGTCAACATTACCTTTAAAACAGAAGTTGGAAGTATCCCTTACATTACCTTGATTACCTTTGTAATTTCCCGAATTATTTCTGAAAGAGTTTGAATTATTATAAAACTTATTTCGATTCTGATTATTTCTCGGGTTATTATTTTGCATTTTATTTATTAAATGATAACAATCTTCGCGTACATGGTTATCTCGTTTGCAAAACGTGCAAAATTTCTTATTCCTAGCATTTTTATTTATTACCTTTATATGTTGAGTCGCGTGAGCTCGAAACAGATTCACGATTCTCAGATCTATTTATTGCTTTGTAAGCCGAATCTCGCGAATTTGAACTCGCGTCTTTGTTTTCACATCTATGTTTATATTCATCAATCAATTTATTTTTTACGTAATTTAAAGTTAGATCCGTCTCGCTGGCTTCTAACGCTGTAACCATTGGGTCAAAAGATCTAGGGAGCGAACAAAGCAGGAGGGCACATGTATGCGAGTCAGGGATTTCCTCGCCAATAGCAAATAATAATAGATAAAATGTTGTTGATATGGGAGATCATGTCTCCTCCCTCACTTAATTTTTGAGAGTACAATATTCTAAGGAGAAAAAGTTTGGAAGAGAGGCTGCTTCTCAAGTGTCCATTTTTCAAAGCCTCCCAAATTTCTTTGGCATTTACCAAATGTTTAACATGAATAATCTGAGTCTTCGATGCATAGGTTTATGATCGATTTCGCTTTAATATTATCCTTGTTCCATTGAGCAGTGACAGGATCCGGTGGGGGATCTGTAATTACTGAAAATACGCTTTCCTTTTGTAGCAGATTTTCTAGCTTAAAGGCCCAATTGCTATAATTTTTCTCATTCAGCTTTTCAATAAGGGCTATATCTCTAGTAGCCATTTTATTTATTCAATCAACATCAATCATTTATTCAACAATCGTAATTATATATATTTTCAAAACTGTTCATAGTTTATTACTTTCAAATAAAATCATGTGCAAGCTTTTTTACTTAGCCACGTAAGAACATTTCAGAACTCATAATCTGAAGGGTGAGTTCGAATTCTGTTAAATAATAGTTGAATAAAAAGTATATAAATTGATGCCTACCTTGCTGGGCTTCTTCTTTGAAGATAATATTTTTCTTCTTCACTTACGGCAATTTTCAGTAAAGCTGGAAGAATAATAAATTATTATTATATTCGATGTGTTCTTTAGAACAAATTAGATGACTTCTGGTTTCGGTTGACAACCCCTTTTAATTTGCATAGATTTGAAGAAAATCACAGAAAATCAACACTTTTACACACACAAAAAAGGATGAGTAGTAACTTAAATTTTTATATTTTAAAGTTTTAAAAGTTTAAAGTCACGGAGCTAATAATTTTGCTTCCGTTATGGCAGTTTGCGAGAATGTCAACAAATCCCGCTCAGAATCCTTTCTGAAAGGTAAAAGCAGCTCTGCAGAAAATGTGACGTCAGTAGAATGTTTTTAGTGAATTCTTTTTCGTCTCAAGACTTTCAAGGCGTCTCAAGACGTTTCGGACAAGACTTTCATAGTGCTGCCATCTTGCGCAACACTTTGAAAACAATAAGTTCTTATGAAGAACAGTCCTTTTCCAATAAGGGGGGTGTCAGTGAGCCTCCTCCCCGTCTAGCATCCCCTTAGCTACGAACTTGGGCGCTATTAAATTAGAAATTCGAAATATAAAGCTGGTTTCTTGAAAACACAGAACTTAATTTTCATTTATTTTTAACACCTTTTTTATAAACTCTTCTTTAAAATAACTGATTAAAAAAATACAATGTTTTACGAATACATATTAAAATACAAAATATTCATTACCAATTTTTTCTCTATGTTGATGATTTGTAATATAGTAATGGTAATAATAAAATGTATTCAAAATGTTTTAAAAACAATGATACATTTTCATGCATGAAAAAAAGTTACATTTTCACAAATGGATTTTTTCCAAATTTCCAGCTAAATATTGCTGAAATCTTTTTTTTTCTTAAAATGGTATGGGATGAGAAACACTCGAAAGAAAAAAATCGATTTGCTTTATTTGATTTTTTTTTTCGAATAAAAATGATATAAAATATAATGATATAATTTTCACAAATAATTTTTTTTTTTGAGTTTCCAGCTAAATATTGCTAATATATTTTTTTTAACTTATGTATGAGATAAGAAACACTCGAAAGAAAAAAGAAAATCAATTTATTTTATACCATTATTATGTATATATTTTTTCAAGTAATAAAATTTTAATGATTGTTATACGAAAAAAAAAAAATCCTATTAACTGAAAAAATAGTCTTTTGCTGTTTAAAGCAAAGTTTCTTTATCTGTCTTGCAAACATTTTTTCTTCGGTAATGAGATCCACTTGATGGTAACTTTTTTTTCTGAATTATCTTTAATTTACTTTGCTTTTCGATACAAAATAAGTAAAATTGGGCAGAAGTAATTAAAAGATAAAATCGCTCTAGTTTCTTCGAGTGAAGAAGAAAGGCTCAAGTGATACTTTTGAGTTTAATTTTTCAGATCTTTTCAGATATAAATATCCGTTACATTGACATAAATAAGAATAAGTATTTTGCCGCTACTAAATTAGAAATTAAAAAAGATACCGTATTTACTCGTGTATAAAGTGCACTTTTTCTTCCAAAATTTAGGACAAAATCCCTTGTACGTGTTATACACGGAATATTTTTTTATTGCTTTATGTAATCACACGATATTACCTATGAATTAAGAAATGTATTCATAGAAGAAATTAAAATTGGAATCTTACTGAATAGAAGTATTCCTGAATCTTTATTTCACTCCTTGCACTTTTTTATACAAAAACGGCAGTGACATTTTTTAAACACTACTTAGCAATCCTCATTGCCGCTACTGCTTTTTCTGTAACCTTAATAGCAAAAATTCATGTAATAGATACAGATTTACACTATAAATAAAATAATCTGTAAAATTATTTTTTTTTAAACTGGGAAACCTAGTACTTTCTATCTAACTGCGACACAATTTACAGATAAAATTTTTGTAAGATTAGTATAATTTTACTAGATTCGTTTGCGAAGCTACAGATTCCTATAGATTTACAAAAGCTAGTTTTGTAGATCTCTCTCTCTCTCATTTTTAAGGTGCAGTGTACGATAAAACTTTAACAAGAATACATATTTCTGCAAGTTTACATTTGTAGAATTACAGATTTTTAAAAATTTATTTTTATAATTTTTTTATTTATTTATTTACAATGGAGTCCTTCTCAGGTATTTCGTTCGCAAGTAACGTCACCATATCATGACACTCACTCCCTACACAAAAGTCTAAAAAAAAAAGAGTTTTGACTTCTTTTCTAACTTGACGTAACATTTGTTTCGATTTTCTTTACTGAAATTCCTTTAATGATTTATGGTGCACGTTATATACGAGATACAAAAAATCGCCCTTTTTCATTCTAAAATACAGGGTGTGCGGTATACGCGAGTAAATACGGTAATAGTTGGTTGCTTCAAAACACAGATCTTAATCTGTATTTATTTTTAACACTTTATTTTTAAGATCTCTGCTTTTAAAAAGTACGATTTAAAAAAAAAATACAATATTTTATAAATGTCATATTGAAATACAAAATTCATTATAAATTTTTTCTCGATGTTGATTATTTTTAATGTGAAAATTTAAAAACCTCTTAGACACACCATAAAATTAATAAAATATCACCATTCTGATACACAAATAATAATAACAATAACAATAATAATAACACAAATAATAATAATAATAATAACACAATAATAATAATAACACAAATAATAATGGGTATAAGGATTAACCCATTCGTGCCCAGCATCTTTTGCGTAAATTTTATTTGGTTGGCACCACTATTTTTAGAAGATTTAAGTTTAGTTCATTAATCACGAAAATGCATCATTTAAATTAAATAATTATTGCTTTTCTTTTTTACCGGTGGCAAAAACAGTGCTGAATGCACCTTTTGAAGCGTCCCTAAAAAGGGACGCTAGGCACTAATGGGTTAATACAATATACATTTTCACGCTTGAAAAAAAAAGTTACATTC
Source organism: Maratus speculifer (assembly GCA_964019185.1). NCBI lineage: Eukaryota > Metazoa > Arthropoda > Arachnida > Araneae > Salticidae > Maratus > Maratus speculifer. The sequence continues at coordinate 229,540,442 of OZ025300.1, forward strand.
TTACAAATGATTTTTTAAGTTTCCAACAAAATATTGCTAATATTTTTTTCAAGACTTATGTATGGAATGGAAAATACTCGAAAGATAAAAAATTCAATTTATTTTAAATCGTTGTTGTTTTTTTTTTTTTTTTTTAAATAATAAAATTTTAATAGTCATTCTACGAGGAAAAAAATCCTTTTTATCGAAAAAATGTCCTTTATTTTTTAAAGCCTGCTAATTTCTATCTAGTTTCTTTATCTCATGCAAAAATAGTTTTTTTTTCGGTAATACGACCCACTTAATGGGTATTTTGTCTGAATTATTTTTATTTCATTTTCCTTTACGATACAAAATACGAAAAATTTGGCGGAAGTAATTAAAAGAATTAAAGCCTTTAGTTTCTTTGAGGAGAGAAAAAAGGCTCAAGTGCAGGGGTGCAAAATCTAGCCGCCAGCAGGCAGTTTTACACCACTAAATTTATTTGTTTTTTCTTCCCGTCTAATATTTCATCTGAAATTATTGGTAGAATACTATTAAAATTTCAGCGAAGAAAATTTTTCAATCTTAGTGTCGAGAGACTAGCCGCTGGCGCCTAGATTTGCCCCTGCTCAAGTGACACTCTTGAGTTTAATTTTTCTGATTACATCAGATATAAATACAGTCGAGTCTCCCTATAACGGAACTCCATACATCGAATTTCTCTATATAACGAATTTTTAGTAGGAACGGTCCCCTTACCGCATGATTACATTGAAAACAATCTCTATATAGCGAAATATCCATCTCCATATAACGAATTTTTTCATAAATTGGTCTTAAATTATTTAGTTTTAAAAAAGCTTCGAAATCATATGGAATCAATTTTTCATCTTTTATTTTTGATTTATCGTTCAGTGCTGAGCTTTTTTTTTATATTACTTCTCTTCTTGTACTTTAAATCCAACGAATTCATCCCACCTCCCACACACCTTTCCACATCCTTCTCAAAACACAGTCAATTGGATTTTTACTCATATAAGAAAGGAATCAATGAGAGGCACATAAGAGAGGCCTTCAAATGGAGGAAAATGTTAACTACAATTTTTCATTCCTTGCTAAAATTTGAGCATTTTTTTGAGAGCATAACAATTTTAAAATCAAAACAAAAACTTACAGATATCTTCGTCTGAAATTAATGCAAGTCTTCCTTATTTGATTTTCATTAATTTTTCAAATAAATGTCTGTTTTCTATTTTGAAACAGCTTAAATAATTAAGAAATAAAATGTTAGGTTAATATATATTTTTAAACATTTCAAATTCTTAATCAAAAAGATCAAAAATAATAATTATTTAAAATTTACACATTAAATACGATTTTTAACATCAATCTCTATACATCGAATTTCTCTATATAACGAATTTTTTTCTGGAACGATGGATTTCGTTATATAGAGACTCGACTGTATTAATTCTATTGATATAAATCAAAAGAATTTTGTCGCCGCTACTAAATTAGAAATTTGAAAAGATTAATCTGGTTAATACAAAGCACAGATCTTATTTATCTGTGATATGTAGCAACCATTTCCATTTATTTTTAATACTTCTAACTTTCAAATAATATGAAAAAATAATAATTACATACTCAAAAATTTAAATAACTTATTTTAAAAGAGTATAACATTATATAAAAAATACAGTATCTTTTTTTTTCTACACATGATTTCTTATACAACAATAGTAATAATAAAGTGAATGTAAGTATTTTAAATACAACTAAAATGAAACCCATCGAAATGTGACAAAATCATAATAATAATAATATAACAATATTAGTAAAATAAGCTTTTTTATTGTCTAAGGGGGGGGGGAGCATTAAACAATTTTCCGAAAATTTTATTTTAAAGCACTCCGCCGCTTGACTCTAAAACTTTCCGCCACTGAAAGGTAGTGCTATTTTCGATGCAAACTTCAAAGAAACAAGCTATAAACAGCTTTGTAATGCAAATCAATAGGATATTATAGCCATATTCACATCTGCACGAAAGAAAATTTCACAAAATTATGAAGTATCATACATATAAAAAGTATATTTCTTCGTCTATCTCACGTTCAATAACCTAATAAATAAAGCTCACATCTTTCAACTGTGATAATACAACCGCGCCTTCTCCTATCCGTGTTGTTGCATCCAAGGTTCGTGCACATCTAGGGATTTGGGGAATTTTGGATGTTTTAGTACCAGAAATTTCGTAAATTACTGGTCGCCGTACCCGAAGATAGATTTTTTACTTCGTTAACTAGGCAAGTATTACTTTACGAAAAATTTTAATAGGCTAATTCCATGGGTTCTGTAGTGTAAGTCACATAACTTATTAATTGCTATGCCTGTTAGCCACCGTTATTTTCGAAATCTGCTTAGCCTTACTCAATTAATGAGAATGTGCCAATAAAATTAATCACATTTTTTTGTTCTATAATACTGGTAGCCAAAAATCGTAGCATGTGACTTACACTACAAGTACTCACGGAAATAGCCAATAATAAAAGGAATATTGCCCAGTTAAACTAAAGACATAGAGATCACAGGCTATACTTGAACGAAATCTGATAATTCTGCATGAAAAACCCATTTACATAAATTAAGGGGAGGGACATCAGCCCCCGTTTCCCTTCTTAAAACTTATCTAATGAACACCCAATATTAATCACGGAGGTTCCTCAGAAAATGATCCTATACCTAAGATTTGAGCGAAATCTGATAATTCTGCATGAAAAATCCATTTACATAAATTAAAGGGGAGGCTCATTAGCCCCCGTTCCCTTTCTTATACTTATCGAATGAACTCTCAAAACTAATCAGGGAAGTGCCTTATCATAATAAACCTAAATCCATAATTTCAACTGAATCAGATATTTTTATCATGAGTTATCGCGTTACGGACGCACGAACGAACGAACGTATATACATACAGAACGGGCGGGCACATAAGCTCTCAGGCTTTGATAGCCTGGGAGCTAAAAAGGTACTTGAAAATGTTTAGAGCCATAACGGTCTATTTTTTTATTTATAAATAAAAAATAGATTTTTTTATTTATAAATATTGAAATTCATATCAGAAAATATTGAACAGCAGTATTTTTATATTTTTTAAGAAAATTTTATGAACAAGTAAAAATTAACAATAAAATATTTTTGATAAAAATTAGGAATGCCTAAGTTAAAAATCTGCCAGACGTGGTAACTAGCTCTGATTCGTATGTGCATTGTAGATCTCTAAAGGGTTAGATGTGTAGTTCAAGTTAGCGTGTCGTGTTAGCCAATATTTTCAATTTATTGTACGTAAAAAAGAATCGGTAAAATGATTAAAATGTCATAGTAAAGTCGGGGGGGGGGGGGGGGGTACTTGGCAGGTTTCATATCTATAAACCATCAAGTACGCATGCACAATATGATGCCGTAATTCTGTTTGTTTGTTTTAAAATGAAAAACAACACTTTACCCGTTGATCTAAAAAATAAGCTAAAAAAATCAAAGAATTATGTAAACATTTTCACAAATGAAGTGTTGAATTTGGCAGCTGAATATTATTGATTTCTCTTTTTAAATTACATCTAGGATGAAAAACACACCATTGAAAAAAAATTGCTTTTTTATCGTCTTTTATGTTTTATATATAAAAAAATATAATTATAATATTTTGAAAAGACTTTCTTTCTTTTATCTTTGAAAAACTGTCTTAGCGAAAAAGGTTTAAAGCCTTTTATTATTTCTTAATCTCTCCAGTAAATATATTTTTTTCCGTGTAAAATGTTCCACTTCAAGGTAAAATTTTTCTAAACATCTTTTTATTTTTAAACTTATAGTTAAACATAAGTAAAATTTGAATGAAGTAATTTGAAGAAAAACGTCTTATGTTTCTGAGACTTCAGAAAAAATGCTCAAGTGACACTTTACATCTGATTTTTGTTTTTTGCTTCAGACGTAAAAATCAGTTTTATTCATATGTATATGTGATTTTTTTTCTTTTTTTACACTACTAAATTTGAAATTCAAAAGATAAAGATTTTTATCTTAAAAACTTACCGAATTTGTATAATATATTTTTAATAATCTTGATTTTACATAATATTAAAAAGTAAATCATATAAAGAAAAATTGCAATAATTTATTTTACGATAGCAATACTAAAATACATTTTTTCCCTCTCTGTTACTTAAATTACTATTACAGGGCTGCCACAGAGAATTATTTTTTAATTCTATTTCACAATATTTTTTTCAAAACTAAAAACTTTTGCATATGTTTCGACAAGATTTCAAGAGGAAGATATTACAAAATGTGCTTCTTAAAAACAGTGGTGCAAATAAAATATAAAAATAATCGCCTGTAGAAGCCCTGTAATAAAATTAATATAATCAATGAGCATTATTATTATTATTTTTTTTAATATGCATCGACCGTAAGCATCTTTAGTATGGAAATATTACACATTTGAAGATTATAAGTTTAATTTTACATATGATGTGATTAGAATGGATTAAATAAGTGATCACATTCGATAGAAAAGTGAGAAGCTGTCAATTCAGAATATACCCGTAAGGCATGGTGACGTCACTGTAACGTCGTTGTGAAGTCACTTTGTGACTTTGTGACCATCGATTGTCGATGTGACGTCACGTGACGTCGATGTGAAGTCACAGTGACTAAAATGTGAAATCGTTATGGCCGTTTTAGAGCTTTTTTGTGACGTCACATTGTGACCACTTTGTGAAGCCACGCTGTGACACATTTGTGAAAAGTGTGTCATTTGTGACTACTTTGACATTAACATTGTGACGAAGCTGTGACAAAAGCGACGATATTTAAATTGCCAGAAACATGTTTTTTAAAGTGAATAACATGTTTTAAAGAATATTTGTAATTTTCTAAAAATTTTTAAGAAAGTCACATCTTAGTCACTATGTAACGTCACTGAGTGGTGGCATTTTGGTCACAGATGTGATGTAACCAAAGTGACTCACAGTGACGTCACTGTGACCATGCATGCTATGAGGGTATATATATATATATGTGTGTGTGTGTGCGTGTATAATAATTAAAAAAAATTGCCCGTAATTATTTCCAAATTTTTATAATATCTAACTTTTTCTATGTCTTTTTATAATACCTTAACGTATTTATTAGACTCCATAGCTTTAATCTACACTTCCTTCATTTAATTTTATACTAAAAACCTTAATCTGTTAAGACAACATTTTACCTAAAATCTCATTTATTGTTCTTACTATTTTATATATTTGACCTTTTTTATACCTTTTTTTATTTACATTCTAAAAAAATGATTCGATTACCCACAATTCCTTGTTAGCGACGCTAGGGCCATATTGCATCACTCTCACCATTCTTCCGAGCGACTGACAAAATTATTTTCTTTTTCCCCTGTTAAAAACTTTCGCATTGGATAAGGACGTAATTTCTTGTAACGTTATTGGCAACATAGAAAGTTGTAAAATCCTGTATCCGTGCGTATGTTAGTATATAACTAGATTACGTTGACTTTGGAAGGATTTTAATGTGCTAGACAGAGCCCTATCACTTAGCAGAGTTTTATAGCAGCATATTACATTGGTACTAAGTTCAAATCGTAGTCTGGTGCACAGTTGCCAACCTTCTTATTTTTTGAATACCAGTAAAATGTTATAGTAATGTTCGATTTATTTAATCGCGTACATTTTGTGAATCTATGAAGTATTTCTTCATAAACATACTGGTATGCAAAAAATCGGGAGGTTGGCAACTATGCTGGTGGAATGGTGTCATTATCATGAGAATGATAAATAAATGCATTTAAAGAACGTTGTCTATGTGTGATTTGAATGGGGTATTCTCCAAGAATTTCATTTTGTGCGCTCTCCTGTTTCCCTTCTGATTTTTACCTATAAGTCTTACTATATGTTTTTTGGATCACTGAATTCGATTTTTAAACTACCAATGATTTAATATTCGTGATTGATTATAAAGGTAGCGGCAGTCTTGTCTCATAATCAAAGAGTTAAATATGCAAGTTTCATACATAACAAAAATAACACCTTGTACGAATACATTCTTTCTAATTGCTAAAAAGGTAAAATTTCCATATGTAACAGTACAAAATAATTCAACCTACCCAACTATGGCACGAGTTGCTCAATCGTTACAAAAATGAGAAATAAAATCCATGTAAAATAGAAAAAAAAGCATGTATCATATGAAAACCTGAACGATGGCGGTTCAGTTCATTGCACCATAGACCGTGCAACTTGCGAATATCATTTTTTATTTGTTTTGAAAATGATTCAGTGATTATGTCAACAGTTAAATGAAAAGATTTTCCGTTTTAAAAATTTTCCTTATAAATTTTTAGCAATTGGAAACGATGCATACAATAATGTAATTTTTCTAAGTGGGTGAAAAAATTCCGGGCCAGGATTCGAACCGGGGATGTAATCGCTCTTCCAACTGAACAATCCCGGGCGAATACTGGACGACTATTTCACCCAAATGACCTCAACGATCAGAGAATCTGGTCTGATACTTTGGATCAGTTAACCCTTTCCGGCACCGCCAAAATCTATTAGTAAAATGAGAAATTACCGACTGACACCGGTATTCACAAAGGAATTTTTTAGATATTTTGAATTCCTTAATTTAAGCTTTTATTGTAAAAGCAAAATTTCACTAAAATATTATTGGTGCCGTTTATATTTTTATTAGTAAAATGAGAAATTATCGACTGACACCGGTATTCACAAAGGAATTTTTTAGATATTTTGAATTCCTTAATTTAAGCTTTTATTGTAAAAGCAAAATTTCACTAAAATATTATTGGTGCCGTTTGCAAGTTTGGAATTAAAATTAGGTATCCCAGACCGGGCACAGAGTGCCGAAAAGGGTTAAACGGAATAAATCGAAGATCAATATTGGAGAGGGAAAAGGGAATTAATTCTGTTGAGCTGATCTGTTGATTCTGTTGAGCTGATATAAAGGCAGTTTATTCTGTTGAGCTGATACAAAGTATCAGACCAGATTCTGTGATCGTTGAGGTCATTTGAATGAAAGTCCTCCAGTATTCGTCTGGGATGGCTCAGTTGAAAAAACGTTGGCGGCCTCAGCCAATACATCCCTGGTTCGAAACCTGGCCCGGACATTTTTCACCCACTTGGAAAATTTGCATCATTATAATTGATTTACCGATTGAATAATCATGTTTAAAAAAATAATCTAATGCATACAATATTCATATTTAAAAAAATGTTATATTTCTTCCAATTTCGAAACGGAATGACAATGGATAAATCCTAAAACCTTTATTTCTTTTTCATTTGTCGCGTAAATATTCTTTTTCTTTTTATATAATGGATCCACTTCGCACTATTTTTTCCTAGGAGTCTTTATTTACTTCGATTTACTGTAGAATCTAATAGAAATCTAACAGAAGTAATTTTAAAAAAAGTCTGAGATATCTATGAACAAACAAAAAAGGATTTTAGTTGCTAAGAACAAAGGAAAAAAAACATCAAGTGGCACTCTTAACTGATTTTCGTTATTGTCTTAGACATAAAAATCACTTTTATTAAGTAAATATATTATTTTTTTGTTACAGCTGAATTAGAAATGCAAAAAACAGTGATAGAATTCATACTTATCATTCATTCTTATAAAAATTCGAAACTAAAATATATAAATTTATTTATTTAACATTTTATTTGTATATTATTATTATTATATCTTATAAGAGTATTTTTATATTTTACTCGTAACAGTATTTTAAGGAAATAAATTTTGGAGTATATTTCTCTTGCACACGTTGTCTAGGTGTATATGAAAGACTTTTTTCTTTCGGGGGGGGGGGGGATACTGTGAGATAAAATTACAAACTGACTTTTAGCTCGCTGCCATGGAACTATAAAGAAAAAGGACTTGACATATCCTTAAAATAGTGAATTTCAACTGTAACCGCTTTCGAAGGGGTTCATTAATAACACTAAGTTCTTACTAACACAAGTTTAAGTAAAATTAACTTTAAGTATTAAGTAGATTTATCTTTATTTAAGCGCCTCTTTAATGAAAAATTTTACTTAAAAATAATGGCAAGAACTGATATTTATTTTTAGCGGTGGAAGTTTACTTCGGCGGTTGTAGCTCTGCCACGTTGTGACAACCTAGACAACCTACTATCTGTATCAATAAAAAAATTAAAATACTTGGCCAAACTATCCCATCGACAAGGCGTATAAGTTAGACGAAATTTTCTATTCAAGTTTACTGGTTTAAAATTTTACCGGTAATCAGAAACTGTAGATCCGATTAACCGCTTCCCTCATTTGCCCGTACGTCATACAGGCAACGCATTTTTGCCAATCATTTGTACATACCTTGAATGGACCACTATATTCCAATCACGATTTATTACTCTCACCGGTAAATTTTTATTGTAAATTTTATATTCTTAAATCGAATTTTTTTTTATTTTTTTTTATTTATTTTTTTATTTTTTATTCAATTTCGCAAAATTTTCTGTTTTGTAAAACCGGTGACAAAAAATTTTAAATTCTGTAAAAGACATGAAAAAATAGGTATTTTAAAGTTAGTTTAAAATATATATTAATCAGTTAAGTGGTTAACGGAGAATTTTATTTTAAAATAATGGCAGAAATTGGTATTCATTTCTTTTACCACTGGAAGTTTAGTTGGGTGGTAGTAGCTCCACCAAATTGTGACAACTAGACAACTTACTGTCTGTGTCAATGAAATATTATATATGTAAAACCCCTCCGTGTATAACAATTCCGGGGTCAACCTATCCACGAGAAAAAGAAACTCATTCACCAATGAAAACGTTTCATAGTCGTAATGGAGCGTTCTCATTGGTCAGATTTACAGTGGAAGCTGTAAATGACGTCACTACATTTTACTTCACTTTGAAATCTTTCCACGATTTCAAAAAGTACACTGTTAAAACTTGATCCATTTGCTGCAGCGGCACTCCACAGCTTTTATAGAATATCTATTTTATGACCAATGAGAATGCTTTATAACACAGTAACGTAACCGTTTTCTATAAAGGCGGTGGAGTGACGCTGTAGCAAATGAGTCAAATTTTTTACAGTGTGTATTTAATTAAAACTTTTTATTAAAGGAAAGCGAAGGTGCGTTTTAAATGCAATATTGTTAAAATTTTTATATTCGGGTTGCTTTAATTTTCTTTTCTTTACAGCCGTGAGTGACTCTTGCGAATTTCAAATCTATAAAAAACATTGTGAAAAGTTACCTCCGATTTTAAAGGCAATCTATTTTCTGACCAATGAAACCGTTCCACAGTCGTAATGGAGCGTTCTCAATGGTCAGATTTACAGTGGGAGCTGTAAATGACGTCACTACATTTTACTTCGCTTTGAAATCGTTTCACAATTTCAAAAACACTATTTAATTAAAACTTTTTATTTAAGCAAACCGCGGGTGCGTTTTAAATTTCATTATAATCCTCACCCCCATCTACCACATAGTTTTGCTATAGTTTTAAATGCAGATTTCTGCTGGAATTTTCTTTCTTTCTTTTTTTTTTTTTTTTTTTTTTTTTTGTTAGATTTTTTTCTTTCCAAGTTTAATCGCTGTATTTATCAAAATTGTTTCAGTCTAAAGTGGCTATGATTCACCACAGTTGTTGTAATTTTTTATCATCCTTTAAAAATGCAAACACGTCATTTTGACCGGCTATCTTCTAGTTTCTAATATTTGGCCAAACTAACATCAGTAAACAGAAATAGAATTTCTTTACCGTATTTCTTTTAAAAATATCCCATCAATAAGGAGCTTAAATCACACGAAATTTTCTATTTATGTTAACAGTTTGAAGATTTCACTGGGTGGTAATCAGAAACTGTAGATCCGATTAAAAGAAATAGCCTGCATCTTGAGACAACCTCTTCAATTGCTTCACTTACAACTGTTAGGCAATAAGCTGTGTGTATAATCTTTTGTAATCACAACTCCATTGTCGCTGCACTATACATTGCAGAGCTACCGCACCGCGTAGCATGAAATTGTTTTAACCCCTTAAAGGGGCTCAGGGGTTGAAAACTTTTTAAAAAAAATCGATTTTTTTTAATGATCTAATTCGATTATTCATTGAATTCTTAACTCAATGCAAAAAACCTCATAAAAATATTTGCATTTTTAACGGAGTTATAAGCATTTATGTATCAACACTTTCATAGCCGCATCCATATAATTTCAACTTTAAGTCGCGTTTTTTCAAAACTTGGTTTTTGATGACTAACACCAAGATTTTAAAAAAACTATTTGATAAAATAACTTTTTTTTTTTTTTTTTTTTTTTTTTTTTTTTTTTTTTTGCATAAAAAAAATTAATAATAGATTAATAAATTGATAAAAAATTAATAATCTAGATTATTAATTCATAATCTAGATAATGATGTTATCATTATCTAGATTATGAATTAATATATTTTAGATAGTTTAATATTTTGCGTATTTTAATGGAAAAAAAGTTGTATTTTTTAGGGTTTTTTTAAATTTTCAACTTTGAGAGATTTTTTTATAATTTTTTTTTAAGTGATAGTTATATCCTTAATTCATAATCTAGATAATGATGTTATATGCATGCATGCAAAAAAAAAAATAAATAAATAAATAAAATATGCCATTTCATCAAATAGTTTTTTTTTAACCTTGGTGTTAGTCGTCAAAAATCAAGTTTTGAGAAAACACGACTTAAAGTTGAAATTATATGGATGCGGCTATGTAAATATTGATACATAAATGCTTATAACTCCGTTAAAAATGCTAATATTTTTATGCGGTTTTTTGCATTGAATTAAGAATTAATTGAATAATCAAACTAGATCATAAAAAATCGATTTTTTGAAAAGTTTTCAACCCCTGAGCCCCCTTAACTGGTTCTTTCTTTTCCGTTCAATAAAATTGAAAATAACGGATACACACTACAATTTTTAAAATAAAATATTCGTCATGTTTAGTCTGAACATTTCCGTCGTAAATAAGTATGAAATTATTAAAAAAAAAAAATAGCGGTGTCAAAAATATTTAAATGGGCAATTAAGCAAATTCGTCTTGCCCAAGCAGCGTACGGGCAAATCAGTTAATCTTTTGCGGCGCAGGGCAAATTCATTCCTTAAGTTTTGAAATTAATGGCTGACACCGGAATTTGAAAACAACTTTATTTGTAAATAAGAAAACGCTGTATTTCACGCATTCACTAAACCGAAATTTTTTTTAACAAAATTCCGGTGTGAATGTGGTGTTTGGGAATTAAAATTAAGTGGTATATCTACGAAACCACTGCGCCGCAAAGGGTTAACCCTTTAACGATCAAAGCATTTTCATTGCTAAGATGTCGAAATAAATGAATGACACCGGTAATTAAGAACAAATATCTTTCTAAATGAGAAATCGTAATTTTTCGCATACATAATAAAAGGGATATTTCTAGATAAAAATACCGGTGTCAGTTTTGCATATCGGAATTCAAATTTTGTGGTTTCGTGGCGAAACCAATGATCGTTAAAGGGTTAAGGGGTTAAAATCCAGTGAAATCTCCCTGTGCGACCACCTCTCTGAACGACCATTTTTTCATGGAACGGAATTTATTCCAATTGGCTAAATACTAGCTTTATCTACATGCATGTACCTAACTCCTCCTATTGATTCGTAGTTCCATTATTTTAAAACTTTGATATTAATATTCATTTATATTAGCTTACTTTAATTAAAAGTAAACATAGCTGTCAACTTTTACGCATTTTTTCTACCACTAAAATTGTACAGAGATTTTCTATTTGTTTAATCGTAAGATTTCGACGATTAAACAAGACAATATTTACTATAAAGTTTTTGTGGTAGGAAAAATGCGTAAAAGTTAGCAGCTATGAGTAAAGAAAAATTTTGGTATGGTGTTGCTCTAAATGCTTTGAAATTTTAGAGCTTATTTTCGTAATCGATACTAATTATGTTTAGATAGACTTGATGCTTCACTTATTAATTGTTTCTGCCGATATTAAAATTGATGGATTTTTTACTAACCCTCAGTTCGCTTTTACTGATATATAATATGTTAAAGAAAAATTAAAGCAAATATATATATATATATATATATACAGGGTTGTTACAATAAAAGTTCGCCTATTCAGAAGGCTCTATAGCCGGTTGTATGGCCCCAAACGAAGCAAAATTTCACTAGTACGTAGTTAAAGAGATGCGCTTTGCGAAAATCGAAAAAAAAAAAATAGTTAAAATTTTTGTCAATAGGTTTCGCTGTGCCAATATTTAAGCCGATATTTCCAGATTCCTTTATTTAACTAAATTCGTTTATCTAAAGACAGATGTCAGACAATCTCTGATCTGAAAGACAGTATTAGATTTCACATTCGCTCAATCACAGGACAGTTTACGCAATGCTCTAGAAAGCACAATTCTGAGAATGGAATGCGTTATTGAAAATGGTGGAGGATTCATTGAGAATGCGTAATGTTATTCTTCGTTATTTCCTCGCTGCCGAGCGACATGTTTTATTTTTGTTGATGCAGATTACATCACATGAAATGATATTCATTTTTCTGTATTGTTTGGAGTCATAGGTCAGGCTCTAGAGCAGTCTGATTAGGTGAACTTTAATTATAACAATTCGCAGTTCGTCCAAGTTTGTTGAAACTTCTAAATTTGTGTGCTTGATCTGGATTGACTGAAATTAATATAATGAATTTGCAAATATCGGCTTAATTATAGGCGCAGCGCCACCTATTGACAAAAATTGCAACTATTTTTTTTCGATTTTCGCAGAGCGCATCTCTTCAACTACATACTAGTGAAATTTTGTTTCGTTTGGAGCCATAGAACCAGCTTTAGAGCCTTCTGAATAGGCGAACTTTAATTATAACAGCCCTGTATATATATATATATATATATATATATATATACAGGGTGATTCTAATTTTTTTTTACAATAAAAGAGGAATGATAGTACACTTCAAGACAAACAATATTAAATAGGAGACCAAGGGTCCAAAACGTTTTCCAAAGGAGATATCCGCCATTAAAGTTTAGGAACCAAAATTTCATATAAACATAAAAAACGGAAAAATCGATTGATTGATTTGCGGTTTTAACTAAAATGATTCTTTATGCCGGCATTTTCTTGAAATTAAATTATAAAGATAAATTTTAAAAAATGCCGATAGAGGGCGCTTTAGAGTTTGGAGTAAGGAACAACTATTTTTTGCCAGTATTTTTTGCATCTCATTAAATGTTTTCGTAAACACAAATTCAAACTTAAATTTTGAGCTCAAAATCTGAAAGCTGGGAGTAGTTAAATAGCACAAATTGAACTGTGTTCAGAGGGTTCAAATTTCAAATGATTTTAAAAAACGGAAAAGTTGGTTCATTGATTTGTGGTTTTCACTAAAACTATTCTTTATGTTGGTATTTTCTTAAAAATAAATTATAAAGATAAGTTTAAAAAAATGTCGATAGAGGGCGTTTTAGCCTTTGGAGTAACGAACAACTATTTTTTGCCGTTATTTTTTGCATCACATTAAATGTTTTCGTAAGCTTCGACTTAAACTTAAATTTTGAGCTCAAAATTTGAATAATAAAGAGTGGTTAAGTAGCACAAGCTGAACTGTGTTTAAGGGGGAGGGGAGGTTCAAATTTAAAATAATTATAGAAAATGGAAAAATTGGTCGATTCGTTTGCGGTTTAAAATAAAACTATTCCTTAAGTCAGTATCTTCTTGAAAATAAATTTTAAAGATAAAAAAATTCCGTCAGAGGGCGCCTTAAATTTCAGAGTAACCAACAATTCATTTTAACCATTATTTTTTGGTTCTAATTAAATGTTTGCAAAAGCTTTTTAACCCGGGAGAACGCGCGCTTACTCAGGGTATGGATGGTTTTAACTTTGCCACCAATAAAATCAAATTATAACAGTCACTTTATTAAGACACATACAGTTCTTAAAAATTTTGCGATAAAATAAATTGAAGATTACTTTTAGGTTACAATTGTAAAAACCATGCGCACTCCTGGTCTTTTAGGCCCTGCGCGCGTCCTCCCGGGTTAAATGTTTTCGGAAGCTTAGATTTAAACTTAAATTTTGAGCTCTGAATCGTTTAGAGCGCTAACTGAAGCGCAAACTGAAGTGTGTTCAGTAGTTGAAATTTAACCCTCCTTCCTCCTCGAACACAATTAAATTTTTCGCTACTTAAACACTCCCAGCGATTCAGAATTAGAGCCCAAAATTTAAATCTATGCATTTAAAAGCATTTAATGAGATTTAAAAAAAAATAACTGTTAAAAATAGTTGTACGCTACTCCAAAGGCTAAGGCGCCCTCTATCGGCAATTTGTGAAATTTATCTTTAAAATTTATTTTAAAGAAATTGCTGATTTAAAAATTAGTTTTAGTGAAAACTGCAAATGATTCGACCAATTTTTTCGTTTTTTACAATCATTTGAAATTTGAACCCTCTGAACACAGCTAAGTTTGTCTATTTAACCACTCCCAACTATTCAGATTTTGAGCTCAAAATTTAAGTTCAAGTCTAAGCTTACGAAAGCATTTAATAAGATGCAAAAAATAACGGTTAAAAATAGTTGTTCGTTACTCCAAAGTCTAAAGCGCCCTCTATCGGAATTTTCTGAAATTTACCTTTATAATTTATTTTTACGAAAATACCTAAATAAAGAATAGTTTTAGTGAAAACCGCAAATCAATCGACCGAATTTTCCGTTTTTTATAATCATTTGAAATTTGAACCCTCTGAACACAGCTCAGTTTGTGTTACTTAACCACTCCCAACTATTCAGATTTTGAGCTCAAAATGTAAGTTTGAGTCTAAGCTTACGAAAACATTTAATGAGATGCAAAAAATACCGGCAAAAAATAGTTGTTCTTTACTCCAAAGTCTAAAGCGCCCTCTATGGGCATTTTTTGAAATTTGACTTTATAATTTAATTTCAAGAAAATGCCGACATAAAGAATAATTTTAGTGAAAATCGCAAATCAATCGACCGATTTTTCCGTTTTTTATGTTTATTTGAAATTTTGGTCTCTAAACTTTAATGGCGGTTATCTCCTTTGGAAAACGTTTTTGACCCTTGATCTCCTATCTAATATTGTTTGTCTTGATGTGTACTATCACCCCTCTTTTATTGTGAAAAAAAAATTAGAATCACCCTGTATATATAAACTAAATTAAAAATATTGGATCGTCCGAAACAGTTCTCTTTCTAAACATTCTCAATGTCTGTCGGCACGTACTCGACAAAATAAATCGCTAAAGAAATCTTAATTCAAAAAAAGTTAAACATGGGATAAAAAAGTTGACATGGGATAGATAAACCTTGCTTTTATGAATATAAACATCGAAGTGAAAACGTGTTTTTCAAAATTATTGTCATGTAGCCAACTAACTGTGGACATTAATCTTGCAACTGATTAAAATATAAAGTAAAAAGTCCCAGAATTGGAAAATCTTAGAGTTGTTAGAATCGCTTAGTACTACTGCTGTTAACATAATAAAAATACATTTGTTTATAACAGCACTTTAACCAATAAAAAAAGTAACTCTTTCACTAATTTTTTCTTTTTTAAAAAGTAAACTTACATTTTTGCAAATGAGGCATTAATTTGACAACTTAATATTGTTTTTTATTTTTACTGTTTTAAACAATGGAAAACTCTTCAAAAAAATCGAGTGTTGTTATATACATTTTTTTTAATATTAAAGCGATAATTATTAATATTTTGAAAAAGATTTTTTTTAAAGATTTTTATAGTTTCACGTACTAGTAAATAATGATATTATTTATATTAAAATATCAATTGGGCTTGCAAAAAAATGAAAAACTGCTTTCTCTTTCTTCTAATTTCGAATATAGGGGAGAGTGGGGATACTTGAGCATAGGGGATACTTGAGCCACCCCTATTATCTCTACAGTTAATTAATTTTTCTTTCTAAAACTGGCAATATAGTAACATATTTATAGTTCTGAACATGTAAAAAAGAAATCACATACCTTGGTACCATTTTGAAAGTATGGTGATTAATAGTTGTTTTTTCCCTATCAGAAGTAAATATTTAGGTGCATGTTTTTTTTTTTTTTTTTTTTTTTTTTTTTGTAATCAAAGTTTTGTTTAAAGTTGAAACAATATATATAAATTTAATAAGTATAATTTCAATTGTATTTTGAATCTAAAATAGTTCAAATAGCTGTAAGCTTTACTTAGTAAAACTCTGATAAACAAAAATAGTGGTAATGGAGATACTTGAGCCATGGCTCAACCATCCCCTCGGAAATTAGACATGGGTGAAACAAACAAAAAATAAAATTACGTCCTTATAGTCACTAATAGATTTTTTTTTCTGGATAAAAAGGAGCATATTTTTTTTCTTAAAAAAATAATGACTTAGAAAAAAAATGTTTACAAATGTATATTTTTTAAATGAAAATATCCATTTTATTTTTCATTTTGACTAACAAAATAGCCTTCTTAGATAAATGTAAACAGTTTTCAATTTAACATTTACTACTACATTAAAATAACTTTTTAAAATTGTTTTACAGGTCATAATCTCTAATATTTCAATTGAAATCGTAAATATTGAAATTGTAACCTCTGTTACTGTAATTTTTTTAAATCAAAGAAATAACTTCTATTGTCCCCAACAGAGGGTACTACTGAGTTACCATGTAGGTAAACGTAAAAAGATGTGTGGTTTTAGAACCATTCTGAATTTGTTCTTCAAAAATTTTACAAAAGAGCTGAAACATCTGAATTCCAGTATCAATTGGTTTTGAAGTACTTTATGTATCATAATTTATCATTCTTTAAAATATTTGTGCAAAAATAAAGCGAAAAAAATTACTTTTGTGGGTATTTTTCCACACTGGCTCAAGTATCCCTTCACCATGGCTCAAGTATCCCACTCATGGGGATACTTGAGCCACGATGTAAAACAAAAAGTAAAAATTTAATAAACGTAGAAAAATAGTTCAAAATTAATTGAAAGTGGTTTTCAATTGAAGAAAAAATATCAAATTTTCTTTTTCAATATTTCATTTTGTTCTAAGAAATTATAAAAATTTAAAAAAAATTAAATTTAAAAAATGGCTCAAATATCCCCATCTTCCCCTATATGTATTGTGGAAAATGCTTAACCCATCCAAAGATTTCCGCAAATGTAACAAAATTTGCACAACCCGCGATTTCCGTGGAGGTACATTTTTTCCGTTTAATAAACTCTTCTTGAATATCCCTACCAGTTATTTTCTACAGTAAATTTTGCCTGGTATTTTCTCGATAAGATTATGTAAAAATTTCTATTTTGAAAAAAAATTAAAAATTCTATAAAAGAGGCTCTTTCTGACAATTCTTTTTATATAATCTAGTTCTATACTGAAAAAAAATATATTTTACAGAAGTCTTTAACGTGTTTAAAAAACCCTTTGCACTCGACAGGTTATTCTCGTTGACCACCAATGTCCCGCGTAAATGTTTGTCCAATATACTCCGGACACCAGTTCCACTATTTTTTCCATCTTATCTAATAGCCAAATATTCTGTGATAAAATGTAACGAAATAAACTGTAAGATATTAGTGGTATCCAAAGTATTTGGCGTCCCGATTTAAGAGAAATACCTGACAACACTAGTGGTGAGTGAGAGTCACCTCTCTAGTGCAAAGAGTTAACTATAAAATGTATGTAGATTTGCAACTTGTAGCCAAAAAAAAAAAAAAAAAATGCAGTTTTTAGCTTACAGGCTATCATAGCCTGAGAGCTTATGTGCCCGTCCGTTCTGTATGTATGTTCCTACGTGCGTTCGTGCGTAACGCGATAACTCATGATAAAAATATCGGATCCACTTGAAATTTTGTATATAGGTATATCCTGATAAGGCGCTTCCCTGATTAGTTTTTGGAGATCATTCGATATGTATAAGAGGGGGAACGGGGGGCTTATGCCCCTCCCCTTAATTTATATGAACGAGATTTTCATGCAGAATTAACAGTTTTCGTTCAAAATTTAGATATAGGATCATTCTGATGAGGCGATTCCGTGAAGGTTATTAGGTGTTCATTGAATAAGTATAAAAGGGGGAACGGGGGGCTCATGTCCCTCCCCTTAATTGATATAAACGGGATTTTCATGCAAAATTAACAGTTTTCGTTCAAAATTTAGATATAGGATCATTCTGATGAGGCGATACCGTGTCTGTTATTAGATGTTCATTGAATAAGTATAAACAGGGGGAACGGGGGGCTCATGCCCTCCCCTTAATTGATATAAACGCGATTTTCATGCAGAATTAACAGTTTTCATTCAAAATTTGGATATAGGATCATTCTGATGAGGCGAGTCCGTGGCTGTTATTAGGTGTCCATTGAATACGTATAAACAAGGGGACCGGGGGTTCTAATGCCCCTCCCCTTAACTTGTATAAATGGATTTTTCAATCAGAATTGTCAGATTTCGTTCAAATCTCTGAATACTTTTGGAAGTTTAATGGTTAAGCATAAAAGAGGGGAATAACTCCTCTTAAATTATATAAATGCTAAATGGGTTTTTATTAAGAATTATCCGATTTGCTCTGAATTTTGGATATAGATTTTTTAATATGATAAAGCATGTACTTGATAGTTTAGGAGGTTCAATGATTAAGTATAAAAAAGGAGGAAGGGGAGAGTTGTTTCCCCTTCTTAATTTTTTTTCGAACGGAATTAACGAAAATACAAGGCTATAATGTACAATTAGTATGCGTAGCCTGTGAGCTCAATGCCATCAGTTTAACTGGGCAATATTCTTTTTATTTAAACTTATTTTGTTAAAACGCAGCGAGAGGGTTAATGTCTTTGAAAACGTACATGATACTTTGTATCGTACAATATAGATAAATATAATAATATTTTAACCGTTTACACGTCGAATTAATATCGCAATGTAATAATAATTTTATTTTTCCTATATTACAACTTCAAATGTTTCAGTTTATGCATACAAATTTAAAAAATGACAAAAAAAAAAAAAAAAAAAAAAAAGAAAGAAAGAAAGAAAGAAAAGAAAAGAAAAGAAAAGAAAAGAAAAAAAAGAAATGAAATGAAAAGAAAATATTTTTGCAGTTTTTTTGGCTGTTTTCATGTCAGTTTTTGCATTTTGGACCATGATTATTGTTTCACAGCCTATGCAAAAATAACAAATTATTTTCCGCTATATGCTACTGTATATTGTTCTTCAGTATTCTTTCGAACGCCAAAAACATTTAGATTCCTAGCGGTAAAATGTAAGTAATATAGAGAAACCGATAAAAACAAATAATACGTTTTTATGCAAATTAATGAATTTGCATATTCCTTATATCTGTGATAAATGCTTAAACATAATTTTTTTTTTTTAAGTTGAAATCAACCTTACATTTTATAGGAACAATAAGGACCTCGTTATAATGTTAAAAAAATATATGTTTTGAACATCAAATAATGCAATGTTCCCATTTAGGAACATTGGCGTTTAAACGGTTAAGGATCACAATTTTTTTAGCTATTGTAGGCTAGTATGAGTAATATTTGGACAACAGCAATCAATGAAATGGCAAAAAATAGAGTATCAGAAGAATAAATAAACTCCACTTCTGCTATGTGTAGAGAAATCATACAGAAACGGATTCAAGGGATTAGATTATTGACCAATTACGTGACATTTCAAGGAATCAATAACAGGGATAGAAAATCACAAAAAAATGGTAATGCAAAAAAGTTTTTTAAAATATTTTAAATTTACAACAGTTAGTCAAAAGAGGAATAAGGAAGTCACAATAAACGATATTGCTCAAATTATCCCTAAACCCACTTTAATATAGCATATGCATAAAAACCACTAAAGTGGGTGAGCCAGGGTACAGGGTTAATATGCTTCAGGGAATTTTCTAGGCGAAATTTCACTATTTTTATTACTATTATTATCATTGTTACTGAAAAATAAATCGAATTTCAATACATGCAAATTCACATTATTTGGTGTAGAATTTTTTCTAAGGAAATATTGGTACTGAAGAATTTTCAGTCGTAAAAATCTATTTTAATTTTAAATTGTATACTATATTTTATATCGAATTTATTAATGTATGGCACTTTCAAATATTCGTTTGTTTTGGTACACACCCCCACTATATTTTATATCGAATTTATTAATGTATGGCACTTTTAAATGGTCGTTTGTTTTGGTATCCTCCCCCACTATATTTTATATCGAATTTATTAATGTATGGCACCTTTAAATGGTCGTTTGTTTTGGTATCCCCCCCCCCCCCGCCGCGATCCTGACATTCTATTTGTTAGACTTCGGCTATGACTTGCATTTCTGTACTGAAGTAGTGGACGAGGAGTTAATCTTTTTGGGTACAGTGAGGTCATCTTTTCCCAAATTCCAAGTTTTGGCCAAAATTGCATCAACGTTACCTGAGTTCTACGGTAGCTAGTCTGCAATAGTTAGTAAAGTTCTGATGGTTAAAATGCTCTTTTATCTGCCAAGTCTTTACTTTATCTTGATCTCTGTAGAAATTTTTTTTTTATCATTCTGTAGAATAATGATGTACTTTAGAACATCCTTTCTTTGATTAGTTTTCTATTCTTTTCTTTTTTTCTTTTTCGGTGTTGTTTGCTCGTTTTGTTTATTTTTGTTTTATTTAGGCTAATTCCAAGGGTTCTGTAGTGTAAGTCACATAACTTATTAATTGCTATGCTTGTTAGCCACCGTTATTTTCGAAAAGTCTGCTTGTCCTTATTCAATTAATGAGAATGTGCCAATAAAATTAATCACATTTTTTTTGTACTATTATATTGGTAGCCAAAAATTGTAGCCTGTGACTTAGGCTACAAGTACTCATGGAAATAGCCTATAGTGTTTTGGAACTGCCTAAAAAATCCGAGGGAAATAATTATAAGAGAAAATTTTCATATTTGTCTATGGACACAAACATCAGTTTTATTAACGTAAAAAGAATGGAAAATTGATGCAGAGGAATAAAAAATCCAGCAAACAAAAATGTTATCTTTAAAAATTTTTAAATTTTACATTGTTTACTATTTATATACTCATAACATTTTATTTTTATTACTTGGCAGCTTTTAATTTTATAGTATTATGGTTTTTATAATAAAAAATACCCTTTTTATAATACATAACAAAAAGGGATCTATATATTTTTGTAGCAACGACTCCGCGTAATGCGGAAGAAATGACTCTCTGTCATGAAGGAAAAAGAAATAAACATATTTATTCACAAATAAAGAGTTAATTTTGCCAGTTGAATATTCCTGATATTTTATCCAACCACAAGTTTATTATAGAATAGACTCCATACATATAGCTCTTCAGCTTTTTTATACAAAAAAAATCTTAATATAAATTGTTCTATTATTTAATTGGCAAATATTAGCGATTTAACCTTCCTACCCTGAACGGGTCTAATCGACCTATATCTATAATTTGTTTTATACGATTCGTACCAGAACTTTTTCTATAACGAAAGTTAAGTAATAAATTTGGCAAAAGAAGACAATTAAATATATTAAAATGTTTTAAATAACACTTCTGGTGTTAAATAATTTGATCAAAATTGAGTAAAATTTGAACAGGGTAGGAAGGTTAAAAACACAAACCTTACTATAAAATTTGTATGGTTCAAAAAAGTGTAAAATATTGGCAGCAATACAAAGGAAGAAAAATACGATTGCTACTGTATGATTTTTCCCCTATCAAATATTAAAAATAATTGATTTTCATCCGTCAAATTGACGGTTTATCTGATGAATTTAAGTTTTGTAAGATAGTTACTTATAAAACTACTATTGATTTTAGTCAAACATTTCTAATCTGATTTAAATCATTTATTTTATAAATGCGTACGAAACAATGCGAAAGAGAATAATTTCTACCTACCTAGCCCCCTGACTGCCCAGCAAAAGGGTAAATTTGTAATGTTGTTTTCTCTGTAATTTATTAAAAATATTAAAAAAAAAGAAGTTTTTCCAACCTGATACAAAATATGTTATTATGTATAGGAGTATAACCTTTGAGAGTATTAATCCTAACTTAATTTTTCAAAACTGGGTTTTATTTGTAGAATTATATTAATTTAAATATTGCTTATGTTGCAGTGAAACCTGCCGCGTAGTGTGCGGAAAAATCCGGTCGCGGCAGTCAGGAGGCTAAGAAATTAACCCATTAGTGCCTAGCGTCCCTTTTTAGGGACGCTTCAAAAGGTGCAATCAGCACTGTTTTGACACCGCTAAAAAAGAAAAGCAATAATTATTTTATTTAAATGACGCATTTTCGTGATTAATGAACTAAACTTAAATCTTCTAAAAATACTGATGCCAACCAAATAAAATTTACGCGAAAGATGCTGGGCACGAATGGATTAAATTCTATCATGCATTGATTGTAATAAATACCAGAGTACGCTATATTTCCCTAAATAGCCTAGGACTAGAAAACAGTAAATCTGCTTTTTCACAATTTAGTGTCGCCCTGATGAAAAAAAAAAAAAAAAAATTATGTATATCAGGGCTCGAAAAATCTACATGCCCGACATCAGTGTTGTTAGGCGGCGACTTTTTAAAAATTTGATTGGCACCACTTTTATTAAAGGATAAAATTCCTCTTGATTAATATGTCATTAAACGGAACGTAATTTTACCAATCCAAAGAAGTGGTGCCAATCTGAGTTTTTAAAAAGTCGCCGTCTAACAACACTGATGTCGGGCATGTAGATTTTTCGAGCCCTGATGTATATAAATGTAGAAAGTACAAAGTATGTTTCAGTTTTAAGGCTTATAACTCACGCTTCTATTTTATGTGAAATTACACCATTCGCATCCGCAGAATATTTTTATATTTGCGATCGAGTCCTTAAATAACATCTACAGAAAAATATGTATGTAGCGTCACTATTGTAGGAATGATATACAAATTCCGCAAAAGCGATGTCTTCATTTTTCTTATTTGCGATCGAGTCCTTAACATATACAGAAAAATATGTACCGGGTGTCCCAAAAATGACGGATGATTTTAAAATTCAATAACTTGCAAACGGTGACAGCTATTTAAAAAAAAATTGCAGGAGGGTTATGTATAATGTCAGGAGTTTTTTGCCGTAATTTTTTTTTAGTTCGAATTTCAAACAATAGGTGGCGCTGACGGCGATCGAAGGCCAGGTGATCAGTGCTGAGTGAAGCGTCGACCTAGCCGTCAACGCCACCAATTGTTTGAAATTCGAACTAAAATAAAAAAATTACGGTAAAAACTCCTGACATTATACATAACCCTCCTGCAAAATTTTTTTAAATAGCTGTCACCGTTTGCAAGTTATTGAATTTTAAAATCCATCAGTCATTTTTGGGACACCCGGTATATAGCGTCACTATTGTAGAATGATATGCAAATCCCGCAAAAATCTTGAATGAAGTGCGATGTCTTCATTCAAGAAACTTAAAAAGAAAAAGAAAGAATCGTCTATCTAATAATCCATATGCTTACATTTGTTTGTAACAATGATATAGATCCGTAAATTTAAATATAGTTTATAATTTCTCCATGTTTTATCAGAAACCTTTCATTTATAATTTTTCAAAAGCGCACGAATTTTAATTAATTCTTTTTTCAATTGTTATGGGAAAAGAGCAACAAAAAGTATAATAATCCGCTATATAATAATCCACAGAAATGGAGTACTTCAGTTTACAACATTAAAAAAAAATGATTTAAAAAATTACAAAAAAATTAATGTTTCAAAAATAAATTTTGATGTAGTTTTCAAACAAATTGCATTTATCTTTTTAGGGGACAAGGCATTTCTGCTGCAAAAATGTTTAAATAATTGATTCACACTGCAATTTAGCAAAAATTTTATTTGCAAAGACGATGTCGTGATCCAAAAACTCGACATTAAAAAAAATCGACAAATATTATGAAACCGAAATTGTACTACAAAATTACAGGTGTCATTTCACTGTTTTGGAATTAAAAATAATCTTTTGCACACTGCAAAAGGCGCTCCTGAAGAGATTAAAAGTATATCTTTCCTTTATAAAACTGTGTAAAAAAAGAAAATGAGCGATGCTTAGAAGTTTAAAAAATTGAAATAGAGATTATCCGTATTTAACCATTTAATGATATACAGTAAAGCATCGTTTATACGACGTTTACATTTATACGACGTTTTAATGTGGTCCCGATACATTCCTATTCATTTTAATGTAAAAATATATCATTTATACGACGCCCAAAATCGTTTATACGTCGATTTTTCGATTTTGTATAGGTTTATTTTTGTTTATTTTTCTTCTATATTTTACGAACGAGCGGAAATTGGCAGCTATGAATGACACCAAAGAGCGTGTTTAAATGCACTCCACATTATAAAAATGTGGGTTGGTGTTCGATTAGTCTGAAAAATCAGCTTATGTATAACAGATTACACTGGGAGGGGTCATTCTTTTTCCGGGGATGGTCAGCTTACCCGACCTGTTTTAAGTTGCAAATAAACTATCTTTCTAACTGTTATCAGTATTGACGACTTTTAAAGTTGGCCACGTGGGGTTTTTGATCTTTAACTTTAAATGGAAAGGAAATGATGTACTGTAAATGAGGAACCTTTCAGTGAAACATAAATAAAGGTACGCATATTTAAATTGCTTACTAATTCCCCTCCCCCGTTTTTAAGATTATTTGTTTATTTTGGTATGTTTAATTTAAAAATTCATGCAAATCATCACGTTAAACATTAAAATTAAGTGAAAACAAATTTAATTCTAGTTTTGGAAGTGAAAATCGATTATACGTCGTTATCGTTTATACGACGTTTTTCGGTAGTCACTTCGGCGTCGTATAAACGATGCTCCACTGTAGCTAGTTTGTTTTAAGGCGTGTTTTACGGCGTTTTTAAATAACATAACGGTTAGTTTTTAGCGATAATTATATAATTGTTAATCGAAAGAAATAGTATATCTAAACACTTTTGTAAACTATTTCATTATTTCATTTTCAACTATGACATTTTCTAAATATTTTTCATTAATTTCTCTTTACGTAAATATCTAGAATTCATTAAAAAAAATAAAGCCTCTTCTTTTTATGAGCCAACAAAAAGGCTCAACTCTATTTAGGATTGCTTCAGACATAAAGGTTAACTTCACCGATAAAAAAAAGTATTGTGATGCTGCTAAATTAGAAAATCAGTGAATAAAAATGCTTATTATAAAAATTTATTGATTTTAAGAGCCTTTATTATTTTGAATCTCATAAATGTGTTTAAAATTCTTGAAAATAATTAGCTGTTATTTTTCTAAGCGTTTTTGTTTTATTTCCTTTTTATTGTTTAACATAATTAAATACAGTGAAACCCCGATAATTCGGATTAATTGGGACCAGACACAATCCGGATTAGCGAAAGTCTGGATTATCCGGAGAATGAGAATAAATGAAATAAAATAAAACGTACTTATAAAAAAATCACCTTTATATTAAACATATGCAATATTTATAGACAGTAAAAATGTTTATTTTGTAATTATAAAGTTTGTAGTCTACTGTTGTGCCAGTTTTACGTGCCGGATGGTTACACATCAACTTGAGAATAAGTAGTTCGTTTTGTGTAGTCTCCATATGACGATTAAAATATATCAATTGCTCTAAATGGGACGTTGCTTAATTATTGCTAATAAATTTTGGTTGACCATCTTTAATAATGGTGTTTTCGTCTGTATCATCATCATTTTCATTTTTTTCAATTGTGTACAATGCTATTATTTCGCCATCTGTAAGTGAGGCGCAACCTTCATTATATTCTGCTTCAGTTCAGTTGCTAATGTCACTGATATCAACATCAGAACAACCATCAATTTGTTCGAAAATGTTCACGAAATCTTCAGGCGTAATTACTCTTTCATTTTTGTTTATTCCTCCTTAGATTTCAATTTACCGCAAGGGATTTGTAAAAGAGTTTTGTCACGAGACAAAGAAATAGTCCGGAGATTCCTATGGACTGGACTGGCCGACAAAGATTGGCAAGCCATCTTTATCAGGCAGTGTGCCTACAAGGACTATTTTACCTTGCTTTCTTGCAATGCACTAAGGAAAACTTTATTTGATATTTCTAATTGGATTAAACAGAAAACTAAGAAAATTGAAATCGCCAAACGTACCCTAATTTCCTGCGTATAATCCGCGGATCAAACAATTCTTTTTCGACCCAGAATTTGTTTAAAAAGAAATGTAACTTGTCAGATCGCCGTAAATATTTGTCTTCAATCACTAAATAAAATTTCTGGGTCAAAAAAGAATTGTTTGATCCGCGGATTATACGCAGGAAATTAGGGTAAATGATACATAGTTGTTCCTTTGAAAGATGTAGATAATGTCAAAGAGTTTAAATGAGAAACTTAATGTATTCTTCCGAAAAGATTTCAGAAAAGACCTTTTTATGCAGAATGCGAGGGTGAAATAGATTTACATTATGGAAATTCACTGATCGCTTCTCAAGATTGAAAAAAAAAGAATTGGACCAGATCGATCCGGATTATACGGAGATCCGAATTAAGGGTCCGAATTAGCGGGGTTCTACTGTATCGGGAAAATAGTTTAAAATCCTCTAGTTTCTACGAGCAAGCAAAAAGGCTCCCCTTTTCTGTGATTGCATCAGATGTAAAGTTCAGCTTTACTGTAGTTAAAAAAGTATTTTCATGCTACTAATCTAGAAGTTTAAAGAATAAAAATGCTACTTATAAAAAATTACTGATTTTAAAAACTTTATTATTTCTGAATTTCTCGAATACTTTTTACTTTAAAATATATATTCGCTATTTTTTTAATCTTTTTTAAATTTCTTTTTACAAACCAACATAAGTAAATATCACAGAAATAATTAAAGGTCATCCAGTTTCTATGACCAAACAAAAAGGCTACATTTTTTTCCGTGATTGCATCATATGTAAAGGTCAGCTTTACTGATATAATTAAAAAAGTATGTTGGTGCTACTAAATTAGAAGTTTATAGAAGGAAAATGCTTATAAAAAATTACTGATTTTAAAGCATTTATTTTATCTGAATTTCTCGAATACTTTTTACTTTCTAGAAAATGATTCGTTATATTTTCTAAACGTCTTTCATTTCTTTTTACGGTCCAACATAGGTAAATATCGGAAAAGTAATTAAAGGGCCTCCAGTTTTTCGAGCAATCGAAAAACCTCCTCTTTTTCTGTGATTGTATCAAACGTAAAGGTCAGCTTTGCTGATATAATTTTAACCCTTAAATGCATAGGATAGAACGCGTTCCAAAAAATGCGCAATTCAAAGAATCAGAATTCATACCAGAAAAATATAAATAGTAAATTTTTCTTTATTTAATTACGAATGGTCTGTCATTAAGTAAAGTGAAAATTGCTCTTTTAAATTTCTGGTGAGAATACGGAATATGTGAATAAAACCCCCCCAATAAATCGGGAACACTTATGGTAACGAAAATGATACAATATGCATTTAAGGGTTAAAGTATTTTGATGCTACTGAATTAGATGTTTGAAGAATAAAAATGCTTATTTAAAAAATTACTGATTTTAAAGAATTTCTGAATTTCTCGAATAAATTTTACTTTTTAGAAAATGATTAACTATTTTTTAGCATCTTTTTTTAATTTCTTTTTTGCGATAAAACATAAGTAAACATCAAGAATTAAAGAGTCTCTACTTTCCACGAACAAGCAAAATGGTTGAACTCTTTTTGTGATTGTTTCAGACATAAAGGTTGGCTTATTTACTGATGTAATTAAAAATGTACTTGAACGTTACTAAATTAGAAATTAAATGGATAAGAAATTGTGATATAAAAGCTTATTGATTTTACAAACTTTATTATTTCTGAATTTTTCGAAACATTTTACTTTTTTGAAAATCTTTCGTTATTTTTTAAACACTTTTGTTTTATTTCTTTTCACGGTCCAACATAAGTAAAAATCAGAGAAGTAATTAAAGGGCATTCAGTTTCTACGAGAAAAGTCTCCAATTTTTCTGTGATTGCATCATATGTAAAGGTCAGCTATACTGATATATATAAAAAGTTATTTTGATGTTACTAAATTAGAAGTTTCATGAATAAAAATGCTTATTATAAAAGTGACTCATTTTGAAGCTTTTACTATTTCTAAATTTCTCGAATACATGTTGCTTTCAAGAAAATGATTAGCTATTTTTTGTGAACATCTTTTTTTTAATTTCTTTTTAGGGTCCAACATAAGTAAATATTGAAGAAGTAATTAAAGTAGCTTAGTTTTTACGAGCAAACAAAAAGGCTTCACTTTTTCTGTGATTACATCAGATGTAAAAGTCAGCTTTACTGTTATAAATAAAAAAATATATTGATGCTACTAAGTTAGAAGTTTAAAGAATAAAAATTTTTATTATAAAAATTTACTGATTTTAAATGCTTTATTATTTCTGAATTACTTGAATAAATTTATTTTCTATAAAATCATTCGCTATCTTTTCTGGACATCTTTATTTCTTTTTACGATTCAAGATAACGAGGATACCTTAAAAGAAACTGTTAAGCTTCAAGGTAGAAAGTTTTCTGATTATAAGAAAAAGTACGAATGTTTTCATTGATGAGCATCCATTTCACATCGCAAAAGAATTTAAAAAGAAAAGAAGATTAATACAGTCGAGTCTCTCTATAACGAAACTCCATACATCGAATTTCTCTATATAACGAATTTTTAATAGGAACGGTTCTCTTTTCGCATGATTACATTAAAAACAGTCTCTATATAGCGAAATATCGATCTCCATATAATGAATTTTTTTCATAAATTGGTCTTAATTTACTCAGTTTTAAAAAGGCTTCGAAATCATATGAAATCAATTTTCCATTACTTATTTTTGATTTATCGTCAGTGCTGAATTTGTTCTAAAATTACTTTTCTCCTTGTTCTTTAAATCCAACGAATTCATCCCATCTCCCACACATTTTTTCACATCCTTCTCAAAATAGAGTCAATTGGATTGATGCACAGTCAATGAGAGGCACATAAGAGAGGCTTTCAAATGGAGGAAAATGTTAACTGCAATTTTTTAATTCCTTGCTAAAATTTGAGCCTTTTTTTTTAGAGCATAACAATTTTAAAATAAAAACAACAAAAAATCACAGATTTCTTCGTCTGAAATTAATGCTTCTTCCTTATTTGATTTTCAAATAAATGTCTGTTCTTTTTTTTGAAACAGCTTAAATAATTAAGAAATAAAATGTTAGGTTAATATTTACTTTTGAACATTTCAAATTATTAATTCAAAAGATCAAAAATAATATTTGTTCAAATTTTACATATTAAATACGATTTTTAACATCATTCTCTATACATCGAATTTCTCTATATAACGAATTTTTTACCGGAACGGTGGATTTCGTTATATAGAGACTCGGCTGTATTATTTTATTTATGTGTGTCTAAAATGGAAAATTTCCTTTCAAAATTAAAACATGTATTTTAAATTGTTTTACAAAAAAAAAAAAAAGATATACTCAGAAACAATAAAATATTTAAACGATTTCATCTTACAGTATCTCTGTAAGTCTAGTAAGCATAAAAAAAAAGATGGGAAGGATTATTTTTAAAAAGCACTTTTCATAAATCAATTTGGAGTTTAAATTAGTTTTACATTATTTTCAATCTAATAAAAAAAATTCCCAATCAAAATAATCTAAAAAAGCAATTTAAGTAGAAATTTAAAACCATTTTTCAAAAATCTCCTAGGTCATTCAAATTAAATAAAAAACTTTCCACCAGGTAATATATTGAAGGAGATAACTAATCAACATTCCGATCGCTTAACTTTTTACCCTAGAGATAACATCTTTAATGTTAAAAACATTTTTAGATTGCCCTAACATCGAAATCTCCAATAGGTACTTTAAATAAATCAATTCAGTAGAAAAAGTTTCGTGAAAAGTATAAAATTTTTATTAAGACAGTAAAAATATGAAAATAAAAAAGTAATGGCATCAGCAATTAGATAATAACTACTCAAACTTTTAAAATGTATTTCAAACTTTCACATTGTAGTAAAAATTGTTTAAAATATTGTCAATCTTTTTTAAGAAAAGAAAATACTTTTTATCTGTGCGTAGATCGCTTAGAATGTAATAACATCAAAGTTAATATATTTTTTTTTTTAAGAATGTGAATGCATTTATTAAAATAGGGATTGTCTACAAATTAAAAAATAAACCAACATTAATTTTCCTAATGGCAGCATCAATTTTTGACACTTTACTATAGTTTCTCTGAACAAATCTGTCCATAGCAGCAGTGCAGTTAGAATGGTTGGTTTTGAAGCTCAATATACCACTAACTTAGTATGGCAAACTTTAGCTTTTTTAATTGTAGAATTTTTTGATAAAATGAAGCAAAGAAAACTCTTGGAAAAAAATTATATCCAGTGCCTCAAAACCCTCACCTTCTTTGCTCCACTGGTCCATAGTGAAAGGGATAGTTTGTGATTTTTTAAAATTATTATTAACAGCTTGAAGAACCAAAATTGAAAAAAAAAAAATTTAATTCTAATTGGAAAACTTCATATAACCTATACAAATCATTTTTTTAATTGTTATTATTTAACCCTTTAACGATCATAGCATTTTCATTGCTAAGATGTCGAAATAAATGATTGACACCGGTAATAAAGAACAAATATATTTCTAAATATGAAAACGTGATTTTTTTTTTTTTTACATACAAAATAAGAGGGATATTTTTAGATAAAAATACCGGTGTCAGTGTTGCGTATTGGAATTAAAATTTTGTGGTTTCGTGGCGAATCCAATGAACGTTAAAGGGTTAAATGAGGTACGATGAATGGATCCTAAAACACAGCTGACAATTCTCGCGCTTTCATAACCAGAAAAAATTAATAGAAATTTTTGATTTATTTAATGGACAGATTATGACGAATTTAAGAAGCTAAATTTTAGAATAAATTTTTGTGGTACAAAAAATAGAACGTTGGCTGCTATACCTAACATAATGCATACTTCATTATTTTTTATCTAATAACGTATTTTTAATAACTGAAATTATTAATGAAAACACAAATGAAAAAGTCACAATGACACCGGAATATTCGACCAAATTTATTTGAAAATTTTTACGCCTATTGTTTTTTTTTTTTTTTTTTTTGTCATATCGTAAAGCGGATTTTTTCTTTTTAAAATACTGGTGCTAATGTGACATTTGGAATTTTAAAGAAGGTTACCCACCAGAGCTGACGATTTTCAATGTGTTTAAAAATGCTTAATTTGTTGCGTAGTCAAATAACGCTTTCCAAGTTTATGAAATCCTTAAAACATTTTAGCGTCCATAAGTTGTTATAATCAGCAGTGGACTATCTTTAGTCTAATTGTAAAACATTTTCTCAGCATTGCCCTTTTTTACTTCTTGTTGAATGACAAACAAAAAATCCACCAACCCTTTTATTTCTTATCGAAAGCCATCATTATTTCCATATCTTATCTAAATCTTTTCTAAATTATTTTGTTTTACATTTAATTTATTGCAGCATTTGTTTTCAGAAACCATGTTATTTTAAAAGTTATTTTATTTAATGGAGTACAGTAGAACCCCGATAATTCGGACCCGTTAATCCGGATCTCCGGATAATCCGGATCAGTTTGGTCATATTTTTTTTTCAAGTTTGAGAAGAGATTGGCTAATTTTTATAACATTAATTTGTTTCTTCGTCGCATTCTGAATAAAAAAAACTTTTTCTGAAACTTTTTCAGGAGAATTAAGCAAAGTAAACATTTTTACTGTTTGAAAATATTCAATAAGTTTAACATAAAGATGATTTTCTGTAAGTATGTTTTATTTTATTTCATTTTTTTCTAATTCTCCGGATAATTCGGATTTTCGATAATCCGGATTGGGTCCGGTCCCAGTTAATCCGAATTATCGGGGTTTTACTGTACGTCTTTCTTCATTCCCAGCTTTAATATTTTCGTATCGTATTAGAAACTGTTTGTGAATAACAAAAAAAAAAAAAAAAAACTATTGAATATTTTAATTTTGCAGTAGGTTTAGAAATCATTAATATGTTACTTAACATAGTATCAAATGATGTTTTCTAGCTTTATGAAATCATTAAAACACTAAAAGCTCATAAACTTTTTAACCACTTAACTGAATAGTAATTTTGAAAAACTTTCAAATAATGCCTATTTTTTGCGCCGATTACAGAATTTTTAATTTTTTATCACCGGTTTTTCAAAACAGAATTTTTATCTAATTGAATCAGAAAAGTGCTCGGATTAAATAATGCAAGATTTACAATAAAAATTTACTGGTGAGAATAATAAATCATGATTGGAATAGGGATGCCCATACGTGATACGGGCAAATCATGATTGCCAGAAACATGTTGCCCGTATGACGTGCGGGCAAATGCGGGAAGCGGTTAATCAGCTGTGAAATGTCTTCAGTCTGATTGTAAAATATTTCCTCATTTTACGTCCTGAAGAACGGCAAATAAAAAAAATATATGCTTTCCATGCAGAGTTCGCACAACTCTACCACTAAATTTTTACAGTATTTTCAATGTATTTCACTGCAAAACAATAATATGAAAATTGCGAATCAAGAGTCTGGTTGCGAATTCTGTTTAAATTAAATATAAATTTTCTTATCATTAATAGTGGTGCCAGAGTCCTTACAAAATATAAGGAGTGTACGAATCCTGCCATGACTCCCATTTCTTAACCCGTTGAGGACGAACGACACGTATACGTGCCGCAAAAAGGCTGAAGAATCCGTGTTTATCACCACTAGTAAAATTTTATTGTAAAATTTGCCTTATTTAATCGGAGCATTTTTCTCGATTTGATAAGGCACAAATTTCTGTTTTTAAAAACCGGTGCCCAAAATATTAAAAATTTTGTAAAACGCTCCCGTCGCGAAGGGGTTAAGGAAAGTAATCATCATTTCTTAGCTTTAGGTTTCAGGCAGATGTAATCTATTTTTTTAAATGCAATCATACATTTACTTTATTGTAAAATTGCAGGATTTTTTAAGAAATCATGTTATTTTAAAGGGTTTTATTTCATGATGTTTCAAAACGCGCCTTATCCAAAAATATATAAAAAAAATCTATTAATGTATTTTATTAATAAACCCGCGCCGAAAAGAGCATAGCAATAGAAAAACAAGTTGGAAACAGCATGTCAAACATCGCAAATGAGGTGCGTGCGTACTATAATTAATTTTATAAATATTCAGAGATTGGTGATAAGCTGTTAAACTATTCTGCAAAAATGCATGAATACAAAATTTGGTGCGATTATATATCTTGAATTCAGTAATACGAAAATAATAGGATTCCTCTTTAAATAGGACGTATTAAAAATGACAAATCTAGAATCATTATCTACCCTTTGATATCGTAAAAATGCATAACTGATTTAAAAACCACTTTTAAGCTATCTTCATTCGGTAACCCATACAGATTCTGTTGTGTTATATTGTATATGATCTACACCATTTATACACACAACGTAATATGGAAAAATTTAATAACTCATATCACAACGAAAAACGCACTTCCTGCAATAATCTGTAACATTCGGTATTTCTGGTATAGTGTAGTGCACGTAATCGTTTGTGAGCCTGCTAATTGGTGTTAGCAATTTCTGTTATACAGGAAATAGCTTGTAATAAATATCAGAAACGTATGTCTATTTCATTATATACGAAATAATTTACTATGAATGAATTACACTAAAAACAATGTTTTAGCATACATCATTATGTAATGGAATTCTTCTGTGTATCTCGGTAAATGAATAATAAACATTTTTACACTGCATATTGCACAGAATGCATATTTTAGTTCCCTTTAGTAAATGCATATCAATTTATTGTGTTTGGATTGTTGTAACACCATTAAAATGACCTTGAAACAAATTTTTTTCCCATACGCTATAATAAAACTTTTGACTGTCTCTGTAATTGAACTACAGATTCGATTTAACTAAAACTTGAAATGACACGACTAAATTCTGCAACAGTTATTTATTTAGAATTTCTAACATTTGGTTGCGTAGTTTTTGCTCTATTATATGCGGATGAGCAGACGACAATAGGTGTTGCGTATTTATAGAATTACGAACGCGCCTAAAGAACTGATATCATTCTTTATTTCTGGGATTGTTAAATCTTCATTTACATTGAAATCCAGTAGGCATAATTTGAAGCTTTTCGCAATTTCCCAAAATTTAATTGCTGTATAAAGCAAATTGTAAAACTGACGTCCTCATATATTATTTTTATAAAATCTGTAGACTTTTTTTGCTTTTTTAGCGACGAAATTTCGCAGAAGTTTTTAATGAGTAACAAAATAACAAAACAGGTAGCGGATGTATGAACATTGTTTGCAAATTTCGAATTTGTTATATAGTCTTACATGTGAATATATCTTTTCATTTATATAATACCATAAAAATTCTTTCACGAACAAAAACTGTTACAATTAGTAATCGAATGCATTATGTCTAATAGTGAAACATTTTCTCAACATTCATTCTTTCTACTTCTTGAAGAACGCCAAATAAAAAAATCACCCCTCCCCTCTTTTTATTTCTTAACAAAAACAACCATTCTTTCCTCGCTTTCGCTGGGCTGCCACAGGCGACTATTTTTATATTCCATTAGTAACTGTATTTTTCTAATAAAAATTTTGAAGTAGAGTTTTCTTGCAAATGTTGTGCAAGTGTCTAATAAGGATTTCTGTTTTAACCCTTTGAGGGCTTTTTTCTTAAAATGCTGAAATCACAGAGTAGTAACAGAGAATCAACTTTCATACACTGTGATGGCAACTTGTTTAACATGGGATTACGCATAGACAGTAGCGACACGAGCGGACCACTCTGAAACTACGATCATAACATAAGAGAGGTTGCTAATTCGGCGAAACATCGCTTCCTTGGCGACAAATGATATGGGAAAAAAGAAAAAAAATACAGTGATGGCTTGCTGTTTCTTGTTTTAAATTTATGAAAGAATTATTTTAATATGAAATAACTTTGACGTATTCGTCTTGCAAACAATACATGTGTCTCTTCGTAACATAACGACCTAATAATTTAAACTTGAAAATTCAAGAATAATAACAGTAATAATTACGAATCAATATAAGCGCGGAAATCTAAGATCAAATAGCATAAGCACATGTGCAACGATAATCAAATCAGTATTCAGAAAGAAGCGCCAAGCCAGAATAGGGTTACAGTTAAACAGAAATCACGAGAATAAAAATCGCCAACGCGATGGTTTAGTTTTTAAGTGATCCACCGAGGGCGTTCTTTTCAAGTCGAGTTGAGGCTCTGTTACGTACTGTGTGGCTGAAATGATTGAATGACACCAGAATTTAAAAACAAATTTCTTTTAAACTATATTACAACTTTTCTTCACGTACTTAATAGAATTAAAATTTTCATTTCAAAATTCTGGTGTCAATGTGGCATTTCGCAATTAAAATTAAGTGGTATATATTATATACCACCGCCCTTTAAGGGGTTAAGAAAGAGATTCCATTTAGAATTGAGAAATAGTTGCCTTTGGCTGCTTTGCTTTTGGGATCAAACTGATTTAAATTATATTTTTAAAACAAATATTACATTTAATTTGCAACATTACAGCTTTTTTTTTCAGAGACCATGATATTTAAAAAATGTATTTCATGTAACGAGGAGATGAATTTCAAAATGCGCTTTATCCAAAATTCAAAGAACCCAGTTTTCTGTGTCATCTATTTTATTGGTAATCGTGCACCGAAAAAAAAAACTAGTTTTATTCTTTATTTCTGGCATTGTAAAACCTTGGTTTACAATGAAAACCAATAGACGTAGTCAGAGGTTTATCGTGATTTCTAAAAATTTGATTCTTTGTATTAGACGAGTTTCGAAACTCACATCCTCATATGTGTGTTTATAAACACTGTTGACTAGTATTGCTTGATTATCGGCAAAATGGTGCAGAAGGTATTTGTGAGTAATAAAATAACAAAATAGATAATGAATATATTAAATTTACAAACATTGCTCACAGTCTTTGAATTTGTTTCGTTTTACATGTGAATGCCGCTTTTAAAGTTTGTGAAATCGTTAAACCACTTTGAGGTTCATAAACTCTTATAACACTGATAAACAAATTTTAACGAATTTTCTATTTCTCTATGTACATTGGGTGTTTCTTATAGATTTCGAGTTGTTGAAAAAGAATATGCTTGTAAAAATTTTCTATCACCCTCCAATTTTCAGAAATTTCATTTATACGTTTCGGAGTATATAGGCATCGTATAGGCATTATAACTATATTACATAATTATTTTACATGCAGTTGATTCATACATACATTATTTTTTCTTATCACAACAATAGAAGATATAGCAAGACAGTAGAAACAGATGTCCTCCTAATAAATGTTATGTTAGGGGCCTTGAACAGACAGCGCTAGCCACACCCACAGTATTTGGTTTTAACGCAAATCCGTGACAGTTGAAACTTACTTTCGGGGCGAGTGTACTGTTATTTCTTTGTTCTGTAAGACTTTTTACTTAAATTTCGATTATAATTATCCTATTTTCCTCTAAAATAAGTTAAAAATGTATAGAAGATGCGTTATTAAACCCTATCCTTTTTGCTATGTGTGCGGGGAGCTAACTTTGAAAAAACATCGATGTGCTTTCACGCCGCTAATAAAGACTGCCTATCACATGTACATTGGATGTAAAGTAGGTGAACAACATAAGAAATGAGCACCTTATTCTTGTTGTACACGATGTGCTACAAGCTTTGGGCATGGATGAAAGGTACAAGAAAGAGTATGTCCTTTGCTATACCCATGATATGGCGCATGCCGAAGGATCATATAACTGACTGCTACTAATGTATTACAAAAATTAAAGGATTCTCTGCAAGAAGTAAACATAAAATTAAGTACCCGAACTTAGATTCAGAAATGTGACCAGCATTACATAATGATGATTTACAAATACCGAAACTTCCAGAGAATTTTACATATGACGATGAAGTAGCAGAAATGGAAATTGATGAAACTGAAACTTCCTCTACATCTGATATGAATTATTCTCCTGGCATAAATTAAGAACCACACCTAATTACTCAAAAAGAATTAAATGATTTTGTGAGAGACTTAAATTTATCAAAGAAAAACTCAGAATTACTTGAATCAAGATTGCAAGGTTGGAAATTCATGAAAAACAATACAAAGATATCTAGTTATAGAGACTGACATACGAAATATTCGACATTTTTTTTTTCAAGAAAATATGATTTATGCTATTGTAATGATATTAGTGTCTTAATGTCTGCTTTAAATTGTCGATATAACTCGGAACAATGGCCTATAAGAGAGTAGCCACAGATAAGACATTTACCGCTACATAACGTATGAAATTTCTTATTAATATCATTTCTTTTTACAAAAAATTTTCTATAATTTTTTGAAACTTAGTAAACAATGCATACTTTCAGTGTTTTAAATATTAATTTTAAGCTTTGTAAGTGTTTATTTAAAAATTTGTCATTACTAAATTACCAAATGATAAATTTCTTAAGGTATACGTGTTGAATAAATACTACAAAATTCAGATTTTCAAGATTTTGAATTTTTTAAAAATCTGTGGGTGATGGAAACTTTTTAATGGCATATTCTTTCACAGCATAAAAGTCACAAGTGTTAGAAACAGAAATCTTGTTTATCAGTGTAATTAGCAATCGATTTACTGCAGGCTTTTGAAATATTTCCTCAGCATTCTCCTTTTTTCGTCCTGATTAATTACAAATTAAAAAATATATATATTTCCCTTCCCCCACTTCTTAACAAAAACAACTTCTTAAAAATCAACGTTTCTAAGAAAGTTTTTTTTTTAAATATAATCTTAAATTTAATTAAATATGATAAATGTAGTATTTTTTTCAGCAAGCATGTTATTTTAAAAGCTATCTACTTAGAAAATCAATATATATTTTTTTAACTTTCAAGTAATGTCTGGCTTTTTTTAAGTTTTTTAACAGAGTAAATAATATTTTATTAACGGTTTTTCGAAACAGAAAATTTTCCCGAATTGAATGAAAAAAAAATTCTTGGATTGAATAATACAAAATTTACAATAAAATTTTACTTATGAGAAATTATAATTGGAGATAACAAATTATGATTGGACTATGGAGGTACGGGCCTACGACACACCGGCAAATCAGAGAAGTGTTTATTTTTCTTATCTATATATACATATACATCTTAATGAATTTTGTTTACCTTTAATTCTTGATTATCAACGAAACATGACAGAAGTTATTTGTATATAATAAAATAACTAAATAGATAGTGACATTATTAAATTTACAATCTGTTCACAAATTTTGAATTTGTTGTACAGTCTTACATGTGAAAAGCGCTTTTCATCTTTAGAAATCATTAAGATACTTTCAGAAACAAAAACTGTTTTAATTAGAAAATTTAGACGAATGTCTTCAGTCTAATTGTGAAAATTCTTTACAACATTTTTTTTTTCTATTTGGCAAATAAAAATAATTGTTTGACAAATAAAAATTGACAAGCAAAAATCATTACAAAACAGGGCAGAAGCTATTTGTTAATAATAAAACAACAAAATAGATAGAGATTATATTAAATTTACAATCTGTTTACAGACTTTGAATTTGTTATATAGTCTTACATGTGAATAGCAGTTCTTTAGCTTTATAAAATCATTAAAACACTTTGAGGTTCATAAACTGTCATAATTAACAATCGTTTGCCTTCAGCCTAATTTTGAAAAAATTGCGTCAAAGTTTTCCATTTTTCTTTCTTATTAATAAAGAAAAAAAAATCTCACCCCTACGTTTCATTTCTTAACAAACAAAACACCTTAAGAATCAATATGTTCTAAGTTTGTTTGTTTTTTTAAATACAAACTTACTTTTAATTTATTTCAACATTATAGCATTTAAAAAAAAAAAAAA
The DNA here is from genome assembly GCA_964019185.1 of Maratus speculifer. Classification (NCBI taxonomy): domain Eukaryota; kingdom Metazoa; phylum Arthropoda; class Arachnida; order Araneae; family Salticidae; genus Maratus; species Maratus speculifer. The sequence continues at coordinate 229,579,569 of OZ025300.1, forward strand.
AAAAAAAAAAAAATCCTGTTATTTAAAGTTAATTTAGTTTATATATATGCATAGTTTTTGGAAAACTCTGTTTATTTTAATAGCTTTATTATCGGCGAAACAATGCACAAGCTATTCGTTAATAATAATATAACAAAACAGATAGTGACTATGTTAAATTTAAAATCTGTTTACTGATTTAAAATTTGTTATAAAGTCTTACATTTGAATAGCGCTTTTCAGCTTTATAAAATTATTAAAACACTTTGAAGCCCATAAGCTGTTATAATTAACAATTGATTGCCTTCAAGCTAATTTTGAAACATTTCCTCAAAGTCTTCCCTTTTAACTTTCTAAAGAATGAAAAATACAACAAAATCTTCCTCACCCTTATTTCTTAAAAACTATTTTTCTTCTTGTTTTCTTCTTTATTTTTACCGTACCTTAAGGATCAAACCGATCTAAAACAAATTTAAATAAATATTACATTTAATTTGTAACATTGGAATATTTTTTTTCAGAGAGCAAGTTATTTTAAAAATAAATTTATTCATATGTAATATATATCTTTGTAAACTCTGATTTTTTTAATGTTTTTTTATCGATGAAATGTGACAGAAGTTATTTATAAATAATAAAATAACAAAATAGAGACTATGTTAAATTTAATATATGTTCACAAACTTTGAATTTGTTGCATAGTCTTACATGTGAATAGCGCTTTTCAACTTTATAAAATCATTAAAACACTTTGAAAGCCCATAAGCTGTTATAATTAACAATTGATTGCCTTCAGGCTAATTTTGAAAAATTTCCTCAAATTCCTCCCTTTCTACTTCCTGAAGTATGACAGATTTAAATAATTTCCCCCCATTTCTTAACAAAAACAATCATTCTTTTTCTCTGCTTTCCTCGTCTTAAGGTTCTTTTTTTTTTCCAGTGTAAGGGTGCCGTGTATTGCGGAAAAGCGAATTCCCGCCCCCTAGTGGTCAATCTGAGGAAAGTAGATGCGCAGGAAAAACTGCGCGCCGTCACACTGCAGTGGTCGATTCCGGAAAGCCGGAGAAACAGGAGTCAATTTTCCGAAGGAGGCTTATAACATCTACCTCCGCAATTTTCTGGATACAAAATCCGGCAAAATTTGTTTCTCTTCATACTGAATATACAGTCTACAAGGTAAGTCCAAATTGAAATTCTAAACTTCCAGTGTGATTTAAATTTTAAGAAATTTCTAGACATGCTTAGGCTTGTCTAGAGCTGGGTGGAGTTGATCCTGGAAAGTGCGTAGGTGCTAACCATGCACCCCATGCAAGCGAGACTGTTAATTAATTAAAAAAAAAGATTTTTGTATCTAGCATTGTTAAATCACCTAATTTAATAATCGATACTTTGTATTAGTATGTAGTGAATTGTGATGACGTAATGATACATATGTTATTTAATTAAGAAAAGAAAAATTAGGTACTACTTTTCATCGGAAGTTGGTAAAAGTAACTGTCATCTAATTATAATTATATCGTTATATTTATCAGCTCTATAGCGCCAAATGTTTCACTAAAAAATATTTCCATCTTTTTTTTTATAATTTATAATAAATTTTTCTATGAGTGTGTTATTTTTACAATGTTGTTGTTGTGTTTAATATAAAATAAAAAAAATTAAAATTTTTTGAATAGGAATTTGATAAACAGTATCATTACTATGTAATATTTTTATATTTTTTTAAGTTGAATATTCTGATATTTATTTTCATAAGTTAAATGAAATTTATTTAGATTATTTCATATTTACTATTAATAAACATTTTAATACTCATCTTCTTAAGTTAAATTAAAGTTATTTAGATTATTTCATGTTTACTAATAATAAATATTTTAATATTCTATTCATAAATTAAATATTTATTTAGATTATTTCATTTTTATTATTAATAGATATTTTACTATTCATGTTTCTAAGTTAAATGAAATTTATATAGATTATTTTATATTTACTAATAATGAATATTGTAATATTCTATTCATAAATTAAATGAATTTTATTTAGATTATTTCATTTTTACTATTAATAAATATTTTGATATTTATATTCCAAAGCTAAAGTTATTTAGACTATTTCATATTTACTAATGATAAATATTGTAATATTCTATCTAAATTAAATGAAATTTCTTTAGATTATTTCATTTTTACTACTAATAAATATTTTAATATTAATATTCCTAAGTTAAATTAAAATTACTTAGATTATTTCATATTTACTAATAATGAATATTCTAATGTTCTATTCCTAAATTAAATGAAAGATACTTAGATTATTTCATATTTACTAATGATATTTATTCATATAGTTGTTCGTAAATTTAAAAAAAAACTAATCTTATGTAATATTTGAAAAATTCCAAGGAGTCTAAAATTATTATTTATAAATTTAAACATAAACGACAAATTTTATTTAATAATAGTTGTTTTTAAAAATTCTGATGTTCATATTGTAAGTTAAAAGTTTTTCTGTAATAATTCTTTTGATATTTTTATTATTTACAAAAAACGTTTTTATTGAAATTGGCAAAAAATTTAAAAGAGTCTTTTTTAAATTAATGTATACATATAGTTTTAATTGTTACCATAAAATATTTATAACATTTCAAAAAAGAACTCTTTTAAACATCAACTATCGGTAAACTCGCATTTAATGTTTTTTTACGTTAAATAAAAAGTCTGATGATGTATAAAAATCTGTTATATATTTTTAATAGGATATTTCGCCTGTTTTAAATCATAGAAAAATATTGTAAAGAGTAGTGTTCGAAAAGTTAACTGTCGTCTAATTATATTTATATCCTTTTTTTTAGTTATTCAATACTGCCAAATGTTTAGTCACTGTGTTTACAAATCCAGTGATATAAATATTAAATTTCTAATCTGAAACAATGGTCCCAATACTCCTTGGAAATTTTAAAAAGTTCTAAAAAAAAAATATTTATTTATTTATTTAATCCATAACATTAAAGAAATATATAATAAATGGGAGCTTGCAAATAATTGATTTTTAAAATATTTCTTTTTTATAATCTTGAAACATTTTTCAGTAACAATTTAAAATATATACAGGGTGTCCCTGCTAAGATGTTACACACTTCTAAAGGGAGATACGATACACCTATATAATTCAGAATACCATAAAAATGCTGGGTAGGAAGTGCCTTCCCAACCTAGTAAGAGCACTGACAGTGTTGCCAGTTGCCTATATTTTTTAATTCAGATTTTACATTGGCACACCTTTTTTGAAAGAGTAAAATTTCCTTTGTTTTCGACCTAATTAATATGTCATTAAATGAGATTATATATGATAGATTTTGCTATTTCAAGAAAGCAATACCAATCAAGAAATCTGAATTCAAAAAAGGCAGTGACAGCAAGTGCCAAAGATATGTTTTGTGACACCCAGCCTTTTCAATGTCCAGTGTTGCCAGAGGGCTAAATTTTTAAAATTCAGATTTTCTGATTGGCACCAGTTTTTTGAAATAGTAAAATCCGACTTAATAACATATTAATTAAGGCGAAAATAACGGAAATTTACCATTTCAGAAAAGTGGTGCCAATCAAGAAATAGGAATTTTAAAAAAGTAGCCCACTGACCACACTGACTTTACTGGGTCAGGAAGGCTTTTGCGATCCGGCATTCCTATGTGATTCCGAGTCGTCTAGGTGTATCCTAACTCACCTCGAAATGTGTAACATCTTAGCAAAGACACCCTGTCTATCAGTTTAAAAAAAAAGATATTTTATTCGTTAAGAATTTTAATCAAAAGTTTTTTCCGTAAATTACAGAAACATCAAAAGTACTATTACTAAAAAACTATTTAACTTACGAAATGAACATTACAACCTTGAAAACAACTTTTAAATAAAGTTTGCAACGTATGTTAAAATTTATAAATAGTAATTTTAGAAACCATTGAATTTAGCAACTATTACATATGGATGGCAATTCTTTTATTTATGATCAACAGTAAAAATAATATCTTTGAAAAATAATAAGAAGTTTTCAAGGAGTATATACACCTTGAATTTAAAAATTCTTATTACTACCAGTTAATCACAGTATAAATGTTTTTCTCTTTGACAAATTTGACACACTTTAATGCAAGGATGCATAACCTGTGGCCTGCGGCCCATAAAGCTATCATTATTTTCATGCAAAATATTTTTCTTTATAGTAGTGACCGAAACTTTGCTATAAATAAAAAAAACGTCACTTTCCAAAAATTCTGGTCGCAAACAGTTTTCTGGCAAAAAAAAAATCTGCATTACTACGTTTAACGAATGTAAATTAAAAATTACAATATGTTTTTTAATTCAAAAAAATTAATATACACAGCTGAAAATATTCTAAATAATCAAAACGTTCCAAGAGCTGTCAATTTTGGATATTACTTTTTGTGTATAGAAATATTCTAATTTTTAAGCAGAATTATTCAAAAATATGGCAGATTTTGTGCGGTAAAAGTGACAATGGAAAGCCATGATTCTTCGCACCATTGTAATTAGTTATTTTTTAATGTACTTAAATTATATAAATTGTTATTGATGTTTTTGAATAGTTATTAATTAAAGAATGATGAAGTTATTTTAGAAATTAAATTTAAAAGATTCTATTTATTATAACGCGGTTTTGAAGGAAGAAATGTTTCAAAGGGATATTTCAACGTTGATTATTAGCATATAAGCAAAAGTTTGAAATTACAAATTTTGATAACATGATACTTTCATTCTGAAACCATTTTATCGATCATTAAATAAAGTGAATATTTCTTTTTCAAAAAAGTGATGGCTATAAGCAATTTGAGATTTTAATCTGTAATTTAATGCGATCATCAAGTATTTAAACAGATGTTTTAAATTGCTGAGTATCTATTAAGTTGATACAATGCTCTCCAGTGATTGTAATTATTATTATTATTATTATTTTACTTTTGCTGGTAACTTCAAAACATAAATCTTTATGATGCGTTGCTTTAAAATTTTTGCTGGAAATATTACGTAATTTCCTGCGTATAATCCGCGGATCAAACAATTCTTTTTCGACGCAGAAAAATTTGAAAATTAAATGTAACTTTTTACATCGCAATAAATATTTGGCTTCAATTACAAAATAAAATTTCTGGGTCAAAAAAGAATTGTTTGATTCGCGGATTACACGCAGGAAATTACGGTATATATCTGAAAGTTTTATACTGTATAATATGGGTGGCCAACCTTTCTGTCTAAAATTAACTGGCCACCGTTTCTTAAGAATTACAATTTTGTATTTTCTAAATGGAAAAACTCATGTCATTAAACAAGGTAGTTTTGCTCTGCAGACAAATACTGATATCTCTGTGGCTTCCTCAGACTGGCTTTCCGTGACTGGCTTTCCGTTTTATCAGTTCTTGGAGTCATGAATAACGTTAGAAAAGTTAAAAGAGTTAAAAACAAAAATACAATTGAAAAATTGCTCAATAAAGTCCACATTGTTAGTTTTTAAAGAATATCATCTATATTTTGACCCTTTTGAAACCCAATTAATCCCAATACTCGAATGTTAAAATGATTGAATGCCACAAAAATTTTAAATCTGATTAATTTGTAGTTAATTGAACGTTTTCCATCGGGTATTTTATAAAAATAAATATTTTATTCAAAAGTTCTGATGCAAATTTAGTATTTAGGGATTTAAATTAAGTGTTATAAGTACTTTTAATGAGCCATTTCCTTAGAAAAGATTAAATAAATGGTAATACAAAAAATCTTAAACATTGCAAATTCTAAAACATAATAATAATAATAATAATAATAATAATAATAATAATAATAATAATAATAATAATAATAATAATAATAATAATAATAAAGATTAATTGAAAATGAAAGCTGAACAAACCTGCGACAAATGCTAACAGCAAACATTAATAATTATTTTCCTTCCTATACATATTGCTACTGAAATTTTTTAATAATAAATATTAAATTTTAGGTTGTCATTATTTGGTTTGTTGATGATTTCGATCGAAAATTATTTTAAGTGCAACAGTAATTACAAATTTGTAATCTCTTCAGACCCGATGAATCCGATACATGGATGCCATAGGCGACTATTTTTTTAAATCTAATTTGCACCACTTTTTAAAAACATCCTTGATAGACATTTTGACAGCATTTAAAAGAACAATGCACTTCAAACTTTATATTAGAAAAATATTGGTGGGTCCAGAATACGAAAATAGTTGTCTCTGGCAACCCTGCTAAATGGATACAAATATAGCATTTACATTTTTTTTTTTTTTTTTTTTTTTTTTTTTTTTTTTTTCAAGTATGAAATTAATGTTGAAAAAAATTGATTGGAATGGAATCTAACAGATAGCAGAACTAAACGAAATAGAAATTTGTTTTTTATAGTACATTTTAGCGAGCTACGTGTTATATAAAACTGGTTTGCAGCAAAAATGTATGAAATGTACAAAAATGAATTCCTAAATAATTTTATTATGCGTTAAAATATTATTTGTATAATCTATTAGTGATAAAAAAATATTAAATATATATTTATTTTATGTTTTTCAGTAATTTATCAATGCAAAATAAAATAAAATGAAAAATACTAACAAATTGACAAAAAAGAAAAAAAAATGTATTTATTTAAGATCGCGCAGAAATGGTGGTCAGGGAAAAACGTACTCATAAAAAAGGGAAAATACCAGTATTTTGTTTCAGAAAATACTTCAAATAGCAAAAAAGAATTAAAGAAGCCGAAAATTTCTTTAACAAAATACTGGTATATCTCACCTTTTTTTTATTTTGTCTTTCCTTGACCACTCGCCATTCTGCTGTTGAGTCCCTTTGTATCATCAAATTTTATGTACCAAAAATAAATTTCAATTTTTTATCGCCTTTCAATCTTTCTTAATTATCACTTTGTTAATATCATTTCATAAATGAAGATGAATATATATAAAAATAAACCCTGGAGTCTGAAGAGATTAATGTTGATGTAAAACTATTTTATTTAATAGAAGAACATTAAGATTTCAAAAGGTAGGCTTGCAGCAGGGATGTAGTGGAGGGTACACGTTGGTATACGCCGTATGCCTTCTGAATATTCTAAAGGAATACCGTATATCTTTGTTTCACAAGAAAGCTATACTATACAGACTGTAGGATTCATCCTCTGCCATGAGCGTATACCCTCTCCTTAGAGCGTATATCCTCTGTTATTTTTTACGACTACATCCCTGGCTTGCAGTCAGAATGGAACTGAAATTGAACTGATTAATGAAACTGAAATTTTTCATTTTTCAGGCATCGCACGGGTCAGGGAATTTCCCGACCAGGAAATTCATCGGTACCAGTATTTTCTTATAGTAAATTCTCTGGTTAAATAAGGTAAAACTTCGCGAGATTAACCCTCTAATACCATAAGTAGCATTATTGCTACCAGCAGTGTTTCAAATTGAGTTGATTTTTAAATCGGATAATCCTATTCATATCACATATTACAAGTAACGATATTACAACCTTTGGTAACGGACATTCTGCAGCTAAATAAAGGAAAAAACTATTGTGATTCCCTGGTGTGAATTCAGAATCTCTTAATAATGGAATTGTTATAACGTATTTTACCAAGAGGATTAGAGGGTTAACCTACACTTATTTTACAGTAAAAAATACTGCTACTTTTTTCTGAAAATTTTATTGTTTAGGAGCCAGGGCCGTAGCTAAGGGAAGGCCAGGGGGGATGCTTAGCTCCCCCCCCAAAAAAAAAGATTTTGAGACTCCCCTGGAAAATATTCTAATCATACTAATGGAACTTATATTAAAAAATCCAAATGAAATTCTGCTCAAATCTAATTTAGTATTGAGACCCTTTCACTTGTTTTGCAGAAATTGTAATTAAAATAGGTGTTTCAATATTCGCTCATCCTATATGCACGTATGGAGCTAACATTATGTTTAACATTGCACTAGTTACGCACTCGAATTTTTCATCGTCATATTAACACTAGAACCGCCATTAGGGGTCATTATGACCCCTGCCAAACTGAACATAACCGTTTCGAACCAGAAATTTTTTGATAAGATTTGTTAAAGATGTTCAGCAGAAATATTGGCTAATTAAATATGTTAAAAAGTTTTAAATAAAAATTCTGGTGTCAAACAATTTTTATAAAAATTGCATAAAATATCCGGCGGTTCTAGTGTTAATTTCTTAGCACAAAATGGAGATAATGGAGTTATTTTTATATCAATTTAATAAAAAACAAAAATATGAGCATCCCTCACTCAATTGTTTACTTCTAGCTACGGTCCTGCTAGGAGCACTGTTTTTGAATGTTTCTTTTCCAGGGGCTACTTCAGTCACTAGAAAAGACCCATTCGTTACTGCTAATCCTATACAGGAATTTATAAAAATATCTCGGTTGCAATACACTGTTTTAAAAGATTTTTTTCCATTGGATATCTGAGATCGATCTGTACAAATGTCAGTTTTTACTTTTTCGATTTTGATTGTAGATATTTTTTATATAATTACTTTCACTTTCGAAACTGGTTCCGAAAATGAAATTACCCTGATTAAAAATATCTGCAAACAGAAGAAAAAAGTAATCAACATACTTTTTACAGATTGTCTGTATTTATCCAATGCAAAAAAAAATCTTTTAAAGATATTGAAATGCAACAGAGATAGTTTTATAAATTTCCTCGAAAAGATTAGCATTAGCGTACGGGCCTTTTCGCGTAACTGGAGTAGCTTCTTAACCCATTACCCGCTGGTGTTGAATTCACGCAACAGTCAAAATAAATGCACATATTTAACCTTCCTACCCTGAATGGGTCTAATCGACTCATATCTATAATTTGTTTTATACGATTCGCACCAGAATCTTTTTCACAAATAAAGTTAAATATCAGATTCAGAGAAATAAGATAATTAAATATATAAAGATGTTCTAAATAAAAATTCTGGTGTGAAATGTTTTTAATCAAGATTGAGTAAAATTTGAACAGGGTAGGAAGGTTAAGATAATGTATTCACCACTGTTTCTGAACTAAAAAATTGGCATTATTTAAATTTGAACATGCTTAAATTTATGGGATCATATACAGCAAAAGTAATTTTTCAGAGTTTGTGTTAGCAAACGATGCACGTTCATGTTAAAAGTTATATCATCTTATAGTTTCGGCGGGTAATGGGTTAATTTGGTTAATTTCGATGTACTGAAACTATTTACAAGCTTAAAAAATAAATATTTTTTATTAGAATTTGAATTTTAAAATAACAATGTCAAAACAAATATTCTGTCCTTATCATACTTAATTCAATATCTGAATGAAAGAACGTATTGTAAAACAAATAACTTCCAAAAAAATTAATTGAAAGTTTTTTGCAGCATTTTTAATTATTATCATTATTATTATCACTTTTTGGCATTATATGGGCAGTACTATATCAAACTATCCAATATGAAAAGAGTTATGCCAGTGGAATACTTTTTTTAAATTCAGCTTTCTCGATTGGCACCACTTTTTTGAAATGGTAGAATTCTTCCTATTTACCACATTAATCAATAGGTCATTAAATGAAATTAAACAATAGCAAGTTTACTATTTCAAAAAAGTGGTGCCTATTCAAAAAAAATTTGAACTTTAAAAAAGTAAACTGGCAACATTGTTTTATTATTGAACAATTTGACATGGTACCAATTAGAGTTGCCAGCTACTCTTAAATTTTAATTCAGAAAATTCGAATTTGTGCCAGAAATTAAATTTGAAATTAAATTCTGTAATTTGGTTTACAGAAGAGCCAAAAGTTGTATAATGAGGAAAAGTAAAGATTCTTCTTTCAAAATTTACGGTATCAATTACAAATTTCGAAATAAAAGTGGAGACCAAACTGGAAACCTTATGGTACCGACGATACGTTTAAAATAAAAACAGGTGTACAAATGTAAATTCTTTCAGATTTCATTCCACGAAAAATTTATCATTACAATAACCAAAAACAACTATTGTAACTTTCAGGGGAGAATCTAGAATTTCTTGATAATTATTATCATTTATAAATGACTCATACAACTCATACATGCGTCAGCCGGCATATGCAATGTTACATAATTTCTTCTTTTCGCACAATAAAATGACATATTTGTATAAAAAATTAAAAAATATATATAATCCTGTTAAAATCAATTTTCATCAATTTCTGTCCTTATCCGGTGCGAATTCTTTCTTGTGTACTAGCTATTTAATTTAAACACACGACGAAGAAAATTAAAAGTCATTAAGTTTTGAAACACATACCCCAGCATAAAATGCACTTTCAGCATTTACTGATCACAAGGGATATACCCGGGCTTCTCGGGTTGCAGAAAACAGGTAAAAAAAATTTTTTTTTTTTTTTCAAATTGATAATTAAAAAATTTTTTATCATACATTTAATAAATTTTATAGAATGCGCACTAACTATATCCAGAATCATATTTAAAAAAATAGCAATTATGCGTTTTTGAAAATATTTAAAAATAGAAATACTGATCATTATTGCATTTATTGAAATTATTGAAAACTATTAAAATATTGATCGCTGGTGTAAGCCCAGGATTGCCAGTTTAGTCTCTAGTTTTAATCTGAAATCTCCGATTTATCCCGGAAATTTCGAAAGAAGAATTTTCATTTTATCTGATTTCTAAATTCTTCTGTTTAATAAAGCACAAAACACTGTTCTTTCTTTTTGATATGAACACAAAATTTAATAATTAAAATGGAAAACAATTCTGTAACAGCCCTGTATTTAGTAAGAAAAATATCACGGTCATGAGCCGAAACTGGTTAAAAACGATTTATCTCTATAGACCATGGTGTAGCAGAATGTTTTTTTTTTTTTTTTCAGTGTTTTTTAAACCCTTTTTGGTGCAGGTAACTGGAAAAATGTTCAAATAACAGAGTGACACGAGAATTAACGTACAAATTTATTTGAAAGTAAGAAAAAGTTATCGCAAACAATGCGAAATCGAAGCTATAAAATCTACCCGAAAATATAGACATCGTCGTTTTACTTTAAACGTGTGAAAAATAATTTAAATATCTTACAAAAAAATGAAACTTCAAAACATTTTCAGATAAAAACTTAACACAAACTTTATTCCAGAATAATTCTACTACCTTTTTCCATTTCTCGTGATCGTATGCAAAAAATAAAACTATAACCATGGAGTCACTATGAGAGTGTGGACACCAAAGTAATTACAAATATTAATCTAATTCGCGACAAAAGTTACCTTTCACATACGCTATAAACGGAAAATATTTATACCGGAATTCTGGCGTCGTTGTGACACTTTGGAATCATGTTGGGTGTTCCATGTACTGAAAAAACAAAGTATCAAACGATTTATAAATCCTACATTCTTTATATTCAATCCATAAGTATTACAATAAACGTCAATAACTCAAAATTTCAAGACATCCCGAGTATATTTACTACAGTTAGAGTAAGGACAGACATCTCAATGGCCAGACAGAGATACAAAACGAATTTATAAAGGCTTTTTGACTGTAAAGGAAAATGTTAAACAGAAAAAATAATAATAATTTTAATTGTTTATGTTATCAGAAATTATACATTGCCTGCTTTTGGGATGCCAGTATCTCAGAAAATGAAATAAAAGACAGAAATTTTTCTCAATTTTTATAAAAATATTTCAAACCAGAATCTGTATTTAGAGTTATTTAATTTATACAGTTTAATTTCCTGGCAATTTTCAAATAAAATTAGATTTATACAGATGTCCTGAATCGAAATTATTCAATTGGTGGGGAGAAAAGTAACTCCTCCCTGTTCTTCTGGTGTTAAGAAATATTTAAAATTTCTCTTCAGCATTTTTCGTTCAAAGTACCTTACATTATATTTACAGAGTTATTGCTCGACACTGAATGTACACTGCATGTTTAAATCAATCAAAATTTAATATCTTAATAAATAAATTCATTTCCATACAACTACAATATGTAATCCTTTCCGTCACAGATAAATTCTGTTCTTCAAGTGATAAAATGATTGAGTGGCACCGATATTTACGGACGACTTTTTTAGAAATTAAAAACGTGCTACTTTAAACTTTCATTCTTAAACAAAAATTGTATTCAAATATTCATGGTGCCGTTTGTAAGTTTGGAAGCAAAATTAAGTGGATCCGACATAAAACCACTGCGCCGGAATCGGATAAGGGAAAACATGACTGGAACGTCCACATCCACTCTCGTTAACTTTATTTTAACATTTTATAGTCACTAATTACCTGTAACTAAATTTTATCCAAGTGTTTATAGATATATTTATTCATGTGTTTCAAAAAATTGTGCAGGAAATTTACACAAGTTAGATGTGTCTAAGTTTATTAGATCTGCGAAAAATTGTACTTTTCAGCTAAAAACTCCAGTAATTTCTAAGGAACTCGAGCGATTTACATAAAAGATTTTTTGATAGTTGAGTATAAATGTAAGACCTTATGGGCTAGACAATTAAAAAATAAATGAATTAGTCTCAGAAAAAAGCATTTTTGAAACTAGAAATTTGTTGAGAAGTTGCCTTTGCTCTAAAATGTAAATTTTTAATCGCAGAAAAAAAAGTTGTGTGACTTAAGTCTTGAACTTAACTAAATGAATATGGATTCCAAAATTCATTAAAACCGATCGGGTAGTTTCCGTGTTAATGGTTCTTAAAATTTATATATATCTCATAAAATTGCACCAAGTCTTGTAAAAGTTAAAATATCCCCCCTCGGGCGTAATCTCCTTTTAAATAATGTAAAAAAATATATTCTTTATATTTCTGGTGTATAATCCTAGATAATAATAATAATAATAATAATAATAAACATTTCCACAAAAAATTCTTGAAGTTCAAGGTTAAGTTAAGTGCATTTAATATAAGTATTTGAATATAAATTGAAAAACTGAATTTTTTGAATGATGATTGGAAATGCACTTGAAATTAGCATTGCAGGAAAATAAACATAAATATTGATATGGCTAAAATGGAGAATTTCGCATTGCTCTTGACATTGAAAAATCGAAATCGAAATTTAGTATATATCTACACTGCGCGAGAAAACTTGAAACCGTGCCAATTTCCAGGAAATGATGCAGTTATGATAAGGTAGATGCAATGTAAACTGGTGGTATTTCTCGTCCGCACTGATGGAAAATATTAATAAACTTTTTCTTTAAATTTTTTAACAATTAAAAATAATTGATTTTTTGTAAAATTTTCGTTTATTTATGTTAACCCTCTCAGCATCTTGCAAATGGGGGAAATGTAATGTTGTTATCTCTGCATTTTATTTTAAATGCTTAAAAAATATCTTTCTTTGAACATCATTAACAAAAATTAATTGCAAATATAAATATAATCCTTGAAAATATTTCTTCTAAAATGTACTGAAAATTCATTAAATCTATAGGATTATATTATCTTAAAATGTAAGATAAGCAATATTTAAGACTTAAATATTGCTTATATTGCAATGAAACCTGGAGCTTAGTGAACGAAATATTACGTTCCAAACACTTAGAGGATTAAATAAAGTAATAAATCATAAAATAAAAATACAATTACTGACGCTTAATTTGTTTCAAAAAGATTCATTTCTATATTTTTCACTATTTGAATGGCTCGAGTTAAAAGAAGGCATGTAACAAAATACAGGGTGCCCATAAAATATAAGGAGTTTTCTTACCTCATTACTTTTATTTAAAAGCACGTCAAAATTACATATTCTTAATACATAACTCAAAAAAGTAATAATAATAGTATAAACAAAGTTCCCTCTGCATAAAGATCCAAATCAAAATGATATTAACACTGATTGGCCTCATGACGCGTTTGTGAGTCATTTATAAAATTATTGTTAAGGAATTATAATAATAGATTATCCCCTGAAAGTTTCGGTAAATAGACTTAGTTAATCGGATAGTTTGTTTCCCCGACAATCAGACAAAATTAGTATTGAAATTTTCCTGCAGTAAACTTGAAATTTCTCAATAAAAGTCATTCTATATTTTGCAACTCTGTCTGTGGTCTGTAAAGTACTGATAAAATAATGATTGTAATTAAATAATAATTAATATTAAAATTTGTCAGTAATATCAAAAAGTTATTAATGGATTCTGAACACAAAGCTAATTACTCAGATGTTACATAGTTTATCAATAACATCTTGATAAATTTGACAAAATTTTAATGGTAATTATTGTTTGATTATAACTATTATTTGATAAACAACGTTTTTATTTAAAGCTTTACTCATATATAACTTTGTGTTATTAAAAATAACAATAAAAATCTAATTTAATCAAAACATTTTCAATGAATTATAAGTTATCAGTTATGATATATAATATATAATTAATAATAATATCTTACTGAATAAATATTATCAGATAGATAGATAAATCGAGATTACATAACAAAATAATAGTCTTTTGATGACAAAATTCTAACATTAATTCAAGGTTGTAAAAACCAATAGGGCGCCAACAGGCAGTCTCCCACCATAAAATTTATTTCGTTATTTTTCGTCTAATATCTCGTGTAAAATTCTTATAAGACTGCTATTGAATTGTGAAGAAAACTTTTAAATTTTAGAAGTGCGAGATGACCGCCTGCTAGCGCCTAGATTATTGCACCTCAGCATTTATTATTGTTTTATTACAATCGTTATTTGATTAACAGAGCTGCCAACTTCTACGCCTTTTTAACCCTTTCAGGGGCGGTGTTTGCAGTCTGCAAACACTTAATATTACTGTTCCAATTTCGAACTGACACCAGTAAAATTGTAGTACAATTTCAATTTTATAATATGCGCGAAAAACAGCTCTTGATTATTTTCAAATAAGTCTGTTATTAAATTGTGGTGTGAGTTAATTATTTGAACATTTTCGGAGCAGAAATACCTTGCCCCTGAAAGGGTTAAATTAGATAAACGGGTTTTTAACCAGAAAATTCATTAAGAAGTATGCATCGTGAATTTATTTCATAATATTTAGCACTGCATATTTTCTTAACTTGTTAGACGGAATTTCTGGTTTGAATGTGTTTGTTCAGCCGTAAAAAGGCGTAGTAGTTGGCAGCCATGGATTAATAATGTTTTGAATTGCAACTCACGCAACTCAGTAACTTTAAATTTTAAATTAGTTTTTTATTGTCATTTACTTCGGAAATGGCTTTAATTTAAAAAAAAAGGGGTTATAAAAAGTGGTGTCAATCGAATAAATTCCTGTAAAGGATGCTTGCCCCAAGGAGAAGAACTTTCACCGTTTAACTCTAGAACTACCGTGAGCCGTTATTTTGACAGCTGTTATATGAATATGATTCGGTACAATCCAAAACTTTGATTAAGAAATAAGTTTAAAAGATACAAAGAAGAAGGAACAGAAAGTTAAATAGTAAAGTTAAACTGTCTTAAATCAAAATAAAAGTGCGAAATATTTTTATGAAACTTGACTCAAATTCCTGGTGGTTCTAGCGTTAAAGACTAAAATTCAAATTTTACAAAAGTTTACAGTCGATAAGGTTTTAAAATGCACCCAACACACAAACTAGTAAGTCTGATATTTTGAGAGTCAGTTCATGAATTTTCTCTCTAGTTTTGTGAAACTCAAAAAAGTATATTTTTTATCTTCGAAGATTACATGTTAGAAGAAGAAGAACAAGTTTCAATGCTTCATTTGGCAGAAGTCCATTTCAAAAAGGAAAAAAATAAGTATGAATGAAAGTATTTAAAATGACAGTTTCATTTTTTTTTTTTCATTTCTTTAAAGAAACGCTATCTAAAATTACAAGTGCAACGTAAAAGCTACATTTAATCCATATTATAACACATCTAGCGTATGTATATCTTTATCTTAATTTTCTTAACAGAATTTCTCGCCTTATTTAAAGCAGAAAAAAAAATTAGAATTTTTGTGGTTATAAATTTAACCCTTTCCGGGGCAGGATACTTGTATTCAAAAAATGTTGAAATAATTGATTGATACCAGTATTTACAAGATAATTTATTTGTAAAGTAATAATTGTGCATTTTATAAAGGTAAAATTTTCTTTAAAAAATTCGGGTGCCAATGTGGCAATTAGGGATTAAAATTATGCCGTGACGGAATCACCGCCCTTCAAAGGGTTAACTCTATACGACGGCGAATGGTAATTCAGATCGCTGTCAAATGAATATAATTGGGTTGAAACCAGAAATTTCTTTGTAAAGTAAAGCTTTTAGGGTACAAAAAATAATAATAATAATAATAATAATAATAATAATAATAATAATAATAACTTACCAATTTACAATAAAAATTCTGGTGTGAAATATTTTTATAAAATTTTAGTACATTTCCCCGTTTTTTTAGTGTTTAACAAGAGGGTTCCAAATCCTGTGATTTGCATTTTAAATAGAAAATTTCCCGCTTAAAATAGTGACGCAATTCTCCTTGGAAATTTCAAAGCATTCGCGCATCTTTATACAGATCTAACGAAATTCTTATATAAAAAAATGTATTGCATGCAGTCGAGTACCTTTGATTTTTGTGAAATTAATGCAGAGTTCGTACGCATCAGGGTATGCAGGCGATTTTAAGTATTTTAATACCAGAAATTTTTTTAAGCACTGGTCACTATATGTTGAAGATAGATCCCCCCCCCCCTTTAAATAAGGCAAATATTACTTTGCATAGTTCTGATAAAAAGTCCTTGAAGCGCATGAACCATGTAATGCTGAAAAATCCTACCAATTTAATAGTTGAACAATATAGATCATTTTTACTAAATATAAAATACCACAATCTGTTTTTTATTATTATGTGGTTATTACGCACAATCAGAAAAGATTCATAGGTGCCGACTTCATGGAAGCAAATACTCAGGAGCTTCACTCAAGCGTTCGGTATCACTAAATTTAAAAGGAATTTTATCTTATTTAATCACAGTAAATAATTAAGACAAAAATAACTTTTAACCCTTTGCGGCGCAGAGCAAATTCATTGTTTATGTGTTAAAATTAATGACTGACACCGAAATTTGAAAACAACTTTATTTGTAAATAAGAAAAAACTGTATTGTGAGCATTCAAAAAACCGAATTTTTTTTAAAGCCTAAATTCCAGTGCCAATGTGGCGCTTGAGAATTAAAATTAAGTACCACCGCGCCGCAAGGGGTAAAAATATTATTGGGAGTTTGCCTATTTGTTCTCGCAGTCAACGTTCAATCGGAGCCTATGAAAAGGGTTGTCAGCTTGCCTTCTTCTTCTTTTTTTTTTTTTTTTATTCAGAAGTTCCAAAACACTTAATTTTACCTTATGTAATCAGGAAGGTCCTATCATTAAATAGAACAAAAATTACTATTAAGAGTTTCTGGTGTAATATGAGATCAAAAAAGAAACCTGGAATAGAAGAAAGTTAAACTTATTGTCATCATATACATTCTATTTCATTATTAAAACTTTTTTACGGTTTTAAAATTTGTATTAAAATAATGTAAGATGAAATTTTCATTGGACGTGTCTTGTTTTGAGCAAAACATGTTGATATGGTAAGATATGTAAATTCTGTCATCGGCAAAGTACGTATTTTTGCCACATTTTGAAACATGAAATGAATGACTACATTTTACTCATTGGTTCTAGCAATGGAGTTATAAATAAAAAGAAGAAAAATACCACGTATTGTCTACCAGTTGTGAAAAAAATAAATGTTACAAAATAGCGGCTGTTTTTTTTTTTTTTTTTTTTTTTTTTTTTTTTTAATTGGATAATATTTTTTTTATTACTGCCAAGGTACACTTCTACTAGCAAAAATGAATATCATTTTTCGCAATTACTTATGACTGAAATTATGCATTACTAACGAGTTTAAATATGGAGAAAATTTGTGTTTAAACTTACTGGTAAAAGTATGCTACGACGATAATCAGCCCTAACAAAACGATTAAAGCTGAAGCTTCACTATTCTAATATGTCAGTTCAGGATATCTCAGTTTCTCTTTATTGACAGTTCCATGAGCGGTAATCAATATTGCATGTGTTGCCACTAATTATATATTAATTAAGGCAAAAACAAGGGGAATTTTACCTCTTCAAAAGAGTGGTGCCAATCAATAAATCTAAATTTTTAAAAAACGTCACACTGGAACGCTGAATCCCTGCGAAAGTGGTTACAGTTGAAGCTTCACAATTTTAAGGATATGAGACTGCTTTTTTTGTTAGTGGTTATATTAACTACCGTAACTGGCACTGATATTTTCTGACTTCAGGCAAATAAAGTAAATTGTAATGTCTGTGCGAATAAAAGTCACATTATCAAGGTTCGCACACTCCTTAGAATTTCCAAGACCACTATTAAAAATAAGAAAATTTACATTTAATTTCTAAACCACAACATTCGTGAGCCCCACCTTCATTCACAGATTTTGCGACATTTTTGTGCAGTAAAACACTTCGAAAATATTCTTAAAATTTAGTGTTAAAACTGTGCGAATCTTGATTATCTATTTACAATTCTTGAAGTTTTGAAAAAGTAACTGGTTTTCAGGAGATACTCTATCCGTTCACTATCATTGAGTTTTTGAAATTTAGTCTTTTTTAATCATATAACATTTTACGATACAAAATACAAAAGTACTATCAGTAATGCGATGAAATACCCCTTGAGGACACGCTACCTATTTGAACAAAAATTCAGATTCAGCTTGGAGTGAAAATGCTGTTTTATATTACTTCACATAAAATTGCGAACCAAAATTCAATATAATATCTGTCTTACACAGGGGTGCAAAAATCTAGGCGCCAGCAGGCAGTTTCTCACCACAAAATTTATTTAGTTTTTCTTCGTCTAATATTTCGTGTAAAATTCCTGCTAGAATGCTATTAAATTTTGAGCAAAAAAAACTTTAAAATTTTAGTGGTGTGAGACTACCCTCTGGCGCCTAGATTTTTGCACCCCTGGTCTTACACATAATGATCACATCTCTTATTTTATCGCCACATTAACTATCCGGCGCAAAGTAAATCTGAAATAATTAACTTTACCATAATTTATCAATGAGTTTATGGTACAATACTAACCAATGAACCAATGCATGGATGCTGGAAATCCCTACTGAAGTCGCTTTGCTTCAGTTTACCTTCAGTCAAAGTCGATGAGCCGATATGTCTTAATGCATAAAATTCGGCAAAATATATGGAATTTCAGCGAAATTCTATTGGATTGGTCGAATGAGCCAGAGGATATATGAGGAGCCCAGAAGCCAAGGGTACAAGTAACAAAATGTCGATTTGGAGTAAATTGAGTTTAAAGATAATTGATGTTAAATGGGGACATCAATAACAATTGACTAAATTGAAATAGGAAACATCTGCTTGTTGCATTCTAATCTTTGAACTCTCATTTCAATAACTGTTAAAAAATAGAGTACAATTTTCTTTAAATGTATAATTAATCAATATTGTTTGTTTTTGGAAAAAAGTGGTTTATAACTCCCCAAATAATCAGAAAATGACCTATATTTCTTTACCTGAAATGAAAAAAGCATATTTCCAGATACCCTGTGCACTTAACTCAATTTTTTCAATTTTGTCACTTATACCCCTTGGCTTCTGGGGTCCTCATATAATACTAAATTGCTTCTTTTTCAGGTATGTGATAAAAGAAAAATTTTAATTAAATATTATTGGTGCCAGTTAAATTAAAATTAGATGTCCTTTTTTAGGGACAACGCGCCGGAAAGGGTTAAACCATTCGAGGGCGTTTGTTCTTTTTTGACCACTTAATTTTAATTCCTAAATGCTACATTGGACCTAGAATATTTGAATGGAAAAATTTCATTTTATTGTGTATGGAAACAAAATCTTTTCCTTATTTTGAAATAAATTTATTTCCAATTTCTGGTGTCAACCACTCATTTCAGCATTTTATGAATGCAAGTATCTTGCCCCTGAAAGAGTTAAAAGAACATTCTTTAGAATATTTATGCAAATTTACACAATGATAAAGCTCTGTACAAATTAAAAATAACGACAGTCTTTTCCTTAATTAAGAAAATGAAATATTCTCCGTCGTTTACATTTTTAATCTTCCTTAGTGAATATTCAAAAACACAGTTCAGCACATTTTTTTCTCCATGTGACCTTGTTTAAAGAAAGCTTTTCGTTTTTTTCAAGCAACATTCTGCTAAATATGTACACGTGTCTAATTTTAAACGTTATCGATTTCGACCCTGACCTTGCTTTAGTAATTTGCTTCGAGGCAATCAATACCATGATGTTATGTCAAACTCAATTTACATAATTGGTTCGTTTAACACAGCTTTAAAACATGTTTAGGTTTACTATTTCTTCGCATAAATGCGAAACTACTTATGACATGGATTTAGATTTTTATGACTTAAATTTTTCTGTCTGCTTAGAGCTACAGTGAAGGGTAAATAGGATTTAGAAATTCCTGTCTGCCTTTCTATGCATTAATTATCGTATAATTAAAATAATAAAAAAGTCACACTTACCTTTTAACATTAAACGTACTTGTATTTAACATTTTATATTTTGATTTTTATATCTGTCTATATCTTTACTAATTTTTTCTAGTAATTAATATTTCATAGTTTATATGAATTTTTATTTATCCTTACACAGCCTCACTGTGATGTATATTTGTTTCAATCAATTAACTTTTCAACAAATAAATTCAGTTCCGAACCACTACTAATATCTTAACCCCTTGAGGGGCGGTGGTTTCATAGATATACCACTTAATTTTAATTCCCAAACGCCACATTCGCACCAGAATTTTGTTAAAGAAAATTACGGTTTATTGAATGCGTGAAGTACAGTGTTTTCATATTCAAAAATAAAGTTGTTTTCAAATTCCGGTGTCAGTCATTAATTTCAATACTTAAGCAATGAATTTGCCCTGCCCCGCAAAGGGTTAACCCTTGCCACTCCGTAGTCTCCGCTGTGGAGACATCATCTTTCCTTCCAAAATTTGTTTTTGGCACCAGTAATAAAAGGAAATAAAATTTTCCTTATTTAATCACAGAATTTTTGAAATTGTCTACTTCAAAGAAAGTTCCGTTAAAAAAGTGGTGCTAATCAAATAAGATTTGGGTAGGAGGCACCGGAGTCCGAAGGGTTAATAAAAATATTTGACTTATGTTATCTCAGAAGTTTGCTATTCAATAAAGATAAGAGTTTCTCGTTAAATCGTGGCATATTTAACCCTGCTTTGCTCCATTTGGCTTTCCGTACAGCTAATGCTGTTATTGAAGGAAAATTCAAACCGTTTTTAGGTGCGTTCGTAATTATATAATACGTAGCACCTATAGTGGTCGTTCAGTCCGTCCGTCTGTCCGTCCGCATATAACAACGCAAAAACTACCCAACCGAATCGTTTGAAATTTAAAATACATAATTATTGCATAATTTTGTCGAGTCATTTCAAATTTTATGAAACTCGGATGCATAGATCAATTACAGGGGCAATCAAAAGTATTCCATTACATTACGGTCAATGGGGAAAAAAGTTTCAAATGCATTTTAATTGTTTGAAATTTAAAATACGCAATTATTACATAATTATGTCGAGTTATTTCAAATATTTTGATAATCGTGTGCATAGATCAATTACAGGGGCAATCAAAAGTATTCAATTACATTATGGTCAATTAGGAAAAAGTTTCAAATATATTCTATACGTTTGAAATTTAAAATCTATACATTTAAAGCACCTGGCTGTTTTTTTAGTCATCAGCCCTGAACTTCCTACTGGCCCGATTTTGATAATTATTTTTTTAAATGAAAGCTGTTTATGTGTAGATGTGCCCATTCTGGCTAATTTTTAATTTATTTCAATTTTTATATTTTATTTTTAATTTTAAAAGCTTTTTCGTGACATTTCTTCAAAACAGTGGCAACAGGTTAAGCTTTTCTCACTATAATAAAAATTTATTTTGTTTTATTCCTTTTCACCAATCAGGATCTTGATCTCATCGGTGAATGTGTAATTGCATTTCAAAGGAAAAAAAATAATGGTTTTCGTAAAATTTAATCCTAATAAAATGATTGCACATAATTATTCACTAATCGCTGTACAATACACAGATTATTTACTGTGTGATATTATTAAGTATTATGTAAATAAAATAACAGAATATAAACTTTTATAAAATATAATATCTAAAGCGAAATTTTGTCGATGGAGAAAATGTCGTCATTGAGAAAACAGATAAGTTTGTTCCATGAATATAATATACATTGTTATAGTTGTTTCAGTGATGATGTCATATTCACTGACTTTTATTCCTGCATCTAAATAAACTGAACTTCTATTTATTTAAAGGTCCGCGATGTGCACGAATGAAAATATTTCTATATATTGCGCCATTTCCATTTAATTACAATAAATATTTTATGAAACTAAGGGATTTTTAAATAACTGCATAAATCACGCTTTTATTTCTGGAAAGGATGAGTGTTTCAGAAGGTGTAAATGATGTCATATTAGAAAAAATAATCCTGTGATATAACGGTATTACGATATTTCTATTTTACATAATATCAAAAATTAATTAAAATCATTTTGTTGTATTAAGTTATTATTTAAAATAAAAATAAATAAAATGTTTTCTGCTTATCAACAACAAACACAAAAATTTTGTTTTTTTTTATAACAAAGATATCGTTTTTCTTTTCGTTGTCATGACAATAAAATTAATTTTGACAAGTTCATGGAGGCTACAAACCAATAAATAAATTAAATTTATTGCAAATACTATAAATGTTTAGTGGATTGGTTATGCAGTTTAATTCCCTGTTTCTATAATAATTAAAATATTTTATTAAAACTATAATTATTGTAGAGTTACCAAGAGATATTTAAATGGAGAAAAAATAAACTATGAAGATATTTTTGAATTCGTCTTCTGAGGTATTATATTAACTTAACCTAAACAATTTGGCATTTAAGTGATGTTTAATGTTTAGAAACCACATTAAAAAAAGATTTGTAGCTGAAGTTAAGTCCTACTTAATACTTTATGAGCTGCTTTCCTTATTTTTTATTATTTTCTGAAGTTTGTGTATCTTCATCATGAAAGATTATGTTATCCCTATTTTAAGAAGTGGCAATTGTTTATTTCGCTCTGTATATTATTGTGTATTATAAGACTGATATATATCACATGCAATGTATACTCTTTTCCGTCGAATTTCGACGGGTGCAGCTAGTACATAATTATTACATAATTTTGTCTAGTTATTTCAAATTTTATGAAAATTGGATGCATAGATCAATTACAGGGGCAATCAAAAGTATTCCATTACATTACGGTCAAAGGGGACAAAAGTTTCAAATGCATTTTAATCGTTTGAAATTTAAAATACGCAATTATTACATAATTATGTCGAGTTATTTCAAATATTTTGATAATCGTGCGCATAGATCAATTACAGGGGCAATCAAAATTATTCAATTACATTATGGTCAATGGGGAAAAAGTTTCAAATATATTCTATACTTTTGAAATTTAAAATACATAATTATTACATAATTTTGTCGAGTTATTTCAAATTTTATGAAAATCGGATGCATAGATCAATTACAGGGACAATCAAAATTATTCCGTTACATTGCGGTCAATGGGAAAAAATGTTTCAAATGCATTTTAATCGTGTTACACTCATGCGAACTTAATAAAATTTATATGCAACTATAAAGTACATATTATAATATACATCATACATAATTTGTGGTGCAAAGAACATTTGTTATTGATTTACAAGGCCACACAAAAGTATTCCATTACATAATGGTATAGGGAGAACATTGTTTGATGAGCGTTTTAATTGTAATTCACTGTTAACAATTTTATGAGATTGATATATGAAAGTAATATTTTTAAAACTTCGTTATCGTACGAACGCACCTAATTTGCTACGCTTCACGTGCAATTTCCAACTTGTTATATTCTGATTGCAGTGGTGGAAAGCTGACGCAGAGGTAGAGTATATTGACACCACAAATATTTTATTATATTCTTCAACTTAATTTTTAAAAAAAAGCAATTCGGTAAGTATTTTTCCATCAAATCGCAAATGTTTTGTAGAGAAGGCATTATGAGACATTTAAACAGATGGGGAAGCTAGTACAACCGAATGGAAACTATACTAATTTAATAAGTGTGCACTAAAATTTAAAAAAAATTCTGAAATTTTGTCAGCAAAGAAGCAAAAAAATACCGCCAAAATTTAGTGGTGCCAATAGGCTCGCCTCTAAGCTAGTTTTCCACCACTGATTTAATCGTATTATTTCAAAATAAATAAAATTAAATAATAATAATAATTAGGGATGAGATTTCTGTGTTTTTGCACACCTGTATTTTGTTAGAGAAAATGATTTTTCATTTAATCGGAATATTTTTGCGATTTAACAAAACATTTTCTCTAAAATAATACTGATGTTCAAAAACGTAGAAATATCATCCCTAAACAATAATAAATACACTTTGTAACAAGTTTCTTCGCAGATGCTGTTGAGATATATATATATAAAGCATTTTTTTAAAAAATGGTACAAGAAGAATTTTAAAATGTCATGTGAGTTGAGAAACATAACTTTTGGAACAAATTTTGACTGTCAGAAACAAACGCTTTATGTTCGTTAAAGACATTCTGACACTCTTTTCCTAATCTCCGGACATTGCTCCGGCTGACAATTCTTTTTTTTTTCTTCAATTTTTTTTTTCTAAAATAAAGTTTTTGAATAAGATAAAAAAGCATTTTGGTAAGTATTTTGCTTGAAATCGCAAATGTTTTATAGAGAAGACGTTATGAAACATTTAGACAGATAGGAAAAGCTTGTAGAACAGAATGGAAACTATATAATTTAATAAATGTATATTAAAATTTAATTCTTCTGTACTCCAATTTTCCTTCAAAATCGGTATGAACTTTTGAGAGAACCCAGTATAAATACTTAGACCGTAAAAAAGGGTCATTTTGCTTTATACCGGCATGAGTGTGATTTATGTTTAATATTTAACATCTTCAAACGGAAATCCTTATGATTTAATTTTTTCTATCTATCTGTTCTGTCATGCACTAACCATGATGATGGAGTTAAAAAATTACTTATATATTTTACATCCATTTTTGAATTTTATTTTTTAAAAAATGTTTATGATGTAGATTTTTTTCATCTGCATACTCATGAATCAATCATGGTATGAAAAAAGCCATATCGAAACTTTTTATTTTATTTTAATTGGACCGCAACACGTTTATAAAAAGGAAAAATTATCAATATCAAAAATAATAAGAAAACATACATAATATAAAACAAAGTTAATACTGTCCGCAGGCTTATACGTTTGTAGCGGATGAAATGTTTTTAACAGCAGTATTACAAAATAATAATCTATGTAGTAGATTTCTGTTACAAATGCTGTAGAAATAGTCCAGGAAGTTTAATGGTTAGAAATAATGCAATAAAATATTTTGTTGCACAGCTGCCAAATGATCCGCTTTTTGAATACCAGTATTTTCTTTTTAAAAAAATTTCGTTTTGATTATGCTTGAAAGCATTACAAAACTGTACCTTCAGTGGTTCATTTTAAAGCTAATGTTGTAGAAACGTACTTACCTTGAAACAGTATATTATAAAATATCAGTATTCAG
Organism: Maratus speculifer; assembly: GCA_964019185.1. Taxonomy (NCBI): domain Eukaryota; kingdom Metazoa; phylum Arthropoda; class Arachnida; order Araneae; family Salticidae; genus Maratus; species Maratus speculifer. Next base: position 229,605,301 of record OZ025300.1, read on the forward strand.
ACCGTTTGGTATCCCTGCTGTTGCTATTTTTTTTTCAAGATAAAAGCTCAGTGTTAAAGAAACAGCAATAGTTATATCATGAGTATAACTCCTAATATTACAGCAATATAGAATTTTAAATTTTTAAAAAAGAAAATATCAAGAATTTCTCTTATAAACCAATCTTTTGCTCAACAAAAAACGTTTTATTCTTTTTAATTGTATAAATACATAGTAGAGGCTTAATTAATTTTGAATGATGATTGATTAATGCTAAAGACATGTATTGTATATATCACTGTAGGACAATCAAGACAAAACGCAAAAAGAACTTTCGACAAAGAAAACGACTTTTAAGTTGTTCTAAGTATATAATTTTAAGTTATTTCTGAAAAACAGGACGTTTTTATTTTCCTATGAAATCATATAAACGAACATTGAAGTTAAATAATCCTTTTAACCCTTTCCAGTACAGTATGCCCGTCCTGGGATACCTAATTTTAATTCCAAACTTGCAAACGGCACCAGTAATATTTTACTGGAATTTTGCTTTTACAATAAAAGTTTAAATTAAGGATTTCAAAATATCTTAAAACATCGTTTGTGAATCAGGGTGTCAGTCGATAATTTCTCATGTTATTATAGATTTTGCCCGTGCCGGAAAGGGTTAAACAAAAGAAATTGTGTTTCTTTAATGTTGAATTCGCACCAGAAATTTCGAAAAATTTTGTTTCAATATAAGGAAAAAGCAATTTTTCAACATCTGTCCCTCAAACTTAGAAAAGTAACTTTTAATTATAATTTTCTTGAACAAATCTTGTAATTAGGTGGGGTAAAATGTATCCCACTGCCCCTCGAGGAATTGAATACTTTTTAATAAGCATGCTAATTACTGTATAAACATTAATTAATGATTATGTGTTTTAGACCGCAAATAAAATATTTCCGACCAAGCGTGGCCGGCGCACAGCCGGTTGAGTATTGCCGCTATAAATGATTGAAATAAAAGAATTGTTTTACATCATTTTTCATCCCTCTTTTGGCTACGTATGTTAGTGCTATCCTCGTCTACAGAAGGGGATTATTTGCAACATCTTTTGTCTGTTACATTTTATTTTATTGAATTTATATGGAAATATTTTTCGTTATTTTAAAATTCATACATAAATGTATGTTTTATTACTATGGCAGACAATGAGTGAAAAATAAGGCTCGTAATTTTAATTCTAAAAAGACCACGATGGGTTATTTTCACCGTACCAAATGAATACATTTTGGTTCGAACCAGAAACTTTTTTGTATGATAAGTTTAAAAGTAACGCTGGAGGAAAAGATAAACTGTTTCAATTAAAAATATGATGCGAATTATTTTTATAAGACCTAAATAGTTTTTTTTTTAAATCTTTGTAGTTTTAAGAAGTTTCCAAGATCCACTTAGCCCCTTCCAGTGCGGTGTGATATATTTTATCCTACCTAATTTGAAGCAAGATGTGAATAAAAAACTTTTCATTAAATTTTATTTGTGTAACTTTTCTAGAAAAAAGTTAAAATTAGTCTCCTTATTTTTAAAGAACATTTTTAGTAAATTCCGGTGTGAGTTCAACATTACAGAAACGTAATTACTTGGCCCGGAAAAACTTGACAATTATTTATGATAATCGGGAAAAAAGACAAAAAAGTTAATTACCAAGTTTTATACACAAGTTTCCTTTGATTTGTAACTATTAGTTAATATTTAAAGACCTTTCTTTCCACGCACGCGACTGTCTTACACTATTCTTATAACTGACCTTGAACTTGTCGATCTGAGATCAATAATATGTACCCGACATAGCTGCGTCGAACACCAAATTTTATCACTTACGCTTTGTTTCTTAGAATATCCTATTCATTCCTCAGTATCTTTTCAGAACGAAGCTCTTTATACTAGACATGGCTCCACTTTTAAAACTTAAACTAAGAAATATTTGTACTTACAAAAATAGATGGGTTTTATTTTTATCTTTACATTTTTATTTTGGCAATGGATAATGGTCTGGGTAGACACCATTATCTTATATTTCATAATGCGCTCTGTTGTATAGTCATTAGGGAAAATTAAAAAAGTCTCTTCTGTAATGGAAACCATGCTATTTGAATGATAGAAAAAATGGATATTTGGAGAAAATCAACACACATACAAAATTCGATTATAAATTTCCGTATTTACTTTAGAACTTTGTTTTAAAATAATTACCAATACCAGAAATATAATACTGTTAGTAATTTCTATATTTTTTATAACGATGATTATCTTAAGCAATAAATTTACTAGTTCGCGTAATTACTTCCATAGTTAAACCCTAATTTTTCTGTTTATACTTTATTATGCTACGTTTTTATCTTACTTTGACTCAAGTATTTACTTTTAATCCTTAAATTCTCGCTCCCATGATATTCTGGGGCTGTGTCTTTTATTCGGATTGTTTGATTTCCACTAGTTTTATAAATTAGTGTTATTATGGTAAATTTTACTTGCCAATAAATAAAATGAATATATATTTTTCAATATATATACTTAGTGGTTGCAGTATGCAATTTCAAACACCGTATTTTTAACACTAACTTAATGCGCCCATTAAAGGGCTAATTTTCAATCTTAATCTTTTAAATTTCATTAGAATTTTAATTTCCTTATATTTTTTATTTTTATTGTTACTTACTTTTAAATTCTTTAAAAGTACATTAAGAGCCCACAATAGTCACAGAAAAAGTACACAAAAAGACCCCGATGACCATGTAAAGTCTATGGGAGCGTTCTTTTCTAATATCTTGCTCAAATTTTAATATTTTTGCATGATTTTTTTGCACAAGATAGCTGAGGGCAATCCACAACCGGGCTAGTTTTTACTTTTTCGATTTTGGTTATATATTTTTTATATTACGATAGTTTCAGTTTCAGAACCGGTTTAAACCGGTTTCGAAAGTTAAAGTAATTTTTTAAAGAAAATCTGAAACAAAAATTGAAAAAGTAAAAACTAGCCCGGTTGTGGATTGCCCTCAGCTATCTTGTGCAAAAAAATCATGCAAAAATATTAAAATTTGAGCGAGATATTAGAAAAAACGCTCCCATAGACTTTACATGGTCATCTGGGTCTTTTTGAGTAATTTTTCTGTGACTATTGTGGGCTCTTAATTGAATTCCTAATGGCTCACGATAAAACAAGACGATTAATCAATAGGAAGGGTGTTAAGTTTTTTTCAATTACGAAGTCCCTCTTGCTACTTCACTGTACACCAATGATAAAAAAAATCGGAATGTGAAAAAAAAATCTGTAAATATTCTGACTCTTATTCACACGCACAAAAAAATCGAATATAACATTTCTGTATTTTCTGGAACTTTGTATTAAAATATGTATCTGCAAATCAAATATAATACCATTACAGGGGTGCAAAAATCTAAATGCTGGAAATTTAATAGCAATCTACCAAGAACTTTACACGAAGAAAAAATCAAGACAAAAGAAAAGAAAGAAATTAATTTAGTGGAGAGAGACTGCCTGCAAGTGCTTAGATTTTTGCACCTCTGTGCTGTTATGTATTTTTTGCTCAAATGTAGGAAAAACAGGAAGTTGACAGTTTTTGCAGCATTAAATGATGATTTTTTTAATCCACTGTTGTAGCTGTGGTAGCAATATATATCTATATACAGTCGAGTATCTCTACATCGAAATTCCATACATCGAATTTATCTATATAACGAATTTTTAGTAGGAACGGTTCCCTTTTCGCATGATTACATTATAAACAGTCTTTATATAGCTAAATATCTATCTCCATATAACGAATTTTTTCATAAATTGGTCATAAGAAACAGTTTTAAAAAGCTTCGAAATCATATGGAAACAATTTTCCATCACTTAATTTTGATTTATCGTCAGTGCTGAGTTATTTTTTATTTTCTTTTATTACTCCTCTCCTTGTTCTTTAAATCCAGCGAATTCGTCTCACTTCCCACACACCTTTCCACATCTTTCTCAAAACAGTGTCAATTGGATTTACACACATGTAAGAGAGGAATCAATGAGATGCACATAAGAGAGGCCTTCAAATGGAGGAAAATGTTAACTACAATTTTTCATTCCTTGGTAAAATTTGAGTATTTTTTTTTTTTTTTTGAGAGCGTAACAATTAAAAAAAAATACAGATTTCTTCGTCTGAAATTAATGCAAGTCTTCCTTATTCGATTTTCATTAAGCTTTCAAATAAATGTCTATTCTCTTTGTTGAAACAGCTTAAATAATTAAGAAATAAATTGTTATGTTAATATTTACTTTTAAACACTTCAAATTCTTAATTCAAAAGATCAAAAATAAAATTTGTTCAAATTTCACACATTAAATACGATTTTTAACATCATTCTCTATACACCAAATTTCTCTATATAACGAATTTTTTACTGGAACGGTGGATTTCGTTATATAGAGACTCGCCTGTATATATATATACATGATTTATCTATTCATAAATATTTTTATTCATTGTACCGTAATTCACCACGTATGCACCACGGCTTAGTTAAGTCTTTTTCATATTTGAAATTTTATTTTTAAAGGAGGAAGAAAAATAAATACTGAGCAAAATTGGGTCACATTTTATTTAAAACAAATTCTAGTAGGAAATCGAGTTGTCTAATTTGTGGCGCATAAGCCAGAAATTACTGTACTTTATAGATTTCTGGAATTTAAATTTCGGTTTTGTTCCTCTTTTAGTTTTCTTATAAATTTATTATAACAATTTACCAAGCATTTTTAATTTAATAATACATAATGCTCTACTCAAACAGAAAGTCAATCACTCAACGTAAGTTGTTATTTTCTTTATATTTTGGAATTTTGCTTTAGATTACATGTTTCCTAATATAAAACTCAATATTAATCTTATTGTGGTTTAATATTTCTTTCATGACTTTTTCCCCTTACTTATTTTGAAACTCCACTTTTCCCTTTTTAAGTGCGTTCGTTAGGGATGAGATTTCCGCTTTTTTGGCCACCAGTATAATTTTAGAGAAAATGTTGGTTTCTTCACAAAAATGCTCCGATTACATGATATAGCATATTCTCTAAAATTTTACTGGTGTGCAAAAAAGCAAAATCTCGTCCCTGGTTCGTAATTTTGTAAATACGTAGCTACTATAGTCGTCTTTCATCCCATCTGTCCAAATATAACAGAGTTAAAACTACGAAACTGAATTGCTTGCAAATTAAAATATAAATTTGTTGCATAGTTTTGTCGAGTTATTTCAAATTTTATGAAATTTGGATGCATAGTTTAATTATAGGGGTATTCAAAAGTACTCCGTTAACTTACGATCGATGAAAAAATTAGATTCAAGTGCATTTTAATGTTGTTACACTCTTTAGAATAGAATAAAACTGATATGCATCTACGAAGCACATACTAAAATGCATGTTCTGTACAATCAGTGGTACAATGAGTATTTTTTATTCATTTGCAGGACCATACAAAAGTATTCCATTATATAATGGTATAGTGGGAAACATTGTTTGGGGCGCTATTTAATTATATTAATTTATTTCACATTTTATGAAATTGATATACGTTACTGAGGTTTGTTATAAGTTATTTCCTTCATAAAAGAGAGCAGATAGTAACTACAGAGACACACAAAAGATTTCGAATACTATACTGAATCCAAAAAACTGTATACTACTACACCAAGATCTTCACTTTTAAAACTTCGTTACAGTATGAACGCACCTCACCATACACTGGGACGTACAATTTCCGACTTGTTTATTTTCCACTTTTATATAGAATTTAACCCCTTGCGGGGCGGTGGTTTCATAGATATACCACTTAATTTTAATTCCCAAACGCCACATTCGCACCGGAATTTTGTTAAAGAAAGTTACGGTTTATTGAATGCGTGAAGTATAGCGTTTTCTTGTTTATAAATAAAGTTGTTTTCAAATTCCGGTGTCAGTCATTAATTTCAATATTTAAGCAATGAATTTGCCCTGCCCCGCAAAGGGTTAAAACAGCAGGCAAGCCACAGCGCACTGTTAACCCTTTCCGGCGCACTACTCTTTAAAGTTGGAATTTAAAGGGAAAAAATTAGGCAATCTATTTAGGCCTAGAGGAGTACACAGGTATTGTTTTGTAAAGATTGCACTAACCATTTTAATTAAAAAGCTGTTGCCGAAGTGGTAACCTCCCATAAGCAAAGCATTGATAAGCTCAGTGAGAAGAGCATTGCTGTGAAGCGCGTATTACCGCAAAACATTTTACCTATTATTTAAAATCAGCTCTTCAGTAGAGTTTGATCTCTGTGGTGCTGCCATCTAGAACTCATAAGAAAGATTTAAAGTAGCCATTAGAGTAGTTTTTGAAATATTCATGGAGTTTTTGTGTCTCTAAACAGGGGAAACTTTAGGTGTTGCCGACCCGGCAACGCTGCGCGTTAAAGGGTTAATATATTATGTTCGAACTAGCATTTTGCTATTGTAAATTTAAAATTATATTTCTCTTGCAAATGTTGTCAAATATTTTGTTAAGGATTTCTGTCTCGATAAAGTGGTACCAGTTATAATTTAAAAAATAGTCGCCTGTGGCAACCCTGCAACAGGGGGTGTCAAATTGTGTCCCTCCGGATACCATTAATTTTGGTCGTTTTTTCTTTTGATTAAATAATTATTATTTACAAAAAATTATTATGTATAGAGATAAATTTATTTATATGGTGGCTTATATATCATTTTTAAATCATGTATTATACATTCATAATTTTTGTTAGTAAATCGCAATAGCTTATGATTGTTGTATATATACGTAGGGGTATCGTAAAACTTCAATTATAGGCGACTATTTTTATTTTTTATTCGCACCACTATTTAAAAAACATTTCATAATACAATGGCGCAAGTGTGGATGTCCAAGTGCCTGAATACAAGTAATTTTTTAACATTTTGATCGCCTTATCTTACCAGAAATTTTCCCGCTATGAATCAAGGAAAAAAACAAACCTTACAATATTACTGGGTTTTGGCACCCATCCTGGATACGCCAATAGAGTATATTTCTCTTGCAAATTTTCTCAAAGTGTATGGAAAATTTTTGTTCTTTAAAAATGTGATGCGTCGTAGCATTAAAAAAAACACGCTTGTAATTGAAACTTTACGATACCTCTATATATACACACACACCATATATATATTAAGAAAAGAGAAAATGTATTTACTAGTATTTTCTTAGTCCATTTTGTAGCAGAGTAAAATCTACCAATAAAACAGTCTTTTTATATATTTTTACTTACCACCGTACATTATCATATCATATACAGTCGAGTCTCTCTACATCGAAACTCCATACATCGAATTTCTCTATATAACGAATTTTTAGTAGGAACGATCCCCTTTTCTTATGATTACATTAAAAACAGTCTCCATATACCGAAATAGCTATCTTCATATAACGAATTTTCCCATAAAATATTCTTTATTTATCCAATTTTTAATAAGTTTCAAAATAACATGAAATGATTTTCCCATTGCTTATTCCTGATTTTTTGTCCAGAGCTGAGTTTTTTATATTACTTATCTACTTTGAATTTTTTTTGTTCTTTAAGGCCAACCAAATCACACTCCCCCCTTCCCACGCACATTTCATTAATGACAGTCTTCCTCCCAGTCTAAAATTACTGTAAGTTTTCCTTAAGATATTTTCTTTAAGATTTCAAATAAATGTCTGTTCTCTTTTTTGAAACTGTTTAAATAATTAAGAAATAGAATATTAGGTTGATATTTATATTTAAACATTTCAAATTCTTAATTAAACATATCAAAAATAATATTTGTTCCAAAATTTACACATTAAATAGGAATTTTAACGTCATAATCTATACAACGAATTTCTCTATATAACGAATTTTTTACTGGAACCATGAATTTCGTTATATAGAGACTCGACTGTATTTCTATTTCTCCTTGTTGCTTAAATGCAACATGTGTCTTCTAAGACAAATGAGAGGTCTGCATTTCCAAATGTCTGCCATTTGGCATTGATGGGTAAAGTCTCTTGCACTTGCCAAATAAGATATCTTTAGAGATGCAAATTTATAACCTCATAAAGAATTGTCGCATTTGAGAAACAGTGCCAGATAAATACAGTCGAGTCTCTATACAACGAAACTCCATACATCGAATTTCTCTACATAACGAATTTTTAGTAGGAACGGTCCCCTTTTCGCATGATTACATTAAAAACAGTCTCTATATAGCGAGATATCTATCTCCATATAACGAATTTTTTCATAAATTGGTCTTAATTTATTCAGTTTTCAAAAGCTTCGAAATCATATGGAATCAATTTTCCATCACTTATTTTTGATTTATCGTCAGTGCTGAGTTTTTTTTCTATTACGTATATATTACTTCTCTCTTTGTTCTTTAAATCCAACGAATTCATCCCACCTCTCACACACCTTTCAACATCCTTCTCAAAACAGTGTCAATTAGATTGATACACATGTAAGAGAGGAATCAATGAGAGGCACATAAGAGAGGCCTTCAAATGGAGGGAAATGTTAACTACAATTTTTCATTCCTTGCTAAGGTTTGAGCATTTTTTTTTCTTTGAGAGCGTAACAACTTTAAAATCACAACAGCAAAAGATTACAGATTTCTTCGCCTGAAATTAATGAAAGTCTTCCTTTTTTGATTTCCATTATATTAAGCTTTCAAATAAATGTCTGTTCTCTTTTTTGAAACAGCTTACATAATTAAGAAATAAAATGTTAGCTTAATATATACTTTTAAATATTTTGAATTCTTAATTCAAAACATCAAAAATAATATTTGTTCAAATTTCACACATTAAATACGATTTTTAGCATCATTCTCTATATATCGAATTTCTCTATATAACGAATTTTTTACTGGAACGGTGGATTTCGTTATATAGAGACTCGACTGTATTTGATGTGTAGAGAGTGGTGTGGTGAATATGCAGTTTTCTAACGAAATTTTCTTCCAAAAATTTTACAAAAGATTTCATACAGCTTTGTTTGCTACAAGAAATAGCAGTTAAAATAGTTTCTAGTCAAAAAAGAATAATAAAATTCATAAATAAGAAAAATACTGACTCGATTTATGTATCCATAACATGATGAGCTAATGTCTAAAATAAATTGGTACAATGGACATGGGTTTCTTCGTTTAATTTTTAAATTAACAGATAAAGACTTTTTTTTAACCTTTCAAATATTGGAAATTTAACACTCTAGTGCATGATTTTTCATTTTTCCTTTAAAAATTTATATTTGATTCCTTAGTGGGCATACATTAAAGGGAAAATAACGAAAAAATTATAACTCTTTTATCTTTTATTATTTTGGATTTTTAAAATGGTTGCGAAATGGCAACATCACGCATTAAGCATATTCTAAGAATATAGTGCGATACTTCTGTAATCTTTCTATATTGATTATTGAGAGGAAATTTGTATCACGAGATTCTGTCTCTTCTTATTATTTCAAGGCAAGAAATTACCTTTTTTATTTAATGACATACTTGTATTTCGACGCATGGTGCAGCTTTCGAGAAAAAATAGTGACCCTCGCCCCCCCCCCCCCACACACACACACACATACACTAACTCTGCCACCATTGCTTCTGAAAGAATCAAAACAAATTGAAATCTTTAACAGAAGTTTCCATAATCTTGTACGTCTAGCATCTTGCATATTTACAATAAATAAATAAATAAAATAAAATAAAATAAAATAAAAAATAAGATAAAAAGAAGTAAGAAAAAAAATATTATACCAAATGGATTTAAATTTTATATGAATATGGAAATTTTCTCACGTTTAATGTCTATTCTTCCTTTAAAACTTTCTTTTTTTAGCACTTTCCAACAAAGTTGAAAAGTGCTTATGCATTCGGTTTGTCTGGCCGTCTGTCCGTCTGGCCGCGCTCTAACTCCTGTAAATATACTCGGATTGCTATGAAATTTTTTTACGTTATTGAGGTTTACCCTAGCACGAACCCTATTGAAAATGAAGTATCTTCCATGATTAGTTTATCTACAGAGAGAATCAAAAGTTTCCCATTACATTACGGCCTATGGGGAAAAATCGTTAATATACTCGGATTGCCATGAAATTTTAGGACGTTATTGACGTTTACCCTAGCACGAATGCTATTGAAAATGAAGTTTCTATTATGATTAGTTTATCTACAGGGCGAATCAAAAGTTTTCCATTACATTACGGCCCATGGGGAAAAATCGTTAATATAATCGGATTGCCATGAAATTTTAGGACATTATTGACGTTTACCCTAGCACAAGTCTTATCGAAAATAACGTTTCTACCATGATTAGTTTATCTACAGGGCGAATCAAAAGTTTCCTATTACATTACGGCCTATGGGGAAAAATCGTTTCAAAGGAATTTTAAAGATGTTATACCCTGTCAAACATATTAAAATATGCATTCTATAAAATATAAGGTGAAAATGTAGCTATTATTCATTTACAGGGTCACACAAAAGAATTCCATTAGATAATGGTAAAAGGGGGATTTGTGTGTGACATATTTTAAATATATTAAGCTTTTTCAAGAATAATAAAATTGATATATGTCACTGAAGCTTAATATAAATTATACGCTACTGTCCTGCATAATATGAAATGCATAGCATTTACAGGGCCATACAAAAGATTTCAAATAATATATTCTTTCCGAAGTACCGTATATGTGTCCGATGATGGCTGATGGAGGGATGAAATGCATTTTAATTATGATATTTGCGTTTATATTTCGCTAAATATATGCCCATTATATGGTGTGTATAAATATTATAGTTGATATACAGGGCTACGCAAAAGAGCTCACCAACGTTACTGAATATGAGCGTAAATTATTTAAACGTAATTCTTAAATAAGCTATGCATTTTTACGCTGAGCTGCATTCAATTTACCGAGAAATATTTGCAGAATATAGATAAAGGGATATACAGGGTCACGCAAAGAATTCGGTACATGGACGCCTATGAATGATGATTTATGAGAATGTGATTTCAGTTGTTTTAAAAGTGTTTTAGTTTACAATAAATTTTAACCTAATGCTGACGTGTAATAAAGGTACAATGTAAACTACAGGGTTGAACAAAAGTATTCAAGTATGTTTCTATCTAATAGTATGGATTGCTGAAAAAGAAATTTCAAGCTACTGGGTATTTTCTTGCTAAGCTAAATTTTCCCATTATATGAACTGACATATGAAATACAGGGCTGTTTTAATGTACTGGAATACATATTTGGGTATATTTGGCTATACACTATTATTTTTCTAAATAACAAAGTTTTGTTAAAGATTTCATTAAGTGTTGGAAAGTGTTTCATAATCTATGCTTAACGCATGATTTTTCTTACTTGTCTATTTCTACTTTAAGCATAATTTTCTGTTTCGGAAGAAAATCAAAAAACTAAGTAAAACATGATGTTGTATTCTACCGCGAGGATTTATATTTTACTAAATACTTGAATACCATGAACGTGCTGGGATTTCGCACATAAAAGGGTTCTATTATGAATCCTTTTGATGACTAGGATTTCCTATAAAAATCGTTCTTAATACGGAGCAATATATGAGCTTATGTACTTTGAAAATGCTATTTCCTCAAGATAATAAAAAATCGCTGTCGGCTGGGCCTATAGGCGGAGGTAGATTTCGAAGAGTGCTCAATTCAACAAAAAAAAATATATGATTAGAGATAAACCCAGTTTAATAACCTCATTTGGCTGTTTATGAAAAATTTTTAATTTCATTTTTCTTCAAAAACTGGTTTTATCAGAATCATCTTAAGAAAAATTCAGCTCAAATGCCCGTTTTGACAACATATTTTGAAATAGATTCTGAATTTATTAAAAAAATCGACCAAAACAGTACATTATACAGCTCCTAAATAACAAAAAACTGTCAGTTGAATGCATTTGAGAAAAAAATTCAATTTAAAAATGAGTCATAAAATAACCTATTTGTTGTTTGAATACATAATTCTTTATTCATGATTGCTCGGAAAATTTTGTGCGAAATACTCGCTTTGACAGCATTTTAAAATATATATTCTATCTTTATCAAAAAAACTGGCCAATGTGTCACAGTATATAGTTCCTAAATAAGAGGATCTGTAAATTGGATGCGTTTGAGAGCGAAAATGGATTTTAAAACGAGTCATAAAAACGCAATTTGCTATGTGAAAACTTCCTTAAATTTTCAAATCGCAAAGACTTCGGGAAATTGTGTTCAAAATACCCTTTTTGGTAGACTTTTTAAAAATATATTCTGTCTTTATTGAAAAACCGATCAATGCATCACATTATATAGTTCCTAAATAAGAGGATCTGTAAATTGGATGCATTTGAGAGCAAAAATGGATTTAGAAACGAGTCAGAAAAAAACGCAGTTTATTATTTGAATACTTCCTTCAATTTTCAGTCCGGATGGCTTTCGGAAATTCTGTTCAAAATACCCTTTTTGGTAGCCTTTTTTGAAATATATTCTGTCTTTATCAGAAAATTGACCAATGCGTCACTTTATACAGTTTCTAAATAAGAGGATCTACCATTTGGATGCGTTTAGAATCAAAAATGAATTTAAAAATGAGTCAGAATATAAACAGTTTGGATTTGAGGTTTTTTCGCCAACTCCTAATTTTGTTTAATTTCTTTTTTGCTATACGAATTGATCCTATGAAAAACTTGTCAATATAAAAGTTGTAGATATTGTTGAGAAAATGTAAAATAAATTTAATCAGATTTGATATCTTAAAAATTGACGGAGTTATGGATTTTTCTCTTTTTTCAGCGCCCTTTTTCTTTTCGTTTTTAATTTTTTTCATCGGTAAAAGTTGGTCCTATCAAAAACTTGTAAATACAAAAGTTTTAGATAATTTTAAGAACATTTACAAAAAATTTAGTTGGACTTGATATCTTGAAAATTGACGAAGTTATGAATTTTTCTCTCTCAAAATCCCTGTTTTTTTCGCCCCTTAAGCCCATTTCTAAATTTATCAAAAATCTGTCATGCATATACTTTTGGCCCATTTTTAAGAAGTAATATAAACTTTAAACCGATTCGATATCTACTTTAATTAAGAAATTATGGCGTTTTTTCGGTTTTCACAAAAACGCCCCCTATTCCGACCCCCTTGGTCCGATTTTGTCCATTGACGAACTTAGCCAAGATTTTATCCCCTTTGAGTTTATGTACAAGTTTGGTGGAGATTGGTGAAAAATTATAGAAGTTATCGTGTCCATAAAAAAGTGAGATATATAGATAGATAGATTAGATAGATAGATATATAAACTGGTGCGATTGCAATAGGTAGTATTTCTTACGAAATCTACCTAAAAGCTATGTTCTCATAGTTTATTGCCTTTTTTCGTACACGAAGTAAAATAGTTTTATTATAATATGTTTTACAACATGTTTTTAAACATCTCTTTAATAGATAAGAGGTTAGTTTCGTGTCACTGTTACAAATAATAGTTTGTTATAATAAACTTATTACTTCCATATTTTATATTTTTATAAAATGATACTTTCTTCTGATACTCAAAATTTCTAAAAAACTTTAAAATTGAAAAAAAAAGCTGTATAATTGAATATGATTTGCGAATAGCATTGTTACGAAAAAAGTTTTTTTTCCTTTTGTGGTACAGTAAATAACAAGTGGGTAAATGTGATCGCAGATCGCACAGAGGGTTTCGTTTATTATCTCCTTCAAAATACTTTATCATTAAATTAATAAAGGAAAAACAGTTTTTCAGCGCTATTTCGGCTTTTCTTCGCCAATCGCGCCAACCAGAACAGAATATATATTTTTTCCTCTAAATGCTGCCTTAACCCATCAGAGACGAACGACACGTATACGTGCCGCAAAAATTCTTAAGAATCCTTGTTTATTCCCACCGGTAAAACTATACTGTAAAATTTACCTTCTTCAATCTGAGCATTTTCTCGATTTAACAAGAAACAAAGTTCTGTTTTTTAAGACTGGTGACAAAACATTAAAAATTTCGTAAAAGGCTCCCGTCGCAAGGGGGGGTCACCCCTTGAGGGGCGGCGGTATATATTATATACCACCTACGATTGATGAAGATTCACACCAGAAAAATTTTATTAAATTTCCCTTTTCTAACTTTGTTGGAAAACAGTCGTGAAATTGCTTTCCCTCTTTTTGATATAACTTTTTTACAAATTTCCGGTGGGAGTTCAGAATTACTCGAACGCAATTGCTTGCCCCTCAAAGGGTTAATCGCAATGATTTATTGATTTCTCTATCAGAATCTGCAGACTCAGTAAAGCTGCCTAAGTATATAAAATTATGGATAAAAGTAAAATATTGCAAAGCTTAGCATAAATTTAAGGGAGACAAAACTGGTCATCAGAGGCGGCTAATTATTTAAATGAATAAGAATTTATTAAATAAATTAAATATTTCACGTCGCGTGTCAAAATAGATCATAATTAGGATGAAAAAAAAATAAGTATGTGATTTATTTAAACCAATAATTTATCTTGCATACATAAAATTTCATTTAAATTTGCTTGCAACAATTAGAAGAAATGAAATTTCAATTTTGAAATTTATGCTACTGCAAATTTTTAAACTTGTAAAAATCGCACATTTTAAAATTTTACACCATCGTATAGGGAAAAAAATGTACTTTTAAATGCAGTTTGTTTGAAATCTGTACCTCGATTTATTTTTGAGATAGTAATTTTTTTTTTGTAGTTTTAATACCAATTTTGTAATTGTGGCAACAGAAGTACTCTATTTTTTCTAAAAGTGAAAGAAGTGGAGTAATTAGAAGAAAGAAAACAACAAAAAAAACATAAACTGATGATATTAAAATTAATATTTTATAAAAATAACTAGCAGGTTGTGCCCGGTGCGATGGGACTGGTGACTAACATCACATTGGAATGAAATGTTAGCAAAAAATAATGAATAAAATTTAGTGGTGAGACACTGCCGCTGGCGCATAGGTTTTCACACACCAGGCTTAACCCCTTAGGGATAAGCGACCGGTATACGCGTCGGATAAAGTGCTCAGAATCCTTGTTTATTCTCACCACTAAAATTTTATTCTAAAATTTGCCTTATTTAATGCGAGCAATTTCTCAATTCAACAAGGCAAAAATGTCTGTTTTGAAGAACCTGTGGTAAGAGATTTAAAATTTAGTAAAACAGGCTTGTCCCGAATAAGATAAATAGTTAATTTTAACCAGAATAATGCAGATATCCGAAATTAAACTTTTAGTTTTAACCTTATATTTTCTGACTGGTCTACATATTTTCAGTATAAAAAAAAAAAACATTTTCGTTTATAGAGAGCGTTGTAAATAGTATTTAACTATGAAAACTTTTATATAAACACCAGGACCAAGTAAATTCAATTTTCTTTTCCGCATATTCTTCCTTCCATTATATCTTTTTTACAGCGAGCGTATGAAAGAGAGTGAAAAAATAAGTTTCACGCTTGCGTGTTTTCTAGATAATAAAGAACAAGGAGAAACATTATTTTGGAGGAAAATTAATGTGTCGAAAAGAAAAACCACGTTTCACTGGCATAATTGGATTAGTATAACTGTGTATAAGTTTAAACCATTGATAACTACGTGTTTAAATTTAATACTGCTTCTATTTCCAGTGTGAAAAAAAATGTAAATATATCTTTTTTTGTTCTTGAATTGTTAATTGTAGAGTAGAAAACCAGTGTGGGGGGTCATTTGTTTTGAAGGATTAGTATATTAAAGTAACATAGATAAAACAAATTTTCCGATTGGTGAAATGTTTTGTTTTTGTAACCGAAGCTGCCATTTCCTTTTTATCCAGAAATTCCGAATTCATACGAGTAATTCTCAATGGTATTTTTTTTAGGTGCGCTCGTCATTGTGCAATTATGCAGCGCGTATAGCAGTCGTTCAGTTTGTCCGTCTGTCTGTCCGTCCACATGTAATAGAGCAAAAACTACCCTACTGATTCGTTTGTGATTTAAAATATATGATTCTTGCATAATTTTGTCGAGTCATTTCAAATTTTGTGAAAATCGGATGTAAAGTTCAATTACAGGGACAATCAAAAGTATTCCGTTATATTGCGATCAATAAGAAAAAATAGTTTCAAGTGCATTTTAATTGTGTTATACTCTTTCGATCATAATAAAATTATATGCATCTATGAAGTATACACTAAAACATACATTCTGTACAATCTGTAGTGTAAAGAATATTTGTTATTAATTTACAGGGTCACACAAAAGTATTGGTATGGTATAGAGGTATAATTGGCAGGTAATAATTGGAGGTATAATGGTACAGAGACAAAATTTAGCAATTTGTCACACCCTTGGCTTAAGAGTTTAATTTTAATCAGAATAACGCTGTTATCCGAAATTCAAGTTACATTTTTAACCATATGTTTGCTGACTAACTTACATATTTTCTGTGAAAAAAACATTTTCTTTTATACAGATCGTTGTAAATCGTGTTTAACAACGAAAACTTTTATATAAACACAAGCATCGAGAAAATTCAATTTTCTTGTCTTCATATACTTCCATTATATTTTTTTTTACAGCGTATGAAAAAAAACTGAAAAAAAAGTTTCACGCTTGCGTGTTTCTAGGTAATAAAGAACAAGCAGAAACATTTTTTGGAGGAATATCAATGTGTCGAAAAGAAAAAACACGTTTCACTGGCATAATTGGATTAGTAGAACTGTGTATGAGTTTAAACCATTCATGACTGCGTGTTTGAATTTAATACAACCACTATTTCGTATGTGAAAAAAATTTTTTTTTCTTGAATTGTTAATTGTAAAATAGACAAAAAGTGTGAAGGTCACTTATTTAGAAGGATTAGTATATTAAACGAGCATTAATTAAACAAATTTTCCGATTGGTGAAATGTTTACTTTTGTAGCCAAAGCTGAAATTTCCTTTTTGTCCTGAATTTATGAATTCATATGAGTAATTCTGAATGTTATATTTTTAGGTGCGTTCGTGATTGTGTAATTATGTAGCAGCTACAGTCATCCTTCAGTCCGTCCGTCTGTCTGGCCGTTCGCATATAAAAGAGCAAAAACTACCTTACTGATTCGTTTGTGATTTAAAATACATTATTTTTGCTTAATTTCGTCGAATCATTTTAAATTTTGTGAAAATTGGGTGTAAAGTTCAATTACAGGGACAATCAAAGTTATTCTGTTATCTTGCGATCAATAGGAAAAATAGTTTCAAGTGCATTTTAATTGTGTTATACTCTTTCGACCATAATAAAATTTATATGCATCTATGACGTATACACTAAAACATGCATTCTGTACAATCTCTAGTGTAAAGAATATTTGTTATTAATTTACAGGGTCACAAAAAAGTATTCCATTACATAATGGTATAGAAGAAAACATTTAGCATAGATTTTCACACACTTGGCTTAAGAGTTTAATTTTAATCAGAATAATGCTGTTATCCGAAATTAAACTTACAGTTTTAACTATATGTTTCTGATTAACCTACATATTTACAGTGAAAAAGACATTTTCGTTTATAGAGAGCGTTGTAAATAGTGTTTAATAATGAAAACTTTTATATAAACACCAGCACCAAGTAAATTCAGTTTTCTCTTCTTCATATACTTCCTTCCATTATATCTTTTTTACAGCGTATGAAAGAGACTGAAAAAAAAGTTTCACGTTTGCCTGTTTCAAGATAATAAAGAACAAGCAGAAACATTTTTTTGGAGGAAAATTAATGTGTCGAAAAGGAAAACCACGTTTCACAGGCCTAATTGGATTACTAGAACTGTGTATGAGTTTAAACCATTCATGACTGCGTGTTTAAATTTAATACTGCCGCTATTTCCAGTGTGAAAAAAAAAATATATAAACTTTTTTTTCCCCTTGCTTTTGAATTATTAAGTGTAAAATAGAAATGCAATATGAAGGTCGTAATTTGTTTTGAAGAATTAGCATATTAAACAAGCATTGATTAAACAAATTGAACGAAAAAATGATATTTGAAATGTTTCGCTTTTGCAGTTGAAGCTGCAACCGAAGGATTCCCTTTTTTTTTCAAAAATTCCGAATTATACGACGGTAGTTCTGAATGGTAATTTTTTAGGTGCGTTCGTATTTATGTAATTACGTAGCACCTATAGTCGTCGTTCCGTCTGCATATAACAGAGCAAAAACTATCCAGCTGAATCGTTTATAGATTAAAATATATGTTTGTTGTAAAATTTTGGCGAGTTGTTTATAATTTCGTGAAAATAGTATGTATAGTTTAAATACAGGGACAATCAAAAGATTGAGCGTTATATTACGACGTATTTCCATGACAACTTGTTGTGTAAGTCACATTTTTAGTAACTGCTAAAATGTTGGCCACAGTTATTTTCGAAAGGTTTACATGGTCTTATTCAATTAATGAAATAGCTCTGATAAAATAGGTCACATTTTTCAGTTCTAAAATACTGGTATCGAAACTCATAGTGTGTGACTTACACGACATGTCCTCATGGAATTACCCTACGAAAAGGCCGCAAAAACGCTTAAGAATCTTTGTTTATTCCCACCAGTAAATTTTTACTGTGAAATTTGTCATATTTAATCGGAGCGCTGTCTCAAATTAATAAGGCACAAATTTCTGTTTTTAAAATCCGGCAGCAAGTCATTAAAAATTTCGTAAAAGGCTCCCGTCGCGAAGGGGTTAAACTCATGTATGCATAGATGCCAACTTTCAACTGATCTTCCGTAATGTATGGATTAATTTAATTCAGGTAAACTTCATTTCGAACCAGGAAACATATTTCATGAATCTTTATTTATTCAATCTTAGGCTTCTAAGTGGAATGAATCTAATTTCATTTCTTTGAAAAAATTCTGGTTCGAAATTCATTAAACCTGGGTAAAATTAACGGACGTATTACGGAAGATTAATGACAGGTTGGCATCTATGTGTATGTTTTTCCAAATGGAGTCTTAAATACAAAGACACATTCTAAATTGAGACAATGTTACAAAAATGACTACATTTTACTTTTTTTCTTATAAACAGATTATTTTTAGCAGTGTGTATGCATTATTAATTTCATTACCTAAAGCACAAATAATCACTTAATCTGCGAGTTTCTCTTGCTATCGATTGGCTGAAGTTTATAGATAGTTCCTTCTCATCCTCTTTCCTATCCGCTTCGACCTTTACTTTGATTTATTCCTCTTCTTCTTATCACGGCACGTCTCGCCGGCTCCTAGAGCATTTTTATTTTTACCAATTCACACACTTTTTTATTACTGTCGTCAGATTAGCTGATTATTCATGTATGAATAAATTTCGTCTTAATTCTGGTTATGTTCGGTTTCTTCATTTGGATTTATCACTCACGAACTGTAAAATCCATTAACATGCGACAATTGATTCTGCTCTTAAAGACATTTTGTTTCAGTTATTTATTTTAAATATTTGTACGAGTATTTTTATTTACCGCTTCATCAAAGAAGTCAATTGTTTGATTCTTTAGAAATGTTGTGGAGCTTCACTGCCACCAGAATTCAGAAATAAATCGATTTGAAAAAAAAAATACTCCCTTCAATTTTGTTAGTTGTATTTTCAAAACAAAATATTTTATGAAAAATTCGGGTGTGAAACAATCAGTTTTTATCAGTAAATTTAAATGGGAAATATGTTTCCATTATTAGATAAAGACTTAATTTTCTATTATTTAACCCTTTTTATCACAGCGATCCTGCGTCCACCTAATTTCAATTCCAAGTTTACAATCACATAAATTCGGACTAGCTCTGATTATGTAAACCAAAAATTATTTTTCTTCACTACTCGTACAAAAACAAATTTTTCAAAGAAAGATGATACCGTGTCAGAGTCGAAGTTGAACTGCAAAAAATCAGACACAATTCTAAATCAACGTACATATACCCCTACTCTTCTGGATTTTGGTAACAACTTTTTTAATGTAACTCTGGGATTTTTATGCTCTTTGAAAGAAAAGAGCTATTCTTTATCACAATATCATCATTCCCAAAACTAGAACCTATACACTCTCAGATGAACAGCATTGACTACACTTGATAATCGATATATAAATAAAAATACACATGCAAACAGTGGCGCAGCTAGGATGGAGTCAAAATGTTCTAAAAATCATATATTTTAAAATAACATTCTTATCTGATCCGATAATTTTGTGTAATTAACCCTTTTCGGGGCAGGGCAAATTCATTTCTTAAGTATTGAAATTAATGACTGACACCGGAATTTGAAAATAACTTTATTTATAAATAAAAAAAAAAACACTATATTTCACGCATTCAATAAACCGTAATTTTCTCTAACGAAATTCTGGTGCGAATGTGGCGTTTGGGAATTAAAATTAAGTGGTATATCTATGAAACCACCGCACAAGACAAGCAAAATTGAGTTAAACAAGACGAGCAAAATTTAATGGTTTTAATACACACCTTCAATACGATCTTTTTGCACCGCATTTTTATAAGGAAATCTTATTTTTCTTTTAGATTTTTCTTACAAATTTCTAGACACGTACCTATAACGGGAATGTAGTAAAAACCTACCGCAAAAAATTTCCTTGCATATACTTTCATTCAAAAAATAAAATAGTGGTATCCATGAACTACTGGTTCTTGGATCTGCAACTGCTTGCAAAAAATTCACAACATCACCGAAGATTTTCCGGTTATATGCAATTTCCTCGCACATCTAATTATCATAAACTTGCAAATTACACGCGATAATCAAATTCATTACATATTGTGTGAAACTTAAAAAGGATCGAATAGGGTTGTCATTCAAGCACTGATGTTAGAAACTGAATTACTTGTTAAGCTTTCTTTAATTTCAAAATTCCGAATTCAAACCAGAAATTCCAAAAATAGAATTTTCACTTTATGTAGTAGCATAAAGTAAAGCAAAATTACCTATTTGAACAGAATTCCAGATTTAATTATTCTGGTATAATTCGAAAAATTTTAATTAGAAAACAGTCAAATCGGTAACCCTGATTGATATGGCAAGAAATACGATCACAATCAAAACTCATTCTACCGCTAGAGCACCTTCCCATTTGACAGTAACAATGCATACACTCTAGCAAATGTTAGCTATGTTAGCTATACAAACATAATATGTAGAACGAGAAAATAGCATGAAAAATGTATTAACACTTCACACATATTTAAAAAGATTCCTAGTTGCTTGTTTGTTTATTTGTTGTTGGTGTTTGTTTATTTGTGAACTTAATGAATAATTAAGTTTTGTATAGATACCATGATTTCTACTTGAAAATAATAAGTTTCTGGAACAATATAACTATGTAAAAATTTTTGAAAGAACAAAATCAATTTTAATAGTATTGTTTATTTCTACTGCAAATTCAGGAAATATTTCTCTGATACTTAAATTTCTGTCATCATAGTTTCTTTAATACGAATCTTAATTGGGGAAAAGTTGAAATTTGATGAATCGTATAGTTATAAATTTATTTCTGTGATTTTTTTATTCGAAGAAATTAGGTTTTTCTTTAAAATTTACCCTTATTAAATACATATTTTTAAAAAATTTAAAAAAAAGTCCTTAACCACTTAAGTGAGTCTTTTATTTTATGTAATAAATTGAAAATATGATATAAGCAATTCTTTAAAAATAATGTTCGTAATATTCAGTCTAAAATTTTCTGCCATTAAATAGTATGAAACTGTAATTAAAGAAATTATTGGTACCAATAAGCTTTAAATAGTGGAACTCCTCTTGCCTCTACGTTATACGGGCACATGAGCTAATTGATTAATAAAATAATTACATTAAGGATTTAATTAAGGAATTTCGAAGTGTGAAGGTTGCATTCACCTCTTTTTACGAATTATAATTTTCGAATTATTTAAGATGTGATCAATTTATTAAACAAGGTAAAAATTAATATTTGGAAAACGTGGTATCCATTGACTGGGATAGTTGTCCCACGTCCCAGTGCGATGATTAGGCTCTGAGTATGTTTTAAATGAAATAACATGGTATTGCTTCAGCAATTTCTTAATTTCTGCCACTAGAATTTTCTGAATACTTTTGACATATTTTATTTCATTCATTGCCTGTACTAGATCAGGGTCACGATAGTAAAGTTAGAAAGTGCCAAAATTACAACTTAAAATACTCTCCGAAATAATAAATAAGTTCCCATTTCTTTTGGAGGCAATTGACCTATTTTAGAAGTATTTCTTTACTTCCGATGGCAACAATGTGAACTGGTTAAAACATTCTTATTCTATTCAAGTTAGTTGTTAATTTCTTCTTAACGTCAAATACTGTACTAGATAAAGTTGTTGTTTCTTAACCACTTAACTGATCAATATTTAAAAAAAAAACTTTCAAATAATGCCTATTTTTTCATGTATTTTACAGAATTTTTAATCTTTTACCACTGGTTTTTCAAAGCAGAAATTTTTGCCTAATTGAATTGCTAAAATGCTTCGATTAAGAAATACAAAATATACAATAAAATCTAACTGGTGAGAATAATAAATTATGAATGGAATATCTATGCTCGTACGTTATACGGACAAATCATGTTTGGCAAAAACACGTTGCCCGTACATCGTACGGGCAAAACAGGGACGCGGTGTCAAACTATAACATTTAGTTTTCATATCAAAAATTTGTTACAAGTTAGCTTTCTTATTTTACCCTTTGACCATTGGCGACGCAGAGAATTTCCATTGCGAAAATTTTAAAAAGAATGATTAATACCAGAATTTGCGTACAAATTCATTTTAAAATAAGAAAAAAGCTATTTTTCCCATGCATAAAAAACTAGGAATATTTATATCAGAATTCTGGTGTCAATGTGGCATTTGGGAATCGTGCTGGGTGTTCCATGTAATGAAACACTGAACACAAGAGGTTAAATGCACGATTTTTTATTTTGTTTCGAAAAAATAAAAGATGATTTTGAGGAAGTTTAAATACACAAAAAATGAAAAAAAAAATCAGAGGTACATTTTTTTTTTATAATACATTAACCTTTTCTCATGTTGCACATTTCCAATACAAATAGAAATTTCTGCCCTTACTATAATTTACCTATATTATGATTATTACAGGCTTGTGAAATTTTAAATGCTTTTTCAAACAAAGAATGGATGTTCAAATGCTGTTTCAAACAAAGATAAAAGTATTTTTTTTTAATTAACATCATACAACTCATAAATAGAGTTGTCAAATCTGGAGTATTTTTTATTCAGAAATTGTGAATAGCATCAGAAAATTTATAATAATAATTTTAATTGATATTATCCGTAAGAACTTTCTAAAATGACTATTAAAATTTTCAGTAGAGAATTTAAATTTTGCAAACGATAGCTTTGTAAATGACGTATAAATACGAGAACGGTCTGTATAGCACTCAACCCTGAGATCTTTCAGTGGAACCCTGTATAGCTTGTTAACACTTAATATGAATGCTCAAACTTCCAAGTTGCACCAGAAAGTTTTTAGTACAATTTCAACCTTGTAAAAAACGATTTCAATTGTTTTATAAATTTGTTCATGTTTTGTGGTTTTAATTAATTATTTGAACATTTCTGGAGTCAAATACTTTACCTTTGAAAAGGTTAAATGCATAGTAATATATGTCTGCATGACTTTTTATTTAATTTTTAATACGTTTAGCTCTTAGCAACCACTGTATTTATATCGAAATATTAACTCTCTGAAATTTACAAAAATACTCTACTAAATAAAGTGAAATATTTATCTTAAAATTTCCTTCGTATGAGAATAAAAAGCACAATTATAAAATAATGTTTCACGCATATAAAGACTATACAAATTATATTTCAAGGTACTTGCTACATGGATGAAACTGTATTACAATATTTGTATCGTAATTTCGAATTGCCTGACTACTTTTGGTACATTTTACCCCATTCATTCCTTTAAGTGCCTGGATCAGGGTCACGAACGCAGAACGTGCCAAGATTTCATCTGGAAAATCTTCTCCGGAAAAAATAAATAATTACTCATTTCTTCCGGAAGAATCTTTTGTAGAATTATTTCGTTGGTGTAGATAGAAACAATACGTATAGGTGAAGCCATTTTTATCTGACTCAGATATTTTGGATGATGATTTTCCAAATGCTGTCAAAAAATGTGCGAATTACTTTATAATTTCCTAAGCGAAAATGTTTGTTTGTAACACCATAAATTTTTGATTCTTTCATATATTCTTTTGTCTGAATCTAATCTAATAAATAAGTTACTTTTAGATAAATATCTGAGCTTTTTTAAAAATGGACTTTTAAAATGCGGTCGTGCTACGCATTGTAACTTATGGTACTGCTGTAACTAGGTTTTAATTTTTGATAACTTTCAGTTTTGCCCCTTTTTAACGAAACATTTCATCAAATTAATTGCAATTTCTACGTATCAGGAGAATATGTTTTTATTTATCTGATTTAAATTATTATTTTTTCTGGTTAAAAAAAAAAATTAAAACTTAATATTAAGGGGACTGTCAAAACAGTCCTCAAAAGGTGAAAGTAGGATTTATTTGAGACTTTTTGTTAATATTAACGAAAATTAAAAAATACATTGACTATGTAAACCTTTTTAAGCAAATAATGTCTATAATCAAGGTTCGCACACTCATTGGAATTTCCAAGGACTCTGGCACCACTATCAAAAATAAAAAAATTTTCATTTAATTCTTAAACCACAACATTCGTAAACCCAACCTTCATTCATAAATTTTACGATATTTTTTCGGTAGTGAAACACTTCGAAAATATTCTTAAATTTTTGTGGTAGAACTGTGCGAACCCTGATAATTTACACATTACTAGTTAAATGGCCATTCATAACGGCTATAGAGATTATGTTTGAGTAGACAAAGTGTGTCAAACTGTGGCTTGCTTTGTATCACTAAAATTTTATAGTTATAATTTCTTTATTTAATCAGCGTATCGCAAGAATTCAAGAATATCGATTACTTCTGTAAAGAAAAATGCACGGCGGGCGGGATATTTTGCTATTTCCTGAATCATGACACATTAAATTAACATCACATTTCCAACAATTGAAATGTAATGCACCACGAGCGAACCAAAAAACCCTCAACGATATTCATTGCGTAGAGAGAAATCTGTTTTCTATATTGCTGTATAATAATAGTGGTATGAACCTATTTTTAAATATGTTTAATTATTTCTAATTAATAAAGCTATTTCTTTTCCGTTTCCAGTGCTCGCAATAATTTATACTGAGATTAGGTAGGATAAAATATATCCCACCGCTCTTCAAGGAGTTAAATCATGCATTGGTCAAAACTTTTATAGACGCATTTCATTTTGATATGTTTATGAACACGCCTTCAAAATTTGATTCTTTCCTTTTAACAGTCTCAAATATTAATGTAGAAAAATCATTTCAATATTAAGGAAACAGGAAACTAGCATTATATATAATTTTTCCTTTTTGCTTCTAGGCAATCTTGATCATGGATCAATGAATAAAGAGGAACAGGCAATCTACAGTATGGTGAATCTTTAATTGGATTTATTCCGCAGAGGCTGATTAACCCTTTAACGTTCATTGGTTTCACTACGAAACCACAAAATTTTAATTCCGATATGCAACAACAATGCCGGAATTTTTATCTAAAAATATCCATTTTATTATGTATGTGAAAAATCACATTACCATATTTACAAATATATCTGTTAGCAATTACCGGTGTCCATCATTTATTTCAACATCTTAGCAATGAAAATGCTTTGATCGTTAAAGGGTTAAAACAATTTACCTACATAATATACCAGACCTAAAAATAGTGAACACTGTGTGCGAAAGGGATGTACTTTTAAAAATATCTGCTTTGGTAGATCCGGGTTCAAATTCTGATTTAGACGAACTGTCTGTTTCAAAGCTCCCATTATTTGAATCTTCTGACAACATCTGTATTATAGAGCAGAAAAATAATTGAGGTTCCATCTTGCAGTTTCTTTCATCTTCTATTTCTTCCTTGAACATGATGATGAATGATTGCGTTTCCATTGATTTCTGCCCCACATTTAATATTGTTCCAAAATTTTTGTCAAGGTATGTTGAGGTTTATCACCAAATATGTGACTCTGAATGCATCTAAAAACAGAGAATAAAAGAGTGAGGAACATGATAAAGACAAAAGAGAGAAACCGACGAAAGAACCATACAATATTTACAGTTTTGTTCACTTATACGCGAAAAGGCAATAGAAATAGCCTAATTCAAAATACATTTAACTTTTAAATAATGCATTATCAGAGCTTATTTAAACATTTCATACACTAAGGGCTATTTCCATGAGTACTTGTAGTGTAAGTCACATGCTACGATTTTTGGCTATCAGTATTCTAGAACAAAAAAAATGTGATTAATTTTATTGGACATTCTCATTAATTGAATAAGGCCAAGCAGACTTTTTGAAAATAACGGTGGCTAACAAGCATAGAAATTAATAAGTTATGTGACTTACACTACAGAACCCATGGAATTAGCCCTAAGATGACATTTCAAGCAAATTAAGTTAAAATATATTTTCTTTAACATTAAAAAAAATTTTTGCTAAAAATGTTCATTTGGGCAAGATTTTAAGCGATTTGCGACAAATGAAGGAATTGTCTAGAAAATCTCAAGTTTTCTTGTCTGAATTTAGTGAAACCAGTGGCAACTTTTCCACACTACCCATTATCAAAAATCGAAAAAAGTGTTTTTCGGCCCATCTTACTGTGTAACAGGTATACAAATAAGCGATTTCATTCACCTCAACTTAAGGTTATTTCCAAAAATAAATAAATGTAAAATTTTCTTTACAATAAAATGCAACACATGTATCGTAAAATGCTCATTCGTAATCGATAAAAAATTCATATATCTTATGTTTAAACATGATATTAAATGCCAATAAAATATTTATACATTAATTGTTATAATAATGCTACATGATAATGCATGGTTTTAGATTTAAAAAAATGAATATATATTCATTATTGTATTCATTCATTTATTTATAAAAATCAATATTATATTTCTATTTTTATTATAAAAAAAATTAGTCTATTAATATTATGGCATCATTCAATGATCTTTTTCGAATAAAAACTATGTTTGCAATGATGCAAAACAAATATGTATAAATGTCGCCACACTTAGCAATTACATTCACCTCAACTCAAAGTTATTCCCAAAAATAAATAAATGTAAACTTTTCTTTACAGTGAAACGTAACGCACAAATCATGAAACATTCACCCCCAATCGACAAAGAAAAATCTTTTATATACCTTGTGGTAATACAAAATATTGAATTCTAGTAAGATATTTCTACATTTATAATATTACTACATATAGTAAAAATAAAGAATGCTTTTTAGGGAATTGAACCAATTTAGATGTACGTGACATCGTTTATTCACGTGTCACGACGACTTTTAGCTTTTAACCAGAGCACAATGCATATGTTAGGGCTAGTTGCCAGGTAATAGAGGTAGCCGTAATGGAGTTATCGTAGACAACTGTGTATGGGAATTTTTTCTGTTTCGAGATAGTTCATAAATGACATTGACGTAGTATTGTAATACTAATTCATCATGAATCCTATCGCTTTACCATTAATCATCATCAATATTCATTAAAAATTCATTTTCTTAGTTTTTCAGTTAGAAATATTCATTAACTGCTTAAGATCTGGTTGGTAAATTTCTTAAAAATTCCAAATATCATCTTGGAACCAGTATTTTGCAAAGAAAAAAAATTGGTTTACGATATACACCGGGGGGGGGGGGGATGGTTTAAACATTTTTCAAATAAATTTAATTGAATATTTCGGTATCAATGTGACATTTCAATATTACAATTAACTGGTAGGAAATTCAGCCATCAGAGCTTAAAGAGTTAAACTCCCATTGTCTGTTTTTATATTACATTTTTTTCGGGGTGGAGGGGGGGATTAACAGACCTATTTTCATATCACTGAAATGCTATTGCATCATTAACCCTTTGAAGGGCGATCGGATAAAATATATCCCACTTAATTTTAATTGTAAAATTTCACATTGACAACAGAATTCTGAAATGAAAATTTAAATTTTTATCAAGAACGTAAAAAAAAGGCTTTTATCTATTTTGAAAATAATTTTTTTTTTAATTCTGGTGTCATTCAATTATTTTATAAATAGTAGTATTTTGCCTCTCAAAGGGTTAACGCATTACACTCGTAGATCCAGTCTGACTTGACATCACCTTTATTTGCAAATTTTGTTCTTGTCGCCAGTTGTAATGGAAAATAAAATAGGCCTTATTTAAGAGGATTTGTGAAATTATGTAATTGAAAGTATCTTCTTTTGGAAAAGTGGTGCCGACCAAATAAAATATATTCTAGAGAAACCGGATTCGACATACTTAATCCTGCAATTAACCCTTGGCACTCCGTTGTCTTCGCTGCGGAGACATCACCTTTTCTTCCAAAAATTCTTTTTGGCACCAGTAATAAGGGAAAATGAAATTTTCCTTATTTAATCAGAGAATTTTTTGAAATTATCTACCTCAAGGAAAGTTCTTTAAAAAAAGCGGTGCAAATCGAATAAAATTTATGTAAGAGAATCCGAATGGTTAAACTGTAAACCCTTAACGATTAAAGAAGTTAGTTATTTCTTTAAAAAATTAATGATATCCGACGTGGCACAGTTAGCTATACAGTAGAACCCCGCCAATTCGGACCCCTTTAATCCGGATCTCCGGATAATTCGGATCGGTTGTGTCTTTTTTTTTTTTTTTTTTTTTCAAGTTTGAGAAGCGATTGGCTAATTTCCATAACATTAACTTGTTTCATCGTCGTATTCTGAATAAAAAAAAACTTTTTCTGAAATCTTTTCGGAAGAATTAAGCAAAGTAAACATTTTTACTTTCTGTAAATATTCAATAAGTTTAACATAAGGATGAAATCTTCCGTATGTTTTATTTTATTTCATTTTTTCTCATTCTCCGGATAATCCGGATTTTCGATAATCCGGATTGGGTCCTGTCCCAATTAATCCGAATTATCGGGGTTTTACTGTACTTGTTTTATAATTTCTAAAATTATGCTGAAACAACCTGTATATATAGAGTAAATAACAATGTTAGTAAAATATGCTACTTTTAGTCTACTGTTCTTTTCAAAATCGTAAATGAATCAGAATTTTTTTAAAAGGATTATTTTTCTGTTGTTGTCACATCAAACGCCAAAAAACAAAAACTTTAAGACGTTTTCTCCAATCCAACGGAAATTTTAAAGCAGAAAAATAAATTCAGGTTTCCATTCCAGTGTTTTTTTAGTGGAAAAGTATAGGAAACATGAAAAAAGGATATTCTGAAATCTTTGGAGTTAAGCTTTTTATTGCTTGCAAGAATGTTTTAGTTTTTGAAATCAGAATTTTTGAAAGTAATTTTCTAAAAATTAAGATTTAAAAATTTTATTTTCCTTGAAGGTCAGCAATTCAATTTGGGATTTATTGTAAAAACATTTTCCTTCTAAACACTTTACAAAAATATAATATAATAATTTTATTGTAATCAGCAATGTTTGAAAATGATATTGTACAAAATTTTACCTCTAGATGAAAAAAGAAATGCATCTACAGCTACCAACTTTCCTAGTTTTTTCATGTCAAACCATAAGAAATTTATTTAGTAAAAGCATTTACGTTCGACTTATTTTCAAATGTTGTATTTATTTATTTTAGACTTTTTTTAAATGTCTGGTTCAAAATGTAACTATAAATAAAGAGTATGAGACATGTAACATAATGTCTACCAATTATGAGTGAATAACCGAGGAAGTTATCACACAATAGTGGCTGATTTTTTATACCAAATCAACAGTTTCTGATTACTGCCAAAGTAAACTTCCATCAGCAAAATTTGAAAAGAAAATTTGACCTTATTTTAGCGACTTATTTTTAGAAAACTTCTTTTACAAACATGGTAAAATGTTCTGTTGGGATATGGCCAGAATATTACAATAACTTTCTCTGATACTGACAGGATATTCTTTAAGTTGTCAGAATAGGGTGAAAACACGGGGTCTGAATACGACCAAAGTAAAATTTCACCAGTAAAAAGAAATATCTGTATTGCGCCATAATTATGACTGAAGTTATACAATAACAGGGTGTTTAAATTCGGAGGAATTTTCTATTCAAGTTTATTGGTATAAGTTTGCTCCGGTGGTAATGAGCCACTGCGAAACCAATTTCAGTTAAAGCTTCATCATTTTGAGGATATATCAGTTCCTCTTTATTCATAGTTTCACGGTTTCTGGAACTGAACTCGGGCGTCACTTGATTAGCGATTGCTCTCTCCGAGCCGTCCTCAAATGACGCCCAGGATTTCAAAATGATAAATTTTAATTCAAGTATGAATGCGTTGTAACTAACAATGAATTGCGCTTTAACCCTTTGCGGCGCAGGACAAATTCGTTGCTTAAGTGTTGAAATTAATGACTGACACCGGAATTTGAAAACAACTTTATTTGCAAATAAGAAAGCCCTATATTTCACGCATTCAATAAACAGTAATTTTTTTAAACAAAATTCCAGTGCGAATGTGGCGCTTGAGAATTAAAATTAAGTGGTATATCTATGAAACCACTGCGCTGCAAAGGGTTAAACCTTAACTGTAAAAATGCTATCACTGAGACTGTGTCTGTTAGGCCTATTGCGCCATATGGTATGTATAAATCACACACAATATTTAAAAAAAATTTCAGACTTTTAAAAAATTTTTAAACTGATTCTCTTTTATTTCGCGAATGTTAAGTGTTTATAATATACATCTAAACTATTGGCGAAACAAAGATGACATCCAAAGACCATCGATATCACTGTCCTAACCCATTAAAGCCAGTTGGTACTATATTGTACCAGAAAAGTTTTTAACTGCTTGTACACCAGTAAATTTAAATGGAAACATTATCTTTGTTTAATCGATAAAGCGAAACAAAATCGTGCTAAAGTGATTTTAATAAAAAAATTGCTATTTTAATAAAACTGGTGTAAAATGCAAGTTTTTCATTTTAAAGAGAAAAATAATCCTGGCTTTAATTGTTTAACCCTTTGCGGCGCAGGGCAAATTAAACTAAGTGTAAACTAAGTTAAATTAAACTAAAGTGTTGAAATTAACGACCGACACAGGAATTTGAAAACAACTTTATTTGCAAACAGGAAAAAAAACTACATTTCACGTACCAATAAACCGTAAATTATTTTACCAAAATTCCGGTACCAATGTGGCGTTTTGGAATTAAAATTAAGTGGTTTCATAAATATACCACCGCACCACAAGGGGTTAAGGAAATATTCTTCGGCTTATCTAATTGCATAATATTCACAAGATTAAAACAACTTTAAGGAAATAGGGGTATCCAGAGAAGTTGAACCCCACCTTGAATACTGATATCAAGAATTTTTATTCTAATACTTAAATATAAATGTAAGTATATTTAAAGTATAATAATATATACTTTATTTATATGTATTAAATTATAAATAAAAATGTTTAATATATAACATTGAAATGTATATCAAATTAGAAAAATAAAAGACTTCAGTCGACTATTTTTTTTTTAAGATTTCGTATGATTAAGCAGCTGAAATGGATTTAGGAAAGCTCAACGACTCTGCATAAAATAACCTCTGTTTTCTGATGATTAAAGAAAAAACTGCAAATATAGTAGTAGGTTATGTTTAAAAAACAACTCCATTTCTGAGCTAATGCATATAGAATTTACGCGCAATTTGCTAAATGATTCCTTCTAAGTCTTTTTCCACAAAGAATAACTGAATCTTAATCACAATAACACGAAACATGAAATTTTCGTCTTTTTCACCATCAAAAATATGTTAGAGCAATTTTCAGAATTTTGCTAAAGCAAACATTTTTCTGATAATTTTTTGTTTCTAGCGTCAAGCTGTGTATCTTCCTTCATTTAAAAGCATGTATCAATTTTCGGTGTGCCATCCATCTTAGTAACTGGCATTTTACTGTTGACAGTATTTTTTTCAAAAAATAATAAATTATAAAGAACACATTCGTAAAAGGTTAGAAAAAGTCCTTTTTATTTGTACACAGGATAAATTCGTTATCATAATAAATTGAGGGCTGAATAAAAATGCGTAATGTATAACATTTAAGTACATATTAACACTAGAACAACCATTAGGGGTCAAAATGAAGCTTTCCAGATTGATAGTAGTCGATTCGAACCAGAATTTTCTTCTTAAGATATGTTAAATGTATGCAGCACAAAAATAAACTAATTCAGTTAAATAGTTTAAAATTAAAATTCTGGTGAGAAATACTTTTTGTAAAACTTAAATAAAATACCCGGTGGTTCTAGTGTTAACCTTTTACAGGCCAAATTCAGATCCAGGCATATTTTAAATTATTTTTTGCACATCTTGCATTCTAATGCTTTAGTTAAGGAATATTAGTCATTAATATGGTGGATTTTTTTTTAATATATAATTTTCAGAATGTTCCAAATTGAAAACATTGATCACATCCGGCGGTCATTTTCTAGAAGTCATTGATCATTTTTATAATTTTCTGTACATTTCCCCATTAAATATAAGAATGTAACTCCTATTTAAAAAAAAAATTAAGTTATATAATTCGAAAAATCCATTTCAAAAAATCATTTTTATGTCTGATCATTTTCCAGTGGTCATTGGTCATTTTAATGATTTTTCTGTACATTTCCTCATTAACCCATTAACGCCCGAATTATTTTCTTCGCTGAAATTTAAATTTTGTATTTCCCACCACTTTTAAAATCAAATTAACTTTTATCTAAATTTATCGAGGATTCTGTCTCGTGAAAGAAGGTAGATATTTATCTTCATCTTTATTGGTGGAAAAACAGCTTTCTTGCTGTTTTTGTAACCGTCCTCAAAAGAGGACACTGGGCGTAAATGGGTTAATGATAGAAATTTAACTTCTATTTCAAAAAATCCAGTCATCTTTTTACTATTTCTGCTAATTTTTGCAAATCAATTTTGATTAAATTTAATTTTTTATAAATTTTTAAACTTATGTTCCTAATTAGAGACATTGGACTGTAAAAGGTTAAATTAGGAAAGTAAAACTTCAGCCGGTTATTTATGGTGGTAGTTTGTCTGTATTTGTTTTTTTAGCCGGACTCTGTATAGAAATGTAATATGTTTTTTAGGGTGATATATCATTAAAAGGCTGCCAGTCATTCATTTTCCAGAGTTCGCACAGTTCTACCACTAAATTTTAACAATATTTTCGAAATGTTTCATTGCAAAAAAAATAGCGTAAAATCTGTGAATGAAGGTGGGGATTACGAATGTTGTGATTTAAAAATTAAATGTAAATTTTCTTATTTTTTATAGTGGTGTCAGAGTCCTTGGAAATTCCAAGGAGTGTGTGAAACTTGATTTTCCGAATTCCCCTCCGTAATATTAAATCTATGGACGTTTGATGTATTGAATGTTGTAATGAATTTGATGTTTGATGTATGTTTTTGAAATATTCAAAATATCTCCTCAGAAAATTAATATATTTAACTTACAAATTTAGTGTTCTCTTCTTAAAGAATGTCCTTTTTATTGTTAGTTTTCAAAATAATTCTAAAATTTTTGCTTAATTCAATATTTTATGTTTTAACACTAGAACGCCGGAAAATTTTACAAGAGTTTTATAAAATATGTTTAAAACCAGAAAAATGATTTGAAACTATTTAGCTTATTTGTTTAGCTCATTTCATTGCAACCAATTTATAACTTATTTCTTATAGATTTTTCTGGTACGAATCGGCAATTAATCAAGTGATTAGTGTCGAATTGACACCTTCCCGGCTTTCTAGTGTTAAAAACTGACAAACGCGAGTAAAATTTTAACACCTCTCATTAATCCTTTCCGGCCCAGTCTGGGATACCTAATTTTAATTCCAAACTTGCAAACGGCACCAATAATATTTTAGTAACACTTTGCTTTTACAATAACAGCTTAAATTAAGGAATTTAAGATATCTAAAAAATTCTTTTCCAAATTCCGGTGTCATTCGATAATTTCTCATTTTACTACAGATTTTGCCCGTGCCAGAAAGGGTTAAGCCTAAAAGCCACATTAAGCACAAAATAAGCGTAGCTTTTAGAGATATTTTGAAAACTAAGAAAAAAATAGACATGAGTAAAGAAGAGAACACTGAAAAAAATAAAGAAAATATTAATTTCCAAAGAGATATTTTGAATATCAGGATGCATCAAACGCCCATAGACTTAATATTACTTGGGGGAGGGATTCGAAAATAGAGTGCACAGCAGCCTTAAGCGTCAAAAATAGATTTATTAGAGCTCAGCGACTCTGTATGAAACAGCACCTGTTTTCTGATGATAAAACAGCGAGCTTTATATGTAACATTTCTTTCTTTTTTTTCTTAAAATAAAGAACTTCATTAGTGAGCTAATGCTTTTAGCATTTACGAGCAGTTTTCTAAATGATTCTTTATAAGACCGTCTCTATAAAAAAGAATTGAATCTTAATCACAGTAGCACGAAATTTTTATATTATTCATGAAATTTTCCTCTTGCTTCACCAGTAAATGTTAGTTTTTAGAGCAGTTTCGAAAATTTTGCTAGAGTAAAGGTTTTTCTGTTTATTTATTTTTTTATTATTTATTTATTTATTTATTTGAGGGGAGGACATTTTTTTCTAGTCTGTGTATCTTTTTTTTTAATATGTATCAAGTTTCGGTGTACCACTCCCATCTTAATAAATAGCATTTTTATGTTGAAAGAGTTTTAAATAAAAAATAAAAATATTTCGTGGACATCTTAAATAACAGTTAAAGACTTTTAACAAGTTTTAGTTAAGTTTACAAGTTTCAGTTTTTTTTCTGTTTAGTTAATATTTTATTTTTACAGATGTACAATTCTTTATTGTGATAAATTTAGTGATAAATAAAAACGTATAATAATTAATGTATGTCAAAGTACGAAAAAATGTACTTAAGTTCAATAATTCTAATTCGTCAAGATTTTTCTTCTTTCTAGTAGAGTTTTGTTAGGAAATTTCACAAAACCTTTGAGATTACGTATCATTAAGCGACCGAAAAAGATTTATCAAAGCTCAAAGACGGTGTATAAAATAGCATCTTTTTTCAGATGATTAAGGGAAAAGCTACACATGAGAATAGGCTGTGCTAAAAAAGAAAGCTCTCCATTAGTGAGGTTAATGTTTTTAGCGTTTACGTGTAATTTGCTAAACTCCTATAAGCCTTCTCCACAAAGAGAAATTAAACCTAGATCTCAATAATATGAAACTTCTGTATTATTCATGCAGTTTTTCTTTTGCGTCATTATAAGAAGTTTGTTGTTCGAATGGCCTCCACAATTTTTTCTTCATTTTTCTGTTCGTTTTTTATACATACACACACACAACCCCCCCATATACATGCACACACATACATACATACATACATACATACATATACATATATATATATATATATATATATTCAGCTCTGTGTGCCATGTGCCGTCCATCTTAATAAATACGTTCTCTTGTTGAAAGCGGTTTAGGTAAAAAATAAAAATGTGTCGTGGACACATTAAAAAAATGTTAAGCTTTATTATTTATACAGATGTACAATTCTTCATTATGATAAATTTAGTGATAAATAAAAATTCGTAATATACAGCAATCAAATGCTTGTCAAAGTAGGGGAAAAAAGGATTTCATTTCTATATTTGTAATTCGTCTAGATTTTTCCCTTTCTAGTAGGGTTTTGTTAGGAAATCTCAGAATAACTTTGAGATTACGCATTATTAAGCGACCTAAAAAGATTTATCAGAGGCTCTGTATAAAACAGCATCTCTTTTCAGCTGATTAGGAAATAAGCTACATATAAGAATAGGCTGTACTAAAAAAAGATCTTCGTTAGTGAGTTAATGTTTTTAGCGTTCACGTGTAACTTGCTAAACTCATGTAAGTCTTTCTCCCCCTAGAGTAATTGAACTTCAGTCTGAATAATATAAAACTTCTGTATTATTCATGCAGTTTTCGTCTTGCTTCTCCATAAAAAAATTGTTTTTCGAGCAGCCATCAGATTTTTCTGTTTGTTTTTAGTTCTTGATGATTTCCAATCAAATCTTTCTTTCTCTAAATATATATATTCAGTTCGGTGTGCCATCCATCTGAATACATGCGTTTTCTTGTTTCAAGCGGTTTAACTAAACAACAACAACAACAAAAAATGTGTCCTGGACAGATTAAATGAAGGATAAGTCTTTTTATTTATACAGATGTACAATTCTTTATCATGATAAATTTACTGATAAATAAGTATGTGTAACATATAAAATCGAAATAAATTAAGAAAAATGGACTTCAGCGTGTTCACTAAAATTCTAATACGTGTTTTTTTCTTTTTTAGTAGAATTTTGCTAAAAAATTAGTGTTGCTTTTTCAGATTATGCTTCATTAAGCAGCCAAAAACGATTTATAAAACATCATCTTACCTATTGTGTATAAAATAACGTCTGCTTTCTGATGATAAAAGAGCAAACTGCATATATAATAGTACGTTGTGTTTAAAAAACAACTCCATTACTCAACTAATTCTATTAGCGTTTACGTTAAATTTCCTAAATGATTCCTTCTAAGAGTTTTTCCCAACAAAGAATAACTGATTCTCAAACACAATGACACGAAACTTCTGTATTATTCATGCAGTTTTCGCTTTTTCCACCAATAAAAATGTATTGGTTGAACAGTTTTCAAAATTTTGCTAAAGCAAACAATTTTGAATTATTTTTTGTTTATAGCGTCAAGCTTTCTCTCTTTACTCTTACAGATGTACAATTCTTTATTATGTTAAATTTAAGGATAAATTAAAATATATACTATATAATATTAAAATGCATGTCAAAGTAGGAGAAAAAGGACTTCAATTCTATATTTCTTATTTGTCTATAATTTTTTTTTTTCGCTAGCAGGTTTATTTTAGGAAATTTCACAATACCTTTGAGATTACGCATCATTAAGCAACCAAAAACGATTTATCAAAGCTCAACGACTGTGTATAAAATAGCATCTCTTTTCAGAAGATTAAGATACTAGCTACAAATAAGAGTAGGCTGTGCAAAAAAAAGATCTCCATTAGTAAGTTAATGTTTTTGGCGTTCACGTGTAATTTGCTAAACTCCTGTAAGTCTTTTTCCCCATAGAGCAACTGAACCTCCGTTTGAATAACATGAAACTTCTGTATTATTCAGGCAGTTTTCGTCTTGCATCATTATAAGAAGTTTGTTGGTCAAACGGCCTTTTTTTTTTTTTTTTTTTTTTTTTTTTTTTTTTTTTTTTTTTTTTAATGTTTTTATTCCAAGCTCTGAATTTTTCATTTTTTAACCACCTAACTGATTAACATTTTTGAAAAAATCTTTCAAATAAAGCCTATGTTTTTCTTGTCTTATATAGGATTTTTAATCTTTTATTTTTTCAAAACAGAAATGTTTGTCGAATTGAATCGGAAACTGCTCGGATTAAATAACCAAAAATTTACAATAAAAATTTACTGCCAAATGATATCTTTTAAGATTTTCTTCACAAAGAATAACCGAATCTCAATCACAATAACACGAAACTTCTGTATTATTCATGCAGTTTTCGCTTTTTCCACCAGCAAAAATGTACTGTTAGAACTGTTTTCAGAATTTTACTAAAATAAACAATTTTTTTTTTTTTTTGTTTATAGCGTGAAGCTTTCTTTCCTTTTACAGATGTACAATTCTTTATTATGTAAATATAGGGATAAATAAAAATGTATACTATTTAATATTCAAATGCATGTCAAAGTAGGAGGGAAAAAATATCAATTCTATAGTTCTAATTTGTCTAGATTTTTTTTCTCTCTAGTAGGGTTTTGTTAGAAAATTTCAGAATACCTTTGATATTAAGCATCATTAAGCGACCGAAAAACATTTATCAAAGCTCAACGATTGTGCATAAAACAGCATCTCTTTTCAGAAGATTAAGATACTAGCTACAAATAAGAATAGTCTGTGCTAAAAAAAAGAAGTTCGAAATTAGTGTGGATAATGTTTTTATCGTTTACCTGTAATTTGCTAAACTCCTGTAAGTCTGTCTCCCCATAGAGTAACTGAACCTCAGTCTGAATAACATGAAACTTCTGTATTATTCAGGCAGTTTTCGTCTTCCTTAATCCTAGAAAGTTTGGTGTTCAAACGGGCACCAGAATTTTTTTTTTCCATTTTTGTTTTTTGGAGTCTTTACTCCAAGCTCTGAATCCTCCATTCTTTAACAACTTAACTGATCAATATTTTTGAAAAGATCTCTTAAATAATGCCTATTTATTTCATATCTTATACAGAATTTTTAATCTTTCATCACCGGTTTTTCAAATAAAAAAATTTTGGCTAATTGAATCAGACAAGAGTGCTCGGATTAAATAATGCAAAATTTAAAATGAAAATTTACTGGTGAGAATAATAAATCATAATCGGAATCTGTATGTCCGTACGTGGTACGGCAAATAATGAATGGTAAAAATACTTTGCTCGTACGGTCAAAGTGACGTACGGGCAAATAACGACGTACTTAAGCAAATTATGGTGTACGGGCAAATAAGGGAAGCGGTTAAGAAATATATTCAATTCTGCGTGTCATCCATCTTAATAAAATGCGTTTTCTTGTTGAAAACGGCTTAACGAGAAAATAAAAATGTGTCGTGGTCACACTGAATAAAAGTTAAACCTATCTGTTTATACAGATGTACAATTCTTTATCATGATAATTTTAGTGATAAATAAGTATGTGTAATATATAAAATTGAAATATGCCGAATTATGAAAAATGGACTTCAGCATGATCTCTACAATTCTAGTTTGTGTTTTTTCTTTTTCTTTCTTTCTTTTCCCTTTTTTAAAAAGTAGGATTTTATTAAGAAATTAAAGTTGCCTTTTCAGTTTACATATCATTAAGCAGTCAAAATCCATTTATTAAAAATCAACGATTGTGTATCAAATAAAGTTTGCTTCCTGATGATAAAAGATCAAACTGAATGTTTAATAGCATGTTGTGTTAAAAAAAAAAACAATACCATTAGTGAACTAATGCTTTTAGCGTTTGCGTTAACTTTGCTACATAATTCCTTCTAATTTTTTTCCATAAAGAATAACTGAATCTCAATCACAATAACACGAAACTTCTGTATTATTCATGCAGTTTTCGCTTTTTCCACCAGCAAAAATGTACTGTTAGAACAGTTTTCAGAATTTTGCTAAAGTAAACAATTTTGAATTATTTTTTTGTTTATAGCGTCAAGCTTTCTTTCTTTCTGTTTACAGATGTACAAATCTTTATTATGTTAAATATAGGGATAAATAAAAATGCATACTATTTAATATTCAAATACATGTCAAAGTAGGAGAAAAAGGACTTCAATTCTATAGTTCTAATTTGTCTATATTTTTTTTCTCTAGTAGGTTTATTTTAGGAAATTTTACAGTACCTAAGAGATTACGCATCATTAAGCGATCGAAAAAGATTTATCAAAGCTCAACGACTGTGCAAAAAATAGTACCTCTTTTCAGATGATTAAGATGCAAAGCTACACATGAGAATAGGCTAAGCTAAAAAAGGAAGATCTCCATTAGTGAGGCTAATCTTTTTAGCGTTTACGTGTAATTTGCTAAACTCCTGAAAATCTTTCTCTGGATACAGTAACTGAACCTCAGTCTAAATAACATGAAACTTCTGTATTATTCATGCACTTTTCGTCTTGCTTCATTATAAAAAGTTTGTTGTTGGAACTGTTTCCAGATTTTTTTTTTATTTTTCTGTTCGTTCTTGGTTTTTGGTATCTTTAATCAAAGTCCTAAATCTTCCTTTCTTTAAATACATATATTCAGTTCTGTGTGCCATCTTAATAAATGCTTTTTCTTGTTGAAAATGACATAGCTAAAAAATAAAAATGTGCATGGATACAACAAATAAAAGTTACGCCTTTTTATTTATACAGATGTACAATTTTTTTATCATGATAAATTTGGTGATAAATAAATATGCGTTAAAAACTCAAATGCATGCCAATTTTAAAAAAAATGGCTTCAGCCTATACCTCTAGCCTCCTGACTGCCGCTGGCTGATTTTTTCGCACACTGACCTGCAGGTTTCACTGCAGCATAAGCAATATTTAAATTAATATAATTCTACAAATAAAACCCAGTTTTGAAAAATTAAGTTAGGATTAATACTCTCAAAGATTATACAGCTATACATAATAACATATTTTGTATCAGGTTGGAAAAAAAATCTTTTTTTTAAATCTTTTTAATAAATTACAGAGAAAACAACATTACAATTTTACCCTTTTGCCAGGCAGTCAGGGGGCTAGACCTCTATATTTAAGAGCAGACTATAGTTCTTCTTCGTGTTTTTCTTTTGTTTTCTTTCTTTCTTTCTTTTTCTTTACTAGTAGGATTTTGTTAAGATATTAAAGTTGTTTTTTTAAGATTACGCATCATTAAGCATCCGGAATCAATTGATAAAATATCAACAATTGTGAATAAAATAACGTCTGCTTCCTGATGATAAAATAACAAACTGCATATATAAATAGTAAGCTGTGTTTAAAAAACAATATCATTAGTATGCTAATGATTTTTGTGTTTACGTGCAATTTTCTAAAATTCCTTCTAAATCATCTTTTTTCCACAAAGCATAACTGAATCTCAATCACAATACCACGGAACTTCTGTATTATTCATTAAATTTTCGTCTTTTTTCACCATTAAAAAAATGTTGTTAGAGCAGTTTTCAGAATTTTGCTAAAGTAAACATTTTTCTGATTATTTTTTGTTTCTAGCGTCAAGCTGTTTATCTTACTTTCTTGAAAAGCACATATCAAGTTTCGGTGTGCCATCCATCTTATTAAATGGCGTTTTCTTCTTAAAAGTTATTTTTTCAAAAAAAAAAAAAAAAAAAAAAAAAAAAATTACAAAATTCACTTTAACATGTTGACTATCGCAGCAATTTTTAGAAATCTAGCTTAAAATGATAATTTGTATTAATCACATTATGTTATTAAAAATTCACACCCATATGTTTCTAATATAAATACTAAAGTTGATTTCTATTGCAAATGTCGTTAATGGATGGGTCAAGCGTTTCTGTTTTTTAAAAGTGGCGCTGATTAGAAACAATAGAATTAACTCATTGACTGACGATTACGAGATAACTCGTAGTTGGCTTCTTAGAAAAAAACGCAACCTACGAGTTATCTCGTAGTCGACACTTGTTATAATAAATTGAGTGATAAATAAAAATACATAATGCATAGCATTTAAATGTATGTTAAATAAAAAAGGGACTTCTATATTATAGTTTTTGATCGTCTCTATTATTTTCTCTAGTCAGATTTTGTTAAGAAATATAACAATTTTTTTAAGTTTGATGTATCTTTATGCGATAGAAATATATTTATTACAGCTCATTGATTCTGTATAAAACAACAAACTACAAATGTAAAAGTAGCCTGTGTTTAAAAAACCCCATCAGTGATCTATTTCTTTTAAAGCGTTCACGAATATTTTTTTAAATGATTCTTTAGCGGAGTTCGTACAGATTAAATAACTTCCAGACTAAAAAATTCTGAAAAATACTATTTTCTTATGGAAAACCTCTATTTAAATAATTTGAAATTTCGTGTGTTTAATCTAGATTTATTTTTCTATAAAAAAAATACTGATACATAGTCTACAAACGCATACGGACCCTGTTTATATATCCTTCGCTACAAAAAAAGGAGTTGAATCTCAGTCATAGTAAAACGAAACTTTTATGTTATTCATGTTATTTTCTTCTGGCTTCACCATGAAAATTTACTGTTCAGGGATGAGATTTCCGCCTTTTTCTTGCACATCAGTATAATCTTAGAGCAGGGCGCGAAATCTCCACTCGTCAGCTCGCCACTGGCGAGTAAATATTTACCGTTGGCGAGTAAGTTTCGTGTTTTAAGGGTGTATTCCAATCCAAACTGCTTATTTTCTGATTTATTTTAAAATTCATTTTGGCTTTTAAAACCAACCGTCAATTTAAATTAACAACCGTCACCGCTAACAACCGTCAATTTAAATTAAATTTGTCATAAATATTTAATTTTCTTTGCAGGTGTGGGGGGGTGAAGTTGTTGTTTGAATGAATGTAAAATATTGGAGTGTAAAAATTTTAGTCTGGCGAGAACCTTTTAAGCTGAAATTTCATGCCCTGTCTTAGAGAATAGATTGATCTCTTAACTCGCAAAAATGTTCCGACTAAATAATATAGCATTTTCTGTAAAATTATACTGGTGTGCGAAAAAGCGTAAATCTCATCCCTGATTGTTAGAGCAGTTTCGGAAATGTAATTTTTTTTCAGGCTTCGTATCTTTCTTTTATTTTTTTTAATATGTATCAAGTTTCTATGCATCAATTTCTACGCACCTATCGCCGCTGCGGCGACATATTTCCTTGCGAAACTTGATTTTGACATCAGTAGTACAGGAAAATAAAATTTGCCTTATTTTTATCAGAGCATTTTCGAAATTATATTTGAAGACAACTTATTATACTCATTTGAAGCATATTTCTCAACTTATTATACTCGAAGGCAATTATACTTGAATATTACTTGAAGGTAACTTCATTTTAAAAGGGGTGCCAACCGAATAAAATTTGTGTAAGAGATGTCCGAGTGCTAAGGTTTAAATGGCATTTTCTTGTTGAAAGTGATTTAAATGAAAAATAAAAACATGTCGTAAACATAACGTAATAAAAGTTGTGAGTTTTTGTTTTTACAGACGTACAATCTGGGTGGCAAGTGAGGGAATAGCACAGTTGGAAAAGGAAGAACCTAACAGTATTTTCTTATAGAAAGTACTTTCTACTAATATAAAGGGATTAACCCTTTTGCGACGGGAGCCTTTTACGAAATTTTGACTCTTTTGTCACCGGTTTTTAAAAACAGGAATTCGTGGCTTATTAAATCGGGAAAATGCGCCTATTAAAAAAGGCAAATTTCACAATCAAATTTTACTAGTGGGGATAAAAAAAGATTTTTAAGCCTTTTTGCGGCACGTATACGTGTCGCTCGTCCTCAGGAGGTTAACGAAATTGAATTTCTCTTTAACAAAATACTGTTGTTTAATACCTTTTTTATTGTGATTTCCCCTAATTACACGCCAAAATGAGAAATCTTTATTATGATAAACTTAGTGGTAATTAAAACTATATAATATATACCATTCAACTGCACGTGGAAGTCCCAAAAAAGGACTTCAGGCGGCTATCTATAGTTCTACTTTGGTTGTTGTTGTTTTTTACTTTTATTTTCTAGTCGGTTTTTGTTACGAAATTTCAGAATATTTTTGAGACCACGCATCATTAAGCGACCGAAATAGATTTATTAAACCTCAACGACTGTGTATAAAACGACGTCTGTTTTTAGATGATAAAAAAAACTGCATATCTAAGAGTAGGCTATGCTTAAAAATAGAAAAGCTCCATTAGTGAGCTAATGCTTTTAGCATTTACGTGTAGTTTGCTAAATGATGCTTGCAAAGTCTTTCTCCCCAAAGAATAACTAAACCTCAAACACAAAAACACGAAACTTCTGTATTCATGCAGTTTTCGTCTTGCTTCACCATTAAATGTTTATTGTTACAGCAGTTTTAAGAATCTTGCTAAAGTAAAAAAAAATTTATTATTATTTGTTTGTTACTAGCATCAAGCTGTGCATCTTCCTTTCTTTAAAAGCCTTTATCAAGTTTTGATGTGCCATCCATCTTT
The DNA here is from genome assembly GCA_964019185.1 of Maratus speculifer. Taxonomy (NCBI): domain Eukaryota; kingdom Metazoa; phylum Arthropoda; class Arachnida; order Araneae; family Salticidae; genus Maratus; species Maratus speculifer. The sequence goes on from OZ025300.1 coordinate 229,649,274, forward strand.
TTAAATGGCGGTTTTTTGTTAAAAATAATGGCTCAAACAATACAAACAAAAGTGTGTAAAGGACACATTAAATTAAAGTTTAGTCTTTTTACTGATACACATAATAAACTCGTTTTCATAATAAATTGAGTGATATATAAAATTATATAATGTATAGCCTTCAAATGCATATTATATTCAGGAAATGGGACTTCAGCCGGCTTTCTATAGCTCCAGTTCGTCTGTATTTTATTTTCTTACTTTCTTCTATCTCTACAACAAGAAAGTATTGGATTCGGGAAATTTTTTTTAATCCGGTTTTCGACGGATTTACATGCAATTTGCTGAATGATGCTTTCTATGTCTTTCTTCCCTAAGTATAATTGAACCTCAATCACAATAACACAACTTTGTATTATTAATGCAGTTTTCGTCTTTCTTCACAACTAAATGTTCGTTGTTAGAACAGTTTTAAGAATTTTGCTAACGAAAACACTTTTTTATTTATTTTTACTTTCTAGTGCCAAGCTGTGTATCTTCCTTTATTTAACCCTTTCCAGCACGGGCAAATTCTGTTAGAAAATGAGAAATTATCGATTGACACCGTAATTTAGAAACAAGTTATTGAGAAAGAAAAACTCCTTAATTTAAGCTATTTATGTAAAAGCCAAATTTTATTAAAAAAAATTTTTTGGTGCCGTTTGCAAGTTTGGAATTACAATTAGGTATCCCGGAGTGGGCGCAGTGTGCCGGAAAGGCTTAAAAACATACATCAAGTTTTGGTGTGCCATCAATCTTTTTAAAAGGATTTTTTTTGTTGTTGTTGAAAGTAAATTCTAAAAACGTAAAAGTGTGTAAAGGCAGTGGCTTAACCCTTTCCGGAACACTGTGCCCGGTCTCGGATACCTAATTTTAATTCCAAAATTGCAAGCTGCACTGCACCAATAATATTTTAGTTAAATTTCACTTTTACAATAAAAGCTTAAATTATGGAACTCAAAATATCTAAAAAGTTCGTTTGTGAATTCCGGTGTTAGTCGATAATTTCTCATATTTCTAACAGATTTTGTCCATGCCTGACCGGATTAACACGTGTGGGTGACCAAAACCACTGCTACTGTAAGGTTTTCTTCTCCTTGATTCATTGTAAAAATTTTTCTGGTTAAATAAAGCGAACAGAACTTTCAAAGATTACTGGTATACAGAGCACTTGGGCATCCATCCTGGTTACGGCACTGAAAGGACGTATTAAGTAAAAGTTCATATTTTTTATTTATATTCATGATAAATTCATTTTCATAATTTCGTGCAAATATACAATACATAACATATACGATTCATTGGTATATATCAAAATGTATAATGCATAACATCCAAATGCATATTATATTAAGAAAATGGCACTTCAGCCAGCTTTATATAGTTCCAATTCGCCTGCGCTTTTTTTCTTTAGTCGTGTTTTTCTTGGAAATTTCAGAAAAATGCAGAAAAAATTTCTTATTTCAAAATACCATTTTTTCGGTAAGAAGTCAATATTATAGAGAAATTATTGCTTGCCCTTCTAGGAGTTAAACGAAAACTAAAAATATGTCGTGGACATATTAAGTAAAAGTTAAGACTTTATATTTACAAGTGTTCAATTCTTTATTATGATAAATTTAGTGATAATCGAAAATGTATTATATATAACACCGAAATGCAAGCGAAAGTCGAAAAAAAGAACTTAAACCGACTATCAATAATTCTAGTTCATCTGTTTGTTTTTTGTTTTTTCCAAGTCGGCTTTTCTTAGGAAATTTCAGAATATTCTTAAGATAATGCATCATTAAGCGACCGAAATAGATTTATTTAAGTTCAACGACAGTGTATAAAATGATGTCTGTTTTTAGATGATAAAAGAACAAACTGCAAACCTAAGAATAGGCTGTGCTTAAAAATAGATGAGCTCCATTAGTAAGCTAATGCTTTTAGCATTTACGTGCAGTTTGCTAAATGATGCCTTCAACGTCTTTCTCCCCAAAGAATAACTGGACCTCAAACACAAAAACACGAAACTTTTATATTATTCATGCAGTTTTCATCTTATTTCACAATCAAAAAATATGTTGTTAGGGCAATTTTTACAATTTAGCTAAAATAAACACTTTTCTGATTATTTTTTGTTTCTAGTATCAAGCTGTGTATGTTTCCTTCTTTAAAAGCATACATCAAGTTTTGGTGTGCCATCAATCTTATTTATTGACGTTTTCTTTTTGAAAGTAATTTTGACAAAAATGGGAAATTTGTAAAAGAATACATTAAATAAAAGTTCAACCTTTTATTCATACATTTCATAAATTCGATATTATAATAAATTCAGTGGTATATAAAAATGTATAATGTATAACATTATACATTTATATAGTACAAACATATAACAACACATATAACAAATGCATATTAAATTAGAACTAGTTTGATGCGCCAATCCCAAAACTTTCTTCTATCTCATACGTACATTTTAATAATTTTAAAAATAGTTACTCATTTTAATGTTTTAATAATTTTAATTCAATACCATACGAACTTTGGTTTTCGTCTTAAATTTCTGCTTCAATCAATTAATCGGAGTAAAAACGAATTTCCGTCTCTACACGAGCCGATGAACAATAGAATGATAGGCAGATTTTTGTTTTAATTCAGGGAGGACCTGTTTGCCTTACCAAAAAATAATTATATAAAAAAATTTTAGTTCTCTTCTAGGACTAACTTAATACACTTTTAGGTGGTGCAATATTGAAAATGGCATAAAATTGGTTATTGCAGCGCCCCCTTCCGGCGGATTTTTTTCAAATTCAGGGAGAACCAACTAGCCATAGACATACACTTACACAGAAAAAATTGGTTCAATTCGTTGTATAAATTCATATACTTTTCGACGGTACAATATTGAAAATGGCACAAAAATCGTGATTGCAGCGCCCCCATTCGGCAGATTTTTTTCAAATTCAGGGAGGACCAACTAGCCATAGCCATACACTTACACAAAAAATTTGGTTCAATTCGATGCATAACTTCGTATACTTTTGGCCGGTAAAATATTGAAAATGGCACACAAATTGCGATTTCAGCGCCCCCTTCCGGTGGATTTTTTTTTAATTCAGGGAGGACCAACTAGCCATAGTCATACACATACAAAAAAAATTTGGTTCAATTCGATACATAACTTCATATACTTTTGGCCGGTATAATATTGAAAATGGCACAAAAATCGCGATTATCGCGCCCCCTTCCGGTGGAATATTTCAAAACTGAAGGAGGACGTGCTTGCCACAGCCAGAAACATTCACAAAAAATTTGGTTCATTTCTATGCATAACTTCATACACTTTTTGATGGTAGAATGGCGACATACACACAGACACATGGACAGACAGACATTTTGTAAAAACAGGTTTTTTGGAATCTCTGACCCCTAAAACGTATATATCCGTCGAAAAAAATTTCGATTACAATACTTTCTTCTATTGAAGATAAAAGAAAGTAAAAATGAGACTTCAGCCGGATTATAGCTTTAGTTCGTTTGTATTTTTTTCTCCAGTTTTCCAGTTTATTTCTTTTTCTTCTAGCATTTACGTGTAGTTTGCTAAATGATGCCTTCAAAGTCTTTTTCCTCAAAGAATAACTGGACTTTTAAACACAAAAACACTAAATTTCTGTATTATTCATGCGGTTTTCGTCTTGTTTCACCATTAAATGTTTATTGTTAGAGCAGTTTTCAGGATTTTGCTAAAGTAAACACTTTTTTTTATTTTTCTTTTGTTTCTAGCGTCAAGCTGTGTATTTTCTTTTCTTTAAAAGCATATATTTAGTTTTGGTGTGCTGTCCATCTTTTTAAATGGCGTTTTCTTGTTGAAACTAATTTCTCAAAAATACAAGTGTGTAAAGACAGTGATGTAACCAGAGTGGGTGCACAAAACCAGTAATATTGTAAGAATTTTTTCTCCTTCCTTCATAGCAGAAAATGTTCTGGTTAGGTAAGGCGAACAGAACTTTAAAAAATTACTGGTATACGGAGCACTTGGGCACTCACCCTGGTTACGCTGTAAAAAGGAGACATGAAATAAAAGTTCAGTTTGCTATTTATACACATGATAAATTCCTTTTCATAATAAATTGAGTGGTAAATTAAAATATTTAATGTATAACATTCAAATGCGCATTAAATTAGTGGAATGAAACTTCAGATGGCTTGCTACAGTTCCTGTTCATCATTTTTTTTCTCTAGTCGGATTTTGGTAAGAAATTTCACAATATTTTGGAGATTATGCGCCATTAAGCAATCAAAGTAGATTTATCAAAACTCGATGGCTGCATATAAAATAACATATATATATCTTCAAACGTTAAAGGAATGAGCTGTACATATAAGAGTAGACTCTGCTAAAAAAATAACTGTATCAGTGTTTGTACAATTGATTGTATCACTAAATTTTAATGGTAATTTCAAAGTATTTCACTGCAGAAAAATATTGCGACATTTAACAGCAAAGGTGGTGGCTGTAACTTCTGTTTCTTAAAAATTAAATATATATCTTTTTTATCATTAATTGTGATTCCAAAGTCCTTAAAAAAATATCAGGAGTGTACGAACCTTGTCAATGCATAAAACAGCATATGTTTCTAAATAATAAAAGAGCAAGTTTCATTTATAATTTTAGGCTATATTTAACCCATTAGTGCCTAGCGTCCCTTTTAGGGACGCTTCAAAAGGTGCATTCAGCACTGTTTTTGACACCGGTAAAAAAGAAATGCAATAATTATTTTATTTAAATGATGCATTTTCGTGATAAATGAACTAAACTTAAATCTTCTAAAAATTGTGGTGCCAACCATACAAAATTTAAGCAAAAGATGATGGGCACGAATGAGTTAAAAAACCGCGCTCCATTAGCGAGCTATTGCATTTGCGTGTAATTTGCTAAATGATTCCTTTTGAGTGCTTCTTCATAAAGAATAATTGAACCTCAATCTCAATAACAGGAAACTTCTATATTTATTATGTAGTTTTCATCTTGTTTCACCAAAAATTTGTTGTTAGAAAAGTCTCCAATTTTTTTTCTTATGTCCCTGTTTTGTGATTTCTGATTCTGTATTCCCATCTGTGTACCTTTTTTTAAAATATATATATGAAGTTTGGTGCGCCATCCGTCTTAATAAATGGCGTTTTCTTTTATAGAAAGTATTATAACCTTCTGGCAGTCTTGCAAAAGGGCAAAATTGTAATCTTGTTTTCTCTGCATTTTATTTTATTTGCTAATAAAACATGTTTTTTTTTCAAACTTATGTAAAAATACTTAATCAGAAATATGAATGTGTCGTAGTTCGTCTGTATGTATTCTCTTGTCAGGCTTTGCTTAACCCTTTAACGTTCATTGGTTTCGCCACGAAACCACAAAATTTTAATTCCGATACGCAACACTGACACCGGTATTTTTATCTAAAAATATCCCTTTTATTATGTATGTGAAAAATCACGTTTTATTATTCAGAAATATATTTGTTCTTAATTACCGGTATCATTCATTTATTTCGACATCTTAGCAATGAAAATGCTCTGATCGTTAAAGGGTTAAAAATTAAGATTTTTAAGATTACGTATCGGTATAAGGAGCAGAAAAGATTTATCAAGGGTCACTGATTGCGTATAAAATAGCGTCTCTTTTCAGATTATATAAGAACAAACTGTGTTTATAATATCAGGCTGTGTTTTAAAGAAAAGAGAACTCCATTAGTGACCTAATGCTTTTAGCGGTTACGTGCAATTTGCTAAATTATTTTTTCGGAATCTCTCTCCGTAAATAATAACTGAAACCCAATCACAATAATACGAAACTTCTGTATTATTCATGAAGTTTTCCTCTTGCTTCACCGTTAAATGTTAGTTGTTAGAGCAGTTTTCAGAATGTTGCTAAGTTAAACATTTTTCTGGTTAATTTTTGTTGCTAACGTCGAGCTGTGTATCTTTATAAAAGCATACATAATCAAGCTTCAATATACCATTCATCTAATTAAATGGCGTTTTCTCCTTCAAAGTGATATCTGTAAAAATAAAAACCCGTCGTGGAAATATTAAATAAAAGTAAAGCCTTTTTATATATACACAGGATAAATTCTATATCATAATAAATTGAGTGATATATAGAAATGTATAATGCATAACATTCAAATGCGTGTTAAATAGTGGAAAAAAAATTGAGCCAGCTATCTATAGTTTATATATTTCTCTAGTCGGCTTTCAAATAATTCAAAATAGCACGAAACTTTTGTATTATTCATGAATCTTCGTCTTTCACCCCAATAAAAAAATGTTGCTCACTGAATTTTGCTAAAGTAAACACTTTTCTGATTATTATTATTGTTGTTGTTGTTTCTAATGTTTATCCTTCTTTTTCTGTATAGCGCAAATCAAGTTTCGTTATATGCCGTCATTTTTTTAAAATGACGCTTTCGTCTTCAAAATGTTGAGTCTAAAATGTAAAAAATATGTCATGGATACTTTAAATAAAAGTTTTTCTTTTTCTTTTGAATACATGTTAAATTCTTCATCATGAAAAATTCTGTACTAAATAAAAGTGTATAATGTTTAGCATACTAATGCATATAAATTTAGGGTACAATGAATTGCAGCCCAATTTCTATAGTTCTAGTTCGTCTGCATGTTTTCTGTTGTCGGGCTTTGTAAAAAAAAAATTAAGATTTTTTTATTAAAGATTATTTATTATTAAGAATAGAAATAGATTTATCAAAGCTCAATGATTGCGTTTATACAGTGAAACCTCCAAATAAGGGACACCTATGGGACCGCAACTTTTGTCCCTTAAATAGGGGTGTCCCTTATTCGGAGTTTCTTACTCAGTGAAACTCCAAATAAGGGACATTTTTGGGACCGCAACTTTTGTCCCTTAAATAGAGGTGTCCCTTATTCAGAGTGTCCCTTATTTGGAGGTATCACTGTAATAGTGTCTGTTTTCAGATCATATAAAGCAAACTGTGTTTAGAATAGCAGGCTGTGTTTTAAAAGAAAAGGAAACTCCATTAGTGACCTAATGCTTTTAGCGTTTACGTGAAATTTGTTAAATGTTTTTTTTTTTTTCAAATCTTTCTCCTCAAATAATAACTGAATCTCAATCACAATAATACGAAACTCCTGTATTTACGAAGTTTTCCTCTTGCTTCACCATTAAAAGTTTACTGTCAGAGCAGTTTTAAGGATTTTGCTAAATTAAACATTTTTCTGTTTATTTTTTCTTTCTAAAGTCAAGCTGTGTATCTTTCTAAAAGCATATATAATCAATCTTTATCTTGTACTTTGCCATACATCTTATTAAATATTGTCTCTCTAAAAATAAAAACATGTCATGTACGAATTGAATAAAAATTAAGTCTTTATACCGGGTGTTCCAAAAATGACTGATGGATTTTAAAATTCAATAACTTGCAAACGGTGACAGCTATTTAAAAAAAATTTGCAGGAGGGTTATGTATAATGTCCGGAGTTTTTCTACCGTAATTTTTTATTTTAGTTCGCATCTCAAACAATAGGTGGCGCTGACGGCGATGGAAGACCAGGTGATCAGTGCTGAGTGAAGCGTCGACCTGGCCTTCAATCGCCGTCAGCGCCACCTATTGTTTGAGATGCGAACTAAAATAAAAAAATACGGTAAAAAAAACCCTGACATTATACATAACTCTCCTGCAAAAAATTTTTAAATAGCTGCCACCGTTTGCAAGTTATTGAATTTTAAAATCCATCAGTCATTTTTGGGACACCCGGTATATACGTATGATAAATTATATATCATAATAAATTGAGTACTAAATAAAAATTTGTAATGTATAACATGCAAGTGCATATTAAATAGAAGAAAAAGAGCCGACTATCTATAATTCTATTTTGACAGTAAATATTTCTCTAGTTGGTTTGGAATAGTTCAAAATAACAAGAAACTACTGTATTATTCATGAATCCTCGTCTTTCTTCGCTATAAAGAATTGTTATTAGAGCAGTTTTCAGAAATTCGCTAAAGTAAACACTTTTCTGATTATTATTATTATTATTAATGTTTCTACTGTCAAGCTGTGGATCCCTCTTTTTCTTAAAAGCGTATATCATTTTTCGGCATGTCATTGATCACATTAAATTGCGTTTTCTTGTTCAAAGTGTTTTGTCTAAAATGTATAAAAAATATCATCGACACATTAAATAAAAGCTAATCCTTTGTATAATGTTAAATTCATCATGAAAACAACTAGTTGTTTGGGGCCACCGTAATACTTACCCATCATGGATATGTATATGAAAATAAAACATGTGAAAACTATTTATACAATGCATTGCAATTCACAAACAAAATTTAAATATTGTTAATATACATAGTAATGCTCTATTAAAGAACTGCTTATGTACCAATTTCGAGAAATTATATAAAACGCCAAACTACTCAAGTAGTACCGAACTGCGTAAAAGAAACATCCTTATAACTCCAAAAATAATAATTCTATTAACTAACAATTAACTGCGTCGGATTAAGCGTCTCATTTCCAATTAAAATATACCTCTGAATTGAAATTTGAATGAAATACAGGGTCATGAAAAATCGTAGAATGTGGAAAATAGGAGTACAAATATCTCGGTAACTAATAATCCGATCGACTTCGTTCTATATGCAAAATGTGTGTTATTTTATTGCCTTTTACGTCCATTCCTTAGAAAAAAAATTCGAAACTTTTTATATACCTTTCATCAGAACGAATTTTTCGAGAGTCCGAAAAAAATAGTTCCGGATAATCGAGGTTGCTGATATTAAATAGACTTCGTCCCATTCTTACATACTAACTACATGCAAAATTTCATGTCTCTATCTCAATTCGTCTTTTTAGGAAATTCTTAATGTTTTGTTACCGATTTTTAAAAACAGAAATATATGGCTTAACGATAAAATGCTCCGATTAAATAAGACAAATTGTACTGTAAAATTTTACTGGTGGGATAAAACAATGATTTTGAGCACTTTCTGCGGCACGTATACGGATTGCTCGTCCCCTAGGGATTATGGGATAGAAAAAGATTTATCAAAACTCAATGACTGTGCATAAAATAGCGACTATTTTCTGATGATGAAATAACAAGTTGCGTTTATATTATTAGGCTGTGTTTTAAACAAAAAAGAACTCCATTAATGGCTAAATGCTTTTAGAAGTTTACGTGTAATTTGCTAAATGATTTCTTCTTTTTTTCCAAAGAATAATTGGATCTCGCTTACAATAACACGAAACATCTGTACTATTTATTAAGTTTTCCTCTTGCTTCAACTTTAAATGTTCATTGTTAGACCAGTTTTCAGAGTTTTGCTAAAGTAAAAAATTTTCTATTTAATTTTTCTTTCTAACGTCAAGCTGTGTATCTTTCTAAAAGCATATAACAAGTTTCAATATGCTATCCATCATATAGATGACGTTTTCTTGTTAAAGGTGATTTCTCTTAAAACAAAAACATGTCATGGACACATTAAATGAAAGTTAAGCCTCTTTATATATGGGGGAAGAAGGGGATACTTGAGCCATTTTTCAAATTTTAATTTAAAAAAAAAAAAATTTATAATTTCTTATAACAAAATAAAATATTGAAAATGAATATTTTTGATGAATGATATAAAATGATATTTTTTCTTCAATTGAAAACCACTTGCAATTAATTTTGAACTATTTTTCTACGTCTAATAAATTTTTACTTTTTCTTTTAAATCGGGGTTCAAGTATCCCCATGGAGGGGATACTTGAGCTTGATACTTGATACTTGATATCACATTCGCACCAGTATTTTGCAAAGAAAAAAAACCGATTTACAATATACGCGAAAAAATGGATTAAACCTTTTTCAAATAAATTTGGTCGAATTTTCTGGTGTCGTTGTGACATTTCAGAATTAAAATTATGTGGTAGAAATCAGAATCACCATACTTTCAAAATGGTATCAAGGTAAGTGATTTCTTTTTTATATGTTCAGAACTATAAATATGTTACCATGTTGCCAGTTTTAGAAAGAAAAACTGACTGTAGAGATAATAGGGTTGGCTCAAGTGTCCCCACCCCCTACACATCATAAATTGTATATCATGTAAATTGAGTGATAAATAAAAATGTATTATATATAACATTCAAATGCATGTTGAATAGGGGAAATAAAAATTGAGTTTTCTATCTATAGTTCTATTTCGACAGTAATTACTTCTCTAGGCGGTTTCGAATAATTCAAAGTAACAAGAAACATCTATATTATTCATGAATATTCGTCTTTCTTCGCTATAAAAAAATTTTTCTTAGAGCAGTTTTCAGAAATTTGCTAAAGTAAACACTTTTCTGATTATTATTATTATTAATGTTTCTACTTTCAATCTGTGTATCCCTCTTTTTTCTTAAAACGTTTATCACTTTTCGGTATGCCTTCGATCATATTAAATTGCGTTTTCTTGTTCAAAGTGTTTTGTCTAAAATGTATAAAATATGTTATGGGCGTATTAAATAAAAGCTAAGACTTTCTTTTGTGTGCATTTTAAATCCTTCATCATAAAAAAATAAGTGATAAATAAAATTATATTATGTATAACATTCAAATTCATATAAAACTAGGAAACAAAATTATCTTCAACTATCTATAGTTTTTCTATTTGTTTTCTGTTGTCAGGCTTTGTTAAAAAATTTTGAGTTTTATTTTTTTTTCAGATTATGTACCTTAACTCCTTTGCGACGGAAGCCTTTTACGAATTTCTTATTGTTTTGTCACCGGTTTTTAAAAGCAGAAATGTATGCCTTATTATCGAGAAAATGCTCCGATTAAATAAACCAAATTATACTCTAAAATTTTACTTGTGGGGATAAACAAGTATTCTTATGGCTTGTGGCGGCACGTATACGGATCGCTCGTCTCCTAGGGGTTATGGAATAGAAAGACATGTATTAACCCTTTGCGGCGCAGGGCAAATTCATTGCTTAAATATTGAAATTAATGACTGACACCGGAATTTGAAGACAACTTTATTTGTTAATAAGAAAACGCTATGTTTCACGCATTCAATAAACCGTAATTTTTTAAACAAAATTCTGGTGCCAATGTAGCGTTTGGGAATTAAAATTAAGTGGTATATATATGAAACCAGCGCGCCACAAGGGGTTAAAACTCAATGACTGTATATAAAATATCGACTATTTTCAGATGATGAAATAACCAGTTGTATTTATATTAGTAGGCTGTGTTTTGAAGAAAAAAGAACTTCACTGAAGGCCAAATGCTTTTAGGAGTTTACGTATAATTTAGTAAATGATTCCTTCTAAGTTTTTTTTTATCAAAGAATAACTGAATCTCACTTACAATGATATGAAACTTCTGTACTATTTATTAAGTTGTCCTCTTGCTTCAATATTAAATGTTCATTCTTAGAGCAGTTTTCAGAGTTTTGCTTAAGTAAACATTTTTCTATTTAATTTTTCTTTCTAATGTCAAGCCGTATATCTTCCTAAAAGCTTATATCAAGTTTCAATATGCGATCCATCTTATTAAATGACATTTTCTTGTCCAAAGTAGTTTCTTTAAAAATAAAAACATGTCATGATGCACATTAAATGAAAGTTATGCCTATTTATAAATACGCATGAGAAATTCTATATCATCATAGATCGAGTGATAAATAAAAATGTATAATTCATAACATTCAAATGCATGTTAATTAAGGAAAAAGAAAAGTTGAGCGGGCTATCAATAGTTCTATTTTACTATAAAATAGAACTATAGGGTTTTTTTTCTCTAGTCGGGTGTTGTTAAGAAATTTAAAAGGTCATTCCAGATTACGTATCATGAAGTGACAGAAATATATTTATCACAGCTGATAGACTCTGTCTAAAATCTGCGCCTGGTTTTAAATGATAAAATAGCAAGCTACATTTATAATTGAAGGATTTGTTTAAGAAACAGGATTTCATTAGAGATAATAGTTTTATCGTTTACATGCAATTTGCTAAATAACTCCTTTTAAGTTTTATTCGTACAGAATACCTGAATCTTAATCAAAAACACTCGAAACTTCAGTATTTTTCCTGAAGTATTCGTCTTTCTTCACCATAAAAAATAATGTAGAACAGTTTTCAAAATTTTGCTATAGTAAATATTTTCCCGATTCTTCTTCTTATTATTATTATTATTTGTTTCTAATATCAAACTGTATATCTTTCTTTTTCTCAAAAGCATAGATCAATTTTCGGTGTGCCATTCATTATTTAATGGAGTTTTTTTGTTCAAAGTGTGTTGTCTAAAATATAAAAACGTATCATGTACACATTAAATAAAAGTTATGTCTCTTCATACAGACATACGATAAACTCCATATCATCATAGAATGGTAAATAAGAATGTATAATATAAACATATAAATGCATGCTATATCGAAAAAATGATTGTTGATCTACTATCTATAGCTCTAGCTCTCCAATATTTTTCTTAGGTTATATTTTCTTTAAGAAAAAAAAATGTTTTTAAGATTACGTATCATTAAGCGTAAAGAATAGATTTAGAAATACTCAACCGAGTGTGTATCAAATAGTGTCTATTTTAAGATGATAAAGAAACATAGATAAAAGTAGGCAGTGCTGGAAATAAAAAGAACTTCATTAGTAAGCTAATGCTTTTAGCGTTTGCGTGCAGCTTTCTAAGTGATTCCTACTGTATTTTTCTCCACAAAGAATAAGTGAACCTCTCTTCCAATAACACGAAACTTTTGAATCATTCATGAGGTTTTTGTCACCATCAAAAATTTGTTGCTAGATTAGTTTCGAGAATTTTACTAATGCAAAGATTTTCCTGTTTATTATTTTGTTTTGACGTATTTATTCCAGGCTGTCTATCTTTCTTTATTTAAAAAGATGTATCAAGTATTGATGTGCCACTCGTCTTATTAAATGTCGTTTTCTTGTTCAATGTGGTTTATCTAAAAAAATTAAATGCCTTTTTGCAGGGCTCCCAAATGGTGCGACAACTGAACATCAATATTTTTTTTTAAATATTTTCCTTTTATATTTGTCTTGCAAATTGCGCAGAAACCGCTTTTGGAGGTTAGTTGTAGCACAAATGCTGTAGAAACCTGCTATGAAATTTCCAGTTGAAAAATATTGGTGTTCAATTCGAGGACCATTTGGGAGACCTGTTATTGATACTAAAAATAAATTAAAACATATTCATACATATATATGATGAGTTTACACATCTCAATAAATAAATAAAATAAAGTAAAATAAAATAAAAGATTTAACACTGGGCAAACATATTTGAAATGCATTGGGTTGAATTAGCAACCATTTTTTAAAATGTAAAAACATATGGCAGAAACTATGTCAATTCCTAATTAACAACACTGTTTAAAAATTTAAGAGAGCAAGCAAAGAAATTAAGAAAATACAGAAAAAAAGACGCAAGAAATTGTAACTAAGCTTCCATTCCTTGAAAAGATAAAAAAAAAACTTAAAATATCATTTAAAGCAACAATTTGGTTGCATGTAAATTATAAAAAAAGTATTGTTTAGAAATGATGCAAGACATATAATATAGCACGTGGTCTCATCGAACAGTTAGTACAGCTGCACACTTATTTTCTATGTATGTGATGATGTTGTCGATAAGACTTTGTGGTATACTGTTCCACTCATCAAGAAGTGTGGAACTTCTTCCACTCCCAATGTCTCGGACAGTAAAAGGAAGCCTTGGTCTCGCAGCAATGCGTCGTCCAAGCATGTCCCAAACATGTTCGATAGGATTCGACACAGGAGGGCACGCTGGCCATTCCATATGCTGTATTGTTTCAGCTTCAAGCATCTTCTCTTCAAGACGAATTGTATGGGATCTGGCGTTATCATGCTGGAAAACAATGAAATCTTCAATGGTTGCAGAATAAGGTACGATTTATGGTCTCAATATATCCTCTGCATACCTTTAGGCCGTCATTTCGAATGATAAGCATGTACATACGTCCACCTATGCTGATTCCACTCCATACCATCAAAACACCTCGTCTGTATTGTGATCTTTCACGAACGAATGTGGGTTATTTTGAGTGTCCCTTTCCTCCATACCAAAACACGTCAAGAGCCATATTCCAGACTGAATCGGGACTCGCCTGTAAACAGGACTTGGCTCCAATCATGTTGATCCTAATCTCGATATTCAGCTGGCCATCTTCTTTGGGCTGCTTGATGGCTTGAATCCAACGGAATGCAGACCACTTGCTTACGTGTATAGAGACCTCCTTGATCAAGCTTATTACGTACTGTTTTGCTTGGCACCCTTCGTCCTGTTGCCAAGAACAACTATCTTTACAGCTGGGTAAGATTGTCCTTCCTATTTCCACGAGCTATTAACCGTGTATACCGGTCATCAATTGCTGTAGTAGCGAGTGACCGACTTTGCCCTGGTGGAAGTCTGACATTCCCTTTTCTTGGAATCGATTTCGCAGCCCTGCAATGACACTTCTGGTGACTCCAACAGAGTCCGCGACATTTCGTTTTGTTTATCCGGATTCAAGTCTGCCTATAATACGCCATGCTATGGGTTCTGATAAATCACGTTGTTGAGACATTTTCAAGTCACCTTTTCTCAAAACAATAAGATGAACAATCGAATTTCCCAATTAAGGCAGTGAAACAAATTTTCAGGCAACATCCCGATTTCTGCCTTTGGGTTCTTTTTTGGTTTTTGACGTCATGAACTTTGATTTGCATAGGAAGTTTTCTTCTTCTGTTTCCTGCTAGGCTTTGAATTATGGATGGTTTATTTTAAGTTACTTATCGGTGTAAGTATTCGTGTATTTAAAAAAAAAAAAAAAAAAAAGAAAAAAAAGAAAAACATGCGCTCCCCTAACTGTTTTGAGCAATGTATTTAATCGTTAAAAAAATTTATTAACATAAACTTTAGAATGAACATAAATTTATCAACTTAATTCATTTTTATAATAAAAGCTTACTTTAACATTAAATTTTTTATTTATTTTTTTTTATTTTATTTATTTTTTTTATTTTATTTTTTTTTTATTATTTTATTTTTGCAAAATTATGTTTTTTTTAATCATTATAAATTGCTATAAAATATTAAGACATATATTGGGTCATTCGGAAAGTCATTTCCATTTGTTAAAATCAATTCGTACCGGAAAATTTTGTCCATTAATATCTAAATATTAGATATCGAAAACAGAATCTAATACTTAAATAACAGAATTTTCCGGTACAAATTGATTTTCCCAAACGGGAAGGACTTTCCGAACAACCCAATAGAAGTCTTATAATAAGTATAATTCACTTTATGCTCTAAGATTTAAAAAATAAAATAAAGACATTGAGTCAAACCTGTGTTAATGTAATAATTAACGTAAACTTTAGAACAAACATATCATCATTAATTTAACTCATTATTGCCATAGAAGATAATTTTAAGACAAAAAAAAAAACTTGCAAAATCTAATATGAATTTTTGTATCATTAAAAATGGCGGAAAAATACTATTAAGAAATTATTATAATCTGCTTCATTCTATGCTTTTCAGCAAAAAATATTTTAAAAACAAAATAGAGGCAGTAGATCAAACCTTTCCTATACTAAAGCATTCCCATTTTCTCCTGCTTTTCTCAATAGTTTCGTTCGGTTCTAGTCTAGAATAACAAACCTAAACTTTAGGTTAATATACCGGTCCTTGTATTTTTTCAAATATTTACATAATATTTCCATAAGCTGTTGCGTATGACATTTTAGCTTCATTAGATGAACGATTTTCTGTTGCCACTGAAACAATATTTTCTGAAACACATCATAACAGCTCATCTTCTGCATAATTTATGACATTGTTGACTCCCAGACATGTATCGGGTGTTGCTGCTAAAATATTCCGTATACGTTGCATAGCTAAAAAGAATCCATAGAGGAATTATTTATCCTACTTCATATATATTATTATTTTGCCGCAAAAAAGTACCTTGATTTTTATATTAACCCTTTGCGGCGCAGAGCAAAATCATTGCTTAAGTGTTGTAATTAATGATTGACACCAGAATTTGAAAACAACTTTATTTGTAAATTAAAAATAGATGTATTTCGAGCATTCAATAAACCGAATATTTTTTTACCTAAATTCCGGTGCCAATGTGGCGTTTGAAAATTAAAATAAAGTGGTTTCATAGATATACCACTGTGCCGCAAGGGGTTAACATGGCTGATTAAATGTTTTTTGTTTTTATAATTTTAACCTTAGCAAGTACTTTTTTATCGGAGAAATTTTTCCTTGGCAATTTTTAGTTGTAGAAATGTACTTAACCAAGAATTATGATACTAAACATAGCTTTCCTTCCTTTTTTAAATTTTCCTTATAACACTTAAAATTCTGAATATTAACCTAATGTATCACTGCGTTGCAGATCTGCAACATACTTAACCATTTAATCGTCGCGCCCGAGACATTCATGGGCTGCAAGCTTCACGACTTTTATTCAGAATTGCTTGATTCCCACCAGTTTTATAAAATAGTGTAAATGGTTTTATTCTGGTATCGATTTACTTGTCATTGAATAAGATGAATATTTTCTTTTTCAAAAAAGTGGTGATAATAATGAATTTGAATTTTTAAACCGTAATTTAATGCGACCATTAAGGTGTTAAAAGTCAATGGTACCTACACAACGAGCTTTTATACACGATTTTATTTATTGTTACTATTTCCCAACACATCAGTTAATATAAATTGATGATTGGAATTAACCCCTTATCCGCTTAACCCCTTAACTGGTTTGCCCGAATGGTGTTCGGGCAAGACAGATTTGCTTATTGGATCATTTAAAGCTTTTTGACACTACTATTATTTTTAGCCCTTTCCGGCACACTGTGCCCGGTTTGGGATACTTAATTTTAATTCCAAACTTGCAAACGGCACTAGTAATATCTTATCAAAGTTTTCTTTTACAATAAAAGCTTAAATTAAGTATTTCAAAATATCAAAAAAATTCGTTTGTGAATTCCGGTGTCAGTCGATAATTTCTCATTATATTACAAATTTTGCCCGTGCCGGAAAGGGTTAAGTAAATTTTCATACTATTGAAAGGCGGAAATGTTTAGACTAAAATAATAGTGATGCGAATCCGCTATTTTCATTTTATTGAAATGAAAAGAATTAACCAGTCAAGGGTTAAATAAAGGGGTCCTGAAAGTCCAGTGGTCGGTCTTAGCAGTTACCGTGGGTATAGATTTCTGAAGAAACCTTTCCCTCTGCTTCAGAGACGTATCGAAATTATTCTGCAGAAGTCTGACTTCCAACACCTAGGTGCGAACTCAATGGAAGCTCCAGCAACCCGTCTTAACCTTCGGGCTCACGTCAACAACAAAACTTTTTAAAAAATTTCATATTTCTTCATTGGCTCCACTTATTTGAAATAATAGAATTTCCAGTGCTTTCTCCTTAAGAGTCCTCATTACTGATTGAAAAAGACCAGGAGATAATGGAAAGTCTATGGTGGCGTTCTATTCAAATATCTTGCTCAAATTTTAATATTTTGAGGTGACTTTTTTGCTGAGGACAGCTGAGGACGATCCACAATAGACCTAATTTTCATCTTTTTTTGTTATATTCTTTTTATATTCGAATAGTTTTAGTTTCATAACCGGTTCAAAAAGTTAGTTTTTTTTTTTTTTATCTGATACCAAAATCGAAAAAGTAAAAACTAGGCCGGTTGTGGATCGTCCTCAGCTCCTATGCAAAAAAAATCACGTCAAAATATTAAAATTTGAGCGAGATATTTGAAAATAACGTCCTCATAGACTTTACTTTATCATCCGGGTCTTTTTCAGTCTGTAGCATGGCGTCATAATGTAAAACGTGAAAACTGTGGTAATTTTATTATTTCAAAAAAGTGGTGCTAATGAAGAAATGTGAATTTAAAAAAAGTAGGCGTGAAATAACATTTCATGACAGAACTTTCCGGGCGACTTTATACATATAACCTTTATTACGTGGAACATGTAATTTTTTTAAAGTATAGATGACGCGAACTACTTTACATTACAAGCACAAAAACAAAAACTTTTCCATAGAGTTTTGCCAAAACGAGATTTGACTGCATATGTATGCATTCATCAACCATTAGATTGAGGCAGATTTGCACAATGTATTCGTTACTGAAAATATTTCATTTCCATTATTTGAACGATTGAATATTGCCACTGAGAAAAAAACATGTCCTGAAAGACGTCATAGTCGAGTTCTTCTTATGCATAATTCATGAGGCTACAGTCTCCCAGACACGTATCAAAATTGTTGTTGTAATAATCTGTATACCGATTCCTAAAATAATTCGTACACTGATTTTTTTTTCGTTAGTCATGGCATCTATTTTTTGTTGTATTATTTTTGTGAAATTAAGAAGCTATATTTCGCATGCATAATAAACCGAAGTTTTTTTTAACCAAAATTCGGGTATTAATGCGTCATTTGGTAGGTTAAATTAAATTGTTTCATAAAATACCACTTAATCGGAAAGGGTTAACCCTTTCCGGCATGGGCAAAATTTATTAGTAGAAATGAAATTATCGACTGACACCAGAATTCATAAATGGATTTTTTAGATATATTGAAATCCTCATTTTAGGCTTTTGTTGTAAAAGCAAACCTTTATTAAAATATTATTGATGCCGTTTGCAAGTTTGGAATTAAAATTAGGTATCCCAGACCGGGCACAGTGTGCTGGAAAGGATTAAGAGACGAATTAAAATATAATCTTTTTTAATTAAAGAAATTACTTAAATAATGATTCATCAAATACATTTTATCATTCGAAACTTATTTAGCAGAATCGCTACAAAATAAGAAAAAACTCAGTCAAAAAAAGTGCAAAATGCTAGTATTTTCTTATGGAAAAATTCACAATAATTAATCGCGTGATGACCTAACGTTAAATTTTCCAGGATGAAATTTATAAAATTGAGTTACTTTTTTCCCTGATATGTAGCCACGGTGTTTAACCCCTTCGCGACGGGAGACTTTTACGAAAATTTTAATGCATTGTCACCGGATTTTAAAAACAGAAATGCGTGCCTTTTTAACCCTTTAACGTTAATTGGTTTCGCCACGAAACCACAAAATTTTAATTCCAATACGCACCACTGACACCGGTATTTTTATCTAAAAATATCCCTTTTATTTTGTATGTGAAAAATCACGTTTTCTTATTTAGAAATATATTTGTTTTTAATTACCGGTATCATTCATTTATTTCGACATCTTAGCAATGAAATTGCTATGATCGTTAAAGGGTTAAGTCGAGAAAATGCTCCGATTAAATAAGGCTAATTTTACAATAAATTTTTACTGGTTGAGTTGAACAAGGATTATTAAGCTTTTTTCGGCACATATACGTGTCGCTCTTCTCCAAGGGGTTAACATAGATTAACCTCTTCAGTCCTGAAACAAATATTACGTGGGACGATAAAAAAAAAACAAGTTTAAAATCACTATAAAACACATCAAAAGATGTGTCAGTCTATATATTGATACATATGATGCGCGCACATTTATTAAAAATGTCTAGAAGTAATTTTAACAATTCCAGAAATATTTAAATTGATTTAAAGGGCTGTTCTTTAGTGTCTCCATCAAGCTACAAAAGGACTTATGAGATTAAATTAGTACATATTTTACTGGAAAACGTTTTTTGTTAGCAAGTATGTATGCACTGCACCTATCTAATACATAAATCAAGGTTCGAACACTCCTTATATTTTTTTAAAGACTGACACCACTATTAAAGATAAAAAGTTTATATCTAATTTTTAAGAAACCAAAATCGCAACCAATGCTTTTATTTGCAAATTTAGCAGTATTTGTCTGCAGTGAAATAATTTCAAAATAGTGTTAAAATTTTGTGGTTAAAAATGTGCGCACTCTGTAAATAAAGGGCCTCTATTTCGTTTTTGCTCCAAGATTTTATAATTATTACATTATTCGATTCTGCATAAAAGTGAATAAGTCATGAAAAGGTGTTTGTTTTCAGAAATATCTCTCTCGCTGTTTTCATTCCGTTTTAGAACCGCGTTAGAATAGCGTTTTTTTGGAACCTGATCTATGAATTGGATTTACATAATGTTTTCCTAAAATGTTACATAAGAATTTAATCTCCATCATCTCAACGATGTTGCCTGTGAAAAAAGCAAATATTTGCTGCAAGACATCACAACAGTTCATCTTCTGCATAATTTATGAGGTTATCGTCTCTCAGACATGCATCTTTATTGTAATAATCTGAATACATGTACCTAAAAAAGATCGATATAATGATGTTTTGTGTTATTCTGTTTAGTTTGTCAATATTCAGCTATTCGGTGTCACTTATATTTACATTAACTCAGAGGTTAAACATGATTTTGTAATTATAATATGCGAATTATTTGTAAATTAATAACAAGAAGGAAAAAATATGCGTCCAGAATAGATTATGGAACACTTTCCAAGTCATTCACAATGCTGTGCTTCAATAGGAGAAAATGATCAGAATTTTTCTTTTTCGTTCACTCTTGTATATGATCTATAGGTAAATTTTTATGCTACATCGTACATAAAAGTTAGTTCTTTTAAACGCTTTGTCATAGGTGCCAACCTGACATCGATTATCCGTAATACGTGTGTTAATTTAACCTTGGTTTAATGAGGTTCAAACCAGAATTTTTTCAAAGAAATGAAATTTAGCATATTTCACTAACAGTCCTGAAATTAAATGAATAAAAATTCATGAAATATATTTTCTGATTTGAAATGACGTTAACCTAGATCAACCTAATCCAGGTATTACGGATTTTTAGTTGAAAGTTGGCAGCAGTGTTGCCAGATGGGCTACTTTTTTTTTAAATTGCGATTCTTGATTGACAGCACTTTTTTGAAATGGTAAAATGCGTCTTATTTAATGACATATTAAATAAGGCAAAAATAACGAGACTTTTACATAAAGTGGTACCAAACAAGAAATCTGAATTTAAAAAAGTAGCCCACTGGCAACACTGGTTGGCAGATATGCGCTTAGTACATTTTAAAAGTATGGTCAGGAGGGGTATAATTATGACCACTTTTTATTTTTTCAACTTTATTATTTTTTTATTGTTTCTATTTAGAAAAGTAATGTTTTTAGTACATAATAAGTAACTTTGTCCCTTTAAGAACACTTCTTAAAAGTTTTAATTCTCATAGTCCCCCTTTTTTTAAAGTTAAAAAGATGATTATAATAACCCCATCAAAAATTCATAACTGCAAAAGTTTGTAGTAATTATTATCACTATATATCCTCCTTATACTTGCCTTTTAGACAATTAGAACTTCAAACTGATAAATTCGTTTATTAAACATTTTGGTAGACTTTCTTCAGATTGCTGTTAGGATCTCAAGAAGGCTTTAGTGAAAAAGAATGTCTAAAATGAAAAACACGTTATTAGATTATTATTTAAGCGTGAAAGAAAATTTTACCATATACAATTTTCTCCACCTGACCCACTATTCTTCAATTTCTGTCAATAACTGGAAATGTACTTTATATCCTTTGTCTTCACTGTCAGAAATAAAACCCTCATTTTTGACGATTCAGTAATCTTTCAGCTACATTTCGTCGTTTCTGAAGATCATTTCGTATCGAAATCCCCTGACTTTTAAGGAAACGTAAACTCTTAAATATTAGACGAAAGTGTTTCCGCAAAAATCCAAAATCCAGATTCATTGCATTATAAGGAAGCAGTTGTGCTTCTGTACCTCCTCAAATCATGTGATTTTATAAAGCAGCTATTTATTTGTTTATGTCCATCCTGTAATAATTTCTTTTAACCCTTTAACGTTCATTGGTTTCTCTACAAAACCACAAAATTTTAATTCCGATATGCAACAATGACACCGGAATTTCAATCTAAAAGAATCCATTTTATTAAGTATGTGATAAATCACTTTTTTCTTATTTACGAATATATTTTTTCACTTTTATCGGTGTCACTCATTTATTTCAACATCTTAGCAATGAAAATGCTTTGATCGTTAAAGGGTCAAAACAACACTTTGTAAAGCTTTTCAGAAAATACTGAAATAAAGGCAGTTATGGTTTCTGCATTAATTATCCTTTTAGCTATTAAAGTTCTTTGTAATGCCTATTATTATTTTTATTTATTTATTTATTTGTTATTGTTATTTATCCTTGAATTCGAAAAGAAAAAATTTCCTGTGTTCTACAAAATTGTTCATAAAGAGAATTTGGTCAATAAAATTTCAAAATCTCTTTTTTTCATGCAAGAAATTCTTCTTTTTCCTATCAATTTAAAAATAGTTATTGTTGATTCTTCTCCCCTCTGTAAATAGTATGATGTTAAAATCTTAACATCCCTCTAAAACTGACAAAATCTTTCCCAATATGTGCTTCAAAATTTGTTATTTTTGAGCAACAAATTAGCCTTTATAAGGGCAAGCAATTGCACATGTACTATTCTGAACTTCACCGGAAATAAGGGAAATTTTATTTCAAAGTAAGAACAAGCAGTTTCGCGGCTCATTTTAGGTGCGTTCGTGTTTCACGACCTTTCCCCACCAAATTTAGAAAAGTAAAAGTCAATAATTTTTTGTTGTACAAAATTTTGTTAAATCGTCCCGGCAGCATTTTCAGGAAGAATCGCGTTTTGAGCACCGTATCTTCAGAACAATGATTGGCGAGGAGAGGAAGTCAATGCTACTGACCCTTTCTTGTTTGTGATGTCAAACGCCTAGCGAATAGCAACCCTTCCTTCTGCAAATAGATCGCGCTTATTGTTCGTTTGTTTTTTCCGTAAAAATTATCAAACACATACTATAATATGAGGAAATGTTATTCACCGTTGTTTACGATTAAAACATAGTTTAAAACAAAGAGTTTTTCAGATTAAAATGCTTTAAATTTCACAGAATATCTAAACATAGGGGTTTTTTTCTCAGTTCAAAAATATTATTTCCTTAACTCGCTGTATCGAAGAAATCGAGAAGTTAATTAAAAACAGTAGGGCATTTCTATGCGAATTTGTTAGTCCATTACACAACCGAAAATCGCTATGCTTGTTGGACACCGTTATTTTCAAGAAGTTTGCTTCGCCTTATTCAATTGATGTTTCTTCGATAAACTAAGTCACATTTTCTCGCTTTAAAATACTGGTAGCCAAAAATCGCAGTTTGTAACAGACAAACAAGGTCGCATGGAAATGCCCAGTAGTTAAGATTCTCTTGTAATAAATATAATTCTATTTAACCATATGTTTTATGACACATTTGAACTTAGTTTATTTTGTGTTTGGCGATGCAGCTAGCTGAACGTTCTCGCTTTCGCCTACTCACCAAGGCTGGTGCTCAAAACGTGATTCTTTCAGAAAATGCGTCCAGGCATAGTCAAATTCTGTTCATAAAATGAGGAATTGTTGATTGATACCGTAATTTACAAACAGTTTTTCTTTTTTTAGAAATTAAGAACTCCTCAGTTTAAGTTTTCATGCAAAATTTTAGTAAAATATTCTTGGTGCCATTTGCAAGTTTGGAAATAACATAAGGTGGGCCCGGAGTGGGACCACTGTGCCAGAAAGGGTTAATCGTTGGTGGGATAAAATTATACGGCACCACCCCTCAAGGGGTTAACCAGACCATATTCTAACCATTCACTAAGCAAAGAAAATTTCTGTCAAATTTTATCAAACATATAGGTTTAACCCTTTCAGGGACAAAGCTCTTGCATTGATAAAATGATTATTTGAATAAATGATATCAAAATTCACGAACATATTAATTTGTAAATAAGAATAAGGATTTAATTCTCCCATAGCCCCACCAGTGGCCGCGAGGTTCTGATATTTAAACTTGTAGACGGTAGGTGCTGGGTTCGAACCCAATCGCGACCGTCGGCCTAATCGTTCAGAGTCTTCCGTGATTTTCTTTGAATCTTGCGTAAATACGGGTTAGGATCACTTAGAAAGACCCCCACAGAGGGCATCCCACCCCTTAGTTCCTATATCCCACAGTGTAGATAATTGGCCGACTTAAATTGAAACAAACAATTAATTCTCCCATATCTATATATATAATGATTGAGAAATATTTGTAAAATACTACTTGGAATTTCTGGTAGTTACTTAGAATTTGAAAGGTTTCACTACTTTGGAAAAAATAATTGTAATACTATTAACTAATTTTCCTCTAAAACAATCTTCCGCCGTCTATTCGCCATAAAAAACTACAATAGGTGAACGATTTATTCTATATCTTATTAGCAATTTCTATTTCGAAATAACGTATAAAGTTTGGCAACATGTTGTGTACAGAAAACATAAAAATAACATATTGATCGATTGTTAAAAGTGAGTCAGACTTCAAATGATCTCATTTTAATCCGGTTTTCAGAGACTTTAAATTCTTTTTTGATTTTAATCGGATCGTTTTCACACTTCTACTTGATTTTTTTTCTGGTCGAGCTTAAAAATGGATTTACTATGAAGGAAAAACATCAAGGTAAATACACTCCTCGCAATTTCCCAGGAATCCGGAACCACTATTTCAGATTAGAAAATTTCTTTTGAATATTTAAGCAGAATTCATAATCAGCAATTTCAATCAATGGAGTTATGAATAAAGAATTGGCGATATATAGCGTAGAATTTACCAGTTGCGAGTGAAGTAACTATGGAAGCAGAGGCGCCAAGTACCTTCAAATATTCTTTAACCCTTCCAGTGGCAGAAAAATTCTGTTCGTAAAATGATGAAATACTTGGCTAAAACCAAATAAAAAAAGATCATAGTCTTTTGAAAATTTATTGTAAAAATAAAATTTTATTAAAATATTCTTGATGCCATTTGTGAGTTTTGGAATTAAAATTAGGAGATCATACCGTGACCACCTCCCCGGAATAAACGGGATTAATAGGTGGGTTAATTTAACCTTAGTTTAATAAATTTTGCACCAGAAATCTTCTTATGAAACTGAAAAACTATTTTTAAAAGACACCTGAAATTACATAACAAAGGATTTGTCAAAAAAAGTATTCTTGTTTGAAACCTTGCGAAACTAGGTCAAATTAATTCCGGTATTATGGAAGATTAGTGACAGCTTGGCACATCTGAGGAAGCAACTTCGCACATCATAAGGAGATTGCGCTGTTTGTTTACATCGGAATCACAGGGCTGGATTATCAAAGGGCAAACTTCGATCAAAAACTTTGAATAGAACAGGGTTCGCACAGTTCTACCACTAAAATTTAAGTGTTTCGCTGCAGAAAAATATCGTAAAATCCGTGAATGAAGGTGGGGCTTGCAAATGTTGTGGTTTAAAAATTTAATGTAAACTTTCTTATTTTTAATAGTGGTGCCAGAGTCTTTGGAAATTCCAAGGAGTGTGCGAACCTTGTAGAAATTTCCGTTTTATTTAACCCGGGAGGACACGCGCATGGCCTTAAGACCCGGAGTGCGTATGGTTTTTACAATTGCAACCACTAATTTTTTTGAAGTAATCTTCAACTTATTTTATCGCAAAATTTGTAAGAATTATCTCCGTATAAATAAAGCGACTGTTGTAATTTGATTTTATTGGCAACAAAGTTAAACCTTTCATAACCTGGGTAAGCGCGCGCTCTCCCGGGTTAAATGAATTTCTTTATTCGTGCAAACTTTCTGTCTAATATAAGAAAAAAAGTTCTATTCCTTTTACTGGTGAAAATACACCCGGCAGTGATATCGGAAATTTTACCCAAGTTTTATAAAATTATTCTACACCAAAATTCTTATTTGAAAACTGGTCAACTTACTACTGTTTGCTCTATATATTTAGTTTAATTCAAATAAAACTTTTCAATGTATTTGTCAAGTCGATTGTTCCCGTCTGATAGATGGAGGGATAAGTTGATAAAACATGTTCGCAGTGGCTAAAATCAACCAATAACAATGATTTCATATTTTTTCCTTAATTATGATAGAAAATTTAAGAGATTCCTATTCAAATTTAATGGTAGATTTTTTCCCTGGCGGTAGCCCCTGAGGAACCAGTTGTTGAAGCTTTTCCTTTGTAAAGATACATCAAAACCCCCTTTTTTAATCGTCTTGTTTTTAATTGTCAGTTGAATATGGCAAAATATTTGCGGTACGAAAATGTCAGTTATGGATACATAATGCGTTGAATTTAGCTGTCATCAACAAAATATTACTGGTGCTAACTATTAACTATTGATTATATTTAAAAGTGTATAAAGGTATGTTCCTTTATAAGCTTTTAAAATTTTCAACAAAATCGTTTTGATTGGAAAAATAATCATACGAGTTGTAATTTTTCCAACTGAGAGAAAAAGTGTCTAGATCAGGATAGTGCTGCCAATGAGCTACTTTTTTAAAATTTAGATTTCTAGACTTGAACCACATTTTTTCAATGGCAAAATTACTCTTATTAAATATCATATTAATTAAGATAAAAAGACGAAGAATTTTATATTTCAAAAAAGTGATGCTAATCTAGAAATCTGGACTAAAAGAAAAGAACCCCACTGGCAACACTGGGTCTGAGAGGAACCGGTAATTTTTCTGCCAATGCTCTATCATCTGAAATACATATGTGATATCTTAGCCTTGTTTATTCAGTTGGAAAAAGCACGACTCGAAAGATTTATTTACCAATATGTAAAACAGGGTTGACAGTTTGACCTCCAATTTTTATCTGGGAATTTCGATTTCAGATCAGAATTTTCTGAGGAATTTCTATTTTAACCCTTTCATAAAGAGCGACCGTTATACGTGCCGTTTAAATCTTTGTGGCGCAGGGCAAATTCATTGCTTAAGTATTGAAATTAATGACTGACACCGGAATTTAAAAACAACTTTATTTATAAATAAGAAAACGCTATATTTCACCCATATAATAAATCGTAAATTTCTTCACGAAAATTTCGGTGCCAATGTGGTATTTGTGAATTAAAATTAAGTGGTTTCATAGGTATATCACCGCGCCGCAAGGAGTTAATGTGTTCAGAATCCTTCCTTATTCCTATTATGTATTTTTATTGCCATTTTTACCTTATTTGATCAGAGCATTTTCGTAACTCACCTACAAAAAAATTTCTGTTTTGAAAAACTGATGATAAAAGATAAAAAAATAATGAAAAGTTCCACGCTGCGTAAAGGATAATAAATCAAGAATGTCTACATTAAATATATCTGAAAACACCTTTTGGATTTTCTGGTGTGAATTCAAATTTTATAAAGAAAACTGGAGGCCAAAATCCAACTCTGATGTAACATTGTGTTTAAAAAAAGGTATAATTACGTAACCATACTTTATTTAATTTTTTTACCTGTGGTTTATTCTGTTAAATTAATTAAAATAATAGAACAGATGTTATTGTCAAAAGCTTGTCTGAGTGAAATGTGTCGGATAAGATGCCGTCCATGTAACTTAAGAGGTAGAACATAGCCAATTTTACCCCTTGGGGAGAGCGATACGTTAACGTGCCGCAAAAAGGCTTAAGAATCCTTGTTTATCCCCACCATTAAAATTTTACTGCGAAATTTGCCTTATTTAATTGGAGAATTTTTTCGATTCAATAAAATCCAAATTTCTGTTTTTAAAAACCAGTGACAAAACATTAAAATTTTCATAAAAGACTTTCGCATAGCTGCCAACTTTCAACTAATCTTCCGTAATACCTGGATTAATTTGATCCAAGTTAACGTCATTTGAAACCAGAAAATATATTTCATGAATCTTTATTTAATTTCAAGTCTGTTAGGGGAACATACTTAATTTCATTTCTTTGAAAAATTTCTGGCTCGAAACTCATTAAACCAGGGTCAAATTAACGCACGTATTACGGATAATCTATGTCAGATTGGCACTTATGCTTTCGCCGTGAAAAGGGTTAAACCTGAAAGATCTTCAGTTTCACGTTCGAGCTTGACACTTTCTAAGTTGAAAAATTACAACTCGTAAATTTCTTTTTTAACATTTCATATGAGATATAGTAACATCCTTTTATAACTTCACAAATAAAATGCTATTAATGTGTTTCCATTCCATTCCATAGATATAACTGTATTATTGTTTTCTATTACCTCATTCCATGTAATATGTATAATATATTTATATATTGTAGTCATGTATATATAGCAAATAAACTATGCATGCCTGAGAGATGATGCCATTCATCGTTATTAAATGCATCCAATTTTTGTACGAATATGAATGTCAAATCCTTTTCCTTGTTGAATAATGCTATGTTTGAATAAGATAATAATGGGCAAAGCAAGTTATTGCCTTTTCACAATCGCACTTGATGTAACAAGCGACTTTCAACGAAACATTCCAATAACGATCACAACAACATTTGTTGATTGTTCTCCAAAATATCGCATTTTAAATTTTATTTTAAGAAAGTCTGCTCGATTAATCTCTGTCAAAGTTTTCCCAATTATTCCAGCAATATTTCGGTACCAATTTTTATTTTACATTTGTCACGTATGTCACGTCTTGATAGTAAGTAGGCTGTTTCATAATTTTGTAACTACACGTGCACATAAAAAGTTCATAGATACATTTGGATGACGTGTATATGCAATTTGTTGTTTAAAGAAGTAAGACTAGGAATACTTCAATGGGATGTTTTTTAGAATATGAAGAGGTTATTTAATGCTAGGTGAATCATTCTGTAATCTTTAATCTGTAGTAAAGTTTAAGTAGTAAAAATGAAATCCTATTGTGTTAATTAAGAAATTTGTTTAATGCACCTGATATTTTAACATTTTTATGGAGAGTAGAAATTAACTAGCAGATCAAGTATTAGTTTGTTATGTTTGATTTGTATAGGGGGACCCAACTAGTAGTTGGTCAAAAAAGGTGAAAGCTACGGGGGTTTTATTGTATTTCTTTCCTTCTGGCTAATTCCATGGGTTCTGTAGTGTAAGTCACATAACTTATTAATTGCTATACTTGTTAGCCACCGTTATTTTTGAAAAGTCTGCTTGGCCTTATTCAATTAATGAGAATGTCCCAATAAAATTAATCATATTTTTTTCGTTCTATAATGCCGGTAGCCAAAAATCGTAGCCTGTGACTTACACTACAAGTACTCATGGAAATATCCTTTTAAGTTTTAGAAATAAAGTAACATGATTGCTATAATCCTTAATTAATGTCATATAATGGTCAAAAAAGAAATCTACTGAAGTTAGACAGCAATAAATTTATAAATAAATAATTTCTTAAATTACCATTTTCTCAACAGTTGATCAGTCAAAGAAATGTGTTGAAAATTCAAAAACTAATCTATAAAATATCATGCTTGGGCTTTGATTAAGAATAAATAATATAAAACTACTATTTGAAATAAGCAAGATGGTCGTAGATTATTTTAACTTACCGTAATTGTCTCCAACTAATCAAAAACTAATTATTTGCATTTTCTAATTTCAAAAATTTAAATAAAATGGCTTTTCTTACAGCAAGCAGCTGCCAACAATGTGACACCAGGTGCTTCAACATTCAAACGAAAAATATTACGCCAAATGCCACAAGTAAAACTCATTTCCGCAAATGACACAATATTTAAAATTTTTGACCACTGCTGTAAGGGTATCAACTACTGTCGGGGGCACCATACTGTAAAAGTACGAAAGTTAACCTGTGATCACACGCATTATATCCTATCACAGACAAAATAAAATAATATGGAAACATTAACGTTTTTAAGAGAAAGACGGTTGAAAACACGCCATTTGATTGTTTACCACTTGCAGCGTGGTCAATGACGTGTTTATTTCTCTTTATATCTTGTATGATAGATATTTGTTCGAATTACACCAATCAGAGAACATAGATTTTCTTAGATTTCGAATTTTATATAAGTTTTTTAAAACACATTAGCAACATTTTCTCGACAGATGTTTCGCATATTTGCAAATTTCATTAAATTTTATATACAGAGCAATTCGAAATAACTTTGTTAAAATAAAAAATTAATTCAGGCATAAAAAAAATCAAGAATTATAAAGGAACATACGGTTGAAAACGCAATACGGGGCTGCTAGGTAGGGTTGCAATTTATATGTAACACTAGAAAAATAAACAAAAGTTATTCTACATCATTTTATTTATACTGCATATGCCACACGTTACACATTTACGACCCATACTAATACAAGAGATGCTCATAGTTTTTTGCCAGACGGCTGCAGACGCGCATTACATCGACGTGGTTGAAGTGTCGAACATTATCTATTAGGTGTATATCTGGAGCATATCTTGCTGCGTATAAGTCATAAATGTGTAATATGTGTAAAAATGCATTATAAATAACATGTATAATGTTTTTTGTGAATTCTTCTTGTATTACATATAATTTGAATCTTCTTTAAGTGGTTTCAGATTGCGTTTGCGACCCTAGCTTCCTGTGTGAATTTTTATATATTCTGTATCCTTGCTTTGCCCTTTTATTTTGGCCACGTTATTTTTAATCATCCTGTATAACGCTATCTGCAGCACGAAACAACTGTTCAAATTCACATCTGTAGCATTTTATTAAACCTCATGAAATTAAAAATGAAAAAAAGTCCTTAAAAATAATAAAAGACCTGAAAAAATTAAAAAAATTGCAACCATAATCTTTAGAAAAAGGAACAATTTAAAAAGGGGTGGATGATATGCATGTGCAAACATCGTTCAATTTGTTTGCTTGTTAAATGTTTTAATTTGTTAATTAACCCTTTCCGGCACGGGTGAATTTTGTAGTATAATGCGAAATTATCGATTGACACCGGAATTCACAAACGCATTTTTTAGATATTTTGAATTCCTTAATTTTAGCTTTTGCTGTAAAAGCAAAATTTGTCTAAAATACTATTGGTGCCATTCGCAAGTTTGGAATTAAAATTAGGTATCCCAGACCGGGCACAGCGTGCCGGAAAGGGTTAATCAATCTTTAATTGTTTCAGGCGTAGAAATTCCATGTCGTGACCACCTAATTTTTATTCCAAACTTACAACAACACCAAGAGAATTTTAATAAAATTTTGCTTTTAGTTAAAATTTAAAGGACAAGTTTTCAATTTCTAAAAAAGTCTTTCGTAAATTCCAGTGTCAGTCACACATTTCATCATTTTACGAATTAATTTGTTCTTTGCCGGAAAGGATTAACAGGCGCATTATTCGCTTAGCGATTAGCTGTATTCTATTCGTAAATAATGCGATGTGTATTTTTCTTTCGCTTAAAAAATTGATAATGTATTACAAACTGGACAAAATTTCTGACGTATTTAACATCACATTTTTTCTTTTGCATTTTTATCGAAAATTATGTATCATCGAGGTATGATTCTTTGGATAACTTTCATGTATTCACATCGATGTTTAACGTTCTGTACATTTTGTGCATCAGTGATATCCCAATGCCCAACAAAATTCCTTTTTAACCCATTCGTGCCCAGCATCTTTTGCGTAAATTTTATTTGGTTGGCACCACTATTTTTAAAAGACTTAAGTTTAGTTCATTAATCACGAAAATGCGTCATTTAAATAAATTATTATTGCTTTTCTTTTTTACCGGTGTCAAAATCAGTGCTGAATGCACCTTTTGAAGCGTCCCTAAAAAGGGACGCTAGGCACTAATGGGTTAAATTTATTGACAATTTTAGAAAATAATAATGTCATTACTACTACGATATCTGACAATTCGAAAGGGATAAATGAAAAGAAATTCTCTTCTCGCGTTCGATAAAATGTCTTTTCAGGGCATTAAGAGATAACGTGCTATCAAAGAAACCCAGCCTCGTTTAAAAGATAAAATGAAATTTTTTAGCAAGCTTAAGATCCCTATTACGACAAGAAAAATTTTAATGTGATTTCCTTCAATCTTCTTTATTTTGAAGAAATAGCTGCAATGGTTATTTATAAAGTCTGTTAGGCGATCATTAACTTTATAGTAATTTACAGTAATTTTATTGATTTCCAAAAAAAAAAAAAATATTCGCATACTTAAATATTATGTAATCAAGTAAATAAATAATAAAAAAATTTTATACAAAAATGCATTTTCCCTGACCGCTTTGTTATCAAAGAAAAGATTTTATTATAAACTGTAAAAAGTTATTAAGTTCAGATTATAAATTTGGAGAGTTTTAAAAATATGAATCAGTTAAATACAATTTTCAGAAACAATATCATCAGTACCATGTCAAATTATCCAATATGAAAACAGTGTTGCTCGTAGAGTACTTTTTACAATTCATATTTCTGATTGTCACCACTTGTTTTAAAATTGTAAAATTTGCCTTACTTAACCTTATTTAGCATTTTATCTACCGAATTATTTATCAAGAAATTGATCCACCTGAATAATTACTCCTTTAATATCTGGATAAACTCGAATTTTTAGATAATACTAATGTGGAATTTCGATATTTTTTTTTTTCATTAAAATCATTTGATTAAATATATCGATAGTCATAATTTTTTTGTGAAATATTTACAAAAATAATCAGATTAATCCACCAAAATTACTCTTTTGAAAATATCACAATTCTTAAAAAAACAATGAGTTTAAATGCATCATGATCCTCTTAGTAAATGGAAATGCTTTCGAAGTTGAATATGCAACATATAATTTTATGTAAAGAAAGAAAAAAAAAACCTATAAAAATTAATAATAAAACTCCCCGTTTTTGAAAATATTTAGCTTCGACTGTTGCTCTATTCTATCTAAATTTCATTGAGAAGAGAGTTTTGTGTGGAAAGAATAAAAAACTTTTATTAATAGATAGAATAAATAAGTTTTATATAAGTTTTCTTCAATGGTACTTTAAAGTACTGTTAGTGTATAAAGCGTTAATAACATAGTAACTAAGCCCTTGGGATAGGAGTGATCGGTGTGCGTGCCACTTATGGTACCCAGATTCCTTCATTCTCATCAGTTATTTTTTAACCCTTAAATGCATAGGATAGAAAACGCGTTCCAAAAAATGCGCAATTCAAAGAATCAGAATTCACACCAAAAAAATCTAAATAGTAAATTTTTCTTTATTTAATTACGAATAGTCTGTTATTAACGTCCCAGATACGCTCTATTATTAGAAGAGGATGATTGAGTTTCCCTCAACCCTCATATATACTTTTCTCCCTGTGTTTATTTCTGTCTAAATTTTAAATATTTTCAAAAAAAAAATTGTTAGTCTGTTAGTGTTAACTAACTTTACATTTTTTTTTTTTAATGTATGGTCTGTGTCGGTCTCTGAAAAGAGTCTTTTTTTCTGTAGTTGGGGCATCCCTTCGATAGCTTTTTCGTCCATTGCTTCTCGAACATTTTAAGTTTTTCGTTTACTTTATTTTTCTTTTTCGTTAATTTTTTTTTTTACTCTCTCTTTTATTCTATGCTAGCTAACCTATATAACTTAATTGTGGCTTGCCACAACTAAACATTATTTTTTATTTCTCTTATGGCTCCCTAAGCCCATGCAACACGGCTTACATTGTTAACCTGGATATAAAGTTGTCTTTTCATCTAGTAGGTCCATCACCATGCTTACATTGTTCGCATTGTTCTGTCATTAAGTAAAGTGAAAATTGCTCTTTTAAATTTCTGGAGAGAATACGGAATATGTGAATAAAACCCCCAATAAATCGGGAACACATATGGTATCGAATATGATACATTATGCACTTAAGGGTTAATGCTTACATTATTTTTTCGGCACATTTTTAAGATTCAGTTGCATAAAATTTCCTGTTTTAGAAAACCGGTGGTAAAAGATTAAAAAATAAGCAAAAGGCTCTCATCGCAAAGGCGTTAGGGCGAACACAAGAAGAATTTTATCATTTCAGAAAATTGGTGCAAATCAAAAATCTGAATATTAAAAAAGTATTCGACAACATTATTACCGTAATTTCCGGCATATAATCCGTTTATCCAACAACTCTTTGTGGGCCCAGAAATCTTATTTAGTGATATAACATAAATATTTACGGCGATCTAAGAAGTTACACTTATTTTTTAAAAATTTCTGGCTCGAAAAATGATTGTTTGATCTGTGGATTATACGTCGAAATATACGGTAGTAGGATATTGCAACTTTGCCAGTAGGCTACTTTTATTAATTTGGATTTCTTGATAAGCACCACTTTTCTGAAATAATAAAATTTATCTTTTTTTTTGTCTTAATTAATATGTCATTAAAGATGGCGAATTTTACTATTTCAAAAGAGTGATAAAAATTTTAATTTAAAAAAAGAAACCCACTGAGATATTCAGTAGTTTTACATGACATTGACCGATCGCAGACATTTAGCCGACGCACAAATAACCGACAAGACAATTAGCATACAGAAAATAGTCGACAGGACGTTGAGCCGACAGGTACATTTAGCAAACACGTACATTTAGCCGACAGGATATGTAGCCGAAACGTACATTTAGCCGACAGGACATTTGGCCGAAACGTACATTTAGCCGACAGGACATTTAGCAGACAGACAATTGGGCGACAGGCAGTTGGCCGAACGTAACATTTAGCCGACAGGACATTCAGCCGACAAGACAATTCGCCGACAGGGCATTTGACCGACAGGTCAATTAGCCAACAAGACGATTAGCCGACAGGACATTTAACCGACAGATCAATTAGCCGGCAAGACGATCAGCGGGCAGTCTTTTACCACTAACTTTTATTAGTTCTATTCGTTTAAATTTTACAAGCTTTCTAACAAAAAGTTTGACGAAATATTTGAGGAAAAGTAACGAATAAAATTTAATGCTGAGAGACTGCTCATTAGTGCCTAGATTTTTACACCCTTAGATATGTCTATATGATTTTTCTCAAAAAATGAGCAATAATTCATATATAAAAAAAAAACTTTTATCTCCAAAATTTATGAATTAACTATGGGTTTAATACTACGAGGGCCAGGAAAATTAGTCGCGTTTTAAGAGAAAATATTTTTCACTGTGTTTTTTAATTAAAGTTATGAACTTAAATATTAAACTTATTTTTTGTGTCATACATATTTATTATTTTTTTTTAATTTTGGTATTTGTTTATTTATTTGCAGTCAAATTAAATTTTGGCGGTCGCTCTAATATGAAAATCTGAAAACATCCCCAAATCTTAGAGCCATTTTTATAAACAAAAATACAGAAATAATACTAAAATTATAGAGTGATATATTGGATTTATTATGTTGTATCCTAGATTGTTTAAAACAATTTTAGAAAAATTGCATTACATCTAAGTATATCCATTTTACTAAAACATTTATATTACTTGAGTAAGGTGTTACAAAATAAATAAATAAATAAATAAATAAATAAATAACACTGACATGTTTCGGCCCCAATCTGATAAGAAGGATAATGATAATAATAAAAGAAAATCGTCTCACGATCAATATAAATGACACGTCAAAATGAGATGTAAACAAAAGCCACGCGCTCTATTGTAAAAAAATTAATTAAACATAAACCTTAATCTAAAATTATTTTTCATCTTGGTTCATCTCATTCAAGCTTTCACAAGGAATTTATTCATTAAACTCTAACTATAGCTTAGGAATAATAAAGAAACCATATCATTGCAAACAAAACTTTTACGCATATAAATTTCAATTTCATTCTCTTATAATGGACTTAGACAACAATTTTATACGAAACATACTTTCTTTCATTAAACAAAATTTTTATCCTCCATCTAAATATAATCTAGATAAATTACGACCAAATTACCGGGTGTCCCAAAAATGACTGATGGATTTTAAAATTCAATAACATGCAAACGGTGACAGCTATTTAAAAAATGTTTGCGGGAGGGTTATGTTTAATGTCAGGAGTTTTTTTTACCGTATTTTTTTATTTTAGTTCGCGTCTCAAACAATAGGTGGCGCAGACGGCGATTGAAGGCCAGGTGATCAGTGCTGAGTGAAATGTCAACCTGGCCTTCAATCGCCGTCTGCGCCACCTATTGTTTGAGACGCGAACTAAAATAAAAAAATACGGTAAAAAAACTCCTGACATTAAACATAATCCTCCCGCAAAAATTTTTTAAATAGCTGTCACCGTTTGCAAGTTATTGAATTTTAAAATCCATCAGTCATTTTTGGGACACCCGGTAAATATCGGAATCATGTTCACCTTTTCTAATTCCAATCTTTCTCCCAGACTACTTATGTAATATTTAAGTCACCTGTTTCTGTAATATAAGGTATTTCATAAACCCCTGAAAGATCTTCATGCTCTGTAGGATAAACTTGTTTATTAAGTAAACTCATTAATTTTGGTCTTTAATATAAATGTTTTAGTAAAATTTTTATATAAAAGTTGTAGTTTTAAAAAATCTTGTGATTTAAAAAACCGTTTATCTAAACATATTCTTTATATTTTTTTTTGTTTTACAGGTTGTTTCAAAGTCATAATATTTTATTATTCTTGCAATTAATTTTATCTAATAAATAAAATCAACGATAAAAAATTATCATGTATTTTAATAAGCTAATTCTATGAGCACTTGTAGGGTAAGTCACATGCTAGGATTTTTGGCTACCAGTATTTTAGACAGGAAAATGTGACTTATTTTACCAGAGCGACCTCATTAATTGAATAAGGCAATGCAAACTTTCGAATATAATAGTCCCCATTAAGCATGTGACTTGCACTAGAAAATCCCCATAGAGCTAGTCAATACAATATTGATTTTATAGAAGAGTAATATTTAAAATTCTGTGTTTAGCTCTTTGCATTCTAGACGTGATTCTCACTGACCACTAGTGTCCCGCGTAGCTCCAAATGCTCTGGACGCCAGCATTTTAGGTTAATTTTCTTCGGCCTATCGAATGGCCGAATAATCTGTGACAAAAAGATAGCGAAATAATCTGTAAGATATTAGTGGTGTCCAAAGCATTTGGCTTCTCGATTTACCAGGGACACCTGACAATACTAGTGGTGAGTCAGTTCTTGAGTGCAAAGGTTTTATTAATGATTCAAATCAAATTAAATATGTTTTTTCGTTCTAATAATTTTCAAATAAGATATTTTTATACTCATTTAATTATTTTTTCTTTCTTGTTTTTCTAGGTAAGTTTTGCCTCTTTGTTATACTTTTGAGCATTGGATTTTAAATTCTACGGATAAGTATTATATTTCGATAATGCATGTGCCTTTTATTTTCTTTTATAATACCATGTATTTTAATGTTGCATTATGTTTATTTTATGTTCCAAATAAAATCATTCCATTCTTTGTGTAATAATTTTTGCTGATTACTCTTTGTATATTTACAAACGATTAATATTATGTTTGTTTTAAAGTATATTATTATTTTAACCCTTTAACGTTCATTGGTTTCTCTACGAAACCAGAAAATTTTAATTACCGTATGCAACATCGACACAAGAATTTTAATCTGTAAAAAATCCATTTTATTATGCATGCGAAAAATCACTTTTTCTTATTTACAAATATTTTTGTTCGCAATTATCGGTGCCCTCATTTATTTCAACATCTTATCAATGAAAATGTTTTGACCGTAAAAGGGTTATAAGTGAGCATCTGGGGGGGGGGGGCTTTTTTGCATGCTCGTCTAAAAGATTCGTAAAACTAATCTTAATTTAACCCATTAGTGCCTAGCGTCCCTTTTTAGGGATGCTTCAAAAGGTGCATTCAGCACTGTTTTTGACACCGGTAAAAAAGAAAAGCAATAATTATTTTATTTAAATGATGCATTTTCGTGATTAATCAACTAAACTTAAATCTTCTAAAAATAGTGGTGCCAACCAAATAAAATTTACGCAAAAGGTGCTGGGCACGAATGGGTTAAATATTATTTTCCTGTTTGTTTGTCATTAACTTTGTATATAACAGTATTTTAATTTAAGTATCTATTAAAATATATTTCTGATAAAAACATATTCGTTTAAATCGGATTTAAATTATTTGAGGGAAACAGAATAGTGCAAACAAACCATTTAGACGGTTTTGAACTAAATTCAAGCAATGAAATATGATGAAGTAAAAAAAAAAATATTTAGGTAAATGTCTTGCAGAGACGCATTACACAAAGAAAACATCATTGTTCTACTGGTACCCATAATCAGTAATTTTCAAGATGATTTTATTTAAAATATGTTATAGCAATCAATCTAAGATTAAGATATTAGTTTTTAAATAGTGATAAGAACAATAAAGTTTTCCTTAAACAGTGCGACTCTTGCAATTTTCACCTATGTTTTTCTACATTTCATTGTGGATATAATGTAACAAGATAAATTCATTTCATGAAGCGACTATTTTATTATATGATATACATAAGTGCTTGCATGTATAGGAGGATATATATGTGAATAATAATACATAAATATATGTCCGTAAGTTTGGTATTTGTATGTATTATTTCTAATTTTACGAAAAATCTACTTACTTTTGTTATTTATTATCTTTGATAAATTATAAATTTCTACTGCTGGAGTATTTAAGTTGGGGATCTACCTAAGTATGAACAATAACAAAAAAATAAATTAATAAGTAGAAATATTTATCACAAAATAAATTTTAATGAGAATTTCTACAAATTCAAGATCTCCAGAAAGCTTGACTTTATGATTTATTTTTTAGGTGTAAAACTGCACAATATTTTGTCAAATATTGTCAAAATTAGTAACAGTTTGAAGCAAGTGTCTCTTTCGTGCACAGTGTTAGTACATGATAAGCAAGTACTCTTACACTTAATTATACACTGCAATAAAAAATTACATTTCACTAATTCTCCTCTAATTTCTATACATATTCAATATTAGCTGTGAAGTACAGTTACTAATGAAACGTGGGCGATACTTCTGAATTCAGCGCTGCTAGTTTCTCATTTTTTTTTTAATTCAAAAATTCACATTCACAACGGAATCTCCGAAAGAAGAATTGTTACTTTTAGCAATCACGAAATGGTTGACGTTACATAAAGTAAAGAATATTACAGGGAATTTTCAGTATGCTTTCGAAATTTCGGAATTGGGGAATAAAAGGCTTAACCCTTAAATGCATATTGTATCATTTTCGATACCATAAGTGTTCCCGATTGATTGGGGGTTTTATTCACATATTCCGTATTCTCACCAGAAATTTAAAAGAGCAATTTTCACTTTACTTAATATCAGACCATTCGTAATTAAATAAAGAAAAATTTACTATTTAGTTTTTTCTGGTATGAATTCTGATTCTTTGAATTGCGCATTTTTTGGAACGCATTCTATCCTATGCATTTAAGGGTTAAACTTTCAATCCTGTCGGAACTGTATTATCAATACTATCTATGTGATATAGCAAAGTTTCAATTACAAGCGAATATTTTTATATTCTATTAGCACCACTATTTTTAAAAAATATATTTAGTAGTATATTTCTCTTGCAAATGTTCTCAAAAGATATGTAAAAGATTTTTGTTTTGAAAAAGTGGTGCGAGGTAGCATTAAAAAATATTTGCCTCTAATTGAAATTTTTTGATATCCCTAATATGAATAACTAGTAATTTGACCGATATTAAAGCATTTCGGTTCAAAACAAAAATTTCTACATAAAATATGTAAAATATAATTCCGAAATAAACTACGTTAAATTAAATGTTAAACATATTGAAATACAAAATTCTGGTGAGCAGTATTTTTATAAAACTTGAATGAATTTCCCGTTTCATTCAGTGTTAATAAAAAATATTAAAAATACATTTATTGTAACAAACTAATAACTATCTACAATTCTAACTAGGAGAAAGTGGGGACAAAATAGACATTTTGTCTTCATAAGCTTATAAAATAATGAAGTCGAAAGCTATCATTCTCATTTTTGTGCCTAATTCTCGTCTCAAATCTTTGCTTTGATACTAATTAATTTCTCATCCTCAAATACAGTAATTTAAGATCTGTGTGCATTTATAAAAAGTGGGTGACATGTCCCTTTTAACCGCGCTGTAGGGAATGAAAGGGACACCTTTTGGAAATTAAAATTCAGTGGTATATAACGTACACCAGCGCCCTTCAAGGGGTTAATAGAGTGGGAAGTAGTCAAGGAAAAACACAGTCAAAAAAAGAAAACCAGCAATATTTTCTTATAGAAAATACTTCCAATAAATTAAAAGGA
Source organism: Maratus speculifer (assembly GCA_964019185.1). NCBI lineage: Eukaryota > Metazoa > Arthropoda > Arachnida > Araneae > Salticidae > Maratus > Maratus speculifer. Next base: position 229,689,475 of record OZ025300.1, read on the forward strand.
TTAAAGAAGGCGAATTTCTCTTTAACAAAATACAGGTATTTCATAACTTTTTAGAATGTGTTTTTTACTGTCCCTACTAATCCATCAGTGTATGTCCCTTTCAACTCCATACCCCAGCAGTGAAATTAGAAATGTATTCAAGAATGAAAATATTTATCTAACAATATTACTGGAATGCACATAAAGTGCATACACTGCTAAGTAACATAAAAATTATCATGTTAAACTCAATATTAATTTTTTAGAGAAAAAAAGTGAAAGCAAGATCAAAATTTACTTTTTTATACTAAAAACAGGTTTTGCTTTCACCTTCACCATCTACAACACTATATTTCAAGACATTCATTGTAAGATTTTTATAACAGAACATGTATCGCAATTAATTGAGCCAAAGTTGAAACTTTGTAGATTTTATTTTCTTTCTGAAATTTTGAGTTTCTCTTTCCCTTTTATCCCCACTCTCTCCTATACAGTTACTTAATGTAGTAACACTCTTGGGAAAAAAAAGAAAACAATTTTTTAAATATTTTAAAACAGCATGTCAAATTTTTAACTGGACTAATGTAGTTTACAGTAATTTAATCCTCTGTCAGCTATGCTATAAAATTTGATAAGATTTTAATATTTAAAATCTATTCACTATCTGTGTGATATATAATACATGATTTACCAAAATATAAAACTTTATACAATAATCTTTGCCTAAATAAATGACCATGCTCAATCCTTTGTGTAATCTATCATTTCTTTCCTCCGTCTTTGGTTAAGCTCTGCTATTTTTAAAGAAAAATAAGTTACTTAAGATTTTCAAAGAATACTTTTTACTTGACTGGCAACTAAAAAAATTCTTTAATTACGTTAAGAGCGTCTGAAAAAAATAGTCACTTGGGGAGAAGTTTTTTCTCCTTAATAGAAGAATTTTTACTTTTAACAACCACGAAATGGCTGTCGTTACATAAAGTAGAGAATATTATTGGAAATTTTTGAAACAGAATTGGGAAAAACGGCCTAACTTTCGGAATCTCTGTTATTTATACTAAGTAGAGATGTAGCAGTTTCAATTACAAGCGAATATTTGTATATTCTATTGGCACCACTATTTTTTAAAAATATATTTCGTAGTATATTTCTCTTGCAAACGTCATCAAAGCCTATGTGAAAGATTTTTGTTTTCAAAAAGTGGTGCGAGATAGCATAAAAAATATTTGCCTCTAGCTGAAATCTTGAGATATCTTCAATAACAACAACTGGTAATTTGAGCGTTAACGAAGTATTTCGATTCGAAACAGAAATTTCTGCGTAAAATATGTAATATATAAACCCGACATTAACTAAGTTAAGGTAATCTTAAACGTATTGAAATACGAATTCTGGTGTGTAATATTTTTATAAAACTTTAGTAAATTTCCTGCTATATTTAGTGTGAATAAAAAATACTATAAATAAATTTATTCTAAAAAATTAATAACTAACTGCAGTTCTAATACACACAGTCTCTAACGGTAATAACATCTTTGCCAAAATTTTATCTAACTTAATGTAGTTTACAATAACTTAATCCTCTGTCAGCTATGTTGTAAAATTTGATAAGATTTTACTATTAAAAATCTGTTCACTATCTATGTGATACATAATACATGATTCGCAAAATTATAAAACTTTATATAATAATCTTTACCCAAATAAATGACCATGCTCAATTCTTTGTGTAATCCGTCATTTTTTTTCTTTATCTTTTGTTAAGCTCTGCTATTTTTAAAGAAAAATAAGTTACTTAAGTTTTTCAAAGAATTCTTTTTACTTGACTGACGACTAAAAAAATCTTTAATTAAGTTAAGAGCGTCTGAAAAAAATAGTCACTTAAAGGAGAAGTTTCTTTTCAGCTTTTTTTTTCTTTAATAAAATAACTATATTTGTCGGGAAAATCTGAAAAAGACTGTTTTCTGCACCCTAAAAGTTACTGCATTGAAGGAATTCAAATCATCGTTACTCAAAACGTGTATAAAGGAAGCGAATGCTTCCTTTATACACCTTCCATTTCATATAAATAATATACTTGTGTAAACTTGTTGAGATATAAGAGATTATTGTCATGTAGGGTCAAATCTCCCTTCCCATGCAGTCGCTTCAAGAAATTCAATTCAAAACGCTATTGTTGACATTATTTTCTTAAATTGCTTGTGACAAAAAATTGATAACGCCTTCGATTACCTGGTTTCTGAATAAAAACACCTGCTAATCGTATACGTTTTCAAAAATAATGATTTCAGAAATGTATCAGAAAGTAGCTCTTTTGAATTTGAGAGAACCTTTGATAAAATGAGATGGAAATATTTTCATAAATCTACTTTTTATAACAGCTTCAAAAGTTACGATAATTTTAACTTTCTTTCATTTTTCTTTTATTGTAAAACATATAATTTTTTCAAGGAATCTTTATTTGAATGTTGAAAGTCTAAGAATCTAAGTAATCATTAATGTTTTAATTGTGTATTTTCTGAAAAATATACTGTAAGGTCATCCCATACACATGTATGCAGTATTTTTTAAAGACATCTTAATTATATGATAAAATCAGTAAATAAGCTTATACTGTGACGTTAAATTAATTTGTGGTTGGATTATAAGATCGAATACGACATTTGAAAAAAATATTCTGAAATCACACAAAATTAAAATAACTTCACAAATATTATTAAATTAGAAACATTAACAGTAAAGAAACACCTTAAGCACAGATATTAATAATACTTATCGAAACGCAAATTATCAATAGTAATTCGCGAAAACATATCAATTGATACATTCTCAAAATGCGTATACTTTTCATTAATGAATTTATTTTTTTTAACTATTTGTTGTTTTAATTTTTTATTCTGTTGTATCTTTAACACAATAACCCTATCTTATGTAAACATAGATTTTTTTATTTAACATATTAATCAAAATTTATGTATATATTTTATTTTAAAAATTATCGTTTTACGATCAATATCATATCGCTGCTAAATCTAAATTGCATAAAACTTTTAAGTTTCATTATGAGTTGAAAATCAACCGATCAAATCATGTCGATCGATTTGAAAATCGATTTCTCAAATTCTGGTGACATTCAGTCATTTCAGCATTCCAGCAACATAATTGATTTTCCTTTTATAGTGTTTTAACTACCACTTTTTCTCTGAGAAAAAATGTCCTCTTGGAACTTTCTAACAAGTTTTGTAAGAGACCAAGCAGAGTTTTTTTTCTAAAGCCTAACATTCTAATTAAAATTTATATGTATATATTTTATTTTAGTAATTATCATTTTAAGATCGATATGATATCGCTGTAAGGTCTCAATTGCATAAAATTTTATTTAAGTTTAATGGGGAGTTGAAAATCAGTCGATCAAATCTTCTCGATCGATTTGAAAATCGATATCTCAAATTCTTGTAACATTCAGTCATTTCAGCATTCCAGCAACAATGTTAATTTTCCTTTGATATTGTTTTGAATACCACTTTTCCTCTGAGAAAAAAATTTTCTTTTAGATCTTTCTAACAAGTTTTGTAAGATACCTAACACAGCTTTTTTCTAAAGCCTAAGATACTAATCAAAATTTATGTGCATACATTTTATTTAGTAATTATCGTTTTAAGATCAATGTGATATCGCTGTTGGATCTAAATTGCATAAAACTTTAAGTTTCATGATGAGTTGAAAATCAATCGATCAAATCATGCCGATCGATTTGAAAATCGATTTCTTAAATTCTGGTGACATTCAGACATTTCAGCATTCCAGCAACATAATTGATTTTCCTTTTATAGTGATTTAACCACCACTTTTTCTCTGAGAAAAATTTTCCTTTTGGATTTTTCTAACTAGTTTTGTAAAACTCCTAGCACAGGTTTTTTTTCTAAAGACTACAACACTAATAAAAAAATTGTATATATATATATATATATGTATGTATATATAGTATATTATTTTAGTAATTATTGTTTTAAGATCAATTTCATATCGCTGTTAAATCTAAACTGCACAATATTTTATTTAAGTTTCATGATGAGTTGAAGATCAATCGATCAAATCTTGTCGATCGATTTGAAAATCGATTTCTTTAGTTTTGGTGGCATTCAGTCATTTCGGCAATCTAGCTACATAATTCATTTTCCTTTGATAGTGCTTTGAATAACCACTTTTTCTCTAAGAAATTTTTTTTCTTTTCGATCTTTCTTACAAGTTTTGTAATTCACCTAGCTTAAATGTATTTTTTTTTTTTTTTTTTGCTGTGAATATTGTAACTACCGAGTTAAAAAAGAAAAAAATATACTTGTATTTAGAAACGTAAAAAGTTCTGTGATGAAATTTTCCACCTTTTTACCTCTTGCGTACTTTTGCAGGATTGATATTCTTCAGTTAATTTTCCAGATAAAATGTCTGTAATTTTTTATAGAAAAAAAAAATCTAGGTTGAGCACACCAAATTTCGTCATATTTAATTTTCGATGAGCGAATGTAAAATTAATCTCCATATTGCGAAAAATAATAATCGATATAAATAAATTTATTCCACAGTCTTGCGTCAGCAGCACTTAAACGGAGACGTTGCTGTTGCAAGTATGTATACATTTATTTCCGAAGATTGTATGAAAATGAATTTATTTACCGTAATTTCTCACGTATACACCGCACCTTGGATAACTCAATTTACCGCCAGAATTAATTTATAAAAAAAATTCTACTTGGTAGTGCTTAGCATGCATTTGACTTCTTTTTCTCAATAAATTTTCTGGTTTGAAAAAGATTTTACTAAACCGCGAGAAATTAACGGTACTTATTTATTTATCATTTCCGTTTTTTTTTTTTTTTTTTTTTTTTTTTCTAAACAAAACATTTATTAAGACATACACGCAAATCAAGGAAACGTTTAACTCTTTCGAGGGAAATGTCCTTAATCCTTTTTAGCACACTGTGCCCAGTCCGGGATACCTAATTTTAATTCCAAATTTGTATATAGCAACAATAATATTTTAATAAAATTTTGCTTTTACAATGAAAGCTAAAATTAAGGGATTCTAAATTAAAAAAAAGTCCTTTTTAAATTATGGCGACAGTCGAAAATTTCGCATTTTACTAACACAATTTACCCGTGCCGGATAGGGTTAAAAAAGTGACACTTAATGTTTATTTTCTGGTATTGAGAATCTTTAATTAAAATTTTTCTTTTGTAACGCGCTTGAAAGTAATCAATTTCATTATTTCTAATGAATTTATTTATAAATTCTGGTGTATACTAATTATTTCAAACAGATTTATTCCACGCTAGAAAGGGTTAACAAATTTTCTTTATAACGAAGTGTTTAGCTTCAATGATAAGATTTCGTTAAATAGAAGTTGCACTATATTTCCGTTTGCTTAAAATTAGCAAATAAACCTTTAATGTAATTTGTTATGTTTTTCTTCTTCGAAACTTTTGACACCAAAGTCAAAAAACATCTTTCAAATATTGGCAAGACAAATTCTTTAATTGAGTTGAGTGATACCTAAGACAAAAACCACTTGATGACAGAAGCGAAATTTTCTTAATAGATTTTCTACACCGAACGTGTCCGTGAAAATTGCCTTCAACAAGAATAAATGACATCGTATCGAATGAATTCAGTTTATTGATTAGGCGACACGTACATATGATGTAAGGTTAACAGACAAGAATGAAAAATTGTAGTCTTAAAAATGCCATTTTTGTGTATCGATTTTGAGATAAGTTGTACGGGAACCTTTTAGTTTATTTTGAGAAAAACACAGTATGTCGTTACTTTGAATTATTGACTGTTATAAAGTGTTACCAAGTTATTGTGTTGCTGTCTGATATGTTTTATTCGTTTTTCCGCTGTCAGGATTAACAGCTTTAATAATATATTACTAGCAATGGTTTAGCTATTATCTTCTTTCTTGAACCAACTATTATAAATTGGGGTTATGTTTGTATATAATGTTCCGATTCTTTTACTATTTTGTTATTCTTTAGAAATATGAGATTTTGGATCATTATTTTGCTCTGAAGCAGACTGCGTTGTCATTTCAAATTATCGGAAAGTGTTATTACGTTATAGCTTTTTTTTTTTTTTTACAATGTCCGTACCTTTTTGTTTTCCTCAAAGATTAAATGTATTTTTCAATTTTTTTTTAGTTTATTTTTCAAGCGTAGTATGCTGTTTCGTTGAATAATGGACCATTTTCAAGTTCTTTTATTTTATTGTACTATGGTCTAGCACAGGGGTAGCAAACTCTTGTCTAAAATTCAATTGCTACCGTTTCTTAAAAATTATATTTTTGTATTTTTAAAATTGAAGAACTAAAATCATTAACCAGTTAATTGATCAATATTTTTTTTCAAAAACTTTCAAATAGTGAATCTTTTTTTCATGTATTTTACAGAATTTTTAATCTTTTATCACCGGCTTTTCAAAACAGAAATGTTTGCTTCGTTGAATCAGAAAATGGCTAAGATTAAATAATACTAAATTTTCAATAAAAATTTACTGGTGTGAATAATAAATCATGATTGGAATATGGATGCCTGTACTTGGTATGGGCAAATCATAATTAGCAAAAACACGTTGCCCCTATGACTTACGCGTGAATCAAGGAAGCAGTTGAAATACATTTTCTCAATATTTCCATGTTATGTGTATTTTTCCCTTTGCATGAATTTCTGTGTGCATATTTCATGAATTTATGTTAATTTCTGTTTAGTAAATTTTCTTTTTAACGAAATGTTTCACGATAAGACTACGTTAAACGAAAGCTTCAGTGTGTTTCTGTAAGCTTAAAATTAGTAAAAGAACCTTTAATGTAATGTGTTATGTTTTTCTTCTTCGAAACTTTTGACACCTAAGCCCAAAAAACGTGTTTCAATTACTAGCAAGACAAATTCTTTAACCCTTTCCGGCACGGGCAAAATCTGTTAGTAAAATCAGAAATTATCGACTGACACCAGAATTCGCCAACGAATTCTTTAGATATTTTGAAACCCTTAATTTAAGCTTTTATTATAAAAGCAAAATTTTACTAAAATATTATTGGTGCCGTTTGCAAGTTTGGAATTAAAATTACGTATCCCAGACCGGGCACAGTGTGCCGGAAAGGGTTAATTGAGTTGAGTGCCTCCTAAGACAAAAACCACGTGAGGACAGAAGCGAAATTTCTACAGCGAACCGTGTCCATGAAAATTGCCTTCAACAAGAATAAATGGCATCGTATCGAATGAATTCAATTTATTGATTAAGCGACACGTACATATGATGTAAGGTTAACAGACAAAAATTAAAAATTGTAGTCTTAAAAGTGCCATTTTTGTGTATCGATTTTGAGATAAGTTGTACGGCAGCCTTTATTTTAGTTTATTTTGAGAAACACAGTATGTCGTTAGAGTGAAATATTCACCATTATAAAGTGTTATCGAGTTATTATGTTGCTTTCCGATATATTTTATTTGTTTTCGCATTGTCAGTATTAAAAGCTTTAATAGTAAATTACTAGCGACGGTTTAGCTATTATCTTCGGCTTTAAAACAACTATAATAAACTGGTGTTATGTTTGTACATCATGTTCCTATTCTTTTTGTATTTTGTTATTCTTTAGAAATAAGAGATTTAAGAACATTATTTTGTTCTGAAACAGTCTGCGTTGTCATTTTAAATTATCGACAATTGCAAAAGGATATTACAATGTATAATTTTTTTACAATGTCCTTATCTTTCTGTTTTCCTCAAAGGTTAAATGTGTTTTTCAATTTCTGTTACTTTATTCTTCATGCATACTATGCTGTTACCTTGAATAATGGCCCATTTTCAAATCCTGTTATTTTATTGTATTATTATGTAGCAAAAGGGTGGCAAACTCTTTTGTCTAAAATTCAATTGCAACAGTTTCTTAAGAATTGTATTTTTGTCCTTTTAAAATCGAAGAACTAATGTCATTAACCATTGAACTGATGAATATTTTTGAAAAAACTTTCAAATAATGCATTTTTTTCATGTCTTTTACAGAATGTTTAATCTTTTACCGCCGGTTTTTGAACATAAAAATTTTTGGCTCATTTAATCAGAAAATTCCTCAGATTAAAGATTATTAAATTTTCAATAAAAAATTATTGGTGTAAATAATAAATCATGATTTGAAAATGGATGCCTGTACTTCAACAATACAAATTTGCATACAAATTTGTATAAAATTTGTATAAAATTTGTATACAAATTTTTTTGTATAAAATTTGTATACAAATCATGATTAACAAAAACACGTTGCTCGTATGACTTATGCGCGAATCAAAGAAGCAGTTGAAATACATTCTCCCAATATTTCCATATTATGTGTATTTTTCACTTTACATGTTTTTCTGTGTACATATCTCATGAATTTATGTTCATTTCGGTTTAATAAATTTTCCTTATAACGAAATGTTTATGTTTAACGATAAGATTTCGTTAAATGGAAGTTTCACTGTATTTTCGTAAGATTAAAATTAGAAAAAAACATTTACCGTAATCAGTTATATACTTCTTCTTCGAAACTTCTGACACCAAAGTAAAAAACACCTTCCAAATATTGGCAAGACGAATTCTTTAATTGAGTTGAGTGCCTCCTAAGACAAAAACCACTTGAGGACAGAAACGAAATTTTCTTAATGAAATTTCTACAGCGAACCGTGTCCGTGAAAGTTGCCTTCAACAAGAATAAATGACATCGTATCGAATGAATTTAATTTATTGATTAGGCGACACGTACATATGATGTAAGGTCAACAGACAAAAATTAAAAATTGTAGTCTTAAAAGTGCCATTTTTGTGTATCGATTTTGAGATAAGTTGTACGGCAGCCTTTATTTTAGTTTATTTTGAGAAACACAGTATGTCGTTAGTGTGAATTATTGACCATTATAAAGTGTTATCGAGTTATTATGTTGCTTTCCGATATATTTTATTTGTTTTCGCATTGTCAGTATTAAAAGCTTTAATAGTAAATTGCTATCGACAGTTTAACTATTATCTTCGGCTTTGAAACAACTATTATAAACTGGTGTTATGTTTGTACATCATGTTCCTATTCTTTTTGTATTTTGTTATTTTTTAGAAATAAGAGATTTTGGAACATTATTTTGTCCTGAAGCTGACTGCGTTATCATTTTAACCCATTCGTGCTCAGCATCTTTTGCGTAAATTTTATTTGGTTGGCACCACTATTTTTAGAAGATTTAAGTTTAGTTCAATAATCACGAAAATGCATTACTTAAATAAAATAATTATTGCTTTTCTTTTTTACCGGTGTCAAAAACAGTGCTGAATGCACCTTTTGAAGCGTCCCTAAAAAGGGACGCTAAGCACTAATGGATTAAATTATCGACAATTGGAAAGAGTTATTATACTATATCTTTTTTTACAATGTCCTTATCTTTTTGTTTTATTCAAAGATTTAATTTGTTTTTCAATTTTGTGTTAGTATATTTTTCAAGCATATTATGCTATTACCTAGAATAACGGACCATTTCCAAATGCTGTTATTTTATTGTATTATGGTCTAGAAAACGGGTGGCAAATTCTTTTGTCTAAAATTCAGTTGCTACTGTTTCTTTAGGAATAAATTTTATATAATTGAAGAACTAAAGTCATTACCCCCATTTAACTGATCAGTATTTCTCAAAAAATGTTTCAAATAATCCCTATTTTTTTTTCATGTCTTTTTACGATGTGTTTTTCCGAACAGAAATTTTTGCCTAAATGATTCCGAAAAATGGTCGGTTTAAATAATCCAAAATCTACAATAAAAAATTACTGGTGAGATTAATAAATCATGATTTGAAATCATTTTCGCATACGTGTCCCGGAAAAATCATAATTGTCAAAAAACACGTTGACAGTATGACGTACGGGCAAATCAGGGAATCGGTTGATAAATTTTCTTCATAACGAAGTGTTCAGGTTTAACGATGAGACTTCGTTAAATGAAAGCTTCACTGTATTTCCTTAAGCTTAAAATTAGCAAATAAACCTTTAATGTAATGTGTTATACTTTCCTTCTTCAAAACCTTTTACACCAAAATCAAAAACCATCTTCCAAATATTGGCAAGACGAATTCTTTAATTAAGTTGAGTGCCTCCTAAGACAAAAACCACTTGACGACAGACGTGAAATTTTCTTAATGAATTTTCTACAGCGAACCGTGAAAATTGCCTTCAAAAAGAATAAATGTCATCGTATCGAATGAATTCAATATATTGATTGGACGACACGCACATATGATGTAAGGTTAACAGACAAGAATGAAAAATTGTAGTCTTAAATGTGCCATTTTTTTTTGTATCGATTTTGAGGTAAGTTGTACGGGAGTCTTTACTTTAGTTTATTTTGAGAAAATACAGTATGTCGTTGCTGTAAATTATTGACTATTATAAAGTGTTACCGAGTTTTTGTGTTGCTTTCCGATATGTTTTATTCGTTTTCACATTGTCAGGATTAAAAGCTTTAATGATATATTACTAGCGACGGTTTAGCTATTGTCTTCTTTGAACCGTCTATTATAAATTGTCATTATGTTAGTGTTTTATGTTCCAATGCTTTTACTCTTTTTATTATTTTTTAGAAATAAAAGTTTTTGAACTATTTTTTCCTTCTGAAGCATATTGTGTTGTCTTGTCACTTTAAATAATCGACTATTGAAAAGTTTTATTGCACTTTTTCATTTTGTTACAATGCATTAACCTGTTCTGTTTCCATCAAAGATTAAAAGCATTTTCCTAATACAGTCGACTCTCGTTAATTCGAAATCGGATAATTCGAATCTTCGCTTAATTCGAACTCAACATGAAGTCCCAAAATTTTCAATACCAGAATAACGTTAAAAATTTTCATTAATTCGAACTCATTTTCTCTTGACTTCGTTTAATTCGAACTAACAAGAATTCCGATTTTTCATTTTTCTTTTCTTTCTCACGGGTTTCATATCATTTGAATAACTTTCTTTTTTTGATTTTTGTGAAGCTTGTTCCGAATAAGTATACATCTAATTCAATGCATTGATATACACTTTCTTAGTGCCCCATCTGTCCATCAGTGACGCTTTAATTTTTTCTTCGATTGTGTTTCTAATCTTTTAATTAGTTTATGTTTTTATACATTCTAATCTAATATTAAGTCTTATTCTAATGATAACAGCCGAAATTAATATAATAAACACTATAACATTAATTCTTCGTAATAGCACCATATTAAGCATGTTTTCATTTCATTTTTTCCATAATTCGAACTTCGGATAATTCGAACATTTCTTGAGGTCACGACGAGTTCGAATTAACGAGAGCCGACTGTATTATTTTAGCTTATTTTTCAAGCATGTGGATTGCGAATGGTCAGGGAAAAACACATAAAAAAGTGTTAAATACCAGTATTTTGTTTTAGAGAAATTCGTTTTATGTAATCCCTTTATATTATTTAAAGTATTTTATATAAGATAAAAGTTGTAGTTCCCCTTTATTTGATTGTGTTTTTCCCTGACTATTCACCACCCTGAGCGTACCATGCTGTTATTTTGAATTATCCATTATTATAAACTGTCGCGTTGTTATCGTATTGTGTTTGTATATGCTTCGTTTTCTTATTGTCTATAAAGCCTTATCAATATTACTAGCGACAGTATAGCTATTATCTTCGTCTTTCAGCCGACTATTAAAAACTATTGTTATGTTAGAATTATGTTATATTTCAATTTTTTTATAAATTTTGTTCTTTAGAAATAATAGAACTCACACTACTTTTTCACTTTAATTATCGACAATCAAAAAGATTTATTATACCAGTTTGTCCCAATGTCTTTTTTTTTCTTTAACCGACAAAGATTAAAGGCGTTTTTGAATTTTATTTTAGTTTATTTTGAAGCATACTATGTTTACACCTTGATTTAGCGACTATAGTTAAGTGTTACCATGTTTTTGTATTAGGTTCCAGTATGTTTTTGTTGTTTTGTTAGTGTCAAGTTTTAAACGTTTTTAGCAAAAATCGTTGCAGAAAGGTGCACACTAGGAAGATGCATGTATGTATGTTCGAAATTTAACATTTATTGCTTAAATGACAGAATTCGCAAATCCGTTGTTTATTCCTAAAATTTATGACTTTTTCTGACAAACTATCCTATTAAAATTTGTCCTACGATTCTACGCCTCCTTCACTATGCTTATGGTTCAATTTATTGACTTTTATTTTAATTCAGAGAAATGTGGTAAGTCATTGTGGTCAGAGCCTGATTACTAACGGGGCACTCTCTCACCAGAAAAAAATTATAGAAATTTTCGTCTTCTTTAAACGCCCAGTTTATTCAAAATTACAGTCATGAATAAAGAAAATTCTTTATTTCTTTTTCCTGGTGGGAGAGTGCCCCGTTGATAATCAGGCCCTGATTGTGGTGTCAGGGATGAGATTTCCGCTGTTTTGGACACCAGTATAATCTTAGAGAAGATGTTATTCTCTTAAATCACAAAAATGTTCCGATTAATTAATACAGCATTTTCTCTAACATTTTACTGGTGTGCAAAAAAGCGGAAATCTCATCCTTGCCTGGTGTTGAATTTAACCGAAATTTTCAAGTGGTTTCAATTTTATTTGAAAATAAACAAATAAAATTTTTGCAGTTAGCTATCTATTCGAAGTTAATTCGGGACATATAAGGTAGATATCCCATATCTTTAATTCTGCAAATATAAACTCTGGCTTAATTTTTTTTAAGTAATTTTTAAAAGCGAAGGAAATTATTAAACAAAATCTCGAAAGAATGGGCAGTATTAAAGAAAACATTAATACCTTTCTCTTAAAAGTGTTTTATGTGTTAAAAAATAAAACAGGAAAAAAACTATAAAATTGTAATAAAACTAATTGCATTTGATTCATCATTACCTAATTAAACTCTTCAAATTTCATCAAGCCAGAGTGATTAGTTTAATTGCTCTTAAGAAACGTTGTTTTAGTCTTTTAAGAACAAAAAGAAAGAGTGGTATAACTAAATTAGCAAAGAGGATTTGTGAACGTAATGAAATTATGTAAAACAATTTTTTTTAAACAAAGCTTTTCAAACATAATTAACGGATGTCTCTATCGAAAGATGAAAGTTTTACACTTTCTTTAACCCATTAGTGCCTAGCGTCCCTTTTTAGGGACGCTTCAAAAGGTGCATTCAGCACTGTTTTTGACACCGGTAAAAAAAAAAAAAAAAAAAAAAAAAAAAAAAAAAAAAAAAAAAAAGCAATAATTATTTTATTTAAATGATGCATTTTCGTGATTAATGAACTAAACTTAAATCTTCTAATAATAGTGGTGCCAACCAAATAAAATTTACGGAAAAGGTGCTGGGCACGAATGGGTTAATAAGTATATTTGGTTTCGAAACAGTTATCCGATTTTCTTCAAAAAATGGGTTTTATTTGAACAGTTTTATAGATAATGGAATCTTTCTCTTACGGTTTGAAATTTACCTGCTATCATTTCAAACATCATGGTAAGAATGTACCAAAACTAAAGAGAACAAGTTAGAAATTTCACGTCAAGCGAAGTAAATAAGGAGCGTTCGTAATATAATGTTCGTGCTATAATATTCGTACAAAGTTTTAAAAGTATTCAGATGTCGGTGTATTAGTATAGAGAATAGCGGCCGAAATCTTTTGTGTGTTCCTGTAAATACAATCTGATTTCAATTATATAGGAAGTAACTTATAGTAAATCTCAGCAATGTACATCGATTTCATAGAATGTGAAATAGTTTAACCTCTTAATGGTTGAATTAAATTACGTTTTTAAAATTCAAATTCATTATTGCCACCATTTTTTTTAAAAAAAGATATTCATCTAATTTAATGTCAAGTAAAATGATACCAGAGTGAAACCAATTACACTGTTTTATAAAAATGGTGGGAATCAAACAATTGTGAATAAAAGCCGTGAAGCTTGCAGCCTGTGAACGTCTCGGGCGCAACGATTAAATGGTTAATAGTATTAAAATGTGCCTCAAGCTGTGTTTTTCCCTACACCATTATGTAATGGAATACTTTTGTGTGGCTCTGTACATTAATAACAAATATTCTCTTCACCACAGATTGTGCAGAATGTATTTTTTAGTACTTCATAGATGCATTTCAATTCTATTATGTTCGAAAATATAACATCATTAAAATGCGCTTGAAAATATTTTCCCCGTTGACCGTAATGTAACAAAATGTTATTGATTGACCCTGTATTTAAATTAAACATCCGATTTTCATAAAATTTGAATTGACTCGACAGAATTATGCATCAGTTATATATTTTAAACTTCATACGATTTGGCTGGGTAGTTTTTACTCTGTTATATGCGGACAGACGGACGGACTGAACGATGACTGTAGGCGCTGCGTATTTATATAATTACAAACATACCTAAAAATAGAATTACACGAGATTTTCAAGAGCAAATTCAACATTTTATTAAAGTCAAATTTATTCACTGCACGGCTTACTATAGTTCTGCAGGATTCGTACAGGGTATCGTTATGTCCCAGGTGAAATAGCAATATTCTTTTATTAAAAAATAAATCTAGTTCAAAAGCGGGGAATTTTGCTTTATTTAAATAGCAATTTTCTAAAACAAAATACATGTACCGAAGAATTTTTTGGTCAAGGAATCCCATGATCTGTGCGAACCATGTTGTTAGAAAAAATACCGAAAACGTATTAACCACTTAAATGATCAATGTGTTAGAAAAAAAAATACTTTCAAATATTGCTTTTACTTACCCATCATACGTAGCATAGGGTAAGTCTTGCAATCATTTTGAAAATCGAAAAAAAAATTTTGACGGATTTACACGTTTTAGACACTGGATATTTCGAAAAACATATTTTTATAAAAAAAAATTGCCGTTCGTCTGTCTGTCTGTCTGTCTGACTGTCTGTCTGTCAGTCTGTCTGTCTGTAAACGCTCTAACTCACGAAAAAATTGAGTTAGAAACTTGAAATTTTGTATGTACTTAGTATGTAAGAATGGAACGAAGCCTATTGAATATCAGCAACCTCGATTATCCGGAACTATATTTTCCGGATTCTCGAAAAATTTGTTCTGATGAAAGGTATATAAAAATTTTCGAATTTTTTTATTTTAAGGAATGCATGTAAAAGGCAATAAAAAACACAAATTTTGCATAAAGAACGAAGTCGATCGGATTATTAGTTGTCGAGATATGTGTAATCCTGTTTTCGACATTCTTCGATTTTTCATGATCCTGTATTTCATTCAAATTTCAATTCAGCGGTATATTTTAATTGAAAATGACACGCTTAATCGAACGCAGCAAACTGTTAGTCAATATGATCATTATTTTTGGAGTTATAAGGATGTTTCTTTTACGTAGTTTGGTACTTCTTAAGTAGTTTGGCGTTTTATATAATTTGTTGAAATTGGTGCATCAGCAATTCATTAACAGAGTATTACTATGTGTATTAACAACATTTAAATTTAGTTTTGGAATTGAAATACATTGTATAAATAGTTTTCACATATTTTATTTTCATATGCATATAAATGATGGGTAAGTATTACGGTGGCCTCCAACGACTAGTTTATTCATGTCTTTTGCAGAATTTTTAATCTTTTGTTGCTGGTTTTTCAAAACAGAAATTTTTGCCAAATTGAATCAGAATAATGCTCGCGTTAAATAATAAAAAAGTTACCATAAAAATTCACTGGTAAGAATAATAAATTATGATTACAATATGGGTGCTTGTATGTGGTATGGGCAACTCATGAATGGCAAAAACACGTTGTCCAAACGGGCAAATCAGATAAGTAGTTAGCCGAAAAAAATTATATTGCTACACTTCTTATAAATATCTTTAAATTGTTTTATTTCTTGTGATATCTTTATTATTTAACCCTTTAACGTTCATTGGTTTCGCCACGAAACCACAAAATTTTAATTCCGATACGAAACACTTACACCGGTATTTTTATCTGAAAATATCCCTTTTATTTTGTTTGTGAAAAATCACGTTTTATTATTTAGAAATATATTTGTTCTTTATTACCGGTGTCAATCATTTATTTCGACATCTTAGCAATGAAAATGCTATGAACGTTAAAGAGTTACCCCATTCGTGCCTAGCATCTTTTGCGTAAATTTTATTTGGCTGGCACCACTATTTTTAGAAGATTTAAGTTTAGTTGATTAATCACGAAAATGGCTCATTTAAATAAAATAATTATTGCTTTTCTTTTTTACCGGTGTCAAAAACAGTGCTGAATGCACCTTTTGAAGCGTCCCTAAAAAGGGACGCTAGGCACTAATGGGTTAATCATATATAACTCTTTCAAGGACGGTAGTATGTTTGCCTCGTAATTTTAAACGGTCTATGGGTCGCGACCCATAGATTGGGAACCGCTGCTTTAGAATATAAATATTAAAGGGGGAGGGAAATCATCTAAATTCTATTTTGAAAAATTCATGGTGGTATGAAACCCATAGCTGCAAAATTTTCCGATTTTTATGGGCAGGAAAAATTTAATAAATATTTTTGCTGTATTTAATCCGCAGACTATGGCGATTTGGAATGGTAAAGTTTACTATGAAATTTTGTCGGGCCAACAAAGAGGAAGATGTTGGCAGCTATTTATTCGGGCTTCAGGGGACTTTGGCTGTTTTTGTATCCGAAATTTCGCAAAGAATAATTGCTATATCTGGAGATAGGATCGTTTTTCATTATATAAGCCAAATATTACTTTACAAAAACTCTGGTAAATTGTCTTTGAAACCACAGAGTACAGACAGAGCCTCAACTCGGCTTGAAAAGAACGCCCTCAGTGGATCACTTAAAAACTAAACCATCGCGTTGGCGATTTTTATCCTCGTGATTTCTGTTTAACTGTAACCATATTCTGGCTTGGCACTTCTTGCTGAATGTTGATTTGATTATCTTTGCACACGTGCTTATGCTATTTGATCTTAGATTTCCGCGCTTATATTGATTCGTAATTATTACTGTTATTGTTCTTGAATTTTCAAGTTTAAATTATTAGGTCGTTATGTTGAGAAGAGACACATGCATTGTTTGCAAGATGAATACGTCAAAATTATTTCATATTAAAATAATTCTTTCATAAATTTCAAAACAAGAAGCAGCAAGCCGTCGCTGTATTTTTTTTCTTTTTTCCTATATCATTTGTCGCCAAGGAAGCGATGTTTCGCCGAATTAGCAACCTCTCTTATGTTATGATCGTAGTTTCAGAGTCATCCGCTCGTCTCGCTACTGTCTATGCGTAATCCCATGTTAAACAAGTTGCCATTACAGTGTATGAAAGATGATTCTCTGTTCCGTACTCTGTGCTTGAAACGTACGAGTCCTGTTTAATCGCGCAAATATAATTTTATAAGAAAATACTGGTACTATCTTCGTAAAATTTCCCGGTCTGTCACTGCCTTACCTTGATTTAGAAGCAGTTTATTTGTGTCAAATTGAACAGTTTTATGAGAATTTGAAATGTATGCAGTAAAAAAAAACCTATAAAAAGATGTAACAAAAATGTCTTTTGAAAAATTGTCTCGGTTTAATAAAATAAAAGATAATAGATTTTCAGGGTGTCGAGTAGTCAGGAAAAAATACAGTCAAAAAGAATGGGAAAAACCAGTTATTTCTTATAAAAAATGCTTCTAATAATAAAAAGGGATTAAAGAAGGCGGATATCTCTCTAAAAAAATATTGGTATTTAACATCTTTTTGACTGTGTTTTCCCCTTATTACTAGCCATCCTGGTTCTGCAGTATAGTCTAAAATACAAAAATAGATTGTGCTGAATTGGTCTCAATCGTTTACAGTGAAAGTTTATCAAATGGCAAATATCTTAATACAAAAAATTTCTAAACAAAAACAAGCATGCCAAATTACCGTATCTTTACAATAATTTCAAGAAATTAATTACATCTGCCCAAATACCATCTGCAAACAATTCTCGAACTTTTTACCAAGTCAAAGACATTATTTCGCTAGAGAGAGATAAAATCGATTTTAAGGCACGTGGTTCTTATCTAGTATAAATAAAAATGCCGAAAAGGATAAAAATTTTATTTGGAAAAATTTCTCGATATAATAAAAGTACTAAAAATAGGACTTCCAAATAAAAAAATTAAATTAAACAAATGGTGTCAGCTTTTATTCATCTTTTATAATGAACACTGAAATCTTTTGTAATTTTTGTTCTGGGGACTTCTTTAAAAGTTGTTTTTTTTTACGGAAGTATTTTTTGTTTAAAAAGTAATATGTTTTTCAAATTCAAATTATTTACTGCTGATATCAGATTTTATTATATAACTTGTACTTATTCTCTACAGGCAACAGATTATACAGACCTCTCAATGCTGATACGATTGAATGACACGGAAGTTAAAAAAATTTATTTCAAGAAAGATAAAAGCTTTTCTTCAAATACTTGATAAAATTGAAATTTTCATTTCAAAATCCTTGTGCCAATGTAGCAATTCGCAATTAAAATTAAGTGGGATATATTTTATCTCACCGCCCTTCAAGGGGTTAATCACGCGACTATAATTTTATTTTAAAAAAATACTGGTGCTATCTTTATAAAATTCCCCGATCGGTCAACACATTTCCTTTATTTAGATGCAATTTATTCGTGTCAAATGGAACATTTGGGGGAAATTCCGCAAATATGGCAGTAAAAACACTATGAAAAAATATAACAAAAATGTCGTTTAAAAAATCATTTTGGCTTAATAAAATAATGGATAATAAGTTGTGCAATATAGTCTAAAACACAAAAATAGCTTCTGCTAAAGTTGTCTCAATAGTTTATAATGAAAATTTATTAAATAGCATGTGTCTTAATACAAAAACTTTTTAAACAAAAGCAGACATGCAATATTACCGTGTCTTTACAAAAATTACATCTGATCAAACACATCCGCGCTTTATAAAATTGCCCCGGTCTGTCGCCACCTTAACTTGATTTAGAAGCAGTTTATTGTGTCAAATTGTAGTTTTATAGAAATTTGGCAAATATGGCAGCAAAAACAATGTGGAAAGATATAACTAAAACGTTATTTTAAAAAATTGTCTTGGCTTAATAAAATAATGAGTAATAGTTATGCATAGGTCCTAATTACAAAACATAGGTTATGCTGAAGTGGTTTCAATTGTTTTCAATGAAAATTTATTAAATGACAAATACCTTAATACAAAAACTTTCTAAAGAATTGCAGACATCCAAAATTACCGTATATTTACAACAATTTCATGAAATTAATTACATCTGCTCAAACACCACCTGCAAACAATTCTCAAAAGTTTTACCATGTCAAGGACATTATTTCGCTAGAGAGATAAAATCGATTTTAAGGCACGTGGTTCTTGTCTAGTATAAATAACAAGGCCGAAAATGATAAAAATTTTATTTGGAAAAACTTCTCGAAAGAATAAAAGTACCAAAATCAAGACTTCCAAATATAAAAATTAAAATAAAGACGTTAGCTTTTATTCATCTTTTATAATGAACAGTTTTTATTCTGAAGATTGATTTCTTTGATTTAAAAGTTGTTCATTTTTTTGCGGAAGTATTTCTGTTTAAAAAGTAATATGTTTCTTCAAATCGAAGTCATTTGCTACTAATATCAGATTTGATTACATTACTGGTAGGAATTGTATGCAGGCAAAGAATCATACGAGCCTCTAATACAAAAATTCATCTTATAGAAGATTAACTCTTTACGGCACATGCAAAATCTGTTAACCCCTTGAGGGGCAAAGCACTTACGTTCCTAAAATGCTCAAATGATTGATTGACACCGGGATTCACAAACAAATTTATATGATAGAAAGTAAAAGCTGTTTTTCGCGTACGTAGTAAAAAGCAAATCTTAATACTAAAATTCCGGTGCCAATGTGGCATAAGGGAATTAAAATTAAGTGGTATATAAAATATACCGGTGCCCTTCAAGGGGTTAATAAAATGAGAAATTATCGACTGACACCGGAATTCAGAAACGAATTTATTAAATATTTTGAATTCCTTAATTTAAGCTTTTATTGTAAAAACAAAATTTTATTAGAAAATTATTGGTGCCGCTTGCAAGTTTGGAATAAAAATTAAGTATCCCAGACCGGGCACAAAGGGTTAAGACACAAAACAACTAAAACAAATAACATCAGAAGAAAAAACATTAGAAGGAAAATAAAATAAGTGCGCAGTTAAGCTAATGGCATTAATATAGCTGCCAAGTTTTATGCATTTTTCCTACCACAAAAATTTTATAGCAAATATTGTCATATTTAATCATCGAAACCTCATGATTAAATTAATGGAAAATCTCTGTATAATTTTAGTGGTAGAAAAAATGCGTAAAAGTTGACAGCTATGCATTAACAGCCACAGACTATTCACACTAATTTTATGTTATACTCCTGTTTCAAAGAATAATATTCTTCAAATAATTAATGAAGGAGGATACACTCCCACATTTCACCCCTTTATAATTAATGAGTGAACATTCAAATCTATTTTAATAACAATTTTAATTTTTCTTAAGAAAGGTGTTATAGTAAAAATAAAATACATTGACATGTTTCGGAATCGTCAAATAAGTTCCATAGTCATAATATAAATAAAATTTTATTTTTATTTATATTATGACTATGGAACTTATTTGACGGTTCCGAAACATGTCAATGTATTTTATTTTTACTATAACACCTTTCTTAAGAAAAATTAAAATTGTTATTAAAATGTTTATATAAAAGGTGAATATTTTAAAATCTGATGATTTAAAAAATCAATTGGATTTAATTAACTTTTTATCATTCAAATATAGTCAGGGACGCCCCTTATCAGAAAATACGTAGAAAAAAAATTAAGCAAACTGGATAATTCTGAACGAAAACCCATTTATCTAAATTAACAGGAGTGGATCTTTCCCCCTTTTCCCTCTTTTATACTTAACCAGTGATCTCCAAATCTAATCAAGAAAGCTTTTTAACAGAATAAACCATCAAATACATACAAATCAAATAACTCTATATAAAAAAATTATTTACTTAAAGTAACGGGGGACTAGCTCTCCTTTCCCCTTTTTTACTTAACTAATGAACCGCCGATTCTAATCAAGGAAGCGCCTTTTTAGAAAAATGCAGCACACAAAGACAACAACGATACGCAGACGTAAGTTAAATAAAGCAGTTAAATAGTTCGAGATAAAAATTCTGCTGTGAAATATTTTTATATGACTTGAATAAAATTCTTGATATTTTTAAAAATAATATACACCGTAAAAAAGACAAATGTTTCTGAACTAATAAATAAGTTTAATTATACAATGGAAATTATTTTAATGCTAAAACCTTTCAAAACAATACCAAACATGAAAAATCCGTCCAATCGTCTGTCTAAACTAATTACATTTGCTCAAACCCGACCTGAAAAGAATTCTGAAAATTTTACCGAGTCAGGTCATTTTGCAGACAGACAAATCGATTTCAATGCGTGTCGTTCTAACATATAGAAACAGGAGCAAGAGAAAAATGATAAAAATGCCATTTGGAAAAATATCCGAACGTCATAGAATTACGAAAAATAGGTTTCGTAAACAAAGAATTTGACATAAAGCCTCAATTTCTTAACGGTTGTTTTTCATTCCTTAATGTTTTTTCTTCTTTTCTTTTTTTTATTAAAAAGATTATTACTAAAAATACAGTCTTTTTCTTCAATTTAAAATGTATCAGCATCTAGATAAAATTGCTTTACACTAATATTGGTGTGTTCACAACAAATCACAAAGATGTGTTACACTAAACTGTATCTTATACAAATTGATAATTACGATCTTACGAGGTTAGGACAAAATATTGCACATTTTACGGAGAGTTTTTGTATACGGGAAAATGTTATAAACATTAATAAATATCTCCTAACTTTGAAATTTTCTTCATGTTGAATATGACATTATCAGACTTGCCATGTCTCCTGGTTTTTACAGAGTACTTTGTAGATTTTGCAATACAATCTAAACAAGTTGGAAATTGCACGTATAGCGTAGCAAATGAGGTGCGTTCGTACGATAACGAAGTTTTAAAAATATTACTCTCATACATCAATCTCATAAAATTGTAAATAGTGAATTACAATTAAAACGCTCATCAAACAATGTTCTCCCTATACTATTATGTAATGGAATACTTTTGTGTGACCTTGTAAATCAATAACAAATTTTCTTTGCACCATAGATTATGTAAAATATATATTATAAGATGTACTTTATAATTGCATATAAATTTTATTAAGTTCGAATAAATGTAACACCATTAAAATGCATTTGAAACATTTTTCCCCATTGATCGGAATATTTTTTATTGTCCCTGTAATTGATCTATGAATCCGATTTTCATAGAATTCGAAATAACTCGACAAAATTATGTAATAATTATGTATTTTAAATTTCAAACGTATAAAATACATTTAAAATTTTTTCCCCATTGACCATAATGTAATTGAATATTTTTGATTGCCCCTGTAATTGACCTATGCACCCGATTATCAAAAAATTTGAAATGACTCGACAAAATTATGTAATAATTATGTATTTTAATTTTCAAACGATTCGGTTGGGTAGTTTTTGCGTTGTTATATGCGGACAGACAAACGGACGGCAGACAGACGGACGGACAGACGGACGGACTGAACGACCACTATAGGTGCTACGTATTTATATAATTACGAACGCACCTAATAAGAGGGAGGAGGATTGCTAGTGATGTCTTAAACTCTTAAACTCTTGAGTACATTGGGCGACTAAGTTTCGTCATGCATTTGGCCACTGACGCCTGTTTTTGTGTTATATGTCATCCATACAACTTGGTTGGTTGTATTTGTAATGGCCAATTATCAACGTAAGGGATATAATTCCTAAGGAAGGGTGCCCTCCGTGCGGGTCCTTCTAAAGGAACCTAACCCGTATTTACGCAAGGAAATCGAAGGTTCCATGAAAACCACGGAAAACTCCGAACGATTAGGCCAACTGACGCGAATGAGTTAAAACCTAGCACCCTTCACCTAGCCCCTGCCATCTACCAGTTTGGAGAACAGAACTTCTCAGCCACTGGTGGGGCCTATCCAAACAACTATTTAAAGTGAAAAAAGGAAGAATATTTCTCTTGCATGTGTTTTCAAAGAGTGTATGAAATATTTTTATTTTGAGAAAGCAGTGCGAAAAGGAATTTTATAAAATTAACCCCATTGGCAGCCCTACACCAAATGTGTATCCAATGAGTTAGAGAATGTTAGATTGAAACAATTATAGAAAAACTTTTTTAAAACAAAAACAAGAATGATAAAATTGAATCATTTTTTAAAATATTGGATAAAATTAATCTAAATGCCGCCACCTCAGTAGAATTTTCAAAGTTTTACCAAGCCATGACAGTCTTTTGTCGAACAGATAAATTGATTTTAATTCAGTTGTTCTGTTAGAAACACATGACAAGAGGAGAAAAAAAATCCTTTGGAAATAATATCTGGGCATAATAACACTAATCGGAAGTGTTTTGTTCGGGTTTTTTTCTATTATTTCGTTCCCCTTTTTTTTGTATAAAAACTGATAAAATATAAGAGAAAAAACTAATAAAATTTAGTGGTGGGAGACAGCCTGCCGGCAACTAGATTTTTACACCCCTGTGTATATGTGTGTGTGACTTAAAAAATTTGTGCTTTAATTCTAAATTATTTCCAATTTTTTTTTATATTTAATTTTCCCCCTTTCTTTTAATAATACCTTAACGTATTTATTTTAGTTCCATATCTTTAATCAATGATTTCTTTTATTTTATTTTAAAAAACATTAATCTGTCAAAGCAATTCTTTTAATATAATCCCATTGCTTAAATTTACTCTTTTATCTGTTGCAAAATACCTTTGTATTTACGTTCTAAAAAATCATTCCATTACCCACAATCCCCTTCGAAGTGACGCTGGAAGCCGAATTGCATCATATAACCTTCTGTTCAACTGCAAGAACTGTTCTTCTTTTTCTGGGGTAAAATTTCGCATTGCTTAAAATCACTTTTTCGAAATAATAAATTGTCAGATTAGAACTTTGTCATAAACTCTTATATTCTAGTGCAGAGTCTGCTAAATCCTTGCTATGTTGGCTTCGGACTGATTTTTCTACGTTTCTCCTTGTGCCAATAAAAGCTGTTAGCTAATAAGAAAAAAATTATCTGGTGAAGTAGTATGATAAAAACATCTATTACTTATAACGGCTGTATCTTACGCCGTGAGTGGGACTGTTTTTCTGTGATGTGGAATATGAATAAATGTGATTAACCCATTAGTGCCTAGCATCCCTTTTTAGGGACGCTTCAAAAGGTGCATTCAGCGCTATTTTTGACACCGGAAAAGAAAAGCAATAATTATTTTATTCAAATGATGCATTTTCGTGATTAATGAACTAAACTCAAATCTTCTAAAAATAGTGGTGCCAACCAAATAAAATTTACGCAAAAGATGCTGGGCACGAATGGGTTAAAAATATTCTACGCTTTTGTTTAATTTAAGTGGGAAACATGCGTAAGGAAATTTATTTGTTGCTTTACGACTCGGTGCCACACGACTATTCTTGTTGGAATTTTCTTGCTAAGTTGTGTGATTTAGAGCAGAATTTTACATTTGATCGACAGTATCCATCATACCTACGCTCAGATGTTACACAAACATATGTATATATAATATCTATACAAATACTGCAAAAAGCATAAAAACTGCATATTTTTTATAATTACTGAACAAAACCAATTACATCTGCTAAAACACCTTCTGAAAAGAATTCTCAAAGTTTTGCCAAGTCATGGACATTTATATTGCGCATGATAAAAATCGATTTTACCCATTCTTCTAATACAAACATCAAGGGGGAAATGGTAAAACTCTGTTAGGGAGAAATGTCTGGGCGTAATAAAATTACGGAAATTGGTTTGGCGAACAAAGAATTTGACATAAAATCGACAGGCATCACTGAAGTTTCATTTTTATAAAGACCCTCTTTGATTCCGATACATTTATCTTAACGTTTCTACTTTTTTTTACGAAAAAAAATCTTTTTATTTAAAAAATTGTATGGGAAAATCCTATTTCTTTAGATTGAAACTTATCTTCTACTGTGTAAAAATGAATGCATTTGTAATTCTATGCAGGCAACAAATGATGAAATAAATCTTATGTAAATTGAGAAAACTGAAAACTGAAATAAATCTTATGGAATTTTGAAACACAAAGTAAAGGAAATGTAATGAGAAAAATACCTATTGTTAAATTTTATTTACGCAGAAACGTGATCTCAGATGATTCCCCCCCCCCTCAATATTAATATTGGGGGGGGGATAAACAAAAAGTATGTAACAATCGGATATCGTTAATTCAAAGTTGGATAAATTGAATCTTCGTTTAATTCGAACTAAACATGAAATCCCGAAATTTTCAAAGGCAGAATAACGTTAAAAGTTTTCAATAATTCGAACTCATTTTACCTCGAATTCGTTTAATTCGAATCAATGGGAGTTCCACTTTTTCACTTTTCTTTATTTTCTTATGGACTTGTCAGCAGACAGTAGTTTAGAAATATCTGCCCCTTTAATTGTGGAAGTAATTGTTGGAACAACTCACGAAAAATGCAATAAAAAGTTTAATACAGATTCTGACAATTATGCTACTATGTCCCAAGTGCTTTCCCTATCCAGAGAAAAGTCAAATGCACAATCGAGTGTTTGCATAAACTTATCCTGGTCTGCTCAGTGTTGCCAGTAGGCTACTTTTTTTAAATTCAGATTTCTTGATTGGGACCACTTTATTGAAGCAGTAAAATTCTCTTTATTTTCGCCTTATTTAATATGATACTAAATAAGAACGGTTTTACCATTTCAAAAAAGTGGTGTCAATCAAGAATCTGAATTTAAAAAAAGTAGCCCATCTGGCAACACTGGGTCAGCTGTCAACTGACAAAGATATTAACTGTTCGCCACAACTGTTATCATTTCGTGTTGCATGATTATTGATCAACCTTCCGCGTACAGCTCCTGCAATTTCCGTTGGATAGCTGGTCAAACAAATATATTTGCACCACTTTTTTTATCATATATTTAATCTCTTGAAGGGCGGTGATGCCTCTATGGTACCCCCCAATTTTTATTCCTAATTTTCACATTGGCATCTGAATGCTTGCATAAAAGTTTCACTCTTATTAAGCACGTGAATACATACTTTTACTTGTTCACAAAATCATTTCCTTGTAAATATTGGTGTCAATCAATTATTACAACATTTTACGAATACAAGTATCTACCCCTGCAAGGGGTTAACCCTTTAACGTTCATTAGTTTCGCCACGAAACCACAAAATTTTAATTCCGATATGCAACACTGACACCGGTATTTTTATCTAAAAATATCCCTTTTATTATGTATATGAATAATCATGTTTTCTTATTTAGAAATATATTTGTTCTTAATTACCGGTGTCATTCATTTATTTCCATATCTTAGCAATGAAAATGCTTTGATCGTTAAAGGGTTAAAGTTACCTTTCGTTAAAGATTAAAGAAAATATCTACATTTAATGCGAAGACTGTAAGAAGATTAGTTTTGTTAATAAATAAACTGAGGATAAAATTGTAGACGTTATTTTATTTCATTTTTTTACACTTTTGTACACATTTTTTATTTAATGAATTTTAATTAAAAATCCGTTATTCCATAACGTGAAAAGTTGTGTTAATTTACGCGTTATTCCATAATTTGAATCGTGTTCATAAATGACCGCTAAATGTATTTCCTAAATTTATTTAACACGGCTCATGTAAAATCTGCTTTCTAAATTTCTCTACGCGTAACTGAAACAACTTTTACTTCCAATTTCAGACGACAAAATAATCCTTTAGGAAAATAAATTGAATTTAGAGCGAGAACTAATATAAAGAATCTGAATAACCTAATTTAGGGTATTTCATATTTTAATAGATTGGCAGAAAATTGCGTTTTACCATGAAATGACAGGCGATGATCTGTAAAAGTTATTTTTTGTTTCATTTTATCTTTGGAAAATGGATTGTTCGTTAGTTTCGAAGTACTCAAATTGAAAGCAATCGTGTAGTTAATCCACTACCATTCAAATTATTTTTTTTTTATTGAAATTAAAATTTTCGATTCCCCATTACTTTTAAAAGAAGATGAATTTTTATCTTTTGTCTCGTACAGGAAAAAATACATTTTTCTTCGTATTTATTGGTATGATACGTGCTTTCTTGCCCCTAAAGCCGAGTGATCTAAAAATACACCATTGGGGCATTAATGGGTTAATGAAAATGGCTTGATTAAATAGGTTGTGAAAAAAATAGCTTTGTTATTTCATAAACTGGTAGAAGTTATTTTCCTTCAATTTTATTTTTTTTTACATTTTTTGCACATATTTTTATTTAATGGATTTAAATTTAAAAATCCTTTATTATTTAACTCAAAAATTTCCGTTAATTATCCGTTATGTCATGAAGTGAATGATAGTCCTAGATGACCGTTAAGTGTGTTTTCGAAATTCGTTTAAATAGCTCCAGTAAAATCTGCTTTCTAAATTTGTTTGAAGAATAACTTAAACAACTTTTACTTCAGTTTCCAAGCGATAAAATAATCTTTTAGGAAAGTAAATCGAATTTAGAGCGTGAACTAAAGAAATTGTGTGAAACCTAATTTGGGGGAATCTTTTATTTTAATAGATTAGCAGAATATTGTGTTTTACTAAGAAAAAAAAATAGATTAAATCTGTAAGAGCTATTTTTCTCTTTCATTTTTTTCTTTTACTAGAATTTATTAATTTTAAATTTTAGAGTCGAAATAAAGGCATTTCTTGGGTGATGATAAAAAATTTTTTAATTTAATAAGTTGTGAGGAAGTAAGTTTTATTAATAAATAAACTGAGCATTAATTTATAAGAGTTATTTTACTTCTTTTTTTATTTTATTTTTTTTTTGTATAAATTGAAGTAAAAAATAATGACTTATATTTTTATTGCACTTAATTTCCGTTTTGTTTCCTTTATTCATAATTTCTTTTACTGTAATTTAGTAAATTTACAAAAATTAAGTGCATTAATAACATAATAAGACAAGTTTTACTGCATATAAGCTTATTTGATAATAACCTAAGCAGAATTAATTTACGCCTTACACAGAATTTCTGGAAATATAGGCACTAGGTTCGAATTGATACATTTGAATTGTGCCGAAAATTAACTTTAAGAATATTATTGATTATTTCTATAAGAGAATAATAGTTTCAGCAGTCACCATATCTTTCATTTGTCTATTATTTGCACTTCAGAAATCGATCAATTTTGTTATCTCTGAAGAGCGTAAAATCTTTTAATTTTACTTTTTTAACTTTGTATTAAAAAAATAAGTCAATTGCAAATACTTTTGAAAAATATGTCGGTTAACGCTTTCAAGAGAGCCGTTTGTAGTCTGCAAACGATAGATCTAGATACCAAATTCCCAAATGACACCAGTAATTTTTAGCACAATTTCAATCTCAAAATATGCGTAAAAACAAATAAATTTGTTCATAAATTGCGGTGTGAATTAACTGTTTAAATATTTTTCTTTCTCAATAATTAATACACGGAATTTAACAAAAATGTATATTCACTTAGTTCCTGATATAAATTGGTACTGATTAGTTTTTAGGTGTAAATCGCGTGACAGATGGCGCTGTTATGCAGCATTTTTTACAATTTCCGGAATCTCCAGAACTAATGCACGAATTTTTATCAAATTTCAGATTGATTTAGTCCTTCACATGAATTGAGGCTTTCAACATTTTGGTGTAAATCGCTCTACATGTAGCGCTGGTATGCTACATTTTTTACGACTGCCGCAATTGCTCAGTCTCTAGAACCGATTCACGGATTTTCACTAAACTTCAGATTCAGTTAGTCCCTGACATGAGACGATAGTCTGTACATTTTTGGTGTGAATCGTCCAACAGGTGGCACAGTTAGGCTGCATTTTTCACGATTTCTGCAATACTCTAACTCAAAAACTAATGCACGGAATTTCATCAAACTTCAGATTTGGTTAGATGTTGACATAAGTTGTTGCAGATTAAATTACGGTGTAAATCACCCAAAAAATAACTCTGCTGTGGTGCATTTTGTATGATTTACGTGATTGATACGATAGTCATAGCTCAAAAACTAATGCATGGAATTTCATATCATTTACATATTCATGATGATTATAGATTGCACTTTAATTTTGGCACTGTGGTAGTGAATTTTATAGTATTAACATGTATGAGATAATAGAAAGTTTTGGGACTGCCTCATCCGACTAGTTTCTTCTTTATTTGAAACTATCGACGTACGCCGATTTCATGACGTTGGAAAAATTTCATAAACAACTTTTGAAATTAAAATTAACATGTAAAAAATGGAATATTAAAAAAAAAATAGTTACTGCGTGCATATCTGCAAATTTCATTTCAAATTCTCAAACGTTTCATTTAAACAAATATTTAGCAAAATCAGTTTAGTAGAAAGCTCAGGGCAGATGACAAAAAAAATGGCTTTGTGTATTAAATATATAGTTACTTACATTGTCCTACACTTGGATTTTATGTATGTAGATGTGGAATCACACCACTATTGAAAGGACGAAAATTAAATCACTACTTGAATTTTTACATATGCATTTCACAAAAGCTTATTTCAAAATCAATAAAAACAGAGTTTCGGAATTCTCCAGTAAACAGTTGTGCCTGGTACTATTACATTAACTCTTTCCGGCACAGGCAAAATCTGTTAGTAAAAGGAGAAATTATCGACTGACACCGGAATTCACAAACGATTTTTTTAGATATTTTGGAACCCCTAATTTAAGCTTTTATTGTAATAGCAAAATTTTACTAAAATTTTATTGGTGCCGTTTGCAAGTTTTGGAATTAAAATTAGGTATCCCAGACCGGGCACAGTATGCCGGAAAAGGTTAACCCTTTGCGGCGCAGGTAAAATTCATTGCTTAAATGTTGAAATTAATAACTGATACCGGAATTCGAAAAAAACTTTATTTTTAAATATGAAAAAGCTATATTTCATTCATTCAATAAACCATAATTTTTGTTACCAAAATTCCTGTGCCAATGTGGCATTTCGGAATTAAAATGAAATGGTTTCATAGATATACTACCACGCCGCAAAGTGTTAAGCTATGGATCCCTAAATCAAAATTTAGTTTCTATAGAAATTAATCCCGTAAGTAATGATGTAGAAAATGCAATGTACTTCTTTAGATCAATATTTAGGTTCCATAAAGCGAGATAGATTAAATATACTATGCAAGAAATTATGATCCTTTGAATTTTCTTTTTGATTACGTCATTCGCATCGAGAGATTTGAATGATTTTAGGTGTTTTAACCCCTTCGCGACGGGAGCCTTTTACGAAAATTTTAATATTTTGTCACCGGTTTTTAAAAACAGAAATTTGTGTTTTATTAAATCGAGAAAATATTTAGATTAAATACGGCAAATTTTATAATTAAATTTACTGGTGGGGATAAACGCGATTCTTAAGTCTTTTCGCGGCACATATACGTGTCACTCGTCCCCAAGGGGTTAATGACAATAATTTCATAATGTAGAGGTCGCTCCATCTGAAAATAGATTTTTTTCATTAAATAAGGTAAATAATATCCAGGGATGAGATTTCAGCTTTTTTGCATACCAGTAAAATCTTAGAGAAAAGGCTATATTTTTAAATCGGAACAATTTTATGATTTAAAATAACAACATTTTCGGTAAGATTTTACTGGTGTTCAAAAAAGCGGAAATCTCATCCCTAATAATATCTTACAAAAATTATGGAAAAGGTGCCTTGAAAGGGGCAGGATCCAGTTAGTCCAGCAGAAAATACGAATCCAGTTATTAGTAATAAAACTTGTTGTTTCATTATCAATTAAACGATAAAAAACATAATACATAAGGGAGCACAATACCATTGAAAGAATCGGAAAATAAACTATTATTTAAATTTTTAGGCATACAGCAGAGAGATAGATTTCACAAACGCTTATTTCAAAATCAATAAAAGCAGTGTTTCTCCATTCCCTAGAAACGATTGTGGTTGGTACTGCCGCATTAAGTATGGACCCATAAATCAAAATCCAGTTTCTATAGAAATTATTCCCGTAAGTAATGGTGCAGAAAGTACAATGTACTTCTTTAGATCAATATTTTGGCTCTTTAACGTTAGATTATAGCGTGCAGAATTTGGTGATCGCTTGAATATTTTGCTTGGTTACGCTTAACACTTCACTTCACGATTTTTTCTATTTTTATGAAAAAAATTATTTAAATCTATAAATCGGTCTAATAATTGTAAAATTAGTATTTTTTTTATTATCTATTTCTGAAAAACAAATTCTAATTTTTTGTCAAATGCAATCATCTGATATGGGCAAAATAAGTATTATGTTGGACTGTTCTTGATCAGTTACAGTGAATATATTGGGCAGCTTAATGACACAAAATGAGAATTATAGTGTTGTTAAGTATGTGCCATACATGACACACGATGCTGAGAAGGGTTAATTTTAAAATCGTGAATAGAATACAATGTTTCTACGCATCAAGAAATAAAAAGGAGTTTCAGTATTTTAGCGTAAAGATTTTTGTAAAGTACTGGTCATTGTATTTGAAGATAGGGCTTTTTTCTCTTTAAATAAGGTAAATTTACTTTTTTTAAATTTTGGTAAAAGGTACTTTAAAGGCCTTGTAGCGTACTATCATTAAGTAAATTGGGCAATATTTATGTTTTCAAAAAAAAATTCAAATTTTCAAATTAAAGGAAAAACATAACAAAATGTAATATTATCACGATGAAGGTCAAATACCTTATTTTATTTCACATCAAAATTATTTTTTTAAAAAAACTGCAAGTTACTAAATCATAAGCAAGTACAGATTTCAAAATATACAGCCATTTTAATAACTGATAAGATATAAACAAAAAAAAACCTAGTTTTCATGCACCATTTGAGCTGAAGTTGCATTCTGACAATCTTACATTTATGTTGTTTTACAATTTTTCCAAATGTGTAAAGCATCGCTTGATTTCTTTTGTAATCCATAAACTAATCAAATATACATCTTTGTCAGCTTTTAAAATTATTTAACTACTTAACATTAATTCTAATCTTCATCTTACCTAACCTCTTCAGCTCTATGACCCAAGCAGCGCACGTCATACTACTTTATTCATTTCTGGCAATGATGTATGCAGCATATGCCCTGATATCTTTCTGATTTTTTTATCAGACATCCCGAATTCTCACCACAAAATTTTTACTCTTATTTTTGTTTTATTTCATTTATCAATATTTTTGAAAAACTTTCAAATAATGCCTATTTTTTCATGTCTTTTACAGAATTTTTAATTATTTACTACCGTTTTTTGTCCATATTTTGTCCGCTTAATCCTTTGAATTCTGTTGGTTGAAATTTTTACCACTTAATTTTAATTCCGAAATGCCACAATGGCACCGGAATATACGACTAAATTTATTTGAAACAAGTTGGAAATCGCACGTGAACGTAGCAAATGAGGTGCGTTCGTACGATAACAAAGTTTTAAACATATCACTCTCATATATCAATCTCATAAAATTGTAAATAATTACAATTAAAATGTGCACCAAACAATGTTCTCCCTATACCATTATGCAATGGAATACTTTTGTGTGGCCTTGTAAATCAATAACAAATATTCTTTGCACCACATATTATGCAAAATGTATATTATAATATGTACTTTATAGATGCATATCAATTTTATTACGTTCGAATAAATGTAACACCATTAAAATGCATTTGAAACATTTTTCTCCATTAACCGTGATGTAACGGAATACTTTGGATTGTCCCTGTAATTGAACTATGCATCCGATTTTGATAAAATTTGAAATAACTTGACAAAATTATGTAATAATTATGTATTTAAAATTTCAAACGATTAAAATGCATTTGAAACTTTTTTACCCATTGACCGTAATGTAACGGAATACTTTTGATTGTCCCTGTAATTGATCTATGCATCCGATTTTCATAAAATTTGAAATGACTCGACAAAATTATGTAATAATTATGTATTTTAAATTTCAAACGATGCAGTTGGGTAGTTTTTGCGTTGTTATATGCGGACAGACAGATAGACGGACGGACTGAACGACAACAATAGGTGCTACGTATTTACATAATTACGAACGCACCTAAAAACGGTTAACTCATTCTTTCGCGAATATCGTAAACCGATTTTTTTTTTCTTTGCATAGTACTGGTGTCAATGTAACATTTGGAATTTTCAAGAAATTTACCCACCAGAGCTCAAAGGGGCGAAATCTCACAATGACGTTTATGACATTAGAGCGTAGCTGCCAACTTTTAAGCATTTTTGCTACCACTGAAATTGTACAGAGATTTTCCATTAGTTTAAACTTAAGATTTCGACGATTAAATAAGACAATATTTATTATAAAATTTTTGTGGTAGGAAAAATGTGTAAAAGTTGGCAGCTATGTTAGAGATAAAATTAAATTGGCACTTAAAAATTCTATTCGTTTACTTTGTAGGGTAATTGTGATAACACCAGGGGTGCAAAAATCTAGGCGCCAGAGGGTAGTCTCTCACCACTAAAATTTTAAAGTTTTTTTCGCTCAAAATTTAATAGCATTCTAGCAGGAATTTTACACGAAATATTAGATGAAGAAAAACGAAATAAATTTTGTGGTGAGAAACTGCCTGCTGACGCCTAGATTTTTGCACCCCTGGATAATACAATTATGGATGTTTAAAGACTTGTTTGGCCCTTTCCGGCGCAGTGTTACCACTCCGGCAACACCTAATTTTAATTCCAAACTTAGAAACGGCACCAAAAATATTTTAGTAAATTTTTACTTTTACAATGACAACTTAAATCAGGGAATTCTTAATTTCTAAAAAAAGTCTTTTGTAAATTCCGGTGTCAGTCAACAATTTCTCATTTTACGAACGAAACTAGTCTGCGCCGGAAAGGGTTAATTATACATTAGAAAATGTCTCTGAATCTAATTAATGAGGCTTGTTTATTATAGAAAGCATTTTATTGAAACAGTATGTAGTAGAAAAGTCGTAATTTTATTAGGGACTATGTTTGTTAACCCATTAGTGCCTAGCGTCCCTTTTTAGGGACGCTTCAAACGGTGCATTCAGCACTGTTTTTGACACCGGTAAGAAAGAAAAGCAATAATTATTTTATTTAAATGATGCATTTTCGTGATTAATGAACTAAACTTAAATCTTCTAAGAATAGTGGTGCCAACCAAATAAAATTTACGGAAAAGGTGTTGGGCACAAATGGGTTAAACAAAAATCTAAAAATGATGTGTTTTAGTTGATGATGTAAATAGACTCTTTAATAATGTAGTGGAAATTTCTGACTTTCATGCCAAATTACACACTTAATTGATCAATATATTTGAATAAAAAACTTTCAAATAATGCATAATTTTTCATGTTTTTTACAAAATATTTTTTCTTTTATCACCGGTTTTTCAAAACAAAAATTTTTGCCTAACTAAATCATGAAAATACTCAGATTAAATAATGCAAAACTTACAATAAAAATTTACTGGTGACAGTAATAAATCATGATTGGCAAAGTTACGTTCCCGTATGACGCACGGGCAAATCAGGAAAGAGGTTAAATAAATCTCGTTCTGTACCGTTTTATTATTCCATATTTTGTCCGCTTTAATAACCGACTTCTCGCAATGACATTTATAACAATAGAGATGCTTTCATGCCAAATTAACCAATTAATTGATCAATATATGTTTTAAAAATCTTCAAATAATGCCTATTTTTCATGTCTTTTACCGAATTTATTTTTTTTTATCACCGGTTTTTCGAAACAGAAATTTTTGCCTAATCGGAACAGAAAAATGCTCGGATTAAATAATGCAAAATTTACGATAAAAAATTACTAATGAAAATACAGTCGAGTCTCTCTATAACGAAACTCCATACATCGAATTTCTCTATATAACGAATTTTTAGTAGGAACGGTCCCCTTTTCGCATGATTACATTAAAAACAGTCTCTATATAGCGAAATATCTATCTCCATATAACGAATTTTTTCATAAATTGGTCTTAATTTATTCAGTTTTAAAAAGCTTCGAAATCATATGGAATCAAATTTCCATCACTTATTTTTGATTTATCGTTAGTGCTGAGTTTTTTTTTTTATATTACTTCTCTCCTTGTGCTTTAAATCCAACGAATTCATCCACCCTCCCACACACCTTTCCACACCCTTCTCAAAACAGAGTCAATTGGATTGATACACACGTAAGAGAGGAATCAATGAGAAGCACATAAGAGAGGACTTCAAATGGAAGAAAATGTTAATGACAATTTTTCATTCCTTGCTTAAAGTTGAGCCTTTTTTTTGGGGGGGGGGGGGGGAGGAGAGCGTAACAATGTTAAAATCAAAACAACAAAAAATTACAGATTTTTTCGTCTGAAATTAATGCAAGTCTTCCTCATTTGATTTTCATTAAGCTTTCAAATAAATGTCTGTTCTCTTTTTTGAAACAACTTAAATAATTAAGAAATAAAATGTTATGTTAATATTTACTTTTAAATATTTCAAATACTTAATTAAAAAGATTAAAAATAATATTTGTTCAAATATCACACATTAAATACGATTTTTAACATCATTCTCGATACATCGAATTTCTCTATATGACGAATTTTTTACTGGAACGGTGGATTTTGTTATATAGAGACTCGGCTGTAATAAATTACGATTAGAATATGTATGGGCAAATCATGATTAGCAAAAGCACGTTGTCTATATGACACATGGGGAAATCAGGAAAGCGTTAAAAAACAATCGGTCAGAAAAGTCGTATCGTTGTGGAAAACACCTGAAAACCCGATTTGAGCGATTGACTCGCAAGTTTACCACTGTGTTTTCCTGATCCGAGTTCTCTATGTTTCCATACATGTGAGTGCAAATTGTTTTTATATGATACAAATTGGCTTCATTATGATATTATTTTACTTGCCTTTAACCCTTTAACGATCATAGCATTTTCATTGCTAAGATGTCGAAATAAATGATTTTACACCGGTAATTAAGAACAAATATAGTTCTAAATAAGAAAATGTGATTTTTCACATACATAATAAAAGGGATATTTTTAGATAAAAATACCGGTGTCAGCGTTGCATATCGGAATTAAAATTTTGTGGTTTCGTGGTGAAACCAATGAATGTTAAAGGGTTAAAAAGCTAAGTCGTATCGTTGTGGAAAACACCTGAAAACCCGATTTGAGCGATTGACTCGCAAGTTTCTATGTTTTCTTACATGTGAGTGCAAATTGTTTTATTATGATACAAATTGGCTTCATTATGATATTATTTTACCTGCCTTTAAAGAAGGTGAATATTTGTTTGAATAAAAAAATAATTAAAAAAATGAATTTTTAAGCCGTAATTTAACCTTTTGCGGGGCGCTGGTTTCATAGATAGACCACTTAATTTTAATTCCCAAACGCCACATTGGCACCAGATTTTTTTAAAAGAAAGTTACGGTTTATTGTATGCGTGAAATATAGCGTTTTCTTATTTAAAAATACAGTTGTTTTCAAATTCCAGTGTCAGTCATTTATTTCAATACTTAAGCAATGAATTTGCCCTGCCCCGCAAAGTGTTAATACATTAGTGCCTAGCGTCCCTTTTTAGGGACGTTTTTAAAAAAGGCAATAAAGCAGTTTTCACACCAATAAATATAAAGAAAAATAAGCACTACTTTCCAACAGACAAATTCCTCATTAAATTAAGATAAAAGTTATTCGCTTTTTAAAAGTGGTGGGAAACCCAAAAATTCATTTTTAATGACGAAAATAATCTGGGCATTAATGGGTTAATACGACCGTTAAGGGGTGAAATAACGATTGAAAACTCCTTTGAATTGCCAAGCAGTGTTTGAACATTGTAAGTGACTTTCCTTAAAGCTCAGATAGAGATTTGACAAAAGGATCTTTCAAAATCAATAAAGGCTTTGTTTCACCCATTCTCTCAAATTGTGGTTGGTACAACCGCATTGAGGTACAGACGCATTAATCAAAATGCAGTTTTTCTGGGGATTTTTCTAAGAGTAATGACGTAGAAAGTACAACGCACTTTTTTGGATCAATACTTGGTTTCTCTTAAACTAAATCGATTTCAGCGAACCAAATTAAGTTATTATTTGAATTTTCTGTTCAGTGAAATTTAATTTTAAAACTATGCGTAGAATGAATAGGGCAGTTTTTATGTATTAAAAATAATTTCAAAATTTTCCTCGAAAAATAAATTTGTAAGAAACAATTCTATTAAAATGTTTTCTTAATCTTTTTAATTTAATTACAGACGAGAACATATAGTTAATACCTCTGGCAGAGGTGTAAAATATTAGGCGCCAATTGGCAGTCTCTCCCACTAAATTTTATTAGTTTTTTTCCCCTTAAATTTTATTTATCTTGTAAAAAAATTTAGACGAATAAAATGATGATTTAGATTAAATGATTAAATGTGAATGATGATTAAATGATTTAGATGAATAAAATTTAGTGGGAGGAGACCTCCCGTTGGTGCCTAGAATTTTACACCTCTGCACTCGGGCACATTTGACGACTGAGACTCGTCAAGCATTTGTCCACTGGCACCTATTTTCATATTCTATTCATACCAGCATTTAACAACAAAAAAACTATAGTGTCTTTTTCTGCGTATGTTTAAAATGTTTGTTTTGAGAATGTGGTGCAATATAAAATTACAAAACGAAGAAAAAAAATGCCAGTGGCAGCAATGAAACAAATGATTACTCAACGAGATAACCTATTTTCATCCCTAACGCAAATATGTGTGTATTTCAGAAATTACTCTTTTATTTAAAAATTGCAAAACCATACCGTAAATTTCGAGACAGTAATTTTTACTTTATGTAATTATAACAGGTCTGCCAATTTAATTAACACAAGATTTACAGAGACTATCTGGTTTGAATTAGGAATTTTTTAATTAAAAAAAATCAATAAAATTCCTGCTAATCTTTTGAGACTTACAATGCATAGCTGCCAACTTTCAACTAATCTTCCGTAATACCTGAATTAGTTTTGAGCCAGGTTAACTTCCTTTCGAACCAGAAAATTTATTTCATGAATCTTTATTTATTTAATTTCATGTTTCTAAGTAGAACTTACTTAATTTCATTTCTTTGAAAAAATTCTGGTTCGAAATTTATTAAACCAGGGTCAAATTAACGCAAGCATTACGGAAGATTAATGTCAGGTTGGCACCCTTAACAATGTGAGAAAAAATGTATTTTTATGATTATTTGTTAACAAATTGTGTAAACAAGAATTAACCCTTTAACGTTCATTGATTTCTCTACGAAACCACAAAATTTTAATTCGGATATGCAACACTGACACCGGAATTTTTAACTAAAAATATCAATTTTATTATGTATGCGAAAAATCACTTTTTCATATTTTCAAATATATTTGTTCGCCATTACCGGTGTCATTCATTTATTTCAACATCTTAGCAATGAAAAAGCTTTGATCGTTAACCCTTTAACTTTCAGATCATTTTAATTGCTAAGATATTGAAACATATGATTGACACCGGTAACTGCGTACAAATATTTTTGTAAATAAGAAAAAGTGATTTTCACATGTATAATAAAATGAATTTTTCTTTATTAAAATTCCGGTGTCGTTGTTGCCTATCGGAATTAAAATTTTGTGGTTTCGTAGAGAAACCAATGAACGTTAAAGGGTTAAAGGGTTAAAACATGTAATTATATTGAGTTCATTTTAAAGAAGGGGAAAATGAAAATTATTTTTTATAAAATTGTATTTTTTATTACAATTTTGTATTCATTGATGTAAATATGCTCGACATTTCTAACTTGAGTATAACATTTTAAATCTTTTTTATAAAGTTTAATTTTTAAATTTTAATTCTTCTTTCGAAGATTTTAGGCAGAAATTGCATACATTACTAATATTTTCCAACGAGTTTGATACAACAATCGATGATTAAATTTTTTTTCATAATGTTTTTTTCTTCCGATATTAAATATCTTCCTGTGTTTTAACGCAGAATTTGTAATATTTTTTCTTATTTGAAAATTGTAATAACACTCTGTGGGATCCTGCATGCGGATTGGTTATATTTTTTATAGATTTAATGTCTTTAATATTTTTCGCAGTACATCTAACAATCGCTTAAGGCACATCAGTGTACCACAGTATAGTTGTTGAAAACTTCTGTTTGAGGACGACAAAAGTTAAACTAAATAAACAAACTAGAACTTTTTTCTGTATTTTCATATCAAAACTTCAAAACTCTTTTTTTTTTTACTACTACAAGTTACAAAATTAGAATTAAATAAAGATTTCACAGCATAGAAAAAATACTGATGGATTAACTCTAGAACGTCCGTAAATATTACCCAGCCTCAATAAAAAATATTTTAAAAATCAGAGTTTTTATTTAAAACTACTTCATTTATTTATTTAACACTAGAACCGCCATTAGGGGTCAAAATGACCCCTGCCATATTGATAATAGTCGATTTGAACCAAGATTTTTTTCATAAGATATGTTAAATGTATGCAGCAGAAAAATAGTCTAATTAAATAAGTTAAATAATTTAAAATTAAAATTCTGGTGAGAAACCCTTTTTATAAAACTTGAGTAAAATACCCGGCAGTTCGAGTGTTAACAGATTTATTTTTCTCTAGAGAAAATTCAACTGAATTTACGAAAAAAAAAATCTTGTTCGAGTCAACAATTTATCATTCAACCTTTTTCGACACAGAAAAATTATGTTCGTAAAATGATAAAGAAATTCATTAATATCGGAACTTACAAGCGACTTTTTTAGAAATTAAAAACTGGTTACTTTAAACTTTATTTTAAAAATACAATTTTGTTAAAACAGGGATGCACAACCTTTTTACCAGAAAATCGGTTGACACCAGAATATTTGAAAAGTGTCGTTTCTTTTCTTTAATAGCAAAGTTTCTGTCATTACTATAATGAAAATTATTCTGCATAAAAATAGTGGTATAATTGTGGCCCGCAGGCCAAAGGTTGTGCACCCCTGTGTTAAAATATTCTTTGTGCCGTTCGTGAATTTGGATTTAAAATTAGCCGCCCCGACATTGGACAAACTGCACCAGAAATGATTAACACTTTCAGTCCGGGCACCCTCATTTTAATTGCAAATTTGTGAATGGCACCAATAATATTTTAATAAAATTTTGCTTTTAAATGAAAGCTTAAATTAGAGTGTTCATAATTTCCAAAAAAGTCGTATGTAAATTCATGTGTCTGTCGATAATTTCTCATTTTACTAACAGAATTTCTCCGCACCGATAAGTGTTAAGGTGTCGAATCGACACTGGCTGGATGTTCTAATGTTTAAAAAAAATCCCCATCGCTATACTCAACGACTTCGGATAAAATGTCAACCATCGTTAGCTGTTCATTTTTTATTTGTAATCATTAAATCAAACATATATCATATTTCCCAACTTCCGTAAAATATGAGTTAATTTAAACCACATTAAACATGTTTCGTACCAGAATTTTATAAATGTTCCACATGATACAATATATTGATGGGTAAATTATAATTCCTATCACTAGACTCGGCGATTTCATTAAAGAGTTAACCATCACTGCTGTACATACACACACTTTTAAAACTAATGGTGACACATTGCACCTTTTAGGGGTGAAAGGCTGGTCTCACTGGTGACAACCCTAAAGGAACCATTATGACACCTTTAATTAGGGTGAAAAGATGGCACCCTTAATCCAGAGTGTCCAATAATAAAAAATTAAAAAATATACAAACCGATTTTTGACCGTCGAAGGATTCGAACTCACAACGTCTGATTACAAGCTCAGCGTTCTAACCGCTCGACCATCAAGCTCCCCTTCATTCCCTCATAGCCATAGATTTTACTTGCCGTCACAGAAAACAGAAAGTCACACTTCACAGAGCATGCGCATGGTTCCAGTCACCCGATGAAGTGCCACATTACTGCCAATACGAAGTGTATGGCACCTTATTTAGCACCAATCACCCAGTAAGAAACCTGTCGGCTCTGCAACCATATATCCAAGCCCCTATGGCACCCTAGGGTTCCAAATTCCCCGGGTTCCAATGGACCCTAGGTCCTTTTCACCTCCGGGTCCCAAATGGCATCGGTTTGTCACCTTCACTTTTAACAGTGCACTTTTTGATTTTTAGTAAGTAAATGAGACAGCGTTCCAGTAAGCTATTTTTTATAAATTCAGATTTCTTTATAGACACCACTTTTTTGAAATGATGAAATTCTTTTTCTTTCAACCACCATTCATATTCCATTAAATAGGCAAATTTTACGAATTCAAAAATGTGGTGAAAATCAAAAAGTCTGCATTAAAAAGGGCTTGCCTACTGGCAACACTAAAATGGAATGTGATCAAACATAAACTGTATAGTATAATAACTAAGGAGACAAAACTATTTATTTGATAATAAGCTCAATTTGAAAATCTTAATTATACTTCCCAAAAGCTTATTTAAAAATTAATAGAAGCTCTGTTTTTATATTCTCTCGAGAAAAAAATGTAGCTGCATTAACCCTTTCCGGCACGGGCAAATTCTGCGAAAAAGTGCGAAATAATCAACTGACACCGGAATTTAGAAACAACTTTTTGAGAAATTAAGAATTCCTAAATTTAAGCTTTCATTGTTAAAGCAAAATCTTACTAAAATATTATTGGGGCCGTTTGCAAGTTTGGAATTAAAATTAGGTATCCCAGACCGGGTACAGTGTGCAGGAAAGGGTTAAGATACAGAAAGATTAATCAAAGTGAAATTTCTCTGGAATTTTTTCATAACCAATTATGTTGAATAGGCAATGCTTTTTCTATGAATATTTATTTTTTCCAAAATAAAACTGATTACAGCATGGCCAGCATAGTTATTTCAGATTGTTATATGGTAATGTTCTATTGTAACTCTATGGAAATATTTCTCCAGTTTTATGAAAATATTTCACACTAAAATTTTCATTTCTCTTCTTTATTCATGTCTGTGAATTTCTTGTTATTTACTCATGTCTGTGACATTAGATAATATTTTCATCAAACGCCAATCAAATTACTGGTTGTTGGTGCATTTAATATAAATATTTGCTTAGTCTGCTTCAATATTTGTCATAGCTTAACCCTTTAACGTTCATTGGTTTCGCCACGAAACCACAAAATTTTAATTCCGATACGCAACACTGACACCGGTATTTTTATCTAAAAATATCCCTTTTATTTTGTATGTGAAAAATCACGTTTTCTTATTCAGAAATATATTTGTTCTTAATTTCCGGTGTCATTCATTTATTTCAACATCTTAACAATGAATATGCTATGATCGTTAAAGGGTTAAAAGAAGATAATGCTGCATTAAAATGTAAAGGCAATAAGAAAGTAGATATTCCTTTTTTTAATTTTATATCAGAACTAAATTCCTGAGATTGAAGTTCAAAACTAATGACATACAAAATGAATTATTAATTAAACATAAACAATATATTATAAACAGGAAAACAACGTTATTAAAAACATTGAAAAATAAAGCATTATTTAAATTTTTGCATAAACAACAAAAAGAGGTTTCATTCTTTTATTTCCAAAAACAATAGAAACTCTATTTTCTCATTCTCTTAAAAACAAATTTGTTCCGGACAGACGCATGAAACAACAGACACATTAATCAAAATGCAGTTTCTCTAGAAATTTTTCCATAAGATATGATGTAGAAAGGACAATGCCCTTTTTTGGATCAATACCTAGTAGAAGTTCGTACTCCTAGGGTATTCAGGGAATTTAAATACAAGATTTTTCATAAAGTGATGGTAATTGCAGGCCCTTTTTATCGCATGGGCAAATCGAGACTTTGCCCATGAGCCCCAGACTTCAAGGGGCCCCAAATCCATACATTAATTTACAAAATAGGATTTTTATTAATTATTTAGAGTATTTTCATTAATTACTGTACTTAATTTTGTATTGTCAGATCTAAGAATCTTTTACCATTTAAAATTCAAGATGCGAAAATATTGTTTTATGTATTACATAAATGAATCACTATCAGTTCTATTTGTAAAATGTTGCAACGGTTTGAATGGGGGCCCCCTAATTTATTTTTGCCCGGGGCTCCAGTTAGTCATGATCGGGGCCTGGGTAATTGTATTTTTTTTAATCAAATGAAACAAGTACTACTTTGTAAAAAAAAATCCGATATTCAAATCCTTTGAGGCATATGAACATTGAAATGCCTGACGTTGTTAGCTTTGTTAAAATTAAACCGATTGCAAAACGCCTTAAGTGTGTAGGAGAAATTTTATTGTTACTAAAAGAATCTCCAATCAATAATCTTCAGAGTAATTTCTTTTTCACTTGAAATATGAAAAATTATGGGAATAATTGTTTCAAAATAGTCCTAGGAAAAATAAAATTAAATTTATATGCTTCGAAACCAGCGTCGTCATATCTGGATTTTTAATTAGAAATATTAAATGCACACCAAAAAATTTTGAATAGTAATTTTATTTCAATTTATTTATTCATCATTCATTTAACAAATAAATGTTAAGCCGTAAATATCAGTACTGGTAGAGTTATGAGATTTCTTCCCTTTTTGTGCAACAGTTTAACCCCTTAACTGGTTAATTCTTTTCCCTACAATAAATTAAAAATAGCGGACTCACACCACTATTACTTAAATAAAATATTCGTAAAATTTAATCTAAACATTTCCACCTTTCAACAGTATGAAAATTTTCGTATAAAATAATAGTGGTGGCAAAAAACTTTAAATGATGAAATAAGCAAATTCGTCTTGCCCGAACGGCGTTCGGTCAAACCAGTTAAGGGGTTAATGTTAGAGCAAATGTTTTTCTGTTCTCTCGCATTGTTTTCTGATTAAATAAAATATTTTCTGTAAGAGCAAACTGGTATGCAGAAAAGCGAAGAAATCTCATCCCTAATCCCATATTTTTAAAATTATTTTTTAATAATAATTTTTAGGGATGCTTTTGATCAGCCT
Organism: Maratus speculifer; assembly: GCA_964019185.1. Lineage (NCBI taxonomy): Eukaryota > Metazoa > Arthropoda > Arachnida > Araneae > Salticidae > Maratus > Maratus speculifer. The sequence goes on from OZ025300.1 coordinate 229,733,769, forward strand.
TGTACCTTTTCAAGGTCAAAATCGAGAAGGAGTGGGTGAAACAATGTCTTTTCTTTGTTCGCTAGGAGGTAAAGAGTATACGTCTTGAGTTTAAATAATTTCGCGAGTGTACAAAAGTTTTATTTAGCTATGATCGTTTCTTCAACGGTATGACACACTAAAATAACGTTAATGAAAAACTAATATCAATTTTGTATAAAATTTCAATTTTGCATGAAAAACTAATACCAATTATTAATATCGATTTTGTGACATAATTCATCTTTTTAGGTGTAAAACAAATCGTTTGCATACTTTCTAAAAAAAAAAAAAATGTAATATAAACAGAAACTACAGCAAAATGTGAAAATAAATATGAAAAGCATGAATTTTTTTCTCTAAAAGAAGAAATACTGATTCATTTTACAGTTTAGAGCGGTAGATTTGTTTTTAAAACACATTTAGATAAAATATAATATGAAATATATCGGTGACAATTATTCCACGAGTGTCTTAACCCATTCGTGCCCAGCATCTTTTGCGTAAATTTTATTTGGTTGGCACCACTATTTTTAGAAGATTTAAGTTTAGTTGACTAATCACGAAAATGCATCATTTAAATAAAATAATTATTGCTTTTCTTTTTTACCGGTGTCAAAAACAGTGCTGAATGCACCTTTTGAAGCGTCCCTAAAAAGGGACGCTAGGCACTAATGGGTTAACATTACAAAAATAGCTGCTTATGCTTGACAGTTAAAACTTGTGAGTGAAAATTTGGAACGGCTACATAAAAAGACAGCAAAATATGGCAACACTGCTTCGAACCCTGGATTACAGCTTGATCTTTTAAATTTTTTGTCTCGTGATGTATAATTTCAGCTTCTACATAAGATTCTTTCTACATAGTGCAATCATTTTTTTTCCACATATCTCAAGAATTTTGATAATTCTTAAATATAGCTGTTTATAAAGTTAAAGACGAAAAAGATTTCTTAGATATTTTCGTGTTAAAAAAAGGAATTTAAAATGTTACATTGGATTGTTTCAACATAGTGTAATCGATTTTTTTTCACTTAGCGCAAGAATTTTGATAATTTTAAACACAAATATATCTCTTTCTAAAGTTAAAGTCTAATAGAAAATTTCATAGCTATTTTCATGACAAATAATGAAATTTTAAATTTTAAATTTAACATTGGATTGTTTCTACATAGTGCAATCGATTTTTTTTCTCACATAGCGCATGAATTTTAATAATTTTAAATGCAAATGGTTTCGAAAGTTAAAGTCTAATAGAAGATTTCATAGTTATTTTCAAGTCAAAAAATGTACCTGGGGCTGTAAAGTTTAAAGCTAAAAACAAGCAGAAATACTCAAAATATTGCAGCATAGCTGATAAACCTCCGAATTTTTAAATGCCAAATTTTCAAAATGGAAATTTTCTTTAACCCTTTCCGGCACACTGTGCCCGGTCTGGGATACCTAATTTTAATTCCAAACTTGCAATCGGCGCCAATAATATTTTAGTAAAATTTTGCTTTTTCAATAAAAGCTTAAATTAAAGGTTTCAAAATACCTAAAAAATTCGTTCGTGACTTCCGGTGTAAGTCGATAATTTCTCATTTTACTAACAGATTTTGCCCGTGACGGAAAGGGTTAAGCGGAATTTAAGGAATGTGAATACCATTCCGATTCGAGAAATAGGAATCCGAAAATTAGGATATTTAATATTTATGCGGCAGTTTTAAGAACTAGTGCATGAACACTACAACTTCCACTGGGTTTGATTCGACATTAACCGAATGATTAAGTGTCGATTCGAAGCAAGAATTTCTTTATAAAATAAGTTTAATACCATATGCACATAAAAAGGTTAAATGAATAAGTTAAGTAGTTTTTAATAAAAATTCTGGTGTAAAAGATTTTCACTAATGTCGAATAAAGTTTCTGAACGTTCTAGGAGGAAAATAATTTTACCCTTTATGATACAGGCGGATCGAAACTGCAAAGCCTCCCTATGCAGATTTACTGCTAATGCTCATTTAGTGTCGACTTATACAACATTTTTACCTCTGGATTTTTCGATTTATGCAATATCTTTAGCTCTGTATTTTTCAATTTAAACAACCTTTTTAGCTCCGGACGTTTCGAGTTATTCAAAATTTTTAGCTTTGGATTTTTCGATTTATTTAGAATTTTTAGTCCCGGATTTTTCGATTTATGCAGAATTTTTAAGCTCCCGATTTTTTAATTTATGCAGAATTTTTTAGCTCCCTCGCCAAAAGTTAGCCATCCAAAGTTCTAAACGAAATTAGGATTACGAATGCGAGGTGATAGTCTTCGTAGGGAGACATTGCTGTTTTGAGCCACCAGTTTTATGATCAATGAAGAAAAATATTTTACGGTGATTGTAAATAATGTTTCATAATTTCGAACTCATTGAAAGTCATATACTGCGCAAAAAATTCAAATTTTTTGAATTTCTAATAAAAGGCAAAATGGACATTCTGTTCCACACGGGTAAGCAACTTAAAGCTTATTATTGTATTTATTTAACTGTTACCAGACTAGATTATTTTATGATCTACATAATTAAACATATCAAACAGAAGCGAAATTGATTTTTTTTTCCACAGATTAATCATTTTTTGATGACTGCTGTAATAATTCGGATTTTTTTCGTATGCAAATTGTGTCCAAAACACACAGTGGGGTCAATTTAATCAAAACACTTACCAATCCATTAGAATTTTGTTTTATCAAATAAGAAATGGCCTTTCATTGAATAACCCAAAAAATTACGGTACAGAAATTCCGAATCACTTTGTATATATTTTGAATGGAAAAGAGGAGATTAATCTGGCAAAATTGAAAACGCATTATTCGGGATAATTGTACTTTCATTCTAATTCTTGCATAATTAAGATAAGCTTATGGCTAGACAGCGGATTACCTGCAATTTCATATCTGCTTATGCAAATACATACTTCAAAACTTTTTATGATAAAAGTTATAAATATGTAAAACTTGGCCTGCTTGCATATTTATAATTTTTTATTTCCATCATGTTCAATTTGCTTAATAATTTCCTTACATGATAATTATAATACCATATTCATAAACTTATTAACAAATTCAAAGCAATTTTATTCTAAGCTTTTGTTTTACATAAACAGGCAAACAAAATAAATAAAGTCAAATGCTTATTCGGTTGTCATGGGTTATAATTATTACAAAATACTGTAAAATAACATCGGTTGCTATTAGCGTCGCCTCATTTGACTGATTCTTTATTTAGGTGTTCGGAACTCTTACCAGTAAGTTTTAATAGGTATTTTTGCATTGTTAGAGGATACGTATTCGATAAATGAAATAAAATAATTTGCTGTACAAAATTTTCGGGTGTGAATTCTAATTTCTAAATAAAAAATACAACAGATGTGGCAACAATTGTTTACATTAACACAGTCATGCACAACCTTTTTACTAAAAAATCGTTTGCCACCAGAATATTTGAAAAGTGTAGTTTATTTTCTGTAATAGCAAAGTTTGTGTCATTACTAGAGATGTAAATTTTCCGGAAAAATATAAGTGGCGGAAAAAAACTGGTTTTTTACTGGTTTTTTTTGGAAAAAAACGGAAAAATTGGAAAAATTGACTTTTCATGACTGTTTCTCTCAAATAAATTATATTTTCTTAGAGAATATTAAATAATAAACATTTTTTCCTATTTATTTGTATTAAATGAAAATTATTTTCACTTTATATTACAAAATAAAAAGAAAGTAGCAAAGCCTGCTTTTAAAAGTTAGTTTTTTTTTTTCCCCACAGCCTAAGAATTTTTAAAACACAATTGTTTGTTATATCATATCTCTGTTGAAATGATTTTTCATTTACATGTTTAACTACCAATTGACCTAATGTAAGAACCTGAGCCAATATGTCTGCAGTTTGGAATGAAATAAATTACGCATTCATTTCTCATAAGTATAATTTTTAAGTAAATGATACTAGTTTAAAAAAATTGTTGCAGTTTTGTCATTATTATCAATATCAGTATTCAAAAAATTCCATTTTTTGTTTAAAAAAGTGTATATTTTTACATGATTACACTTTTTTCTCATAATTATAATTTTATTTCCTTTAAAAAATATGTTTAGTTTTGGTGTAACTTTCTAATCTCAACTCAAAGTTTTGATTTAGTTTTATAATCTAAATTCAAACAAAACCAAGTTTTAGTTTGGCTTACTCAGGTCTGCAACTAAAAAATAGAATAGGATTTATTGACTGTTAGATTTTTACTCACTGAAACCAGAAAAATATATTTTTTTTAAGTTTAATTAAATGTAATTTTTTTCTTTTTATCCTGAAATCTGGTATTCTATTCTTGAGTAAGAAACCATATTCAATAATGTTTCCATATGGTAATTTCATATTTCTAAGAATGGAACTCAAAAGTTATGAAAACAGAACACTACAAATAGAAAATGCTTGCTATTTGAGGAATTAACAAAAGCAGTTACATACAGAGATAAACTTCTAGTGTGCTTTAAAAAAACTACAAAAATTCAAAGTTTCAAGAGGGAATGTATAATTTGGAACATAGTTACTTGTAATAAATTATAAGGTTTTTTTTTTCATCGTAGTTGCACTTTTCTAATGCAAACTGCCCATGTTCATGCAACATTACTGTACATTATGGAGGCAAAATGAAGGTCAATTTTAGATTCAATACCTTTAAAAAACATTCAATTAATCAGCTATAACGAAATCTTGAAAAATGAAGCATAGTAGTGCCACCTATAGGGCAATTTACACCAAAAACTAAACAACATTAATATATATCAGGAACTGTCTGAATCTGTAGTTTGATAAACAAAAATCGTCCTTTAGTCCTTGAGATAGAGTTATTGCGATAATCATGAATAATGCAGCATAGCAGCGTCATCTGTCGAGCGATTTATAGCAAAAAGTAATGTACACAAAGTTATATCAAAGATTAACTTAATCTGAAGTTTTATGAAAATACATATATTAATTCTTGAGATAGAACTATTGTGGAAATTATGAATAATGCAGCATAGCAGCGCCATCAGTTGGGCAATATACACTAATAACTGAACATCTCGAGTTTATATCAAGGTGTAACTGAATCTAAAGTTTTGTGAAATTATGTGCATCAGTTCTTGAGATAGAGTGCCTATAAAATTTTTGTCCCATACAGACTCACAGAGTGACAGATATTTTCCAAAAACTACCAAATCATGTTCAGGACCTTCTAAAATGTTTAAATACACCAAAAACTGGAAGTCAAAATTTTCACGAATTCAATACTTACTTCTTGAAAAGATAGAAAAAAGTAATAAATGCATGCTTCAAATTTCATGTTAAATTTTTTATTTTACCATTTCTATTAATCGGCGTATTATTGAAATAATTTTGCACATGAATTAATTTTTAAAAAAAGAAGTTGCATTTAATTATATATCTAGATTTTTTTTATGTAATCTTTTTTTTTGTGAAATTGTGAATTTCTTGTATATGTACTTATACAAAATATATTCAGAATTTGTGAAAAAGAAATTATTACTATTTTTAGAGTCCTATTTAGACATTTTTAATAAGGTTATGTATGCATATATAGAATTTGATAAGATTCAGCTGCTGTATGGCATGAGATTTTTTTATCTTCATTCACTGCATTTGCGAAAGATTCAATTTGTAGATTAAACTTTTTTTTGAAATGTCTATTTTCAAGAGAAATTTTGCGAAGGGTCTTCTGTTTCAAAAAAAATGTGAAGGATCCTTTCAAATCTTCTCAAACAGATTTCTGCTTAGATCAGATTACCCACATTAAAGTTTTCATGTGGAACACTCAACATAAAAATAAATAAAATAAAAATTATGAGAATGTAGCTATTACAAAATTTTCACTATATTATTTCATAAATAAAATTTCAATTTTTCCAGTTCGGAAAAATTGAAAAATAAGCCTTCGGAAAAAAACCGAAAAAAACTGGTTTTTTTCCCAATTTTTCCTCTTTTTTTCCGAGCATTCCCATCTCTAGTCATTACTATAAGGGAAATTATTCTGCATAAAAATAGTGGTATCATTGTGGCCCGCGGGCCAAAGGTTGTGCACCCCTGCATTAACCCTTTCCGGCACACTGTGCCCGGTCTGGGATACCTAATTTTAATTGCAAACTTGCAAACGGCACCAGTAATATTTTACTAAAATTTTTCTTTTACAATAAAAGCGTAAATTAAGGAATTCAAAATATCTAAAAAATTCGTTTGTGAATTCCGGTGTCAGTCGATAATTTCTCATTTTAGTACAGATTTTGCCCGTGCCGGAAAGGGTTAACCCCTTCGCGACAGGAGCCTTTTACGAAATTTTCAATGTTTTGTCACTGGTTTTTAAAAACAAAAATTTGTCTCTTAGTAAATCAAGTAAATGCTCCAATTAAATAAGGCAAATTTTACCGCAAAATTTTTCTGGTGAGAATAAACAGAGATTCTTATGCTTATTTTCAGCACTTATGTGTATCGCTCATACCCAAGAGGTTAACCCTTTACAGCAGTACTTGCAGGCATCTCTTATATGAATCTACTCGGTTTATACAACTTTTTTTTTCACAGATTTTTATGGCGATATGTGAAAGAGAATTTTACTAAAAAATGTACTTTTAACCTTCCTACCCTGTTCAAATTTTACTTAATCTTGATTAAAAACATTTCACACTTGAATTTTCATTTAAAACATTTCAATATATTTAATTGACTAATTTTTTCTAAATCTGTTATTTAATTTTCTTTATGAAAAAAGTTCTGGTTCGAATAATATAAAATGAATTATAGTTATGGGTCGATTAGACCCATTCAGGGTAGGAAGGTTAAAATAAAACGGTGCAAGTGGATTATAAATAGAATCAAGTACATGAAGTTTAAAAGGCTATTAGCATGGCTGTCAACTTTTACGCATTTTTGCTATCACTAAAATTCAACAGAGATTTTCCATTTGTTTAATTATAAGATTTCGACAATTAAATAAGACAATATTTATTATAAATTTTTTGTGGTAGTAAAAATGCAGAAAAGTTGGTAGCTATGCTGTTAGTGATTCTCGATTGCAAAGGTTTAAAATATCATTTTCTAACTTAACCATTTAACCTCTATTGGGTAAAAGGTTTAGCTTTACATTGCATAGCGAAATGGCCTCTACAGCCGATGTTTGAAATAACATATGTGGAAATGAGGCTCACCATCAGAGCACAATACAAAGTTTTTGATCCCCTGACCTTGAACTGCCCTTGAGATAATCGGGAAACTATGCGCTGACGCATCTATTTTTCAACTGCGTATTCTCAGAAAGTATAAAAGTTAAAAAATGAAACTGGCGGCAATTATTGAAAACTATATTAGTTAGAATTATATATATATTTTTAATTTTTACACAAATTTTAACATAGAAAAAAAAATTAATTGTTAATTTAGTAGTTTTATATTGATACCAATAAAAAAAATATTACGAAATAATGCCAGGGTTCGCACAAGTGTACCACAAAATTTTTACAGCATTTTCAATGCATTTCACGGCAGAAAAATATCGCGCAATTTGAGAGTAAAGGTGGTAATTACGATTTCCGTTTCTTGAAATTAAACATAAATTTCCTTATCATTAACAGTGCTGCCAGAGTCCTTAAAAAATATAAGGAGTGTGCGAACCCTGAATGCTCACAGTATCTATTTTTAAGTAAACAAATTTCGTTAGTTTCGAAAATCCCTTTTTAAGTTATAACAAAAATATTGCAAACAATTTGCTAAAATTTTCATAACTTTCCTTGTTTGTATTTGCAGAAATACGCTACTATCGAAGCGTTGGTTGATTCGTGGCATTTCCATTTGGGCAGAATGCGCAGCACACCAAAATAAGAGAATGTTACATAGCACTAAATCTATAGATTCGTTTCGTGCTTGTCTATGTTGTGTTATTTTAGCGTACTGCACTTCTTTTTCGCATAAAAATAACAAGAAATGACAAATAAATGGTAACATTAGACGTAGACTATCATTATTTTCACATAGAACAAGACTATAGGGCTGCACAGAATATATATATATAATGTATTACTTAAGGGGGAGGATGTTTGATATTTTAAATAGGAATATATAAATAGGGAAAGGAAGGGTGGTTTATCGTTTGATATCATTATTATTTTTAAATCATTCCAAAATTTACTTTTTTCTTAACTTTTTCTTTAGATCTGCTATCTTATTTTTTATTTATTTATTTATTTATTTTACTGAAAATACAAAGTTATTAAAATCATTAAATGATTATAGTCATTTCACTCCAAAGTATGGAATGTTCATCATTAATATTCTCCTGCCGCATGCGTATATAATTCATTGCTAGAGAAACCAGATTCAAAATTATGATTGTTATTTTTGCTAGTAAAAGATGAGGAAGAATATTGTCCACTTGTTATGTTTGCAAGAAATTTTGTTTAGCTCCATGCAATTGGAGAGTACAAGAAGATAACAATACGTTCAATACGTTATGTAACAATGAGCTATAATAGAAGAGTTTTAGATAATATTTCCTTAACACTAGAACGCCCGGAAGGTGTCGATTCGACTCCAACTATGCGATTAAATTTCAATTCGAACCAGAAAAAATTTCTCGAAATAATTTAAATCTAATCCATGCGAATTTACGTTAAATAAATCAATTAAATAATTTTGAATAAAAATTCCGGTGAGAAACATTATTGTCAAACTTGAGTAAAATTTCCGGGCGTTCTAGTGTTAAATAACTGCTATTGAATAAAGTTATTTCTAATATGAGTGATATTTTATGAATTTTTTATCTTCATTTCTGAGCTCCCAAATGGTCCGCGAACTAAACACCAATATTTTTTAACAGAAAATTTCATAGTAGGTGCCTATAGCATTTGTGCTAAAATTAACCTCGGAAGGCGATTTCTACGCAATTTGCAAGAAAAATATGAAACGGAAATCTATCTAAGAAAATATTGATGTTCATTTGGTGGACCATTTGAGAGTCCTGTTATTTAAATCAGAAATATATGCGAATAAATAACGTGTAACCGATGTACGTATGAAAGATACCATGAATTTAGTATTACCCTGTATAGTATTACACAAATAATATGCTTGTTTTCGTTTAGTAAATATTAATTAATTAACAACTATTATTAGCTATGATAATAATAAAAGTAATAATAACGATGGTGACTATGATGATAAATAATAATAAATAATAATAATTATAGTTACAATAATAAATATATTGCCGAAGATGTTGATGATGATGATAATAATAATAATAATAATAATAATAATAATAATAATAATAATAATAATAATAATAATAAAGTAGTATAGTGAATTACGTTTACTGGTAAGTGTTTTTTCAATAATTAGTTTTTAATGTCCGTTTCAGATTTTAATAGCCAAAGAATTTCATCAATTTTTCCATGCATATTTTGGAAGTCTTTAGGTTTAAATGCATATAATCTGTTATCTGCTTATAAAAAATAATACTAATACAATTTCTCTTTCCTTCTTTTTTTTAGAAAAATATTTCATCACATAAAAAAATACTAACTCAAGCAGTTTTTATAAATAGCGGATTAAAACATTTTTTTAATTAACATAGGATTTATTCCACATTCTGTCTGCTCTTCGCTCAAAATCCAGCTTAAAATTATATCTTTCATAACCTCCAAATGAAAAGAAAATATTCTTTTTATAATGCAAATCGAATTTAGGGAGAGAATCCGATGAAATTGCGTGAAACGCAATTTAAGAAAATCTCCGAATCTCTTAAAGAACATAGAGGAAGCAGTTTTTTATTAAGCGATAAAATAAGATTAAATTTACAGAATAAAAGATGATATTCTGTTTTTTTTTCCTTTTCTAAATAACTACTTGTATTTTTCATTACCAAGATATAGCTTTTCGATTTAAGTGCATGATTCTTTTATGCTATTATTGAGTTTTTATTAACTGAAAACTTTTTTCCCATATTATTACTTATTAGATGTTGAAAAAAGAAATTTTAAATTATAGCGGGATTAACAGATGTATGTCATTTAAAAAGAAATGTGATGAGAAAAAATCTGTCATTCAGTTTTTTCTTTCTTTTTTTATTTTACTATGCTTGTTTATGAAAAAAAAAACAATAGTACGTAAATTAGTCAATGTACCATAGTTTTGAATTGTTCAAAAAATTTTGTTAATTCTGTAGAAAAATTTTGGACTAAATCTGTTGCCTAAAGTTTTTTTAACTGTTATGTCGAATATTCCCATAAAACAATATGCATTAGAATTATCAATGAATAACTTCCTTATTATTTAACATTTTAAAAATATTTTTCTCGAATTCTTTTTTTTCTCTTTTTTCTATACACAAATACAATAAATCTCAAAACTTTTTTCAGTAGTTACATTTTTAGAAATCCCCTATTTGTCTTAAAAACCATATACTCTGATTTAATTCTGGGAGTGAAATGCCAGTTCAATAAATTTATTTAGTGCGAGAGGAAACTCAGTTTGTTTTGAAGTAAAACATAATAAGTGTAGAGGAATACCCCGAGGGCTTCCCTTTTCTCTGCCTCAGCAAATTTAATAAAAGATTTTCAAGTCACTCGATTGATATTGATCGAATAGTAGTGTTAAAAAAGAATTATTTTTCAACTGCTTATCTTTTATCGAACGTACGTGTTCTCATCAACATATTTTTTAAAGTTCCCGCAGGGATTTTAACAGGTAAAACATGATCTTTATTTGTCTTACGTTTATTTTTCAAATATCCTATTTGTTATTTATGTGCATTTCATGTGTGCAATTGCAAAGTGTAGTAACACATGAGCTGAGTGTTTTTATATGTTTATAACAAGTAAACACTGATAACTATTTAAGACTGGTACGGGACATAAACATCTTCACATATTTTCTGAAAAAGTTTTAATGCATTAAAAAGCTCTTTATTTTTTTCTGCTTAAAATGGCATTCAAACCATATTTCTATCTTAATTATAACAGGAAATATTTTTTTTTTTTTCGTTTTGGTCTGTTTTCAAAATCTAGATTTCAAGCAGTGATTTTCATGGAAATGACTTTTTGGGAAAATGCGTTTTTCTTCATAATGGGTTTTTCACTATTCCTCATACTCAAACTGTTATAAGTGAAGAACCGTTAAATATAAATGGTTCAAATTTCGAACATGTCTTTTTCAATTGTTTTACTTTAATTTCCATTCAGCAAATTAAAAAAAAAAAAAAAATTAACTATTAAAATGTGACATATATATATATATATATATATATATATATATATATATATATTAATTACATCAGTTTTTCACTTTTTTTAATATTTTTTATTTAAATTTAAATTAACATTTATAAAAATGCTGAATCAGAAATAAAACTCATATATTTCTGTTTATTTAGATCGAAAAATATGAAATTCTACACAAAATATTTCGAGTTATATCAATTAAAAAAAAAAAAAAAAAAAAAAAAAAAAAAAAAAAAAAAAAAACACCTTTTTAAAGAAATTTTAAATTACATTAAAAAAATTATGAGAATTATTATTATGTTATTTTCTTTACAAATGATATTGTAAACCATGATCAACCGTTTCAAAAGTTTAATTTAATATATAAAAGTTAATTTAAATGCTTCCCGGACCCCTTATTCTCATGAGGGGCAGACAACAATGTCTCAGTAATATTGTATTTTCACCGGAATAATCGAAAATTTTTATTTTAAAATAAGGAAAGGCAATTTTTCAACATTTTACCTCAAAGTTAGCAGCATAAAACTTCTCTAAAACTTTGCGGTGCGAATAGTGTTTCAATTAGGTGGGATATAATGTATCCCATCGCCCCTCAAAGGGTTAAAGTTATTTCTGCAGGAAATTAAGGCATACTTGTCAACCTCTGATTATTCTTCAGTGAAAACTGGGTTACCGTAATTTCGGGTGTATAAGCCGCGGCTCAAACAATTCTTTTTGGACCCAGAAATCTTATTTAGTAATTGAAGACAAATATTTTCGGCGATCTAACTAGTTATACTTGTTTCTTAAAAAATTCTGGGTCGAAAAAGAATTATTTGATCTGCGGCTTATACACCCGAAATTACGGTAATTTAACATATCGGACAATTAGAAAGTAACCATATAAATATATTTAGATTAGAACCAGGTATTCCTACATAAAATAAATTCAATATTTTCTACACAAAAGTAAATTACTTTAGCAAATATTTTACATGCAGAAGTAAATTAAATAAAAGAAAAAGAAAAAGTCTTGAATAAAATTCTGATAAAAAATAATTTGACAAAATTTCAGGAAAATTTCTACTCACTATAGGCTATTTCCATGAGTACATGTAGTGTAAGTCACATGCTACGATTTTTGGCTACCAGTATTATAGAACAAAAAAAATGTGATTAAATTTATTGGCACGTTCTCATTAATTGAATAAGGCCAAGCAGACTTTTTGAAAATAACGGTGGCAAACAAGCATAGCAATTAATAAGTTATGTGACTTACACTACAGAACCCATGTGATTAGCCTATAGTATTAAACATGTTTCATATGAAAAAATAGTTAATAAACTTATGTTTTCACGAATGGTATATGCATCTTAGAGGGGCTTCCAAGTTGACTTCTATTTTCCGCCTACTCTGTAAGTGAGAGTCTTGCTAATAGATGGGTCTACAACACTACTGAGAAGAAATTAGACATAGAGGAGAAATAATGTTGGTAAACAAATATGATCGAATAATAACTTTAAGAGTAATTGAAGTTTTAAAGAATAATAAAAATTTATATTAAACTAATTTTAAAAAGCAATGAAATAATTATAAAGTTAAGTAACAAGTTTAAAAATGTAACTTTAAATTGTTGAGGTGTAATTACCATAACAATATCTAAAGAAACTAGCTCTGTCAAAAATTTGTCAGTTTAAATGTTGTAGACCTTGAAATTCTGAATAAAATGATTATATTGAACATTAAGCTCACAATTCCACTTCAAAGTTTAGCCTTTTGAATGAAGAACTTGAAGCCAAAACAGGACCGGTTATCAATCCCCCTGCTTCTAATTTTTATATACATGTTTTATTTATTTATTTATTTATTGAGGCATTTCCGATATTGTGTTTTTTTACTATAAATCGATACATATTTCCTAACGCTTTCCTAGTACGTCGAGGGGGGAACATATCATATTCATTCTAGACCGAAACTGAAGGGGTTAAAAGAATTTCCAGCTTTCTACTATTTAATTCCGAATTCAGCTCCCTCACCACTGCACTGCTATTCGAAACTCCATTTTCAAAGCAACAGGTCCATGATCATTTCAGTACCCGTATTACAAGAACACTACTAATAGAGCGACCAATCCAACAAATAAAAATGAAAAAAATGTATATATTTTTAATTTACTTTGTAAATTTTCAGGTATACATTTAAAGATTAATTTATTCTGATAATTACATTTAGTTTTTAACCTTCCTACCCTAAATGGGTCTAATCGACCCATAACTATAATTCATTTTATAGTATTCGAACCAGAACTTTTTTCATAAAGAAAGTTAAATAACAGAGTAAGAAATATAAGTCAATTAAATATATTAAAATGTTTCAAATAAAAATTCTGGTGTGAAATGTTTTTATCAAGATTAAGTAAAATTTGAACAGGGTAGGAAGGTTAAAAGCAATTTTTGCAATTTTGGCACTTACCTTCTTTTTTCTAGCAGGCCACAAATGTTAGATATAGGCTATAACATCATATACTTATGTAAACAAAATTCATTTCTGACAGTAATGAAGCATTCATACTCAATCTAGCAGCTAGACTATCTAGTGACACAATCTAGTGACTAGATGTTTAAGATTCTACAAACATGACACTTTTTGTTATCACGATATTCTAACATAAATCTTCGCCTTATTTAACACCTTAACTGGTTTGCCCGTACGCCTTTCGCGCAAGACGAATTTACCTAATTCATCATTTAAAGCTTTTTGACGCAACTATTTTTTTTTAAGAATAATTTCATATTATTTAAGGGCCGAAATTTTTAGACTTAATGTTTCGAATACTGTATTTTAAAAATTGTGGTGTGAATCCGTTATTTTCAATTTATTGAACGGAAAAGAAAGAACCGGTTAAGGGGTTAAATGCAAGATTTCAGCGAAATTTTCTATTAAAAGTAATGGGAGCAAAAATGAGTAAAAGCTAGAATCATATCTCTAGCATTTTAATGACCCGTCACGAGCCATTACGTGGCATTTCAGAAACATGTTTCGTGAACCATGTACTGGCACAAAAAAAGCACAAAGGATTAAACAACGAAATTTTATCAAAATATGTAGTTTATATATAAATCTGTAGATAATAGACAGGGTTTCACAAACAATTTCGTATCCTTTATGGTAGTTCTATAAATTGGGTTTTCAAATCCATTAAGCGTTTTCAAATTACAATTATCCCTTAACATTCGCGAGGGTTAGGTTCCGCGAATTTCAAAACCGTGTTTGCTAAACTGCTATTTTTATATTCTGTTCGCACCACTATTTAAAAAAAATTACATCATGTATTATACTTTTCTTTCAAATGTTCTCAACGCCTATTGAAGAGGTTTTTCCTTTTAAAAAGCGGTGCGGCAGTTTAAATGTTCTACATTTTCTGTTTCAAAACTCACGCATGTTAAGGGATTACTGTACTTACACTGACATAATATTCACTTTACTAGACGATAAAGTTTTGTTCATTTAAGACTAATAAAATGCTTCACAATCTATGCTCAAAACATGACTTTTCCTCTCTTCCCTTTTTATGTAATTTATTTTAACCCTTTCCGGCACACTGTGCCCGGTCTGGGATACCTAATTTTAATTCCAAACTTGCAAACGGCATCAATAAAATTTTAATAAAATTTTGTTTTTACCATAGAAGCTTAAAATAAGGGTTTCAAATTATGTAAAAAATTCGTTTGTGAATTCCGGTATCAGTTATAATTTTTCATTTACTAACAGATTTTGCCCGTGCCGAAAAGGGTTAATGCAACTTTAGTAAACGAACTTTAGACAACTTTACTAAATAATAATGTGAAATTCAAAATAAATAACATTTTGCCTTATTTATTGATTATAATCTTTATGATATATTAGTACACAATGTGTTTAAAAAAGAGTTGGGCTTCTTTTATCTGCCCTATCTTCTTTTTTCCAGAAATTTACAGATTGCATGTCAGCGGCTATCGATCGGTTGTCTAAATGGAAAAGGATTGTTTTGTGACCTGAAATGATTTAGGTTACTTTCTTAAATTAATCTGATTTTTAAGACGCCTCAGAGGGGTATTTTAAGTAATAGTTTGTTGGCGCCAGTGCGGATTGCCAAACTTAGGCGTATCCCGTTAATGTGCGGACATCAATTACGTGTTCATGAAAGTGCTTTAAGAAAATTACTAAACAAATATCTGAGATTGGTGAAATAAAATGGGGTAAAATTTAATGGTGTGGATATTTTACATTGGGAATGAGGTAAGAGCGTTTTGTTTTCTTGTTGTTTTTTTTTTCTTTTGCATAAGGTTTTGTAACTTAAACTAAATTTGGTGTATTCGGTAACTGGAAGGAAATAGAGCATTAACTAAATCCCCAGATACATTATTCATTTATAAAAGAACTTAATACAGGATCATATTCTTAAACCCTTAGCGACGGCAGCCTTTTACAAAATTTTATTGTTTTGGCGGTTTTTAAAGACAGAAATTTCTGACTTATTGAAATCAGAAAATGCTCCGGTTTAATAGGCACATTTAACAGTAAAATTTTACTGGTCGGGGTAAACAAGGATTCTTTATATACGTGTTAAGGATACATATGACGACCTCAGAAGCCAAATGGTACAAGTGACAAAATTTCGATTTGGAGTAAATTGAGTTTAAAGATAATTGATGTTAAAATGGAACATCAATAATAATTGAGTGAATTGAAATAGGAAATTTCTGCTTGTTGCATTCTGGTCTTTGAACTCTTATTTCAATAACTGTTAAAAAATAAAGTACAATTTTCTTTAAATGTATGATTAATCAATATTGTTTGTTTTTCGAAAAAAGTGATTTGCCTCTATAACTCAGAAAATAATAAGGAAATCACTTATATTTCTTTACCTGAAATGAAAAAAGCATATTTTTAGGTCGTCTGTGTATTTAGTTTATTTTTTTCAATTTTGTCACTTACACCCATTGGCTTCTGGGGTCCTCATATATACCTTTTTGTGGCAGGTATACATGTTGCTCGTCGACGTTGTATGTCGGCTGCTAATTATCGATCACTTACGATCGAGGTTACTTACTTAAATTACTATTCTTGGCACCAGTACTCATTCCAAACGTAGGCATAGATTTTAAATCAGACGTAATTTTGTTAAATCATACCCAGAAATTCGAAATTGAAGATATTTTGTCATACATATTCATTGATGATCTTTATAAAATGAAATATTTAAAGTACCTAAATAGAAGTCGGGCTTCTTTTATCAGTCACATCTTCTTTTTTCCCAGAAATTTACGGATTGCATGTCAGCGGCCATCGATCGGTTGTCTAAATGGAAAAGGGTTGTTTTGTGACCTGAAATGATTTAGGTTGCTTTCTTAAATTGATCTGATTTTTAAAGACGCCTAAGAGGAGTATTTTAAGAAGTAGTTTGTTGGCGTCAGTACGGATCACCAAACTTAGGCGTATCCCGTTAATGGGCGGACATCAATTACGTGTTCACGAAAGTGCTTTAAGAAAAGCACTAAACAATTTTCTGAGATTGGTGAAATAAAATGGGGTAAAATTTAACCCTTTAATTCCCATGCTAAAACACGTTCTAGAAATTATGTAGTTCATTTCACACCAGAAAAATTCAATGGCTAATTTCGTTTTATTTAAATACGGAATGTTCTGTTATTGATTAAAGCAAATATTGTAGTTTCAATTTTCTGGTGGGAACTGAAATATACGAATTAAAATATCTCGGGCGGCTTGGGATCCAGAGGGTTAATGGAGTGGATATGTTACATTAGGAATTGAATGAAAACGTTTTGACTTTTTAGCATAACGTTTTGTAACTTAACCCCTTGGGGCCGAGCGATACGTATACGTGCCGCAAAAAGGCTTAAGAATCCTTGTTTATTTTCACCAGTAAAATTTTACTGCAAAATTTGTCTTATTTAATCGGAGCATTTTCACGATTTAGTAGGGCACAAAATTCTGTTTTTAAAAACAGGTGACAAAAGATTAAAAATTCGTAAAAGTCTCCCGTCGCGAAGGGATTAAACTAAATTTGGTGTATTCAGTGGCTGGAAGGAAATACTGAAACTGGATTAACTAAATTTTCAGATATATTCTTTATTACAAAAGCACTTAATAGAAGATTATATTATTAAGGGGAAAACATATTGGCATTCAAATAAAATATCTAAACGCTTAACTGATCAATATTTTTGAAAAAACTTTCAAATAACACCTATTTTTTTTTCATGTCTTTTATCTTTTTAACACAGATTTTTCAAAACAGAATGATCGGTCGTCTAAAGGGAAAAGGTTTGTTTTGTGACCTCGAATGATTTAGAATACTTTCTTAAATTAATCTGATTTTTAAAGACGCCTCGGAGGGTATTTTAAGTAATAGTTTGTTGGCGCCATTACGGATTGCCAAACTTAGGCGTGTCCCGTTAATGGGCTGACATCAATTACGGGTTCACGAAAGTGCATTTAAGAAAATTACTAAACAAATATCTGAGATTGGTGAAATAAATTGGGGTAAAATTTAATGGGATGGATATGTTACATTAGAAATAATATAAAAGCGTTTATTTTATTTATTTATTTTTTTTTTGTTTGTTTTGTTTTGTTTTGTTTTGTTTTTTCTTTTGCATAAGGTTTTGTAACTTAAACTAAATTTGGTGTATTCAGTGACTGGAAAGAAATAGTGTATTAACTAAATTCCCAGATATATTATTCATTCATAAAAGAACTTAATACAAGATCATAATCATAACCCCTTAGCGACGGTATCCTCTTACGAAAATTTTATTGTTTTTTCACCGGTTTTTAAAGACAGAAATTTGTGACTTATTAAACTCAGAAAATGCTCCGGTTTAAAAGGCAAATTTTATTGTAAAATTTTACTGATGGGGATAAACAAGGATTCTTGTATATACGTGTTAAGGATACATATATACCTTATGAGGCAGGTATACATGTTGCTCGTCGACGTTGTATGTCGGCTGCTATTGATCGGTCATCTGAATGGAAAAGGATTGTCTTGTGATCCGAATTGATTTAGGTTACTTTCTTAAATTAATCAGATTTTTAAAGACGCCTCAAAGGGTACTTTAAGTAATAGTTTCTTGGCACCAGTACTCATTCCAAACATAGGCATAGATTTTAAATCAGACGTAATTTTGTTAAATCATACCCAGAAATTCGAAATTGAAGATATTTTGTCATACATATTCATTGATGATCTTTATAAAATGAAATATTTAAAGTACCTAAATAGAAGTCGGGCTTCTTTTATCAGTCACATCTTCTCTTTTCCCAGAAATTTACGGATTGCATGTCAGCGGCCATCGATCGGTTGCCTAAATGGAAAAAGGGTTGTTTTGTGACCTGAAATGATTTAGGTTGCTTTCTTAAACTGATCTGATTTTTAAAGACGCCTCGGAAGGGTATTTTAAGTAGTAGTTTGTTGGCGTCAGTACGGATCACCAAACTTAGGCGTATCCCGTTAATGGGCGGACATCAATTACGTGTTCACGAAAGTGCTTTAAGAAAAGCACTAAACAATTTTCTGAGATTGGTGAAATAAAATGGGGTAAAATTTAATGGAGTGGATATGTTACATTAGGAATTGAAAGAAAACGTTTCGACTTTTTAGCATAAGGTTTTGTAACTTAACCCCTTGGGGACGAGCGACACGTATACGTGCCGCAAAAAGGCTTAAGAATCCTTGTTTATTTTCACCAGTAAAATTTTACTGAAAAATTTGTCTTATTTAATCGGAGCATTTTCACGATTTAGTAGGGCACAAATTTCTGTTTTTAAAATTCGGTGACAAAAGATTAAAAATTCGTAAAAGACTCCCGTCGCGAAGGGATTAAACTAAATTTGGTGTATTCAGTGGCTGGAAGGAAATACTGCATTAACTAAATTTTCAGATATATTCTTTATTACAAAAGAACTTAATAGAAGATTATATTATTAAGGGGAAAATATATTGGCATTTAAATAAAATATCTAAACACTTAACTGATCAATATTTTTGAAAAAACTTTCAAATAACACCTATTTTTTTTCATGTCTTTTATTTTTTTTACACAGATTTTTCAAAACAGAACGATCGGTCGTCTAAAGGGAAAAGGTTTGTTTTGTGACCTCGAATGATTTAGAATACTTTTTTAAATTAATCTGATTTTTAAAGACGCCTCGGAGGGTATTTTAAGTAATAGTTTGTTGGCGCCATTACGGATTGCCAAACTTAGGCGTGTCCCGTTAATGGGCTGACATCAATTACGGGTTCACGAAAGTGCATTTAAGAAAATTACTAAACAAATATCTGAGATTGGTAAAATAAATTTGGGTAAAATTTAATGAGATGGATATTTTACATTAGAAATAAAATTAAAGCTTTTTTTTTTTCTTTTGCATAAGGTTTTGTAACTTAAACTAAATTTGGTGTATTCAGTGACTGGAAAGAAATAGTGTATTAACTAAATTCCCAGATACATTATTCATTCATAAAAGAACTTAATACAAGATCATAATCATAACCCCTTAGCGACGGTATCCTCTTACGAAAATTTTAATGTTTTTTCACCGATTTTTAAAGACAGAAATTTGTGACTTATTAAACTTAGAAAATGCTCCGGATTAATAGACAAATTTTATTGTAAAATTTTACTGGTGGGGATAAACAAGGATTCTTGTATATACGCGTTAATGATACATATATACCTTTTGAGGCAGGTATACATGTTGCTCGTCGACGTTGTATGTCGGCTGCTATTGATCGGTCATCTGAATGGAAAAGGATTGTCTTGTGATCCGAAATGATTTAGGTTACTTTCTTAAATTAATCTGATTTTAAAAGACGCCTCGGAGGGTACTTTAAATAATAGTTTCTTGGCACCAGCACTCATTCCAAACTTAGGAATAGATTTTATAGACGTAATTTTGTTAAATCATAACAAGAAATTTGAAACTGAAGATATTTTGCCATATATATCCATAAAGGATCTTTATTAAAAACAATATACAAAGTATCTAAATAGAAGTCGGGCTTCTTTTATCAGTCACATCTTTTTACGGATTGCATGTCAGCGGCCATCGATTGGTTGTCTAAATGGAAAAGGGTTGTTTTGTGACCTGAAATGATTTAGGTTGCTTTCTTAAACTGATCTGATTTTAAAAGACGCCTCGGAGGGTACTTTAAGTAATAGTTTCTTGGCACCAGTACTCATTCCAAACTTAGGCATAGATTTTAAATTAGACATAACTTTGTTAAACTATGCCAAGAAATTCATTCGAAGTGGAAGATATATTGTCATCTAGATCCATTGATTATCTTTATAAGATATAATATACAAAGTAACTAAACACAGGTCGAGCTTCCTTTATCAGTGTAATCGTCTTTTTCCCAGAAATTTCAAGGTTACATGTCAGCTGCTATCGATCGGTCGTTTAAATGGAAATCTGTTGTTTTGTGGACGAAATGATTTAGGTTACTTTCTTGACTTAATCTGAGTTTAAAAGACGCCTCGGAGGGGTACTTTAGGTAATATTTTGTTGGCGCCAGTATGGGTTGCCAAACTCAGGCGTAGATTTTAAAAAAGACGTAACTTTTTTAAATCATGCCAATAAATTCGAAGTTAAAAATATTTTGTCGTGTGCATTTATTGATAATATTTATGAAATATAATATACAAGGTATTTAAATAGAAATTGGTATTCCTCTTTTTCAAAAATATGCATTAAAATATTTAATTGCTATAAATGACGTCAAATACTAATAAAAACATTAAAAGATATTAATAATTTTTACATGTTTCGATTGAATTTACTCAATCATCATCAGAAAAACAAGGAAAAACAAGGAAACAAAGATGTAAAATGACAATAAATTATTACAAATTACATTTGTAATAGTTTATTGTCATTTTCCATCTTTGTGTTTATTTGTATTTTGTTTTTCTGATGATGATTGAGTAAATTCAATCGAAACATGTAAAAATTATTAAGATCTTTTAATGTTTTTATTAGTATTTGACGTCCTTTATAGCAATTAAATATTTTAATGCATATTTTTGAAATATTTTTAATGGACGTATAAGAAAACTTCTATTTATAATTAATGTCTTCCTCTTTTTTGCAGCACGTTTACGCGTCGCTCATCTCCAAGGGGTTAAATTAAGGAAAGAATATTATATAAACTTTTTAGTAAAAACGAGAAATTTTGAAAATAGAAAAAGGGCCAATGCGGCACTCTTGTCTATTTCCATTCGAGCTTCTCAGGTCTGTCACTCAGATGAAAACCGGTATGCTCGTTGGCCCTCGTTATTTTCGAAAATTTTGCTCCGCCTTATTCAATTTATGAGTTATCTCCGATAAAATATGTCAATTTTTTCCTTTTTTAACTCCTTAACTGATTTAGCCCGTAAGCTGTTCTGGCAAGACGAATTTAAATTAATTCTTCATTTAAAGCTTTTTGACAAAACTATTTAAAAAAAAATAATTTCATACCATTTAAAGATGGAAATGTTTAGACAAAATTTTATGAATATTTTACTTAAATAGTAAGAATTTCCGTGAATCCGTTATTTTCAATTTATTGAACGGAAAAGAAATAGCCAGTTAACCCTTTAACGATCGTAGAATTTTCATTGCTAAGATGTTGAAATAAATGAGTGACACCGGTAATTGCGAACAGATATATTTGTAAATACGATAATGTAATTTTTCACATACATAATAAAATGGATTTTTTTAGATAAAGATTCCGGTGTCAGTGTTGCGTATCGGAATTAAAATTTTGTGGTTTCGTGGCGAAACCAATGAACGTTAAAGGGTTAAAGGGTTAAATACTGGTAGCCAAAAGTCGTAGTATGTGACAGACATAACAAGTTCGTATGGAAATAGCCTCTTGTCTTCCAGAACGCATCACTTTTGCCCATATATTCCTATGCAATAAATGTTTGTTGCTGCGTCTAATCCTTAAAATTTGTTCCATGAATTTAGAATTTTTTTGTTTACTCAGATATAAATAAGACTTTCTTTATCAATCTTATATTTCTTTTATCCAAGAAACTTAGAGATTGTATGTCACCAGCAATCGACTGGCCGAAAAAAGTTTGCAACTTTTTTCGCCGATGTCTGTATTTAATAGCATTAGTAATTTCATGACCCTTAATTGATTTTACATCAACCATAGCTTTGTTAAACCGTAATAAGAAATTCAAAGACATTTTGAGATATTTATCCATAGATTATCTCTATCATAAGTAATATACAAAGTATCTAAATAGAAGTTGAGCTGCATTTATCAGTCTCATCTCCTTTTTCCCAGAAATTTCGAGATTACGCGTCGATAGCTATCGATCGGTCGTCTAAATGTAGAAGAGTTGTTTTGTGAAATAAAATGATTTAGGTTACTTTCTTAAATTAATCTGATTTTTAAAGACGCCTCGGGGGATATTTTAAGTAATAGTTTGTTGGCGCCAGTATGGATTGCCAAATTTAGACGTATTCTGTTAATGCATGCAAATCAATTACGGATTCACGAAAGTACTTTAAGAAAATTACTAAACAAATATCTGAAATCGGTGAAATAAAGTGGTACTAAAATTTAATGTAATGGATTTTTGTACATTAACCCTTTAACGATCAAAGCATTTTCATTTCTAAGATGTCGAAATAAATGAGTGACACCGGTAATTAAGAACAAATATATTTCTAAATAAGAAAACGTGATTTTTCACATAGATAATAAAACGGATATTTTTAGATAAAAATACCGGTGTCAGTGTGGCATATCGGAATTAAAATTTTGTGGTTTCGTGGCGAAACCAATGAACGTTAAAGGGTTAAACATGGATTAAAAACGGTTTGTCTTTTTGAAAAAAATGATTGTATTTACACCTATGAAGTTATCATTTTTTTGCAAGTCATCACGGCACAAGGTGTGATTATGGTCTCTTTCAAGTCCATTTTTCATTAATTATGGGGTACTAAATATTTAATACGCTATCTATCACATTGCTAAAAAAACGCAAAACCAACAGAATTAAAAATGTCCACGCCTGGTATCGAATCCGGAGCTCTTGGAAGAACGCTTCAAGTTCCCTATCATTTAACCCCTTTGCGACGGGACCTTTTACTAAATTTTTAATGTTTCGTCACCGGTTTTTAAAAAGAAAAATTTGTGCCTTATTAAATCGCGGAAATGCTCCTATTAAATAAGGCAAAATTTTCAATAAAATTTTACTGGTGATGATAAACAAGGTTTCTTAAGCCTTTTTACGGCTCATATACGTGTCGTTCGTCCCCAAGGGACTAAGCTACGAGGACGAGACCCAGCTTAGCATCTTTCACTACCATATGTTGGTAAAGCTGCAGCACAAGAAGGAATAGCCTTCATGAATGCACAATCTTGCAGCGAAACATGAAGCATAATTAAACGCAGCATCGATGAACACACATATAATTTTAATTAATTTATCAATTAATATTCAGCATTAAAATTACGCTCGAAATTATTGAATAATCAACACGTGATTTATCATATTGCTAATTAAGCCTAGAACCAACAGAACTTGGGCTGCAGTTGCTGCCTTACCAACATATGTGAGTGTAAGATGTTAACCTCTTCCCGACGGGAGCATTTTACGAAAGCTATAATGTTTTGTCACCGGTTTTTAAAAACAAAAATTTCTGCCTTTTTTTATCGAGAAAATGCTGCGATTAAATAAGGCAAATTTTACAGTATTATTTTACTGGTGGAGATGATCAAGGATTCGTAAGCCTATTTGCGGCACGTATGCGTGTCGCTCGTCCCCAAGATATTAAGCTGAATATCGTCATCGTGACTTAGCCCTTTAACGTTCATTGCTTTCGCCACGAAACCACAAAATTTATTTCCGATATGCAACACTGACACCGGTATTTTTATTTAAAAATATCTCTTTTATTATGTATGTGAAAAATCACGTTTTCTTATTTAGAAATATATTTGTTTTTATTTACCGGTGTCATTCATTTATTTCGACATCTTAGCAATGAAAATGCTTTGATCGTTAAAGGGTTAAATGGTAAAGCACTTGGAGCACTATTCCAAGGATTCCGGGTTCAATTTCTGTCTATCCTATTTTTCACTCGGTTGCTTTGATGTTTAGTTAACAGTGTGATAAATAAACGATTAAATGTTCAATAATTTCGAGCGTAATTTCACTGGTAAAAATTAACTGCAAAATGAGTTAAAATTAAATATGAGATAATTAAAATTTAAAATTTGAATGCTTTTGGTTATAAAGTATTTTTTTTTTTTTTTTTTTTTTTTTTTTTTTTGCTTAAATTTTGCTTAGTTAAAATCGTTGCAAAAAGAATTTCATACTATTTTTTGTTATTCCTTTTCTCTTATTTATTTTGAAGTTTTGATGTTTTTAATATTTTAATTTGAATTTGATACATTTAATTGGGGTGTTATGGGTTGATCATATCATCTCCTATATTTGCCAGAATTTTCTCATTCAGATTATTAATAGCTTTGCTCCATGAACAGCGCTAATTTGGGAATTTACAGTTATCTTGATAAATTAAATGTTTCAAAACAATCCACTGCGAACTGCATTTGATATCAAACAGTTGATAAACATTGTAACCTTCGATCCGATATGCATAAATAAATTTTTGTTTTTATTTAAAGAATAATATTTTTTTTACTCTAAAAATGATGGAATTATATTTATACACATAATACATAAAACAATAGTGCATGTGCATAGGCACAGATGCCAACATATGCAATTTATTTTTTAGAGTCTAATTCAAGACGAGCATATTTTCAACTAGTAAAATTCCGGTTAGAACCGGGTTTTTCAAATCTTTCTAAGTGAAATCTAAAATATACTTTAAAGAAATAAAACAGATTTCTTTATTATATACTTTCCGATTTAAAACATCTTTATCTCGAAACAGACTCCAAAATAATTAAGAGATGATGGTATCTTTGGTAGTAGAAGGTTCGTACGGATACTGGAATTTCAAAATCAGAAAATTCTTCGGTACCTGTATATTTTTATAGAAAATTCCTCTTCAAATAAGGCGAAATTTCGCGCATTTGAACTATATTTGTTTTTCTTATAAAACAATACAGATATTGATCAGGATGATTATAACTGGTATATTCCAATCACAAATTTTAACAATAAATAATTCCACATATATTCTATGTAATATTCATACAATAAAAGTTAGGTAGAAAATTTGTTCAAATGAAACATTAGTTGTTTATGTGATTCACAGATTTTATTTAGGCTCATCTCAATTTGATACTTTTTTGTTTGTTCGTAAAAGTAAGACTTGACTAAAATATGAGATACCTTGAATATCATAACCAAATTTTATTTATACCTTGATTTGTTTAGGTGATTTTAAAAATAAAAATAATAAGAGCATGTAATTCAATAACACAACTGTTTTTTGTTTTCAGTTGACAGAAAACATCGTATAATTTGTGATTAAAGCATTCCGATCATGATTTTTTTTCATTTTTTTGTTTGTTGAGGACTAGAATTGTAAGAACTATTAATCACTACTACTTCCATTCGTTCAAGAAAAAGAATTCCAACTGTTATATGTATTAAAAGTTATTATATGTAAATACGTTTGTTATATGATACAATGAAGCTGATAAATATTATATAAGAAGCAAACTTGTAAACCTATGAAGAATTAAACGATACAATTATGCATTAAACGATATGATGTATTCAACATGAAATCAATTAAAAAAAAATGTAAATTATTTATTAATTTTAACTAATTTGCCGCATAAATAAGACCTGCTAATAGAGGAGTTTTGTTTTCTAAATTTCATTACTTTTAGCAAGTAATCATTTTCCTGAAAGATACCAACGTTGAAACGGCAAAAAATCAACATAACTTAAAAAAAAAATCTCGACGACCCCGCACGTGGAAACAAGACTTTGTTATTTAACCCCTTGAGGGGCGGTGGTTTCCTAGATATACCACTTAATTTTAATTCCCGAACGCCACATTCTCACCGGAATTTTGTTAAAGAAAATTACGGTTTATTGAATGCATGAAGTATAGCGTTTTCTTATTTACAAATAAAGTTGTTTTCAAATTCCGGTGTCAGTCATTAATTGCAATACTTAAGCAATGAATTTGCCCTGCCCCGCAAAGGGTTAACCCTTTAACGTTCATTAGTTTCCTTACGAAACCACAAAATTTTAATTCCGATATGCAACATTGACACCGGAATTTTTATCTAGAAATATCCATTTTATTATGTATGTGAAAATTCACCTTTTCTTATTTACAAATATATTTGTTTGCTAGTACCGGTGTCAACCATTTATTTCAACATCTTACCAATGAAAATGCTTTGATCGTTAACCCTTTCCGGCACACAGTGCCCGGTCTGGGATACCTAATTTTAATTCCAAACTTGCAATCGGCACCAGTAATATTTTAGTAAAATTTTGCTTTTTCAATAAAACCTTAAATTAAGGAATTCAAAATGTCTAAAAAATTCGATTGTGAATTCCGGTGTCAGACGATTATTTCTCATTTTATTACAGATTTTTCCCGTGCCGGAAAGGGTTAAAGGGTTAATAAAGTTTGTTCAATCAACATTCTCGTTGCCGCCTAGTAATCGCCAGGGAAATAAATGGTTCATGCTATTTGCAGTAACCTCCTCTGTCGCTTCTTGTTCCAATTTACTTGATCGCAAACTGACGTCTCGCAGGAATAAGGGAATTTAAGGGATCGAAAAGTCCCATTTGAAATTAAATTAAACAAACAGGGATAAATATATATAGGTCAGTGAAATGTAACTCACGGATTTTCGAAATGGATATCGTTTTCACGATAATACGTTAAAGTAATATCTATGTTTAGAAAAGGCTTAACAGATATTCCCAGTTGATACCTAGATGGAATTCAGAGAGATATTGAATGTCATGGAATATTTCGCTACAGACTAGAAAATGTAAAATTCAAGAACGTAAGGAAACTTGCCAAAATAGCACATTAATAAAGTTTTAATGCATTCTTCTAAACAAAATTTCAGAGATAGTTTAAGAGTAGCTTCATTCTCTTTAGTAAATATTTAAAAATACAAAGTTATGTGAAATGATTGCCTCGATTTGGATTTCGTATGATATGTAAATAACGTAAATGACATTTTATTATAATGACTATGATTAACCACGATAACAAAATGATTTATTAAATATAACTAGTTTGCTGCATACATAAGATCAACTAATAGAAAAGTTTTGTTTCCTCTATTTCATTGCTTTGAACAAATAATATTTTCCTGGAAAATATCAACGCTGAAACGACAGAGAATCACTTTAATTTGAAAAACAGTCTCAAAGATCCCGCATGTGGAAGCACATCTTTATTATTTAATAAAATCTGTTCAATCAACATTCTCATTGCGGCCTAGTAATCACTAGGGAAAGAAATGGCTGATGTTATACGCAGTAAACTCCTCTGACCATGTAAAATGGAAGTCCTTGTTCCATTTTACTTGATCGCAAATGGACGTCTCGCAGAAATAAATGAATCTAACGAATCGAAAAAATCGCATTTGGAATTAAATTAAACAAACAGAGGTAAATATATATTGATCGGTAAAATGTAGCTTACAGATTCTCGAATTCGATATCGTTTTAACGATAATAAGTTAAAGTAATATCTATGTTTAGAAAAGGTTTAGAGGATATACCCAGTTGACACCTAGGTGGAATTCAGAGAGATAGTAAATGTGATGAAAAATTTCGGTACAGACTGCAAAATGTAAAATTAAAGACCGTTAACCCTTTGAGGGGCAAGCAATTGCGTTCGTGTAATTCTGAACTCCCACCGGAAATTTGTGAAAAAGTTATATCAAAAAGAGGATAAGCATTTTCACGACTGTTTTCCACCAAAGTTAGAAAAGTGAAATTTAATGACATTTTTCTGGTGTAAATCTTCATCAATCGTAGGTGGTATATAATATATACCACCGCCCCTCAAGGGGTTAAGGAAACTTGCCAAAATAGTAAATTAACATTAGAAAGACAGTCAACGACTTTTTTGTCCCGTACAATTGAGTCTAATTCGGTTCGAACCAAAAATTTCTTTATAAGATCAGTTTAAAAGATGCAAAGAAAATAAAAGTGTGTGTGTGTGGGGGGGGGGGTAATTAAATAACTCAAACAGTTTTAAATAAATAATCTGGTATTAACGATTGGTAAATATTTTAAGATACAAGCTTATGTGAAATGATGGACTCAATTTGTAATTCATATTGTATCTAAATAATTTAAATGACATTTTATTATAATGCCTATGATTAACTGCGATGATTTATGATTTATTAACCTTAACTAGTTTGCTGCATAATTAAGAAAGATTTATTAGAAACATTTTATTTTCTTTACTTCGTTGCATTTAGCAGAAAATCATTTTCCTGAAAAATACCAATGTTGAAACGACAGAAATTCAACTTAATTTGGGAAAACAGTCGCGGCATCCCGTATGCGGAAACAAGTCTTTATTATTTAATAAAGTCTGTTCAATCAACATTCTCGTTGCCGCCTAATAATCGCCAGGGAAATAAATGTATATTTGCATAAATGCTATTTGCATTAACCTCCTCTGTCGCTTCGTGTTACATTTTACTTGATCGCAAACTGATCTCGCAGGAATAACTGAATCTAACGGATCGAAAAGTCTCATTCAAAATTAAATTAAACAAACAGTGATAAATATATATAGGCCGGTAAAATGTAACTTACCGATTTTCCAAATAGGTATCGTTTTAACGATAATAAGTTAAAGTAATATCTATGTTTAGAAATGTTTTATCGGATATTGCCAGTTGATAACTGGATGGGATTCAGAGAGATATTAACTTTAATGAAACTTTTCGGTACAGGCTAGGATGTTTAACATTAAAGACATTTAACCCCTTAACGGTCACATTAAATTACGGTTTAAAAATTCAGATTGATTATTGCCACCACTTTTAAAAGAAAATCATCTTATTTAATGGCAAGTAAAATAATACCAGAATAAAATCAATTTCACTATTTTATAAAACTGGTGGGAATCAAATAATTGTGAATAAAAGCTGTGAAGCTTGCAGCCCGAGAATGTCTCGGGCACGACAGTTAAGAGGTTAAGGAAACTTACCGAAATAGCGCATTAATAAAGATTTAATGCATTCTTGTAAACAAATTTCAGTAGTATTTCTAAAAAAACGACGTTTACTTTGGTAAATACAAGGTGATTCAAAATTCATGTTACATACTTTAATAGTTAGTACAGGACATTGTAACAATCCTTTATTGTATATGTGTCTATACGCACATGTGACGCTTTGAGATACAAATGCCAGAAGACCAATTTGGCCCTTTTCTTTTCAAATTTTCATTTATACCAGAAAATATCAACGTTGAAAAGAGTGAAAATCAACCTAACTTGTAAAATGGCCTGAACGATTCTGCATCAAGAAACAAGTCTTTATTATTTAATAAAGTCTGTTCAATCAATATTCTCGCTGACGCCTAATAATCACCAGGGAAATAAATAGTTAATGCCATTTGCAGGAACCTCCTGCGTCGCTTCTTGCTCCATTTTACTTGATCGCAAATTGCCGTCTAGCAGGAATAAGTGAATCTAACGGTTCGGAAAGTCGCATTTGAAATTAAATTAGACAAACCAGGATATATATATACATATATATATATATAGATAGATAAAACGTAACTTACAAATTTTCGAAATGGATATCGTTTTCGCGATAATAATTTAAAGTAATATCTAGAACAAATTTATTCCCAGTTGACACCTGGATGGGATTCAGAAAGATATTAAATGTAATGAAATATTTCAGTACAGGTTAGAAAATGTAAGATTAAAGATCGTTAAGGAATCTTACCAAAATAGACCATTAATAAAGATTTAATGCATTCTTGTAAACAAATTTCAGGTGTATTTTTAGAATAGCTACGTTCTTTTTGGTAAATATTTAAAAAACAAGATTATGTGAAATAATGGACTCAATTTGCGTTTCGTATGGTATATAAATAATGTAAATGACATTTTAACACAATTACTATGATTAACTATGATGGCTAATACTTTATTACTCTTAGCTAGTTTACCGCATATGTAATATCTACTAATAGAAAGCTTTTGTTTTCTTCATCTCATTGCTTTTAACAAATAATCGTTTTTTTTTTTTTTTTTTTTTTTTTTTTTTTGAAAATACCAACGTTGAAACGACAGAAAATCAACTTAATTTGATAAAACAATCACGACGATCCCGCATGTGGAAACAAGACTTTATTATTTAATAGACTCTGTTCAATCAACATTCTCGTTACCGCCTAATAATCGCCGGGGAAATAAATGGGTGATACAATTTGTAGTAACCTCCTCTGTCACTTCTTGTTCCATTTTGCTTGATTGAAGACTGACTTATCGCAGGAATAAGTGAATCTAACCAATCACAAAGTCGCATTTGTATTTCAGTTAAACAAACAGGGATAAATATATACAGCTTGGTAAAATGTAACTTGCGGATTTTCGAAATGGATATCGTTTTCACGTTAATAAGTTAAAGTAATATCTATGTTTAGAAAAGGTTCAGAGGATGTTCCCAGTTGACGCCTGAATGGGATTCAGAGCGATTTTAAATGTAATGAAATATTTCGGTACAATCTAGAAAATGTAAAATTAAAGACCTTTAAGGAAACTTACCAAAATAGAACATTAATAAAGATTTAATGCATTCTTGTAAACAAAATTTCAGAGATATTTTAAGAATAGCTTAGTTCTCTTTAGTAAATATTTAAACACAGAAGGTTGTGTGAAACGATGGCCTCAATTTGCATTTCGTATGGTATATAAATAATGTAAATGACATTTTATTATAATGACTATGATTAACTACGGTTACTGGCAATTTGTTTACCTTAACTAGTTTGCCGGATAAATTAGATCTACTAATAGAAAGGTTTTGTGTTCTTTATTTCGTTTGTTTTAGCAAATAATCCTTTTTCCTGGAAATTCCACCGTTGAAACGACGGAAAATCAGCTTAATTTGAAAAACAGTCTCGACGATCCTGCATGTGGAAGCAAGTCTTTAATTTTTAATAAAGTCTATTCAATCAACATTTTTGTTTCCTCCTAATAATCGCCAGGGAAATAAATGGCTGATGCTATTTTCAGTAACCGCCTCTGTCGCTTCTGGTTCCAGTTTACTTGATCGCAAACTGACGTCTCGCAGGAATACGTGAATCGAACGAATCGGAAAGTCGCATTTGGAATTAAATTAAACAAACAGGGATAAATATATATAGCTTGGTAAAATGTAACTTGCGGATTTTCGAAATGGATATCGTTTTCACGATAATCAATTAAAGTAATATCCATGTTTAGAAAAGCTTTGGAGGATATTCCCAGTTGATACCTAGATGGAATTTAGAGAGATATTAAATATAATGAAATATTTCATTATCGACCAGGAAATATAAAATTAATGACCATTTAGGAAACTTACCAGAATAGTACATTAATAAAACTTTAATGCATTCTTGTCAACAAATTTCGGGAGTATTTTAAGAATAGCTACGTTTACTTTGGTAAATACTGGGTGATTCTAAATTCATGGTACATACTTTAATATTTGGTACAGGACATTGTAACAATCCTTTATTGTATATCTATCCATACGCACAAGAGACGCTTTGAGTTACAAATGCCAGAATACCAAATTGGCTAATTTTCTTTCATACCAGAAAATATCAACGTTGAAAAGAGTGAAAATTCACTTAATTTGAAAAACAATTCCCGCATGTGGAAACAAGTCTTTATTATTTAACAAACTCTGTTCAATCAACATTCTGATTTCCGTCTAATAATCACTAGAGAAATAAATGGCTGATGCTATTTGCAATAACCTCCTCTGTCGCTTCTTGTTAAATTTTACTTGATTGCAAATTGACGTTTCGCAGAAATAAGTTAATCTAATGAATCGGAAGGTCGCATTTGGAGTTAAATTAAACGAACAGGGAGAAATATATATAGGTCGGTAAAATGTAACATACGGATTTTCGAAATGTGTATCGTTTTCACGATAATAAGTTATAGTAATATCTATGTTTAGAAAAGGTTTAGAGGATATTCCTAGTCGAGACCTAGATGGAATCCAGAAATATATTCAATATAATGAAAAAATTCGTTAAAGACTAAAAAATGTCAAATTAAAGAAAGTTAAGTAATCTTACTAAATTAACTCATTTATAAAGATTTTATGTATTCTTGTAAACGAATTTCAGGAATGTTCTAAGATGAGCTTCGTTCTGTTTGGTAAATATTTAAAAAAATACGGTTAAATAAAAATTTCATAATACATATGAAATATATGTGAAATAATTGACTCAGTTTGCTTTTCGTATTCTATGCAAATAATGTAAATTTTATTTTATTATTATGACTATGATTAACTGCAATGAGTAATTATTTATTAACCTTAATTAGTTTGCCGCATAAAAGAGATCAAATAATAGAAAGTTTTTGTTTTCTTTATTTCATTGCTTTGAACAAATAATCCTTTTCCTGGAAAATACCGACGGTGAAACGACAGAAAATCAACTTAATTTGGAAAAACAGTATCGATAACCCCGCATATGGAAACAAGTCTTTATTGTTTATTAAAATCAGTTCAATCAACATTCTCGTTGCCGCCTAATAATCACTAGGGAAAGAAATGGCTAATGCTATCTGCAGTAACCTCCTCTAACGCTTCTTGTTCCATTTTACTTGATCGCAAACTGACGTCTCGCAGAAATAAGCGAATCTAACAAATCGGAAAGTCGCATTTGGAATTAAATTAAACAAATAGTGATAAATATATATAGGTCAGTAAAATTCAACTTGCGGATTTTCGAAATTGATATCGTTTTCACGTTAATAAGTTAAAGTAATATCTATGTTCAAAAAAGGTTTAGAGGATAGTCCCAGTTGACAGAGTGAGGGATTCAGAGTGATATTAAATGTAATGAAATATTTCAGTATAATCTAGAAAATGTAAAATTAAAGACCTTTAAAGAAACTAACCAAAATAGCGCATTAATAAAGATTTAATGCATTACTGTAAAGAAATTTCTGTAATGTTTTACAAGGTTCGCACACTCCTTGGAATTTCCAAGGACTCTGACACCGCTATTAAAAATAAGAAAATTTACATTTATATTTTAAACCATAACATTCGCAACCCCCACCTTCATTCACAGATTTTGCGATATTTGTCTGGAAAGAACCACTTTGAAAATATTCTTAAAATTTAGTGGTAGAACTGTGAGAACCCTGGTTTTAAGAATAGCTACGTTCACTTTGGTCTATATTTAAAAATAAAGGGTTATGTGTAATGATGGGACTTTGTTTATATTTTGTATTGTATTTGAATATTGCAAATGACATTTTATCACAATGATATAAAGGTTTATACAAGTTCAATGTGCAATCCACAGCTACACTGATGGTAGTTGAATTCATGCCATAGCTAATGACGAAGATCTTACACCCTAGTCCACGTTAGCTCTAATATGGCATTTTACATTATCGAAAGAATTGGATCACCAGTACAGTCGAGGGTAGTACAGTCGTGATGAAAAAATAAACTCCTCAAATAACTCTGCAATTAATAATTCCAGAAAAACTTTTAAATGATCATGGTTCATACAGGTACCATTATTATCCAGGTCAAATATCAGCATTTCTTTATAGAAAATGAAATAAAGTATAATTCAAAAAGCTTGTAATTTGATCTTATTTAATCCGAGGTTATCTGTAAGAAAATACTGGTATCGAAGAATTTTCTGGTCATGAAATTTCAGGAACTATGATGATGTAGATAAAAATTTGCATAGGGGAAGTGTCATCTACATATCAAAACGAATCAAAACATTTTTTTTTAATTGATTCAATAGAATCATCGAAGTTTGATGATTAACAAATTCTACATCCATCAATTAGACTAAAAAACAATTTTTATTTCAAAACAGAAATTAATTTAAAAAAGTAACCCACTGGAAACACTTTTTCAACTGACATTTCCCATGTTCCTTGTAATTTTATGGTCAATTTAATTGAATCATCTTCTGCTATCTCTGTAAACATGTAGTGATAGTATATTGAAGCTACCGAAACTACACTGCAATTTCTTAAAAATTTCTAATGCTCAAACCGTTGTGCTATCTGTTTTTATTTAAACCTTAATAGACCAATATTGTCATAAAAGCGGCATTTTCACTTTAACTAAATTTATTCCCTTGGCATCACTTTTTTTTTAAAGAAATGCTTTTATTTTTACTTTGATAATATGTGCAAGAGAAATTTGCTACAAAATTTAGTTTTAAAATATAGTGGTTAAAATTAAATACAGAATCATGCATTTTAACTTACTTCTGTTAACCCTTTCCAGAAGAAAAATATTCTGTTCGTAAAATAATGCTTTGGTTGTCTGGCACCGTAATTTACAAAACGACTTTTTTGGAAATTAAAAACTTGTTACTTTATGCTTGCATTGTAAAATCAAAACCAAGTAATTTTGATTCCGTTTATGAGTTTGGAATAAAATTTAGGTGGTCCCAACGTGGGACATATGCACCGGAAAGGGTTAAGTGTTAATTTATATTATAGAAGTTAATAAAATAGTGTTGAAAAACTAGGCACAAATTATTAAAAATCCACCCGTGTTATATGTATACGTAGAAGTGTGCAAGTTATTTTGAAGTATGAAATTCTTTTCCATTATCACCAAGATAATATCACTAATAGGGGACAGTGGGGATACTTGAGCCACCCCTATTATCTCTACAGTTGGTCAATTTTTCTTTCTAAAACTGGCAACATGATAACATATTTATAGTTCTGAACATGTAAAAAAGAAATCACATACCTTGGTACCATTTTGAAAGTATAGTGATTAAACCTTTGAGCTCTGCTGGTAGAATTTTCTACCACATAATTTTAATTCTGAAATGTCACAACGACACCAGAAAATTCGACCAAATTTATTTGAAAAAGTTTTAATGTATTTTTTTTTCGCGTATATTGTAAATCGTTTTTTTTTTCTTTGCAAAATACTGGTGCGAATGTGACATCTGGCTCAAGTATCTCCTCCATGGGGATACTTGAGCCGCGATGTAAAATAAAAAGTAAAAATTTATTAGACATAGAAAAATAGTTCAAAATTAATTGAAAGTGGTTTTCAATTGAAGAAAAAATATCAAATTTTCATTTTCAATATTTTATTTTGTTCTAAAAAATTATAAAAAAAATTAAAAAATTAAAATTTAAAAAATGGCGCAAGTATCCCCATTTTCCCCTATATAATATATTGACCAATATTAAACGTGTTTAAAAGAAAAAAGACGATTGAATCTATTTTTTTCCTCAGTACTCAAAAACGGTTTAGGATTGTTTCAAAACATACATAGTTCGTACAAATATATATATGTGTGTGTGTGTGTGTGTGTGTGTGTATACATGATTGCACAAAATTTTTGAATAATAAACATTTTTTTACTGGCGTACTAGTTCACTTTTTAATAGTTTATACGCAGCTTTTTTTACTAAATTGAATACGTTTATTTTTAAATAGCCTTAATTTCAAAATCGCAACACAAAGAAATTGACACCTACGCGATGGCATATACGTAGGCGTATTTGCTAAATTTTAAACTTCAAAAAGCATTTGCTAACTATCTATTCTGAATATAAATAACTACCTACGTGATTATAGTACGTAGGTGTATTCATTATAAATATAAAATGCATGCTTCGATAACAGTTTTAAAATATTCGCATTAAAAACGATACTTTCAAACACATGCAGTATTAGGAAAAATATTTGAAGGAAATTATGCAAATATTATGTTTTGAATTGCATATAGGTAGAGTTGTTTTTAATTCGTTTCCAAAAAGCTATAAAAGTTGAACTAATTTTATCAAATAACAAGAAGGAAATTTAATTAGTTTTATAAATAGTGAAAAAACTGGACATTTATCCATGAAATGTTAAAACAGACTTGAAAATTAAAATAGCATGATTACTGAATGGTGTACAAATAGTTGCAAAATTTAAAAACTATACAAACATTAAATTAAATTTAATAAATGCGACGTTTTGATCTTTGTCAGAGATCTTCATCAGGAAAACATCTTTATACGGCTTTGAAACAGGATAAAGCCGCCTTGAAATTCAAAAGCTCATTATACATAGAAATAATGAATTTAATAAAATATATAGAATGAACTATCGAAAATACAGAATGTAATGATATATAATTCGAGGCAGCTTTACTCTGTTTCGAAGCAATATAAAGATGTTTTCCTGATGAAGATCTCTGAAGAAGATCGAAACATTGCATTTATTAAATTTACTTTAATGTTTATATAGTTTTTAAATTTTGCAACATTTTGTACATTATTCAGTAATCAGGTTATTTTTATTTTCAAGTCTAATTTTATAAATATTCTGATCTTTGTACTATAGCTGTTACACTTTTATGCAAAAATGAATTAATGCAAAATTGATTACGATTACACAGATTGAAATTAGTAATATGGAAATAATAGGATTCCATCTTAAATAAAACGTAATCACCATCGCAATCTAGAATCATTACCTGATATAGAATATCATTGAATTAATTAAGTATAATAGGATTTAATGGAATGGAGAAAGCTTTTAAATATATGTTTTGAAATTTTGATTCCATTTTCATAAAATTTGAAATGACTCAGCAAAATTTTCCAACGATTATATATATTAACGTACAGATTATTCGGTAGGTAAGTTGTTTAACTGTTATGTGCAGACAGATAGGCAGACACGGTCCACTTGAGGACTATAGGGGCTGCATATTTATATAAGGATGTGTTGCTAAAGTTAAAAAAATAAAAGCTTTTTACCAACGAGTTTTGCTAGATCTGTGTTTAATTTATGTGTATATTTCATATTACAATTTTTCCAATCAAGCTATTCTTTTCTTGGGAATATACAATGTACCATTGTTTACCCCTTAACTGGTTACTTCTTTTCCGTTCAATAAATTGAAAATAACGAATTCACACCACTATCTTTTAAATAAAATATTCGTAATGTGTAGTTTGAACGTTTCCGTCTTTAAATGGTGTGAAGTTATTTTTTTTTCAAATAGTGGTGTCGAAAAGCTTTAAATGATGAATTAAGCAAATTCGTCTTCCCCGAACGGCGTATGGGCAAACCAGTTAAGAGTTTAATCGTTTCCGGCTGTTCCGAACAGAAAAATTCTGTTCGTAAAATGATAACTGACACCGAAATTTTTTGACGAGTTTTTTAGAAATAAAATACTTGATACTTTATTTATTCTCTGTAAAAGAAAATTTTTATTAAAATATTTTTGGTGTTGTTTGATAGTTTGGAATTAAAGCTATTAAATCCAGACGCGACGGGGGACCACTGCACTAGAACGGGTTAATGCGCCTCCCCTTTAAACATATCTCTGTTAAATTAGCACAATTTCGTTTTCTCTTGTGAGAGCAAAGGTTTATTCATCCATTTACCATGATTTCTGCGTAGTATCTTCGAATAAATAAAACGAACATTTCGATTTGGAAATACTGGCGCTCAAAAGCTACGTAAACAAGTAAAATTTACAACTTAACCCCTTAACTGGTTCCTTTTTTTACGTGCAATGAATTGAAAATTTGGGTTTATACCACTTTTTCAAGCTAAAATATTCTTAATATTTATTCTAAGCATTTCTGCCTTTGAACAGTATGCTATTCCATTTAAAAAAAAATAGTGGTGTCAAAAAACTTTAAATGATGAATTAAGCAAATTCGTCTTGCCCGAACGGCGTACGGGCAAATCAGTTAAGTAGTTAATTAAATGTTTCCAAAAACCACAGATAAAATTTAACGCCTTGGAGACGAGTGACCGGTATACGTATCGCATAAGGTACTCACAATCCTTGATTATTCTCACCAGTAAAATTTTATTGCAAAGTTTTACTTACCTAATCTGATCATTTTCACGATTCTATGGCAAAAATTTCATTATTGAAAAACTGGGGATAAACGATTGAAAATTCCGCAAAAGACGCTCCTCCCGAAGGGGTTAAAGATAAATTTAGTTTCTATAAAACAATATTTAAACATTTAACCCTTTCTGACACACTTCGCTCAGTCCGGGATACCTAATTTTAATACCAAATTTACAATCGGCATCAATAATGTTCGAATAAAATTTCGCTTTTATAGTGAAAGCTTCAACAATGGAACAATGTACAGTAAAGCATCGTTTATACGACGATCGGTTATACGACGTTTACATTTATACGACGTTTTAGTGTGGTCCCAATTCATTCCTATTCATTTAGTGTAAAAATATATCTTTTATACGACGCACAAAATCGTTTATACGTCGATTTTTCGATTTTGTATAGTTTTGTTTTTGTTTATTTTTCTTGTGTATTTTAAGAATGGGCAGAAGCTGGCGATTATGAATGAAACCTAAAAGTGTTTTTAAATGTACCCCAAATGATAACAATGTAGGCTAAAGTTTGATTAGTCTGAAAAATCAGCTTATGCGTAACGGATTACGTTGGAGAGAACATTCTTTTTGCGGGGATGGTCAGCTTTTCCGACCTTCTTTAAATTGCCCATTTTACCTTCCTTCTAACTGTTGTCAGTATGGCGACATTTAGTGGTCACGCAGTGTATTTGGTCTTTGCCTTTAAAAGGAAAGGAACTGATGTCCTGCAAAAGAGGAACCTTTTCGTCAAGTAGAGTTGAAATGCTTATCTCTTGACCCATTGTCCCAACAACCATAGACAATCTTTTCGTAATATTACGTAAAATCCTCAAAAGTAAATAAAGGTAAAAAGTAAATAAAAGTACGCATATTTAAAATGCTTTCTAATTTTCTCGCCTTTTATATATGTATTTATTTTGGTTATTTGTTTGTTTTGGTTTCTTTAATTTACAAATTTGTGAAAATCAACACATTAAACATTAAAATTAATTCTAATTTTAGAAGTGAAAATCGATTATACGACGTTATCGTCTATACGAGTTATCGTTTATACGACGTTTATCGATAGTCCCTTCGGCGTCGTATAAACGATGCTTCACTGTAGTCTGTTACTTGGACTTCATAGTTGCAGAGCAACTTTACATTCAGGATATCTAGATATGTGATTTTCAAAGCAGTGGGAGCTATAAAGTTGTTTAGTGGCTGGTGGCCACAGAAAAAAGAGGTTTGTAAAATAAGTATAGAAAATAATTTAAGTTTAACTTAATACATGAAAAAAGAAAAAAGAAAAAGAAAATAAAAAATGTCCATTAGATCCACAAACTAAGCTAGTCAGTCCATAAAAAAGGCGAAAAAGCTACCGCAGGGAAAAACGTCCCAATCTAAAAAAAAAAGACCCTTTACAGAGACCATACATTTAAGTTTAACAGAATAAGTTGTCCAAAAACAGTATAACATTCAAAAAAATATAAGAAATAAAGAGAAAATTTTAACTTTAATCTTTAAATGCATATTGTATCATTTTCGATACCATAAGTGTTCCCGATTTATTGGGGGTTTTATTCACATATTCCGTATTCTCATAGCAATTTTCACTTTACTTGATGACAGACCATTCGTAATTAAATATAAAAAAAATTTACTATTTAGATTTTTCTGGTATGAATTCTGATTCTTTGAATTGCGCATTTTTTGAAACGTATTCTATCCTAAGCATTTAAGGGTTAATACATAGCTGCCAACTCTTCTGATTTTTTGACCCGGAAAAATTTAACAGAAATTTTTGACTTGTACAATCAGCAGATTACGGCGATTTAAAATAGTAAGATATACTGTAAAATTTTTCCGGGCCGAAAAAGTGGAAGATGTTGACAGCTATGGTTAATGTATAACAAAGAAAAAAAAAATCCACAGTAAGAAAAAATATTTACAATATTTACAATGAGGAGAATTCAATCTATTCTAACTATATAAAATTAAAAGGGTTTTTAATTTGTCAAAATGTTGTTTCTGATGTTATGCCGGTGTTAGTGAATAATTACTCATTTTACTAACAGAATTTGCCGTGCCGAAAAGGCGGAAGGGGTTACACTGATAGAAAAAAAATAGCCATGTAGACTTCACAAAGATAAGACTATAAATCATAAACATTTTTAACCGTTTTTATGCACTTCTGTATAAATGTTGCCAGCAGTTTTCTTGCTAATTTCCTCTAGTAAAATTTCCTTTTTTCCATTGTCTGAAGATTCTTTAAAAAAAACGCTAGATACGGGAAAATTCTTTGTAATTTCTTTTTACACATACATTACATTTTATTGGGTAATTAAGAACAGCGCATCTAAAACAATGCACGAACTGGAAAAAAAACGGAGAAAATTTAGTTTCTTTATGCAGTTTAGAAAAAAAATATTTTGTCACAAAAAGCAGTATTGTAAGCAGTATTTTGTTTTCAGAAAGAAAATTTTATTTAAGGGTTAAAATGATAATTAAAATATTTAATAAATTTCTTTTAAAATATTTTAATAATAAATTAACATGAACGCTATTTAAAAAATCAGAAAGCTCTTCCTCCGGCGTTTTATCACTTTTAGAAATATTGTTCTTTTTGTTAATCTATTTTTATTTATTTAAATAGTTTACTTCATTATTGTTTTATCAATGCTTAACTATATTCAAACTCTGGCTGTATTCTTTGTAAAACTGCTTTACTATAAAAAAAAAACTACTATTTTTATAAAATAGGCATTTTTTTTTTCGTTAATATGTGATATTTAATTCCTTTCTGTTTTCATTGTGCAATATTTCATGAAAGATTTTCTTTTCTAAAGTAAATCTTTCGGTTGGAAATAAGGTGGCAAATGGCAAATGGCAAAAAAAAAAAAAAAAAAAAAAAAAAAAGTGTTACACTATGCAATTAAAAGCTTTTGATGATAGCCTTTTACTCCTGTCAGTTTTATATCTTAAATTTAATTATTTGTTCGCAACTGTTCCTTTTTTTTTTTTTTTTTTTTTTTTTTTTTTTTTTTTTTAGAGTAGGGTTTAGTTTTTGGTATTTTTTTCGCCGGCTCATAAACTAATAGATTTTTTTTTCTTTTTAATAGTTTTACTTTTTTATATATACTACTTAGAAAGAAGTTTTGTACTAACAATGTTATGGGATATGTGTAGGGATGAGATTTCAGCTTTTTTAAACACCAGTAAAATTTTAGAGAAAATGCTACATTATTTAATAGTAAAATTTTTGCGATTTAACAGACCAACATTTTCTCTAACATTATACTGGTGTGCAAAAAAGCGGAAATCTCATCCCTAGATATGTGTGAACTTTATAACCCGCCACTAGGACACTACTTGACCGATTATCATGAAATTTCTAATCCGTAATCACAAGATTATGCTCAAGATTTATGACAGACAGTCTTTTTTCCTAGACTAAAAACTTTTATTTTAGAATTATGGCAATTTTTCAGAAATTTTCCACTTTCCAGAATTTTTTTCTGAAATTAATAAAATTTTAGAAATATTTGCCACATATGATCTTACATTTATACTCTATCATCAAAAATTCTTTTATAGAAATCGCTCGAAAACTTTAGGAATTAATGGGGGGTTTTAGCTGAAAAGTACTAATTTTTCCGAGAGCTGAAAAACTTACAAGGGAACGTTCCCAGATGTAAGCTGTAGATTTGGACAAGTTTGGTATCAAAAGAAAGATTTTGCCATGTACGTTAAAACGTGCAGGGGAACTACCCGTGCGAATCCAGCAATTTTCGAGATATCAGCACTTGAAGATTGAATGAATAAATAAATGTATTGACAGGCATATTTATAAATTGTTCTCAAGTTAAGCTAACCTAAGAAAAAGATTTTTTACACACTATATATACATACAGTTTATTCATTCCCCATTTGCCAAACAATATTGGGCCAATATTGGCTACATCTTGGAGCAATATTGGGACATTGGAGCAATATTGGCATGAAATATTGCTCCAACATGCGGTGTTTACATTTTGCCCTTATTTAGCCAATATTTGCAGCCAATGTTACGGCAACATTGGGGTTTCATTGGAAATATTGCCAATAAAACGCCAATATTGGTTACAAATTGGAATTTCATTAGAAATATTTCCAATGAAACCAAAATATTGGCATAATATTGGCTGAAAATATTAGTTAAATAAGGGCAAAATGTAAACATCTCAATATTGGAGCAATATTGACGTTTTATTGGCAATATTTCCAATTAATGAAATATTGGCGCCACGTTGGACCAATATTGGTTTGCTACTAGGGTTACGTTACGTCACACTTTTGCCGAAAAATTTGCATAAAATAAGGTGCTGGAAATAAAAAGAACAGATGGAAAAACTCTTCAAATGCAGCCGTACGCGAAAACTTCGTAGAATGCGAAATGCCTGTCTAAAAGAGGGGAAATAACTGGAAGTGTGTGGGCGTCGCTATTTTTGATCTTTCGTGTCGGTGCTTTGATATAAAATTGGTTTTTCAGTGCACTGAATTTGAACTTCAAGAGAAAAATCGAACTCTAAATCAGTTGACAGCTTTACGACTGAAGATGGGAAAGATAAACTTTCCCTTCCTTTGTCAATTCGGTAGAGTTCTTTTCTCAAAAATCATTTAAAGAGGTTCGAAAACTAGCAACCTTTTGTTCCGTCCAACCGATAATCGGAAACACTGCTTCTTCAAAGATAGATTTATTGCTCTTTTAGTGTAACTGAAAGTAGTGCTGTTTGCCCGCAGCCTAAAGGATTTTGCTTGTAGCTCGGGACACTGTATTGGCAGGATGCTTGAAAACAATCCATAGAAACTTTTACTCACTTAATGGTCGCATTAAATTACGGTTTAAAAATTCAAATTCATTATTGCCACCACTTTTTTGAAGAAAAATATTCATGTTATTTAAAGACAAGTAACACGATACCAGAATAAATAACCGTGAAGTTTGCAGCACGTGAATGTCTCGGGCGCGATGATTAAGTGGTTAACTTGTGAGCAATTTGTATTCCTGAATGTCAATTTATTTATTTATTCATTCGCAATTTAAGTGCTGATATCTCGAAAATGGCTGGATTCGGACGGGTAGTTCCATTGCAGTTTTTAACTTACATGATGAAATCTTTCTTTTGACACAACACTCATGCAAATTTACAACTTACATCTGAAAAGGTTCCCTAGTTAGACATTTCTGACTTGTGTGAAATTCTTGCAGAGTTTTATCAAACATGTGAATTAAACTATGTATAAACGCTTGGATAAAATTAACTACGTATAATAAATGAGCATAAAATATTGGAGCAAAATTAATGTGAATGGGCGTCCAAGTCGTTCTTTCCTTAACCCTTTAACGATCATAGCATTTTCATTGCTAAGATGTCGAAATAAATGATTGACACCGGTAATTAAGAACAAATATATTTCTAAAAAAGAAAACGTGATTTTTCACATACAAAATAAAAGGGATATTTCTAGATAAAAATACCGGTGTCAGTGTTGCGTATCGGAATTAAAATTTTGTGGTTTCGTGGCGAAACCAATGAACGTTAAAGGGTTAATAGATCTCTTAGGTCAGTGCAAAATGCTTAACCCTTTATCTACCGACGGTACTTATAAGTACCATTAAAATTACTTATTATAGA
The DNA here is from genome assembly GCA_964019185.1 of Maratus speculifer. Classification (NCBI taxonomy): domain Eukaryota; kingdom Metazoa; phylum Arthropoda; class Arachnida; order Araneae; family Salticidae; genus Maratus; species Maratus speculifer. The sequence goes on from OZ025300.1 coordinate 229,777,821, forward strand.
ATTCTATAAATACGTCAATTAGTTGTAATAATATTTAGAATGAGTTACAGATAGCAGAAGATGGGGATACTTGAGCCATTTTTAAAATTTTAATTTTTTTTAATTTTTTATAATTTCTTAGAACAAAGTAAAATATTGAAAATGAAAATTTGATATTTTTTCATCAATTGAAAACCACTTTCAATTAATTTTGAACTACTTTTCTATGTCTAATAAATTTTTACTTTTTCTTTTACATCGTGGCTCAAGTATCCCCATGGAGGGGATACTTGAGCCAGATGTCACATTCGCACCAGTATTTTGCAAAGAAAAAAACCGATTTACAATATACGCGAAAAAATGCATTAAGCCTTTTTCAAATAAATTTGGTCGAATTTTCTGGTGTCGTTGTGACATTTCAGAATTAAAATTATGTGGTAGAAAATTCTACCAGTAGAGCTCAAAGGGTTAATCACCATACTTTCAAAATGGTACCAAGGTATGTGATTTCTTTTTTACATGTTCAGAACTATAAATATGTTACCATGTTGCCAGTTTTAGAAAGAAAAATTGACCATAATAAATTGAGATAATAGGGGTGGCTCAAGTATCCCCACTCTCCCCTACATTGCTTTATTTTGTTCCAAAAGCATTATTGGTTGCACAAGACAAAAGTATTTTTAAAAGGATGATTTATTTTGCTTTTGTATCTTTTCAGCTTCTTGGCGATGAGGGAGGGGAATGGGGATTTTTCAATTCGGAAATTTTTTTCATTTATATAGTAAGAACATAATATTTGTACATTTTATAATTCTACAAAATACTAAGAAAACAATTTAAAATAAAAGATTTAAGTGGGGTTATAAATATTGCACAAAATCCCTGTAAATTGAAATTTAATAAATCCTTCTAAATCTTTCAACCTTTATAAAATCCTTCAAAACTTTATTAAATGATTGTATAAATCTTTCACTTTAGTTTAAACAATTTACGTAAAATGCTTTAGAATGAAAAATTTTCATGAATTCATAATTCGGTAGATAAAGGGTTAAAGAGCGCCTATAAAGTTGTTTTGTAATTAGCTCCATCAATATTTGCAACTAAGTCCATCAAACAGCGTTACATAGTTCCACTAAAATTATATAAGATAAATAGTTTTATTTAAATATTTTGTTTGCTTGGAACTGAATTTATTTATTCAAAGAAAATTTTTTAAATACGCATCACCGTACAGTGTAGAGTTAATTTTATGAATTTATGATTTTATGAATTTTATGAATTTATAAAGTTATGTTCGGAGTAAAGTGGGGCACCTTATATTTTTAAGTGAAAAATAGATTAAAACCTTTGTTTCCTATACAATAAACGTTTTTTTGCGTGCAATGCTACAACATAATTATTGTCCAATCTTTTTCTTAAATCACCATGTATATTTTTCCATTTAACCCTTTGCGGCGCAGGGCAAATTCATTGCTTAAGAGCCCACAATAGTCACAGAAAAAGTACGCAAAAAGACCCGGATGATTATGTAAAGTCTATGGGAGCGTTCTTTTCTAATATCTCGCTCAAATTTTAATGTTTTTACATGATTTTTTTTTGCATAGGCTAGCTTAGGACGATCTACAACTGGGCTAGTTTTTACTTTTTCGATTTTGGTTTCAGATTTTTTTTAAAAAAATATTTTAACTTTTAAAACCGGTTTAAACCGGTTCTGAAATTGAAACTATCATAATATAAAAAATATATGAGCAAAATCGAAAAAGTAAAAACTAGCCCGGTTGTAGATCGTCCTAAGCTAGCCTATGCAAAAAAAATCATGTAAAAATATTAAAATTTGAGCGAGATATTAGAAAAGAGCCCACAATAGTCACAGAAAAAGTACGCAAAAAGACCCGGATGATTATGTAAAGTCTATGGGGGCGTTCTTTTCTAATATCTCGCTCAAATTTTAATATTTTTACATGATTTTTTTTGCATAGGCTAGCTTAGGACGATCTACAACCGGGCTAGTTTTTACTTTTTCGATTTTGGTTTCAGATTTTTTTAAAAAAAATATTTTAACTTTCAAAACCGGTTTAAACCGGTTCTGAAATTGAAACTATCATAATATAAAAAATATATGAGCAAAATAGAAAAAGTAAAAACTAGCCCATTTGTAGATCGTCCTAAGCTAGCCTATGCAAAAAAAATCATGTAAAAATATTAAAATTTGAGCGAGATATTAGAAAAGAACGCTCCCATAGACTTCACCTAATCATCCGGGTCTTTTTGCATACTTTTTCTGTGACTATTGTGGGCTCTTAAGTATTGAAATCAATGAGTGGCACCGGAATTTGAAAACAACTTTATTTATAAATAAGAAAAGGCTATATTTCACGCATTCAACAAACCGTAATTTTTTCTAACAAAATTCCAGTGCCAATGTGACGTTTGAAATTTAAAATTAAGTGGTATATCTATGAAACCACCGCGCCGCAAGGAGTTAACCCTTTAACGATCATAGCATTTTTATTGCTAAGATGTCGAAATAAATGAATGACACCGGTAATAAAGAGCAAATATATTTCTAAATAAGAAAACGTGATTTTTCACATACAAAATAAAAGGGATAATTTTAGATAAAAATACCGGTGTCAGTGTTGCGTATCGGAATTAAAATTTTGTGGTTTCGTGGCGGAACCAATGAACGTTAAAGGGTTAAACGGAAATTACACTGAAGACAAAATCGCATTTTTTTTTTCAATTTATATTTATTACATTTGTATTTTTTCAGATTTACATTTCTTAGATTTATATTCTTTAACTGCGGAAAACATTGCATTAAAGCAATAGTCGGATGTGCCAATCCCAAAACTTTCTTCTATCTCATACATGTTAATACTTGAAAATTCGCCATCACAGTACCAAAATTAAATGACAATTTAAGTCCATCATGGGGATTTAAAAGTTATAGATTCCTTGAATTATGTGAATTAAAAAGATATAAGCATAGCATTTTTCAAACAAATTATTGAATATTTGCACCCACTCTCATAAATGTCTGCAACCGCAATACTCTACACAAAAATCGTGAAATGTTAGAACCTTCTAAAACATATAAATTTAACGAAAACCGGAAGTCGAAATTTATCACAAATCCAGTACTTTAATCTTGTAAAGATAGAAGAAAGTAAAAATTCAGTTAAATGTCTTAATCTTTTGTTGGCCCAGAAAAAATTGCAACAGACTTTTTTGAAAAGTTAAAAATTTGTTGCTTTTTAACTTTCTTCCTAAAAGAAAGGTTTATTTAAGATATTCTTGGTACAGCTTGTGATTTTTGAAATAAAATTAGCGGTCGAGACGTGGGACCACTGCGTTGGAAAGGATTAACCTCTTCGCGACGGGTGACTTTTACGAAATTTTTAATGTTTTGCCACTAATTTTTGAAAACAGAAATTTTTCCACTGTTAAATCGAACAAAATGCTCCGATTAAATATTGCAAACCTAACAGTAAAATTTTACTGTTGCGGATTAACAAGGATTCTTAATCCTTTCCGGCAAGGGTGAAATCTGTTAGCAAAATGAGAAATTATCGATTGACACCGGAATTCACAAACGAATTTTTTAGATATTTTGAAACCCTTAATATAAGCTCTTATTAGAAAAGCAAAATTTTACTAAAATATTGCTGGTGCCGTTTGCAAGTTTGGAATTAAAATTAGGTATCCCAGACTGGGCACAGTGTGCCGGAAAGGGTTACGCCTTTTTGCGGCACGTATACGTGTCACTCCTCCCCAAGGGGCTAAACAAATAAGGGTCGCAGCATACAGCAGTGATGCTACTGTTCTTGCCAGTATTCCTTATCAATAATCAGTTCTACTAATCTTCAGAATAAATTTCTCTAACGTGCGCAGTAAAAATATATCATGGAGATATTATTCTTTCAAAATAGTAGTAGCAACAATAAAATTATTCTTAAATGCTGCCAGCTCTGAACAAATCATGAAAGAATATGCTATTCTCAATAAATTTTGTTGAAATCATTTCCCTGTCTGAGTACTTTAACAGTCAAATTAAACAGTCTATAGTGTATCAGACAGTGTACAGCCTTAACATCTTTCTCATTCTGAAGTCTTTTATTGCCTTTTAAAAGGGATTTATTCAAATAATCAGACTGTTTAATCCCTTAACTGGTTTGCACGAACGCCGTTCGGGCAAGACGAATTTGCTTATTTCATCATTTAAAGCCTTCTCACACCACTATTATTTTTAAGAAAATTTACATACTATTAAAAGACGGAAATATTTATACTAAATTTTACGAATATTTTATTTAAATAAAAGTGGTGTGAAACCGCTATTTTCAATTTATTGAACGTAAAAGAATTAACCAGTTAAGGGGTTAATAAGTTCTCTTTCTCATGCTTAACTGTATTTATCCATTGCTTAAGTTTACTTTAAAAGTTATCAGAAACTTTTGTGAATCTCAAAAATTAATTTCTCCCTTAAGTAATAAAAAAAGACGTTCTTTATTCTATGTTTATTCTTACGGATTTAATAATTCGTATAACTGTTTTGAATGGAATTATGAAAATGCATGGTTCTGAAAGAAGATTTAAGTTAACCCTTCACGTCACAGATTAGAAAGTAATTAAAATTTCTTTTTCTGAAATATTTTTCTTGATTATTTGAAAAAACATTAGTGACATAACTGATTAACAAATTTAAAAAAAAATATTGCCAATTACATAGCTGCCAACTTGTACGCATTTTTGCTTCTACTAAAATTGTACAGAGATTTTTTATTTGTTTAACTTTTCATTTGTTATCTTAAGATTTTGACGATTAAATAAATCAATATTTACTATAAAATTTTTGTGGTAGGGAAAATTCCTAAAGGTTGGCAGCTTTGCAATTAAAATTAATCAATAATTTGCAATTTTACTCACATAGTTTTTTATAACTTTTTAAAGTATTTTACAGAATTAGAAAATGCACAAATATAATTCTCTTATAAAAGAAATACAAAAACATTTAAGAATGTAATTTCAAGCCATAAACTTCTTGCACTTTACAAAATGATAAATGATTTAAAGTTTTATTTTTCTTTTCTCATGCATATATTATTTCATGAAACAAAAGATGATTTTATATCTTGTCTGGTAATCGTTATTTTTAATATCTGAAGTGACTGAAAGTTTTTTGTTCACTTATTTTTCGAAAACTAAATGTTTCACTTAATACTAGATTATCTCTTTTGTTTACAAAGACATATATTTTGCATCTAAAACCATCTACGAGATTTAATGATGTCTTTAAAGCTTTGTTATCTTGAAAATCATTAAAATGATTTTACAATGTTGTTGGTGCATGCTTTAGTATTTTTTTCTTCAAACAAAGGGTTATTTTTTCCTTTACCTTTTAAGAGTTACTTTTTTATATCTGAAGTGGCAGAGACTTTTATTTTTGCTTGTCAAGTATTCAATATTTAACCAAACGTGATATGATTCTTAAATATTTATTAAGTTATACTTTTTTTTTTCATTTAAATGCATTCTTAAGACTTTTTCCAGATAACTTCCCTTGAAAAATATTATAAATATTTTAATAATGTTGTTCATGAATGATTTAGTATTTATATTTTTTACTCATTTATTGATTTCAAGAAACGTTTTTTTATTTGGCCTGTAAAGTGTATTTTTATTATATCTGAAGTGGCTGGAATCATATACAGTCGAGCCTCTATATAACGAAATCCATCGTTCCAATAAAAAATTCGTTATATAGAGAAATTCGATGTATAGAGTATGATGTTAAAAATAGTATTTAATGTGTAAATTTTGAACAAATATTATTTTTGATCTTTTTAATTAAGAATTTGAAATGTTTAAAAGTATATATTAACCTAACATTTTATTTCTTACTTATTTAAGCAGTTTCAAAAAAGAGAAAAGACATTTATTTGAAAGCTTAATGAAAATCAAATGAGGAAGACTTACATAAATTTCAGAGGAAGAAATCTGTAATTTTTTGTTGTTTTGATTTTAAAATTACAATTGTTACGCTCTCAAAAAAAATTCACAAATTTTAGCAAGGAATGAAAAATTGTAGTTGATATTTTCCTCCATTTGAAGGTCTCTCTTATGTGCTCTCATTGATTCCTCTCTTATATGTGTTACAATTCAATTGACTGTGTTTTGAGAAGGATGTTGAAAGGTGTGTGGGAGGTGGGATGAACTTGTTAGATTTAAAGAATAAGGAGAGAAGTAATATTTATAAAAAAAAAAAAAAACCTCTCCACTGAACGATAAATCAAAAATAAGTGATGGAAAATTGATTCCATATGATTTCGAAGCTTTAAAACTGAATAAATTAAGATCAATTTATGAAAAAATTCGTTATATGGAGATAGATATTTCGCTATATAGAGTCTGTTTTTAATGTAATCATGCGAAAAGGGGACCGTTCTTACTAAAAATTCGTTATATGGAGAAATTCGATATATGGAGTTTCGTTATATAGAGGTTCGACTGTATTATTCCTTGTTTGTTTTCACTTATTTAATATTTCACCATGAAGTAATTTTTATTGTTTATTATATTTTTACTTTATTTTTAGGGTTTCGTTCATCTGACGAAACCCTATTCCTCTCTATCCTCTGTCTGTCTGTCACAGAGTTCGTATACAAAAACTAAATTAGTCAGAGAATTTCAATTTTGTGTATTTACAGCTAAATGCCTCTTGTCACACAAAAAATTATAAAATTTTGTAAAACACTAACATTTTAATTAAAATATTTTTAATCAATATTTTTTAATTAAATATTTTTTCAATTTATTTTTTTAGTTTGTTTACTTATTTATTTTTTTCCTTCTAATGTTACAAGCAAGTTTAAATTGATATAAAAATTATTATATATGTAACATAAATTAATGGATTAAATTCATCACTTGAAAAACGTGCTTATTAGTTTTTAATGTGATTTATTCATGTTAAGGTGTTTTGAAGGAGATATTGAACGAAACCTTCTGTGTGATCTGCGATCAACTTGCCCACTTATTTATAGACAAAAAGAAAGCATTTTATTTTTTATATTTTTCTATTTCTCTCCTCTCTCTCTCTCTCTTCCTTTTTTATTTATTTTTTTATGAATTAATTCATTTTAGAATGTGTTGAATTCGATTTCACTCTCTTGTATTTTTATGCATGTGTTACACAAATTTTGTGAATCTTCTAGTTCAAGAATCAATGTTCAAAATTTCATCAAGCTTCATATTTAGTTAGACCTCGGTATAAATTGAATCTGATTAGATTCGATGTATACCGATCAGCAGGTAGCGTTCTATACTGTGTTTTGATTGTTTTGTGATATTTTTATAGCTCGACATTTATGCGATAAAATTGCACCAAACTTTAAAATGTGATTTATTTAATGTTGAAAAATGTTCTACTTTCACTGTGACCATTGTACGGGTCCATTGATATCCTATTATTTGAGTAAGTTGCCTAATCAGATCCTTTGCAAATTATCATAGTACGAGATGCTTCTAAATGAATATCGGGGTTTTAACGCTTGGTAGTACTTATTACATAAAACTTAAAATTATATTTAATACTAGTTTTTGCCCGAGGCTTTGCTCGCTTTAAATAAAACAAACTATGGAATCGACCTTTTAAAAACTCATAGAATTATTGAGGCATAAGTGGAAAATAAATTTTACTTATTATTTTTATATGTATTTACATTAAACCAAAAACAACAAAACTAATTCGCGAAGCAAAACTAAATCCAAAATCAAAGCGATTGTCTTATTCCTTAAAAGACTCAGCTTTCGCTCTAAACTTCTAGGGGAGTCCCGGGCTCCCCCCGCGGTGGGGGTGATTCAAACCCATTCCCATTTTGACATACATTAACAATATACCACCAAACATACATTGTTATTATTTACAGTATGATATTCCATTTAATAATTTATTAAGCCTTTTTGCAACCAAATTAACATTTTTACATTGAAAGGTATTTAAGACAATATTGAAACTAATTTACATACAATGCTTAAATGAGAACATTAAATAATTAATATACAATCAAATGTTGGATAAAAGTAATATTTTTCTTGACTTACATAATTTTAATGCTTTGAACCATAAATCGCTGACGTTGACATGCATTAGATATACTTGCATTATATAAGGCACAATACTACATTATGAGCATTAAGATATTGATCTAGTAATAATGTTCTTAACATCAGTAATTTTCACATATTGCACTATATATCACGGTTATCAATTGAAATTATGTCTTGTGTTAATCAGTATTTACAGATAGCTATATAATAAATTGTAGAATAAACTATATTAGCTAATAAAACAGTAATTATCTGACTCTTCTTAAAAATACTCAGAAAACATGTAAGTGGGGGAAAATAAGATCTTGAAAAAAAAAATATATATCCAATGAGTACAGAATAAATTAGAATGAAACATAAAGAGAAAAACCAACTGTTTCATTCTATTCCACTCTCTTCTTTTTTTTGTACGGAACACTGAGAGCACACAACGTTTTCTTTTTTCAGAAACCTATCAGCGCCATCTATCGGAATCTATGAGTAACACTTTAGTTTTCTACCTGCTCTATACAAACTTCCACCCCCCATTTTAGGGAAGTGGGGGATTAGAAAAAGTAGCCTATGTCACTCTTCATCCCTCCAAATATCTCCACTTAAAAAATCACGTCAATTCGTCGCTCCGTTTTGCCGTGAAATACGGACAAACAGACACACACATACGCTTTCTCTTTTATAATATTAGTATGGATATAAAATGAAACAGCAACTCAAAAAGTTTCGCCATCAAGCTTACTAGTGTTTAATGTGATCGTATCTTATAATTCTTCCAAACACAATTTGTCGAAAATTCGTGTGTTAACCCTTTCAGTACGGGCATCATTTGATGACGATTAAATTTTACTTCTAGCTATTATATAAAACATTTTTCGCATTATTTTTCGTGACTATTGTCGAAAAAGGCTATGATTTGACAGGCCAAAATTTTCAACTAAAATTTTCGGTTACTAAAAAAAAATAAAAACAATATGCATTCTTTACAGGACGTATACGTCCATACCGTCCTTATAGGGTTAAATCAGCATTACAAAGTCTTAATAAAATATAATTACGATTACTGCTACACAATACACTGGTGTCCAAAAGTTAAGCATAATTGGTAATTAAGTAATTATTTTTAAGTAATGAAAGAAATATGAATTGGAATGTGCTGAAACTCCAGGTGTGTAAACAAAATAGTACGCGTCACATATTTTCGCGAAGAGTTTTCCCCGAAATCGAACAGGGGACCGTCAACAAATTGAAAAAGAACGAAGATCTTTTGGATAACCCTGTCAAAACTAATGTAGCAAAAGCTCTCAAACTGCACATTATGATTAATTGGCTTATTGTAATGTACTGTGTTAATTTTTACAAGGATAGCATGTATACTCGTAGAGAAATTAAGGTTTTTATAAAAACAGTCCTAAGTTTTTTGCTTATAATTTGCAGAGTTCTTAATATAAAATAATGTTCTTTTTTGAAAAAATGACAAACATCACTGTACACAATACCCTGTCATCAGAATTAAAAAATAATAAAAATTGTATGACAAATGAGCAGGTTTACTAAATAATTTTTTATTGCGCATGCGTGAACGCTATTAAAATTTCATTTGCATATTATGTTAGTTAAATGTATAGAGCAACCTTTGTGAAAGTCTCAAAAACATAGCTTAAAAATTCTGAAAATTATCGTTGATAGAATGAGATCAAAATCCTTTATTCCCTAAATGAAGCAAAAAGATGAGGGGCTGTATCCGTATTCCATTGTTTAGTGCCTACACAATATTGTACGTACAACTATATTTAGGTAAAACCCCTGATTTTTTTGCTTCCTTTAGGAATAACGGATTTTGAGTTGATTCTATAGACGACCATTTTCAGAATTTTCAAGCTATGTTTTTGAAACTTTTACAGAAGTTGCTCTATACATTTAGCTAACACAATATGCAAATGACATTTTGATATCGTTGACGCATGCGCAATGAAAAACTATTTACTAAACATACTCATTTTTCATACAATTTTTATTATTTTTAAATTCTGATGACAGGGTATTGTGTACAATGATGTTTGTCATATTTTCAGAAAAAAACATTATTTTATAATAAGAACTCTGCAAATTATAAGCAAAAAACTTGGAAAAATTTAGGACTGTTTTTATAAAAACCTTAATTTCTCTACGAGTGTACATGCTATCCTTATAAAAATAAACACAGTACATTACAATGAGCCAATTAATCATAATGTGCAGTTTGAACACTTTCTCTATATTAGTTTTGACAGGGTTATCCAAAAGATCTTCGTTCTTTTTCAATTTGTTGACGGTCCCCTGTTTGATTTCGGGGAAAACTCTTCGTGAAAATATATGACGCGTACTATTTTGTTTACACACCTGGAGTTTCACCACATTTCGATTTATATTTCTTTCATTACTTAAAAATAATTACTTAATTACCAATTATGCTTAACTTTTGGACACCAGTGTAGTTTAATCGTTTTAAAAATTGTCTTCGAGAATTATTTTCAAAATTTTGCACGTTTAACATTCTTTTAAAATTATTCCAGCTTATGTAAAGAATATACCGGGTGTCCCAAAAATGACTGATGGATTTTAAAATTTAATAACTGGCAAACGGTGACAGCTATTTAAAAAATTTTTGCAGGAAGGTTATGTATAATGTCAGGAGTTTTTTTACTGTAATTTTTTATTTTAGTTCGCATCTCAAACAATAGGTGGCGTTGACGGTGATTGAAGGCCAGGTGATCAGTGCTGAGTGATGCGTCGACCTGGCCTTCAATCGCCGTCAGCGCCCCCTATTGTTTGAGATGCCAACTAAAATAAAAAATTACGGTAAAAAAACTCCTGACATTATACATAACCCTCCTGCAGAAAAAATTTAAATAGCTGTCACCGTTTGTAAGTTATTGAATTTTAAAATCCATCAGTCATTTTTGGGACACCCGGTATATTGAAACAGACAATTTTCTCTTTGGTATTTCGCTCATTTTGAAATCTTTTTATCTTTTTTAAAATTTTCTTTAATTAAATAATTAGCCTTTTACTGAATCACTTTCATTGAGCTTTGCATTAGTATAACATTTTTCTAATACTTTTTTACATTTACTGTTTTATCACATTAAATGTTTTATAGCTGAATAATTCACTTTCTTCTTTAGCAAACAGCAGTATGGCGTTATTATTTAATTTATTCTTTTAATTATTTTATCTGTATAAAAATTCACCAAAAAGCAAGATGTTTTAGCGTTTGTTCAACCTTCATTTTTATTTAAAGTGACTATGTTTTTACTTTTTTAAAATCTATTTTATACTTTGCAAATAGAAGGTGCTTTTTTTATTCTACATTAAATAAAGATTTATTTATCATTTAAATTTACTCGAGCAAATTAAATTTTCAATTTTTTATACCTTTCGCTGAAAAAAGGATTGATGCTTTCTTTTAACTATTTGAGCTGTGATAGATGGATTTCTTTTCAATTATTTTTAATTGCCGAATGTCACAGTAACACCGGTATAGTCGACCAGATTTATTTGAAAATAAATTAATGCATTTTTTCATGTATATGATAAGCCGAAAATTTTGTGTGCAAAATATTGGTGCCAATGTAACATTGTGATATTTTGAAGAAATTTATGCACCAGAACTTAACCCTCTAAGTATTTAGAGCGTAATATTCCTTTTCTCTAAGCACCAGGTTTCACTGCAATATAAGCAGAATTTAAGGTAATATAGATTTAACCTCCTGACTGCCGCGACAGGATTTTTTCGCACACTAAGCTGCAGGTTTCATTGCAACATAAGCAATATTTAAATGAATGTAATTCTACAAATAAAACCCAGTTTTGAAAAATTAAGTTAGGATTAATACTCTCAAAGATTATAGCCTATATGTAATAACATTTTTTGTGTCAGATTGGAAATAACATCTTTTTTTAATATTTTTAATAAATTACAGAGAAAACAACATTAAAATTTTACCCTTTTGCTGGACAGTCAGGGGATTAATAGACTTTACGAATGATTTAATGAATTTCATTGTATTGAAGAATGATTAATACTCTCGAGGATTACATTCGTATTTGTAATTATATTTTTATATTTAATATTGAAAGAATCGTATTTTCAGACATTTAAATAAAATGCAGAGAAAACAACATTACAAATTTACCCTTTTGCAAGACCGTCAGAAGGTTAAAGGGTTAACCTGAGAAAAACATGTACAATAAAGGAGGGGAGGGGAATATCATACTAGTGTTGCCCGGTGTCCTGCGTAAATCGGTGCTTCACATGCTCGGGACATCACTAACTTCTTACAGTTTACTTCTCCACCTTTAATCACAGATAATTCATTCAAGCTTCTGAGAAATTAGAGCGGGATGAAAGTCATCCTGTGTTTTTATTTTCTTCTATCTTTACAAATGAAAACTTCATCTTCCAGTTTTTGGTGGATTTACACGTTTTAGAAGGTTCTGAACGCGATTTGATAATTTTTAAAAAATGTCTGTCCCTAAGTCTGGCTGCACTCTGTCACTCTGTGAGTCTGTATGCGAAAAAAAATTGGGAGAGGGGGGGGGGCAATTTATCTTAATATAAACTAGAGCCGATTAGTTTTTGGCGAGTATCGCCGCAAGAACATTCGAAAGCATTCGTTTAATTGGAGAAATGGCTGAATGGACTTCATCTCTTCTAAATAATACGCTTATCTTCTTTTTTTTCTTTTTGTTTGTCAATGTTAGACAAATATGAATCACCATCGTTCGTTTATTTAGTTAGGTACTCACCTTCATTTTTTTGCTTCTGCTTTTTTCGAGATCTTTTTGATTTTTTATCTTCTTTGTTTTCTTTCCAATTTTTTATTTAAAAAAATCTTTATTAAAAGTTTTTTAACTGCGTCTACCTATTTCAGTTTAGGTATAACTTCTTCAGATTATCCGTACCTATGACTTCAATAAATACCTTCTTTGAAAGGATGGTTAACGATATAAAAGCGGTAAACGTTGCTAAATTTCGAGAAAAAAAAACATCAACAACGTTCATAACATTTGGGGTAGATCAGAGTTTACGTTTGTCGAATGGGTACCAATCACAAAATCCAAATTAACCCATTAGTGCCTAACGTCCCTTTTTAGGGACGCTTCAAAAGGTGCATTCAGCACTGTTTTTGACACCGGTAAAAAAGAAAAGCAATAATTATTTTATTTAAGTGATGCATTTTCGTGATTAATGAACTAAACTTAAATCTTCTAAAAATAGTGGTGCCAACCAAATAAAATTTACGCAAAAGGTGCTGGGCACGAATGCGTTAAGAAAATGTAGCTCACCGGAAATACTTTTTTCATATTGCATAGTTTGACATAGTACCGATGATAAAAGAAAGCAACTTGTTAACAACATATTTCACTAACAATAATAAATGTTAAAAAACACATAGCTCTAAATTATATCTAATAGCAGCAAGAAATAATGGTGAGTAAAAAGAAAGTTCATTTGATGACTTTTTCAGCCTTACCAAACTGCTTTAGCAGTGGCTTTACCAATTATAACACGAAGAAGGTAGGAACTAGCATCATCATTTTTCTAAGATGGAGAGATGTGAGATATCTCTCAATGAATTCTCCCAACTTTCGATTGAGTTTATCTGTCGGCTATTTTCAATTATCCTCTATTTAGATTGTTCCCAATGAGTCTATGCTGTTCAATTAACACTTTAACGTTCTTTGGTTTCGCCACGAAACCACAAAACTTTAATTCCGATACACAACACTGACACCGGTATTTTTATCTAAAAATATCCTTTTTATTATGTATGCGAAAAATCAGGTTTTCTTATTTAGAAATATATTTGTTCTTAATTACCGGTGTCATTCATTTACTTCGACATCTTAGCAATGAAAATGCTTTGATTGTTAAAGGGTTAACGGACAAAGCATTTTCATTGCTAAGATGTTGAAATAAATAAATGGCCAGGGGTGCAAAAATCTAGGCGCCAGCAGGCAGTTTCTCACCACAAAATTTATTTCGTTTTTCTTTGTCTAATGTTTCGTGTAAAATTCCTGCTAGAATGCTATTAAATTTTGAGCGAAAAAAACTTTAAAATTTTAGTGGTGAGAGACTACCCTATGGCGCCTAGATTTTTGCACCCCTGTAAAAGACACCGGTAATTGCGAACAAATATATTTATAAATAAGAAAAAATGATTTTTCACATACATAATAAAATGCATTTTTTTAAATTAAAGTTCCGGTGTCGTTGTTGCATATCGGAATCAAAATTTTGTGGTTTCGTAGAGAAACCAATGAACGTTAAAGGGTTAAACCCTTCGCGACGAAAGCCTTTTACGAAATTTTTAATATTTTGTTAGCGGCTTTTAAAAACAGAAATTTGTGCTTCGTTAAATTGAGAAAATGCTCCGACAAATGAGGCAAATTTTACGATAAAATTTTTCTGGTGAGAATAAACAAGGATCCATACACCTTTTTGCGGCACGTATACGTGTCACTCGTCTCCCAAGCGGTTAAAGCTTCATTTATATATTTGAGAAAGCATTAAAAAAATCAGAACTTTGAAGATTTCATCATTTCTTTTTACATACAAAATAACTTTATTGGATATGTTTAATATAATTTTTAAATTTCGCATTATAAACACTAACTAAATAAGCTGAAATAGAAAAATTGCGTTTATTAGAAATTTCAGAAGTGAAAAATATTGTCTGTAAAATCATTATAAAAAATTGAATTCAGATAACAATTATTTCAACACTTATTTCGTAAAATGTTAACAATATCCTTTTAATTTAAAAGTCTCGAATAGTCTGTGCAAACTGTCTGTAGATAATCAGACTGTTTTGTGTCTCACTTTTTCCTGATTTGGAAATCTTTTATTGTCTTTTTAAAATGTTTTGTTCAATTCTTAGTCTGTTTGTTAAATCTTTTCCGACCTGTTAACTACATTTAAGCTTTATTTGTATTTCCTGAGAAGGTTTTTTTTTTTTTTAATTGCATGAGCAATTTGTGCAGTTGTAAAATTCCCTTTCCTCTTCACCAAACGAGACATGGATTTTTTTTCGCAATGTATTCAACATTTCAAAAATAGTTTTATTTTTTTAGTGTTGTCTGCTCCTTTTTTTAAATCTAGAATTGAAAAATCTAACTTTACTTTCATTTCCGCGTATTTAATTTATCAGCACATCCGAATTACTTTTTCATTGTTTAACCTTTAACCCTTTCCGGCACACTGTGCCCGGTCTGGGATACCTAATTTTAATTCCGAACTTGCAAACGGCACCAGTAATATTTTAGTAAAATTTTGCTTTTACAATAGAAGGTTAAATAAATTAAAAATATTCGTATGTGTATTCCGGTGTCAGTCGATAATTTCTCATTTTAGTACAATCTAAATAGTAAATTTTTCTTTATTTAATTACGAATGGTCTGTCATTAAGTAAAGTGAAAATTGCTCTTTTAAATTTCTGGTGAGACTACGGAATATGTGAATAAAACCCCCAATAAATCGGGAACATTTATGGTATCGAAAATGATACAATATACATTTAAGGGTTAAAAAAATCATTTTTCATTTGAAAATACTTGCGATAAATGAATTTTGAAAGGTTTGTGCTTCAATCTTTCCGCAGACGATGTGTCCACAAAAAAGGACACTTAATTTCAAGGGATCTCGGGAGTCTTACTTTTCACCTGGTGGTGCAATTTAGCAACATGTCACATTTAATATTTTTTTTTCTCAGTCCCTATGTAACATAAATGAATTAAATTTTTAACATACACAATTTATTATCTCTTCTATTTAAAATAAATTTTTTAATATTCTGTATTGAAATTTAATTTTTTTATGTTGAATTTTGACTTTAAAAAATTATAAGTGTGCTTTGGCTGTGCGCAACATTTCTCGAAAATTAATAAGGCAACTTGCATCAAACTTAGTCATAATGTCTTCATTTTAAGTTAAAGAATAATTATACTTCAAATTTAGTATTATAATTGCATTAATTATTTAAAAATGGCCATTTTTCAATAAAAAATGTTTTTTTAATTTTTTAATTAAAATTATTTTAAATTAAAATAAATAAATAAATAAATTGCTTTCAAATAAAGTATAGTAACGATATATTAATTTTATGTCATTATCAATAATTTGGGGAGCTCTTGAACCAATAGTTTTGTTACAATCTTGCGCGCAGTGGATACAAGTCAAAAAACCATTTCACGATTTTTACCAAAATTAAGCATGAAAATTAAAATAAAATTTCAGTGTATACTATAAAAAAAAATTATTTTAAATAGAAGGTATATTATGTTCTTTATATTAAAAATACTAAGCATTTATGTTTTAAAGTTACTGAGAAAAAAAATTAAACGTGGCGCGTTGCTTGATTGCACTTCCGGGTAAAAAGTAAAACTCCTGAGACCCCCCTTAAGTTTTCTGACACCCAGATAATTTAAATAAAATTTTCCATACATAAAGTACGCGAAAATAAACACATAGTTATTTCGTAATAAATTCTTTTGTAAAATCTGGTGTTACTCAATCATTTTACCATTATATAAACAAATTACTCCGAATCGGAAAGGATTAACCCCTTGGGGATGAGCAACATGTATCCGCAAAAAGGCTTAAGGGGGGAGAGCACCTGCAGTAGCTCGATAATGCTCAATTTTAACACATTATTTAAAAAGTTTTGGAGCTGTAAATATTTCTTCAAATTTATCAATATTTTTAGAGTACATTGTACTAACGCTTATTTACATATTCCATTAAACATTTTTAATGAAAAAAATTATAATACTATTTAATTAAGACATACTAATTAATGGTTTTCAAAAAAGTGATTTGACATACATATGTTGCGCGCAGGATTATAAAAAATAAATTCAATATATCCACTTAATAGTACATATAATTCTTCAATAAACATTGTACTTTAACTTCAACCCCAAATAACAATTAAGTTCACAGATGAAAATATTTTTTTTTGGCAATTAAAACTGGAAATACAAAAATTATTATGAAATTTCAATGAAAATTTTTAAAAAAAGAAAAAAATGTTACAGGTACTTACTTAAAAATAGGTTATAAAGCTACAAAAAATACAATATAATGTAAAATTTTAAGCTTCTATGTTACTTAGTTTTGAAAATAGGATGCGCGCAATGTCGAAAATATATGTTTTGAGATAAATGGCTTTAAAGTTAAAATTTACCTTAAAATGCTGTACATTTAGCTAAATTAGCTCCGATGCAAAACCGGTTCTAATTGTCGTATCGCCATAATTTTTTTTAAAGTTAGGTAACAGGTTATTCTTTATTAAAAGAGGATTTTTTTTTTTTTGACTTTTTAAAAAGTTCTCCCCCTTTAACCATCTTCGCTTATCACCACTAGTAAAAGTTTGTTGTAAAATTTGCTTTATTTAATCGGAGCAATTTCTCGATTTTATATAGTACAATTTTCTGTTTTTAAAAACCGGTGACAAAACATTAAAAATTTCCTAAAACTCTCCCGTCGTGAAGGGGTTAACCCTTTCGACTCCAATATAGCTTACATAAATTTTATTCGGTTGACACCATTTTTCTAAAGGAATTTACCTTCAATTATCGAATTACGAAAACGTTCTCATTTTCCAGGTGAAACATCAGTATTTTTTTTTTTCATATATTTGCTCATGCGCGCAAGATTTCACGATATTTGAGCAGAAATTTTCTGTAATATAATATTGGTACCAAAGAATTTCCTGTTCTGAAAATACAAGGACTCATACGAACCTGAGGCAAATTTTATTTTTTCAGAGTTGCCAAGTCTCCAGCTTTATGGATACCATTATTTTAATACAGCCAAATGTTCTTTTATTTAATTGGAACATTTGGCCAATTTAAAAGGACAACATTTTCTCTAAAATAATAGTGGTGTACAAAAAGCCGCAGACCTTGTCAACTCTGTATATCTTTATTGCTGATACTACAAACAAATTTTACGAAAAAATATTTCAAGTAACAAAAACGGCTTTTCTGAAATTTCTCAGGTTATGGAGTGTTTTGTAACGCAAGGATAGAAGTGCTGCTTACCCTACGAGGTGGCAATAAATCTAACATTTTCTCTAAAATAATAGTGGTGTGCAAAAAGTCAGAGCCTTGGTAAGTCTTAAAACGCAATGCACTTCCACTGTGATTGATTACTTCCAGTGCCGAAATCTTTCCGCCGTGGTTAATTTGGATACCACTAATTTTTTTAGAGAAATTGTCGATTTCTAGAATTGAAAGGTTCGACGATAGATAAGGCAATGATTACCATAAAGTTTTAGAGGTATCAAGCGGGTCCTATTGGACATTCCTAGTTTAAATAATGCTTTGATTTATTTTAAATTGTCGTATCTTAAAAAAAAAAAAAAAAACATACAAAATTGAAATTACTGTTTTCTATTAATATTAAATAAATTCACCAATTCGCGTTTTTTACCAAGCTTAAATTAAAGCGGTGAATTTTCCTTAATAGGAATCCAGAAAAATTTTGGTATTGGAACATAAAAGATTTGGAACAGCATGGATGTCTGTCATGGAATTAGACGTGAAATTTAACTTTAAAATGCATTGTGGTGCATATCTGAATTACTTGAAGCTACGCTCATAATTACAAGTATGTGATATTAAATAAATATAAAAATCTATCTTAAAATTTCTGGTGTCAAATCTTTAATTTAAAAATAAAAAGTACAGTTTAAAATGAATAATTCATGCATTTAAAGATTCAGTTTTACAAAATAAAAATTCATATAAAATCAGATATTTAGGTTAAAACTTTTTAAAACTTTTACTAATTTGGAATATTTTATTTATGACACTAGTCATAAATAGTCACATGCATCACAGATGTGCAACTTAAGTAATGGTTGGCGTATTATACAAAAAAAAGTATCTGATTTTTTTTTTCATTATTCTACTGGTATAAGAAACCTTTCTGAGAATCTTACATAGTTTTTTCGAAACAAAAGAAAAAATCGTGTATTTAAGGGTTTGATAAACACTCAATGCTTATTAGAGTAGCCTTTTTAAACTATTTATATTTTTGTAATTATTTTATATTTAAAAATATTTGCATAGGTTAATTTTTAATAAAATTTTTAAATCTGCATAAAGCCGTGAAATAACATATTAATATACATATGTATATATATATTTATTTATTTCAGGAAATATTTTCTATGGGATGAAAAAAATATCTAAAATAGAAATTTAATCTTTTCTGTCTACGCCCATTAGAAACTGACATTTTGAAGTCATGTATGAAAGCTTTCTTCCCGAAAAAAATTAAAATCATGGGAAATTTTATTAAAATTTCAGTTTTTATCTTTTAAATCTATGCAGAATAATGAACTGACGTATATGGTTAAAAAAAAATTGTTGTTGAACAATAGTTTTACAGAAGCAAGAAAGTGCACATTTTTCATGAAATACAAAGTAGTTTAATATTTTTTTTTTTTTTTTGCTTTTACATGTTTCGTACAAGTTAATCCTTAAATAAAAAACAAGTTTCTTTTATGTTAAAAAAAAAATGTCGGCAGAACATGTTTAAAAACGTGTAAAAATTTGACAAACACTGAGAAATTTATAATTATACTTTAAATGACATATTAAAGAGAAAAGAATGTAAAGCAAATTTTAAACTCTAATTCTAATTAGTGCAAGAAAGGAAAAGATAACTTTTTTAATGGGGCAAAAATTGTAACACTACTTCGAAAGATGATTCTCATTGAACACTAGTGTCCCGCGAAAATGGGTGCCCCAAATGCTCTAGACACAGAGTACGGAATTGTAACAGAGAATCAACATTCATACACTGTAATGGTAACTTGTTTAACATGGGATTACGCATAGACAGTAGTGACACGAGCGGACCACTCTGAAACTACGATCATAACATAAGAGAGGTTGCTAATTCGGCGAAACATCGCTTCCTTGGCGACAAATGATAAGGGAAAAAAGAAAAAAAATACAGCGACAGCTTGCTGCTTCTTGTTTTGAAATTTATGAAAGAATTATGAAATAACTTTGACGTATTCGTCTTGCAAACAATACATGTGTCTCTTCGTAACATAACGATCTAATAATTTAAACTTGAAAATTCAAGAATAATAACAGTAATAATTACGAATCAATATAAGCGCGGAAATCTAAGATCAAATAGCATAAGCACATGTGCAAAGATAATCAAATCAGCATTCAGCAAGAAGCGCCAAGCAGAATAAGGTTACAGTTAAACAGAAATCACGAGGATAAAAATTGCCAACGCCATGGTTTAGTTTTTAAGTGATCCACTGAGGGCGCTCTTTTCAAGCCGAGTTGAGGCTCTGTTACTCCTCTGTGGCTCTGGACGCTAGTATTTTAAACTAATTTTCTTCGCTCTATCTTATGGCCAAGTTATCTGGAATAAAAGATGGCGAAATAAACTGTGAAATATTAGTGGTGTCCAAAGATTTGGCGTCCCGATTTACGAGGGATACCTGACAAACCTAGTGTTGAGTGAGAGTAACCTCTCGAGTGCAAAGAAATAAAAATTGCCTGTTGTTTGAATTAAAAAAATGTCTACATATTAAAATAAAATTCGAAAGTTTAACTCTCCAATGACAATGGTAGTTAATTGATGGTAGTACATATGCAACCATCAGTGTTTCCAATTCAATGAATTTTTTAATTCAGTTACTCTAAATTCATACCAGAAATTCAAAATAGCAATATTTGCTTTATTTAACTTCTTTGCGAAACGAGCACTTTGCTGAAAAAGATTCAGATCACCTTAACCCTTAAATGCATATTGTATCATTTTCGATACCATAAGTGTTCCCGATTTTTTGGGGGTTTATTCACACATTCCGTATTCTCACCAGAAATTTAAAAGAGCAATTTTCACTTTCCGTAATGACAGCTTATTCGTAATTAAATAAAGAAAAATTTACTATTTAGATTTTTCTGGTATGAATTCTGATTCTTTGAATTGCGCATTTTTTGGAACGCGTTTTATCCTATGCATTTAAGGGTTAAGTAGCACGTATACTAATCCCTCGTCCACAAAGGATTAACATTAGAATGCCCAGAAATTTTACCTAACTTTAATGAAAAAGTTTTAATACACAAAGTATTATTTAAAACTATTTAACTTATTTATTTAATTGAGTTTATTCAAGTTAAAATTTAACTGATTTTGCAAAAATAATTCTGATTCTAATCGACACCAGCCGGGCGTCGTAGTCTTAATCGACACGTATACGTTCCGAAAAAAGGCTTACGAATCCTCGTTTATCTCTATTAGTAAAATTTAACGAGAATTTTGCCTTATTTAATCGGAGCATTTTATTGATTAAATAAGCCACAAATTTCTGTTTTTAAAAACCGGTTACAAAATATTAAAAATTTCATAAAAGACCCCTGTCGATAAGGGGTTAATAACAGCTATTCATTCATTAAATGAAAATTTATATTCTATGAAATTTTGTGGAGTAAATTCAGATTCTCTGAATTTCATAACATCTAGAACATATTCTTCTACCCTGGGAATTACAGAGTTATAAGCTACATTATTATTTTATCACACAAATAAACTAGTTATCCAAAAAGTATAAAAACATAAATTTTGATGACTTTTTTTAATTTTTGACTAATGAAATGTGTGTTATTGAAAATAGAATCATTTTATGTAAAACAAAAACTTTAATTCAATTAATACGTTAACCCTTTCCGGCGCAGTGTTGCCACTCCGGCAACACCTAATTTTAATTCCAAACTTACAAACGGCACCAATAATATTTTAGTAAAATTTTACTTTTAAAACGACAGCTTAAATCAGGGAATTCTTAATTTCTAAATAAACAGAATACTGCCCAGTTAAACTGATGGCATTGAGCTCACAGGCTACGCATACTAATTGTACATTACAGCCTTATATTTTCAAGGGTTAATTCCGTTCGCAGAAAAAAAATTAAGGCGAAACAGCTCTTCCCTTTCCCCTTTTTTATGCTTAATCATTGAACCTCCTAAACTATCAAGGACATGCTTTATCATATAAAAAATCTGTATCCAAAATTCAGAGCAAATCGAATAATTCTTAATAAAAACCCATTTAGCATTTGTATAATTTAAGAGGAGTTATCCCCCTCTTTTACACTTAACCATTAAACTTCCAAAACTATTCAGAGATTTGAACGAAATCTGACAATTCTGCTTGAAAAACCCATTTATATAAATTAAGGGGGGGGATTAGAACCCCCGTTCCCCCGTTTATACTTATTCAATGAACTCCTAATAACAGTCACAGAATCGCCTCATCATAATGATCCTATTTCTAAATTTTGAACGAAAACTTAATTCTACATGAAAAACCCACTTATTTCTATTAAGGGGAGGGGCATGTGCCCCCGTTCCCCCTCGTATACATATCGAATGAACTCCAAAAACTAATCAGGGAAGCGCCTTGTCAGGATATACCTATATACAAAATTTCCAGTGGATCGGATATTTTTATCATGAGTTATTGCGTTACGTACGAACATACATACAGAACGGGCGGGTACATAAGCTCTCAGGCTATGATAGCCTGTGAGCTAAAAAGCATTATGTAAATTCCGGTGTCAGTCAACAATTTCTCATTTTACGAACAGACTTTGTCTGCGCCAGAAAGGGTTAATAGCTGCCAACCTTTAATTTTTTTTTTCAATTTTTACCAGAAATGTTCTATTGAAATGAGAAGTTTATATATAATCGAGAGTATTTTAAAAACGGGAAACTATTATTTTATTTTTTTTATTATTATTATTATTTTACTATATTTCTGGTGGTACTTGATTAATAATATATACTAAAGTTGGAAAATATTTTTTGTGCATTCCCAAATGATTTATTCTATAGTAAAATCGTTCATTCCCATCACTAATAGAGACATTCGGTTGGCACCAAGTTTTTCTAAATGATTTCTTTCATTAAGTAATCTAAAAATGTTCAAAATAAGAATAACAAATGTAATTTTTTTTTATTACTAATGCCAGAAACAAATTCTGTATGCACCTTTTGAAAGCGCATGCATACATCCATGATCTCGATCGGGGAAAATGCACTTGCAATTTATTATATTTTGATCAAACAAATGGATTGATAAAAATATACGAAGCCTTTCTTAAGTTATCTTCACCATCTTCTTTAATTAAGTTAAATAATAATAAAATATATCGATTAATCCATCGTTTAGTGTAGTTCTATTATTTTCAGTACAGTAAAACCTCCCTAATGCGACACGCCCCATTCCATTAAAAACTGGTCTTTCCGAGTGGTGGTGTTTTAACCCTTAACCCTTTGAGGGGCAAAGCACTTCTATTCTTAAAATGCTGAAATGACTGATTGACACCAGAATTCAAAAATGAATTTATTTCAAAATAGATAAAAACTTTTCTGTACGTACTTGATAAAATTAAAATCTTCTTTCCAAATTTCTGGTGTCAATGTGGCGTTTCGAAATTAAAATTAAGTGGTATATATTTTATACCACCGCCGTTCAAGGGGTTAAATGCATATTGTATCATTTTCGATGCCATAAGTGTTCCCGATTTATTGGGGGTTTTATTCACATATTCCGTATTGTCACCAGAAATTTAAAAGAGCAATTTTCACTTTACATAATCACAGACCATTCGTAATTAAATAAAGAAAAATTTACTATTTAGATTTTTCTGGTATGAATTCTGATTCTTTGAATTGCGCATTTTTTGGAACGCGTTCTATCCTATGCATTTAAGGGCAGTGTTGCCAGATTGGGGATTTTGTCCCCATTTTGGGAATTTTGAACCTCTAGGGGAATTTTTGGGGGACAAGTAAATCTTAGGGGCATGTTTGGGGACTATGAAGATGTTTGGGGAAAAACTTGGGGAATTGTTATCACAATTTCAATTTTTACTTTCAGACATTTGCCAATACTCGATCTGTTTCAAATTCGATTTTGGTTTGGAAAATGAAAATAAAATACAGAAATAATAGACATAAATCATTCTCTTTTGGTCATGCTCACCGTTTACATGTACTACGGATTCATCATGATCTGCAATATCCCGCATCTGAATTTTTAGATAAGTAATTCAGATTTTCCTGTGTTCGCGGATAGAAACACAAGCACAGAAAGGCATTTCATTTAACAGTAGACAGGGTGGTGAGTGATCAGGGAAAAATACACTCAAAAAAGGTGTTTAGTACCAGCATTTTATTAAAAAGAAATTTGTCTTGTTTAATCCTTTTATATGATTTGAGGTATTTTCTAAAAGAAAATGCTGGTGGTTTCCTCTTTTTTGACTCCATTTTTTCCTGACAGCTCGCCACACAGAGATTTATACAACTAAATTAAAACTAATTTATACCTTTTTTTTTGTTGTTGTTTTTAGCTCTGAATATACAAGCCAAATTCTGTAGCGATTAATTTTTTTTTTTTTTTTAAATGGGGAACTTTTTCAAAAAAATGCTTTATTTGGGGAAAAACTTGAGTTTAAATTTGTTAAAAAAGTTTTATAATGGAAAATTGAAAATTGAGAACTTGCCTATTTGAGTAGAAATTGCGTTGGGGACTTTTTCTGAAAAAAGCACTGATTTGGGGAAAATTTTAGATATTTTGGGGGAATTTGCTTTCGAAAATCTAGCAACACTGTTTAAGGGTTAAAGGAGGTCATGTTTAACCCTTTAACGTTCGTTGGTTTCGCCACGAAACCACAAAATTTTAATTCCGATACGCAACACTGACACCGTTATTTTTATCTAAAAATATCCCTTTTATTTTGTATGTGAAAAATCACGTTTTCTTATTTATAAATATATTTGTTCTTTATTACCGGTGTCATTCATTTATTTTGACATCTTAGCAATGAAAATGCAATGATCGTTAAAGGGTTAACTGCAGATTTTTAAAATTGAAAAGAAATAACAATTAATGCTACTAAAATTTATTTTTCACATTAAGAAAAAATATAAAAATTTAAGTATCAGATCAAAAGTTAATTACATGAGCTAATTTATGTAGAGTTTAAAAAATGAATACATTGATGTTTGCTTTAATTTTTGGATTGTATCTTCTATATCTTTTCTTTTCAAGCAGTTTTGAAGTTCATTGAATAAATTCAATTTTTTGGGGACAGGTACAAATAATGACGATTTCATTACTTTGTCTATTTCGTTGAGAGTTTCCTGACAGAATTTAGCAAGAGAGTTTATTTACTCATTCTTCATGACCTAAAAAAGCACAAAAAGTAATAAACACATAAAAGTTACTAGAATAAAAAAATAAAAATAAATAAAATAAAAAATAAACTTACAAGGAAGGTCTCCATACGGGCATACTCAGAAAAATCTGAAAAAATTACAGAATGTTCTTCTCATGTGTATATATATGTTTATAAAAAAAATTTCGGCGGAACCTCCTAATAACGTCCGTAAAAAAATAATAATAATTTCGTTTATTTGGCGATTTATCTCCGGTTGGCGAAAAAACGAAATTTTGAAAAATACGCTTTTACGCTTCGAATACTTTTTAAAGAAAAAACTTTCTATGTTCAATTTATTTAAATAAGTTTAGTTTAAGTAATTTTAGTTTTGCATTTTTACTTTACTTTAAGTGTAATTTTGTCATATACGTTTATATGTACTTATAACAAAATGAAATTAATATATTTTATCATTTAAAACACAATTTAAATTGATTAAAATTGTTCCAAATTGAAGAATATACTGTTAAAAATCTGCTGCATTTTGTTTCAACGCACTCCCTTGCTTGTATAGAAAGCGGTTACTTGGCCGTGAAATGGAGCTTTCTCATTGGTTGGAATAGAGATATTATATACAAGCGATGGAGTGCGTTGCAGCAAAATGCAGCAGATTTTTAATCTGTACCATTTTCTGCAGCGTCACTCCACCGCTTTTATAGAAAACGGTCAATTCACCGTGCTATGGAGCATTCTCTTGGTCAGAAGAGAGATATTCTATAAAAGTAGTGGAGTGACGTTGCAGTAAATGCTGCAGATTTTTAACAGTGAAGTCAATTAAAATCAATTTTCAGATTCGTTAAAATCGTCTGCTTTTAGCGAGGAAATGCACTGCTCGCCAAATCCCGCGTCGCTTTCAGCTTTTCACGCCAATTATTCCAAACTATTTTATTTTTTTACATATCTAATAATGTAATTCCGTCGCTAATTTTCACTGATCCTTTATTACCTACATGAGTAGTTTAATTCGTATTTTTTTCAAAAAATTCTGAGTATGCCCCCAATGGAGACCTTCCTTATTAGTGTAGAGGTTTGGTGAATAATGCTTTTTTCGGAATCATTTTTCGAATAAAACCTTCTTTAAATGACCCCGAAAAAACGGATTTTATTTTATTTTTTTCAAAAAAAAAATAATAATAATAATAATAATAATAATTAGTCTCTTATAGAGCGAGTTCAACTGATATGGTTTCTGAATGGAGATAAAATTAATATTAAGCCTATGGAAATTAATTTTATTCCATTAAAAATTGTTGTTCAGCGAGGTAATCACTTAATAGGGGTGGTCGCACAGGAGATTTCACTGTATATTCCGTCGAACTGTTTGCATAGCAGATAAGATTGTATTGCCAAAAAATATTATTTGAGTTAAATGAGCTATCGGTCCAGGTATGAGTTGACTGCCAGAGGGATAAACGTCCACCAGTAAATTTAAATCGAAATTTTAGAACTTATGCAAACGCCTTTGCCAAACAGAATTTAATTTAAAAATAAATCGAAATTTTTTTATTCGTCTTTATGGTGGATGTTTGTCCCACCGTTAATCAGGTATCAGTGTCCAGATAGCTCAATAGACAAAGTGTTTGTAATCTAAGCCCATGGTTTCGGGCTCAATTTCCGGTCTGGGCAATTTTCCATTCGGTTGGAAAATTGTTATTACTTTCTTCTATCTTTACAAGAAGAAAGTATTGGATTCATGAAAATTTTCGACTTCCGGTTTTCGACGGATTTATACGTTTTAGAAGGTCCTGAACACGTTTTGACTATTTTTAGAAAATGTCTGTCTGTGAGTCTGTCCGTCTGTCTGTGAGTCTGTGTGTCTGTCTGTGAGTCTGTCTGTCTGTATGTGACAAAAAATTTGTGGGCGCTCTATCTCAAGAACTAATGCTCGAAATTTAATAAAATCTTATATTCAGTTAGACCTTAATATAAATTAGTGCCTATTGGTTTTTGGTGAAAATTGGCCTGCAGGTGGCGCTGCTATACTACGTTTTTTATGATTTTCAAGATTGCTATATCTCAAGAACTAATGCACAGAATTTCACCAAACTTCAGATTCTGTGACCCCTTGATATACATAGACGCTGATTAAGTTTTGGTGTGAATTGTCCAGCAGGTGGCGCTGCTATGCCACGTTTTTCATGATTTTCATGATAGCTATATCTCAAGAACTAATGCACAGAATTTCACCAAACTTCAGATTCCGCGATACCTTGAGATACATAGCCGCTGATAAAGTTTTGGTGTGAACTGCCCTATAGGTGGCGCTGCTATGCTACATTTTGCACGATTTTTGTGATAGCTATATCTCAAGAACTAATGCAGAGAACTTGATCAAATTTTAAATTCTGTTACACTAGAACATATAACATAATTAGACGCTGATTACATTTTGGTATTAACCTTGCAATAGGAGGTGCAGCTATGCTGCATTTTGCACGATTTTTCCGATAGCTATATCTCAACAACCAACGCACAGAATTTCATCAAACTTCAGATTTTGTTACAAAATGACATATAATTACACGATGATTACGTTTTGTTATAAATCCTTCAACTGATGGTGCTGGTGTGCTATATTTTACACGTTTTTTTTAACTAGCTATATCTCAAGAACTAATGCACAGAATTTCATCAAACTTCAGATTCTTTTACACCATAACATAATTAGACGCTTTTTTACGTTTTGGTATAAATTGTCCAAGATATGGTGTTGCTGTGCTACGTTTTGCAATTTTTTTGTGATAACTATATCTCAAGAACTAATGGACCAAATTCCATCAAATTTCAGATTCTGTTAGGTCTTGACATAAATAGATGCTTATTCGGTTTTAGTATAAATTAACCAACATGAGGCACTACTAAGCTCATTTTCTCAAAATATTAATTAAATTTTGCGTTTTAGGCTTTTCGGATACCAGAATCTCATTAGGCTAGGTCAAATGTTCGAGGAAATTCGATAGTGGGTAACTTTGGGGTCACCACGTTTTTTTTTAAATATTAAAATGTACTTATGAGATAGAAGAAAGTTTTGGGATTGACACATCCAACTAGTTTTATAATATTAATCTAAGTTGATATAAACCTAAGTTAATGCTCTATTAATTAATTTTTATATTTTTTGCATTTTAATTTCCTTTGTTTAGTTTTTTAATTTTTATACAAAATAAATTCTGTTTCTAAATTAAAAGAACTTAAATAATTTTCTTTCTTTTACCTTCTTCATTATTATTGGGTTTAAGTTTAACTATAAAAGCATGCTAGTTCATTTCGTCATTAAGTAAATTTCATTCTGTACCGTTTTATTAATCCATATTTTGTCCGCTTTAACATGCGACATCTCGCATTGACATTTATGACATTAGAGATAAAATCAAATTGGTACTTAAGTTAATAAATATTCCATTCGTTTATTTTGCAGGGTAATTATGAAAACATAGTTCTTGATGTTTAAGGACTTGTTTAATTATACATTAGAAAATTTCTGCTAATCTAATTAATTAGGTCTGTTTATAATAGAAAGCATTTTATTAAAACAGTATGAAGCAGAAAAATAGTGATATTATTGATTCATGTTTGTTATCTGGGATATTTATTTAACAAAAATCTAAAAATAACGTCTTCTAGTTGATGATGTAAATAGATTCACTGATAATAAAGTGAAAAATTCTCTTGCTTTTCATGCTAAATTATAAAGTAAAAGTTTAAAGAAAATTCAAAAAATTAAAAAGTAATTAATTATACTTTTTTTACTTTCTTCTATCTTTACAAGAAGAAAGTATTGGATTCATGAAAATTTTCGACTTCCGGTTTTCGACGGATTTATACGTTTTAGAAGGTCCTGAACACGTTTTGACTATTTTTAGAAAATGTCTGTCTGTGAGTCTGTCCGTCTGTCTGTGAGTCTGTGTGTCTGTCTGTGAGTCTGTCTGTCTGTATGTGACAAAAAATTTGTGGGCGCTCTATCTCAAGAACTAATGCTCGAAATTTAATAAAATCTTATATTCAGTTAGACCTTAATATAAATTAGTGCCTATTGGTTTTTGGTGAAAATTGGCCTGCAGGTGGCGCTGCTATACTACGTTTTTTATGATTTTCAAGATTGCTATATCTCAAGAACTAATGCACAGAATTTCACCAAACTTCAGATTCTGTGACCCCTTGATATACATAGACGCTGATTAAGTTTTGGTGTGAATTGGCCAGCAGGTGGCGCTGCTATGCCACGTTTTTCATGATTTTCATGATAGCTATATCTCAAGAACTAATGCACAGAATTTCACCAAACTTCAGATTCCGCGATACCTAAAGTTTTGGTGTGAACTGCCTTATAGGTGGCGCTGCTATGCTACATTTTGCACGATTTTTGTGATAGCTATATCTCAAGAACTAATGCAGAGAACTTGATCAAATTTTAAATTCTGTTACACTAGAACATATAACATAATTAGACGCTGATTACATTTTGGTATTAACCTTGCAATAGGAGGTGCAGCTATGCTGCATTTTGCACGATTTTTCCGATAGCTATATCTCAACAACCAACGCACAGAATTTCATCAAACTTCAGATTTTGTTACAAAATGACATATAATTACACGATGATTACGTTTTGTTATAAATCCTTCAACTGATGGTGCTGGTGTGCTATATTTTACACGTTTTTTTTAACTAGCTATATCTCAAGAACTAATGCACAGAATTTCATCAAACTTCAGATTCTTTTACACCATAACATAATTAGACGCTTTTTTACGTTTTGGTATAAATTGTCCAAGATATGGTGTTGCTGTGCTACGTTTTGCAATTTTTTTGTGATAACTATATCTCAAGAACTAATGGACCAAATTCCATCAAATTTCAGATTCTGTTAGGTCTTGACATAAATAGATGCTTATTCGGTTTTAGTATAAATTAACCAACATGAGGCACTACTAAGCTCATTTTCTCAAAATATTAATTAAATTTTGCGTTTTAGGCTTTTCGGATACCAGAATCTCATTAGGCTAGGTCAAATGTTCGAGGAAATTCGATAGTGGGTAACTTTGGGGTCACCACGTTTTTTTTTAAATATTAAAATGTACTTATGAGATAGAAGAAAGTTTTGGGATTGACACATCCAACTAGTTTTCATTTGGCACTGAAACATTTGTGACTAGTCTTCCTAATCTTTAGCATAAGTATTTATTCTAGTCCATACCGCAATTTTTTTTACAACTTCAAATTAAAAAAAAATGTAATACTGTTAAATAAATAACTTAACCCTTTCAGACACACTGTGCCCGGTCTGGGATACCTAATTTTTATTCCAAGCTTGTTATCGGCACCGGTAATGTTATCCTAAATTTTTGCTTTTACAATAAAAGCTTAAATTAAGGCTTTCAAAATATATAAAAAATTCGTTTGTGAATTCCGGTGTCAGTCGATAATTTCTCATTTTATTACAGATTTTGCCCGTGCCGGAAAGGGTTAAAGAATTCTAACTAATAATTCTAGTATAACATATTTAAATAAACTTGAAAATTTTCAGGGCCTTCTGGTGCTAAAATTTGTAGAAAATATGTTTCTCTATTAACCCCCTCGGGACCGACGCAGTTACACAAATTTTATTCTAATGACCAATTTTTTTAAACCTTTACATTATCACGAAAGTCCTCCGATTAACGAAAGCAAATATTATTTTAATTTTTTATTCGTACAAAAAACAAATTCCTTATGCACTTTTTGATTGTGCGTATGGTAACCTTGGTCCCGAAGGGGTTAAGTGCTATTTAAAATTAAAAGAAAAGTTGAAACAGTTCGTTCTGTATGTAAATTGCGATTATATGATTCTGCGATGCGTGATTTTTCTGATGTAGTAATTTCGATGATTATCTATTTTTTCTATTTATTTATAAAAATACAGTTATCTAATTGATGTTTTCATCTTCTAAGAAACTGACTAATTTACACCATGTAGTAATTATGTATTAAGCATTATCCTGAAAAATAATTCGCAAGGAAAAATCGTTGCTCGTCATTCATTTTCTGTTAAAAGGTCTACACATTCATTTACTAAAGGATTACATCCGATAGACACTAACTTAACCCCTGGGGGACGAGCGAACGATATACCTGCCTCAGAAAGCGCTCAAAATCTTTCATTATTCTCACCAGTAAAATTTTATTGTTAATTTTGCCATATTTAATCCGAGCATTTTTTTCGATTCAATTCTCAAGAATTTCTGTTTTAAAAAGCCGGTGGTAAGGATTAACCCTTAAATGCATAGTGTATCATTT
Source organism: Maratus speculifer (assembly GCA_964019185.1). Lineage (NCBI taxonomy): Eukaryota > Metazoa > Arthropoda > Arachnida > Araneae > Salticidae > Maratus > Maratus speculifer. Next base: position 229,809,485 of record OZ025300.1, read on the forward strand.
TCGATACCATAGGTGTTCCCGATTTATTGGGGGTTTGTTCACATATTCCGTATTCTCACCAGAAATTTAAAAGAGCAATTTTCACTTAATGACAGACCATTCGTAATTAAATAAAGAAAAATTTACTATTTAGATTTTTCTGGTATGAATTCTGATTCTTTGAATTGAGCATTTTTTGGAACGCGTTCTATCCTATGCATTTAAGGGTTAAATACTCTGTAAAAGGGGCTCGTTTCGATGGGGTTAACAGTGATAACAAGGCTAAGTCAAGCAAACTTCCAGTACTAATTTTAAAATGTTATTTTTGTCGAAATTAATCACAGCGATTAAATAGGGGAAGTTGACATCTGTGTTATACATAGTGTTACCAGTTATCTCGCGTAAATCGGGCCTCCAAATGTTAGTGATACCAGTATTTTTAAGTAATTTTTATCGCCGTATCTAAGGGCAGAATTATCTGCAATTAAAGATTGCGAAATAAACTTTAAGAATTTATTGGTGATCAGAACATTTCGAGAGCCGATTTTCACGCTATATTTGGTAACAATAGTCACATCCCAATTTTCCAGAAACAGTATATGATTTTTGAGTAAAAGATTGTAAGATATTTTTAACTGTAAGATATCGATGTTTTTGACATCTTGTACAGATATCTTTTAATCAGTAAAAATTACACTGTATTTCATACAGATAGTTTTTAATAAAATAATAATTTACTATTTAACCGCTTAACCGATTTTTTATGCAATAAATTGAAAACAAATGGTATAAGCAGAAACATCACTTTTTCGAAACTAAAGTATTCGTAAAATTTAGTTTCAACTTTTTTACCCTTAAATATCATGAAATCGTAATAAAAAAAATCGTTGGTGTTAAAAATCTTTAAGTGGAGAGTCAAGCAAACTTTTCTCTCCCGTATGACGTACGGTCAAATCAATTAAATGGTTAAATTTAAGAAAAAAAAATCTTTTTTTTCTATTTTTATTATTATTATTATTCAGTTACAAGGCTGCCACAGGCGACTATTTCTATATTCTGTTTGCACCAGTATTTATCTAATATACATTTTAAAGCATATTTTTCAATCAAATGCTGTCAAAGTGTCCGTAAGGATGTCTGTTTTTAGAAAGCGGTGACAGTTGGAATTAAAAAATAATCGCCTGTGGCAGCTTTGAATTCTGAAAGCGAGGCAATTTCGGTAACTTTTATATGAATCTCTTTTTATAAAGATATATTTTATTTTTTATATCATTCAACATCGCATAAGGACTTTATTTACGGTAATTTTTCAAAAGACAAAAATTAATTGCCACTTAGTGTAATAAACCTTCCATCCATTTAATTTGCAATGTAATTATAAAAACATAGACGGGTATGTTTAAGGACTTATTTAATTATTCATTAGAATAAGGTCTGGTAATTCAGTAAATGAGGTCTAATAATAGTAGAAGGCATTTTAATAAAACAGTGCGAGACTTGCTTTTATTGATCCATCTTTGTTGGTAAAAATGTCGTTTAAATGGCGAGAACTGGCGAGTGTTTTTATGTTCAATCGTAACTAGCGATGATGCATCCGATTTTTTACCGCACGGGTATTTTGGTAGGTGAAGTGTTCTTTTTAATCGCAAAAACTTTCGGATTAAATAAAATAATATTTTCTCTAATAAAATACTGGTGTGAAAAAACGCGGAAATCTCATCCCTAATCGTAACACAATTTACGAAAAATTTCTTTATGGCATATTTCTTTTGAAAATATTTCAACATAAGAGCGTAAAGCAGAAATTATTTTTTTTTAAAGTCGCTGGGATGCATATCCGACTTGCCATTCGTCGAACCTTACTTTACGAATTATACTCCTTTAGGCCTGCTATGTATACATTACGCTTTCCTTTTAATTACTCATTGTGATGCCAGATCATAATCATGATTTCTGTAAAATTTCTTTGGTTTTATCATGTTTTCTTTTGACGCATTTCTTAACGAATAGATTAATAGAGATTCATTATAATTGAAAATATTTAAATTTCTAAGTGTCCTTATAACATTCTTGACGCGTGTTAGTTAAGTTATGCACGATGGGCAAATCACACACTAAGGCCCGCCACACACCTGTGAGACATTGAGCGAAAAAACATGAGACATGCGACAATTTCACCCTGATAACAAAAAAAAAACCGGTTTGACTGCTTCACGTTGCACGATTTTTGACGCATGTCTCCCTAGTGTGTGGCGGGCCTAAGGCGACGCGTAAGACAATTCGCTTGAATTCGAGGGGGAAACAGGTTTGAAGCAACTTCCTTCTTTGTTTCCATCGGTTTTTTCTCTTCATGTCGCTCTTCATCTTTCTCTGTCGTCTCAGTGTGGGATACTCTTAACCCTTTCAGGGGCGCCGTTTGCAATCTGCAAACGGGCAATTTTAATGAGCAAACTTCTATATGACACCAGTAATTTTTTAATGTAATATGGATTTCATAATATGCGTGAAAAGATTTGATTATTTTCAAATAAATTTGTATATAAATTGCGATGAGAATAACTTATCAGAACTTTTTTTGGCGTATAAATGCCTTGCCCCTGAAAGGGGTAAAAGTCCTTTACTGGTCGATGATACCTGCAAATGTCACCTGTCATTGTTGTCAGCACAAAAACATAAACATAGATTGCCAATAAGGAAATCTGTAGTGTAACTAATAATTTGGCCACCCATTGTAGGTAAATATTCACTGTTGCTCAACTATTCAGAACTGTTCAGCTGTTCTTGCCCCATAAAGCAAAAATAACTAATAAAGCTAATTGGTGAAAATTCGGATTGCCTAAATAAAAAAATCAGTCAGATACGGCAACAATGGTGATGAGTATTATAAACGTGAAGATATAGTTCAGCAATGAAAAAATAATATATCGAATGCTTTTTCACATAGTCCTTTTTACTTACCCATCATACGTAGTATAGGGTAAGTCTTGCAATCGTTTTGAAAATCGAAAAAAAAATTTTGACGGATTTACACGTTTCAGATACTGGAGATTCCGAAAAACATATTTTTAGAAAAAAAATTTTGCCGTCCGTCCGTCTGTCTGTCTGTAAACGCTCTATCTCCCGAACAAATTGAGATAGAGACTTGAAATTTTGTATGTAGTTAGTATGTAAGAATGGTACAAAGCCTATTTAATATCAGCAACCTCGATTATCCGGAACTATTTATTTCGGACTCTCGAAAAATTCGTTCTGATGAAAGGTATATAAAAATTTTCGATTTTTTTTGTTCTAAAGAATGGACGTAAAAGGCAATAAAATAAAATAACACACATTTTGCATATAGAACGAAGTCGATAGGGTTATTAGTTGCCGAGATATTTGTAATCCTGTTTTCCACATTCTTCGATTTTTCATGACCCTGTATTTCATTCAAATTTCAATTCAGAGGTATATTTTAATTGGAAATGAGACGCTTAATCCGACGCAATTAATTGTTAGTTAATAGAATTATTATTTTTGGAGTTATAAGGATGTTTCTTTTACGCAGCTCGGTACTACTTGAGTAGTTTAGCGTTTTATATAATTTGTCGGAATTGGTACATCAGCAGTTCTTTAATATAGCATTACTATATATATTAACAATATTTAAATTTTGTTTATGAATTGCAAAGCATTGTATAAATAGTTTTCACATGTTTTATTTTCATATACATTATACATATCCATGATGGGTAAGTATTACGGTGGCCCCCAACGACTAGTTTCATAATTAATAAATTATATTTTGTTCTGGGTGACGATTATTACAGTTAATAAGTAATTTCCTTCTTTCTACATGGAATTTTGTGTTTAATAAATTCTGGTATCTTCCTTGTGATAAATTTTATGATAAATCATATTCACTTCCACGTCGAGATAGTTTTGATGAAACAGTAATTTGCTGTTTAAGTAATTTTTTTCTTAGCTGTTCTGTTACATCTAAAATATATTGAATTAAATCATAAAACACTCTCTAAATTTATTTGACCATCATATATTTTATATTACTACAATGAAATATAATTTCTTGCATTTATTATACAACATTGAGATTTAATATTTTTTGAGATTTTTATAAATGAAGATATTAAATTAATCATTTTTATTTTAAGTAATCATTTTCGTACTTGTAGTTGTAGTAATCAAAAGATTACATGTATGTTTGGAGATTACTTAATTCATGGAATTACTAATAATCAGAAACTGGCATGTGTTAACGGTCAAAGCATTTTCTTTGCTAAGATGTTGAAATAAATTAGTGACACCGGTAATTGTGAACAAATATATATGTAAATACGAAAAGGTGATTTTTCTAATGCATAATAAAATGGAATTCTTAAAATAAAAATTCCGGTGTCGATGTTGCACATACGAATTAAAATTTTGTGGTTTCGTAGCGAAACCAATGAATGTTAAAGGGTTAATAGCGTTAATAATGCAAAATTTCAGTCATGGATAGTGGTAAAAACAGTTATTCATTTTTACTGGTGGAAGTTAATTTCCACGGTTGGCCCTGCGTTTCTCCCATATTGTGATAACCGAGATAACCTTTTGTCATCGTTAGTGAAAACGATTATAATATCTAAGCATTTTACCAGCAATAAAAACATACAGAAAAACTAACCATATTTGTGAGAGCAAAATTTACCATAGGAAAAGGGGGAGGCTAAAATGGAGCTAATTTTTTCTTCAGACTTTATTGGTGGAGGTTTGCATATTCGGTTTCTAAAAACAGTTGGTTCGATGTAAAAAAATCAGCCGCCATCTTGCGGCAACTTTCTGAATTACTTCATTCGCAACTCTTAGACAATATATTATATGTTTCTTCCGCTTCATTCATAACTCCAGTACTTAATTATGGGCAGGATAATATAAGTTCTAAATGAGGACTTTTTAAAGAAGCATTTAAATAAAAAAAGTGTATATTTATTTAATGTGTTGTTTTATTCAAAATGTTATCAAACAACTCATAAAAGTGAATCTGTTTCCATCTGTTCAGTGTTGGGGAAATAATTATTAGTGTCATGTCTATATTTTAATGCAATAGTAAAACAATAATATAATAAATGTAAAGCATTTACTATGTTATTGTTTTACTATTGCTATTGTTTTATTATAGTGATGTCATTGTTTATGTTATTGTTTTATAAATGATGTTTCATAAAAAAAGTGCATTTCTTATGTTATTATTTTACTATTACTATTGTTTTTAACTATGGACATATTATTGTTTCTGCAAGATCCCGGATTTTCAAGACCATTAAATTCCTTGAGACCAGTATTTTCTAACAAAAATTATTTCCTTGAATAAAATAAAAATTTTGTGCGTTTGAACTAGATCTACTTTTATATATATATAAAAAAAATACAGGTATGACACCTATGAAATAACGGTAACTGTACGAACCCTGCTATGTTATTGTTTTTAAATAACAATTTTATGTGAAAATATTAGTGACATATTATTGATTTTAATTATAGCATTTTTTCGTATTAATGAAATATTTTTATATTATTTATCTTTTTATACACATTAAACACTTTTTAATAAATAATTTTTGACATTAAAACTTATCCATAAAATATTTCAGTGAAACAAATATATCCTTAAAGGATCTTAAATTAATATTTTAGAATAAATTTTCACTAACCTAAATATTTTCAATAGCATAAAATAAAATAACAACGTAAAGTAAGTTATTAATGCAACTACTTTTTTCTCCTAGATAATATGAGTACTTGTATTATTGAAAGAATTTATCGATTTTTTGAGTGCATTTATCAATCCATCACTCAAATGATGAAAACATTATTCAATTTTTTTTCGATTTAATGGATCTTTTTTGTGAATTATATTAGATACTTTTTCCCTTTTTCCCATTTTCCCTTTAAGTAGAATATTTGAAGTAACTTTACATTATACAAATTCTGAAAAGTGTCATTTTTGACATGGATATTTTTTGAATAATGGCGATAAAAAACATTGTTTCTTAACCACTTAACTGGTCAATATTTTTTTTTTAAAAATTTTCAAATAATGTCTATTTTTTCATAGCTTTTACAGATTTATTTCAGCTTTCATCACCGGTTTTTTAAAACAGTATTTTTTGTCTAATTCAATCAGAAAAATTCTCCGATTAAATGTTACAAAACTTATTATAAAATTTTACTGGTAAAAATAATAAATCATGATTTAAAATTTGTGCCCGTATTGGTACGAGTAAATCATTATTGGTGAAAACTCGTTTCCCGTACGACGTACGGGTAAAACATTGAAGCGGTTAAATTTCTTATAACATATCAAGATAAAAAAAAAAAAAGAAAAAGAATGCAGTTTTCTTTAAATCTATATTAATCAGCATTGATTATTTCTCGCCAAAGGTGGTTTGTCTCTAGAATGCAACACATAATTAGAAAAACATTAATATTTCTTTACCTGAAAAAAAACCATATTTCCAAGTAGTCTGTGCACTTAATCCATTTTTTCAATTTTGTCACCTATATCCCATGTCTTCTTGGGTCCTCATATATAGGTATAGATATAATTGATGCTTTCATGTGCATTTATAGAATATAGACATAGTTTTAATTAATGCTTTCATGTACATTTGTAAAATGTTGTAAGTTTTCATGCGTATTTATAGAATGTACACATAAATAAAAATGATGTTTACATCAACTTATTAACACACATATCTTTTATTTGTATATGTAAGCATACTTACCAACTTTCAACTTTACTTCCTTAAAGATCAGTTAATTTAAGCCAGGGATGGCCAATTTGTGGCACGCGTGCAAGGTTTGCACACTCCTTGAAATTCCCAAGGACTCTAACACCACTATTAAAAATAAGAAAATTTATATTTAATTTTTAAAGCATGACATTCGTAACCCCCACCTGTATTCCCAGATTTTACGACATTTTTCTTCAGTGAAACTCTTTGAAAATATTCTTAAATTTTAGTGGTAGAACTGTGCGAACCCTGCTCGCGTGCGAAAGAAATACCAGGATTTATCTACCGTAAAAGAGACCTTGTTTAATAACAGAAGTTCTTCAATTTAAAAAAGACAAAATTATAATTCTTAAAAAACTGTAACAAGTGAATTTTAGTCAAAAAGGTTTGTCACCTCTTATTGAAACCATGTGAAACAGATTTTTAATCGAAATATATTGTACATGAATCATTCGCTGTTTAATTTCCAGTTTCCTCGTGGAACTTGTTTTATATCATTTGTGTTTATATATTTAAAAAGAAAAAAGTAGAAAAATTGACTTGGAACTTAATTAACCTGGTTTAAAATAACTCTAGAAATTTAACAAGCATGTGTGTGTTTGTATATATATTGACAAGAGATCACAGCGCTCAGAGCAACATGGTTTGATAGTATGTACCTTTATGTACCTACATAGTATATACCAGTATACATATCTGTACGTCTGTAAATATTTCGCTAGAGGCAAGATTTTGGAATTTTTTAAAAAAATTCTATTTAATTCGTATGCATTTTTTTTTATATTTCTTGCTTTTTTTTCTTTTTTATATTCGTAAAAGGTTTCCGTTTCTGTTTTTTAGTTGCTAATCGAGCTTTTGCAAGTGTACACGTTTTGTCCTTCGACGACTTTTTTGAATTTTTATCGAAATTTTTATGCGACTTTTATCATTCTAAGATGACATTTCGTCATTTGTAAAAGGAATCCAGTATCAATCTTTTAACCCAAATTAATATATTTTGTTCTTTTCAATTTTTGAATTTCTCCCGAAATTTTTTTTAAATGATTTTTAGCGTTCTTTGGGCGTTTCACAGAGATTTTTTTGACTGATTTTCTGAAACTGAATGAATTTCAATATAAATTACGCTACTGCCGATATTAAACTCAGGTTGCAAAAATTCAAGAATGGTTCCTATAACATCATGAATTATGTTGCTGAAAACCTGCATTTAATATGATTCGAACTCTCCGTGTTTCTGTGATAAGACAATTAAACTGTACAAAAAAATATTAATTTCTGAACATTGCCGAAGTCAGCGGGAACCCCAAACGCAAGGATCATTTAAAAATGTTTTCGTACAAAATTTAAATGTCATAATAATTCAAGGATCGTTTAGTTTGAGACCGGAGAGGTTACATCTTCCAGGAGTTTACTTTGCCGTTAACCTCAAGTTATTTGTTGAACAGCGAAGCTTACGAAGTTTTATTAGCAAATACTATATATATTGTAGGCACTGTTATATTCATTTGCTTTTATATTTTTACAAAAATTTTATATACATAATATTCATATTAGTTAAGCTGATACATTTAGCTCACAGCTAAGTGCATTTGCTTTTATGTTTTAAAAGATATGTAGCTATATCAATACATCAGTAAAAAATAAGAGAAAAACATTTTTCTTGTTTTTTCAGGTTGTTGTCGTCTACAATAAGCCTTGATTATTTTTTTTCGACATTGCATGCGTGAATGTAATCGCAAATATCGATCTGTGACTGTTGTCAGACTTCATACTAAACAATGTAACGAAATATATTTTTGTCTAATCCCGAGCAATATCCTAGCTTTAACGTTAAAAAAGTGCTTACAAAACATAAAGACTGCAGTCCAGCGCAAACGCTTCATCCGTGCGACACTTTCGAAATCCATAGCTGATACATTTTATATTTTTCTGTTATTGCTCGAAATTTAACAGAGAATTTTGATATTTAATAAGAAATTTCGCGGTATGCTCAATAAAATGGTATGCATACAATCTACTTTTGAGAATGTTTAACCCTTTAACGTTCATTGGTTTCTCAACGAAACCATAAAATTTTAATTCGGATATGCAACACTGACACCGGAATTTTTAACTAAAAATATCCATTTTATTATGTATGCGAAAAATCACGTTTTCATCTTTTCAAATATATTTGTTCACAATTACCGGTGTCATTCATTTATTTCAACATCTTAGCAATGAAAAAGCTTTGATCATTAAAAGGTTAACTCTTTCAGAGGCAAGGCATTTCTGCTCCAAAAATGTTCAAATAATTAATCCACAATCCAATTTTCGAACAAATTTATTTGTAAATAATTAAAAACTTTTCTTCACGTCTATAAGAGATCGAATTTGAATTAAAAATCTACTGGTTCAATATGGCAGTTTGAGCATTAAAATTAATAGACTGCAAATGGTGTCTCTGAAAGAGTTGATAGATTGGATATATATCCTTCTATTTGTTGATATGGTATTTAATATTCGCATTTAGCAAACAAGAAATCGATCTTTCTTTAAAACTTACACGTGTTATACTTAAAATTTTCATTCAGCATCCAAATCTTAAACTGTTTGCATAGCTGTCAATTTGTATATTCTATCTTAGTACAGTAAAACCTCTAAATAACGGACACCTAGGGAGCGCGGAAACTGTCCGCTATTTGGAAAAACTCAGGGATTAAAAAAAAAAAATAAGAAACACTTAATATTTTACCAATTGACTTTTATATGTCCTTAAATCTTTATTAAATGATTAATCAGAAATTAAAAAAAAGCACTAAAACTGAAACAAAATTTGTGCTTATCCATTATCCACTGTTTATTACATTCTTACGAAAAAAAATCAGTTCCAAATATATGCTTTTGCTTGTAATTGGTTTTTCAGTGTGAAGTTTTAACTCTGTCAGTAATCCTTTGAAATTCTAATCCTTCTGAATCATCATTATAGAGTTCCGAGGGGAAATTGCACTTTTCGACTTTTAAAAGCATAACATTTCAAATCTGCCATTGGGACATTTTAATGCTTCAGGGGTGGAGGAATGTCCCTCCCGGGCCACCTCCTGAATTTAACCCTGGACGTGCGAGAGGGGATTTTCCTCAGCCCACTACCTATATTTATCTGTGATCACAGAATTTGTTATAAATTGTTCTGATAAATTTATAGGATTTTCACTTTTTTTCCCTCGTTTAAAAGTAACTTTTTATTCTTTATTGCCCAAATTACTGTAAGCTATTTGGAATGTCCGTTATTCAGAGGTTAAACATACAAAACTTGAGGTTTTGGGAGTGGGGATTGGAAAACTGTCCGTTAAATAGAGGTGTCCGCTATTCGGGAGTGTCCGTTATGGAGGTTTTACTGTATTAATTTATAACCCTGCAATAATTATTTTTTATATATCTTGAATGCTCTCGGATTCATCTTTACTTTATTTTTCAAAATAGATATTTGGTTTTGAAGCGAAAGCGTAAAAAGCAAACAGTTTCTTTGTTCTTTTTTTTCTATAGCTTATCTAAAATAGAAATATTATGCATTGTAATTACGACATCAAACAGTTTCATGGCCGAAATTTAGCTATAAACAACTTTTTACCTCTTAATTTTCACGCCCATGACTTTTACAGACAGTGCAGGACTAGTTTTTAAAAATAAATTATGTTTATTTGAATTTCATAGTTTTTTTATTGTATAATTGGCTTTATTCGAGCACCCTTTATCTGGCAATAAGGCGAATATGTGAACTTAAAAAAAAGGTGGCAACAATCTGAATTTTTAAGAAAGAACCTACATTTATCGGGCGGGATAAAGACTTAGAACTACCGTGAGAGTCATTTTGACGGCTAACATATGAATATTTCGGTTCAAACCAGAAATTTCATTATCAATTAAGTTTAAAAAATATAATGAAGTAAAACATTCAATAATAAAGTTGAACTCTTTTTAATAAAAATTCTGCTCTGAAATATTTTTATAAAACTTGACTTAAATTCCTGTAGGTCTACTGTTAAGAGTTTTAGCCCTTTCCGGGACAGCCAAAGTCTGTTCGTAAAATGTTTTGACTATTGGGACCTGATAATCAGCGATGCAAGCTGCTACCAGTAAATTTAAATGTTTTTTAACTTGTTTAAACGTCTTATTCGACAAAATTACTTGATTAGCCATAATCAAACTGTGCAAACATCTTATTATCGCAGACTATCCATCATAATAAGATAAAAAATATCTCTTTGTTTTTACTGTTGTAAATTTACGAAGGTTGTATAAGTAATCTAAGCGATCACGCTACATTATCATTGCATTCTCTTGTCAATGTCAGTAAAAGAGGTTGTAATACCGCCAGGGCAAACTCACTACAGTAAAAACTAATAAAAAAATTTCCCTTTGAAAATTGCTATTTTATGTTGTTTTATATTACCGTAATTTCCGGCGTATAATCCGCAGATCAAACAATTCTTTTTGGACCCAGAAATAATGTTTAGTGACTGTACACAAATATTTAGGGCGATCTAAATCATCCCATTTCTTTTTTTAAATTTTCTAGGTCGAAAAATGATTGTTTGATCCGCGGATTATACGCCGAAAATTAAGGTAAATTCTTTCAGAAATATCTCTTTTAAATCTCCATAGACTAGCCAAACTCTTTTAACCCTTAAATGCATATTGTATCATTTTCGATACATAAGTGTTCCCGATTTATTGGGGGTTTTATTCACATATTCCGTATTCTCACCAGAAATTTAAAAGAGCAATTTTCACTTTACTTAATGACAGACCGTTCGTAATTAAATAAAGAAAAATTTACTATTTAGATTTTCAGGTATAAATTCTGATTCTTTGAATTGCACATTTTTTAGAACGCGTTCTATCCTGAGTATTTAAGGGTTAAATCTCTTTAGACTGATCTCCATAGATAGAAGCTAAATGTGACGGTTTTCTTAGTCAGATAGTCCGATTTCGCACCAGAAAGTTTACAAATAATCAATCCGTGAATAAAATAATTACAAATTACTATTCAAAATTTTCTGGTGTGAATTCAGAATCTCTAAATTAAAAATAAGCCTGGTTTGACAAGAATGGTTGACTGACACATATTTTTCGTTCATTTTCTTTAACCTTTTCAAAAGCAGTAGTATGTTTGTGAAACCATTTTAATTTCCAAATGTTACAATGATACCAGAATTTTGTGTATAAAATTTGCCTTTTATTATATGCATTCAGACTTGGTTAACACGAACACGCTAACGCGAATTACTTTTAGCACGAACTGTTTCCGATTGCTCGGTCCAGTTGTATATAACCACAGCTGCCAACTTATACGCATTTTTGCTACCACTAAAATTGTACAGAGATTTTCCATTTGTTTAATCATAAGATTTCGATTATTATAAAATTTTTGTGGTAGTAAAAATGCGTAAAAGTTGGCAGCTATGATATAATGTATTTAACTTCGGGCAGCACGAACTACTTTTAACCCCTTAACGGGTTTTCCCGAACGCCGTTCTGGCAAGACGGATTTGCTTATTTCATCATTTAAAGCTTTTTGACACCACTATTATTTTTAGAAAATTTTCATACAATTGAAAAGCGGAAATGTTTAGACTAAATTTTATGAATATTTTATTTAAATAATAGTGGTGTGAATCCGCTATTTTCAATTTATTGAACGGAAAAGAATTAAACAGTTAAGGGGTTAACATGAAAAAAAAACGTTCCCCTTGAGTGTTTGCATTAACCCTTTCCGGCACACTGTGCCCGGTCTGGGATACCTAATTTTAATTCCAAACTTGCAAACGGCACCAGTAATATGTTACTGAAATTTTGCTTTTACAATAAAAGCTTAAATTAAGTATTTCAAAGTATCTAAGAAATGCGTTTGTGAATTCCGGTGCCAGTCGAAAATTTCGCATTTTATTACAGATTTTGCCCGTGCCGGAAAGGGTTAACGAGGCTTGGTTGTATAGGAAATGCAGCATTTTTTGTATATTTGAAAAGAATGTTTGGAATGTGTTAAAAAAATGTTAGTAAAAAAATGTTTCCCGTATCTCTCGTTCATTTCAACATTTTAGAAATTGAAGCGCTTTGCCTCTGCAAGCAATAACCCTTTCAGGGGTAAGCAATTGTGTTTCTGTAATGTTGAATTCTAACCGATAATTTCAAAGCTTTTTTTTTCTTTTTTTTCTTTTTTCTTTTTCTTTTTTTTTCAGAATAAAGAAAAAACATTTTTCAACCTTTTTTTCCCCATCAAAGTTATAAAAGTAAAATTTTATTAGATTTTCTTGCACTAGTCTAGATTAAATTAGTCTTTTAATTCCTCGGGGACGAGCGACCGGTACACGTGCCGCATAAAGTGCTCAGAATCTTTGATTTTTCTCACCTGTGAAATGTTATTGTAAATTTTGCCTTATTTAATCCGAACATTTTTGCGATTCAGTAAGACAAAAAGTTTTCTTTTAAAAATCTTTGACAAAAGATTAAACATCCTGTTAAAGACGCCCGTCCCGAAAGAGTTAAATCGTGAGGGGCGGTGAGATATATTATATCCTACCTAATTTTAATTCAGATCCGCACCAGAGAGTTTTTATTGATTTTGCTTTTAAAACTTTGTTGGGAAAAAATTGGAAAATTGCTTTTCAATATTTTGAAAAAAAAAATTATTTTCGGTGACAATTTAACATTACGGGAACGCTGTTACTTGCCCCTCAAAAGGTTAAGTGGACAAACCTATAAAGGATGTGGTAAAATTCGTGAAATCAATCACTTGTGGGGAATTCCGTGGGGTTTTGTAGTGTAAGTCACATAGCTGACAATTTCTATACTTATTGGCTACCATTATTTCCGAAAAGATTGCTTCGCCTTCAATGAGATATCTCCGATAAAATAAGTTGGATTTTTCCGTTCTAAAATACTGGTAGTCATAAATCGTAGCATGTTATTTACTCTACAAGTACTCATGGAACTAGCCATGTATGTTTTGTTATTTCTTTTGTTTTGTTTTATTTTCTTAATGAATTGTTGCTAATGTTTACTTTCCTTTTTCAGAGGTTTGCTTGTTCACCCACCACAATAATCCAAAATGCCTGAACAAGTAGAAGAAAATGGAATGGGCGGGAAGTCGGAACTGGAGATACTCCAGTTCAAGTCCAATCAAGTGACCGATGAGGTAAGATTCATTAAAAATACTAAAATATAGCTTTAAATAATACTTTTTTCTCTATTCTTTTCTTTCCTCGATATGAAATTAACCAAGTTGTGAAAGGTTCGTGATTTTTAGCCCGTTTTGCCATAAATTTGATTAACCCTTAAATGCATATTGCATTATTTTCGATACCATAAGTGTTCCCGATTTATTGGGGGTTTTATTCACAAATTCCGTATTCTCACCAGAAATTTAAAAGAACAATTTTCACTTTATTTAATGGCAGACCATTCGTAATTAAATAAAGAAAAATTTACTATTTAGATTTTTCTGGTATGTATTCTGATTCTTTGAATTGCGCATTTTTTTGGAACGCGTTCTATCCTATGCATTTAAGGGTTAACCTTTTAGAAGACGGTGGTTCGATTTTTTGGCCACTTAATTTTATATTTAAATGCCAAGTCGGTACCAGAACTTTTGAATTAAATTTTTCCCGAGCTTTACTAAACAAGCCAACAACAAAGAGGCTGTTCACTCATGCATGAGGAGCATTTCCTTCTGATAGAGCAACTGATACTTGCTTTTTTAAAAGGTCATCGATATTCCGGTGGTTAATAGGAAACTTTTGAAGTACAGTTACTTCCATTTGTAAAATTGCTAAGAGGGGGATAACTAGCGTCTCTTTCCCGCACTATTCCCTACGGGAACCACGGAAAGAGGGAAAGTCCATTTCAAGTGCAGGTGGGAAGGGTAGACAGCGGAACTTTGCGAAAAGGATGACAACATTATATTTGCACAGCTCCTTACCAAACACAGCTCAGAATTTTAAAATGCTTTTGTATTAATTGACAGCGTTTTACTAAAGGCTGAATATACATGAGAAACTATCTGAAAGTAGAGTGGGAAGACCAAATTACAGGTTTTTTTAATTAAAGCACATGAGTACCTGAAAATAATTTAATTTAAATGAGGAGCTATTAGTCCAAGTGATATAATTTTTAATATTAGATTTTATTTAGGTACTGTACTAGGAGGAACTAGTACCTTAAAATAAATAAAGTATTCAATTGAATTTTGAAGTGAAACTGCAGAAGGGGAGAGGAGGACGAGAAAAAAAAAACATATAACATAATAATCATTGTACTTCTTATACCAAATTTCATTTACATATGGTGTAAGCTATGTAGAAATACTCATAGTATTTTCAGCATTTCAAAGACCTTTAAAAGTATGCTAGCACACAAAATTTGATTAATAATAGTATTAAAATCATTAATAAATAAATAAAATAGCTATTTATATTCAGAAAAATCACATTAATCTGTGAAATGAATAATTTTTTGGAATATTACAATCAAAAATAGCTAATAATTATTTATTTTCTTTAAAAGCATGTTTTAAAATCAGCCTTTAACACTTTAATAAATGCTTATTATTAAGCATATACCTAATTAGGATCTTAATGAAATGAATCACAGTTAGTAAGCAGTAATATTTTACCAATCATATATTTTTAATATGACATTTTAAAATTTATTATAACATGAACGATACTAACATTTAACCATTCCTTTCCTACAAACAAATAAAATAATGGAGCAACTCTATATACATTGATCAGAAAAATGCAAAAATAAAATACAAGAGAACATAAAATTTAAAAAGATGGGATACTGATTTTATTGGCTAGCCTTTATATGTAAATAAATGTTTAATGTGCATTTTTTAAACACTTATAAATTATGTTTTCTACATTGAAATAGTCGTCTAAAGACGTTATGCAATATTTTAAGAAGTTGGCCATT
Source organism: Maratus speculifer (assembly GCA_964019185.1). Taxonomy (NCBI): domain Eukaryota; kingdom Metazoa; phylum Arthropoda; class Arachnida; order Araneae; family Salticidae; genus Maratus; species Maratus speculifer. Next base: position 229,825,195 of record OZ025300.1, read on the forward strand.
ACAACAAAATGAGATCAGTAAATCCGAATCTGAAGCTGAACTAAACAATGATGACGCAAATATCACGTGATTTACGAACGGAGGAAGTCAAGTTACTCTGCTCTTCCACCCTTTCCACCTGCACTTGAAATGGACTTTTCCTCTTTCCGTGGTTCTCATAGGGAATAGTGCGGGAAAGAGACGCTAGTGAGGGGGATAAAGGTATGCACCAGCAAGTCAGCTGTCAACTCTACAATGCAGTGGTTTAGATATAACCAAGTAACTGTTATAAACTGGCCAGCCCTAAGATCTGATCTGAACCCAATAAAGAACCCCTGGGGGAAATTAGTAAGAGACCAATACCAGGGGGCGCACAGTTCTGGGAAATTTTTGGGACAAATATTGATATTTCTTTAAAAAAAGAAAAAAAAACTTTTTTTTAGTATTTCTGATAGAAATTTTGTAGTGATTAGAAAAAATGGCTTAGAATTTGAATTTTAAAGGGAAAAACATAAATTATCTATATATTTTTTGGGACAGAAAAATTTAAGTTTTAATTTTTCTCACAAAGTGTGTCATTGTTTAATAATATTTTTGTATTGTATTATTATTGTCTTGATATTAGTTAGAATTATAAATTGGTTTTAATTTTTCTCACAAAGTCTGCAATTGCTTAATAATATTTCTGCATTGTATTATTATTGTCTTGATATTAGTTATAATTATAAATTGATTTTAAATTTTTTCTCTTGTTTTTCAATTGTAAAATGAAAAAAATCCCGTTGTCTATGAATTTTTGGAACACACTGTGGGAGAAATTTGCCTCTGGCATGATTAAAACTTAATTATATCTTTCATGCAGAGTTACAAAAGTAGAGTTGCACATTGCAAAATCTCATACTTTATAGAATTTATTGAAGATCCGCATAAATACTCATCACATATTCTTGTACCGTGTTTCCATTATAAATATATGATTTGTTTATTACATTTTTATTTAAAAAATGCTTTTCGAAATAAAATAAAATCAGCCTGTTTTACCCCGAGAGCGTGGTAAGATTGAGCAGATATGTTAATATTGCAGGAATTAAAAGAGTTAAGATTTTTCTTTAAAAGGATGGAAAATTTGTTTTATAACATTAAGGAGCTTAATTAACCGTGTTTAATATTAGTTCTAGTATTTTAATATTTAAAGAAAAAGTAGTTATCCTTATTACAAAGTTAGAAATTAAAAAAAATAAAGTTACATTTTAAACAACTTTAGAAAAATTATTACTCTGGATCTTGAAGGTTTGGTTGTCTTTTTTTTCAGCTTACAGGCTCTTCGAACATTTTCTCCCAACATCCAGTTTTATCCGACATGGGATATTCGATCTTCCCACAAGAGAATTAAATTTGGTAAACAAACTCTAAAAATGCAACAGTAAATTCTAGCAATCTTTTTATTGTGGGGTTGTTTTTTTAAATATACTATATAAGATAATTTTAAGTTTTTCAATAACTTTAAAAGCATTTAAATTTAAGAATTTTGGAGACTAGCAAATATTAAAGCAATACATATATAAAATAAATTTTCCAACACAGAAACTACATAAATGTCGGTACGGTGATATTGTAATAGTCGCTTCTTCTGTCTTAAAACTTTTTAACCATTATCTGATATAAAGTGCTCAAATGGAATCAAGAGGGAGATATGCATTTTCAATGGATCATATGGTTTACCCATAGCTGCAAACTTTTACGCATTTTTCCTACCATAAAAATTTTATAGTAAATATTGTCTTGTTTAATCGTCGAAATCTTATGATTAAACAATGAAAATCTCTGCGCAAGTTTAGTGGTAGCAAAAATACGTAAAAGTTGGCAGCTATGGTTTACCTTATTTTAAATCATGTAATCTTTTCATACACTTTACACCAGAAACGGAACGATGTCAATACGCCTTGGATTTAGCCTTCTGTCATTACGTGCAACATGATTATTGATGCTTGAGTTCTTTCATAAAAGATTCACTAATTTTATAAGTAAATAACTCATTAATCCTAGTAATTATATGAAGTGAGTGAAATGCCTGTTAGGGAGCTCTTAAATTACATACAATTGACTACACTTGATATATATACAAGTGTATTATATACAATTACATTATATACAATTGATTGTTGTCTTAGAGTGTAAAAATGTTAAAATAAACTTCAAAATTTAAAACTACAAACATTTACCGTATTTACTCGGGTATAGGGCGCACGCGTGTATAAGGCGCACGCGTGTATAAGGCCTACTTACAAGTTAGTCCCCTACTTTACAAGTAATAATGGCGATTTCTTAAAATCTCGTATATAAGGAGCATCATAAATTTCATACGCTAATGAAGAATGACCAAATGAATTTCAGTAAAAAAAAAGTCGAAACAAACATTACACCAGACCAGAAAACAAGACGAAAATGCATTTTTAGACTTCGGGTTGTAAGAGAATGACGGGAAATAGGAATGAGTGACGGTAAAGGGAATTGCTAATTAACGTTTAGATAATGTCATTAGCTTTGTTGTATAAAAAACTGCAAGATAATGAAATAAATATGCAGTAATACTTCAATTAAGTAACATTTTCCGAGTTTTAATATCTTCTTTGAATAATTTCTTGTTTCATATGTATAACGTTCGACTACATCCAACAGTAAAAAATTATTCCGTGTATAAGGCGCACCTAGGAGTTTTGCCCTAATTTTTTGGAAAAAAGTGCGCCTTATACACGAGTAAATACGGTATTTCGTTTTATATAACATTTATTGTTCATTTAGAAATAAAGTGGACATTGAGACAGTTTGACATCCATTTTTATTCTGAAATTCCGAGCTCACATTGGAAACTACTAAAAAAAGAATTCTTACTTTAAGTAATTACGAAATGGCTGTCGTTTATTAAATAAGAAAACACTGTTATATTTTCTTTTATGAATTGAGAATTTCTGAATGAAAATAAAGGTCAATCTGGCAACCATGCAGTTATGCCTTTGACATACAGGGTGGTTAGTTATTAACGTCAGGTGTTCAAAGCCCTATAGCGAGTAAAGTTTTGGTCAAAACATCAACAAATTTGATCAGCATACATAGTAGACCATGGGATTTCGAATTATTAAAAAAAATCTAAATAAAAAGTTTTAAAAATCGCCACTAGGGGCAATTTTAGCGTTGTTTACCTACTAAAATGCATTAATTTGCATAAAATCAGTTGTGTATAGCAATCATGAGTATAAAAGGAAAGGCTGGGAGAGTTCTCATCATTATCAACTCTCACCATACTTTACTAGTCAAGCTGTGTTATCAGCAGAACGAGAATTGCAATGATGCTCGTCCTGAATTTCACCGATTACAGAATTTGCCAAAAGAGCCGATGAGCATAACAAATTTACAAAAGATGATTCATCTATTTGAAACTATGCGACAACAAGGCCTAGGACGCAAAGTGATTAGCCAATAACAAGTTGACGAAGTTGTAACTGCTATTGTCGAACGAGAGATGAAAAATGTGCAGGTACCATCAGCGCTCGGGCAGTATTCCAGCAGTATAAAATTGATCTGTACTGTATTTTTTGCCATTTAATCATTCAACATTTACACTAATACACTTTTGGTGCGCCAAAATTGCTGATTTTATGCAAATTAAATGCATTTTAGTCGCATTTTAGCTAAAATTGCTCCTAGTGGCGATTTTTTAAACTTTTTATTTTCTTTATTTTTTTTTTAAGAATTCGAAATCCCATGGTCTACTATGTATGCTGATCAAATTTGGTTATGTTTCGCCCAAAACTTTACTAGCTAGAGGGCTCTGAACACCTGACGTTAATAACTAACCACCCTGTACTTGCCAACTTCCATAAAATGTCAGTTAATTTAAATCTGTTTCGAATCAGAGAATTTTTTGATTAGATTATTTTAAACAAGTTCCACGTGAAACGGGAAACAAAATAACTAATGAAATATCTCAAGTATTTTCAGGTAAGAAACCTGTTTAACCTAGTTTAAATTAATTCACATTATATGGAATTAAGCAAGTATGATCTTTAGTGCAATTTTGCACCTTAATTTCATCATCCTTGCATTTTGAAACATCGTTGCGCCATCTGTTGATGAAATTTTGAATTGTTTTTAAGTTGATGCGTACAAAACTTAAGAGCTACCTGAATAAATATTTCACACATTTCATCTCTATATTTTTTTATAGTTAATCAAATATTGAATTTAAAATCAGGGAGACTTTTATGAAACACCTAACAGATGCTATGCCATTATCCTTTTGGATTTTTCACAATTACTGTGATAGTTATCGATACATAATATGATAAAACCGATCTTAGAAACCAATTTGCGCAAGTCTGTCAGCTAGATGGAGGAGCTTCTACAATGTTTAACCTATAACAGACGATAGCTTTTAATAAATAATTCTATTTTTACATTCTATTTGCTCCATTGTATACTAAAAGTATTTTTTAATTAATTCATCATGCTAATTTTGTTACAATAAATGCTAATTTTGTTAAAATTACTTGAAACAATGTGGTGCCAAGCGATAAATTTATTTAAGGGTGCAGGTGCCGTTTATCCCCTTGGGGACGAGCGACACGTATAAAAAGCTTAAAAATCATCGTTTATCCCCACCAGTAAAATTATACTGTAAAATTTGCCTTATTTAATCGGAGCATTTTCTCGATTCAATAAGCCACAAATTTCTGTTTTCTAAAACCGGTGACAAAACATTAAAAATTTCGTAAAAGGCTCCCATCGCGATGGTGTTATACGACGCTATTGGTTCATTAAAACTCCCTGAGGGGCTAGCAATAAAGTTTCTATTATATTGAATTTTCACGGAAAAATCCACAATTTTTGCTTTAAAATAATGATAAGCAAGTTTTTCGACATTTAGGCGCCAAAGTTAAAATACAGAATATAATTAAAAGTTTCTGGTGCGAATTTTTAAATTAGATGAGATAAGATATATCCCACCACCCCTCACGGGGTTAATCCTTTCCGGCACGGGCGAATTATGTTAGTAAAATGAGAAATTATCAACTGTCACCGGAATTTACAAACGACTTTTTTAGAAATTAAGAATCCCTTAATTTAAGATTTCATTGTAAAAGCAAAATTTTATTAAAATATTATTGGTGCCTTTTGCAAGTTTGGAATTAAAATTAAGTATCCCGGACTGTGCACAGCATTCCAAAAAGGGTTGAGGATTAAAAGCCAGATTACACAAAAACATGTAGTTGGTAATGTATAAAATAAGACCATTTGACATTAATAAGGCAAATATTAATTTGTGTTTTTCTTTTTCTATTTCAGTCACTTGAATCCACCAGAAGAATGATGGCCTTATGCGACGAGGTAAGATTTTCTTTTTCTAAAATTCTGACCATATTACTGTGTATAATTATTTAGATAGACTCAATACTAATGCCTGATGAAACTTTTTTATAAGTAGCCTTTTCCTCTTACAGAGTAAAGAGGCTGGCATTCGAACACTCGTCGCCCTTGATGATCAAGGAGGTAAATATGTTTTTTATGTCCTTAAAAAACGAGTTTTAAAAAGGTTCAACATTTTAATGTCTATATTTTAAACAAAAGTATTTAAAAAATTCAACAAAAGTTATTTACTCATTAAGGAAGTTTTATAATATTTAGATGTTAAGTAGTAATTATAGAAAAAAAAAGAAAAGGGAAGGGGGAGTTGTTTGGGAAAAGCAAAACTTCGATACTTTGAACGGCTTAAATGTCAGAATATGAGCGAAAACAAAACTTGTTTTAAGAAGAACGCTTTTAAAATTTTGATCTGAAAGAGTTCTGTTTATACATCGATTCGTTAAACTGGTATTATTTAAATATTGAGCGGACAACAAAATGGTTTTGAGGTCATATTCTGGATACTTTAATGACAAAGTTTTGAAAAAATAGAAAGCTTACCGAGAGAACTTACCCTTAAATTAAATTATGAGGGGGGGAGGGGGATTTCATCTAATGATGGGCAGAATGAATGATTATACTATTCCAATTAACCCATTCGTGCCCAGCATCTTTTGCGTGAATTTTATTTGGTTGGCACCACTATGTTTAGAAGATTTAAGTTTAGTTCATTAATCACGAAAATGCATCGTTTAAATAAAATAATTACCGCTATTCTTTTTTACCGGTGTCAAAAACAGTGCTGAATGCACCTCTCGAAGGGTCCCTAAAAACGGACGCTAGGCACTAATGGATTTATCATTCGGGTTTCCTCGAAAGAAAATGGGAATCTTTGTTTTTTTTAAATTAACTTCTACCGGAAATTTTCTATCTAAAAAGCGATTTCTTATTTTGATTGTAATCAATTTATGAACCTCATTAAACTAATTTCATTTTTAAAGATTCTGTAGATAATTGATTCTGAAGGTTGCAGAGGCAGAAAACTAACCTTTTGATTCTTTTTTTTTTTTTGTGCAAAATTTCTGATAAGAATTGATTTGAAACGTTACAAATGCTGACAAATAACCTTTTGACTCTTTTCTTTTTACAAAATTTCTGATAATAGATTTAAAATATGACAAAGGCTTATAACTATCCTTTTGATTCTTTTCTTTTTACAAAATTTCTTATGAGAGTTAATTAAAAATATACATAAAAGTTCAAAGCAGTGTTTTTGCGCATGTCCGAATAATTCATTCAACATTACAATCATTCATTCAGGTCATCACATCTTATATCCTTTTACACTGTGCCACGGGTGACTATTTTTTAATTCTTCCTCCCACCACTTTCTCAAAACAAAAATTATTGACATACAATTCAAATTCAAAAAAACTGTTGCTAAAGAAAAGTATTAAAAGTTTTATTTTTAAAAAATAGTGATGTGAACAGAGTAGAAAAATCGCCCGTGGCAGCTCTGCTGTGCTCTCTCTAACTGTGTTCGTTAAGTTTAGTGATGCTTCGATTCATTAAAGTAGCAACATTTTCACATTAAAATATACGTAGTTACACATTTATGAATAGTATAATAAAGTTAATGTGGATAACCATTTTTTTCTTAACATACCTGATAATTTTTATGTTTCAATTTTAAAGTAATTTTTGCTTTATTAACTCGCGAATTTCACCAATGAAAAAAATACTATTATTAAAATCCTAATGATAATGTAAAAGCATAAAAGTTGGACGCTATATATATTTCCTAATTTAGAAAAAGACAAACTTATAAAAAGCCTTAAAAATCAAGCTCTGTTGGGAAAAATATATTTATAAAAACAAAGTATACATATCTTGGGAAAACTCATGATTTTACTCAAGGATATTTTTAAGTGTTCTATCTGGAATGCGATTATACTTAATGATGAATTGTGAGAATTTTTATAACCGCAGTTTCATATTAACATCGTAAAATATGTAACTCTAAAAAAGTATTTTAACCCTTATCGATCATATGTCATGCGATGTCACTTCCCATCTGACATCGAGACTTGCATCTTTTCAAAGTTTTATTCTTTTGCACTTCATTTTCTAACAGACTTCTACTTCAGTTATGAAATGTGCAAGACAAAAGAGCTTCAAAATTTATTTCAAAAATATAGTGGTTTGAACAAAATATAAAAATAAAATCTTGTATTAAAACTAGCGACCGATAAGGGTTGAGCAGCAAAATTACATTTTGGCATTCGAAATTGTTATTTTGATAGATGATAGAATGTTTCTGAGATGGAACTGCCTCAAACTGTAAAATATATTTTTTAAGAAATTTCTTAACTCAATTTTTGTTCTGATCTCTCAACAGGGGGCGTTGCCATGCTTTGCTTTTTCAGATGAACATTATAGCTGTGCGTCTGTTTCTATTTGGCGGAAATACATCATATTTCACATTTTCGATTAATAATTAAAAGTATATGAGTTGTTTTTCTTTTCAAATTAAATACCTAACAGGAGGCAATTTTGCGCAGTGCCTTCTTTGATTCACTAATCACTGTAACTCCGTGTTAAATTTAAAAAAAAAATTGCACTGTACTTCCAATTCATAATTGCCGGTATGTAGCTGTGCTATTAATTAAGAGCCTTTTGTGATAGCTACAGCATACATACATGCTAACCTCCCCTTTTCCTTAAAATGTGGTTTGTTTTAACCCAGGATAAAAATGAATTAAACCAGAAAATTTTTATAAGTTTGTAATTTTTCAATTTCTTGTAATAGATTTAAATTTATAGTCTGAATTCTTCCTATCATGACTCTGCCTCTCAGGTCTTTGGTTTCATATGCAAGTCAAAGCGGCTATACTTACAGCATGCCCAGTACTTGTTCAATTCGTTAGTATGGTCTAGTGTCAAACTCCTCTCCTGCGGCCGGTTATGAAAACCAAAGATATGGATGCGCACTGCATGTAAATTTTATTCGCATACATCAGTGTCGCTCTCTTATATGGTGAGCTGACAATAAAGAAGGTCGTTGCAAAAAAATAAATTAATTAAAATAGTAAATAAATAAATAAAAATAAACTATTAGTAAATTATCGGTCGTTTAACCTTCCTACCCTGCTGAAATTTGACTCAAATTTGATTAAAATATTTCACACCAGAATTTTTATTTAAATCCATTTAACATACTTATTTAATCTTTGTGTTATTTATATAATTTACTTTATGAAAAATTTTCTGGTTTGAATCGAATGAAACGCATTATAGGACTGGGTCGATTAGACCCATTCAGCGTAGGAAGGTTAAGTCCACAATTTCCCCCGGTTTTTATAGTAATGTGCGTTTGTAAACACGATTCTACACTTAGTGAGATGTGGCCGTTTCGATTCATATTTTTCAGTTTAACTTTGTGATTTTTCTGGTTTAGTTCTTTTGCATCATACAGAAAGACAATCAGTCGTCTAAGGCCGCTATTTGCAAAATACAAAAGTTCTTCCATTCATCAGCTCCGGCTTAAAGTATAACGGCTTTAATCCAAGTCTAACGGAAAACCTGCCTAAAATTCGTAGCAAAAATTTAAGAACTATCAGAAATTGTTGCAGATGACTCCACAACTTTTAAACATTTGCTCCTTTTAATCAACAAGTAAAAAACATTTTTTTCTTTTACAAAAATATCTATGACATTCACAATGAGTTTATTGCTTACACTGTCGGACAACGAAGTCTCCGAATCCAATAATAAGAAAGTGCTGCGCTATTTAACAGTCATTGAAGATAGCATCTGATTTCTTTCTGTTAATTTTATTTTTATTTTTTCTCCTTTTCAAAACCAGTATTTTATAAGCGATTCCTTTGACTTCTTTAACACTACAACGTCCGGAAATTTTAACCAATCCATAGCTGCCAACATCATCCACTTTTTCGTACCACAAAAATTTACAGTAAAGTTTACCAGTTTAAATCGCCATGATCTGCCAATTAAATAACAGAAAAAATCTATTATTTATTTATTTATTTATTTTTTTTTTTGGTTCAAAAAATCGAAATATGCTGGCAGCGATGCCAACTATAATAAAAAATATACTAATACTAGAATGTTTATTTAAATCAATTTCATTTATTTAATGAATCGAATTTTCTCCAGTAACAATTTAACTAATTAAAAAAAAATCTGATTTGAATCGACATTTTGTTATTTGTTCGGTGTTAAATGGACACCAGCCGGATATTCTAGTGTTAATCTCAGAAAAATAAATCTGAAGAAACAATTAAAAATTATTACTGCCAAAATTTAAGGGACCATACACACGCTGAAAAAAATTCGTCTTCGGTAGTCATCATTTTTATACCTACTGGCCTTTTATTCAAGGTGCAATGCTACGGGTTCCCAAATTTTATAAATGAAACTTCACTTGGATTTGGCGTAAAGAGTGCATCCAAGAAATAACTAATTTTATTTCAAATTTATTTAATTTTATTTGATAAGGAATTTTTCTGGTTTGAAACATGATTAACCTGGGTCAAATTAACCCACATTTTACGGAAAACTACTGGGAGGTTAACAGGTAGGCAGCATACTAATTTTATCAAATCTTATTAATTTTCCTCAGAACAACTTGATCGGATTGAAGAAGATATGGACAAAATTAATGCCGACATGAAAGAAGCCGAGAAAAACTTGGAAGGAATGGAAAAATGTTGCGGTATCTGCGTCTGTCCTTGCAACAAGTGAGTATTTTTTCATAGCAATTCCTATTTACATTTTTGAGATTTTTTTTATGTTTTGAACAATAAGGCACGTACTCAGCAGCTCAAATAATGTTTTATTTAGCTAGGCCTCAGACTGGTCAATTTTTCAGCCACCACTAATTTTATAAAATTATCTTTACGGCACATTACTACAAGGTGTTTGCGTTTTACCGGCCAATTATGTATATATAGGCCCGAAGGGAGGGATGCCCTCCGTGAGGGCCTTTTTAACCCTTTCCGGCACCCTGTGCCCGGTCTGGGATACCTAATTTTAATTCCAAACTTACAAACGGCACCAGTAATATTTTAGTAAAATTTTGCTCTTACAGTAAAGGCGTAAAATAAGGAATACAAGATATTTAAAAAATTCATTTCTGAATTCCGGTGTCAGCCAATTATTTCTATTTTATTAACAGTTTTTGCCCGTGCCGGAAAGGGTTAAGGGAACCTAACCCGTATTTACGCAAAAAAATACAAGGTTCGAAGAAAACCAGGAAAACTCCGATTAGGCCTGCGTGAGCAATTGGGTTCGAATCCAGCACCTCTCGTCTACCAGTTTCGAGAGCAGAACCTCTTGGCCACTGGTGGGGCCTATTACTACAAGAATTGCTATAAAAATCACAAAAATCCACACGGAGTGGCTCCTATGACTAGGGGTACAAAAATTTATGTGGCAGCGGGCAGTTTTTCGCCACTAGATTTTTTCACTCCTGCCTATGACGTTTCAAAAATAAATGTTAAACGAAAATTTTTACAAGAAAATTGTGGTGATAAAAGTTTTGATTTTTTCTCTCTATAAAAGAGACCTGCTTTAGCACATGTAAAACAAAGCAATTCCATTGCTAAAATGTTAAAATTAATAAATGACCCGGAATTTGAAATATATATATATATATATATATATATATTTGTATATAAGAAAAAACTATATTTCCCATACATAAAAAACTGAAAACATTTTTACCAAAAGTCAGGTGCCATTGTGGCATTTGGAAATTAATATTAAGTTGTTTCATAAATATGCCACCGCCCCTCAAGTAGTTAACCAATGGAGTTATGGATAAAGATGATAAGACACATACTATAGAGTCCACCTATTGGCGAAATTTTAAAATGGAGGGCCAAAATCACATTACGATGAAATCCGAACACCTCATTGATCATTGAGTTGCGTCCTTTTCAGACAACAATCTCTTAGCGGTAGGTAGGTGAAATGTAGCAAATTTGAGGTAAATCTTAACTGTTTTCATTTATAATCTAAATTTTTCACTCTCATTTTATGAAATGTCATCAAAATACCTTAATTGAGTTAATTTTGATGGTTTATCGTAAATAAGAACAGACGGTAACAATCGCTTCAAAATTACTTTACGCTTCACTCTTTTTCAAATGGAGAAACATGCTCATGATTTCCCCCTTACCACATGACCAATGAGGTGGCTGGATTTTATTTTACTGTGATTTTGGCCCTCCATTTTAGAATTTCGCCACCTATTGCGAGTGAAGTAACTGAGGAAATTGTCAAAATATGGCGACAGATTTTATACATCTGATCAACAGTCTCTGATAACCTCCGAAACAAGCTTCCAACAAAAAATTTTGAACTGAATATTTCGCCTTATTTTAGGGACGTATTCATACAAAATCACTTTCACAAATGAGATAAAAATTTCTATTCGTTTTTACTGGTGGCATTTGACCCAGATGTTGTGATCTTTTTCAAAGACATTTACAGGAAGTTATTTAGATTTTCACAAATGGTAAAAACGCAGGGATTGACTACTGCTAAAATAAACTTCCACCAGTCAAAATAAATATGTGTTTTTGTCCATTATTATGGCTGAAGTTCAGCATTAACAAGGCATTTAAGTATGAAGAAAATTTCTATTCAAATTTTTAGGTGGAAGTTTGCCTCCGCGATAATGAACCACGCAAAACCGATTAAAAATGAAGCTTCATTATTTTGAGGTTATGTCAATGCCCATTTATTCATAGTTCCATGCTTTAGCTCATTCTTATCTGAAGCATGCATTTCAGAAAACTATTTGTACTGATTAAAAAATTGCATAGAGAAGGTTTTTGCATTGCAGATTGGTTTTTGCAGATTGCATTTTTTTCTGAGAAATACGAGTCTCTTTAAACATTTTGTAAATCATGCAAAAAAAAGAAAAAAAGAAAAGAAAGAAAAGAAAAGAAAGAAAGAAAAGAAAAGAAAGAAAGAAAAGAAAAAAAAAGAAAGAAACGATAAACATTTTGATAAAGTTTAATATATTTCGATAAATTATAGCAAAGTTTTCGATAAATTTTGAAACTATTAAAATTATTTCAATAGAAATTATTCAAGGACGGATACCCAAACTGATTTTTTTTCTTTAATCAAATTGAGCGCCCATTTAAACAATTTTTAGAGAGAAAAATTCGTGTGATAGCCATAATTGATTAACGAATTGACATTTATAAATGCCATTATTAACATGGTATAAATAATTACTTTGTAATTATTTATACCATGTAATGCGAAAACCAATGAAATTCAAAAGCAATTATACAACAAATGATGATATATTTTTGATTGTTAAATCTTACATGTAAAATTTGTTATCACTATTCAAAATAGCTGCATCACCGAAAAAAATAATCGTATTGTGTGTTGGAAAAACGCGAACACTTCGCCGGTAACTGTTATTCAGTGATATCTCCTGAACATTTTTTAAATAAATCTCTCACCGACATAACATCATAAGGTGGGTAAAGCTGTTTGTCGAGGTAGTTATATTAGAGCTAAAGCAAATGACAATTTGTTTGTAACATTATCTTTTAATTACCTTGTGTATTAGCAATTTAAAAATAGTCTTATTCGAAATTTCAAAATTCATATTCTTTTACAGCCAGGGTGAAGGTTTTCAAGCTCAATATACCACTATTTCTATACGATTGATTTTGTAAAATTTACATTCAGAATTCTTTCTATTTAACCCCTTGAGGGGCAAAGCACTTCTGTTCCTAAAATGTTCAAATGATTGATTGACACTGGGATTCACAAACAAATTTATATGATAGAAAGTAAAAGCTGTTTTTCGAGTACATTTTAAAAAGCAAATCTTAATACTAAAATTCCGGTGCCAATGTGGCATAAGGGAATTAAAATTAAGTGGTATATATAATATACCGGTGCCCTTCAAGGGGTTAACCCCTTCGCGTCGCGAACCATTAACGGAATTTTTAATGGTTTGTCACCGGTTTTAGAAACAGAAATTTATATTTTATTAAGGCCCCACAATAGTCACTGAAAAAGACCCGGATGATAATGTGAAGTCTATGGGCGCATTCTTTTCAAATATCTCGCTCAAATTTTAATATTTTTACATGATTGTTTTTGCACAGGATAGCTAAGGACGATCTACAATCGGCCTAGTTTTTACTTTTTCGATTTTGCTTATATATTTTCTATATGATAGTTTCAATTTCAGAACCGGTTTAATCCGATTTTGAAAATTAAAATGGTTTTTTTTTTTTTAATCTGAAATTAAAATTGAAAAAAATTAAAAATTAGTCCGGTTGTGGATCGTTCTCTGCTAACCTATGCAAAAAAAATCATGTAAAAATATTAAAACTTGAGCGAGATATTTGAAAAGAACGCTCCCATAGACTTTACATTATCATCCGGGTCCTTTTCTGCGACTAGTGTCGCGCCTTAAATCAAGAAAATGCTCGAATTAAATAAGGCAAAATTTACAGCAAAATTTTACTGGTGGGCTAAACAAGGATTCTTAAGCCTGTTTTCGGCACGTGTACATGTCGCTCGTCCCGAAGTGGTTAATGAAACGAAACAAAATTGTAAGAAGAAAGTGCCTTAACCCTTTCCGGCACACTGTGCCCAGTCTGGGATACCTAATTTTAATTCTAAACTTACAAACGGCACCAGTAATATTTTAGTAAAATTTTGCTTTTACAATAAAAGCTTAAATCAAGGATTTCAAAATATTTAAAAAATTCGTTTTTGAATTCCAGTGACAGTCGATAATTTCTCATTTTACTAACAGATTTTGCCCGTGTCGGAAAGGGTTAAAACCCCCACCTTGGTTGCGCCACTGTGTTACTCAAAAATTGTTATGCACAACGGACCGCGAAAATCTTGACGTCAAATAACCCTATATTCGCTGTTAAAAATTTCAGAACTACACTGTATCAAAATACGCAATCTTGTAGTATATAATATGCAATTTTAGTGTTGTAAACTCTTGGACAAAATAAAATTACTTCAAACAGACCGTAAAGCGTCAGCACAGACAATCACTTCATTGAATTGGAGGTTGAAATTCCATAATTAATTAACACTACAACACCGAAAAATTTTACAAAACTATTCCTAACCAGATAATTTATTTGAATTTATTTAAGTTAGTTGCCTTATTTATTTCTATGCAATTCATTTGTAACTTATTTTATGAAAAGATTTCTGGTTCGAATCGAAATTAGTCTATTAGTGGACGTCGAATTGTCACCTGCTTGACGTTCTAGTGTTAACCCCTTCGCGAGGAGAGCCTTCTGGGTAATTTTTAATTTTTTACCACCGGTTTTTCTAAACAAAAGACTTTCTGTAATCGAATTGAAAAAGAAGGACACCTAAAAGAAGGACACCTAATTTAATTTTACTGGCACCAAAAACATTTAATTAAAAAAATTTTATAACATACCTGAAAATAAGTAAGTTAATATTTTCTAATAAATTAGTTAATAAATTCTAGAGGAAGTTAATCATTTCAAACAGATATACTCCGCGCCGGAAAGGGTTAAATAAAGTAAACTTTACAATGAAATATAAGTGAGGATAATGATGTATTCTGAGTACTTTAAAAACACGTATACTGTCTCTCGTCCTCAAGGGTATAAAGTAGATTCGCATATTAAAACGCAATTGATCTGCCAAGTGATATTTTAGAGGAAAACATCTGAAAGAGGGGGACATCTGAAAACCTGATTTTAGCAGTTGATATATAGGTTTGCCGTTGTATTTTCTAAACACTTAAAGATATGAAAACATGGAAGACTGGGAGCAGGAAAACAGAATGGTAAACCTATGAACCAACCGCTACAATTTGTTTTCAGGGTTTTTTTTCACCAAGATAAGACTTGCCAAACAAATTGTGTTTTAACATGCGAATCGATTTTTAACTAATTTTGGACTTTCAGCATCAAACTCCATGTGATTATCTGTTCTGCCGCCTCCCGGTCTAAAAGGTAAACCAAAGAAAGCACATTTCTCTAGGTCATTAATTTACCAACTATTTTATCAAAATTCTGGTTCAAAATGCAACAATATTTTAAAAGAGTTTCAAAAGTAATCTCGTACTTTACTGACATTTTTTTAATTATTATTATTAAAAGAGCAAGTGTACTTCTATCTTATGTTGTGTTTAAGTACGTTTTTAAATATCTGAATTCTTTTATCAGATCTTCGGATTTCAAGGAAGATGCAAGTACGTGGAAAGCCAGTGAAGACGGCAAAATTGTCAATAATCAGCCAGCCAGGGTCATGGACGACAGAAACGGTGCAGGGCCCATGGGTGGATACATCGCAAAGTAAGTCTCAATATTCTGCCAGTTAAACTGACAGCTAATCAATGTCACGAGATAACACTTTCAAGAAATCCCGTTCATAAATTTTCATTTGCTGTATTCTCATTATTTGGAAACTTTTACCCTTTTCTCTCCCATTCAAATTCGTTAACTAAATTTCGACTTATTTAATCGACAGAATTCGCGACTTAACCCCTTGAAGGGCACCGGTATATAATATATACCACTTAATTTTAATGCCTTTATGCCACATCAGCACCGGAATTTTAGTATTAAGATTTGCTTTTTACAATGTACTCGAAAAACAGCTTTTACTTTCTATCATATAAATCTGTTTGTGAATCCCGGTGTCAATCAATCATTTGAACATTTTAGGAACATAAGTGCTTTGCCCCTCAAGGGGTTAATGGTCGTATTACATTGCGGTTTAAAATTTCAAATTCATTATTGCCACCACTTTTTTGAAAAAAAAAACTTTCATCTATTTAATGACAAATAAACTGATAGCAAAATAAAACCAATTACGCTATTTTATAAAACTGGTGGGAATAAAACAATTTTGAATAAAATCCGTGAAACTTGCAGCCCGTGAATGCCTCGGGAGCGACAATTAAGTGGTTAACACTTTAAGGCGAAAATCCCTTTCATTGCGAAAATGTTGAGTGATTGATTGACAATAGAATTCATGAATAATTTATCTGAAAATAAGATAAAACTATTTTTCCTATACAAATTATAGAGAAAATGTTTATGCCAAGATTTTGATGTCATTGTAGCTTTTTGGAATAAAGTTAGGTGTTCCATATATTGGAACACTGAAACACAAAGGGTTGAAAAAGGACAGGATTTAGTGGTCAGAAAATAAAAGTTCGTATTTATGTTTTTATGTATATATAATGTGTTGTTTACCTCTTGCGTTCTATTACATACGCAGTGTACTCATGCTATTTTAGTCATTACCAAAAATGGCGTGCGCAGTATACATCATAATATTTTGCTGATTGATTTAATCAGACATTCTAAATTCTCACCAGAAAGTTTTAACTCTTATTATTGCTTTACATGAGTACTTATTTTTCTATAAATAAAGTGAAAGCAAATTAAAATTAAATTTTTGTGGTGTAAACTCAAAATTTCTATTTTAAAAAAATCTACTTGATGTGGTAACACTGGTGGAATTTTTAGACTTATATATAGTAATTTATAGAATTTTTTTACTTATTTAATCGGCAGATTACAGCGATTTGAAATGGTAAAATTTTCTATAAAATTTTTTCGGGCAAAAAAAGCGGAAGATATTGGCAGCTATGATTTATAGTACAAGCATGATTAAATAAAAAATAATCAGATCAAAGTAATAGTACACATGACAATGCCCATAAACGCTATTCCCTCAGTTAGTAACCACAGCCCTACAAACCAACTCCCTCCCCCCCCCCCCCAAAAAAAAAAAAAATTAATCTGTGAATAAAACAAAAAAGTTTGGTTGGGAGCCAGTGTTACCAGTGGGCTACTTTTTGGTAATTCAGTGTTTCTTGATTGGCACCACTTTTTAGAAACGGTAAAATCCCCTTTGTTTCGTCTTATATGTCATTAAAAAAAGCGCATTTTATCATTTCAATAAAAGTGGTGTCAATTATGAATCCGATTTTTAAAAAAGTAGCCCATCTGTTAGGAGCTATGAACGTTATCAAATACAGAAATTTTGAAATAGGTCAAGACTGTCACTGGTGATTATTTTTCAATTCTAACTTGCACCACTTTTTAAAAACAGAAATCCTTAACCCCTTAACTGATTTGCCCGTAAGCCGTTCGGGTAGACGAATTTGCTTAATTCATCATTTAAAACTTTTGCCACCACTATTTATTTTAAAAAATAATTTCATACTATTTAAAAGCTTTGGACTAAATGCTACGAATATTTTATTAAAAAAATTGTGGTGTGAATTCGTTATTTTCAGTTTATTGAACGGAAAAGGAAGAACCAGTAAAGGGGTTAATAAACAGTTTGACAACATTCGCAAGAAAAATCTACTTCAATTTTTTTATAAGAAAAATCCTAGTACTAACGGAATATAAAAATAGTTGCCTGTGGTGGTCCTAACTAGGTTCATTATTTAAAAATAAAATGACTTTCATTTCAAATAAAAAATATACTTTTTCATTTTATCGCATCATTATGTCATAGCTACAAACTAAATAACTATAAAACTTCAAAATGCATTTTTTTTCTATTTCACTAACAGATAGAAAAGCAAAAAATAAGTAACTTTTATTTAGTTTTGCATGGCAGTTTAAGCATTTTTACTCGTTCAAGCAGTGCAGTATCATCTACTAACGAAATTGTTAACTACTTTTTAATTATTGAATGCACAAATTGTATTAATTACATATATGTATTAATAATGTAGTATGTATTAATTACATATATTGTCACTGAAAATTGTCGGATTTTTTTCAAATTCTTTGACAGGCATTGTCTCTTTACTTGTTTGGTTACCTAAAACATCACTCCAGTAATACCTGTAATGGAAACTTCTAAAGGTTATGAAAAATCCTTTTGTATGTTGTATCTAAGTGTCTCTTCTGAAATAAGATTCTAAAAGTTCAAGGTTAAAAAAAAGGAAAAAAATGATAGGGAGTCTCCAAAGCCATAATTTCAGCAGTTAAGGAGTTACTTTCTCTTTTGCGCTTCAGGAATTTGTCTTTCCATAGTGACTTCTTTCTATCAACACTGGGTCCAGCAGGGATATCTGCAGCATCTGAAAGAATAAACAATCTTTCTCTAGATTGATGCTTCTTATTATATATATCCAGTGTTGATTTCAGAGTGGCCGGGGGGAATTCTTCAAGATTATTTATCTGTTCTAAACAGATAATTTGAAAATTTGTTTAGTTTAGAAATTCAATCCTCCCCCCCCCCCCCCCACACACACACACTCCCGGCACATAACAAAGTCCCTCCAGGCAAAAAACGCTTAACTTCAATATTGTTGATTTTAATTTTTATATAGTATTTTTAGTGAAATTTAAAATTAATTTAATATTTAATCTGAAAACTTATCTCCTGTGACAGTTGAATCTATTTCTTGGATCACATTTGTTGTTATCGTGCAGTGATTCACATGAAGAAATAGCATTTTCAATTCTATTTTTAGCTGGAATGTATGTTGAATCTTCCCAGCTATCATCATAAACTCAAAAAGACTTATCATCATTATCAGATGCAAATAATGTTACATTGATTTAATCTTATGTTAGCCCTTTGCGCACCATTTTTCATTAGAATGTTTTATGAGCTTTATTCTCTATGTTCCATATCTGGCACAAACACGAAAACAAGATTTTAAGCTGCTGTATTGAAATATTTCAGTTTTAAGCAACCTTAATTACAAATATGTGATATACTCGAATGGCTAAAATTTTGTGATATTTCCAATATTTTAGTGTAAAAAAGTTGAAGCAAATTCTACTGTTGTATACGATGCAGACTGTAATTTTTTTTTTTTAATAAAAGTTTAATATCTAGTTAGGTACTGCCATTAAGTGAGAAAAACTGTTGCAAAACTCTTTGTTTAAATGTTTTAGATATTGCACAAAGTTTAGATAACCTAAATTTAAGATCTTTAGGAAAATAGAGGGATTTTATCGGTATGTTCCATATATGGCACACCGTGCAGTGAAGTGTTAAATAAACGACGATTATTAATTAAGAAATGTTGTAATGAAAAGTTTTCATATAAAACTTTCGACAGCAATAGATTAAATTTTAAAAATACCAGAAAAAATTTAAAGTATATTTTATGACGGGTAACTAAATAATACCAGCCCGACGAAGCAGCTGTTTCACATCTTAAGCTTCTATTCACGCAATTATGTTGTAAAGGCAACATAAGAGCGTATCGACATTTAAAGTTTGGACGAATGTTTTGACTTGCGTTAATATTTAACCCTTTTTCTACCGCCGGCACTTTAAAGTGCCATTGAATAAAACTTATTTATTCTGTCTATTAATAAAAAAATTTTATTCTTTCCACGCAAAACATTCTTCTCGATTAAATTTAGATAGAATAGAGAAACAGTCGATGCTAAATATTTTCAAAAAATGGTAGTTTTATTTTTCAATTTTATAAGCATTTCTTTTCTTTCTTTAAATATTATTGTATGAAACATATTCAACTGCAAAAGCGTTTTAATTTATAAAGAGGATCATGATGCATTTAAACTCATTGCTTCTTTAAGAATTGTGATATTTTCAAAACAGTAATTTTGATTAATTAATTTGATTATTTTTGTAACAGAGTTTGCCCGCGCCGGAAAGGGTTAACCATTAAACCTACGGGAAAATAAAGGAAGCGATTAAACTTAACATTTACAAATATTTAAAAAAAAATTGCTCCGAAGATATGCAGACATCTTAAGGGCACGTAGAAGATAAAGTAGTTCAAATTTTTGTGTTTTCACTTTTCTAAAAAAATAGAGCTAAAAAATTATGTTGCTAAATGATTTTGGACCCAAAAGATTAAGCTTTTAAAAAATATATAGCACTGTGAATGTTTATATAGTTACTAGCAGTTACCCGTGACTTCGTTCACATAACATTTAAAGAAGAAATAACTGATCAATCAAGCCAAAAATTTCGATGATGAAAAGCATGTGTAATTAACTTTTTATCGAGAATTTATGGTAAAAAAAATTCTGATAATCCCTAGTTGCTAATTTGTTTGCTGGTCAAAATTTTCCTTTCAGCGATTAATACTAATAGATAGAAACATTCTTGAATTCTTTTTTTCAGCCCTGTAGTTTTCCAAGTGCCTTTAATACACGAAAGTATCTTTCTAAAATTTATTTCAAACAAAAATATTTCTTATTACTACCTAAATTACATTTTCAGAAATTATCATCCGAAGACAGCCTTGTATCCAGTTCTTTGCGGGACCCTGTTTATCATTTTATATATACACTACAAACATTTCTTAGTTTACTAAATGCAGTTCAAAGTAAAAATGGATATTTTATTTTAAAACCACCTTTAAGTAAATTACGCTCATATTCAGTAACCTTTCCGAGATCTTTTGTGTAACCCTGTATATCTAAATTTAACTATTTGTACTATTACCATTTATACTCTCCATTTAATATGCATACATTTAGCGAAACTTAAAAGCACATATCATAATTCAAAATGCATTTCATCCATGCAACAGTCATCATCCATGATATACAGTACTTCGGATAGAATATATAATATTTGAAATCTTTTGTGTGTCCCTGTAAATGCTATGCACTTCGTATTATGCATAAAATAACTTACATTAAGCCTCAGCAACATATATCAATTTGATTATACATGAAATCGTTTACCATAATTAAAATATGTCGGAAACTGTTCCTACCTTTATTCCTATGCAATGGAATTCTTCTGTCTGACCCTGTAAATGAATAGTAAATGCCCTTTTCACTACATACTTTACAAAATGCATATTTTAGTGCACTTTGTAAATGCATATAAATTTGAATATGTTCTACAGGCTGTAACATCGTTAAATTTTATTAAAACGATTTTTCCCCATAATGCCATAATATAAGGAAATTTTTTGACTATCCCTGTAAATAAACTAATCGTGGTAGAAACTTCATTTTCAATAGGTATTCGTGCTAGGTAAATGTTAATAATGTCCAAAAATTTCATGGAAATCTGAGTATATTTACGAAAGTTGGAAAGCGACCAGACAGACAGACAAACCGAAAGCATAACTTTTCAACTTTGTTCGAAAGTGTTAAAAAATCGAGCCAAAAATATATTAATCAGTGATTTTATTTTCCACCTTTTCCCCACAAAAAATTTCTTCCATTGATAATTATGAGTTTTGAATAAAAATATTCATTTGTATGTAACTTATAACTTAATTAGTATAAGTAAAAAGTATTTCTGATTCATTTTAAATATGACGTCATTATTTATCTCGCTCCATTAGCTACTGATATTCATACCCCTTGTATTTTTAACGACTGCTATAAAGTAATTGTTTTATTTCAACTATGACGTCACATTTTCATGAGTGAACCATTTTAAAAAATATATAATTCTTTTTCATTCTTTTTACTTTTAATTTATGTCACCATATTTTACACAAAAATTCCCATTAACTAAACAAATATCCTTGTTAAATGTATTATAAAAAATACACCTTTTATTTTTATTTCAAACATGAAGTCATATTTATTTTCTTTTAAATTATTTTATTATAGTTTTTCGCGTGGAAGTTTTCTATTAAAAATTCATTGCCGCTGAAAAATTATTATTCCAATTTTTTATTTTCTTGGCAACAGGAAAGTAAAATGGTTAAATTTTATCTGAAAAATGCCTATTGATTTTGTATGAAAAATAATTAAATTTTGAATTATTAAGGAAAATATTTGAATAAAATAAATAAAAATTACCCTATTATTTAATCCGGACTTCTAACTTTACGTCTGCAAAATTTCAAAGCAATTGGTTTAGTAGTTACGGCGTGAAAGCGGAACAAACAAACAAACAAACAAACTCACTTTCCGATTTATAATATTAGTAAGGATTTGCGTTTTCCTCTAAATGTGTTTTTTATGTTTCTGTACATTTTTCCATAAATTTTGTAACTAGCTTGTTTTGTTAGAACTACCTAACATTATAGGTTTAAATGAAGAAAAATTTAAAATAATCATTATGTTCTTAAAATTTTTAGAATTTTCAAAGATAAAAATAATTAAATCTTAAATTATGTTGATGTGATATTTAATGATTGATGTGGACGAATGTGATGGATGATCACTGATACTGATGTCAAATAATAAATAAAATATTTTTAATTTTAATTTTAAATTTAATTGAAAATTGTCTCTTATTATTCTCAAATAGTATGTTTTTTCTCACCATAACAAATTTAAAATTGATGTATTCAACTGTTTTTTTGAAAGTGTACCGAACAGATATATTGTTCGAAAATTTTCACACAGATATGAAAAAATTTAATTAATTCTTGAAAACCAATTGATGCATGAAATTATTTTTTTATTTATGTATGGGGCTGAGAATATATAACGTTATCAAGGTTTTAGTAATTTTGGAACCCCTCCCCCTTTTCGATATTATGTGTTATCATACCTTAATGCCCCCCATCCCTTATCGGGAATAATATCGTTATCAATGTGTATATATACAAAACTGGTTACATTTATTTTTCTCTTTTGATTCAAGTGAAGAGATGTCAATAAAAAATCGCTTTATCCCTTTGCGGCGCAGTGGTTTCATAGATATACCACTTAATTTTAATTCCCAAACGGCACATTGGCGCCAGAATATTGTTAGAAAAAATTATGGTTTTTTGAATGCGTGAAATATAGCATTTTCTTATTTAGGAATAAAGTTGTTTTCAAATTCCGGTGTCAGTCATTAATTTCAATACTTAAGCAATCAATTTGCATTGCGCCGCAAAGGGTTAAATCAAATAATACTTAAAAGAAATAGTTGTCAAAAGTATTTCATAATAGCTTTTTGTTACAAAATGCATTCAAAAATAATAAAGTCATCTTGCACTTGCCCCGAACAGAGGAGTAGTGGGGGTCAGATAAAAATTCTTATTAACAAATCATGTGGGCAGCATTCTTTCTATTTCTCCTTTATTTATTAACAAAATATACTTCAAATTAGGACATGCATTAGCAAATTATTAGCAAATGTGCCTCACATACGGTTTCTCGAACCGTGTTTACATACGCATAATACGAAGAAGAATACGAATGTGAAACGTTTGAGGTATTACACCTTTTAGAATTAAATATTTTATAGTTATTTAGTGATTATAAAAGTAACTTTGAATTTTCCTAATAATAAATAACCAACTGAAAAATAACGAAAACCATACTTTTTTGAACCAAAGACTATGTCACAAATAAAACGAAAAAAAATTTTTTGGATCAAAAATGATATCGATATCAAAAGTCAACTCTTCCCACTAAAATTATAACGTTATATTTGCACAGTCCCTATGGACTATTATGTATATACCGAAGGTCCCAAAACTGATTGATGGATTTTAAAATTCAATAACTTGCAAACGGTAACAGCTATTTAAAAAAGTTTTGCAGGAGGATTATGTATAATGTCAGGAGTTTTTTTTTTACCGTAACAGTTGATTTTAGTTCGAATTTCAAACAATAGGTGGCGCTGACGGCGATTGAAGGCCAAGTGATCAGTGCTGAGTGAAGCGTCGACCTGGTTTTCAACCGCCGTCAGCGCCACCTATTGTTTGAAATTCAAACTAAAATCAAGTGTTACGGTAAAAAAACTCCTGACATTATACAAAAATTTTTTAAATAGCTGTCACCGTTTGCAAACTATTGAATTTTAAAATCCATCAGTCATTTTTGAGACACCCGGTATTTACTGTGAAACAGAAATCATATCTATCTTTATGTTTAATTAAAATACATGATGTTAAATATTTCGCGAAAAACTTCTTCATTTTACTTTTCGAGATTGTACTATGTGCCATTAAATTACTACTTGAATACATTCTTTACGTTAATATTGTTTCTTTCTCATTTTCCTTCAGAATAACCAACGATGCACGTGAGGAGGAGATGGAGGATAACATGCAGCAAGTGAGCACTATGATTGGAAATCTGCGAAACATGGCCATTGATATGGGTAGTGAAATGGAATCTCAGAACAGACAGCTTGACAGGATTAATCTCAAGGTGAATACTTTTATTGCTTTACTCATTAACCCATTAGTGCCTAGCGTCCCTTTTTAGGGACGCTTCAAAAGGTGCTTTCAGCGCTGTTTTGACACCGGTAAAAAAGAAAAGCAATAATTATTTTATTTAAATGATGCATTTTCGCGATTAATGACTTGAATCTTCTAAAACTAGTGGTGCCAACCAAATAAAATTTATGTAAAAGATGCTGGGCACGAATGGGTTAATGCCTGAATTATTTTCATCATTAAATTTTAAATTTTGTATTTCCCACCACTTTAAAAACAAGGATAAGTTTTATTTTAATTTATCGAGGCGTATGTTTCGAGAATAAAAGTATTTATTTATCTTCCTTTTTATTGGTGTAAAAAGCGCTTACTTAATTTTTTTTCCAAAGATGGCACGCTAGACACTACTCGTTTAATAATATTTTATCGAAATACCCTACCTTTTAGGAATTATGCCTGCAATAAAACAACTGCAACATTCTCGAAGTTAAATTTCCTGAACTCTGTAATATTTGTCTTATAGACCGGGAAGCAGCAGCATAGACAATCGACTCATAGAGTTCACGGGTGAAAATTTAGGATTAGTTAAATCTCGATTTGTTATTAAAACTCAATCGGTCTGCCAAGTCGTATCTTAGTGGAAAACACCATAAAACCCAATTTTAGCAGTTGACTGGTGGGTTTACCATTGTGTTTTCCTACACCCAAAAGTATGAAATAATGGAGGATTGGGAGTAGGGAAAAATAATGATAAACTATAAGTCAATCCCTAAAATCGGGTTTTTAAGTGTTTTCCACCACGATATGACTTGACAGACCGATTGAGTTTTTATATGCAAATCGAGATTTAACTAATCCTAGATTTTCTTTTGTGAACTCGATAAGACGATTACCTGTGCTGCTGCCTCCCGGTCTATTGGTAATGGGCAGAAAGAATGATTTTACTATCTGAATGAATTATTCAAACATGCGCAAAAGTACAATGCCAACTTTTGTTTTTCAAACTCGATTTCTACCAGAAATTTTGTATTGAAAAAGGAGTTTCGGCTGGCACCTTTTTTCTTTATTAAGTTTCTGGTGACAATTGACTAAAAATATACGAAGTTGGGAAATTGTTTATGCACATGCCCGAAGGATGAATTCAAACAGCAAAGTCATTCATTGTACTTATCATTAATTTGTCTATGTCACATTCCAGATTTGATTAACCTCTAAAGTTAAAAGAGGGACAATAAGGATTCATTTCAACCGATAACGCTAGAAAACTCGGAAATTTCATCAAGTTTTATGTAATTATTTCTCACGTAGAATTTGATATAAAATAGCTCAAATTTTTTATTAACATTTTTCTTCTTTGAGTCTTTTTAACTTATTTTATAATGTAATTTCTGCTTTAAACCGAAATACAGTAAAACCCCGATAATTTGGATTAATTGGGACCGGACCCAATCCGGATTATCCGGGGAATTAGAAAAAAAATGAAATAAAATATAGCATACTAACAGAAAATCACCTTTATGTTAAACTTATTGAATATTTGCAGACAGTAATAATGTTTACTTTGCTTAATTATTCCGAAAACATGTCAGAAAAAGTTTTTTTATTTAGAATACGATGATGAAACAAGTTAAGGTTATGAAAATTAGCCAATCGCTTCTCAAACTTGAAAAAAAAATGACCAAACCGATCCGAATTATCCGGAGATCCGGATTATCGGGGTCCGAATTAGCGGGGCTCTACTGTATATTCATATGATAGTGCTCAAAATGACCATTTACGGCCGTCCTAATTTTATTTTTATTTTTTTAATCACGGTCTAGGAATGCTGGCTATTTTTATATTCACTCATACCATAATTTAAACAAAGATTTCCACTGAAAATATCCCACTATAAGTGTATGGCATCGATACTATTTTTTTAAGTAATACGAATAAAATAAGGGATAAGTCTTTAGGACGACACATCTCCCGAATTCGTAATCAATGGGCTAAATTCTTCAGGGTTTGATACGCTACCGTGTGTACAAACTATTGGAAGAGATAGTTTCTTCAAAGACGAGTGAAGAATCTCATAGCAGGGCTGCATCCGACGACTGATTGCAAATTCTGTTCGCTCCATTAAGTTAAAAAATTACTTTCTTTTAAATAAATTTATACTTTTGCTAATGTCAAAGCATGAGTAAAATTTTTTTTTAAGTGATGCGAAATGGAATTTAAAAAAAAAAAAACAGTCGTCTGTGGGAGCAGTGTTGCCAGTGGGCTACTTTTTTAAAATTCGGATTTCTTGACTGGCACCACTTTTTTGAAACTGTAAAAGTTTCTTTATTCTCGCCTTAATTAATATGTCGTTAAATAATGCGCATTTCACCATTTCAAAAAAAATGGTGCCAACATAGAATATATATATATTTTTAAAAAAGTAGCCCATCTGGCAACAATGTGTGGGAGATCTGACATATCAATGTAAAGACAGAAACGAAAATCAATCTTCTCAATTTGGCGGAATTTTTATTAAAAATTCTGAATTCATACCAAAAAATCCCAAACTTTTAATTTTCGCTCTATCTAATCCTCAAATGTATGTTGTGAGTGAAAGTAAAAATTGATATTTAAATTTTCTGATATGAATCCAGAATCTATGTATCCATGTTGTTGCTGAATTCGACCGATAAATTCAGAGGAGTGAGAATAGGCATCAAGAGAATCACAAATTACCATAGAACATGGGGTCGCAAATCACGTATTTAATCAAAAATACAGGGTATTCTACTCTAACTGTGATTGGGTTAACGGTAATAACTTCAGAAAATTGAAAGATATTATAAAAAACTTTTGACAAACATTCTCGCTTCTATTGTAAATGTGATAATGTAAAAATTGAATTTTCCATTGATTGATTGAATTATTGTCGCATTTTTTAAATCGACGTCATTATGTTGTTTAAGACTAGATCCAGTAGACTCAGGGCCTGATTATCAACGAGGCACTCTCCCACCAGAAAAAATAAATAGAAATTTTTTCCTTATTCATGATAGCAATTTTGATCGAAAAGTGCGTTTAAACAAGTCGAAAATTTCTATGTAATTTTACTGGGGAGAGAGTGCCCCGTTAGTAATCAGGCTCTGAGTAGACTAGATTCAGTAGAATTTTTTAGCCGATACAAATGACTTCCTTTCGTATCAAATAAAAGTGTGTATTTAAATTCTTAAAATTGAAATGTTTTTTTCACTTTTATTCTTGTCTCGAATGTTTGAATGTTGAAATGTTTTTTTCACTTTTATTCTTGTTCGAAATGTCTTTGCCCGAACGGCGTTCGGGCAAACCAGTTAAGGGGTTAAGACTAGATCGTAATTCAGTGGAATTCTTCAGCGGATTCAAATGACGTCATTTTGTATCAAATAAAAGTATGTAAGAATTAAAACTGAAACACGTTTTTCACTATCTATATTTATTCATTTATTTTTTTCTTTACTAGAAACAACAATAAATTCTTAAAAATAAGAATTCATGATTTCTAGTAGTTGCATTATGTTGAATCTTTTTTTTTTTTTTTTTTTTTTTTTTTTTTCGTTGTTGTTGTTGTTGTTCATGTTGGAAAGTTTTAAATTTTTAAAATATTCATTTGATTAGTAAAGATGTATCATTTATTTCTATTTACCTTTCTTTTCAGGCCGAATCCAATAAGACAAGGGTTACTGCGGCCAACCAGCGAGCAACAAAACTTCTCAAAGATTAGTGGAACAGTGGGGGAAAACGCGGTCGCACATTTAAAATCTTCCTCTATAGCTATACAAAACTACACCTGGATTATTTTCATAATTATCTCCTGAAAAAAACTGTTTCCCTCTCTATATTTTGTGTTCTCTCTGAAATATATTTATTTTAATATTGCACTCATAGAGGATGATGACTATTGTGATATGGATAGGGCCCCTTTTAGTACAGCGTAGTGTTCTGCATCTCAGTTTTTATATGATGATGTATTTACCTCAGGGGGTTGTCAATCTAAGAAAACTTCGAGACATCATTTTAGGAAAAATTTCAATTGTGATCAAGTGTTTCAGTTAAAATATGATAAATATCATACATGATTTCTTTAAAAAATAGAGCTGTAAAACGACATTAAAAACATTTAAATGGAATTTTTTTAATGGAGTTTTAAAAATAGCTTTAACACTAGAACCGCCATTAGGGGTCAAAATGACCCCTGCCAGAATGATAGTAGTTGATTCGAACCAGAATTTTCTTCATAAGATATGTTAAATATATGCAGCACAAAAATAGACTAATTAAATAATTTAAATAGTTTAAAATTAAAATTCTGGTGCAAAACACTTTTTATAAAACTTTAGTAAAATACCCGGCTGTTTTAGTGTTAAAAATGGCCGTTTCAAACTTCTATAATTCTAAAATTTAATTAATTTTCTAATATAGAAAATTGAAATGTAAAAATTTATACAAAAAATAAGGCGTAAAAAATCGAATTAAATACCATGAAAAAATATTGACTGTTAACAATTTTTTTCATAGCCATACTTATTAAAATCATTATGCTTATTGCATAATATAATCATTAAATATTGGTAAACAAATGAAAAAATATTAAAAGAAAATATCTAATAGATCGTTTTAAATATTCAAAAAAGATCACATATATAACCTTTTTGTCATTTCGATAATTTAATAATAATAAATCACTCGGACAAAATATGGTAAAAAATGACTTCTTTTAAAAGAAAAATCTTGCTTTATTTCAAATAAAAAAAAACAGAATGTTGAATTTTAATAAATATTTTTAGTATATTTTTGATGCTTTACAGTTGATAAGTCGCTGAGGTAATACATAACAGAGAAGCCTTTATCTTTTACATCTAAAGTTTATACTTTAAAAGATTCTAGAAAAAGGGGCGCTTTGATTCTCAAAAGACGTTTCATAACGCTCTTTGATACACAACGAATATCGATTATTATCGTAACCACTAGTTTATAATAACTTTTCTATCTTTAGGCATAACATACTAGTTTGATTTTTTTTATCAACTTTCAATAAGTCATATTAATTTTATTGAAGGATTTCCTTTCATAATTGAAATGTTAATATTTATCCAAATTACGTTAATCGCATGTTTGTATACAGAAATTGTTTCATATTTGTTATTAATAATTTCATTAGCTCATTTAATGAGCTTAAATAATTGTAGTGCTTATATTGATATTACGGTGCTGTTTTAAATGCTGATGTGGCATTGATGTTGTAGTGCATTTGTAAAACTACCGTTTTTAATGTCACGTGGTTTCGTGTTTAGGGCTTGCATGCATGTGCTGGTTTCGTAAATCAGGCAGGTATGGCTTCAATAAACATGCACTATAAATGTATTACCTTTAAGTATGCTCAAACGCTTCATTTAGAGATATTCTTGTTGTGTGAACATTGACTGACCTTTGAAATCGGTTATTTGGTTAGATACAGTCTATTGTTTATTTAAAAAACACGTATACAAAATTATTTTTTATTGACACTAGAACAAATAACACAACTAACTGAACACTTATGCTGAACACTTGAACATAAAGGTGCTCTTTTTTTTAATAAAAAAAATAAAAAATGAAAAAAATAAAAGATGCATTTTTATTGTCAGTTTCTTTTTGTACAAAGTTGAGCAATTATTCACGAAATAAAAGCGATAAAAATGTATGAATATTTTTTTCATCCGTGAGTTTTTAACTGGAACCGCAATAAGTTAATTTTATTAACCTTAGGTTTGACTTATGGTTTATAAATCAAAACAACTGTTCATGAACAGCATGTAATGAGCAGCAATTGGGGCCCTTATCTTCTTTGTTCACTGTTTAACGAATGGCACTTAATGTCTTTCATGTTTATATGCCTTTTGTGTTTCTATATTCTAGAATGCCTCCTGATTTTGTTTTATTTATAAATACAAAGCGACCATGTTGGAAAGGAAGTATGTGCCTAGAAAAAATGTACGTTTTTTTTCTTTCTCTGTCAACAACCCATGATGTAAAAAAAAAAAGAAAAATAATAATAAGCTTTTCACTCTTTATCTAAGCATATGTGTTTAGTGGTTTTAAATGTGTGAAAATAAATCTGTGTAATCCCCATCGCACCTGCATAGAAAGGTGCCTTTGATGTTACTACCTATAGATAGCATTTGTTGTAAATATGCATGATAGTAATGACAAACTACCAGATGTGCTATTATTACATCTACCTATTAATGTCTGCGTTTGCATTCCTGAGACTTGGTCGAATCGAATGCAAGTGACAGAGAAAAAAATTTCCTTTTGCAACAACAGTTCTCCTGCTTTTTTATATGAGTGTTCCATACTGACTTTGTTCTGAGAAAAAAAATCATTACCAGTTTCATACGATACGATTGTATAGAAAAATATTTTTCAGTGCCAGATTTAAAAAGAAAACTGGATGCAAGCTGATCAAAGTGCTAGAGATGTAGACTTTAAACTAATGAATATTTGAGAAAACTGCATTGTATTGAAGAGAAAACATGCAACATGCAGTGATCTTCATTAGCCTTGTAATCTTTACACGATAGCGGTTGACAAAAAAACGATTGTCGTGAAAATTAAGCTTCAGCAGAAGTAAAAACTAATTATTTTTTTGATTGACGAAATCGTAATTTAAAATTTTAATTCTGGCGAATTAATAAAATGATGTCACTTCTTTTTATGAATTTCTGCCAGAACAAAATTAAGTGAACGATTTAAATTTTGAGTAATCGTCTATAAAACGATATACAAAAATAACAGTCATGTAACAGGAGTAAATGTGAAATTTATATCTAAATTTCACATTGTAACTGACTAAAATCATGGTAATGCAATGGAGAATGCAGGAAATTATATTAAGGAATTTTAATTGAACACGCGAAAACATGAAACGCGCGATCGAGTAAGAAATTTATAACGTTAATATTGATCATTATTATTTTGAAAAAAAAATCGTATTTTGTAAAGATCATTACATGAAAATGCTTCAATCATTGTAGTCTAACTATTACTGATTATACTGCACGTATTTCATAAATCATCAGATGCTGACTTTATGGTAAATCACATTTCTCAATAAAAACTCATTTTTCACAAATACATGGTGGGCAGTAAACTCTCATACAACGTTAATCTTTTACTTTTTATTAAAATATGAATCATACAAAAAAATTTGCATTGGAAATAAACATTTTAAAACATATCAGCTTTATTTTTATTTTATTTATTCACTTATTCCGAATGTATTATACATATTAATCACTGTATCCATTGACATTTCATCCCATATTTTCCTAAAAACACTTTTATAATGGGTCAAATTAGTGAACTTGTGTTTGATTACATCCGATAACATGCAATCACCTTAAAAAATTAGGGCGTTTAAATCGTAAGAGTGCTTGCACCATACATCATTAATATAAGAAAATGAATTGATACTACACTGTTTTTAAACTGTTTTTGTAGTGTAAATTAGTGAAACAATAATAGTAGATAACAATAATAATTGTCCCCAAATTTTTCTTTAAATCTACAGTGCAAGACTTTCCGTAAAACCTCAGTTTAAAAACGACCCATCATTCGTGGAAGGTTTTTGTTGAAACAATAATAATTGATAACAATAATAGTTGTTCCCAATATCTTTTTTCACAGCTTCAGTACAGGACTTTCTGTTAAATCTCAGATTAAAACGACTGATACTACATCATTATTGAAATGTTTTTCCGTGGGAACTGAGAAACAGTTCCAGTTGATAACAAAAATAATTGTCTCCAAATTTTTGTTCACAGCTTCTGTGCAAAACTTTCTGTAAAATATTTTTTTAAATTTTTAAATTACATTAAATTAAAAAATTGTATGAGACTATATTGTTTACCCTCGTAGTTACAGTACCTGTGGTGCTGATATACTTCATCTTTAAATCCTGCACTGAAAACACTAGAAGTGATTTAAAAAGTCATGCACAAATAAATATGCCTATTATATTAATAATTATAGCTGATTCATATAGTTTTTCATCAAAACATATGACAGGAATAATTCAACCAAGTATGGGAATCTGTTTCCGCACAATTATTAGTTGTGTCACCAAAGTTTTAGACAGAGATGCTTCTGCTTTAGATCAACTTAAAATATTATTAAAGAAATATATCTATATGTGGGAAAAAGTCACTAGCTTTAGAAATAATTTTTACCGCTTAAAAAATAAATAAATAAATAAACGCTTAAATAAATGGGGATTAGAAAGCAAAATTAGCTTTGGTCATTTGTAATTTAGTTCAAACACTGGACCAAACATACAAGGCGCATGCAAAGTTTGCATAAAAGTTTTTTAATTAAATGCTTTCTTATCATTTCTATATAAAAAGCATATTCAGTAATAGTTGATTGCAAAGTATTTTTTACGACTTTATATGCTTTTTTGAATTATTTACTAAATTTGATGGAATATTTTAAATATTTTTAAATTGAATCTAATTAATATTAATACATATCAAATACAGCTCATTCCGAGCGTGAAAACTTTGAATAATATTAAAATGATTGAATAATTTTTACTTAATAAAGTATTTTTAAAACTTAAAAAAAAATATTTGAAAAAATTATCAACTATTGATCCAAACATATGCATGTTATAAAATGGAAATAATACCAAAATAAATATGGATCTTAAATACGCATATTTATACTATAATGTTTTACCATATTACTTAAAAAAGAAGAAAGAAAGAAAGAAAATAGATACAAGATATTTGTAAATTTTAAAATTCTTGCGGGGAAAAAGAAAACAAAAAACCTGCTTCAGATTCTAATTCAGGGTGGCCAACTGCGGTACTCGAAATACCACTAATTTTTTAAAGAAACAACCGACGGTACAAGATATTTAAAATTAATAATAATAATATAATAAATTCGTGAATTCATTTTATTTTTAAAGTACTTTTTAAAAATTGGATGGAATTGCTATTTTAAATAAAAAGCAATCTATTTCAAACTAATAACAAGAAAAGTATTATAAACAACATTTTTTTAAATATTACAAAATTGCCCATACTTTTACTTCTGCTATTGTTAAATAATAAATAAACAATATATATTTAGGCGTATATAAAAAAAAGCAAAAAACGATTACATAAATACATAAATAGATAAATAATAGACTTCATAGTCTCTTCATTCGAGAAGCTAAAATAATATTACAAATACTCATTCATTGATTTTAAAGAAACAAAATGACATCACAGATGACTCAAAAAATGAATTTTTCCTTATTAATTGATACTTGATCTGACTAGGAATTTTGGCTCACAAGTGGGGATCTAAAATTACAATACAAATAAAAAATAATTTAATTATTACTAACCTAAATTTACACAAACAGAAATTTAAGGTCTTTAAATAGATGAATTATATCAAAATCATTAAAACATTTTACTGTTAAGGATGAATTAAATAAGAATGGAAATTTCTTAATTTCTTGGCCACACTGTTTTGAAAGCATTTTACAAATCTGATGGAAATAAAATCTATACTATGAGCAAATCAGCATAGATGCTGTCATTTATTAGTTTGAATTTAAAGCAAAAAAAAAAAACACATTCAGCTATTAAGAAATAAAATAAAAATGTAAAAAAATCAAGTAATTTAGTTTTTATGGAGAAACGAATAGAGATCTACGCATGTAGATTCAGATTGTAAAGAGCTTAAATATGGAACTTGATAAATGTACAAATATTTAAATCGAATTTCTCTCTTTTCTTAACATCTTTATATAACACATGAAATTTAGCAAATATAAAGTGATTAAAAAAAGATATACATTATGTTGTAAGCTTTATAGTATATGTACATGAGGTAATACATAGCTGTCAATTTGTGAGGATTTTTCCTACCACTAAAATTAAATAGAAATTGTTATTTTGCTTCATCGTTGGAAATCGTAAATTTCGTCGATTGTTTAAGACATTTTCTGTAAAATTTTAGTAGTAGGAAAAATCCATACAAACTGCCAGATATGGATAATGGTAAATTACAGATATTATCATAAAGTGATTCGACAAACTCAAGATTTTAATTCCTGTTTGATACTTTTAAACAGGGATGGTCATTATCTAATACAATAAGATAAATCATGCAGTATAATCTGATAAGTGCATAAAAATATGTTAGTGCATAAAAATTCTCATTGCATCATCCTAACAATAATTAAATAATCCAAAAAATAATAATTTTATAAAAAAAATTATAAAAAAAAATTTAACTATGTATGCACCTTGTATTGCAATTATGTTAAATGCAACTGAAAGTTTAATTTTATTTTGCTAAAAACTTCTATAAGCATCGCAAAGTATATTAATTGTTATTTATTGTATTTATGTGTGTAAACGATGTCCTTATTGTGAAATTAAATGATAAAGTTATTGATTCAGTGGCCAGGTTTACATATTGAAATTTACCTTCTTTACTCTAACTTAAATTTTAAAGAATTGTGCAAAATACTATTGAAACTCTATCAGTATCAGCCTATAGACTTTTAAACTTCGAGTTTTCATAAAATGTTGTTTTTAGTAACAGATTAACGTTTTATTTAAAGAAATTCTAAATTTCAATTCATTGTTTTTAAATCAATAGAAGTTCTAAATAGTGTGATAAGTTAATGACCAAGTGTATGAAAATTTTTATACACCTTTTGTATATTATACAAAATACTTATATACACTTATACATTAATTTTTAGTTTATTTATTTATTTGCTTTTAGTTTTAACTTTAAAAGATCATTATTAAAATATATAATTTTCTTCAAAAAAAATTTTCTTACTTGCCTTTTAATCTACAATTGTAAATAAAAGTTACATCATAATGATTTTTTTTTTTTTTTAGTTCAAAGTAATTTGTAATTCGGAAAGCTTTCTAAACATTAATTATTTTATAATAATTTACTTTCAGAGTGTTCGATTCAATTTACGTTCAAAGTGTTCTATTATTTGCAGAATTTTTTTAAATCATAATAAATTCAAGCGAAAATCATACAAAAATAGTATTTGGAGACTTTACTGGCAGAAGATTGTGATCATAATCCTTGAATAGAACAAAATTTGAAAACGGTAAATAATTAACTCAATTATGTAATTATTACTCCACATCCACACCAGAAAATATTAAATAGTAATTTTATTTTATGTTTATTCGCAATAATTATCTATAAAGTAATTATTTACACCTTATTAATTTACATACTGAATTAAATAAGCAGTTTGTATATTTAATCTAACTCTACGCAATCTCGATAAACTTTTAAGCGAAGTTTAGTACTTAATTAAAAATATATTTTTTTATTATTTAAACACATAAGGACATCGTAACTAATAATAAACCGTGAGACTACAAGTGTCATATAATGTATATAGAAATATATTTGAATTATGTGGTACATACAGTTTTCCTCTCTCTGTGTCGTGAAGAATGTTTCATCTACCGCATTTGTAAAAAGAATATATATATATATTTGACGGAAAATGTCAGTTTTTTCACTGTCTAGATGAAATCACTGATACACTATATGTAGACAATAGCTAATTATGTCTTTGCTCACGTTGTTTGCATTATAAACAGATAAGCAGGATTGATATGTTAATATTATTATACATATGTATTATATTTCCGATTTGAAAAGTAGATTTATGAATATTCAAGAATTATTTTGATTTACATATTGTTGTTGTTTGAGAGTTAATATAACATTTCTATGTCGTTTCGTCATCTAAAGTTGATTTCGTATTTCCTGTTTTTTAATGTATATATTATAATCATTCAAATTATTCTTTCTTCTCATCACAATATCTGATTTATAATTTCAGATATTTGTGGCAATTATATTTATACTTGAATACTGAATATAAGTCAGTCAGGTGTTTTTATTATTATTTCTATGTCACTTTATTTTAAGGTTCCCATCAGTGAAGTTGTGTTTGGTGAATTGAACCGTCAGTATAAAGGAAACAATCATCAATTATAATGTTATTGAAATTTCTCGGTATATTTAAAAATCTAAAATTATATTTTTGTGAGGAAAAATCAGTATTTTAAAAGAAACCGATTGCTAAAGAATGGGAAGTTTTTCTATAATAGCGCAGAAGGATTTTCAATTAATAAATTTTCTTAAATGCATAAAATTTTCACCACCAAAAATAAAAAAGAAATAATAATTATTGAAACTTATTAGTTGAGACTATTATTTAATCAAATAAACAATTTACGTTGTATACTCAAATTTTATGTAATTCAGAGCAACTATAAAGTAAAATAACGATTAGCCAGTTTTCACCTGGCAGTTATCTTTTCTTATTAACCATAAAACTTTTAACGAAGCGAACAATGAAATTTTATTAATATATTTAAGGAAATTGGGAGCTATTAAAAAGTCTTTATTTTAATTAAAAATGGTTTAAAGCTTAATTTTTATAAATCCAATTAATTAAGAAATGTGCTTAATTAATTAAGAAATTTGTAGAAATTACTCAAATTCTACAGAGATACTATTAAGAAAAATATTAATTCGGTGGCAATGTTTGGGAACCAAAATTTCTCTCGTTAAGCAGCATTTGTTTCTTATTTGTTAACGATTTCATTAGGACAATATCCTCACTTATGGAACGAAGGGTTTGCATATCTTTTTCAGTATGAGCTTAATTGAATGTTTTTTGCTTCCTGAAGAAAAAGGCTTGAATCGAGAAATTGCGACTATGGTTTTATTTGTAGAAAATGAAATAATATATAATTGATGGCTGGATCAAGAGGGTAAATAAATATATTTAAAATTTCTGTGATAGTTTGAAATGTTCGAGGACTGCGCAAAAGTACTAAACGCAGCGTCATCATACCTTAGTTTAGACAGT
Source organism: Maratus speculifer (assembly GCA_964019185.1). Classification (NCBI taxonomy): domain Eukaryota; kingdom Metazoa; phylum Arthropoda; class Arachnida; order Araneae; family Salticidae; genus Maratus; species Maratus speculifer. The sequence continues at coordinate 229,862,607 of OZ025300.1, forward strand.
CAATTGTGATAACAAAGTATTAATTCTTTGTAAATGATATCTGGATCCTTTATGTCCCTCAGCGGAGAATAGGTATGATAATTTAATAGACTTGGAATTGCGAAGGAAGCTGTTATTTTTTTTGTAAAGCTTTGACATCAGATATACCCCTTCAACTGGATATCTATGAATTTAAATATCTGTTTAATCAATTCTTTCAATGAATTATCGATGAATAATGTTGCACACATGATTATATTAAAAATATATATGAGAGTAAATTCATTTCTTAAGGAAATTATTCAACGCTAAATAAATCTTTAAAAAAATCTAAAATTTCTCTATCTTGGAAATTTATAATTAAACATGAATTTTTAAAATCTTGTCTACGGGTATAGCAAGATCGTGAAATTAAAAATTCTAATACAAACACGTTTATAAATCAATACAACATAAAGTTTCTTCTTGTTTGTATTTTAATTTTATTAATTCTTTGGCGAGTAATACATACATGTTCACCACTAGTCATGTATTGTACACAGAAACGTACTTGTCAAAGGATAAATAAATTTAAATTCAATTTTTAAAAAGTTCATTGAAAAGTTTAATACTTTAAGCATTAATTGTTTTCAAACAGTTTTGAGTTTGGATTCAGACATACAATTTAGGTTAAATAAATTAAATTAATTGTTCGATGAACATTTTGTTAATTTTCAATATTCTGCTTATTAAATTCTCTAGAAAAATTATTATAATCTCGATTTATTAAAACTTTATATGTAAAGGAAATTTACAATTTAATAAAAATAAGTTCTTTCGTCTGCTTTCCAATAAATTTTAATATTTATTTTATCTTAAATTTTGTTTGTTTGTTTGTTTGTTTGCATTTGCAGTTATGTATTTACTAACTTTAACCGGTGATAATACTTTTCTATTTTTAAGAAGCAAAGTAATTTAAAGAAATTTTTTCAATACTTTTATTTTATATAACTGAATTTTAAATAAATATTTATTCATTTTAAAATATCTATTATTTCAATAGTGTAAAAGTTTAAACCTAATAATTATTCAAAATTACAATGAATATATAATTTTAAATGACTGCAAATTTATTCGTAAAATTCAAATTTGAAAAGAATTTACTCTCAAAAGCTTTAGTATGCAGAAACATTAGCTTGATTAGCATCAAAAATTCTATAGAGAAGACATAGATTACTAATTATTATTAGATGGTGGATATATACTGTAAATAAGTGTCTTATATCATCATAAAAGGCGATTTCAATGTAAATAACATATGTTAAAAATTTCTCTTTAATACTTTTGAGTAGTTGCAGACTTTTCACTCTCTAAACTTTAAGCTTCATCTATATTACTTTAGAAAAACGCTTAATTCTCAAAAGCTAAAGAAAATATAATCATCAAAAAAACTATTCTACTTCTTTGATAACAGCATTCATCCTAGATTCAAAAAAGGGCGGAGCATTGTCTTTCTAGACAACAAGGGGAAAAAAACAAAACATTCAGTCCTTTATACAAAGGACAAATTCAGCTATCATCGAATTCTGGGAGACATTTTATGTTCATGATACTTTTAAGTTTATATTGCGACAATTCATATTTTGCGAGTTTTTTCACTTTTGAAAGTGGTAAAGTTATTATTTATTTTGTTAATTATTTATTGTTATTGAATTGTTAATTTCTTTTTTAAAAATACATAATATATGCTTTAAACTATTTTTTTTTAAGTTAGCATTTCTTTTGATTCTTTTTTTAGCAAAATGTAACATCTATAATTTGATAGCTTTAAAATGTCAATGTTTTTTTCGAGGCAAGAAGGGCGGGGCTTCTAATAAATATTATGCTACTTTAAACTGAGAAAGTGCTTTTATTGTTGTTTAGGGGCAATTGAGACGCTGTCCGAGGGCCCGAATAGTCATCTTCAATAACCGGGAGATACATTCACTACTATTTCCAAAAAGTAATATTCGCATTATTTATAACAGAAATTCTGCGTTTAAATAAAGCGACGATTTCTATTCGGGAATTGTACTAGTACCTAACCGAGGCAGTTGCCCCACGTGGCCCTGGGATAATCAGCCTCTGCGCTGACTTAAGTCCTAGCATCAGTCAGGGTGCGATGCCCATATTTCTAGGGTGAAAGCTGTTGATGATGTATCATCTTTGATACGAAAAATTTTAATCAATTCTTGGCGAAAAACACAAAATTCCCAATTGTGATAAATTCGACGACTAAATCAGGTATGATTGTAAAAAGGGTATAAGTTCACACTGTTCAGTTTTGATCGTTTCTGGAAAACTGATCATGAATGAACATGTCTGTGTGCAATTCGTGCCTAAGCGCTGTCAAATAAAGCTTCCTTCTCAAGTACTTCGCTTTTTTTTCGCACCATTTGTTTATTGTTTTTAATTACTTAGAAGTATCGAATTTTATCTTTGTTGTGTATATATTATAGAGTATAAATTATAGATGCCTTGTATTCTATCGCATTGTATAAAAGAAAAAACAGATAATAAATGAGCAGTGACATTAAGGAATATGTAAAGGTCGACAGTTTTAACCCTTTAGTGTGCAGCTTTGCATATTTGCAAACAACAGTGTTTCGAATTTAATAATTTTATTAATTCGTGTATTCCCAATTCAAACCAGAAAATGAAAATAATAACATTATTTTAATATTTAAATAGAGCTAAATTAATCTTTAAAATTTTCTGTTCATATTCTTTAATCATAGTAATTTCTGAAACGTATTCTAACATAGGAATTAAAGATTTATAAAATAAATAATTATGTAAAATAAGGTATTTCAATTCATATTTATTGAAATATTTATTAATTTGCAATATTTTAACGTAAAAAAAAACCACACGACAGTAGTTTTTACTTGTATTGCATGTGTCAAAAAAAAAAAAAAAAAAAAAAAAATGACGTATTACAAAAAGAAAAAAAAAATATGAATTTTTTATTATTTTTCTTGTGCAATAAATCTTTCTGAGATTCATGTATATTTTTTTCAAAACAAAACAAAAAATCACGCAATTAAGGGTTAAACCGATGAGTTGTTGATGGTTTTATGGACTGTTTTAAAAAATCTCTATAGTGATTAAAACATCTGTGTAATTTGTTTTTTGTTAGCTATTATAGTAAAATGTCTTTGATCTAAATCATGTTTATTCAAAAAATTCTATTATAAAAACATATTTTTTGAAAACAAAAATGCATTTTCTGAGAAATATAGTAATTAACATTTAATACCTATTTTTACTTTTAATAGACTTTTGCTACTGATTTTATTTTGCAAACAAAAATTTAATAACTGCATTCACAGAACGGTATACAAATTTTAAATCTTAATCGATGCATTCAGTGCCTGTAATAAATATTTACTGTTTGGAAAAAGGCAACACCTTTTATTTATATTTTTACCTGAAAACAGAAAACCTTTGTGTTAATATCATTGTTCAAAATGTTAATAAAATCTTCATGGATTTAACGTTTCATGAAAGGAAATTACTAGGTTCTCTCATAGACATTCTTTTGTTGCCACATTTTTCATTATATAATTTCCTTTATTTCCTTATTCAGTTGTACTCATGATATAACTAAAATACATTACTCAAGTGAAAAAAAAATACTGGAATAATTTTATTTTATTTTTGTATGCAGTAGCTTTTGAAGAGATAATATACACACTCTAATTTATTTATAACCAAAGTGTTGTCAAACTGTCTACGTGTGTTTGAATTTTGACATTTTTTGTAATATTCGTATGAAATATAATTAATGATAACAATAATCATAATAATTTATTATTGTTAGTAATTAGTAATAATTCGTTTGAATCAATTAAGTCCGATTCTAATATTTCGAAATTATGCCTATTTCAAGCTCTATGAGGATTGTCTTTATTTATAGTCGTTAGGAGCCTAAGTTTGGGCTTATTATAAATAATTATTTTATTTGATTTTTTTCTGGTGCAAAATAAGATATATTTTTCGATATTTCTAAAAAAATTATTGATAATAAGAATTATTTGTGTTTTTAAAGATGTTTCTCTCTTTAATTTTTTAAAAGCAATAAAATATCAAACGGGTATTTCAGATGATTTTTTATCATTGTATGTTTTAGTCAAAACAAGCTTTTGGCGTTATTTATTTTCAATAAAAGCAATAATAATTCAGAGCCTGATTGAAGCAGGGGCAAACTTAGACCAGGATTTTATAACAGTATTTTTCACCTTTTTAAGATAAATTCTGAATCTTCACAGGGCGAAATTTCCTGTATTAAAATTCAGATTTAAATTTGCCTCTGTTATAATCGGACCCAAATAACATGAGAGAACCTTTTCAACTACATGCGTCAATTTTTCAGATAAAACAGGAAAAAAAATTTTAGCTTTTTACAATCGAAAAATTTTACAGATAAGGCGACATGTAATTTTCATTTTTTATTTTTTACGTTATGCAAAAAAAGCAGTTGCTCACAGAGTTAAGACTAGCTCTCAGTGCATAAGTGAAAAAAAATTACGATATTTTATTTTCTGGTACCGTGCGCACTTTTTAAATCATTTGCACTGTTGTAATTTTATCTTGAATTTTTTTAAGCCTTTAACTTTTTATATAGGGTGAAAAAAAATATTAAAAATGTTATCTTCAGTATAGAGAAGTGAAAACTTATGTAAGGATATTTACATTAGACTGTGTATATACCTTATTCTACTGTAGATATATTTTTGGTTTTGTATAAATGCTTATGTTACATAGATCATTCAATTATTTCTGTAAATATTTCAGTTCATTAAATAAAGTTGATTTTTGAAATGTTTCTCTTTCGAAGTTTTTCACTTATGCTTTTCTTTATTTTTAACATCCTTAACCATTTCCGGCACACTGTGCCCAGTCCGGACATACGTAATTTTTATCCCAAACTTGCAATGGGAACCCATAATATTTTAAGAAATTTTGCTTTAACAGTGAAAGCTTAAATTAGGAAGATTTTAATTTCTCAGAAAGTCGTACGATAATGTCGATGTCAGTCGATAATATCTCAATTTACTGACAGAATATGTCAGTGCCGGAAAGGGCTAAATGCATGTATGCATATTTCCGTCAGCATTTTTATTTAACTCTTAACAACCACTATATTTATATAGAAACATTAAATTTTCAAATTTTACAGATGTATGCTACTAAATAAAATTAAAAATCTGTCTTAATGTGGATAGCTGCCAGCTTTTACACATTTTTGCAACCACTAAAATTGCACAGAGATTTTCCACTTGTTTAATCATAAGATATCGACGATGAAATAAGACAATATTTTCTATAAAAAATTTGCGGTAGGAAAAATGCGTAAAATTTGACAGCTATGGATGTGTAATCCTTAATATAAGAATTAAAAAATAATTCATGCATTTAAAAAATTAAATTTTACAAAAAAAAAAAAAATATATATATATATATATATATGTGTGTGTGTGTGTGTGTGTGTGTGTGATAGTATTTCATATTATAAAATGCAAGTTCAAAATCTCAAGGATATAGTGCATATCTAAAAAGTAAACAATTAACGATAAACAATTAAAAAACTATAAACAAGATACAGGCAAGAAAAAACAGTCCGTTCACATCAGAGGGAGGACAGACGAGACTTAACCCCCCCCCCCCTCTTTTAAAAAATTAGAATTGTTTCAGGTTTCTGAATGCCTGCCAAACCTGCATTCAAAAAATAATATGCATAGCTGCCAACATCTTCCGCTTTTTCGGCCCGGAAAAATTTTATAGTAAATGTTACCCTTTCAAATCGTCTTAATCTGCTGATTGAATAAGGCAAAATTTTCTATAAAATTTTTCCGGGCCAAAAAATCAGAAGAGTTGGCACCTATGAATATGTAACAACAAAAAATGCCAGTTTTTTAATAAACAAAGCAAACTGAAAACTTTTAATAAGCATAAAAAGCAAAAATACCTAAACAAAAAATTATAGAAGGTATAAAAATAATATATAAATTAAAATAACCTTTATAACGTAAAAAGTCTATTATGATTTAAAAACTATCATAATAATGAATGCAGCATTTGCCAGGCCTCCTCCCTTACCTGAAACAAAACATAAAAAATTAAGAAAATTCATACTTGTTTATAACTCCTACCTGTAAAACAGCAAATTAACAAAAATGCTTCCTCCGAGTCCAAATTGCATAAAATTTCAAATTCCTGGTCTGCATACTTTCCTTACACTCAGACCATCCAGTTAAACTCGTTCTGAAATAGACTTTAGAATAAAACTTACATAAAGAATGTTTAGGAAGCATACGGCCAATTTAAAAGCTACTCCAACAATCCACAACGTTGCCAATTATTTTTTTATAACAGTTCTTAAATAGTATTTCAAAAAATTAATTCGATAATTATTATTGTAAAAAAGATTGGCTATAAATTTAAAAACTTGCTTATAAAAATATTTTTCATTGCTACAAATTTTATAAAAACGAATTAATTGATTAATTATCATATTTATGTTAATTTTTTTATGCAAATTCGAGTACCAGTGTGGCATACTTCTTGTAAAAAAAAATCAAAACTATTTCTTTTATCATATAAATCTAAATTTACTTTATTATCCAAAAAATTAAAAGAAATATCCAAAAAATTTGAACTAATTTTTTTTTATTGGAGATTTCGTTTCCCCTTGGTTCATATAACTTATATTCCAAGTTTCATTGATATCGGTCAACCAGGGCGGACTCTAAGTAGGTCCAAACAGGTTAGCTTTAATTATAACCACCCTGTATACTTAAACTAATGCAAACAAGACACCAATATGAAAACAATATTTTAATTATAATAAACCACTAAAATTTAGATGAAATTGTTTATAAATATTAATGCTTTTGTAAAGTTTAGTGAATGCTTTTCTGAACAAAGGCAGAGCCTGATTACTAACGGGGCACTCTCTCCCCAGTAAAATTACATAGAAATTTTCGCCTTGTTTAAACGCCCTTTTCAGTCAAAGTTACTATCATGAATAAAGAAAAAATTTCTATTTACTTTTTCTGGTGGGAGAGTGCCCCGTTGATAATCAGGCCCTGAACAAAGGTAATTCAAATTATTCCGAATATTTATGTTCGGGATTATTAAAATAGAAACAAGTTTCGTGGATCAACAAGGCATCGGCAAATTTCAACCAGAATAGTGTTTGTTACGACCCGGTTAAATTTTAGACATTTGCATAAAGTACCTCCTAAAGACTTTTGTCATGACAATCCAATGCTTCAAAAAGAGTGATGTATGTGAGGGGTTTATATGCAAAGAGATGCATTTGAGTTACGACGGATGTAATCTCTCCCTCTTTTTCGGTGTATGCTGCTAATGTCTCCCTCTTCTCGGTGTATGCTGCTTAATCCGACAACCTGAGGTTAGGCTTTAGGGACAGCATTTTCGCCGATCTGAACCAAAGAGCTTTGGTCCCAACCGATATATCCAAAATAACAAACTGTGCATGCATGTAGACTTTGATAGAAATTCTCTCTGCTACATCGTTACCGATGTTGCTATATATCATCATACTAAATTGGCGATTACTTTTTGGCGTTCGAAAATGTGATACAGATAATCTAAATTGATAATTAACAATATCAATAAAAAAAATTATTATTATTATTAGATTCACAGTGTCGTTTTAATACATGAGATTTCCTTTTATTTCTTTATTATTTTTCTTTCTTTCTTTATTTATTTTGTGAATCTAGTGATTTAACACTAGAATGCCCAGAAATAGTCGATTCGAATCCGGGTATGAGATTAAATTTCAATTTGAGCCAGAATTTTTTTCTTGAAATAAGTTAAACTCAAGCCAAACAGATTTGCGTCAAATAAATCAACTATATAATTTTGTATAAAAATTCTTGCGAGAAATATTATTATCAAATTTGAGTAAAATTTCCGTTTTAAATCTCCAATATTAATTCATAATATGTTTTAAGTATGTTTCCTGTTTAGTCATATTAAGATATTTAAATAATTCATTGAAGTATTTTATACTTTATAATATTTTTTTTTAATCATTACTAACTTCTTGTAATTAAATATTGTCAAATATTAATATTGTTTTAATATCAATGCAAATAAAAACGAGATAATATTTATATTAAAAATTATCTCTATTAGATAAATTACATTTATAATATTATACTATAAATACATTCATAATATTGTACTATAAAATAAAAAATAATAATATCTTATGAATTATTATATATTAATTAATTTTGTATTAACGGTTCAATAAATTTTAAAGTATTTCGTAATATATATATATATATATAAGCTGACTTGCAGTGTTCAGGGTGTACGAAAAGTCTGGAAACGGTCGAATAACTCGAAAAATACATATCAGATTAAAAAACAAATAAATGCGTTTTAAATATTTTTAAATAAGGTACTCAGTGATATCAAATTTGACCCTCGCAACCGACCCCTTGGGGCTCAGACGGATCTAACTTTGAAGTCTTAAATTATAACCCCCATTTTTCAGTGCAGATTCGGATTCTACGGACAAATATACGTAACTGTTGTATTTGATGTTTATTTCGAATCCTCGTCGTTGATCACTGTATAAACGAGCATATTATACAGATACATATTTCGGTTTTCCCAACCATATTTCACCTTCTTGAAATCTGATTGGTCAGAGCTTTTGACGGCAAATTTCTCGTCTTTTGCAGGAATAGCGTTTCTCGAAAACCACCCGTAGCGATTATTTCGATGGTGCTATAGTGAGTTTTATGTTTTTCTCTACAAAAAATCAATGAAATATATTAATTTGGTTTTCTATTTCAATTTTTATTTTATCCAGTAAATCGTTTCTATTTAATAACCTACTAGTTTTGATGTTTTAATGTGTAAATATGAACCTCCCCTCCCGAACAGAGAAAGGATATATTCAGTTTTTTGGGGGCGGGGTATGTGAATATTATGCATTTGGATGTATTCTGCTTTTTTTTTTTTTTTTTTTTTTTTTTTAATCATTTAATTTAGGGGGTCCGATGGGCGTGTATATAGTTTTTTAAATAATTGTACAGTGTAGAATAAGATATAAGGCAAATTATTAAAAATATATAAAGTTATTTTATGCTGACTGAGCAAAGGATGGGGAGGTACCATAAATTTCAGGTGAGGTTGGGACTATAGATTTTACTATAATATAATTAGTGCAACTACAAATTAACATGTCGGCAGAACATTTAACAACAGTTCTGGTGATTAGAATGTATATATATATATATATATATATATATATATATATATTGTTATTTAAAACTTTTTTTCGTATTTTTAAATTTAATAATTTTAATTATCTGAAAAATTTTTACCCTTTGAATTTTTTCATTAAAAAAAAGTAATTTAGCTCTGTTGATCATAGCCAAAGAGAGACGACGCATTAATTTTCATAGGGGATGGCTTGTGTAAATAATTGTTTAATTATTTATTTACTATTGCAATAAAATATCAAATGTGAAAAAGTATATAATCAAAAAAGTTATTTGCAAAACAAATCAATTTATTCCTTACAATTTTTAAAAGCTCGAAAAGAGGCATTATGAATAAATTTCATTCAATTTTTTCTTCGTGTTATGTTCAAATTTTGTAAGTAATAAGTTATATAAATTGAACATTAACAAATAAAAACAAAATGCAAACAGTACAACATTTAAACTAATGTAAAAATTTAGATCCCATTCAAAATAAATCGAATTAAATCTTACACATTTTAAAATGCTTATCATTTTGCACACTCGTTTGTTATTAATTTATTCTGCCAGTTATGTTTTTTGTATATATAGAGGGTGTCCAAAAATTCGAATCCAAACCTCGGTGTCCAAAAATCGAAAATGGTCGAATACCTCGAGCATTTCACATCAAATTGAATAACGAAAAAATGCGTGCTTTAATTATGCTTCAAAAAGCTATTCAGGGATTCCAAAGTTGACCCTCTGGATATCAGAGGCACTCCAAATTTGAAATTGTAACTAATAACCGCCATTTTTTAGTTCTGATTCGATCCCTACGGGCAAAGATACGTAAATATTTATTTTTTTCTGTTTTTGAGCATTTTTTTTCTGATTCTCGGAGATCGCGACTTTAATTGAACAAAATACATCACATACATATTTTATTTTCTCAACTAGATTTTACCAAAACAAAATCTAATAGGCCAGAGCTTTCGTCACCAATGCAGTCGCATTAGCGGAATCATATTTACAGAGTTCGCACAACTCTACCACTAAATTTTTACAGGATTCTCAATATATTTCAGTGCAGAAAAATATTGCGAAAATTGCGGATTGAGGAGGTGTTTGCGAATGCTGTATCTTAAAATTTAAATATGAATTTTCTTATTATTAATAGTGGTGCCAGAGTCCTTACAAAATATAAGGAGTATGCGAACCCTGGACTGTTTGTTGAAAATAATCAATAACGGTTGTTTCGCTAACAGAAGTATTTTATATGCTTTTACCATAGAAATTAATAGAATATATTAAATTATATTTTTATTTATGTTGTTACTTTATCCAATCAATCAATTATAAATATTAACCAAGTATAAATAATTCTAATAAATGTAATTGCTTCGTAATCTATATCCATACCTATATTATAAGGAGGTAAAGTTTGTTTATTTCTTGATAGTAATCTCCCGAACTGCCGAAACGATTTCAAAAGCAGTGACAGCAAAATGATGGAATTTGCCCCGAATCAAACATAATTAATGTCTTATGTCCATGCCACGAACTCAAAATGAATGCAGGAGGAGAAAAAAAACTTTCTAAAAATGCGATTTTTGAGATTCTGAAAAGCCTAGAAACATGACATTTGGCATGTTAATCGCCTCCTTGTTTTGCCCGTACATCGAACTGGCAACGTGTTTTTTCCAATCAAGATTTACCCGTACCACGTACCGGTATCCGTGCTCCAATCATAATATATTTATGTCACCAGTAAAATTTTATTGTAAATTTTGTATTAATTAACCCTTTCCGACACACTGTGCCCGATCCCCCCCCTCCCTCTGTGGTACCCAATTTTAAAACCAAACTTATAGCCCCACCAGTGGCCGAGAGGTTCTGACCTCTCAACTGGTAGGCGGCAGGTGCTGGGTTCGAACCCAATCGCGGCTGTCGGCCTAACCGTTCGGAGTTTTCGTGGTTTTCTTCGAACCTTACGTAAATACGGGTTAGGTTCCCTTAAAAAGACCCCCCACGGAGGGCACCCCCCCCCTGATCCTATATCCCTAGTGTAGATAATCAGACGACAAAAATAAACCAAACCAAACCAAACCAAACCAATCCAAACTTATAAACGGTATCAATTACATCTTACTAATATTTTACTTTTACAATAAAAGTTTAAAATCGGGGTTTCAAAATATCTAAAAAATCCGTTTGTAAATTCCGGTGTCAGACGATAATTTCTCATTTTACTAACAGATTTAGCCCGTGTCGGAAAGGGTTAATCAGATCATTTTTCTAATTCATTTTGCTAAAAAAAAATGTATATGGAATAACCGGTGATAAAAGATTAAAAATTCTGTAAAAGACATGTAAAATTAGACATTATTTAAAAGTTTTTACCAAACATATTGATCCGTTGAGTAGTTAAATTTATGAAAAACAATTTGAAATTGAAAAAAATACATATTAGTTTACAAAAAATAATGAAATAGCTATAAGAATTGTCGAAATTTTTTCTGCCCTATTATTTTGTATTTGCAGTAATTAATCAATCATGAAAACCTACAATCTCTCACCTAAACTAAAATTTCGTAAGGATCATGGAATTTCTAGAACAGGAAATAATCTCCCTAAGATTAAATTTCAATTTCATTTCAATGAGAAAATGCTCAGTACGAGCATTTTCTTATTGAAAATCACTTGTTAAAGATTCCGAAATTACGAGTGTTTGAAGTAGCTTTATTTGTTTTATAAAAAATATGCTGATATTTGACCTGAAAAATAATGGGACCCGTAAGTACCATGAATTTACGATACTTCTTCATAAAAAAGGTTTTATAAGTTTATTTTTTAATATTTTGTCCTATATTTTTCTATGGCAATAATTTTAAAAAATGGTATTTCTAGGTTATCCCGTCGACCAAAAAGTTATCGCCAAATTATAAGATTAAATGCCAATAATGGATGATCGTAAATGTCAATTCAATGACATTAAATACGATACACGTGTTTAAAACGTCATCAAGTGAATTTTATTTCGACCTTTTCATTTGTATTTTTATTAATATTCTACTAATTATTTGGTTTTTTAATTATTTAAAATAAAAATTACTTCAGTATGTATAATTTGGCTATTAGTTTTCCGATTTATATAATATGCCGAAATCGGTCGACGGGATAACAGAGCAGTACCAAAAAAAAAAATATATACACCCAAATCAGTCGTATTAAAAAAAAGGGAGCAAAATCCATGGAAACTTATAATAGGGGCTGTGCATGTATAACGTTATCATTTTACGGTAGGAGGGGGGTCTACACATGATATTGTAAGATATTTCTAGGGGGTGGGGTTGTCTTTTGATATTAATATAATTTTTGACCTAATCAAAATTGTCTCATTTGATTTTTAACACGTTACTTTGTTAAAATAGTATACTATTTTTTTTTCAGATTATTATCTATTTTTATGAAAATTCAAAGTTCTTATTAAAATCACTAAATTATTATAAAATTTAATTCTAAAATATGATACAGTGTCTCACAAAAGTGATGGGACACTTGTGCTTTATAAAAAGAAACTGCAATAAAATAAATAAACAAACATGTGCAAAAATTTTTTGGGTGTATTTCATATTTAAAGTTAGTAACAATTATTACATAACATACATTTTGTCAAAATATTAAAATAATTATTTAGTAAAAATACAATTGTTCAGAACGGAGCAAAAAATGGCTCACATAAGTGATGGGACACTTACTTTTCCATCAAATATTTATCCAAAAATTTTACTTTTTAACCCTTTGCGGCGCAGGGCAAATTCATTCCTTAAGTTTTGAAATTAATGGCTGACACCGGAATTTGAAAACAACTTTATATGTAAATAAGAAAAAGCTGTATTTCACACATTCAATAAACCGTAATTTTTTTAAACAAAATTACGGTGCGAATGTGGCGTTTAGGAATTAAAATTAAGTGGTTTATCTACTAAACCACTGCGCCGCAAAGGGTTAAAAGGTTTTAATATTTTGTTGGATTTCCTTTTACTTTTAAAGCATGATTTAATCTTTTTGGAAAGGATTCGACTAATTTTTTTTTTTTTTTTTTTTTTTTTTTTTTTTGATTTCTGGAGTGATTTTACCCCATTCTTCTTGAAGCACCGATTTCAGTTGTTGTTTTGAAGAAATGGTGTGTTTGCGAATTCTTGATTCCAATTCTTGCCAAATTTTCTCTATGGGATTTAAGTCTGGAGATTGTGGTGGTGTTTTTATTATTTCAGGGCAGTTATATAGCAGCCAGAGTCTAAAGTTCAGAGCAGTGTGCTTGGGGTCATTGTCCTGGTAGAATTTAAAATCGTTATGAAGGTTCAATTTTCGTGCTGAAGATTTCAAATTTTGCTTTAAAATATCAGTATACTTGTACTGATCCATTATACTGTCAATAAAAACAAGATTACCAACTCCAGCGGACGACATACACACCCATACCATAACTCCTCCTCCACCATGTTTTACTATTGGTACCAAGTTCTGTTTGCGAAATTCTTCCCTGGGCTTTCTCCACACCAAGATTCTACCGTCAGAACCAAATATATTAAATTTACTCTCATCAGCAAATATAACTTTATTCCAGTAATCAGAATTCTTATTTATGTTGTATTTTGCGAAAGCTAGTCTGAGTTTTCTGTTCTTTTCATTTACGAAGAATTTTTTCCTGGCTACTCTACCGTGATATCCGGCAGATCGAATTACCCTTCTAATAGTCTCAGGATTAACAACTATTCCATATAATGCTTGTAAATCAGCAGCAACTTTTGAAGCACTATTTCTTGGATTTTTTTTTAATATTTCGAACGATAATTCGCTTTATTCCATTGGATAGCTTTGATGGTTGGCCAGGTCTTCTTTTATCCTGAATCATATGATTCTTTTTATATCGTTTAATGATATTGAAAACTGTTGAACGACTCAAGTTAACTGTTTCAGCTGTTTTTCTAATAGATTTTCCACGTTCAATATGCAAATTAATAACTAATTTTCGAATTTCAGGCGAAGTTTCTTTTCGTTTAGCATTCATGGCTACACAGAGCTAAAAAACACAAAAATTCCAAAACAAACTGGAGAGAAATACTGCAGACGATTTTATAAATTATTGCCAATTGCTTTTAAGTAAAAATAAAACCCCAAAAAATATTTTTATTGCTTATTTCAGACGATTTTTGTTGCATATATAATGGTGTCCCATCACTTATGTGAGCTATTTTTGGCTCCGTTCTAAACATTTGTATTTTTATTAAATTAATATTTTAATATTTTGACAAAATGTATGTTATGTAATAATCTTTACTAAATTTAAGTATGAAACACACCCACAAAAAAATGTGTACATGTTTTTTTAATTTATTTGATTAGTTTCCTTTTGTAAAGCACAAGTGTCCCATCACTTATGTGAGACACTGTATACCCCAACGTTTGACATTCTTATTCATCTTCATATGTGTATGAATATAAAATCACTGTTCGAGAAACCATATGTGAAGTATATTTGAAATGAAGCTTGCGATTATTAATAAATAAAAGAGAAAGAGTTCTCTCCACTTGTTTTATTGAAAGGAATTTCTATCTGTCCCCTCTCCCCACCCTTTTTCCATTCGGGGGGGGGGGGTCAACAAGATTTAATTACTGTTTAATTCATTATGTAACAAAAAGCTATTGTAAAGTACTTTTAAATAGGCACATTTTTTTATCTGAATAAAGCGATATTTTATTGACTTTTCTTTATTTGAATCAATAACGTATGCAAAAAAGAAATTTATCCAGTTTTGTACATTACTACAAACAAAAGAACAAAATTTAAAAATAATATTTTTAAACACTTTGATAACGATATCATTAAGTTGATAGCGTCATATTTGCACAACCCCATATACACACATCCCGCCCTCCAATAATGAAAATTATCCTTTTTATATTCCGGAAGGAGGAGCATATTTATACGTTAAAAGACGAAACACGCAGGTCAATTTGTCATATATGTTATTCTACACTGTAGAAATTATTTTAAATACTCTATACACGCCCATCCGCATCCTGAATTAAATGATTTAGAGAAAAAAGACAGAAATCGTCGAAATGCAGACTATCCGGATACCCCGCCCCTAAAATCTGAAGATATCCTTTTTCTGTTCGGGAGGGGAGGTTCATATTTACACATTGAAAATCAAAACAAGTAGGTCATTAATTAAAAACGATTTACTGGATAAAATAAAAATCCTAACTGCAAACTAAATTAATATGTTTCAATGAATTTTTATAGAGAAAAACATTAAAACTAAATACCACCATCGAAGTAATTGACACGGGCTGTTTTCGAGAAACACTATTCCTACACAAGATGGGGAATTTGACGTCAGAAGCTCTAACCAATCAGATTTCGAGAAGGTGCGATATTGTTGGGAAAAATGAAATATGTACCTGTTTATCATGCTCGATTACACCGTGATCAACGAGGATTCGAAATAAAAATAAAATACAAAAGTTACGTATTTTTGTCCGTAGAATCCGACTCTGCAATAAGAAATGGGGGGTTAATTTAAGATTTCAAAGTTGGACACCCTCTGACCTCCAGGGGGCAGTTGCAGAGGTCAAATTTGGTATCACTGAGTAGTTTATTTAAAAATATTTAACACGTATATTTTCGTTTTTCAATCTGATATGTATTTCTTGAGTTATTCGACCGTTCCAGACTTTTCGGACACCCTGTATATATATATATATATATATATATGTATGTATATTATCATTAAATGGTTTATTTGAATATTTATTTTTATAATATTTTAGTAACATTAAATATTATGAAATATTTTCATTATAAATAAAACAGCTGCAATTTATAACAAATATTATCTTCTTTATTATCTAAAGATGATAATATAAAGAAAATGTCACGCCTGATAAGATAAACATGGTAACCTTCTGATAGAATTAATGCGAAAAAAAAAAAAAAAACAGAGTCAGAACAACATTTTAATTATATTCAACCCACTAAAATTTAGCGAAAATCCAATATAAATTATAATGCTCTAATTTTTGCTCACTAACTTCTTCGTACCAAGTTTTAATTCAAAATATTCCGAATGTTTATGTTCGGGATTATTTAACCCTTTGACGGTTAAAGCACTTCTATTCATAAAATACTAAAATGATTGAATGACACCGGAATTTAAAAACAAATTTATTTCATAATATATAAATGTTTTTATTACGTTCTTTGTAAAAGTAAAATTTTCATTTAAAAATTCCGGTGTCAGTATGGCATTTCGCAATTCAAAATATGTGGTATTCTGGGCGCGTATACGCGCTCATAACCACGAAATGGTTAATCAAAATTAAGGTTCATGAACAATTGCGAATTTCAACTAGAAAAGTGTGGTTGGGACACGGAAAATTTAGGATGTTTGCGCGAAGAACCTCCAAAACACTTTTGGCATGGCAATATCTTGCTTCTAAAAGAGTGATGTGTGTGAGAGGTTTATACGCAAGAGACACAATTAAGTTAGGATGGATGTAATGTCTCCGTCTTCCTAGGTGTATGACTATATACTACATAACACCTTGCGGCGGGGTGCTATATCTATGAAACCACTTAATTTTGATTCCCAAACGCCACATTGACCCTGGAATTTTGATTGAAAAAAAAATCGGTTCATTTAATGCGTGAAAGGTAGCTTTTTCATATTTACGTATAAAGTTTTTTCAAACTCCGGTGTAGATCGTTAATTTCAACACTCAAGCAAAGAATTTGTTCTGCGCCGCAAAAGGTTAGCCCATTCTGGCTCGGAGTAATTTTGTTTGAAATAATTAATTTCAATCAGAATTTATAAATGATTTTTTTAGAAAATAGGAACTTGATAATTTTCAAAAGTTACAAAAGTATTTATAAAAAGAAAATTTCAATTAATGTTCTGGGAGGCAGTAATATTAAAAATAGGTGACCTTTTTTTAGGGACACCGCGCTTGAATGGGTTATTCCGAAAACCTGAGGTCAGTCTTTAGGGGAGTGGTTTTTGTCAGGAAGGTAAATTAAACTATATAGTTATCGAAAGAAAGAAATGGAATTAGTGAAATGGATGTAGCACGTTGTTTATGTAAATAATACCTATTTATTTACAGAAATAATGTTGAGCAGAAATTTGTTATTGCATTTCGAAGGAATAAAATTGATTTTTGAAAATATAATTAAATTACAAAAAAAAAAAAAAAAAAAAAAAAAAAATCTTATCTTTTATTAAAATTTTCTGTGCACAAAGAAAAAATAGTTATTCGGAAATTCTTGGCGAGGAATTTTAGTAATTTTTTACAAAAGTATTGGAAACTTTAAGGACAATTACTACAAATTATAAAGGATATTTTTGGTTAATATTATTCATCTGACAAAAATAATATTCACAAGATACTTGTATTGCTGTATCTCACAAATAGTTTTGTCTATCGAAAAAGAATTTTTTTTTCATCTCCCTTTCCCTGCCCTTCTTCTTTTATGTGACGTTGTGATCAGCTCATATATTTATTTTGCAACAAAATAATAAACAGGACATTTAAAATTTAAAAAAAAAATAAAAATAATAAAGCAGAATAATTTCAAAATATAGAAGCGTTTCTGAGGTTGGATGCCTGCTCGGATGCGGAGTGTTTATAGGAATTTTATTTATTCAATTATACTCAGGGTTCGCACAGTTCTACCACTAAATTTTAAGAATATTTTCAAAGTGTTTCACAACAGAAAACTATCGCTAAATCTGTGAAAGAAGGTAGGGGTTACGAATGTTGTGGTTTAAAAATTAAATGTAAATTTTCTTATTTTTAATAGTGGTGCCAGAGTCCTTGGACACTCCTTTTCCAAGGAGTGTGCGAACCTTGCTTATACTGCACATTACGAAAGTAAAATAATTATTTCAAAATATTAAAATTTTTTACGGTTTAGTGAGGTGTGTAGCTTAAAGAGAGGTTGAAGGCTAGAATAACTTATAGCGTAAGTATGGCATCCCAGCAATGTTTCTACGTGCAGGTATTCAGCCAAAACTGAAACTCCTACAATAAGTTACACAAATATTCTTAAATAATTTCCGGGTGTATCAGCAAATAAAAGCCATAAGAATGCCGTCTTGAGGAAATAATTGCTTAAACTCAAAATGCAAATCATTACTAAAAAAAAAAAAAAATTTATTTCAAATTTTTTTAATAATCATGCCTGGAAGTATTAAGCTTTTAAGTTTTGAAATGTAAGAAAATTTCACATTGTTGAGCGGGAAAAATATTTTTTTGAGAACCACCATAAAAGTAATAACGTTTATATTTCAACAATATATTCCAATAAAATATATTTGAGAGCAAAATTACGAAAAAATCCGATATTTGATTTCAATTCTAACATTATGTTCTATACTTATGCTGTGTAAACTGTCTTGTACTCATTATTAAATTTATAAATTTATAAATTCCATAATCAATGGAATCAACATAATCAACGAATAAATATTATATTGAACGGCGCTACTTCAGTCATAAAATAATTTATCCAATTAAAAAAAATAATAAATAAATAAATAAATCTCTTTAATATGAATATATATTCGTTTTACCTTTTTGGCTTTGAGTCCCCTCCTTATATATAATGGGATTTCAAACCCATATCGCATCCGCCAGTCTAACCTTACGGAGTTTCCCGTTGTTCTCTTCAAAGTTTTTCGGTGTTAGCTTCGCATGTGTCGCATAGAAAAATTGCATAGAAAAAACCTCCTCCCCGAATGTAGGCTATTCTCTCTTTGTCTGTAACTCCCATGTAGATAACTGACCACACACACACACACACACACACACACACAAAAAAAAAAAAAAAAAAAAAAAAACTGATATTATAATTATAGATAGCTTGTCTTAAATAATTGGGTTATTCATTAACTTGATATCTTCTAATAATAACAGCAAGAAATTATTTTTAAAGATTCTCTTCCCCTCCCTGTAAGTTTCGCAATAATAATGAATGACTGATACAAGTTTTATCATATCTTTTCCTTTTCAGTTTTCTTTTAACTCATATTTTATTTTAAATCTCGTAGTCTGTGAAACTTTCTTTTGATACGCAAATTTGATTTGCTGACAGTGAATTCAAGTTGATCTGTTTTGTGATATGTGATATATGTGTGTTTCCTCATATGTGTACATAAAAAGAGGTTACTACCCGAATCAGAATATATTTTTCTAATATTTCCATTTTATGCGTAATTTTTATTTATTAAACGTGTTTTTTTACAGAAATTCCATGAATTTAAGTTCATTTCTATGCAACGAATTTTCTTCATAATGAAGTGTTTAAGTGTAACGATGAGACTTCGTTAATTAGAAGTTTCACTGCATACATACCATCTTTTTTCTATTAAAATTTTAAGTATTAAAATAGTCTTAAATTAATGTATAAGCCCCCCCCTAACCCCACCTCTTTAATTTTGTGTTAACAATGTCCAAAATTTTCCAGCTTATATATAAAGATGTACCTCAGTTAATGCAAACAAGATACCCGTGTCAATAGAACATTTTAATTACATTTAACTCACTAATATCTAGAAGCATATTTTTGTAAGTGATTATGCCTTCTCTTCCCTTATTGTTTTCGTTTTTCAATATCCAACAAGTTGGAAATTGCACGTGAAGCGTAGTAAATGAGGTGCGTTCGTACGATAACGAAGTTTTAAAAAAATTACACTCATATATCAATCTCATAAAATTGTAAATAGTGAATTACAATTAAAACGTTCATCAAACAATGTTCTCTCATTACCATTATGTAATGAAATCCTTTTATGTGGCCTTGTAAATCAATAACAAATGCACTACAAATTATGTAAAATGTATATTATAATATGTACTTTATAGTTGCATAAAAATGTTATTAAGTTCGAATGAGTGCAACACCATTCAAATGCATTTGAAACATTTTTCCCCATTGACCGTAATGTAACGGAATACTTTTGATTGTCCCTGTAATTGATCTATGCATCCGATTTTCATAAAATTTGAAATAACTCGACAAAATTATGTAATAATTATGTGTATTTTAAATTTCAAACGTATAAAATACATTTGAAACTTTTTCCCCATTGACCATAATGTAATTGAATACTTTTGATTGCCCCTGTAACTGATCTATGCACCCGATTATCAAAAAATTTGAAATAAATCGACAAAATTATGTAATAATTATGTATTTTCAATTTCAAAGGATTAAAATGCATTTGAAACTTTTTTCCCCATTGACCTTAATGTAATGGAATACTTTTGATTGCCCCTGTAATTGATCTGTGCATCCAAATTTCATAAAATTTGAAATAACTCGACAAAATTATTTGATAATTATGTATTTTAAATTTCAAACGATTCGGTTGGGTAGTTTTTGCATTGTTATATGCGGACAGACAGACGGACGGACTGAACGACCACTATAGGTGCTACGTATTTACATAATTACGAACGCACCTAAAAAGTAAAGTACTTCCGAATTTGTATGTTCGGGATCATTAAAATAGAGTTATGGAACTCAAACTGTAGCCAAAGGAATAATTATTGCCACATTTCCAACTTCATTCAGGATTCTGAAAGATAGGACGTCATAGCTGCCAACTTTCAACTAACTTTCCGTAATACCTGGATTACTTTGATCCAGGTTAACATCATTTCAAACCAGAAAATATATTTAATGAATCTTTATTTATTTAATTTCAAAATTGTTGGTGGAACATACTTAATTTCATTTCTTTAAAAAATTTCTGGTTCGAAACTCATTAAACCAGGGTCAAATTAACGCACGTATTACGGATAATCTATGTCAGGTTGGCACCTATGGGACGTTAAGAAAATCAGATCTGGGAAGAAATCTTTGAATCTATGGAAATTCAATTTGATTTACAGATTTAGAAAATTCATCCTTATTTCTAGAAAATTTTCAAAAGACAATCGATAATAATTTTCTAAAACCTGGAAAAAGAGAGATTTTCTTTTCTCTTCTGAGTTTTCCTGGGAATGAACAAGACAAAGTGGTAAATGTAACGTGTGATAAATGAACATGGAAGTAAAATGATGGATGATATTGTTTTCCAAGCAACTCTTTGGTTAAAGTGCGAAAGTGTGAGTGTGTGGAAAGGGGAAGTTTCGGACAGGGCCTGACTAAGGCAGGGGCATGTGGGGCAATTGCCCGCCCGGTTTAAGGGCCCCCATCCCTCAAGAACAGATATAAGTTTTTTGTTAACCCTTTCCGGCACACTGTGCCCAGTTTGGGATACCTGATTTTAATTCCAAACTTGCAAATGGCACCAATAATATTTTAGTAAAATTTTGCTTTTACAGTAAGAGCTTAAATTAGAGGATTCAAAATACCTGAAAAATTCATTTGTGAATTCCGGTGTCAGTCGATATTATCTCATTTTACTATTAGATTTTGCCCGGGGAGGGTTAAAAGAGTGTCAAATGATAAAAAATGGTCAAAATTGACCGAAATTCTTTTTTTTTCTTAATTTTAAAGGTCTTTCTTCTCCTACTCCCTCTGTTTCCGTACCCAATGCCCCCTTAAGGCCTCACATTTATCCTCATATTCCTGTAATCGAGAAAAAAAGCCTGTATTCTATAATTTCTTAAAGTTGTCTTTCTTCTGCTATTGTGTATATAGATGTGAATAGCACTTGGTATGAAATTTATGTACACATACAATAGTTATGAATTTTAGTTTTAGTCACTCCAGTATAATTTACGAAAATTTTAAGATAGAAGGAACCCCCCCCCCCCCAACAATGTTTGCGCCAGGGAACCCACTGTCTAAGTCGGGCCCTAGTTTCGGAAATAATAATCTCACAACTCCATTTCGTTTCTTGGAATCCTATATGGCTAATAAATGATCACTACCTTGAACTACAGTTGTTAATTACTCCAGCTATGAGCATTGCTTTTCACAACATCTTTGAATAAAAAAATCATTTGCAGATTTCAGCATCCCAATTGGACTCAGAAACTTTTTCAAGTTAAACTGCCTTCATATGGTCCATCATTTGGAGAAAGTGTAGGAAGAGGGCTTAAGGTTAAACCAGGCTTTTCTTTCATCCTGGAGTATTTTCAAGGAAAGCCAAATAAATCATCCATCTGAATTCCCTTTATTACAAAACTCATATCACGCGCATAGGGAGAATTCGTTATAATTCTACCCGTAATGAAGTATGAATTATACCCATAAATGCTATGCATAAAGTATGTAAAACAGAAGAATGATGGATGAAAAGATCTGCTAAAAAATTAAAATCCTGATCATTAAACATTCTGCTAAAAAATTAAACATCCTAATTAGCTTGCAAATTAACTTCCACTTTGCGAGAAATACGTTCTATATAATAAAATTTATTAAACTTATCACAACCTGAATCACTTAAAACAACTGAATATCCTACCCACGTTGATATATTGAAAAATCTAATAAAATGTAGTAATGGAACTACTGTGGGAACTACTGAGTACTACTGAGAGTGAGTACTACTGAGGGAAAGTAATGAAGAAAAAAAATGAAAAAAATTTCCACAAAAGAAATGCTGAAAACATTCGATACAATAATAAGAGGATTCCACTTTTACGAAAATGCTACAGATGAATATTACAAAATTGCGAAAATTTTCATAAATGGTGTATTTTTCATGAGAAACCTGTATAATGTAATATTACAAACTTTTTGAAAGTTGGGGATTTGATATACTGAGATAAAAAAGAGAAAAGGTATACTACGCTTCAGTTTTTGTTTTCATCTCTTTATAGTGTTTTTTTTCTTTTATTTAGATATTATTCTAATCAATTTTTTCTCATAGGTCTACATTTCATAAAAAAAAAGGTTATTAGCCGAATCAAAACACATTTTTCTAATATTTCCATTTTATGTGCATTTTTCACTTAATAAATGTGTTTTTTATTACAGAAATTTCATGAATTTAGTAAGTTGATTTCTATATAACAAATTTTCTTTGTAACAGAATGTAGTTTTTAAAATTTTCTTTATAACGATGAGGTTTCGTTAAATGTAAGTTTCGCTGTATATTTACCATCCCCTCTATTTTAAAATTTCAAATATCAAAACAGTCTTAAACTGTTGTGCGAGCCATCCCACCCTCCATTTACGAGCTAAAAACTGTCTAAAAATTCCCAGTTTATATACAGGAACATACTTCAATTATTGCAAACGAGACACCCGTGTCAAACAACTTTTAATTATACTCAAACCACTAAAATTTAGAAAAACAGTTTTATAAATAATTATGCTAATGTATCAATGACATGTCCATCTTCGTTTCATAAATTCAAGTAATTCCGAATAGTTATATTCGGGATTTATAAAATATAAACACGTTTCATGATGCATGACAATGGCAAAGGGCATAGCCGGTTAACCATTGGAGACATGCCTTTCAATCAAATTTCTTGATTTTGTTTTTCCCAGGTGTATCTATTTATCTGATAATCTATTTCGCCTATTAACACCGTATAAATATTGATATTTTTCAGGATAAAAATGGTTTTTGAAATTTTTAAAAACCTCATTTTCTTAAAAACTACTGTACCGAATTACATGTGATTTATTGAGTTTATGTAGACATTAAAGATGTATAATTGGAAATTTTTGTATCATTTTTTGGTTATAAAAAACATGTGAAAAAATATTAAAATTTTTGGAAAAATAAAAATCACATCTTATAACTGTCGGAAAATTACCATTTTCTAGTAAAACATTCCTCATACGTGCCCGCATATTATATATAAAAGCCGAAAGTTTGTGTTGCGTACTACATATAAATATTTACAAAAATATGTATAAAATTTATTTAAATTCATTTAAATGCATTATTTGGGGCGGAGCTATTCTTCTTCGACACATGAAGGATATTTGGAATATACACTTACAGAATTGCTGTAATTTAAATTATGGGCATCATTCTGAACGCTGACGATACTGTTTTGACAACAAAATGTCTTGTTAGTGTAACATACAACAACAGAGAAGAACATTTTTGTCATCAAACTACATTCTTCGATATCGAAATGTAACAACAGTGATCACAGCCATTAAATGAAAATGGTTTTCATCAGTTTTTATAACAAGAAATCATAATTAGTAGTTTCAAGCTTTTTAATCGGGCGATGTGCCCTGTTGACTATTATGTTAAATGTTTATGTTTAAGTAATACTTAACCACCGCGATCAGAAAGAGATTTAATGTAGTGAATGATTGCTATTTCTTTCTATGTCATCTAAGATTGATAACCCGAAATGCGATTGTTTAGGAAGTTTCTTGAAAAAACTTGTTACAGAAAATAAATAATTTTTTATTTTTTTTATACACATTATCAAGTGTTTCTCATTAAAATCACTGTTCTTGAAAGTGTCGCCTGAAGCACTGAATCCGACTATGTATTTGTATATTAGATTATAATATATTTGCAAAAAATTAGCTATGTCTTTACAATATTTTAATCTCCGGGTAATTTTTCCACTGCTTTTTTGGACTATATTTCTTTAAAAATAAATAAATAAATAAATAAATAAAAATAAAAATAAAAGAAATTATCTCATCAAGCATAAACGGTTTAAAATTATAGAAATATATTTTTCATTACAAAATATCATCCAGTGCTGTCAGCTTTCTTTTCTTTCTTTTAACTTACATTATGTACCTTTCGCCAGTATTTATGTTCGGACATATTTCCTCAGAAATCTGCTATTAGAAAAAAAAGTTATGATTAGCATATATCTTGAATAAAAACATTTCTATTATTACCTAATCCTGATGATATCTCAGAATTAAAAGAGCGCATTAGGTTCAAATTCTTATAATAATCATATTTGATTTGCAATGTAAAAAATATATAAATAATAGATGAAAAATAAAAATAATAACTGAACCTCTTGCTCATATTACCCATCATTAAAAGTAGTGATAATATTCGAAAAAAAATCATTATCGTAACTGTCGTTACATTTATATATCGAAAAGTCTTATTATTTTCCAATTGAAAATATTTTTCTCTGTTGTCTTCGATATCGAAATAATATCGACAGAATTCAAAATTGTAACCTATACTCTTAATGAAATCTAAAACATTGTTGCAACATTGTTGTCAACATTGTTGACTTTGTTCCAAAGATTCTTCGAATTTCTAAGTTGAGTAGCTCCGCCCAAATAACGCCTTTAAATGAAGTATAATAAATTTTATACATATTTTTGTAAATGTTGATATGTAGTACCCAACGCAAACGTTCGGCATTTATATATAATATGTAGGCAGATAAGAGGAATTTTTTACTAGAAAACGGTAATTTTCCGAAAACTCTAAGATATGATTTTTATTTTTCAAAAAAAATTACTCGCTTTTTCACACATATTTTATGATCAGAAAGTTATACAAAAATTACCAGTTGTGCATCTTTAATGTCTATATAAACTCAATAAATCACATGTGATTTGGTACCATAGTTTTTAAGAAAATGAGGTTTATAAAATTTCGAAAAAACATTTTTATCTCATAAAATATCAATATTCAAAAGGTGATAATAAGAGAAATACATTGTCAGATATGCAGGCACACCTAGGAAAAAAAAATCAAGAAAATTGATTGAAAGGCATGTTTCCAATGCTTATCCGGCTATGCCCTTTCATCCAGAACAATGTTGGTTAGGTTTCGGAAAAATTTGCACGTTTCAAATGAGTTCCTCCAACAGAATTTTGTAAAGGCAATATCGTGCTTCAAAATGAGTGATTTGTGTAAGGGGTTTATGACTGTATGCTGCTTAATTCTTTGCGGCGCAAGCCAAATTCATTGCTTAAGTGTTGAAATTAATGACTGACACTGGAATTTGAAAACAACTGTATTTGTTACTAAAATACTGTAATTCACGCATTCAATTACCCGAAATTTTTTTAAACGAAATTCCGGTGCCAGTGTGGCGTTTAGGAATTAAAACTAAGTGGATATAAGAGAAATACATTGGATTATAATTAAGAGAAAAACATATATTATTAAGAGAAATTCATATCTTAGGAATTAAAATTAAGTATATCTAAGAAACCACCGCAAAGGGTTAAGGCTCCTGTTCCTGGCCGAGGTAGTGTTCGCGAGCTAACGCGATTCCCATAAAAAGTTTATTTTCATATATATATATATATATATTCATTGAATAGTTGACATGCATGCAGACATCACTCTTTTTTTACTTCCTTTTTAATTTTTTCTTTTTCAATTTTGGTTGTAGATATTTTTATTAAAAAGGCATTTTTCGAAACCGGTTTCGAAAGTGAAACTAACTTTATAAAAAATGTCTGCATTCAAAATCGAAAAGATAAAAATGGAGCGTTGTCGGCATGCACCTCAGCTATTCAGTGTAAAAAATATTATTTAAAAGTGTTAAAATTCAAACCAGATATCTGAAAATAACCTCTCCATAGGAGCTGCAGTAGCTCGCGAGCGCTACTTCGGCCCTGGACAGGAGTCTAACCCGGTAATTTTCCATCAACCTGAACCGCGAGTTCAACGCTTAACTCTCCGTTGAATCTAAAATCTAATTCACCGTTAACTCAACCTACCGAATTCGAAGAAGAAATCGAAACTGAAGTTAGTCAACCTTCCTACGGGAGAGAGGTTGTTCGACCTCGCATTCGCAGTGGAAGCAAAGATGGCTGCAGCTTTGAATTTAACATTGGTGGATTTTTTTCAGAGAGCTGTTTGTAATTTACTAAGAAAACGAAATGTTAATTATAAAAGATGTTGTTATTAAAGAACGTGTTGCTTTAATTTTTGAGGGGTTTTTTTACATTTTACCTCTATAAACGAAAATTATATTTGTGATGAGTCTTTAGGCTTTGAAACAACTTTGTTATCAGGTAGCGCTATCTATCGAATGTAAATCGAAAGATATTCTGATATGAGAAATTTTGATTATATAATTAAATTTTTTTAAATAACTAGGGGGGCTCCGCCCCCCTGCTTGCTACGCTCGCCAACCCCCCGCGTAATCGCTTCGCGATTCCAAGTTGTAGGCTACTCCTGCTTGCTGCGCTCGCCAATAACCCATGGTATGAATAAGCAGTTGCAGACCTTTCAAATGATGTGTCACACGACTGGTGTTGTAAAAAAATTAAAAATGTGCCCCCCTGGGGGGCAGAGGGGGGGGGGTGACACACAAGACATCCATAATATGAATAAGCAGTTGCAGACCTCTCAAATGATGTGTCACACAACTGGTGTTGTAAAGAAATTAAAAATGTGCCCCCGCTGGGGTACAAAGTGGGGGGTTGACACACAAGACATCCATAATATGAATAAGCAGTTGCAGACCTTTCAAATGATGCGTCACACAACTGGTGTTGTAAAGAAATTTAAAATGTGCCCCCCTGGGGGGAGCAGAGTGTGGGGGTGACACAGAAGACATCCATAATATGAATAAGCAGTTGCAGACCTTTCAAATCATGTGTCACACGACTGGTGTTGTGAAGAAATTAAAAATGTGCCCCCTGGGGGGGCAGAGTGGGGGTGATACACAAGACATCCATAATATGAATAAGCAGTTGAGGACCTCTCAAATGATGCGTCACACGACGTAAAGAAATAAAAAGTGTTGTAAAGAAATAAAAAAATTGACGAAATATTACAGTTACCGCCAAGTTGGCGTCACTTTTGACGACTAACTTTGGTCGCCAAATTTGGCGGTATATCGCCAAGTTGGCGACAAACTTGGCGATTGTTGGCGATGGTAACCTTTCCCTCTTTATGGTAACCCATACGGCGATGCATAGACGGAGCCCTTTCCTGATTGGTCTACTCGACTCATGGAAGGAGTGGTCCGCCCGGATTCGTTATTTCCGGAAATCTTAGACATCAGCATCATTCTAAGAGTCATTCCTTTTAAGGCTAGTTTTTTTTACTATAGAAGGATAACAAAAAAGAAAAGCAATTCTTTCTTACATTTCAGTTTCAGCTTTTTTATCAGGGTTGGAAAAAATCATGATTTAAAAAAAAAAAATAAAAATATCGGATTTATTTGATTTAAATCAGATTTTTTTTATTTAAATCGGATTTATTTGATTTTTTTAGAATTCTATTTTTAATTATTGTGTTTTTAGGTGCGTTCGTAATTATGTAAATACGTAGCACCTATTGTTGTCGCTCAGTCCGTCCGTCTGTCCGTCTGTCTGTCCGTCTGTCCGTCTGTCTGTCCGCATATAACAACGTAAAAACTACCCAACCGAATCGTTTGAAATTTAAAATACATAATTATTACATAATTTTGTCGAGTCATTTCAAATTTTATGAAAATCGGATGGATAGATCAATTACAGGGACAATCAAAAGGATTCCGTTACATTACGGTACATGGGGAAAAAAGTTTCAAATGCATTTTAATCGTTTGAAATTTAAAACATATATTTATTACATAATTTTGTCGAGTCATTTCAAATGTTATGAAAATGGGATGCATTGATCAATTACAGGGACAATCAAAAGTATTCCGTTACATTACGGTCAATGGGGGGAAAAAGTTTCAAATGCATTTTAATGGTGTTACACTCATTTGAATATAACATAATTGACATGAATCTATGAAGTATATACTAAAAATACATTTTGTACAATCTGTGATGCAAAGAATATTTATTATTAAATTACAGGGCCACACAAATGTATTCCACTAAATAATGTTATACGGGGAAACATTGTTTGGGGCATGTTTTAATTATATTAAACTACTTCATATTTTATGAATAAGATATACGTTAATGAAGTATAATAAAAATTACTCCCTGCATATTTACAGGAACACAAAGAGTTCGACCACTATACTGTATCCAAAGTACGCTCTACTATATCAGCAAGATCTGAATATTTTAAAACTTCGTTATCAACGAACGCACCTCATTTGCTACGCTTTACGTGCAATTTCCAACTTGTTATGTTTTTACAATACATGGAACAGTTTTTTATAAAAATAACTAAAAAAGAATAAATAATGTTTATAATTTATAAAAATAACATAAGAAATAATTATATAATTCAGTAAATACTATATTCTAGTTAATAAAAATTAAACATCTAGGCTTTAATCTAAAGCCATTCTATTATTTTGTAGTTGAATTGTGCACAGTAAATAAGAAATAAATTTAAATAGGTTGTAAATGAATAAAAAATGGTAAAATTAAAAAAAAAAAAAATTAAATATTCATTTAATGCAAACTTTTTATTAAGGGATAAAAATCACAATTAATTCAATAGTTTTTAAATGAATAGAAATAAATCAGAGATTTAATTGTTTAAACAAAAACACTAATTTAGAAGCTTTGTCCACTTCTAATTTATTACGAAGACTTGAATGAACTAGTTCAAAAGAAGAAAATTGTCTTTCTACTCTAGCAAATGAAACCACGGCTATTGTTATTTGGTAAATAAATTCAATTTCAATTTCGCTGATTACCTCTTTACCTCCCATTATATAAAAGGACTTCCACCCACCAATCATAATCTGTCATAATATCTGAAACTTTTTTCTAAAGCAATGGTAATTTTTGGAATAGGCCTTTTTTTCCTTGAAAATGTGCTACAGTGGTGAGAAGATTAGGACAATTTTCTTAAATGAATGCCAAATCTTCATTATTTTCCTCTAGACTAAGTGAAATTTCATTTCAATTTAAAACAGAGACTTAATAAAACTCCAGCAAAATGACAACCGCTTATAGCTTGTTCATATTTTGCTTTAAATTTTATGATTCTATCTAAGACTTGCCAAGTTCTGAAAGTTAAAAATCAAGAGATTTTATTTCAGAAATCAGGAGATATTTTTGTCAATAAAAACTTGTTAATTTGTTGATGTAAACATCTTTAGTGAAAGTTTAAGTTTCAATATTGCTTGGTTATTACTGAAGATTAAAAAGAAATCTATCACTCTTACTTATATAAGGCCCCACCAGTGGCCGAGAGGTTCGGACCTCTCAACTGGTAGACGGCAGGTGCTGGGTTCGAACCCAATCGCGGCTGTCGGCCTAACCGTTCGAAGTTTTCCGTGGTTTTCTTCGAAACTTGCGTAAATACGAGTTAGGTTCCCTTAGAAAGACCCCCACGGAGGGCACTCCCCCTGGTCCTATATCCCATTAGCGTAGATAATCGGACGACAAAAATCAACCAACCAACCAACTTACTTATATAAGGAAAGTATGTATTCCTTACAAGTAGAACACATTTAAGAAAATGATGTTTAGGATGTTTTAACATATTTTTAATTTGACTAAATATTATAAAAAGAGTAGATATTTTGTTACTCATTAACTTATATAAAACTATAGAAAAGATCATAAATAAGTCTTAATAAAGAAAAAAATAATAAAATATTAATAATTCAATACATACCATAATAACATTAACAAACCTTAAAGATTCATCGTCTATAATGAATCTGGATGTAATTCATCACTTAAAAAGTTACTGGTCAAACATACTAAAGAACAATTACACCTGTGCTAGAGCTTTTCTCACTGAATCACAGTACATTTAATTGTTAAATAACAGAATATTTAAAAAGTGTGAAAAATCAGGAGAAATATGTCAAAAATATGTCAAAATCAGGAGTCTCCTGCCAAAATCAGGAGACTTGGCAACTCTGCTATCTTTATCTAATACATTTTCTAACTTTCTATCCAAAAATTAAAAAAGTTCGTAAGCTTTGATTGAAATTTGATAGTGTAATATGGCAAGTTTTAAAACTTGTTCCTTGCACTGCACATAGTATCCGATTCTTTGGTGAACATTAATGAATTTGTTTAATTATTACCTTGTGAAACAAAAAAGATTCAAATCATTTACTTTCCAAAATAGGCAAACGAAATGTGATTTATAAAGTGTTTCTATGTTTCTCCTCATCGTTTAAAGTTTATTACAAAAGAACAAACAATTAAAGGATTAGGAGGGGGACACCTGGATTTAACCTGCACCTGCCACATTCTTTCTGATAGCAATCCTGAAAATACCAGAAAAACACCTGTTACTTATTTACACCTATTTCTTATTTCTCTGTTGATTAATTTCCAAAATGAAAAAAAAATGATTTAAATCAAATGATTTTTTTAAAAAAATCAGTTGATTTAAATCTTGATTTAAATCGGTTGATTTAAATCGTGCCAACCCTGTTTTTTATATTTGTTTAAATAATGCAATCGTAGAAACAGGAATTTTGTGACGGCGAAATAATAAGCCGTTGAACTACGGCTTATGTATAATACATTATAACAATTAATTTTCTTTCTTGTTTTAAATACCTAGTTTTCTTTAAAAAAAGCATTTTTCAAAAAATCTTGAAATTTTTCGAATTTAAAAATTTGCGCATCAATTACTTTAGTTAAATTAATTAAAACATAAGATTTACGTTAGAAAAACATTAGAATGAATAGGAAAAAATAGATGTATTTCCAATATTCTTATATTCATTAAAAAGTAAATAAATAAAGTAGTTCGTTGTTTTCGTGTAATCTAATTATTATTGCTAGTCTGGTAGAAAAAAAAAAGTTTATTTAATTTAATGATTAAAAAAATATGTATATATATATTTAATCAAGTAACTTTTATGAAAAAAATTTACTGTAACGCAAAATCTTGTAAAAAAAATAACAAATCTTATAACTAACGGTATTTCTAATTTTTGAATCTAATTTTGTGAACGCACAAAACCCTCAATTCACAACGCTAATTCCAAATTTATCTATCTAAAAATTAAACACAAGAAATGCATTTTAAATCTTGTTTTTGCTTTGCAATTAAAAGTTCGCGATACGCGAGGACAGAACACGTGAACGCGATAAGTATGTCATGTTATTCCTTTGGGAAAACAGGTATTTCAACCTGATGTTCAGTAACCAGTGGTTGGCTAATCTCTGCTCTGAAGTTAGCCATGTATTTTAAATATTAACCGGTGGTGACGTCACGAATAATGCTAGCACGATAAATGCTATATCAATCTCAAAATATTTCTGTTTTTTTTTTTTTTTTTTTTTTTTTTTTTTTTTTTTTTTTTATATGCATATGTATGCAGAATTTTCAAGATATAAATTTCACTGTAGGCGTCACAATCAAATACCCTAGGACGAAAACGGTAGAAATAGGCGGTCCTTCAGAAATTTAGATTCACATTGGTCAAGATTACAAACTTCGTCAGATATGCTAAATGTCGATAGATATCTTGAAATGTCTGAAAAATGATATTGTTTTTATGAATGTCATGTCGATAGATATCTCTGAATGTTTGATACTAATATTATTTTTACAACATTGACTAGTAAAAAAAACATAAGTAATGCAATAAGTTTTCAAAAAATGATTAACTGTTAATTTTTAT
This sequence comes from Maratus speculifer, assembly GCA_964019185.1. Lineage (NCBI taxonomy): Eukaryota > Metazoa > Arthropoda > Arachnida > Araneae > Salticidae > Maratus > Maratus speculifer. The sequence continues at coordinate 229,895,288 of OZ025300.1, forward strand.
TGTTTGGAATATATATTTTTTTGTATTATATCTACGTTTATATATTACTCATTCTCTATTTACGTATTATAACGTTATAAGTAATGCAAAAAAAGTTTGGATGCTTTTTTTAAAACTATAATTTTAATTTATACCTGTGAATATCGGCAGATATTGTAAATTTGACGTCTGACATTCAGTGACTCGAGTTATTGGCCAATATTGATGCGAACATTGGCCGATACGATATCTGTGAGTTGTCTGGTAACCTAGGTAGCATAAAGATATCAGCCAGTATCCTGACCAGAGATCGGCCAATGTTTCGAAAGTCGCTGAATGTCGGACGTCAAATTTACAATACACAGATGTAACTTGATTTTTTTTTTTTTTTTTTTTTTTTTTTTTTAAACAGTCAAACGAGAATTTTGCATTATTTATAACATTTTAACCCTTTCTGGCGCGGAGTAAGTTTAATTGAAATAATTATCTGCCACCAGAATTTATAAACGAATTTATTAGAGAATACGAACTTGCTTATTTTCAGGCATTTTATCAAAGGAAAATTTTAATTAAATATTCTTGGTGCCAGTAAAATTAAAATTAGGTGTCCTTTTTAAGGGACACCGCGCCGGAAAGGGTTGCCTATTAAATATCTGCAACCTCGATAATCAGAAACTATTTTTTTCATACTATCAAAATATTAGTTCTGATGAAAGGTACATAAAATTTTTCGATTTTTATTTTTTATTTTAAGTAGTGGCTGCAAAAGAAAATAAAAAATATAAATTACGCATAAAGAATGAAATCGATCGGATAAATAGTTGACGAAATATTTATAATTCTATTTTCCACACTCTTCGATTTTTCATGACCCTCTATTTCATTCAAATTTCAATTCAAATATATATTTGAATTGATTTTCGCGTCATCCAGTCAGTAGACTTTTAGTTAATAGATTTATTATTTTTGGAGTTATAAGCATTTTTCTTTTACTATATGATTATTACGTCTATCAAAAAATTATCACCAAACTATATGATTAAATGCCTATAATGGCTTATCGTAAATGTCACGTGCACTTGCAGGTTGGCGAGTGGTCAGGGGAAAATATACTCAAAAAAGAGGAAACTACCAGTATTTTCTTTCAGAAAATAAATAAAGTAATATAAAAGGATTAATCTAGCTCGAATTTCTTTTAAACAAAATACTGATATTTAACACATTTTTTGACTGTGTTTTTCTTTGACATCTCGCCACCCTGACTTGACATTAAATAATTTACATATGCTTGTATATCATAACTGATTATTAATTTGACCATTTTTTTTTCGTATGTTTATTAATATTTTACAAATTTATTTATTCTTTCTTTAGTTAAAATTTAAAATATTGGCAATTCGTATAATTTACGAGTAATTCAGCGATTTACATGATTTGTCGAAACGGTATACATCAAGTAGCACCCATAATTCCGTAATAAAGCATTACTATGTTTGTAAAATATTTAATTGTACGTTTGAATTTTATTTTGGTGTAGCAAAGCATTTTATAAATAGTTTACACCTGTTTTATTTTTATATTTTATGATATGCTTATCCATGATGGGTTTTCCATGATATTACGGTGTCTCCCAATGAGTAGTTTTTTAATGCCTTATGTCTAATGTTTCATTACCAATGTTATAAAAAAGACATTGCATTCCAACATTCAGTGATATCTAAGAACATTCGTAAAAACATTATTTTTCAGACATTTCAAGATGTTTATTGACATTAATCATGTCTTAAGAAGTTTGTAATGCACTAAGGACAGTAAATTGCAAAGAAACAACGAAGCTCTTTCTGGCATTAACACATACATTACAACCGCATAACATTTAATTTTTCTAGAATTGTGTAAAAAAAATACGTATGTAATGTAAAATTAGCTACTTTCAGAACTTAATAAAATATAAAGCACAATTCATAATTGCCAACCTTCGGCTTTTTTTTTTTAAATCGACAAAACATTAATCAAACCAGAAATATAATTTATTAAAAGAAATCATCTAAGCCTAAATTAACTATCGCGCAGAAACAAGTTACATTTTATTCAATACATTTTCTGGTTGAATGTAAGTTTTTTCGTTAAAAAAAAAGGAAGGTTAGCAACTGTGACAATTGTAGTTAAGATTCTATAACCCTTTCCGGCACACTGTGCCCGGTCTGGGATACCTAATTTTAACTCCAATCTTGCATACGGCACCAATAATATTTTAGTAAATTTTTGCTTTTACAATAAATGCTTAAATTAAGAAATTCAAAATATCTAAAAAATTTGTTTGCGAATTCCGGTGTCAGTCGATAATTTCTCATTTTACTACAGATTTTGCCCCTGCCGAAAAGACATAAAGCTAATTCCATGGGAATACATTCCTCTGAAAATAATGAGATATGCATGTTACACTTTTGCGAAAGGAAGAAGACGGGGGGGGGGGGGTGATTTTACAGATGCTACAGTAGAGCGTACCAATATTTGGAAACAGTGCCTTGGAGTATATACTGCTCACATTTTTTGTAACTGTTCGTAGTAACTGTAGGAAAATTTGCAAAATTTCATTTTAAGTATTGTTAATATTAGTACATACTAGATTTGAGTGAATTTGAATATTATTACCAGAATAAATAATCTTATGTAATGACTTTTGCTACTGCGATAAATAGGAGTTACTAAAATACTTCAATAAAAAAGTTGCAATAATTTTTGCCTGAAAAATAAATAAATAAATAGACAATATAATCAAAAGTCAACTAAGTGATTAAATTTCCAAATGAAATTACGAAAATAAACATTATTACCGTTAATGAAAATTACCAAAAATACTATACATATAATGATAAGACGTTGTGAATTCTTTTAAATCAAACAGATATATAATTTTTGTTGTTATGGTGTTTTTAAAGACAATAGGTCAAATTGGAGATGAAAGGCTGTTTTCAAAAATTTCTCGTTCAATACGCTTATTTTAATGATTTACAAATGATTATGAGCTGAAATTTCTTTGGATTGTGTTATTTTACATTTTTAACGAAACCTATTGTTTGTTTAACACTTTTGAAAAAAATAAATAAATAAATAAAAGGCCCTTTTAATGTATCAAAATAAACTATGCAGTTTTAAATCAAAAAGTTTCTTTTCCATATTGTCCAAATAACACAATGACAATACGATTCAAATATTGCACTTATACTCTTAAAAATTAAACATATTTTAATTTTAAAATGTGTGTCTGTGTTCAACGCGAATTAAATTTACATTTGTAATTTATAGTAAAAATAATTTATATTATAAATAATTCAGTGTAATGGCTTTTAGTATTGGGATAAATAGATAGAGTTTCTAAAATACTTCAATAAATAATAATAACAGCAATAATTTTCGTTCTGAAAAATATATTTTAGACAATACAATCAAAAATCTACTAAGCGACACAATTTCCAAATAAAAGAAAGAAAATAAATATTATAATCATTAGTGAAAACTTCCAAAAATATTATACACGTAGTATATACCATACATATACATGATGCATTTTTAATGCATCAAAATAAACTACATAGCATCAGAAAGTTTCTTTCTCATACAATCCAAATAAACCAATAACAATACAATTCAAATATTTTACTCACACCGTTAAATATTAAAAATTTCTTTAAATTTAATACATGTGTTGATTTCGCAAGGTGTTAAAGTATGTACGGGATTGTTTAAACAACGGGTGAGCACCTAAATGGTATCGAGTCCTCCTCGTATAAATTAAAGGCTGGAAAGAATTTAACACTACAGCCAAGAATCAGAATGAAATTAGTAAGTCTTAAGACAAGGAGCATCAATGTCAGCTCTTCACATAACTGTTTTTTACCGCACTTTGCGTAATATTTAACTTCATGCAAACAGTAACTGAAAGTTTTCAAATAACACAAATATGTATAAGAATGCACAAGTCGGATACGGCACGTCAAACCTATTGAATAAGATGCGTTCTTACTATAGCATAGTTTAAAAAATATATATTGGTATAAGAGCTGTTGCATTCTTATGCAAAAATGCATAAATAGGAAAATTATAACAGTTTTATATATTAAACTCAGTAATACAGAAATAATATTATTACCTCTTAAATGGGTAATTATCATCCTGGTAACCTAGAATTAGTACCTTTTATGGGATAAGTCTGAATTATTTACGAATGATAGGATTTGATCGATTGGTACTGAAAAGTTGTATAAAGTAGTGACTGGATTTTCATAAAATCTGAAATGGTTCAACATGATGAGGGAACGTTACCTAAAATACTATAAGTCGGTATGAACTCTTTCAAATCAAATATATATACATATATTTCTGATGTACATATATATATATATATATATATATACATATATGTGTGTGTATAGTATTTTTGTTATTGCAGTGTTTTATCAGGCTATAAGTCCAGCTAGAGATAATAGACTACTTTCAAGTGCTTACAGAAATTTAGCCATTCTTATCAACTCGTTTCATCAAGCAATTAAATAATTAAAAATTTATTTCGATCATGTGATCTTTCTCATTAACCTGTAGCTACTGTCTGTTTAGCATTTTTGAAAAAAAAATGCTCTTTTACTGCATTAAAATAAACTACTTAGTTTAAAATCGGGATGTTGCTTTTCATGAATTTCATATACTATATTAAGATAGAAATATTCTGCTCCCACCGTTAAAATTAAAAAACAAAATTTATCTAGTTAGTACGTTTATAATTGCGTATTGATCTTACTACCGTTTTCTATTTTAATAACGAGTGAGAACCTGTATGGTATTAAACTCCTCGTTTATATATAACTAAGGAAGAATAAGAAAAGTCAAGCCTGAAGCACAGCGTCTAGAAGTATATAATGTGGAAATTGTTATTTATACCTTTAATGCACTGGAATGACCAGCGTCTCTTTCCGGCTCTATTCACTACGGGAGATTGAAAGGGGTCAAGTCCATTACAGATTCAAGTGGGAAGGGTAGACAGGAATTCTGTGAGAATGTAATATATTGTAATCGAATAGGAATTAATTTAGGAACCATACTGGGGGAAACTAAAATAAATAAAGTATTAGATTGAATTTTGAAGTGAAACTGGGGGGGGGGGGGGGTCGGCGAAAACATATATAACAGAATAATCGTTATACTTCTTATATGAAAATTCATTTACATATGGTATAAGTTACGTAGAAACGTTCATATACAGTAGAACCCCGATCCATCGTTTTTCAAGGGGTGCGGAGAAAAAAACGATGAATACGGGTTAGCATCAAAATAGGAAAAAACACAACATTTATGCCTCACTAATGCATGCAATGTATACAGTGTACTAATAATTATTATTTTTTTGCTTACTAAACTGTAAAATAATTCAATCGAAGTTACAGAAAATTGATATTTATTTAAAAAAATCAATATATATATTTGGTTTTCTGTTCATTTTTTTAAAGTCAAAAAATAAATTTTCAAGATATACAACTCTTTTCTGGTCATTTTCTGTAACTTCATATGCGTATATAAAAGTTCATACAGTTTCAAAAGTCGTAATTGCATCAGACAGAGTTAGAACTATGATGGTTCAGCTTCATCGGCATGAGCGTTATCCTCTGCTTCTTCGCAATTATTTTGATTTTTTGCATTATCAAACATTTCTCCTAAGTTTAGGACACCACCTGTCGCAAAATCTTGATCAGTGGAACCATAATCGCATCCTCTGCTATATACAACCACTCTTCATCCGCATTATTGTCGCCATTATCAACACAAACAACTCAAATGACTTATTTTAGGATTAAAAAAAAAGTAATTTCAGTTTGTGTTTAATAGGAATACGCATGACTTTCAATTTCATTTCGGTGAGGAGAAAAATTTTACAACGATGAATGCGGGAAAACGACTTTTTAAAGAACGGGTTTCGTTAACATTATTTCAGTATAATTTGTGCAGGGACCGTAAAAATAAAACGATCAATGCGGGAAAACGATGGATGCGGGAACAATAGATCGGGGTTTTACTGTAGTATTTTCAGCATTTCAAACATCTTTAAAAGTATGCTAGCATACGAAATTTGATTACCATTAGTTTTAAAATCATTACTTTAATAGAGAAAAAAGCTATTTATTTTATTCACAAAAGTCACATTATACTCTCTAAATTGAAATAAGTAATTTTTTGGAATATTACAACAATAAATATCTAATATTTATTTATATTTTTTCTTTAAAAGAACTTTTTATAAGCAGCCTTTATCACTTTAAGAAATGCTTATTATTAACCATATGCATAATTAGTATCTTAATGTAATGAATTAGATCGGCATACTGTTTGTTAACAGTACTTTTATCAAAAGTATCTTTTTAACACCATTAAAATATAATTATGTATAACCTTAATAATTCAAAATTCATTATAATATGAACGATACTAACATATATCCATTCCTTTCCAACAAACAAGTAAAACAATAAGTAAATCTTCCTATTCATACATTATCTTTATGATCAGAAAAATTGCAAAAGTAAAGTATAAAAGAATATAAAATTTAAAATGGATATTGAATGTGCATTTTTTTAATATTGATTGTGCTATCTTATAAATTATCTTTTCAATAATGAAATAGTCGTCTATGACGATGTACAAGATTTTAAGAAGCTGCACGGTAAACGGAAAAAAAAAGTGACTGAAAAAAACGTTACCGGAGAAAAGTTGACAAATAAAATCTATATTATAGATCAGTAATTAACTATACTTTTTAAGCATACTTTTTTTGAATTTTCTAAATTTTCAAATTTTTATTGCAGATGAAATTTTTCCTGTAGAAATTGTCGGGGAAATTTTAAAACATCACCAACAATTTATTGAAAAAGTAATGGAATGCTATTCTTCACTGGCGGGGAGTTTTAATTTAAAAATACAAATCGAAACCGCAACTTTTTCTTGCATGGATTTTCATAAACATAGGGTACGTTTTGTCAAACAATCGCACATCACTATTTTTTTTCAACCATGCAGGGGAGGGAGACTGGGCATGTGAACAGTTCACATAAATACAGCTTTTTTTATTTCTGGGTTAATTTCTGTAAACAAAAATCATTGAATATAGTAAACAGTATTTTTGCTTACACATGTATATTTTATATGAATATTGAACCAAGCTCAGAATTTTTATTTATAAATTTGCTAAAACAGTAATAAATGGGAAAAATTATAAGTCTAAAACCCACATACCATTTTGTATGACGTTTAAACATTAGAAACAATGATAAAATTATCCCTATTAAATTAAGGGACATTCATGGCTGCCAACTACTACGCCAATTTAGAGTGAAATAAACATGTTAGATACAGAAATTGTTTTAAAGGATTAACAATATATGCTGTTATGTAAAACAATGCCTATATTTGGCATGCATTTTACTAAAACATTTTTGTGGTTCCAAACATGTTTATACGATTTAAATAGGCGTAGAAGTTGACAGCTCTGGATATTAAATAATAAAAAAAACACAAAATAAAAAAATTAAATTAAATTAAAAATAAAATAGGGATATTAAATTTAATAATTTAATATTCCTATTAAGGGATAATTTTATCATTATTTCTAATGTTTAAACGTCATACAAAATGGTATGTGGATTTTAAACTGTTATAATTTATCCTATTGTACACTGTTTTAGCAAATTTATAAATAAAAATTTTGAGCTTGTCTCAGTATTCATATAGTAACCCAAAGTGTGAGGTTCACTTTTAATTATTCATGTATATATATTTTTAATTACCTTTATAGTTCTTCATACAATTTTTAATAGCTTTGTAAATTTAAAAAAAAATTTCAGATGTGCCCCAACGGTGGGGCAATTGTGAACACACGTAGGGTACATATGAACAAAGGCAGAGCTGCCAAGTCTCCGGCTTTTTATACACCAGTATTATTATACAGAAAATGTTTTTATCTTAAATTGGAACAATTGGGCGATTTAAAAGAACACAATTTTCTTTAAGATAATAGTGGTGTGGAAAAAGCCGGAGACTTGGCAGCTCTGCAAAGGGGAAAATATCCTTTGCCATGCTTTTCATTCAGTTATTTATTTGTCGTCATGGTCATTAGTTATATTCTGTGTTAAATTCATCATAAAGAAAAAAAATAGGTATAATTTTTAACACTTTCCAACAAAGTTGAGAAGTGTTTATGCTTTTGGTTTGTCTGACCGTCTGTCTGTCTATCCGACTGGCCGGGTAGCCGTTTGTCCGCGCCCTAACTCTCATAAATATACTCGGATTGCCATGAAATTTTTGGACGTTTTTGATCTTTACCCTAGCACAAACCCTATCGAAAATGAAGTTTCTACCATTATTAGTTTATTTACAGGGACAGTCAAAAGTTTTCCATTACATTGCATCCTATGGCAGAAAATCATTTCAAATGAATTTTAAAGATGTTACACGCTACCAAACATATTCAAATTTATAAAAATGCACTAAAATATGCAATTTGTAAAGTATGCAGTGAAAATAATTGTTATTAATTTACAGAGAAAAGAGTCATTGGCAGAAAAGTGTCTTCATTCAGAAGAGTACCATTTCTTAATTATAAAAGGGGTATTGTTTGCGACATATTTTAATTATGGTAAGCAATTTCATGTAATAATCAAATTGATATACGTCACTGAAGCTTAATATGAGTTATTTTAGGTATAAGACGAAGTGCATAGAATTTACAGAGACACACAAAAGAATGCAAACAATATCTTCTATCCGAAGTACTGTATAATATGGATGATTGCTTTGGATGGATGAAATGGATTTTTAATTTTGATATGCGCTTTTAAGTTTTAATAAATGTATGCATGTTATATAATGTATATAAAGTCTAACAGTAACACAAATTATGTATACAGGGTTACATAAAACATCTTGGGAAGGTTACTGAATATGGGCATAATTTACTTAAAGATGGTTTTTAAATAAGTTATGCATTTTTATATTGAACTGAATTCAACTTACTAAGAATTTTTTGTAGAATATAGATAAATTTATATACAGGGTCTCGCAAGGAACACGATACATGGTCATCTTTGGATGATAATTTCAGGAAATGTGATTTAAGTAGTTTTTTGCTTGATCTAAATTTAAAAAAAAAACACTTTCTTGTATTAAAAGTACTAGGTAAACTACAGAGCTGAAAAAAAGTATTCAACTATGATTCCATCTATTAGTATAAATTGAAGAAAGGAAATTTTCAACCAGTTAGGCGTTTTCTTGCTAAACTAAATTTCCTCGTTATATAGCCTACATATCAACCGACAGATCAAATACAGGGCTGTTCAAAAGTATTGGAATACGGAATTGACGCAGGACAGTAATACATCATTTCCTGGATAAAAAGGTTTTGTTAAAGATTACAGGAAACGTTGGAAAGTGTTTTATTATCTATGCTTGACGCATGATTTTTCTTACTTGTTTTTAGTTTGTGGATGATATATTTTTCACAAGATTCTAAAATGGAAATTAGCCGATTGAAGGTGAAGAGAGGATTAGATGACTGATAAAATATTGCTACAATTAAATAAAAAAAAAAAGAAGTAAACTTGAAAAAAAAAAGAAAAGCTTTTAAATTTTCTGAAAGTTTTATTTATTTATTTTTTATTTTTTTTTCTTTATTTTTTTCTCGGTTGTTGTATTTTTTGGGAGGGGGCACTTAGATAATATTTATCGAAAATCTGCCGCAATAGAAAAGATTCTTACTCCTGTAATTTATTTCTAAAATGATGATAAATAATGTTTTTTTAATGATTAAAATGATTTAAATATCATAAAGAACGATTATAAGCCCACCCTCCAAATTTAACTTCTTTTGCTTTAGAAAGAGGTGAGGGGGAGGGTACAATCGGGATTTATGGTTGTTATGAGCTTAAAAATTTTAATTTCTTAGCATATTACTGATTTCTATCTCCATTCAAAGTATCATATACATAGCTATTCTAGAGATGAAAGCAGAGCCCGATCGAGCTGAAGTTAGTTCCAGGGCCTGTTAAAAAATTGGGCCCCCCTACTTACCCATTTTCGGCGACACTTTCAGAAAAAAAGAATGTTTATTTGATGAGTTGACGAAGTCGTTTAGATAAAAAGTACCTACATTAAAAGCTTCTAAAAATTTCATTGAGTCATTCAGAATATTTAAATTTTACGTTTCATCTTTTATAAAACAATATTATTTGAAAAGTATTTGATAAAGGAAAAGAAATCAGTCACATAATTTGTGGGCCCCAGAAATTGGTGAGCCCAGGGCCGAGCCGCGGAGGCCCTCAAATTAACCAGGCCCAGGATGAAAGTAAGACATCATTGCAAGTTTGGACGAAATGAAATAGAAAAATTTGCAAAGTTGTTTAATTTAATACATTTTGCATTAAAAATGCATAAAAAATGTTGTTGTATACCATTTAGTAAAAAATTGCATAACTTTCTTTCATTTTAGAAAATAATAAAATTATTTAAATTACAATTGAACATAAACGAGCTTGTTGCTCTTAAAGTATTTGTTGACAGATGTTTTTGTGAAAGCTTCAATACAAAATCAAATGTTGTATAATGAAAAGTCTTCTATTTCAGAAAAAATATCGATATTGGAGGTTACATTATTTCTTATGAAATTAACTAAATTAAACAGAATTATAGAATGACTAGCGGCCCGCCCTCACTTTGCTTCGGGTAGAGGAAGTCGTCCAGTCCCATGTCCATAAGGATTAATACCAACGTAAAAATAAAATGCTTTTACTAAGACGGCATTTTAATTATTTTTTTAATAAATAAAGCATTTATTGTGATGTAACTATAACAGCCATATGCTGTCGCGACATTTTTTGTAGATAATTATACGTACTGCAAAGCCGTAGTACATTATTTTGTTTTATAATTAGTAATGTTCGCAGCGCACGTGATGTAAGAATTTTTAAGGTCATTTTTCTACACTTTGGGTTACGGTTACATTATTGGCATTTTAGTAAGGATCCCTATTTTTTTGAAAGTATAATATAGCCTATTTTCACCGGAAATAGTGTAGCTGTCCAACGGTGAAAGAATTTTTTGGTACTACTCTGTTATCCCATCGACCAATTTCGCCAAATTATACAAATCGCCAAACTAATAGCCAAATTGTACATATTGACGTAATTTTTATTTTAAATAACAAAATAATAATAATAATAATAATAATAATAATTAGTAGAATATTAATAAAAATACAAATAAAAAGTCGAAATAAAAATCTATGACATTTTAAACACGTGAATCGTGTTTAATGTCATTGAATGTGACATTCACGATCATCCATTATTGGCTATTTAATCTTATAGTTTGGCGATAATTTTTTGGTCGACGGGATAACCTAGTAGTACCGAATTTTTCAAATCCGTCAAGTACTATTGGAGTCTATTCAATTCAAGCAAACAAACAATCAAATTTTTCTTCCTTATAATATTGGTATAGATATGACGTCATTATTTACCGATTTTTAATTAGTTACATATATCCATGCTTCTTGTTCTTTTAACAAATACTTCAAAATTGTAACTTTTAACAAATACTTCCTATGTTATTTAAAGTATGACGACATGTTTTTTCAAATCAAATATTTTATGAATAATTTAATTCTTTCTCGTTCACTTTACTTCTAATTATGTCGCCATTTTTCACAGAGAACCTCTTATTAACGTAACCGATATTCGTGCGTCCTATACAATAAAATACTTTTTTTTCCAAGTATGACGTCACATTTATTCTTTGAATTCTTTTTATTTTAATTTTTCACGTGGAGAGTGTTCAACTGAAAATTAATTGCCGAAGAGAAATTATTCCAGTTTTTGATTTTCTTGGCAAAGCGAAAGAAAAATGGTTATTTTTTATCGGTAAAATTTTCATTGATTCTGTATGAAAAATACTGAAATTTTGAATTATTAAGGAAAATATTTGAATAAATCAAATAAAATTAGCCTATGTTCACCGAAAATAGTGTAGCTTTCCAAAGGGGAAAGAATTTTTCAAATCCGTCAAGTAGTTTCGGAGCCTATTCAATTCAAACAAACAATCTTTCCTCTTTATAATATTAGTATAGATTATTGGGACGCTTATGAACGTATTTATTTGAACTTATTAAATTAAAATCCTGTTATTTGATCTAATCTATTAATCTTTATAGGAAAGATATAAATTCTTAATTCGCCTTAAAAATATTTATTCCAATATGCGTAAATTTAGAAAATGGCTCTAAATTAAAAATATTCTTAATTAAACTTTATATCTTAAAATTCCCAATAAAACTCATTTTCCCCTGTTTTTATAAACCTTTTTTAAGAAAGTCTTAATAAATTTATTCCAAAACCATACTTTTCAAAAATATCATTCTTTTTATTTCTTTTTCTTTTTTCTTCGCGTTTGATATTTATTGCGTATCAATAAATTAATTTTTTTTAAATTTTTTTTGTGTTGCATTATCGTCTGTAGAATATATTCGAATTTTGTTTTCGATTATAAATTAATTAAATAATAATCTTTTAAAATAAAAATTATCGTCTACAAAATATTCGAGACTGCTATTTTTAACCTCGACTTTAAACATTAAATTCTGTTTACATAAAAAAATCGTGGTTAGAGATTATGGAAAATTCTAGAAGCTTTTTATTATTGACTTAAGTGAGGAGGCCTAGAGATGATGGAATTTTTTTTTTTTTTTTCGAAGATTCGGGTTTAGACGACTTGCGGAAGATGTGTTTTTATGATGGAATATCGCTCTGGGGAAAGCATTTTCCGTTTTAAATGAGTGCCTTTTAATAAACTATTTTGGAGCAACTGATGTTTAGTTTAATGAAGCTTCTACGTTTATTCATTTTTTTCTCGCCACGACTCCTGTGAAATAAAATGGGGAAACTTGCGGATAATATTACTAGCTGCTTATCACAAAATGTCATATATATATACGGAAAGATAGTCTCAACATTCGTCAATGTTGTCAGAAACCTAACCCTTCCGAATATTAAGGGATTACTGTACTTCATTTTTTTTCAGTGGGCATAGCCGATTTTAATGGTTGATCAGTAAATTTATATTTGTGTTACCAGCGTCTCAATATAGAGAGGGCTCCCGCAGTAGGGTTACTGTATTTGGCTACTTATCGCTTACTTGGCTAATTGAATATAATACTTGTTCACTATTTAAGCATTTGGAAGAGAGGGCTCCGGCTGAATATGAAAAGAGAAAGTTAATGGAAGAATAGGATTACTGAGAAATAAAAAAATTATTTGAGAAAATATGTAGTTATAGTATATACAGCTCATATTCAAAATATTAGAATAATTACCTTTTTTTTAGAAATTGAAAATATCGTTTGGTAATTTAATGTCTTTTAATGAAAATATGCAAACGATATTTTTATAGAACTTATTGATGATTAAACTTACTTGTTATCTTAAATTTAATACCATTTTTGAAAAGATTAATTGCAAAAAAAATTATTTTGAAAAGTCAAAATATTAGAATATTTATTCAAGTGGTTCAAAATATTAGAATATTTCACATTAATTCTCCTTTAATTATTACCAATTCTTAACTGGTGGCATCATTGATTAAATTCAGACTATTTTATTTAAAATCAGTATTCTTTTTTGCATTTTGTTTCTTTTTCGTCTTAAAATGGGCCGTGTGAGTGATATTCCTGAATCTACTAAACTTCGTATGGTTGATTTGTATCGGCACGGTAAAAATCAATGTTTTATAGCGAATTATTTACATTGTTCGCAATCGAGCGTTAGTAAAATACTAACACAATATTCAAAAATTGGAAAATTTCAAAATAATCGCCGAAATGGTGGCCGAAAACCAAAAACATCTGCTAGAGATGACAGGAAACTGAAGCGTATAGTTAAGAAAAACCGTTTTAAAAGTGTGCGATTCTTGCACCGAAAATGGAAAGAAGAAGGAGTTGAAGTTTCTACATCGACAACATTAAGACGTCTCCATAAATTTAAATTTGAATCTCGTGTACCGAAAACAAAACCTCTCATGACTGCAAGACAAAAGCGTATAAGATTGAATTGGTGTAAATCAAGACGTTTATGGAGCAATGAAGATTGGAAAAATATATTATTTAGTGATGAAAGTATGTTTTGTGTTTCATATGGTAATCAAGGTATACGAGTTTGGAGAATGAAGCAAGAAGCATTTGATAAAGAATGCCTTAAACGTTCCGTAAAATTTGCTGCTAGTGTCATGGTTTGGGGTTGTATGAGTGCAAAAGGACCTGGAAAGTTATGCATCGTCTACGAAAAGGTTAACTCTGTGATATATCAAGAAATTTTAGAATATTACATGATTCCATCATCAGAAGATTTATTTGAAGATGATTTCATCTTTCAACAAGATTTAGCGTCCCCGCATACCTCGGTGTCAACTAAGAATTGGTTCCGCCAACGCAACATTAAGGTACTTCCTTGGCCACCAAATTCACCAGATCTTAATCCCATCGAAAACTTATGGTGTACAATGAAGAAAAAACTTCAAGAAAATCCTCCTTCAAGTAAAACTGAGTTAGTGGCACGTATAAAGTCTATTTGGGCTAATATTGATAGAAATGTTTGTAAACACCTTGTATATAGTATGCAAGATCGATTGTACGCTGTTATGAAAGTTAAAGGGGATGCTACAAAATATTAACTACCATTTACTTCATATTCATAAGGTAATATTGTTGCGTAAAATAAAATATTCTAATACTTTGAACCAATCTAAATTTTATTCTAATATTCTGGTGTGTTTAAGGAAGCTGTATACCTAATTTATTGTGCTGTATTTTATATTTTATAAATGTTAAAATCTTATCTAAACATTCCAGATTTAATTTATAAGAAATTTAATTGCATTTACTTAGTATAAAAAATAAATAAATGACAAATATTTTTTTCTTATTACTTTTTCTCAATTATTCTAATATTTTGAATATGAGCTGTATTATGTTTCGATGTAACAATCTTAGTTGGTGTTGTATTAATGCAAAAAATAAAATTAATTATGATATTATTAAAATTGAATATTAGACTTTCGGGTTTTTAAAATTTAATCAAAAATTTGTAAAATTTATATGCATATGTCTTTTTGAAATTTACAAGATGGCAAAAATAGGGCTTATATAATTTAGGAAACATAATATTTTTTCAGCAATTTTTTGTTTTTTAAAAATTATTTTTAGATCTCGTTTTTTTTCATTTGTTATATTATAATTTGTAAGAGAATGGTGAGTAAAAAAACTAAGCATGATAACAATTTAGGAATTATAATAATTTAAAAATATTTCTAGTGTTGAATTAAAATAAATTTGAAGCTCGGGACAAAAAAAAAAGTGGTTGGGAGTGGAGGCGAAGCATTTGGATAGTTCCAAGACAAATTTCACTAAATTCCAAATCTCCCAGGGGAGGCTTTGTATATCCCGTACAAGAGACATATATGTTCGGGATGAAGGCGGGGAAAGTTGATAGCTTCGGAGCCCCGCCCGCCCACTAACCGTCACTCAATATCTTCAATTTGTCTGCTTTTTCTTTTAAATTTGTCAGGTTTCAATTTGTCTTATTTTTTTTCTTTTCTATTAAGAGTGCAGGACTACTCGGGTCGTAAGTAAAGTATTTATGTCAAAAAATTGTCATTAAGAATTTTTGGTTAAAAATATTTTTAAAACGGTATCAGTTACATCAAATAAAATCTTATGTGCTACAAAGAAAAGAAAAGTTCTAGAGAAAACTATTGAAAGTTAGATTATAGTAATGTCGTATTACCGTGGGAGTGGTGTTTGTAGAGAAGACTTTCAGAAATGTAATTTTTATTTGACATTAGCCATGGTTGCTCCTCAAAAATTATAATTTAAAGCAGTTTTTTTTCCCTTACATGTTTTATGCCACAACAAGAGTTAAGAAATTGATTAACAAGCAATTTAAAAAATAGCTGCAAGTTTCGAGATGTAAGACGAGTATTTTATTTCTGTTTGAGAATTATTGTTAACAGCATAATATTTCCGTTAAGTGAATTTATTTTTAAGGATATTTTTATAAGTGCCATGATTTTAGGTTTCAGAAACGTAACAAAGCATAATTTTTATTTATTTCATCATTTCAGAAGTAAAAATCATTCCTGAAAAAAAAAAAATGCATAAGAGATTAGTTTTAAAAATTGTAAATTATTTTTATTTAAATAATTCTATTGGTGTTTCTAGGAACATTCAAAATTTCCTGCCAAAATTGATATCTAAAACCAATTTTTAAGATGTACCAACATTTATTAAGCTTTTACTCTCTCTATATATATACACCCCCCCCCCCTCCACACCCAAATTAATGATAAAATAACATTTGTTTGAATCACGATAAATTTTGTTAATAAAAAATATTAAAAAATAATAATATAGTATAGAAACAAAATCGCTTTATTGTATTTTATCCCATAACATTCCCATCCAAATTTCTTATTTCATCTTCAAAGATGGAGTGGAAGGGACTGAAAATTTTCAGTATTAGAAAAAAAGAACACATTTTATGTGCTTTAAAAATAATTATTTTCAAAGAATTAAATTTAAAGTAATAAGAATAAATAAACAAAACAAAAATGAAAATAGAAGCTAGAGGCGTAGAAAAATATTTGAATTTTTTATAACTTAAAAAAATAAAAAAAGACTTATCAACTTATAATATTCACATTATATTAGATAAAAAGTGCTGAGAAATTTTTCATTTAAAAGAAATATACAGTTACAAATAATTACATACTGTATAAAAATACTTAATTTACAATTTCAATAAATGAAAACATTATATTATAAAATTAAATTAAGTATTTTTAAATAAACTACACTGATACAAATTGATGAAATAAATAAAATATTATATTAAGGGTGTATTTCGATTCAAACTGCTTATTTTCCGATTTAATTTTAGATTCATTTTTGCTCTCAAATGCATCAAACTGGCAAATTGTCTTATTTAGAAAGTACACAAGGTGCCTTGATCGTCGATTCTTTGATAAAGACAGGAAAAATTGAAAGGAATCAAAAACGGCATTTTGAACCGATTTTTCCCAAGCAGGAGATCTGTGAACGAAAAAAAGGGTCCTACTGAGAAGATAATTTTTTATAAATCCAATTCTAATGAATTGAGCATAAAATGACATCACACGGCACTTTATACGTCTCTTCAAAAATCCCCTCAGCAAGTTTCATGTTTCTACCTTTAAAAATGTGTCTGAAATTGTATCAGAAAATGTCGAGCTGTTGAAGGTGGAAAAGCGTTTTTTCGAATACACCCTTAAGTATTTTGATTAAAATTAATCAAACTACATAACAAAAATTGATTCTGAAGCCCCCCACCCCCCTCGCTTCTCGTTATGACATAATACAAATCGATTCTAATAATTTTACAATTTGAATGGATGAAAAGTTTTTATTATAAAATTAAAAGAATTATTTTTATATAAATATCACTGATACAAGCGAACGAAATAAAATATTATGCTAACTAACTATATGACTAATGTTGATTGAAATGTTTGCATGAATCAAACGACATAATAAAAATTGAATCCAATTTCTTCCTCATTTTTTTTCTTTTTCACGACATAAACACTGATTCTCACCCCAACCCCTCTTTTTCTTCACGAAATAATAAAAATAGATTCCGACCTCCCCCCCCCCCCACATATTTTTAACATTGATGTGCTCACATCAGAATAGAGAAAAGCCCGCTCATTTCATTTTCAGAGCGTTGGCGAGGAGTTGCCGCTGAACGCCAAATAAAGAGGAAGCCAACAAAAGGGCGCATGCGCTGTCCAAGCTCTCCTTAAGAGCCCTCTCTATATTGAGCTTATACTATTTGTGTTTATCTTCACCTACAGATATGAAAACATGGAGAACGCGAATGAAGGACTAGATTACGATGGTAAACCTACACACTCAACCAATTATATCAGGTTAGCACCTGCTTTCTACCTAGATATAACTTGGCAGACTGGTTGCATTATACCGGTTAACCCTTTACATACCGAGGGTACTTATAAGTACCATTATAGAAAATTTAATAAAAACGTTTTTAAGTTTTTCAGTTTATTGTCTATTAATAACAGTTCTTTTTCTTACCACACAATATACTTTACTCGATCTAAATACATGGAAAAGAAAAACAATCTAAGTTAAATATTTAAGAAAAAAAGGTAATTTTCTTAATAATTTTCATAAGTATATAATTTTTCTTCTTTGAAAAAATGTTAAACGGCAGACGACCGCCTAATTGCCGCGAAGCGGCAATAAATGTTTGAACTTCAAATGGCTTCGCAAGATGGTCTCGTAATTTAGAGCTTTGATCAGATGACGAGACCTTCACCTGGCAAGGCACCTCCAGAGGTATAATTCACAGGTAACTTGGAGGACTTTGCACCCACGACGGATTTTACATGCACCAGGCGCCATTAGCGTACATGATGGAATTTTAGCCGGCAGAGTGGGAGCGATCTACGCAGACAAGTGCCGAGGTCGCCTGGTTGTGGCTAGCGGTTGCTGGACTTAGTAGTTTATTGCCTTTGTGAAAGTACTGAGTTTGGCGCCGCACATCACTCCCACCTGCCTTGCCAAGTGAAATGGGGCTGTAGCTAAAATTTTTTGAGCCGAGACGGTGGCATGTCCTTAGCAGACAACAGGGGAGACAATTTTGAGGGAGATTTAGAAAAATAAATAACCAAAACTAAAATGGCCGAAATGCTAAATAGTGCCAGAGAAAGGAGAATTTTTGGGCCGAAATGCAAGGCAGTCGAATCGCTGCTGGTGGTGACGAGATCCCGCCTTTCTATCGTAACCCCCCCCCCCAAAAAAAAGTGCTTCATGGGCTGTCCCATTGGAGCGGGTCCGGTAGAGTCCAAATGTACCTAATAAAGAGGCGTACTGTCACTAAAAAAGAAAAAAAAACAAGGGAAAAAAGAAAAAACCCGAACACGTTTCGGACCGCACAGAGTCCCTTGAGTCTCTGCGTCGATGAGGACAATGTGTGCGGTTCGGGGTAGGTGGGCTAGTAGGTTGCTTCCCATTGCTCTTCGGACCGCACAGGGTCCCGTGGTTCCCTGCGTCAATGAGGTCAACTTGAAAGCCTGAGAGGCGTTAGCCCACTAGGGGGGATTCCAGAACGGTGTCGGACCGGGCAGAGTCCCTTGAGTCTGCGTCTATGAGGTCAACCTGTACGGTATTGGAGCAGTGGACTTGATTGGTGCTCCCGAATCTCTTCGGACCGCACAGGATCCCTTGAGACCCTGCGTCGATTAGGTCAACTTGAAAATTTCGGGAGCCAAGTCCTAGGGGAGGGAATCCTGGAAGGTAAATGGGTTAGTAACAATACTATTGTTTACTGTACTGCTTACCTGAGAAACATGTTAACGTTAAGCTTTTTAAGTTGTGACTGCTGTCTATTTGGCTTTTATGGAGGTGAAGATTAGATAGTTAACTTATTGGCATTTGATATGTGGGGGAATGGCTGAACTTGTGGCTAGAGTGGCTAAGCTAAGATTACAAATGGACTTAATAAATAGTATTAACGGGGCCTAGTATTATTAAGGGTCGTTACTAAGATGGGATTAATAACTAAAAACCTAAGTAAATTTAGGGAATAAAAATCGCATTAACGAAAATAACCTATTAGACTAAGACGGATGACTAGACGACTAACTAAGTTAATCAAATTAGACTAGTTATTAGCTAGGGGGCGGATTAGGAACTAAGAAAAAGGAAGAGAGTAATTAATCAAACTTAGCTGGGGGAGTGAATAGGACTTAAGTAGAAATCATATTAAACTGACAGATTGCTGAGTCTCTAGGAGGAGATGAAGGAGACTATTTATAGGTGGGTGAAAGTATGTGAACACGGGCTCCACCCCTAGGTGTGACAGGTTGGGTTTCATTAGTCCATAGACTTCTCATATAACTGGACTCACAACTATGAATTCAATCAATATTTCTTAAAGCATTGACCCACCTCCCCACCATCACGTGAGGGTGAGGAGAAATGTGCGCCAAACCGGTTTCTCCCGCCGATCCCACCAGCCACCAAAACCTATTTCGACTGTTTTATGTTTCTTTTATTATAAGAATGAAAGCAGAAAATTGCGAAGAAGGGATCTCCGCCAAAAAAAGACTCTCTTTTGGCGATGAAATCTCGGAGGGGGTTCTGGTCATTCCTGATCTAAGGTTTAGTCAGTATAGAAAGACAATTAAAAACATGAGTGGGAGATAGTTGGGTATCAGGGCAGTGAAGACATGTATTGTAATTGGATAGCGCAATATTAACTGGTGTTATTCATAAATCAAGATACAGTGTAATCTTTTTTCTTAGGATTTTCAAGAAAGAAAATTATTCAGGAGGCACATATCGCAGTATTACACATTTTACTTCGATATACCTTCAATGTTAAATCATATAAACTAAAGGTTTCGCATTAAAATGTATATTATATTTTTTGCTAACATGCCCTTTCCTAATAATAAAAGCAAACATACCTGTGCTGAAGAATGGTGCCAGATTGACGGAGGCAACTGCAGGTGATTTATAATTTTCTAACAGTCGTATTTGTTTTTCTTTTACACCGTTGAATAAGAAAAAAAATCGATATTTAGGTTCAATTTGCTTGAAAACTGTATCGTTCTTTAAAATAATAATAACCCATTTTATTCATTATTTATAAGTTTTAAAAGGATTTTTAAGAATAGATTTTTAAATGTTTTTCTTTCGCGTACAAAAGTACTATTACAATGTATAAAATTGATTACACATAAATTATTATAAATAAAATAGTTCGGAATTTGTGTCAATATAATACCATAACATAATTAAATTAGCAATAATTAAGAATTAAAATTATAAAATAAAATTAAAACGCAAATTTGAGACATGCAATCAAACTATGCTTAAGACCTTGGGTGTAAAATAAGTTTCTCTTTCTCTCTTTGTTTTTTACTTTACTTTAAGAAATTTTTATTTTAAATTCACTAGTTTATGATGTCGCATAAATTAAATGCTTGCTATTAAAATATGCCTCTCCCTTTCTCTCTTACTCTCTTTTTATTATTATTATTATTATTTATCTGAATGAGTCTTTTTATTTCAAATTCACTATTTAATAATGTCTTACCATAAATTGAAAATTGCATGTGTTGTCACAGAAAAAAATATTTAGAATACAATGAAGACTATTTTTAATTTAGTGTTAAGAAGAAAAATGAAATGGAAAATTAATTTGAAGACTACTACGGGATCTATTTTTAGATTAGCTAGTTGATGACACTCGTTTGCAGTGTGGGAGGCGCTTTCTTAGTTAGTATCTCCCGGAAAGTACAGCGATTTGGTGCGTGACTGATGTACTTAAAACGTTTATTAATGAAAACGAAGCTGAAATGAATTGTTTTGTACATTAGATATCAAAATGTGAACTAAAAAGTATTAAAATTTTTTCCAAGAAAGTTGCAAAAAATCCATAGTAGATAGTTTTTAAAATTTCGAGTGGAATAAACAATGCTAATAACACTAGCGTCATAAAATATCTATCAACGCTGTGAAATAGGCATTTTAAGAAAAGAACAGTGACTATTCCGATCCATGTGTCCCAAGGTTAGAGTATGGATAAACGAGACACGGGTCACGTCCGATGAGTACCGTTATTTTCAAACATTAATCATTACCCTCTTTGAGAGCTGGTTATTTTTACATAAATAAAGCGAAAATTTCTATTGGAAAATAGCCTTGGATGAATTTTCTATTTATGTAATGAAGTTATTTCGGCCTGTTTTTTTTTTCTGTTTGTCTAGTCATAAGAAGAGCAAAGTAAGAGTTGTCTGAGTAAAGTAACGTGAAAACAATAATGCATTGTATCTGTTTGACAGTTTATATATATAATTTTTTAAATCGCAATCCGGTGAAAAATTTATTTGCGTGTCAAACCTTTATTTTAATGGGCGTAAATTGTACTATTTCAATAGAATTCAGCAGAAAACGATTTCGGCGCTTCCCATGGTCAGAGGCTTTTTTGTACTTCTGGGAGTGTAACCAGAGACTTTTTGAAAAGTTTTTCTCTTTTATGTGAGCGAGGAAGCAGAAAATTCGCAATCTTCTCGTTTCGGGTCATCGGTTCATTCGATCAGCGGTTTTTCCTTTTTTATTACTTTTAGAAAATTCAAAGTCTTACACCAGATAAGTTTCAAAATAAAATTATTTAGTAGTACAATCCATTTTATTTAGGTACTCTGTGTAATTGCTGAAATTGATTCATGCAAAGTCGCTCAGTATGCGGCTTTTATAAAATTAACTAAACTATCAAGAGTTAATCTACAATTCTATTAATGTTCTACACTTTATATAGCGAAAGTAAATTTTCTACTGCCGTAAAACTTCGTTATATCGCGTATTCAGGTTTTTCTCTCGATTTTAGTTACCTTCGATAAATTTCCGCATTGCCGATTAAAAAATAAATAGAATCGCTTTTTTATGTACATTTTGATGACACTAAATCTCTATTTTAAAATGTGACTGACACAGACGATATTTCTACAGATCAAGGAGATAACAGTTCTGTGGCCCTAACAGAGGAATTAGAATCTGACGAGGACTCAGCCCTCATAGCATGCATAGTCACAGTGACGTCACTGTGGTCACAATACATATGTGACCAAAATGCCACCACTCAGTGACGTCATATTGTGACTGCGAAGTGACTTTCTTAAAATCTTTAGAAAGTTAAAAAAAATTTCAAAACATATTATTTACTTTAAAAAACACTTTTGTCACAACGTCGCTTTTGTCACAGTTTCGTCACGATGTTACTGTCAAAGTAGTCACAAATGGCACATTTTTCACAAATTTGTCACACCGGGACTTCACAAAGTGGTCACAATGTGATGTCACAAACGAGCTCTAAAACGGTAATAACGACTTCACAATTTAGTCACTGTGACTTCACATCGACCTCACGTGACGTCACTTCAACAATCGATGGTCACAAAGTTACAGTGTGACTTCACAACGACGTCACCATGCCTTACGGGAGTATGTCCTTCGCTGTTCAGGTTCTCGAAAAAGCATGCAAAACTGCTGAAATGTCAAAATCTAAACATAGAACTGATATGAAACTAGCTCATTATCGCTTTATAATTGAACAAGAATTAAACGAAAAGCCTTGTAGCTGAATTTAAGGTTGCATTTTTTTCTTTTATAAACGTTTTCCTGGCGCAGTCGTCATATTCTCTCAGCATATCGCTCTTTTTTTAATCTCCTAAGAATAATGGTATTATATGCGTTACACAATTTCTCGAATTTATGCGATTCATACAATAATTATATTAAATGTTTTTTTATGATAAGATTTCTCTTCTAATTTTTCATTTGCAAGTCCACATTATCCCAGATATTTAGCTGGGATGAATGAGAGAAATGTAAACAATAATTTTAAATGAAATGGGCGGGGCTTGTGTGAAACGCATGAAATAGCCGCTTTCACAATAGCCTCATAAATGGCTCTTCTTTGGAAAAAAAATTACTAAGAGTGTGTTATATTGATCTCTTATATAAAACTTTCAGAAAATTGAAATTTATACACAAGATATCAAGAATGAAATTTATCAATAGTACAATCCATTTTGTCTACGTATTAACGATATTTTAGTAAAAATTAGTCACGCAAAGTCGTCTGTTAGACGCCTTTCATTTAATAAATAAAGTAATCGAGCTGTCAAGTCTTTGTTTGAGCTTTAAGACTATTAATTTCTACGCTGTGTGACGAAGGTAAGTTTTCTTCTTCATTAACACTTCGTTACATCGAATATTTGGCTAATTCTCTCGTTTATAGTTAAGCCCGATACTTTTCCGTTTTGCTGATAGTAAGAATATACGGAATGGTCAGCGTTTCTCTAGGTATTAAAAAAAAATTCGACTGGATAATTTAATGGTGAAAACAACAATGAATTCTGTCTGACTGACATTTTATATGGATACATCTTTTTAAATCAGAGCCTGGTGAAAAATTTATTTGCGTTTCCACCCTTTATTTTAATGGGCGTAAGTTGAGACTCTAAATATTTCAAGAGAATTCAACAGAGAACGATTTGGACGCTTCCATCTGTCAGAGGCTCTTTTGCACTTCTAGAAGAGATTTTTCGAAAAATATTTCTTTTTTATGTGCGCGAGGAAGTGAAAAAATTCCTAATCGTCACGTTTCGGGTACACTGTTCGATGAGCGACTCTTCTTTTTTTATTACTTTTACTTTGATGTTCAATGTAAGACATGCGTATTAATTAAAAAAATGTCTACGCGCATGTGATATTGACCTCTTATATAAAATTTTCAGAAAATTCAAACTTTTACACCAGATTAGATTCAGAATCAAGTTTTTAAATTACATAATCCGTTTTCCACCGCGTTAACTTCGTTTAAATTATAAAGATTCAGGTAAATTTATTACTGATACGACTTTTATTTAATTAGCTAATAAATAAATAAATATGCTGTGTCAAAGTATATATATATAATGTGGAAATTGTTCATACCTTTAACCCATTCGTGCCCAGCATCTTTTGCGTAAATTTTATTTGGTTGGAACCACTATAATTAGAAGATTTAAGTTTAGTTCATTAATCACGAAAATGCATCATTTAAATAAAATAATTATTGCTTTTCTTTTTTACCGTTGTCAAAAACAGTGCTGAATGCGCCATTTGAAGCGTCCCTAAAAAGGGACGTTAGGCACTAACGGGTTAATGCTCTAGAATGAACAGCGTCTCTTTCCGGCTCTATTCTCTACGGGAGATTGAAAGGGGTTAAGTCCATTGCAGATTCAAGTGGGAAGCGTAGATAGGAATTCTGTGAGAATGTAATATATTGTAATTGAATAGGAATTAATTTAGGAACCGTACTCGGGGAAACTAAAATAATTAAAGTATTAGATTGAATTTTGAAGTGAAACTGTGGGGGGGGGGGGATATATAACAGAATAATCGTTATACTTCTTATACGAAAATTCATTTACATATGGTATAAGCGACGTAGAAACGCTCATATAGTATTTTCAGCATTTCAAACGTCTTTAAAAGTATGCTAGCATACGAAATATGATTAACATTAGTTTTAAAATCATTACTTTAACAGAGAAATAAGCTATTTATTTTATTCACAAAAATCATATGATACTCTCTAAATTGAAATAAATAATTTTTTGGAATATTACAATAATAAATATCTAATATTTATTTATATTTTTTCTTTAAAAGCTCTTTTTAAAGGCAGCCTTTAACACTTTAAGAAATGCTTATTATTAAACATATACATAATTAGGATCTTAATGAAATGAATTAGATCGGCATACTGTTTGTTAACAATAATATTTTACCAACCATATCTTTTTAACACCATTAAAGTATAATTATATGTAACCTTAATAATTCAAAATTTATTAAGCTATTGCATAGCTTTTATCGCGGGCTTTGAGCGCGGCGACCGAATGTAGAAATTCGGTAACGAAAAAAATTGAGCGTAACGAAAAACAACAATTCCGTAACGAAAAAAACCTAACACTCGGCTAACCATCGTTTCAGTTCGGCAGACTTCGGCATGGTATCCTTCGGTAGACTTCGGCAGACATTGACGCGGTATTTTTCAGATATTTAGAAGCCATCAAGTCTCAAACTTATATTTCTTATTTCAGTTACTATAAATCTATAGTTTCAATAATAAAAATTCCTGATAGAATGTGTATAGAAAAGAATCGTCTTAAGATAAAAGAAGGTAGGATAATATATCTCTTGGTGATTGGAGACCCGCCCAATGGTGAGGATCGAAAAATTTAAAATGCTTATAACTCGCGATCTAATTTTCGTAGAGCAGCCAAATTTTGTTTGGTAATTTATTATGAGACAGTGTTAATTTTTGGTGACAGGAGAACCCCCACGGTGAGGGTAGAAAAATTTTAAATGTTTATAACTCGCGATCAATTTTCATAGTGCGGCCAAATTTTGTTTGGTAATTTATTATGAGAGAGTTTTAATTTTTGGTGACAGGAGACCCCGCCCCCCCATGGTGAGGGTCGAAAAATTTAAAATGCTTATAACTCGCGATCTAACTTTCGATCGCGATTTAACTCGCGATCTAACTTTACGTCTTAAGACAAAAGAAGGTAGGATAATATATCTTTTGGTGATTGGAGACCCGCCCAATGGTGAGGATCGAAAAATTTAAAATGCTTATAACTCGCGATCTAATTTTCGTAGCGCGGCCAAATTTTGTTTGGTAATTTATTATGAGAGAGTGTTAATTTTTGGTGACAGGAGATCCCCCATGGTGAGGGTCGAAAAATTTAAAGTGCTTATAACTCGCGATCTAACTTTTGTAGTGCGGCCAAATTTTGTTTGATGATTTATTATGAGACAGAGTTAATTTTTGGTGACAGGAGACCCCCCCACGGTGAGGATCGAAAAATTTAAAATGCTTTGTTCGTAATACCAAAATTGGTCTTAGCGGATTTTACACTAATAAAAATAACACACGTTGGTTCTTAAACACAACAAATATGGACTGTAGATGCGTTTTATTTAACACTGAAATATGCGAGCCATTGGTCGGCTATCAACATTCCATCATCTTTTTACATTCGAATAAAAAACAAACTTAAAAAGAAAACATAGAATGCTGCCAAAAACATAAAATAAAAAGAATAAATTACCATGGTAACGAATAATACAATTTCTTACTGGAGCTTTTTCACATAAATGAAAGCAGACGATTTTTACCAAAACATCCTGCCCGCCGTTGAAATCCCTTAGGATTTCAACAAGTGGCTAAGTGGTCTTCTTACAGTTTTACTATAATGAAAAAACAATTAATAACACACATAAAATTAATGCAAAGTATAAAAAATGAAAAAAGAAAGTTTATAGTTCATAGTTTTTAGTTTTTTATAGGAAGGGGACAGAGTTTCACTATTGGTCGATTTATGATACCACTACTAGTCTTAATTGTGACAACTCGAACTCTATTGTCTGAACCTGGATGAACAGTTATTATTCTTCCTAGTCTCCATTTTAGCGGTGAAAGGTTGTCATCTTTGATGAGAACTAAGTCATTAACTTGCAAATCTTTGTGGCATTTTTGCCATTTAGCTCTTTGCTGAAGTTGAGACAAATATTCTCGGCTCCATCTTTTCCAAAATTGCTGTAGCATGAACTGTCTCACATGCCATCTATCAAGGTGATTTAAGGGACTGTGACTCAGATCTTGTTCAGGTATGGCAGTCAGAGAAGTTCCAACTAGAAAATGGCCAGGTGTTAGAGCAGTTAAGTCTGTTGGATCAGATGATATAGGACACAGTGGTCTAGAGTTGAGACAAGCTTCAACTTGCGTAACCAGGGTTTGGAATTCGGGATAAGTTAACACAGTATCACCAACGGTTTTCTTAAGGTGCGATTTCATTGATTTTACTGCAGATTCCCACAGTCCACCAAAGTGTGGAGCTGAAGGTGGGTTAAATGTCCAAGTTATTTCCTCTGACGACAGAAATTTGTTAATTTCTTCATTCTGCTTGCACTGCAATAGATACTTGTTGATTTCCTTTTTTGCACCTTTGAAGTTGCTTCCACAGTCACTAAAAATCTCAAGAGGTTTTCCTCTTCTTGCAATAAATCGTTTTAATGCACTTAAGAATGCCTTTGTTGAAAGATCTTCTACGACTTCAAGATGGACTGCTTTGATCACGAAGCAGACAAATACACAGACATATGATTTAAATGATTATGATCCACGTCCAGCACGATATTTAATCATGTATGGTCCTGAGAAATCTGTTCCAACTCTATTAAATGGTCGTGATTGTGTTATTCTGGATACTGGAAGATCAGCCATTATTTGTTTTGCAGATTGAGCTCTGTATCTACAACACGTAACACAAGTTCTCACTATTTTACGAATAGCAGATCTGGGAGCAATGATCCAGAATTTCTGCCTAATTAAAGAAAGAAGAAGTTCTGGAGCTGCATGTAAATATTTTTCGTGAAAATGTTGAATTATGATCTTAGTCACATGATGCTTTGATGGTAGTAAGATTGGATGTTTTTCATTCTCTGACAGCTGTGCATTTTTCAATCTCCCTCCGACTCTCAATATTTTGTCAATATTTTGTCATCATCTAAAATAGGACACAAGCAAATGAGACTGCTATTTGCAGGTAATTCTTTTCCGGTTTCTAAACAGTGGATTTCTTTACTAAAGTTCATCTGTTGAACTATTCTAATAATGCAACGTGTTGCGGCTTGAATTTCTTTGCTTGATAAAAAGGCTGTATTTCTTTCTGGACGTGTTACCTTAGAGTTGGAGATGAATCTCAATATCCATGCAAATATGCGTTGCAACATTGGAAACGAGGATATTTTCGATATAATATCAAGTTCCTTTCCAGTTTCAGAAATTACAAGTGATGATGTTTTCCGTGCTTCTGGTAAATCTTCTTCATTTATGGGAATAGGTTTATTTACTGGAACCTCACTGCTTCTTAACCATGGTGGTCCATTCCACCACAATTCATGAGACAGTAATTCTGCTGGAAATAATCCACGAGATGCACAATCAGCAGGATTTTCCTTTCCATCTACATGGCTCCAATTTTCAGCTGGTAATATGGTTTGAATTTCTGCAACTCTATTGGCTACAAATACTTGCCATCTTTTAGGATCTGAAGTTAACCATGACAACACAATTTTTTAATCACTCCATGCGCGCACTAAATCTGGTTTTAAATGTAATGCTGATTTAACAGCTTGTATTAAATGTGTCAGTAATACTGCAGAACATAATTCGAGCCTTGGAATCGTAATGGGCTTTAAGGGTGCCACTCGAGTCTTTGCTGCTAAAAATTTCACATCAATGTTCGAGTTATTACAAGTTTTAACATAAATTATGGCGGAATAACCCTTTTTTGAAGCGTCGCAGAATCCATGAAGTTCACATCGAGAATAATTGGGCAAGACGACTTTTCTGGGTATATATATGGAATTTAAGAGTTTGACTTCATGGCACAAAATTTTCCACTTTTGGTTAATAATTTCTGGTACTGGATCATCCCATGATAATTGTAATTTCCACAGCTGCTGAAGAATAATTTTAGTTAAAATTACAAAAGGTGCAATCCACCCTAGTGGATCAAAAAGCGTTGATACATATGACAAAATAATTCTTTTAGTAGGAACATTTTGATAATCTATATCACTGAAATTGCATTTGAACATATCATTATGAGGATGCCATTCAACTCCTAGAACTTTTATGGCCTTATTGCCCACTATATTATGTATATTATCATTACTTATGTTTGTAAACTCAGCGTTTTTCAACAGTGATAATTCATTTGTGCACCATTTATGTAGCTCAAAACCACCTTTTCCTAGCATATTCTGCAATTCATTTATCAATTCCGTACCTTCCTGACTACTCTTAACACCGGTTAACACATCATCAACATAAAAATCTCTCAAAACTATAGTCTTCGCTTTTGGAAAATTAAGACCCTCATCCATTGCTAACTGATTCAAACATTTTGTTGCAAGATATGGTGCAGCCGCAGTTCGGTATGTTACTGTATTTAAGCGATAAGTTTCTATTGGTTTTTCAGGACTATCTCTCCATAAGATTCTCTGAAAATCCCTATCCTTTTCATGAATTTTTACTTGTCTATACATCAGTCTTACATCAGCTGTTATTGCAATGTTATGAAATCTAAATCTCAATAAAATGCAAATTAAATCATCTTGTGTTTTAGGACCTATCATTAGAGTGTCATTTAAAGAAACACCTGTTGTGGTTTTAGCACTCGCATCAAAAACGACTCTTAATTTGGTAGTTAAACTAGAATTATTCAAGACAAAATGGTGTGGGATGTAATAATGTTTATTCTCCAATCCATGATCTCTGTTTGAAATAAGATCCATATGCCCCAAATTTAAATATTCTTTCATAAATTGAACATATTGATCATAAATTTCTGGCATGGATATTAATCTTTTCTCAAGATAAAGAAATCTTCTATACGCCATTTGACGAGAATCACCTAGACTATCTCGATCATGTTTAAATGGTAATGCGACTGAATAGCGACCTGATTTTTCTCTAAAATGAGAATTCTCAAAATGTTTTTCACAAAGTTTTTCTTCAAGTGTTAAAAGTGGCACATTTGGAATTTTTTCAAATTCCCAAAATGAATTTATTAGCTCATCAGTTTTTGTACTTAAATGATTTACATGTACTGGATCCTTTGCTAGCGTTTCAAAATTTGTAGTACCTGAGATTATCCACCCAAGTCTCGAATTTAAGGCAAATGGAAGGTTAGGTTCACGTTTAACAAGTTCCCCAGTCATTAAATGCATAAATACATTTACACCAAAAAGAATATCATTTTTTTGTGATTTATAAAATAATGGATCAGCTAACATTAAATCACTAAAGTTATCGCAAATGTTTGAAGGCAAAGACACATAGGGAATGTTATCTGTGATTTTTTCCATTACGAACGCTGATGTGGATACTCTGAGATCACTTTTGAAGTGAGAAGTGAATAATAAATCGACTTCTCCATCACTCACAGTATAAAATGTTCCTAAACATGAGACAGAAATAGAACTGTCTTTCACTTTTAATCCTAATTTGTTTACACATTCTCGAGAAATGAATGATCTTTGAGAACCTGTATACAACAAACATCTACATTTTACAAACTCTTGTTTATAATTTTGAACTTTTATCAATGCGGTACATAACAAAATATGAGTCTTTTGATTAGTCTTTGCGTTTGACTCATAATGGGAAGCACACACTGTAAACGACACATTCTCATTTGCTGACTCAACTTTTTGAGGGGCAAATTCTTGTGCATGTGGTGACATACTATTATTTGAACGACTCTTATTCCTTGAATAATCTACCATATGCAAAATACTGTGATGTTTCTTAAAACAATGGTGGCACGTATTAAGACTCTTACATTTGTTGAGTAAATGCATGTTAGATAAACAGTTGAAACAATAATGATTTCGCTTTACAAATTCTATTCTTTGTTGCACAGGTAAATTAAGAAATTTTGAGCACTTAGCTAAATTATGATCTTCTTTACAATAACCACAAACCGAGGTAGCTAGAAAAGTATTATTCTTATTCAGAAATGTAGGTTTAGATACCTTATTTACAGCTAGTTTACTATTCTGAAGAGTTCTTGCGTATCTTTTAAGAAATTCAATTAAATCACTAAGTTTCGGAATCTCATTGCTTTTAAGCTGGCGTTCCCACAATAATTTTGTAGAAGTGTCCAATTTTTGCAAAACTAAATACGTCATTAATGTATCCCCAAATTTATCAATGCGTTGGTCCAATATTTCTAACGAGCGAATTATTTCATTAACATTGTCAATTAAATTTAAAATAGCAATAGCTAATTCTGTTTGAAGTGTAGGTAAACTCAGAAATCGTTTAATATACGCAAAAATTTGCTCTTTCTTATTTGAATATCTTTCATCTAGCGAATTCCATGCTAATTCAAAATTGGAATCCGAAATTTGAATAGAATGGATGACGCGATATGCCTCACCTTTTAACGAAGCCTTCAAATATTGCAGTTTTTAGGCATTTGAAATATTTTTATTGCTATTTACGCAAGAATTGAAAAGATCCTTAAATCCTATCCATTCTGTTATATTACCTCCAAAAGTAGGTAAGGATAATTTTGGCAGTTTAACATTTTCAAAAACTTGCTCTGTAACTACACTAGATTTATTTTCACTTTTATTTAATTGAGCATTTTGAATTTTTAATATTTTTTCACCTTTAAATTTCCATAAATCAATTTTATCTGAAATTTCTTGAGCACCGTCTATTTCGCTCTCTAACTGTTTAGGATCTTTAATTAAAGTTTCTATTTCTCTATCAATCTTTTTTAACTCAGTTTCCTTCTGTTTTAACAACTCAATGTTTTCTTCTAAATCATTCACATTAATTTCATCAACCGCAATAATATTTTCATTTTCTTAATATAATTTGTAATAGCTCTGCGTAAAGCAGCTCGTTTAGTTTTAAAAGTGTTCAAGTCAGTCATTTTTATTACATTAAACCAATAAAGTAATTCTAAATTGTACTAATTCTTTTTTACACATAAAATCGAATGCCTAATTAACTCACCTTCTCTTTTTTCCCTTGCTATGAATGTCAACATTGAAAAGGATTTCAGAAAAATGTTCTTTTTTTACACTGGTAATTTTCACTAGCTCCGGCTAGACTTGAGACCAAAAATGTTCGTAATACCAAAATTGGTCTTAGCGGATTTTACACTAATAAAAATAACACACGCTGGGTTCTTAAACACAACAAATATGGACTGTAGATGCGTTTTATTTAACACTGAAATATGCGAGCCATTGGTCGGCTATCAACATTCCATCATCTTTTTACATTCGAATAAAAAACAAACTTAAAAACAAAACATAGAATGCTGCCAAAAACATAAAATAAAAAGAATAAATTACCATGGTAACGAATAATACAATTTCTTACTGGAGCTTTTTCACATAAATGAAAGCAAACGATTTTTACCAAAACATGCTTATAACTCGCGATCTTACTTTCGTAGCGCGGCCGTATTTTGTTTGGTAATTTATTATGAGATAGTTTTAATTTTTGGTAACAGGAGATCCCCCATGGGGAGGGTCGAAAAATTTAAAATGCTTAGAACTCGCGATATAATTTTCGTAGTGCGGCCAAATTTTGTTTGGTAATTTATTATGAGGCAGTGTTACTTTTGATGACAGGGGACCTCCCACGGTGAGGGTCGAAAAATTTAAAATGCTTATAACTCGCGATCTAATTTTCGTAGTGCGCCCAAATTTTGTTTGGTAATTTATTATGAGACAGTGTTGTTACTTTTGGTGACAGGAGATCCCCCCCATGATGAGGGTCGAAAAATTTAAAATGCTTATAACTCGCGATCTAACTTTCGTAGCGCGGCCATATTTTGTTTGGTAATTTATTATGAGACAGTTTCAATTTTTGGTAACAGGAGATCCCCCATGGGGAGGGTCGAAAAATTTAAAATGCTTAGAACTCGCGATGTAATTTTCGTAGTGCGGCCAAATTTTGTTTGGTAATTCATTATGAGACAGTGTTACTTTTGATGACAGGGGACCCCCCACGGTGAGGGTCGAAAAATTAAAAATGCTTAGAACTCGCGATCTAATTTTCGTAGTGCGGCCAAATTTTGATTGGTAATTTATTATGAGACAGTGTTACTTTTGGTGACAGGAGACCCCCCACGGTGAGGGTCGAAAAATTTAAAATGCTTATAACTCGCGATCTAATTTTCGTAACGCGGCCAAATTTTGTTTGGTAATTTATTATGAGACAGTGTTAATATTTGGTGACAGGAGATCGCCCATGGTGAGGGTCGAAAAATTTAAAGTGCTTATAACTCGCGATTTAATTTTCGTAGCGCGGCCAAATTTTGTTTGGTGATTTATAATGAAACAGTGTTAATTTTTGGTGACAAGAGACCCCCCCCCCCGGTGAGGGTCGAAAAAATTAAAATGCTTATAACTCGTAATCTAATTTTTGTAGCTCGGCCAAATTTTGTTTGGTGATTTATTATGAGACAGTGTTAATTTTTGGTGACAGGAGACCCCCACGGTGAGGATCGAAAAATTTAAAATGCTTATAACTCGCGATCTAACTTTCGTAGCGCGGTCATATTTTGTTTGGTAATTTAATATGAGACAGTTTTAATTTTTGATGAGACCCCCACGGTGAGGGTCGAAAATTTTAAAATGCTTATAACTCGCGATCAATTTTCGTAGCGCAGCCAAATTTTGTTTGGTAATTTATTATGAGACAGTGTTAATTTTTGGTGACAGGAGACCCCCACGGTGAGGGTCGAAAAATTTAAAATGCTTATAACTCGCGATCTAACTTTCGTAGCGCGGCCATATTTTGTTTGGTAATTTATTATGAGACAGTTTTAATTTTTGGTGACTGGAGACCCCCCCTCGGTGAGGGTCGAAAAATTTAAAATGCTTATAACTCGCAATCTAATTTTCGTATCGCGGCCAAATTTTGTTTGGTAATTTATTATGAGAGAGTGTTAATTTTTGGTGACAGGAGACCCCCCCCCCCACGGTGAAGGTCGAAAAATTTAAAATGCTTATAACTCGCGATCTAATTTTCGTAGTGCGGTTAAATTTTGTTTGGTAATTTATTATGAGACAGTGTTAATTTTTGGTGACAGGAGACTCCACGGTGAGGTTCGGAAAATTTAAAATGCTTATAACACGCGATCTAATTTTCGTAGCGCGGCCAAATTTTATTTGGTAATTTATTAAGGTATTGCATAGCTTTTAACGCGGGCTTTGAGCGCGGCGAAAGAATCTAGCAATTCCGTAACGAGAAAAAGCCTAACACTCCGGCTAACGTCGCTTCAGTTTGGCAGACTTCGGCACGGTATCCTTCGGTAGACTTCGGCAGCCATTGACGCGGTATTTTTCAGATATTTTGAGAATATCAAGTCTCAAACTTATGTTTTTTATTTCAGCTACCATAAACGTATAGTTTCAATGATAAAAATTCCTGATTAACCTACATCTATTGTAAGAAAATAAAAATATTTTAAACGATATTAACTTCTCATTTATTCAATAAAAGAAAAAAGTTTGATATCGGTCATCACGCTCAAAAAGTGTAACTTGAATTAATATCAAAGACAAAAAAAAAAGCTGCATAATTAAAAAATAAATAAATAATTATAAATGCATAAGTTGATAAAAAATGCTATGCAATAGCTTTACCGCGGCAGTCCCCGAGTGCCACACGTATTTTGTTTTTATAACATGAACGATGCTAACATATATCCATTCCCTTCCAACAAACAAGTAAAACAATAGGTAAATCTTCCTATTCATACATTATTTTTATGATCAGAAAAATTGAAGTAAAATACAAAAGAATATAAAATTTAAAAAGAATATTGAATGTGCATTTTTTTTAAACTCTTAAAAATTATCTTTTCAATAATGAAATAGTCGTCTATGACGATGTACAAGATTTTAAGAAGCTGCTCGGTAAACGGGGGAAAAAAGTGTCAGGAAAAAAGGTTACCGGAAAAAAAGGTGATAAATAAAATAGTATATAATATAGATCAGCAATAAACTTTGTTTTTCATGCATACTTTTTCAGTTTTCTAAATTTTCAAATTTTTATTGCATATGAAATTTTTCCTGTAGAAATTGTCGGAGAAATTTTAAAACATTACCAACAATTTATTGAAAAAGCAATGGAATGCGATTCTTCACTGGTGAGGGGATTTAATTTTAAAATACAAATCGCAACCGCAAGTTTTTCTTGCATGGATATTCATAAATATGAGGTATGTGTTATCAAAAGAATCGCACATCACGAATTTTTTCAACTATATAGGGGCACTGAGCTCAACAACAGAGCCGTCCTTAGGGGTGTGGAACGGGTGCGGTCGCACAGGACCTTACGACTAGTGTGAAAACACTCTTCACGAAGACATTCTGGCACCAGCAGCCGCTGATTTTCAGAACATTTTTTCTTTTATTTATTTTTTTCCTTCTTGTGCAAACTAAACGCTCATTGGTTATTTTACGATCTTTTTTATTAATGTTCTTTTTGTACCTTTTAGATTTCGAAGTAGTCTTACCTAGAATAATGACCAAGAAACATGTAACAGCTGTGCGCGCGTGTAAATAATCAATTTTTTTGTGTGTTTACTTACGTTTTGTCTCTTATTTTTGATGTGGATTTTTTGTCTTTGAAGACGAACAAGAATTAAGCTTCGGCCCACCGTGCATCCCTCAAGAACCCTCGAGAAAGGTAGGAAAATTTTATATTATTATTTTAAGAATATTTTTCTACTGAAATTAAGAATTTGAAATTAACATGGCATCCCTGTCGCGGGATGTACGGTGGTAATATATTTTGAAACAATTAAGAATTTGAATTTTGAAATAAACTAATTAAGTAGAGAAAGAAAAAGAAAAAAAAATGGCTGAGAATTTAGAAACACTTAAAAAAAGAAGAACTATTTTTCGATCGGCTGTTACGAAAATTCTAAATAAAATCGAAACTTCCATAAAATCAGACGATGTGTCTATCGAAGAACTGCAAGAACATGTTGAAACATTGACCGACAAATTTAAGTCACTTAAGACAACAGATAATTCAATTGAATTATTAGTCAATCCCGATGATTTAGAGAAAGAATTAGAAGCCGCTGAAAAGTATAGCGAAAATGTAATATTATGGAAGTCACGCGCAAATCAGAAAATTAGAGAATTAAATGCCGGATTTTTAAATTTAAAATCAAAACAAGAAAGTAACAAAGAACAATTTTCAGACAGTACATGTAATGAAAAAGTGGATAATTCGGTAAAAGTTAAGTTACCGAAATTGCATATACCAATATTTGATGGAAATATAAATGAATGGCTTTCCTTTTGGAGCAGTTTTGAATCGGCCATTCATGATAATAAGTCGTTAAATAAAGTTGATAAATTTAATTATTTAAGATCGCAATTAAGATCGACCGCTTTAAACACAATAGAAGGTTTTCCTGTTTCCGAAAAAAATTACGATGCGGCTATAGAATTGCTGAAAAGTAGGTTTGCTAATAAACAATTATTAATACACAATCATATTAGTAATCTTTTAGCTATCAAGCCTTTGAGAACTTCGAATGATATACATGCGTTCCGACAATATTTTGATAAATTATCAGTAGAACTGAGAAGTTTGCAAAGCTTAGGAACCGACTTAAATAGCATTTCAAGTGTATTATGTACAACCATTTTGAAAACAATCCCGAAAGATTTGTTAATAGAACTTAATAAGTCCGATAATGAAAAAGGATTTTATGAAATTGAAGAATTGATGAATTTTTTATCTACTTGTTTAAAAGCCAGAGAAAAGGCAAATTTAGTAATAAACCCAATGAACGAAGATAAAAAGTTTTTTATTCCTCCTGAAAAGAAAAACTTTAATTCGTTTCGAAATAACTATAAACAAAAAAATTATCCAACAGCTAATGATTTAGTGTCAACGAACAAAAAAGAGAATTTAAACGTAATAAACTGCGTTTTTTGTGAATCATTTCATCACTCATCGGTTGATTGCGATAGAACTAATGAGTTATCTATTGATGAAATTAAGAACATTCTAATGAAAAAGGGTGCATGTTTTAAGTGCTTAGAAATGAAAAAACATTTATCGCGTTTTTGCAAAAAAAATATAAAATGCCGTATTTGTAACGGAAATCACAACACGTTGTTTTGTTATAGAAACATAAAAAAGGAAAAATCTAAACAACAGACCGAAGTGTCGGATACTGCCCTTTTTGCGAATGAAAACTTGCCGAAAGAGGTTTATTTACAAACTTTATATGTTTATGTAAGAAATAATGGTTGTGAATATATAGTACGCGCATTGTTAGATACGGCGTCTTCTAAGTCGTATATTTCAAAGTTCGTAGCCAATAAGATGGGATTAAAAAGTTTAAGAAAGGTCAGAATTACTCACGGGTTGTTTGGAGGTACCGAAACAACGGTAGATCATAACTGTTATTCTGTTAATTTAAGGGGTTTAAGGGGAGGTAAAAAGATAAAAATTGAGGTAATGGAACAA
Source organism: Maratus speculifer (assembly GCA_964019185.1). Classification (NCBI taxonomy): domain Eukaryota; kingdom Metazoa; phylum Arthropoda; class Arachnida; order Araneae; family Salticidae; genus Maratus; species Maratus speculifer. The sequence continues at coordinate 229,933,075 of OZ025300.1, forward strand.
GAAAAAATTTGTGCTAATGTACCCAAAATTAGAGACATTCGTTGTATTGCGGAATTAAAAAGAAAGAAAATATTTTTAAGCGATATCTGCCCTGAAGGTAAAAATTGTTTATATGAAAGAAATTTAAATGAAATACATGTACTTTTGGGAGCAGATGTTGTGGGAGAACTGTTTACAGGTAAAATAGAAAATTTATCTTGTGGTTTGGTTGCGATGCAAACAAAACTAGGTTGGACTACTATGGGCAAAATTGGCGGAAATGAAAGGGATAGTTCTCTTTTGGTCCTTTCATTATATGTAAACGATGCCAAAATTACAGATTTGTGGAATTTAGATTCTTTAGGCATAGTAGATCCTGCTGAAAAACAAACTAAGGAAGAAGTCCAGAAATTAGTTTTGGAGCATTTTAAAGAAACCGTAAGACGCGAAACTGATGGTAGGTACAAAGTTTGTCTTCCCTGGTTAAGTGAGCATCCTCCTATTCCAAATAATAAAGATTTAGCGATAAAACGCCTGCAAAATAATATTAAGAATCTCCAAAATTGCGGTTTGTTGAAAGATTACGAAGCAGTTTTAAATGAGTGGGAAACGGAAGGGATTATTGAAAGAGTGAAAGAAGAGGAAAAACTTAACTCCAAAGTCCATTATCTCCCTCATAGAGCTGTAATAAAACCTAATTCTACGACCAAAATTAGGCCAGTATTTGATGGATCAGCACATGTTAAGGGTTCTGTTTCCATAAATGATTGTATAGAGAAGGGGCCTAATTTAATTGAACTAATTCCTTCTGTTCTAAATCGATTTAGAGTGGGAAAGATAGGTGTTGTAGCAGATATTCGTAAAGCTTTTTTACAGATATCACTGAATGAAAAGGATAGAGATTATTTACGTTTTTTCTGGTGGAGAGATGGGAATTCAGAAAACCTTGAAATTTATAGACATTGTCGGGTTGTCTTTGGGATTAGTTGTAGCCCCTTCCTTTTGGCCGCTACTCTAACACGTCACTTAGATGAAGCACCTGAGAACATTAAAGATGTTGCTATAAAACTTAAAGAATCTTTCTATGTAGATAACTGTGTAGCAAGTGTAGAATCGTTAGAAGAGTTAGAATATTTTCGCAATGAAGCACGGAAACTCTTAGCTTCGGCACAATTTGATCTTCGTGGTTGGTGTCATAATCGGTGCGAAGAAATTGGATTAGGCTTTAATGAAAAGGGTCATTTGAGTGATGCGGCTGAGGATAAAATTCCCTTACTTGGTTTAATGTGGGACACCAAGAGTGATACATTGTCGTGCGATTTTCGGAATTTTAAATTGGAAAATGAGTGCATCACTAAAAGAACAATTTTGTCCTTAACTCATAAAATATTCGATCCCATCGGTTTCACTTGCCCCGTGACCTTAATTCCAAAATTACTTTTACAGAAATGCTGGAAAATAAAGGCGTCATGGGACTCCAAGCTGCCCGATGAGATAGTTAAGGAATTTAGAAAATGGACTAAGGAAATTAATGATTTGGGAAATCTTGAGATCCCACGAAGATTGTCTAACTTATCTCTAAAAGAGGGGAACTTATCTTTACATATTTTCTGCGACGCTAGTAAATTTTCTTACGCTACATGCATTTATCTAAGAAATGAAGTAGAAAATCGTGTAACTTGTCAACTTATTCAGGCTCGTTCTAGAGTAGCTCCTCTAAAAGACATATCCATTCCACGCCTTGAGTTATTGGCCTGTTGTATTGGAGCTAGATTGTCTAATAGTATTAAAAACGATTTGAAATTAGAAAATGTTGATACTTACTATTGGTCAGATTCAATGGACGTGTTATACTGGATAAAACGGGAAGGTCCTTGGGCTACATTTGTAGAAAATAGAGTTAGAGAAATTCGAAAGCTTACCCCCAAAACTTCATGGAATTTCGTACCTGGACATATGAATCCAGCAGATTTACCGTCACGCGGTTGTTGTGCAAAATCCCTTATTAAATCTCAGTGGTGGTTAGGGCCATCATGGCTTTCAGAATCAAAGGAAAATTGGCCTAGTACTAATATTTTTCCTAATATGGATATAGTGAATTCTGAAAAAAGAAAAACTATTGTGACCGCTCCTAATGTAGAGAGTGATGAGGCACCATTTTATAATCGCTATTCTTCTTACAATAAAATTTTGCGAGTTACTGGTTGGATTTTGCGATTTTACCAAAATTCGAAAAGGGGTAGTACCGACAGAATATTCGGTCAATTAACACACAACGATTTAAAAGCAGCAGAAACAGTATTATTAAAACTTGTGCAAAAAGAATCCTTTGTGAATGAACATAATCAAAGGCTGAAATGCCTGAATATTTTTACAGATTCGGAAGGAATCATACGCGTGAAAACGAAGATTTTTCAACGAGAAGATGCATTTAATTTTAGATTACCTATCTTACTCCCTTCAAATCATTACGTCGTAGAACAAATTATATTTTCGAAACATTTAGAATTCGGTCATTGTGGCGTACCCTTGTTGATGACTGCGTTACGAGAAAATTACTGGGTACTGAAGAGTCGGAAAACAATCAAAAAGGTAATCGGCAAATGTATCATTTGTAAAAGACACTCAGCAAAACCACCTGATGTAGCAGAAAGTGTCTTACCTCTTGATCGTGTCAGAGAAGCCTCGATTTTCGAAATAATAGGAATCGATCTGTGCGGGCCTCTTTATTTGAAAAATCAAAGTAAAGTCTGGATTTTGATAGTCACGTGTGCAGTTTTTAGAGCTGTACATTTCGAGCTATTGACAGCTCTTTCAACCGAAAGTTTTATCTTAGGCCTGAAACGTTTTATTTCTAGACGAGGTCGTCCTGCAATAATATATTCAGATAATGGCACAAATTTTACTGGCTGCCACAATTTATTAAAAACTATTGACTATGAAAAAGTAAAAGCGGTTACTGCGTTTTCACGTATAGATTGGAAATTTATTCCACCTTCTGCACCTTGGTGGGGTGGATTTTGGGAGCGGCTTGTTGGAATCCTGAAACGAATCTTGAGAAGGGTATTGGGCAAGTCGTCTTTAAATTTTGAAGAACTACATACCGTTATCTGCGATTGTGAAAGTATTATAAATGCCCGCCCCTTGACGTATGTTACAGACAATAATGAAGATCTTGAAGTTATAACGCCTTCAATGTTCCTACAGGAAAATACTAAAATAGGTATGCCTGAACTCGAATTTCTAGACCACAAAGAAATGAATAAACGATACCATTATAGAATTAAAATTAGAAACGATTTAAAAGCAAGATTTAGAAGCGAATACCTCGGCACATTGAAATGTTCGATCTTTAGTGGGAAAAAATCAAGATCTTTGTGTGTAGGAGATGTTGTCCTAATATGGACGGAAAATTCTAGCCGAATAAACTGGCCTCTTGGTAGAGTTGTCGAACTTATACCTAGTCAAGATGGCGTTGTGCGTGTAGTAAAGTTGAAGACTGCAACTGGAATGCTAATTCGTCCCATTAAGAAACTTTGTTCTTTGGAGGTGAATGAAATCGCCGATAATCAAAGTGATGCAGTACTGCAGAAGCGTTTGACTACTCGCCATGGTCGAATTGTACGGCCGCCCGAAAGACTCCAACTGCAGTGATTGAGTTCTGTCCCCTGATGAACTCAAGGTGGGGAGTGTGAAAACACTCTTCACGAAGACATTCTGGCACCAGCAGCCGCTGATTTTCAGAACATTTTTTCTTTTATTTATTTTTTTCCTTCTTGTGCAAACTAAACGCTCATTGGTTATTTTACGATCTTTTTTATTAATGTTCTTTTTGTACCTTTTAGATTTCGAAGTAGTCTTACCTAGAATAATGACCAAGAAACATGTAACAGCTGTGCGCGCGTGTAAATAATCAATTTTTTTGTGTGTTTACTTACGTTTTGTCTCTTATTTTTGATGTGGATTTTTTGTCTTTGAAGACGAACAAGAATTAAGCTTCGGCCCACCGTGCATCCCTCAAGAACCCTCGAGAAAGGTAGGAAAATTTTATATTATTATTTTAAGAATATTTTTCTACTGAAATTAAGAATTTGAAATTAACAACTAGGGAGGCCTCGCACTTGAACACAAAATATTTTTTCTTTAATAAAAAGGAGAAATTATAATAGAAAGTGTTAGTATAAATTTATGATTTTAGTTAAGAAATAAATGATAGTGCTTGCCATAAAATATAGCCTATGTTGGGAGAGGAACTTTCATCATCAGTTAGCCACTATTACTTTTGAAATTGGTTCAGTATTTCCAGAAATTACCCCTACAAACGCACAAACAAACGCTACTTTATAATAGCTAGGCTCCCCGGGACACAGTATATGGGTGAAAACCTTTCTTTTTTTATTGACAGTATACATCAGATTAAGTTAAAAGTTTGAAAGGAAAAGGCCTCGCAAAATCCTTGCACCGGGCCTCCCTTTAAGTTGTTCTCCGTAAGGACGGCTCTGCTCAACAGTTCACATAAGTGCAGCTTTTTCTCAATTCTGGGTTAATTTCTGTAAACGAAAACGATTGAATATAGTAAACAGAATGTTTGGTTACATATGTATATATTTTTTAACCATCTTTATAGTTCTTCATAAAATTTTTAATAGCTTTGTAATTTCAAAAAATTGTTCACATGTGCCCCAACAACAGTGGGGTAGTTGTGAACAAAGGGAAAAATATCCTTTGACGTGTTTTTCCTTCAGTTATTCATTTGTCGACCTGATCATTAGTTATATTCTGTGTTAAATTCACCATAAAGAAAGAAATATATATAACTTTTTTTTAGTTTGTAGATGATATATTTTTCGCAAGATTATAAAATGGAAATAAGTCGATTGAAGGTGCAGAGAGGATTAGATGATTGATAAAATATTGTTACAATTCAATAAAAAAATAAAAAAGTATGAAAAATCATGCGTTAAGCATAGATTATGAAGCACTTTCCAACACTTAATGAAATCTTTAACAAAATTTTGTTATTTAGGGAAATAATAGTGTATAGCTAAATATACCCAAATATGTATTCCAGTACATTAGAACAGCCCTGTATTTCATATGTCAGTTCATATAATGGGAAAATTTAGCTTAGCAAGAAAATACCCAGTAGCTTGAGATTTCTTTTTCAGCAATTCATACAATTAGATGGAAACATACTTGAATACTTTTGTTCAGCCCTGTAGTTTACATTGTACCTTTATTACACGTCAGCATTAGGCTAAAATTTATTGTAAACTAAAACACTTTTAAAACAACTGAAATCACATTCTCATAAATCATCATTCATATGCGTCCATGTACCGAATTCTTTGCGTGGCCCTGTATATCCTTTTATCTATATTCTGCAAACATTTCTCAGTAAATTGAATGAAGCTCAGCGTAAAAATGCATAGATTATTTAAGAACCACGTTTAAATAATTTACGCTCTTATTCAGTAAAGTTGGTGAGCTCTTTATGGGTAGCCCTGTATATCAACTATAACATTTATACACACCATATAATGTGCACATATTTAGCGAAATATAAACGCGCATATCATAATTAAAATGCATTTCATCCCTCCATCAGCCATCATCGGACACATATACGGTACTTCGGAAAAAATATACTATTTGAAATATTTTGTGTGGCCCTGTAAATACTATGTACTTCATATTATGCAAGACAGTAGCGTATAATTTATATTAAGCTTCAGAGACATATATCAATTTTATTATACATGAAAAAGCTTAATATATTTAAAATATGTAATGGGAAACTTTTGATTTGCCCTGTAGATAAACTAATCATGGTAGAAACTTCATTTTTGATAGGACTTGTGCTAGGGTAAACGTCAATAACGTCCTAAAATTTCATGGCAATCCGAGTATATTAACGATTTTTCCCCATAGGCCGTAATGTAATGGGAAATTTTTGATTCTCTCTGTAGATAAACTAATCATGGTAGATACTTCATTTTCAATAGGGTTCGTGCTAGGGTAAACGTCAATAACGTCCTAAAATTTCATGGCAATCCGAGTATATTAACGATTTTTCCCCATAGGCCGTAATGTAATGGGAAACTTTTGATTCTCTCTGTAGATAAACTAATCATGGTACATACTTCATTTTCAATAGGGTTCGTGCTAGGGTAAACGTCAATAACGTCCTAAAATTTCATGGCAATCCGAGTATATTAACGATTTTTCCCCATAGGCCGTAATGTATTGGGAAACTTTTGATTCGCCCTGTAGATAAACTAATCATGGTAGATACTTCATTTTCAATAGGGTTCGTGCTAGGGTAAACATCAATAACGTATAAAAATTTCATAGCAATCCGAGTATATTTACGGGAGTTAGAGCGCGGACAGACGGACAGAAGGCCAGACGGACAGACGGCCAGACAAACCGAATGCATAAGCACTTTTCAACTTTGTTGGAAAGTGCTAAAAAGTAAACTTGAAAAGAAAAAGTAAAGCTTTTAAATTTTTCTGAGAGTTTTATTTTTTTTTTTTTCTCAGAGTTTTTATTTTTTGGAAGGGGTCATTTAGATAATATTTACTGAATGTCACCCGCAATACAAAAGATTCTTACTCCTGTATTTGTCTTATTTAATTCTAAATTGATGATAAGAATGGTTTTTTAATAATAAAAAATGAACAATATAAGCCCAACCTCCAAACTTAACTTCTTTTGCTTTAAAAAGAGGCGAAGGGGAGGGTACAATCGGGATTTATGGTTGCTATCAGCTTAAAAATTTTAATTTCTTATGATATTACTAATATTCTCCATTCAAATTATCATATACATAGCTATTCTGGAGATGAAAGATGAAAGTAAGTCATCAATGTAAGTTTGGACGAAATGAAATAGAAAAATTTGCAAAGGTGCTTAACTTAATACATTTTGCATTAAAAATGCATAAAAAATGTTGTTGTAAGCCATTTAGTGAAATATTGAATAACCTTCTTTCATTTTAGGAAATATTAAAATTATTTAAATTACAATTGAACACAAACAAGCTTGTTGCTCTTTAAGTATTTGTTGACAGATGTTTTTGTGAAAGTTTCAATACAATATCGAATGTTGTATAACGAAAAGTCTTCTACTTCAGGAAAATTATCGATATTGGAGGTTAAATTATTTCTTATGAAATTAACTAAAAGAAACAGAATCATAGAATGATTATTGGGACACTTATGAATTTTTTTTTTTTTTTTTTTTTAATCAAAAGTTTTTATTAGTATTTATAGTATATGTTAAAACACTCAAATTAAAAGAAATGAAAAATTAAATAAAGTTAATTGCTTAGAAAGTTGGAATTTCATTTCAAAGATTTTACTTTTGAGATTTTTTTAACAGTTTTTTAGCTATTGTGGACAAACAACATATCACAGAGCTTCAAAAATACTTTTACATATGCCTACAGGTGCTATAATTGTTGGTATTTTTTTATATAAAAAAATAATAATTACTGATGAAAAATTGTGATATTCATATTCTGTTCCATGTTCACATGTGCCTTACCCGGTAAGTCTCCATCAACCTGAACCGCCAGTTCAGCGCTTAACTCTCAGTTGAATGTGAATCCTAATTTACCGTTAACTCAACCTGCCGAATTCGGAGAAGAAACCAAAACAAAAGTTGAGTTACTCAACCTTAATATGGAAGAGAGGTTATTCGACCGCGCATGTGCAGTCGAAGCAAAGATGGCGGCTGTTTTGAATTTTTTCCAAGAAAGCTGTTTGTAATTTATTAAGTAAACGAAATGTTAATTATAAAAGATGTTATGAAAGAATGTGTTACTTCAAATTATTGAGAGTTTTTTCAATATTTTACCTCTGTAAACGAAAATTATATTAATTTATGATGAGTCTCCAGGCTTCGTAAGCTTCAGTTTGCCTAGCAATTTTGATATCAGATAGCGCCATCTATTGAATGCAAATAGAAACAAAGTTCTGATATGAAACATTTTGGTTACATAATTTAGATTTTTTTTAAATAATAAAAAAGAAAAGCAGTTTTTTTCCTACATTTCAGTTTCAGCTTTTTTATATTTCTTTAAAGCATGCAATCGTAAAAGCAAGAATTTTGTGATCGCAAAATAATAAGCCGTTGAACTAAGTTTCACTATAATAATTAATTTTCTTACTTGTTTTAAATAATTACTTTTGTTTAGAAGCATTTTTCAGAAGATTTATCTTGAAAATTTTCACATTTAAAAATTTACACATCAATTACTTTAGTTAAATTAATTAAAATATTACATTTACGTTAGAAAAACATTAGAATGAATATTTGAGAAAATAGATGTATTTTCAATATTTTAATATTCGTTGAAAAATAAATAAATAAACTAGCTCGTTTTTTTCTCTTATTCAAGTTATTATTGCTAGCCTGGTCAGAAAATCATTTTTTAAATTTAATGATTAAAGAAAAAATATAATTTTTTTTCATCAAGTAACTTTTATGAAAGAATTTTATTGTAACGCAAAATCTTGTAAAAATAAAAATCTTATAACTGTATCGGTGTTTGTAATCTTTGAATCTAATTTTGGGAACGAATAAAACCACAAAATCTCAACGGTAATTTGAAATTTATCTATCTAAAAGTTAAGTACAAGTATGCATTTAAAAACTTGTTTTTGCGTCGTAATTAAAAATTGGTGATACGTGAGTACAGAACTCATGAACGGGATACGTACGTCATGTGATTCGTTTGGCCAATCAGATATGTTTATTTCAACCTGAAGTTTACTAACCCGAGGTTTACTGATCTCGGTTCTGAAGTTAACGATGAATTTCAAATATTAACCGACGGTTAGATTTGCTAACCAAAGGTTTCTCAACTACGAGTTGAACAGCGAGTTGAAGGTTGATGAAGACTTGCCCGGGTAGTCTCCCCTACTAGCAAATAACTTTTGTACAGTATGTTTATAATTATTCAAATTTATTTAAAGCATGAACTTTTAATGTAAAATGCTTAATAAATGTATTTTTTGAACTTCAATTGATATTTTCCATTAAATATATGCATTACAATTTTAAACTTTTATTTCGACAAAATTAACTTTATATTATATTAATTTCCTTTTAGCAATATTTCGTACTTATTTCACCTTATTAAATTAAAATCCTATTATTAGATCTAATCTATTAATCTTTATAGAAACGATATAAATTCTTTATTCGCTGTAAAAAACATTTATTCCAATATGCGTAAATTTAAAAAATGGCTCTAAATTAAAAAATATTCTTAATTAAACTTTATATCTTAAAATACCCAGTAAAAATCATTTTCCCCTGTTTTTATCAACCCTTTTTTAAGAAAGTCTTATTAAATTTATTCCAAAACCATATTTTTCAAAAATATCATTCTTTTTATTTCTTTTTCTATTTTCTTCGCGTTTGATATTTATTGCGTATCAAAAAATTCATTTTTTTATGTTGAATTATTGTCTGTAGAATACATTCGAATTTTGATTTCGATTAGTAATTAGTTAAATAATAATCTTTTAAAATAAAAATTATCGTCTGCAAAAGATTCGAGACTGCTAATTTTAACCTCGACGCTAGACATTAAATTATGTTTTCATAAAAGAATCGTTGTAAGAGATATCGAAAATTGTAGAAGCTTTTCATTATTGACTTAAGTGATGAGGCGCAGAGATGATGGAATATTTTTTTTTTTCGATGATTCGGGTTTAGACGACTTGCGGAGGCTATGTCTTTATGATGGAATGTCGCTCTGGGGAGAGCATTTCCCGCTCTATATGTATGCCTTTTAATAAACTATTTTGGAGTAACTGATGTGTAGTTTAATGAAACTTCTACATTTATTAATTTTTTTCTCGCCACGACTCCTGTGATATAAAATGTGGAAACTTGCGTATAATATCACAAGCTCCTTATTACAAAATGTCATATATATATATATATATATATATATACGGTTATATATACGGGAAGATAGTATCAACATTCGTCAATGTTTTCAGGAACCTAACCCTTCCTAATATTAAGGGATTACTGTACTTCATTTTTTTTCAGTGGGCATAGCCGATTTTAATGGTTGACCAGTAAATTTATATTTATGTTTACCCTCACCCAAAGGTATGAAAATATGGAGAATGCGGATGAAGGATTAGATTACGATTGTAAGCCTACACAGTCAACCAATAATATCAGATTAGCACCTGCTTTCTACCTAGATATAACTTGGCAGACTGGTTGTATTATACCGGTTAACGCTTTATCTACCGACGGAGAAAATTTAATAAAAAACGTTTTTAATCATTCCATTTCTATTAAAAAAAGTTCTGTTTCTTACCACACAACATACTTTACTCGATCTAATTAGATAGAAACGAAAAACAGTTGAAGCTAAATATTTTTAAAAAATAAGTAATTTTCTTAATCATCTTCATAAGTATATAATTTTTCTTCTTTGAAATAAAGTTATATGAAATATTTTCGACGGTAAAAGCTTTTCCATTTACAGGGAAGATCATAATACATTTGAATACATTGCTTTTATAAGAAATGTAATATTTCCATATAAGTATTTTTGGTTAATTAATTTAATTATTTTTGTAAATATTTTACAAAAAAAATTATAAATACCGATATATTTTATCAGTTTTAATGAAAAAACACTTCTAAATTTCACATTATTATTACTACTTAAAAATTTCAGTATATCTTTAGATATTAATGAAGACAATTATTTATGAGAAACTATTTCTTAATAAGTAATTCGGTAGATAAATGGTTAATATATAATCTAATTTTAAGCAATCCTGGAAATTTAGCCGTAAACTCAATGAAATTATAATTTGTGCAGCCGCCTCCCTGTCGAAGAACATTGCTATAGGTAGTTAATACCTAAGACAATATTTATTTTTCCTCCTCAGTCCTGATGTCATTTAGAGGATACACTAAATAACAGCCTTTAAATGAATTTAAATGCTTCTAAAATTATTGACCTTGTTCTATAATTGTTCATAAATCAAATTCTAATGAATGGAGCGTAAAATAACATCACACGGCAACTCGTACATCTCTTCAAAAATCCCCACAGCAAGTTTCATGTTTCTACTTTTAAAAATGTGTCTGAAATTGTATCGGAAAATTTCGAGCTGTTGAAGGTGGAAAAGCGTTTTTTCGCATACACCCTTAAATGCGTGGATACCACGAGAATCTATGTATAGACTGATACATCTTTGGAAATGTTGTATAAGAATTTTACACCGGTGTTTGTGGTGCCTCGTAATGTTTGTCTCAGGACTGAGGAGATTATGGGCCATTTTCCCCATTCGCTTACATTTCAGAATTTTATTTTTATTTTTCAAACTTAATAATTTCTTTTAAAAATGGAGACAGGTGTTAAAGTAAATGTTTAAAGTACATGAAAAATAAATTGATTGTGCACTTTATCCTGTAATATAATTTGTAAATGCTATTTAAAGTTGGCTTGTAAGGCAAATTGTCAAGTCCATTACCATACAAAATTACTGAAACTACTCAGATTTAAAAATAGTATCATGATAACATGGCCTTCTTGGACCATTGTGAATCCAAAAAGGTATATAATACCAAGTGCCCAGAGATGAAACTAGAAACCCTTATTTTGGCTTCTGTTGTTTCTTGATTTTCTTTTACAGACAAATAAGGGAATTTGTCTGTTTCTAGAGGAAGCAAAACTATTAGCGTATTAAAATGGATGATCTATTATTAAATAAATAAACTTGTTAAATTATTCTGGTGTGAAATTTGTAAATAAATGAACGTTGTTTTTCAAAATTTTTTTTTCTTCCAGATTGTTAGTATTTACCACAGTGGTACAGGAGGTATAAAAGATCGAATTCCGCTGAATATTATTTAAATTCATTTAGTTTAGGTCTAAAATGGATATACTAAGCGTTCCCTCTCGTAGAAAGTGAGCGTTAGAAAATTTATCGTCGAAACATTTTTTTAAATTATTATTTGTTACCATTATATAAAAAGAACTAACTCTTTTAAAAACATTGACAATACAAATGTTGTAGAGCTTAAAATTTAAAAAAAATTACAACTAACATTCAGCATTTTTGCTGTAATATTTTGCTTGAAGTCATAACGGACACGGTTATCACTACATCATACTTTTTTGGATATTTTGAGAGTTATGTTTTAACCACTTGATTACGAACCCAGTAGCAGCATAAAGAATATAGTGATAGAGGATGAAAAAAGGATACATTCGGAATTAAACAGGGGAAAGTTAAAATTGTTTTAATGCCTTCGATGTGGGGCAGAAATAAACGTACTAAGACAGTACGTAACCTTCCTGTTAGGTAAGTTTTTACCACTTTAAACAAACTAAACGCTTAATCGTCACATTAAATTACGGTATAAAAAATTCAAATTCATTAATGCCACTGCCTTTTTGAAAAAAAAAAATATTTTTATTTAATGCCAAGTTAAACGATAGCAGAATAAAACCAATTACACTATTTTATAAAACTGGTGGGAATCAAACAATTCTGAATAAAAGCCGTGAAACTTATAGCCCGTGAATGTTTTAGGCTTAAGTGGTTAACTTAAAAAATGATTTTTTTTAATGAATTTTAGCATATTTGTAAAATGATTCATATATGATGGAAAAAATTCTTCATTATTTACGATATATAGTATTTGAAATGTAGATATTATTTAACATAATATAAATAGAGTGAATAACAGTGCGTATGGATTAAAATTAAGTAGGTCCAAAGCAATGCTTAATGTAGGTTCAAAGCCCTCTAAGCATTTGGAACGTACTATTCCGTTCACTAAGCTCCAGGCTTCACTGCAATATAAGCAATATTGAAGGTAATATGATTTAATGAATTTAAAAATACCGTGTGAATTAATATGTGAGATTTGAAAAGAAGGCGTGAAATTTGTCCGAGACACGCCCCGCATTTCCGCCGAAATATGATTTTGCCTTTTTTTAATATGATGCACCATACGTAAAAAGTTGAAATTGATAGTGAATATGCATCATGTCTTATAGTGTTCCCTGCAAAAAAATTAAGGTGGTCACTCAGAAATTTTAATTTATTTTTAATTAAAATGTTCATTTAGAAACGGGAAAAATATTAGAAAATTTGTTCCTTTGTTTAAAAAAAATCTGAAAAAATTGTCAAACATTCGTATGGTGGTTTCTTACATCCCTTATTTTTTTTCGTTGAAATTTGCGTAGTAGTTTCGTTACAACGCGCACTTTTCCAAAACAGGCATTTAGGGTCATTACCCCCCTCCTATCCCCTACAGTCTTGAGATACAAATGTAAAACTGGGGAGAAGTGAATTTCTTTTTATGGGCTATCGATCCATGTAGGACTCGATGTGGTTGACTCAAGGGCATATTTTACTATGAAACCCGGCTACACCCTTTAAAAAGATGGCTCTAAATTAAATATATTCTTAATTAAACTTTATTTCTTAATATTCCAAATAAAACTCATTTTTTCTATGTTTTTATCAACCCTTTTTAAAAGAGTCTTATTCAATTTGTTCCAAAACCATACCTTTAAGAAAAATTATTATTATTATTATTTATTTATTTTTCCGGTACGAATGCAGTTTACTCTCCTTCTTGGCGCGATTTTCAAAAATCGCCAAATTGGCGCGTTTTTGCGTCTTGTCCCCCGGAGCTTCTTGCTCCAAGGCCCGCCACACACCACAGAGACATGCGTCAAAAATCGTGCAACATGACGCAGTCAAACTGGTTTTTTCTTTGATATCAGGGTGAAATTGTCTCATGTCGCACGTTTTTTCGTTCAATGTTTCACTAGTGTGTGGCGGCCCCAAGAGACACTACGCAAAAACGCACTTTCCAAGATGGCGGCAATCAAAATAAACAAAAAGCATATAAAATACAAATCTAAAGACCAAAAAAGGAAAATTTTTACTTACCCGGAGCCGCTGTTTTGCTCCGGATTAAATTGCTCCGGATATTCGTGTTTTGCTCCGGATTGACTGGTCAATCATATATCAGGGTGAAATTGTCTCATAAATAAACTCACTCGTTGAATGCAAGACGCAACTCCCAAAAACAATGCTACAGGAAGCAATTTCTAAGCGAGAATAACGATATTCAAAAATTTAAAAGCTCTCTTTCAAGACAAAAAGGAGCGTCCAATCAAAAACAGCTTAGAAATAGCTCTCTTTCAAGTTTCCTCTTTTGTCCAATCAGAAAACATTTAACAAAAAGTAGCGTCCAATCAGAACCGGCTTAGAAATCTGTAGAATACGTAAACCGGAGCACTCCTTAGGGTTGCCATATTGAAGATCCGAGAGGAGAAAATGAAAATACAGGGTTGCCATATCGAAACATTTATCGCTTAAAAAAAGTCGCCTTGGCGAAGGAGAATAAACTACATTTCACCCATTTTTCCTCCTTCAACATTCGATATGTGTGCATAACAATAAATTCATTTCTTTTCTTTTTCTCTTAAAATTAATCGTCTGCTAAAAAAGATCGTTTGCACAGGATATTTGAAATTCTGAGTCGATTATAAATTAGTTAAGTAATATTTTTTTTCTTAAATAAAATTATCGTCTGAATGGAATAAAATCTCGGCTCTGGACATGAATTATATTTACATGGAAATATGATGGTTCGAGAGTAGAGATTTTTCTAGAACATTATTTTTAGATTTAAGAAAGGAAGCTCGAGGTGAGAAGGAAGATTCTTGGGGTTTTTTTCTTCGATGAGTACGGCTTACGGCTTGTTGAAGTAAATGATGGAATATTTTTTTGGATATTTCGGTTAAAGATAGTTTGCAAAAGGAGCCTTTCCCTCTCTCATGACTACAGTTTAATAAAGTAACTTGCAGCAGCCAATGAGTAATTTATTGGATCCTCTACATTTATTTACTTATTAGCGGTAAAACGGGGATCCCGGCGATGATGTTTCTGGCTCCTAACTTTAAAATGTCTCACACACACACACACCTATACATAGCTGCCAACTCTTCTGATTTTTTGGCCCGGAAAAAATTAACAGAAATTTTCGATTTAATTTATCGGTATATTACAGCAATTCGATTTGGTAAAATTTATTATAAAATTTTTCCGGGCTGAAAAAGCGGAAGATGTTGGCAGCTATGCATATATATCATTATATATATCATTATATATCATTATATATATATATATATATATATATATATATATATATATATACAGGGTGATTCTAAATTTTTATTACAATAAAATAAGGGTGATAGTACACATCAAGACAAACAATATTAAATAGGAGACCAAGGGTCCCAAACGTTTTCCAAATGAGATAGCCGCCATTAAAGTTTAGGGACCAAAATTTCAAATAAACATAAAAAACGGAAAAATCGGTCGATTGATTTGCGGTTTTCACTAAAATTATTCTTTATGTCGGCATTTTCTTAAAATTAAATAATAAAGATAAATTTCAAAAAAATGCCGACAGAGGGCGCTTTACACATTGGAGTAACGAACAACTATTTTTTACCTATATTTTTTGCATCTCATTAAATGTTATCGTAAGCTTAGACTCAAACTTAAATTTTGAGCTCAAAATCTGAAAGTGGGAGTGGTTAAGTAAACAAACTCAATTGTGGGGGAAGGTTCAAATTTCAAATGATTATAAAAAACGGAAAAATTGGTCGAATCGTTTGCGGTTTTAGCTAAAACTAATTTTTAAATGAGCATTTTCTTGAAAATAAATTTTAAAGATAAATTTCACAAAATGCCGATAGAGGGCGCCTTAGATTTTGGAGTAGCGTACAACTATTTTTAACTGTTATTTTTTTTAATCTCATTAAATGTTTTCAAATGCATAAACTTAAATTTTAGGCTCAAATTGTGAATCGTTGGGAGTGTTTAAGTAACGAAAAATTGAATTGTGTTCGAGGAGGGAGAAGGGTTAAATTTCAACTCCTGAAGACTCTTCAATTTGCGCTACTTAACTACTCCTAATTATTGAGATTTTGAGCTCAAAATTTAAGTTTAAATCTAAGCTTCCGAAAACATTTAATAAGTTTTTGCAAGCATTTAATTAGAACAAAAAAAAAATAAATAAATAAAGGTTAAAACTAGTTGTTGGTTATTCTGAAGTTTAAGGCGCCCTCTAAAGGAATTCTTTGAAATTTATCTTTAAAATCTATTTTCAAGAAGATACTGACTTAAAGAATAGTTTTATTTTAAACCGCAAATGAATCGACAAATTTTTCCATTTTCTATAATTATTTTAAATTTGAACACACCCCCCCCCCCACCTTAAACACAGTTCAGTTTGTGCTACTTAACTACTCCCGACTATTCAGATTTTGAGCTCAAAATTTAAGTTTAAGTCTAAGCTTCCGAAAGCATTTAATGAGATGCAAAAAGTAACGGCAAAAAATAGCTGTTCGTTACTCCAAAGTCTAAAGCACCCTCTATCGACATTTTTTGAAATTTATCTTTATAATTTATTTTTTAAGAAAATACCGACATAAAGAATAGTTTTAGTGAAAACCGCAAATAAATGAACCAATATTTCCGTTTTTTTATAACAATTTGAAATTTGAACCTTCTGAACACAATTCAGTTTGTGCTACTTAATCACTCCCACTTTCAGATTTTGAGCTCAAAATTTAAGTTTGAGTCTGAGCTTACGAAAACATTTAATGAGATGCAAAAAAAAAGTTGTTCGTTACTCCAAAGTCTAAAGCGCCCTCTATCGGCATTTTTTGAAATTTATCTTTATAATTTAATTTCAAGAAAATGTCGACATAAAGAATAATTTTAGTGAAAACCGCAAATCAATCGACCTATTTTTCCGTTTTTTATGTTTATTTGAAATTTTGGTCCCTAAACTTCAATGGTGGCCATCTCCTTTGGAAAACGTTTGGGACCCTTGGTCTCCTATTTAATATTGTTTGTCTTGATGCATACTATCACCCCTCTTTTATTGTAAAAAAAAAAAAATGGAATCACCCTGTACATATATAAACTATATGTATTAACTATTTCTCACCACTAAATTATTATAAGGCAGAAATTGTCAAAGAAAAAAGCACAATCTTAGAACATGTATTTTTGACTAATTTACAATAATTATGTATCGGAAAATTAAAATATATATATATTTATTTTGAAAATATGATTTTTTTTAAATAAGTTACTTCATTCTAAAATTTATATTTTAAAAGTTTAAAAAATACTGTAAACTATATTTTTTTATTAAATAAATGAAAAATTTTGAAATTCGACAAATATTATTACGAGTTATATTTTAAGGTGCCCCACTTAAATCTATATTATAAAGGCCAGACGTATCTGTGCTTAACGCATACGTCATTTTGCGAATGGTAACATTTCTCCTTCGGTTCCAATTTCGGTTTTGTAATTTACTCTACAACAAATTTAACATCACGCAATCTAAAATTTTAAACAGTCGTATAGAGAAAAAATTGTATTTTTAAATGCAATTTGTTTGAAAACTGTATCTCAAGTTATTTTTGAAATATATTTTTTTATAGTTTTTAGAACCAGTTTTGTAATCGTGGCAAAAGAATCTCTCGATTTTCTCTTAAAATTGAAAAAAAAAAAAAAAAAAAAAAAAATTAAAATGCGCAACACCTTTTCCATGCAATTTCGATTTTGTAATTTTCGCAAAAACAAATGTTACACTTTTAAGCATTGTACATTTTAAACTTTTACACCGTCGTATAGAGATAAAAATGAACTTTTAAATGCAATTTGTTTCAAAGCTGTATCTCAGTTTATTTTTGAATTATTAATTTATTTTTAATTTTTAGTGCTAATTTTGTAATTGTGGCAAGAAAGACACTCCGTTTCCTCTTAAAATTGGAAAAAAAAAAAAAAAAAAAAAAAATAGAATTAACATGCTTATACTATTTCTAAAAGACCGTCTGTTATAAAATCCTGTGAATTTCGTTTTTATTTCGTTTAATAATTTAGATAATTGAGCTTTATAATATTTTGTTAATTTTAGCCTATTAAAATAATATTTGTTTTAGGGTTAGACTGAGCAATAAAAGATTTTTTTTTTTTTACTGTAACTAATTCAGTAGATTTATTATAAATCAATGAAACAATTCTTTCTTAAAGATTTTCTTTCGTCGAATTTCGACGTGTTCCACCTCGTAATAATAATAATAATAATCATTTAAATTTTTATAAAAAATTTATATGAAATTTTAGGATGTGATTTTGATTGCAAATTATATTTTTAACCACTACAGACTGGGCAAAAAAAAAAAAAAAAAAAAAAAAAAAAAAAAAAATTTAACTCAATAAATATATTTTTTAAATGTTTCCTGGAACTGTTTAAAGTAGCATTATATCTTGAATTAATCACATTTCAATTTGTGTCTAAAAAATTTTCTTTCCTGTGAATTTAGAAGGGAAATATGATTGAGGACGGAACTATTTGTTTTATTGAAACAAGGGCAAGCCCGTTACAATGAAGAAAAGAAATATATTAATGAAATTTTAATTAAAGAATATATTAATAATTATATAATAATATAATAATAATTATTATTTTTATTACATGTTATATTACTTAATAATTTAATTAAATATGTTTCATAAAAATTCTCATCTTAAAAGAGACAGAAAAATTTCGCGCATAGTAATTTCCGTAAAAACTTTGCAGCAATGTTTAATTGTAGGGGGGGGGGGAGATTTTTTTGAAGGAAAAAAAAAAAAAAAAAAAGCTACACTACAACATACACATTTTTTTTAAATTGGATTATTTTTTTCCAAGAACTTTTTAAACAAACGCTATAAATTATTGATCTCAAGGAACTTTTTCAGAAGAAGAAAAAATTAACCTCTTTGGCCTGTTGAATTGGATACAGTGATGGTGAAAAGGGTTATTACTCACCGGGTAGGTATTTATTTTTGGAATATATACCTGGGTATTTGCAGAAGAGTAAATTAAATAAATATCCAACAATTGGCTATTTCTATATTTCATTGTAAAAAATTTATAATATCGAAAAAATTCTTGACAGCTTAAGTTGCAATGCTTCCAATACTATAATATCTTTTACTTTGATTACAAAACGTATACCCATATTTTCTTCTACTGAATGAACTTCACAATCTTTTACAATCAATATGATGTGAAAATCGTTACGAAAATAATAGTGAAAAATAAATTCATGGTGAAAAACTATTATCTCAAAAATCTATGAGATGTTACAGGAATAAAAAATAAGTTTATATAACAAATTGTGGCAGTTATTGAAAAGGCTTGGCTTGCCTTATAAGCTAAAAATATGTTTTTTTTTTAAATAGTGTGTTTTAACTTTTTGACTGTCCCTGTAAATAAAGTAATCATGCTAGAAACTTCATTTTCACAAGGAATCGTTCTAAGGTAGACATAAATAACTTCCTAAAATTTCATGGCAATCCGAGTATATTTACTGGAGTTAGAGCGCGGACAGACGGCCAGACGAACCGAAAACAAACACTTTAAACTTTGCTGGAAAGTGTTAAAAACCCACTTTTACTTCATCCAGGCATCAAAATGGTTGCTTAAATAGATAGTACTTAAGCCATTTGGTAGGCCTCTCCGCTCGGTTGCTTAAATAGATCCTCTCTAGGCAAATCCACTATTTAAAAGAACGATTAATCTTTCTTTCTCTAACCGGTGGGGAAAATCTAATGACTGTTCTTATTGTGTAAACACAATGGCGTGCGAGGCGTTTCTGATTCTAGGAAGATAAGGGGAAATGAAATAGGGTTTCTTTCTCTTTCCCTCCATCCCAGTTATCTTGTCTTTGTATCATGGAACTATGAATAATTATGAACTGACATATAATTATAAACTAAAAATTATTTAATTGTTGAATAAAAAGGAAATAAAACCAAAATTAACTGAGTTTTATAACAGCATATATTCTTGAAATAGCTCAGTGTTGCCAGTGGGCTACTTTTTTTAAATTCAGATTTCTCGATTGGAACCACTTTTTTGAAACGGTAAATTACCTTTTGTTTTCGCCTTAATTATCATGTCAGTGAATATGGCACATTTCATCATATGTAAAAAGTGGTGCCAATCAAGAATCTGAATTTAAAAAAAAGTAGCCCGTCTGGCAACACTGAAATAGCATATATTCTTGAATATTCTTATATAATATATTCTTATTCATAAAATATTCTTGAAATAGCACGTATTTTAATTTCAATTTTTTTTTTCGCATTTATGAGAAAATGGCAACAAAAAGATGCGTTAATCTTTTTTTTCCCCTTTACTTTTAAAAGAAACGGAGCTCTTTTGTTTTGCCATGATTACATAAACGTTATTAAAAACTACAAAATAATAATAATAATATCTCAAAAATAAATTAAGATACAGATTTAAAATAATTTGCATTTAAAAACACATTTTCCCCCTATACGATGGTGCAAAAATTAAAAATGTGAAATATTTAAAAATTTGCAGTAGAAAAAATTGAAAAACCGAAATTTCATTTCAAATTTTATGTTGCCATTCGCAAAATGACGATGCATTCCGCACAGATACGTTTAGCCTTTATAATATAGATAGGTTCAGACAAAATCGAATTAAAGATATATGAGGATCCCAGAAGCCAAGAGGCATAAGTGACAAAATTGAAAAATGTGAACTAAGTGTACAGACAATCTGTAAATATACTTTTTTCTTTTCATGTAAAGAAATCTAAGCGATTTTCTAATTATGTGCCGCGTTCTAGAGATCAACCACTGTTATCGAATCAGTTATGATTTATAGTAAATTTAAAGAAAATCTTACTCTGCGTTTTTTACAGATGTTGAAATAATGGTACAAATACCATTATGAAACGAAAGGCAGTTTCTTATTTCAATGGAGTCAATTATTATTGTTGTTCAAATTTAAATTATCGTTAAATTCAATTTACTCCAAATTGAATTTTTGACACTTATATCCCTTGGCTTCAGAGGTTGTCATATATTATCATTCAGATTTGAGATTCACTTAGCATCAGAGTGATGAGTCATTTTGACCGCTACCATGTGAATATATTTCGATTAAAACCAGATATTTTATTGTAAAATGTGTTTAAAAGATTTAAAAAAAAAAGAAAAAAAAAACGGTAAATAAAAAAGTTAAACTGTTTTGAATAAAAATTCTGGTGGGAAATATTTTTTTTATAAAACTTGACTAAAATGTTGGCCAAGCGTTAAGGTTTTTATGATCGACCATTGTAAGATTGGACTGGTCAGCTAGTTTTTAATGAAAATAAGGTAGAATCTGTCGAATTTCGACGAAAGAAAATGTTTAGAAAGAAATCGTTTAATTGATTTATGATAAACTTACAAAATTAGTTACAATAAAAAATGCACCTTAACAAATGATATTTCGACTTAAGTTAAGAAATTTTATTTTAAAATTCTCTATTTCTTTAAAACTGAATTGTAGAAATTATTAAAATTAAACTTTAATCGCATATGTAAGCACTAAAACATAATAAAATCTGTTATTATGATAAAGTTATCAATTTAGGATTTTATACTTGGATTCCAAAATGAAAACAGAAAAAAGTATTCCACATTGACTCAATCATAGAATTTGTTCCTCGTGAATTCTAAATACGATATCATTTTCAACATCGCAAAATTTACATATACAACTGTCATATCCATATTATTTATTTTAATCGATATTTTAATTTAATCATTTTAGTTCTAAACTGGAAATTTCGATTGCTATTAGCAATAAATAAATACTAAGCTATACGCATATTTTAAGTGTAAATGAAATTTTCTGAAATAATCTGCATGCAACAAACATAACAGACAATATTCTTGTGCCGTCATATAAGGTTAAATAACGATTTTTAAAGTCTTGAGGTCGAATTATTGCCAACATCTTCTTTATTTGCTTATCTAACTCGTAAAGGTTTGCTTAACTGACTTCATATATATTCCATAAATCTATACATAATTCATAACTTTAAGTGGAATAAACAATCAAAAATCTCGGTAACAACGATTTATTAATCCAATATAAGATGTTATTTATAATAGCTGTTTCACAAAAGAAAAAGATTAATTCAAAGATTAATTCAAATCAAGAATAAGAAGTCACAAACCATAAGTAAAAAATATGCGGCAATAAAAGTTTTTGCGCTTGAATGTCACAAGAGGAGAAAGAAATTGAGTCGCAATAAAGTTTTTGCGGACTTCAGTCACATTAACGGTAAATTGTCACGATCATAAGTTTAAAGCGATAGTAATGTCTCTATGCTTTAACGATAAACTTTGAAGTAATTAGTTGCTGTCAACAGTCTCTGCAACCTTAGACACTTTCAAGGATTAAATGGTGAACTTGTCACAGTTAGAATAATTTGAGTCACAAATCGATGATACTAAGCGACAGCATTGTCTCTGTACGCGAATCACATATTCTGATTTTAAGAAAAAAATATCTCAGTCCTCGTTATGCGTGGTTACAGTCTTTGTCCACGGTATTCGGGATTATAGTCTCTGTCCTGAGGATTCGGGATTATAGTCTCTGTCTTCGAGATTCGGGATTATAGTCTCTGTGTACGGTGTGCGGGCTTTAACGATAAACTTTGAAGTAATTAGTTGCTGTCAACAGTCTCAGCAAACTTAGACACATTCAAGGATTAAATGGTGAACTTGTCACAGTTAGAATAATTTGAGTCACAAATTGACATTAATAAGCGACAGCATTGTCTCTGTACGCTAATCACATATTCTGATTTTAAGAAAAAAATATCTCTGTCCTCGTTATGCGTGATTACAGTCTTTGTCCTCGGGATTCGGGATTATAGTCTATGTCTTCGGGATTCGGGATTATAATCTCTGTGTACGGTGTACGGGATTACAGTCTCTGTTCTTGGTAAAAGGTTGTTGAGGACATAATCGGTAAAATTCAACTTCGAATATTGTCGTCATCAGATCGTCTATTTGAACACTTTGTTTATCTTTCTCACAAACCAGTTTTTTAATCTTTTTCCTTTATTCATTCTTCCTGGACTGTCTATAAGGAAAAACAAAATCATTAAATATTTTTGGATTTCATTTAATTATATATATGTGAATACGTATGTAATAATATTTATAATAATATCCTAATTTAAATAACATGAAAGGTCTTAAAAGGCATACATAGAATATATTGAAAAAAACTGCTACTGGTACTAGGGTAACATCCCCAGTAATTGGCACATTAAGAATTTGTCGTTAAACTCACTTAAATTTTCATTACAAAGAAATAAGCTATTTACTTGGAAATATTTTTAAATCAAAGAATGCATATCTGTGCATCTATTTTGCTCACTAAAAGCAAAAAAAATTGAAAAAGTATTTTTATAAAAATATATTTATAAAAAGTTGCTGAAATCACCAGTAATTGGCACCTAGAGCACCAATGTATGACACCTTGTGATCCAGTAATTGGCATATGTTTATATTTAAAAAAAAACTTTACATTTTGCATCGGGTTTAATCGCTTTAAATTAATTTACTGTAGATGAAGAGGCCATATTTCAGGTTTTTGAGAGTAAGAAATCAGCATATTAATCTGAAATGTGAACACTTTAAAACAATACAATATACTTACATTAATACACAGTAATTGTCATGCTGTCCCCAGTAATTGTCATATAAAGCTTTAATGGATTCCAATTACTGATAAAATTTATATTTTCAAATAAAAACAAATGATAAACAAAATTAGTCTATAATTTTAAAAGTACTTCCAAAATAAATGGTTTAATCTCAAATTCCTTGCGAATTCCTTGTAATTGGAATCGGTGCCAATTACTCGGAACTAGCAAAATTGAAGCACCATTAATTGGCAACTACCATTAATTCAGAAATCCAAATATTTGTGTCGAAAATACTTTTACACGATTAAAGTAACCCTTTTTAACTAAACAAAACTGTTGTCAATTAAAATTTAAAATATATTATAAATCAGATAATAATGAATTGAAAAGCTTGCCTTCCTTAAGTCAAAGAACAAGAATTTGCAACAAAATGGCTAATTTGATATAAGCCAGATTTGTTTCTCTTTCCTAGGCTTTATTGTAATCTTGTAAAATAAATCAAAGGTATAATCTTTAACGTAAATGAGCATATAACTGATATATGGTCTTGAATTTTTAAAAGACTGGATATAAATATTTTTTTAGGACATGTTTGTAAAATGTGCCAATCACTGGTGCATGCCAATTACTGGGGGTGTTACCCTACTTACGTATGTAAAAAAGTATAGGTTATATTTATCGGCTCAATTAAAGTAGAAAATCTGTAAATATATATATATTAATATTACGCGCGAAAATACGAAAGCGAAATACGATTTGGCGAGAAAGATTTTTCCTCGCCTAAAGCAAACGATTTTAATGAATCTAAAAAATTGTGTGTTGATTGTTTTTTAGCATGCGTTGTACTTAATAAATTTAAACTTATTAGTGAAAGACTTTATTGTATATATATTTATTTTTATTACACACACATGTTGCTTATTGCTTCAGTTATATAATTTTAACACTGAGAAAATGTATTCTACGTTTTACGAGATACAAATATATATTTTAACTTATTGTCATCTAAAATTGGGGTTTTAATTATTTAATTTGTTTACTTCATTTTTTTTTTCAAGTTCTAAATATTTAATTGTGAGTTTATTACATTTGCAAAACATTGTCTTGCTCTTTAATGTGATAAATAACCCCCTTTTAATTTCTTTTTATTACCTATTTTAATAAAGTTTCGCCATTGTTTTATCCTCCAATCAATAATTTTTAAAATTTTAAATAAATGTTGCTGTTAAAAAAAAAAAAAAAAAAAAAAAAAAAAAATCACATGAAGAATGTTGCAGCTGTTGCTATAAATTTTCATAATGATAAACTCGTTGTTTCCATAGCAACTAAAATAAATTCACAATAAGGCAACAAATTATCACAATTCACAATCGAGAAAGTAAATTCACAATTTTATTGGTGGCTATAAACACGGATTCTTAAGCCTATTTGTGGCACGTATACATGTCGTTCGTCCCCAAGGGGTTAACAATAAAATTTCCGGTCAGAAAAAGATTTAACTGAGCCGCGTATACGCGCGAAATTACGGTATATATACCGGGTGTCCAGTAAATAACTGACCCATTTTGAACTTAAATAACAAATAAACGGTTTGAGATAATAATGAGCGGTTTGCGGTATTGTTATTGGAAAATCAATAAATTTTTAAACATGTACTTTGTTAATATAGTTCAAATTTTTGAAAAAAAATATCGCGCTGGCGGTAATAGGCTGTTTGAATACAGACATGACTCTAATTTCCATAAATGTGAGATTTTCGGCTGAACCTGAATCTATATGTTGTCGAATCTGAATCTATATGTTGAATCGACTCTCGAATCAGCTTCAGGAATAGGGTACGTTGGTTGGAAAGTGATTTAAAATAACATTTGTGATTGAACCATATTTCCCCTCTTTTTCCCCTCTTCAGTCTTGAGACTGAGATATTATTTTACATATTATTATATTACATTAAAAAAGTGCATATTTTAAAATTTATTTATATTCTAATAACAATACAGCAAGCCGCGCATTTTTATCTCAAACAGTTTTTTTGTTATTTACGTTCAAAATGGGTCAGTCATTTACTGGACACCCGGTATATGCATATTTATTATATAAGTTTATATTTATTAAGTACAATTTACATGCATTCTAAAAATCCATTAACAAACAATTTTCAGCTACACTATAATCGCTTACTTTTGGCGAGGAAAAGTTCTGTTCGCCAAACTCCGTGACGCCCTCGTCTTTTCACGCCAAATAAATGAAAGTAATTTATTTTTTTACAGACTTTCTACTGAATTCCGCCACTAAATTTGACAGATCCTTTATTACATACACAAGTATTTTCGTTGATATTATTTTCAAAATATACTGAATAAGCCCAGTGCGGAGGCCTTGCATGTTAGTATGCGGCTAACGCACTGAAAAAAAAATGAAATACTCAAAAATGAGTACATCGATGTACTCATACTGAATTGAGTAAGTTTGGATTAAAAATGATCACATTGCTTTCTCAGTTTTGAAATATCACATGTTATCAAATCCAAACTAACGATAATTTTGTACCCTGCGATGATTTATTTCATTCATCGTGCCATAAAAGATGCTTATTAGCAATGTAAATATTAAATTATGCAAGTATTTTGAAATAATTTAAAAGTGGTTGCAAAAAGTGTGCTCTTCCCATAAAAATATTCGTTTTGGGTATTTTGCTAATAATTTTTGCTATTTTTCTTAATAAACAATCAATTAAACTTTTATTGTTAGTAATTTTGAGAACAAAATAAATGCCAGTACAGTTTTAATTTAATATGTAAGTTCAGAGGATAGTTTTTAGCGATTCATATTTGAACACAATCATGAGATCAAAATTGAATACATGTGTTTCCCAGTTTTGAGTACATTTGGATCGTAGCTATTTTGAGTATGTGAAGTACTTAAAATTGAGTATTTTTTACTTAATTTTGAGAAAAAATATTTTTTTTTCAGTGCATGCATAACCGTGAAAAAAAAGATAGTAAAATAAAGAAATATAAAATTCATACCATTAATCATTTCTTCATTCGGTAGTGCAACACGTTTATACTGCAATTCTGCATCAGAATTGGAATCGCTGTCACATTGAAAATTAACATTAGTTTCCCCTTTTCTAAAAGGATTCCTTCGTTGCAACGAGTTGTAGTGATCCCATAGGAATGGATTTGATGCCATCTTAAGAAATAAATGTCTTTTAACCCTTGTTACGTCAGGTCTTTCGTCTGGCCGTATCTTCAAAGTGAACTTGACAAAATGGAGAGACTGATAAATGTCACCTGGAGTCAAATCGACGTTTGGGAATGTTTTTCTTAATAGACGCTCAAATTTTGATTCCTATAACAATATAAATAAGAAATTAAAATCATACGTCAAGCGTAGATTATGAAACATTTTCTAATACATTCGTAATAAGATAACAAATTTTATCATTTAACCCTTTCTGGCGCAGTGTGTCCGGTCTGGACCTCAGATTAAGTATTTACACACAGATACGACAGAGAAGTGAAAAACCGTACCGGCGCGATTCTAGCGCCAGTACTGGTAACAAGCGGGAACTGCAAGTTAAACTGTCACTGTCTCCATCGTATGGTCTAACCATTGAATTATAATTCTATGGGTTTAACACGTTTACCGTCGCCTTCGAAAAACAATAAGGAAGGAAATACCCCCCCTCCCAATTTTCTGCTATGAAAATTAGATCGCGAGTTATAAGCATTTTAAATTTTTCGACCCTCACCGTGGGGAGGGGGGGTCTCCTGTCACCAAAAGTAACACTATCTCATAATAAATTACCAAACAAAAATTGGCCGCGTTTCGAAAATTAGATCGCGAGTTATAAGCATTTTAAATCTTTCGATACTCACCGTGGGGGGGGGGGGTCTCCTGTCACCAAAAGTAATACTGTCTCATAATAAGTTACCAAACAAAATTTGGCCACGCTACGAAAATTAGATCGCGAGTTATAAGCATTTTAAATTTTTCGACCCTCACCGTGGGGGGGGGGGGTCTCCTGTCCCCAAAAGTAACACTATCTCATAATAAATTACCAAACAGAATTTGGCCGCGCTACGAAAATTAGATCGCGAGTTGTAAGCATTTTAAATTTATCGACCCTCACCATGGGGGATCTCCTGTCACCAAAAATTAACACTGTCTCATAATAAATTACCAAACAAAATTTGGCCGCGTACGAAAATTGATCACGAGTTATAAGCATTTTAAATTTTTCGACCCTCAACGTGGGGGGGGGTCTCCTGTCACCAAAAGCAACACTGTCTCATAATAACTTACCAAACAAAATATGGCCGCGCTACGAAAATTAGACCGCGAGTTATAAGCATTTTAACTTTTTCGACCCTCATTGTGGGGGTCTCCTGTCACCAAAAATTAACACTGTCTCATAATAAATTACCAAACAAAATTTGGCCACGCTACGAAAATTAGATCGCGAGTTATAAGCATTTTAAATTTTCGACCCTCACCATGGGGGGGGGGGAGTCTCCTGTCACCAAAAATTAACACTGTTTCATAATAAATCACCAAACAAAATTTGGCCGCGCTACGAAAATTAGATCGCGAATTATAAGCATTTTAAATTTTTCGCCCCTCAACGTGGGGGGTCACCTGTCACCAAAAATTAACACTGTCTCATAATAAATTACCAAACAAAATTTGGCCGCGCTATGAAAATTAGACCGCGAGTTATAATCATATTAACTTTTTCGACCCTCACCGTGGGGGGGGGGGGGTCTCCTGTCACCAAAAATTAACACTGTCTCATAATAAATTACCAAACAAAATTTGGCCGCGCTACGAAAATTGATCGCGAGTTATAAGCATTTTAAATTTTTCGACCCTCAACGTGGGGGGGGGGGTCTCCTGTCACCAAAAATTAACACTGTCTCATAATAAATTACCAAACAAAATTTGGCCGCGCTACGAAAATTAGACCGCGAGTTATAATCATATTAACTTTTTCGACCCTCACCGTGGGGGATCTCCTGTCACCAAAAATTAACACTGTCTCATAATAAATTACTAAACAAAATTTGGCCGCGCTACGAAAATTATACCACGAGTTATAATCATATTAACTTTTTCGACCCTCATTGTGGGGGTCTCCTGTCACCAAAAATTAACACTGTCTCATAATAAATTACGAAACAAAATTTGGCCGCGCTACGAAAATTAGATCGCGAGTTATAAGCATTTTAAATTTTCGACCCTCACCATGGGGGGGGGAGGGAGGTCTCCTGTCACCAAAAATTAACACTGTTTCATAATAAATCACCAAACAAAATTTGGCCGCGCTACGAAAATTAGATCGCGAATTATAAGCATTTTAAATTTTTCGCCCCTCAACGTGGGGGGGGGGGGGGGTCACCTGTCACCAAAAGTAACACTGTCTCATAATAAATTACCAAACAAAATTTGGCCGCGCTATGAAAATTAGATCGCGAGTTATAAGCATTTTAAATTTTTCGACCCTCACCGTGGGGGGTCTCTTGTCACCAAAAA
The DNA here is from genome assembly GCA_964019185.1 of Maratus speculifer. NCBI lineage: Eukaryota > Metazoa > Arthropoda > Arachnida > Araneae > Salticidae > Maratus > Maratus speculifer. Next base: position 229,962,215 of record OZ025300.1, read on the forward strand.
TTAACACTGTCTCATAATAAATTACCAAACAAAATTTGTCCGCGCTACGAAAATTAGATCGCGAGTTATAATCATTTTAACTTTTTCGACCCTCATTGTGGGGGGTCTCCTGTCACCAAAAATTAACACTGTCTCATAATAAATTACCAAACAAAATTTGGCCGCACTACGAAAATTAGATCGCGAGTTATAAGCATTTTAAATTCTTCGATCCTCACCATTGGGCGGGTCTCCAATCACCAAAAGCTACATTATCCTATCTTGTTTTAACTTAAGACGATTCTTTTCTATACACATTCTATCAGGAATTTTTATCATTGAAGTATAGATTTATGGTAACTGAAATAAGAAACATAAGTTTGAGACTCGATATCCTCTAAATATCTGAAAAATACCGCGTCAATGTCTGCCGAAGTCTATCGAAGAATACCATGCCGAAGTCTGCCGAACTGAAACGACGCACAGTGGGGCAGGAAGCCTTCAAAGTTGGCAAAAAATAAAATTTACTTTGAACAAAAAAAGCACATCACGGATTCTTTTGTAGAAGAAAAGTAATAAAATTTTAAACTTTTACATAAGCTAAATAAAGCTAAATAGTAATTTACTAATTAATTTACAAACCTTTTTCATTATTTTTTGTATAAAAATGAGTTAAAAACAAGAATTTAAGATAGTTTTATACTAATTTTATGTTTATAAATAATCCATAATATCGCATTAAAAATGTAAACATAATTAGTAATTTTAATTATTCTCAAGCAAACCTTATAATGAATATTAGCGAATCGTTTTGAAGGAATGAATCAACCTTTCTCAGGCAAAATGTACGCATTACTATAAAGACAGCAGAAGAAAAACTGTTTCTGTTGTTTTAGTGCTAACACACATTTTTTGTTTTCCTGTTTTTCAGATCTTAAACTCATACATGTCACGTACGCTAACGAATATGTAGAACTAGAATTGTATAACCGTTTTACTCTTGATCTTTTTGATCGTCCAGAACAAATTCAGACAGAATATGAAGATGGGCACGTTTGCTTTTCATTGACGCTTCTGTTTGTTTTTCAAATCGAGGAAATGAAAGCGATTTGCCAAGCCACTCTTTGTTAATTCTAAAGCATTTCCCTTGTTTCGCCAGGCTTTTGTTCATCGGAATTTATATTAAACTTTAAAACATTTAATCTTCTTTTCATTTAAACTATTTGTTCGTAGTTTCTCCGATTATGGAGCTCTTATACCATAAAATCACATTACTTTTCAAGAGTTTTTTTTTTAAAACGTTTCATGATAGTCAGTTTCATTTAAATACATTATTTTGTAATAAACAATGCATTAAAATTCGTATTTAACAAAGAAAATATTTATAATCATCTTTGACACACCCGTACACTAACAAAATTATTATAATTTATTTAAGGATGATTAGCTATAAAAATGACCACACAATTAAAAAAGTAGCAAAAAGTAGCAAGATTTTCTGGCATATTTGTCCATTTAAAACTCATACTTAGTAGAAAAAATTATAGTTAACAGAATTCGCCTTAACTCATAACTAAAACCTACAATGTTTGTAGACAGTGTTAATTTTTTTTATAAATTTCACCACTATATATTCTAAGCGCCTGTATATCTATAAAAATCGTATTAAAACAATTTGAAAATTAAGGAATTATTGTTACATACTTGTAGTTAAAGGTTCCATAGTCAAAAAAAATTATTTTTTAATTATTATAGCGAAATTAACAAACGAATGTTGAAACAAAATTATTGATTTTTTTTTTTCACTTATTATCAAAGTACAATATGCAGTTTAACTTCTTTCTCTAGTGACGATCAAAATAACTTTGCGCAAATTTTAATACTAGGCAGATGTGTACTGACATCTGCTCTATTAAAGTGACGTATGTCGGTAATTCAAAATAAAATTTCATTTTTTCGATTTTTTGCCAGTTTTGAAGGTTTTTTGCCCCACTGTGCGACGTTAGCCGAGTGTTAGGTTTTTTTTCGTTACGGAATTTCTACATTTTTCTCGTTACGGAATTTCTACATTCGGTCGCCGCGCTTAAAGCCCGCGATAAAAGCTATGCAATAGCTTAAAAAATAATAAACATTCACGTTATAAAGCTTAAAAATAACCCCTTGAAGGGCACCGGTATATTATATATACCAGTTATTTTTAATTCCCAATATCCACATTGGCACCGGAATTTTAGTATTAAGATTTGCTTTTTACAATGTACGCAAAAAACACCTTTTACTTTCTATCATATAAATCGGTTTGTGAATCCTGGAGTCAATCAATCATTTGAACATTTTAAGAACATAAGTGCTTTGCCCTTCAAGGGGTTAATCATAGAACTATGTTTATAAAACTATTCATTCGAACAAGAAAATACGAACTTTATGATCATGTTTGAATTTATTTTATTTATTTTATTTTTTATATAATCATTTCTTTTGGTATTAATTCACTTTTCTCTCTGTGTTTAAAGTACTAAGCAGTTAAAATGTATGCTCCAGTGTTGTATAATTTTTATATTTAAATATATTTATAAAAGTAATTAACTTTAAAACGTTCTATTATTTCACAATAATACACAAACTAATATAGAATAAACAAGTTATTTTTAGGGCATTTTTAAGGATGGATAAGTCAATATTTACTTATGGTTAATTATATGAGAAGAAAAAAGTCCTGGACGATCCTGAAAAAGAAGGTAAGCTACATTCTCTTACCTTTTTATTATGTGACTTTGTTATAATTACAACTAATTTTACACATTCTCTAAAAATTTCTGATAGGTTTCCACCAAGACAGTAATTTTCAGACCGATTGCGTTTTTATTTTCGAATCGATATATAACTAATCCTAGATTTTCATCCGCAAACTCGAAGAGGTGATTTCCTGTGCTGCCGCCTTGGTGTCAGACATGCTGTACTTAGTTTGAATCGGGGGATACTGGATGATAAAATTACGTGTATTAATAATGCTAATACATTGCTTAATACTAATAAATATTTTTCATGAAAAATATTTCCTTCTAAAATTGAAAAATGTTAGTGATTTATCAATTTGACTCTAGTGGCCATGCGGAGCACTTGTGAACATACTAGTTGGGGAAAGATATGATCGTTTCATAAGTTCCCCAATATTCATTCTGTGATTCTGTTCCTTTCAGTAAACTTCATGAGAAATAATGTCAGCTCCAATATCTATAATTTTCCTAAAGTAGAAGACTTTTCGTCATACAATATTTAATTTGATATTGAAACTTGAAAAAAAAACACATATTTCAACAAGTATATAAACAGTAACAAGATCGTTTATTTTCAATTGTAATTTAAATCCATTTCATGTTTTCTAAAATGAAATAAAAATATTATACAATATTTTACAAAACGGTTTAAAAACACATTTTTATGCATTGTTAATACGAAAAATATTACATAAAACAACTTAGCAATTTTTTCTGTTTTATTTCTTTCAAACTTATTTATTAAAACTGGTTTATTTTCAACTGTAAAATGCCTTTATGTATGATGCTTTGAGTGGAGATAGATATCAATAATATAATAAGAAAGTAAACTTTTTAAACTGATAACTACCATAAAATCCCGATTGTAAGACCCCCCCCCCTTCTCTTTCAAAAGCAAAAGGAATTAAATTTGTTGTGTGTGTGGGGGGGGGGGGGGAGCTTACAATCGAGATTTTTTTTATCATCGAAAAACTCTTCTTCATTATTAATTTAGAAGGCAAATACAGGGGCGAAAATCCTTTGCAATTTGGCAGGTTTCCAATTAATATTAGCTAAATGCCCTTCCCTAAAATCTCCCCGAATCAAAAACTCCTAGGCAAAATTTTAAAGCTTTATTTATTTATTTCAAATTTACTTCCTTATTTTTTATTTTATTTTTTATTGTAATTAATCATCTAATGTTCCATCCTTCCTCAATCTGCTAATTTTAATTTCAAAATCTTATGTTTAAATATAATCACCCAGAAACAAGAGAAATTTATACATATGTTTTTCATTATAGGGAATTTAACACATAATATAACTAATGATTATGAAAACAAATAAATAACAGAATAAAAAACATATTAAAGGATATTTTTCCCTGTGTTCATATGTGGCCCATGTGTGTTCACTACTACCCCTCTGGTGCAGTGATGCACAACCTTTTTACCAGAAAATCGTTTGCCACCAGAATATTTGAAAAGTGTAGTTTCTTTTCTTTAATAGCAAAGTTTCTGTCATTACTATAACGAAAATTATTCTGCATAAAAATAGTGGTATCATCGTGGCCCGCGGGCCATAGGTTGTGCACCCATGCTCTAGTGGAACACATGAGAACAATTTTTTAGTATGTAAAATTGCTAAAAAAGTAAGAAGACGTATAAGAATCATTAAAAAAAATACCATGCATAAAAGAATGTTCTGTTTACTATATTCAGTGGTTTTTAGGTGCGTTCGTAATTATGTAAATTCGTAGCACCTATTGTTTTCGCTCAGTCCGTCCGTCTGTCTGTCCGTCTGTCTGTCCGTCTGTCTGTCCGTCTGTCTGTCCGTCTGTCTGTCTGTCTGTCCGTCTGTCTGTCCGCATATAACAACGCAAAAACTACCCAACCGAATCGTTTGAAATTTAAAATACATAATTATAACATAATTTTGTCGAGTCATTTCAAATTTTATGAAAATCGGATGGATAGATCAGTTACAGGGACAATCAAAAGTATTCCGTTACATTACGGTCAATGGGGAAAAAAGTTTCAAATGCATTTTAATCGTTTGAAATTTAAAACATATAATTATTGCGTAATTTTGTCGTGTCATTTCAAATGTTATGAAAATCGGATGCATAGATTAATTACAGGGACAATCAAAAGGATTCCGTTACATTACGGTCAATTGAGAAAAAAGTTTCAAATGCATTTTAATCGTTTGAAATTTAAAACATATAATTATTACGTAATTTTGTCGAATCAGTTCAAATGTTATGAAAGTCTGATGCAGATATCATTTACAGAGATAATCAAAAGTATTCCATTACATTACGGTCAATGGGAAAAAAGTTTCAAATGCATTTTAATGATGTTACACTTATTCGACATAATAGAATTGGCATGAATCTATGAAATATATACTAAAATATGCATTCTGTACAATCTGTGATGCAAAGAATTTTTATTATTAAATTACAGGGCCACACAAAAGTATTCCACTACATAATGCTATACGGGGAAACATTGTTTGGGGTGTGTTTTAATTATATTCAACTATTTCACATTTTATGAATTAGATATAAGTTGCTGAGATGTAATAAAAATTACTTCCAGCATATTTACAGAAGCACAAAGATTTTCGTCTATTATACTGTATCCGAAGTATGCTCTACTATATCAGCAAGATCTGAATATTTTTAAAATTTCGTTATAGTACGAACGCACCTCATTTGTTACGTTCACGTGCAATTTCCAACTTGTTTATTATAGAAATTAACATAATAGAATAAATTATGAGAAAAAGCTATATTTCTATGAACTGCTCATATGTGCCCCAGTCTCCCAACCTCCAACATACTTGCAATAATTTGCCTTCTCTCTCTCTCTCCCTCTATCTCTTTTTTTTTTTTTTTTTTTTTTTTTTTTTTTTTTTTTGACGACTATACATTTTTTAAGAGTTTTTGAAAATTTAAAGACAGCGTTGAACAAACACTAAAACAAATCCACTTTGTAGGTGCGTTCGTAATTATGTAAATACGTAGCACCTATTGTTGTCGCTCAGTCCGTCCGTCTGTCCGTCTGTCTGTCCGTCTGTCCGTCTGTCCGTCTGTCTGTCCGTCTGTCCGTCTGTCTGTCCGCATATAACAACGCAAAAACTACCCAACCGAATCGTTTGAAATTTAAAATACATAATTATTACATAATTTTGTCGAGTCATTTCAAATTTTATGAAAATCGGATGCATAGATCAATTACAGGGGCAATCAAAAGTATTCCGTTACATTACGGACAATGGGGGAAAAGTTTCAAATGCATTTTAATCGTTTGAAATTTAAAATACATAGTTATTACATAATTTTGTCGAGTTATTTCAAATTTTATGAAAATCGGATGCATAGATCAATTACAGGGGCAATCAAAAGTATTCCGTTACATTACGGTCAATGGGGAAAAGAGTTTCAAATGCATTTTAATCGTTTGAAATTTAAAATACATAGTTATTACATAATTTTGTCGAGTTATTTCAAATTTTTTGATAATCGGGTGCATAGATGAATTACAGGGACAATCAGATGAATTACAGGGACAATCAAAAGTATTCAATTACATTATAGTCAATGGGGAAAAAGTTTCAAATGTATTTTATACGTTTGAAATTTAAAATAAATAGTTATTACATAATTTTGTCGAGTTATTTCAAATTTTATGAAAATCGGATGCATAGATCAATTACAGGGACAATCAAAAGTATTCCGTTACATTACGGTCAATGGGGAAAATGTTTCAAATGCATTTTAATGGTGTTGCACTCATTCGAACTTAATAAAATTTATATACAATATAAAGTACATATTATAATATACATTTTACATAATTTGTGATGCAAAGAACATTTGTTATTGATTTACAAGGCCACACAAAAATATTCCATTACACAATGGTATAGGGAGAGCATTGTTTGATGAGCGTTTTAATTGTAATTCACTATTTACAATTTTATGAGATTGATATATGAGAGTAATATTTTTTAAAACTTCGTTATCGTACGAACGCACCTCGTTTGCTACGCTTCACGTGCAATTTCCAACTTGTTTGAGTCAAAGAATGGTAATGATAGTATGAATATTCAGGGAACATTCATGCTATCATTACCATTCTTGAGATTTCATCAAACTCATCAAAATATACATACATACATGCATACACGCATTTATTTATGCATGTACAGGATGCGTCATAAGCTCGTGCAAGCTTTAAAAATCCAAAATAAAATAATGATCGGAAAATTTTTCGGTTTTTCCGTTTAAGATCACACGGATTTTGGAATTTTTTTTCGATGGATAATAAAAAAAGAATTTCAAAAGTAACGGAGAGAGGGCGCTCACAAGTCATACTGAGGCGTTTATGCAAATCAGTCTAGCATAATATTAGAAATGGATTCGTCATTCGATCTCGCAGCACGCTATCATAACCAGATCGACCACTTGTGATTAAACTTTTCTACAAGAAGGGTGAATCTACAACTATTATATTGCGAAAGTTTCGCTCGTAGAAAGGATTTAAGCAGCAAAAAAACCTATTCGTTTAATGATGTACTCAATTTAGTATGACATTTTGAAGACAATTTAGTACGACAATTGTGTTTGCCTGATTTGCAAAAGTCTCAATATGGCCTGAGAGCGCCTTCTATCAGTTACTTTTGGAATCATTTTTATTATGCATGGGGGGGGGGGGAATCCAAAATTCATCTGATCATACTCTCGCAGACTGAAAACTTTTTGGAGCATTACTTCTTTTATTGTGGATTTTTAAAGTTTCCACGAATTTATGATGCACCCTGTATATTCCCTCTCGGTTCTGATCCGTTACTTCTGGTACTGTAGTGGCACAATCATGATGGGTGCCCAAGTGCTCTTAACCCATTAGTGCCTAGCGTCCCTTTTTAGGGACGCTTCAAAAGGTGCATTCAGCACTGTTTTTGACACCGTTAAAAAAAAAAAGCAATAATTATTTTATTTAAATGATGCATTTTTGTGATTAATGAACTAAACTTAAATCTTCTAAAAATAGTGGTGCCAACCAAATAAAATTTACGCAAAAGATGCTGGGCACGAATGGGTTAATACCATTAATTTTTTTTTAAAGTTCTAATCGCCGAATCTAACCAGAAAATTTTGTACTATGAGTCAAGGAGAAGGAAACCCTACATTATTATTGGTTTTGAGAACCTACTCTCATCACGTCACTATATTATTTGTATTTTGCATAACTATGAAACCTACGAAAACATTTTATCTTACCTTGAGCGATTTCTGTATCACAGGCCAGATTTGTGTAGCCCAGTTAAGTTTGGAGATGTTTATCGCACAGGTCTTTTTGAAAAAATAGTCGTCAGTCAGAAGATTGAGAATCATTAGGCTATATGTCCATAAATCGAATGAGTCACCACGAATGCTTTGATCAACATTTTCATAAAAATATTCTGGGCTATGGAAAAATGACGGCGGAAAAAATCTGGAACAGAAAAAATAAAACCATAAACTATAATGAAATAACAGCAATTAAATTCCGAATAGAAAATTATTTGTATACAAAATTGATGGCGGCGTTTTACACAGAAAAGTGTTTAAAATGAATTTATTGTTAAAGTTATTAACTCTTAAAGTTATTTTAAATATCATTTAAAATAACTTTAAGAGAAACTAATTAACTTTCATTTGATTGATCTGTACCATAAATAATTATTATATAAATAATCTTCAAATATGCACCGTAAAAATTGCTACGGTAATTTTACTACAGCAGTGATTCAAAGCAATGTCTATTAAAAACACGGACTTTGTTTTTAGATTAATGGATTTTGTGTTTAGTTAAACGGATTTTGTCCGCAAAACATTAAAAAAAAACGGTAGCTGACTGTTTAACTCGATAAAGTAACATTATTCGTATATTTATTGAAGTAATTCACGGTAAAATACCATAAATTTATATATATATATATATATATATATATATATATATGTATATAGTCGACTCTCGTTAATTCGAAATCGGGTAATTCGAATCTTCGCTTAATTCGAACTACACATGAAGTCTCGAAATTTTCATTGGCAGAATAACGTTAAACTTTTTCATTAATTCGCACTCATTTTCTCTTGACATACTTTAATTCGAACTAACGGGAATTGCCATTTTTTATTCTTCCTTTCTCACGGATTTCAGATAATTTAAATAACTTTCTCTCATTGTTTTTTGTGAAAATTGTTCCGAACGAGTATACGCATAATCCCATGCATTTGATATCCACTTTCTAAGTGCCCCGTCTGTCCATCAGTGACGCTTCAATTTTTTTTCCCATTGTGCTTGTTTCTAATCTTTTAATTAGTTTATGTATTTATACATTCTAATTTAATATATTAAGCCATATTCTAATGATAACAGACATAATAAATTTAAAAAACACCATATCGTTAATTCCTTTGTAAAAGTTCCATATTCAGCATATTCTCATTTCATACTTTACATACTAATTCAAACTTAGGATAATTCGAACATTTCTTGTGGTCCCGACGAGTCGAATTAACAAAAATCAACTGTAAATTCTTTTTTTTTTTTTTTTTTTTTTTTTTTTTAACAGTGTGGTGCTTATATTTATAACAAATTCCTACATCAATATTATATCATTACATTGAACAGATAAATTAATCTAGTTTTTCTTACAAATGTTAAATATGTGCAACTTTATTTATACGGCGGCTCACCTAAAATTCAATTCCTCCCACACTTCGGTTAACAAGTCCGGAGTCATGGAAACAATAATCACTTTACGGCCAATGGGAAAAATATAGTTTCAAATGCATTTTAATTACGTCGCACTTTTTTGAAAATAATAAAATTCATATGCATCTATAAAGTATATACTAAAACATACATTCTGTACAGTGTGTAGTACAAAGAATATTTGTTATTAATTTACAGGGGCCGTCGAAAAATATTCTATTACATAATGGTTTAGGGGGAAACATTTTTGGGAGAGTTTTAATTATATTAAGCTATTTCATATTTTATGATAGTGATATACGTTGCTAAGATTAACTACAAGATATTTTCTGTATAATTGAAAGTAGATAGTATTTACAGGAAGACACAAAAGATTTCGGCTACTATACTGTATCTGATATTATCTCTTTGTACTTCCTGTTAATAACTTTTACACCAAGACGTCAATATTTTAAAAACTTTGATATAATAGGAGTGCACCTCATTTGAAGTGAAATTTCTCACTTGTTTGAAATATTTTTGTTCTGTTCAACCGATAAGGATTTTGAAAGAAGATAGAGTATCTATAGCTCATTCTAAATTGTATAACATTCGCGATTGTCGAAACAGCTAATGTTTAGAGTATCTTTCCGTGCGTAAAAAAGAAATAGGTTCTATGATTTTTTAGAATGAAAAATATAATTGAAGTTCAAAAAATAAATATTTATTAAGCATTATACATTAAAAGTACATGCTTTAAATAAATTTGAATAATTATAAGCATATTATACAAAATTTATTGCTAGTGTTTGGTGAAATAAATTTAGTGATGTGCGCTTGTTAGACTGAACAGATGTTTTGCGTAAGAATTTCCATATAATAAAAAATTGCAGCCTCGATTTTTATTTTAAATTTAAGACTTTTCATCAGTGAAGAAACGCATTCTATTTTTTATATCTCAACAAGTTATTAATGATGTTTTAAAACTACCCCAACAATACTTGCAGAAAAGTATTTCATCTGCAATAAAAATTTGAAAATACAGTAGAACCTCGATTATCCGAAGTAATTGGGAGCCATCCTACTTCGGATAATCGAGAATTCATCAATAATCATTTAGTTTAATATGTAGTGTCGTCGTTGAACTGTTATTATGACTTATTTAAACGGTTAAATACTAAATTAAAATTATAAACGAAAATAAATTTATTTCTGAATCAAAAACTTATAACTGTTTAAATTTTTTCCGGGTTCCTTGTAAGAAGGAATTCTAAAAAAGGAAATTCGAAAATATTTATCTGCGCTCATAGTTTGGAAAGGACGGCTTGCATACAAAAGGAATGTGGGGGAAGGGGGGAAACCCTTAAAAATGCATGTTTAAGAGAAAATTTTGGATGATAGAAGAAAATAAAGTATACAAGAAACCGACTTCGGTTAATCGAGGAGAGTTTCTTTTAATCGAGGTTCTACTGTATAGAAAATTGAAAAACAATCTGCATAAAAAATAAAGGAAATTATTTATTAACTATTTGGAAAATAGCTGTTGTCGCCGACAGAGAATCGGGAAATCTGAAGTATATATGAACCTTTTAACTGGTTGAATTCCGCAACTTATTAATTATTTGGAAAAAATAGTTGTTGTTCTCGGTAGAGAATCGGGAAATCTAAAATATACCTGTATCTTTTTATTGGTTGAAGTCCGCAATATTTATCCGCTTATTTAATTTTATTCGTTTTCTGATTGGTCCAAGTTTAATGTCCAAAAATGAATTATTTATGTTTTTTTTATTATTATTCGTTTCCAAATAGATCCAAGTTTAATGCCAAAAAATGGATTACTTTTGTTGCCACAATGACAAAAAAAAAGTACTGAAAACTTTTTTTTAAACTTTATAATTTAAAAGCAAATTGAATAGAGATTTCAAACAAATTTCATTAAAAAGTGCATTTTTTTCTCTACGCAACGGTGTAAAAATTTTAAATGTGCAATGTTTAAAAGTTTGAAAATTTGTAGTTCAGAAAATCGTAAAGCTAAAATTTCATTTAAAATTTGTTTGTGGTGGGTCCAGGTATATTAATGTTTAATCCATGTCGCACATAATAGGAGACGTACAGAAGTCTGTCTGATAAATTCTATCAAATAAAAGTTCACATTTTAAACAGTTAAAGTTGTTTGTCTATAAACTACTCTTTTTTACTTACCCATCATACGTAGTATAGGGTAAGTCTTGCAATCGTTTTGAAAATCGAAAAAAAATTTTTAACGGATTTGCACGTTTCAGATACTGAAGATTTCGAAAAACATATTTTTAGAAAAAAAATTTTGCCGTCCGTCCGTCTGTGTGTCTGTCTGTAACCGCTCTATCTCCCGAAGAAATTGAGATAGAGACTTGAAATTTTGTATGTACTTAGTATGTATGAATGGGACGAAGCCTATTTAATATCAGTTTCCTAGATTATCCGGAACTATTTTTTTTTTTTTTTTTGGACTCTCGAAAAATTCGTTTTGATGAAAGGAATATAAAAATTTTTTATTTTTTTATTTTAAGGAGTGGACGTAAATGGCAATAAAATAACACAAATTTTGCATAAAGAACGAAGTCGATCGGATTATTAGTTGCCGAGATATGTGTAATCCTGTTTTTCACATTCTTCGATTTTTCGTGACCCTGTATTCCATTCAAATTTCAATTCAAAGATATATTTTAATTGGAAATAAGATGTTTAATCTGACGCAGTAAATTGTTAGTTAATATGATTATTATTTTTGGAATTATAAGGATGTTTCTTTTACGCAATCCGGTACTACTTGAGTATTTTGGCATTTTATGTAATTTGTAGAAATTGGCTCATCAGCAATTCATTAATAGAGCATTACTGTGTATATTAAAACTATTTAAATATGCGTTTAAATTTTATTTTGTAATTGCGATGCATTATATTAATAGTTTACATGCGTTTTATTTTCATATTTTATAGTATGCATATCCATGATGGGTAAGTATTACAGTGGCCCCTCAACGACTAGTTTTTTCATTGGTCTAGGAACATTAATGTTTAATGCACGGCGTACGTAACATATTACTCATTATAATCATCCTAAAAATGATGTTTATTATTATTAATTTAAATATAGGATTTATTTATAAGTCTTTAAAATTATAGTCTTTGAAAATATAATTTTCCAAATAGTTGTTGTAATTTGTTAAATTACAATTTTGTTATTTTCTATATTCTCCCTCAACGCACGGACTGAAGTTCTTGCAACTTAACCCCTTGAGGGGCGGCGGTATATATTATATACCACCTACGATCGATGAAGTTTTACACCACAAAAATGTCATTAAATTTCCCTTTTCTAACTTTGGTGGAAAACAGTCGTGAAATTGCTTTTACTCTTTTTGGTATAACTTTTTTACAAATTTCCGGTGGGAGTTCAGAATTACACGAACGCAATTGCTTGCCCCTCAAAGGGTTAAGCCATGCAGTATTACATTAGGCTATACAGTACAGATAAGTGTCCAGTGTCACGTAGTTCATAGAATTGGTAAAAGCAAATTGAGTTTACTTTGTAAGGAAAATATTCTGAATAAAACAAAATTCGTGAATAATCAAGTTCAGTCTTCGCGAATGTTGAAATTTTCCGCTTTTTTTTATTCCGCGAGTATTAAATCCTCGAATGTTAAGGGATTACTGTATAATTTCAGATGAATGTGAATCAAAAACGCATGTTTGGAAAAAAAAATTACCTATTAACTGCCGAAGTTGTATAATTCAAATTCGAAAAGTCTGTTAGGATGGCATTATCGTTTTCATCTATGCATATACTCTCAATGCCTACATTTAAGTGGCAGAAGTCTCTTGAATGTAAATAGTTAACTCCAAGTAAAATCTGTAACATCCACTTTTTCATGCGCTTAAAACTTTCTGGGCTATTTCGGAAACTCTCACTGTGGTAGATATCTTCTAAACTTGTTGTCAGAAGCGGCATGAGATATATTTTCACATGGAGATTTTCTATTGTAAAGGACTGTTGTAATTGAAGCAAATTGGGATGGTGGAATGTTTTCCAATGTTTGTCTTCAATCAGAGAGATTTTCTCTTTTTCAACTATCTTCGCGGCCAGTTTCTTGCCATCGGGATCTAGGACAGCTATTACGTTGCCAAAGTGGCTTTTATGAACATGATATAAATACTTGTAATGGTTCTGTTCGAGAAATTCGATCACTTTCTTTACGAGATTTTTCGCTGGCATTGTAAATGATTTTTTTTTTTTCAAAAAGTTTGTTACAAGTAAAAAATGACAATGATCTTTTTACATAAAGCTTTATCACATGTATTGTAATATTTGAAAATTGTGAATATTTTTGCACATAAAAAATCGACAATTTATTTCTAGTCAACTTTTAATGGATTAAAATAGTATATTTTTTTTCTGTATTTTTTCTTAACCATTGTTGTAATATCTATTTATGCATTTTCATTCAATAATTTTAAATAATTTCCTTTGTTGTGATGGATTGTTAGAATATCAACAATGTTTATATTTTTTAAAAATCGAAACATTTAAATATTGTTGAGTTCGTCATTATAACAATTCATTGTTCATTGAATTGTAAAGAAATATTGTTGTTTTTTGTAGTGTTAGAAAAATAGTATCATTTCTTAGCTTCCTAACAATGCCAATTTGGCATATTCCACACTTATTTATATTTTGGCCAGAATGCAAATTTAATTTCAACGTAACCTGATTTTTTTAAGCTTAAATTGTCAGTTCTAAATCTTAAATAGCTTTATGATAAAATTTCGCTTTCCTAGATTAGATATTTCAGAATTTAAACAAGTCGGAAACTTTACGCTAAACGTGTCAAGTGATGTGTGCTCGTACCATTACTATTTTTATATATTGTATGATTATAATTAACCCTCTGGATCCCAAATCGCCCGAGATATTTTAATTCTTATATTTCAGCTCCCACCAGAAAATTAAAACAACATTTGCTTTAATCAATAACGAATCATACCGTATTTAAATAAAACGAAATTAGCCATTGAATTTTTCTGGTGTGAAATGAACTACATAATTTCTAGAACGTGTTCTAGCATGGGAATTAAAGGGTTAAAGTTACGATGTTAAAAATCGATAATTTTAAAACTACTGCTCAAAGTGACTTGATATTTTAGGAGAACAATCTTGATGCAATGAAATTCTGTTTGGCGAAGGAAAAAAACTATTACAAAATGTGCCCATGGATGGCGCTGTCAGAGTATTGTCAGGGGAAATAACAAAAATGTATTTGTTGAACACAGGAATGTTGTTAGCCAAAAGGAAAATAATAGAGTTTAGGGATTTACTAAAACTTTATTAACGAAAAAACAAGAATACGTGTCTACAGCGACAGCAGCAATAATGGCAAACTAGTTGGATGTGCCAATCCCAAAACTTTCTTCTATCTCATACATACATTTTAATATTAAAAATATATATTTACTCATTTTAATGCTTTAATAATTTTAATTCAATACCTTACCAACTTTGATTTTCATCTTAAATTTCTGCTTCAATCAATTAATCGGAGTAAAAACGAACTTCCGTCTTTGCACGAGCCGATGGACAGTAGAATGATAAGCAGATTTTTTTTTCAAATTCAGGGAGGACCTACTTGCCTTACCAAAAAATAACCATATACAAGATGTTTAGTTCAGTTCTAGAACTAACTTCATACACTTTTATGTGGTGCAATATTGAAAATGGCATAAAATTTGGTATTGCAGCGCCCCCTTCCGGCGGATTTTTTTCAAATTCAGGGAGAATCAACTAGCCATAGTCATACACATATACAAAAATTTTGGTTCAATTTGATGCATAACTTCATATACTTTTGGTCGGTAAAATATTGAAAATGGCACAAAAATGGCGATTGCGGCGCCCCCTTCCGGCGGATTTTTTTTTCAAATTCAGGTAGGACCAACTAGCCATAGCCATACACATACACAAAAAAATTGGTTCAATTTGATGCATAACTTCATATACTTTTGGTCGGTACAATATTGAAAATGGCACAAAAATCGCGATTGCGGCGCCCCCTTCCGGCGGATTTTTTTCAAATTCAGGGAGAATCAACTAGCCATAGTCATACACATATATAAAAAATTTGGTTCAATTTGATGCATAACTTCATATACTTTTGGTCGGTAAAATATTGAAAATGGCACAAAATGGCGATTGCGGCGCCCCCTTCCGGCGGATTTTTTTTCAAATTCAGGGAGGACCAACTAGCCATAGTCATACGCATACATAAAAAATTTGGTTCAATTCGATGCATAACTTCATATACTTTTGGTCGGTACAATATTGAAAATGGTACAAAAATGGCGATTGCAGCGCCCCCTTCCGGCGGATTTTTTTTTCAAATTCAGGGAGGACCAACTAGCCATAGCCATACACATACACAAAAAAATTGGTTCAATTTGATGCATAACTTCATATACTTTTGGTCGGTACAATATTGAAAATGGCACAAAAATCCCGATTGCGGCGCCCCCTTCCGGCGGATTTTTTTTTCAAATTCAGGGAGGACCAACTAGCCATAGCCATACACATACACAAAAAATTGGTTCAATTTGATGCATAACTTCATATACTTTTGGTCGGTACAATATTGAAAATGGCACAAAATTCGCGATTGCGGCGCCCCCTTCCGGCGGATCTTTTTTCAAATTCAGGGAGGATCAGCTAGCCATAGTCATACACATATACAAAAAAGTTGGTTCAATTCGATGGATAACTTCATATACTTTTGGTCGGTACAATATTGAAAATGGCACAAATATCGTGATTGCAGCGCCTCCTTCCGGCGGAATATTTCAAAACTGAAGGAGGACCTGCTTGCCACAGCCAAAAACATTCACAAAAAATTTGGTTCATTTCTATGCATAACTTCATGCACTTTTTGATGGTAGAATGGCGACATACAGACAGACACACAGACACACGGACAGACAGACATTTTGTAAAAACATGTTTTTTGGAATCTCTGACTCCTAAAATCCGTCGAAAACCGGAAGTCGAAAAAAATTTCGATTACAATACTTTCTTCTATTGAAAATAGAAGAAAGTAAAAATGAAAAAAGAAAAAAAACTTCGTGAAACAAACACTTTACATATGATTAAGGCATAAGTTGTTCGATATGCACCCCGCCTTGTTCCCCTACTAATTGAAAGTGCAAAACGGTATGCTGCACAACAGACCGGGGGGGGGGGGGGAGTATCTGTACTGATGCAATATTTGTGGTGTGTGATGCATGCCTTCAAGTCGGCTAGATTCTGAATCTGCCCGCTGTAAACAACATTCTTAAGGTACCCCCAAAGCCATAAATCGCCCGGTTTTAAGTCAGGGGAATGTGGCGGCCATGATGTTGGAAAATGACAGCTTGTAATTTAATGCTGTTAAAATTCCATTGCCTCATGATTGTTCTCTTAAAATATCAAATCATTCTGAACAGTAATTTTAAAATTATCATTTTTTGAAATCGTAACTTCAATTATAATCACTCGGTATATCCAGGCCTTATTGCAATAAATGTTGCACTCTCTAAAAAAAAAAAAAGAATGAATGAATACATAACTTATTACTATGTTATATCGTGACTTTAATTATAACAAGGTTCGCACACTCCTTGGAATTTCCAAAGTCTCTGGCTCCACTTTTAAAAATAAGAAAATTTACATTTAATTTTAAAACCACAACATTCATTATCCCCACCTTCATTCACAGATTCTACGATAGTTTTTTGCAGTGAAACACTTCAAAAATATTCTTAAATTTTATGGTAGAACTATGCGAACCCTGTTATAATCACTCGGTATAGCCAAACCTTTTTGCAATAGCTGTTGCAAATTGTTATACAAAAATGAATGAATACATAACTTATTACTATTTTATACGGTAACTTTAATTATAACCACCCGATATATTCAGACCATATTGCAATAATTATTGAACTCTTATAAATCTAGATTAAATCTAGAGGTAATTTATTATTTTAACCCATTAGTGCCTAGCGTCCCTTTTTAGGGACGCTTCAAAAGGTGCGTGTAGCACTGTTTTTGACACCGGTAAAAAAGAACAGCAATCTTTATTTTATTTAATTGAAACATTTTCGTAATTGATCAACCAAACTTAATTCTTTTAAAAATAGTGGTGCCTACCGAATAAAATTTGCGCAAAAGGTGGTAGACACGAATGGGTTAAGTCTTATGTAAAATTACAGAGATTAGAAAAACAGAAATTCTGTTAAATAACAGATAAATTATTAGGTAAATTACTAGACTCAGTAAATTAACATCGTTAGAAATACACAAGAGGGAGGGAATTAAAAAAATCCCCACTAATGCGAAGGAGATGATTTTTCCCTTTCTAAATTATTCTAAATTTAAAAAATAAATAAGTAAACTAATTTTTTTTCAGTATAGATAATTAGATCGCAAAATATTTTTATAAGTGTGTAGTTTGAATTATAAATTTAAAAAAAATAAAAATATATTTAAATACACACGAAATATCTACAGGGTATCAGATATAATATAAGGAAAATGTCGGTAAAACGATCACCGAGAACCTCGATCGAACGGATTTAATTGAGAACTAGTATAAAGGGTATAGCCGGGTTTCTTATTAAAATATGCCCTTGAGTCAACCACATCAAGTCGTGCATGGATAGATAGCCCATAAAAAGAAATCCATTTCTCCCCAGTTTTAACTTTGTATCTCAAGACCATGAGGGGTAATGGCCCTGAATCCCTGTTTTGGAAAAGAGCGCGTTGTTACGAAACTACTAAGCAGATTTTAACGAAAAAAAACAAGGGATGTAAAAATCCGCCATACGAATGTTCGACAATTTTTTCAGGTTTTTTTTAAATAAAAAAAAAGTTTTCTAACATTTTTCCTGTTTTTAAATGTACTCTTTAATTAAAAATAAACTGAAATTTCTGAGTGACCACCTTAATTTTTTTGCATGAAATACTATGAGACATGATGCATATTCACTATCAATTTCAACTTTCTACGTATGGTGCATCATATTAAAAAAAGGGCAAATTCATATTCCGGCGGGAATGTGGGGCGTGTCTCGGACAAGTTTCACCCCTTCTTTTAAAAATACCGTGTGAATTAATATGTGAGATTTGAAAAGAAGGCGTGAAATTTGTCCGAGACACGCCCCCCATTTCCGCCGGAATATGATTCTGCCTTTTTTAATATGATGCACCATACGTAGAAAGTTGAAATTGATAGTGAATATGCATTATTTCTCATAGTATTTCATGCAAAAAAATTAAGGTGGTAACTCAGAAATTTCAGTTTATTTTTAATTAAAATGTTCATTTAAAAACAGGAAAAATGTTAGAAAACTTGTTCTTTTGTTTAAAAAAATCTGAAAAAATTGTCAAACATTTTTATGGTCTTTTTTTACATCCCTTATTTTTTTCGTTGAAATTTGCTTAGCAGTTTCGTCACAATGCGCACTTTTCCAAAACAGGTATTTATCGTCATTACCCTCCATGGTCTTGAGATACAAACTTAAAACTGCGGAGAAATGAATTTCTTTTTATGGGCTATCGATCTATGTAGGATTCGATGTGGTTGACTCAAGGCATATTTTACTATGAAACCCGGCTATACCCTTTACGGCGAGTCTGGCGTTTTTTCTGTGTTTTTGCATAAATTTTTAACAGTATATAGGTAAACTTTATGGTCTGTTCTGTGTCTTTAAAATGTTCAAGAATATCGATTCGTTCACAACGTGCGAGGTACAGTAAGTGATACTTTTTTTGCTGTGCAGAGCAATTCAAAACAAAAGTCGCAGCATACTCACAGAAGAAATTTTGCTACTCCATGACAATGCAAGGCCTCACACTGCAGATCAGACGCGAGCTTTATTGGACTCTTTCGGCTGGGAAGTTTTGGACCATCCTAAAGCCCTGACTTTGCGCCAAGCGATTTCCATCTTTTTCGCTTTCTCAAACATCATGTCGGTGGCAATCACTACAACGATGACGGTGACGTGAAAACGGCCATGAGCTCTTGACAGGGCCATAGCTAGAAGGGAGCTATAGGGGAAGGGGGGGCTCATAATTTTTTCTCGTTCACTCTGACGCAGAAAGATAAATTAGTGCATATTCACATTGTAGGTACTATGTTTCTTATTAAACTGTTGCAATAACTTCACTTTATACAAAGAAAACTGTATATAATGATGAAAATTTTAACTGTAAATTGGTGCAAAATTAAACATCATTTGAACTTCATGTCTGCAAATAGAGTGAGACAGTGTTGAAATACTTATTTTAGTTACAATTATATGTGAAAGGGGTCTCCGAACTAAATTGGATTTTAGAACAGA
Organism: Maratus speculifer; assembly: GCA_964019185.1. Taxonomy (NCBI): domain Eukaryota; kingdom Metazoa; phylum Arthropoda; class Arachnida; order Araneae; family Salticidae; genus Maratus; species Maratus speculifer. The sequence continues at coordinate 229,982,103 of OZ025300.1, forward strand.
ATTTCATATGAGTTTTCGGAACAGAAATTTAGTGACCATGAAATCTACTCCAGGGGAGATAAAAATATTTTAGGGGGGGCTGAGCCGTCCATAGCACCCCCTTAGCTACTGCCCTGCTTCATTATTTTCGAATGTTTAATGTCTAGAAATGGAATACTTCTATTCCCATGACAAAAAAAAATCAATAATAATAATAATAATAATAATAATAATAATAATAATAATAATAATAATAATAATAATAATAATAATAACAATAACTCAATAAAAATAGATACAGGTTTCATAGAAGTTGCATTTAAAAGTAATTTTTTTTCTTTATACAACAGTGTAAAAATTAAAATTGTGCTATGTTCATAAATTAAAAAAATTACAGTATCGAAAATTGTTAAACTCAAATAGACTCTCTTCATTTAATAGTTGTTTACGATTGGCACAGGATATTAACTTTACTCTAAATGTCCGCAGGCATATTAATTAATATAACTTTGTTATTAAGTATGCTACGTTTTGATCATCATAAAAGTTAAGTTATTATTGTTTTTTTTATTATTATTATTTAAATACAGAAATCAAGTCTAAAATTATACTCTCTGGAAATATTATTTTCCAAATAGTTGTTGTAATTTGCTAAAATGCATTTTTTTAAAACTAAATCTATGACTGTTAAGATTTGTTTGAGTATTTTATTATTTTTATTTCATTATTATATATTTCATCTTTCGTACTCTTTTTTTTTTTTTTTTTTTTTTTGTAAATATTAAGCGTTTTATTTGAATTATCTGTTTTTTAAATTTGATCTCATTCGGACCAATTACAGCACATTCGAGAGTCCTCAGAAGTGGACAACTTTTTTGTTGTAGTGCCAGCTGTTTCCCCGAGTACTGTATATGCCGCATTCCATTTTACTGAAAATCTTACGGTGGATTTTGCATTTTTATTGACCACTTTCACTTTTTTAACATTATTTACTATTTATAAAGCGAATCAAATGATTTAGGTATATTACAGTACCCTTTAGTGACAAAATCTGCACTTTTAATATTTTTTTCTTTCAAAACTATCAAGCGCTTCAACTGCAACTCAAATCTGAATTCATTTGGACCAATAAAACGCATCCTAGAGCCCTCTGAAGTTGGCAACTTATTTCTTCATCAATCTATATACAGTCTAGTCTCTATATAACGAAATCCACCGTTCCATTAAAAAAATTCGTTATATAGAGAAATTCGATGTATAAAGAATGATGTTAAAAATCTTATTTAATGTGTGAAATTTGAACAAATATTATTTTTGATCTTTTGAATTAAGAATTTGAAATGTTTAAAAGTATATATTAACCTAACATTTTATTTCTTAATTATTTAAGCTGTTTCAAGAAAGAGAACAGACATTTAATTGAAAGCTTAATGAAAATCAAACAAGGAAGACTTGCATTAATTTCAGATGAAAAAATCTGTATTTTTTATTTTTTATCTTTTATTTTAAAATTGTCACGCTCTCAAAAAAATGCTCAAATATTACCAAGGAATGAAAAATTTTAGTTAACATTTTCCTCCATTTGAAGGCCACTCTTATGTGTCTCTCATTGATTCCTCTCTTACATGTGTGTCAATCCAATTGACACTGTTTTGAGAAAGATGTCGAAAGGTGTGTGGGAGGTGAGATGAATTCGTTGGATTAAAAGGTCAAGGAGAAAAAAAAACATTTAAAAACTTAGCACTGACGATAAATCAAAAATAAATGATGGAAAATTGATTCCATATGATTTCGAAACTTTTTAAAACTGTTTTTATGACCAATTTATGAAAAAATCCGTTATATGGAGATATTTCGCTATACAGAGACTGTTTTTAATATAATCATGCGAAAAGCGGACCGTTCCTACTAAAAATTCGTTATATAGAGAAATCCGATGTGTGGAGTTTCGTTGTAGAGAGACTCGACTGTATATTAGTTGAAGAATTTTGTTGTCATTTCAAATTTTATAAACGTCAAATGTAACCTTAAAAAGATAATAACAAAATTTTTATTCTGTTAAATAACAGTATTAATCTATGCAAAAATCTATCTAATAATAATACGAATATATCTAATATAATGAAATTCTTTTAAAGCTATCTGTGTTATTTCTTCTTTCTAAATATATCGAACTATATTGTTAACTCATAACAATCTAGAAAACTACTATCAGTAGTATCACAGCGTAAAACCATTTAAACACACTAAAATAAATCCAAGAGACGTAAAAGAAAAACACTTGTTATCTATTCAACATTTTAATCGACAACTGACAACATCATTTAATAACATTTTACACACAGATATCGTGACGTCACAGAATTAAACAAAGCGGATACAATGGCGTCAATCTGTCGGCATTTCAGAATTAAATTATAAACATAAAAAGCAATATATTACACTTAATGTTTTAGAAAATGATTACTGTCTAAATAAATCTTACTCGATGATACAGAAAATTATTATTATGGCAATAAATCTTTTTTAATGATTTAGGAAGTTACTTTAAATTAGTTTTGATTGATTTATTATATTAAATGAGTATGTTAAATGATTCTGCTAAATTATTATGTTAAATTATTATATTAAATTATCAATGTTACCGATAACATACTCCCCCCTTTTGAGTTGCTGACTAGCTACTCAAAATTAAATACTTCATTTACCAACCAAATCTTTTGGGCATTTACCATTTACCAAATCTTTTGGGCATTTTGGAAATACGCCCAAATCGAGTTCTATAACTCATTGTTTCAGGTTTAGTCGTCCCGTCTGCAGAATCAGAACTCACGAGAGCATCTTGATTACTGCTTTCCAGCTGAAAAAAAGAAGGATACATATTATTATTAGAAAGTTCGAGAGGAAATACTCTTTGAATAGGTCTTAAAATCACACCGTGTTCAGTTTTCAATTTAACAGTCCTAACTTTACCATCCTTTCCAGGAATTAGATCCACAATCTTTGCAAGCGGCCAATTGAGACGTTTTTGCACATCGTCTCCAATCAGCACAAGTTCACCCAGCTTTAACTCTGGTAACTGGGCTATTTCACGACGTCTTTGAAGAAGTTGACCAATATATTCAGTTCGAAAACGTATTCGCAGTTGTTCCATGAGCTTAACTCTGTATCTTAGTCTTTTGCGAAACTGTTTAGCGTCAACTTCGTCAATGTCCGTGACACTGGAAGAAGAGTTTTGCACTAAAAACATATTAGGTGTTAAGGGAACTAAATCCTCTGGATTTTCGGATTGATATGTGAGGGGACGAGAGTTGATAATGTATTCACAATCACACAAAATTGTTTGTAATTCTTCCAAATTCACAACAGCTTTACCGAGAGTTCGTCGGAGAAGCTCTTTGATCACACGGATCAGCCTTTCCCACCAGCCACCCCACCAAGCGGCTGAGGGAGGATTGAATTTCCAAACAATTCGTTGCACGTCGGAAAAACGAGATAATTTTTCCCAGTCTATCTTTGACAGATCATTATTGGCACCTTTGAAGTTGCTACCATTATCAGAATAGATTATTCTAGGTCTACCTCTTCTCGCGATGAAACGCCGCAAAGACAGCAAAAATGCATCAGTTGACAAAGAGGAGACAAGCTCTAGGTGCACGGCTCTGTAAACTGCACAAGTATATAGCACTATCCAGGTTTTATCTGCATTTTTAACAAATAAAGGGCCTGCTAGATCAATGCCTACAATTTAAAAAACACTAGAATCCATTACTCGATCAAAGGGTAATGGCACTGGATCCGATTCACGAGATTTAATTTTGTAGCGCTGACAAGGAATGCATTTATTTACAACTTTTCGGACAGTTTTTCTACCTCTTTGAATCCAGTATTTTTCTCTTAAGATACTTAATAAAATGTGAGTTCCAGCATGACAGTTCGCTATATGAAAATGTTCTATTAGTCTAGTTGTAAAAATACAGTCATCAGGTAGAAGAATGGGCGATAAAAAATATGGTGTATCAATGCGCTCTGTAATCCTTGTCTTTATTCTAATTATACCATCTTCATCTTTAAAGCAACTTAAGTAAGGTATCGAATCTACATCTGGGAAAAACTCGTTTTGAACAATTGAAATTAAAGTTTTTTCAGCATATTCTAATTCCTCAACTGATAATTTACCAACTTTTCTAGCATTGTTTCGTGATCTCACATTATTTATGAATCTTAATACCCATGCAACTAGTCTAATAATCGACTCAAATTTTGAAAATTTCCTAGCGTACCAAGGAATGTTTTTAACAGTTGTATTTACGTTACACAATTTCACTTTTCTCCTTTCACTAACAATCTCAGGAGTTTCACTATCAAGAGTTTCGGTTATGGGCCAGTTTTCTTTTTCCTCCATGAGCCATTTCGGCCCTTCCCACCACCGTGATTCTAGCAATTGCTGTGGAGAACACCCCCGAGAAATCAAATCCGCAGGATTCATTTTTCCTGGCACATGGCGCCATTCGTTATTGGGAAAAAGACTTTTTATTTCTTTTACCCTGTTCGAAACAAAAACGGACCATTCACCGTATGCCAGTATCCACCGTATCCAGTACAACGCAACCATGGAGTCACTCCAAAACACTGTTTTCATGTTCTGTATACAAAGTGCTTGCTGTACTGAATGTGCCAACCTAGCTCCGATATTACACGCGATTAATTCCAATCTGGGAATTGACGCTTGCTTTATAGGAGCAACTCTAGCTTTTGCTCGAATTAATTGAATTTTTACTGCGTCCGGGGTTTTCGTTCGCAAAAATACACAAGCTGCATATGCTTCTTTGCATGCGTCCATGAAAACATGCATCTCGGTAGACTCATTTATTTCAACATATCGCGGAATTTGAACATTTTCTAACATATTTATTTCATTGAACCATTTTTTGAAAGGCCTTTGAATTTCATCCGGTAAAGGAGAATCCCACCCTAGACCTAATTTCCAGGTTTGTTGCAATAAAATTTTCGGTGGCAAAGTTGCTGGGCATAATATCCCTATTGGATCAAAAATTTTCTGCATAGAGCTCAAAATTAATCTTTTAGTGAAATTTTCATTACTACTCAATTTATCAAATTGTAAATTACACTTAAGCATATCGCAATCCAGATCCCACAATATCCCAAGTAATTTGGTTACACCTGAACTTTTTGAAACCTTTTGAGATTGAACATTACTTTCCCAATTTCTCAAATTGAAACTACCTCGAGACATAATGTTTTCAGCCTGTACTATAAATTCGTCTTGTTCCGCAGCATTCGAAACACCAGTAACACAATTGTCAACATAAAATGAATATTTCAACTTTTCAGAAATATTCCTATAATTAGGAGGTACATTATCTAATAAATGAGATATCGTGGCTGCCAACAAAAATGGGCTTGAATTTACTCCAAAAACCACTCTGCAATGCCTATAAATAATTTCTTCATTAACGACAGGATAAAAAAATCGTAAAAAATCTCTATGATCCGGATTTATGCTAATCTGCAAAAAAGCTTTTTCGATATCCGCAGAAAGACCTATTTTATTAATGCGAAACCTATCTATAATATCCGGTATTTGCTCAATTAAATTCGGACCTTTATACAAAATATCATTTAAGGAACACTTTCCGTATTTTCTAGCGGATGCATCAAAAACGGGTCTAATTTTAGTAGTAGCACTGTCCATTTTTATAACAGGCCGATGCGGCAAAAAATGCCCCTTTTCGACGTTCCCTGTTACTTTTTCAATTATTTTGAATTCTTCCCATTCTCGGAAAACATTTTGATAATCAACAAAAATACCCTCCTTTTCAGCGCGTTCGCACATTTTCTGATGTCGCTTCCACGCCAATTCTTTATTACTGGGCAATTCAATCATATCAGATTTAAACGGTAAACAAACTTCATACCTACCACCCGGAAGAATTTTAATATTGGTTTTGAATTCCTCTATCATTTTGGAATGCTCATGTTGATTTTTTAAATTTTCTACAGGCTCTCTAATACCGATTGTTTCAAGATCCCATAACTCATTAATGGAAGCATTTTTTACATACAAAGATACAACAGACAAAACATTATTACTATCATAATTACCCCTCAAGTTTTGATTGGGTTTTCCAGTTAATACACAACCTAAGCGTGTTTCTAACAAAAATAAACCTGAATTTAATTTCTTACATTTATTAGTAAATAATGTGCCAATTAAGTCAGCACCAAAAAGTAAATTGATTTCTGAATCATCAGACTCAAGATCAGGTAAAATTATTTGTTTTTCTCTAAGCTCAATAAGTGCCTCCACACTAGATAATTTAGGCACAAATCCGGTAATTTTATTTTCAGAGAATACCTCAGCTTTAAAACTAAAGGAATCATTCAAATCAGAAATAACTAAATCATAAACATCATGCATTTTAACTGAGGTTTCTCTCCCCCCAAAAAGGCAATGAGTCATTTTAATTTTCCTCTTAGGAACCAGATGTAGATTCTCAACCACTTTTTTACTGATATAGCTGTTTTGAGAACCAGAATCGATTATAGTGCGAACTTTTAGTTCCACATTCTTATTTTTAACTTTAACCATTAATGTCATAAGGTATACATTTTCAATATTAGAATGATTTGTCAGAGTATTAGTTTCATGTATATCACTTTTGTTCTTATCATTAGTATTTTCAATATTATCATCTGGGCACATCAAATAATGGTGAGATTTTTTACACTTAATACAAGTACTTTTAAATCTACAATTTTTATATATATGGTTTGGTCTAAAGCAACCAAAGCAAGCATTTTTCTTTAACAATAGTTTTTTCTTATTTTCTAAAGTCATATTTCTAGCTGTAAAACAATCTCGAGACAAATGCCTTTTATCACAAAATATACAAGAAATTTCTCTCTTACCTGGATTTCCGAAAGACGTACTCACTAAAGTCGAACCCGTTGCAGGAGTCGAAAATTTAATATCCCGCTCTCCCTTTTTATAAGTTGAACTTGCACCGAAACCACTTCGCGCTAAAGCCACCATCTCTTCGCTTTGAACTTCTTGTTTAATGAAGCACATTAAATTTTTTAATGATCTTTCTTCATGTCTTGCATCTTCCGAATTTCTTTTTCTTTCCCATGACATCAGGACTTCTTCGGGAAGAATTGATTCTACTAAAGGTATCAGGAAATCCCCGTACTTTTCCTGAGTACGGCCCAGACTTTCTAACGATCTCAGTTTTCCTTCTAGTTCATCATATAATTTAGGTAAATCTGTTTTAACACGACCAGCGATAGCGTTTTTCATGACCATGGATAACAAGTCCCGTATATAAACTTGAACCAGCAAATCTTCTCTACCAAATCTTTCTTGAATCTGATTAATAGCTTGTTGATAATTAGCAGCCGTTGCTGGATAACTCTCAACCACTCTCGCTGCTTTTGAATTCGGAACCACTGCTTGAATTAGATATTGAAATTTATCGGATTCTGGAATACTTTTATCTTCATGTATCTTCTGAAACTGCGACCAGAAAGACAAATAATCTTTAACGTCACCGTTAAATTTCTTCAATTCAATCTTCGGAAGCTTAAAATTTCTTTTCTCAAAGTATTCATTCCTATTTTCAAACACTGGTAACTGTAAAGAAATAATTTTTTCTTCTATTTCAGTCTTCATTTCCAGGTATTTATCTCTATATTCTTCCGCCGACTGAAAATCATCTTCGCATTCCTTTTCGCAATCTTTATTTTTCAAAAGAATGTTGCTGATGTTTTTCTGACATCCATCTAATCTTTCGAATTTATCTTCTAACTGTTTCTGCAAAACAGAAAAGTTCTTGACATCAATGTCCGGTTTCAGCAATTCTTCTTTAATTTTATTTACACAGGCAGAAAAAGATATTCTTAGACTTTTCCTTTCTTGTTTTAAAACGTTTAAATCCATGTTTTATGCTGTGTCGCCCCACGCTTTGGACGCCAAAATGTTATTTCTTCTTTCTAAATATATCGAACTATATTGTTAACTCATAACAATCTAGAAAACTACTATCAGTAGTATCACAGCGTAAAACCATTTAAACACACTAAAATAAATCCAAGAGACGTAAAAGAAAAACACTTGTTATCTATTCAACATTTTAATCGACAACTGACAACATCATTTAATAACATTTTACACACAGATATCGTGACGTCACAGAATTAAACAAAGCGGATACAATGGCGTCAATCTGTCGGCATTTCAGAATTAAATTATAAACATAAAAAGCAATATATTACACTTAATGCTTTAGAAAATGATTACTGTCTAAATAAATCTTACTCGATGATACAGAAAATTATTATTATGGCAATAAATCTTTTTTAATGATTTAGGAAGTTACTTTAAATTAGTTTTGATTGATTTATTATATTAAATGAGTATGTTAAATGATTCTGCTAAATTATTATGTTAAATTATTATATTAAATTATCAATGTTACCGATAACAATCTGATCAATCTATAAAATAATAATCAATTCTATTAAATAATATAAATTTTCGGTACTACTAGGTTATCCCGTCGACCAAAAAATTATCGCCACACTATAAGATTAAATGCCAATAATGTATGATCGTGAATGCCACATTCAATGACATTAAATACGATTCACGTATTTAAAATGTCATTAAGTGATTTTTATTTCGACTTTTTATACATATTTGTATTGATATTCTGCTAATTATTTATTTTTTTCGTTATTTAAAATAAAAATTATGCCAATATGCATAATTTGGCGAAATTGGTCGACGAGATAACAGACTAGTACCAAATTTTCTTATTTCAAATACAAATAATGCAGATTAAAAAAAGTTTTTATGCTCAGCGGCTCCAATGTCGTAGCTAGCGAGGAGCGGAAAGGGCAATTAGCCCCGGGTACCGCCCTATAAGGGGTGACAACCAGTCTTCGTTTGCAAGTATATACAAATAATCTTATACGACTTTGGAAAATAATTCTGGGATAAAATGAAATTTCTAGCGCACGATGCATCAGATTTTTTTTTCCTTTGATAATGTGAAATTTTATACAGAATGGGGGTGCAAATAAGGTATACACCAGAGAACAAAAAATAACCTATCCAACGAGTGGGTAGCGAAAAGCAATCGTTAAATGAAATTTGTTCTTCTACATATACACTACATGGCCAAAGATGACCGTCCACTTGCGATTTTAGACATTTTCTTAAATATCTAGAAAAATACATGAGGAATTATCCTGAAACTTTAAGTCCATAAATATAAAAATGCAAGTCATAAAATTCCGCGAAGATTTTTTCCCGAAACTCCATAGGGGACCGTCAACAAATTAAAAAAGAATGAATATCTTTTGGATAACTCTGTCAAAACAAATGTAGCAAAAGCACTCAAACTGTAGATTATGATTAAGTGATTTATTGTAATAAACTGGGTTCATTTTTATGTGAATAGCATGTATACTCATAGAGATATTGAGGTTTTTATAAAAACAATTCCAATTTTTTCCAAGATTTTTGCTTATAATTTGCAGAAATCTTAATATAAAATATTTTTTTCTGAAAATATGACAAACAACATTGCACACAATAGCCTATAATCAGATTTTTAAAATAATAAAAATTGTATGAAAAATGAGTAGGTTTACTAAGTAATTTTTCCCTTCGCATGCGTCAACGATATCAAAATTTCTTTTGCATATTACGTTAGCTAAATGTATAGAGCAACTTTTGTGAAGATCTCAAAATCATGGCTTGAAAATTCAGAATATAATCGTCAATAGAATAAGTTGAAAATCCGTTATTCACAAAATGAAGCAAAAAAAATTAGAGGTTTTATTCAAATGTAGTTGTACGTTCCATATTGTGTATTGATACTAATCAATGAATATATGGATACAACCCCTCTTGTTTTTGCTTCATTTTGGGAATAACAGATTTTCAACTTATTCTATTGATGATTATTTTCTGAATTTTCAAGCTATGATTTTGAGACTTTCACAAAAAATGCTCTATATATTTAGCTAACATAATATGCAAATGAAATTTAGATATCATTGAAGCATGCGCAGTGAAAAATTATTTAGTAAACCTACTCATTTTTCATGCAGTTTTTATTATTTTTCAATTCTGATTAGAAGGTGTTGTGTGCAATGTAGTTTGTCATATTTTCAGAAAAGAATATTATTTTATATTAAGAAGTCCTCAAATTATAAAGGAAAATCTTGAAAAAAATTGGGACTGTTTAAAAAAGAAAAAAGAAAGAAAACCTTAATTTTTCTACGAGTACATTTTACAAGTATACATGCTATGGACATATAAATGAAGACAGTTTATTTCAATAAGCCACTTAATCATAATCTACAGTTTGAGCACTTTTGCTACATTAGTTTATATAGGGTTATCCAAAAGATATTCATTGTTTTTTAATTTGTTGACTGTCTCTTATGGAGTTTCGGGAAAAAGTCTTCACGTAAATGTATGACTTGTACTTACTTTTATATTTATACTCTTAAAGTTTCAGGATAATTCCTCATGTATTTTTCTAGATCTTTAACAAAATGTCTAAAATCACAAGTGAGCGGTCATCTTTGGCCATGCAGTAATAAATCGCTCTTGTTTTTTTTTTTTTTTTTTTTTTTTTTTTTTATGCTGGAGGACTAAAGGTAAATAAGAAATGATATGGTAATTTGTTATAATAACGTAGATCTGTGACTGAAAAATACGAAGGTTTGGGGGGGATGACATCATGGTGAATAGGGTGGGGGACATCATTCACATCAGCCGCGGGTGGCACCTATCCTAGCTACGCCCTTTATGGCTCATAAAAGTATTCGCCCACTTTAAAAATTTATAGTTAAAAAGAAAATTTTCTGGAATTTAATTCGAATATAAAGACCAATATTTTTTCACGCCATCTCCATTTATTTGAAATTACTGGTCCATTTATTGGTCCACTTTTACTTACCTATACGTAGTATAGGGTAAGTCTTGCAATCGTTTTGAAAATCGAAAAAAAAATTCGACGTTTCAGATACTGGAGATTCCGAAAAACATATTTTTAGAAAAAAAAAATTGCCGTGCGTCTGTCCGTAAACGCTCTGTCTCACGAACAAATGGAGATAGAGACTTAAAAAATTTTGTATGTACTTAGTAAGTAAGAATAGGACGAAGCCTATTTAATAACAGTAACCTCGATAATCCGGAACTATTTTTTTCGGACTGTCGAAAAATTCGTTCTGATGAAATGTATATAAAATTTTTCGATTTTTTTTCTTTAAGGAAAGAACGTAAAAGGCAATAAAATAACACAAATTTTGCATCAAGAACGAAATCGGTCGGATTAATAGTTGTCGAGATATTTGTAATCCTGTTTTCCACATTCTTCGATTTTTCATGACCCTGTATTTTCTTCAAATTTCAATTCAAAGATATGTTTTAATTGGAAATGAGACACTTAATCTGACGCAGTAAACTGTTAGTTAATATGATTCTTTTGAGTTATAAGGATGTTTCTTTTATGCAATCCGGTACTACTTGTGTAGTTTGGTATTTTACATAATTTGTCGAAATGGGTTCATCAGCAATTCATTAATGGAGCATTACTATGCATATTAAGAATATTTAAATATACGTTTAAATTTTGTTTTGGAATTGCAATGCATTTTATAAATAGTTTTCACATATTTTATTTTCACATATTATATAATACATATCCATGATGGGTAAGTATTACGGTGGCCCCCAACGACTAGTTTCGTAATCTGGCCGTTAAAACGAGACATTCATACAATTTTATTGTTAAAATGCATTTCCTTTTTCTCAGAGTCTATAAAAAAGCTTTTAAACTAAAAAAAAAAAATCCGTTTTTGATGAATCTAGTCGATGAAGAAGTACACGTCAAATTGTATCTCTTTACTATTCCGCAATTCCAATGTCTCAGAGGGAAACTGCTAATCAATTGGGTATTTCACGCCGTTCTGTTTGCTATTATATTGAAAAATGAAGTTAGTTCATTACATTCTAAATGGGGTCGCCCTTCTAAAAAACCTCTATCGATTTTTTTTTTTTTTTTTTTTTTTTTTTTTTTTTTTTTTTTTTTTAATCGGAGGCGAAATTGAATTCTGCAATGGCAGAATCTACATTCAACTTGGTTTTTTTTTCTTTTTTTTTTGAAGATGTTATCGTTTTGAAACCGGTTCCGAAAACGAAAGTGCCTTTATTAAAAATATCTATAAACAAATAGAAACAGTATAAAACGACCTTTGTAAAAAACTAATTTCTATCCAATGCAAAAAAAAGTGTTTACAAACATTGAAACGCAACCGAACCGAGATATCTTATCTTTGTATTTTTTCTCATAAGATCAGCATTAGCGAACGTGAATTGGTAGGTGAGCGCTAAATCGCACAACGCTCCAGGATATCCAAACTGCAGGCTCCTCCCACAATAGAAACGAGTGCCATTTACTGGTTAATCCTAAAATGACAGCATCTTGAAACATTTTTAAAATTCTTTTTACATTTTTTTTTTCTGAACAAGGAATTAAAAGCACTCTTGTATATTCTTAAAATAATAATTATTATTATTATTAGAAGTCCTTTCCCTGACTACCCATAAAATTTTTATTTTATGATATAAAAGCATGAGGCACTTTAATTTGAAATAAAATTTCTTTAAAAGAAAATAAATAAATAAAAAAAAAAAATGAGAGGTATGTTAATATCAAATATTTAATTTATATGCTTTAACATTGAAGTTTTATTTATGAATGTATGTGTATCTTGATTTAGAACTAGCACCTGTTAATATTAACAGGTTTTATTTATTTGTCATTTATTACTTTATCATTTACTCAATTATTTATTTATTAACTTTTTAAAAAATTATTTCAGATTTACTAGTTTCTGATGTCATGCTATAAATTGAAAAAAAAAAGTACGGCTATTCATAGAAAAATCACATTTAAATATTTTTATTACTTAAGAAACCAAAGGAACGCTTTTTTGTAATTCATTAGTTTGTATATTGATAAGGCCAAAAGGCCAAACTTTATGACATAAGTTTTAATTTATTTTTGTCGGAAATATATGAAACTAGAAGGTGTTGTTGTTCTGGAATTAGTTAATGACACTGATTTCCCATTCTTTCTTTTTTTTTCTTTTTGTAAATATTTTAGAAAATAGTGTCAAAGTGGGCGTTTTAAACTGAATTTATGATATTTTGAATTTATATTTAATAAAAGAAAAATAGAGGGGAAAAATAATAATAACAGATAATTTCAAATAATTTTAGCTCTCAGTTATTTTCAAATACTTTATCCAAATGTTATTTAGTTATGTAAATGATTTTTTTATGTAAAAAACAACAACAAAGATGAACAATTTATTTAACTTATTTTTATAAATAACTATTTGAGATCGTGTTACATAAAAACATACATATACTCTTACATTTCGGCTTAAAAAAGTAGTAAGAAGGTTTTTGTTAAATCTAGTTAAAATTTAAATCCAAATTAATTTTACATTTCTTTTTCCTTCTTAGTAGTTTTTCATAATTACTAAGACATTCAAAACAAATGTTCAAAGATTTTCAAAACATTTTTCATAATATACTTAAAATAATAATAATGATAATAATATAGTTATTTCTGTGACTACCCATACAATTTTCATTTTATGATATAACATCATAAGCTAGTGAATTTGCATAAAAAATTCTTTAAAGTTAAAAAAGAGAGCGAGAGGAAATATACTTTAATATCAAGTATTTCATCTATATGCTTTACATTAAAGTTTTATTCAGATATATTTGTGTATATGGACCAGAATATAATGTATGCATAAAAAGGGTTTTTTTCCTAAAAGCCTGGGAGAGGGGGAAAAAAACGATTTATTTTGATTTAAGATCAACATCTGTTAATATTAGCATTTTTTATTTACTTGTTATTTCTTTCTTTTCTTTCTTTCTTTTTTTTTTTTTTTTTTACTTTAAAGAAAAATTATTTGAGATTTACTAATTTTAATGTCAGGCATTAATTGAAAAATCATGTTCGATTATTATAAATATGAAGAATTCAAATAAGATCTTTTTCTTTCAATTTATCATTTTTGAACCTTGTTAATAAATAAGAAAACTTCAATTTCGAGAATCTCCTAGATTCTTATATTTTATAGTAATTGTTTGAATTTATGTTTGATAAAAGAGAAAGAGAGATAAAAAATATGTAGTACTTATTGTCTAATAATTTTAGCTATCATTTACTTTCCAATACAGATAAGTGTTATTTAAATTCTGTACTACACCAAATTTGAGTTTTATTTTTAAATATATTTAATAACTAATCTTTTTACTATTTTTTTAACCTCAAATATAAGAGTATATTATCTTTAAATACTATATATATGTATATATATATATATATATATATATATATATATATATATATGTATGTATATAACTTGAATTTGAATACATTTATCATGAAAAAGTTAAATAAATTGTACAATTTTTTTTTTTTTTTTTTTTTTTTTTTTTTTTGTATAAAATAATTTATTTTCTACGGTAAATTATTCTAAAGGGTTAAGATAATTCTTTTATAAATACTTTTGTATAAATCTGCTTATTATATTTATAAAAAAAAATCATTCAAATAATTAAGTAAGATTTGGATAAAGGTATTTGAAAGTAATTGATAATATTAGAATGAAAATGAAATTCTAGGGGTTTCTTCAATTAAAGTTTTTTTTTTTTTTTTATATATATATATATATAATGAGATGCAAAAATAATGAATAAAATAAAGCTCTGTTTTGAATTCCAAAATAATAATAATAATTAAACATGGATTTTTTTCAGATCAACCCTTTTTTTTTTTTTTTATTATTATTATTGCATGGCATTGTAAACTAGTAAATCTGAAATAAATTTCTTTTAAGCAATAGAATAAATAAATAACAAAAAAAAAAAAAAAAAAAAAAAAAAAAAAAAAAAAAAAAAACCTTGTTAACATTAAAAGTGGCTAGTCCTAAGTTCGAAACATAACTTTAATGTTAAAGCATATAAATTAAATATTTAGTATTAAAATATATCCCCCCCCCTTTCTCTCTTTTACTATAATAATAATTATTATTATTAACTTTATCTTTTTTTTTTTTTTTCATTTACTAACTTATGATGGCATATCATAAAATGAAAATGTTATGGGCAGTTACAAAAAGAATATATTATAATTATTATTATCTTTATAGTGAATAATGTTTTGAATATATTGAAGCAAAAAGAAATTTTAAATTAATTTAAAGAGCCCTGCAAAACCCATATTAAACAATTCCCCAGTAGATGACGTTCGCTTATCAGTATGGGAGGAGCTTCAGTTTGTTTATCCCTAAGCGTTGTGCGATTTAGCGCCGACCGAATTGGTATGCTACAATCAAAAGTTAAACGAGGACAACTTAATGCCTTGCAGGCGGTCACTCGTAATTAAAATATATACATCTTTATCAAGGAATAACTTTTCGATCACGTTCATTTTATAAGTTTTTTAAATGTTTTAATTTAATTGGTATGAAATGAATACTTCTACAGCATTTTCACTGTTATAATTTAGACAACAATAAAAGCATAATTTAGTATTATGAATCTCTGTGGTTAATTTTGGTGTATTCAAAGTACACACATTTTTAATAATATTTAGCAATCACATAATTAATCACATAATTAGCATATCATTTCGTTTTAACGATAAATCAGTATGAAATTATTTTAATTTACTTTTCTGTTAAATGAATGCTTTAGACATTCTGAATGAGGTATAAATAACACAAGATTTTTCTTTTGTTTTTTCTATTTTTTTCTTATTTCAAATGCAAATAATGCTCTTTTATGAAAAGATAAAAGCGGTTTTTATGTACAGTGGCTCAAAAAAACGTTCGTGCACTTTATAAAATTATTGTTAAAAGGAACTTTCCTGGAATTAAATTCAAATATGAAGGGTTTTTTACGTCATCTCCATGTTATTTTAAATAACATCCAACTTTTTTTTTTTTTTTTTTTTTTTTTTTTTTTTTTGACTGATATTTTATAAATTTGTCTAAAAATGAAAAAAGATGGAAGCATAGGAAGAACATGGAACAAAAGTCTTTGTACATTCTCAGATAAATTCTTAATTAAAATTATTGTCTGTAACTTTTTTTTTTATCGTTTGGTTTTATATTTTTCGTGATTGGTCTGCAATATTCTATTGATTCTGAAAAATTGACTGTAGCTGATTTTGATTGCAGATTTTTTGTTACGAGGAAGCTTACTCTTTCGAAAATGAAAGTACCTTCATTAAAAAACTTCTGTTAACAAAATAGAAAAAGATAAAAACGAAAAATTGTACAGACTAATATCAGCTATCCAATTAAAAAAAAAAGTGTTTAAAAATATTGAAATGCGACCGATTTATCTTTATAAATTTCTTCCATAGGGTTAGCATTTGCAAACACGTCTTTAATAGGTTGGGTATATACAATTAAAAATGAAATTAAGACACAGCGTTCTCAGATGGATTTTAGTTTCCCGCTAGACTAGCAAAGTAAGATTCCCTACATTTCCTTAAATTCTCAAATCCCATGACTTGAGTAAAATACGATAATTTGATTGGCTGGCAATAAATATGCAGATAGAAATAGAAGATGGCTGCAACATAAGTGATTTTGTTTATATAAATGTTTCCAAATTTATTGGTAAAAATACATAAACAGAAAAAAGGTAAGGTTTATTTGGAGAAAATCGAAATGATGCTTTAAATCCATTTCGTTTTTTTTCCTTTTTTAGTATATTTTATATATATTTGTAAATATTTATGTGCATAGCTGCCAACTTTTTCGCATTTTTGCTACCACTAAAACTGTACAGAGATACACAATACAGCTATGTATGTGTTATACCCATAGTAAAACATGAAGCTAAATAAACATATATGTATCATGATCAACCATAAGGAATATATAACACACAACTATGTAAAAAAAAAGTAGAAAAAAGAAATTAACATTTCTTTTATATACTGAGGCTTGGGTGTGATTTTAACTTTTAAAAACATATATCGTTTTTTAAGCAATTTTTCATTGAAAGAAATTGCAAAAAACCTATGAAATTATGGTTATTTACTATCTTTAAAACATATTTTTAATTCTTGAAATACGGTGTAGTTACTTTAAGAAAATTTATTTTTTTGTAACGCTCAAAATTTAGATTTTTTTTTTTTTTTTTCAAATATACAATATATATATACAGGGTGATTCCAAATTTTTTTTACAATAAAAGAGGGGTGATAGTACACATCAAGACAAACAATACTAAACCAAACGTTTTCTTAAAGAGATAGCCGCTATTAAAGTTTAGGGACCAAAATTTCAAATAAACATAAAAAACGGAAAAATCGGTCGATTGATTTGCGGTTTTCACTAAAATTATTCTTTATGTCGGCATTTTCTTGAAATTAAATTATAAAGATAAATTTCAAAAAATGCCGATAGAGGGCGCTTTAGACTTTGGAGTAACGAACAACTATTTTTTGCTTGTATGTTTTGCATCTCCTTAAATGTTTTCGTAAGTTTACACTCAAACTTAAATTTTGAGCTCAAAATCTGTAGTTGGGAGTGGTTAAGTAATACAAACTGAGCTGTGTTCAGAGGGTTCAAATTTCAAATGATTAAAAAAAAACGAAAAAAATTGGTCGATTGATTTGAGGTTTTCACTAAAACTATTCTTTATTTAGGTATTTTCGTGAAAATAAATTATAAAGATAAATTTCAAAAAATGCGGATAGAGGGCGCTTTAGACTTTGGAGTAACGAACAACTATTTTTTGCCGAATTGTTTGCATCTCTTTAAATGATTTCGGAAGCTTTGACTTAAACTTAAATTTTGAGCTCAAAATCTGAATAGTAGGGAGTGGTTAAGTAGCACAAACTGAACTGTGTTCAAGGGGGAGGGGGAGGTTCAAATTTAAAGTAATTATAGAGAATGGAAAAATTGGTCGATTCGTTTGCGGTTAAAAATAAAACTATTCTTTAAGTCAGTATCTTCTTGAAAATAATTTTTAAAAATAAATCTCAAAAAATTCCGTCAGAGAATTAAACTTCAGAGTAACCAACAATTCATTTTAACCATTTTTTGGTTCTAATTAAATGCTTGCAAAAGCATTTTAAATGTTCTCGGAAGCTTAGATTTAAACTTAAATTTTGAGCTTAAATCCTGAATCATTATGAGGAGTTAAGAAGCGCAAACTGAAGTGTGTTCAGGAGTTGAAATTTAACCCTCTTTCCTCCTCGAACACAATTCAATTTTTCGCTACTTAAACACTCCCAACGATTCAGAATTTCAGCCCAAAATTTAAGTCTATGCATTTGAAAGCATTTAATGAGATTAAAAAAATAACAGTTAAAAATAGTTGTAAGCTACTTCAAAGTCTAAGGCGCCCTCTATCGGCATTTTTTGAAATTTACCTTTAAAAATTATTTTCAAGAAAACACTGATTGATCAAGAAAACTGCTGATTTAAAAATCAGTTTTTGCAAAAACCGCAAACGAATCGACCAATTTTTTCCGTTTTTTACAATTATTTGAAATTTGATCCCTCTGAACACAGCTAAGTTTGTCTACTTAACGACTCCCAGCTATTCAGATTTTGAGCTCAAAATTTAAGTTAAAGTCTAAGCTTACGAAAGCATTTAATAAGATGCAAAAAATAACGACAAAAAGAGTGTTTCACTACTCCAAAGTCTAAAGCGCCCTCTATCGACATTTTTTGAAATTTATCTTTATAATTTATTTTCACGAAAATACCTAAATAAAGAATAGTTTTAGTGAAATTCGCAAATCAATCGACCAATCTTTCCGTTTTTTATAATCAATTGAAATTTGAACCCTCTGAACACAGCTCAGTTTGTGTTACTTAACCACTCCCAACTACAAATTTTGAGCTCAAAATTTAAGTTTGAGTCTAAGCTTAGGAAAACATTTAATGAGATGCAAAAAATACCGGCAAAAAATAGTTGTTCGTTACTCCAAAGTCTGAAGCGCCCTCTATCGGCATTTTTTGAAATTTATCTTTATAATTTAATTTCAAGAAAATGCCGACATAAAGAATAATTTTAGTGAAAACCGGAAATCAATCGACCGATTTTTCCGTTTTTTATGTTTATTTGAAATTTTGGTCCCTAAACTTCAATGGCGGCTATTTCCTTAGGAAAACGTTTTGGACCCTTGGTCTCCTATTTAATATTGTTTGTCTTGATGTGTACTATCACTCTTCTTTTATTGTAAAAAAAATTTGGAATCACCTTGTATATTCAATACAATTTAAATCGGTATTGAAATTGTTCCGCAAAGACAATGCTCCACCTACTTTATACAACTAGATTTTCTGTACTGTATTTTTATTCTGAACAAATAAATAACATATGACAATGGGCGGAGTTTGAATATAAAAAAACATCGGGGGCGGAGTGCAGATTTAAAAACATAATAGGTTTCTGGCATATAATCCGTAGATAAATTCTGAAAATTGATATTTTGGGAAATTTATTGTTCACTAAAGACTGATTTCTGATAAAATAAAATCAGTAAATTCAGAGTTGCCAATTCTCCGGCTTTTTGCATACCTCTTTTACCGTTGAGAAAATGTTCCTCTACTAAATCGGCCATATAATCGAATTACATAAAATACCACTTTCTGAACTAAATTACTGATATCCAAAATGCGAGGGACTTGGCAAAGTCTCACCAGTGGGCGAGAGACTCTGCCTTCGAAACTGGTAGACGGTAGGTGCTGGGTACAAATCCAATCGCGGCCGTCAGCCTAACCGTTTGGAGTTTTCAAGGATACTTCAAACCTTGCGTAAATACGGGATAGGTTTCCTTAGAAAGACCCCCACGAAGAGCACTCCCTCTAAGGTCTGAATCACTCGAGTAGTTAACCGGCCGTCACAAAATAAAAATAAAAATGTTTTAAAAGGCATGAATATGCTTTATACCATTTTTCACACTCTTAATCCGACATTGTTCTTCTATTATTCTCAGATTGTCTGTGATTGCTCTGAACCTCTTTTAAAATTATTTCCTTTAAGAATTTATAATAATATTAATAATAATCCTTGAATAGGGAAAAAAACTCGAATTAAATAATTTTGCAGAATTACTCGCTAATGTTATGACTATTACTTATAAGCTGTCGAATAAAATTTCTTTATAGAATCAGAATGTTTAATTTTTTAGCAGATCGTTTCATCTGACATTTTTCTGTTTTTCGTGCATCATACATTGCACTATACTTCATTACGGTTACAATCATAAAAAATTCTCCTTATACATGTAATATGGGGTTTTCTAACAAAAGGTAATCAGATGTGTGATTTATTTGGTTTTACTTCAAAATACACCAGGAAGAAAGAAAAACCTTACCTAACATTCGGAACCCTTTCTCCAAACAAATGGCCATATGAAGGGTAGTTTCACTTTAACCCTTTATCTACTGCATTATGAATTCATGAAAATTTTACATTTTAAAGCATTTTACGCAAATTTTTTAAACTAAATTAAAATATTTACAGAATCATTTAATAAATATTTCGAGGATTTTAGAAGAATTAAAGGATTTAGAAGGATTAATTAAATTTGAATTTACAGTGATTTTGTGCAATATTTATAACCCCAATCAAATATTTTATTTTTAATTATTTTCTTAGTATTTTGAAGAATTATAAAATGTACAAATATGATGTTCTTGCAATATAAATATATAAATATTTCCGCATTGAAAAATCCTCATCCCCCTCACTCAGAGCCAAGAAAGTTGAAAAGATGTAAAGGAAAAAGAAATCATCCTTTTAAAAATATTTTTGTTTTGCGTAACCAATAAAGCTTTTGAAACAAGATAAAGAAATGTATCTGTAACTCATTCTAAGCAGTACTTCAACTAAGTGACGTATTAAAAGAATTTTACGTTAAGTTATTTTAATGGTACTTCTTAGCACCGTCGTCGATAGATAAAGGGTTAAAAAATGTATAGTGGTTCCAATCGAGATGCTGAAATCTGCAAATGATTTTTTCTATTCTAAGTGGTTGGATGGTAATATAAGCAATGCCAATAGCTGGAATAATTAAGAACTGTATGTGAGGCCTTTGCTAAGTCCCTGGTATTTTGGATATCAGTATATTATACAGAAAATGTTGTTTTATGTAATTCGATCGACTTCGACTTCGAATATATTTTTGGCCGAGGCGCCTATGGATATTCCACGCATTCCCGGTTAGTGGACACAAGAGCAATCTTATTAACCTGAATGGTAGCAATAACAGGATTGGACTGAAAAAATACACAGGGATCCCAAATGGTCCGCCAACTAAACATCAGAATTTTCTTAGAAATATTTTCTTTTTAGATTTTCCTTGCAAATTGTTGAGAAAAAAACTTTGGATGCTAATTCTAGCGCAAATTCTGTAGAAACCTATAATGATATTTTCTGTTAAAAAACACTGATGTTCAGTTCGCGGACCATTTGGGAGCCCTGAATACATTATTTAAAATTTAAAAAGAAAATAAAAGTGGGAAAAATGAGCTACAGTAAGTGTAGAGGGATAAAAACCTATTCCCTAAGCAAGTGTGAATGTAATTCGATTATTTGACCGATTTAATAGAGGAACATTTCCTCTAAGATAATAGTGGTACGCAAAAAGCCGGAATCTTGGCAACTCTGAATTTACTGATTTCGCATAAGCTTGAATAAAATATGGTAATTTGATTGAATGGCACAGAAGCGTGCGAAGAGAAAACTGCGCCTGGGGCAAAGTTTCAATTTAGCGCCCCCTCACCCAACTTTTTCGTGTAACAGGCCAAAAATGACGTTGGTAATATAAATTTCGCGCCCCTTAAAATTCCGCGCTCGGGGCAACCATCCCCTCTCCCCCCCCCCCTTTAGTACGGTGCTGGACTGGCAATAAATATGCAGAAAGAAATAGCACATGGCGGCAACATGGCTTACAAAAAATAATAATGGATTCTTGAAAATTTTCGAAATCCGGTTTTTGAGAGATTTACATGTTTTAGGGGTCAGAGAACCCGATAAACATGTTTTTACAAAACGTCTGTCTGACAGCCAATCATCCTGTCTGTATGTGCTATAAATTTTCTGGCCGCTCTATCTCAAGAACTAATGAACGGAATTGATAAAAATTCATATTCAGGCAATCCCTGATACAAATTAGTTCTGATTAGTTTTTAGAGTAAACCGTTCAAAAGGTGGCGCTGGTATTTTATATTTTTTACAAGTTTTCGCAATAGATGTACCTCAACAATTTATGCACTTAATTAAAAAAATTATATTCAGGTAGTCCCTGATATAGATTAATGCTGATTAGTTTTTTGTGTAAGCCTCTTGACAGGTGGCGCTGCTATGCTGCATTTTTTATGATTTTCACAGTAGCAACCTCAAGAAACAATGTTCAAGAAATAATTTCTATTAAACCTCAGATTCAGTAACTCTGTGACTTGAAATAGTTCTGCTTATGTTTAGGTATCAATCGCCCAACAAGTGGCACTGCTTATAACGATAATTCCGTTATATATGCTTCCTTCTCGCCTCCCCCCCCCCCCCCGCTATTCCAATTCAAATATTTTAAATATTGTTTGGTTTCCATTGTTCCTCCTCCCCTCCACCAGCTGTTACACTTTATCGTGCATTCAAATACCTTATCTATGCGTTTGTAACTGTGCTCTCCCTGTACAATCCTAGTGTAACCATTCTGCCCCGGATGTCACCTACACTAGAAAATTTTACAGTAACAAAAAGAAATTTTTCTTGAATTGAATTCGAATACAAACACCAATATTTTTTCATGCCATCTCCATGTTATTTGAAATAATACCCAACATTTTTTTTTTTTTAATCTAAAATTGAAAATGGAAGGGGCAGAGGCAGAACCCACCGCAAAAGTCTTCGTACACTAATAAATTCTCAGATAAATTCTTAATTAAAATTATCGTCTGTCGCTTTTTTTTCTTTACAATATTTATCATAGGATCAGTCTTAGCGAAGGTGTCTTGACGTGAAAGTTGGCCGAGGAGTCGAAGAGTCGACTCTAAATCTCGACTCCTTGCAAGTGAATCGAACTATCGACTCTTAGCTAGTTAACAGAGTCGACTCAAAAGAGTCGAACTTCCATTTCAACTCAGTTTGGGATTCGGAGTCGAAGAGTCGAAGTCAACTCGCTCTCACTCAGACTCAGTCAAAGAGTGGTTCGACCAGTTTTATACAGTGTTGGACTTGGGGAGTCGAGAATTGGGTTGTCGACTCTTCGAATCTTCCACTCCTTGAAAACCCCTCTTTCGACTCGGTATCAGATTTCAACTCTTCGAATCTGCGCTGGGTAACAAGCGTCTGTTTGATTGATATTCGGAATTGGGGATTTTGACAAAGGACAAGAGAGGAAGTAGATTAGCTGTAAAAGGGGCGGGATAAATGAATAAGAGGGAGGGACAGGATCAAGGTAGCGAGTACTAGGAATTTCATGAAAAATTAAATGAATTTAGGATATACTTGTGCTGGTCGCCGTATAGGGGAAAGATGATCATACAAAGCAGGTGTTATCTTTGTATTTTCTGACCCCCCAAAAAAAGATGTAGGACTCGTTAGAGAAATATTTTCAGTTGGTTTAATCTGACGCAGTTCAGGAAAAAAAACTGTAGATGAGACATAAATAAAATTCTACTTTTATTGCAGATTGTTTAAAAAAGAGTAGTATTGAATTCAGACACATTTCTCCTGCAGGGATTTCTCTTGTTTCAGGAGGGCATTATAGATTTCTCGGAAGCGGGGGAGGGGGGGTGAAAACAAAAGATCTCAAATATTCCGGACTGGGGGCTCTTTGCCACGGGGGA
The DNA here is from genome assembly GCA_964019185.1 of Maratus speculifer. Classification (NCBI taxonomy): domain Eukaryota; kingdom Metazoa; phylum Arthropoda; class Arachnida; order Araneae; family Salticidae; genus Maratus; species Maratus speculifer. The sequence continues at coordinate 230,006,037 of OZ025300.1, forward strand.
ATGCGCCACCAACGGGATAACTGCTGTATTCACCAGTGTTATAAAATGCTATGAGTTTATTTTATGATCGACTTATATTAGATAGAAGTGAATATCCTTCATTTGATTGCGTCTTGCTAGGATTTTTCAGAGGTCTGCACGAACCCAGATCTTGGTTCTTTTATAAATGCTTCTTTAAATTCCAAAAATATGTTTTTCTTTTGAGGTTTCTAAAGATGGAGAAATAATCGTCTACAATATTTATCAGAAAATGCGTTTGCATTGGGAAAAATATACAGTCTATATTCTTTCTCACTCTAGACTATCTAATATTGTCTATTTTTTTTCTCACCGTAACGCCTTAATATACTTTTTTAAAATTAATAAATCCGTGAATATAAAAATTCTAATATTTTGTATTTCAAAAGAAAATACATAACAGAGAAAAAAAATGTAAGACAAAATAAATATTTTTCAAAAATTCCAGTTTTTAAGTAGAAAACTTGGCATAATCCTAATACACCCGAGACACTTGGCGTCGTTGAATTTGGCGAGGCGATAAATGGCTTTTTCTTGTTACCGGATCGTTTTCTGAATTCTTTCCACGCCCACAGTTGTTAGTTCAGGAATTCTGATCGGTTTAATCGGATTGCATGGTTTCTTATCTTTCGTTTCATTGGCTTTTATGAAATGCCATTGTTGCATCAGTCTGTTATTGTTTAAATTAAAAGAGGAGATTGCATTATATATGTATGACTATATTTTCCCGGCCTTTTTTCGTGTTATTTTATTAGATATTGCATATTTTAATAAATAATACCATACATTTGGAAAAAAATATGCGGTACTGCAGACGAATATATTGAGGATACGCTTTTCTCGAAATAAATATTCAATGATTTATGATTTGTCACGGAGCTCCGTGGATATTGCTAATTTTAATAAATAATATACATTTGGAAACGAATATGCGATACGGCGGACGAATATATTGAGGATACGCTTTTCTCGAAATAAATATGATTTAAATTATGATTTGTCGATTTCATTTAAAAAATTGAGATGACGTGTTAATGTTACTGAAAGCGAATTCCTATAACAGAAAAACTTTCTTTTTTACTTAAAAATTCGCGCAATATTTATGTACCATAAATACATAAAAAATATTTCGAAATTTTATCTCGTATTTTCGTACAAATTTAGAAAGATTTTAATAGTTGGATATCTGCATTAATAACCGCAATTTTAGAAATTTCTTCAATGCGACTTTTGAGCTTCCAGAGAATTTTACGGTTTTAGTGTCGTTAGTTAATGCAGGTTTGACGAGTTTTGTGCATTTTAGGGATTCTAACACAGCGAGTTTCGTGAATCCAGCGATTTTTTTTTGTTTTAATGGGCGCGAAGCGCTCATACACACGTTAGTGACTGCGGCGTTGACGAGTTTCGTGCATTTTAGTGATTCCTGCACAGCGAGTTTCGTGGATCCACTGATGTTTTTTTTAGTTTTAATGGGCGCGAAGCGCTCATACACACGTTAGTGACTGCGGCGTTGACGAGTTTCGTGCATTTTAGTGATTCCTGCACAGCGAGTTTCGTGGATCCACTGATGTTTTTTTAGTTTTAATGGGCGCGAAGCGCTCATACACACGTTAGTGACTGCGGCGTTGACGAGTTTCGTGCATTTTAATGATTCCTGCACAGCGAGTTTCGTGGATCCACTGATGTTTTTTTTAGTTTTAATGGGCGCGAAGCGCGCATACAAACGTTAGTGACTACGGCGTTGACGAGTTTCGTGCATTTTAGTAATTCCTGCACAGCGAGTTTCGTGGATCCACTGATGTTTTTTTTAGTTTTAATGGGCGCGGAGCGCTCATACACACGTTAGTGACTGCGGCGTTGACGAGTTTCGTGCATTTTAGTGATTCCTGCACAGCGAGTTTCGTGAATCCACTGATGTTTTTTTTAGTTTTAATGGGCGCGAAGCGCTCATACACACGTTAGTGACTGCGGCGTTGACGAGTTTCGTGCATTTTAGTGATTCCTGCACAGCGAGTTTCATGGATCCACTGATGTTTTTTTAGTTTTAATGGGCGCGAAGCGCTCATACACACGTTAGTGACTGCGGCGTTGACGAGTTTCGTGCATTTTAGTGATTCTACCACAGCGAGTTTCGTGGATCCACTGATGTTTTTTTTAGTTTTAATGGGCGCGAAGCGCTCATACACACGTTAGTGACTGCGGCGTTGACGAGTTTCGTGCATTTTAGTAATTCCTGCACAGCGAGTTTCGTGGATCCACTGATGTTTTTTTAGTTTTAATGGGCGCGAAGCGCGCATACACACGTTAGTGACTGCGGCGTTGACGAGTTTCGTGCATTTTAGTGATTCCTGCACAGCGAGTTTCGTGGATCCACTGATGTTTTTTAGTTTTAATGGGCGCGAAGCGCTCATACACACGTTAGTGACTGCGGCGTTGACGAGTTTCGTGCATTTTAGTGATTCCTGCACAGCGAGTTTCGTGGATCCACTGATTTTTTTTTAGTTTTAATGGGCGCGAAGCGCTCATACACACGTTAGTGACTGCGGCGTTGACGAGTTTCGTGCATTTTAGTGATTCCTGCACAGCGAGTTTCGTGGATCCACTGATGTTTTTTTAGTTTTAATGGGCGCGAAGCGCTCATACACACGTTAGTGACTGCGGCGTTGACGAGTTTCGTGCATTTTAGTGATTCCTGCACAGCGAGTTTCGTGGATCCACTGATGTTTCTTTTAGTTTTAATGGGCGCGAAGCGCGCATACACACGTTAGTGACTACGGCGTTGACGAGTTTCGTGCATTTTAGTAATTCCTGCACAGCGAGTTTCGTGGATCCACTGATGTTTCTTTTAGTTTTAATGGGCGCGAAGCGCTCATACACACTTTAGTGACTGCGGCGTTGACGAGTTTCGTGCATTTTAGTGATTCCTGCACAGCGAGTTTCGTGAATCCACTGATGTTTTTTTTAGTTTTAATGGGCGCGAAGCGCTCATACACACGTTAGTGACTGCGGCGTTGACGAGTTTCGTGCATTTTAGTGATTCCTGCACAGCGAGTTTCATGGATCCACTTATGTTTTTTTAGTTTTAATGGGCGCGAAGCGCTCATACACACGTTAGTGACTGCGGCGTTGACGAGTTTCGTGCATTTTAGTGATTCTACCACAGCGAGTTTCGTGGATCCACTGATGTTTTTTTTTAGTTTTAATGGGCGCGAAGCGCTCATACACACGTTAGTGACTGCGGCGTTGACGAGTTTCGTGCATTTTAGTGATTCTAACACAGCGAGTTTCGTGGATCCACTGGTGTTTTTTTTAGTTTTAATGGGCGCGAAGCGCTCATACACACGTTAGTGACTGCGGCGTTGACGAGTTTCGTGCATTTTAGTGATTCCTGCACAGCGAGTTTCGTGGATCCACTGATGTTTTTTTAGTTTTAATGGGCGCGAAGCGCTCATACACACGTTAGTGACTGCGGCGTTGACGAGTTTCGTGCATTTTAGTGATTCTAACACAGCGAGTTTCGTGGATCCACTGGTGTTTTTTTTAGTTTTAATGGGCGCGAAGCGCGCATACACATGTTAGTGACTGCGGCGTTGACGAGTTTCGTGCATTTTAGTGATTCCTGCACAGCGAGTTTCGTGGATCCACTGATGTTTTTTTAGTTTTAATGGGTGCGAAGCGCTCATACACACGTTAGTGACTGCGGCGTTGACGAGTTTCGTGCATTTTAGAGATTCCTGTACAGCGAGTTTCATGCACTAAATTCGAATTTTTGGCTTTTTTTTGACTAAATTGTAGCTTTTGCTGGAATTTTTGCCGAAATTCACATTTTTTATGTAAACTTTAGAGGAAATTTGCGTTTTTTACTTTATCCTTACAACTAATTGAGCTCTTTTTAACGATGTTATGACTAAATTATTTCTTATTTTTAATTGTTGTAAATGAAATATCTGATTAATTTTCGTAATAAATTTTAGAAATGAAGCGTATTTGTATTAATGCGTTAGTTGGTGTTTTAGTTTAATTTTTAAGTAAGAAAACAGTGTTGAATTGAGGTCCTTTTCTAATTGTGAGTTTTTGTGTCTCCCCCTGTGGGGGATGCAACATCAGTGGTATGGTCGTAAAAAAGCAGAGGCCTCACACTCTAAGCAGAGGGTATGCGCTCAAGGCAGAGTGTATATCCTAGAGTATATGTACTATAGCTTTCTTGAGAAACACACGGTGTTTTATTAAAAGTTCCAAAAAGTATATGCCGTATATCCTATATTACATCTCTGGGCAGCATGCAGTTTCAAGGAATAAATTTCACTTTTTGGACATTGCGAACAGAGAATCTGAAATCTGACGGAGGGGAGGAAACGTTCGTTTTGCCCCTCCGCCCTCTCCCCCCTCTTATTAGTCAGTTCGGAGGATATATATTTCTTTTGTAAGTTTGAAATTTTAATATTTTTATAGCATTAGGTGAAAATTTTCAAAGTTATTGCTAATACATACTTTGAATGAGTTGAATGTTTAATAATAGAAAAAAATGTTTGCCGTGGAGCAGAAATATTTTATGAAATTATTGTACCATTAATTTAATGAATTACATGCACTATTAATTTAAATGAAGAATTTCCGTAAAATATATGAATAAAAAAGTTTCTTAATTAAATTTGCAGAAATTAATGCTATGTGTTTCTGTAATTGATTTCTTGTAATTTTAAGAAACTCTAAATAGTTGTTTAGCGCCGATTTCTGAGCAACAAATATATATTTTTTTTCCGTGTAGAAAGGCACTTTAAAAGATAGAAATGATGGATTGATATTATTTAGCAAGTTGTGAAATTTTGCAATTTTGAAATCGTCTGCTGGATATTCCGGCATCTGGCAAGGGGGAAAAAAATCTTTTTTTTTTTTTTTTTTTTGGTCTATTTTTACTTTGAAGGTTAGATTTCTTCAGAAAGGGTTTGCGTTGCGGATTGCATGAGCTTTTTAATTTTTAGTACTGTATTCTTGATTTTACTTCAGATTTTTTTCGTGTTAATTTTGTTTGTATATTTTAGTTTAAGTTGATTTTTCAAAGGAATTTTGTTTTGTGGGTAAGTTCGAATTTCGTCCTCTTGTTTGAACAGTTTTTGTTCAATTTTTAAAAATCGAAAAATTTGTAAAATTAGTTATTATAAACTTTGTAGAAATAAAAAAAAACCGAAAAGAAAAAAATTGAGTGAAAAATTTGCGTTAATTAAATACTAGCTGCACCCGTCGAAATTCGACGGAAAAGAGTATACATTGGATGTGATATATATCAGTCTTATAATACACAATAATATACAGAGCGAAATAAACAATTGCCACTTCTTAAAATAGGGATAACATAATCTTTCATGATGAAGATACACAAACTTCAGAAAATAATAAAAAATAAGGAAAACAGCTCATAAAGTATTATGTTGGACTTAACTTCAGCTACAAATCTTTTTTTAATGTGGTTTCTAAACATTAAACATTATTTAAATGCCAAATTGTTTAGGAAGTTAATATAATACATCAGAAGACGAATTCAAAAATATCTTCATAGTTTTTTTTTTCTCCGTTTAAATATCTCTTGGTAACTTTACAATAATTATAGTATCAATAAAATATTTTAATTATTATAGATACAGGGAATTAAACTGCATAACCAATCCACTAAACATTTATAGCACTTGCAATAAATTTAATTTATTTATTGGTTTGTAGCCTCCATGAATTTGTCAAAATTAATTTTATTGTCATGACAACGAAAAGAAAAACGATATCTTTGTTATAAAAAAGAACACAATTTTTGTGTTTGTTCTTGATAAGAAGAAAACATTTTATTTATTTTTATTTTAAATAATAACTTAATACAACAAAATGATTTTAATTAATTTTTGATATTATGTAAAATAGAAATATCGTAATACCGTTATATCACAGGATATTTTTTTCTAATGTGACATCATTTACACCTTCTGAAACACTCATCCTTTCCAGAAATAAAAGCGTGATTTATGCAGTTATTTAAAAATTCCTTAGTTTCATAAAATGTTTATTGTAATTAAATGGAAATGGCGCAATTTATAGAAATATTTTCATTCGTGCACATCGCGGACCTTTAAATAAATAGAAGTTCAGTTTATTTAGATGCAGGAATAAATATGACATCATCACTGAAACAGCTATAACAATGTATATTATATTCATGGAACAAACTTATCTGTTTTCTCAATGACGACATTTTCTCCATCGACAAAATTTCGCTTTAGATATTATATTTTATAAAAGTTTATTTTCTGTTATTTTATTTACATAATACTTAATAATATCACACAGTAAATAATCTGTGTAATGTACAGCGATTAGTGAATAATTATGTGCAATCATTTTATTAGGATTAAATTTTACGAAAACCATTATTTTTTTCTTTGAAATGCAATTACACATTCATCGATGAGATCAAGATCCTGATTGGTGAAAAGGAATAAAACAAAATAAATTTTTATTGTAGTGAGAAAAGCTTAACCTGTTGCCACTGTTTTGAAGAAATGTCACGAAAAAGCTTTTAAAATTAAAAATAAAATATAAAAATGGAAATAAATTAAAAATTAGCCAGAATGAGCACATCTACAGATAAACAGCTTTCATTTAAAAAAATAATTATCAAAATCGGGTCAGTAGGAAGCTCAGGGCTGATGACTAAAAAAACAGCCAGGTGTTTTAAATATATAGATTCTGAGCGATATATTTTATTAAAATATAAAATTTCCGAGTAAAATTGGATAAATCTTAAAAAATCGGGGCAGGCATTTTTGTAAAATTCGTAAATTCTGAAGTGGAAAATATTTAAAATTCGAAAAATCTGGACAGGAATTTTTGTAGAATTTGAAAAATTTGGAGTGACAATTTTTAAAAATCGAAAAATTTGCAAAATTAATTATTATAAACTTTTTAGAAATAAAAACAAATCCGAAAAGAGAAAAGATGAGTGAAAAATTTGCGTTAATTAAATATTCTGAGCGATATATTTTGTAAAAATATAATTTCCGAGTAAAATTGGATAAATTTTAAAAAAATCGGGGCAGGGATTTTTGTAAAATTCGTAAATTCTGAAGTGGAAAATATTTAAAATTCGAAATTGTTACTTCATAAAAATACAAAAATTGATAGCGAAATTTATGGAAAGATAGAAACATTTTTAGATATGCAGTAGTGGAGAGTTAAATTCCTAGAATTAGCAAAAAAAGACATCAAAATATGTATAAAGTTACAAAAAATTAAATGGGATAGAAGAAAGTAAATAGTTTCGTATACAAACAAATTCTCAAAGAAACGGAATAGACCTTAGAATTGTGCTGTCGAATCGTCTGTTGAAAAACGCGCGTTGTGATTGGGTAGAATCTGTAGGTTGCTGAAAACTCGGTTGGCGCTCGAGGGTGCTTGGCGCGTGTTAAAAAATCGCCAAAATCAAGTGTCTCGGGTGTTTTAGGAACATGCCGAAAACTTTAAATAACTATTTTTGTCTCAGTGTCTGGGAGGGGCTTCAGCCCCCTCAGCTTCCCCAGTGATTGCACCAGTGGATTTTGTATACACTATATGGCCATTGATTATTGGACGCTTGCGATTTTAGACATTTTACTAAATATCTAGAAAAATACATGAGGAATCATCTCGAAACTCTTAGTGTATAAATATAATAGTATACGTCATACACCTCCGTGAAGATTTTTTACCAAAACTCCATAGGGGACCGTCAACAAATTAAAAAAAATGACTATCTTTTGAATAACCCTGTCAAAACTAATGTAGCAAAAGCGCTCAAACTCTAGATTATGATTGAATCCCTTATTGTAATACATTGTGTTCATTTTTATGCAAATAGCATGCATACTTGCAGAGTAATTAAGGTTTTTATAAAAATGGTCCCAAATTTTTCCAAGTTTTTTCCTTATAATTTTCAGAGTTCTTAATATAAAATAATATTTTTTTCAGAAAATATGACAAACAACATTGCACACAGTACCCAGTAATCGGAATTAAAAAGTAATAAAAATTGTATGAAAAATGAGTATGTTTACTAAATATTTTTTTACTGCGCATGCGTCAAAGATATCAAAATTTCATTTGCATATAAGGAAAGGGCAGCTGACGTCACTGTGGACGAATTACTGTGGATAAGCGAGAAAAACCTGTCCGTTCTTTAACGACTGATACTGCACGGATGAGCTCCGAGAATTTGATTGGTCTAAGTTTGCCAATCTATAAGTAAGTGCGATATGATTGGGCTACGTCGTCAAGATGATTCCTACAATGATTGCTATGACAAAAAATGTAGCGGTAGATGGGTTGACAAATGTGTTTGTTTGTAAACATGCCCTTTCCTTATTATGTTAGCTAAATGTATAGAGCAACTTTTGTAAAAGTCTCAAAATCCTAGCTTGAAAATTCTGAAAGTAATCGTCTATAGAAAAACGACAAAATCCGTTGTTTCCAAAATGAAGCAAAAAAATGAGGGATTTTATCCAAATGTAGTAGTACATCCCGTATTGTGTATTCTATATTGACACTAATCAATGAATATATGGATACAACCCCTCTTGTTTTTGCTTCATTTTGAGAATAACGGATTTTCAACTTATTCAATTGACGATTATTTTCAGAATTTTCAAGTTATGATTTTGTGACTTTCACAAAAGTTGCTCTATACACTTAGCTAACATAATATGCAAATGAAATTTTGATATCGTTGACGCATGCGCAGTAAAAAATTATTTAGTAAACCAACTCATTTTGTATACAATTTTCATTATTTTTTAATTCTCATTACAGGGTACTGTGTGCAAGGTTGTTTTTCATATTTTCTGAAAAAAAAATATTATTTTATATTAAGAACTCTGAAAATTATAAGGAAAAAACTTGGAAAAATTTGGAACCATTTTTATAAAAACCTTAATAACTCTGCGAGTATGCATGCTATTTGCATAAAAATGAACAAGGCGTATTACAATAAGGCATTCAATCATAATCTAGAGTTTGAGCGCTTTTGCTACATTAGTTTTGACAGGGTTATTCAAAAGATATTCATTCTTTTTTAATTTGTTGACGGTCCCCTATGAAGTTTCGGGAAAAAAATCTTCACGGAGATGTATGACTTATACTATTATATTTATACACTAAGAGTTTCGAGATGATTCCTCATGTATTTTTCTAGATATTTAACAAAATGTCTAAAATCGCAAGTGTCGAATAATCAATGGCCATATAGTGTATATTATTTAAATTATTTTGTATAAATTATAAATGTTTCGCAAGTTATGTAAAAATGGGTTGGAGAAGGTGGGGCAAAACTGGGTACCATAAATTTTGTTGTTCTCAAATGCAATCAAATGGGAAAACAAATTCTCAACACCGTTTTTAATGTTAAAAGAACCTTCGGTTATAACAAAACATAATCTTTTCGATAAAAAGTATAATTGGTTATATAAAAAATAGCTTTTTTTCAGAGATATGCATGAATCCAGTTTTACCGCACTGGTTGGGTAAAAGTGGGTACCTATTTAAAACTCTAAAAAAACTCGTTTTTTAACCATTTGAAAAATGGTTGTTGTTTTCGGGAGAATGGACCCGATGATGTTACCACTTTTGAATGATGTTACCACTTTTGAATGATGTTACCACTTTTGAATTTAAATTAAATTCTTTATTTTTAGAAGAATTTTTATTTGAATTTAAATTAAATTCTTTACTTTTAGAAGAATTTTTATTTGAATAGTAAATTAAAATGGTTAAAATCATTGTAATAAAGGAGAAAACTAACAAATTTAAAAATGGGTAGACGGAAATTAACAGATACGGAAAAAGCCGAAGCCAAAGAAATGAATGAACGTGAATATCGCATTCAATGATATTAAACACAATACGCGTACTTAAACAATCATAAAGTGATTTTTATTTCTTCTTTTGCTATTTAAAATAAAAATTTAGTCAACATGTATAAGTTGCTTATTAGTTTGGCGATTCGTATCATTTGGCGAAATTGGTCGACGGGATAACTGAGTAATACTGTATTTGGTTTGGCGCAAAAACGTCTTTCAATGCAGAAAATGATAAAATCAAAAGATTATTGAGCCGCTGAAAACCAATTACGTGTTGAAAGGCGATCACGAAAAAGGAAGCAATTTAATGCCGAACCGATTAATTGTAAAACATCATGTCGCCAGGGCGACCAATCCACTAGCCATGGCGTTTTACTATCGGTCGGTTCTAACCAGGAAAATTTGAGTGCCAATAGTGATTCTAACAAGCCGGAAAATGTTATAGCTATTACTCTTGATTTTCCACCACCTAAAAAGAAAACTAAAAAGCAATCGGCTTGGGAAAAACTGGGAAAAAACTTTTTTGATTCGATGTCTGATGGACCCATTCACAGATGCATGTGCTGCGATCGATTTTGGTTTAAAACCTCCATCACCAAAATTCTGCTCTGTAAAATCAAACAATATATGCCAAAGTCTTACAAGTATAACAGTATATGCCAAAGCTGTATTTTAATAATGATTACTTTTGCACCAACAATGTTAAATAGTTTGAAATGTTTCTTTCGTCGCCAACTTTTATGCTTGGCGACAATAGAGTGATATAACTTAAACGAACCGTACCTTCAAATTGCAGCATGTATAAAGTCATTTATAGCAGTGGCACGGATAATACACAATAAAACAACTGGTATTTAGCTTAAAATGATAGATGAATGTATCGAGTGAAACATTTTTCAAATGGTTGGGGTAATTTCTTAAATTACAATTATTTTTTTTTTTTTTTTGAAAATGTAAAAAGCAGTAACATAAATATACATTAAAAAAATACTTTCTTGTTATAATACTCATTGAATAAAATTTGTCATTTAATATCTTTTTATATAATAGTCTATAAAATTCGACAATTGCATTTTACACGATTTCAAGTTGAATTTGTTATTCATGAAATCAAATAAAAGGAAGAGCAAATTTAGCGTTTTAAAAAATTAATTTTCTGGATTTTTTTTCTTTTTAGTTTGCGTATAATTTACTTTTGCTGCTTAAAAATAATTTGCTGTGAATTTCATTTCTAATGTAAAACGATTTTTATATTAAATGCATAAACCTTTTTTTGATTGTTTTTATAAAAATATCACATACGAAATCTTTTAATGATTTCATTTAAATTATAATATGTCTATGTTTTGAAACAAAAATTATACATACAAGTTATTCAACATACGTAATGTAAAATGTAATACATGTAAAATATTTAACTGATAATTTACCTTTTCAAGAATACAGTTATTGAAGAACTAAAAGTTGGTTAAATAGCGAAACAAATTTTAGCAGTAGAAATTTTTTCAATGAATATGCGGCATTGTGTCTTTAATTTTCAAAATACCCTCGTATTTGAAACGAATATAGATTATGTTATTAATAATTATTCCTAAAGTATACATAGTGGGACTGCCAAAAGATTTTTAGCCTGCTACAGTAAAAATAAAAATAAATTGCAATAACATAATTTTTTATATAATCAAGAATGAATTATAAACGATGAAAATGCATGTTAAAAAATCTAGTCCGGGAAAAAAAAAATGAAAGAATTATTTGAGACATAAATCTAAAAGCCTAATGATGTGGTAATATACAGTTAACATATATTCAAAAAAAATTTAAAAATTAAAAAAAAACATACATTATTCATAAATTCATATGTTAAAACGTAAAATCGGGTAAATGATAAATTAATTTTACTACATTATTTATCATAATAGCTGTCAAGGTTAAATTTTTTTTTTTTTTTTTTAACCATTTGAAAAATGGTTGTTGTTTTCGGGAGAATGGACCCGATGATGTTACCACTTTTGAATGATGTTACCACTTTTGAATTTAAATTAAATTCTTTATTTTTAGAAGAATTTTTATTTGAATTTAAATTAAATTCTTTACTTTTAGAAGAATTTTTATTTGAATAGTAAATTAAAATGGTTAAAATCATTGTAATAAAGGAGAAAACTAACAAATTTAAAAATGGGTAGACGGAAATTAACAGATACGGAAAAAGCCGAAGCCAAAGAAATGAATGAACGTGAATATCGCATTCAATGATATTAAACACAATACGCGTACTTAAACAATCATAAAGTGATTTTTATTTCGACTTTTTATTTATGTTTTACTAATTTATTTCTTCTTTTGCTATTTAAAATAAAAATTTAGTCAACATGTATAAGTTGCTTATTAGTTTGGCGATTCGTATCATTTGGCGAAATTGGTCGACGGGATAACTGAGTAATACTGTATTTGGTTTGGCGCAAAAACGTCTTTCAATGCAGAAAATGATAAAATCAAAAGATTATTGAGCCGCTGAAAACCAATTACGTGTTGAAAGGCGATCACGAAAAAGGAAGCAATTTAATGCCGAACCGATTAATTGTAAAACATCATGTCGCCAGGGCGACCAATCCACTAGCCATGGCGTTTTACTATCGGTCGGTTCTAACCAGGAAAATTTGAGTGCCAATAGTGATTCTAACAAGCCGGAAAATGTTATAGCTATTACTCTTGATTTTCCACCACCTAAAAAGAAAACTAAAAAGCAATCGGCTTGGGAAAAACTGGGAAAAAACTTTTTTGATTCGATGTCTGATGGACCCATTCACAGATGCATGTGCTGCGATCGATTTTGGTTTAAAACCTCCATCACCAAAATTCTGCTCTGTAAAATCAAACAATATATGCCAAAGTCTTACAAGTATAACAGTATATGCCAAAGCTGTATTTTAATAATGATTACTTTTGCACCAACAATGTTAAATAGTTTGAAATGTTTCTTTCGTCGCCAACTTTTATGCTTGGCGACAATAGAGTGATATAACTTAAACGAACCGTACCTTCAAATTGCAGCATGTATAAAGTCATTTATAGCAGTGGCACGGATAATACACAATAAAACAACTGGTATTTAGCTTAAAATGATAGATGAATGTATCGAGTGAAACATTTTTCAAATGGTTGGGGTAATTTCTTAAATTACAATTTTTTTTTTTTTTTTTTTTTTTTTTTTTTTTTTTTTTTTTTTACAATTTTTGCTAAATACAGTAAAATAAAAAAATTCATTTTTGTTACATTTAACAAAAAGAAATGCACATGTGTTCTTCCATGTGTTAAAAATAAATCTTTAGTCCAGGATTGGAAAGTAACCATTTTTTCGCCCGTGTTTGTTGTATAAGTTTAGAGGTGCCATGAATGAAACTTAAATTAAAGGGTTAACAGCATTAAATTGCAATTTCAAATTCCATGCTAAATTATTAACGAACCTGAAAAAGTTATTCCATGAGTAAAACAAAAGACAAAACAAGGTATATACTCGGTTTTAACACATTTGTAAGTACCCGATTTTACCCCCAGCGTGATACAGATCTTAAACCAAGATGCCCTTACTTTTAATTCTATAGTAAAAAATCTGTAAATGTGTTAAAATATGAACAGGAAAACAAAGAATTAGATATAGTATATATCAATATTTAATAAGTTTCCAAACAGCTAATATATGTAGAAAATGTAGAGACAAACAAAATATTTTTTAAGAAAAATTCAAATGCAGTCTTTCACAGAAAAAAACAAAATCCGCACACCATACAATTTTGTTCATGCTGACTTTCGATAAACAATTCCTGGTGTTGGTCGAAAGATGAAAGTTCATATTCAGGATATATCTGCGCTACCCGGTTTTACCCACCTACCCAATTTTGTACACTTCTCCCCTATAATTTACACATAATTTTTGAAAGTTTAAGCAATCGATTTCTTTGATATTCCTTATTTGAAACCAAATACGGAGAATATTTTCAGAATTCTATCCCTGCCTCCGCACTTATTTATTTATTTACTCATTTATTATTTTTTTATTAACGCAAAAAGACTTTTTTGTGAATCGGGAAGGAGGGATACATTATCATAGTACCGATCAGTACCAATCCAGGACTGGGACCTCGGGAAGGGACCTTGTCTATAACGAGTTTGTTAATCTTCAATGCAATTCCGTTTTAGAAGATTTTACTTTATAGCATTTTTCAGATTTTTAAGTCTCTAGTACGCAGAACAGTGCATATGTTAGTACGTGAAATGTAGATCAACAATGTTAATGTTATCTTTGTAATTTATATACAAACTGAGATTTATTAAAAAATAGCTAACAAAGCATAGGACACTTCTTTAAAAAATAAAGATTATAAACATGAAAAAATAGCTAAAATTTTAATTCCAGAAATAATAAGCTGAAATAATCAGACTTCCTTGTACATAACAATTTTTAACCAAATCGACGTAAAAATTCTAGTTTTGTAGAAATAAAAATTCTGTGATGCTGATCGTAGAGGTTTACACGGGCCCGCCCCGGACCGACGGAATGAGGACGAAAATTCAAACATCCCGGCAAAAAAATTAAACGGACCTGGCCGATGAAAAAATAAAGCCTTATTGAACTTAGTTGTTCTCAAGATGTCTAGGGCAGACTCTATGTTTTGTAAAAGTATTAATAGTGATAATGAAGTTGGGTTGACTTAATCTTTGGAAATATACGTAAGGTGGCGCAATACACGTGATACGAGACATAGAATTGGGGCATCTTTACAACCAACCATCCAACCACTCAAGTGAGTCGAGAGTCGACTCATCGATCAAGTAAATCGACTCAGAGTCGACTCCTCGAAAGGAGTCGAAATGCCCAACCCTACTGCTACTAACTACAATCAAAAGTTAAACGAGGACAACTTAATACCTTTCAGGCGGTCACTCGTTATTGGAAACTATGAAGAAATATTTATTCAATTACTCACTTTGCACGTACATTTAATTATTTTTTAAGAAAAATTTTATTTACCTGGTGTGAGATGAATACTTTTACGGCATCTTCACTGTTTTAATCCAGACAACAATAAAAGCATAATTTAGTATTGTACATCTTTGTGGTTAATTTTGGTGTATTCAAAGTACACACATTATTAGTTATATCTAGCTATCACATAAGCAATCAACTTTTCATTTTAACAATAAATCACCATAAAATTATTTCAATTTTTTTTTTTTTTTTTTTTTTTTTTTTTTTGTTAAATGAATGCTTTAGACATTCTGAATAAGGTATAAGTAACATAAGATTTTTCTTTTTCTTTTTTTTTTTCCCCTTATTTCAAATGCAAAAAATATACTTTTATGAAAAGATTAAAATAGTTTTTATGTACAGTGGCTCAAAAAAGTATTCGTATACTTTAAAAAGTTATAGTTAAAAGGAATTTTCTTGAAATTAAATGCAAATATAAAGTGATTTTTTTACGTCATTTTCATGCTATTTTAAATAACATCCAACTTGCTTTTTTTTAACAACCGATTTTCTTATTTATCTAAAAATGAAAAAAGAAGGAAGCATGGGAAGAACATGCTACAAAAAACTTCGTACACTGTAACATTCTCAGATAAGGTCTTAATTAAAGTTGTTGTCCGTCGCTTTTTTTTATCATTTTTTTCATCATCAAATATAAATTTTTCGTGATTGGTTCGCAATATTCTATTTATTCTGAAAAATTGGCTGTAATTGCTTTTGATTGCAGATTTTTCGTTACGAGGATGCTTACTCTTTCGAAAATGAAAGTCCCTTCATTGAAAAAATGCCTTAAACAAAATAGAAAAAGATAACAATGAATTTTGTACAGACTAATATCAGCTATCCAATTAAAAAAAAAAGTTTAAAAATATTGGAATGCGACCGAGATATCTTTATGCATTTCTTCCATAGGATTAGCGTTTGCAAACACATTTTTAATAGGTATGGGTAAACTACAATTAAAAATCGAATTAGGACACAGCTTTCTCAAATAAATTTTAGTTTTCCCCCTTTAGCAAAGTAAAATTCCCTCGATTTCCTGAAATTCTCAAATCGCATGACTTGAATAAAATACAATAATTTGATTGGCTGGCAATAAATATGCAGAAAGAAATGACTGAGGAAGGCAACATAAGTGATTTTGTCTACATAAATATTTCCAAATTTATTGGTAAAAATACATAAACAGAAAAAAGGCAAGATTTATAAGGAGAAAATCTAATTGATGTATAGCTCCGCCCTAAATCCAATTCGTTTTTTCCTTTTTTAATATATTTTATATACATTTGTAAATATATATTTGTGATACCCATCGTATAACTTTATTCTAAATAAACGTATATGTCATGATTAACCATAAGGAATATTTAACACACACAAATATGTGTAAAAAAAAGCAAAAAATAAATAAATAATAACATTTCTTTTATATAATGAGGTTTGGGTATGTTTTTAACTTTTAAGAACATTTTTTGCATTTACAAACATTTAAGAATCGTTTTTTAAACAATTTTTCACTGAAAAAAAATTGCAAAAAAAAACCTATCAAATTATGATTATTTAGTTTCTTTAAAATATATTTTTTTATTCTTGAAATAGGGAGCAGATAATTTTTAAGAAAATTTCTTTTTGCAATATTCAAAATTTAGAATTTTTTTTTTTTTTTTTTCAAATAATATTAATACGATTTAAATCTGTATTGAAATTGTAAATCATGACAAGGTTCCGCAAAGACGATGCTCCACCTACTTTATACAACTAGATTTTCTGTATTGTATTTTTATTCTGAACGAATAAATAACATATGACAATGGGCGGAGTTTGAATATAAAAAACATTGAGGGCGAAGTGCAGATTTAGAAACATATTAATAGGTTTCTGGCATATAATCAGCAAATAAATTTTGATAATTTGATACTTTGAGAAATTTATTGTTGACTAAAGAGTGATTTCTGATAAAATAAAATCAGTAAATCCAGAGTTGCCAAGTCTCCGGCTTTTTGTACACTACTGTTATCTTTGAGACAATGTTCCTCTATTAAACCGGCCAAATAATCGAATAGGGAGCAGATAATTTTTAAGAAAATTTCTTTTTGCAATATTCAAAATTTAGAATTTTTTTTTTTTTTCAAATAATATTAATACGATTTAAATCTGTATTGAAATTGTAAATCATGACAAGGTTCCGCAAAGACGATGCTCCACCTACTTTATACAACTAGATTTTCTGTATTGTATTTTTATTCTGAACGAATAAATAACATATGACAATGGGCGGAGTTTGAATATAAAAAACATTGAGGGCGAAGTGCAGATTTAGAAACATATTAATAGGTTTCTGGCATATAATCAGCAAATAAATTTTGATAATTTGATACTTTGAGAAATTTATTGTTGACTAAAGAGTGATTTCTGATAAAATAAAATCAGTAAATCCAGAGTTGCCAAGTCTCCGGCTTTTTGTACACTACTGTTATCTTTGAGACAATGTTCCTCTATTAAACCGGCCAAATAATCGAATTACATAAAAGAACATTTTCTGTACTGAAATTCTGATATACAAAATGCCAGGGATTTGGCAAAGGCCTCGTCAGTCGCCGAGAGATTCTGCCTTTGAAACTGGTAGACAGCAAGTGCTGGGATCGAATCCAATCGCGGCCGTCGACCTGACCGTTCGGAATTTTCATGGTTTTATTCGATCTTTGGGAAACCTTGCGTAAATACGGGATAGGTTGTTTGCTTAGAAAGACCCCTACGAAGGACCCTTTCTCTAGGACCTAGAGTAGCTAAACGGCCGTCACAAAATAAACTAATGTATTAAAAGGCATGAATGTACATTAAACAAACTTTTTACTCTATTAATCCGACGACGGCTTTTATTATTCTTAGATTGCCCTTGATTGCTCTTAATCTCCTTTAAAATTATTTGCGTTAAGAATCTATAATGTTATTAATAATAATCCTTCATTAGTGGAAAAAAAAACTAGAATAAAGCACACGATTTACATAATTTTGCAGAATTTCTCGCTTTTGTTATGACTAATACTTATAAGCTGTCGAATAAAATTTCTTTATGGAATCAGGATGTTTAATTTTTTAGCAGATCGTTTCATCTGACATTTTTCTGTTTTTCGTGCATTATACATAGCACTATACTTCATTGCGGTTATAATCATAAAAAATTCTACTTATGCATGGAATATGGGGCTTTCTAACAAAAAAAATCAGATGGCCGATTTATTTGATTTTACTTGAAAATACATCAGTATGAAAGAAAACCCTTATCTAACCTCCAGCACTGTCTTTCAAAACAAATCATATGAGGGGTAGTTTCACTTTAAAAAATTTCTAGTGATTACAATCGAGATGCTGAAACCTGCAAATGATTTTTCTATTCTAAGTGGCTGGATGGCAAAATAACCAATGCCCTTAGCTGGAGTAATTAAGAACTGTAGGTCCAGGAGGTTGTCGTTTATTAGCCATATAGAATTTCGAGAAATGAAATGGAGGTTCCAGATCACTATTTACGAACCTCTTTCCCCTTTCCTCGTTAAGGCTGCCGTACCTACGCGAAGACACTCTCGAGCTAAATTCTATTCCTATGGGGACGTTATTTTCTAATTATTCATTTGCATTTTGACATTTTTAAATATATTTTTTTTCATTGCATAGCTTAGATACCTCTCCACATCGCTCTATTTTTACTTTTTCGATTTTGGTTGTAGATATTTTTTAAATGACACTTTCATTTTCGGAACCAATTTTGAAAGTGAAACTAAGTTTATAAAAAATATCTGCAACCCATATTAAAACTAGTATGTTGTGGCCATCACAAAACTTTCTTCTATTTAAATCACGTCAATTAAACCATTTAAAAAGTGCAAATAATTACATCGATTTAGCGCATAGGTATATATATATATATATATATATATATATATATAATTTTTGTTTCATTATCTTAGTTTTCAATCTAACCTTTTTAATTTTACTGTATGTATTACGTAAAACTAATTCTATTTAATTTTCCAATACATTTCTTTTTTAACTGTGTACATGATCAATTTCATTTTAATATACATATATATAATATTACGGAATTGTGAATAATGAAAACTTTTAATGCAAGAAAAATTTATTTACAGCATTCATTACATTTCACAGAATGCATTTAAATAATCAGTCAATGTTTAACAATCAATCCAGATAGCAGCGCCACCTGTTGTGAAGTTTATATCAAAATGTAATCAGCGTCTAATTATGTTATATATTCTAGTGCAACAGAATCTGAAATTTAATGAAGTTCTCTGCATTAGTTCTTGAGATATAGCTATCGCAAAAATCGTGCAAAATGTAGCATAGCAGAGCCACCTATTGGGCAGTTCACACCAAAACCTTATCAGTGGCAATGTATCTCAAGGTATTGCGGAATCTGAAGTTCGGTGAAATTCTGTCCATTAGTTCTTGAGATATAGCTATCATGAAAATCATGAAAGACATGGCATAGCAGCGCCACCTGCAGGCCAATTTACACCAAAACTTAATCAGCGTCTATGTATATCAAGGTCTCACTGAATCTGAAGTTTGGTGAAATTCTGTGCATTAGTTCTTGAGGTATAGCAATCATTAAAATCATGAAAAACGTGGTATAGCAGCTTCACCTGCAGGCCAATTTACACCAAAAACCAATAGGCACTAATTCATATCAAGGTCTAACTGAATATAAAATTTTATGAAATTTCGAGCATTAGTTCTTGAGATAGAGCACCCACAAATTTTTTGTCACATACAGACAGACAGACAGACAGACAGACTGACAGACTCACAGACAGACATTTTCTAAAAATAGTCAAAACGTGTTCAGGACCTTCTAAAACGTATAAATCCGTCGAAAACCGGAAATCGAAAATTTTCATGAATCCAATACTTTCTTCTTGTAAAGATAGAAGAAAGTAAAAACCAGAAAAGAAGCGATGTGGAAAGAGATCTCTGCTATCCAATTAAAAAAGAAAATTAAAAAAATCGAAATGAAAGTGAGTTTTTAAAAAATAATTTCCCCATAAGAATAACATTAGTTTGCGAGTGTCTTCGCAAGCAGGGACAGGAGCCTTAAAACCAAAGAGTTGCTTGAAAGCAATTTTTCCCTTTCTTTTATTTCATTCTACCATATTCATTCATCACCCATGTCACATTTATCACTTTCTCATGTTAATTCTCAGAGAAATAGAGAAGAATAAAAAAGTTCCTTTCCCCCTAGATTTTGGCAAAGTAGTGCTAGTATTCTGAAAATTTCTTAGAAATAAGAAAGAATTCAATAAATCCCCAAGTAGTCTTGGAATTTCTTGGCCCTAGAGGTTTTCCCCTCTAAATGAATTAATCGGATAAGAAAGTAAGCAGCAAAACTGCATATATATCAAGCGCACAAAGATAATGCTAAAATCTGGCGTAAATTGACACAGCTGCCCGCTGCGTCAGCTGGTGACCAGGGTGGTAATTACAAATACGCGGGCTTTTGATATGATGTCCTATAGGCACGTAGCCAGGCTGAAGCCCCTCCCGACAGTTTAAAAAGTCTTTGCAAAATTATCTCTAATCATTGCAAAAATTGGCAATGTATTTCTAGTTTTTATCTTACGATTGCATTAAAATTACATACTTTTTTATCTGCAAAAATATAAATCTATTCAATTACAGATATAGCAGTCATTCGTTATATCGTTCATTTATATATAATTATTTATTCATATCCACCACTATAAAGATAAACCCTTCTTAAAACATAATTTTAACTGTTTTTATGCACGGCCAAATTAAATATGGGTTGTTCCCTACAGGGCCTGATTACTAACGGGGCACTCTCTCACCAGAAAAAATTTATAGAAATTTTCTTCTTCTTTAAACGCCCTTTTCACATAAGATTACTGTCATGAATAAGGAAAAATTCTTTATTTCTTTTTCCTGGTGGGAGAGTGCCCCGTTAGTAATCAGGCCCTGGTTCCCTATCACTAATTTGACTAAGAAATAGTAAGTGTTGTACACGTATGGTGTGTAAGAATCAAATGTAAAACATTTGCGTGATGTTGTGAGCTTTCTTAATGTTTTCTGTCCTCATTGTCAATATACTACGCATATAATGAAAGCTTAAAGAAATCAATGTTAAAATGTTTTGAGGAGAACGGAGTCAAAAAGTTTAATAGCAGTCTATGATGCAAAATCTTATGGAAATTAATGATTTGAAAGAAAGTATCATTGAAAATTGAGTTATAACTCTAAAAGGCATTTTATTTAAAGAGAAACAAATAGTAGGAAAATTTGGAAAGAAATTGTTGTGAAGAAAAATCGTCACCTGAGAATAATAAAGTTCTATCTGTGTTTTTGAAAAAAAAAATGACTTATCGATATAGATAGGCTCCATTTGTATCTATGAAGGCATTTTTGCATCAAAATGATATATATAATTTACATATGACCTTACAATCATATAATACTAGTATTAAAAAATGCTCTGACGAGCACCAAAAAAGGTTAATATGTTTTAAAGTATGAAAAAGTGTTTGACAAGAGCTTCTAATTGAGAATGAGAAAGGACAAGGGGTCCCTTCTTGGCTGCAATTCACTGTCAATGTCAAATTTGAAAAAATCATATTTGCGCTTTTTCCATATAAAAGAAATTTGCGTAAAATTTTCTATCTTTACTTTTTAGTAAAACTTTCAATCATGCTTTACATGCTAACTGCATTGTTGACTCTGCACTGCAACTGCACTACAAATAAGTTTTCTGTGCTGTTTTACACTGCGACAGTTTATGGTGGGACTGCGTGAATGTGATACGCTGCAGGCAGTGTTGAATGCAGGAGGTGGGCCGGGGGGACATTCCCTCCGAAGGTATCAAATGCTCCGCCCCCAATAAAATTTGAGATTTTGTGTTTTTAATGGTAAAAAAAGTATAATCCCCGTAGAACTCTATTGTGTCCCCCCCCCCCCCGAAGCCACAGAAGACCCTCCCGGAGAAAAGTGAATTCAACACTGGCTGCGGGAACTATGGTTTTTGGCCCTATTTTGCTTTACATTCATGTTTAATCACGCGGTGTCTTTTCTAATTATGCCTTTACACTACACAATTTTATTGTAACAGTGACTGATTTCTTTCATATGGAAAAAGCGCAAATATGATTTTTTCAAATTTGGCATTGACAGTGAATTGCAGCCAAGAAGGGACCCCTTGTCCTTTCTCATTCTCAATTAGAAGCTCTTGTCAAACACTTTTTCATACTTTAAAACATATTAACTTTTTTTGGTGCTCGTCAGAGCATTTTTTAATACTAGTCATTTAAATTTTTTGATAAATATATATTTAATATAAGAAAACCTCAGTTGCTTTTAAATATTCCCAGTACTTTTAGCCTCCGATGCTATTTCTTTCAGACAAGCTAACAATGTTGTGTCATCAGCCTTGAATTTTCTACTCAACCGATTTTGATAATTATTATTTTAAACGAAAGCTATTTATTTGTAGTTGTGCCCATTTTAGTTATTAGCCTCCGATGCTATTTCTTTCAAACAAGCTAAAAAATGTCGTGTCATCAGCCCTGAATTTTCTACTCAACCGATTTTGATAATTATTTTTTTTTTTTTAAATGAAAGCTATTTATTTGTAGTTGTGCCCATTTTAGTTATTTTTTAATTTATTTCTATTTTTATATTTTATTTTGAAATTTAAATGCCTTTTTACGATACTTCTTGAAAAATCAAAACGGTGACAACTCAGTTCAGCTTTTCTGTCGATAATAAAAATTTCTTTTCCATTATGATTGCGTATAATTATGCACTAATTGAGGTAAAAATATATATATATTTGCTGAGAAATAATATTAATAATGTAAATAAAATAACAGAAAATAATTTATGATAAAAATTAATGTCAAAAGCAAAATAAGAAACATTTCAAAATGAGGAAAATGATCTCATTCAGCAACCAGATAAATGGGAGTTACAATATTATTACGGTTGCCTTTTTCATATTACTAATAACAGTAACTTTTAAAAAACATTTGAAGAGAAAATGACGTCACTATTTAAAGCATCGCATTTTTACTCATAACGATATTAGGTACTACTCTGTTATCCCGTCGACCAATTTCGCCAAATTATACAAATAGCCAAACTAATAGCCAAATTATACATATTGACATAATTTTTATTTTAAATAACGAAAAAACAAATAATTAGTAGAATATTAATAAAAAGTCGAAATAAAAATCACTTAATGACATTTTAAACACATGAAACACATTTAATGTCATTGAATGTGACATTCACGATCATCCATTATTGGCATTTAATCTTATAGTTTGGCGATAATTTTTTGGTCGACGGGATAACCTAGTAGTACCCGATATTACATTTCAATATTTCTTTTCATTATGGACACTGAGATTGAGATTTTACTTTCACCTGACTTCAGTTAGTGAAAATAATGTCACAGTAAAAATGAAATTAGTTTTTTTTTTTTTTTTTTTTTTAATAAAGCTATTTTTCTGTGAGTGCGTATAAAATAAAATTTCTGGATTTCGCCGGCACTCTGATTACAATTTTAACTGAAGATGTGCGAATATTTGCATGCAAAATTGTAACTGGCAAATTTGACATTTAGTTTGGAAATATATTTATTATATATTGATTCAATAATGTAATTACTTTTGATTTTTTTAAAACCAAAATCGATCGGGCCTTTTAAACATTTTATTCGTCGAATTTGACGGCATTCCACTCGTTTTATTGTTAAATTGCATTTCCTTTTACTCAGTCTATAAAAAAGCGTTTAAACTAAAGAAAAAATCCGTTTTTGATGAATCTAGTCAATGAAGAAGTAACTCGTCAAATTGTATCTCTTTATTATTCCGCAATTCCAAAGTCTCAGAGAGAAATTGCTATTCAATTGGGTATTTCACGCCGTTCTGTTTGCTATTATATTGATAAACACAAGAAAGATGAAGTTAGTTCATTGTAATCTAAACGGGTTCGCCCTTCTAAAAGACATCTATCGATTTTTTTTTCCTAATCGGAGGCGAAATTGAATTCTGCAATGGCAGAATCTACATTCAACTTGTTTTTTTTTTTTTTTTTTTTTTTTTTTTACGTTTTGGTTTTAATAATCTAACACATGGCGCTGCTATGCTGAATTTGTTCCGATTGCCACAATAGCTCTATCGCAGGAATTAATGCACAAATTTTCCTCAAACTTGAGATTTAGGCACACTTTGATTAATATCATTGCTGATTGTGTGTTTTGGGTAAATCTCCAAACAAGTGTCGCTTATATGCTGCATTTTTCCCGATATCCGCAACAGTCCTATTTCAAAAACTAATGTTCAGAATTTCATGCCTTTAGAATCCTCACGGTGAGCATATGATTGTCATTTGATTTTTGCACTGAAATAAGGAATTTTGAAGCATTAACATGCATGAGATAGAAAATAGCTTTGGGGTTGCCACATCCGGGTAGTTCTTTATAATCGGGGTGATCGACGTTTCGTCTACACCATATTGTTTAGCTATTTCGATTACATTATCAGCGTTCGTAAGTTTTGTTACCACTTCTTTTCATAATTGATGAGTAATTCACTTAAGCTTCTCACTATTGCTAAGACTAAAAACATTTTAATTCTTAGAAGTCATAATGAAGGCTAAAATTTTCGCAATACTGATTATAATTAAAACAATAAATTAAATTTTTTACTGTACTAAAGGCCGCAAAGAACTCTGATACGAACACTTTACTCCAAACTTGACTTATAACAAGAGTTATGTGAGGGTTGCCAAATGAACTATTCAACAGCTTTGGTCGAGAATCGAGTTATCCTACGCAGTTTGTGTTAAATTTTGATCACTGAAGTTGGTCATAAACCAAACTGGTCATAAACAGAGGCGGCCATAAACCAAGGTTCCACTATATTTTAACCGTTAAGTTTGCAAATTTGGCATTATTTATATATTCAGTGGCGATGATCATTATGGAGCTTGGTGATATAGCCGATTAAACTTGCGATTTTAAAGTAGCGTTTGTTAACAACGGAATATTAAGAATTTTTAGTACAAAAATTAGGTTAATTACTATAATTTTTATGCACGATTTTAAGTAAACTTCCGCTAAACTCTGATTTTTTTCCCATAATTTCAAATTCAGTACATTTGGAAATGGAAGGGAGAGGGAAAGTATATCTTTAAAATGCATTTTCGACAATATCCCAAGAAAAAATACTTTTAAATGCCAATAATTGCTCATCGTAAATGTTACATTCACTTCACATCATCACAAAAGTTTTTTGCATCACTATGTGTTTTTTCATTTTATGCTTTCTTGGCACAGATGCCATATATGCACGACATTGGTGCGATATTTTACTGACGCCAATTTGGCAAAAGCTTCATTTTTCAAACTTCAATCTATATATATAAAAGAAAGTCTGAAATTCGTATTAATCACAGCACAAAAAAATCTACCGAACTAAAAATCTTGAAAATTGGGGTAAAAATACTTCTAATAGCATCGAGTGCCGCTAAGAAGGGATTTTAGAAAATACCACTTCTAAGGGGGGTAAAAAAAGGAACGAACTTTAAAAAAATTCCTTAAAAATCGGCTTTAATACTTATTTTTCAACTGATAACATATTTAAGTGTATTCTTTCATGCTGAATCGAATGGTACTAAGCAATTTCTTTTAAATCCGATAGTTCGTGAGATACTTCACACTTTCCTAATTTGGCGATGTCTCCGGCGCAAAAACCTGAAAATTTCAGTCGTTATCTATATATATAAAAGAAAGTCTGAAATTCGTATTAATCACAGCACAAAAAAATCTACCGAACTAAAAATCTTGAAAATTGGGGTAAAAATACTTCTAATAGCATCGAGTGCCGCTAAGAAGGGATTTTAGAAAATTCCACTTCTAAGGGGGGTAAAAAAAGGAACGAACTTTAAAAAAATTCCTTAAAAATCGGCTTTAATACTTATTTTTCAACTGACAACATATTTAAGTGTATTCTTTCATGCTGAATCGAATGGTACTAAGCAATTTCTTTTAAATCCGGTAGTTCGTGAGATACTTCACACTTTCCTAATTTGGCGATGTCTCCGGCGCAAAAACCTGAAAATTTCAGTCCTTATCTATATATATAAAAGAAAGTCTGAAATTTGTATTAATCACAGCACAAAAAAAATCTACCGAACTAAAAATCTTGAAAATTGGGGTAAAAATACTTCTAATAGCATCGAGTGCCGCTAAGAAGGGATTTTAGAAAATTCCACTTCTAAGGGGGGTAAAAAAAGGAACGAACTTTTAAAAAATTCCTTAAAAATCGGCTTTAATACTTATTTTTTAACTGATAACATATTTAAGTGTATTCTTTCATGCTGAATCGAATGGTACTAAGCAATTTCTTTTAAATCCGGTAGTTCGTGAGATACTTCACACTTTCCTAATTTGGCGATGTCTCCGGCGCAAAAACCTGGAAATTTCAGTCCTTATCTATATAGATAAAAGAAAGTCTGAAATTCGTATTAATCACAGCACAAAAAAATCTACCGAACTAAAAATCTTGAAAATTGGGGTAAAAATACTTCTAATAGCATCGACTGCCGCTGAGAAGGGATTTTAGAAAATTCCACTTCTAAGGGGGATAAAAAAAGCAACGAACTTTAAAAAAATTTCTTAAAAATCGGCTTTAATACTTATTTTTCAACTGATAACATATTTAAGTGTATTCTTTCATGCTGAATCGAATGGTACTAAGCAATTTATTTTAAATCCGGTAGTTCGTGAGATACTTCACACTTTCCTAATTTGGCGATGTCTCCGGCGCAAAAACCTGAAAATTTCAGTCCTTATCTATCCTTCTATAGTAAAAAAAAACTAGCCTTAAAAGGAATGACTCCTGGAATGATGCTGATGTGGAAGATTTCCGGAACTAACGAATCCGGTTTGTCCACTCCTTCCATGAGTCGAATAGACCAATCAGGAAAGGACTCCGTCTATGCATCGCCGTATGGGTTACCATAAAGAAAAGGAAAGGTTACCATCGCCAACAATCGCCAAGTTTGTCGCTAACTTGGCGATGTATCGCCAAATTTGGCGACCAAAAGTAGTTGTCAAAAGTGACGCCAACTTGGCGATAACTGTAATATTTCGCCAAATTTTTAATTTCTTTACAACACCAGTCGTTTGATACATCATTTGAGAGGTTTGCAACTGCTTATTCATATAATGGATGTCTTGTGTGTTATCCCCCATTCTGCTCCCCAGGGGGGGTCACATTTTTAATTTCTTTACAACACCAGTTGTGTGACACATTATTTGAAAGGTCTGCAACTGCTTATTCATATTATGGATGTGTTGTGTGTCATCCCCCACTCTGCCCCCCAGGGGGGCACATTTTTAATTTCTTTACAACACCAATTGTGTGAAACATCATTTGAGAGGTCTGCAACTACTTATTCATATTATGGATATCTTGTGTGCAACCCCCCCTCTGCCCTCAGAGGGGTCTCATTTTGTAATTTCTTTACAACACCAATTGTGTGACACATCATTTGAAAGGTCTGCAACTGTTTCTTCATTTTATGGATGTCTTGTGTGTCACCCCCACTCTGCCCTCCCAGGGGGGGGGGCACATTTTTAATTTTTTTACAACACCAGTCGTGTGATATATCATTTGAGAGTTCTGCAGCTGCTTATTCATATTATGGATGTCTTTTGTGTCGCCTCCCCCTCTGCCCCCCAGGGGGGCACATTTTTAATTTCTTTACAACACCAGTCGTGTGACACATCATTTGAAAGGTCTGCAACTGCTTATTCATACTATGGGGTATTGGCGAGCGCAGCAAGCAGGGGTAGCCAATAATTTGGAATCGCGAAGGGATTACGCGGGGGGGTTGGCGAGCATAGCGAGCAGGGGGGCGGGGCCCCCCTAGTATATATAAAAGAAAGTCTGAAATTTGTATTAATCACAGCACAAAAAAATCTACCGAACTAAAAATCTTGAAAATTGGGGTAAAAATAATTCTAATAGCATCGAGTGCCGCTAAGAAGGGATTTTAGAAAATTCCACTTCTAAGGGGGGTAAAAAAAGGAACGAACTTTTAAAAAATTCCTTAAAAATCGGCTTTAATACTTATTTTTGAACTGATAACATATTTAAGTGTATTCTTTCATGCTGAATCGAATGGTACTAAGCAGTTTCTTTTAAATCCGGTAGTTCGTGAGATACTTCACACTTTCCTAATTTGGCGATGTCTCCGGCGCAAAAACCTGAAAATTTCAGTCCTTATCTATATATATAAAAGAAAGTCTGAAATTTGTATTAATCACAGCACAAAAAAATCTACCGAACTAAAAATCTTGAAAATTGGGGTAAAAATACTTCTAATAGCATCGAGTGCCGCTAAGAAGGGATTTTAGAAAATTCCACTTCTAAGGGGGGTAAAAAAAGCAACGAACTTTAAAAAAATTTCTTAAAAATCGGCTTTAATACTTATTTTTCAACTGATAACATATTTAAGTGTATTCTTTCATGCTGAATCGAATGGTACTAAGCAATTTCTTTTAAATCCAGTAGTTCGTGAGGTACTTCACACTTTCCTTAATTTGGCGATGTCTTCGACGAAAAAACCAGAAATTATTAATACCTTATCAACCTTATCTATATATATAAAAACTAACCTTATCTTTATATATAAAAATCTTCTGTGCGTGTGTATGTAATTGAACTCCTCCTAAACAACTGGACCGATTTTGATGAAATTTTGTGTGTGCGTTCCAGTAGATTCGAGAATGGTTTAGATTCACATTTCGTCGAAATTGATTGAGTACTTTTTTAGTAAGTAGGTAAAAACTAATAGTTAGTGATTTTTCGCTAATTAAAAGTGCTATATATATTAAAGAAAGTCAGGATTTCGTATTAATCATAGCACAAAAAAATCTACCATACCAAAAATCTTGAAAATTGGGGTCAAAATATTTCTTATAACATCGAGTGCCGCTAAAAATGGATTTTCGAAAATTTCACCCCTAAGATGAGTAGAAAAAAGAACGAACTTTTAAAAAATTCCTTTAAAATCGGCTTTTGTAGTTATTTTTCAATTGATAACATACTTTAGTGTATTTTGTCATGCTGAATCGAACGGTACTAAGAAAATTCGTTTAAGTCCAGTAGTTCGTGAGATAATTCACATTTTCCTAATTTGGGGATGTCTTCGGCGCAAAAACCTCAAATTTTCAATGCTTATCTTTATATATAAAAATCGGCTTTTGTTGTTATTTTTCAACTGATATCATATTTTAGTGCATGTTTTCATTCTGAATCGAATGGTACTAAACAAATTCGTTTAAGTCCAGTAGTTTGTGAGATAATTCACATTTTCCTAATTTGGCGATGTGTTCGGCGCAAAAACCTCAAATTTTCAATGCTTATCTTTATATATAAAAATCGGCTTTTGTTGTTATTTTTCAACTGATAACATATTTTAGTGCATTTTTTCATTCTGAATCGAATGGTACTAAGCAAATTTGTTTAAATCCAGTAGTTCGTTAGATAATTCACATTTTCCTAATTTGGCGATGTCTTCGGCGCAAAAACCTGAAATTTTCTATGCTTATCTGTATATATAAAAATCTTCTGTGCGTGTGTATGTCACTGAACTCCTCCTAAACGACTGGACCGATTTTAATGAAATTTTGTGTGTGTGTTCCAGTGGATTTGAGAATGGTTTAGATTCACATTTCATCGAATTTGATTCAGTACTTTTTTGTAATTAGGCAAAAAGTAATAGTTAGTGATTTTGTGCTATACAATAATATTTCCTGTATTATAATTTTGATTAACCGAATTCAGACAATCGTTAACTTTTAACTAAAAAGAGAAAAATAAACTTTTCTATCAAAAATTGAACCGACTTCAAAAAATATTGAAGAGAGAAAAATAATTTCGTTACATAATTGTAATAAGAAATTAATCTGCGTATTACCATATTTACGTATATTTATTTGATTTCCTGGAGTCGGTGCCAAGAAGGCCAACGTCGGTCGGTGACAGGACAACGTCTGTCGGGTCCGCTAGTCTATATATATAAAAGAAAGTCTGGATTTCATATTAATCACAGCACAAAAAAATCTACCGAACCAAAAATCTTGAAAATTGTGGTAAAAATACTTCTTATGACATCGAGTGCCGCTAAAAAGGGATTTTCGAAAATTCCACCCCTAAGGAGGGTAAAAAAAAGAACAAACTTAAAAA
The DNA here is from genome assembly GCA_964019185.1 of Maratus speculifer. Taxonomy (NCBI): domain Eukaryota; kingdom Metazoa; phylum Arthropoda; class Arachnida; order Araneae; family Salticidae; genus Maratus; species Maratus speculifer. The sequence goes on from OZ025300.1 coordinate 230,036,246, forward strand.
AATTCCTTTAAAATCGGCTTTTGTAGATATTTTTCAACAGATAACATATTTAAGTGTATTTTTTCATGCTGAATCGAAAGGTACCAAGCAATTTCTTTTAAATCCAGTAGTTCGTGAGATACTTCACATTTTTATAAATTGACTATGTCTTTAGATGACTGAATCTTCAACGATTATAGACAGTCTAAAATATGACATAAAACTGAAAATTAATATGATTTTAAAATTTCGTTTGATTCAAAGTTTCTTTAGAAAAACTGACCAGCGTAGCGGGCGAAGGCTGCTAGTTACATATATGTATATTAAGGTACTACTTAGCCCGTTGACAAATTACTCCAAACTATGCAAATTACCAAACTCATAGCCAAATTATAAATATTGACATAATTTTCATTTTAAATAATGCACACAAAACAAGTTGGAAACTGCAAGTGAAGCGTAGCAAATGAGGTGCGTTCGTATGATAACGAAGTTTTAAAAACATTCAGATCTCCTTTATAGTAGACAGTACTTCGGAAACAGTATAGTGGGCGAAATCTTTTTTTGTGTTCCTGTAAATATACAGGAAGTAACTTTTATTACACCTTAGTAACACATATCATATTCATTAAATGTGAAATAGTTTAATATGATTAAAACACGCCCCAAACAATGTTTCCCCGTATAGCATTATGTAGTGGAATACTTTTGTGTGGCCCTGTAATTTAATAATAAATATTCTTTGCATCACAGATTGTACAGAATGTATATTTCAGTATATATATGTATACTTCATAGGTTCATGTCAATTCTATTATATTCGAAAGAGTTTAACAGCATTAAAATGCACTTGAAACTATTTTTTCCTATTAACCGTCATGTAATGGAATACTTTTGATTGTCCCTGTAATTGATCTATGTATCCGATTTTCATAAAATTTGAAATGACACGACAAAATTATCTAAAAATTATATATTTGAAATTTCAAACGATTAAAATTTATTTGAAACTTTTTCCCCATTGACCGTAATGTAACAGAATACTTTTGATTATCCCTGTAATTGATCTATGCATCCGATTTTCATAAACTTTGAAATGACTCGACAAAATTATGCAATAAATATATTTTTTTAATTTCAAAAGATTCGGTTTGGTAGTTTTTGCGTTGTTATATGCGGACAGACAGACGGGCAGACGGACGGACTGAACGACAACTGTAGGTGCTACGTATTTACATAATTACGAATGCAAATAAAAACGAATAATTAGTAGAATATTAATAAAACATACAAATAAAAAGTCGAAATAAAAATCCCTTAATGGCGTTTTAAACACATACATCGTATTTAATGTCATTGGATGCGATATTCACAATCATCCATTATCGGCATTTAATCTTATAGTTTGGCGATGGTTTTTTGGTGGACGGGATAACCAAGTAGTACATATATCAACTATTTCTATTATTTTAAAAAGTAAATAATAATGAATAAATGTGGTTACTAATTGATTATCATGTCGACCAAAAAAATATCGCCAGATTATAAAATTAAATGCCAATAACGGATTATCATATATGTTGCATTCAGTTTACATTAAATAGGTTACCCATGTGTGTTATGTTATAATGTGATTTTGAATTCGACTTTTTATTTGTACTTTTGTTGATGTTTTACTAATTTATTTCTTCTTTCGTTAATTAAAATAAAAATTATGCCAGTATGCATAACTTGGTGATTAAATGGATGATTTGTACAATTTGGTGAAATTGGTCGACGGGATAATCAAGTGGTACTGAAAAGTTTAAGTAATAACTATAGAATGAAATAATTCTTAAAATTTAACAATATTAAATAAAGGTAAATAAAAAGTTATTTTTAATAGATAACAATAGCCCGGCTATCATATCAGTTAGGTACCCTGATGCGTATATTTGACATCACATCGTTATTTAAAATCAATTGAATGGTATTTAAGATATGGACAGAATGTGAAGTTTTTGATTTACTAATTTAAAAAGCTTACATTTAGTTCCTGAATAGAAATTTTGGTTCTCCTAGGTAGTTTTTTCCGATGTGTTTGTGTTTTTCCCATTTTTTCCCTGTAATAAAATTCAAAATGTTAGGTACCGTACTCGAGAAAATCATTCCATTGTCATGTAAAATGCATGCTATTTGAAAAAATAATCATGGAGTCGAACAAATAAAAAAAAAAGAAAATGTCAGTGCGTTTACAACTTTATTATTTAAAGAACTGAAATTGAAAGCTTCGCAATAAAAACAAATAACCATGTTTTTCACGTGATTTGTTTAATTTCAATAAATTATGATACATACATTACAATTTTTATAATTTAGTGGCAATGAATAATAAAAAATGCAATGCATTTACATTCTGTACACCGAGAAATCTGAATTAGATCACTTGTTTTTAATTGATGTAAATTAATTATTTAAAAAAAAAAAAAATTGTAATTTAAGAAATTACCCCAACCATTTGAAAAATGTTTCACTCGATACATTCATCTATCATTTTAAGCTAAATACCAGTTGTTTTATTGTGTATTATCCGTGCCACTGCTACAAATGACTTTATACATGCTGCAATTTGAAGGTACGGTTCGTTTAAGTTATATCACTCTATTGTCGCCAAGCATAAAAGTTGGCGACGAAAGAAACATTTCAAACTATTTAACATTGTTGGTGCAAAAGTAATCATTATTAAAATACAGCTTTGGCATATACTGTTATACTTGTAAGACTTTGGCATATATTGTTTGATTTTACAGAGCAGAATTTTGGTGATGGAGGTTTTAAACCAAAATCGATCGCAGCACATGCATCTGTGAATGGGTCCATCAGACATCGAATCAAAAAAGTTTTTTCCCAGTTTTTCCCAAGCCGATTGCTTTTTAGTTTTCTTTTTAGGTGGTGGAAAATCAAGAGTAATAGCTATAACATTTTCCGGCTTGTTAGAATCACTATTGGCACTCAAATTTTCCTGGTTAGAACCGACCGATAGTAAAACGCCATGGCTAGTGGATTGGTCGCCCTGGCGACATGATGTTTTACAATTAATCGGTTCGGCATTAAATTGCTTCCTTTTTCGTGATCGCCTTTCAACACGTAATTGGTTTTCAGCGGCTCAATAATCTTTTGATTTTATCATTTTCTGCATTGAAAGACGTTTTTGCGCCAAACCAAATACAGTATTACTCAGTTATCCCGTCGACCAATTTCGCCAAATGATACGAATCGCCAAACTAATAAGCAACTTATACATGTTGACTAAATTTTTATTTTAAATAGCAAAAGAAGAAATAAAAATCACTTTATGATTGTTTAAGTACGCGTATTGTGTTTAATATCATTGAATGCGATATTCACGTTCATTCATTTCTTTGGCTTCGGCTTTTTCCGTATCTGTTAATTTCCGTCTACCCATTTTTAAATTTGTTAGTTTTCTCCTTTATTACAATGATTTTAACCATTTTAATTTACTATTCAAATAAAAATTCTTCTAAAAGTAAAGAATTTAATTTAAATTCAAATAAAAATTCTTCTAAAAATAAAGAATTTAATTTAAATTCAAAAGTGGTAACATCATTCAAAAGTGGTAACATCATTCAAAAGTGGTAACATCATCGGGTCCATTCTCCCGAAAACAACAACCATTTTTCAAATGGTTAAAAAAACTACAATCGCAACAGCAAAAAGTAATATTCAACTGGAGGTTTAAGACAAAAATTCGATTTTCTCAGGTACCGTCAAAAATACAAAGATGAAAAAAAAACTGTTCTAAGTTTTATCAAGACGATAAAAATAAGCCAAAAACGAAGTTAATCCATCCATAAGATCGCTAGCTATCGCTTGTTGAACTTTTCGTCTTAATTTTTTCGTTAAAAGTTAAATAAAAAACTACAGTAAACTACAATAATGTTTTTAATGCTATCATTTTATTCGTCTCGTCGAGTTCTATTGTTTAAAAAAAATCACTGTCGTACGTCAACTGGTTCGCCAGAAATTTCAAAAAGACGTTCGCACTTTCTATTTCTTAAACATATTATACCAAACGCTACCGCGTTTGCTAAATTATTCTAATGCAGTTTCTTTATCGTTAAGTCATTTTTTTTTCAATAACACAGATAGAACCTTATTATTCAGAGGTGACGAATTGTTAGGGTATCGAAAAAAAGTTTAAGCTATCGAAAGGTACAATGATGGCTGGCATCTCCCAGGCTCTTTATTGAACACCTTTGCATTGATTTGTTTGCTTATGGATCTTTAGTAAGAAAAAAATGTGTTCAGAGTAAGTAGTCTATTTGTCTTGGAAATTTCTCTTGTATTTTGAAGAATTATCGACTTTAGGATGGATATTCCTAGGTAGGGATTTTTTGGCAATTTTACACAGCGTCTCCTCAAGACTTTACAAGGGGACAATATCTAACATTCAAACAATCTTAATTTCTGCAGAGCTCTCTAAATGCCACTTAGAGGAGATTAAGATAGAGGCAATCCTGTAATTTTAGAGAAATCGATTAAAAAAAAAAGAAAAAGAAAAGAAAAGAAACTGTAAACTAAGAGCCTTTAGGATTTTAAGTAAGATTTGGAGATAATGAATTGAAATGACATGTTTTAACCCTTTGCGGGGCAGGGCAAATTCATTGCTTAAGTATTGAAATTAATGACTGACACCGGAATTTGAAAACAATTTTATTTGTAAATAAGAAAACCCTATACTTACGCATTCAATAAACCGTGATTTTCTTTAACAAAATTCCGGCGCGAATGTGGCTTTTGGAAATTAAAATTAAGTGGTATATCTATGAAACCACCGCCCCTCATGTGGTGAAGTTATCATCGGCCCGGGTGATTCACCAAAGGAATAGATTGCACACAAAAAAAACTCCGAACGTGAAACTTATAAATTTAAGCACAGCATTTATTACTGAGAGAGATGAGACAGGTAAGTCCCCCGCATAGGGGGGAAGGAGGAATTATCCGAGCTCGAGTCGATTACATGTTCACAGCTCGATGGTTAGCAGTAAAGTGACGACATACCGTCATATCGCTTATCGCCAATAAGGTGTAATAAGTTTTTCATACAAAGACTTTGGCGATAGAAAATTGGTAGACCACGCTTTCAGAATACGCTAACGATTTTGCGGTTGGCTACCCAGACATTTTCTCACACCCGCGAATATCTTTTAGGGTTATAGAAATACTTTAAGCCTGGGAAGTAGACAAGAGATAAGCAAGCCGTTACATACATTGGACTTTTGCTGACCAAAATTATGTTATGCAGATGGGCAATTGAACAGATAACAAGGCGCAGTCAGCAGAAACAAAAATTAAAAGTATTTCTAACTCTAGGCATTAATTGTGAGATTGAAAACAGGGTGGTGAACAGCAGATGCTAGAAGAATGTAACGGATAAAAGATTATGCTGAACCAAGCCCAGAATTTTCTTTATTTTGTTAATAAGTGCGGTATCTGTCGGACAGATGTTTTTCGAAGACACAACAGAGATTCGTGAGAAAGGAAATTCTATTATTGTTTTCTACAGAGAGCCCCAAAAGATAAAAAGTTTTAACTTCTAATAGTGGGAGTATGAAAGCTAAAAATTAACTATTAAATGTTGAATTAATTTAAACTAATGGGTTTATTAGTGAGAAGGGAAGTTAAAACAAATCTAAGAATTTATTAAGGGGAAATAATTATTGCATTTATGAAAGGGAAAAGATATGTAGCGATAATCTTCGCTACACCTCAAGGGGATAAACAGCTGTAATAGAAATGCTGCTTACTTTATCAAGACATTATAAACATTTAATGTGCCCACTTTTTGCTGCCCGGCAAACTTCTATGAGATAACCAAACTTGTTCCACACATGAGAAAGCGTATCAGCTGTTACTGAGTACACGGCTTTCAAAGTGTCTTTAAAAAAAACTCTGAAACTTCTTTTTTCATTGGTATAAAGATTGTTCGTTTTGTATTTATACTTTAATAAGTACAATTTTTTGAAAATGGGTCATTTAGAATAACCTATATTATTACAGTGTTGTGATGAACTACATCTTCACATGTTTAAGTGCGTTACACAGGCATTTGAGGGACCTTCCAATTTGGCTGATGATGTTACTTTCATATAGTCTAAATTTCGCCAGAACTACGAAAAATTAGACACATCTGTTGAGTAAGTTACCGGTTAAACTTTGCATTGTCCAATAACATGCTGCTTCCTATAATCCGAAACTGTCTTGAATCTGTTTATGAAGTCATGCCTTCCAAACTGAAATAAACATCCTAAGGCTAACATTTAGACAGACAACATGTGAAAGCACCCAAATTGCATTCGCTGAAGGATATTACTGATAAGGTGATCACCCTCACGGCTGAGAAGTCACAAAGATTGTTTTTGGAGCATTTGTAAACTTATTGTGCCAAGAGTACTGCATTTATAATTATTCCAATTCTAATCGCAGATGTAAATATAAGTATAATTAAGTATATATAAGTATAATAAATATAAGTATAATAATGGATTATAAGTATATGTAATTTCTGATTACATATATCTGTAACAATTATTTTCTCTTTTGAAAAACAACATGTAAAAACAATGTACAATTTTATCTATGGGTTAAACCTTTTTAAAATACCGCTGTTGTAATGCGAGATACTTGGACGCTAATAATAATCCTGTACTTTAAATTTATTCAAATTATTTATTTGAATTTCAATATTTTTTAATGTTCTCTTAGGATATATGAGACTTCTCTCAATCACTGTCAATGTTTTTTGTTTGTTTGTTTGTTTGTTTTTTCCCTTGCAGCTTTTCCCTAAAAATACTTCCGATTTCCCCGAACCGTTTTTGGAACTCCAAGTGCTATTAAAAAACAAAATTGTAACAAAAATTTTAAAAACATTTAATAGCAATTTTTGACATGGACATTGGACATCAAGTATCCCATTCAGAAACATACCCTAGTTTAAGCCTTGTATATATTTTTTTATTTACGCTTTAAATTAAGTAAATTACTGCTGTCAGATCAGAAAAAAATTCAAGATTAAGCCCCGTCAGTAGGAAACGCCGTAGCAGGTAGGAAACGCAGAGTAAGCCCCGTCAGGCTACGGGCCTGACGTCCTATGTGCGCAGATAACTATCATCTGCGTGTCTCTTGCGCATATTTTTCGGAATTTTCACTCAATCATAATACAAGAATTTTGTCTGCCAAATTTATTGAAAAATATCTTTGTTACAGTTTCTTTTGATAAAATTATGTACACTTAAGACAAAAAAATAGTCACAATATCATTTTAATTTCGGGAGAAAAAATACTAATGCTACAAGAATGTATTATCTCCTGCCCTGAAATTAAGATGGTAATGCGATTTCTTTTTTGAATATACATATTTTTACTTAAAAAAGCTGCAACAAAACATTTTGTTACAATATATCTGGTAATCAAGATTCATCTTTTATGAGAGAATAACTTTAAATTTATGATTGAATTTTTAATAGAAATGCTCTAAATAGCTTTGTTTGTTTAAAAGAAAAAAAATTGATTTTAGGAATATTATTGTTTAAAATCGCAAAATGTTTAAACAAATACAGTCGACTCTCGTTAATTCGAAATCGGATAATTCGAATCTTCGCTTAATTCGAACTAAACTTGAAGTCCCAAAATTTTCAATGCCAGAATAGCGTTAAAAATTTCTATTAATTCGAACTCATTTTCTCTTGATTTCGTTTAATTCGAACTGCCGAGAATTCCGATTTTTCATCTTCTTTTCTTTCTCACGGATTTCAGATCATTTGAATAACTTTCTTTGATTTTTGTGAAAATTGTTCCGAACGAGTGTACATGTAATCCAATGCATCTGATACCCACTTTCTTAGTGCCCGGTCTTTCCATTACTGACGCTTTAAATTTTTCTTCCATTGTGCTTATTTCTAATCTTTTAATTAGTTTATGCATTTATACATTCTAATTTAATATTAAGCCTATTATAATGATAACAGACGAAATAAATTTAAAAAACACCATAGCATTCTTTCCTTTGTAATAGTTACCATATTAAGTATGTTTTCATTTCATATTTTCCATAATTCGAACTTCGTATAATTCGAACATTTCTTGTGGTCCCTACGAATTCGAGTTAACGAGAGCCGACTGTAAATGAAAAATACGTTTTTGTTTAATATAACAACATTTAATGCATACATTTAAAACTAAAGTTATTCCGTATATATAATGAAATGAGTTTTAAATTAAAAGAATTAAATGTTTGTAAGTTAAATAACATAAGTGCAGTACGACCAAAAAAATATTGGAATCTTATTGTCAGCGCTCAGTAAATGAAAAAAAGAAAGGGGGGTCTAAAATTGAATATTTTATTTATTATTAAATTCTATACATATCCCAAACGTTGATAAACATTGTATTCTTATAGGGAATACAACCGTGTATATTATTTTGTATAACTTAGCTCATCAAGAATTTAGTAAAATATGAGACTGCTACAAAATTCTGTTTTTACATATTAACTACTCACTAATTTTTATGAGACATTTTTCATTACATTAAAAAAATATAATTAAGATCGAACATATTTGAATCAGCGACATTTGTATTACATAATTAAATAATATTTCATCTTACAAGGAAGGTCTCCATTGGGGGCATACTCAGAATTTTTTGAAAAAAATACGAATTAAACTACTCATGTAGGTAATAAAGGATCAGTGAAAATTAGCGGCGGAATTACATTATTAGATATGTAAAAAAATAAAATAGTTTGGAATAATTGGCGTGAAAAGCTGAAAGCGACGCGGGATTTGGCGTACAGTGCATTTCCTCGCCAAAAGCCAGACGATTTTAACGAATCTGAAAATTGATTTCAATTGACTTCACTGTTAAAAATCTGCAGCATTTACTGCAACGTCACTCCACTACTTTTAAAGAATATCTCTCTTCTGACCAATGAGAATGCTCCATAGCACCGTGAATTGGCCGTGTCATACACTGTTAAAAATCTGCTGCATTTTGTTGCAACGCACTCCTCCGCTTGTATATAATATCTCTATTCCAACCAATGAGAAAGCTCCATTTCACGGCCAAGTAACCGTTTTCTATACAAGCAAGGGAGTGCGTTGCAACAAAATGCAGCAGATTTTTAACAGTGTATTTTTCAATTTGGAACAATTTTAATCAATTTAAATTGTGTTTTAAATGATAAAATATATTAATTTCATTTTGTTTAAGTACGTATAAACGTATGTGACAAAATTACACTTAAAGTAAAGTAAAAATGCAAAACTAAAATTACTTAAACTAAACTTATTTAAATAAATTGAACATAGAAAGTTTTTTCTTTAAAAAGTATTCGAAGCGTAAAAGCGTATTTTTCAAAATTTCGTTTTTTCGCCAACCGGAGATAAATCGCCAAACAAACGAAATTTTTATTATTTTTTTACGGACGTTATAAGGAGATTCCGCCGAAATGTTTTTTATAAACATGTATAACTATATGAGAAGAACATTCTGTAATTTTTTCAGATTTTTCTGAGTATGCCCGTATGGAGACCTTCCTTGTTAGTATATTTTATGTTAATATTTAATCGTACTACACTTATTTATATACAACATTTCAAATCTAAACTTTATTCTACGTAACTTTTTAAAATAATATTTTTATAGCAACAAAATTATTTCGTTGTCATTCACACATAAGAAATTGCAATCTACTTAATAATCCGCCCCTTCTGCTAGGTAGCGTATGACCTTTATTGGTGTAACCTGCCATTAATTTTGCGGACACCTTTCCCACTTATCTTAGGACCAGGGGTGCAAAAATCTAGGCGCCAGCAGGCAGTTTCTCACCACAAAATTTATTTCGTTTTTTTTTTCGTCTAGTATTTCGTGTAAAATTACTGCTAGAATGCTATTAAATTTTGAGCGAAAAAAACTTTAAAATTTCATTGGTGAGAGACTACCCTCTGGCGCCTAGATTTTTGCACCCCTGCTTAGGACGCTTACTCATGCAGCTTTTGTAACCAGTCTTCGGAAAAGCCTAGCCCAGAGTTGGCGAACCTTTTTGTTGACGAGTGCCGAAATTGATCAACAAAATATTTTACGTGACCATGACGTGCCACTAAACAACAAATTTAGTAGAAGGAAAAGTAACGGTTTAAAATTACTTAAAATTTTTAATTAATATTTTAAAGTATGAGGAAATTATGGCATTCAGGAAATATGAGGCATTGTGTTATTATAATTATGGAAACAAATATATTTTAGAAAAAAAAAATTAATGCGATGTAATTTAATTTTTGTTATCACATCTTATTGTCAGATTAATTTTTCTGAACCGGATTTATCTGACAAGAGCTTTCAGTTTGTCTTTTGATGTTATTCTTTGTTAAAAACAGTGACTAGAAAGCATAGATAGGTAGAAAAGCTATTTAAAATGGCAAAGGCCAGTTCCTTTGAATAGCTCTGAATAAATCCCAAGTTATCATGAGTTTAGGAGTGCCTAATAATCAATTATTAGGGATAGCTTTATGACATATTGTCTTTGTTGGTAAAATTTTTGAGACCATTATTAATTAGATTGGGATGTAATATGCCACAATTAAAAAATTTCGATTTCAATTTAATCGAATTTAGAAAAGATCATTCACGATTTTGTGTAATCACACTTTATTTTGATTTATAGCCACAGCGATGCCGTGCTGAGGAAAAATTATTCTTTCACGTGCTACAGGTTCGCCGTCTTTGGACTAGCCGCTACCGTTTACGGTTACGGTCGTTTATGAATTCCTGTTTTAAAGTACACTACAGCAGTGGAAGCTGCCGCAGAACTAGAACTTCTAAATTATTCACACAATTATACACAATACGCTTTATAAAATAATTTAAAAGTTTTTTATAATATTTCTGGCATGAGATATTATTTTCTTCATTAATAGGTATTTGTACTATATTAATTTACATTTTAAACTTTCATTCTTGATAATACAAGGTGGCCAGAAATAAAACACCCCTACTCTGACCTCCATGGATATCGAACTACTCAGTGTAAAGGCTCAAAATTTTGTACACATACTATTCAAAATATGGGGAAACGGATTTCACGAAAAAAAAATTAGTTCCTGAAATCACCGATAGGTGGCGCTGCACAACTGGAACTATGATCAAAAGACACAAATAATAATAAAAATTAAAATGTTTATGCGGAATGGAATGCTTCCATGCTTCCTTTTTAATTTTTCTGCCCCTTATGGAAAATAAAAATAGTAAAGAAGCTAGAACTCCCGTTGTAACTGCAATTTCATACTGTAACCAGAAAAATTTGCGTAAAGCATGGTTAGAAGCCATGTTCTGGGTATAAAAGAAGTTAAAAGGTGGGGAATGTCATTCTTATTAGTGATGGCTGTCACGCTGCCAGAACGCGCTTTGCTTGTGAAGTTGTTTTACGAGAATAAAGGAAATGCTCCAGCAGCACTTCGAGAGTTTCGCCGACTTAAGGATTTGCGTAAGGGACCATTGCTTCCACAAGCTCTCAGGAGAATGATCGCTCGATTCGAGGAAACTGGACATCTTGGAGTTCAGCCTGGTCGAGGACGCAAACCGGTTCGTTCAGATGTCGTTGAAGATGTTGCCACCGGTATTGTTGAACAGTCAATGGATAATGTTTTAGGCTGCAGTAGTGCACGTGCAGTGTCACGACACTTGGGTGTTCCCTATAGCACAGTGTGGAACATACTCAGAAAAATGGTGCATTGTTTCCCGTACAAAATCCGCCCTAATCAACAATTGCTGGCCACAGACAGGGAGATGCGACTGACCTTTGCATTGACATTTCTTGCTAGAGTTGAAGTGGATGCATCGTGGCCGTGGCAGATTCTGTGGAGCGATGAGGCCCATTTCCACCTCAGTGGAACAGTGAACACCCATAACTGTCGCATATGGGACACGACAAACCCCCGTACCTTCCAAGAGATTCCACTCCACTCACCGAAAGTTACAGTCTGGTGTGGATTCACAGCCACATTCATCCTTGGACCGTTCTTTTTCGAAGAGGTTACTCCCAATGGCCTTCAGACATGTACCGTGACGGCCAACAGGTACAAAAGGATGCTCGAAACATTTGTTGTACCCCATTTGCAGCAGCGCCAATGCCTTGACACCATTACTTTTATGCAAGATGGAGCACCTCCACACATTGGACTCCCTGTGCAACAGTTTCTTCGCCAACATTTCACCAATGACAGAATAATCAGTCGCGCGTTTCCGACAACTTGGCCATCTCGTTCACCGGATCTTAATCCGTGTGATTTTTGGCTTTGGGGACACTTAAAAAACCTTGTTTATCGAGAACGTCTGGTAACCTTGGCAGATTTGAAAGAGAGTATCAGTCTGCATGTGAGAAGCATCTCAGATGACCAGTTACGATCCGCAGTTGAACAAGCTGTCCACAGACTTCACATTTTACATCTTCAGGAAGGGAACCATATTGAGCAGCATTCCCTGCATCGATAACGTCCTTGTTTCATGTATGCTTGGTACTTTCAAATAAAATGTGTTTAAAACGTGTTTTTGTGTCTTTTCAGCATACGTCCAGTGGTACAGCGCCACCTATCGGTGATTTCTGGAACTAAATTTTTTTTTCGTGAAATCCGTTTCCCCATTTTTTGAATAGTATGTCCACAAATTTTCAAGCCTTTACACTGAGTAGTTCGATATCCAGGGAGGTCAGAGTAGGGGTGTTTTATTTCTGGCCACCCGGTATTTTTCTTTCTCATGTAAGAGATTTCCTTCATTAATTATAAAATTTCTTCCAAACCTTTGCCATAATGAACAACAGACCTTTATGAAGAAATAGTCATTCATTGGGATTTAATATAATTTCCTATACATATTACAGAATTTATTATAATAACAGCTTCAAAAACTAATCTAGCTTTACAATTTATTGGCTATAAGTTTGAATATAAATGTTTTCAATTACTTTTCATACTCTCTCCTATTTATTTGTTCAGATGAATGTACAGTAGATTACCCCATTTAAAATATAATTTTTGTCGCCAGGACTTATTACTCCAGCGCTTTCCTACTTTTCTTCGTTCGCATATCTATTTTTTAGGGTTTTCATTTCTGAGTACCCACATTTCTCAAAAACACGCCCCTCTCCCCCCCCCCCCCGCTCACAGAATTAGATACAGTCATTCAAGGTAACCACAGACTTCTCATATAAGTAGACGACACATTCCATTGTTCTTTCGGCCCGATTTTGAATCCAACAACTTTCGCTTTCATCGCCAAAAGGGTGCCGTTGTTTGGAAGTGATGCTTTCATTGGCACAGGCCCGGACTGGCTCCTTTGGGGGGGGGCCTTCGGCTAGAGACTGAAAAGGGGCCCCTTACGGGAAATTTAGCGGAAACAGAATATTATATTTTATTTTTAAATTTAGACTTGGATGGGGAAAAAATCACGTTTAGGCTATTTTGTCATTTGGAAAATAGTTGAGTAAAATGTAACTTTTTGTAATGTTGTTAACTTACTTTCACAATATATATTTATATTATTTTTATACACCATACCTTAACTAATTCCATGCTAGAAAAAAAAAAAAAAAAAAAAAAAGAATTTTTCATTTAAGTGATTATTACTTAAAAATGAGCGTGAGGTATATTTTTAGTTTTCGGTAATCAAATGACTGTATCGAAGTCATAATAATTGTCTGAGCGAAGCGAAGTCTTTATACTCAGAGATACGTAACGACATTAAAATTCAAAAAAATTCTTTCGTCAAGCAAATCTCAAAAAGTACTTGTCGGATTTTGATTCTGTTTGTACCAATAGGTACCTATGAAGGTAATCTGGTGAATGCACCTACTTTTAAAAATTAATTCCAAATAGTTTAAAAGTTATATTAAAAAAACTGATAAAAAAGCACAATTTATGTGCATACGTCACAGAAATTTGGTGAGCGTGATTTTCACCGGCTGGACATTTTCGTAGATAACCGAATCAGTACATGGAGTAAATAGTAATCATTTTCGCACTCAGAAATATTGAATGCAATAAAACATTTTAAAATTTAATCATGCAGGAAAATAAAACTATTATTTTTTTATATTAAAAATGTCATAAAAACTTTGATTTTGAGATTTTGTGATAATCTCTTAACAGCACTTTTTGATCGCTAAAAGAATGTTTTACATATTTCGCGTGTGAAAATTAGAAACAATTACGTTTTTAAATAAAAAGTTTCTTTTATGACATCATTTTCCCTTTATACTCCTCTTTATTTTCATTGCATGTTTTCTTTTAACTTATATTTTGTTTGTGTATGGAAGTCAATTCTGGTCACTAATTTTTCGGCACGGATATACCACAAGCGCATCAGATTTGGCGCATTTTTTTTCAAAGCCCATTTGGCGAAAACTCCCTTTTCAAATAACGCTTACATACACATTTTTAAATTATTTTCTATTTTCAAAAAGAACTTACAGTAAATAAAATAATAATAATAATTAATAACTATAAAAAGAAATATTTTATATAATTAAAAGAAGGGAGTGAAAGTAAATAAACATTTTATGAGTAAATAAACAAATAATAAATAAATAAAGCCGGGTTACCATCTCAGGTAAAATAATGCCATTTTGACGCCAATTATGTACCCTGGTGCATATGTGACATATTTTCCCATTTTTCATCCGTTTCCTGTTGGCATACAACTTTGAAATATGGAGTATGTATGCATACCTGGGAGCAATACTGGAATTAGACATTGATTTTTTTTTTTTTTTAATTCGATCCAAAAAGGGGCAACGGGGCTATTTTTAAAGTTTTATACAATTTATACTGCATAAAGGAGCCACTTACCTATTTCTATATACCAGAAGAAGTAAGTGGTATGTAAAAACAATTGTAGTATACATAAATAAAATACTTGAGATATTATACTAGAGATATAAGCACCGGGTTTGGCGAAATTTTTTATGCCAATTAGGCGAAAACATCGTTTTGATTACCACATGCATATAGCATTCTATAACACGTTATTTATTTATTTCAAAATGAAACAAGTAAGAAAAATCATGCGTTAAGCATAGATTATGAAGCACTTTCCAACACTTAATGAAATCTTTAACAAAACTTTGTTATTTAAGGAAATAATAGTGTATAGCCAAATATACCCAAATATGTATTCCAGTACATTAGAACAGCCCTGTATTTCATATGTTAGTATATACATTAGCTTAGCAAGAAAATACCCAGTAGCTTGAAATTTCTTTTTCAGCAATTCATACTATTAGATGGAAACATACTTGACTACTTTTGTTCAGCCCTGTAGTTTACATTGTGCCTTTATTACACGTCAGCATTAGGCTAAAATTTATTGTAAACTGAAACACTTTTAAAACAACTGAAATCACATTCTCATAAATCATCATTCATAGGCGTCCATGTACCGAATTCTTTGCGTGGCCCTGTATATCCCTTTACCTATATTCTGCAAACATTTCTCAGTAAATTGAATGCAGCTCAGCGTAAAAATTCATAGCTTATTTAAGAACCACGTTTAAATAATTTACGCTTATATCCTGAATAAAATTTCATATAATTATTAAGGTGAGCTCTTTTGGGTAGCCCTGTATATCAACTATAACATTTATACACACCATATAATGTGCATATATTTAGCGAAATATAAACGCGAATATCATAATTAAAATGAATTTCATCCCTCCATCAGCCATATACGGTAGACATATACCATAGACATATACGGTACTTCGGAAAGAATATACTATTTGAAATCTTTTGTATGGCCCTGTAAATGCTATGTACTTCATATTATGAAAGACAGTAGCGTATAATTTATACTAAGCTTCAGTGACATATATCAATTTTATTATACATGAAAAAGCTTAATATATTTAAAATATGTCACACATAATTCCCCCTTTTACCATTATCTAATGGAATTCTTTTGTGTGACCCTGTAAATGAATAATAGCTACATTTTCACCTTATATTTTATAGGATGCATATTTTAATATGTTTGGCAGGTTATAACATCTTTAAAATTCCTTTGAAATGATTTTTCCCCATAGGCTGTAATGTAATAGGAAACTTTTGATTCGCCCTGTAGATAAACTAATCATGGTAGAAACTTCATTTTCGATAGGACTTGTGCTAGGGTAAACGTCAACAACGTCCTAAAATTTCATGGCAATCCGAGTATATTAACGATTTTTCCCCATGGGCCGTAATGTAATGGAAAACTTTTGATTCGCCCTGTAGATAAACTAATCATAATAGAAACTTCATTTTCAATAGGGTTCGTGCTAGGGTAAACGTCAATAACGTCCTAAAATTTCATGACAATCCGAGTATATTAACGATTTTTCCCCATAGGCCGTAATGTAATGGGAAACTTTTGATTCGCCCTGTAGATAAACTAATCATGGTAGATACTTCATTTTCAGTAGGGTTCGTGCTAGGGTAAGCCTCAATAGCTTCCTAAAATTTCATGGCAATCTGAGTATATTAACGATTTTTCCCCATAGGCCGTAATGTAATGGGAAACTTTTGATTCGCCCTGTAGATAAACTAATCATGGTAGATACTTCATTTTCAATAGGGTTCGTGCTAGGGTAAACCTCAATAACGTATAAAAATTTCATAGAAATCCGAGTATATTTACGGGAGTTAGAGCGCGGACAGACGGACAGACGGACAGACGGCCAGACGGACAGACGGCCATCCGGCCAGACGGACAGACGGACAGACGGCCAGACAAACCGAATGCATAAGCACTTTTCAACTTTGTTGGAAAGTGCTAAAAAAAGGAATAAACGAAATATTTTCTGTTATTAAAAAAGATATAACAATCAATAAATGATAATATTTTTAGAACAAACAATTTATTATAACATTTATATGATAACCAGCATGCTAGGCAACTAAACGCCATTTCAGCACCAATTAGGTTCCTCGCTGTATATAGGGCATATATGTGCCATATTTATTTGTAAAACTGAGCATGAACGTTTACCAGGGGTGTTTTCATAGGCGCTTATATCTTTTTGCAACATAGCGCACCTTTCGAAGCCAAAACTTTACAAAAGAAAAAATAATCAATATTTGCAGCATTTTTTTTTTTTAATGTAATGCACATTTTGTAATCAGTAGGCTCGATAATCAGACCTCGTTTTTTTGCTTTAAAAGATGATATTTCATACGACGTCTTTTTGGGATTCGTCGTTTTTCCATATTTGATAGTATGTGTTTACTCGTTTTGTACCCTTTTTTGTAACTTTCTTCTTCATTAACAGCGACATCTGGATTTCCTATTTAAATAAAAATTCTTCTAAATAGAAATAATTTTGTTGAAATAAATAAATAAAGGAAATGCGGACATTGAGTTAATAAAAATCAGTAAAAACATAATTTTTATGATAATAAAAAGGTGACTTATGTAATAACAGAGTCATATATTATGTACGTTAAGAATTAAGTATGAATATTTCTCCACCATTTATAAATAATAATAATAATAATAATAAAATAAAATGCGGACAGACCAAAATCTATATTTGACTGAAAACAACAACCACTTTCTAAATGCTTTAAAAAAATGGCCAATGAAAAGTGATATTTCAAAAGTATTATGAAATTAGTTAAAAACCATTTATTTTAAACTAAATGAATAAAAGATTTATATTTTTAATGAAATAAATGGCATTTGAAAAATTATTGTAAATTTATCACCATAGATGTATCAATATTAAAATCGGTACCTTGTATGCAAAATGGAACAATTAGCAATACTTTTTGTACCCGAAAAATGGTCGTTGCTTTTTTTAAGGTTAAAAAGTAGATTACGAAATATTCCTATACAGAGACGCCAAACCCTCGCTTATTGCATAGCAGAATTTTCTTATAGGAAAAGTTATTTTTTAAATCCGCAAAATGTTCCAATTTAATAAAACATTTTCTGTATTAAAATACCGGTGCCTAAAATGCCGGAGACTTGGCAGCTCTGCCTATAACATTTTAATTAATCACGGTACTTTTTTAAATCGGATTCAAATTTAGTGAAGACAACGTTTTTTGGCCAAAAGCAGCTTTTTTCCACATGTGTAACTACGATACAATTCCTTGATGTCGACTTATGAATGTTTTGACTTATGCTATTATTGCTTCTTCTCATTTATTTATTTGAATTTTAAATATGATGACTCAAAATCGTGTTTTTTTTAATATACGAAAAAAATGCATTTCTAGAGAGTGCGAAAAGGACAATATTTGGCGATTTATTACCTGCGTTTGGCTAAGTGTCTTACTACCTTGTATTTAATACTCTTCACAATACTTCGCTGTTATATGGACTTAGGCGCTTTTATAAGAAGTTTGACGTAATTCGGGCTTAAGAAAGTGAGTTTTTTACTGAATAATACAAATAAATGAAAAACGAATACTAAGAAATACTAATAAAAGAAAAATGAAGCATTATATTGATCTATGTATATTTAAAAATTGATCTGCTAGCACTAATTAGATAATTTATGTTATGTGTATATAATAGGAGATATATAGCTTTTGATTCTGTATTTCTATGCTAACACGTTTGTGTGTTTTTCGTTAGCATTGGGAGTACCTAGCCGATTTAAAAAATAATGTGGGCAAGAAATGTTGGTAACCATATTTTGCGTAAGAACAATAATCATCATCAATGCACGAGCAAAAAAAGTTCTAAAATTGAGAATTCTTTGATGTTGATATGACTAAAAATTTTAAATCTTTTTTTTTTTTTTTTGGTGGCAACTTTTAAGATATAATATTCTCGTTATGAACGATTTCTAAAACATTCAACAATTTAATTTTACAAATTAAACATTTTTTTTTTCTAGAAAAAGTTTTAAACCTAATTTATTGAGAATATTGCAATTTCTAGGATACTGTTGGGGTCAGAAACTATAACTTTGGCATTACAGTAACTTATAAGATGTAAGTGCTCGTTTAGGACAAATTTTTAAAAAAGGATTCGTTAACTCTTATCGGCAACCTCATTGCATCCGTGGAAAACAGATATTCAACATTATAAACTATTCGGACGGATTTCACACCATATAAAATACACTCCATTTGTCTTCAAACATAATAGTTTATGTTATTTATAGTTTCTCAAATCGGTGCGAAGCTTCTGTTTATGCTCATGACATCATTTCAAAGAGCTATATTTCCAATATAGGAAAATTTGGTGTTTTATTTTCTGTATTACTTTTAACATTTTGCATATTTCCAATTTTATATCCATGCATGGTTTGCTTTTCTTTTATAAAAATAGTATATGCAACAAGATTTTGTAGTTCTACGATTCGACATGCTTATTTTCATCATTATATTTTATCACAATGAATGACCAATTAAAGGTAACATCTCATTTTCTTTACTTATCGCAAGTTATTAAATGTGTTTTCTCAGCAATATCGCTCAGACTAATCCCTCTGAGGGAAGTCCTAGTCTAAATCCTACTGTTATACCTAAGTAAGTAAATATTAAAAGTGACACAACAGTAATAAAAAAAAAGTGGGTACGTGTGATTGCAGATAGCTCAGAGTATTTCCTTTAACACATCTTTCAAAAAACAACTTATCCTTTAATTAATAAATCCAAATTAATGATTTGTAATTATTGTCTGAGCGAAGCGAAGTCTTTATACTCAGAGATACGTAACGATATTAAAATTCAAAAAAATTCTTTCGTCAAGCAAATCTCAAAAAGTACTTGTCGGATTTTGATTCTGTTTGTACCAATAGGTACCTATGGAGGTAATCTGGTGAATGCACCACCTACGAAAAATTAGTTCCAAATAGTTTAAAAGTTATATTTAAAAAACTGATAAAAAAGCACAATTTATTTGCATACGTCACAGAAATTTGGTGTGCGTCATTTTCACAAGCTGGATGTTTTCATTAGATTTCCAAATTCAAGCACATGGAGCAAGGAAAATATGCAAATAATTTTCATGTATGTGCTATAAAACATATTTAAACTTAAGAAACAACGGGAAAAGAATTTTTTTTTCGTTAATTGAAAAGAAAAAAGGCATAATTCTTAGTAATTTAGCATTTGATATTTTGCGATTTTTTTTATAATTGCGTTTTATAATCGCCATGTAACATCTTTTATATTTCGCGCGTGCAAATTGGAAACAATTCTTTCGTATTTAAATTAAATAAGAGTTTGACATGGCTGCTTTAGATGTTACTTTTATTAATAGATTATATATTGTTATTCTGTTTACATCGATCACTTTTTTTTTTTTGTAATATTTGGTTATTTTGTCATTCAATTTCGCCAAATTATACGAATCGCCAAACTAATAGCCAAATTACACATATTGATATATTTTTAGCACTTTCCAACAAAGTTGAAAAGTGCTTATGCATTCGGTTTGTCTGGCCGTCTGTCCGTCTGTCCGTCTGTCCGTCTGGCCGTCTGTCCGTCTGTCCGCGCTCTAACTCCCGTAAATATACTCGGATTGCTATGAAATTTTTATACGTTATTGATGTTTACCCTAGCACGAACCCTATTGAAAATGAAGTATCTACCATGATTAGTTTATCTACAGAGAGAATCAAAAGTTTCCCATTACATTACGTCCTATGAGGAAAAATCGTTATTATGCTCCGACTGCGATGAAATTTTAGGACGTTATTGACGTTTACCCTAGCACAAGTCCTATCGAAAATGAAGTTTCTACCATGATTATTTTATCTACAGGGCGAATGAAAAGTTTCCCAATACATTACGGCCTATGGGGAAAAATCGTTAATATACTCGGATTGCCATGAAATTTTAGGACGTTATTGACGTTTACCCTAGCACAAGTCCTATCGAAAATGAAGTTTCTACCATGATTAGTTTATCTACAGGGCGAATGAAAAGTTTCCCAATACATTACGGCCTATGGGGAAAAATCGTTAAAATACTCGGATTGCCATGAAATTTTAAGACGTTAATGACGTTTACCCTAGCACAAGTCCTATCGAAAATGAAGTTTCTACCATGATTAGTTTATCTACAGGGCGAATCAAAAGTTTCCCATTACATATTTTAAATATATTAAGCTTTTTCATGTATAATAAAATTGATATATGTCTCTGAAGCTTAATATAAATTATACGCTACTGTCTTGCATAATATGAAATACATAGCATTTACAGGGCCACACAAAAGATTTCAAATAATATACTTTTTCCGAAGTACCGTATATGTGTCCGATGATGGCTGATGGAGGGATGAAATGCATTTTAATTTTCTTATGCGCGTTTATATTTCGCTAAATATATGCACATTATATGGTGTGCCATATGTTATAGTTGATAGGAAAATATCCCGGTACTTTTTAACAAGAGGTCGCGTTTTGCTGAGCTCCTCATGGAAGGCTAAAAGCTTAGGAACCAGGTAAGTCAGAGCCTCAAATCATGTCTCATTCTCTTCCTTAAGTGCTGTTGATCATTTAGACACTTGATTGATCAAAATCGGTGCAGTGGTTGCCGAGATATGTTTATATAAAGTTTTTGTTAATCTCGCCCCCAGGTAGCCAGCCATTGCAACTGCACCGATAAGTTTCTGTGCTTATTCTTAATAATTGCTTAATTATATTGGTATCAGGACATTTCATTATGATACCTTATAAAATAATGAACATTTTAAGCCATACTATGTACTCCTGGACTGAATATTTACAAAGTTTTAAGTAAATTAATCGACTGTTGTCAATCTCTCCCAACGCTTCCTTATTGCAAATTATCATTTTTAAAGTGCGTATTATATATATTATTCTAACATTAAACACCAAACAATTGATTATAACATGAATATGCATGCTTCAACAAGGATTTTGAGTGAGTTATTTAAAGTTTTCTACTAAATTAATATGTTTAAACTGTATTCTAAAATAGCATGTTTACGCAATGGGGGTTGCTTAAACTGACTCACATCGAAAATATGCAATGTTTACATTTTTTGTTAAGCTTGTTATATAATAAATTAAACTATTAACTTTTAAAAGATGTTCATTATGCCTCAATTAAACCTTTATCTTTGCTCCGCCGCAAACCCGGAGGCAAAATGTCAGTTTTAAGTATTTTAAATAATTTTATTTAAATGTGCTGTTTAGAGCTTTTGCTACAAATTTTACTTTAGTGGTCCCCAATGGGGGTTACACTTTTAAAAATATTAATTAAAAATATCAAATCTGCTTAAAACCTATTATGTTTTATATGTGTGTGTACAAAAATGTTTGAACTTTGCTCCGCCATACTTTTTATTGCATTATCTATATATTAAGTGTATCAATTGAGTGTTTCTATACAGTGTTTATCATTATTTTAATATGTACCACATGGTGACGCTTAGGAATTGCACATCCCGCCTAAATTCAGCATGAGTTGAGGAGATGCTAGCTGTCCCCCTTCTCAAAAATAATGGTCCGTTGCTGAATTAAGGGATCAATACTAACAATATCTTATATGTATATATATCTAAATTATGTAGAGAGGTAACTTCCAGTTGCCACTTCCCAATAATCCCTGTAAATATTTAGTTTTATCACTTAAATCGTTTAATTCAAAGATGTTAACGGGTAGCCATGACAGCCAGTATTATTCGTAGATTTCTTTTTTCCTTGCTTTAATTATTTTATATCATCCTAAATTTTACTATTATCTTTCATTCAGCTGTATATTACGTTCTATAGGGGCCTATAGGACTGTTGGGGCCTTCCAGCCCTCATTATTATAAGTTTAACACGGCTAAGTAAAGAAATGAGTATAATTATTTAAAGTAAAAAATGCCTTGTCTTTGAGAGCCTGTCCTGGGGGCGTATTTCTAAATTGTATTCGATTCGCCACATTGGCGAAAACTTTTGGCGAAAAACCTTGGCGAGAGCGGTTTTGAGATGCAAATGAAATATGGAACTCCGGTAGCTCATGTGCGCCTGCGCGTTCTTCCGCTGTTGATTCCGATTCGATGACAAGACGCTGTTGTTATTGCGTTTAGATTTTGTATTACGATGTTGACTTATTTTTGCGTCCGTTTTTAAATTTTTTCACGTTACACCTACTAACAACGATAAATAAATAAATAACGTTACTCATCTTTGTATTCTTTTGTGTGTTTATGCTGCATTTTATTTTATTTCAGAAGTAGCAGCAGTATTATAACAAGATAGAATCATAATATGTTTTTATTTTACTTTTTGTCCTTTTATTCTGCAGATTTTGTTTTTACTATAAAATATATTTTCACACATTTAATAAGTACATCTTTCAGTTAATTGTGTGCTTTGTTGTCAATTGCAAAATAAAATATTTAAGTGTAAAATTTAGCATAAATATTTACGAAAATGTCTTGCCAAAAGACTAGAGCGAGAAAATTTCCCCCAAAAAATCTTTGAAAAATACAAGTTAAAGAATTTTTATTAGATATAAACACCTGTAATGATAAAAGTTGATAGTGTACTTAATTTTTACTTTTCACTATATCAACTTATGTTTTATAATATTAAAGGTAAAATTAGCATCAAAATACAGTTGAATATAACTTTTAAAAGTTGTGAAATTATTCCTTAAAATAAATTTTTTGGCTAATTGAGGTGTTGACATGAGAAAAATTGCTTGTAATATCATACTTATCATGAACTTATTTTTTGTTTATGGTAAAATGCTTATACATTAAAATGTTACAGCAGCAAATAAACTATTTATTTAATATTTTATACAAATTGTATCTTGAAGCAGTAAAAAAAAGGATGAATTTAATATCTATAAAGATATACGTTGATTACAGGGTTGGTTTCTTCCAAGCCAGTGGAAGAAACTGGAAAGAAATGGAAGAAATCAACAAAAAATTTATATATGTTTATACATATATATATGCGTGCGTGTAAGTATATATGAATCGCCAAAAATTGTTCTAACCACCAAGATTCTTATTACATTTGTTTCATTTAAAATATAAACATTTCACTCATTTTATTTAAAATATATTCACGTAAAATATACACACTGCAAAAATATAACATATATAACCTTTACACATTTCATTAAAAAAAAAAAAAAAAGAATGAAAATCAGAAACACTGTAAAGCAAAAGAATCTGTTTCATCATCAAAATAATTTTTCTAATTTTCTTGAATGAAAAATAAATCTGATACTGCTAGGATTAGAATGCTATTGGCGAGAAATAGGCTGGGCTACGTAAATGTATGGAAAAATATTTCCACATAGTGGGTTTCTAAGACATTTGTAAGTGAAATGGGGCAGACAGAATGCAGCACGTTTGCTCAATTTTTTTCTTTTTTTTTTAAATATTGCTTTAAGTGTTAATATTTACAATTTATTTTGATTTTTATATTTATTACTATGTTTACTATTTAGAATTGCTTTTTTAAAAATGCAATTGTTATTCAACAATTTATTTTCAACTCATGCACGTAACCAAGGGGGGGGGGGGGGGTTGCCCGGGCATCTCCTGCTCATGCAGATACAAGAAGGATTTTAAAATCAAATTAAAATAATCAGAACTTAAAAAATATTAAGAGCAATTAACTATTTTTATTTTTCATATATCCTCTCATATCCTATTCATATAGCACTTCTGTGGATAACAACAACAATTTCTCAAGTATCATGATGCAAAACTGATAATTAATATTTTCACATTACATGTGCACTCATTTATAGAGATGTAAATTTTCCGGAAAAATATAAGTGGTGGAAAATAACTAGTTTTTTTCAGAAAGAAACGGAAAAGTTCGAAAATTGATTTTTCATGATTGTTTTTCTCAAATAAATTATATTTTCTCACAGAATATTAAATAAAACATTTTTTTTCATTCACTTGTATTAAAAGAAAATTATTTTCACTTTATATTACAAAATAAAAAGAAAGAAGCAAAGCCTGCTTATAAAAATTTAGTTTTTTTTTTTTTTTCACAGCTTAAGAATTTTTATTAAACACTATTGTTTGTTATATCATAGCTTTATTAGGGATGTACCGAATATTCGGTATTCGGCCATGTTACCGAACATTTGGTTTGGCCGAATATCAAAGTATTCGGCCGAATCCAATACTTAATAAAGCCTTTTAAAACACATTTTAAAAAACTTTTCACAATTTTTACTTTAAACTGTCAATTTATTAATATATTTAAAATAATTAGAAATAAAATCATATTTAAATAATATAGAATGTTTTTACATTATTTATTTGGTGTTTGTAAAGTTTAACTTAAGAAAATTAACCATGAGAAGGATTGAAATTATGATTTATTAGGATTCTCCTTAGGAATAAATGATGCGAGTGCAGATGCAAGTTCCTAAATTCTATTTAGTAAATAATCTGTTTCTTGCTTTTCCAATAGTCCTTAAACAAGAAAGGAAAACTTTTGAGATTAATAATAGTTATCAAGGCAGACAATTTTTTGTTTATGAAACCATAATCATAATCAACTTATTGAATCATAAATCCATTGTATTTCATCTCACTCTAGGTAAAACTTGTCTTTTCGTTTGTTGCATTAACAATAAATAAGATACCATAACTATATTTTCAACTCACACTTTTCTGTAAAATATGATATGATGGAAAATGCCACTATTCATAAGAAAAGTACTATGAGCTAGACATTCCTTTATTCAGAATTAAGTTGAAAGTATTTATATTTTATATCGAAAAAAATCTGCCTTGAGTTATTTAAAAATAACAAATATGAGACTACAGTTTTTCTTCAACTATTTTTTCATTATTTTTTTTTTTTTCAAAATGTTTGTTTCAATTCGTAGAAGAAATGAAATTTAAAATTTTACTAATTGAAAAAGTTTCATAATTATGCTTCTTAAATAAAAAAAGGCAGATTTTTTTCAATACTGAATGTTCTTATAAAAAGCTCTTGTTTATCAAAATATAAGTTTCTCTTATTAAATATTATGTAAAATTGTTTTAAAAGGTAACATTTTAATACCTTTAAACTTTGAAATATAAAAAGTATTTGGAAAGCCGAATATTCGGTATTCGGCCGAATAGTTACTATTCGGGCCAACAATTACTATTCAGTATTCGGTTTAGCTGTCAGCCGAATATTCGGTATTCGACCAAAATCACTATTCGGTGCATCCCTAATCTTTGTAGAAATGATTTTTCAGTTACATGTTTAACTACCAATTGACCTAATGTAAAAACATGAAACAACATGCCTACAGTTTGGAATAAAATAAATTATGTATCCCATTTGCATAAGTATAGTTTATAAGTAAATGATATTAGTTTAATGAAATAATGTCGATAAAATACAAGGTAACATTCAGACTGATGAAGCTGAGCCACCAGTGCCAACTTTTTCTGATACAATTATGACATTTCTAACTATATGAACTTTTATATTTGCAAGGGTGGCGCCAGAGGGGGGACTGGGGGGCATATGCCCTCCCATCGGAGCCAAAATTCAATGTCGTCGGGGAAAATATTTTGACGTTTGAATTTCAGCCCGGTCGGGTTAAATCGAAATATGGAGCTTTTTTTTTTTTTTCCAAAAGTTGGATTGACTAAACTAATTTTTTTGGATATGAGTCGGTTTCTGACTGAAATTTGAGTTCAGATAAACCCGATTTTTTTAAAAAATCATAATTTCTTAAATTGAAAATCTACATGGATTACTACACAGGATGATACACGAATGACTCTGTACATGCTTATATTTCAACAAAAAAAGATAAGATTTATACTATAGTTATAATCATGTATTATTATTTTTTAGCTATATTAAATTGTGGATGAATTTCCGCTGCTTGTGGATTTACAGTCGGTTTGACATGAAGAATTTTTGGTTCGGTTAAGAGAACGCAAACGAAAATTATGCTGTCGGGGTTGTCTTGGATTACAAGTAGAATACTGCATTGGGTCGGGCAAACTGAATCTGACCCGACTCGCAGTCTGGACCGGATCGGGTTGAGCCCAATCTTTTGTCGTTGTGAGTCGGATTCCAGTTTGGTTAACTTTAATTGTTTCAGGTTCAGGTTGGATATTGGCACTTATGGTTCTTGATTTGAGATGAATCCAACTCTCATAAGAATTTACAAAATTTATTTTACGATGAAAAACTATATATATGAATGTTAATGAGTTTATCTATACTGATTTTTAACTTAAAAGTCAAAACTGATACTGAAGGCACAATTTTTTACATAGCTGCATTACAATATGGAAATATTTTTTTGTCAGTTACGGTTGGGGTCTGATTGATGTTGAAATATTTTGGGTTCAGGTGAAATGTGATGATGTCGGGCTCGAGTTTCTGGTAGAGTTCTGCATTCACCTCGGGAAACTAAATCCAACTCAACAGGCAGTTTGAGTCGGATCTGGCTAAAGTTAATATTTTTTTGGATTGACTTCTATTTTTCGAGTCGGATTGATTTTAATTGTTTTAGCATATAGATTTGACTCTATCTGATTTCTCAAAAGTATCCCCGAAACATATTTTTAAATGAAAAATTATATTATCTGGGTGTCAATGAGTGCATATACAGATATATTGATTTTTCTACATAAAAAATATAATTTATACTAGTGGTATTATTGTAGGCTACTTTTCTATTCTTGCTTTACAAGATGGAAGTTTGTTTTTCAATTCGAGTTGGGACTGGATTCGGATAGAATACTGTTGGTTTTAGGTCGGAATTGGTTAAGTTCGGGTCATCTAATTTTTAAAAACTGGTTCAGGTTGAAATGGATATAGAATTAACTAGTTTAAGTCGGGTATATCTCAATCTGTAGAGGACTCTATGCTTGAAAAAAAATCCGTGGATTCAACTTCTTTTTCCCTTGATTATATTCCGTAAAAACAAAAAAAAAAATTGCACTTTAACTTTTCTATTTCTACTCCCTCCTTTAAAAATACAGTAAAAGACGCCAATTACCTAAAATACTCTCACCTAAAGCAGCATGTTCACCAAATTACACGCATGTTCTGGCAGCTGTGCTGCTTAGTACTTTTTTGTATTTAGAAAAGTAATATATAAATTCTTTTTATCTAAAAATACGTAAAAATCAGAAATCGAAGATCAAAATTTTCAAAAAATCTCCAGTCAGAAGAAAGAAATTGCTTAAAATAATAGAAAACCTCTTCAAATCACAGGGATATTTCAGCATTGTCGAGACGGACTCGGCGAGAAATTTTGGCCCGCGCTGACCACAGCTAGACCTCCTGCATAACTCGCGGTTCGGATCAGCGATATATTTTTAATTGCAGATCGCTTTTCGCTGTTATTAAAATAATGCACTTTAAGATTCCCAACTATTTCATAAGTTTTCACTTCATTTACATTTCTCTTCGGAATATTGTATTTAAGCTCTTTGTTTTATATTTGAATCAAAATTTGGAATATCACGCTTTCTTCATTCGATCAATATACACTCTAAAACAAAATGGAAATTGAAGCTGTTTTTCCCATTGTTTTTATTGTTACAGCTATAGCTAAAAAAATCTGCTTTGATTAAAATTATGAAAAAAGTAAAACGTGATATTTATAAAGTCATAAGTTACGCATTTCAAAAACTGTAGTTGAAGTAATTAATTTCACACCATGCAAATACATTGAATTCAAATAAAATAAATTAATACTTAGTACAGTAACGTGTTCAGATAGAATGGAAAAGGATATCGTTCTTAGCAAGTATGTTGTTTCTTTATACATTTATTCTTATTTAGATTTGAATTTACCATGTTTAAGCCGCAGAGAACAGCTGCGATTCAGTAAAAGGAAATGCATGCCTGTCTGTTCTGACTAGTTTTCAAATTCTGTTCTGCAACTTAATATAAAACAAACTTTTTGAGTAATGGAATGATAAAGAGGTTGATGAGACCATTGCTTAGCATCAGCAAACGTATTCCTGCTGATTGGTTGTAAAAATAATATTTATATTTTTTATTGTTAGTATGGGAAAAAACACCTGTTGTGATAGACTGGAAGGATGTTTCAGAGTTACCTAGATGCAGTACTACTCTATTATCGACAATTGTCCATTGACCACAGATAATAGGAGTTAATTATTTTCCTGATTTAGTATTTTTATTTTAAAATATGAAAATAAGTTTTTTTTACTTCTGTTTATTGTTTTTTTTTATAAAATTTTACAATAAATCAGAAACCGTAAAAACAATGCTACAATGAACTTTTAAAGAAAAAATTTGACAATGAAAAAATAGAGCTTACGACTTTGCAAATTTTGCATTAAAATTATTATTTCTACTAATTATAAATATTTTATGAGTTCCTTCTTTTTGCGAAAGTACAAACTTTAATATTTTTCTGCTTATATAAAAATTTTCAAGACTTTCATACGAGTAAGTCCAAATGATTTCTTATTTCTTTGTGTTTATATGTGATTTGATATTTTTACCCGAGTGTTTTAATTTTAAAACTGCTTTATATGCAGAATTCACACTTTTGTTGATAATAATAATTTAATTTGTCTTAATGAGGAATTTGCACACATCGGGAAATCAATCAGCTGCATGTTTTTCTGATAGTTACAGACTCATAGATTACAAAAATTTCATCAAAAATGTAAAAAAAATGGATCAATAGCTTTTAAATTAAGCTTAAAGTTGATAGAAAAGTGCGCGACTGGAAAACACTGCGTGATTGGCTGTGACGTCATAGTTCACGATATAGTCATAATAAATAATGCAATACATGTGGATTTTATAATGAGAGAAAAAGAAAGTCAATACATCATAATCGTAGTAATCAACATCTACAGTCCGTGTGAACGCGTTTCAACAGATGTGTGTTGTCATGAACGATGACGTCACAACCGACGGCGCAAGGAAAGTACCGTTTTCGCAACACAGTAAATAGTTCCATATAAACACTGTTATAAATCAATAATTACAGCTCAAAATCAAAAAAAAAAACTTTCACTGTCCGTCATAACTTTTAGTTTTCTATTGTTTTTAGATAAAATTAGAAAACATGAAAATTCCTCATTATGCAAGTTTTTCATTTGTATTTTTCCATTCAGTAATACACACAGTAGAACGCCGATTATCCAGACCAGTCGATATCGAGGATAATCCAGTTAATGAAAAATCTGGATAATTGGGAAACTTTATAAACACATAGGGCAATGTTTTTAGGCACCTTCCCTTCATATTTTTCCAGATTTCGGACTGGCAATTGTGGTAATGCACATCTTAGCATATTGAAAATGGCGTGTTTAGAAGTATTTTTTTACAATTAAAATTTTATTTTCTGCAAAATTGGTACAAAGTTGTACATAGAAATTATATACATACACTGTACAGTATATGCATTTTAAAAAATCCTCGTGATAGGGAAAAGAATTCTTGATAATCTTCTGGTTCACAGAGGCCATTCTTTTGTCTGCGTGGGACTCTCGTGCGTTAGAAGGGAAACTTCTAAGGTTCTAGAAAAAAATAGTTTTATGCATTGCTGTCTTTGTATTTGTTGGTGATTTTATTATTGCAGGATTAGAAATCAGTTATTTAACAATTAAATTCCATGCCTTCTTGTCAAATTTACCTTACTCTGCCTGAAGAAGTTTGACTTTAAAATTTTTGGAGAAGATGGCAAAAAATAAAGTATGGTCCTTGATCGATCCGGTTAATTGGACAATACGCTTAATTGGAGTCCAGATAATCTCTACTGTATTTTAAATTTCATATTCATTATTTCAAAAAGCACTGCAATCGAAAATTAGTATTCCCAAATCAGACCTAAAAAATCTTGTGTAGCTGGGAAGTCTTATTATACCCCTTGGAGACGAGCGATATGTATATTTGCCGCAAAAAGACTTAAGAATCATTGTTTATCAGTGTCATGCTTTTTCTCTCTCTTCCTCTTTTTGTACTGCATTACATCTGTATATACTGTTATTCACAGACGTCTGTCAAAAAAGTCTTTCCAAGCATATTTCACTCTTTAGTAGAAAACGGAAAAAATGAAAAAAAAAGTCTGGTTCAGCTAAAAGTTATAGAAAAATGTGCTATAATACCTGTTTTAAGAATAATAAATTTGAGGGCCGGCAGAACTTTCAAAAAATAAAATTTAGTCCGACTCTTCTGATAAAATTAAACTCGATTCGAGTTTAAAGAAAGAAAATTTCACCGAGCTCCTTCTTCTGGATAAGCCATGATAGATGTTTGCATTGGCCAGGCTCGGGCCGATCCATGCCTGGTTTTCACTCTTCATGGCTTAACTAACTTTTTCGATATTGAGCCAGACCCGTGTAGAAAGGGGGGGGGGGCTTAAGAGATTATAGAGGGGGCTCATAACTTTTTTTTTCTCATTCTTACGCAGAAAGATTAATTGATGCATATTCACATTGTAGGTAATATGTTTCTTGTTAAACTGTTGTAATAACTTCATTTTATACTAAGAAAAGTATATGATGATGAAAATTTTAAGTGTGTTACTGGTGCAAAATTAAATATCATGTTAGCTTCATATGTTCAAATAGGATGAAGGAGTGCTGAAACACTTTATTTTAGTGTCAATTTAGTATTTCCGTAAAACTGTGAAAGGGTCTCAGAACTAAATTCGATTTTTAAACAGAATTTCACTTGAATCTTCGAAGCAGAAATTCATTTAGTGACCTTGGAATCTTTTCCAGGTCACTAGCACCCCCTTAGCTACGGCCCTGTATTGAGCTAGAACTACGCGGGAAGAAATTTTCGATCCGTATGAAAATCACTTTCTCGGAACGACCTGGTCCGAGTAAAAGTCAGTAAAATTTGGCCCGTTCCAAATATTTTTACGAAAAATGTATATGTTTTTATAAGTTTAACTCACCATTATTCTACAATTAAAATTTAAAATGTATTATTTATAAAGAATAGTAGATTTTTAGAATAAAATTTAAATACAGAAAAATGTGTGAAATAGAACCTGCCTATAACGCATTGCTGTCTTGGGACACTTCGCTCACTTCAAAATACCTGCTGCATAATGTTAAACCAATGGGCAGGTTGTTTTCGAATTTCTCGTTTTATTTTAATATTTTAAACGTTTTTTGAATGGGATAACTAAGCTCAATCTTCAATATGACTATTTTTTACTTTTTCGATTTTGGTTGCAAATATTAAAGAGTAGAATATAGTAATATAAAAAGCACTTTCAATTCCAAAGCCGGTTCCGAAAGTTAAAGTATCTTTTTTTAATAAATGATAACGCATTTTTTTTTTTTTTTTCTTTGTGTGTGTGTTTCTGTGGAATTCTGTCTTAGAAGATTTTATGTGTGGTATTTTTTTCTGATTTTAAACTTATACATGAAATAAGAATTAATAATAACTAAACCATTTATATGGAAATAGATATTCATTAAAAATAAATAAATATTGCAGACTAGAGCACTTCTAAAAAATAAGTTATTTTTAATTAGAACTCCCCGTGCAAAACAGTTTATAACTATATCAAAGTAAAATTTCATGTTTTGTAGAAAGACGTTGTCCGGTCGGTCCAAGATTTTAATTTTTATTTATTTTTTTTTGGCCGGTCTAATATATATGTGTATATATATTGTACTTGCTAGACTGTATAATCAGGTCGATTTTTTTAATTTTCTTGCTGATCGGATCATTAATTTATTTTTCACGAACTGGGTCGGGCACGGCCCTGAAATTTTCGCCCACACAGTTTTTTAGGCCCCAGTCCAGCACGCATTGACCTTTAATATATATTATGAACTTGGCCCCCTTGTCGGGGATACAGTGCCCCCCCCCCCATCAGGCAAATTCTGGCGCCGCCGTTGTATATATGCCTATGAAATTACAAAAAATCCTTCCGGCAGTGCTGGGAGGAAGGGGCAGCTTTCATCACGTGACGAAAATCAAATCATTTCAAAATGGGAACAACACTAGAAATTAAAAGTACTATAACTCAGACATTTTTTAAGATACAGACGAAACAAAAAAACACTTTGGAATCTTTGTATCAAGGTCAAATGCATAAAAGAAAAATCTTTTTCAATTTCTCACTTTTTTTGTACCTAATTTCAAATTTTAAATTTTTTTTTTTAAAATTTAAATGGCCGCCATTTTGAAACAAGACGGCAGATGGAACTGATTAAGGAACTCATTCCAGGCTTTTTTATGTACTATGTACACACCAAGTTACATCCAAATCGATTTATAAATACAAGTGTTAATAGCTAAAACCTTGTGTGGGAGATTACAATAATTAAAATCAACGTATAACACACACCACATACGTATGTGGTGTGTGTTTGTGTAGTGTGTGTTATACGTTGATTTTAATTATTGTAAATACAAGTGTTATCACGTGACAAAAATCAGATCGTTTCAAAATGTCAGCCATAAGAAAAATTCAAAGTGCTATAACTCAATCATTTTTTAAGATATAGACAAAGTAAAAAGTGTTCTGGAATTGATGTTTTAAGATCTAACACATAAAATAAAAATATTTTTCAACTTTTAATTTTTTTGCATTTTAATTTTTTTAAAAAAATTTAAATGGTCGCCATTTTGAAACAAGATGGCGGATGATGCTGGCCAACGAACTCGGTCGAGATATTTGTATGTACTATGTACATATGAAGTTTCATTCAAATCGGTTCATAAATACGTTAGTTATCGCATGACAAAAATCAGATATATATATATGTCAACATTTGAACGGAGGGTGGTTTTGGTGTCTGGGGGTCATGATCGGTGAAAATATACCAATTTTCTGGAAGTGCTTTCCTCCATACGGCTGCAATAGGTAGCTTTTTACTTTTTGTAATGAAAACTACCTAAAAATGACCGAAAAATGTTGTATGTCTTGCAATTTTTTTTTTCTAATTAAAAAAAAAATTAACAAAAATTCAAACAATATTATTGATTTTTCAAAATAAATATCAACTTTCTATAACTTCAATTTATTTCTTTTACTGTTTAGTAAGCAACAAATTAGTATTTAACAGTATATTGTATACATTGCAATGCATTTTTTAATGCATAAACATTGTGCTTTTTCATATTTTGAAGTTAATCCGTATTCATCGGGTTTTATTTTTTTTTTTTTTTTTTTTTTTTTTTTTTCTTTTTTGAAACACTTAAAAAATGATGGATCGAGATTCTATGTTATTTAAATTATATAATAAATATTATTATAATAAAATATTATTATAATAAAATATTATTTATATAATATTATTTATAAATTATATAATAAAAAAAAGTAAGTTTTTATATAAAAACAGAAGTAAATAGTATGTAAAAAGCAATAATATATACATATGTATAAATAACTGTATATATAAATATAAACAAACCTCACAAGGTTTCTTCTCATAGTCATTTATTATATCGAAATTTATTATTCGAAAAAAAATTGTACTTTCTGAAGCCCTAATTGCATAAAACATTTTTCATAAAAT
Source organism: Maratus speculifer (assembly GCA_964019185.1). NCBI lineage: Eukaryota > Metazoa > Arthropoda > Arachnida > Araneae > Salticidae > Maratus > Maratus speculifer. The sequence goes on from OZ025300.1 coordinate 230,070,721, forward strand.
TCCAAGGCACCAAAAACTATATGTACATAACTGGCGGTAGAATCATACCAGATCCAGAATTTAATAAATTATAAAAGAAAATAGTTCAACAATATCATTAAAGAAAAAAAAAAAAAAAAAAAACAGAACAAAATATGATTAATACCTTTTATCTGTTCATATTATCATAAGAAATATTCAATATATGAACTTTTGAATGGAAATGTTCTGACATCTATATTTCTAGAAGCTATCCTTTTCAGTATAATCTTGAAATAGTTATGGAAATTTAAAATTTCTAGATATAAAGGCAATTGAGAAACTACTACCACTTATACTAATTTACAATTTTATGGAATTAAAATTCTCATACATGAAAATAATTTTCATATAGAAATGGCATTTTATAAGGTTTTGAACAGACAGATTTTTTGAGAGAAGAAAACTCATAGTTAAAATCTATTAAAATCCAGCATCACTCAAAAAACCTGCCAACCTTGATTTGTTTACTTTTATTGCACAGTAAATAAATAATCAAATTAATAAATAACTCTGGGGGGGGGGGAAGAAAATTTAAAAGATGTTATTAAATATAGGGTTAAGAATTAATAAAAGATGGGAGAAAGTGGAAAGGAATATCAATACACACATAACAAAAACCATGTGTTATCAAACTACTTTTTATTCCAAACTATACTTATTACAAAGAAAATTTATGAAAAGTTTCAAAAAAGACTTCAAGTAAAGAATATAATTTTTGAGATTTTGATTACTCTAAATTTTATAGATGTTTATACATAGCAAAAATTGAATTTAAAGTAAATAAAAATTAGGCAGGGACAATCTGAATACAATTCCCATGATACTTACTACCTGTGAAAAAGTTTAAAAACTGATAAAAAGAAATAAATAAAAATGAAAATAAATATTAATATAACATCAATAATTCTTTAGCAATAAAAAATCCTTATGACTATTAAACAAACATGAAACAGCAAACACAACAAGCAATAAACATAAACAAACAATGTGTAAACAGTGCCCCCTGGTGCTGCTTTAACATAACAATGATATAGGCACCAGCACCATCTATTGATGAAATATTGAATAATATAAAATGGTTTCAAAGTATGGATGTTTAGAGAGAAAAAAAAAATCAAACTCAAATATTCAGAAGATTAAAAAATGAAAAAAATATTATATATATATCTTATTAAAAAAATGCAAATGTTTTATCTTGAAAAATAATTTAATGTTCATAATATGCAAATTCTTTAAATAACTTATATTTTGAAGGATTTTACTAATTTCTCTTTAATATCTTTCAAAAAACTCATGCATCTTAATAATATTGCTATCAAAAAGCTAAACAAACCTATCAAATAAAATGTTTCCTGTTTAAAATTATATTTTGTAATAAAAATATTCGATAAGTATATATAATTCACACATATATATACATATTTACATATATATATCATAGGTACAGATTCATGGCAGACATGCATGTGTTAACTAGATTTTTTTGTTGTGGCCACTAACTTTTTGTGTATAACTTTTTTTAACGATATTTTTCCTCTTGTAATAATAATTTTTTAAAAAAAGGCCTGGTTTGTATTTTTATAGTGTATAATAATCTCATATATTCACAATTTTTTAAGCCTACTTTTGTATCACAAAATCAAAATAAGAAATATCGTTTTCCTTGTATTTTCCATTATCATAATTGCTGTTTTTTTAAGTGTATCTTGCCCAACATATTTTTCCAACTGTGCATGTTTAAGATTTATACTTTACTTAATTCAAATTTCAAGAGTTTTATGATTAAGGGTCCTATTTCTGCTCCCGAAAACACTCATAAGCTAATGCTATTCCTATAGGGTGGCATTTTTATAATAACTCATAGGAATTTAATATTTCCAACTGAGTGAAAAATTGCCTAGGCCGGGAATTGAACCCAGATCCTTGGCTTACAAGGCCAATGCTTTACCATTTAAGCTAATTGGGCAATAGCCGGCCGGGATTTTTCACTCAGATCCATCATTCTAATAACTCTTTCGCATTTTGACATTTTTAAATAATTTTCTTTGCATTGAATAGCTGAGGTCCCTCTCAAGATCGCTCCTTGGTTACCTTGCAGATATTTCAAGATACTCCAAATTTGGTCAGAAGATCGTGAAAAAAAAAACCCACTAATTTCATCAGAAGATTGCGAAAAAAAAAACACAAATTTCTTAGAAAATCATAAAAAAAACCCACAAATTTCTTCAAAAAATAGTTTTAAAAAATCACAAATTTCATCAAAGGATTAAAAATAAAAACGCGGATTTCATACAGGGATCAGAGAAAAAATGCAAAAATCTGTAAATGATCGCAACAAAATGACAAATTTTGTCAAAAGATCGGGAAAAATCATCAAAAAATCACTAAAAATAGGGAATTTTCATCTAAAAATTGTGAAAATCTGCAAATTTCCTCAAAAAATTTTGTAAAATCTGTTTCTTATAGGGCCGTGTAAAAAACAGTGTCTAAACTGGATTTCCTTCCACACACATACTTTGTTGAAAACTGTCAGAAATGCTGTGAATTTTAGATTTTTTCTCTCACACAGAATCACCTTTGAAGCGACCTTTTGACGAATTTGGTGTTTTTTGCGCTATCCTTTAAAGTTTTTTTTTTTTTTTTTTTTTTCTGGTCTTTCGACCAAAATTGCTATATTTCGCATTCCTTCGAGAAAATTGATTTTTTTTTTCACGATTTTTTGACAATTGGCCAGTTTCTGAGAACGACTGACGAAATTGATTTTTTCAGCAACCATTCATCATAATTCGCGATATCTATCTGTCTGAATTTTTCATAATTTTTGGAATTGAATACGTTAATATTTTTTGGAAAATTAGGAACAGAATCACCTTTTTTACGCCGCAGAAAATAAAACAAAATTTGACAATTGATCAGAGGAAAAAAATTGCGAAATTTGTCAATCAGTCCTAATTGGACACAATCCTAAATTTCAATGATCTTTAGTGTAAAAAAACTTGCAAAATGTGTCAATCAGTCGCACGAAATTATCACAAAATTTACTAAACGGTCGTGGGAGTTGATCGTAGTTTCAAAATGTAATTTTTTTTTAGAAAATGCGGATTTTTTTGGGCGGGAGTTTCCCGCCGACGCTATTCTTTTCGGCAGGATTTCAAAATTTTGGGCGTGAATCCCTTCATCCTGCCTTGAAATTCAAGCCCTGTTAGAATTTCTGAGTTATTTGCTTATATTTTTTCCCATGTAAACAATTATTATTTTTATGTGTTTATTATACAATGTGGCCACTGGATTCTTTACGTTTAGGAGCCATTGGCTCCATCTATATTTTGAAAATATGCATCTATAATATAAATGCAAACTACCTTTGGATTATATTTTATCTTAGAAGCTCATATAACAGTAAAAAATAAATAACAAATAAAAATAATTCAAGATTTCATGTACTAATATTTTACACATTATTCAGTATACTGGAACATATAGTATTAAAGTAAAGCTAATTGACATATAGAATCCACAGAAAAAAAAAATCGCAACAGGATTAATTCTAGACAGGTTTCATTTCTACAAGTATCCTAAGGCTGTTACAACTTTCTTTATACAGTGTGTGTTTTGAAGTGCATAGGTGTATTTTTTTTTTTTTTTTTTTTTTTTTTTTGCAGGAAAAGATTTAAAATAGTCTGCAAAATTTCGCCCTCTTAATTTCTTTCTTTCACAAGCATGGGATACATGCAGTAATATTTTTTAATTCTCAAGGAAAACCGCAATATTTTTTATTTTATAGTGAAACTATGCAAAATCCATTCTTCAATCGGACATTAAAAAAACTAAAAAACAAACATTAAAAAATCATTTATTTTATAAATATAACATTATAAGAAATAATTCGATTCTCATATATTATAATGTATTCATAGATTGCATAATAATTCATAGATTGCAATAACTAGTGTAAGTGAAAAGCTTTAGGAAGAACCTTGTCAAATTGGATATTTTTATTTTAGATTTCTATAATTTAAAATAATCCAACATGTAAATATACAGAAACACCTTAACAAATACATTTTATTTCACTGATGTTGATGTATGTGTTATATATCAAGATTTAAAATATACGTGTATACGAAACGTATTTGAATACGTGTTCAAAGTTTAAAACATTTAAATAGGGTATTAATCAATTTGAAAATCGTTCATTAATGATACAGATTTAAATTACTTTTATTCTTTTGATGAATGCTACGATTTGAATTTGAAATACATAAATCACAGTTTAATGTTATAAAATATGCACTAGAAAAGTAATACGCAGGTGTTTGGAATAAAAATCAACATAAATGGGAAGAAAAAGCTATGCTTACCAAACTTGAAACTGCTCTATTTTCATAGTGGATCCATTAAATTAAATTTTACAGCAGATTATTTGGTGTTTGGCTAGCAAGTATACACCTTCAAAGCAGAAGAAGAAATTTCACTTGCTGCTTCAAAAGTGTCCCCAGCTGGCCAATTATTTCATAAATTGAATCAAAAAATGTCCGCACTTTCTTTAATATTGAAAAATTCTTACATAAGCAATAGCTCTGTTTCGCGAAGCACATGGCAACTACATAAATTAAAATTATAAAACTAAAAATAACTGCTAACTAAATTATGACATTTCCTTGGTTTATGCATAATAGAAAAAAAATATTTCATATACTACAAGTAAATCATTCAAATAAACATATTTTTAAAATCTATACTATACATCTACAGGTATTTCGTAGTGTAAAGTAAACAAACCTCGTCGACGAGCTTCGCATGCGCAACAGAAGTTGCGCGAATGAATTTAATTTGTATAACCCTATTGCTCTAGCACTCTCGCCAAGCACTTTCGCCGACGATTTTCGCCAAGGTGGCGAATCGAACACAATTTAGAAAATCGCGTCCTGGGGTGGAGGGGGCTCGCACCCCCCCAAACATACCCCTTAAAATTTCGCTTGGACTTTTGACTATCACCTTTATTTAAAAAATTCTATTTAAATTGCACCCCCGCGGCTGTGGACCCCCCCTGTTGGTCACTCACTCAAAAAGGGTCATTTCTTCACTTCACTTCAAACTTTAAATGCCTATAACTCCGGTTCTATGGGGGCTACAGCGAGGAGAAACTTTTTGGCTGAACTGGCTCCGCACAGACATTTTTCTGGCAACACTTTCATTCCGGTCACTACAAGGGGACCGCCCCTGGGGGGGCAGGGGGGGCAATCATCATTTTTTTTTAAGTAACATGTCTATAGAAAGCTTATGACCCCTACATCTCAATTCTATCATCAATTAATTTCTACCTCCATCCTGGGCCACGCCCCGATTCCATAAAAGGCTAAAAATCTGAACTTTTCCAAATTTATCCCAAATTCAGGCATGTTGCACCTTAAACTTTTTGTCTTAAAGAGCTCAACTTTACCAGATAACTTTCATTCCATGCCTCCCCCCCTCCAGTGAGCAAAATCACTGCCGATAAATTGAGACCTATCATCCCAAATGCGGCATGGATCCCCACACATAGGTAAGACCATAGAAAATCCCTATTCAATTCCAAACGTTGATCTTCTCCTAAAGTCAAAACATTACTAATGTACACAATGCTATGTGCAATATTGTTAATTGATTAATATTCTGTTTTTGTACACCAGCACAACACTCTAATATTAACGTGTATTAAAATGGCGAAGAATAAACTCAAACACATTATTATTGTAAATATCTGTGTATATATCTGTATATAAAAATGTATCTATAATCAAGTTTCACCTGCCATGGGCAGGGATTGACAACAATAAGCACAGAATGCTAAATTACAGTTTTTTCGTTAACTCAGCAGCATTACTTTTACTAGAAACACGCTGTCATTTATTTATCAATCTCTTCTTTTAGACCATATTCATTAATACTTTCCCCCTCTCTATTCCAAAAACTATTCAAAATTAATGTATCTTTTTTTTTTTTTTTTTTTTTTTTTTTTTTTTTTAAAGTAAAAATTAACAATTTAACTTTTTATCTTAGTCATTTACAGTGGACAAGTCCACTGGTTCTAGCTATAGGCTTTCTATATCCCTTTTCCTTCATCGAGACATGTGAGGGGCACTGGCAATGCCTGGTACATCGAAAAATTTTATTAAAACCCAAAAAATTATACATTGTTGACAAAGAAAAATTTTAATAAACAGCATAAAATGGAGAATTTAGAAAGAAATAACTCAGTAATATCACTCAGTTCAACTGTGGCGAATAACGACACATCTGAGAAATCACAATTCTCACAATCTCAAATTTTGCTATCGGCCTCAGAAGAAGAAAATGGCTATACATCGGAGACGCATAATGTGAAAAATGGTTTTCGACGTGTGAAAAATAACAGAGTTTCTGGTAAACAACACCACAGATATAATCTAACAGAAATTCAAAAATTTCAACTCCAAACAGCCCAGAAAATGGATATCATAGAACTGTTGAACACCTACAAAAATCTTTCCAGGAAGAGGAGAAAAGGAGATGTAGAAAACTCAGAAAAATATTGGACATACGCCATAAACAGAATTAAACAGATGCAAACCAACAACATAAAACTACAAGAGGAAGCAGAGAAAAATATCTCAACTAACAAATCAACAGAAGATGAGGTGACGGAGGGGATTACGCAGAGCCAACAGAAGGCCAAAAGAGAAGAACTTCTGAATTTAGAAAAATCCATCGAAGAGAAAGAAATAGAAATTAAAAATCTTAAAGATGAGATAAGTAAATTAAAAACATCAAAAATCAAGGACCCATGCAGAGAAAATCCAGCTATAGATAACACCATCTTGCAAGAAATCAATGATAAAGTCACCCAGATCAAAAAATACACAGAAGAAATAAATACGAGAATAAATCCCCAAACAGATACAGAACCTCAACAAGAACATGTACACGAAACACCAACACATCAACAGTATGCGGATGCGCTGAAGAAACAACACCAAACAGCGCCAAAACCCACCATCTCAAGAGCAGCGATCCTACTAAAAAGAAGAATAACAACAAGAACGTCAATAAACACCATCCGCGACCTCCTAAACAGGGAAGCGAAGAAGACAGTCAATCTACCTAAAATATCCTGCTTCACGTCGAGGGACAGGAACACCTTAATCATACAAGCAGACACAGATGCGGAAACAGACAAAGTACTTCACTTCCTTGAAAATATACATACACTAAACGACATAGCGGAGCTCTCCTATAGATCTACCAACATGAAAAAAATTATTGTCCTTGGAATCCCAGAAACAGCTGAAATGGAAGAAATAACAGCGAAGATACAAGAAGAGTGCGCTATAGAAGTCCCCCTCACCATACAAAGGAAAATACAAAGAAGCGGCTCCAGAAACTATCAACTTGTCCTGAATATAGAAGCCAATATGGCCAGTAAACTAGAGCAAAAAGGTTCAATTATTATAGGCTTCAACACTTGTAGAATTGAGGACTACCGTCCTGTAATTCGTTGCGGCAAATGTCAGTCATACGGTCACACTAAAGATAGGTGCAGGTATGACCCAACATGTGCATACTGCACGGGCAATCACAAATCTGAAACTTGCAAGTACAAAGACAGGCCGTCCAAACATAGCTGCATCAACTGCCAGGGAAACAGAGAAAACTTCCCACACGCTGCGAGTTCAAGCAAATGTCCAGTATACCTATTTTACTTACACGATAGAAACAACTCCATCAAAAGAAATAGTCAAAATTCAATATAAAAGCTAATAGTACACAAACTCAAAATAATGAAGATCATCAACACCTACAAATCATAAATCATCAAGGCAATAGTAATCAACAATTCTCCACCCCAAGCACGTTAAATAATAACAGCAACCCAGAAATCTCAATCCAGACAATAGGAAATTCTAACGGTATCCCAAACACAGAAGCAGAAAATCCCTCGACCAATAATATACGGAAAATAAAAGTAAATTCTCTAAACTTCCTCCAAATAAACTTGCAAAACTGCAAAGCAGCGACAGAAAATGTAATGGGCTATGCTAACGAGAATAACATAGAAGTAATACTGATGCAGGACTTCTATCATCCTGAAAATAAAATATGGGCAATTCCATCATCAACCTGGCAGACGTTTACGTCGATTAACAATACAGCGGCGGTAGTCATCACAAGACCCGACGTTGAAGCAGTACAAACTTACACAGATAACAACACAGTATTCGTAAATATTACGACATCAACTGGAAAAATTACAGTAGGTTCGGCCTATTCAGCTCCAAAAAGTGACTTCGCACATGATATGGAATGGCTGAACATCTTCGACCCCCTCCAGCATCTTATACTAGGGGCAGACCTCAACGCACGCCTGTCCCTACTGGGATACCAGAACGAAGATGCCAGAGGTACAATGCTCACCCATCTCCTTCTGTCGAAAAACCTTATACTTATCAACGACACAGAAGCTCCACCATCATTTATAGGACAACCCAACCGACCATGCAGTACAAGCCCTGATGTGACTCTGTGCTCCCAGGACCTATCAGACTTTGTGGATTCATGGTATGTAGACACCAAGTCAGAATCAATGTCGGACCATAGGTATATCCATTTTTCTTTATCACTACAAACAAAAAACATCACCCTCAATAGATTCAAAACAAGACACACCACATTTAAAAAATTTAACGAAATCTTTAAAAACAAAACAACAAACTTAAGTAATACACTAACAAATATAAAAACCAAAATAGAACTGGATAACTGGATGCAAGAATTTAATACAGAAATAAACGAAACATGCAAAAAATCACTTAAAACTAAAAAACTAAAATTATATCCGACATTTGATTGGTGGAGCGACTCCCTAAAAGCGCAGAGAAACAAAATTTCTGCCCTCAGAAAGCGTTACAAAAACACCGGTGACGTTAAATGGAGATCCCTTCTCCAGAGAGAAAGAGCCATCTACAAAAAACAAATAAAAACAGAAAAACTAAACTCCTGGAAAAAATTCTGCACACATACAAAAGATAAATTTGGTCAAGCATTCAAAATAGCAACAAACAAAAGACTCACCAATAAACACTTCATACACACTACAATGGAAAATTCAACGCCCTACACAACCAAAACTGAGACCTTTAGAGAACTAATTGACCACCATTTTCCAAACTCAGACATAATAAACCCTCCACTGTTGGACCGAGCATTGGAAGAGGACACCCCATATCCGACTCCCCCTCTTTTCTCATTTAAGGAAATCAAAACTGCACTAACAGAGCAGAACAACTTAAAAGCCCCTGGCTATGATAAAATAGACGCTTTCATAATCAAAAACTTATTTAAAAACTTTAAACATTTAATCAGGGACCTTTTCAATAAATGCCTAACCTTAAATTATTTCCCTATACCCTGGAAAATAGCTCAAGTAGTATTTTTCGCTAAACGAAATAAAAATCCAAAACAACCATCATCTTATCGTCCCATATGTCTCCTTCCAATGCTGGGAAAGATAATGGAAAGACTAATCAAACACAGGCTAAATTATTATCTAGAAACACAACACTACTTTCACGATTCACAATTCGGCTTTCGTGAGGGCAAAAACACAATACAATTACTAAAGAAACTAAAAAACACAATCATAAAATACCTAAACAAAAACATATATTGCGCACTAATATCCTTTGACATAGTTGGAGCCTTCGATAACATCAACTGGAACACGTTAGCAGATATCATTAAACAACTTCCCATTCCCAACTATCTTAAAAACATTTTACTCAGCTTTCTTTCTGATAGGGAAATAATTACAGACTACCTAGATACGAACATCAAACGCCCTACCAACCAAGGATGCCCGCAGGTGTCGTGCCTCGGCCCGCTCCTGTGGCTCCTTGTAGCCAACCTTATACTTAATAAATTCTATCAGTCCTACATAAACCTATATGCATTCTGCGACGATTTCAACATGGTGGTGAAGGCTAACAGCCGAAGGGAATTGGAAAACGAAGTGAATAAAAGGATCGAGCTCTTCGCAGAAATATGTCATAACTTAAAACTCACAATATCACACGACAAAACAACATTTATGATGATGGGTATGAACACACTAGAAAACCGACTACCAAGCTTTAAACTAGGGGACTACAAAATCAAACACGTTAATCACTTAAAAGTTTTAGGAGTAATATTTCAAAGCACACTAACATGGGATTTACACATCAAAAACATCAAAGATAGGATCCTCCAACTAACAACATCAATTAAAAGGGTCTTCTCTGCCACATGGGGAGTCAGCCGAGAGTACCTAAGAACATGGTACATCACAGTACTTGAAAAAATAATAGCCTATGGCTCGGAAGTATGGGCAAACAACCTAAGATACGCGGACAAGAGGCAACTCAACAGCATACAAAGAACTTGTCTGTTATCCATAACAAAAACATATAAAAATGTATCGACACACACGCTCCAAACACTATTAGGCATCCCCCCAATTCTTCTAACGCTGAGCTACAAAAATTTAAAAAACGACATATTAAACAAAACAAACGTTCTCATACACAATGGTAAAACAATAACACACACCGACATAGAAGACAAAATCCTTAAATATCAAATTAATCCAGAAATCCACATTAATAACCTAATAGCGACAGATAAAATTCTACCTCAAAATAACATCATAAAAATATACACAGACGGTTCGAAGGGGGAGGAAAACACAGCATATGCAGTAGTAGCATTCAGCTCAAAAAATAAAATTTATGAAAAATCTGTAAAAATCCAAAAAGATAATACAATTTTTCAAGCAGAACTACATGCAGTCATTACATCGATAAACTGGGCACTAACAACAGAATACACTAAATTCCAAATCCTATCAGACAGCCAGTCAACAGTAAAAGCTTTAACAAAATTATTCCCAAACAACCCAGATATCTATAACATACAAAAAACACTAACTCAGAATAAACATAAAATATTTTACATTACATGGATAAAGGGTCACATAGGCATAGAAGGCAATGAGCTGGCGGACAAACTGGCCAATGACGCTGCTCAGTACTGCGATCTCCCAATAGACCGAGGGATAAAACTTCCTCGGTCATATCTTAATAAATGCCTGAAGCACAATATGCTGGATGATTGGCAGTACAACTGGGATAACTCAGGGAGCGGCAGATTTACCCACTCCATTGTACCAAAGGTTCAAGCCTCTCTAACATGCAAAGACAAAGTTTCAATGTACTTTCTGTCAGGACGCGGTAGCTTCCCCACCTTCGTACACAGCATAGGGAAAAAAGAGAACAATCTCTGTCAGTGTGGCGTCAGGGGAGATCCGCTCCACTACATCTTTGGAAACTGTAAATTTATGAAATTCAAATTCAAAAGAAAGCACGACACTGTATATGAAGATATAATGTCAATAATAAATGATCAAACAAAAATAAGACAACTTTATCAAAACTATAATATTCTAAATGAAAAATACTCTTTCATAAAATACAAATTTCTCACGTAAAATGGATGTACCTATGAGTGCCTAAATATAACATGAAAATAGTAATAATGCATAAAATGCACTAGCTTATAAACAGTCACATACCAAACATTGACACAGTTACGCACATATAGACTGCTAAAACGAACTGTACTATTCTCATTTTTCACTGTATAAAATACAAAGTAAGGTTTATTTTATTGTAAATACTAGTGAAATGAGTAATGTAAATGTAATAATTTTTGTTTAATGTAAATACTAGTGAGTTTTTAATGTTAGCACCATAAAATTTATATAATATCTCATAGTATCATAGTATTCTACAGTAAGCAGTAATTGTTTTAATGTATATATAATTGTATTTTTCTCATTTTGTCATTGTAATTATAATCAAGTATTGTTGTATTATTGTAAAAATTATTTTTCTCAATGTATTGTAATTTAATAGTGAATACCAAACAATGTCATGTATAACCCCAACCAGGAATACTACAAGTAAAAACCGGCACGCCCTGAATGAATAGGGTTGCCAATTGTGATTGCAATTGTAAACTCCAAGTGATTTTAAAAAAACAGGGATCTTCCTCCTTGCTGATGCTCCCGGCAACGGGAACATGGCTGTGGTCCGCTGGAATAGTGGACCCCCCCTCCTGCCTTGGGCTCGGGGCTTGTCCTGACCATATGCCAAAAGCGGGTCCCCAAGGTGGGTGAAGTCTGAAGTCTGAAGTTATAGTTGATATACAGGGCTACCCATAAAGAGCTCACCAACGTTACTGAATATGAGCGTAAATTATTTAAACGTGGTTCTTAGATAAGCTATGCATTTTTACGCTGAGCTTTATTCAATTTACTGAGAAATGTTTGCATAATATAGATAAAAGGATATACAGGGCCACGCAAAGAATTCGGTATATGGACGCGTATGAATGATGATTTATGAGAATGTGATTTCAGTTGTTTTAAAAGTGTTTTAGTTTACAATAAATTTTAGCCTAATGCTGACGTGTAATAAAGGTACAATGTAAACTACAGGGCTGAGCAAAAGTATTCAAGTATGTTTCCATCTAATAGTATGAATTGCTGAAAAAGAAGTCTCAAGCTACTGGGTATTTTCTTGCTAAGCTAAATTTTCCCATTATATGAACTGACATATGAAATACAGAGCTGTTCTAATGTACTGGAATACATATTTGGGTATATTTGGCTATACACTATTATTTCCCTAAATAACAAAGTTTTGTTAAAGATTTCATTAAGTGTTGGAAAGTGCTTCATAATCTATGCTTAACGCATGATTTTTCATACTTGTTTTAATTTTAAATAACGAAAGAAGAAATAAATTATTAAAACATTTATAAAAATACAAATAAAGTGGGATTAAAAATCCCTTGATGACGTTTTAACCTCTTGAAGAAAGCCATTCGCAGTATGTAAACGGTTAATTTTAATGCATAAATTGCCAACTGGCACCAGTAAATTTTTAGTACAATTTTGATCTCATAATATACGTGACGAAACGGTTTTCATTATTTCAGATTATTTTCAATTAAATTTGTTCGTAAATATAAATTGACCATTTTTGGAGCACAAATACCTTGCCAATGAAAGGCTTAAACACATGTATCGTGTTTAATACGATTGAATGAAACATTCCCGATCATCCATTATTGGCGTTTAATCTTATAGTTTGGCTTAATCTTATAGTTTGTCGACAGACAAGTAGTACCAAAAAAGAAACATTAGTTGAAGCAATAAATAAAATTTATAAATAATTATCATAATAATAAATATAATAAAAAATATACATATCACAATAAATCGAAAATATTAACACTTACAGCAATATTCAAAATCAAAGTTTTCATCAATTTGGCGACAGACAAAATCGCACCAACTTGGCGCGTATATGGCATTTATGCCATATTTATGTGCAAAAAATAAGCATAAACGTTCATCAGATATGAAATCTGACTTTCTGAAGCCCAAAAAGGACCAAGATTTATAAAAACGCCGAAGTGAAGGTATTAATGGAAAAGTACCATAAAAATAGGACAAAAATATCATATATGTATTTCGGGTACTACTTGGTTATGCCGTCGACCAAAAAAATATCGCCAAATTATAAGATTAAATTCCGACATCAGATGACCTTGAATGTCCCATTCAATAACATCAAACATGATACGCGTGCGTAAAACATCATAAAGTAATTTTTACCTCGACTTTTTATTAATGTTTTACTAATTTAATTTTTCTTATATTAATTAAAATAAAAATTTAGTCAACATGCATAAGTTGGCTATTACTTTGGCGATTTGTATCATTTGGCGAAATTGGTTGACGGGATAATTAAGTAGTACCGTATTTGGTTTGGCGAGAATTTGGCGAAAATCACTTTTGAATTATTTTCTGTTATATTAAAAAGGAAGCAACGATAAATAAAAACGCGATTAAGTACAGATTTAATTAATATAGAAAAAAACAATTGCCTGGTTACCATGTTATGCAAAACAAGTTGGAAATTGCACGTGAAGTGTAGCAAATGTGATGCGTTCGTACGATAACTAAGTTTTAAAAACATCCAGATCTTGCTGTTATAGTAGCCAGTACTTCGGATACAGTATAGTGTCCGAAACCTTTTTTGTGTTCCTGTAAATATACAGGAAGTAACTTTTATTACACCTCAGCAACGCATATCATATTCATAAAATGTGAAATAGTTTAATATAATTAAAACGCGTCCCAAACAAAGTTTTCTCGTATAACATTATGTAGTGGAATGCTTTTAGGTGGCCCTGTAATTTAATAATAAATATTCTTTGCATCACAGATTGTAAAGAATGTATATTTTAGTATATATATGTGTATATATATATATATATATATACTTCACAGGTTTATGTCAATTCTACTTTAAATTATTTTTTCATATTGACCGTAATCTAAGGGAATACTTTTGATTGTTCCTGTAATTGATCTATGCATCCTATTTTCATAACATTTGAAATGACTCCATAAAATTGTGTAATAGTTATATATTTTAAATTTCAAGCGATTAAAATGCATTTGATGCTTTTTTCCCCATTGGCTGCAATGTAATGGTATACTTTTGATTATCCCTGTAACTGATCTATGCATCCGATTTTCATAAAATTTGAAATGATTCGACAAAATTATCTAATAATTATATATTTAAAATTTCAAACGATTGAAACTTATTTGAAACTTTTTCCCCCATTGACCGTAATGTAAAGGAATAATTTTGATTGCCCTGTAGTTGATCTATGCATCCGATTCGGTTGGGTAGTTTTTGCGTTGTTATAGGCGGGCAGACAGACGGACGGACGAACAAACGGACGGACTAAACGACAACTATAGGTGCTACGTATGTACATAGTTACGAACGCACCTAATAACGATATTTCGATGCCAATTATATAGAAAAGTACCAAATCCTGTCCTGGCTTTTTGGGTGAAATTTTATTTTATTTTATTTATTTATTTATTTATTTATTTATTTGCATTAAATGAATCGGTTGCGCTTTTTTTTCATTTTCCAACAAAGTTGAAAAGTGTTTATGCATTCGGTTTGTCTGTCCGTCTGTCCACATTCTAACATCCGTAAATATACTCGGATTTTTATGCAATTGGTAAATCTCATTTAGGGTCCCCTAGGCATGTTTATTATTGTATATGAGGTATGCGAGATTAATAATTTACTTACAGGTAACCCAAAAGTTTTCCATCACATTATGGTCTATAAGAAAAATCGTTAACAGATTATTTTAATGAAATTACACTATTTTAAAGTATTGAAACTTATATAAATCGATGAATTGCATTACGATTATGTTTGAACAGGACATTCATATCATTTTTAATCCGTTTACAGGGACACACAAAAGAAATCAGTTACAATACTGTCCTTGAGCAATAATTGCTTGTCATGTGTTTTCAATTTCGGCATGTGCTTTGAAATTTAAGTTTTTTAGGTGCATTTGTAATTACATAAAAACGTAGTACCTATGGCCGTCGTCTGAACCGCCCGTCTCTCTGTCCACATAGAACAGCACAAAAACTATCCAACCGAATCGTTTTAAATTTTAATTATATATTTGTTGCCAAATTTCGTTGAGTCATTTTAAATTTTGGTGAAATTGGATAAATAGTTCAAATACAGGGACAATCAAAAATATACCGTTACATTATAGCCGATAGGATGAAAAATTCCAAGAACATTTTAATGATGTTACGCGAACATCGAAACATAATGAAATTGATATGCATTTATGAGAAGCACTAGAATATATATTTTGTAGAGCATGCCGCACAAAGAATATTTACTATTCAATTACAGGGCACCACAAAATAATTCCAGTTCATATTGACATATTTGAATCAGCATGTCTTGCGAATCGTTTTAAATTTTAAATATATATTTGTTGCCGAATTTCGTTGAGTCATTTTAAATTTTGGTGAAATTGGATAAATAGTTCAAATACAGGGACAATCAAAAATATACCGTTACATTATAGCCGATAGGATGAAAAAATTCCAAGAACATTTTAATGATGTTACGCGAACATCGAAACATAATGAAATTGATATGCATTTATGAGATTTATAAGTCACTTGTGGTGACATTTTTACAGCTCAAGGCTTATGCAGACTAGATATTCAAATATCGTTCGTACCTTATACTGCACGCATTGTATATTCCTTTTATTTAATGCATGCTACAATGAAATACTGCCCAACTTCATGAGAACAAGTTTGCAAAGAAAAAAAAGCAGTGTATGTAGTGGCTAGCATGCACAATCAGATGCATGCATTTAGCAGATTTATAAGTCACTTGTGGTGACATTTTTACAGCTCAAGGCTTATGCAGACTAGATATTCAAATATCGTTCGTACCTTATACTGCACGCATTGTATATTCCTTTTATTTAATGCATGCTACAATGAAATACTGCTCAACTTCATGAGAACAAGTTTGCAAAGAAAGAAAAGCAGTGTATGTAGTGGCTAGCATGCACAATCAGATGCATGCATTTAGCAGATTTATAAGTCACTTGTGGTGACATTTTTACAGCTCAAGGCTTATGCAGACTAGATATTCAAATAATCGTTCGTACCTTATATTGCACGCATTGTATATTCCTTTTATTTAATGCATGCTACAATGAAATACTGCTCAACTTCATGAGAACAAGTTTGCAAAGAAAGAAAAGCAGTGTATGTAGTGGCTAGCATGCACAATCAATTTAAATCTGATCGAGCATATCTGAGACACACTCGAACGATGCATTGCATTCCTTTGTTGGCGTTTTAAGGATTTTTATATATCATTTTTAAAGAGAGAATTCCCTAAATTCTTATCGAGAGCCTCATCATATCCATAGAAAACAGATATAGATATTATATTATTAACTATTCTATATTAACTATCTAAGGGGACCACACACCATGTGAAAAAACTCCTTCATTCTACTCAACCATCATGATTTGTGCAATTTTTTGTGCTGTTTATATATTTTACGTCATTTCAAAGAGTTCAAATTCCGATTAAAGCCTTTTTAATGTTTTATTATCTGCATTACTTTTAATGCATTGCGTACTTCCAATTTTATACCCATGCATGGCTGATTTCATAGTTTGCTTTCCCAGTTTTTAACCGTGTATAGAAATTTTTATATAAAATTTTGCATTTCTTCCATTTACTTTGCTCATTTTTGACATTTAAATTTATGGCACTATATAATCAATGGCCAAATAATTTATGGCACTATATAATTAAAAATAACGTCTCATTTTTTTATTAACTATTTGGAAAATAGTTGTTCTCGGTAAAGAATTGGGAAATCTGAAGTACATCTGAATGTGTTTGCTACGATGCAAATAAATAAATAAATAAATAAATAAAAACTAACAAAAAATTAATAACTCAATAACAAATTGAGATACAGGTTTCAAACAAGTTGCATTTAAAAGTAAATTTTCTCTTTATACGATGGTGTAAAAATTGAAAATGTGCAATGTTTGGAAATTTAAAAATTTACAGTACCGAAAATTGTTAAACTGAATTTCATTTAATATTTGTTTTTGTGATTGATCCAGGAATATTAACGTGACTGTAAATGTCCAGGCATATTAATATGACTCTGTTATTATGTAAGCTACGTTTTGATCATCCTAAAAATGTTATTTTTAATGTTTTTTTAAGTATAGAAATCATTTATAAGTCTAAAATTATAGTCTTTGAAAATATTATTTTCCAAATAGTTGTAATTTGTTAAATTACATTTGTTTTTTAAATGTGGTATTTTTTTCTTTACTTTTTGGAAATTATTATTAAATATATGTTCTCAGCAATATCGCTCAGACTAATCCCTCTGAGGGAAGTCCTAGTTAAATTCTTACATAGATTGTAGCATCAATAAATTTAAAGTAAAAGGAAGTTATTTATTTTAATTAAATTAAAAATGTTCAAATTAAATTATTTAAATAAAATTCAAAATGTAAACTTTCTTTAAAAACGCAAACAAAAAAGAAAAATAGCGGAGATATAAATAAAATTAAAAAAATTTTAAAAACGAAAAAAAAATGGCCAAACGAAATTTAAAATGCTGAATCCTTAATAAACCGTTCGTTTTTAAAATAGAAAGAAAATTGTAATTAAAATATATATATATGAATATTAGTGATAAAAAAAATAATATAAACCCTTAAATCGGCAAAAAATACGATTTTTTTTATTCTATTTTACTAGGGAACTGCAAGAAGTGTAAGTCACCGATTTCAACGAAAAAAATATTTTCTGAAAAAAATATTATCGGGAGGATTAAAAAACTCAATGGAATCACCCGTTGGAAATGAAACGTTTTCAAGATATCTGACAATTTGTATCACGTAGCTAATGCACACTTATTGGGAAACTGCATTAAGTTACATAAATTGTCGGATATCTCAAAAACGGCTCATTTCCAAAGGGTAGCTCCATTGAGTTTTTTACTTCTCAAAATGATATTTTTCCAACGATATCTTTCGAAGCGATAAATGATAAAACGATAGATGATAAAACGATAAATGGTATCTTTCCAACAAATATACATCATTTTCGTCGAAATCGAGACAACAATATTTTGCGGTTTTCTGTTAGGTGTGCACTAGCCCAGTATGTACTAGCTACGTGGCTTTAATTATCGGATATTTAGAAAACGGCTCGTTTCCGATGAGTAGTTATTTTGAATTTTTTACTCCTCACGATAAGATCTTTCCAACAATACCATTTTCGTCAAAATCTAAACTAATTTTTTTGCAATTCCCCAGTAAGTATGCACTAGCTACGTTAAATAAATTGTCAGATTTCTCGAAAATGACTCGTTTCCAACGAGTAGTTAGATTTTTCCAACGATACCACTTTCATTAAAATCAGTGACTTACACTTCTTGCAATTCCCTAGTTAGTATGAAAACTTCAAATCCCAGCATCACGGTTCGAACTGTAAATCTTTTGCTTACAAGCGAGTCTGTTTTTCTAAAAGTCTTTCACATACTTTTCCTTGAAGGACATAGTTGTCGCCTTGTTTATTTGTGTTTTATGCTGGCATCGGACAGTTATGTGGTATCAGGGGCAGGGATTAATTTTTTCAGCAGACTCATGCCTAAGGCCGTGATCAGGTGTGCACTTTTTTCTACGTAGTAGAGTCTGGCCAGAACTGGATTTAAATGTTCTCAGAATGTATAGAACACTTACTATGTTTTTTAAAAATATTAATAGCGATAACAAACTTCTGTTAAGGGGACAAGGGACCTTGAAATCCTTAAAAATATTTTTTTTTATTTTTTGTAAATTTCACCTAAATATTATTCAAGGGTACATTATATGCATTAAAACATGCATTTATCACAAAAAAAAATCAAAAAAAAATTATTTTTGACAAAAAAATGGCATTTTACGCAGCGTCTTCGAAATCTTCGAAATGCGCCTTGCGCATTCCATATCAATGAAAATCCCCAATGTTTTTTATGAAAGTTTGTTTTATATATATAAACAAAATTGCGCATCGAATTTTGAATATTTGAATTTAAAAGTTAAAAAAAAAAAAAAATTGAAATTTTGAAATTTTTTCGAAAAATTTTTCAAAATTTTCAATTTTTTTTTCTTTTACATCTTAAAATTCAAATATGTAAAAATCGATGCTCTGTGTTGTTTATATATATAAAACATACTTTCCAAAAAAATATTGGGGGTTTTCATAGATATGGAAAGCGCAGGGGGCATTTCGAAGATTTCGAAGACGCTGCGTAAAATTCCATTTTTTTCTCAAAAATAATATTTAAAAAAAAAAAAATTTGTGATAAATGCATGCCATAATGCATATAATGCACCCTTGAATAATATTTAAGATAAAATTTACAAAAAATAAAAAAAAAATTTCGAAAAAATTTCAAAATTTCAATTTTTTTTTTTTTTTTACCTTTAAATTCAAATATTCAAAAATTCGATGCACAATTTTGTTTATATATATAAAACAAACTTTCATAAAAAATATTGGGGATTTTCATTGATATGGAATGCGCAAGGCGCATTTCGAAGATTTCGAAGACGCTGCGTAAAATGCCATTTTTTTGTCAAAAATAATTTTTTTTTTGTGATAAATGCATGTTTTAATGCATATAATGTACCCTTGAATAATATTTAGGTGAAATTTACAAAAAATAAAAAAATTTATTTTTAAGGATTTCAAGGTCCCTTGTCCCCTTAATGGAATCTTTAGAAGTATAACTTAGGGTGTTTTCAATCCACTTCTCAACAACGCGAAACTTCCGACTAATTCTTAACTGTAAATGCATAAAATTAACATGCGTGACTATTAAAGGATTTGGAAATAGAATAATTTTTCCGTTTTTGGTAAATAAATTATTAAATGGTAAGAGATTTTTGTCACTTGACTGCAGGTTTTTTCCCTTTTCAATGATATCGCTTCCAAAAATTCAATTCAAAATGCTAACTTTGACACTATTTTTAAAAAATATAATGTGTTTATCAAAAAATGGAAGACACTATTCAATTACATAGGTTCTGAATAAGATAAAACAGCAAAACTTATACATTTCCGAAGAAAATGAATTTAGAAATGTGTCAGGAACTAACTCCTTTGGATTTGAAAGAAGCTCTAATAAATGACAGAGAAATATTTTCAAATATATTTTTTATAATACATCTTCAAATGTTAATCATGTTTTTACCGTCTTCTTTTTTCTTTAAATCTAAACTAAATTAATTTTATAATGAGTCTTTATTTAAGTGTTCAAAAATCTAGGCTTCTAAGTAATCATTAATGTTATTATCGTGTATTTTCTATGTTGAAAAACTATCGTGATTTTAAAGTATAGTTTTAAAACTAGTTGGATGTGCCAATCCCAAAACTTTCTTCTATCTCATACGTACATTTTAATATTTAAAAAAAAATAGTTACTCATTTTAATGCTTTAATAATTTTAATTCAATACCATACCAACTTTGATTTTCATCTTAAATTTCTGCTTCAATCAATTAGTCGGAGTAAAAACGAATTTCCGTCTCTACACGAACCGATGGACAATAGAATGATAGGCAGATTTTTTTTTTTCATTCAGGGAGGACTTACTAGCCTTACCAAAAAATAATCATATACAAAAAAGTTTAGTTCAGTTCTAGAACTAACTTCATACACTTTTAAGTGATGCAATATTGAAAATGGCATAAAATTCGCTATTACAGCGCCCCCTTCCGGCTGATTTTTTTTCAGATTCAGGGCGATCCAACTAGCCATAGCCATACACTTACACAAAAAATTTCGTTCAATTCGATGCATAACTTCATGTACTTTTGGTCAGTACAATATTGAAAATGGCACAAAAATCGCGATTGCAGCGCCCCATCCCGACGGATGTTTTTCAAATTCAGGGAGGACCAACTAGCTATAGTCATACACATACACAAAAAATTTGGTTCAATTCGATGCATAACTTCATATACTTTTGGTCGGTACAATATTGAAAATGGCACAAAAATCGCGATTGCAGCGCCCCCTTCCGTCAGATTTTTTACAAATTCAGGGAGGAGCAACTAGACATAGTCATACACTTACACAAAAAGTTTGGTTCAATTTTATGCATAACTTCATATACTTTTGGTCGGTACAATATTGAAAATGGCACAAAAATCACGATTGCAACACCCCCTTCCGGCGGAATTTTTCAAAACTGAAGGAGGGCCTGCTTGCCACAGCCAAAAACATTCACAAACTAGTTGGATGTGCCAATCCCAAAACTTTCTTCTATCTCATACGTACATTTTAATATTTAAAAAAAAAAATAGTTACTCATTTTAATGCTTAAATAATTTTAATTCAATACCATACCAACTTTGATTTTCATCTTAAATTTCTGCTTCAATCAATTAATCGGAGTAGAAACGAATTTCCGTCTCTGCACGAGCCGATAGAAAATAGAATGATAGGCAGATTTTTTTTCAAATTCAGGGAGGACCTACTTGCCTTACCAAAAAATAATCATATACAAAAAATTTAGTTCAGTTCTAGAACTAACTTCATACACTTTTATGCGGTGCAGTATTGAAAATGGCATAAAATTCGCTATTCAGCGCCCCCTTCCGGCGAATTTTTTTCAGTTTCAGGGCGATCCAACTGGCCATAGCCATACACTTACACAAAAAATTTCGTTCAATTCGATGCATAACTTCATGTACTTTTGGTCGGTACAATATTGAAAATGGCGCAAAAATCGCGATTGCAGCGCCCCCTTCCAACGGATTTTTTTCAAATTCAGGGAGGACCGACTAGCAATAGTCATACATATACACAAAAAAATTGGTTCAATTCGATATATAACTTCATATACTTTTGGCCGGTACAATATTGAAAATGACACAAAAATCGCGATTGTAGCGGCCCCTTCCGGCGGATTATTTTCAAATTCAGGGAAGACCAACTAGCCATAGTCATACACATACACAAAAAAAATTGGTTCAATTCGATGCATAACTTCATATACTTTTGGTCGGTACAATATTGAAAATGGTACAAAAAACGCGATTGCAGCGCCCCCTTCCGGCCGATTATTTTCAAATTCAGGGGGGACCAACTAGCTATAGTCATACACATACACAAAAAATTTGGTTCAATTCGATGCATAACTTCATATACTTTTGGTCGGTACAATATTGAAAATTGCCACAAAAATCGCGATTGCAGCGCCCCCTTCCGTCGGAATATTTCAAAACTGAAGGAGGACCTGCTTGCCACAGCCAAAAACATTCACAAAAAATTTGGTTCAATTCCATGCATAACTTCATACACTTTTTGATGGTAGAATGGCGACATACAGACACACAGACACACACACACGGACAGACAGACATTTTGTAAAAACATGTTTTTTGAAATCTCTGACCTCTAAAACGTGTAAATCCGTCAAAAACCGGAAGTCGAAAAAAATTTCGATTACAATACTTTCTTCTATTGAAGATAGAAGAAAGTAAAAATTTGGTCCAATTCTATGCATAACTTCATACACTTTTTGATGGTAGAATGGCGACATACACACAGACACACACACAGACAGATACACAGACAGACATTTTGTAAAAACATGTTTTTTGGAATCTCTGACCCCTAAAACGTGTAAATCCGTCGAAAACCGGAAGTCGAAAAAATGTCGATTACAATACTTTCTTCTATTGAAGATAGTAGAAAGTAATATAAAATATTTCATAAATGTGCATGTAGTAGTCTTTAAAAGGATATTAATTGTATGTTAAGAAAAACTAAATTTTTTTGTGCAAATTGAGTGAAATCGGGTCGTCCTTACTACTTAACCAAGTATTAAAAGTTTTAAACATTTTTCAATGTTTAAAATTTTTCCATTTTTTTCTTTCCTTTTCGTACTGTCGCTTTCGTACAACTGCTTCATGTTGACCGCACTGTGAAATTGCGCTAGTTACAACTAGGACTGCTATAACTCAGGCTGAATGATCAAGCATCTTGTTTCCCAGTTGCTGTTTGTTTCCCATTGTAGTCTAAGATCCGGCTGCAGAATCAGTGTACCCATCGAGTGTTTGCTGAAAACCAAATTTTTACACATATTTATGATTAGGAGAATTTATATCTACCAGGTTGCCTATCAAAATGTGGCCGCTAGTATTTTTAATTAAATTATTAATAATTCATAATCCGTAAGAAATTTCACTGACTTGTTTTTTCAATAAAATGTCGTCTACTTTACGGCAACATCTATAAAGACTCTGAAAAATCATGGTTGCCTTTGCGCACCTGGCCGCACCTCTTCGCAGCCAGGTATACACAGGTATGATTTTGTTACATTTATACACCCACAACGTACACTGTTAAAAATCTGCTGCATTTTGCTGCAACGCACTCCCCTGCTTGTATAGAAAACGGTTACTTGGCCGTGAAATGGCGCTTTTTCATTGGTTGGAATAGAGATATTATATACAAGTGGTGGAGGGCGTTGCAGCAAAATGCAGCAGATTTTTAACAGTGTACATTCATAATTTATATATCAAATTAAAGCTAATTTTTTTCTGTTTATTATTATATATGGTTGCCTAATTAAATCTGGCCGCAAATAAGGGTTGCCGGCTGTTAAATATAGTAAATAAAAGCGGTGGAGTGACCCTGCAGAATCGTTTGTTTCATACACTGTTAAAAATCTGCTGCATTTTGTTGCAACGCACTCCATCGCTTGTATATAATATCTCAATTCCAACCAATGAGAAAGCTCCATTTCACGGCAAAGTAACCGTTTTCTATACAAGCAAGGGTGTGCGTTGCAACAAAATGCAGCAGATTTTTAACAGTGTATTTTTCAATTTGGAACAATTTTAACCAATTTAAATTGTGTTTTAATCGATTAAATATATTAGTTTCATTTTGTTATAAGTACATATAAACGTATATGACAAAATTACACTTAAAGTAAATTAATTTAAATAAGTTTAGTTTAAGTAATTTTAGTTTTGCATTTTTACTTTACTTTAAGTGTAATTTTGTCATATACGTTTATATGTACTTATAACAAAATGAAACTAATATATTTAATCGATTAAAACACAATTTAAATTGATTAAAATTGTTCCAAATTGAAAAATACACTGTTAAAAATCTGCTGCATTTTGTTGCAACGCACACCCTTGCTTGTATAGAAAACGGTTACTTGGCCGTGAAATGGAGCTTTCTCATTGGTTGGAATTGAGATATTATATACAAGCGATGGAGTGCGTTGCAACAAAATGCAGCAGATTTTTAACAGTGTATGAAACAAACGATTCTGCAGCGTCACTCCACCGCTTTTATTTACTATATTTAACAGCCGGCAACCCTTATTTGCGGCCAGATTTAATTAGGCAACCATATATAATAATAAACAGAAAAAAATTAGCTTTAATTTGATATATAAATTATGAATGTACGTTGTGGGTGTATAAATGTAACAAAATCATACCTGTGTATACCTGGCTGCGAAGAGGTGCGGCCAGGTGCGCAAAGGCAACCATGATTTTTCAGAGTCTTTATAGATGTTGCCGTAAAGTAGACGACATTTTATTGAAAAAACAAGTCAGTGAAATTTCTTACGGATTATGAATTATTAATAATTTAATTTAAAATACTAGCGGCCACATTTTGATAGGCAACCTGGTAGATATAAATTCTCCTAATCATAAATATGTGTAAAAATTTGGTTTTCAGCAAACACTCGATGGGTACACTGATTCTGCAGCCGGATCTCGTACTATGATTGCTATGAGGCGAGAAACGTTTGAATGATTTTAAAGCTACAAAATCATTAAAAATGGACGGTTGTTGAGCAGAAAATTATTCTGACATGTTCAGGAATGGCTTTGGAGTATTTAAATTCCATTCTCTCCTTGAAAAAATCTAAAACTTCATTTAAAAATAAAATATAAGCATAAATTTTCTCGTCACAATGCTTTTCAATGGTGTGCTTATGAACGTTATTCCCAAGCAGACGAATTTTCGTAGCCTCGAACCAAAACGAAGAATATGGTCCATTGGCAAGTGAGCGTCGCGATGCACTCTGAATCTGATTCTATGAGTACTGCAGAAAGGGCGATGCATCAGTCAGCAGCCCTATTCCGTCTGTCCAACGACATGACACGACGAAACTATATAAGTTACCATGAAAAACCTATCAATTCTTTAAAATTTATTGTAAACGCATATTATTATTGGAAAATATTCAATTTTTTTCTTATGTATGTACTAATTATAAAATCGTATATTCCTTTTTTGAGTTGCACTTCCGGGGCCCCATTTGGGACGGGGGCCCTCGGCGATCGCCGACCAGCCGACCTGGCCAGTCCGCATATTTCAGATGTGTATATTGCTGGGACGATTACTGTTTCTAAACCAATAGGAGATCGTCATTATCACGGTCAAGTACACGCCCACACAGTTTGATTGACAGGAACTCGTGGACAATTGATCGTGTGTGTTTATTATTTATTTGTATTCGGATTGTTTGAATTTGTACTCGGTAATTAAAAATTAAAGGTACGAAAGATTTTTTTTTTTTTTCAAAATGAATGAATTTTATTTACTTCAATTAGAAATTATACTTCCTCTGATCCTGAAATAAATAAATAAATAAAAATTAAAGTAAGAATTTTGCTTATACGGATATTTTCGCAGAATACTTTTTTTCCCATTTGTTTAATATATATATAAATCATTTTGGAACGATATTTAGAATATTAAAAGGGTTTGAAATACTTTTTTTTAAAATGTCTTATTTATTAATAAAAGACAGCCTCCAATAATTTAAAAAAAAAAAAAAATCACCAACGGACTCTCGGCCCGCGATGGACTCGAACCCATATCCTCCGGTTTCAACCTCGACGCTCTAACCATTCAGCCAGTCAGCTCACTTTCATCTGCAACAGATTATCGTTATAATTAGCACCGTCAATTGTCCACGAGTTCCTGTCAATCAAACTGTGTGGGCGTGTACTTGACCGTGATAATGACGCTCTCCTATTGGTTTAGAAACAGTAATCGTCCCAGCAATATACACATCTGAAATATGCGGCCAGTCCGCGCCTGCATTGGCAACATTCAGATTTCATTTTCGCAGTAAAATAAATATAAACATAGAAGCGGAGAACGTTTCCAAGGAGATTTTGGAGGGGGAAAAAAACCTGATCTTAAAAATTTAGGGGGGGTTGGCGTGCTAAATCTGCCCTCCGTCACGTGACGGAAGACAAACATCAAAGCGTCAAAAAAGGGTTACCAATGTGGAGTCTACTTATGAGAAGTCTGTGCTTTGAAACATTGGGTGTAACTTTGCACCTCGTCCTAATTTTCAAAACGTACAAGGGAGATGACATCCATAAATGGCGCGTTAGTCTAGATAGTGACAATCCTAAAAGTGCTATTACAAGTAAAAATTGCAAACGACAAAAATCGCCTGCGTTTTTTCGTGTTCTTAGCATTTCATTGGCTGTTTGAGAAGAGTCTTTACCATCATTTGGATTTCCAAGCATTTGATTGGCTGTTGCTGGCGACTCGCTTCGTTCCACGCGTCAAAGACGCTCCGACAAATGAAAAATCGCGCGCTACCAAGCGACTCCCTTGGTCCCATAGGATTACATGGAGACGCCTGCGATTTGACGCCTGCAGCAGCCAGGGCCGTAGCTAAGGGGGCGCTATGGGCGGCTCACCCCCCCTAAAATATTTTGAGCCCCCCCCCTGGAAAAGATTCAAAGGTCACTAAATGAATTTCTGTTCCGAAAATTCAAATGAAATTCTGTTCAAAAATCTAATTTAGTTTTGAGACCCTTTCACAGTTTTGCAGAATTACTAAATTGCATCTAAAATAAGTAAATCAACACTCCCTCATCCTATTTGCACATATGAGGCTAACATGATGTTTAATTTTCCACCAGTCATACACTCAAAATTTTCATCATCCTATACTTTTCTTAGTAAAAAAAGAAGTTATTACCAGTTTAATGAGAAACATAGGACCTACAATGTAAGTATGCACTAATTTTTCTTTCTGCGTCAGAGAGAGAGAGAGAGAAAACTATGAGCCCCCTGTACAATCTCTTGAGCCCCCCCCCCCTAATGATCACTTCTAGCTACGGCCCTGGCAACAGCGCACGTGTAATAGCACCTTAAGCCGAATTGAACGATACATTTATTTATAAATGTATCGTTTAACTGTGATCGTTCCTAACCGCAATACTTTTATTATAATTATGATGATTAAAAATTTAAGCAATATTTCTGATTATAAAAATGATGATACTAATTGTAGGAATGAACTGTAAAAGCGCCATAGCCATATTTACAACAGTGGAAATTCTTTATGTATAAAAATTAATGCATTTCATATCATTTTAACATGGATTTATAAAAAATTTTGTAATTTAAAAGATGTGTTTTAATTTTTTTAAATGTCTAGATTATTTTTGAATGTATTCATTATGTATGCATATATTTAACGTTTGTTTTCTAAATGCATTTAAAATATTAGACCTGTATATAAATTAATAGCTATTACACATGACTTTATTCACGTAACATTTAAAGAAAAAAAAGAACATTAAGTACAAAAATTATCTCACGATATTTAAAAAACATATATAATTAACCAAACATACAAAATTAATTCTTGATCAAATTATCACTTTCACAGTTTTAAGTAGAACTTTTGCCATTTAATTGAATCCCTTTATTAAAGGAAATCTGGTTCAATAAAGTGGCGGAATCTGAAGTACGCCTAAACGTTTAAATATTAAGTTTTGTTTTGATTCATATAAGCGGCAATTGTAGCGATCTTTCTTAGCTCTGGGAGGGGTTTTAACCCCAAAACCACCTCCTTGGCTGCGCCACTGCTCCGGGACACCCCCTGAAATCAACAATGACTACAGGAGACAGCAACAGTAAAAAAAATCTGTTCGTGTGGCGTCATCTGACGCCTTGGCGATTTCGTTTTGTCCAAACTTACTTATGCCACGAGAGTTGCATGTCCCGCTCAAAAAGCAGTCAGTATGATACAACTAAACTTTATTTGTTGTTATTGTTTACATTCACGTGTATATATGTCGAGTGATTTAAATATGTATTTTATGTAGTTTTTACATTGAGAATAATAATATTATTAAAAAAATATTACCCTTACAAATAACTGATGTATAAAAGATCATTCTTTTTTCTATTTGATAATTATTTATTTCACACATGTCCGGAGATTCAGGCGAAACAAATCTCATTGTTCCAGAAACTGAAGTACGTGATTCATTTTTATAAACCAAAATTAAAACAATAAAGTTTCAAAAAAAAAAAAAAAAAAAAAAATGTTATCGCTGTTTTTATTTCTTAGTAACTTATCTAGTGGTCGATGTTATCCCGCCTATTTCGAGTTTTAATTTTGTATTCATCAATTTTTTGCTCTATCATAATATTTTTAAATATATAAAACATTTAAGTCTGTTTAAACTTTCGGAAAATTGTTATTCTATTTAGGGTGGACATCATTTATATGAAAAATCTTTCTTTTGGAATTACCATAAACAGGGCCTGATTATCAACGGGGCACTCTCCCACCAGAAAAAATAAATAGAAATTTTTTCCTTACTCATGATAGTAATTTTGACTGAAAAGGGCGTTTAAACAAGGCGAAAATTTCTATGTAATTTTACTGGGGAGAGAGTGCCCCGTTAGTAATCAGGCTCTGATCATAAATCGTGTAAGAAGTAGAAGACAAAGAAATTAAAAAACGATAATGTAACTCGTCAGATCGATGCTATTTGAAGAATATGAAAATATTCGAATTTTCATAAAGAATTATTAAAAGGCGATTCAGACAAAATTTGAAGTCCGTTTGGGGCACTTTCACAAAGATCCATTTAATTTGAATCCATTTTTTTAAAACACAGTGTTTGAAATCTTTGGTGGTCTGTTGGTCCGAGACCACCAAAAATTTAGTCGATCAAGTAACTTTTTATCCCTTTCTGACAGATAAATGTAAATTTTGCCCTGCCTGAAAAAACCATAGCCAAACTGAAACCATACAATTTTATTTTATTAAAATCATGCATGTTACTTTTCCGCGGAAAAGCTGAGTGCCGCTTTTTTGGCGATGAGTTTCATCATCTTTGGGATCAATGCAAATATGCATTAAAATTTGTTGGCCTTCTTATTGGAGGGGGAGGGGGGGGTAAATACAACAAAAACACGAGTACTAACCGCACCAAATCGAGAAAATTTCTTCAAAGGACTGCAGGAAAAAATGCAAATTTCTCCAAAGGATTGCAAAAAAAACTATAAATTCGTCAAACGATCGAGGATAAAAAACATTTTCTTCAAAAGATCATGAGAGGTAATACTGTTTCTGTCGTAGGATTGCGGAAAAAACTCGATTTCGGTCAAAGGATTGCGGAAAAAGACGCAGCTTTTTTAAAAGTATTTCGAAAAATACTGGAATGTTATAAGATAATCGTAAAAAATACTTACATTTTTTCGAAAGATCGTAGAAAATATTGAAATTTTTTCGACAGATCAAAGGAAATTTTCTATGAAATGCTAAAAAAATCAGGGAAAATACGCAGATTTTTTCGAAAGATCGGGGGGGGGGGGGGGGGGGATATGTGAATTTTGCCGAAATAATGCAGAATATACCTGAATATTTCCGAAAGATTGCGGAAAATACCTTAATATTTCCAAAAAGTCGCAGAAAATATGAGAATTTTTCCGAAAGTTCGCGGAAAATATGCAAATATTTACGAAGGATCGCAGAAAATATGCAAATTTTTACGAAAGATCGTGGATATAGGCAAATTTTGTTGTAAGATTGAGAGAAATATAAGTATTTTGTAGGAAAACAGACATATTTTGAACCAAGATCGTGAATATAGGCAAATTTTGTCGTAAGATCGAGGGAAATAGAAGTATTTTGTAGGAAAATAAACATATTTTGAACCAAGATAGGAGAAAAATCACGAATTTTGTCAAAAAATTGGGGAAAGTAAGAGAATTTTCTCAAAAGATCTTGGAAAATAGGCAGATTTTGTCGAAAATATGCAAGTTTTGACGAAAAATCGCAGGAAAGACGTGAATTTTGATGAAAGATCGTGGAAAATATGCAAATTTTGTCAAAAAAGGATGAGAAAATACGTGAATATCGCTAACGGATCATAGAGAAATGCAAATTTCATTGAAAAGACCATGAAAAAAAGTGCGATTTTTGTAAAATATTCCCAAAAAATGCTAATTTCATCAAAATGCTGCAAGAAAATGCTAATTTCGTCAAAAGTTCGTGAGGCCGTGAAAATTCAACCTTTTTTTTTGCTGAGCCTGTACCATGTCTGTAAAATAATCATATATATTATAAAGCAGTAAGCCTCTAAACTTTGGCTCAAAAGATTTCAAAAACTACCCGATGGATTTTTTTGCAAACTGTATCATTCGATAGAGAATATTACCACGGTGGTTTATGAGTTAAATATACAGCGATAATTTTGATTTTTGGTAATAAATTGCTTATTTTATTGATATTTTTGACCAAAGGGTTTCAACAACTAATTTTTTGGCAATAATTATCATTACTAAAAGAATCAAAATGGTTATTTCTGATAAAAAATGATATAAACACATCGAAAAAAAACCTGATAAATTGTTTGATTTAAAATAAAGAAATAAATAAGGAACAAAAATTAGATTAATGAGAA
Organism: Maratus speculifer; assembly: GCA_964019185.1. Lineage (NCBI taxonomy): Eukaryota > Metazoa > Arthropoda > Arachnida > Araneae > Salticidae > Maratus > Maratus speculifer. The sequence goes on from OZ025300.1 coordinate 230,102,042, forward strand.
ATTTTATTATGAAAGGAAAATATTTAATTTAAATATAGAAATAATATTCGTAATGGTTAAAAATTAAATCAGTGTGAAAGAAAGTTTTGAATTGACGCAATATTTGACTGTTTATCACTTTTACACCAGGTTTAAAGAAAAAAAACTCAAAAATTTCCTTAGATAAAACGTAAATAACTTTTTTCTTTTTCTTCTTTTTTTTATGTTATTCTTCCATAAAATGTTTTACAAAAGAAACTCGCAGAATTAATTTAAAAAATGGCTCTAACTGTTAATTGTGTGGTATTTGTTTGTTTGAGTGTTAGAATTTACTTTTGTCACCAAATATTGCAATTTTAGGTCAAAAAGGCATAAGCTGGAGCAAGGTTCGTAAAAATATGTTCTCTCTCTCTCTCTTTTTAGGTAGATTTTGTAAGACATACCGATGGATTTTTTTGAAAACTGTACCATTTGGTTGAGAATATTCCTGCGGTGGTTTATGAATAAAAAATACAGTGATAACTGTGATTTTTTGTTATAATTGTGATATTTTTGACGAAAGGATTGCAATAATTAACTTTTTGGCGATAATTATCGTTAATAATATTAAAAAAAATTGAATGACTATCTCTGATAAAAGATAACATAAACATCTCGAAAAAAAATAAAACACTGATAACTTATCTAATTTAAAATAAATAAATAGGTAAAGAAGAAAAATCAGTTTAAGGAGAAATAATACTATAAAATGAAAATATTTAATATAAAAATAATATTAGTAATGGTTAAAAACTAATTTGCTGTGAAAGAAATTTTTTAATTGATTCAATATTTCACTGTTTATCTCTTTCTCGCCAGGTTTAAAGAAAAAAGTATCTCAAAAACTTCATAAGATAAAACATAAATAACTTTTTTCTTTTCTTCCTTTCTTTCTTTTTTGCTTTCTTTTTTTTTTATGTGATTCTTCCGTTATATGTCTTATAGAAGAAATTCGAACATCGTTGTCATGTATGCACTAGATTGACGGGATTTTTTTCTGAGGCCAAGTCAGCAAAAACATCGTTTTTAAATACCAGTTGCATATATATTAATTATTTTTGATTCTTTTAAAAAGGAAATAATAATAAATAAAAAAAGTTTAGTTAATAATCATAGAACAAAACTAATTAAAGCCTTAAGAAAAAAAAAAAGTAAATCAAAAGTTTTATAATAAATAAATAACGACTGCCAGGTTACACGTGAGGCATAAAATCGTCATTTTGTTACAGTCGCACTTATGTGGTGCGTATATGACATCTGTGCCGAAACTCGCAGAATTAATTTTAAAAATGGCTCTAATAACTGTTAATAATATGTTGTTTAATTGAGTGTTAGATTTTACCAAACAATGTGGTTTTAAGCAACAAAAGGCATAAGCCGGAGCAATTTTCACAATTATGTTCTCCCTCTCTTTCTTTTAGGTAGATTTCATAAGAAATACTAGCTATTGCAGTCGTTACCATGGTACGACTTTTGAAAAATTTCTTCATAATTTTTCACTATACAACCCCAGGTCGTATCTCTCCATCCAAAAAGTTTACATACATTTATACATATGTACTAAATTTTGACCGCATGATAAAAGTCACTATTATGCACGAATCGTGTTCAAACTTGCCATATACATTTAGATGGTTATTATTTCAACGAAGATTGTAAATGGGAAAAATCGTCCCAATTGGATGAAAATGGGAAGGGTTCAAAAATTATAATTAATACCTCCTTAACATGGCTTTGACAAAATCAGGTCTTACAGAACAGTGACTGGAGAAAATAAACATTTTTCGTTATAATAGTTGCCAACAATAAAATTCTTTCTGAACCAATTACTTGATTGTTACAAGATTTGCACATAAAAAAAAAAATTGTTTGACGAATTAAAAAAAAAAAAATTGAATATATGTCATAAATTTTCTATAGCAAGATTTCCATATGAAAACTTAAAATAAAATAAATAGCTTGACAGATTTTTTAAAGCAAATATTATGTCATATTGGAAAATAATGGATGAAAAGCTGGTGAATATATATAATGTTATATGAGTTTGTTAAAACGTATTGACACATGATAAAAACCAGGCTGAAAAATATGTCATTAAGTGAGAGGCAAAGTGTTCAAGAATTGACAACGAAAAAAACCCACCAAAATGATATTCACATTCGATAGTCAATATGTGCAATTATTGTAACATTCTCTAATTTAGTAGTGTAAGATCCGAGAACATTTTAATTGCTGTTGTCATAACGGTTTCATTTCCCTGCCAAAACTGCACTCTTAATTGTCAACTAAAAGAGTTTCAATATAAGCTAAATTTTGTCCAACACTTAGGATAATTTAATATCGCAATGGCGTTAACATTGCTTTCAACAATAAGCAAGTTCTGGCTGAAGGTCCATATTATTTAAAATACAAGTTAAAATTTACCATTTTCTTTCACCCAAAGTTTATTTTAAAATTTTTACCAGCGCAGCAGGCATACCATGCTAGTGATAATAATAATAATTACATTAAACTTTACAATTCATTGAAATAATAAATCATTAATAAAATATTAAATTATTAATTTTATGGTTATTGTTTATGTACTGTTTGTTCAATTTTTAGCAAATTCTAATTTTACATTTAATTATGCTGAAATTGTTGGGTAATTGCAAAAGAAGTTTAGATTATATTCTAGGAGGAGGGGGAGGATGTAAATCAAAGGGTTAAAGGTATTTAATAATTAATAGAATTTTATGAAGCAGGCCAGTAATAATGTCAGTGCATCAGTAAACTCTCATCCTTACTGGATCTTGGGAGCAGTGACTTTTTTTTATCAATTCTACCACTGAAACAGATCCTTTCACAAAATTCCTTTTCAAAAGCAGGTTCCTTCATAATGTTCCACTCTATAAAACATAGTCTTCATTATTTATTTTTATATTGTTATGTTTTAAAATATGTAAATTGAAAAGTAAATAAGTTCACAAGAAACTTAAAGCAGAAGAACTTTAGGAAATTATTATCAGGGTTGTAGAAAATGCTTTTGCTCACAGCATTTCCCCCGAACTTCATCAAAATTTTACTATTTGTTATAGGTAAATCAAGGTTTCATGTGCTGTGCATTTTGTGCAGAAATACAATTACTGTTCATATCTGCACCAAAATAGTGTTTTTGGTACTACTAGGTTATCCTGTCGACCAAAAAATTATCACCAAACTATAAGATTAAATGTCAATAATGGATGATCGTGAATGTCACATTCAATGACATTAAATACGATTCATGTGTTTAAAATGTTATTAAGTGATTTTTATTTCGACTTCTTATTAATATTTTTTAAAATATTCTACTAATTATTTGTTTTTACGTTATTTAAAATAAAAATTATGCCAATATGTATAATTTGGCTATTAGTTTGGCGATTTGTATAATTTGGCGAAATTGGTCGACGGGATAACAGAGTAGTACGGTGTTTTTACTTAAATTTGTGCCAAACTTGCACAAAATATACTTAGTACCAAAATGAAATTTAGCACGATTTTGTTGATCCGAAAAACAAAGAATGTATTTATTTTTAATTTTTTCCAGGTTGCTAATTTTGTCAAAAAATATAAGAAATCATGGTTAAAAAAAAAGCAAAAAGAATGCAGATTTCACCAAAAGTTTACATTCAGATTTCATTAAAAGATCGCAGAAAATATGTAGATTTAATCCATAAATCTCGAAATACACTGAAATTTTGTCAAAATTGCAAAAAACATATGAATTTTATCAAAGGGTTGCAAAATACACAGGATTTTTTTCAAAATTATCAAAAACATATGAATTTTATCAAAAGATTGTGAAAAACAGGCCATATTCGTCTAAGGATCGCAAAAAAATATTTGGTCAAAAAACAGTTCATTTCATCAAAAAAAAAAAATGTAGTCAGAAGATCATGAAAAAATGTGAATTTTGTCAAAAAATTTCAATTGTCTTCAAAATAATACAAAAAAAAAATATGCAAATTCTATCGAAAAATTGTAAAAAAACACACAAATTCGTTGAAAGATTATGAAAGAAAAACGTGAACTATGTCAAAAGATTGCTAGTTTCATGAAAAACCGAATGAAAATGGTAAAAAAATCTTTAAAAAATTAGTAAATTTCATCAAAAGATCGCAAAAAAGATTAAATTTTGTCAGATCATCATGAAAAAATACAAATTTCACCGAAAAATTAAAAAAAAAAAAAAAAAAAAAACCCACAAATTTTGTTGAAAGATTTTGAAAAAAAAAAATTAATAAAAATAATAATTCAATAAAAAAAAAATGCAAATTTGGTCGAAAAATTGTAAAAAATACACAAATCTTGTCGAAAGATTGTAGCAAATTCGAAAACTTCATAGAATGATCATGAAAAATGTGCGAATTCCATTCAAAGATTGCAAAAAATCAGATTTTACTGCTGCAAAATCCAATTTTTGTTGCTCCAAAAATGGATTTAGTGCAGCGGTTCCCAAACTTTCTTGGTACGCGACCTACCTTTCAGTGAAAGAAATTTTTGCTACCCACCTTTCAATAAAAAAAAAATTTCATGATCCACTTAAGATAAAGTTGAATATCAGTATAGCAACTTCTGTACAATCTCTATACGTTACGCTATCCTATCCTACGAAAAGCGCAAATTTTTGTACGGAGGATACACTATTAACAAAAACAATAATCAGTAATCTCAATGTGTGTAAGTGAGTAGCAAATAAAACAATGCACAAACTGTAAAGATAGTTAAAAATATGTTTTATTATTATAAAAACATAACTTTATAATCAATGAAATTTCTAGTACTTGTGTTTACTAATGTGTGGGAGCATATTTTGCACACAGTTTGTCTCAGTATTTGTATTTCAAAAACAGCAAAGTAGAAAAAGCATGTTCCCATAAGCACGAAGTGTTGAATTTCATCAAAGATCTCACAGCTGATTTAAATATTTCTGGATATTCTGTTCGAATATTAATCTAGAAGGAAATTAAAGATTTTCCCTTATTTCAGTAACTTCAGCAGAACAATTTCATCAGGAAATATTATTTCCTGTTGAAATTTGCAAATCTTTTTAAACAGATGATATAAAAGATATATTTTGTTGAGAAACCTCCATTATTCTGCGACCCACCAAAACAAACATCATGGCCACCCCACCAGTGGGTTGCAACCCATAGATATGGAACTGCTGCTTTAGTGCATTTTCAACCCTGATAAATGCTGTAAGTATAGAAAATTTATTTTTCCAATATTTCTCAACTTATGTGTGAGCATATTTGGTAAGGCATAATTCAGACTGAAAAAAAAAAAAAAAAAAAAAAAAAAATTGCTTAAATTCACTTTTTATACCTCCCTACAGATAGGGAGGTATGGGATAGCTATAAAATAAAGTATGATGTGACACAGATAGTCGAACAAGTACTGAAGGTTGATAATGTCTGTGTCCCGATATCAAATTCCAATACCTTTGTCATTGGAAGGAAAATTCAGAATTGTCAGTCACAGATAACGCTAAAAAATATTTAGTTCAATTTATTTACATTTGGACGTAAATGAATATATTATTGATATTGTTATTAATATATTACCTTCTAATAATATTTGGAAATTAGCAATTTACATTCATCTTATTAAAAAGTAGGAATTGATATGTCCTATTCCTCTCTTTGCTGGCAAGTCCCATTCTTCTTCACTACCATTTATTATAAGAAACTTCTTATACAAAAAAAATGCTGTTTTTTGGTTTAGTGTAAATTATGAATTATATACAGTATAATGCTCCATAAACAGGGGAACAATTATTATAGTTACTGATAAACAAGTCATAAAAACACAGTTCAGTCGAATATTAATGTGACCACTTGCGATTTTTGACGTTTTGTTAAATATCTGGAGAAATACATGAGGAATTATCCTGAAACTCCAGGTGTGTAAACAAAATAGCACAGGTCATATATTTCTGCAAATATTTTTTTCCGAAATCCCACAGGGGACCATCCACAAATTAAAAAAGAACAAATAGCTTTTGAATAACCCTGTCAAAGCTAATGTAGCAAAAGCGTTCAAATTGTACATTATGATTACAGTGCAGAACCATTAATCTGGAATAGTTGGGGTCAGATGTATTCCGGATAACTGGTTTTTCCAGTTAACTGGTTGGGCATTAAAGCAGCATCCATTTGATAAGTTTTATGGAATATATGTGGTTGTGGTATTACTTCTAATCTTAAATGAATTATTAGATTAGTTGAATTAAGAATAAGATGCAAGCAAGATTAAAAAATAGAATTTGATAGTACGTAATTTATAATGGGAATGCTTTAGGAACAAAAATTCTTGTTTCCTCTGCATAGAAATAGAAAGCATCTAAAGTACAACTAAATACATTTCCAATCTCAAATATGATGGAGTCATCAAATTATACAATTGTTTCAAGCAATGTTTATGTGAAATTGAATGTGTTTGACACTTTTTTCTGCAAAGATTCCATCATCAGTCTATTAGAAATATCATTCCGGATAACTGGTTTTCTGGTTAACTGGTTTCCGGATAAATGGTTCCATACTGTAGATTAAATGGGTTACTGTAATAAACTGTGCTCTGTTTTATGAGGATAGCATGTTTACTCATAGAAAAATTAAGGTTTTCATAAAAACGGTCCCAAATTTTGCCAAGTTTTTTGCTTATAGTTTGCAGAATTCTTAAATATAAAAAAAAATTATTTTCAGAAAACATGACAAATGATATTGACACAAAACCCTATAATCAAAATTAAAAAATAATGAAAATTGTTTGAATAATGAGCAGGTTTACTAAAACATTTTTTACTGTGCATGCGTGAAACCAATCAAAATATAATTTCCATAATGTGTTAGCTAAGTATATAGAGCAACTTTTGTGAAAGCCTCAAAAACATAGCTTGAAAATTCTAAAAATTATCGTTGATAGAATAAGCTCAAAATCCGTTGCGTACAATTTCATGGATGCTGTATTGACATTAGTCAATGGATATACGGATACAGCCCTGCTTCTTTTTGGGAACAACAGATTTTGAGCTTATTCTATCAATGTTAATTTTCAAAATTTTTAAGCTATGTTTTTGAGATTTTCACAAAAGTTGCTTTATAAACTTAGCTAATACATTATGTAAATTATATTTTGATTAGTTTCACGCAAATGCAGTAAAAAAATGTTTTAGTGAACCTGCTCATTATTCATATAATTTTTATTATTTTTTAATTCTGATTATAGGGTTTTATGTCAATATTATTTGTCATGCTTTCTGAAAAGAATTTTTTTTTTTATATTGAGAACTCTGCAAATTATAAACAAAAAACTTGGCAAAATTTGGGACTGTTTTTATGAAAACCTTAATTTCTCCACGAGTATACATGCTATCGTCATAAAAATAAATACAGTTTATCAAAATAACCCATTTAATCATAATCTACAGTTTGAACGCTTTTGCTATATTAGTTTTGACAGGGTGATCCAAAAGATTCATTCTTTTACAATTTCTGGACAGTTCCCTATGGGATTTCAGAAAAAAATATTTGTGGAAATATATGACCTGTACTATTTTGTTTACATACCTGGAGTTTCAGGATAATTCTTCATGTATTTCCCCAGCTATTTAACAAAATGTGGAAAACCGCAAGTAGTCACATTAATATGACTGGGCTGTGCATACAGAAAATATAAATAGTATATGGAAAAAAAGTAATAATAATTTTTTAAATAATCTTTTTTTTTTCAAGTCTAACAGTCTAAGCTTATGCAGATCAACAACTTTTTTCAACTGATGATTGGGCAGTTATTGCTTCATCTAGTGTTTGATTGAAGAAATGTTTAGAATGATATACAAAGAGAAAAAACCTACTGTCCACTTTTTCCAACCCACTTTCCCCAACCATCATACCTTGATGCACTGATAAATTTTGCCTTTGAATCAAGTACAGTCGGCTCTCTTTAATTCAAACTCGTCTGGACCACAAGAAATGTTCGAATTAGAGAAAGCATGACAGGACAACATGTTCAAAGGGATACTGTTGCATGTTGCCATACTGTTATAGTCATTTTAAAATTTATTTCATCTGTTATCATTATAATATATCTAATATTAAATTAAAATGTATAAATACATAAACTAGCTAAAGGATTAGGAACATGAACAATGGAAGAAGGAGTGAAGTTGTCATTAATGGACAAACGGGGACTAAGAAAGCAGATATGAAATGCATAAAATTGTATGCATACTAATTCAGAACAGTTCTGACAAAAATGAAAGAAAGGAAGTTTAAGGGTCTGAAATCCGTGAGAAAGTAAGGAAAAATTAAAAATGAAAATTCTTAGTAGTTCGAATTAAACAAGGTCAAGAGAAAATGAGTTTGAATAAATGAAAAATTTTAACATTATTCTGCCATTGAAAATTTTGGGACTTCATGCTTAGTTCGAATTTAGCAAAGATTCGAATTATTCGATTTCGAATTAACGAAAGCAGACTGTATATAAATAAAAATGCATTAATTAGGTTTTCATCTATTGTTCAATTATAATGTTAGAAATGATAACTTTGCTATTGATCTTTTTTTGGTGGTTCTTTATTTATTGGATCCATATTTTATTAATTTAAGTTTTTTACTTTTCAGGCAGTTTCAGAAAACAATGTAACTCAACCAGAAAAAAAAGAGAAAAGGTAAACTTTTATTTTAGTTGCACAAAATAAACGAAATCTTCTTATACATAAAATTTACATTTTTCAAGATTTGCAGTGAAATAAATAAAATATGAACAAACTACTATCATCATATCTTGAATATTTACAGTATATTTAATGTAAATTTGACTGTTTTGTAAAATAAATAAAAAATTAACATTGATACATTTTTTTAGTTTTCTAATTATTAACAGGAGATCATGAATTTGATACTTTAAAAAAGATTTTGTACTACTTTTATGTATATCTTAGTTGTATACATCGTTTGTGCTTATTTTTATATTAAAAAAGTATATATATGGAAGATCATGTTGTTTTGTTGATAAATTAAATCAGGAATTAATTAAAAAAAATATTTTTCAATTTGTTTATTTATTTATATGTCATCCAAATAAAACAGATCTGTAAATCACTTGACAAATCTCTAAAATCTTGTAAACACTGTTAGTTATGTCCAATGCCATAAATTCACTGTAAATTGGTTGTTGCTAAAGATATTTAAAAATGCTTCTAATAATATGTTGGTCAAAACTTTTATGATTAACTTGTAAGTATAAAGCTTTTTTTATTATTAAGGCTTTATTAAATCTGAAATAAAACTTCTTTGCTTTATGATTTTGATGTGAATTAATGGTTTACCTTAATGAGGAAAGTTTCATTTAATAATTCATGGAAAATGTATCCCATCTTTATTATGCATACTTAGTTATACTTTATTAATTATTTAATTGACCTTTACTTTTAATCATTTTTAAAATTATCTTATTTTTTATCACTAGTTTAATTTTTTACTATATCGCTAATATTCATTATTGATTGGAAAGCGGTAGCACACATAATCCCCCTTACCGAGTTCATGAATGAAAATCTAGGATTAGTTAAATCTCAATTCACATATTACAACACAATCGATCTGCCAAGTCATATCTTGGTCGAAAATACTTAAAAACCCAATTTTAACGATTGACTCGTAGGTTTACCATTGTGCTTTCCTGCATCCAAAAAGTATGAAACATGGAGAATTGGCAGTAGGAAAACTTAATGGTCAGCCGTTAAAATCAGGTTTTAAGCCTTTTCTCCCAAGATATAACTTGGCACATCGATTGCACTATAATATACAAATCGAGGTTTAACTAATCTCAGATTTTCATCTGTGACTTCAATGAAATGATTGTGTGTGCTTGTTCTGCCACTTCACGGTCTGTTATAAAAGTTTATTGCATCATTACATTCAAATTACTCCTTAAAAAATGTAACCAAACCAATGACCAGAAATCCACACAATCTGTGGTCTCAAACTGTGCAGATTTGAGCAAGTGTACTGTATGTACAAAATGCTGTATAATTAAAATCTAAAGAAACATTAAAATAAAATTATAACAATTGAAGTTTCATTTGCTATGACTATTTTCATATATATAACTATCTGAATTACTTTGGTTATATTTATAAAAGTATTTATTATCTGATTTTTGTCATGCTGTAACTATCATATTTATGAACCGATTTGTATAAAGCTTGGTATGTACATAGTACATACAAATGTCTTGACCGAGTTTATTGGCCAGCATCATCGACCATCCGACCATTTAAATTTTTTTTAAATTTAAAAATTAAAATTAAATGCGAAAAAATTAAAAGTTGAAAAGTATTTTTCTTTTATGTGTTATAACATAAAACAAAGATGCCAGAACACTTTTTATTTCATCTATATCTTAAAAAATGACTGAGTTATTGCACTTTGAATTTTTGACATTTTGAAATGATCTGATTTTTGTCACAAGATAAAACACATATTTATGAACCGATTTGGATGCAATTTAGTGTGTACATAGTACATACTGAGGCCTGGACTGAGTTCGTTGGCCAGCATCATCCGCCATCTTGTTTCAAAATGGCGGATTTAATTTTTTTTAATTTAAAATTTAAAATTAAATGCAAAAAAATTAAAAGTTGAAAAATATTTTTCTTCTATGTATTAGAACTTAAAACAAAGATTCTAGAACGCTTTTTATTTCATCTATATCTTAAAAAATGACTGAGATTGTAGCACTTTGAATTTTTAGTGTGGTTGATATTTTAAAACGATCTGATTTTTGTCACATGATAAAACGCATATTTTTGAACTGATTCAGATGTAACTCTGTGTGTACATAGTACATACTGAGGCCTGGACCAAGTTCGTTACCCAGTTATACCTGCCATTTTGTTTAAAAATGGCAGCCATTTAAATATTTTTTGAAAATTTAAAATGATGTACAATAGAGTGAGAAATTGAAAAAGATTTTTCTTTTATGCATTTGACCTTGATACAAAGATTCCAGAGCATTTTTTGTTTCGTCTGTATCTTAAAAAATGTCTGAGTTATAGCACTTTTAATTTCTAGTGTTGCTCACATTTTGAAATGATCTGATTTTCATCACATGATGATTACACACGTACTTATAAACCAGTTTGGATGCAACTTGGTATGTACATAGTACATATCGATGCCTGGACCAAGTTCGTTGGCCAGTTCCATCTGCCATCTTGTTTCAAAATGGGAAAATATTAAATTTAAAAAAAAAAAAAATACATTTTAAAATTAGGTACAAAAAAAGTAAGAAATTGAAAAATAATTTTCTTTTACGTGTTTGACCTTGATACAAAGATTCCAGAGCATTTTATGTTCCATCTATATCTTGAAAAATGGCTGAGTTATAGCACTTTCGATTTCCAGTGTGGTTGACATTTTGAAAGGTGTGAAATTTGTCACATAATAATGCGCATATTTATAAACCGATTTGGATATAACTCCGTGAGTACATAGTAAATACCAATGTCTTGACTGAGTTCACTGCCTAAATTCATCCACCATCTTGTTTCAAAATGGTGACCACAAAATGTCAAAAATCTTTTAAATGTATAATGATGTACAAACAAAAAGTAAGAAATTGAAAAAAGGTTCTTTCTGAAGTGTTTGATCTTAATATATGAATTCCAGAGTATTTTTTGTTTTGTTTTTACCTTAAAAGCGCCGGAGATATAGCAGTTTGAATTTCTAATGTGGGTGACATTTTTTTAAAAATCAATTTGTCCGCCACAGCACTCTATTTTGATGTGAGTGCATGTGCGCATGAATTAAAGTTTCAACCAAGCTCATTAGTTTTTTAAAATGGCATACATTTCATGATATCATGGAATTTGTCAACCTTATAAATCACTTTAGTTAATACCCGCTTGAATAAAAGATGACTAATTTCTAAAAATTGCAATTAATATTCATTATTGATAAAAACTAGTATTAAATCTTATATAATCGGGTTCCACCAATTTGATCTTCATATGTTTGAATAACATAACTTAATTTAAAATAAATAAATAAATAAGGTATATGAAAGCTCTTCCTCCCGGTACTGCCGGAAGGACTTTTTTCTCTCTCTCTCTCTCTCTCTCTATTAAATTGAAATTCAATTGTAAACAATAGTATTATTAGTTAAACTTGTACAGCATCAGATTATCGTTATGAAAATTTCTGATTCCCAAAAGAAAAAATTAAAGGAAATGAGTAATTATAAACACAACGTATTTATATCTTCATTTTGAAACTTTATGCTACTTTGAATAACATTATAATCTTTAGTTTTAACTTGTTTACATCAAATACATATGTGAATTATGAATCATTGAAGATTAAAAATTTTATTAGTATTTTTTCTTAGTTTCTGCCATTTTTATTTTAATCACGCCGGCAGAAACTTACGAACCTTGAATGTTTTATTAATCTCTAAAGTGCCTTTATAAGAGAATAAAGATAATAGGTATATGCATTTGTGTTTTTGTCCAAACTGACTAGGGATGCAACGGATATCCGGCCAATATCCGGCATATCCGGCTGATTTTTTAGTATCCGAAATATCATCGGATATCCGAATCACAATCACCAGATATCCGAGTTCTCTATCGGATATCCGGTAGAATGCAGCAAAGCAAATATAGATAATATCAGTAATCGTTTGATCCCAAACAATGCCTAAAAACTTTTGTTTGCAGTGCAAAAGATGAAATGTTATAATAAGCTCCCTATCAATGAGTAAAAGGTAACTCTCAAAAGTTTAAAGAATATCCAGCTTTCCTATGATTTATATTTAAACGCTGTAATAAATTCAAGAATTTACGTTTTTATCTTTTAGAAAATTGTATCTTTACTTCCAGATTGTAAAACAAAATTTGAAGTCAAAATAGCAAATAAAGCCATTTTGCAAAAATGTATAAAGATAGAAAACCAACATTTAGAAATGCACAAATAATGCATGATGCATGAAAAGGTAGCAAACAGCCGTTTTGAATCTACTATCGAGATTCTTCATCAGGACAAAACTCAGCATGCTAGAAAAAACTAAGTTGAGCAAAGCAACAGAGAAGTGCAGGCTAAATTACGGGAGTGAATGATAGATTCAAAATGGCTGTTTGCTACCTTTACATGCATTACTTATGCATTTCTAAATGTTGGTTTTCTGTCTTTAGTCTTTATAAAATTTGAAGTTGTTTATTAAACTATGATTTTATTAATTTTCTTTCTTTCTTTTAATTTAAACAATAGGTTAATTGGTTTTTAAGTTAAACAACTAAACAGACCTATTTTTATTTTCTTCCATCCTTGATAGAAGAAAGTAATGTTATCAATTTTTTACGACGAATTTACATGTTTTAGGGATCCAATATCCCAAAAACATGTTTATTCAAAACCTCTGTTTGTCCCAGTGTTGCCATCATACGATCATACCATCAAAGTATGAAGTTATACATAGAATGAACCAAATATTCTGTTTTTGGCATGTTTTTGGCTGTAGCCAGCACGTCCATATTTATTATGGAAACATTTCGCTGTAAGGCAGTGCTGTAATCACAATTTTTGCGCCATTTTCATTATTCTACCAACAAACACTGTATGAAGGTATGCATAGAAATGAACCAAATTTTTTTGAAAGGCTGTCAGGTCTTCTTTCAATTCGAAAATATTTTGCCGGAAAATGGTACTGTAATAATGATTTTTAGCTGAGGCTGTCAAAACTTGTGAGCTTATGTGCCCGCCCGTTCTGTATGTATGTATGTAAATGCGTAATGCAATAACTCATGATAAAAATATCCCATTCACTTGAAATTTTAAATATAGGTATATTCTGATAAGGTGTTTTCCTGATTAATTTTGGGAATTCATTCGACAAGTATAAGTGGGAGAACGGGGGCTTATACTCTTCCCCTTAATTTATATTAATGGGTTTTACATCCAGAATTATCAATTTTCATTCAAAATTTAAGCATAGGATCATTCTGATGAGGCGCCTCTGTGATTAGTATTAGGTACTCATTTGATAAGTATAAAGAAATGAAACAGGTGGCTAATTCCCCACCCCTTATTTTGATAAATGGGTCTTTTACGCAGATTTATCAGATTTCATTCAAATTTTAGACATAATATTTTTCTGATGAGGGCACCACCATGATTAGTTTTGGGAGTTCATAGTGTACATATAAAGAGACGGAACTGGGAGCTAATTCTCCAATCTTAATTTCGATAAATGGGTTTTTCATACAGATTTATCAAATTTCATTCAAATTTTAGACATAGGATCATTCTGATGAGGGCACCGCCACGATTAGTTTTAGAAGTCCATTGGATAAGTATAAAGAGGGGGATGGGGGCTAATCCCCCGCCTTTAATTTAGATAAATGGGTTTTTCATGCAAAATTCTCATATTTCATTCAAATTTTAGACATAGGATCATCCTGATGAGGACACCTCCATGATCAGTTTTGCGAATTCATTGGATAAGTCTAAGAGGGGGGAAATGGGAGGTGACTGCCCCCACCTTAATCTAGTTTAATGGGTTTTTCATGCAGAATTCACAGATTTGCTTCAAAATTTGGATATAGATTCATTGTGATAAGGCACTTCCTTGATTTTTTTTTTTTTTTTTTTTTTTTTTTTTTGAGTTCTTTGGATATGTATAAATGGGGGATTGGTGGGACTACTCCTCTTAATTTAGGTAAATGATTTTTCTTGCAAAATTAACAGATTTGCTGTAATTTTTTAATACAAGTTCATAGTGATAATATGTTTCCCTAATTAGCTGTGGAGTTCTTTTGTTAAGCATAAAAGGGATACAGGAGATTACCCCAACCCCTCTTAAATTTGGTAAATGGATTATTATGCAGAATCTTCCGATTTGCTTTAAATTTTGGATGTACATTCTTTCTGATGAGGCGAATCTCAGAATAGTTTTGGAAGTTTAATGGTTAAGTATAAAGGGGGATAACTCCTCTTAAATTATATAAATGGGTTTTTATGAAGAATTATTAGATTTGCTATGAATTTGGATATAGGTTTTTTTATGTGATAAAGCGTATCTCTGATTAGTTTAGGGAATCCAATGATTAAATATAAAAAGGGGAAATGGGCGGGAGCTATCCCCTCCTCTTAATTTGTTTTTCAAACAGCATTAACCCTTGAAAATATGAGACTGTAATATACAATTAGGATGCGTAGCCTGTGAGCTCAATGCCATCAGTTTAAGAGGGCAATATTCTTTTTATTGTAATGTTTTTTTTCATAATCATTTTATACAGTGAATTAACGGTTATAATATAGAAGTAGTATTAATATTTTGTAATTTTTTTTAAACATTGAGATCTACGAAATAGAAGAGAGTTTTGGGATTGGTGCATCCAACTAGTTATTTTCGTGACTTTATTATAAATATTTAAAATTAATTTTATTTTGTTTATAAATTTTAAAATGATTTAACTTAAAATAAAATTAAATGTAGCTTAAGGTAATCAGTATTAAATAATTAAAACATGAAAAAAATTAAACCTATGTTTGGAGATAACTCTTCAACCATTGGTATATTAGTAAGACATTTTATGTTTGCATTATAAAAAGGTGCTATGTATTTCTTTATGAAAATACTTTACAATTATAGACATATTAATAAACATGTAAAATGTGTTCTAAAAATTATCAGCATTTCATTGTACAAATTATTAGCAATTATCAGCAGTTCATTGACAAATAGGCAGAGTATTTAAATGTTTGAATTTCAGGGCGGAATAGCAGGATTCATGCCCTAAAAAATCTTGTGGGCAAGACATTCCTGTTTCTTTAAAAAAAAAAAAATTACTTTTTGAATTTTTTTTTCTTTGTGAAGTGGCGATCAAGTCTCAGGACTGACTGATTATTTTCTTGATATTTTCCACTATCGATTGACAAATCTCACAGCTTGCTCTTACGACAATTACACAAAATTGTTTTTCTGCGTCTGACTGTAATTTTTCTCATAAATTTTTCTTGTTTGCTCGTCACACAAAACTTTGCATTTTTTTTTTTTTTTCTCTGGAGACCAATTGGCAAATTTCACAATTTATTTCTCTCAACAGATTGACAAATTTAGCTATTTACTCTGTGACTGATTGGCAAATTTCCCTTTTTGTTTTTGTGACATTCTGATGAAATTAACAATTATTTTCCTGTGTTCAGCTGAAAAATTTGTGTTTTGTCTTTGTTATTGGCTGACGAATTTCATGATATTTCTTTGTGACAGATTAACAAATTTCATGAAATTTTACTGTAATTGATTGACGAATTTTGCCATACTTTCTCACTGCCCAATCCCCCAAAGTTCAATTTTTTCAGACCGGTCTACAATTTTTAAAAATTTATTTTTGCCCCGGTGGACAAAATCAGCAATATTTTTTCTATGACCTATTTACATATTTTGCAAATTTTTTTCCTGTGCTGAAGCAAGAAATAACTAAAAAGGCAGTAATGGTCTCTAGAATCTGAGCTCTATCACATTAGTCTGGAATTAGCACTCAACAAAATGAGATTAAATCTTGTGTTGCACACTGAAAAAAAAAGCTTTTTACAATTAATGGTTTAACATTAGATTTTTTCATTTTTCAAAATTTATTGCACATTTTGTCATCAATGGGTTCAATAATCATACCTCTTTTTTATTTTATTTAAAAGATGATCTTTCATACAGTGTTTCTGTTTATATTCATTTTTTTCTATATCTGA
The DNA here is from genome assembly GCA_964019185.1 of Maratus speculifer. Classification (NCBI taxonomy): domain Eukaryota; kingdom Metazoa; phylum Arthropoda; class Arachnida; order Araneae; family Salticidae; genus Maratus; species Maratus speculifer. The sequence continues at coordinate 230,118,841 of OZ025300.1, forward strand.
TAATTTGCACCTGCACATTTTGTAACTTTTCTACTCTCTTCTTTATTAACAATGAAATTTTGATTTCCTATTTAAATAAAAATTCTTCTATCTTTAAAGAAGTACGTAAAATAAATAAATAAAATATGGACATCCATTGCCCAAAGCAAGATGTTTAAATGTTTCCCATTGAGTTATTGAAAATCATTAAAAGCATCATTTTTATGATCAAAACATGATTTATGTAATAAGAGTCATATTACGTATGTCATGGATTAAACATTAATATCCCTGGACGAATCATAAACAAAATAAAATGCGGACACCACAAGGTCCATTCTCGAGCGATAACAACAACCGTTTTCCAAATGATTAAAAAAAAATGATGAACTTCAAGGAAATTTTAATTTATTAACATTTTAATTAACATTTAAATAATTGATGTGTGTAGTTCACAGAAATTAGGACATGACTTTTTTAAATAAACCATTTCTCATGTAATAGAAGAAATCTATTGACAATGTCATTTTCGGAATTCCTTATGTGTTTAAAATTCCAATGCATAGTTGAACATAATTCAATTAGCTAAAATGCCAGGGATTACGGTATTGACGATACTTCCACTAAGTGATGCACAATCACAGAAGGATATGGACGATACAGTGACCTACATGCATTATTCGTGCAAGCAAATTAAAAATGAATGCACACCAGATTTTACAAAATTAAGAAAAAAAAATAAGAAGAAAAAATTAAAAACAAGTATTTCCAATAATTTAATGTATTAGAAAAGTTGCTCTGTTCTGTTGTCAAAAGTGTAACCATAAAAGATTCTAAACCACACAAAATCGAACAAAATCTAAATTAAAAAATTCATTTAGCAACTCAGTTATTAATTGTCCATAACACTGAGTAAAAATTGAAAAACAGATATGATATATATAAAGCTTGATTCTTTTCCTTTGTTTTAATTAAAATAAACAATTTGGATAATTATCTTGAGTTGTTGATTTAAATTATTTCAATGGAAATTTGTCATGTCTGTATAAATTGTAAATATTTAAGTGGCAAGTAAAAAAAAAAAAAAAAAAAAAAATCCCTCTTATATAGTTTAACTACCCTGTATTTACAAATGTTATGAGGGAAACTCTCTCCTCCTGGGAAAACCTGAATTTCAAGCCCTGATTGTCGAAGACAATCTTTCTGCAAAATATATTTCAATACATTTAAAATGTTAGAATTGTGTGTGAAACATGCTTGCAATTTATTATTTGAGATGGCATTGGATAAAGAAATAAACATTCACCATAACTAAAAACATATTTAGTACCGGATATCCGAATCCGGCAGGCAAATCGGATACCGGATATCCGGTATCCGATATCCGGCAAAATCAGTATCCGGTGCATCCCTAAAACTGACTGAACTCGGTGATACTTGCCTGAACTGATTTGTTTGGACAAGTAAAACAAATGGACAAACATCAGCTTGGCTATAATGACAGGCTTGTCAAGTTCAATATAATAACAATCTCGTTAAATGTTTTTAAAAATTTTCTTGATGAATCAATTTTTTCTCCATATGTTGTCAATCTCTTATAAAGGCATTCTATTGTAATTGTTAAAAAATGTAATTAAATCAATTATTCAAAAATAACAATAATATAAAATGGTTCTTAAAAAAAAAAAAAAAAAAAAAAAAAAAAACTACAATTTTATTTATTATAAAAAATTGCTAAAAGTGAATTTTCTAACTGAATTAAATTTTAGCATGCTATGTATTATGTATGCTAATCTATAGATCATATACAGAGCAGCACAAAATAGTTAGACTATTTTTTTGATTATAGAAGGTAATTGTTAAAACTAAATTTTAAAATTTGTTAATTGTTTTTTAAACTGTATACTTACGAATCTTCATACGTCTTATTTAATGGTAAAGTTTTGTAATAGTTTTCTGCTTGTGTTGAAAAGTGTTTCTTAATTTATTCTTGATCCATGATTTTTCATTCTTGTTTTTATTTAAAGATAAGAAAAGAATAAGGTAGGTAACATTGTTTTATTCATTTAAGGGTTTTTTCTTGAGAACTTTTGATCAGAATTTTGAATGTAATATATCTAAATGTCAGAAAGTAAATTAACCATTACTATAAAGTGAGTATTTTAATTAATTTGTTTAAAATATATATAAAATCATACAAATTAATAGGAAATTTGCTAGCAGAAATAGACGGTGCCTATGTTTCACTACTTAAAGGCTGTAGGATTCCAACCTTAGGTTCGTTTGGATAGATTTTATTTAAAAATTTAATCTCATACCCTGATAGCAGAAAATTCAAGATGAGAGACTGGCGTCACAAATTTTTTTTTTCTCTTTTGTAGATTCTTTTTCATTGAATTATTATTTTGCTTCATGTTATGTTTAGCTCTTTATTGTTAAATACAAAAAGTTAAGATTATTATTAATAAAAATTTATAAAATACCCAAAAACACTGCAGGTAAGAGATTTTTTGATTAATTAGTGCTTCAATTAAAAAAATATTGTAGATTGTTTTTGGACCCTAAAGTATCTATCTGTTGCTGACAGTTGGAGAATTTTCTGCTGCTGAGAGCCATACATATTCGAGGGAAGCTTATTGCCAACATCAGCAGAGTCTCTAACATTAGATTAATTTGGAAGGATTTTCATTTAAAACTATCAAAAAATATAAATTCTGGGTTTGCTTCCAAAAACTGTCAGGAAATTGCTTAGCATATGTGAGTGCCCACTGCTAAAGGCAGCAAGGTCCCCATATATAGGTTTGTTTGGGTAGATTTTGTTTCAAAATACAGCATGGTTATAAATGAATATCCCAACTTTACAGGGCTATTGAAATATTTGGTCTAGGAATTAATTTGTGCGTTTTTACAAAAGATGGTGTACTAGCTTATTGTCCCATAGTTTTATTTGTTCAAACGTGCATTTAAAACTGCTATTATTGCGCATAAAGTTTAGTATATGCCATTTGGTTTAAGCATAAACAACAACAATTTTTATCCAACTGAAAATGTCAAATTTTGTGCCTGATAAAGTGTTTTTGCAGGGAGTTCTTCTTCATTACTTTACCATGAAGAAAAGTGCTACCGAAAGTCATCATATTTTGGTGGAAGTTTATGGTGACCATGTTCTAGCTGAATGAACATGTTATAAGTGGTTTGTACGGTTTAAAAGTGGTTATTACAGTTTGGAAGACCAAGAACGACCTGGACAGCCAAATACATTTGAAGATGAAGAATTGACAGCATTGCTCGATCAGGATTTGTGTCAAACGCAGGACGAACTTGCAAAATCATTAGAGGTTGATCAAACAGCATTTTCTAAACGCCTTAAAGCAATGGCAATGATTCAAAAGATGTCACATTGGGTTTCATATGAATTGAAAGAAAGAGACGTTGAAAGAAGAAAAACCGTCTGCGAAATGCTGCTTCAAAGACAGAAAAATAAGGGATTTTTGCATCTAATTGTTACTGGTGATGAGAAATGGATTTATTACGAGAATCCTAAGCGAAAAAAAATCCTGGGTAATACCAGGTGAACCAGATCCATCACAACCGAAATGAAATATTCACTGTGCAAAGGTTATGCTGTGTATATGGCAGGGTTGGAAAAAAAACCAGGTTTTTTCAAAAAAAACCCAAAAAAAACGGTTTTTTTGGTTTAAACCGGGTTTTTTTAAAACATACTTTCTTATTACATATACATGCATATTTACTAATAAAAACAGACATTATTGGTTTATAAGCAGTGTAACTTCATTTAAAATAATTTAAATTTAATAATAATAGTAAATTTATGCTGAAAATTGAAAAAATTCATTTTTCAATTTAAACAGTTTTAGCAAACAGTCTTATGTTGAAAGTTTTAACTGTTTTACACAGTGAACCATTGATGCCCTGTAAATCTTTGTAAACAATCTTTTGATTATTAATAATAAAAATTTGGAAATTTAGATGTAGTTTGATAAATATTCTTTTCCACAATTATTCAAATAATAAATTATAGATACTTCTTAGGATTTTTTCTTTCTGAATGACAATTTGAAGTTGACATATTTAGTCGTTAGATTCAGCAGATAGCAGAAGGAAAAAAATTATTATTAAAATGCTATAACTAGCAACCAGTCTTTGTTTTTAATTCTTCAAGAAATTCTCCAAAAAGAAACATTTCTTTTACAGTTTGTGCAAAAACTTAAAAAATCATTGTGTTACATTAGTAATTGCATTAAATAATCTGCATTATTAAAAAAATTAAAATATTTTCTACTAAATATTGAATCTATTTTATCTTTGATCAATTCACATGTTTGAAGTTTTTTCTTTAGAGCAATAGATATGTTCCCCAATGTGTACTGATTTTAATCCTATGCATTAAAAAAAAATGACGTAAACCCAATATATCTAATGCTTATTGCTGAAATAAAGTGTTAAAAGTAGAAATTATTTATATCCAATGATCTGAAACTCGTAAATTATAAAGAAAAAAGGAAAATGGCATTAGATTTCTTCTAAAAAACAAATTGCTTTTTTTTTTTTTTTTTTTTTTTTTTTTTTAGAAAAAACCAATTGGTTTAATCCTATGCATAAAAAAAGACCTAAACCCACTATATATAATACTTATTACTGAAATAAAGTGTTAAAAGTAGAATTATTTATGTTCAATAATCTGAAACACGTAAATTATAAAGAAAAAAAAGAAAATGTTATTAGATTTCTTCTAAAAAAACCAATTGGTTTTTTTGAGAAAAAAAACCGTTTGGTTTAAACCGTGGTTTAAACCATGGTTAAAACCAATTGGTTTAAACTGTGCCAACCCTGGTATATGGTGGGATATGAAAGGTGTGGTGTACTATGAGCTTCTGAAGTCTAGTGAAACTATTAATGGAGAACGTTAACAACTTCAATTGATCCATTTGAAGCAATCTCTGGCCTGAAAACGACCAGAATGGGATAACAGACATAATAAACTTATTTTTCAACATGATGACACCCGACCACATGTTGCAAAATTTGTCAAAACATATTTGGAGAATGTCAGATGGGAAGTGTTGCCTCCAAGCATGAAAGAGTTCCTCCTAAAGGAGGAATTCCACCTTTATTAAAACATTTTTGGACACACTCTGGATTGCTGCAAAAATGCAAAGAAAAATTTTAAAGGATAATTGGGGGGGGGGGGGAGAGGGGGTTGTAAAATTTTAGTAATCTGACATTCTGTCCATTCAAATCCTTGGAGTTTGTTCTTAACTTGTAGTACAAAAAAAAAAAAAAAAAAAAAAAAAAAAACATGTAAACATCTTTAAGTCATGTAAATGAAGTTGTTCAAAGTGTCTTTCAAGAACAAAAATTTTTTTAGACTTGAAAAATTCAAAATGAAAGGAACTTTCTTTTTAGAATAGAATATTTTGTAATATTTATACACCATCTTTGTGTAATTACTGTGATTCTTTTTTTTTTCTTTTTTAGATATGTTTCTTAAACAAGAATCAATTTAGCAGGGAGATTTTTAAGAAAAAAAGGGGGGAAGGAATTTAACAGTTAAACCATTCAGTATAATATTTGTTTTGGAAAATCAATGACTGTATATTTTGCATAAGTTGATTAGATATATTTGGATTTGCACCTTTAGCATTGTTAATACTTTCTAAAAAAATAGCAATCATTCATGTAGTCACATTTAATTTTATTGTACAGGTAGCTGTTAAAATGACACTTCAGTTATAAGAGTTTGAACCACAGTATAGATGGGAAAAAAAATTCCACCTTTTTTCTCATTTCCCACTTTCATGCCTGTGTCTCACCAGACATTGCTCCTTCAAACTACAACTTGTTTGATTGCATAAATAACGATTTGACTGGACAGCAGTTCACTTCTTCAGAAAATTTAGAAAAATGGATCTCTAATTGGTTCGCTTTGAAAAGTGAGGATTTTTTTCGACAAGGAATTCGTAAATTTCCTGAAAGATGGGAAAAAGTAGTGGTTAGCGATGGACAATAATTTTGTTAACATATTTATGTATTTTGCTTTTGAAATAAAGCTTTAATTCTTTATTAAAAACAGCACAAATTAATTCCTAGACCAAATAAAACAAAAAAAAGTATAACCATGTTATTAATTTGAAATGAAAAATAACAACTGAATGTTAAAGTTCAACATAGTTCTAAGAGTTCAGTGTGAGCCCTTTCAGAAATACAAACAATATCGAGGTGGTGTGATAACTCATCTCACACTTTTTTTTAGCACTTCCGATGTGACACACTGAGATATGTGTGTCCTAATTTTCCCATTGGTCAAACTAACACATGATTTTTGATAAATTTTTAAAAGTAAAGAAATAAATCTGAGAAAATGTGGATTAAGTTACCATACCACCTTGATTTTGTTCATGTTTCTGTAGAGGTTCATATCTAACACTTATATCTGTTGAATTTAAACTTTCAACTGTTATTTTTATTTCCAATGAAAAACAAGGTTGTACTTTTTGTTTTATTTTAATAGTCATGTAAAATTGGGATTGGGATATTCGTTTTTAATCATTCTTTATAAAATCATACAAATTTGAGGGTGTACAATGCTAAATTTAATATGGCCCCATGATTGTCCCATTTAAGGTTACTATCCAGGGTATACCATAACACTGGGTGGGTCAGCTTGTATCAGTGCCGTGCAAAAGGGGGGGGGGTTACCCAAGTTGCGGAAATCTAGGGGGCATCAAATTTATACTATAAACATCATTTTTGGCCTGTCACAAGAAAAAGTTGGGGGTAGTAGGGGGTGCCAAATTCTAACTTTGCCCCGGGTGCAATTTTCTCTTTGCACGCCCCTGGCTTGTATATATGTAAAATATATTCAATTTTTTGCATATATATTTTTTTATATACAATGTACTATATATTTTTATATTTATTAAACTTTTTTTTTTCCTTTGATGGCATTCAAATTCATTTTTCATTTTATAGAAACTACTGTTATGTATGTAAAATACAGTGTGCTGGGGACAGAAATTTTAAAGATCATCTGGCTGGACGAAAACATAAAAAAAATTTAGGGTTTGTATTTATTGAGTTTTCAAGTAAAATACAACAAAGCAAAAATTTCTTTTTTTTTCACAACTGCATGCTGAAATTGAGGACATCAAAGTAGAGCGCACAGTAATTCATTTTTTTTTTTTTTTTTTTTTTTTTTTTTTTTTTTTTTTTACCTCAACTTGAAGAAGTTTTTCTAAATATTAATGAATAATTCAAATATTTAATATATTCCTGCTTAGATTTCCTTACTGTTGCAAGATTATTTTATAATTTAATTCAAATGAGATTTGAAAGAATTTTTTAAAACATAATATTGTGTTTTACTTTTTGACAAAAATTAAATTTTACCTTTCTAAAAGCTGTTTGATTATATATATTATTAAAAACTAAACTATATTAAAGTACATTATTATGTTTGTTTGTTTACATTTTGAATTTATTTAAAGATAACTTAAAAGAAAAACTGATTTAAATCAATGATTTTTTTTTAATCGATTGGTTTAAATCATGATTAAATTCAAACTGATTTAAATTAATGAACTCTATCCCATGTCAACACCCTTGTATTTTTATTGGTGCACTAAGTCCCTTTTTTAAGCATTTCATTCCATATTTTTCAATATTCTTTAAAGTTTTAATCTAATGATTAATTCATACCCCATACTTAATTTAAACTAAAAACATATATATTTTTAATTTATCATACTTTCATGTTAGGGCCCCCTTTTTAACTATAATTTGACCTCACTATTATAGATCCCTTAAAAATGGTCAAATTCCGTACCATTTTTTTTTTTCTAACAATTTTTTAGGTTTCTCAGCTATTACATGAATGACAAGAGAAGAAGAAGAAGAAGAAAAATGGAGCATTCAGCTATCAGTAGTAATAAAAATTAATCACCATCTTAAGGCTCTTGGTGTAGTTTCTTAAAAAATGATATCCAAATTTCTTGCAGCTTTCTTTAACATAGGTTTAATGTCCTCAAGCTTCTTTTCAAAGTAGTAAAATAATTCTTTATACCTAACTGCATTTCAGTTTTTGATACGGCTAAAATTCAGCCTGCTCAAATCTCCGTTATATCAAAAGATTAAAATCAAAGCAGAGCAAGAATACATCTGCTTCATGATTTTGTTTTTCATAAATAGTGGTGTGAATAGAATATAAAAATAATCAGCCTGGCAAACCTGCATTTATAGTCATTAACTTTTTTTCATTTTTTCACATTTTTTTTTGCATATCTAATTTTTAAACATAAGTACATAATTATGTTAATAGAAAGCCATTTAACAGCAAAAATTAGAAATTTAACTATATGACAAATGTAACTGTATAAATACATTGTAATAAATGAACAAATTTTGTGCCATAAATTGTTGGATATCTTGAAAATTGTTGATTTGTGACAGGTAGTTCTATGCAATTTTTTACTTTTCATGACAAGATCTTCCCAGTGATAGAATGAAGTGTTATGTGCTGTTATGAACCGTTAGCACATAACACTTTTTTCAGTTCACTAATACTTAGAGTAGAAACTATTACTATCGCTTCACTTTTGCAGATGTGGTGGACTCCACATACACTGCCACATCTGTGACAGTGACTCACTTTTTCTTAATCTACAGTGTGAATGCTTTTGCTACATTAGTTTTGACAGGGTTATCCAAAAAATATTCATTCTTTTTCAATTTGTTGATGGTCTCTGTGAAGTTTCGGAGAAAAAAAAATCTTCACGGTAATATATGACCTGTAGTATTATGCTACACATAGTTTCAGTAAAATTCTTCATGTGTTTTCTAGATATTTAACAAAATGTCTGAAATCACAGGTGGCCGGTCACCTTCATGCATATATTGTGTATATATAAGGAATACATTATAGACACAATTAAAAATGCATAAAAAATTATGAGAAAGTAAAATCTTCTATACTAATTATATGCTTAGAGTGAATAAAACTGTCTATATAAGGGACAGGATGGAACATATTTGATACACTGTAATTTTCAACATACAATATGTGGGTTTAACAATCCTTTTTCATCTTAGAAATATTCTTAAATAAAATGTAACTTTTAAGACTGTGGTAACTGTTTGGCTTCATTTTTACTAACTAAAATTTCTGGGTCCAAATAGAATTTGGATTATAAACCGGAAATTATGGTAATATCCATTATACTCTGGATTTTGAAATTTATATTGCATTTTATTGTCGTTAGTGAAAAGCATGGTGATAGTTTTATTTACATGAATGGTAAAAAAAATAGCTTTTCTGTGAGCTATAAATTAAAATTTGCATTAATTTGTACCTTAAGAAAGCAGAAAAAATCTATTTTGGGACCCCTTAAAAATGTGGGCCTGGGGAACATGTTCCATGTTTTCCCAGGACACATGCTCCATGCCCCCCTTCCTCCCAGGGGCCCCCATGCGCCATTGTAATAATCAGACCCTACTCTCACGAAAAGATTGACAACCAACTTGATAGCAGACATTTAACCCCAATTATCCAATTATTTATTCAATACTTGTTTATCAGTAAAGTTTTGAAGAGCCTTCAGGAGAGGTTTTGTACACTTATTCCAATTGATTTTATTGTGAAGTAGAAATATTATCTTATTAAAAATTTGTAATTTTGTAAAATTAATTTTCCCATCTTTTTTCCAGTATACCTCTTCCAGTACCTCAACAAAATAAAAGGGAAAAAACAAGCAACATGAAAAGTACTTCTAAAAAAGCATCAACTCCTAAAAAGTCATCTTCTAAAAAACCATCAACTTCTGAAAAGGCATCAAGTTCTTCAGAACATCGTGATATGAGTTTTAAAGAAAAACACCATGATAGTCACATACATGTTATTGGATCATTAAATGAGAGAATGAATAATTCTTCAAATAGGTATAATAAAAATAGTAAATACAGTGACTCACATTATCAAAATAGGTATGCAACTCATACCAGTGATAAATATTACTCTCATAATTATAGAACAGGAAAACAATATTATAATAATAGATCTAACTGGAATTCATATTCAAACTCTCCACAGAGTTATAATTTTAATTATAGACCAAGAAATTATTATTATTCACATGATAAGTACAATTCATCACGTGAAAATGAATTTCCGTTAAAAAATGATAACACCTATTATAATCATTATAATAACAACTATGGTGAAAGCTCTGGTTCTGTAAACTGTGAAGAAACTTTAGAGCATGTAAATATGGATGATAATGAAAAGCATGAAACATCTTATAGGAATCCGTTTTTATCAAATTTACCATCTTCTGAAAATCCATTCAGGAAATTGTATTCAGAAAATGATGTTTCATCTCCAAAATCTTCAAAAGACAGACTCACTGCCGAAGCAAGTGTCAGTGATAGTGATGAAAGAGCTGTTAGTAGCACCAATAAATTGACAAATTTATCTAAAAGTAACACCAGTGCTCCGAGGAAATGTTTTAGTATCTCTAAGATTGGGAGTAAAAGAACGATAACGAGATCTAGATCACTAAGTGCATCAGAATCTGACAGGAAAAGGAAGGATAAAACTGACCAGGCAGAATCAGAAGAATCGGAAGAGCAGCGGATACAAGACTGGACTAATTCTTTACTTGAGAATAATCATAACCAAATTACCCGCCTAGTGAATCCATCCAATAACAAGGAAAAAGCGGCTGTAAATCATCTAATAACACAGTTTTCTAAATCCAAAAGAAAAGAAATTCTTACTAGAACATTAAGAACTAATTCTTCAGAATTAACTGATAACGACGATAGAGATTTGATATGTGAAGGTGAACCTGTGAACACAGAGGATGAAGAAATATCAGTTGTTTTAGATTCTAAGATTATCAATTCTAATTTAGAACAAAGTGATATAAATCTTAGCTCTCTGTCTGCCAGTAAAACTATCAATTCTGAAAATTCAGAAAATAATAGAATTAACCAAAACAAAGAATGTGAGACTGTTCTTGAACCAAGTAAATCTCCATATCAAAGTTCTAAAATGTATAAAAAGTATGAAAAGTTGAAAGATAATAATTTTGCTTCAAATCGATCTTCATATAATAACAACAGCAACATTAGTTATAGAGAAAAATATGTAAAGAGGAAAAGTGGTGGTAGTGATGCTAAGGTAAAAAAGAAACAAAAAACAGACAGTATAAGAAACACAACATGTGTGAATAGAAATGAATCTGAAGATTTAAACAGAGATAATCCCAGACAAACAATGACTCCAGAGAATACCTTTTGCTCTCCCATCAATACAATGGTATGTTTTTTTATTTGTTTATACCTTTTTTTTTGTTTGTTTATAATACAGGGTTATTACAAAAGAATCATCGGGTTTCTGAAGCGTTTATTTCGGAACATAATTGGGTTACAACAATGAATTATGCATGAAAATAAAGCGAAAAGTATACAAGATTGACGTCCATGGCCGCGATTGCAAATCTTTCAATTTCAATTCGTCATCAGTTCAATTTTTTGGGATTACGGATGAAACTCTCTCTAACTCGGTTCACTGTTTCTTCAGTAACGCTTGGTCTGCCGGAACTTTTGCCTTTACATAAACAACTATTTTCTTTGAACTGTCGATACCAGCACAGAATGCTTTGTTGGGTTGCATTGGTATGCCTTCTGGAATGCTTTCAGAATGGTTATAAGTGATTTAGACTTTGAAAATACTAGTACACAAAACGCTTTCTGTTGTCCAGTTGCCGTTTTTAATATGACGTTCACACAGCATCCATGGCAACCAGACACACATGACACATACGCAGCCCAAAATTGTAATTAAAGCCCTCTCGTTTGAGGTGTCATGGAAACATATACGTTTCCTAGTTTGCACATATCAAAACCCGATGATTCATTTGTAATAACCCTGTACTTTACAAAACAGTGGCTATTTGATATTGATCTTGCTTATCCTTTAACTCTTTCATGACAAGAGGGCTTTGCTTAATTTTTAATCTTTTGCCACCAGTTTTTCAAAACAAAATTTTCTGTAATTGAATCTCAAAAATACTCTGATTAAGCAAGGAAATTTTACAATAAAAAATAACTGGTGGGAATAATGAAGGATTCTGAGCATCTTAAGTGGCTACTTCATTCAAATGAATAGACCCATTCGCTAATAGTAATCCAATAGAAGAAATTTATAAAGATATCTCGGTTGCATTTTAATATTTTTAAGTGATTTTTTTTTTTTCATTAGATAGCTAAGATTGATCTGTATGCAGGTAATTTTTTTTTTTTTTTTTAAATTTTGTTTACAGATATTTTTTACGGGGGTGCTTTTATTTTCTGAGCCGATTTGGAAAGCAAAAGCAGCCTCATAAAAAATATCTGCAACCAAAATTGAAAAAGTAAAAAACGACCTGCATTCAAATCAATCTCAGCTATCCAATTAAAAAAAATAAATAAATAAATATTGAAATGTAACCAAGATATCTTTATAAATTTCTTCTGTAGGATTAGGATTAGCATTAGCAAATGGGTATTTTCATTTAACTGAAATAGCTCCTTAAGTGGCATGTATATTGGTTGCTTGATACCCAAGGAGTTAATATATTCTATACATTTTCTAAATTGATATATTCTCTTTGATGCTCTTATTTATTCTTCCTTTTCAAATGTTATAAAATTTATCAATGATTAAATAAAAACTTTGTATTTCAATGTAATATTAAACTTCGTATGTTGATTGTTTTGAGTATCGTAATTTCCGGCATATAATCCATAGATCAAACAATTCTTTTTAGACCCAGAAATATTATTTAGTGATTGAAGACATATTTATGGTGATCTGATAAGTTACATTTCTTTAAAAAAAAAATATGGGTATAAAAATAGTTGTTTGATCCTCAGATTATATGCAGGAAATTATGGTAATTTGTGTTGTATGAGTGTAATCTTTGTTAAATTAAGTGAAAAGAAAGAAAACCACTTGCAGAAAGCATTGAATTTATTTAAAATAAAAAATAAAATTACAGTCGAGTCTCTATATAACAAAATCCATCGTTCCAGTAAAAAATTCGTTATATAGAGAAATTCGATGTATAGAGAATGATGTTAAAAATCGTATTTAATGTGTAAATTTTGAACAAATATTATTTTTGATCTTTTTAATTAAGAATTTGAAATGTTTAAAAGTAAATATTAACCTAACATTTTATTTCTTAATTATTTAAGCAGTTTCAAAAAAGAGAACAGACATTTATTTGAAAGCTTAATGAAAATTAAATGAGGAAGACTTGCATTAATTTCAGACGAAGAAATCTGCAATTTTTTTGTTGTTTTGATTTTAAAATTGTTACGCTCTCAAAAAAAAAAAAAAAAAAAAAAAAAAAAAAGCTCAAATTTTAGCAAGGAATGAAAAAATGTAGTTAATATTTTCTTCCATTTGAAGGCCTCTCTTATGTGCCTCTCATTGATTCCTCTCTTATATGCATAACAATCCAATTGACTCTGTTTTGAGAAGGATGTTGAAAGGTGTGTGGGAGGCAGGATGAACTCGTTGGATTTAAAGAAAAAAAGAGAATTAATATTTAAAAAAAAAACTCATCACTGAATGATAAATCAAAAATAAATGATGGAAAATTGATTCCATATGATTTTAAAGCTTTTTTAAAACTGAATAAATTAAGACCAATTATAAAAAAATTCGTTATATGGAGATAGATATTTCGCTTTATAGAGATTGTTTTTAATGTAATCATGCAAAAAGGGGACCATTCCTACGAAAAATTCATTATATAGAGAAATTCGATGTATGGAGTTTCAATATAGAGAGACTCGACTGTATTTTATTGTAATTTGACAATCATTAATTTCCTAAATGTTGCTCAATTGAACTATATGTGACAAGGATGCAACTGCTGTGCAACAAATGGCTGATTTTCACCACTAAATTTTAATAGTATTCTTTGTCTTATTAAATCTTGAAAGTTCTGTCATTAAATAAATCAAGATTTAGTGGTTGCAATCAGCCATTTTTGCCACAATTCTTGCATCCCTCATGTGGTGCTAAATGTTATAATTGGTAAATTTCACTAAAAACTTATACATAATATACACTTATACTAAAAATATATACATGTGACAATTTAAAGCTAGGGGGGCAGAAACATCATCGCCAGGTTTCTCTTTCTCCGCACCGAAGTCATGGCCAGCGAGAAAAAAAAAAAATATATATATATAGAAGGTCCAAATAATCACTCCTTGGCTGCTGCAAGTTCATTTTATTAAACTGTAGCTATAATAGAGGAAAAACTCCTGTTGCAGACGATATTTTAGCGAAACATCCAAAAGATATTCCATCCTTTACTACATCAAGCCGTACTCATGCAAGAGTGCACTCAAGAATTCTTCTTCTCATCTCGAGACTTCCCCTCTTAAATCTAAAAAAAGAAAATTCTAGAACATTCTCTAGTCTCAAACCCTCATTCTTTTATGTAAACATAACTCATGACCAGATACGAGACTATTTTCCACAGACGATAATTTTATTAAAAAAAAGAAAAAATATTATTTAACTAATTTATAATTGACTCAGAATCTCTTAGGCAGACGATTTTTATAGATGATTAATTTTAAGAGAAAAAAAAAAGAAATGAATTTATGGATATGCACACTATCAAATATTCACTGAGGGAAAATAAATAAATAGATAAGATAAAATAATGATATTTTTTGAAAGGTATGGTTTTGGAATAAATTTAATAAAACTTTCTTAAAAAGGGTTGATAAAAACATTGAAAAAATGAATTTTATTTGAAATATTACGAAATAAAGTTTAATTAAGAATATTTTTAATTTAGAGCCATCTTTTAAATTTACGTGTATTGGAATAAATGTTTTTAAAAGCGAATTAAGAATTTATATCGTCTCCATAAAGATTAACAGATTAGATCTAGAAACAAGATTTTAATTTAATAATTTTGAGTAAGTATGGAATATTATTATAAGAAAATTAAGATAGTGTAAAGGTTAGTTTTGGCGAAAAAAAAAATTTAAAAATTGTAATATTACCCCCCCTCCCTAAAACTTTGTATGAAATTGATAGTTAAATAAAACTACAAGTTCTGACAACAGAAATATAATAATTTAGAAAAGTTAAATTTTGGAATAAAACTGTTTAACTCAGGAAGCCAAGAGATGGAAGAAAAGAAAATTAACGCAATATAAAAAATATTAGCGATTAAAAAAATAGTTAAGAGAAAATTAAATTGAATTAAATTTAGGTAGGAGCATTTCCCTGAAAGAAATACAATAATGTTACAATATCACTTACTATTTGTAAGTGCATAGGAGATAATACATACAATAAAAGTAGATAAGTTATAAATATTAATAAGCAAGAAATATTAAAAATATAATAAAAACAATAAGAAATCTCCTTCATGGGAGTTTATAGAATTTGAATAACTTAATCAATAGTCCACTAAAGAAAGTTCCCTTAATAAAAGTCCTCCGGATCCAGTCTATTAAACAGTATCTCTTCAATAATCAACTAAAATTTTTCAGTGATATAGTTCATTAAATAAGTCTTTGGTTGGATTCCAACATCTTTTCATAATATATCAAATTTTCAATAATAAATAGTATCACTTCAAAACATTAATAATAAATAATATAGAAAAATTTAAATAATAATAATAACAATAATAATAAGTAGCATAATAAGACTCCATATCCTATTATTTCTCAATAAGAGTATAATTAATACTTAACTTCATTACAGAAATCATAATAATAATAACAATAATAGTAAAACAAGAGTATAATCAAAAGAAAATATCACAATTTGTTTATTATTGATAGGGAAAATATTGGTTGAGGATAAAAATAATTACATAGCAACTAAATAATTTTCTTATCTTCTAATAGCATAAGAAAGTATTTTTTGCTGGCCGAAAGTATACATAAAAAAAAATAATAATTCCAAAATCCAAATAAAATTAAATCTAACTATTTAGAAAATGGACTCTCAACCAGTATTTCCTTACAATAGTTCCTCTCTGATACCTTTTTACAAAATTGTCAAATTTGGTTATAAGTTTTCAAATGCCAAATGTAGAATAATGTTTTATCTACACGTGGTTTATAAGCTTTAATAATAAAAACAAATAGGAATAAAAGTTGTCATTCTTAATTGAGAAATGGAAATAAAAATAGTTTGCTTTTTTGAAAAACTTTTAATATCTGTAGTTTTCACAATCACTGAAAATCACATATTATGTTATAGGTTTGAGTAGAATCATCAGATTTTATAACTGTTATCACATAAATATCTGCTGAATATATAGACTAATACTAATGTCAAATAAATGAGTAAATATAGTTAGACTTAAATACACTTAAAATTAATTTATCAACATCAATTTGAAAGCTTTTACAATCAAAGTGTACACCTTATGCCTGCATAAGGAGCCCAATTTAACCCCAAAAACAAGTAATATTCTTGTTGGCCACCAAGAACATACCTGCTAATGTTGAAAATTATGGTGATAAAATATTTAAAGAATAAGAATTAAAATTTAATCTACTGTCTTGACTTTAGTTTGATCTAGTGATTGTGATTGTATCTGAGGTTTTGTTTGTTTTTTGGGTTGCTCATGAAACAATGAAAAATCGGGTCTTAATTTAGAAACATGCACAATAACGGAATTCTGTCCTGTCTCATAATTAAATTTATCTATTTCATAAGTTACATCAGAAAGTTTATTTATAATTTTGTATGGTCCAGAGAAAGTAGGTTATAATTTTCGAGTGTTAGGGTATTTAAATTCTTCATAAATTACAGAGTCTTGTATTTTTAATGGGGATTCGACAAAATTTTGATCATAGAGTCTTTTACTTTTAAGGTGAAATTCACGAGTTCGCGCTTTCGCAATCTTGAGGACTTTGTCTACTGGTTAAGTTTATATTTTGATTACCTGACACAGAACCATTACCCACCTTAAAAAAAAAAAAAAAATCTGAATCAGAATTATCGTGAAATTGTGACTATATTTAGCTGTTAACTTTAACCAGAAATTTTAACAAATAAAGGAAAAAACATAAATGTTAATTTAGTTTTCTAGCTCACATGTCTAGTAATAGGAACATCATCATAAAAATACTGCATTCTGAGAACAGTTTTTGATAACAAACAAATATAAATAAATTAGAAAATGTACTTTTTTTAAAAATAACTTGAGCTTCTAAGTTCTTTTATACTTCATTATTATTACGAACTTATCTTTAAACGTGCATAAAATTATCATAATAGTCTTTAATATGCAACAGTAATTGTCTTAAGAATATCATACTCTTCAATTTAATCCTTAAGAACAAAAATGTTTCAATCTCCAACAAATAATAATGATAATAATAATACTCATAAATATATTAATAAATAAGACTCAAAGAAAAACAAATTGATAAATAAATAAATAAATAAACCTCACAAACAGAGCATAAATAATCTATACAAATACAATAAAAGGATACACATAATAATTAAATACATCTAAAAATAACTCACTGATAAGAAGAAATTCTCAAGGTGATTCTAGGGGGGACAAGAACCCTGAAAATTATCCAAGTAATCAGCAACCGACGTTCAGTTGTCCCTGTAAGTTTTTTTTTCTTTTTCTTGTCATCACTACCAGTAATACCTAAAGTCATTGATCCAATATTTGGGCGGCAATAAGATGAATGTCAGTCATCGTGGAACTTCTTTAATAAAGCTAACAAAATCTCTCAGAGTAGTGTCTTTCCAAGCATAGATTTGAAGCACTTTAGAAAGAACATTCCTTTTACTTTAATTAAGTAAAAAATTACGGTGATTTTGGCACAAGAACATTCACGAGAAGTCGATTTTCGGCGATTCACAAACCTATCATCATTTCGTTCCACCACAGACTCCATTAGCAAGCCGAAACTACCATATAGAATGCCCTTCAGAACTTAGAATTCAATCGAACTTCGGCGATAGCATGTTCTTCTTCGTTCCATAGCAAATTTCTTTAAAATCCGGCACAGGCATAAGCTATCCTGTCGACTTTTGAATAGATTGTGACAATTTAAAGCTGGGGGGGGGGGGGGGCAGAAACATCATCGCCAGGTTTCCCTTTCTCCGCACTGAAGTCATGGCCAGCGAGAAAAAACAAAATAAATAAATATAGAAGGTCCAAATAATCACTCCTTGGCTGCTGCAAGTTCATTTTATTAAAGTAGCTATAATAGAGGAAAAAGCTCCTGTTGCAGACAATATTTTAGCGAAGCATCCAAAAAATATTCCATCCTTTACTACATCAAGCCGTACTCATGCAAGAGCGCATCCAAGAATTCTTCTCATCTCAAGACTTCCCCTCTTAAATCTAAAAAAAGAAAATTCTAGAACATTTTCTAATCTCAAACCCTCATTCTTTTATGTAAACATAACTCATGACCAGATACGAGACTATTTTCCACAGACGATAATTTTATTTAAAAAAAAAGAAAAAATATTATTTAACTAATTTATAATTGACTCAGAATCTCTTAGGCAGACGATTTTTATAGATGATTAATTTTAAGCGAAAAAGAAAAGAAATGAATTTATGGATATGCACACTATCAAATATTGACTGAGGGAAAATAAATAAATAGATAAGATAAAATAATGATATTTTTTTAAAGGTATGGTTTTGGAATAAATTTAATAAAACTTTCTTAAAAAGGGTTGATAAAAACATAGAAAAAATGAGTTTTATTTGGAATATTACGAAATAAAGTTTAATAAAGAATATTTTTAATTTAGAGCCATCTTTTAAATTTACGTGTATTGGAATAAATGTTTTTAAAAGCGAATTAAGAATTTATATCGTCTCCATAAAGATTAACAGATTAGATCTAGAAACAAGATAGTGAGTACGGAATATTATTATAAGAAAATTAAGATAGTATAAAGGTTAGTTTTGGCGAAAAAAAAATTCATATTATTCATTTTGAATTTTTATTATGTTTTTCAGTTGTTATTAGTTGAGTATAGATTTAAGTTTGTAAACTTCAAAGTTTACAAACTAGCATTTGTAAATTACATGCATTAATTTTTTTTTTAATTGTCTTAATATTGATGATTTTTATATGTTTGTTATTTATTCAGACACCAAATCAAGATCTTTCTGCATCTGATATCAAGGAAGAAGTTATTGAAACAACTGGTATGAATATCATAATTATTTATTTTAAATTCAATGTATTTTTCTCATTTATAATTTTTTATTAATTACTTGTTTTAACAACTTGAATGAATGTTATAATTACTATTTATTCTAAATCTAATGTATATTTTTCTCATTTGTTTCTTTATTTTTATTAATTACTTATCTTACATTGTTTCTATGCTATTCATATTTATTTTTTTATTCATTTTTAAAAATTATACAATTATGCATAAAGCTTTAATTAAATTTATAAAATTCCTTATCCTAAATCAGTATGTTATTGGCTCAATTAGGTTCACTGCCAAAATTAGTATATAGCAGATACAATACTAGCAACAGTCTAGTTTAAACATAATCAGAGGATCTATCCAAAGCTTGATTCATTAACTAGCAACAATCATAGCTCTTTTAAACACAATGAGAGTAACTCAAGTACTCAAGCTTCCTTTGTTACAAAATGGACTGCCCAGTCTACAGAAAATATGTGAAAAACATTTTTAATTAAAAGCCTAAGTTTTTTACAATGTGTTTTTTTTTTTTAGATTTCCTACTAATAATACAAAAAGCATTTGTATATGAAAAATATAAATCTTGTATTCAAATAAAGTTTTAAAATTTATTAAAATCTGTACTTCTGTATTAGCTGCATGCCAGGGATAAATAGCTAAAGAAATTACCAAATTTCTCTACTTGTAACAACTTTTTCGATTATTTCAGCATTTATCATGTAGTTTGATTGTTTTTAAAATTTGTGAGTTTTTTTTAAATTGTTTTAATAAATTATTTTGTTGAAATTTTTATTTTGTTATGGAACATAAACTGGAAACAAATGCTGAATCATTTTTGTGCTACTTTAAGTTCATATGGATTACTTTTCTGTAATCGGACTTCATTTAATAAAAATTAATTTAAAAAAAAATGCTTAATTTTTTTTAAAATCATATAAAATCAGTAAGTTAAGCTATTCTTTTCAAACAAATTGCACTTAGTAATTTTTCTTTTCTTTCCAATGGTGAAAAAAAAATTAAATTGTTAAAGTTATTTAAAAGTTAATAAATTGTCAAAAAAGCAAAACTTATTGCTCAGATTGTTGCCGTTGTTTATATGACATCAGCATTATTTATGGGTGTGTTTTTGCTTAGATTGCACATACAATTAACAAGTTGCAATAAATTCACTTTTTGTGTCCAAACTACATTCAGTAAAATATGTCACTTTGTTGTGGACCCATTTATGCTCTTATTTTTGTACTTTTATTCATATTTTGCTATTAAAATTTTGTTTTGCATCCCCCTCCCTCCAAAGATTTAAATTGATGTGAAACAAAGTATTTGTTTAAAGCTAACATTAGCAATCAAATTTGCACCTGCTGCATGGTGTCATTGGATTTTTTTTTTTTTTTATTTATTTCACAATTTTCTGATGTATGTGCAGCATGCCTGGTTATGCTGTGACACTGCAAGCAAAGACCTAGTTTGATGTTCGTTCATTCATTCCTTCCATTTGAGATTGATATTTTGATAAATTTCATATAACAAGATTATGTAATTAAGACTCCCAAATGAATGCAAGGGTCCATAATGGGCAAAGCTAGTTAATTTATCTATTTAATCATTCATTTGCAAAATTCTGGAATTCTGATGTACATTAATGTATCTAGTATATGCAGTGATAGAAATTGGGAGATAAAAGGTAGGCGTCAAATGACGACTACTGTAAAAATCTTAGGCGTCAAATTAAGATTTTCAGTTGCAGTTTCTAAAATTCATATTAATATTACTGTAATACTGTATATAATTTTGCAGTGATTCTGAGTAAAAGAAAAAATTTAAAATTTGTATAAAATTTTCTGAAAAGTTACAACAGAAACGGGAGAGAAATCCATTCCCAAAACTGTTCAATATTTTGGGGGATGGAATTCGCGCCCCTTTTACGAAACTTGTATTTTTTGCTATCTTTCGACAAAACTTGCCGTTTACTCCAATCTTTCAACGAAATTTGCCGCTCTTTTTTGCAATCTTTCGACGAAACTGGCCGTTTTTTACCGATCTTTCGACGAAAGTGGACGTTTTTTCGCGATCTTTCGACGAAAGTGGACGTTTTTTTGCGATCTTTCGACGGAACTTGCCTTTTTTCGCGATTTTCGACGGAACTTGCCGTTTTTTCGCGATCTTTCGACGAAACTAGCCGTTTTTTCGCGATCTTTTCAAGAATTTCGCCTTTTTTTGCGTCCTTTTGACAAATTTTGCCGCGTTTTTTCGCGATCTTTTGTTGAAACTTGCCGATTTTTCCGCGATTTTTGGCAAAACGTGTCGGTTTTTTTTGCGACTTTTTGAAGAAACTTGCTGTTTGTCCGCAATTTTTTAAAGAAAATTGTCGTTTTTTCGCGATTTTTTGATAAAACCTGCCTGTTTTCGCGATCTTTTGATGAAACTTGCCGGTTTTTTCGCGATCTTTTGATGAAACCTGCCGTCCTTTTGACTGCCGGTTTTTTCGCGATTATTTTTGAAGAAAATTTCCTTTTTTGCGATTTTTAGAAAACCTTGCCGTGTTTTTTCGCGATCTTTCGATGAAACTTGCCGGTTTTTTCGTGATTTTTTGAAGAAACTTGTTTTGTTCGCGATCTTTTGACAAACTTTGTCGTGTTCTTTCGCGATCTTTTGACGAAATTTGTCATTTTTTCGATCTTTTGAGAAGCTTTGCATGTTTTTTCGCGATCTGTTGACGAAATTTGTCGTTTTCGCGACTATTTCTTGAAATTCGCGATGTTTTATAGTTTCGAATTTTCAGACTAGACCCTTTTTTTTTAAAATTTTCGGAACTGAATGTCTAATAAATATATTTTTTAAAAGGTAGGCGTCAAATTTGACGACCAAGAATATTTTTGTAGTCGTCAAATTCAATTTTTTAGTTGCATTTGACGACTAACGACCGCTAATTTCTAACACTGAGTATATGTATGATAATCCGGATTTTAATCAATGTACCTAACCTGATTTAAAGTAAATGCCATTAGCCTGTGATGGTATTTTAGCATTCTAATCTGTTCAGTGGCAGGCAAAATCTGCCTTACTAATGAACATGCTTTAAATGTTTTCTAGCGAATCTCCCTGATCTAAGAGTTGATCAATAAATCAGATTTACTGCACCAAAAAGAATCATGACAACCTAATATGAAAATTTTTTTTTTTCTTTATTGTGAGTAAAAAAGGGTCACTGAATTTCCTGCTCAATTTTTTATCTCCAGAGAGATATTTCTTTAAATTCTGACATTCCTGTTGTTAGCTTTCTTTACCAGTTTTTATAATTAGAATTTCAAATATTATCAGTTTCAATTTATTCTGCAAGTTCTAAGAATCCAATTAATTTGGAAAGTTTTTGATTTTGCTCCTTTTGAAAATAAGAATATGTTTTGGAAATGAGATAAGCACTTATAGTTGAAAGTCTAAGAGAAAAAGTAAAATTTAATGTTTAAAATCCAAATTCATCAATTTTCAGTTCACATACTAATGCATTCTTTTTATGAAAAATTATTTTTTTCACATGTTTTGATAATATTTAAAAAAAATTGTTTCAATTTTATTTATCTGTAATTAATTAAAATACTTTAAAATAGAGTCATGCATCAAATCAGATAAATTCCTAACCTGACCTGTAATTTGGCTCAAGTTGACTTTAAATGTGTTACTGGCTAGTTGGATTTGATTTGTTCACCAAATAAATATAAAAGTTATTTTAATGAATTTTTCTTTTGGAGTAGTTTAAGGTGGATAATAGTTGAGGATAATTATTATTGCAATCTATTGTTTACACTTCAAATTATATTTCATACTCTACTCAGAATTGATTGATTGACATTATCATAAAAGATTATTAATATATCAGTTTAAGAACTTATGTGTACAGAAGAAAGGATTCAATTTTTCTCTATAGTTAAATATATTTGTTCTTAAAATATTTGGAAAAATAAAAACTAAGTATAATGTATAACATGAGTGTGTTTGTGTGTGTTGGAAGAGAGTGGGGTCCCTATTATATCACTACCAATTAAAAATAGATTCCATATTCTACAGATAAAATAAGTCTTATATCAATTCATTGCTGAATCACAAAATTAGATAATAAATTGTTTTAAGTAGTTTCTATATTACCCAATTGTAGTATGTACAATTCTTATCTTATTATTTGGACATCTTTGGAGTATTAGATGCTTTTGAAAATTGAAGAAGAATTTTTCAGATTTTAAATTTGAATCTTAAGTTAAAATCTTCTATGAATGAAAATAATTTTGGAATCTCTCTTAAAAACAAACATAAATAATATGGATAGATCCTAACTTCTTTGAATATTTTAGTTCTATTGTGTTAGATTAACAAAGCTCTAACTATTTTGATTGTTTATTTTAGAAGAATGAAATGAAAGATTGTTTTTTATCGGTGTCATTGCAGTCCCATTCTTGTCAAATTCACTGATTCACATTAGAATGCATTGTAGGTCATCATTTCATCTTTTTCTTTTGATATTACCTGTTTATGGTCTTAAACCAAAAATAAAACTGAAAACTTCTCCTTTAACTTTCTCACCGCTGTGAACTGATATATCCACTTACTAAGCTGCAAACTTCACTGCATGCAACATATGCATTATTTAAATCAGTGTAATTCAGGTTGGCTACAGATTCTGGAAATCATGGAATCAGGGAAATATCAGGGAGCTTTATAAAAAATACTCAAAAATCAGGGAAACTTTTCTCTGCAAAAATATTTCTGTTTTCACCTTGCCAACAACATTGATTCATTTTGAAACAGTCTACATTTAAACAAATAATAAGATGTGATAAAGAGACATAAAGCCGTACTGTTACTGTTGCCAATCGATATCTGTCTGCATGAAAGCTAAATTGTCCTATAAAGCCAAATTCTCATAAGTTAGTTCATTCGTGATCTTTTGACGAAATTTACATGTTTTTCGTGCTTTTTTGTTCCCACAAAATTTGTGTGTTTTTCATGATCGTTTGATGAAATTTGCATATTTTTTTGCAATGTTTTCACAAAATTTGCACGTTTTTAGACACAGTTTGTGCATTTTTCATAATTTTTAGGCGATGTTTGTGCATTTTTTGTGGTATTAAAATGAAAATTCCACATTATGAAATTTGCATGTTTTTTCACAATCTTTAGATGAAATTTTCGTTTTTCACGATGTTTTGACTAAATACTCGCTTTTACACTTTCATGAAATTTACATTGTTTTTTTATGCAAGCCTTGGATGAAATTTGCATTTTTTCCTTGATTTTTAGGACTAATTTTCTATGATCTTTTGACCAAATGTGTGTGTGTGTTTTTTTTTTTTTTTTTTTTTTTACAAAACTTTGAAGAAATGAGCACTTTTTTGTATGATCTTTTGACAAAATTTCGTGTTTTTTCCTCGATTCTATGTCAAAATTAGCATTATTTAAAGTGATCCTTTGATGAAATTAGCAATCTTTTAACGTGAAGCTTTGCCGTAACTTTTGTTTCGTATCCATAATAATTACAAATAAATCATAATACCTTTGCTAATTAAATACTGTGCAATTTTTGTTTTTTTCTCCCAAAAGAGATATTTGCAAGCTGGATAAGTGTGTTATACGCGAAAGCTGCATATATTAAAACAAGTTGGAAATTGCACGTGAACGTTGCAAATGAGGTGTGTTCGTACGATAATGAAGTTTTAAAAATATTCAGATCTTGCTGATATAGTAGAATGTACTCCGGATACAGTACAGTAGTCGAAATCTTTATGTTTCTGTAAATATACAGGAAGTAATTTTTATTACACCTCAGCAACATATATCTTATTCATAAAATGTGAAATAGTTGAATATAATTAAAACACGTACCAAACCATGTTTCCCCGTATAGCATTATATAGTGGAATACTTTTGTGTGGCCCTGTAATTTAATAATAAAAATTCTTTGCATCACAGATTGTACAGAATGCATATTTTAGTATATATTTCATAGATTCATGCCAATTCTATTATGTTCGAATGAGTGTAACACCATTAAAATGCATTTGAAACTTTTTCCCCATTGACCATACTGTAACGGAATCCTTTTGATTGTCCCTGTAATTGATCAATGCATCTGATTTTCATAACATTTGAAATTACTCGACTAAATTACGCAATAATTATTTGTTTTAAATTTCAAACGATTAAAATGCATTTAAAACTTTTTTCCCTATTGACCGTAATGTAACGGAATCCTTTTGAATGTCCCTGTAATTGATCTGTCCATCCGATTTTCATAAAATTTGAAATGACTCGACAAAATTATGTAATAATTATGTATTTTAAATTTCAAACGATTCGGTTGGTTAGTTTTTGCGTTGTTATATGCAGACAGACGGACGGACAGACTGAGCGACAACAATAGGTGCTACGTATTTACATAATTACGAACGCACCTAAAAATACCGTATATGTTCTTCAATAATAAAAATCAAGGAAAATTGATACAGATAATCAGGGAAAAATCAGTGAACTTTTTTTCATCATTTTTGTAGCCACCCTGTAATTCTACACATTTAATTTTTTTTTTTTTTTTTAATTAAGTTGTGATTAATACTATTCAGCTTTATATGACTATACATAAAAAAAATTATATCATTGGAAAAAATGTCTGTTTTTAGCATAAAAAAAAAAAAAAAAAAAAAAAAAAAAAAAATGGCAGAGAAAACAACATTACAATTTTGCCCATTTGCTTGGCAGTCAGGAGGTTAACTAAGTTCTTTAAATTCCAATAATTTATTTTAATGTGTAAATGAATGGATTGAATGAAATGAATGAATACATTAAAATTTTTGACATGTTTCTGTTCTTTATCTTTGTCTGTTGTAAAAAAAAAAAAAAAAAAAAAAACTGTACACAATGCAACGGTTGTTTTTAAAATGTAAAATAATATTGTGTACCTTAACACAGTATTCAAAATTTGTGTAAATTGGCAATTTTTATGAAAATTAGTCTCAAGCTAAACAAAAAAAAAACACAGTTTTTGGATCTTAACCCCTTTAGGATAAACAACACTTTATACGTGACATATAAATTGGTCAGAATTCTTGATTATTCCACCAATTATTCATTACTATAAATTTTGGCAATTTTTATGAAAATTAGTCTCAAGATAGACAAAAAAAAAAAAAAAAAAAAACATACAGTTTTTGGATCTTAACCCCTTCAGGACGAGCTTCACTTTATGTGCGACACATCAAATGATCAGAATTCTTGATTATTCCCACCAGTTATTTATTACTGTAAATTTTGCCTTATTTAATCAGGGCAAATCCTTGATTTAGTTAGCTAAAAATCTCTGTTTACAATTACAGGAGATAAAAGATTAAAAATTCTGTAAAAAGATGCTCGTCCTGTAGAGGTTAATGAAATTGAAATGGGATTGCTGCCAGAAGGGGCCTTTTCCAACAACAAGAATAAAAACAAAGAATTAAGAAAATCATAGCATCAATTCAAAAGTTATTTGTTAAGATAAATTTAACCCTTTGAGCTCTAGGGTATAAACAGGGTTCTCGCTGTCGCTCGCCATTGCGCCAAATTGCGACTAAATTCTTCATTTGGAGAGTAAATAAGCGATTAGATTCACCAAATTGCTAGTGCTCAATTTTTGCCTTTTCTTTATTTTCTTTTTCGTTTTCCATATATGTTTTTAATATATTTGTAGTGGATTATTAAAATTAGATTAAAAACAATTGTTGTCGCAGTTATAAAAACTTGGGTTATTTTAGAACATATTTAAAAAAAAAGGGGGGGGGGGTACATTAAAGGATTGAAAATATTTTATTTTTATTTACTTATTTATTTTATTTTATTTTATTATTATTATTTTTTTTGTAACACAACCAATCTATTTTGCTAATACATTTTTCATTTGGCGAATGCTTTTTATTTTTAATTAGCCAAATTACTAACATTAGTCAAATGTCAGCGAGAACACTGGGTATAAATTTCTTCAAAATTCCAAATGTCACTTTGGCACCAGTATTTTGCAAAGAAAAAAACCTGTTAACCATAAACACCAAAAAATGCATTAAACCTTTTTCAAATAAATTTGGTTGAATTTTCTGGTGCCATTGTGACATTTTGGAATTAAAATTATCTGGTAGAAAATTCTACCATCAGAGCTCAAGGGGTTAAAAAAGCATAATCTCTTTTGTGGAAAGTGGATATGTATAAGAAAGTATACAAAGAAATATAGGAAACAGATGCCTAAATTATAATGTCAAAGAATATTTTCAATTTTTTTTTTTATAATTAAACAAATTAATTTTGCATGCATCAGTAAATACTATTGTGTTTTTAAACTATTTTAATGTTTTTTACTCAGAGACACTTGCTATTTCTTATTATTTTAGCATTGGTTTTCTTTATTTTTTGTATGTATATTATTTGTTTAAACTAAGTCATTTTTATAGGGGAAAATGTAGCTGATTCATCCAGTACTACAAACAATGAAAAAACATTAGAAGAAAACCTTGTATTCAGTTCAGATGTTTCTGTAGATACACTCATTCAGTTATTTGCTTCTGGTAGTGTTAAAGTGAAGGAAGAATTCAATGATCCAGTTATGGATGTACTGAAAGAAATAAATCCAGATGAACTAATTAATGCCTGTTCTAATAATTCTATACATTCTTGTGAAGAAACTGTTAATAAAAATAACACCAGCTCTGCAAACTGTATAAACTCAAAAGAAACATCTTTTTCAGAGGCATGCATGAGAACAGTTCATAAAAATAAAAGTGGTATGAATCCTGTAATTTTAGGCTCTGCTGCAATTGAGCACAACACTTCTCCTGATTCTGTGCCTGCAAAAAGTTGTGCTTTAAATGAAAGTCCATGTTCATCTGTGGCAACTGAACCAACTCCGTCAACTTCTGAAAGATCTGAACTCCATAACCATTCCTTCTCATGTACTGATAATGATAAAAATTCAGATAACTCCTCTTTGAACTTTAATGAGATAAATAATACTAAAGTAGGATTGCCGCCATACCTCAATAAATTAATAAAGCAACTGCAGGATATTACCTCGGAAGAAGAAAAAGTGAAAGAGAATTTAATTGAAGCAAAGTCTAAGATTAACATGTATGCTTCTCTGCTAGAAGAATGGAAAACAAAGAAAAAAGTGGTAAGTATTTTTATGTTCTCTTATTATAGTCCAAGAGCCAACAGCACAAAAACTTAAGGTATCAAATACAAAGGAAAAACCTTCATTTTATGGAAAAGTAGTAATAGGGGAATCTAATAATCCATGTCTGATGGCAGTGAAGTGGTGCATAAGGCAAAAATTAATACCACTAGTGGTTTACTTGTACCGGGTGTCCCAAAAATGACTGATGGATTTTAAAATTCAATAACTTTCAAATGGTGACAGCTATTTAAAAAAATTTTGCAGGAGGGTTATGTATAATGTCAGGAGTTTTTTTACCGTAAATTTTTATTTTAGTTCGCATCTCAAACAATAGGTGGCGCTGACGGCGATTGAAGGTCAGGTTGACGCTTCACTCAGCACTGATCACCTGGCCTTCAATCGCCGTCAGCGCCACCTATTGTTTGAGATGCGAACTAAAATAAAAAACTATGGTAAAAAAACTCCTGACATTATACATAACCCTCCTGCAAAATTTTTTTAAATAGCTGTCACCGTTTGCAAGTTATTGAATTTTAAAATCCATCAGTCATTTTTGGCACACCGGTAGATTTAACATTGTGTTTGCCATATAAACAAAGGTATAAAATGATTGTACGGCAAATACAATGATACACTTACCAAAAGGCCACTTGTGGTATTAATTTTTGGCTTATGCACTACTTCTCTTCTGGCAAACATGGATCATTAGATTCCTCTATTATTATTACTCTTCTATAAAATAAAGGATTTTTTTTTTTTTTTTGGTGCTCAATACCTTAGATTTTTGTGCTGTTGGATTATTAGTTAACTTGATTTATGTACGTAAAAGTAGAATCTTATAATTTATATTAATAATATAAGATTATTCTCTCAGAGATTTAACAATCTTTATTTTTACAGTTGAACGAGGAAGAGGAAAGTTTGAGAAAGCAAAGAAATAACATCATAAAATTAATGCAAAGTAATTTTATTTTTTGTTTAAAATGTTTTATTGTTACTATATTTTTATGAATAAATAAATAATGTGATTTTAAAAAGGCTCATAACAAACTAACCTATTTATACCTGAAAAATCTGCTTGTCTTACATTGTTGACAAATAACTGAAAAATACACAAGTCATTACAGTAGACTCCCTCAAATCCGCAACCCTAAAATCCACACATAATTTACGGATGTAAACAATGAAACATTAAATTTAGATATAAAGACAAAGTTTAACTTTTTTAGTATTATATCGATTCCAAATATATTTTAATTTGTAATTTTTGTTAATTTTATTAAATTCATGCTTTTCCATGATTGAAAAATAAATCTATTTCTGAAAAAGTTCAAGATATTGTTCATATCACTGATAATTACATTTTTTCTGAATATATTTATGTATTAAACAAGCTTTTTTGGTTATTAAGTCTGGCTTAACCTGAAATAAAATTTCCTTATTTTATGTTTTTTATGTGAATTAGTAATGTATCTTTATGAGACAAGTTTCATTGAATAATTTAGGAAAAAGGCATTTTATTTTTATAATGAATATTTAATCATACATTATTGATTATTAATTTGACCTTTGCTTTTAATATTTTAATCATTTAAAAAAAAAATCTAAATTTTTGTTATTTTAATTTATTATTTATTTTAATATTTTATTATATTCTAAGCATTCATTATAATTTCAATTGCATTATTAATCACATTCAAATCACTGTTTAAAAAATGTAAATAAAGCAATGACCAGAAATCCACAAAATTCTAAAATATATGCAACCTCTGGTTCCAAGCAGTGCAGATTTGAGGAAGGTAAGTGTATTAAAAATCACTAAACAGCGATCAGTTTGGTCTCCATTTAATGTATACTAAGTGTTATATCACATTACTTTTATTCATTTATTAATTTATTTGATCAGTCCTTCTTCAAATGGGAACATTCTGATAGTGAAATTAAGAACTTGTCTTTTTTGTGGTGATAAAATGTCAAACATTGTTTCTGTCCCATTATTTTGCATTTCATGAATTTCATATAAAATATAAATTTTTATTTTATTTTATTTAAAATACATGTCTTTAATTTTAAATTAAGCATTTAAAATTTATGATGTTTTCTTACTTCTTTTTTCTTTCTTCCTTTTTTTAAAAAAAAGTACAGAAAAAGAAAAAGTAATACTATGCACAAACCATGACATTTAATTTCAACATCAAAACATTGTTTCAATTTACCCAGCAAAAAATAAAAAAAGACAATCTGCCAAGTTTAAAATATTTCCTGCTGGCTAACATAAATAATACAGAAAATTCTCAGTGATCTCATGACAAAGACCATCATTATTCCAAAAGATATTTTAGATGAAAAAGGGCTACTATACATAAGAAAAGCAAAGGGCCTGTAATTGTTTATGACAGTCGTATGACTTGACAGTTGTATTTATGAAATGATGGTAATGGAATAATGTTTGGTATTTTATCTCCTGCACCCTGCTAACATTAAAGTATCAAAATGACCACGTGGCATATAAAAAGTTAAGTGGCAACCCAGAATTATTGATGACAATCACATGACTTAGACTGTTATTAACCTTCTATCCCCGGCTATAGGAGTTTAAAATCCTACTCCCTTAGTACGGCAAAATCTTGGAATTTCTTTTCCCCCACATTGGAGTGACCACCTCTCCGGACACCTTTGTTTCGACGTGCAGGAAGTGCTGGGCGTGCATTACAAACCAGGGTTGCTGCATAATTCTAGGAAATACTGCGGAGGGTTGTTTCTTCCGCCAGTTATCACCATTTTGTATCGCTTTCATTGTTATATTTAACATGAATGCTAGCGGTTGAGGTGTTAATTATTACATATAAATAATTGAGAAAAGTACATTAAAATTTTTATGACTGAAAATGTCATGTATATCGTAAGGGTAAAAAAATCTATAATAATAATAATAATAATAATAAAAACAACTGATCAGCATCGTTTGAACTGACACTACAAACTATTAAAGCTTAAATTATTTTTTTAGCACATTGCATGGTATACAATTAATTCTAAAATTCATATTTCGCGTTCTCAGGAGAAAAAAGAAGCATTGTTGACAATGGGCATGTATTTCTTATAAATTTTAAATCAGCTTAACTATGTGCTAGTAAAAATGTATTAACCCCAATTTGTTTGTCAATTAAGAAAAAAGGAAAAATAATTCCGTTACATTATCAAAGAAAAAAACTCTATTAAAATGTACCGAAATTGATATGGCGTGTAATATAGTCTTGTAATGAATTGAATATAATTTATTTCTGCAATTTTTACGGACATAAAACAAAATAATAATAATAATAATAAAAAGAAGATGCTGATTTCGGTTACATTTAATTTATGAGTGATCGTTCTCAGTAATATCATTTTCTGTTTCAATTTTTAAAGATAAAGCATTATACTTACGGTGATACTGATAAATGTGAGTTGAAAACAAATGCGTTTTTTCTTTTCTTTATTATATATATATATATATATATATATCCTTCCGATATACAGTGATATTTTTAGTCATAAGATTTTGCTGTCGTATGACGACAATTTTTCTTTCCTGCGCTATTGTACGGGGAAATTCAATTCAGAACGCTAACTTTAACAATATTTGATTAAAAAATCTCTTGCCTTTACCGAAAGATGAAAAACGAGTATGTTTGATTACACAGATTCAAAATAACAGCACTTGATACATTTGTAAAAAAAAAAAAAAAAAAAATTAATGTAAATTTTAGAATAGCCTTAAAACTTTTTTTTTTTTCAGAATGTTACTTGAAGTGTAATAAATTCTAAATCTCCTATTCAGGATATAAAAAGAAAAAGAAAGAAAGAAAAAAGCATTATAGCCTATAGGAATGTATTGTTTACAAAAAAAAAAAAAAAAATCATATTACAGCTTAATTACATCGTAGTTTATATATGCTAGTTAGTATGTTAAATTTTAAAGTATATTTTAATAAAATTCGTTTGTGAATGGATATACACACGCACTGAAAAATTGTCCTCTGTATTATAAATGAAAAAAACATTTTTATTTTTAAAATGTTACATATTAAAACATTCTGAAATTGATGTGAAGTGTACAGCAAGAATTTAAACTGCATAGAATTTACTTAAAGGTTTTTTTTTCTTGTATACACATACACAAAAAGAGAGGGAAAGAAATGAATTCGGTTACTGTAAGTTTATAAATGATTAGTGATGAGGGATTAGTAAGTCTGGTAGTTAATTTCGGTATCAATTTTTATTCATGAATACATAATATTTACAGGCATAAAGATTGAAGGGAATTGTAATCACACATTTTTTTAATACTTTCCGATAAATTAAGTTCATCTTGAGTTATAAGCAGTTGTTCTCTCATGACCGAAGTTGTTTCCTGTAATAAGTTATCATATTCGGAAATCCTGTTTAAAACATCCATTTTAACAACATTTTTCTAAAAATGTTTTTTTTTTTTTTTTTTTTTTTACAATTAAAAAAAAGAAAAAAAAGCATTCCCTTACATACTTTTTAAGTGAGAGTACTTGTGTAGATATTAAATTAAAAAAAAAAGACTACTGTATTCAGATTTACTGTAGAATATTCATTATTTAATATGAAGTGTTTTTTTTTTCCCCAGAGATATGTATTATATATATATGCCCATAAACGGCTGTGCATTATTTAAATGTATTCATACTAAAATATGGAATCTATAGCATTTATTTGTTCGTTTTTATGGGAGGGGGGGGGAGTCGGAGGTACACACGCAAATAAAAAAAATCTGTTATTATTAAGGAAGTAACAGTGTTAGAAATTGATGGAATAATAGTGCCCTGTTAGAATATTTCGCATTGTACTGAGAAAACGAAAAGACATATTAAACATACAGAATTGTACGGTAAGAAAATAATATGGCTCACTTTAAAACTGTCAAGCTGCATAAACGAAGAATTTTTTTGGTGTGTGTGTGGGGGGGGGGGGGATGAGAGCGGTCTGGAATGAGTTTGAGAATAATTTAGATGACTTATTTATTTTTCTTAGAGGGCAAAAAATATGGCAAACACGTAATCTAAAAGATTTAAAAATTTGCATATGTGTGCTAGAAGTTTTTTTTTTCCTTGGTGGGGGGGGGGGGGGGGGGGGGGGGAGAAAGGGGAGTAAGAAGTGAAGCGGATATTTTGGGAGATAATAATTTATATTGTTTAATTTTTGCTACAAAGAGCCTAACTTTTTATGCTATTGGAGCTTAAATTTTGTAGGAAGGAGTCTTGTAATTTACATGATTGATTCTTTACTATTATGAACAAGAAATAGGTTGACAGGATTTTTTAAGCCTTCTCAATGCCTTAATTTTTTGTATCGAAAGTCTAAGGGAGGAAGAAAAAATAAATAAAAATTTCATGCAGCGAGAGGGGGTGAAGCTGAAATTTTGTGTAGTGACGAGGTGAGAGAATAGAAATTTCGAGCGGGCAGGGAAATATTTCATTAAAACTATTAAAATAAAAATATACTGAGTATTTTTGGAAGGGAGGGGGAGGGTGTATTATCTAGATTTCGTATTGCTACAGTAATTTAAAAATAATGATAAGGAGCAAGAAAAAATCAGCATGTGTCTGTTATTATTATTATTATATTTTATCTAAATATGATTCCAAAATAACCAGTGTAGCTCGGAAAAGAGCTGTTTGTTTTTAGCTCTGAGAAGGACTGTTTATTTTTAATTAATGGGAAATTTAAATTAAATGATTGCGAATACAGTGTTACATATGCAGGTTCAGGGAAGACCGTTTAATAAAATTCGAGTGAATTTTAATGTTTATCACTGACTGGAAAATGTTGCGCTTCTATGGAATTTTTGGGAAGTTTTATGTCTGAGAGCCATAATAAACATTTCGCGGTTATAAAATTTCCCCTGGAAAAATGCGCTCCTCATTACAAATCTATTGGTAATTTATTTACGCGTTCAAAGAAGCTTTCGCCAAAATACTTGTTTTTCTTCCCCAAAGAATCGCCAATTATAAAAACTGACCTCTCTGTTTAATGTGGGAGGGACATTTTCACGGGGAGAGGAGAAACTGACAGCTGAGTAATGGCGCTTTGCTCAAAAAGGGGGTCGAATGCCTTGGTAAAGTGTATTACCAGCGCCGCATTCAAGGGGTATTGCTCTGACGGTAAGACGTCTTACCACGCTGGACCAAGGAGGTTAAAGAGTTATTTTAATATTGAAAGAATTATCAGATGTTCACATCTTTAAAACCAGTAGCAAAAACAGGATATTAAGAAGTGAGTGTTCCAGAGTATTTTACCCATTGCATTTTAATCTAATACATTAAAATGTAAAGCTGGGTTAAAGCTGACTTTTGCTTTTTATTTCTTTATATCATTGCATTTCTACATTCTTTGTAAATTTTGCTTATTTTATGAGCTACTATTATGTTGCCTTTTTGCCGACATTATTGTGGATGCAGATACTTTGTAAATTAAGTAACTTTGTTTGCTAGTTTGTTGCAGATTAACACAGAAAAATCTGCTGGGCTCCAACACAGTGACTTAGTATGTCACTTTTTCCTTTAAATGTTTTCATAAGAACCTTTCTATGATATTATGCGGAGAAGTATTCACTCTCTTATAAAATCATCCCAATCCTATAATCCTATTTTGTTTATCATATATGCTTGTGTATTATAAATATATTTTATATAATCTTAACATCCTGAGTAAAAAGATGTATTTCTCCACCCCTAATAATGATAGATTTTGAAAATATTTAGTTATATGTTGGCCATTTTAATTTTTATGCAGAGGAAACAGGATGATTTTTTATTGCAAGGTATTTTCATAATTGCCTTTGCTTTCTTAAAAATTCAAGTTAATTTTTTAATTTGTATGAATTTTTAATCTGTGGAATCTAATAATTGATTTTAACTCGGAAACATTGCCACATATATTTTACAAATCTGGGCAAATGGATGTTGCATTCATGCCCATTAGTTAGTCTGGTATGCATCTGATCTTAGCCATTCTGGATAAATGGTTCTGTACTGCAGAAAATTCTGTCATAACAATTTGAGTGTATGCTGCATCTTTCTGACCAGACCCCAACTCCCCTGCTCCCTCCAATAAAAAGGAAAAAATTTAAAAGCTGCTAATTTTTTTGGAAATTCCCCATTTCTGTTCATAGTCATGAAATAGTTTTTTATTTACATACAGAAATTATTATAAATGCAATTTTATTTTCATTGACCAAATTTTTATGATTTTGATGCTAAAAATATTTGTTTAAAAAATTACATTTTGGAAGCACATGTAACCTTGCTATGTTTTTTTTTGTTTTCTTTTATAAGAAATTCAATTATTGTTTGATTATCTCCCTTTCTCTCTTATATTAAAATACTTTTCCATTTTTCTTCTGTGTTTAAAAAAAAAAAAGATGCTGTTAAAACAGATAGTGATCATGATGAACAAGAATCAAAATCTTCGTCTCTAGAGGATGACAGATTAGGGGATCTCTCTACAAATAAGAAGAAACAGATGGAAGAAAACAGTGCTGAAATTGTAAATGCTTCTAGAACATCTCATACTTCTCTATCATCTGTTGCTGAAAAACAACAAAAGCAAGTCAAAACCGGATTATCTCCAGGATCACCAGAATCTGATGAAATAGTAATTATATCTCCTCCTCAGAAACCAAAGCCTCCAGAAATCATCATTTGTGATGATGAAGAAAATATTTCTCTTGATAATCAAGCTAAAGTTTTAAGGTAATTTATCATTTATTATTATTATTATTATCTTAAAAATCAAAAATATACTTGCTGTTATGCTGGCATGAGTCTGTCCAGACTTTCACAGAGTCTTGATTTTGGGAAATAGTTAACAGCTTTCTATATTTGTAAAAAACTCTAGATGTGAATTTGAAATAATTGTTATGTTCAAGTTCTTGTATGTTCATTTTCTAGTAGTAATGCATGTAAAATACAAAGATTTTCTTCATATAATAAAAATGACAGATCAGACTCATATTTTTAATTGATTAAATTGTAAAAAAGGCTCAGTTTGGAAACAGAAATGTTTTGAAAAGTGCTATGTTTTGAGGGAAATTTTTTAATGAAGGGTCGTGTTTTAAGATGAAAAATTTTGTGAAGGGTCCTCTTCAAGGGCTTAATTTCTTTCTAAACAGTTCCCTGCTGAAACCTAATCCTGCAAGATAAAGAAAATAGCATTGACATAAATAAGAAAATTTTGTCAACCTATTCATTTTTTCATTTGTATAAATAAGTAATTTTTTTCTATATTTAGATGATTTGTTTAAATTTTCGAAGGCATGAGTTTCAAAAACACCTTATCTAAAATTTAAAAAATCAAATTTTCTCAATTGATGTATTCCATTGGTGAATCTGTATATATAAAAAAAAAGCTATAATCTGCAAAAAAACTAATTTCATTGTGTATTTTTTACATTATATAATCTTATTTTACAATGAAAATCAATGGACACAGAGCTTTTTCATGTTTTCCCAAAATTTGTTTTTCTGAATAAGAAAAGTTTCGAAACCTGTTATATTAAATGATAGTTTTATTATATTTATTGTAGCAGACATAACAGATAGTGATTTGTCAGAAATAAAACTACCATCATTAATATTCATTCTATGTTATGTATTTAATAAATGACATTTTATTATTTTAGTTTGTTTTTATCTTATTTAACATTATTAATTATGTAATGTGTTCATTAAATATACATTAAAGTAGCATTTTGAACACAATCAGTGAATGACAATTATTTTGGTGAATTATCTTTCTGGCACTGATAATAAATATCAAAAAGAGAAATAATTCATTTTTAATTATGCATACAATCACAATCACAATACTTCATCAATTTTATTTTTAGAATTTTTTATATCATTTGACAATGTATTGCTCTTTTGTAAGCTTGGATTGAACCAATACCATTTTTAGAGTACCAGAATCATTATGAAAAGGAAGTACTGTGAAAAATCTTATTATTTTAAAATGTGGATACCACAATAAGGTAAAATTCATTAGAAGTATGAATCTATTTTTGGTTCAGAATGGAATATTATTTTTCAAAGTATTGTTTATTCAGGTTGGGTGTGTGTTGAAATGTGTCAGGTTGCAGGTTACCAAAAAATATTATGGCGAATTGGGATCAGGCCAGGGTTTGAGGAAATCTTTTTGGCAGTTTTGGTCGGGTTGCATGTTGACTTCAAATGGAATCTTTGTGTTCATGTTGGGTACAAGATCTGCAGAGGATTCTATCATCATAAAAAATGTTTATAATTTAAAAGTCTAATAACATAATATTATTAAATGATCTATGACAGCTTTATCATTGGCTAAATTTCAGTAATCTTCAGATTCAAGCAAAAAATTTGTATTAATATTTTTAATGTTTTGAAATTTAAAGAATCTTTACCAAAATGTAACTTGTTTGCATGATCTTCAATTTCATTTTTCCATTCTAGGCAGGAGGTGAATAGCAATATGCCATCAAACAAAAGTAAGTCTTTGATTTTCTATAAAATATTAATTAAAAAATACTTATATATGTAACTTTATAATGTATACAGATGACTTTTCTTTTAAATATTTTTAAAAGTACATGTTTATAATTCCCTAAAACATTTATTTTTGTCTTTAACTCTTGAATTATACTTGGAGTACATTTCTCTTGGTATTTATATTTCTTTTATTAATTGCATAATTTAAGAAAATATTAATAGAATTTCCCTTATTGTTTTTCTCCATTGTTGTAAAGTTTATTAAGATAGGGATTAGCAAAAATTTGTACAATATAGTCAGTATCAGTTATATGGTCACCTCAGCGGTCCAGAAAAATCAGACCATATAAGCGGGGTGACCATATATGCAGAAAAATACTACAATTATTACACTATTTAATTACAGGCTTCGTACGCATCAGGGAATTTGAAAGATTTTAAGTGTTTTAGTGCCAGAAATTTCATAGCGTACTGCTCACTATATATGAAGAGAGAATTTTGTTTCATTAAATAAACCAAATATTACTTTACGGAAATTCTGGTAAAAGATGCTTAAAAGTTTTTGAAGCGTACAAGCCCGTAATTATGGCAGGATTATCAGAATATAGTACTTATAATAAACAAATAATTAAACTTTTAAGAATATTTTAAGAATTAATAAGTGAGTAAAAAGTACAGTAACAAATATGCAATGTTTGAGAAATGTATTAGCTTACCTTACCAATCGAAATTCAGCACACGTACATACATACATTGCACTCATATTCACTGCACTTATTTAAAATATTTAGTTATGCAAGATTGCTTGCTTTTCTTGGTTGTTAATACAACTCTTTCTAAATATCTAACGGCTTTTAAATGTTCATCTGCTGCTTCAGAATTAATTAAAAAAACTTCTGAGATCATCGATGGCTTTAAGTGCATCTGATGTTGATACTGATTCCTTTTCACATCTACTATCATCCTCATCATCGCTTTCTTCGGCATTCGAATCTAACACATTAGAAACAATATCTTCTACTGAAGCTTCACTGTTAGTAGCGAGGTCTTCATCAATCTTTACATAAAATATTTCGTCAGGAATTGAATAACCTCGATTCCACAGTTTCTCTGTTAGCTCAGTTAAGGGGAGATCCTCTTCCGTGGCTTCTGATAATTCTTCAGACTTTGGTGAACTGTGAAATCCAGCATGTCGGAAGCAATTTTCAATAGTTTTCTGTGACACCATGTTCTAAGCTTGGTCGATATAAAAAATTGTATTTAATACGGACACTTGAAATTGTTCTTTTCGATCAATAGCAGAAATCACATCTTGCAGAAGAAGCTTTCTATAAATAGTCTTGAAATTCTGGATGATACCTTGATCTAAAAGCTGCGATACACACGTGCTATTTGGAGGCAAGAAAACAAGTTCAATTGACTTCAAGTCATCAATAGTGGAGTGAGCAAGACAATTATCAGCAATTAATGCAACTTTCCTGTTCTGTTTTGAAAAAATTCGATCCCGCCTCCTGAGTGTTTTTTTCCAGATATCCTCTACCATCCATGCTTTTGAATTTGCATCGTAGACTACAGGCAAAGATTTACAATTATTCATACACTGAGGTTTAAGAAATTTTCCAATTACCACAGGAATAATTTTCTCTGATCCATCCATATTTGTAGCTAACAGAACAGTTAAGCGTTCTTTACTTTTCTTTCCCCCTACACATTTTTCACCTTTAAAACAAAGAGTTCTGTCTGGCAAGATCCTATAAAAAAGTCTGCATTCATCGGCGTTGAAGATGTTGGCCGGTTCATATCTTTCGAGAATGTCCCACAACATTCCATCTTTCCATTCGTTTAAAGAACTGCTGTCAAAATCAGCAGCTTCTCCACACAATTTTTTAAAGCATGGGTTATGCCTTGAATTAAATCTTTGTAGCCAACCATTACTAGCAACGAAACTGGACTCGTCAAATTCCTTAGCAAATTTCAAGGATTTTTCTTTCAAAACATTCCAGGATATAAGAGCATTTTGTGATCGTACATATTTAATCCATGACAAAAGAGCTTTATCCACATTTTCATAATGTGATAAGCGCTAATGTTTTCTTTCTTCATTACAGATACGAACATCTGGAGAGTAAAATTTAGCTGTTAAAATGTTGTTTAATGTTGCCCGGGGTATTGAATTTACTTTGGCAAATGCAGTTTTTAGAAAGATTAGAAATTTTAAACTTTTCGATCAGTTCACTTTTTTTAGCAAATGATAAATTCTTTCTTTTCGACACCATAATAAAAAACGAGTGTTCTTTTTTGACACGTTTGATCCAAATGAAACAAAATTTTTATTATTTTTATTACATCTTAATTTTAGTACACTTTACGAACAAAGAGAAAGTTCTAACCAATAAACAGACAGATATAAATCTGATGACTTTTGAGAGGAAAAGAATTGAGGGGGGGGGGGGGGATACAACCGACAATGATTCAACGTAAAATAGAAGGCGGAGAGGGAAGTAAATTCACACCCTTTGGTGTCTGAGAGACTACTAGCCCGTTCGCTATGTTTCTTCACACCTGAAAAAAATGTTACAAAAGCTAATTAAAAAAATTCTGAAAACAGCATTGAAAAGATTGAAAAAAGCGACCATTTATCTGATATGCGGGGGGGGGGGGGGGGGGGGGGAATGACTATATAAGCGGTGCGTTTTAACACATATTTCCCTATTAAGTTGGACGGGACTTAAGAAAACTGACCATATAAGCAAGGTGACCTTATAAGCGGGTGACCATATTGCCGGTACTGGCTGTATATTGTTTTATGTATCTCCTGTTGTTACTTAAGTGTGCATAAACATTTTCTTAACTAAACTTTGTATTGTATGTCTTTCTATAAAACACCTAATTTTATTTAGAATTTATCATTGGGGAGCAAGTATACTTCTCAAAAAATTTTTTATATTTACCAGTTCCCTCATTTTAAAAAGGAACAATTTTATTTTGTTTAATTTTTAAATTACAATAAATTTCTTAATTTTCATCAATGCAATCTGTAAACTTAAAAAATAATAATATCATTTAACAATTAAATTTGTTGCACATTTTGTCAAATCTAATACTTGTAGCTGTCTACTTGTATATTTTAGCTTCAAATTAATATGAACATATTAGTACTGGATAATATGATTATGATACATAAAGTTTCAATTTGTATTTAAGTTTATTATTATTATTTTATTATACTATACCTTTTTCTGTAATTTTTTTCTTTCATATGTATTGTAGAGATGAGTTTAAGCTTTTATTTATGAGCCCGAGCCTAAAGATATTTAATATGAGCCTAAAATATTCTTTGTCATTAAGACCCGAGTCTTATGCCAAAAACAAACAGTAAAAAATTGGTATTACCATTTGGAAATTGTTTCACTTAATTTTCTCATTTAAAAATATGTTCTTGCATAAAAAAGGGTATTAATTCTAAATACTTCCTTATGATAACATTTTTATCATCTTGAA
Organism: Maratus speculifer; assembly: GCA_964019185.1. NCBI lineage: Eukaryota > Metazoa > Arthropoda > Arachnida > Araneae > Salticidae > Maratus > Maratus speculifer. The sequence continues at coordinate 230,160,299 of OZ025300.1, forward strand.
ACTGTTTAAAATAGCAAAATTATTACTGATATTCAACCACTGGCAGAAATCACAAATATTTGAAAAAGTCACAATTCTTATTGTTTTGAAATATCATTCAACAACTCTGGCAGAAAGACTTGAGTTCTGTTTTTATTTTACTAATACAGTCGAACCTCGTTAACATGAACCTCAAGGGGAAACAAAATTTCGTTCATGTTAAACAGTAATTCGTGTTATCAGTATCAAATCTTTGTATTCGTTTTTATAGGGGACTGTGAAAACAGTTCATGTTAAAAGTAATTCATGTTAAGCGTGTTCATGTTAACGAGGTTTTGACTCTACTGATCATCTAAAGGCTTCAGAATCAAAAAGAATATTTCTTCTTATATCAGGGTTCCCAGCATCATGGAAAGTCAGGGAAAATCTGGAAAGTCATAGAATTTCATAGTAGTCATGGAAAGTCAGGGAAATTTCTAAATATATATGAAAAGTCAGGGAATTTACAAATATTTTCTAAAAAGTCATGGAAAAATCTTGAAGAAAAAATGTAAAAAGATACAAAATTCATCAAATAATCTTGAAAAAAAAAAAAAAAAAAAAAAAAAAAAATCATGAAAATCGGCAAATAATCAGGGAAAAAAAATTTAGAAATTTGAAAAACAATTGAAAAAAAAAAAAATCATTTATTTTGACAAAGAATTTGGAAATAAGTAGCAAATTTCATTGTATACCTGCTTGTTCAGGGAATTTTTTGAGATTTGGTCAGAGAAAGTCATGTAATTTTTCGAGATTAGGCCATGGAATTTGCCATTCATGTTTCGCTGGGAACCCTGTATATACTATCAATAACAGTTCTTTTTCAAACTTATTAAAGGATTGTAAAACATGTTAAAAAAGTTAGCCTACATTCTTGTTTTTCAAATATTTTCAATTTGTAAATAAATAAATTTTTCACTTTGAGTCCAAGACTGAAGACTGGTTTAAAAATTGAGTCCAATTCATTTCTAGTGTGCATGTGGATGGATGGGAAATCTAGGATACAGTTATGCTACATTCTGTATATTAGTGCAAATTAAAACTTTCAGTCTTTCTTGTAATCTCAATTAAACTCTTTTAAATATGCCTTTTCTGTTACAGGTTCTTCAATTTATGATTTAAGGACTGTGGATGCTCACACAACAGTCATTAATTCTTTGGTAGTAAGTACATTTTAAAGTATTAAGTGTTTTATAAGATTCGTTTCAAAGCGAAGTTTTGTCATTTTTTTTTTCACATCAAAACTTTATTACCAAAAAGAAAAAGAAAAAAAAAATACTCAATGACATCATGAATTATACACCTTTCACTATTTTCCAACATAGTCACCACAGACATTGAGACATTTATTATAATGTGCAGTCAATTTAAAGAAATTTCACTCTGGTAAAACTCAAGTGTCCTGCAGTGCAAGGAATTGTCGCACAGCCTTCTCCATCTCAACATTGTTTTGGAAGTGATGTTCCGAGAGTGCTCTTGCAATGCAAGGAGCAGGTGAAAGTCTGATAGGACAAGATCATGGCTGTAGGCTGAGTGATCCAATCTTTTTTTTCTTTCTGGAACGATGAATTGGATCTTATCTGAACCTTGCATGTGCCCATCAGATTTTCACCTGTTCCTTGTGTGGAGAATCATGTTTTAACGGCAAAAGGGCGATGAAAGTCTTAGCTGTACGCGAGGCAACCCTCCTGGGATCACGATACTTTTTGTTTTGTTTTATGTTACAGAGAGAAGAAAACACGAGATGTGATGACAGTGTTGATAGAAGAAATGTTCTAAAATATATGGAATTTCATGTAAATAATGTATCATATGTGTATGTAAGATGTATATATTTTCTACCAATTAAAAACAAGAAAACAAGATACCCGTTTGATAATTTTGAGAGCATGTCAATCACTCTAAATTAAATTTGTGTTAGAATATCGCCACTGAACCAGAACACTGATGTAACACCCTGAATTGAAAGACACACTTTCAGGATATCAGTTCGAAAACAATGCTTAGATGAAACATAATGTACAACAATTCTTTGGTCATCAAATTTCACCAGAATGGTTTCTTAAAACTCATTGCACGCTGTGGCAAGTGTATCAATGCCGGTGGTAGCTGTATCAAAAAATTATGCAAGGTGTAAAATTCATGATGCCAAGGTGTTTTTTACAATAAAATTTCCATGTGAAAAAAAATGATAAAACTTCATTTTAGTAGGTTCCTCATACTTAAAGTATGAATTCTTATTTCTTGTATCATAAATAAATGGTAAGGTTTAGTAGATAGAGGTCTGCATAAGCTTAAATTTTCAAGCCTATATGGAATGAAAGCCTTATTTGCCTGGTATGTAGTGTGCACTCTATAAAGAAAAAAACTGGGTGCTAATTAGTAAAAAGGAGTATTACTTCAATAGGAAAATGGTGTTACTTATATGTTAAGTGTATTTTATTATCAGGCTTTATTTTTTCAATACAAAAAACCACATCGTAAAGATTTTCTTATCTATTATAAAATGCTATATATTTATTTTTTAGAAATTTATTACATTCAGTTTTTTATTTAAAAAACTTTACATTTAGACCCGGCAGCAGAATCGGCGCAACGCTGCGACGCACGTCGCAGACTCTTAGAGGATCTGCAGATTATTTTTCAACTGTTAAAAATTTAAAAATTTTTGGTCTTAAATCCAAAATTTCGGACGTAAAATGTATCGCGAATTTCGACAAATAGTCTTCGAAAAGAAATCAATTTTGTTTATAGATCGCAGAAAAAACGCAAATTTCGTGCAAAAATCAGCAAATTTCGACAAAAAATTACGAAAAAAACCCGGCAAATTTCTTCAAAAGATCACAAAAAAACAGCAGTTTTCGTCAAAAAAATCACGAAAAAATAGCAAATTTCATCAAAAAATCCCAAAAAAACAGAAAATTTCTTGAAAAGTTCGCGAAAAAACGGCAGTTGTCAAAAAATCAAGAAAAAACAGAAAATTTCTTTAAAAGATCACAAAAAAACGGCAGTTGTCAAAAAAAAAAAATAAAAGTCATGGAACAACGTCGAATTTCTTCAAAAAATCGCGAAAAAACGGCAAATTTCATCAAAAAAATCACAAAAAAATGGAATATTTCTTTAAAAGATCGCGACAAAACGGCAATTTTCGCCAAAAGATCACGATAAATCGGCAAAATTATTCAAAAGATCATGAAAAAAACCCAGGTTCTGTCAAAAAATCGAAAAAACCCATCAAATTTTGTCAAAAAATGCAAATTTTGTCAAAAGATCGCGAAAAATGACATCGCGTCAAAAGATCATGAAAAACCTGCAATTTTTGTCAAAGGGGAGACAGCCCCCCCCCCCCTCTTTCGGACAATGTATGAGGTAAAGGCAATTTCTTTTTAAAAGTATACTTTTCTTTTATGTCTGTCACAAATACTTCGGAGGTTTGAATGCATATAATGTAATGCGAAGGATTGGTCTGCAGATTGTTTTTTCAGTTTTTACTTGTGTTGCAAACTGCAGAAAAAATTTCTGCTGCTGGGCATTTAGATATCCATCTTAAAAACAGTTAATCAATTCCACAAAAAATATATGTTTAGTTCCATTCAATATAGTGTCTGCATTGTTTACAAAGTTGATATTAAAAACTTTAAAATATTTCATCTTAAAACCAGTTTATCAATTTTCATAATAATAGACGGATATCTAAATGTAAAGTTTTTTAAATAAAAAAAAATGAATGTAATAAATTTCTAAAAAATAAATTACATACCATTTTATAAAAAATAATGTCTGAAAATAAGGTACACTCAACATATAAGTAATATACGAACATTCAATACTGAAATATAGTTATTCTATTGAATAATTTTTTTTCTTCTAGAAAATGTGCTATTTTGAGAGAAAATTTATTGTTGTGTTTAAAAACAAGGAAGAAAAATGTGCATTTTTAGATATCTGTATTAAAAGAAAGATTTTTGTCAGTGATTGCCAGGGAAATATTTTTGCTGTAAGTTAGATTCTAATCAAATTGACTTTGTTTTCATTATTGATTAGATTTTAATTCTTTCTAGTCATGCTATGGGTGTGCCTGATTATTTATATGTGTATATATCTGAGCTTGCATGAATGTGTGTACATTATATATACACTAGCAAAAGCCATGCTTTGTTTGGATTCGCGAAGCATTATTTTATAAAGCATATATTTGAAAGTAACAATATTTTTTAATATTATTTTTGCATCGTTATTAAACAAAAATGTTATTTTATGTTTTGGCGCTTTTAATTCTACAAATGTAAGTTCAGCCAAATAACTATCAATTTCCTAGGAATTTTTTATTTATGATGTAAGACTGGCATAAAAAAATATTTTCGAAGCAAACTTTTACAAAATATTTTTAAATTTTCAACTAAAAATTCTAGTAGTCAATGGTTTTTTAAAGTGTTTTGAAATATGCATGTTTCCAATCTTTGTAATTAACATCAAATAATCTTTGATAGCTATTTTAGAATAATATATTTGAAGAGAGCTTGAAGAAAGTTACTTCTTCAAAATCCTATTTTCTGGAAAAACATTTGAAATCTGCTCTCGTCGATACTATGAATTTTTAACTGTAAAACTTTTTATTCTAATTTCTTCGTTTTTATACATGTTAACGCATGAGAATTTTTGATATTGTAGAATTTTTCGTAAGAAAAATTTCTATTGAATGCTTAATTTTGAAGGATTTTCACTCTTGACAACGTTACGTACGTTTTTAAGCCAACTGGTGCCTATATATCCTCAATATCTACAACTGCTTTGTCTAATGTTAAACCTTGGGATTTATGAATTGTAACAGCAAAAGCTAACAGCAGAAGAAATTCTTTCCTTGAGCAATTTATGCTTCCATTTTTCCAGAATTCAATTATTGGGGGAATTGGTATGCACCAATTCTTGTAAGTTAAATTACTGTAGTATTCAAATTTATCCATGATTATTCACGATATCTGGTTTGGTGGCTTGTGATTTTCTTTAATACATGCAACAAAGTCTAAAGTCCCGTTCACTAAACCTTTTTCGGTCCACAAATAAGAACGTAACATTACTTTCGATACAAATGATAAAGTAAGAAATGGTTGAAGTCCATTTGTCATTTCTGAATCGGCCAACTTTGCTTTAGTACATTTATAAAGAGCTTGAATCGAGGCAACAAGTTCACTCAATTCTTTTAATTTTTCATTTATATAACAAATTTAACAATTAATTTTATTTGTTTACAATTCTTTTGTTGCCACTTTACAAAAAAATAAAATAAAAATAAAAATAAAAAAGAATCTATAATACAATTCTTTTAAAATGTTTAAGTGTCATCTATGAAAACGATTTTGCTGAATAATGAAAACATATTTTATTTATTAAATTAATCGTGATTCTATCTATAATTACTTACTCCATGATTTATATTTTTTCTGAAAATATACGTGTTTCATTTTTTATGTATTTGCTAAAATGCGTCCGTATTGGAAATGTATGTAAAATAAATTAATTAAAATAATATTTTTTTAACGTTTTACTGTAAAAAAATTATATTCTGCAAATCTACAGATCATATTTTATTTTTGTGTTTAATTTGAAGTCAAAATATTGAATAGTTTTTTTGTAAAAGTGTACGACAAAATGTAATTTGAGTGGCCTAGTAGAGGATTTGCTTCGCTCATCCTAATAACTTTATTTATTGACTAATTTTCTTGCTAGCATGTTTTTATTATATTTGTTAATATTTATTACTGTGTATCGATCATTATTATTATTTTTTTTCTGTTAGGTTTTCGAAGATTTCTTGTACACCTGTTCTAATGATAATACAGCAAAGAGATACAGCTTAAAGGTAAATATTGCATTACACTAGATTATAAAATGTTTTTGTAAAAAAAAATATCTTTTAAGTTAAAAAATATGAATAAAAAAAAAATCACCACAGGATTACTCTGTAAATTAAAATGCACAAATACTCAAATGCTGCAGAATACAAGTATGTGGATACTGTACAATATGTCCACTGATATTTGTAAGAATATAATACATATGTTCATTAAAATATAGCTTTTTTATTTTTATTTATTTATTTTAAAAAATTCTTGCATTTTTGCATTTGCAGGGTTTCCAATTAAATTTAATACCAGTTTCAGAAAAATTGGTAAAATGTAGAAACAATATAGTGCATTTGCGATGTAAATATATTGAATATTTTATGAAATATAAATATTTGTATGAAATAATTTTTATCTGTGCATGCATGAACGATAACAATGATCTTTTTACATAATTTAATAGTCAATTCTAAAGAGCAATTCATTAAAAAAAAATAAAAAATCTGTCAAATATCAATGAAAATTCAGAAAAATGTAGGTGATAGGAGTGAGCTTATTTTTAGTTCTTCAGTTAGTTTTTTTTTTAAATTTTATTTTTAGTTATTTTTAGTTGAGTCTAACAGTAAATGAATAATAAAGAATTTTCTACAAATTGACAATTTTAATATATTTTTTTTATTTATTATTATTTTTATTTATTTTTTTTTTTTTTAAAGCTTTAGTTCTTCTTGGAAAACTTCCAGAATAAATCTATTCCATTATAAAACGAAATATCAAAGTCAAAGCATTTGTTCTAAATTTTCTTATTGAAATTCATTAAATACTGACTTTTCCCTAAAACTCAGTTAATAAAAAATGACAATTTCTGGAAAATGCCTTATCATTCAGCCTCATCATTATCAGCATTCCTAATTATTTTCTCATAATTTGGATGTTGATAAATCACATAATCTTTTGAAGTTCCAGAAGAATCTGACAGGCATATTTTTAAATATTCTACAAAATGTTTAAAATTGAAAGTGCCCGGCCATCAATGGCCATATAGTGTATGCATATGAACTTTGTATGCAGTTTTTCTATTTTTTTTTTTTTTTTTTTTTTAATTCCAGAATGTAACAAAAGTTTCCATTGTTGTAAATTCAACATTAAGTAAATTATCAAAGAGAATTTTTTTCTTTCCTTTCCTTTCTCCACCCCCCCTTTTTTTTTAATTGGATGTAATGTGCAAATTAAAGTAGTTCTTTTTCTATTATTTAATTGAAAAATCTTACTTTCAATTTATTTACTTTGTATCCATTTTATTTTATCTATCTATTTATGATATTTTATGACAGGAAATCAATATATATATAAGAAAGTCTGGATTTCGCATTAATCACAGCACAAAAAAATCTACCGAACCAAAAATCTTGAAAATTGGGGTAAAAATACTTCTTAAAACATCGAGTGCCGCTAAGAAGGGATTTTCAAAAATTCCACCCCTAAGGTAATAAAAAAAAGAACGAACTATTAAAAAATTCCTTAAAAATCATCTTTTGTAGTTATTTTTCAACTGATAACATATTTTAGCGTATTTTTCCATGCTGAATCGAATAATACTAAGCAAATTCTTTTAAATCAAGTAGTTCGTGAGATACTTCACATTTTCCTAAATTCGCGATGTTTTCGGCGCAAAAACCTGAAAATTTCAATCCTTATCTATATATATAAAAGAAAGTCTGGATTTTGCATTAATCACAGCACAAAAAAATCTACCGAACCAAAAATCTTGAAAATTTGGGTAAAAATATTTCTTATAACATCGAGTACCGCTAAGAAGGGATTTTCGAAAATTCCACTCCTGAGGGGGGTAAAAAAAAGAACGAACTTTTAAAAAACTCCTTAAAAATCGGCTTTTGTAGTTTTAGCGTAGTTCTGACCAGCGTAGCGGGCGAAGTCTGCTAGTATTTGTCTAAAATATTAAAACTCTGGTGGGTTTTTTTTTTTTTTTCAAAGAACTTAATAAAGCTATCTGATATTTGATATAATTTAAATGTAAAGCATTTAACCCATTCTTTATGATGTTAAAATGTTTATTTATCTTTAGAGTGCCACTCCATGTGTTACATACCAGCATACTGCCAAAAATGTAACTGAAATAGTTGTAGAAAAGGTACAAAATGAAGCTCTTGTTTTTACATCATGTTCAGCAAGACTTATTTCTTTGTTCATTGCAGCTGTAAGTTAATTTTATTGTTTATTTATTTTATTTATTTTTTAATGTGCTATGTAATTTACTTTATCTCCTTATTTATTTTTAATATAAAATGTGAATTTCTTTGTATTGTATGTATCTAGACTTGTTTTATTTATTTATTTTCCTGTTTTTATGTTTACATTCAGCTTTTATGCATTTTTTAGTCTTTAGAATCTATATTAAGATTTTAATTAACTTTTTTTATTATTGAGGGGGGAGGGGGGGGGGTAGCAACCACAATGTATCTGAATATGTCATTTTAAAAACTATATCAGATCTTTTTTTTTAAAAATCTATCTTTTTTTTTTTTCTGTTTTTCAAAATATGTCTTTGAAAGAAACAATCATGCATTTGTAATTAAAAATTAAATTACTTTATTTATTCATTGCCACTCAAAAGACAAGTTAATTTTACATTTATAACCCCTCCCCCAGTAGCAGAAGCATTGCAGTATGATCTTACAAATTAATCTAAAAACTCAAAAAGAAATCCTTAGCTTAAAAAAAAAAAATTGCTAAAACTTACCTTGTCTGTGGATTTATTATACCTTATTATATTGCCATTGTAAATGCAAATTTTTCTTCTATATGGGTTATTATAATTTCTTGCGATAGTTTTATTGTTCGGTTGCAGATAATATTGTGGTATTTTGCAGTTTGATATATAAATTCTGCTATTAAGTTTAAGTCAATGACCTAGTGTTTGCAGATTCGGTTAACTCTGTGAAATTTATCGATGTATAATCCTCTGCTGATCTGCAATACATGTTGCAATATAAACAATGAAAATTGTCATTAACAATTAAACTTATTCATGTTTGTATAAGTTATTTTTTTTTCTTTCATGAATTATTAATTTTTCTATGAATAAATGCTTAAATTTACAACAACAAATATAACTGAAACTACCATTTTGCTGTTTAAAAAAAAAAAAAAAAAAGAAAGAAATAATCAATAAAATTTATATTGTATACAATTTAATTTGTCTTTAAAGTAGCTGAGTTACTAAATATATTTGTTGTGTTTTCATACTCTCACCTTCGAAACTCCATGGCTCACAAACATTTTGCAAGCTGTGTGAACTAATGACTTTCTTTGTATTCTATTTTGTTTTGTTTTTGTAGTTGTTCTATGATTGTTCTGAGCAAACGAGAATGAGACGTACATTTGTACGCATCATAAATTGAGATGCAAAAGAAAAGTAATATTGTTCATGTAATATGTGTTCGTCCTGTAAATTAAATGTTATAGTTTCGTCCAAAGGAATGTTTTATTGAAGAATATGCTTATCATTCAGACGAGATAAACCACTTAAAAGCGAATAACCTACACCGAGGTAAGAGATTTTTAGATTAATAGAGATTCTAGTATTTATTATGAAACATTTTGGCGCCCATACGTCGCGCTTTTATTTGGTTTGAATATTATTCTTTGATAAGTATTTATTTCTTTTGAGAATATTAAAATGGAAACTTTAGATGCTTTAAAATTAAAACGGAAAAGTATTAAGACTAGCGCAACGAAGCTTATGAATAATATCAATGATGTATTGCAAAATCATGATAGTACGATTGATATGCTTTGGTTAGAAGAATCGTCTGCGCAAATTAACGATAAAGAAAATCAATTTCTTGAATTGTGTAAATGTATTGAAGCAGAAATAACGGATTTAAAAAGTTTAGAGTCAGATTTTGAATCAAGCCAAGAGTATAGGGAAAAATTTATTTCCGTGAAAACTAAATTGAATCGCAAAATGAAAGATTTACAGAAAAGTGAAAGTAATGTCGCTTTAAATTCGGCTGCTGCCTCTAGTAATATAAACAATGATTTGCCTGTGATGGCTGAACATAGAATTCGTGTTAACCTGCCTAAGCTGAACATTGAGAAATTTGATGGTAATTTAGAAAATTGGCAAGAATTTTATAGTCAGTTTAAATCAGCAATACATGACAATGATGAAATTAGTAAAATAGATAAATTTACATATTTAAAAAGTCTTTTAAAATCATCGGCGCAAACTGCTATTCAAGGATTATCGATTTCTGAAGAAAATTATGATATTGCTGTTAATATTTTAGAGAACCGCTACGGAAAAAAGGAAATATTAATCAGATCTCACATTAACAAGTTGTTAAATTTGCTACCTGTCCGTAATTCTTCTAGTTTGAAAGAATTGCGCAGTTTGTATGATACTTGTGAAATACATATTCGCAGTTTAAAATCATTGGGAATCGAATTAGAAAGTTATGGAAGTTTATTATTTCCTATAATGACAAAATTATTACCGAGTAATTTAATGTTGAGTTATAATAGAGAAAATAAAAGTGAAACAGAATCGTGGAATGTCTTAAAGCTGTTAGATTATTTAAGAACGGAAATAGAAACAAGAGAACGTACATTTTCGTTTCGCAAGACAGAATCAGATGAAAACAAAAGATTTGAAAACAAAGTAGTCGTAAAAAAAGAAATTTCAGATACAGATTTTGTTAATAGTAAATCATTTAAGCACAGAATGCCTATGACAGCTACTTTGAATGCAAATGTTGAAAATAGATGCATATTCTGTTCAGAATGCCATGATATAGAAACTTGTTCTAAAACTATAGAGGAGAAGAAAAATATTATAAAAAGTCAAGCAAGATGCTTCTTATGTTTGAAAAAATTCCACCTAGTTAAATATTGCAAGTCTAAAAATAGATGTAAATTTTGTTTTCGGAGACATAATTCAGTAATTTGTGAAGAAAGGGAGAATAAAGGAGAAATAACCGATACTTTAGTTTCATCAATTCAAAATGCGAATTTAACACGAGATATTTATTTGCAAACTGCTACTGCATTAGCTATCGGAAAATAACATAAGTCGAAATTACGTTTATTATATGACTTAGGATCGCAGAGATCATTTATATTGAGTAGCGTTGCAGAAAAATTAGGTTTAGAAGAAGTGGGTGAGGAAGATGTTACAATTCACGCTTTTGGTTCTAAAGACGCGATAAATCAGAAATGCAAGCGATACAGAATTATTTTGAAAAATCCTGAAGTGAAAAATAAAGGTATTACAATTGAAGTGTTAGAGACACCAGAAATTAGCGAAGCTTTACTTGCCGTACCCGAGAAGAAAGTTCGAGATTTTGTATTCAGAAATAAATTGCAGTTAGCTGATAGAACATATGGCGATTCAAAATATTTTCAACTATCAATTTTAATCGGAAGTGATTATTATTGGAAAATGGTAACAGGGAAGATTCGTAGACTTTCGGATGATCTTGTACTTTCGGAAACAATTTTAGGGTGGACTGTTAATGGTTCTACTGCGTCTAAAGATGCTAATATTTTACAAACTTCGATTAGTGTTATGAAAACAGTTTCGGAGCATGTTCAGTTGGAGAGAAATGCAGATGTAAATTATACTTTAAAAGCTTTCTGAGAGTTAGAATCTATAGGAATAAAACCAGAAAAGGAACAATCTGATATAGAGAATGCCGTATTAGAAAATTATAATAAGACTGTTAAATTTAAGAATAATGTATATGAAGTGCGGTTGCCCTGGAATGAAAGAGTTGTAGAATTAACAGATAATTATGAGTTAGCGAAAAAAAGGCTATACAGTTTAAATAAGAAATTTGAGAAATGTCCAGAATTTTATGAAAAATACGCCAATATTATAGATAATTATTTAGAGAAAGGAATGGCAGAAGTTGTCGATTCGCAGCCAAGCTCAGTATCTTATTATATGCCTCATCAAGCAGTTATACGTGAAGACAAAACAACAACCAAGCTTCGAGTAGTTTTCGATGCGTCTTCTCACTCTGCCGAATCTATTTCTTTGAATCACTGTTTACATGCCGGTCCAAATTTAAATCCAGATATACTTGATGTTTTACTTCGGTTTCGATTACATAAGATCGCAATTACTGGAGATATTGAACAGGCATATTTGCAAATTAGTTTAGATCCTACAGATAGAGATGCTGTTAGATTTTTATGGATTGGAAATTCCCCTAATACTGAATCAGATTTTAAATTGAAAACATTAAGAATGACAAGAGTTTTATTCGGAGCGAAACCTAGTTCATTTCTGTTATCTGCAACGATAAAACATCATATTAATAAATACAAATCCACATTTCCAGAAGCATTTGATATACTAAATAAATGTCTATATGTCGATGATTTACTTACTGGTGTGAATGAAGAAGCTCAAGGTCTGAAGGTATATGCTGAGGTTAAGAGCATTTTGAAAGATGGTAATTTCAATATGCGCAAGTGGACTACAAATTCCAGAAGTCTTCAATCGCTATTTGATTCAAAAGAGGAAGCTGTCCATCAAAAATTTGCTTGTACAAAAGTTTTAGGTTATAAATGGAATACTCGAAAAGATAATTTAAAAGTTGAATTGCAGAATCTTATGATATATGAAAATAAGAACAGCGGTATAACCAAAAGAGAAGTTTTAATGATGATAGGAAAGATATATGATCCCATAGGAGTTTTAAACCCGTTTACAGTTACTGCAAGAATTCTTTTGCAAGAAATTTGGAAAGAAGGTTTGAATTGGGAAGATAAATTAAATGAAGACATGCACAATAAATGAATTAAGTGGTGCGAGCAACTAAGTTCTATTGAAGCTGTAGAGATTCCCAGACATTATTTTGGTGAACACTCAAAAGATGCAATTCAAGATGTACAACTACACTGTTTTAATGATGCTAGTTCCAAAGCTTATGGATCTGTTATATATTTAAGATATCGTGCTAATGAACAAATATTTACAAGTTTTGTCATTTCCAAAGTCAGAGTTGCTCCAATCAAGAAATTATCTCTGCCAAGATTAGAATTAATGAGTGCAATATTAGGGACTAGACTAACAGCCTATGTTAATGAACATCTTTTCAAAGAAATGAAAACTAGTCTACATTTTTGGACCGATTCAATGATTGTCCTGCATTGGATCAGAAGTAATGTCGAGGAATGGAAGCCATTTGTTCAAAATAGAATTCGAGAAATACAACAAAAAGCAAATCCAAGTTTATGGTCACACTGTCCTGGCTCAGAAAATCCAGCCGATCTGTTAACCAGAGGTGAAAAAGCAGAATCACTTTTAAAAAATAATGTATGGTTTAACGGACCCAAGTGGCTGCAAGAAAATGAAACATTCTGGCCTCAAGAAACAAAAGTAATTGATGTCAAAGTCGCTGAAGAAGAGAAAAGAAAATCAAAGAGAACAAAAATTGTCCAAACTAGCTGTGTGACTCAAGAAGAGAATACAATTTTTAAAATTGAAAATTACAGTACGATTACTAGACTACTACGCATCACCTGTTGGATATTAAGATTTGCGAATAATACAAAAAACATGCTAATAAACTTTTGGGACCTTTGAGTGCTGAAGAAATGTTGAAAGCAGAGCAATATTGGATAAAATAGACGCAAGAAAGGTTCTTTCCAGAAGAAAAAGAAGCATTGTTTAAGAAGAAATTAGTCCCAAGAAATTCCAAAATTCTAAATTTAAGTCCGTTCTTAGATGGAGATGGAATCATTCGATTAAAAGGAAGACTCCAAAATTCAAATTTAAGTTATTCAGAAGCTCATCCAATTATCCTTCCAAGCATAAGTCATTTTACAGATCTTCAAATCAGAAAAGCTCATGAAGAAGTAGCTCATGCTGCAGTTTCCGAAACACTTGTCCAATTAAGAGAAAGATTATGGATTATAAAGGGGAGGCAACAAGTAAAACGTATAATAAGAAGATGTATCATCTGTAAAAAATTCAGCACTAAGCCTTATTGCCAAGATATTGCTCCCCTTCCTCCAGATAGAATTAAAGAAGCATCACCGTTTGAAGTCACTGGAGCAGATTTTCTAGGTCCCCTATATCTAAAAAATGGTGCAAAGATTTACGTTGCTCTATTTACTTGCGCAGTGATAAGAGCGGTACATTTAGAGATTGTTATGAATTTAACAACAACCGAATTTTTAATGGTTTTTCGAAGATTCATCTCACGGCGTGGAATTTGCAAGATTATTTACACTGACAATGCTAAGACCTTCAAGAAAGCGGATAAGGATTTACAGCAACTGTGGAATTTGATAAAGAATCCCGAGGTGCAAAATTATTTTAGTGAAAAAAGAATTAAGTGGAAATTCATCGTAGAAAGAGCAGCGTGGTGGGGAGGATTCTACGAGCGACTAGTGCGTTCAAAAAAGATGTGCCTTAAGAAAATCCTTGGAAGATCTTCATTAGACTACAAAGAATTTGAAACTACTTTACTGGAAGTGGAAGCTATTTTGAATTCCCGCCCATTAACCTTTGTGTCCAGTGATGCCAATGAGCCAACTCCCTTGTGTCCAGCACATTTTCTTGTGGGAAAAAGACTTACAGCGTTGCCACCGGAAAAGACAAGAATCACTCCTTCTACAAAAAATGAATTAACTCGCAGATATAGATACAGGTTAAACTTAGTGCAACAGTTTTGGTTGAAGTGGAAACAGTTTTATCTAATGGACTTAAAATCTCTCCATTGTACAGATCATTCCAAAGGCATACAAGTAATAAAAGGAGATGTCGTTCAGATCAAAGAAGACAATCAACCAAGGCTCTTGTGGAAATTAGGCATTATTACAGATATCCATCCTGGTAGAGACCGAAAGGTTCGTGCATGCACCATAAGACTAGCAACAGGTAATTTTATTCGGCGAGCAGTCCAACACTTATACCCATTGGAACTTTCCTGTAAAGATGAATAGCTTATCTTTCTGGGCCGGAGGATGTTGTGTTTTCATACTCTCACCTTCGAAACTCCATGGCTCACAAACATTTTGCAAGCTGTGTGAACTAATGACTTTCTTTGTATTCTATTTTGTTTTGTTTTTGTAGTTGTTCTATGATTGTTCTGAGCAAACGAGAATGAGACGTACATTTGTACGCATCATAAATTGAGATGCAAAAGAAAAGTAATATTGTTCATGTAATATGTGTTCGTCCTGTAAATTAAATGTTATAGTTTCGTCCAAAGGAATGTTTTATTGAAGAATATGCTTATCATTCAGACGAGATAAACCACTTAAAAGCGAATAACCTACACCGAGGTAAGAGATTTTTAGATTAATAGAGATTCTAGTATTTATTACGAAACAATATTAAACCAGTAGCTATTAAATATGTTAAACCAGTGTTGCATTTTGTTTTTCTTTTCCATTCTAATTGCTGTGCAAACGTTTCTAGTTTACAGTCAGACTTTAAAAAATAAAATGTAAACAAAGCAATGATATGTAATCCACAAAACCCTTGGACCCTATGGACGTCGACTGTACTCATAGAAGACATAGCATTTGGTGTAAAAGAAATGGTGAACATGACTATGTGCTTTTAACCATTAAAACTCAAATGTTCATCATTTATGTTTTATTTTGAAAAATCTATACTAATAAAAGAAAGTTTTGCTCTGTCTGTCTGTATGTGTGTGTCAGGCATGAAAGAGTTCCTCTTAACCCCTTAACACGCAGTGTGACCGGGTCGGCAACACCTAAAGTTCCCCCTGTTTAGAGACACAAAAACTCCGTGAATATTTCAAAAACTATTCTAATGGCTACTTTAAATCTTTCTTATGAGTTCTAGATGGCAGCGCCACAGAGATCAAACTCTACTGTTTTTAAATAATAGGTCAAATGTTTAACTGTAATATGTGCTTCACAGCAATGCTCTTCTCACTGCGCTTATCAATGCTTTACTTATGGGAGGTTACCACTTCGGCAACAGCTGTATAATTAAAATGGTTAGTGCAATCTTTCCAAACAATACCTGTGTACTCATCTAGGCCTAAATAGATTGCCTAATTTTTTTTTATTTTTTTTTTTATTCCAACTTTAAAGAGTAGTGCGCCGGAAAGGGTTAAAGGAGGAATTCCTCTTTTTTAAAAGCAATTTTAGACATTCTCTAGATTGATGCAATAATGCAAAAAAAAATTTGGGAAAGATAATAGGGGAAGAGAGGATGTCTGGAAAATTCAGTAGTAGGACATTTTGTCTACTCAAACCCTTGAAGTTTTGCGCAAAAGTGACATAAAATAAAAGAAATGAGCTTATATTATATAAGCATCTGAAAGTTTTGTTGTTCAAGGTGGCTTTTAAGAATGAAGATATTTTTTTAGACTTTAAAAATTCAAAGTGAAAGAAAGTTTCTTTTAGAAATATAATATTTTGTACTATTTATACAACACTTTTTGATAATTTCTATATTACCTTTTTCGAGATGTATTTCTGAAGCAAAGATCAATTTAGCTGGAGTACTTTTTTTTCTTTATAAAAAAAGGAAGAGGTTTAAGGGAGACCCGTAAGAAAAAACCCAAAATTTTTATTATTGATTTTAAAGTAATGAATTTTGGTGTACTATTTAAGAATCTTCTTGTAAGGAATAATTAGCAAAAAAATTCACTTTTTATTAAAAAGTATATTTTTTATGGGGATTTTTATGACTTTTTTTTGTTGAAAAATACACTTTTTAAAATTACTATTCCTCATTCAATTTTCAATATTTTGGTATTACAAAAATTTCTTAAGTAGTGTTATAGTATATAGAAAAGAACTAAGGAGAGATATTTTTAATTTTTTATTTTAATCGGCTAAAAAAAAAAAAATACGCATGGTAAATTTCCTTAAATTCGTTATAATTTTCATGTTTACCAATTTATGTAAAATTTTCAGAAATAGTTAAAAAAAATATCTCTCCTTACTTTTGTTGCAAATTTTTTTCAGATTCTAAAAACATAAACACTTTGTTTTTAAATCATTTTACCACTGAGCCTTAGTACTTTGAACTTAGGCAAAATATGAAAAAAGTCATTTTCAGGAAAACACGTTTTAAATGGCCGCTAGTCCTTTAAACTCTACAGTGAGTACAATTTAAAAAGCTCATTTTCTACCTGTTACAAGTGTCCCCGAGTTCTGAAATTTTGCATGGATATTCGCAAATATGTATTTTATCGTTTTCTGAGAAAAAAAAAAAAAAAAATTGAACTTTTGATGATTTTTGGCCGAAAATGGGGTATGGGTCTCCCTTAACAATTAAGAGGCCATTCGACTCGCTCAAAAAGACCTGGATGATAATGTTAAGTCTATGAGGGTGTTATTTTCAAATATCCTGCTTAAATTTTAATATTTTTAAAATTATGATTAGTGTACTTTTCTTAATAGATGAGCAGTCTAATTGGTCAAATGTTTCTATTTTCTATAATATATATGCATATTAAATTTTTAATTTTAAATGTTAAAAGTTTAACAAAACTGATGACCTGAGAATAAGATTTTAATATTTAATACTAAGAGCTCATTATAGAAATATATATATATAGTGCAAAATTTAAAGTTTGGACTCCCAAAGTTCAGACTTTTCAGCAGCAGTATTCAAGAAAAAAAGGAAAAACAAAATTGTTGAAAAAAAAAAAAAAGAAAAAGGTGTTGAGCAGAGAAGTTTTATTATTGAATCGTAATTCATGTCTATTACAAAATAAAAGAAAAATTTCTTAATGAAACCTAAATTAATAAAGTAGTGCATTTTAACTAAAAACTTGTAACATGTTCCATATCTAAGTAAGTTACAATTTGTTCTTAAATTGTAACAAGTTGGAAATTGCACGTGAAGCGTAGCAAATGAGGTGCGTTCGTACAATAACGAAGTTTTAAAAATATTACTTTCATATATCAATCTCATAAAATTGTAAATAGTGAATTACAATTAAAACGCTCATCAAACAATGCTCTCCCTGTACCATTATGTAATGGAATACTTTTGTGTGGCCTTGTAAATCAATAACAAATGTTCTTTGCACCACAAATTATGTAAGATGTATATTATAATATGTACTTTATAGTTGCATATAAATTTTATTAAGTTCGCATGAGTGTAACACGATTAAAATGCATTTGAAACATTTTTTCCCATTGACCGTAATGTAACGGAATACTTTTGATTGTCCCTGTAATTCATCTATGCATCCGATTTTCATCAAATTTGAAATAACTCGACAAAATTATGTAATAATTACGTATTTCAAATTTCAAACGTATAGAATATATTTGAAACTTTTTCCTCATTGACGTAATGTAATTGAAACTTTTGATTGCCCCTGTAATTGATATATGCACACGATTATCAAAAAATTTGAAATAACTCCACAGAATTATGTAATAATTGCGTATTTTAAATTTCAAACGATTAAAAACCATTTGAAACTTTTTCCCCATTGACCGTAATGTAATGGAATACTTTTGATTGCCCCTGTAATTGATCTATGCACACGATTATCAAAAAATTTGAAATAACTCCACAGAATTATGTAATAATTGCGTATTTTAAATTTCAAACGATTAAAATGCATTTGAAACTTTTTTCCCCATTGACCGTAATGTAATGGAATACTTTTGATTGCCCCTGTAATTGATCTATGCATCCGAGTTTCATAAAATTTTAAATGACTCGACAAAATTATGTAATATTTATGTATTTTAAATTTCAAACGATTCGGTTGGGTAGTTTTTGCGTTGTTATATGCGGACAGACGGACGGACAGACGGACGGACTGAACGACCACTATAAGTGCTACGTATTATATAATTACGAACGCACCTAATAATTGTCTTAAGTAAATGCTTTTGTTTTACTTTTTATTTTATGATTTTTTTAATGAAAACCAATGTTTAATTTTGTGTTAATAGCTGTTATGTGCAATTTTTAATATATGAACATCATATTTTGCCTTTAAAGTAATGAAATTTAATTTTCTTCAATTTTTTTAATGATCCAATGTTCGGACTAAGGATTCCAGAATTTAGACTTTGTACTGTATTACAATTTTTAAATGATCAATTATGCCTGAAAAATAGTAAATCTAAAATTTTAATTCACATTGGTAACACTCTGTTGGTTCTCTACACCTTGTTAGCAATGTGAATTACAGGGTTCCCAGCGTCATGGAAAGTGAGGGAAAATCTGGAAAGTCATGGAATTTCAAAGTAGTCAGGGAAAGTCATGGAAATTTCGAAATATATCTGAAAAGTAAGAGAATTTACAAAAGTTTTCTAAAAAATCATGGAAAAATCTTGGAAAAAAAAATATAAAATGGCATGAAAGTCATCAAGTAGTCTCTGAAAAAAATCTCAAAATTCACCAAAAGTTACAAAAGAAAAAAAAAAAAAGAACTAGAAGTTTGAAGAACAATTGCCGGAAAAGAAACATTAGTTTTTACAAAAGAATTGGGAAAATAAGTAGCAAATTTTGCTGTATTCTGTTTTGGTTAAAGACATTTCTGAAATTTGGTCAGGGAAAGTCGTGGAATTTTTAAAAATTTGGTCATGGAAAATCAGGGAATTTGTCTGTCATGTTTTGCTGGGAACCCTGAATTTACAAGTTAAAATTTCAAATTTATTATAGAAATATTTTATGAGTTAGACAGCAAAGAAACATTTGAGAAAAAAAGAAGTACAAAATAAATATAAATAAGTGAAAATAATTTGCTTAAGAGAAATTTTTAAAATATTAATGCATTCCACATTTATAGGTTTAACATTAGAATGAAAAATTTGAAATCTTAATTGAATAACAAGCTTCAAGACCTTAAGTCAAGCAAGATCTTTCTTTCCTTAAGCAATTTAGAAACATTTTCAAATAGGATTGAAAACAATTTTCAAATATTTCTCTGAAAAGGAAATATAAAATTTCAAATATAACCAACTTGCATTAATAAATGAATTTTATTGAAATCAATTTAAATTTTTGTATTGAGTAATTGCAGATATTCTAATATATATATATATTTTAAACTAAATAAAGATGTTAAAATGATAAAAAATTTTGAATTTGATATAAAAGATTATGCATAATTTATTAATTTTGAGATTGAAGTTAATGTAAAATGTGTGGTTTTCTTGAGTGTTGACTCTTTGTTATTGAAAAAACATGCTCCATATCTAATTTGTTTTTGATTGTGTCCATTAGAATTAAAATCTTTAGACTATTACTATCATAGTACTATTAATAAAATAATTGTATGTGTAAGACATTGTAAAAATTTATTTTATTTTATTCTAGAGTGGTACAAAAATTAAAAATTTCTTTCCACCTTGTCCTGTTATGAGTATATGTAAAGGCTGGGGAAAGTTTTATGCTGGATTAGCTAATGGCTCTGTTAATGTATACAATTGGAAGGTAAGAATGTTATCTACATTCAATCTATGCATAAAAATTTCTTTGATATATGTATAATCTAACAATTTCCAACTATGCAATTTTTTTTTTCTGTTTCTAAATAAATTATTTTAGTCAGCATTCTATAATTTACATTCCATTTTAAGGATCGGAAATTTAACATAAACAGGGTTCATACTCATCAGGGGAATATCGGATTCCTGGGAAAATCAGGGGATGAATTTTAGGTTGTAAAAAATCAGGGAAATCTCGGGGGATAATGCAAAAAATTTCCCAAACCTGGAAAAACCTGCTAAAATGACAGTCTACTCTGGGAAATTGGGGGCAATTGTTGTCGTTCGCATGCTTTATTATTATATGTAATATCAAAATGTTATTAATTGTTGATATGGAAAAATTGTACATCCCTGAAAATACATCAGGGGATTCTCAGGGAATTTTTCTTGGAAAATGAGTATGAACTCTGATAAATTAACTGAATCAAAGAAGCTTAATATAGATCCGAAACAAAAAATGTATTTATATGTGGTTGAAGTTGAGATTTTTAATCCATGTTACTGTACGATTGATGTCGCTTTTCATCTTCAATTGCATCTTGTCATTTACATTATTATTTATAGATATACTGATTCAACTCCAATTCAGTTTAGCAACATTCAAAGACACAATAAGTATTTCTCTGTTGTCATTTTATCATTATTTTATGCACTGGTAAAATCACAAACAAAATTACACTCATCAGTCACCAAATCGAGAAAAAATTTGTGTAATTTGCCATTTACTGTACTGTTCATTAGTTGTATGCAAAGTATCAATGGCCAATCACCAATTTTTTTTTTATCGGTTATCGTTATAACCTTATAGCAATTTACTGCTAAAAGAATGTTTGAAACATTTACGTATTTAGGAGACATTTAGAATGTTCTTAATAGTTTCTGTAGTGTATAGTAGAATTTCTATTTTCTAAGCAATTGAAAAAAAACGGAAATAATAAGTGGCTAAAAATAGATTTTTCAGTGTTTCATGCCGAATCTATTTTGCTAACATATTTCTTCGTTTGGCTACTGTTTTTTATTTCTTATTTGCCACATCGCTAATGTTGGTCAAAAACAAGCGAGAACACTAAATTTAACATAAAAAAAAAAGTTAATTAGTGTTATGCAAAAAAAAAAGTACCAAATTTCATAATAATAAAATTGGCTTTGCTATTGTTTTGTAAATATTGCATGATTTTATTTATATCCATTTAATATACACTCCACATAAGTAAAGTCTCAGATAAGTAATTCTAATTGTCATTTATACAGTAAGGAATGGCGATTTTTTTTAAACCTATAACTTTCAAAAATCTGAATTTTGTATTTATTTCTGATACTCACATTTGAATAATTTGATTGGTCTTTTCTAGTATGAAGAAATAGAACTTGTAAAGACAGAACATCCTGCTTCTCGCATAGCAACTGCTCATCAAGGTCGACTTCATGTTCTAGTCATATTGTCGTCTGAAGGCAATATAGCTATTAGAGATGCAGAGACAGGACTGCTTATCCGCTACATTAAAATTAATATCAAGCATCCCTCCTGGATGTGTGTGCACAATGATCTGGCCTATTTGAGTAGTGCTGACAAGATTCTCATTGTGCTAGACATAATGGTAAATCATAATACTTTTACAGTAGACTCCCTCAAATCCGCACAGCTTGGGACCAGAGGTTGTGCGGATTTTAGAATTTTGTGGATTTCTGGTCACTGCTTCGTTTACATTTTTTAAACAGTAGTTTGAGTGCAATTAATAATGCAATCGGAACTATAATGAATGCTTACAATATAATAAAGTATTAAAATAAGTAATAAACTAAAATAATAAAAATTTAGATAATTTTTAAAATGATTAAAGTACTAATAGCAAAGGTCAAGTTAATAATCAATAGTGTATGATTAAATATTCATTATAAAGATTAAATGTATTTTTCCAGAATTATTCAACAAAACTTGCCTTATAAAAGTGCATTACTAATTCACATCAAAATCTTAAAATAAGGATTTTTTTCCCCCAAGTTTAGCCTGGCTGAATAACCAAAAAATCTTGATTAATGCATAAATATATTTGGTAAGAAGATTTTGATTACCAGTGATATCAGCAATATCTTGATTTTCCAAAAAAATTTATTCTTCCTTCATGAAAAAAACATCAAGGCACAGAGTATTATTAAGAAAATTACAAATAAAAAATATATGGAATTGATTCAAAACTAAAAAAATCAAATTTTGTCCCAATATCCAAACCGAAAGTTTCATTGTTTACATCCATAAAATATGTGCAGATTTTAGAGTTGCAGATTTCTGGTTTGTGGATTTGAGGGAGTCTACTGTACTTTTATTTATAATTTACATAGTTCACACTAAAACGTGGGACTGCATGATTCCAGCATTCTTTTTTTCTTAACAAAATAAATAAAAAACTGAAATTAAGCTGTTCTCAACCACTCTGCTCAACAAGCACAAAATATTTTGACACATTTACAAATTCATTTTTTAACGGAAAGATATAAAATTGGAAAGCCCAGCTATGAAACAGATTTGGAATTGAACTGAATTTTCCATTTTTTAAATCGATAAATTACCTATTGAGTTGTAAACAAATTCAATCATGGGGCAGACACATTTTTCATCCCAATTAGAGTGATTACTTTTCTTTAGTGCAGAAATTTGGTTCAAAAGGCCCACTTTGACATTATTTCTCAAAAAAAAAAAAAAAAAAAAAAAAGGGGGGGGGGATGAGTGTAATTAAATAATTTCTGAACAACGCCTGCTAGTTTCATGCATTTCTGAACAAAAATAAATTAAAACTTATGTCTTAAATTTGTCCTTTATGATTTAAAAACAACCTTAAAAAAAAAAAAAAACTTTCATTTCACAGGGGTGCAGAAAATGTTTTTGCTCCCTTTATCTATATGAAATTTTCCCTAAAATTTTGCAATATGTTAACATAAATTCTGTATAACAATAAGTTTAGATTTTTTTTTTTTCTCTCTAAAACTTCACAACTTCTGTACGAGTATATACAGTAGTTATTCTAGAATACTAGAATAGATTTTGTGAAGAAAGCCATACAAATATTTTTATATATTTGTGAAAAAAATTTTATCTTGAAATTCATTCTTAAAATCAAAATCAATTGTATATTTTACTGAAAAATATCCCCTGATGATTAGAATTTCCCATGATCCTAGATTGCGAGATCAGACATATTCTGCACCACTGTTATTTTCTATGTTAAATACATCCCTTACCTACAAGAAAAGTAACACATCTGACAAAAGTGAATTTCATGGACTGGCAACAGAAAATGTGCATGATTTTACTCTGACATGAAATTATAGTTACTTAGCTCTTGCAGGAGTGAAAGTTTGCATAAAAGCATTAAACCCTTAAAAATGAAGACGTGGGATGAGGTTTGGAGTGTTGGTTAGTTTTTGATCCCTCCCCACCGAAAAAATCCCAGAACCTGAAATTTGATGCTCTCTACTCTAAAATCTTTATTATGTGCTATAATCTATCTGTAAGTACAATTGTTTTGTTAGTTTTCTAAATTTTACTAAATTTGTATTTCTTCTTAAAAAATTCAATTTTTTATTTATAAAAAACTTGTGGGTCTACTTCTTATAAAATTTAGATATTATTAAACAGCATTTAAAGATATTGCTAGGTGCATAACTTACAAATCTCTAAATGGTGTATTTTTAAAAATTTGACTGCATACCAAAGAATTTTAATATAAAAATCATTTGTGGTTTCAAAAAACTTGCTTTTAAATGAAACAAGTTATCTAAGTAATGAATTAATATTTAATATAATTAATATTTAATTTAAGGTTGTAATTGAGCGACTTATTTTTAATCAGCAAAAAATTCTTCATCTGGATGCATAAAAATTAAATTTATAAATTTAATATTTGAAAATATTTACAGGTCATCTACAAATGCCACTACTCGCTCGCACCCATCAGTCTGAGTTGCAAAACACCTGTGCTCATTATGAAAGATTTCTCAAAAATCTCTTTCTTTGAGCAGAAATAAAATAAGATTTTATAAATGGATTTTTCAACTGTTTACAGAAGTATGAAAATAATTTTTAGAATTTCTGAAAGGACATTTTTTTTATGCATCTAGTTGTTTAATTTTTGTGTTTTTAGGTCCAGTAGAAGTTAAAATGCAGCTTTTTATAATAAAAAAAAAGCCCAGTACATATATTGCCATGGCTGCCCTCTATTTACATTAACCCTTTTTTCTCTCTTCCAGTTTTTGAAATATTCTGCGGTTTGATAAAAATCTATCCTTTTATTGAATTATGAATTTTCATTTTATTTCCATTCTTCTAATTTAGTGATACTAATTATTAGAATTTTAAAATTTTGAGGCTCAGGTACATTAGAAGAGGCATTGAATAATCTTTATAAAAAATTTGAGTCTCATACGTGCCATAATTTTTGCTAGCCATCACAGACACACACATAGACAGACAGAGCGATTTGTTATTTTAGTGGTATAGTATAGATATGAGAGTTAACAAAATTGGTTATTTATTTGGGGGTAGATAACTTATTCTTCTAAAGAATAAAATCGATGATTTGTGAGTGTCTGTGTAAGAGAGAGGGGGTGGAAAGTTATTTAAAAAAAAATGATATTTGAAAAAAGTTTATTCTTAGTTAGAAAAAAGACATTTCAGTTAGAGCAGTGATAAAAGAAAAAAATATATGAAAATCAATTTTTCATCAGCAAGGTCTTAAAAAAATATGACAGCTTTGTACTTTCCCATTGTTCCTCTAAAAAAGGAGGTTACTTAATAATAAAGTTAAGAAAGCAATTTTATATTTAAGTTTTTAACATAAAGAAAACTTTAGAAAATTGTTCTGGCATTCTAATTTTGCCATAGAAATGCTACAGTGATTAACTAGAATGGTAAAAAATATCCTTAAAAATCCTGTAGAACAAGACGAGATTTGGGCAAGAAATTATAAAATAACTTTAGATTGTACTACATAATAACAATTTGTCTTAAGTAACTAGTTACATAAATCAAAATTTTACAGTTTTGTTCTGTTAGAAATTGGTACACAAAACTTGATTAAAAAAAGGCATTCTTGAAACAGACATGTATTATCTTTATGTTATGCTGTTAGAGTGCATGCTTAAATGCCGGGAGGATCATTAAACAGTCAAAAATATCTCAATTTTATATTTAAAAAAAAAAAAAAAAAAAAAAAAGTGGCATGCTCCATCATATTAGGAGGTTTCTTGCTGACTTAAAAAGTTGCTATTTCAGATGATAATGACTTCTACACTAAACGAAACTTTCAAGCTGCTGTATAAAATTAATTATATCATATGAGTCAACATACTTGCTCATCAATATTTTTTTTTTTTTTTTTTTAGTTTAGGTATATTTTTATATGGAACAGCTTCTAATTAATTAATTAATATCGTCATGTAATATTTCAGATTTAAATCCAGTAGAAAACAAATAAGCTGAAATAGAGAAAAGTATTCAGTATTTTAAAACCTGGAACTTAATAAATTGAAAACCTTTATTTACTGTAGTATATGGCATGCTGAAGTAATTGCAAGTTAAAAAAAAAAAAAAACTGTATAATTTGATGCCAAATTGTATAAATTTGTTAAATAATAACAAAAAAAAAAAAAAAAAAAAAAAAAAAAAAAAAAAAAAACTGATATAAAAACTTTTATGACTTTTTTTTCATGTTATGTATTTTAATTGTGCAATTTTCATTATATTTTTGAGAAAAAAGGATGTTTTCATTAACTTATACTTAATAACAAAATTTTCTATGATTTTATTAAAAATTTTGTTGAAATTAAAGGAATAGGTTTTTTGTAATTATCATTATTAATTTTTTCATGCTTTTCTTTATTGACATGTCAATGTTATAATCTACAGTTAGTGAATAATTACAGCTATATGTGTTATATAAATTTATCTGATTTTTTTTTTCAATTTATTTGAAAGATTTAAAATTTAAAATCCACTTTCTCACTGTGCATATTTTATTTATTTATTTATATTTTGTTATTGTTCTGTAGTAATTTTTCTTTATGATTTTGTTGTGTTAGTCAAAAGAGTTTTAATATTTCTAACTATTCAATTTGCTTCAAGAATTTAAATGTCTGTTATAAAGCTGCTAACGTTCTAGATTTTATCTGCCAAATAAAAATATTTTGAACCAGAAATTTTATTTAATAAATAAAAACAAAGAAGTATCACATGGAGACAAAATAAATCAAGTTTCTGATTCCATATGTGTTTATTTGATTTAAAAAAATAAGTTATTCTGCTATAATTTTTTCTACTGATCTACATACTCTAAATCTAATAAAAATATATTAGTATCTTATTTTTGAAGTATTAAAATTAGAAAGCTAAATTATAAACAAATTAATATTCAATTTTGTTTAAATACTATTCATTTTTTTTTCAATATTTTGAATCACTGATTATATGTTTATTAATATTATTTATTTATTTATTAGAGTGGAAAAATTGAAAAGAAGTTACATATGAATTCCCACACTACTGGATTAGCAGTCTATGATGATTTCATTTTCACCATATCTTATAATGGTATTATTAACTGCTATAATAAAGATAAAGTAAGTCCTATGAGTGTACTATTATTGTTGTTGCTACTTATTTTGACTTTTTTCATGCAAGGTTGGCAAAAAAACTGTGTTTTTTTTTTTTTTTTTTTTTTTTTTTTTTTTTTTTTTTTTTTCAAAAACAACAACAACAAAAAAAAAACCCAATTTTTTTTGTTTAAACCAGGTTATTTTGGTTTAAACCTTTTTTTTTTTTTAACATCCTTTTTTATTATATATACATGCATATTTATTGATAAAAATAGATTTTGTTGGATTATAAGTAGTGTAATTTTGTTTTAAAATAATTTAAATTTAATAATTACAGTAAATTTATGTAAAAAATTGGAAAAATTCATTATAATTTAAACAGTATTAACAAATCAGTCTTATATTCAAAGAATAAACTGCTCTACACAATGAAACATTGATACACTGAAAGTCTTTATAAACAATCTTTTGATTACTAATAATAAGCATTTGGATGTAGTTTGATAAATGTAATATTCTTTTCCACAGTTATTAAAATAGTAAATTTCAAATTCTTAGCATTTTGTTTTTTGGGTGACAATTTGAAGTCAATATTTTTGGTCATTAGATTTAGCAAATAACAGAAAAAAAATAAGATTGTTATTATTAAAATGCTATAACTAGTACCCAATCTTTGAATACTCTCTTATTCAGCATCATATTTTGATTTTAATTCTTCAAAATAATCTCCCCATTTTAGAAAAACTTCTTTTACAGCTTGAACAAAATCTTAAATATCATTGTATTAAGTAAATGTTATTAATTGTGTTAAATAATCTGCATTAAAAAAAAAATATATATATACTAAATATTGAATATTTTTTATCTATTTTATATTTCATCAATTAAAATGTTTGAAGCTTTTTCTTTAGAACAATAGATATGTTTACCATTGCAGTGATTTTGATTCTATAATTGAAAAAATGACCTAAACCCACTATAGCTAATGCTTATTGCTGAAATAAAGTGTTAAAAGTAGAAATTATTTGTATCCAACAATCTGGAACATGTAAATTATAAAGAAAAAAGAGAAAATGTCGTTATATTATTTCTAAAAAAAAAAAAAAAAAAGGTTTTTTTGAGAAAAAAACCATTTGGTTTAAACCATGGTTAAAACCAATTGGTTTAAACCGTGCCAACCCTGATTTCATGTTACTGAACAATATGCATATCTCAGTTCTAAAAGCAAAGTCATTTACCATGTTTTAAAATATTCCAGTTTTTTCCTATTTGATATTTATTTCTGAAAAGACTACGAATTTCAAAACTAAATTATAATAATTGTTAATTCTTAGATATTAAATCACTGTGTTAAAATAGTTACATTGTCATTTACTAAGAATTATAGTAGCATAAGTCAAGAATTCATCTTCACATATCTCTTTTAAAGCCAAACTTTTTCTATAAACTTTATGAATGGCTAAACAACTAATCTCATTAAAACTTTTACTGATTTTTATTTATTTTTTTATTATTATTTTAAACACAAGTGTTATTGACACAGTCTGACATGCACATCTATCTTCAACTAGGGTTCTTGCTGGCTTTTGACCAACAATAGCAATTTGGCAAATAAGAAATGAAAAAGATTAGCCAATTGAAAAACATTAGCCAAATGAAAAAAAAAAAAAATTAGCAAAATAAATTCAGTGTCGAACACTGAAAACTTTATCTTTGGCCCCTTATTGTATTTCTTTTTCAGTTTGTTGTTTTTTTTTTTTTTTTTTTTTTTTTTATTGATTGTAAAATAGAATAAGACGAGCTGTTATGTAAACTATTTAAAATAAGTACATTCTAAATATCTCCTAACGCTTCAAAAGTAATGTAAATGGCACGGTGGAATTGAATATGTAAAGCAGCGTCAATCTTTCAGCTACTGAACTCGAATAAATATTCTCGAAAGTATGTATAACCGTATCCGTATATATAACCATCCATATATACCAACCATATAAACATCTCAGATATATATATAAACATTATATAATACTGCAATTCAACATCTACAATGAATATTGTAAAATCCAATATACCAAACTTAAAAATAACTATGTTTCTTTCTTCGCTTATTTTCAT
Organism: Maratus speculifer; assembly: GCA_964019185.1. NCBI lineage: Eukaryota > Metazoa > Arthropoda > Arachnida > Araneae > Salticidae > Maratus > Maratus speculifer. The sequence goes on from OZ025300.1 coordinate 230,189,356, forward strand.
CATTTTCTTCTGACTTTCCTCAAAAAATTACCTTAAAAATATGTAATAAATCTAGGGAAAATTCAATCATCTAATTTCATTTGCAGCTCTACAGAATAATAATAATAATAATAATAATAGTTAAAATTATTTTAGAAAATATTCAATTTTAGCATAATGAGTGTTATAGAAATATTATCAATTGGCATTAGCGAAAAAGAAACAGCAAACCTTTCTTAAACAAAATTAAATACTACAAATAAAAGAGTTTGCATTTTATAATTACTGATTTTTACAAAAGAAATCTGTCTACCATTTAATGAAATTTTCAAAAGCAAAGATTGGAATGCATACTAATATAAAAATACATTTATATTTAGAGATGTTATCATGGATCTTTGTTTTCTAATTTTTGCAATTTTTTTTTTAGATTTTCTTCTAAAAATTGTTATATAAGTATATTTTTTACATCTAGTGAATTTTATTTTCAGTTCTATCTTCAATTCCATAAAAAACTAAAATTCTATATAATTTATTGCAGTATAATATTTTCTAATATCAAACTTTACTTGCGAAAGATGTGTATTTTTTTTAAATCTTGTTTCTTTTGCTTAAAGAAGAAAGTCTGATTCCATGGAAACACGTAACTCTTTCTATGCTATATGCTAATAATCTATAAGTTAACTGCAGAGGTGCAGAATATGTCCAATCAGGCAATCTAAGTCCAGGAGAAATTTTAAAAAACCAGGGAAATTTTGCAGAAACATATACAATTGATTTCAAATTTAACAATGGATTCCATAATTCCTTGAGATAGATTCACTACAAACAAAAAGATGAGCATGGTGACCTTCACAAAATTGATGTGTACCGTATGTCATGGGTGATTCTGTTATAAATTTTCCAAAAATTAAAAAAAAAAAAAATCTATTCATTTATTTGAAAATTCAGATATAAAAAAAAAAACATGAATTTTGTCCAAGAATTATGGAAAAAACCCAAATTTCATCATGAGATCGCAAAGTAACTGCAATTTTTTTCCCCTAAAGATCTGCAAGTTTCATCAAAAGATCACAAAATGAACACAAATTTTGTCAAAAGACTGCAAAATGAACGTCCATTTCTTCAAAAGATTGCAGAAAAACTGCAGATTTAGTCAAAAAGAACACAAAACAACCACAAATTTCATCAAAAATCGCAAAATTCCATGAAAATATGGCTGAAAACCACAAATTTTATTATAAGGTTGCTAAAGAACGCAAATTTCACCTAAAAAGTGATGCGAAAGCTGCAAATTTTGTCTAAAGATTGCGAAACGACCACACATTTTGTCAAAGCAGGCAAAAAACCCTGCAAATTTCGTTAAAGTATCATAAATTTTGTCAAAAGATCACAAAACAATTGCAAATTTTGTTGAAAGATCATAAATAACTACAAACTTCATCAAACAATCACTAAAAATAGTGAATTTAAACAAAGGGCCGCGAAAAAAAAAAAAAAAAAAAAGTTAATGCTGGGAGTGGATTCTCCCTCTTCCCCTTCCTTGCTGTAACCTTTTAGGAAATTTGGTGTAAATTTCAGATTTTTTTTTTTTTTTTTTTTCACTCAGAATCACTCTTGCCTTACATACTTGTGCATAAGTTGAGAAATAATGGAAAAATGGATTTTCGATACTTATGGTAGTACAGCATTTATCTATAACATATCGTAAAAATTTGAGGAAATTTTCATATGGATTGGGGGAAATGTTGAGAGTAAAAAACATTTTCTACACCCCTGGTTTACCGTAACTCTCACTTCCTATTTGTAATTCTTATTGTAAGTCAGAGGTTCCCAAAGTGTGCTCCGTGAACTTTCCAGGGGCTCCGTGGCGTGCCAGGAAAATAAACAAGACATGAAAGAAATTAGCATAATGTAAATAAAAGATTTTCGAAAGTATGTAGGAATTTTTTTGTGTGCGAATGTCAAAAATAAATATAACTATAACTGAGTTGAAAAATATAATAACACACTTCAAAGCTAACTGAACATTTGCATTATACATCTGTTTATTTTCTGCATAATATTTTTGGTTTGAATTTCCTTTTTTTATACTCCTGCCCTAAATGTGTTTTAAAAATTCGATTGAAAATAAGCTAAAAGAAATAGTATTCTGAATCGAATGCACAACGTGAATAAAAACAGAAAATGCCCGAAAATGCTATTAACTCTACTCGCCGAACAAAAGGGAGAACGGTTTAGTTCTTTGGAGCTCCGCCTATTTATACGTTTATACTTAATTTTTACTAAAAACCTATAATATTTTTAAATAACCATAACATTAACTTTGAAAAAAAAGTCAGAAAGTATTAAAGATCATCTTGAAGCTCTGATAAATTCATTTGAGCAATACTTTCCAGCTGCTCAAAATAAGATGGTGGACGATTTTAAATGGATACCAAATACATTCAGAGTAAAAACAAAACCACACAGCTTAAGCTCTGAGGAATACGAAATCCTCGTTGATATAACATCTGAAAGCGATCTAGAAATCTCTTTTCAAAGCAAGCGTATCTCTGAATTTTGGTGTCATTTGACAGATGAATACAAAATCTTGTCAGACAAAGCAAATTTAATTTTACTCCCATTTTCAAAGACATATCTGTTTGAAGCTAGATTCTCTACTACAGAAGTATCAAAACAAAATACAGAAGCCGGTTATATATAGAATCAGACTTTAGCTTGCTATTTTAGAAAATTTCACCAGATAATAAAATAACTGTCCAAAATAATTCAAGCATCCTTTTTACATTAAACTTTTATATATTATTATTGTTCGTCAAACTTATGCAAAATGATAACAATAATAAAAAAACTATAGGCGTTTAATATTTGTATATGTTGCATATTGTATTATTTTTATTTTTGGAATTTTAATTTCCTTAAATGTTTATTTTTATTAAATTTTACTTATTTAATCAAAATAAACATTTAATCTTCTATCCTAGTTTTCAAAATTGTATTTAATTTTTAAAACAATATCTATCGCTTAAAACGTCTTTTTTAAAAAAGATCTTGTATCATTTAAAATCCCTCGCTAGATTCATTTGTGTGAAATGTGTGTATATATTTCTTTTTATAATATATCTGTTTTATAAATATCTGTTTGATTTTTTAAAAATCTATTTATGTTACTTGTATTAATTTTTAGTTGTTTAATTTTTTTATGTACAACAATGTTTAACGATTAAAACGTCCCATTTATGTACAGGGTTCGTACGCTTCAAGGATCTTTTACCAGAATGTTTGTAAAGTAATATTTGCTTTATTAATTGGAAAAAAAATTCTAGTTTTAGATATAGCAATCAGTACTTTACGAATTTTCTGGTGCAAAACCACCTAAAATCCCAGGAATCTTCTGATGCGTATGATCCCTGATGTAATATTTTGTATTATTTAAGATACCTCTCATTAGATTTATTTAATATTTATGTATGTTGTGTATATAGCTTTTTTTTCTTTTCGTAACTTTAATTGGTTTAATCTGTTTATCATATTTTTATAATTTCTTAGTTATTTAAATTTTCTATGCTGTTTTTCATAATTGTACTTAATTTTAAAAGCAATATATATTGCTGAAACAGGATTTTTTTAGTATCTTCTATCTTTTTACAATCCTTCTTTAAAATTTTCTTTTACTTGGTCTCTGCCACATTTTCCAATCAGAAACAAGTCTGTAGCAATTTAAAAAATATATCTTGGTTACTTACAATTGTCATCACATGAAGAATTTAAAAGTTTGCTCTGCTCCAACCATTACTTAGACTTTTTGTCAAAGAGTACCCGCGCTGATATAAATTTAATCCCACCCATGTATCCCATTTTGTTAGAAAAGTTTTTTTTTCTAGTTGCAGTTCCTTTAATCCCTTGAATGGCGGTGGGATATATTTTATCCCACCTAATTTAAACGAGATTCCCACCAGAAATTTTTAACGAAATTTTATATTTTTAATTTTGCCGGTAATTTTGATTTAAAAAAAAAAAAAAAAAAAAAAAAAATTGCCTTTTCTTATTTTAAAACAAAACTCTACGATTTTTCCGGTGAGAATTCAATATTACAGCGACATTATTGCTTGCTCCTCAAGGGGTTAACATATGTAGTTTTTATCTGCATATCTGTTTTGAGGAAAAAACAATGACGAAAGAAAGTTTCTTTTAAAACTGTAATTAATAGCCAAATACTTTAAATAAATTGTCCAAGAAAGTGAACAATGCTGCACCAAACAATACAGCTTATAGATTTTGCCCTGCCCACTTAAACACTAAAACGATGACTTAATTCTAAATGTATTTTTTTTTAATTTGCTCAAAAAAATAAAAAAATAAATAAAAGGTGAGAGATGATTTATTTTCGTTGCATGTTTAGAAGTATTAGAAACTTAAGGATGAACGAGAAAAATATTCTATAATCGCTTGATTCTATTATGGGTAGGCGGAACTAGCGAAAACGTGTTACATAATTAATCATGAGTAATTAAAACTAGCCAGCTCTTTTTTTCTTCACGTGTAGCCTATTTGAATTACATAGAAGTACCTCTCTGCTAACGAAAACGGTACAAATAACCTTTTTATTCTGTGTTTGTGTGGTTTTCGCCGTAGATGATAATAGTTTTACGTTAGCCCCAATGCAATTTATAATCCAAACATGGTTACCATTTTGATCTTTAATTCTGAGTTCATACTGGAAATTCATACTGAATTTAGGATTTCTGTATCAACTAAATGCCAAAGTGAGAACTTTGGTTCTATGTTAGAAATTACTGGCTCCGATTTTTATTCAACATATGCTTGCTCCATATTTGCTCCATAGGCATAAAAAACATTAATTTGTAAACTACAGAAGTATAGTTGGGTTCAGGGGCTCTGCCTTAAAAAATTTTCTCAAAAAGGGCTCCGCGAGCCCAAAAGTTTGGGAACCGCTGTTGTAAGTTATGAAGTATTTTCAAATAAAAAATAAAATATTAGCATTTCAAGGGAAATTTCCCTTTTTAGAGAACTGTTAAATAAAAAATAAAAAATTCTATGTAATGTAAAAATTATCATGTTTAAAGTTCTTACCATAAATCCTTTTCTCTAATATTTACAATTTTCTTTTGAGTTTTTTCTGAAAATTATCTTATATTTTACATATAGTGAATTGTACTTTCACTCTATTTTTTGATTCCATAAAAAAATAAATAGAAAAATTTTATATAATTTATTGTGGAGTAACATTTATTGATATTATTCTAAGCTTACTAAAGCTGTGTATTTAAAAATTAAAAAAATCTTGTTTTTTCGTTTGAAGAAGAAAATCTGATTTCATGAAAACACGTAACTCTTTATACAGATAATATATATAGATTTCGATAGCTTGCTATTTCTACTGATAATTCATATTGTAAGTTATGGAATCTTTCACAAATTTAAAAAAAAAATTTTAAATTTCTAAGGATATCTGTATATCTTTTAGGGAACGCTTAAATAAAAAAGAAATATATCTGTCATTTTATGTAAAAATTATTATGTTTAAAGTTATTATCATCAATCTTTTTAATTTTTGCAATTTTCTTCTGAAAATTGACTTACAAGTACATTTTACATCAAATGAATTTTAATTTCACTATAATTTTCAATTCCATAAAAAATTATTTAAAAAAAAATTCTATATAATTTATTTAGTATAATATTTTCTAATATTATACTATACTTGCTAAAATTGTGTTTTTGTGCTTTTTAAAATAATGTATTTTTGTATTACCATACAATTTTAGTTATTTTGCCTAAAACAAACATTTACTTTTATATTATAACCTTCAAGAAATCAAATGTTAAAACATTCAATAAACATTCATCAATTTTTTAAAAAGACAGTTCAATTACTAATAATATATAATATTTTATTTAATGGCATTCATTTCACAGAAACCGATTTTTTTGTCACATATACAATTTAAACCTTATCCACAATCTTAAGCATTACTTTTGATTTCTGACAGGTAACCGTAATCATCTCCCTTTTAAGAAAAGAAAATTCTCTAATGTTCTCACGACTGAATAATATTTATTAGGTGCTCCAAATCAGGGTTGCCACACCACCTGGAGAACCTGGAAAACCGGGAAAACACAGGGAATTTTAAAATCCCCTCCTAAAACAGGAAAAATCCAGGGAATTTTGAAAAAAATCCTAAAAAATCTGGAAAACACAGGGAATTTTTTTCCCCATACTATATCCAAACATAAATTATTATTTTTTTTCGGCTTTCATTTTGAAATCCAAATATTATCTTATGATATTTTTTAAGATAAAAAAATAAGTCATTGTTGTGTGTCAAAGTTATCCTATATTTTAATATAAATATTAATTTAATGCATAAAGTAAGTAGCTTTTCCTCTTTTCTTTTCTTTTTTTTATTTCTGCAATTTTTTTAATATGTTCAAGATAATTGATTTTTAAGTACACAGGGAATTTTAAAATCCCCTCCTAAAACAGGAATTTTAAGGGGGGGGATTTTTAAGTACACAGGGTAAAGAATATAAAATTTTCTTTAAAATTTTATATTCTTTAAATTATTAGATACAAAGTTTTTAGATATTTTAAGATTCATTTTCAAATATTTCAAGATATTTTTTAGCAGAATGTTTGAGTATTGCTTTACTGTTTTTATTATTATTAAAGTAAAATGTAGGATTTAATAATAAGTGTAACAACTTTAAAGGGTTTTTTTCATTTGTTCATATCATATAATGTTCAATTAATTGGGTATAAGATGTCTAATCAGCATACATACACGCATATATTTTTGTGCACTCAGCATAGAATAAATGCGTTGCAGTACAGGGAAAATACAGGGAATTTTTTTTTCAAGATTAGAGTGGCAACCCTGCCAATGATCACAACTATGCTCTGGCCACTTGCGGTGAATAATCATTAACAGAAAGGGTAAAAATCATCAGATTTCTCCCGTAGTAAGGGGACATTTTAGAATTTAGTTTCCTGTAAGCTAAATGTTAAGAAAAAGTTGTTGTTTTGCTGATTTTATAACATTTGTTTTGTAAGTCTATATGTAGCAAGAAATATTTGTAGATTTTTCGACGACAGATTAATGATGCTATTACAGTCAAAGTTCTATAATCTGCACACCCGTAATCCACTGTTTTCTATAATTCGCGTTATTTTACAAATATAAACAATGAAATAAACAGTTGAAAAATTTACAAATTAGTGAGCCAAAAACGATTTTTTTTAAACAAATAAAAAAAAAAAAAAAAAAAAAAAAAAAAAAAGAGAAAAAAGTGGATTATGGGTGTGCAGATTATAGAACTTTGACTGTATTTTTTTTAAATTCAATTACTAATTTGTAATTGTAACTTTATTGTTAATTTAAATTAATTATAAATTTAAATAAGTTGTGACTTTCTAGGACATACAATGTTATCTGCATTTGTATATTCATAAACAGGGTGCGTAGCGGTGCTTACAGGTGCTTACAAGGTACTTATTTTCAAAGCAAATTTGTCAGGTCCTTACAAGGTGCTTCTTTTTTTACCCAGAGTGCTTATTTTTTTCTCTCTCCCTTGAATTGCCTATTTTTGAACGAACTTCTTGTTTTAATTTTCGCGATCCTGAACCGAAACTATTTCGATAAAAGCGAAACAACAACTTTTCCTTATCTAGATCGGCCGATGATACGTCGTTCGTACCCCAGAAATGTTCGTATTGTCCACTTTTAGCTCCTCCCTCATCTTTCAGCCGTTGATTCTCGGAACTCTGAACGCAAGTTCTCCGTTCTGCATGATTTTCTAGAATTCTGGCGTTGGATATTTTTTTCTTTTGTGATTCTCGTGTGAGCGTGTGATTATTCATTATTGCCATTTGAGTTTTTTATTATACCAAAGTAAGTTGAATATATCGTCGAACGATCAATCAAAATAAGTTGCGAACATAAAACAATAAAAAAAAAAATATCTATATCTATCAAAAGAAGGGGCGGGCGTGCGAAGAGAAAACTGTGCGCGGAACAAATTGTAAATTTGACGACCCCTCTACCCAATTTTTTCTTGTAATAGACGAAAAATGACATTGGTAGTATAAATTTGGTACCCCCTAAATTTCCGTACCCGGCGCCCCCCCCCCCCCTTTTCGCACAGTGCTGTCAAAAGATCATGAAAATGCTCAAATTTTTATAAAGAATCGCAAAAAAACCTAAAAATATCATAGAAAAATTTGAAAAAATACGTCGAAAAACCAAAAACATTCATCAAAAGATTATGAAAAAAAAGCAAATTATGTCAAAAGAATGCGATCAAATCACAAATTTTACCGAAAAATCTCGGAATAAAACCACAAATTTCCTCAGAAAAAAACGATGAAACCGCAAATTTTGATCAAAAAACAGCAATAAAACCCCAAATTTCATCAATAAACTGCGATAAAACCACAAATTTCACCAGAAAACCAGAAAAACTGCTGAAATTTCGTCGAATAATCGCGAAAAAATTGAAAAATTCCGTCTCAAATTTTTATTAAAGAACGCGAAAAAAATGCATATTTCGGCGAAGAAATTTGCATTTTTTTCGCATCACAAATTTCGCAAAAAGATCTCGAATAACTACAAATTACGTCGAAAAAACCAAAAAATCGCGAAAATACAGAAATATCTACAAAAAATCGCGATAAAACCGCAAAAGATTGCAAACACCAAAAATTTTCTGGGAAAAAAAAAAAAAAAAATTGCCAAAATATTGCAAAAAATCAAATTTTTTCAAAGGATTTTTAAAAAGACTTAAATTTTATGAACCCCAGGAGAAAAGAAAAAAAAAAAACCCCTGAAAATTGACTGATACAAAGTAAAAAACCCTGACAATTATCAAATGCAAAATATATTAATTTCAAAGGTCATATTCACTCAAAAACAAAATTTGAAACAAACAATTTTGGAGCAGAAAAAACAGCTTTAGAAAAAGCGAGGAATAAAAAAAAAAAGAAGAAGAAGAAATGCTGCCACCCCGGGAGCAGAATCGGCGCAACGTTGCGACGTACGTCGCAGACACTTGGGAATGTCTGCAGATTACTTTTCAACTGTTAAAAATTTAGCAATAATTAAAAAATTTCGCTCCTAAATCCAAAAATTCGGACATAAAAAGTATCGCAAATTTCGACAATTAGTCTTCGAAAAGAAATCAATTTTGCGGAAAACATGTGAATTTCGTCGAAAAATCGCGAAAAGAACGGCAAAAATCTAGAAAAGCAAATTTCTTAAAAAGATCACGAAAAAACGGCAAGTTTCTTCAAAACATTGCAAAAAATGGCAAGTTTCTTCAAAAGATCACAAAAAACAGCAGTTTTAGTCAAAAAATCACGGAAAAAAGGCAAATTTCTTCAAAAAAATCGCAAAAAGTGACAAATTTCTGCAAAAGTTCACGACAAAAATGGTAGTTTTCGTCAAAAAAATCGTGAAAAAACGGCGAATTTCTTCAAAAGATCACTAAAAAACGGCAGTCTTCGTGAAGAGATCGCGGAAAAACGGCAGTTTTTGTAAAAGATCACGAAACATCGTCGAACTTCTTCAAAAAAACCGCGAAAAAAACGGTAAATTTCATCAAAAAATCACGAAAAAACGGAACATTTGTTCAAAAAAATTTCGAAAAACGGCAAATTTCTTCAAAAGATCGCGAAAAAAACGGTAGTTTTCGTTAAAAAAAATCACAAAAAAACTGCAAATTTCTTCAAAAGATCGCGAAAAAACGGCAAATTTGTTCAAGAGATCGCGACAAAGCGGCAGTTTTCGTCAGAAGATCGCAAAAAAGGCAGCTTTCGTCTAAAGATCACGATAAATCGGGAAATTTATTCAAAAGATCGCGAAAAAAACGGTGAATTTCGTGAAAAGATCGCGGAAAAACGGCAGTTTTCGTGAAAAAAATCGCGAAACATCGTCGAACTTCTTCAAAAAATCGCGAAAAAACGGCAAATTTTATCAAAAAATCACAAAAAAAACGAAATATTTCTTCAAAAGATTTTTTTAAAAAAAAGGCAAATTTCTTCAAAAGATCACGTAAAAACGACAATTTTCGTTAAAAAATCATAAAAGAAGAGAAAGAACTGCAAATTTCCTCCAAAGATCGCGAAAAACAGCAAATTTTTTCAAGAGATTGTGAAAAAAACGGCAAATTTCTTCAATAGATCGCAACAAAACAGCAGTTTTCGTGAAAAGATCACGACAAATTTCTTCAAAAGATTGCAAGAAAACAACTATTTTATTCAAAAGATCACGAAAAAAGAAGTTTTCGTCAAAAAATCGGAAAAAACTTCAAATTTTATCATAAAAATGCGAAAAAAGGTGCAAATAGCGTCAAAAGTTTGCGAAAAATGATATTGCGTCAAAAGATCGTGAAAAACCCATGTCAATTTTTGTCAGAGGACCCCCCCCCCCCCCCCTCTTCTTTCAGAAAATGTATGAGGTGAGGTGTTAAAAATTCTGAGTACAAAGACAATTTCTTTTTTTTTTTTAGATTTTAAAGCAGCAAAAACAGTTTTTGTACAGAAAATTCCACTCCAGCAATGACTTTTCTTTTTCGCAGTCTTTTGACAAAATTTGCAGCTTTATCGCGATCTTTTGAGGAAATCTCGTTTTTCGCGATCTTTCACGAAATTTGCCATTTTTGCATGTCTATTTGATGTAATTGATTGTTTTTACGTGATTTTTTGATGAAATTTGTCGTTTTTTCGTGATTGTTTCAAGAAATTTGACATTTTTTCCCGCTTAAATGACAAAAATGATTGTTTTTACGTGATTTTTTGTGAAATTTGCTGTATTTTCGTGACCTTTTTTCTAGAAATTTGTCGTTTTTTCGTGATTGTTTCAAGAAATTTGACATTTTTTCCCGCTTAAATGACAAAAATGATTGTTTTTACGTGATTTTTTGTGAAATTTGCTGTATTTTCGTGACCTTTTTTCTAGAAATTTGTCGTTTTTTCGCACTTATATGACGAAATTGATTGGGTTTTTTTTGCGATTTTTTGACGAAACTTATCTTTATTTTCATGATTTTTTTTTTTTTTTTTTTTTTTTTTTGGGCAATTTTTTGACGAAATTGATCGTTTTTTCACCTTTTTCAACAAAATTTGCCTTTTTTCAAAAAACGAATTTGCATTTTTACTCCTGATTCTAGAAAGAAATTTGTTTTCTGCGTGATTCCTTAAAGAAATTAATGTTTTTTCTTTTAATTTTTGACAAAATTTGCAAATTTTTTTCAAAATTCGTGATATTTTTTAATGTTTGAATTTTTTACTAAGTGTAATGATATCATAAAACCGAAAGGATCAATCGAAAAGCTCGGAAATCCGGGGTACACCAGGAACACAATCACCCCTGTAATGCATATATGTGCATAAATGGGTGCTTCTTTTTCTCTAAAAGTGTGCTTACAGGTGCTTATTTTTAAAACTAAAATGTTGCTACTCACCCTGATAAAGTTTTGTACTATCATATATATTAAAACAGTAGAGCAAAAATTCAGGCATTTGCGCATGCATGAAGTTAAACTTGTTAGCCCTTCCAGTTAGAGGAAAGTCGAAGCAAGTCTGGTTAGCTCAGTGGTTTAAGGCATGAATTTATAGCTCTGAGCTTTTGTCGAGGACTAGGGTTCGATCCCAACGCTCGCAATATATATATTTTTTAATAATGATACATTTTATTAGGAGGAAAAGTTATATGATTTTTATTCTTTTGTTATTATTATTATTTTGATGTTTTATAATTAAATAAAATTTAACACTCAACAATTTTTTTTAAATATTTTTTTTAATTGAAAACATAGTAATTATTAGATATAAACAGTCAATTTCAAGTTCATGGCTTTAGAGATACATTTGTAAGAATAAAATTATTCAAAATCTTTACAAATTGCATTCTTAAAATAAATAAATAAATAAATAAATAAACAACAATAACTACAACACACACAATTAAAAATTGTAAAAATGTCGTAAAATTTAATTTAAAATCTAGCAATATTAAAAAAAATGTATTCTAATTTTCTAAAAAATGTAAATATTTAAACATTATTTTGTCGGTAGGTAGTATCAGCAACTTTCCACTTTCCTGTCATGTGTGTGGAAGCTCAGAAAAAGTAATCCATTTGTAAACTCTAATATATGTGAATTATATAAATAAATAAATGTTATACATCATTTAGACCATATATTAAATGATTTTTAACTAAATCTCTGAGTGCTGTTTTGAAGTAATGTCTGAATCTTTAAAATTGTGAAGTATGCTAAAATATTTTAGAAATAGTTTAACAATTTTAACTTAAAATATTTAAGCTGAAGTATGTTTCATTTAATTATCTTTTAAATATATTAAACTAATCTACAATTTTTGTTATATTTTGTATGAGCATTACAAGGTATATATATGTTTTTGGTCATATAAGGAAAAGTATTAATAAATTTCTGGGGGAAAAAAATTAAATAAAGAAGAAAAAACAGGGAGAAAAAAATAGTCATGTAAGACTTAAAATTGAACTACTTTGTGATACCCATAGTTTAATAATTAAATAATGTATGAAACGTTATGAAAAATTCAAATATATTATAAATAGTTACTTGGTAGCATGAAATTTTAAGTTTCGGGATTTAAAATAAGACTGATAAAAATAAAATAAATAAAAACTTTTCAATATGGATTCTAAAAAATAGAAAATATTAAACATTATTATTTTTTAAAAACACTGAGAAAATTCACCAAAATAAATATCAGTTCAATTAATTTTAGTTATCCTTCTGCTAAAAAGCAAGCGCTGTTAAAATTCTTTCAGATGATTACTTGAGTAGGTTAAACTGACAGAACCATGAAATGCTTTGAATCTGTTGGAATTACATAGATAACATTCAAATAAATCAACTTTTCAAAGCTTTATTTACAGGTAACTAATTAAGAAAATCAAACATTATTCTAATTAATTTTTTAACATGTTTATCATCAAATCTTGATCGGTACCATCTAGTTTTAATTTAAGTCAAAAAAAAAAAAAAAAAAAAAAAAATTGCATGATATATATAATATACATATATATATCATGTTATTTTTAAAAAAAATTACATCATGCTGTGTTGCTATCTTGTTATTATCTTTCCCTCTCAGTCATGACCCAATTATCGATATAAAATAACAAATTTATTGCATTTTCTGAAAAATACTTTCTTGGAGCAAATTATTTTCTTGGCAATTACAAGAATGTATATTTTGTATTAAATACATTTAATCTGTCTTATTTCTTAAAAAATATGCTTTTTTGTAAAAAATAGAAATAAATAAATAAAAGAAGAAGAAGGGCTTAGATTGGATGTGCATGTGACTAAGAATTCCAGTAATTTAACAATATCATTGTTAATGAAGCGAGAAAAAGTGAAAGCAGATTTGGGCATTATAGAAGCAAGGACTGTCATCATTATATTTACTAAAATATTGACCCTACTCAAGTGATTTGCATATTTTTCATATTAATACTGTTTTTCTTTGGGCATTTAAGAAGTGTAAATGATACCATTCGTAAAGAAAACAGAAGATGTCAGAAATTATTCAAAATGTATTGAATTCAGAATCATTGCCTTGTTTGATGACTCAAATAGTATATCTCCTTTGGCTTTTTGATTTTTATCAAGTTGATAATGAAGTTGTATAAAAAATATGTATATACATATATATTGACCTAATGTCTTTGGTTCAGTTCACCTACTTGTGGTTCATCAAGCATACTCAAGAATTGTTGTCAAAACTCATTTTGAATCATTTTTCATTGTAATTTTACCCTTTCTACATATATTTTCAAGTCCTCTTTATTAAATCATAGATCTTGCTATAGCATAAACACAGCTAATTATACTGAAATATTGAAAAATAGTATAATGGTTAGTGCATTGTATCTTTTAATACTGTAATTTGTTTTATATTTGTTATGTAGTATTTTTCATTTATTTGAATAATTTGTTAGTTGAAATTATGTTGCATTTTTAAATAATGTTTCTGAATATTTAGGGATATCATGTTATATTTTAGATATGGGTTTTTGAATCTATGTTTGATTGTTCTGTTTTTAATTTTTCAATTTTGCATAGTTAAATATTTATAAATAATTTTGTATTAGTGAATAACTCTGACAAATGGCATCATCAAATAATATTGTGCTTGTAATTTATTTGAAAGTATCATTGGATACTTTGTAAGATTGGAACTATTTATACTGTCTTAAGCGCAAATGAGTTAATCTTCCATAATTGAGCTGCACACAACACCATGATATAGATTTTTAAAAATCATGCTTAAAAACTATTTTAAAAACCATAAAAAATCAGTAAATTGAGGCATAGTTTTCAAACAAATTGCATTTGAATGTACATTTTCACCTTATTTTGAAAGTGTAAAAATTTAAATTATGCAGTGTTAAAAAAAATTAAATTTGCAAAAAAGAAAATAAAATGTAAATTATTGCACAGATAGGTTGTTGCCATCATCAATATGATATCAGTATTACTCACAAGCATATTTTTGCTTTATAGTATAGATACCCATTTAATTTTTTCTTGTCTTAGCTGGGTCATTCCATGCCAAATCAACTAGTGACTCAACCTGACCCTTTCCGATTTCAATGAAACTGCTAGGGATCATTCTCTATGATGATATAAATTAGAGCATATTTTTATTTTTTGTTTATCGCTTTAAATTTTTATACAAATACTTATTTAAATTTTGAAAAATCATCATTTTTTGACTTGCATAAACATTTTGAATTTTGAATTTCTCAATTTCTATCAAACATAGAAAATTTTATGACCACTCATTTCAAAGAGGAGTTCATAAGGTTTAATTTGATATGCAAGTCGACTATGTATAGTTAAAATAAATAAAATTAAAAAAATTTTTAAATTTAAAATTTGAAAGTTTTTTAGATAGTCATTTTTAAAAAATTTGAATTTTTTTTATGTTTGTTGTAATATTAGAAGCTTAAAATTCAGAAATTTTTAGAGTGGGATCTCAATGGGATCAGGAGTTATTAAATAAAAACAAACGTTACCATTAAAATAGCAATTTAATTCTGTATATTTTGTTATTTATTTATGATTTGTATGCTAATTTTCAGCTTTTGTTTCATAACTCCTGATCCCATTGAGATCCCACTCTAAAAATTTCAGAATTTAAAGCTTATAATATTACAACAAACATACAATTTTTTCAAAATTTTTAAAAATGACTATCTAAAAAATTTTCAAATTTAAGATTTTAAAAAATTTTAAATTTTATTTATTTTAATTATATATAGTCGACTTGCATATCAAATTAAACCTTATAAACGCCTCTTTGAACTGAGTGGTCATAAAATTTTCTATGTTTGATAGAACTTGAGAAATTCAAAATTGAAAATATTTATGCAAGTCAAAAAATGATGATTTTTCAAAATTTAAATAATTAATTGTATAAAAATTTAAAGCAATAAACAAAAAATAAAAATATGCTCTAATTTATATCATCATAGAGAATGATCCCCAGTAGTTTCACTGAAATCGGAAATGGTTAGGTTGAATATTGAATTTTTTTGGTTGATTTGACATGGAATGACCCAGCTGTAAGATTTTTTCCTCTGTACTTTGTAATGTAACTAGAATTATTAATTTTATTTTGAAGTTAATTGTTTTCTGGTTTGATTTTCCAGAGTAATGATAAAAGACTTTTCTATGGAACAGGAAAGGCTGGTCTTACTTGTATTCATGTATATAATAATTGGGTAAGTATAATTGAAATTATCCTTTGAAATGAAATCTATCTGAATAATATTTTTTATTCTGAATTTGGAAATATATATTTATGTTAGTTTTGCTCCAGATAACTTGTTTTCATTCTGTGATGGAAAACAAACAATAAGGAAATTAATGTGTTGTTCTCTAAAAAGACCTCAATTTTTTTAATTCTCTATGTAAAGTCTGATAAAAAATTCAAAAGGGGATAACACAGGCAAATTTCTAAAGCTTGTTCTATCTAAGATTTCATTATTGAACATTTTTTGTTTTATTACTGTATTGCAAAATGGCAGCCAATTAAGCAAAAATTTGGAAAAAGAAAAAAAAAAAGACTTTTTCAAAGTATATAACTAGTCGTTGGGGGCCACCGTAACACTTACCCATCATAGATATGCATAATATAAAATATGAAAATAAAACATGTATAAACTATTTATAAAATGCATTGCAATTCCAAAACAAAACTTAAACATGCATTTTAATACTTTTAATATACATAGCTCTATATATATGCTCTATAATGAATTGCTAATGAACCCATTTCGACAAATTATACAAAACGCCAAACTACTCAAGTAAGTACCAGATTGCGTAAAAGAAACATCCTTATAACTCCAAAAATAATAATCATATTAACTACAAATTTACTGCGTCGAATTAAGCGTCTCATTTCCAATTAAAATATATCTTTGTATTGAAATTTGAATGAAATACATTGTCATGAAAAATCGAAGAATGTGAAAAACAGGATTACAGATATCTCGGCAACTAATAATCCGATCGACTTCGTTCTTTATACAAAATTTGTGTTATTTTATTGCCTTTTATGTCCACTCCTTAAAATAAAAAAATTCAAAAATTTTTATATACCTTTCATCAGAACGAATTTTTCGAGAGTCGTCAAAAAATAGTTCCGGATAATCGAGGTTACTGATATTAAATAGGGTTCGTCCCATTCTTACATACTAAGTACATACAAAATTTCAAGTCTCTATCTCAATTTGTTCGGGAGATAGAGCAGTTACAGACAGACAGACGGACGGACGGAAATTTTTTTTTTCTAAAAACATGTTTTTCGGAATCTCCAGTATCTGAAACGTGTAAATCCGTCAAAAATTTTTTTTCGATTTTTAAAACGATTGCAAGATTTACCCTATACTACGTATGATGGGCAAGTAATAATAACCCATGAAAAAAGCAATAATCATGAAAAACTTATACCTGAAATAATTAGCTGAAAATTAAACATGTTACTACATATGAATGTTTAACATACAAACTAACATTTTCTATTATTACATGGGAATCTGAGAAAATGAGGCTCTTATCTTTACAGAATTCTCTGTTGCTAACCTAAATTCTTTTAAAGTTAAATAATTCCCATAAGTTAGGATCTGTCTTGGGAAAAAACCTTATCTGTTAACAAACTCCTCACAAAATTCGATCTTAGTGAAATAAATTCTTCTCAAAAGTAAATTTCAAAAAATCCTTTACCCCCCCCCCCCTCCCCCCCCCCCACACACACACACACACGCGCACCAAAAAAAAAAAAGTAAAATGCATCTGCATGGAAAATGAAAAATTCTGCAAAAAATGTACTTTTTTTGTTATTGTTGTTTCTCATTTTACCATTCATTTGAACATAAATAAACTAAAGCTTTTCTTTTATCACTATCTGGCTTTCTTCTCTTTTTCTCTACAATCCTCATTCGGAATCAGTGCTGATGGTTGATAAATAAATGATGTTATAAAAATAGTATTTGTGATGATCATATTTTCAGTGGTTTCTTTCACTTCCTAATTTGGCAACACTTGCTTTTATTTTGCTACATTTGTTTCACGTAGTATTTCCATAAGCATAAAAAATTATGGTAATAAACATTTTTTGTGATTTTGCAACACCGTTCTTTTGCTGTTTCATCTTCATGTGCAGTTTTTCTCTTATATTTCCTTAAAATATGAAGTGTGGCCATCTCTCCAAAAGAAGAAATTTGGATTATTATATTAAAAAACTATGATCACGATCAGGGCTGGGTTTTTGCCGGCAGAAAAGATTGGCAGAAAGTGGTTTTAACTGGCAGAAACTGGCAACAATTGGCATAAATTCATTTCAAGACATAATCTGAGACTTTTTTAGTAGTATTCAATTGCTTATACAGTAGAACCCCGATCCAACGTTTTTCAAGGGGTGCGGAGAAAAAAACGATGAATGCGGGAAAACGATGAATACGGGTTAGCATCAAAATAGGAAAAAACACAATATTTATGCCTTACTAATGCATGCAATGTATACAGTGTACTAATAAATATAATTTGTTGCATACTAAACTGCAAAATAAATCAATCGAAGTTGCCAAAAATTGTTATTTATTTTAAAAAATCAATATATATATTTAGTTTTCTGTTCAATTTTTTTGAGTCAAAAAATAAATTTTCAAGATATACAACTCTTTTCTGGTCATTTTCTGTAATTTCATATGCGTATATAAAAGTTCATACAGTTTCAAAAGTCGTAATTGCCTCAGACAGAGTTAGAACTATGATGGTTCAGCTTCATCGGTATGAGCGTTATCCTCTGCTTCTTCGCAATTATTTTTATTTTTTGCATATCAAACATTTCTCCTAAGTTTAGGACACCACATGTCGCAAAATCTTGATCAGTGGAAACATAATCGTATCCTCTGCTATATACAACTACTCTTCATCCGCATTATTGTCGCTATTATCAACACAAACAACTCAAATGACTTATTTTAGGATAAAAAAAGGTAATTCCAGTTTGTGTTTCGTAGAAATTCGCATGTTTTTCAATTTCATTTCGGTGAGGAAAAAAATTTTACAACGATGAATGCGGGAAAACGACTTTTTAAAGAACGATGAATGCGGGTTTCGTTAACATTATTTAAGTATAATTTGTGCAGGGACCATAAAAATAAAACGATCAATGCGGGAAAACGATGGATGCGGGAACGATAGATCGGGGTTTTACTGTACATATTATTCATGATAAATAACAAATAATAGTTTGGATTAAACATAAAGTAAAAAAACATGATTGATCTATTTCAGCTGCTCATAAAATTTACTTAGCTTTATTTAATGATGGAAATATCATTTAAACTCACAAATGCAAGATTCAAATCTCATTTAAAGCAGTGTTAGCTTTTATGCTAGCTTATTTTTTTAACTAAATTCTTTACATATTAAATACATGTGTGAATTATGAATCATTGCAGGTTAAAGTTCTTATTAGTAATACTTCTTAGTTTCTGCCAGTTTTTGCGACTTACTGGCAGAAATTGCCAGCCCTGATCACAATAGCTTGTGATCAGTAGAGTAAAAAAATCATTATAATAGTAGTAGTAAATAACTTATACTCTACCTCTTAAAGACCCATATTAACATAAATTGTGATGTATATTCGAAAGATCTGGCAGTCTATCTCTCTGTGAGAATTGTTCTTGATGCAATCCCTGAGCAACTGGTGCATTGTCAGTATGGATATATACAAAGTGAATGTCTGTGAAATATTGCTTATTTTTTTCAAGGCGAGTATGCTCAAATGACTACAATAAAGCAGATATTTTCCCTCTATTGTATTCCGTGAATATCATACATGCCATTCACTTCCCATGAACAGCACCATCTAGCGGCATATGAAAGTGTTTCCAAACATAGGTTGATGTGCTATTCACAATCCTTATTACATAACCTACATGCCATAAAAGTTTGTCACTATGTTTTTGAGACACCTTGTACATAATATTTTAATAAAAGTTTGTTAATCCAAAATACAATTCTTTATATATATATATATATAAATTTCTTGTGAATACCATATTTATGCTTCTTATGCTCAAAAATGCCACTTTTTGCCAAATGGCAAATTTCTGCTTTTTTTATTTTTAAAAATGTGTGATTTTCGTCAAACAATCTTGAAATAATAAAACACTGACCGCTGTTTGTCAAACAATTGGGGAAATAAATCTGATTTTTGTCAAATTGGGGAAATAAATATGATTTTCGTTGAACAATTGTAAAATAAAATATCCATTTTAGTTGAACAGTCCAAAATAAAATAACTATTTTTGTCAAACAACTGGAAAATAAAAGCTATTTTCATCAAACATTTGCAAAATGAAACAGTGGTTATAATCGCTAAGTAAAGCAGCTATTTTTGTTTAACGATATCAGAATAAGATAGCGATTTTCGCCAAACAATCACTAAATAAAGCAGCAATTTTTGCTAAATGATTTCAAAATAAAATAGCAATTTTCGCTGAACGATCATGAAATAAAACAGCTATTCGCTCGTGGAATAATCATAGAATCTAATTACTAGTTTATCTCAATTGATTTAAAATAATGTTAAAATAAAATTCCTCGCTGAGTTAACTGCATTTGTTGTGAGTAATCTTAAATGATATAAAATGTACTGTGAACTAAAGCAAAATCATATTTCAATTTGCTTGAAAAATATGCATTTAGAAAAACATAAATGTTAAAGGCTTACATAAAAAATTTTGATTTGATTTTCTTTTTTATTATTTTTTTAAGCTAGTTTAAAAAATAGTTTGTTATAAATAGAAAGACTTAAGTGTTAAAAGTTGAAGGAAAAAAAAAGGGGGGGGGGTTAAAGATAGTTAAAAAATAGCTTACTATAAATTTTATTCTTTATTTAGTTTATTATAATGTCATGGAAAATGTCGTAATTTTTACTTTATGTGTAAACAATTTTAATCTACTCATACAAATTATGTTAGTTTTATCACTGAAAAAAATTAATCAAACTGCATATACTCGTGTATCATGCATTTGATTTTTAAAGTAAATTTTGAGGTGAAAAATCTGCATGAAATACACGAAAAAATGCAATATATAAAAAATTTAAAACAATAAAAAATTATCCATTGGTACTTTGAATGTTAAATATCAATTATAATAAAAAATAAATATGGTTGTCTTGTATTAATCTCTATCGTACATTTCTTTATTTTTAGGTATTTACTGGAAATAGAAAAGGTGATGTGTCATTATTCCATTTTGATCCAAGTTCAGTAGTTGCTTGCGAGGTAGTTTGTTTCTGTATTTATTATTGTTAAGGAAAAATATATTTGGTAATTTTATGTTGCTGTTACTTAATGTACAGTCGAGTCTCCATATAACGAAATCCACTGTTCCAGTAAAAAATTTGTTATATAGAGAAATTCGATGTATAGAAAATTATGTTAAAAATCGTATTTAATGTGTAAAATTTGAACAAATATTATTTTTGATCTTTTGAATTAAGAATTTGAAATGTTTAAAAGTAAATATTAACCCAACATTTTATTTCTTAATTATTTAAGCTGTTTCAAAAATGAGAACATACATTTATTTGAAAGCTTAATGAAATAAGAAAGACTTGCATTAATTTCAAATGAAGAAATCTGCAGTTTTTTGTTATTTTGATTTTAAAATTGTTACGCTCTCAAAAAGAAAAAAAAAAAAACTCAACTTTTAGCAAGGAATGAAAAATTGTAGTTAACATTTTCCTCCATTCGAAGGCCTCTCCTATGTGCCTCTCATTGATTCCTCTCTTACATGTGTATCAATCCAATTGACTCTATTTTGAGAAGGATGTGGAAAGGTGTGTGGGAGGTGGGATGAATTCATTGGATTTAAAGAACAAGGAGAGAAGTAATATTTAAAAAAAAAACCTCAGCACTGACAATAAATCAAAAATAAGTGATGAAAAATTGATTCCATATGATTTCGAAGCTTTTTTAAAACTGAATAAATTAAGACCAATTTATGAAAAAAAATCGTTATATGGCAATAGAAAATTCGCTATATAGAGACTGTTTTTAATGTAATCATGTGAAAAAAGGACCGTTCCTGCTAAAAATTCGTTATATAAAGAAATTCGATGTATGGAGTTTCGTTATAGAGAGACTCGACTGTATTATGAAACATATAAAATCAATACTTACCAATTCAGTGTTTACCTAGACAGTTTTAGGAAGATGCTGCATCCTGCCTGCCTATTGGTTAAAAGCTAACACCTTTCTTGCCTTTCATCTAAAACATAGCCCTTTTCTTGCTCCTCCGATAAAAACATGGTTCTTTTACCGCCTTTTTGCGGGTTTTTTAATTAACATTTTTGTTTTGAAATGATTGTTGTGACTTAAATATTAAAATTTCTTTTAAAAATCAAAAGAATGCCTTTAAAAAAAGTGCCTCTAAGAATTTAAAATCTTAGTAGCTACACTTTTAATAATCTAATAAATGCCCTTTTCCCCCACCAGTAGCAATTACCCTCTTTTAAACCTAGAGAAAACTCTACAAGTAATACTTGCAATTTTTTTTTTTTTTTTTTTTTTTTTTTTTTTTGTTAAACACCAGAAAGATAACATTATTAGAAAATTAACTATGTGGTTATTTTTTAGCATATTGGAATTATATATGTATACAATATGCATATTTATATTTAATATGTGGATAATGTAAAAAGTTTCTACCAGAATGTTTGTAAGGAACTCGTTCAGTATAAAAAAAAAATGTAAACAATAACCAAAAAAAAAAAAAAAATTATATATATATATATGAGAAATTCAGTCACTATTATTAACAAAAGCATCTGTTAGTCTAATAATTATACCATGGTTAAATAGTACATAACAAAAAATTTTTTATAGTTTCACCATAAGTAGTGAAAAATCTGTATTCGTTAGTTTTAATTAATTTTATGTACAGTCGTATGAAAATTACTGAAAGTCTGGAGAAACTAGTATATAACCTCGTCCAAAATGACGGAATTTTCACTTGCATTTCATCTTTTTAATACTTCATACTAGAGATGTAAATTTTCCGGAAAAATATAAGTGGTGGAAAAAAACTGGTTTTTTACCGATTTTTTTCAGGAAAAAACGGAAAAATTGATTTTCCATGACTGTTTCTCCCAAATAAATTATATTTTCTTAGAGAATATTAAATAATAAACATTTTTTCCCATTTATATGTATTAAATGAAAATTATTTTCACTTTATATTACAAAATAAAAAGAAAGTAGCAAAGCCTGCTTTTAAAAGTTTAGTTTTTTTTTCCACAGCCTAAGAATTTTTATTAAATGCTATTGTTTGTTATATCATATCTCTGTTGAAATGATCTTTCAGTTACATGTTTAGCTACCAATTGACCTAATGTAAAAACCTGAGCCAATTTGTCTGTAGTTTGGAATGAAATAAATTATGCATTCCATTTACATAAGTATAGTTTTTAAGTAAATGATACTAGTTTAAAGAAATCATTGCAGTTTTGTCATTATTATGAGTATCAGTATTCAAAAATTCCGTTGTTTGTTTAAAAAATGTATATTTTTACATTATTACTTTTTTTTTCCTTAGAATTATAATTTTATTTCCTTTATAAAATATGTTTAGTTTTGGTATAGCTTTCCAATCTCAACTCAAAAAAGTTTTGATTTAGTTTTATAATCTAAATTCAAACAAAACTAAGTTTTACTTTGGTTTATTCAGGTCTGCAACTAAAAAATAGTATAGGATTTATTGACTGTTAAATTTTTACTCACTGAAACCAGAATTTTTTTTAAGTAATATAATTTTTCAATATATTTTTTTTCTTTTTACCCTGAAATCTGGTATTCTATTCTTGAGTAAGAAACCATATTCAATAATGTTTCCACATGGTAATTTTATATTTCTAAGAGTGGAACTCAAAAGAACACTACAGCAAAAGAGAACACTACAAATAGAAAATGCTCACTATTTGAGGAATTAACAAAAGCAGTTACATACAGAGATAAACTTCTACTGGCTTTAGAAAACTACAAAAATTCAAAGTTTAATCAAGAGGGAAAGTATAATTTGGAACATAGTTACTTGTAATAAAATATGGTTTTTTTTTTTTCATCGCAGTTGTACTTTTCTAATGCAAACTGCCCATGTTTTTGCAGCATTACTGTACATTATGGAGGTAAAACAGAAGTCATTTTTAGATTCAACACCTTGAAAAAACATTCAATTAATCAGGTATAACGGAATCTTGAAAAATGCAGCATAGTAGTTCCACCTATAGAGCAATTTACCCCAAAAACTAAACAACATTAATATATATCAGAAACTGTCTGAAGCTGTAGTTTGATTAAAAAAAAAAAAAATCGCCCTTGAGGTAAAGCTATTGCAATAATCATGAATAATGCAGCATAGCAGCGTCATCTGTTGAGCAATTTACACCAAAAAGTAATGAGTACGAAGTTATGTCAAAGATTAACTTAATCTGAAATTTTATAAAAATACATACATTAGTTTGAGATAGAACTTTGTGGAAATTATGAATAATGCAGCATAACAGCACCATCGGTTTGGTGATATACACTAATAACTAAACATCTCGAGTTTATATCAAGGTGTAACTGAACTAAAGTTTTGTGAAATTATGTGCATCAGTTCTTGAGATAGAGTGCCCATAAAATTTGTCACAGAGTGACGGATATTTTCCAAAAACCATTAAAACGTGTTCAGGACCTTCTAAAACGTTTAAATACACCAAAAACTGGAAGTCAAATTTTTCACGAATTCAATACTTACATCTTGAAAAGATAGATTAAAGTAATAAATGCATACTTCAAAATTTTATGTTGAAATTTTAATTTTATCATTTCCATTAATCGACATATTATTGCAATAATTTTACACATGAATTAATTTTTAAAAAGAGAAGTTGCATTTAATTACATATCTAGATTTTTTTCATGCAATCAAGTTTTTGTGAAATTGTGAACTTTTTGTATATACCTGCACAAAATATATTCAGAATTTTTGAATAAGAAATTATTACTATATTTAGGTTCCTATTTAGGCATTTTTAATAAGGTTATTTATATACATATATGCAACTTAATAACATTCAGCTGCTGTATGGCATGAGATTTTTCTTTTCTTCAATCACTGCACTAGCAAAAGATTCAATTTGTTGATTAAACTTTTTCTAAAATGTCTATTTTCAAGAGAAATTTTGCAAAGGGTCTTGTGTTTCAAACAAGAAAAAAATGTGAAGGATCCTTTCAAGTCTTCTCAAACTTTTTTCTGCTCTAAGATCAGATTACCCACATTAAAATTTTCATGAGACATTCAACATAAAAATAAATAAAATAAAAAATATGAGAATGTAGCTATTACAAAATTTTCAGCATATTATTTCAAAAATGAAATTTTAATTTTTCCAGTTCAGAAAAATTGAAAAATATGCCTTCGGGAAAAAACCGAAAAAAAAACGTTTTTTCCCCCCAATTTTTCTGGGTTTTTTCCGAGCATTCCCATCTCTACTTCATACAAACAAACAGAATGCAGATTTTATTATTGAAGAGTTTGCATTGTAGAAAAGCACATTTTAAAAATAGCGGTAAATTTCTACAAATACAAACAATGCAGATTTTTTTTTTTTTTACTTGATATCTACTTTTTGAACAAATTTTAATTTCAAAACAAAGAACAGTATTTATTACAATAATAATTAACAAAGTAAAACTCAATTTCTGAAAATTTCATATAACATTTTAATTAAATATCGAAGTTTATAAAATACATTATCTTTATTAAAAGTATGATTCGGCAGCAGTTTTAGTCGTGGGTATATGATAGATTCTTAGTTTGATGCTTTTAGAAATGAATAATATTATTTATAAATATACATTATTTTATATCTATACATTATACCATAGTACCATAGTGTATTACTGTAATTTATAATATGCTATTATAATGATGATAATATTATATAATATTATGTATAATAATGGTGAAATGTAATAATTTTATTACAAACTCGGGGCTGCCACTAGCGACTGTTTTTACATTTTAATCTCACCACTATTTTTAAAAAGTAAATTTTGTTGTAAATTTTTCTTGCAAATGTTGTCAAAGAGCATGTGAAAGTTTTTTGTTTTGAAAATAGGGTGCAAGATAGAATTAAAAATAGTTGCCAATGGCAGCCCTACATAATTTATTTAAGAATGAAGATTTTTATTGATGATATTTTTTCAGGGATGCACATTGTAAGGTCTTGTATATTTATCTTTCATCTTTTTATTATTATTATTAAAGTATATCATACTACAATGTTTAGGCCTATACACTTACAAGGCAAGATTTTGTGTGCATAAAATTAAATAGAGAAATTTGCTTTTAAATCCAATTGAAAGAACTCTTTCAAATGTTTATTAGCATTATTAAATAAAATAAGCATTTTTTGTCCTTTTTGAAGGGATTGGAAATTTAGCTCGTAAATCAGTGTTTGTAAAAATCAATTTTGAGTTTTCTGATTTTTATTTATTAAATTTTTCTTTTACACTCTTCTATATAACTCAACCTAGTTTTTATATGTAAAGACACATTTTTGTAACAAATTTTAAACCCACTTCCTGATATGTTACATTATAAATAAAATTATATTCATAGGTGTATTTCAGATGATAATACAGATTTTTAATATTTTTTACAACTTCATTATAAATTAATACATTAATTTCAAGGCATTTTTCTATTAACACAAGTGATAAATCACCAAATATTCTTTGTAACTCTTACACAGTTGTATATGTACAAGTTGAAACAACAATTAATTTAATGATCTGCAAATAAACATTCTCCAAAATATGCCAAATGGCTGTGAAAAAGCAATAATGAAACATTTTAAAGGCTAAAATGTAAAAAATAAAATATGTATTTAAAAAAGCACTTTTTTTTCAATTAATAGTTTAATGTTAATTAATTTAAATTCTATTCAGTCTCAAATTGTCAGTTTTGAAAATTAATTTATGTAACAATTTAATTCTGTCTGTGCATACAGAGTTGATTTAACTGGCAAATTAATTTAATGATATGCAAAAAACACTTACTTGAAATAACTGTGTATTCCAATAGAAAAAATGTATTACTAAACTGATAAACACATGAATGATGTTGGCTCACATTTTTTTATCAGCAGGCGTGATTAGAAAAAGAAGAAGAAATATCTTTGATTTGATGTTTTTCATAGTCATTTACTAAATGACTTGCTTTCAGTCATTTCAGCCGTAGAAAAAGAAAAAGAGGAGGGGGGGGGAATCTTGATTCATGCTTGTATCTGGGTCATTCCATGTCAAATCAACCAAAAAAATTCAATATTCAACCTGACCATTTTTGATTTCAATGAAACTGCTGGGGATCATTCTCTATGGTGATATAAATCAGGTCATATTTTTATTTTTTGTTTATCGCTTTAAATTTTTATACAATTAATTCTTTAAATTTTGAAAAATCATCATTTTTTGACTTGCATAAATATTTTAAATTTTGAATTTATCAATTCTATCAAACATAGAAAATTTTATGACCACTCATCTTAAAGTGGAGTTTATAAGGTTTAATTTGATATGCAAGTCAACTATGTATAATTAAAATAAATAAAATTTGAAATTTTTTTAAATTTAAAATTTGAAATTTTTTTAAATAGTCATTTTTAAAAATTTTGAAAAAATTGTATGTTTGACGTAATATTATAAGCTTTAAATTCTGAAATTTTTAGAGTGGGATCTTAATGGGATCAGGCGTTATGAAATAAAAGCTGAAAATTACCATACAAATCATAAATAAATAACAAAATAGACAGAATTAAATTGCTATTTTAATGGTAATTTTTGCTTTTATTTAATAACTCCTGATCCCAATGAGATCCCACTCTAAAAATTTCAGAATTTAAAGCTTATAATATTACAACAAACATACATTTTTTTCAAAATTTTTAAAAATGACTATCTAAAAGATTTTAAAATTTAAAATTTTAAAAAATTTAAAAGTTTATTTATTTTAACTATACATAGTCGACTTGCATATCAAATTAAACCTTATAAACTCCTCTTTGAAATGAGTGGTCACAAAATTTTCTATGTTTGATAGAACTTGAGAAATTAAAAATTGAAAATATTTATGCAAGTCAAAAAATGATGATTTTTCAAAATTTAAATAATTAATTGTATAAAAATTTAAAGCGATAAACAAAAAATAAAAATATGCTCTAATTTATATCATCATAGAGAATGATCCCTAGCAGTTTCATTGAAATCGGAAAGGGTCAGGTTGAGTCACTGGTTGATTTGGCATGGAATGACCCATCTGTTAAATTTTTCGGCTCACGATGATTATGATTCTCAACTCTCCACTGATAAGGCTCGGTAGTGCTTGAAAAAAAGAGACATTAAATATCCATTGTTGAAATAGCTGGAAGTTGTCTAGGAATTTAATTGATTTGAATTCAATCGACCGAGATTCCCATGTAAAGGAGGAATAAGGCATTAATTATTGAATAACAAGAGTTTAATTCATCTGGGTTATCTACAGTAGATTCCTTCAAATCTGCAACCCTAAAAACCACACATTATTTACAGATGTAAACAATGAAATTTTCAGTTCAGATGTAGGAACAAAATTTGACTTTTTAAGTTTTTATATCAATTCTATACATATTTTAATCTGTAATTTTTGTTAATATTATTGAATTTATGTTTTTATGAAGAAAAAATAAATTTATTTCTGAAAAAAAATAAGATGTTGCACTAATATTGCACTGATATTCACTGGTAATTGCAATCTTTTTGCCACAGTACTAATGCATTAATCAAGCTTTTTTGATTATTAAGTCTGACTAAATCTGAAATAAAACTTCCTTATTTTATGATTTTGATGTGAATTAATAGTGCATGTTTATGAGGCCAATTTTGTTGGATAATTTAGGAAAAATGCATCTCATCTTTATAATGAATATTTAATTATACATTATTGATTATTTACTTGATCTTTCCTTTTAATATTTTAGTTTATTAATTAATTATTTTAATATTTTACTACATTGTAAGAATTCATTATAATTTACATTACATTGAAATTACTGTTTTAAAAATATAAACAAAGCAATGACCAGAAATCCACAAAATTCTAAATTCCGCTCAACCTCTGATCTCAAGCTGCGCAAATTTGAGGGAGGGTACTGTATTTAGAAATTTAAGAAGGGGGGAAAGGGAATTTTGCTGAAACTTTAATGCAGGATGACTTTTATTAAACCACGACATCCAGCTTTGCAACAAATCCGGCCCATTCATCTTGAGCCTTTTTCAATCTGTCTGACTGGGAGTGCTTCAAAATGAGATCTGAAGTTAGCCTGTTAATTTGTTGCCAGGATTGGAGATGCAAAAGTATGTATCAGTAATTTAATTCTAGCTGAGTTTGTTACTTCTCGCGGGAATTAGCTTCACTTTCTTGTCGTATTGCATGAGTGTGCTTTAAGAATTCAAAACCACAACTCATATTATATGTATATTAACAGATTATTTAAAAAAAAATTGTACCTGTAGTCAAAAATTCTATTCAGATATATCAGTTTTTAGTGGATACAAAACTAAAGATACTATAGATAAATTTTAAAGCTACGGATCTCCAGTTGCATCACTGCTAAATTATTAATATATAGAAAGTTTTATAAAAAAAAGCCTTTTCTCTGTGCTGAGTAATAATAACAACAATAATAATAATAATGCTCTGTCGGCCTTATGTATATGGGTGTATGTGTAGGGGAGGCCGGGGGTGAGTGCTAAAGAATCTTGTAAGTTAGACTGTGAGAACTTATTCTTTCAATTATGTTTTTATATGTTGTTGCTGCATATATCCTTATGAAATTTACTTTGAAATGATTTTTAACAATTGCTGAACAGAGTTATGGGCATTTTTAGATACCTTTTTTTTTTTTTTCTAGTTCGGTAAATGTGATATCATTTATGGTAATAATAATAATTATGCTCTGTTGGCCTTATGTATATGGGTGTATGTGTAGGGGAGGGCGGGGGTGAGTGCTAAAGAATTTTGTAAGTTAGGCTGTAAGAACTTATTCTTTCAATTATGTTTTTATATGTTGTTGCTGCATATATCCTTATGAAATTTACTTTGAAATGATTTTTAACAATTGCTGAATAGAGTTATGGGCATTTTTAGATACCTATTATTTTTTTTCCTAGTTCGGTAAATGTGATATCATTTATGGTTTAAAGGAAGACTTGGAGTATCATATTGAGAAGGACCATTTACAAAAAAAGAAAATGCTGACACAGTGTAATTGGAGAGGATGTAATTTTAAATTCCCTAGATGTGCTGATATAGTGGTAAGATTTATTTTATAATGATAAAAAAAAATTGTGTAACCTAACAACTTTTAAACTTAAAAGTGGCTCTTTTTTCAAATGCATTTATGCTTGCTTACAAAAAATCATCTCAATTTCAGAATTTTCCGCGTAATGTTCAGAATTGTTTAAAATTATATTTTAACAAGTTTAAGGTATTATGAAATGGAAAAATACATACAAAAAATCATATATTTAGTATATGATGAAATAGTATAGTGAAATTGCAATCATGCAATGTTCAAATCAATTATAAACAATGCTTTATATTCACATTACCTTAATATTTAAAAGAAAAAAAAATTACTTTTACTTTTTTTTCTTTGCTATTTTAAATATTTTATTGCTGTGCTTAGGACATAATTTAGGAAAAATTTCACAAAAAGTTCAAATCCACAAAAAAAAAAATTCATTGTATTTGATGCAGTTTCAAAAATGAAAAAATATATTGTGCACATTAAAAGCCATAATTTTAACATAATTATCTTTAACACAGTGCAAATGAGAGAAGGCTTTATAATATATGGGTTTACAGAAGAAGTTTTAGAAATTTTAACATGAGAATGTCTATAAATTCATAATATAATAATAGAAAATAATAATAATAATAATAAAATGTGTTGGAAATAAAATTATTATAAATTTTTATATCTTTTCTTAACTTTACATATTGATTATATGTATCAGTCATTTTTCACAGTTTTCATTGATAATATATTATTCTTCATTTTCACATTCACTTATATTGCTGTAACTTTTTCTCACATGCCTATAAAAAGAAACATAAACTTCTTGTCATTGGCAGATGACTTACAATCAAGGATCTCTAACCTTTTCACTATCACGGGTACATTTGTAACTAACTACAGTAGAGGACCTATTATCCGGAATTCTGAAATCCGGAAGGACCCGAAATCCGGAAATGAAGAAGATTGAGAACGAGATGAATCATGATGAAATGAATGAATCATGAATCTTTGATCAAATGTGCGTTTTATCGAGATTTTTTTAGATTTCATGCATTTTTACGAAATTCACATTTTTTCTGTGTTTTTTCGACAGAATTTACGTTTTATTTTTAAAAAACGCAAATTTTTTCGAGTATTGCTTCAAGTATCAAAATTCATAATTCATTCAAAGATTCATGATTCATTCATTTCATCCCCATAAAAAAACGCAAATTTTTTCATATATCGCGAAAATACTCTGCAAATTCGTCAAATATCGCGATAAAACCCTGCAAATTTCGTCAAATATCGCAATAAAACCCTGCAAATCTCATCAAATATCGCGAAAAAATGCAAATTTTGTGAAACGATCGCGGAAAAATCCCGTGTGAGCACCCCCCTCTAATTATTTTTCGATTTACGTCACCTTTGGGGGAGCGGATTAACGGTATTTTACGGTTATAAACATACATACATATATATATATGTAAAGCCAGTTAGCAAAGCGTCCGGATTTTGAAGATCTCTGATTTTTGGATGTCTGTACATTTGACTTTGTACTATAGTACAAGAGTCAAAGTTGTAGCTTAGTGTTTTTTCCACAGACTTCTCATACAACACACTTTTCATTCATATCTAGATATCTAGATATCATATTCTAGATATAGTGCTATAATTTTGTTGTTATTTTTAAATTTTCCATGTTTTTTTTTTTTTTTTTTTTGGAGGGGGGGGGGGGGGGGGTAGTGTCAAGTTTCGGATGGACCCGAAATCTGGAAAATTCCAAAATCCGGAAAGCCCTTGGTCCCGACAATTCCGGATAATAGGTCCTCTACTGTAATAATATCTGTGCTCTTAATTCACCCCTTTCCCTTCACACACTTTCACATATATATTTACTTACATGTGTGCATGGAATGTGTTCATTGTGTAAACGTAAACTATCTGATGCATGTAAATGATGAAATGACATATATGTATATTTATTAAAATTTTCTTGTGCTAAAGGGAACAAAGTTTCTTCATTTCTATCAAAAATACAAATATAGGAACTAATAACCTGTGACCCTGGAAGCAGAATTTTGTGTGTCAGTCTGCAGCATACTAAAATTTATCTGAGACCCAACAGTGCTAGACTAAGCCTACTTAAACAATATTCCATAAAAAAAGAAAATTTACCTTTATAAAGAAAATGTAATAGAATTATGAAACAAAAGCCATAAATCTAGAAAATAAAAATATATTGAAGTTTTTTTTAAGTTCAACTCATTTTAAGCTGGTGAAATAATCTACAAAGTGGATTACTAAACCATGCTGGACAGTTTCTGCTACTGGGCCTGTGACAAGATTACAGCTTTTCTGTTTCGTGAAATTTTTAATATTTCATTCATAATTGATTTTATTTATTGAAAAACGATACAGACTGAGAATTTTCTGTTTATTTTCACTAGAATTAAAATTTATAATCTGTGAATTCAAAATATGTGCTTATGCATGTAAATTCACAGAGACTTTGTGGGGCAAGAAAATAGTCAGAGTGATTATTGATTGTGATTTATATCCACCAGATGATGCCTTTGCATTGCTACAACAAACTTGCCAAGTCTCCTGATTTTGGCTGGAGACTCCTAATTTTCAGATGTTTTTCCATACTCCTGATTTTTGACATATTTCTCCTGATTTTTCACATTTTTAAAATATTCTGTTATTTTACAATAAAATATGTTGTGATTCAGTGATGAAAACTCTAGTACAGGCATAATTGTTCTTTAGTATGATTGCTCAGTAGTATTTTATGCGATAAACTACATTCGGATTCATTATAAATGATGAATCTTTAAGATTTATTACTGTTACTGTGATCATCACTTGCATTATCAATAACTTGTCTCGATTAAGACTTACTTATGATCTTTACTATAGCTTTTACACAAGTTTATGAGTAACAAAATGCCCCCCTTTTTTTTAATATTTAGTCAAATTAAAAATACGTGAAAACATTATATGATTAAATTCTTAAGTTTTCATAGACAAAAATATCTCCTGATTTCTGAAACAAAATCTCCTGATTTTTAGCTTTCAGAACTTGGCAAGTCTGCTACAATCATGTTGTTTTGTGTGGATGACTTCAATCGATACTGTTACCCACCCAATGGTGCCTCCACCTTGCT
The DNA here is from genome assembly GCA_964019185.1 of Maratus speculifer. Classification (NCBI taxonomy): domain Eukaryota; kingdom Metazoa; phylum Arthropoda; class Arachnida; order Araneae; family Salticidae; genus Maratus; species Maratus speculifer. The sequence goes on from OZ025300.1 coordinate 230,222,477, forward strand.
GTGGTGGTGTGGGCTTGTGTGGCACAATGATCCCTGGAGCTATGCCGACGGGAGCTTTTGCTCCTGGCAGGGTCACCCAAGTCGGACAGGTTCAGGGTGAGTGCCCAGACGAAGAGGGGCACCTTGATCCTTCAGAATGGTATGTTATTACATCAGGCTAGCTCAGTGTTTTCAGGCCTCGGAGCGAGTCGCTAAACTCGCTTTTCTCGCTATTTTTTTGTATTTGTCTCTTTTAGTCTATGTTTTTCAGATTTAGTCTCTTTTTTCGCTTTTTTTTATGTTCCTTACCCATCGATCGATCGCAGGAAAAAGATCGTAACTTTCCTCATTTGACAGCGGGAAAAACATCTCGAAATTCAACAATTTGTCGTGAGGAAATATTGGAAAACTTGTCAGTTTGTCGCAGGAAAATCTCGAAATTTGTTAACTGTTCGCGGGTAAAAATCGCAAAAATTTTCAGTCAGAAACCGGCGGAAAATCATGGATTGTGTTAATCTGTCTTAGGATGAAACCATGAAATTCCGTGAAACTATAGTGAAACTTAGTCGCGGAAAAAAATATATCGAATTTCCCGGGAGCAGAATCGGCGCAACGCTGCGACGTACGCAGCCTATTTTTCAACTGTTAAAAATGTAGCAAAAATTATAAAATTTCGGTCCGAAATCCAAAAATTCGGATTCAAAATGTATCGCGAATTTCGACAAACAGTCTTCGAAAAGAAATCTATTTCGTCATAGATCGCGAAAAACATGCGAATTTCGTCCAAAGATCGCGAAAAAACGGCAAATTTCCTCAAAAAAAATCACAAAAAACGGCAAATTTCTTCAAAAGATCGTGAAAAAAACGGCAAGTTTCTTCAAAACATCGCAAAAAACGGCAAATTTCTTCAAAAGATCACGAAAAAACGGCAGTTTTCGTCAAAAAATCACGAAAAAACGGTAAATTTTCTCAATAAATTGCGAAAAACGGCAAATTTCGTTAAAAAAACCCCGAAAAAAATGGCAAATTTCTTCAAAAAATCTGAAAAAAGGAAAATTTCTTCAAAAGATCACGAAAAAATGGCAATTTTCTTCAAAAGAACGCGAAAAAATGGCAGTCGCAGTTTCGTAAAATGATCACGAAACAACAGCGAATTTCTTCAATAAATCGCGAAAAAACGGCAAATTTCATCAAAAAATCACGGAAAAACGTAACATTTCTTCAAAAGTTAGCAAAAAAAGGCAAACATCTTCAAAAAATCGCGAAAAAACGGCAGTTTTCGTTAAAAAAATCCCGAAAAAACTGCAAATTTCTTCAAGAGATCGCGAAAAAATGGCAATTTTTTTCAAAAGATCGCAAGAAATCGGTAGTTTTCGTTAATAGATCGCGAAAAAATGCAAATTTCGTCAAAAGATCGTGAAAAAAACGCAAATTTTGTCAAAGAGGAGTCCCCCCCCCCCTTCTTTAGGACAATGTATGAGGCGTTAAAAATTCTGAGAACAAAGGCAACTTTTTTTTTAAGTATACTTTTCTTTTATGTCTATCACAAATACTTGAAGGTTTGAGTGCAAATAATGTAATGCGAGGTATTGGTCTGCAGACTGTTTTTTAATTTTTTACATGTGTTGCAGACTGCAGAAAAAAGTTCTGCTGCAGGGCCAAATTTGTCTCTCATTTGCAAGGGAAAAAATTCTAAATTTCGTCACTCTATCGTGGAAAAATGGTTACGAAATTAGTATATCGTTTGCAGGCAAGAATTGCAAAACTTTTCTGTCGGACACTGAAAAGAAAGTGAATTTGGTCAATCTGTGGCAAGATAAAAATGGGAAATTCAATAATCATTCGAGGGGTAAAAATCATAAACTTCGTCATTCGGCCGCGGGAAGAATATCACCATTTTATCATTTTCGCGAGAAAAATAACGCGTATAATCCGTCAATCAGTGACAGAATCATTGCAAAATTTGTCAGTCAATCTTGTGAAAAACAATTGAGAAATTCGTCAGAGGATTGCAGGAAGGAATCCCAAAATTCTTATTTCGGTCGTTATATATAGAGGCATAGCAATTTTCCGCGTTTTGCTTATTTTGAAAAACCGCGGATTTCCGCTTTTTTATTTATTTTCAATATCAGCGGATTTCCACAATTTTTCTTATTTTTTCGGCCGCGCCGCCATTTTTTACCACGACGAAATTGGTCAAAAATGACGATCAAACGGGTAAGTGAACTTTCGTTTACGGCATCTTCTTGGTTGCCTTCAATGACAGGGATGCCGCGGACGCGCTATATTGCGTAAAATACGCATAAAATGGGCGATGGGACGCAGAAAAATAGCTCTTACGCATCCTGTAGGACGCGTAATTTCGTCAAAAAATTGCGAAAAACGCCAATTTTCATTATAAAATCGCGAAATAACGATTATTTTTCCGGTAAATATCGTCAAGAGATTCGCGAAAAAAGTGGCTAAATTCATCACAAAATCTCGAAAAAACAGCAGATTTCCTCAAAAGATCGCGCAAAAAACGACAAATTTCGTCAAAAATTATGATAGCAAATTTTATCAAAGAATACACAAAAAGCGGCGATTTTAGTCAAAAAATCATGATAAAACGTCAAATTTCGTCAAAAAGTTCGCGAAAGACCGGCAAATTTTGTCAAAAAATTAGCGAAAAACAGGCAAATTTCCTTAAGAAAATATTGAAAAAATGCAGATTTCGTCAAAAAAATCCCGAAAAAACGGCAGGTTTCGTCAAAAGATCGTGAAAAAATACAAACTTCGTCATAGGAACATAGGAAAAAAGAAGTTAATGCCGGGAGTGAATTTTCCTATTCCAAAAACTAACTTTCTTGCTTCAAAATTGCTTTTTTGCTGCTCCAAAAAACTCATTTTCCTGCTTCAGAATCCGTTTTTGACTGCTCCAAGTGTTTCTAAATAAATGTAACTCTTGCAAGCACCCATTCATTAAATTAAAAATACCCTTTTACTCAACAAGATTTTTTTTTTTTCCCCAAGATAAATTAGTTTTACTCCTTAAATGCTAACAATTGTGAATCTTGTTATCTTCTACACAAAAATAAGCATTATTTTATAACTAAATTTGCATCTTGCAAATTTATTTTTAAAAAAGTAAAAAAAAAATTCTCTTAATTTAAAAAAAAATAATAATATTGGTTTTAATTATTTATTTATTATTATTAAAGTAATTGCATTTCATTTTTCTTTTGCAAGTATGCAAATTCAATTTTTGTGTCGAAAAATATGACTTATTAGTAGTGAGGACCAACTTTTGTAAAAAAGGGACCCAAAATTTTAGAAGTCCTGGGTCCCGGGGACTCAGGATTTTTCAACTTTAAAAGCGGTTATTCTAATAAAATTGACTCTACTGCTCAATTTCTTAGTTTTCACCTATAATATTAAACAGCGTAAATTCGTTATTTGCCAAAAATGCAATAACCGAGACTGTAGATTTATCTAAGGAAATAGAATTTGGAGTTTAAGTTGTTTGGAGAGCTAAATTTGGAGTTTTATGACTGTGTCATAAGTTATTTTAAAGGTAGATTTTTAAATGAATTAGCTTATAAAAATTTTAAAGAATAATTGTGCATTTTTGAAAATTTTTCATATTGATATATTTTATATATCAAAATTATTGAATAAAATTTCATTACCCATTCTTATATTTGTGTTCTTATTTTATTTTAATGTATTTTTGTATTATATGTGTGTGGGTGCTTCAATTCAAATAATGACAATCTATATTTAATGTACCATTTTCACTTTGTTTAACTTTTTTAACACGCATCGGTTTAAATTATTTTGTTCTATTTTTACTTTGCACGTTATATCAACTTTTTTTCTCAATTTTTACCTCACGCATTATTTCAACATTTTTGCTCAATTTTTACCTCACACGTAATTTCCTCTTTTTTTTTTTTTTCTCACTCTCATCCCTGTATATACAGGGATCACTTTTTCGACAAGTGGCAGAATTTCACGTTTTTTTATTCTTAAGTATCTGTGATTTTCATAAAATGATCACTGGCAAAACTGCGATTCTAATTAATTGATCACCGGAAAAAAGACGATTTTCATTAAACAATCATGAAATCAAGCCGCGATTTTCACCAGACGATCCCGAAATAAAATCGTTATTTCCAAACAATCCCGAAATAAACTCGTGATTTATGCCATACGATTGCGGGGGAAAAAAAAAAATCCCCTGAGATTTAAATCAAACCATCCCGAAATAAGACCAAGCTTTCGTCAAATGATCGTAAAATCGAAATTCATGGCCATTGTACGGCCAACTTGTATGGTTTGGCCGTACAATGTACAGATTTTGTTCGAAGTGTACGGATATACTAATGAACAATACGATTGCATGATTTTGCGCACGGAAAAAAAAAAAAATCGCAGAGAAATGCAAATTTCGTGAAATGATCGGCGAAAAAATTTGCGATTTCTTTACGCGATCGATAGTCAAAATTTGCGATTTCTTCTGCGATCGTTTACCGAAATACAATAATTTCGGTACTTTAATTTCGTCAAATGGTCGTGAAAGGAAATGTAGTATGCCAATTAAATGTGTCCTAAAATATCCAAAAAGTTTGTTGAAATATTACTTGGCACCAGTACATTCCCTGATTTCCCTTTTTTCACCAACATTATTTGATAAATTTCGCCATTCTTTTCCTGAGATAATTTGACAAACTTTACTGTTTTATACTGCAATTGATTTTCGCACATTTTAATGTAACCCATTGACAGGCATCCTTGATTTTTTTATGGCTTTTTTCTACGAAATTCGTTATTTTTCTGGCGATTAGTTGATAAATTTCACTATTTATTTCAGTGACCTTCGACAAAATTAGCAATTATTTGTATGATCGCTCTTCGAATTTCGCAATCATTTAATGAATTTTGTGATTCATCCCTCTCTTCGAGACCCATTTGATGAATTTTACAATGTTTAACACAAGATCCATTTGACTAATATCGTGATTTTTTTTCCAAGGCCATCTGATAATTTGTGATTTTTTTTACCATAAGAACATTTGACTAATTTCCAGAATTTTTTTCCCGAGATTATGTGACAAATTTAGTGATTTGTTTTTTGAGACAATTTGAAGAATTTCACTAATTTCCTGGAATTTCACGATTTTGTCCCCATGATCATTTGGTAAATTTTTAATTTTCTTCCATGATGAATTGTCGCAATTTGAGATTTTTCTGCAACCAATCAACAATATTTGCAATTATTTCAAAACTGACTGAAATGCATTGAAAATGTATTCCGCAGATGGTGTTAAATCTTATAGTGCTTGTCTGTATACCAAAAACATTTAAGTAAAGAGAAAAAATGTTTTTTATTTGGTCTCCTTTTAGTCTCTTTTTTTAAATTTTGGTCTCTTTTAGTCTCTTTTAATTGCGATTTGGTCTCTTTTCTCTCTTTTTTAAGAGTGACTCAGCGGTCCTAGGCCTGTGTTTTGTACGTGTTAGGGTTTTTGTCCATATGACAAAACTCTATTCGTTTCATTTCTCTGTCTGTCACTGTAAAGCATGGTGACGTCACTGTAACGTCGTTGTGAAGTCACATTGTGATTTTGTGACCATCGATTGTCGATGTGAAGTCACAGTGACTAAAATGTGAAGTCGTTATGGCCGTTTTAGAATTCTTTTGTGACGTTTCACAAAGTGGTCACAATGTGACAAATTTGTGAAAAATGTGTCATTTCTGACTAATTTGACATTAACATTGTGACGAAACTGTGACAAAAGCGACGATATTTAAATTATCAGAAACATGTTTTTTTAAGTAAATAGCATGTTTTGAAAGATATTTATAAATTTCTAAAGATTTTTAAGAAAGTCACATCTCAGTCACAATGTGACGTCACTGAGTGGTGGCATTTTGGTCACAGATGTGATGTGACCAAAGTGACTCACAGTGACGTCACTGTGACCATGCATGCTTATTAGGGTCTATCCATCTGTCACAGAGCCCGTTCTCAGAAACTAGATATGTTGAAGACTTAAAATTGTGTATACTTATAGCTGAACACCTCACATCAAACAACAAATCATAAAACTTTGAAAAGTTGTAGTTAACAGACATTATTAATTAAAAAAAATTAATTACAAGATTGGAAAGACTTTCATAATTCAACAAAAGCATGGATTTTTTATCAAATTACAAAGATGAGCTCTTCACCAATTAAAAACAGATGTCATTTTAGCAGCAGGTAAAGATTGGGATTTTTTCATGTGCAATTACTTTTTTTTTCCCTACACATCTCAGAAATTCAAAATTAGTGCTATAAAATGGAGAAAAAATCAGCTGTCAAAATTTTTTTAAATTATATTGATTGTATCATAAAACCTTATTAGTTGCATCATTTTTATGCCATGTGGCGTAAAATTTCATTCTATTTCAAATTATATCTTTATTTTTTTTTTAATGTTGACTAGGTGAAGATAATTAATTTTTTGATAATTAATTCCAGAATTGTATTTTTTCTCTGGCAGGCCACCTGACACTGATTTTTTTTTTTTTTTTTTTTTTTTTCACTAGTGTTTGATAATCCCAGTACAAATTTTTAGGTAGATTTCATATGAAATGCTACCTATTCCAATCATTCCCATGTTGGAATTTCTGAAAATTTTTTGCAAATCTACACCGATCACAACCCCCAGATCCCAAAAGTACCATTAGTAAAAAAGTTTACCACTTTTTTATGGACACAACAACTTCTTTAATTCTGCTCAGATCTCTTCCAGACTGATACATAAAATCAAGAGGCATGAAATCTTGGTCGAGTTTGTTAATGGGTAAAATTGGACCAATGGGATTGAAATAGGGAGGATTTTTGTGAGAACCAAAAAAACCCCCATAACTTCTTTATTAAAATAGATATTGAATCTGTTTAAAGTTTATATTACATCTAAAAAATAGGCCAAAAGTTTCTGCATAAGAGATTTTTGATAAAATAAAAAATGGGCTCAAGGGGCACAAAAAATAGGGTTTTCGAGAGTTAAAAATTCATAACTTCTGTGAATTCTCAAGATATCAAATCCAACTAATTTTTTTATGAATGCTCTTAATATTATATAAAACTTTTGTAAGTTTTGATAGGAACAGCTATTATTGCAGAAAAAAATTAAAAACCAAAACAAAATGGGGGGGGGGGGGGGAGAAGAAAAAAATCCATAACTTTGTCAATTCTTAAGATATCAGATCCCATTAAATTTGTCATACATCTTTTCAATAATAAATTAAACAATAATAGGAGTGGTAGAAAAAAATATCAATTCAAAACTGCTTATATTCTCACTTATTTTGCTGTCAAACTCATCCAATTGGCAGGTTATCTTATTTAGGAACTATATAATGTGTTGTATTTTTCAGTTTTGTGATAAAAGTAGAATATATTTTTTAAAATGCTGTCAAAATGGCATTGTGAACAGAGTTTGCTGAAGCAAACGTAATTGAAAAATTGGAGAAGTATTCAAATAACAAATTGCTTTACCTTCTGAGTCATTTTTAAATCCATTTTTGCTCTCAAAGGCTTTCAATTCACAGATTCCCTTATTTAGGAACTGTAATATGTGCCTTATTGTCCAGGTTTTTGATAAAGGCATAATATATTTTTAAAAAAAACTGTGAAAGTGGGCAATTCAAACAAAATTTCCCAATTCGATTGAGATTGAAGAATCTAGGATGTATTCTAATAAAAAATTGTCTTTTTTATGACTCATTTATAAATTCAATTTTACTCTCAAACGCATTCAACCGACAGTTTCTCTTATTTACGAACTATATAATGTGCCTTATTGATCAATTTTTCAATAAAATCAAAATATATTTCAAAAAATGCTGTCAAAGTGGACATTTGTGCTGAAGATCAGTTAAGATGATTATGATAAAAGCAGCTCTTACAGAAAAATGAAATTAAAAGTTCTTCAAAAGTGGCCAACTAAAGTTGTTAAACAAGGTTTATCTCTTATCATATTTTATTTTTTATTGTCACAATGAGCACGTAACTTTGAAATCTACCTTTGCTTATAGACCAAGCGATTTAGGAATTTTTTTTAACTATTTATTTTACAAATTTGTTTTTTTTTTCACATCTGGATACATTGATTCATAAAATCTAAATTTTAAAAAAAACTTTCTGATTTATGAAAAAAATTGATTTTTAACACTTTTTTTGCACAGGCAATTGATAAGAATTTGTTGAAATTAGGAAAACTAAAGATCCGAACATTTTTTCATAGTTTATTACACATAATAAGAATTTCACAAATTTAAGGTATGAGGAGGAAGGGGGGTGGTTGATTTTCACTTTTTTTTCTTTGGATCAGCTGTTTATTGGGTTTTGAATGCATATTAATTTTCTGTTAACAATTTTGATTTGTTAATTTAAGGATTAAGTGTTTTGAACGAGATATTAAATGAAACCTCTGCAATCTGCAATCAATACTTCCCACTTGTTATCTCATGATACACATGAACCAATTATTGAACTTTCACAGCACATTATAATCAATATCTATAATCAATTTCCACGTTTAAATTACAGTATCTTTAAAATGTATGAACAGAATATACTTTTAACGAGTAATTTTTAAATCCAGACAAAATGCTACCTCCCTCAACAAAGTTCTGCTTTACGAAGTTTTATTGTTACAAGATGTGAGAGCATTAATCATTTATTTCCTTGTTTTTTAACCAGTTTGGCCGAAAAGCAACACTTATTTTTTAAACCATAACTTTTTTTAAAACTTTTTTAACAACATTATGCACAGGGGTGGGGAAATACATCATTTTGCTCGCCAGTGGCGAGTGGATTTTCTCATAAGGCGAGTGCATTTTTAGTTTTTGAAAAACTGTAGGCAATAGGCACATTATCAGAGACACTTTTTCAATCTAGATATTTTAACTTTCCAAATTATTACAGTGTAAATATGGTACTAAGTTCTATCTTATATTAAGCTTACCTCTGTTGCATATATTTCTTAATTTTATAGAAAAAAAGAATTACGAAAGTGTACTGTAACAATAGTAATTTCGTTTGCGATTTTATCTTAACTATTTTCAACTGTGTGCGTGTTGCATCTTGCAGGCTAGTGAAGTAAATCCTTGGCTGGTAAGATTTTTGAAAAATTCCCCACCTCTGCACATGAACCAATTATTGAACTTTCACAGCACACTATAATCAATATCTATAATCAATTTCCACGTTTAAATTACAGTATCTTTAAAATGCATGAACAGAATATACTTTTAACGAGTAATTTTTTAATCCAGACAAAATGCTAACTCCCTCAACAAAGTTCTGCTTTACGAAGTTTTATTGTTACAAGATGAGAGCATTAATCATTTATTTCCTTGTTTTTTAACCAGTTTGGCTGAAAAGCAACACTTATTTTTTTAACTACTAGCAAAAGCCGTGCTTTGTTTGGATTCGCGAAGCATTATTTCATAAGATAAATATTTGAAAGGAGCATTACTTTTTTATATTATTTTTGCATCTTTATTAAGCAAAAACGTTATCTCATGTTTTGGCGCATTTAAATTTTAGAAATGTAAATTCAGCCAATTAACTAAGAATTTCCTCGGAATTTTTTATTTATGATATAAGGCTGGTATAAATAAAAATATTTTCGAAGCAGAATTTTACAAAATATATTTTTTTAATTTTTAACTAAAAATTTTAAAGATGTTTTTACATTTTCCAATGGCCAGTAATGGCGTTCATGCTGGCCAAAAAGTGTTCTTTTTCTCTACATTTTTAAATTACTAATACATTCCAGAAATAATTTATAAACGTAGTTAATATATTTAATTTGGTTGAATTAAATTATTCTTCAATCAATTAAAATATTCTTAAATTATTCTTAAATCTTTCATTTCGAATACCAGACTTAAGAAACTTACCAAATTTAACAAAATATTCACTTTAAATACCAAATATAAGAATTAATTTTACTTGTTTACGATTCTTTTTGTTGCCACTTTACCAAAGTAAATACCTAAATAAATAAATCATAATGTAATTCTTTTAAAATCCATAAGTATAAACTGCGTAAATAATTTTGGCAGAATAATGAAAATATATTCTATTTAATACATTAATCATGATTCTATCTGTAATTACTAACCCCATAGTTTATTTTCCTTCTTAAAATAAAAAGATACGGGTTCAATTTTTTATTTACAAACGATTTTGGGGGAATAATGAAAATATATTTTAATCGTGATTCTATCTATAATTACTAACCCCATGGTTTATTTTCATTCTGAAAATAAAAAGATAAGCGTTCAATTTTTTTATTTGCAAAAATGCGTCCATAATAGAAAAACATGTAGAATAAATTAATTATTAAAATAATATTTTTCAAATGTTATTCTGTAAAAAAAATAACATTCTGCAAATCTACATATCATAATTTATTCTTATGTTTAATTTCAAGTCAAAATACTGAATAGATTTTTTATAAAGCGTACGACAATATGTAACTTGAGTGGACTAGTAGAGGATGAGCGAAGCGAATCCTCTACTAGTCTTTTTTACTAAACTTTTTTAAAAACTTTTTTAACAACATTATGCACAGGGGTGGGGAAATACATCATTTTGCTCACCAGTGGCGAGTGGATTTTCTCATAAGGCGAGTGCATTTTTAGTTTTTGAAAAACTGTAGGCAATAGGCACATTATCAGAAACACTTTTTTAATCTAGATATTTTAACTTTCCGAATTATTACAGTGTAAATATGGTACTAAGTTCTATCTAATATTAATCTTACCTCTGTTATAGTATATATTTCTTAATACTATACAAAAAAGAATTATGAAAATGCATTGTAGTAATAGTAATTTTGTCTGTATCGCGTGCGATTTCGTCATAACTATTTTCAACTGTGTGTGTTGCATCTCGCGGGCTGGGGAAATAAATCCTTGGCTGGTAAGAATTTAGAAAAATTCGCCACCCCTGATTATGCATATTAATTAGAGACAAAAATATGTGAAAAATTGTAACACAATAAGCAAATTTTTCTGTGACAATATGGCACACATCCCCGGAGTACCACATGCACAGTGAACGAACATATCACTTAAGTGGTTAAAAATGTACAAGAAAAAAAAAATGTGTGATAAATTGACAGAAGAATTTGAAGAGAAATTCCATAACTTTCAATGTGAGTGTGTGAGTTCTTCAATGCTCACAATGCTTCAATGCTCCTTCAATGTGAGTTAGTTAGCAATGTGAGAAATCATATACAGTAGACTCCTTCAAATCCGCACTCCTAAAATCTGCAACTCTCTAAAATCTGCACATAATTTATGGATGTAAACAATGAAACACTCAGTTCATATGTAGGTGCAAAATTTGACTTTTTCAGTTTTATATCAATTCCATACATTGTTTAATTTGTAATTTTGTTAATGTTATTGAATTCATGTTTTTTCATGAAGAAAGAAAAATTTATTTCTGAAAAAAATCAAGATATTGCAGATATAATTGGTAATCACAATCTTGCCAAATACAGTACATAACCATTTATCCGGAATGGTTGGGGTCAGATGCATTCCGAATAACTGGTTTTTCCGGTTAACTGGTTGGGCATTAAATCAGCATCCATTTGATAAGTTTTATGGAATATATGTGGTTGTGGTATTACTTCTAATCTTAAATTAATTATTAGATTACTTGAATTAAGAATAAGATTAAAGTAAGATTAAAAAATAAAATTTGATAGAATGTAATTTATGGGAATGCTTTAGAAACAAAAATTCTTGTTTCCTCTGCATGAAAATAGAAAACATCTAAAGTATAACTAAATACTTTTCCATCTCAAATACTAGATGCAATCATCAAATTATACAATTGTTTCAAGCAATATTTATGTAAAATTAGATGTGTATGACACTTTTTTCTGCAAAGATTCCATCATCATAGATTAGAAATATCATTCCGGATAACTGGTTTTCCAGTTAACTGGTTTCCGGATAAATGGTTCCATACTGTATATTTATATATTAATCAAGCTTTTTTTAGTTATTAAGTCTGGTTAAACCTGAAATAAAGCTTTGTTATATTATTATCCTGATGTGAATTAGTAATGTACCTTTATGAGGCAAGCTCTATTGAATAATTTAGGAAAAACACATTTAATCTTTATAATGAATATTTAATTGTACATAGATTATTAACTTGACCCTTGATTTTAGTATTTTAATCATTTTAAAAATTATTATTTTTTTTTTATTATTTTAGTTTATTACTTATTTTAATATTTTAGTAATATTGTAAGCATTCATTATACTTTTGATTTCATTATTAATTACATTCAAATTACTTTTTAAAAAATATAAACAAAACCATGACCAGAAATCTGCAAAATTCTAAAATCCACAAAACCTCTGGTCCCAAGCTGTGCGGATTTGAAGGAGTCTACTGTATTAAATTTCTATTTATTAATCTTATGTTAAAAAAAAATGGAAGAAGTGTCAATGAACGACATGATTATAAGATGTATTTTGTTTCTCCAGGGGTAGGGAAATACATCATTTTGCTTGTCAGTGGCGGGTAGTTTTTCTGGCAATGCAAGTGAATTTTTAGTTTTTGAAAAACTGTAGACAATAGAAGTATATCAGAAATAACTTTTTAACCTACATATTTTAACTTTCCAAATTATAATGTAAACATGGTACTAAGATTTATCTTATAATAAGATTACCTCTGTTGTATATATTTCTTAATACAGTAGACTCCCTCAAATCCACACTCCTAAAATCCGCACATATTTTACGGATGTAAACAATGAAACATTCAATTCAGATGTAGGTGCAAAATTTGACTTTCTTTTGTTTTTTATAAATTCCATATATTTTTTAATTTGTAATTTTTGTTAAGGTTATTGAATTCATGTTTTTTCAAGAAGAAAGAATAATTTATTTCTGAAAAAATAAAGATATTGCTGATATCATTGGTAATCACAATCTTACCAAATATATTTATGTATTAATCAAGCTTTTTTAGTTATTAAGTCTGGCTAAACCTGAAATAAAGCTTCATTATTTTATTATCTTGATGTGAATTAGTAATGTACCTTTATGAGGCATGTTTCAGTGGATAATTTAGGAAAAACACATTTCATCTTTATAATGAATATTTAATTGTACATTATTGATTATTAATTTAGCCTTTGCTTTTAGTATTTTTATCATTTTAAAAACTATCTAAATTTTTATTATTTTAGTTTATTACTTTTGTAATATTTTAGTATATTGTATGCATTCATTATACTTTTGATTTCATTATTAATTACATTAATATTAATTTTTTTTAAATGTAAACAAAACAATGACCAGAAATCCACAAAATTCTAAAATCTGCAAAACTTCTGGTCCGAAGCTGTGCGGATTTGAGAGAGTCTACTGTATTATAAAAAAAAAAAAAAAAAAAAAAAAAAAAAAAAATTATGAGAATGCATTATAGTAATATTAATTTCTTATGAAATCGTGTGTGATTTCGTCATAACTGTTTACAACAGTGTGTTGCAACTTACGGGCTGGTGAAATAAATCTTTAGCTGGAAAGATTTTTGAAAAATTCCCCACCCCAGCCTTTTTAGTTGATAAACCAAAAGTTTTATCAATTTTTCCTCATTAATGATTTGATTAGATTTCTTTTCCTACCAACTGAAGTAGAAAATGCTTTATGTGATATGAATTGATGGTTCTAAATTAAACAAGACCATTGGTGCTGCTGTCTTGATGAAAACTTCAAGTAGAGGAGAGTGAAACTTTTTTATTATTATTGTTTTGTTTAAAAAAATGTCTATAAATACAAATTTTGCCTTTTATGATGCAATGTTTACAAAAATAATAGAAGTAATATTATTTCTCGAACTTTAATAACTCAAAAAATTAAATATTTTTTAAACCTTGATCCATTCAACCTCATTCTGGGATTAAATGAGACACACTCAGTGACACTCCGTGTCACTAAAAAGTTGCAGGCTTAAAACAATTTTTTTTTTTTTTTTTTTTGGAAATTCACTTTCAAAACTTATTGACTGCTTCCCATTGATCTAGAATCTTGAAATTTGGCGTGAAGGAAAATCTTATTGGCTTAAAGAGATAGATATTAAGGTGGAACTGATCTCCGAAATGAGAAATAAAACTAAACAAGGACAAAAAAGAAAGTTAATAGCAGTATAAAACAATAAGAGAACAAAGAAAAAAAAAAAAGATCTTGGAAAGCATTTTATTTTACAGTACCATAGACTCCCTCAAATCTTCACAGCTTTTAACTTGATTTTTTTATTTTGCGGATTTCTGATCATTGCTTTATTTGCGTTGTTTAAACAGTTATTTGAATGTATTAATACAATCAAAATCATGATGAATGCTTGCAGTGTAGCGAAATAGTAAAATAATTAGGTACTGTAATAAATTAAAATATAAAAAATTAGTATGTTTTAAAAATGATTAAATTATTAAAAGTAAAGGGAAAATATATACAAAGTTTGTATACCTCCTGTAATTCCCCCCCCCCTTTTTTTTTTTTTTCTTCAAGGGCCTTTAAAACTCTTGGAAAATATAAAACTGTGATATTTTATTTTATTTTATTTTATTTATTTATTTATTTTACTGTCTATAAATTTTAGAATATTAAACATATTAAAATCACATAAAATATAATTATTTTGACATGAAGCAGTGTTAACTGCATTGTGTACAGAAATTGATTTTTCACACATGCACAACCAATAGCTAAATTAGTAATGCATATTTATCTTCAATTGATCTAATAATTTCCCTGTAACTTATTCCATTTTCACCAATGAGCAATTAATTTAAAAAGCAATAATTCTAAATTTTTATTATGAAGTGTCATACATTCAGGTTTTTACTTTTTTCTATTTTCAACAAAAACTAGTCGTTGGGGGCCACCGTAATACTTACCCATCATGGATATGTATATGAAAATAAAACATGTGAAAGCTGTTTATACAATGCATTGCAATTCATAAAAAAAATTTAAATATTGTTAATATACATAGTAATGCTCTATTAAAGAACTGCTGATTACCGATTTCGACGAATTATATAAAACGCCAAACTACTCAAATAGTACGGAACTGCGTAAAAGAAACATCCTTATAACTCAAAAAATAATAACTCTATTAACTAACAATTAACTGCGTCGGATTAAGCGTCTCATTTCCAATTAAAATATACCTCTGAATTGAAATTTGAATGAAATACAGGGTCATGAAAAATCGAAGAATGTGGAAAACAGGATTACAAATATCTCGGCAACTAATAATCCGACCGACTTCGTTTTATATGCAAAATGAGTGTTATTTTATTGCCTTTTACGTCCATTCCTTAGAACAAAAAAAATCGAAAATTTTTATATACCTTTCATCAGAACGAAGTTTTCGAGAGTAATAGTAAAAAAATAGTTCCGGATAATCGAGGTTGCTGATATTAAATAGGGTTCGTCCCATTCTTACATACTAACTACATACAAAATTTCAAGTCTCTTTCTCAATTCGTTCGGGAGATAGAGCGTTTACAGACAGACAGACGGACGGCAAAATTTTTTTTCTAAAAATATGTTTTTCTGAATCTCCACTATCTAAAACGTGTAAATCCGTCAAAAATTTTTTTTCGATTTTCAAAACGATTGCAAGACTTACCCTATACTACGTATGATGGGTAAGTAAAAAAGTTGTAATCATTTTTTTTTTTTTTTTTTTTTTTTTAACTTTTGGATTTTTATGGATTTACACTCTTTAGCTGTTAGAGATCCCAATAAACATGATTATACAAAATGTCCATCTGACCGTGTGTCACCATTATACCATCAAAAAATATATGAAGTTATCTATAGCATTAAGCTAAATTTTTTGTGTAATGTATTTGGTTATAGCAAGCATATCCTCCTTCAATTTAGAAACCTTCTGCTGAAGGAGGCACTGTATAGCAATTTTTGTGGCATTTTCATTATTGTATCATCGAAAAGTGTAAAAAGTTATGCATAAAATTGAACCCTCTCCCCCCTTTTTTTGTGTGTGTGTATTTGGCTATAACCAATAGGTCTTCCCTGAATTGAAAAAAATTCTTCCAAAAAGGGCTAGTGTAATAGCACTGTCTGTGCCCTTTTCATTATTATACCATTGAACAGCGCTTGAAGTTACACATAGAGTTGAACCAAATTTTTTTGTGTGTGTTTTTGGATATGACCCGAAAATCCATCCTAAATTTGAAAAAATTCTGCCTGAGGTGTTTTGTGATTGTGTTTTTTAATAATTTTTTCAATTCTTAATACAGTAGACTCCCTGAAATCCGCACAGCTTGAATTTTAGAATTTTGTGGATTTCTGGTCATTGCTTTGTTTACATTTTTTAAACAGTAATTTGAGTGCAATTATTATTAGTGCAATCGGAACTATAATGAATGCTTACAATATAATAAAATGTTAAAATAAGTAATAAGCTAAATTAATAAAAATTTAGATAGTTTTTAAAATGATTAAAGTATTAATAGCAAAGGTCAAGTTAATAATCAATAGTGTATGGTTAAATATTCATTATAAAGATTAAATGTATTTTTTCAAAATTTTTCAACTAAACTTGCCTCATAAAAGTACATTACTAATTCACATCAAAATCATAAAATAAGGATTTTTTGTTTTCAAGTTTAGCCAGGCTTAATAACCAAAAACTCTTGATTAATGCATAAATATATTTGGTAGGAAGATTATGATTACCAGTGATATCAGCAATATTTTGAATTTTTTCCTTCGTGAAAAAAACATGAATAGAGTATTATTAAGAAAATTACAAATTAAAAAATATATGGTTTTGATACAAAACTAAAAAAATCAAATTTTGTCCCAGTATCCAAACAGAAATTCTCATTGTTTACATCCATAAAATATGTGCGGATTTCTGTTTGCGGATTTAAGGGAGTCTGCTGTAGTTTTCTTGCTTATTGGCAGCCTTTGCAGGGATGGAAACTCGCCTCCTGCTAAGCCCGCTATTCGCAAACAACTTATGTTCAACATAATAATGAAAACTCTTGATTTTAATAAATATCATGATAGAGATGAACTCGTTTTGTCTACTATTTACTGATTGAAGCAGAAATTTAAGATTAAAATCAAAATTGATTTAGTGTTGAATTATTAATATCTGTGCTTTTTAAATGTTAAGAGAAGATATGAGATAGATTTGTTGGCATCTGATTTTTAGGTGCGTTCGTAATTATGTAAATACGTAGCACCTATAGTTGTCGTTCAGTCCGCCCATCTGTCTGTCTGTCCGCATATAACAACGCAAAAACTACCCAACCGAAACTTTTGAAATTTAAAATATATAATTATTACATAATTTTGTCAAGCCATTTCAAATTTTATGAGAATTGGATGGATAGATCAATTACAGGGACGATCAAAAGTATCCCATTACATTACGGTCAATGGGGAAAAATGTTTCAAATGCATTTTAATCGTTTGAAATTTAAATTACATACTTATTACATGATTTTGCCAAGTTATTTCAAATTTTTTGAAAATAGGATGCATAGATCAAATACAGAGACAATCAAAACTACTCCGTTACATTACAGTCAATGGGGAAAAAAGTTTCAAATGCATTTTAATAATATTATTCATTCGAACATAATAATATTGATATGCATCATAAAGTACATATCATAATATAGATTTTGCATAATCTGTTGTGCAAAGAACATTTGTTATTGATTTACAAGGCCACACAAAATATTCCATTACACAATGAGTATAGATAGAACATTGTTTGGTGTGCATTTTAATTGTAATCAACTATTTACAATTTTATGAGATTGATATATGAGAGTGATATTTTTAAAACTTCATTATCGTACAAACGCACCTCATTTGCTACGCTTCATGTGCAATTTCCAACTTGTTACTTTCCGATAGTGAAAACCACATTTTAATAATTATATGACATAATGAGTAATCACACTTTTAAGTTTTCCCAGTGGACTTTGCAATCAGGGAGTTTCAGTAAAGCAACTCCTTAATTTGTGACTATTGTATTTTAAAATATGTTTGATATTTTATATGTTTGATTTCCTGTTTTTCCTTTTCAGGACAAGATGAATCATGTCAAAACACACATCTATCAAATGGACTTTGCTCCTACATTTTTAGTAAGCTGTTAAAACTGACCTCATGATGTACAGGCGTATGAAATTTATAACAGACTGTATTTTAACTGTAATATTATTGTAATTAATATTTTCATGTTTTGTAGAAATGTGTCATTAAATTTATTTTTCTACTATGTAGAAACAATATTTGTGTTTATTATTTGTTATTTATCTATTTGCAAATATAAGTTACTTACATATGTTAAAAGACGAAAGCAGGGAGAAAAATAAATCCAAAAGGTGTGACATCTTATATCATTTCTGCCAACTTTCCTATTTTTTCCTAATCAATTATATATACATTGAACAAGAAAATTTATTTCTTGTTAATTTTCTTGTTTGAAAATTTATTTCTTGTTAATTTTCTTGTTTGAAAATTTATTTCTGTGTCATTTGATTTTTTTATTAGACAATAACTCTCGTTGAAAAATATGTGCATTTGACTTGGAACAAAATTGGAAGTTGGTAACTTTGTTATATAGGAAAATCTTATGAATTCTCTTTACCAAAATAAGCAGTAAATTTTTTATACATCTGATAGTTTATAGGTCTACCTTCATTTTAGATTTTCATGTCTTATTTCAAGTGGGTTTTCTTAATTCATATTATTTGTAGGCAAGAAAAAAAAAAACGGAAAAGTAAAGAATTTTTTGCAAAATGCATTCCCATTGCAGAAATGATGCAGCATAGCAGTGCTTGCTGCAGATCAAATTAATAGCGTAAATGGTAAAGTTGGGTTAAAAAAAATAATAATAAAAGCTAAAATTTGCTGTTTGTTCCCAAACTATTGTACTTCTATTACCTTTCTAAATCCGAATTTTGCTTATTCTATGACATATGTTACTATGAAATAGTATGTTGGTAGACTTTTTACCAACATTGTTGAAGTTGTAGATAAACAGTGTTGAATTCAGACACTTTTCTTCAAGAGAGATTTCTGCGGCTTTGGGGTAGGCAGGCATTACAGAGTTCCATAGAAGGAAATTGCACTTTTTGACCATTGAAAACTCAATATCTTTAATCTTCTGGGGTGGGCAAAATCCAGGCAATCCCTTGAAGTCAACACTGCAGATAAATTTAGATTTCTGCAGATTGACATTGAAAATTCTGCTGCAAGGAATTAAAAAAAAAAAAAAAAAAATCATTTGAAAACTAAAATATGAAATAAAAATAAAAAGGAATACAAAATTTTTCATTTACTATGAAAACTAAGTTTGCTTTGTTATTTTATTTATTTATTTTATAGAAATAAATGGATTTTTGGAATCTCTTAACTTTTAAGCAATTCTTTCCTAATATATTTTTTCCTACAGCTACATTAAAACATGAACTATGTTCAACTCTTCTATGCGTTTATTTTTTATTTATTTATTTATTTATTTTTCTATTTGAAATGTTTAAAAATTGTTCAATGAAAATTTGCTGTAATCATTAGTCAATTTCTTTAAGAAAAAATTATCTGAAAAAACAGATTGAAATAAAATGCTGCCTGTCTTTTCTGGCAGTTCTGGATCTCTAAAATGTTTTTATACTTTTAAGACATACTCAATAATCTGTTTATATATATACTTTTTTTTTGTATAGGAACTTAGTACAATCACTTGACTTTGTCCATATTAACCAAGGGCACCTGTCAGGTTAAATAAACATTCTTGCCAAGTTTTACACATTAGGTGTAAAATTTATACATTTGGGTTGTTTTTTACACTTTTACTCTTAGGATACTTTTTTTACACATTTTTGTAAAAAATTTTCCGTAGCTCCTTTCCCTTAAATTAAGAATTAATTTCTAAATGCTTTTGATTATAAATACTTACACTCCAGGCACACCTAATTTTAATACCAAACTTGCAATTAACCCCATGAATATTTTAGTGAAATTTTGTTTTTACAATCAAAGCTTTAAAGCTTTAATTAAGGAGTTTTTGAAATGTTTTTATACTTTTAAGACATACTCAATAATCTGTTTATATATATATATATATATATATATATATATATATATATATATACTTCTTTATGTATAGGAACTTAGTATAATTACTTGACTTTGTCCATATTAACCAAGGGCACCTGTCAGGTTAAATAAACATACTTGCCGAGTTTTACACATTAGGTGTAAAATTTATACATTTGGGTTATTTTTTACTCTTAGGATACTTTATTTACACATTTTTGTAAATTTTTTTCCGTAGCTCCTTTCTCCTTAAATTATGAATTATTTTCTAAATGATTTTGATTATAAATACTTAACTCTTTGTCTTTTTAGAACTGTGTGTCCACTCCAGGCACACCTAATTTTAATACCAAACTTGCAATTGGCACCATGAATATTTTAGTGAAATTTTGTTCTTACAATCAAAGCTTTAATTAAGGAGTTTTTGATTGCTTAAAAAGTCATTTATAAATTCTGGTGTCAGACAATAATTTCTCATTTTACAAACATAATTTGTTCATATCGGAAAGGTTTAAGGGGGGAGGGTATATTTAAGAATAGTTAAAAAATGAGCTTGTTTCATTGTTAAAATATTATGAAATTTTTAATTTTCATTGTGTGCAAAATTTACTCATAACTTCATTTTTAGTAAATTTTGCCTATATTTTTCATTAAATTGTGAGAATTGAAGAGCTGTTAAAAATTAGTGTTGCGACGAATAATAGTTTGGCCAAATAACTGAATAAATGAAATATTCAGAATTACTTTTGGTAATGCTGTTTTAAGTAAAGCAAACAAAGTTACTATTGCCTCTCTATATTCTATATCCCATTGCAGCAAAAATGTTTCTCATTAAATGAGAAAAATATATATATATGTATATAAATGAACTATATAATTAATTTATAATAAACCTACAAAATTAGTTATAGTAAAGAAAAAAAAATCTATCTTATATTTATTCATCTAACTCTCAAACAAATATTATTTTAATCTTTATTTCACTGTTAAAGATTAAATAAATGTATAATAAAGACACTCTAAATTTTTGTAAAACTTTCCATTTCATCAGTGTGTGATTTTATTGCAATATTTTCAAAAGTGCAGCATTTCTATATGTGAAAAATTTCAAAGTTGGTGGAATGAAAATGATACACCTCTTCAAAATGCATTGGAACTTTATGACTTCTAGGATTAATCCAATCAAAATTTGAGGCCAAATTTGGGCTCCTTCACAAAATTCATCTTAATAAAACAGGCCCCCTTCATAAAATTCTTATTAATAAAACAGGCCCTTTCATAAAATTTTATTCCATAAAAACATATTTTTCATTAATTACTTTTACTTTGATAAGTTTTAAAATGTGCAGTTCATAACTAAAACAAAATTTCTAGTAGAACTTAAAAAAGTTATTAATAAATGCTTAGTTCTAATTTGATTAACAGAATTTCATCGTTCGTTTTAAAAGTTATTTTTTACAAAATGCCCCCTTCCTCCCAAAAAATGTAATTTGCATTAGCCTTAACGATCCAGTGAGAAAATGGCAATAAAATATTATACATGGATAATATTAACATAATAATAACATAGATATTTACTATTTGCCCTTTACTTTCTGTATAGAAATGGCATACTTTAGTTGCCACCAAGGTTGGAAAAAATCATGATTTTTTTTTTAAATAAAAAAAATCGGATTTATTTGATTTTTTTAGAATTCTATTTTTAATTATTGTGTTTTTATGTTTTTACAGTATACATGGAGCAGTTTTCCATAATAAATAACTAATAAAGAATAAATAATATTCATAATTTATAAAAATAATATAAGTAATAATTATATAGTTAAGAAAATACTATATTCTAGTTATTGATTGGTACTAAAAAATAAACAACTAGGCTTTAATCTAAAGCCATTCTATTATTTTGTAATTGAATTGTGCACACTAAATAAGAAATAAACTGAAATATGTTGTAAATGAAAAGAAAATGGTAAAATTTAAAAAACAAATTAAATATTCATTTAATGCAAGCTATTTATTAAAGGATAAAAATTACAATTAATTCAATATTTTTTAAGCAAATAGAAATAAATCAGGGATTTAATTGTTTGGACAAAAACACTAATTTAGAAGCTTTGTCCACTCCTAATTTATTACGAAGGCTTGAATGAACTAGTCCAAAAGAAGAAAATTGTCTTTCTATTCCAGCAGATGAAGCCACGGCTGTTGTTATTTGGTAACTGAATTCAATTTAAATTTCTCTGATTCTCTCATTACATAAACAGGGGTCAGAGTTGTCCTATATTTCCTATATTTATAAAATAATCTTCAAAAATGTCCTATATTTCTTTAACTGCCCTATATTTCCTATATTTATTTACTTTTTCATATATTTCGTATTAATATCATTACCTGCTAGCATTTACAGTTGCTTCTGTTTTTTTTTTTCCCTGTATCTCCATGCAACAGCAATAGTTCAATCCTGCACACATTACTCATACTTTCAGTCGTTACACAAAATACAAATGAGAAGGAGGCTGTGGCATAGATTGCTGAATTTTTAAACATGACTTTGTACCCAGGGAGATTAAACATTGATGTCTCTGCTTAATTTCCTAGGCTTCGGTGTCCATTTTTTACTTACCCATCATACGTAGTATAGGGTAAGTCTTGCAATCGTTTTGAAAATCGAAAAAAATTTTTTGACGGATTTACACGTTTCAGATGCTGGAGATTCCGAAAAACATATTTTTAGAAAAAAAATTTTGCCGTCCGTCCGTCTGTGTGTCTGTCTGTAACCGCTCTATCTCCCGAACAAAGTGAGATAGAGACTTGAAATTTTGTATGTACTTAGTATGTAAGAATGGGACGAAGCCTATTTAATATCAGTAACCTCGATTATCCGGAACTATTTTTTTCGGACTCTCGAAAAATTCGTTCTGATGAAAGGTATATAAAAATTTTCGAATTTTTTTATTTTGAGGAATGGTTGTAAAAGGCAATAAAATAACACAAATTTTGCACCAAAAGCGAAGTCAATCGGATCATTAGTTACCGAGATATGTGTAATCTTGTTTTCCGAATTCTTCAATTTTTCATAACCCTGTATTTCATTCAAATTTCAATTCTCAGATATATTTTGATTGGAAATGAGACGCTTAATCCGACGCAGTAAATTGTTAGTTAATATGATTATTATTTTTTGAGTTATAAGGATGTTTCTTTTACGCAATGCGGACTACTCGAGTATTTTGGCGTTTTATATAATTTGTCGCAATTGGCTCGTCGGAAATTCATTCATGGAGAATTATTATGTATGTTAAAATTATTTATTTATGCATTTAAATTTTATTTTGGAATTGCCATAGATAGTTTCCACGCATTTTATTTTCAGATTTTATATTATGATGGGTAAGTATTACGGTGGCCCTCCAACGACTAGTTTCTCTTTTGGATGGGATATCAGTAAAGAAATGTTTTTGAATGACTTGATGTTTTCATGTGCATCAGTTTGTTCGCTAAATTAGTTCTAATGTTCAATGTGTTTTTGTGTTTCACTGCAGCACCGTGCGAAAGGGGCAGTCGTCCTGGGTGCGGAAATTTAGGGGATGCCAAACTGACACTTTGCCCCGGGCACAGTTTTCTCTTTGCACGCCCCTGTTTCATTGCGATTATTATAGTTTCTCATATCCTTATCCTGTATTCAGCTGCAATATACGGATTTTATTTATTTTAAATTTTATTTTAATCTAGAAAAAGTATATTTATTTCATTATATTAATGCAATGACACATTGTGAACATAGATCGATGAAATTCTCTGATGCTTGGATAGATCAGATTGATGGGTGTAAAAAAATCGCTGAATTATGTGTGAAAGATAAAAATGATTACCATGTTTGGTTCCCATCAGCAACAGTGATTATTCACACATCATGTCAAAACAACAAAGCACAAAGATAATTCAGAAAAACAAAGTGAATAGTCTTAATTTCTCTTTGTGGATTCTACTGACAGAAAAAGCTAAAGTTTTAATATCAAATTTAAAAAAAATTGATTGAGTATTTGGATTTTAAATGAGGAAGGGATTTGTCATTCCAAGATTTTATGGATAATTCGTATGGCCCTAATAATTAATTTCAGCCATCAGATGGAACACAAAATTTATTTTGTGAAATTTTAAGATTCCTTTTTGCCACAAGGTACACAGCTAAGGTCAAAGAAAGTATCATATGCCATATCTCATGACCTTGGTTCATTTTTTAAAGGAAATTAGCCATGATTTCAAGCAGGAAACTTAAGAACAACAATGGAAAAATTCATTTTATATTTGTTTTTTAATATTGCATTTTGATTTAATGTTGTTAATTAGTGAAAATTTTTAAACTAACATTAATTATGTGCTAAAAAAGTATTATATAGTTTGTATTTTCAATAACATTATTTTCAAAATGTCCTATATTTGTCCTATATTTTTTATGAAAAATATCCTATATTTTATGAATTGCTCACTCCTACTCCTGCATAAAAGAACTTCCACCAATCATAATGTGTCATAATATCTGAAACTTTTCTCAAGCAATGGTAATTTTTCGAATGGGTCATTTTTTGTTTGAAAATGTGCTACAGTGTCGAGAAGAATTGGACAATTTTCTTTAATAAATGCCAAACCTTCATTATTTTCCTCTTCACTAAGTGAAATTTCATTTTGATTTAAAACAGAACATTTAAAACATTATTAAAACCTTTCTCTTCTAATTCATTTTGCATTTTAGCCATGTTGGCAGCATTATCAGTGACGAAACTACGAACTTTACATTAAAATTTGTTTTCTGTTGAAGGAATCATTTCAGTTACAAGTTCAGTCAAATATTCACCTGTTTGTGAATATCCTAATGTATCGATTGTGTCAATTAAGTAGACTCAGACATGCTACTTTTCCGCAGAAACGCGGAATTCCGCTTTTTCGGCGACGAATTTTATCATCCCTGGGATCAATGCAAATATGCATTAAAATTTGTTGACATTTATATGTAGGGGGGGGGGGGGGGTTAACGATGAAATACAACAAAAACGCGAGTCAAACGGCGCTAAATTAAGAAAATTTCTTCAAAGGATTGCAGAAACAACGCAAATTTCTCCAAAGGATCGGAAAAAAAACTATAAAATCATCAAATAATCGCGGAAAAAATACTATTTTCTTCAGAGGATCGCGAGAAAAAACACGATATTTGTTAAATGATCACGAATAAGACGCGATTTTCGTCAAAAAATTGCTGGGAAAACACGATTTTTGTGAACAAATTGCGGAAAAATACTCTAATTTTGTCTAATAATCGTATTTTATCGAAAGATCGCGGAAAATGCTCCAATTTTGTAGAAAGATCGCAGAAAAGACGCAAATTTTGACGAAAGATCGAGGAAAATACGGAAATTTTAACGAAAGATCGCAGAAAATACACATATGTTGACAAAAGATCGCAGAAAACACACAAATTTTGACGAAAGATCGCGAAAACACACAAATTTTAACGAAAGATCGCGAAAAATACGCAAATTTTTACGAAAGATCGCGGAAAATACGCAAATTTTGACGAAAGATTGCGGAAAATACGCATAATTTAACGAAAGATCGCGGAAAATATGCATATGTTGACGAAAGATCACGGAAAATATGCAAATTTTGACGTAAGATCGCGGAAAATACGGAAATTTTAACGAAAGATCGAGGAAATTACGGAAATTTTAACGAAAGATCGCAGAAAATACACATATGTCGAAAAAACATCGCAGAAAACACACAAATTTTGACAAAAGATCGCGAAAATTGCGCAAATTTTGACAAAAGATCGCGGAAAATATGCATATTTTGACGAAAGATCGCGGAAAATACACATATTTTGACGAAAGATCGCGGGAAATATGCAAATTTTGACGTAAAAATGCGGAAAATACGCAAATTTTTACGAAAGATCGAGGAAATTACGGAAATTTTAACGAAAGATCGCAGAAAATACACATATGTCGAAAAAACATCGCAGAAAACACACAAATTTTGACAAAAGATCGCGAAAATTGCGCAAATTTTGACAAAAGATCGCGGAAAATACACATATTTTGACGAAAGATCGCGGGAAATATGCAAATTTTGACGTAAAAATGCGGAAAATACGCAAATTTTTACGAAAGATCGAGGAAATTACGGAAATTTTAACGAAAGATCGCAGAAAATACACATATGTCGAAAAAACATCGCAGAAAACACACAAATTTTGACAAAAGATCGCGAAAATTGCGCAAATTTTGACAAAAGATCGCGGAAAATATGCATATTTTGACGAAGGGTCGCAGAAAATACGCATATTTTGACGAAAGATCGCGGGAAATATGCAAATTTTGACGTAAAAATGCGGAAAATACGCAAATTTTTACGAAAGATCGAGGAAAATACGGAAATTTTAACGAAAGATCGCAGAAAATACACATATGTTGACAAAAGATCGCAGAAAACACAAATTTTGACGAAAGATCACGAAAAATATGCAAATTTTGACGAAAGATCGCGGAAAATACGCAAATTTTGACGAAAAATCGCGGAAAATACGCAAATTTTGACGAAAGATCGCGCAAAATACGCAAATTTTGACGAAAGATCGCGCAAAATACGCATATTTTACGAAAGATCGCGGAAAATATGTATATGTTGACGAAAGATCGCGGAAAATATGCAAATTTTGACGTAAGATCGCGGAAAATACGCAAATTTTGACGAAAAAGCGCGAATTTCGCTAAAGGATTTTGGAGAAATGCAAACTTCATTAAAAAGGCTGTGGGAGAAAAAATTGCAATTTTCGTCAATTGGTCGCGAAAAACGCTAATTTCGTTACAAAATTGCAGAAAAACGCACATTTCGCCAAAAGTCTGTGAGGCCGTGAAAGTTCAGCTTTTTTCTTGCTGAGCCTGTAGCATGTCTGTAGACTTTACCTCTATTTACCACACATGCACATACAATTGGTTCATTTCGTATGTTTGACCATCCATCAAATGTCATACACACAATTTCGCTGCTTAAAACATCTATGCATTTTTTGCTCTCATCATTGTATATTTTTTCCAATAAAGTTCCAGCAATATCTTTACGATTTTGGTGGGGTATTTAGTAGTTATTTTGGTTTCGTATATGCTTTTTAAAAATTTGTTAGCTTTGATTGAAATTTGATGGTGTATTGTGGCAAGTTTTAAAAACTTGTTCCTTGCACGTAGTACCCGATTTTAAGGTGAACATTAATGAATTTGTTTAATTATTAACTTGTGAAACAAAAAAGATTCAAATCATTTAGTTGCCAAAATTGCCAAACGAAATATGATTTATAAAGTGTTTCTGTGATTCGCCTCATCATCTAAAGTTTATTACAAAAGAACAAAGAATTAAAGGATTAGAAGGGGGGGGGGGCACCTGGACTTAACCTGCACATGCCACATTCTTTCTGATGTCAATCCTGTAAATACCAGAAAAACACCTGCTACTTATTTACACGTACTTCTTATTTCTCTGCTAACCAATTTCTGACATAAAAAATTTTTTTTTTTTTAAATCAGTTGATTTAAATCTTGATTTAAATCAGTTGATTTAAATCATGCCAACCCTGGTTGCCACTATTATAAAGAAGCATTAAATTAAAAACTATGAAAAAAATGAATGTCTCAAAAATAGACGTGCAGTTTTCAAACAAATTTCTGTTAAAAGTACCTTTCTCCTCTATATAAAGGTGTAAAAATTGAAAATGCACAATACTTAGAAGTTAAAAAAATTGCCATAGAGATTATCAGTATTTTATTGTACAAAGATACATTTACTTCATTTTATGTCTGGCTGTAGCACAATGTTATTTTTTAGTTGTCTGAAAAAAAGTAGTATTTTGAGAGCTAGAAAGAAAATCTCCTCTATTTCAAATAAATCATGAAAAGTATTACCAGTGTATCTAAAGTAATAAAGCTCTTAAAAGATTAGCTATGATCTACAAATGAAGCAGAAAAAAAAAGTATAAATAGCAACCATTTGTTTATAATCAGTTTGGCATAATACTGAATACTGTAAGAAATGACTTCATATTTAATAAATTATTTATTTTTTCAAAAATCTATATTATAGTAAATGATTTAATTCTAAATACTTTTAAATAATGTAGGTATTATGTCATTTTAACACACTTGCAGTAAAATGTGCATTATCTGTTTAGAATTATATGCTGTCAATTTTAAATGTAACAAGTAGGTTTGAATTTCTATTAGCTTATAAAAACAAAATACACATGCTATCTCTCTTTCTTTTAAACTTCTTGTGTTTTTTAATGTAGCAACTGTAGGGGGGTGGGGGGAGTAAAGAAAAATTATTGTAAGTAATTTGAAAAAAGTGTGATGAGTGTCCTGAGACATTTTTAAAGTAGCCATTAATTTTATTGTTGTTCTAAAACATATTATATATATCAAGCTTTGATAAAATCAGTCAAAAATTTTAGATTTGTATAAGGAACATATATTCACAAACTAATTTTTACATACACATATTAAAATTTCAATCCATATATTCAGCCAATATTACAAGATGTATTACTACTAGCTGTAACTGAATTTTTTGTCCACAACTTTAATCATGATGAAGATACTTTTAATGTGATTTTTGACAGATTAATTTTGTTTTACACACGAAATGGGATGTGATCATAGAAAGTACATTGTAATTTGGTCAAGTGACGTCCTATCTCTCAGCTACATTTCTAGGGGTCTGTCCAGACTTTTTTCACAGAGCCCTGTTTTTGTGAAATTGTAAAGTTTTTCTTATATTTGTGAAAATTCTAGTCATAATTTTGTGAATTTTAAGTTATCGAAGTCTTCAGGTTCTATCCTTTATATGTGATAAAGCTAAGTAATATGATCTTCGGTGAGTTAAACTGTTTATTTATAGGCTAGATCTTATTTTAAAATGATTAAATTTGTGAAAAGTTCAGTTTGAAGGTGAAAAAATTCTGTAAAAACCCTATTTAAGAAAGAAATAATTTTATGAAATGCCCTGTTTTGGGATAAAATATTTTGTGAAGGGTCCTGTTGGGGATTTAAAAAAAAAAATTGTGAAGGGTCCTGTTTGGTGATTTAAAAAAAAAAATGTGAAGGGTCCTGTTTGGGGATAAATTATTCTGTGAAGGGTCCTTTAAAGGACCTAAAATTTTTCTAAACATATGCCTGATTTCATATAAAGAATATTCTATATTAGAGAACCTATTATCCGGACCCTTAGGACCAAGGGCTTTCCGGATTTCAAATCTTTCTGAAATTCGGAACTCCCTTCTTTTGCTCTAAAATCCAGAATTTTTCAAAAACATTAAAAATAACAAAATCAAATAATTCCATGTAGAATATGAATAAAACTTGTTTTGAATGATTTTAAATTATGTGATCAATTATTATGTGAACAATTACAACAAACAATCATTATTCAAAATGAACAAACCAAAAATGACTAATGAATAATGTTTACCAAAAATTAATCACTGCCCTTGAAAGGGTTAAAAAATGAATATCTGAAAATATATTTCACTTTTTATGTTCTTGCATATTATATCAGAGTTTCTATAGAGTGTTGTTCAAAATGGATTTTTATATTTCCAACCATTTCTTTTCATCATAAATGAATTCAAATGTTTTTGAAATTAATTAAAAAATAAAACAAAGCTACAGTTTATTTTTATTAAATACTTTATTCATAAAGAAGTTCATCCTATAAAACAAATGTACAACATTTAGTGTTAACACACAAAATATACAACATACATCATTCAAGACTAGCACAAGTATCTTTGCAAAAGTTTGTACTCATTACCAAATTGATGTCTGATTTGATTATTTTAAGGCACAGGTTACTGTCACAAATATTTTAGATGATAATCAGAATATTATAGGACAAACATATTCAAAATACACATGGAAAGTGAAAGAAATTTGATTGCACTTGTCAATATGTTTTACACTAAGGAATGATTTTAAAATCATGGAATAAATGTAAATATTACTATGTTTAATTAGATAATATGAAAGGAGAAATGCAGATAAAATTCATGCCTCTCCTATCATAAGACCAAAAAGCATAAAATTGTTTAATAATTTTTTGTGAGATGTTAAAATTTAAGATTTAAATCTACTGGTACTATGTGATTTTTCTCAAAAAACTGTAAGTAATTATACAAGATCTGAAACACTTTTCTTTTCTTTTCTTTTCTTTTTAAGCAACTTTTAATATACTTTATGATTATTTTTCTTAACACTAGAAGTGTCAAGAGCAGTCAATTTGACTGCTAGCACTTATGTATAAATCGAATTAAGCCAGGTATTTCTTTAAAAAAAGAATTATGTAAGTATATTGCATGAAACAATAGTTAAATAAAACTCTGGTGTACATATATTTTATAAAAATTGTGTAAAATTTATGGTGCTTCTAATGTTAAATTAGAATTTAAAAATTGTCCAGTTGAGACAGATGCATTATAAGCTTCTGTATAACATAAAGGCTTCTATAATATTAAGTACAATTACCTTTAGCAACAGTTACCTTGTAAGCAAGGATGTATTAAGGTATATGCCATATGCCTTCTAGATTTTTTAAGAAGCTCTGCATAGTCTCTGTTTTTCAAATAAAGTTATAGCTCGAACTCTTGACTTGGCATTCAAGACTTTAGTGTATACCCTCTGCCTTTAGAGTATATCTTCTGTTTTTAATGCATAACATTGCTTGTAAGTACTTTATAAAACATGATATATATTATGAGTATGTTGTATGCAGATGTATAAAATTCTTGGCAATAATTTTTTGAAGAATATTCTCAAGGTGAATATTCTTATCAAAGTTATTCATTCACATATAAAATATTTAAAATAGTGTTATTACTGTAAATATTTCCAAAATTTAAAAAGAAATATTTAAAAAATATTACTTGTTAAAGATATATATAATAAAGAAATATTACACAAAAGTAATAACATTAATAAAGAAAAAACAAGGGTTTTGATTAAGATTTTTCTGCAAATAAATATAGCTATGCAAAAAATTAAATATTTCTGTTCTTAGAGAATTGTTCATAAAAAAAGAAAGAAAAAACCCTTAAAATTATCTCCAAGAACAGTTTTTAATGCCTAAATTATCTTACTTTTGCATTCTATGCTTTTGTTTTAAAATGTTTTGTAAAATGCTTGAATAATACAAGTATTTATAAATTTATTCGGAAAAAAAAAAAGTGAAAGTTTTTTGTAACATACTTATAAAAAAAAGTTTTTTTTCCAAAATTTTAGCGCCTATGTGACATTTAAGGATTAAAATTACTGTTGTGACACAGATAAATTAAAGTAATTTTTATTTTGAAGTTTTCAACAGTGACATATTAATTACATTCCATAATATAAATAGTAATTTTTCATTTTTCCGTATGAAAAAAGGATATTTTTTATTATTCTTCAAGAGAATGTTTTCAAAATTTTCTTACCTCATATTTCCCAGAACCTATTATAAATTAATGTACAATAGTTCCATCATATTATATGTGTAATGTGTAATTTATGGAAAACAAAATTTCTGTTTTTTCTGGACAACAGTTGTGCATTGATATTTTAAACGAATAACAATTGTGACTTTTGCAGATTTCTGCCACTACTTGGGTATAAATAGTAAATTTAAAGATTTTTTGGGACATGAAAATCATGAAACATTACAAAAGATTATTTAAGATAAATATTTATTTCTATGTAAGAAGACACTTTTAAATGAGAAAATTCATCTTGAAGTAATTTTAAAATGTTATTAATCCTTAACTGGTTTGCCTGAATGCCGTTCGGGCAAGATGCATTTGCTTATTGCATCATTTAAAGCTTTTTGACACCACTATTATTTTTTAACAAATTTTCATACTATTGAAAGGCAGAAATGTTTAGACTAAATTTTACGAATATATATTTTTTAAATAACAGTAGTGTGAATCCGCTATTTTCAATTTATTGAATGGAAAAGAATTAACCAGATAAGGGTTTAAAAATTTTATGCCATGTTCATTTTGTATCAAGCTTGAACTCTCATGACACAAAAATTTTGTAGCTCAAATGCACTTGAATTTCAAACCAGTTGGCCTGGGCTTGAAAAAAAAAAAAAAGAAAACTGCAAAACATCTGTAGTAACGTTGTGCATAAGTAAAAAGCAATGTATTGGTTAATAATAAAATAATCGCAATTGATAATGCTAAATGAATTGGTAATGCAGTTC
Organism: Maratus speculifer; assembly: GCA_964019185.1. Taxonomy (NCBI): domain Eukaryota; kingdom Metazoa; phylum Arthropoda; class Arachnida; order Araneae; family Salticidae; genus Maratus; species Maratus speculifer. The sequence goes on from OZ025300.1 coordinate 230,254,908, forward strand.
AAAATATGAAGCATTAAGTGTATACTGCTGATGTATATAGTGTAAACTTCTACAATTATTTTTTGATATCATATTGATGAAAAATGAGTATGTCTATTAAAAGTTTCATTATAATGTAACTTCATTTGTCTGAAAATTATTACAGGCAACCCAGGTTGAGTTAGGGTAAAACACCCTGTATTTTTGTTTAAATAGGTGGCTTGTGACACCATGTTTCATTGTAATTTTTATTCCTCTTGATGGTTAATATCACCACTCTAAATTTGTTGCTTTGGTAACACCATACACAATGTTTAATTGCATCAAAAATTTTCAAATAACTAATGTGTTAGATCTTGTATAGTATTTTTAAATAATTCTTAAACAGTATAGTAATTAAATAGTTCAAACAGAATTAATCATAGATAACCAGTAAATTTAAATCTCAAATTTTATCAAAATAGTATCTTTAATAAGATTTTTTTTTCTCCTGCCTGTGCTTATATATTGACCTCATCCTACCCATAAAAAATTATCTTATTTGGTTTTAAAAAATTAAATAATTTGATTACATAAGTTGAGCAATTTTTTTTTTTTTTTTTTTTTTTTTTTTGAAGGATAGCAATTCTTTGTAATTTAAAATCACTTCTATAAATAATTAATAAATATAAAATTTTAGCTTTTTAATCAAATACTGAATCTTTTGATTGAATTCTTGCCTTTATAATGTGCATTGTTCGTAAATAGTCTATTTATCAATGCCTTTATATACATTATAAGAAAAATAGATCTTAAGTCACATATTTGCATGTTTTCTTTTGTTGTTCTTTGATTATTATGCGTGGTTTATTTGAAAATTTACATTGAATCTTTTTTCTCTTTCATTATATTATAAAACTATACATTTTTCTAAAATTCTTTTGCATTTTAGATTAATGTATAACATTGATATTTTTCACATGAAATTAGATTATTTACATTAATTTATAAGCTATAAAGTTTGTAAATAATTAAAATATGTATAAAAAGTGAAATACATGCATTGGTTATGCATTAGTAGAAAATATTCATTTAAAATCATGTTCAGTTCAGTTCAATAAGATATTTTCTATTAAGAATCCTCAAAAAATATTCAAGGAACACAGTTTATTTTTTTGTTTTTATTTAAAAGTTTGTTTTCTTTGTGAAGGATTTTCAGTATCACGCATGTGGGATATCTGCTAATTGACCCGCTTTCATGCAAGATGCACAGCAATATTTCCCATAGATCTTATTGCCACAGTAATTGTATTGTTGCTGACAATTGATTCACAGTATGCAAATAATGGATTGTCCATGCATGACGATTCAGTTGGCATAGCTGGAAAAGAGAAAAAAAATAATTAAAAAAGTTAACCTTTTTGGATCTGCATTTTTTTTTCAGCTTTTAGAAAAAAATACTTTTACATTAATAACATTAACACAAACTATACAAATAGATTAATTAGTATTTAACGAATATTTCACTGTCTGAACGATAACAAATGTTATTGTTTTGTGTACTATTCAATTCATATTTATGTGACAATAGGCTAAGGAAGAATTTTTGGAGATTTTTAGAAAATATGGTATTACAACAAAATTTAACTAATATTACAAGCTTCTAATACTTTTATTCTTTTATTACACAAGATTCTTTCAGGCAAGTAACTTTAATTTTAAATTTAAAGAGTAAAATATATGTTTAAAATCAAAAAGTCACAAACAGCACAAAGAGAAATAAACAAATAATTATTATTTTTGTTATTATTAAATACTTAAACATAAGTCATGTAGTAAATGCATAGACATAATACTAACATTATTATTTTTAAATAGTAGCAAAAGTATTTCTTAAAACAAAATAATATTCCATTAAAATACATGTACTATTAATAGTACACAAAATCCAAAAAAGTTAATATTTATAATAGCTTGCAAGTACAGTTGGCTCTTGTGAATTTGAATTTGTCAGAACCACAAGAAATGTTCAAAATATCCAGAGTTTCAATTATTGAAAGTATGAGAGAAAAACATGTTTAAAGAGACGCTATTACAAAAGAATTAATGTTATGGTATTTTTTAAAATTTATTTTGACTATTAGGGTAACATCCCCAGTAATTGGCATGCACCAGTGATTGGCACATCCTACAAAAATGTCCTAAAATAAGATTTACATTCAGTTTTTTAAAAATGCAAGACCATATACCAGTTATATGCTCATTTACTTTACAGATTATAACTTTGATTTATGCTACTAGATGACAATAGTGCCTAGGAAAGAGAAACAATTATGCCTTGTACCAAATAAGCCATTTTTGTTGCAAATGCTTCTTCTCTGGCTTAAGAAAGGCATGCATTTCAATTTATCATTATCTGATTTATATTATATTTTAAATCTTAATTGACAACAGTTTTTGTTTAGTTGAAAAGGGTTACTTTAATTGTGTAAAAGTCTAAGTGCCAATTACTGGTGATTACAGCAACTTTTTATAAATATATTTTTATAAAAATACTTTTTCAAATATTTTTGCTTTTAGTGGGCAAAATAGATGCACAGATATGCACTCTTTGATTTAAAAATATTTGAAAGTAAATATTTATTTCTCGGTAATGAAAATAGAAGTAAGTTTAAAGACAATTCCTTAATGTGCCAATTACTGGGGATGTTACCCTATCATTAAAATATGATTTAATATTAAATTAAAAGATATAAATACCTTAGTAAATTAATAATATTAAAATAACATAAATAAAACATAAAAAAGAAATATACAGAATATAACAAATGCATTTTAAAATTTTTATTAATTGTTCTATAATTTTCATACCTGAAATTAGATGAACATTTAATAAGTTATTTACATTATCATCATTATTATTTATCATCACTACAAAAACAATTATTAATTGTTTGCTTAGTCCTATTCATTTTTTATTTTTATCCAGTTTTTCTATTTGTAACAAATAGTTACTGTTAAGTTTTTTGTCAAATGACCGCTAGATTAGAATAAATGTATGCAAACATTCAATTGATTGTGACTTTTCTGTGGGTAACAAAATCACATGAGACATAGTAGCAGAGTTGTTTTGACAAAGTCGAATCGATCGAATAATTCTGACAAAAATGGAAGAAATAAAGTTATTTCAAAAATCTGAAGCCCACGAGAAAAATAGGCAAAATTGAAGAAATGGAATTCTCATTAGTTCGAATTAAACAAAGTAAAAAAAAATAATAATAATAAGTTTGAATAAATGGAAATTTTAAACATTATTCTGCTATTGAAAATTTCGGGATTTCATATTTATTTCGAATAAAGCAAAGATTCAATTTATCTGATTTTGAATTAACGAGAGCTGAGTGTATTTTTTAAGGACACGTAGAACATATCAATAAGTAAAAAAAAAAAAAAAAAAAAAAAAAAAAAAAAAAAAACAGTTTTCGTAAAATATTTAATGTCATGCATTTTACTTAAAAATTTACATAGAAATGAAAAAAAAAAATACAGTAAATATACTCATTATTGTCCATATTTAAATCAAAATAAATTAATTTTATGCATAAATTAGTTTTCAAGAACCAATTAATATTTTGCATTTTTTTTTTTTTTTTTTTTTTAACTATGTCTGTTTGGTACATTTTTCTAAAAAAAAAAAAAAAAAACTGTTGAATATATCACTTTAAAATTTGTAGTGGTATCAAAAAACATATTATTTGAAAATAAAAGAAGCAATTTTCGTGTTTGCCTAAAAGAATTAAAATTGAAAATATTTTACTAAAAAAACTTTGGAAAATCTAAAAATTTTAAGAACACATTTTTCATTATTTTATTATTATTATTTTTTTTTCGCTCAGACCTATAATGTTAAATATTTTTAAAGAAACAAATTAGCTACACAATTTTGGAAAGTTTCAAATTTTCATCTAAAATAGTATTTTAGAAAAGTGTACCAAGGCATATATATATATATATATATTTTTAGGACCAAATAAATAAGTACACACCCTCTGTGCTTAAAATGTGTTATTTTAAAACCTTCCAGCACAATCTTTTATCTCCTTTTTTAGGTTAATAATTAAAAACTCAAAAACTCAGTGGGGGAAAAAAAATGTAAATATTGATTGAAAATAAATAAATAAAACTCTCAAGTTACCTTTACTTTATTTTCCATGAAACAAAAATTAAAAAAATCTTTGAAAATAAACAAATAAAACTCTCAAGCGACCTTTACTTTATTTTCCATGAAACAAAAATTAAAAAAAAAAAATCTTTGAAAAAAATACTGCACTAAAACTCATACACAACATTAGATATTTTTCATAAATATGTTTTCCAAGAGGAAAACAGTCAAGACACAGTCCCCTTAACTTGTTCCAGGGCCGTAGCTAAGGGGGGGGGGGTGCTATGGGCAGCTCAGAAATCCCCCCCCCCCTGGAAAAGATTCCAAGGTCACTAAAGGAATTTATGTTCAAAAATCCAATTTAGTTTTGAGGACCTTGACCTTTCACAGTTTTGCAAAAATACTAAGTTGTAACTAAAATAAGTGTTTCAACTTTTGCACATATGAAGCTAACACGATGTTTAATATTACACTAGTTATGCACTCGAATTTTTCATCATCATATTTTTTTCTTAGCATAAAATGAAGTTATTACAACAGTCTAATGAGAAACATAGTACCTACGATGTGAATATGTACTAATTTATCTTTCTGCGTCACAGGGAGAGAAAATACGAGCCCCCCCCCCCCTCATACCAAACTGAAATCATTAAACATCCCTGGGGAGGGGGGAGAAAGGTTAAATAGAATGTTATAATTCATTAATCGTCCTGTTTCATTGAAATAAATTATCTTCAATGAAAATATTACATCTATGTAAGTGGTAAGACTGGTATTGCTGGCACACATCATGATGTTCACTGTGTTAAGGAGCTGTTAAGTCCGCTTACCATAAAATACCGTTTATTCGCCCCCCCCCCCAAAAAAAAAAAAAAAAAAAAAAAACCAAAAATATTGTGAGGTGGCGCTTACACGGGATTTTTCCGCGATTTTTTTCCCGAAATTTGTGGACTTTTTTCGGAATATGTGTGGGTTATTTGCGCGATATTTGATGAAATTTGCAGTTTTTCGCGATGTTTGACAAAATTTGTGTTTTTTAGCGATACTTGACAAAATTTACGTTTTTTTTTTCGCGATTTTTTAACAAAAATAATTTTTTCCCGCAAAATTTTGACGAAAGTCATGGTTTTCCGGGTGTTTCTTTCGTGATCTTTTGATGAAATCGGTGTGTTTTCGCGACTCTTTAATAGAATTCACGTTTTCTAGACAGTTTTTTAAAATCAAAATTAGAGCTTTCTGACGAAATTAAAAATTTTTTCGAGATTTTTTTGGGAAAATCGACCTTTTCCCCTGATCTTTTTATGAAATTCATGTTTTTCCTCAATCTTTTGACGAAATTCGAATTTTTCTGGGATCATTTAATTAATTTGCATTTTTACTGCGATCTTTTGATGAAATTTGCGCTTTTTTCACGATCCTTCAAGAAATTCACGATTTTTCCGCAATATTTTGAGATTTTTTTAATGTAATTCGTGTTTTTCAGCAATCCTTTGATAGCATTTTTTCAGATCTGATATAATTCGCGTTTCTTCCCGCAATCTTTTGGTAAAATGTTCGCCGTTTTTGGCGATCTTTCGGTAAAATTCACGAATTTTCACGATCATTTGCAGAAATTAGCGTTTTTTTAACGATTCTTTGACGAAATTCGCGTTTTTTCAATGATCATTAGATAAAATTTCCTTTCCCCCCCCGTTCTTTGATGTATTTTCCGTTTTTTGTCGATCGATTTAAGTAATTTACATTTTACCAGCGATCTTTAACGGGCAGGGTGGCGTTTTCTCGGGATTTTATGAAAATTTTAATTTTTTTTATAAAGCTAGGAGAAGGAGGGGGGAGGGGCGTTTAATCGGGAAGGGCGGATTAATTGTATTTTACGTTAAAGGTTTACACTTGTATTTATACCCTTTAATTATTTTAATGATATTAATTTATTTTAAACTTGATATCTTCAATTTTTACCAGAGTTGAATCTGTTTCGAATTTTCCGAAAATTTAAAGTATTCGGTTAAAAAAAAAATAAAATAAAATAAAAAAAAAGTGGACATTAACCTGAAAATTCGGACATGAAAAATTTCGACAAATGGTCGCCAAAAAAGATAAAAAAAACAATTTTGTCAAATGTTCGGGGTGAAATATAAAATTCGTCAAAGGATCGCGAGAAAAACGTACATTTCTTCAAAGGATCACGGAAAAAACGCAATCATCGTCAAAAGATTGTGAAAAAAACGTACATTTCTTTAAAGGATCACGGGAAAAACGCAATCATCGTCAAAAGATTGTGAAAAAAACCCACCTAACTCGTCAAAGGATTCTGAAAAAAAAAAAAAAAACCCACAAAACTCGTCAAAGGATTCTGAAAAAAAAAAACTCGTCAAAGGATCGTGAAAAAACGTGAATTTCATCAAGGGATAATGATAAAAACATGAATATCGTCAATGAATCGCGGGGGAAAAAAACGCAAATTTTGTTAAAGAATCGCAGAAAATCCGCAAATTTCCTCAAAGGATCGCGAAAAAAATGTTCACTTCGTTCGTTAAAAAAATCACGACTAAACCGCAAATTTCGTCTAAAGATCGCGAAAAAACAGGAATTTTAGACAAAGGAACGCAGAAAAAACACATTGCTGAAAGTGGATTCACCCCCCCCCCCCCCGTTTCAAAGTTATTTCATTGTCCTGAAAAATCCCCAACAGAAATTTATGAATAAGGACTTCTGTCTTTTCAAAGCTTGTCTTTGTCTTAGTCTCGTTAACTTTCTGAGTCTGTAATTTTCTTTATGGGATACAGACAAAAATATATACTCCCAAAATGCCGTGGGTGTTTTTTTCTGGGATTAAAAAAAAATTTGCAAACTACAGCATATTACTGTTAGATACATCTTTTACACACTCATTTCTAGATTACCTTTGCCAAAATATAAATGCAATTTTCTCTTTTGTTATTTAGTTTTTTTCATTTTTTAAATTAAAACTAGCAAAAGCCGTGCTTTGTTTGGATTAGCGAAGCATTATTTCATAAGATAAATATTTGAAAGGAACATTACTTTTTCATATTATTTTTGCATCTTTATTAAGCAAAAACGTTATCTCATGTTTTGGCGAATTTAAATTTTAGAAATGTAAATTCAGCCAAATAACTAAGAATTTCGTCGGAATTTTTTATTTATGATATAAGGCTGGTATAAATAAAAATATTTTCGAAGCAGAATTTTACAAAATATTTTTTTTTTAATTTTTAACTAAAAATTTTAAAGATGTATTTACATTTCCCAATGGCCAGTAACGACGTTCGTTCTGGCCAATAAGTGTTCTTTTTCTCGACATTTTTAAATTACCAATACCTTCCAGAAATTATTTAAAAACGCAGTTAATATATTTAATTTGGTTGAATTAAATTATTCTTCAATCAATTAAAATAATCTTAAATTATCTTTTAATCTTTCATTTCGAATACCAGACTTAAGAAACTTACCAAATTTAACGAAATATTCACTTTAAATACCAAATTCAAATATAAGAATTAATTTTACTTGTTTACGATTCTTTTTGTTGTCACTTTACCAAAGTAAATACCTAAATAAATAAATCATAATGTAATTCTTTTAAAATCCGTAGTATAAACTGCGTAAATAATTTTGGCAGAATAATGAAAATATATTTTATTTAATATATTAATCATGATTCTATCTATAATTACTAACACCATAGTTTATTTTCCTTCTTAAAATAAAAAGATACGGGTTCAATTTTTTATTTGCAAACGATTTTGGGGGAATAATGAAAATATATTTTACTTAATTAATTAATCATGATTCTATCTATAATTACTAACCCCATGGTTTATTTTCATTCTGAAAATAAAAAGATACGCGTTCAATTTTTTATTTGCAAATATGCATCCATAATAGAAAAACATGTAGAATAAATTATTTATTAAAATAATATTTTTTAAAGGTTATTCTGTAAAAAAAAAATAACATTCTGCAAATCTACATATCATAATTTATTCTTATGTTTAATTTCAAGTCAAAATACTGAATAGATTTTTTATAAAGTGTACGAAAAAGTGTAACTTGAGTGGCCTAGTAGAGGATTCGCTTCGCTCATCCTAATTAAACAAAGTTTCTAAATAAACGCGAAATATGTATTCAATAGATTTTATTTCTGTGTCTGTGTTTTTTTTTTTTTTTTTTTTTTTTTTTTCAGTAATTTTGTGACTGTATCATAAAAAAAATGTGAGGGTTGTGGGGGCACCAAATTTAAGCTTTGCTGCCCATATCTCAGTTTTTTCTTTGCACGGTGCTGCTCTGGGGTATGACGTCACTTGCATAAAGTTCCATTGAAGATTAAATGTTCAACAATTCAAGATTAAGTATTAAAAGTGACACTCATGTTGTATTAGGAATGGGGAATATACACAATTATACAAATCCTTTTTCATCACTGAAAATAAAAGTATAAGTTAACATCAACTTTTTTTACTGGGAATTTCACTTACTCTTCACTTCTAAGTACACGGCAGAAGTAGCCACATTGTTAAGATATTGTGCAGTACATTTGTATTCTCCACTGTCACTGATGTCTGCCTTAGTTATAAATAGAGTGTGATTTGATAGAATTCGTCTCCTTTCATCTATAATTAATTGAGCATTTCCAAACTGCCACGTGACTTTAGTTTCTGGAGGTCCTTCAGTCACACAATCTATTTGCAAAGGTGATCCAACCACAGGATTGCTTGTTATAAGGCTAACTGCAGCTGTCATAGGTACTGGAAAAGTATAAAAGATTATAGGTTACATTAAAAAAAGATGAGGTCACTCCAGTCTCTTGAAAAGACCCGCTTTCTAAAGCTAATGCTATGGAAGAAATTTTTAAAGATACCTTGTTTGCATTTTAGTATTTTTAACTAATTCTCTTTGCATTTGCTAACAAAGATCGGTTTGTACAAAAGGCGTTTTTTTTTAATTTTTTGATTTTGTTGACAGATATTTTTAATGAGGATACTTTCATATTCGGAACCGGTTTCGAAAGTGAAAGCATCCTCTTGAAAAAAATCTGTAAACAAAATCGAAAAAGTAAAAAAGGCCGAATAGAGATAGATGTCAATTTCAGCGAGGGCCAATTAAAAAAAACTTTTAAAAATGCTGTAATACAAACGAGTTAGGTGAAAAACTCTTCCACACATTAGCGAGCGAGTCTTTCCAGGTGACTAAAGTAGCACCTTAATTGTGAGTTATGAAATAGAAAATGTTTATTATATTTTGTTTAACAGTTGCAGCAATTGATGTTTCATTTCATCATTAATATAATGATTAGTGGTTTTAAAAAATCAGAAAATTTATTAAAATGATGTAAAAAATGAAAAAATATATATAAAAAAAATTCAACTATAAAATGTACTTATAAGAAAATTTTTAAATTGTACTGAGAAAATATATTTCAGAAGTTAATTTATAATAGACCAGGAGGCGGCAGCATGGATGATCACGTCATCGAGTTCACAGCTGACAATGTAAAATTTGGTAAAATTCGTTTTGCATATTAAAATGCAGTCGGTCTGACAACCTTGAAGTCATACCTTGGTGAAAAACACTTGAAAACCTGATTTTAACGGTTGACGCATAGGTTTACCATTGTGTTTTCCTGCTCTCAGTCCTCCATGATTTCACATTTTTGGATGCAGGAAAACACAATGGTAAACCTACGAGTCAACAACTAATCTAGGTTTTCAAGTGTTTTCCATCAAGATGTGACTTGACAGACAGATTGCGAATCTAATATGGGAATCGAGTTTTAACTAACTCTGAAATTTCAGCTATGAACTCGATGAGGTGATTGTCTGTACTGTCGCCTCCCGGTCTATTAGTAAATAATTATATTTTGTTAATGGCATATGTCGGAAGTATAAAAAAATTAAAGATAAAAAGAGCACGATTAAGACAGTTTTTAAATCCTAATTTAAATTTTTCTTCTGTCGAATGTTACTTACAGTTTATTTCTTTTCGCGCATGAATTGAGTGTAATATTTTTTATTTGTTGAATCTTAAATTATTGTTCCAAGAAAATACAATCCTTCCTCCCTCTTTCCATTGAAAAAAAAAAAATAAATAAATAAAATAGACTTTCAATTTGTAATTCGGCAATCATGAATTTTTGAGAATAAAATATTTTACATGGAAAATATATTTTCAACCAGCCTGTATCCAGCTTAGCTTATTATAAGCTTCAGACAGAACACTCGATGCACTAAAAAAAAAAAAAAAAAAAAAAAGGTCTTGTTGAAACAAAAAATTTTTGGTTAATATAATTCCAACTAAAATATTTTAATTAAAACTTTGTTAAATTAACTAAATCATTTCGTTAATCCAATTACAATTTGTCATTCCAATCAAAATATTTGATTGGAGCTACATTAACCAAATTTTTGTTGTTTCAACAAAATAGATTTTTCTGTGTAAATGCAGAATGAAATTTTCTGTGAATCTGGATTCGATTTAATATCTTGGAAACATGCATTATTATACTTTGTATTTAATATCTAAATAAAATCTTAGAAAAGATTATGTAACTGCTTATGGCAGACTAATCAGTTGAAATTATTCTTTAAATGCTACTTTTTTAGCTATAACAATGGTCCTCTTTAATTCTTTTGGGTCCGATTTTTTTTTCAATTTTTAGAAAATTTACTTCTATGTGTTAATAACTTTAATACTAGTTATCCAAATAGACTAATTAGAATTGTAAGAAATATTTCATTGCTTGAAACATAGCAAATATTGTTGTTTTGCGCACTCTTCAAATCATATGACAATAGGCTAAGGAAGAGTTTTTGGAGAAGTTCAGAAAATATTGTATTACAACAAGATTAATTTGATGCGTTTTATTAAACACAACTCTTTCAGGAAAGTAACCTTTATTTTAAATTTAAAGGGTGAATATATGTTTAAAGTAAAAGAATGGCAAATAGTGCAAAGAGAATTAAATAGATATTTATTATTTTTTTATTTAATTTATTTATTTATTTGTTTATTTATTTATTTATTTATTTTTTATTTATTTATTTATTTTTTTTGCTAAATGCCTAAACATAAATGAAATCATATAGGAAATGAGTAGACACATACTAACATTTCTACATGTAAACAGTAACAAAAGTATTTATTAAAAAAATAATACTCACTTAAAAGACATGTACTATTAATAGTACACCAGACTCGAAAGGGTTAATTTAAGACTGAGATTATGTAAGTTTCTCCATCGTCAAAACTTCTAACTGCCCTACGATAACATCGTAACTCGGTGCCTTTTTAAAAATATAAGCTATTGGTATTTGTTTGATTTCTTTGGGGGTACAATTATCACTTACTTATACAAGGACTAAACAGACAGGAATCTCAAACTCGAATGAATCGTTAAAAGCATCCATATTTTTATAGAAGATTAAAAATTTAGTAATAAACTGATATATGCCAAATGTTCTAAATTTTTTGACTCCCTACCTTTAACTCCCTTAAGGGGTGCATTTTGTAAAATCGCTGAATCACATGTTTAATTATTTGTTTAGTAGGTTTATTTTCTGAAATTTCACATTCCGAAATAAAACGACTGCTGGGATATACCAAATGTTCTTAAATTTTCGAACCCCTTTTTAATCCCTTCTAAGGGATACATTTTATAAAATCGCAGAAACACATGTTTAATTATTTGTTTAGTAGATTTATTTTCTGAAATTTCACATTCCTAAATAAAATGGCTGCTGGGATATGCTAAGTGTTTTAAAGTTCTCGATCCTCTATTTAACTTTCTTAGGGAGGGGGGAGATTTCTAAGGAAAACTGAAACAAATGTTTAATTATTTGATTTGGTAGGGGTTTTTTCTGAAATTTTACGCTTCTACCTAAAGCAGCTGCTGAGATTTGCAAAATGTTTTAAAATTTTCGAACTTGTCCCTTTTAATTCTCTTATGAGTAAATTTTGTAAAATCGATTTAATGCATGTTTAATTACTTGTTTAGTAGGTTTATTTTCTGAAAATTCACGCTCCTACCAAAATTAACTGATGGGATATGCAAATGTTCTGAAAATTTTTAACCTCCATATTGATGGATTTTGTAAAATCACTGAAATGCATGTTTTATTATTTTTTTAGAAGATTGTTTTCTTTAATTTCATGCTCCTACCTAATACGGCTGCTGAGATATGGCCGCATGCTTTAAAATTTTCTTCCCTTCTTTTAACCCATAAAAGGAGAATTTTCAAAAATCCTTCTCTAGAGCTCACTCATGTCATAAGAAATGGTATGTTCCCCTCAATTTTTGTGCTCCTAGGTTCAGTAGTTTCGGCTGGACAATGATGAGTCAGTGCGCGAGACATTACTATTTATATATGGAGATTGTATTTGAATTAAAAATTTGAACTATATTATTATATCATATTTAATTCTATTACCTTAAATATAATCTGATCCTAAGCCATATAAATATATTTATATGTTAAAACTCTATAAAGGGTGAAGAGAGGGAAAACAATGATAGTCCAACTTTACTAAATTCGATGCGACAAAGGCAGCAATCTCTTACGTAAGAGATATTTAGCAAATTTGGATTGAGGCAAAAATGAAACTCATTCTTTGAAAAACACAGCTGAAAATAAGTATCACAGGGGAAATTGATAAAAATTCACCCTCATGTAAAACAGAATTATGAATAATTATTAATATGCAATTTGCACAGAATAATAAGAATTTTAAAACAATGTTAAAAACGTTAGATATGGAAATTTTGAGCAGACTATATAGTAGAATTTAGCGCTCTCGATACAAAGAAAACATGCTCAGTTATATAGGGAAGTTGATTCAAGTAAGATATTCGTGGACCAATAGGAAATTAATGAAATACAAGAAACAGCCAATAGGCAGATAGAATATATACTGCATCCAAAAGTTAATGAAAACAAATTACCCCCATATTGTCATAATAGACTCTATCGATGTGACGTCACATGCAACTCAACTCCACATATCAACTGCAAATGGGTTTTAAACAAACACATGGAGTTCAGAGTGTTTTAGAGATGCACTATACCATCAAAACCATTTGCAATATGATCGTTCAAAAAAAGACGAGAATGTGGAACAAGGACTGAATTTACTGGATTAGGAGGAGTTTCCATATCGTGCCACAATTGTTTGGCTGAATTGTGACATCTTTTAACAATTTCACAGGTGCAATTATAACTTCATGCCAAAAAACACATTTCCCTCTATTGTTATCTTTTTCTAAACTCTGTTGTTCGTTTGGACGCATTTTCGGCTTATATGTGGAGTTGGATTGCCTGTGACGTCATCACTGATAAGGGTTTATTAGCACCAGCAATTTTTTTCACACTTTTGGTTGCAGTATCTATTCTATTTTCCTATTGGTTGGTTCGCATGTTTACTGTTATTCTATTGAACCATGAATTTGTTACTTGAATAAACTCCTCCCTCGCTATATAACTGAGCATGTTTCCTTTTCTCGTTGCACTGAGGACGGTACATTAAATACTACCGAAACTAATCTGCTCAAAGTTTACCAATTCTAGCATTTTTAACGTTGCTTTGAAATTTATAGAACAATGAACAGGTATCATAGTTTTTACCCTGACCTTTTGCATAAACATACTAATAGGAATTACCATTATCCCATGAATTAAAAGGTGGGGGCTGTGGTTCCGAGTCCCTAAAATTAGTGTCATGTTCATCCCCTCTTGATGGTACAGCCGCTAAATCTATTATCAGTGTTACTTTATATGTAGCACCAGATCCAATTCCGTTGTGTGCATTACAGGAATAATCACCGGCATCTTCGTATTCTACAGATCTTATGAGCAAGGCATAGTTAGGTAGCTGTTCGTATCGACGACTTGAGAGGGGTAACATAGTGGTTTCTCGCCACCACGTTACAGTTGGTTTTGGCCAGCCTCTGGCATCGCAAGGTAATTCTGCTGGCTTTCCTACTTCGCCTTTTGTGACATTTACGCCAGGAATGATAGTGGCAGGTTCTGCGTGAAATTCAAGCAAAGAAATACATGCATTGGTTAGTTGAATTGAAAGACCTTCAAGACGTAGACTTGGATTTAACTTTTTAAAGCTGTTCTCAAATCCAAATAGCACAAATTTCTGTCCTCTTCATTCGTAAATTCATAAAATTTACAACTAGTTATGTCTTATTCATATACCAAGAAATCGAAGATTTATTGTGAATTTCCGTTAGAGACAAAAGCATTCTCTGGCATTTTAAGTTGAATAGGACCATTCGGAAAATGTCCTCATCGAGTAGTAGTGGATTATAATTTAAGATTATCACAATTGTTGTAAAATGTTTAATTCTTCGGCATTTAAATATCAATGTGTGAAAGTTTCATTAATCTACGTACACAAATGACTTCATAAATGTAGCAATAAATTCGCATTGTTGGACAAAGGAAACAAAAATATTTTCTGAGCACTTGAGTGCTCCATTCTCTGAGCACTCGATTGAATTAGATTAATCTCGTTTTGAATTTATCTTTTTTGATTAGGTGTCTGGTTCTAATAGAAAATATTAAAATATTGCAACGTTAGCAAAGAAATGATATGTTAACGAGTACGAGGTTTGAGCTATGCTTTTCAAAGAATTTGCCAAAATCAGAGGCAGTAGAAACAAACTCTAGCCTGAAAAAGCAAGATTTTTTTTTTTTGGATGTAAATTTTGTGATAACTCATTGATGTTATTATAATTAATGCAAATACTTTTATTTTCAAACATCATTTTTCTTTTCTTAATTTTTTAAGTGTTTTACATTTGCATTTATTTATAAATTACAAATTATTGTGTTTTTTTTCTTTTTTATCTTTTTATTTTTATTTTTGCGGGACGAACGTCTTTTATTGAATTTTTAATCTGTAAAAAGCCGGTGATTTATCACCGGTTTTTCAAAACAGAAATTTTTGCCTAACTGAATAAGGAAAATGCTCGGATTAAATAAGGCAAAATTTAGAATAAAAATTTACCGATGCGAATAATCAAGAATTCTGAGCACCTTATGCGGCACGTATACCGGTTGCTCGTCCCCAAGAGGTTAATCGTCAAATATGACGAAAATTAGGTAAGATATATAACTTTATCCCTGTTGCTGGCAACCATAGTGGGGAAATTGTCTTATTAAGGTATTCCCAAATAAAATTAGATTTAAGTATTTTTATTGAGGTGTATCGTCCGTGAAAAAAATTATGTTTCTTTGTCCGACAACTCGAAACTTTGTGAAACATTAACGATTTAAACGTAAAATGATAAGATTTCCAGGCATAACTTTTGAAATAATTTGTAATCGAAAAGGGGTTTTCATTTTTCAATTAATGTATTACATCTCGCTTTATAAGTGATTACTCTCTGATGACGCATAAGCAGGGCTGCAAAAATCTAGGCGCCAGCGGGCAGTCTCTCACCACAAAAATTTAAAAGTTTTCTTCGCTTAAAATTTAATAGCATTCTTACCAGAATTTTGCATGAAATATCCGACCAAAAAAAAAATAAATAAATAAATAAATAAATAAATAAATAAATAAAATAAAATAAAATAAAATAAAATAAATAAATAAATAACAATGAGAGTTTGCCTATTGGTGCCTAGACATTTGCACATGAGATCATGAGATCCTTTCTCGGTTGTAACGTCCAAAAATTCAACTCATAACGCAAATTTTGACATCCTTTTCTGCAAAATCGTCTGGGTTTGTTGGAAAATAGGAAATGCTATTTCATTTTAACGTATCTGAATAACATCACCAACCAGTTTCGTCTATTATATTATGTAAGATTAAATTTAACTTTGGGAATGAATCAAAAAAGAAGACAACTTGGATTTGAGAGCAGCTTTAAACCGGTAGTTCTCCAGTTTATCACTTGAAAGTCTTTGGTTACATGCATCATGCAAATTCAAGAAGTTATTTTAAAAGATATAAAAATAGTCAATTAATACTAATACAGTAGAACCCCGATCCATCGTTTTTCAAGGGGTGCGGAGAAAAAAACGATGAATGCGGGAAAACGATGAATACGGGTTAGCATCAAAATAGGAAAAAACACAATATTTATGCCTTACTAATGCATGCAGTGTATACAGTGTACTAATAAATATTAATTTGTTGCTTACTAAACTGTAAAATAAATCAATCGAAGTTACAGAAAATTGATATTTATTTTAAAAAACCAATATATATTTTTGGTTTTCTGTTCATTTTTTTTTAAGTCAAAAAATAATTTTTCAAGATATACAACTCTTTTCTGGTCATTTTCTGTAATTTCATATGCGTATATAAAAGTTCATACAGTTTCAAAAGTCGTAATTGCATCAGACAGAGTTAGAAATATGATGGTTCAGCTTCATCGCCATGAGCGTTATCATCTGCTTCTTCGCAATTATTTTGATTTTTTGCATTATCAAACATTTCTCCTAAGTTTAGGACACCACATGTCGCAAAATCTTGATCAGTAGAAATATAATCGCATCCTCTGCTATATACAACCACTTCTTCATCCGCATTATTGTCGCCATTATCAACACAAACAACTCAAATGACTTATTTTAGGATTAAAAAAAAAAAAAAAAAAATCAGTTTGTGTTTTATAGGAATTCGCATGACTTTCAATTTCATTTCGGTGAGGAGGAAAAATTTACAACGATGAATGCGGGAAAACGACTTTTTAAAGAACGATGAATGCGGGTTTCGTTAACATTATTTAAATATAATTTGTGCAGGGACCGTAGAAATAAAACGATCAATGCGGGAAAACGATGGATGCGGGAACGATAGATCGGGGTTTTACTGTATTACTAAAGATAAAGTGATAACTTATTAATGCTAAAAGCAATGATATGTTAGTAATAATGTTAGCAATAATATTAGCATAGTGTTAGAAAGATTATTTGCTATATCAAAAATATTAATTTTTAATGTAGGGTTTCCACGGATCCATTTTTTAAATAGTACAATTTATGATTTTTTACAGTATTTGCAGCAAAATTTACGAAAAAAATCTAAAGGATTAAAAACAATATTTAGAAAATGGACCTGCTTATATCAAAATTTTTACAGTTTAAAAATGTGTCATTTTAAACTACTGAAATATTTTGATTTACTGTACATTTTGGCATATTACTAACGAATTCCGGCGCTTAATGCACGCCAACAGTTTGAGTTTGCATTTTTTTATTTTTAAAGGCCGTAACTTCCGGGTATAAGCAGTGATTTAAATAAATGTGTATTCGAACAGAGCTTTTATTTAACAAAATGCAATTAGTTTCTTTTGGTACTTATTTGACTTTATTTATTAAATAAGATTTCTGCTTTCATGTAAAATTATTTAGCCGCGAGTTAAGAATTACGATATATTCGTCGTATACGCGCACCCCTGCCACCCCCTCTTTTTTCATCTATGAAAAATTTCCGAAATATGCAATAAAATTTAAAAACTTTAGCGAAGTTTTTTTTTATTTGATTTTAATATAACTTTTTTTTTAATTTAACTTTCTGAATGAATTAAAAAGCAGACAACTTAGATTTAAGAGCAGCTTTAAACCGGTAATTTTTTAGTTTAGCACTTGAAAGTCTTTGTTTACATGCATCATGCAAATTCAAGAAGCTATTTTAATAAATATAAAAGTAGTTAATTAATACCAATATTACTAAGAATAAAGTACCAACTTATTAATGGTAAAAGTAATGATATGTTAGTAATAATGTTAGCATAATATTAGAAAAATTATTTGCTATATTAAAAATATTAGTTTTTTATGTAGGATTTCGACAGGTCCAGTTTTTAAATAGTACGATTTTTTTTTTGTGTTTTTTAAATGTTTGCAACAAAATTTACGGAAAAAAAATCTAAAAAATATTTTTAAAAAGCAACACTTAAAAAGAGGACCGGGTAGGAAGCCTGCTAATGCAATAATTTTTACAGTTTTAAAATGCATCATTTTAAATTACAGAAATATTTTGATTTACCATACGCTAGAATCCATTAGAATATTACTAATATTACTAACGGATTCCAGCGCATTATGCGCACCAACAAGCCAGTTTGCATTTTTCTAATTTTAGGTGCAGTAATTTACGGGTATAAGCAACGGCCCTCATAAATGTGTATTCGAGCAGAGCTTTTATTTAATAAAATGTAACTTAAGTAGAACCCCGATAATCCGGATCGGGTTTTTCGCTTTTTTTTCAAGTTTGAGAAGCGATTGGCTAATTTCCATAACATTAACTTGTTGCATCGTCGTATTCTGTATGATAAAACAAAAAATTTTCGCCAATCGCTTTTTGTATTTTTATTTGGTAATTACTTGACTTTATTTATTTAATAAAATTTCTGGTTTAACGTGAAATTATTTAACCGCGAATAAGGAATCACGGTATATTCGCCGTATATGCACACCCCCGCCCAGTTTTTTTTTCTCTTTTGTGGAAAATCTATGATATCTATCTGAGATCTATGGAAAATTCCCGAGATCAGCAATAAAACTACAAAATATCTTTTAAAAAGTACATTATTTATTACTATATCTATAAAAAATATCTAAACGGAAATTTAGAAAATACTTCTAGATATTTCCATTTAATTTCAGTTAACAACTTGAGGGGCGGGTGGGATACATTATATACCATTTAATTTTAATCAAGATTCGTATCAGAATTTTTTGGTAAAACTTTACTATAACTTCAGTGAAAAAGAAATGCATAAATTTGAATCCTCTTATTTTAACATATAAGTTTTCGAAAATTCTGATGTTAATTTAGCATTAACGAAACACAATTATTTGCGCCTGAAAGGATTAATACTCGGAAGAGTATTGGTTCAGTCTTGGCTTGAATAGATTCCTTGCACTCAAATTTACCGCAGGAAACATTTTTTTTTTTTTTTTTTTATTAAATCCCATTTCAAAGAGCCTTTGCCACTTTTTCTAAACTATAATATTTGAGTTATATATTTACAAGAACTGTAAGAGAAATCTGAAACAAAAAGTATTTTTTGTTTAAAGTGGTGCAATTAAAGAATAAAAATTGTCCTTTGTGACATTCTTGTTAATATAAAAAAATTCAATTCTTATGCTTAATTTCTAAAAAATTTTTTATACCAGTGTATTACAGGGCAACTGTAAAATTTGATAAATTTTCTTGTTACTATGTTCGTTTTGAGGTAATTGCGTCACATGAGGTTTTTTGAAGCGGACGTACCCGGAATCAAGATTTCGACTTGAGTAAGTTTCTGAAACTCACTGAACTTTTGATACTCTCTTAACTACGAGTTAAGTGAAAATCTACCTGCTAAAATCCTTTTCTTATTTGAAACTGTTATTTAAATGTGAATTGAATTTTACAAATAATTAATAATTCGATTTTTTTAATGATTTTTGAATAGTTTTTTTTAATTAACAAGCCGAAAAGAATAAAAGCAATAATAAACTATGTATAGTTAAAAGCTGTTGGTGCAGTTAAGTCTCTTTAAATTTTTTTTGCAAAAAAAAAAATTTGTTGAAATGGTAAACCGTCCTTTTAATACCTTATCATTTGAATTCTGCACTATGCCATTTTTGAGAAATTCGGGCATTTCTGTTATACGAACTCGTAAGTTATGTTTTTATTTCAAAGTATATTGTTTATACATTTATATGCATGTATAGTGTCTTATCTCCATAGTACTATTATCTAAAACCATTATCTATGTGAAAAATACTCTAGAGTTTCATTACATTAAAAATGTGATTAAATTACATGACTTTTTTAACCAAAAGTAATTTAATTCTATCTAATATTTTTTATAAAATATACCTGGTTGCGTAGCTGGTACAAAAGACTGATCTAGAAAAAAAAGGAAAGGACACACATAGTTAGTTGAAAGATTAGTTAAAGGAGTAATTCTTGAAAAAAATGGTTATTAATAGAAGAAATTAATTAATAGAATAAAGATAGAATGTTAATAATTGTCAATCATGCACAAAGGACATTCATGTAATGTACATAATTGTCATAGACAAATGAATGGCATTTTTAATTACAAAATATTCAACTGAAAAAAGGATTAGTGATTATTTTTTTCAGAAATATAATGCAAAGTTTTTTTTTATCCGTTATCCCTTTGCCACGCTTACAGAATTCATATTTATGCCCCATTTTAATTTAACTTTTTCAGGGTTACCGTTTGCAGTCTGCAAAAGGTTCATTTTAATGTCCAAACTGCCAAATGGCTCCAGTAATTTTTTAGTAACATTTAGATCTCATAGTAAGCGTGAAGAAAAGTTTTTTATTATTTTCAAATAGATTTGTTCGTAAATAGCGGTTTGAATTAATTATTTGACCTTTTTTGTGAGCAGAAGTGTCTCGTCCATGAAAAGGTTAAACGAAAACTTTTTGCTCTATTTAATCGCAGAATTGCTATGGCTAAATAAGGTAAAATTTAATAGTTTAAATAACTGGCGGAAATAATCGAGGATTCTGAGCACCTTATGCATTCCGTATACTTGTTGCGAAAGGTTTAAACGTTGAAAAAAATTACAAAAATAGTAACCTATAAAAATACAAATTAACTGTTTTAGTTTTCTTAACCACTTAATGGTCGCATTAAATTACGGTTTAAAAATTCAAATTCATTATTCCCACCACTTTTTTGAAGGAAAAGAAAACATCTTATTTAATGACAAGTAAAATGATACCAGAATAAAAGCAATTACACTATTTTATAAAACTGGTGGGAATCAAACAATTCTGAATAAAAGCCGTGAAGCTTGCAGCCCGTGAATGTCTCGGGCGTGACGATTAAGTAACGAATAACACTTGCACTAAAAAATAGACTTTATCGAACGAAAATTTGCTTAAAATCAAAAAATAAAATCATTAGCGAAAACTATTTACCGTAATTTCGGGTGTATAAGCCGCGGATCAAACAATTCCTTTTGGACCCAGAAATCTTATTTAGTGATTGAACATAAATATTTACGGCGATCTAAGTAGTAACACTCATTTAAAAAAAAAATCTGGGTCGAAAAAGAATTGTTTGATCCGCGGCTTATACACCCGAAATTACGGTAACTTAAAAAAATTTTTGCCTTTTTTTTTATTAAAAAAAATAAGGGAAACAAAAAAACTTGCAAAAATAATATCCTATATAGTAATAAAAAGTTGCTATATCCACTTTCTTAATATAGAATTTAACTATCCTCCACTTGGAAAATTTTGGAGCAAAGAACTTAGATATTATACTGTAGATAAAAATAATAATTCAAAATATCTTCTAGATAAAACTTCAATGTTAGTTGCTCTAGAAAATCGTCTCTCTCCATCGAAAACTCGCTTAAAATCAAACAATTAAATCACTAGCGAAAACTATTTCACTTTAGAAAGAATTTTGTTGTATTTTTGAAAAAAATGGGGGGGGGGGGAGCTTGAAAAGTTAACCCAAAGGTCACCTGAGCTAAAAATAATAGTAAATTGCCACCTATTAGTTGCATGTGGCAATCCTGTTTAAGACAGTATTTTTATGGCATCGTACTTGATAAAGTGTCAATAGGCTCCACTACTGGTTTAATGTATACTTAATCTTTATAGAATTTTGTCAGGTCATTTCAAGTATTATGAAAATCGAATCTAAACTTAAAAAGATATTAATAAAAGTTTTCTTCATTCTATTGAATTCTAGCATATGAAATAAATTCAGTGATATACTATAATAGGTAGTGATTCTACGTTGCCATGGTTATTACATCCTATTTAAGATGGAGTCATATTATTTCTATAATTTTAAATTTAGTGTATATAATTGTTTTCAAATTTGTATTCATGCATTTTTGTATAAGAGTGCAACATCTACTGCATCGAGATCTGAATATTTATAAAACTAGTTACAGTACGAACACACCTCATTTGCCACGTTTGATTTACAATTTTAGACTTATTTGAAATTATTAGCGTTCAAATTCAGAATACAACAGCCGTCATTTTTGTGTCAACGCGTAGGCCTAGTATTCAAAAGGTTGTGGTAAAATGGCTACCGGAACGTTTGTTTATATATTGTATTCGCAAAAATTTTCTGATATTCCTCTTAATCATGTTGTTTTACGGTCACATTTATGACAGGCCTTAAGACGATATAAATGTAATGTTTCTTATTCTTTTAATTGATAAACAATAAAAAAACTCAATCATTTGAAAAATTTAAATGAATAAATCAGCAATAATGAATTTTAGATTTGAAATTTCATTCATTTAAATGTAAATCAGCTATTGACTATTACATTTATAATCAATAAGCTCATTAATCGAAATAAAAAATCCTAATCAATCATTTGGAACTTACTTTTATTAAATAATCAATTACAATGATCAGACTAATTTTCGGCTTAGGTACCATTATTGTTTAAGTATTTATCGTAGCAGGGTACGAGTTTTCGGATGTCTTTCTCAAACAACGACGCAACCTGCGATTGCGACCATTGAGAACAACGAATTTAATGTTGTCGTCGTCGCTGAACTACTTGCCAACAAGAAAGGACTTCAATTGCTTGTAAAAATGAAAGTGATTTGGTATGATATCCAAGGTGTAGAAGGAAAGGAGGGGGGGGGGGAACCAAAAACTTTCCATCGCAATTCCATAAAGAATTGTTGAATGTCACGTGCAGTGTGCGGCCGTGCACTGTCATGAAAGAAAAATTTCTTTCCGTAGAATGTCACAATGTTTATTCTGTACTGCGCAACGTCAGTTTTCGAAGCAGTTCGCAATAACATCCTGTGTAGGTTGTTTGTCCGTATGCCATGATATCATCTAGCAGAACGTTGGGTCGATACAAAAACACATCAATTTGCAACACATGATAATTGGCTTGGCTTTCATCTGTGTTGGTGATGACGTGTGCTTCCACTCCATCGATTGCAGTTTGGTCAATCCGGAGTTACCTGACACACCCAGGTATCATAATCAGTGAAGATTCGCCTTAGGAAGGCATCACCTTGTTCTTTGCACCATGTCAGAAAGTCGAGAGAACTGTCCCAACGTTTAAATCTTTGCTATTCAGTAAGATTGTGAGGTACACGCCAAGCATACATTTTTCGGAATTTCAGTTTTATCTGACACAAACTTGTGCAGAAGTGATCTGTACATCTGAAGATGTTCTAGGGAAAATGTCTTTATGCGAAACGCCCGTTCTCATAGTCTTCGCATTAACTGATGCAAACACATCATCACCAACCAGAAAGAGGCGCTCATTTCGTTCCTTATCGTGAACATTTTTACTTCCTTCACTGAAGATCCGCACCCAGATTCTGACAGAACGGAAAGTGTCACTATAGACAATAACCTCCTCGAGTTTACGGCTGAAATTCGAGAATTTGTTAAAACTTCGCATATTTAAACGCTATCGGTCTGCCAAGTAACATCTTGGTGGAAAACACATGAAAAACAGATTTATGCGGTTGACTCGTAGGTTTACCATTGTTTTTTCTTGCACCGTAAGGTATGAAAACATGGAGGGCTGAAATCATGAAAACACCATGGTAAACCCACGAGTCAACCGCTAAAATCGGGTTTTCAACCAAGATGTGACTCTGCAGATTGATTTCGTTTTAACATGCGAATTGAGTTTTAACCGATTCGGGAATTTCAGCCGTGAACTCATTGAGGTGATTATCTGTGTTGTTGCATCCCGACCTATGACCATGGTATCGCTCATCGTATTTGGTCCGTAAATCTCACAAATTTATCTGTGACCTTCACAAGCTTTGGTGTTCCTAAAATTGAGAAATCAGATGACCTGCCGTATCTTACATGCGTCAGGATGCTCTATTGTTTTAAACGTTTTAAACTCTCACTAAGCAAACGCCGCTTAAGTCAGCCGTCTTAAAAATCCCTGTCGGCTGGGCCTATAGGCGGAGGTAGATTTCGAAGAGTGCTCATTTCAACAAAAAAATATATATGATTAGAGATAAACCCAGTTTAATAACTTCATTTGGCCGTTTATGAAAAGTTTTTAATTTCATTTTCCTGCAAAAACTGGTTTTATCAGAATCATCTTAAGAAAAATTCAGCTCAAATGCCCATTATGACAACATATTTTGAAATAGATTCTAAATTTATTAAAAAATCAACCAAAACAGTACATTATACAGTTCCTAAATAACAAAAAACTGCCAGTTGAAAGCATTTGAGAAAAAAATTGAATTTAAAAATGAGTCATAAAATAACCGATTTGTTGTTTGAATACATCCTTAATTCTTTAATCATGATTGCTTCGGAAAATTTTGTGCGAAATACTCACTTTGACAGCATTTTTAAAAATATATTCTATCTTTATCAAAAAACTGGCCAATGCGTCACAGTATATAGTTTCTAAATAAGAGGATCTGTAAATTGGATGCATTTGAGAGCGAAAATGGATTTTAAAACGAGTCATAAAAAACGCAATTTGCTATGTGAACACTTCCTTAAATTTTCAGTCTCGATGATTTCTGAAAATTCTGTTCAAAATACCCTTTTTGGTAGCCTTTTTTGAAATATATTCCGTCTTTATCAAAAAACTGACCAATGCATCACATTATACAGTTCCTAAATAAAAGGATCTGTAAATTGGATGCATTTGAGAGCAAAAATGGATTTAAAAACGAGTCAGAAAAAAACGCAATTTCTTATTTGAACACTTCCTTAAATTTTCAGTCTCGATGATTTCTGAAAATTCTGTTCAAAATACCCTTTTTGGTAGCCTTTTTTGAAATATATTCCGTCTTTATCAAAAAACTGACCAATGCATCACATTATATAGTTCCTAAATAAGAGGATCTGTAAATTGGATGCGTTTGAGAACAAAAATGGATTTAAAAACGAGTCAGAAAAAAAACGCGATTTCTTATTTGAATACTTCCTTCAATTTTCAGTCCCGATGACTTTCGGAAATTCTGTTCAAAATACCCTTTTTGGTAGCCTTTTTTTGAAATTTATTCTGTCTTTATCAGAAAATTGACCAATGCGTCACTTTATACAGTTTTTAAATAAGAGGATCTACCATTTGGATGCGTTTAAAATCAAAAATAAATTTAAAAATGAGTCAGAATATAAGCCGTTTGGATTTGAGGTTTTTTTCTCCAACTCCTATTTTTGTTTAATTTCTTTTTGCTATACGAATTGGTCCTATGAAAAACTTGTCAATATAAAAGTTGTAGATATTTTTGAGAAGATGTAAAATAAATTTAATCAGATTTGATATCTTAAAAATTGACAGAGTTATGGATTTTTCTCTTTTTTCAGCGCCCTTTTTCTTTTCGTTTTTAATTTTTTTCATCGGTAAAAGTTGTTCCTATCAAAAACTTGTAAATACAAAAGTTTTAGATAATTTTAAGAACATTTATAAAAAATTTAGTTGGACTTGATATCTTGAAAATTGACGAAGTTATGAATTTTTTTCTCTCAAAATCCCTGTTTTTTTCGCCCCTTGAGCCCACTTCTAAATTTATCAAAAATCTGTCATATATATACTTTTGGCCCATTTTTAAGAAGTAATATAAACTTTAAACCGATTCGATATCTACTTTAATTAAGAAGTTATGGCGTTTTTTCGGTTTTCACAAAAACGCCCCCTATTCCGACCCCCTTGGTCCGATTTTGCCCATTAACGAACTCATCCAAGATTTTATCCCCATTGATTTTATGTCCAAGTTTGGTGGAGATTGGTGAAGAATTATAGAAGTTATCGTGTCCATAAAAAAGTGAGATATATATATATATAGATAGATAGATATATATATATATAAACTGGTGCGATTGCAATAGGTAGTATTTCTTACGAAATCTACCTAAAATGCTTTTGTTCGCTTGCCAGTGAATCAGCAGAAAGAAGGCACATTCTACGAATGCTGCTATTCCGCTGTGAAAATTGAAAACGGAACTTATTTTCTGGATTACCTGTTATTATTTACATCAATTATTTGCGTCTGTATCAATATAGTAGGAGAATGAATGATAAGTTAACTTTTCAAAGCATTATATTTTTAAATAGAACAATTTTCAATGTTTTTCAAAAATCTTTTATAGCCTCTAAAAAAAGATATTTAACATTGCAGATGAAGATAATGCCCATTTGTTCTCATATCATAGATATGATGTTAAGATATTTCTTCCTTTTAATTTAATGAAAAAAATGTTCTACCTGCTGGTGGCATACAAGTGAAAGCACAGCCGTTATTACAGCACTTGTGTTCTCCACGGCAGTGAGCATCATCTCGGCATCTTGTTTCACAGTCGTTGGGCCCAGAGCTGACACTAACGGATGGACAAGTGCCTGGTTTGTTGACTAAAGACAAAGAAGGAACGACCAGAAAAACATAAAAGAGTAATTTAAAATTTTTGAATACTTCACATTTTTATTTAGTTATTCTTTTTACTTTTTTTTATTTGGCTAGTTTTTTTTTCTAATCTACCTTAAAAAACTTTGAATAAATTATTACTTGTATTAATTGATAACAGATAGCAGCAGCAAATTATTATTAGTTTGCTTATCTGTACCCTTAAATTGCATTCCGTAATGCTAGTTTTAGTATTATATTTTATTCGATTTAATCTTTCGTGATTTAATCTGATGTTAAATCTGTTTTAAAATTTCTTAAGTTACATTTGATTTTGAAAATGAACTTAAAATATTATTTAGAAGCGCTCTGGATACAACCAAAATAGCCCTTAAAATAATATTGCATACTTGTATTAGCTAATAACAGATAGCAGCACTAAAATAATTGTGAATTACTTTTATTGGACTTTAGTGCATTATAATTAATGGTTATTTTATTTATTATACTAGTCTAGTAAAAATTCAAAACTTTCAAAAATTTTTAGGTACATCTTTTAAACAGACTTCATTTATTATTGAGGTGGCATTAATTTATAGTTAACACTTTAACCGATTCCTTTTTTATGTACAATAAATTGAAAATGAGGGTTAACAGCAGTTTTTAAGCTTAAATACTCGTAATATTTAGTCTAAACCAGCGGTTTCCAAACCATGGGTCGCGACCCACTGCGGCTATTTTAGTAGGTCGCCGAAACAACCGAGGTTTGTCACTAAAATATATTTTGTATTTCATTTTTAAAAATATATATACAGTAGACTCCCTCAAATCTGCACTCCTAAAATCCGCTACTCTCTAAAATCCGCACATATTTTACGGATGTAAACAATGAAACGTTCAGTTCAGATGCAGGTGCAAAATTTGACTTTTTTAGTTTTATATCAATTCCATATATTTTTTAATTTGTAATTTTTGTTAAGGTTATTGAATTCATGATTTTTCATGAAGAAAGAATAATTTATTTCTGAAAAAATAAAGATATTGCTGATATTATTGGTAATCACAACCTTACCAAATATATTTATATATTAATCAATCTTTTTTAGTTATTAAGTCTGGCTAAACCTGAAATAAAGCTTCAATAATTTATTATCTTGATGTGAATTAGTAATGTGCCTTTATGAGGCAAGTTTCATTGAATAATTTAGGAAAAAACACATTTCATCTTTATAATGAATATTTAATTGTACATTATTGATTATTAATTTGACCTTTGCTTTTAACATTTTTATAATTTTAAAAACTATCTAAATTTTTATTATTTTAATTTATCACTTATTTTAATATTTTAACATATTGTAAGCACTCATTATACTTATGATTCCATTATTAATTACATTCAAATTACTTTTTAAAAAATGTAAACAAAGCAATGACCAGAAATCTGCAAAATTCTAAAATCCGCAAAATCTCTGGCCCCAAGCTGTGCGCATTTGAGGGAGTCTACTGTATAACAATGTCAACAGCAAATAATATTTTAAGGGAAATTCCTTAATTTTCTTATGAAGAAATATACGAGCAGAATACCCAGAAGCATCTAAATGAGCTTTGAATTCCTTGATGGAGTTCAACTCAATATTCTCTTGTGCACACACTTTTTGTACTTGGCTGTTTTTAAAAACAAGCATAGAAAATCTGTGTTGAAAGTGAATTACTCCTGAAATTAACCAGTTTTAAACCTGATATAGCTTTCATCGGTAAAAATCAGTGCCAGAAAATGTTTTGATTAAAGTTATGTTTTGCTAGGAAATAAATGTATTTTTAATTATCTTTCTAGTTTGTGTGTTGTGTTAATTATTGTTCCACTTACATTGTAATTGCATTTTTTTTTTTTTTTTTTTTTTTTTTTCACAAAAATTTTGTTTATTTTGTAGGATAGATAGCCGATAGCTTATAGATCTCCAGGGGTCGATTTAGAAAAAGAAAGTTGCATAGCATAGTAACTGCTATACAAAGTCAGTTTTGAATAGCAGTTAGACACTTTTGTATAGCAAGTAAAAAATAGCTAACGTAACTTTTAAATCTTGAAAATTTACATTTTTTTAAAGCAATATTTAACCAAAAGCATAAATGAAAGTAAATAAAATTATGCAAAGAATAAAAAATAAATGATAACTCACCTACCCAATATAAATTACTTAGAAAATGAGAAGCTGGCTCTTGAATGACTTATAGGTTAATTTACCTTCGACACAGGTCAATTAAATATATGTATCAACTTACCACAGTACCAATTCTTAAAAAATATATATTTGTTGTGAGGGTCAATATTTTTTAATAAGCCATAAACTCAGAAATAAAATTTTTGTAATTTTAAATAAAACATAAAGCGGAAAAGAAAAAAAAAATTAAATCTTCATTTAAGTAACAGTGATTCAGTAATCAATCACAGCGTCAGGGCGGGAACAAATCATGTGTTTACTGGGAAAACCGCGCCCAGCAATGGCGTCTCGCTGTACTTCCATTGTAAATAAACACTTGGGGAGAGTAAAAACACAACGTATGTCGTGTAAAAACATCTTTAAATTTTAACTTTAAGTGTAAAACTTAAACTTTAACTTAAGTAAAACGTAAAGTAAAACGTACTTTACTTTAACTTAAGTAAAACGTAAAATTTTAACTTTAAGTGTATAACAAAGGATGTGGGAAATATGCATCGCAATGATTGCGATTTAATGCATTTCTTGGATCGCATTTTAGTTAAATTTGAATCGCAAATTGCGATACGATACCGCTTAAATCGAACCCTGTAGATCTCACACAGCAATTTCCATTTTGATATTACACTATTGTATTAAGTGGGTCGCGTACCATTAAAGTTTGGGAACCGCTGGTCAAAACATTTCTGAAATTAAATAGTATGAAATCGTAAATAAAAAATAGTGGTGTCAAAAAGCTTTAAATGGTGATTAAGCAAATTCGTCTTGCCCGAACTGCAAACGGGCAAATCAGTTAAGGGGTTAATGCAGTTATTTATCGAAATCGATGGCCGAATGTAAAACTCAGGAACATAAATGAAGTATTTAGAAAGCTAATAATCTACTCTTGGCTAACTGATTTGATAACAGAGCATACACTATAATCACACCGTCACTTTTTTTTTCAATAAGAAGTGGAGGAATCTACTAGAATTGAAAATTGATAGCCAGCAATTCGCCTATGCACCAATGAAAATCGTTCTGTGGCAATTACAAGTATTTCCTCGTCAGACAGATTTCTGTGTAGGCTGCCTTAGACAGGATTTATTGTAATTTGAATTCTTGTGTTATACAGTCGGTGTTTCATTATTTATGTTTTTCAAATTGTTAGAAAATTCAGCTATTTTTATATTTTGCTCAAATCTTAACATCTTCGTGACGAGCTTGTATATTCGCTACTTATATGATCCTTAAAATCCTTGGTTATTCCTACCAGTAATTTTCTATAGAAAATTTTTCCTCTTTTAAATGGCAGCATTTCTATGATTAAATAGGCACACATTTATTTTTAGAATTACTGGTGATAAAAGAGTACAAATTGTGTAAAGGATATTTGTCACGAAGAGGTTAAGATTAAAAAAAGTATATAATGTAATGATTATAACTTACTTCTGCGACAAACTGGTTCAGTTCGAACACCATCTCCTGACCGGACAACATCGATCGCGCACCGACTTCCCTCGGGACAGTTGTGGACCTAAAAATAACACAGAGAAGGAGAAAATGCAGTGCCGCAATCAGTATAGTCGTTATAAGAAAAAGTAATTTATAAAGAAATTTGTTTAGTCCATTGTGATTTAAATCTTATGTTATAGGATTTTACACTTGATCATTCAATAAAAAATTCGGTTATTATTAGTCCCAACATGGCCTGACTGCCGTCAAAGCCAGCTGCTGGAACTTTTTCCAAACAGAAAAATGTGTCTTACTTAGTGGCATCATTCTGGTATTTTAGAAAGAGGTGAAACTAAAAA
Source organism: Maratus speculifer (assembly GCA_964019185.1). NCBI lineage: Eukaryota > Metazoa > Arthropoda > Arachnida > Araneae > Salticidae > Maratus > Maratus speculifer. The sequence goes on from OZ025300.1 coordinate 230,285,378, forward strand.
GGAAGACAATAAGTATAGAGACAGATAGATAAAAAGGCAATCAGATAGGCAGAAAGATTGAGGGAGACAGATATAGAGACAAGCAGATAAAGAGAAGGATAGATTGACAGAGAGAAAAACAGATATAAAGTGGCAAATAAACACAGACCGATAAAGAAACAGAAAAACAGACTGATAGACAAAAAAATCTAAATAAATATCGAAACATTTGTAGAAAGCGTAAAAGATTTCAAAACATAATTTCTACAATTATCATATATAGTCGGAAAAATACCCCCAAATCTTTTGCATAGCCTTGTATATATTGTATAGTTTTGTATATGTTGTATGGTAAAATTTAGCTAAATTAGGAAACGCATAACACTGATGAAGATTTTCCTTAAGCAATTCCTGTCAATAAGCATCAATGCAGTTGAATTCTTTTATCTAGCCCTGTACATGATCTGTAAAATTCACACATATCAAGTAATATGCAAAACATTCAGTTTAAAAATGCATACTATAGTTAAAAACTCAATTCCAGTAATTATTGTTCATAGGCAGAACTGTTACCGAATTCATTTTGCACTTTGCACTAATTGAACTACATAAACTGTCTGTAATGCACTCCATGAAGTATATCAATTTCAATATGTTTGAAATAGTTTAACAATAATAAAATTGCAAACGATTTTTACCTATACACTGCAATGTAATGACATTTTTTTTTGTGTGTGTCCCCTCTAAGCCCGGCCAGACGGTCAGACAAATCGAATTCGTGAACATTTTCTAATTATGCTGTAAAGTGTTAAAAATACAGAGTTTGTGTATCAGTATCTGACTGCTTACATAGCACAACAAGTGCGAACAATAGTTTGAGAACCCATGCAACATAGCCAGAACAAGATAAAGTACATGTTGCATAGATAGGGGTTCTTCTGATTTTATGATCTACCAGGTTCAAATGACCACAGTGTCTTAAAAAAATAATTTATGGACAACTCTTTGCAGCACAAAGTCCTTGTAACTCACAAATAGTCCCAGATTTCAGAAAAATAGTCTAATAACTGAACAAATCAAGCGTCTGAGTACAGCTGTCACAGATTCTTAAAACAACGTCTCAACACTATAACAAATGCAAAACAGTATATTTAAGGCGCTAAGTCAAATAAAACCGCTCATATAGCATTCAAGAAAGCGTCAATAGCTCACTCCCTGACTGACTGACTAATTAACTGCTGCTCTGTTCCATTCTCATATACATTGGAGCGAGAGCATGCACCAGAACTTTCTACAAATTTCCAATCCCAGAACGTACTAGATGCATCTTCATAACTATAAGGGGCGTTTATAGTAAGGGGAAGGGTGCCTTGATACCAATCGTCACTATCTCTAATGTTTCGCGAAGTTCCACAGCCAGTTTTGCTTGCTTGTAGAAAATAACAAATTGAGGCATTTTAATGTAACAAAAACTAATATTAGCTTATGAATAGAGCTTAATAGGCAGTGTTCTCGCTGACATTTGACCAACGTTAGTAATTTGGCTAATTAAAAATAAAAAACATTCGCCAAATGAAAAAACTATTAGCCAAATAGATTCGCCATGTAAATAAATTAAAAAAAAAAAAATCTTTTAATGTACCCCCTTTTTTTCACAGTGTTCTAAAATAACCCAAGTTTTTATAACTGCGACAATAATTGGTATTAATCTCTACAAATATATTAAAAATATGTATATATTTTAAAAAAATTGAAAAACGAAAAAGAAAAGAAAGAAAAAGCAAAAATTGAGCATTAGCAATTTGGCGAATCTAATCGCTTGTTTACTCGCCAAATGAAGAATTTAGTCGCAATTTGGCTCAATGGCGAGCGACAGCGAGAACACCGTTAATAGGGCTATTTATATTATTTTTGAGCACAAATATTAACTATTTAAAAAATCCGTAACATACCTTTTCAAGTACTAAATGAAATATAGAGGAGGACAAGCATGATGAACCTTACCTCACAGGGATTAGAACATCTACAAGAAGAGCATCCACTGACGTCAAACGTTTCTTCGATACCGAAAGGACAACGGATTTCAGCACAATTCGATGGTGGGCAGGGTGTCGGAGAAAGTGTCGTTGTGGTAGTTGTAGTCGACAGTGTCACGTATGGCACTTCTTCTCCAGCTTTAGCTAAAAATATAGGTAATATATATTCGAAAACTAGTCGTTGGGGGCCACCGTAATACTTACCCATCATGGATATGTATATGAAAATAAAACATCTGAAAACTATTTATACAATGCATTGCAATTCATAAACAAAAATTTAAATATTGTTAATATACCTGTAGTAATGTTCTATTAAACAACTGCTGATGTACCAATTTCGACAAATTATATAAAACGCCAAACTACTCAAGTAGTACCGAACTGCGTAAAAGAAACATCCTTATAACTCCAAAAATAATCATTCTATTAACTAACAATTAACTGTGTCGGATTAAGCGTCTCATTTCCAATTAAAATATACCTCTGAATTGAAATTTGAATGAAATACAGGGTCATGAAAAATCGAAGAATGTGGAAAACAGGATTACAAATACCTCGGCAACTAATAATCCGATCGACTTCGTTTTATATGTAAAATGTGTGTTATTTTATTGCCTTTTACGTCCATTCCTTAAAACAAAAAAATTCGAAAATTTTTATATACCTTTCATCAGGACGAATTTTTCGAGGGTCCGAAAAAAATAGTTCCGGATAATCGAGGTTACTGATATTAAATAGGCCTCATCCCATTCTTACATACTAACTACATACAAAATTTCAAGTCTCTATCTCAATTTGTTCGGGAGATAGAGCGTTTACAGACAGACAGACAGACAGACAGACGGACGACAAATTTTTTTTTCTAAAAATATGTTTTTCGGAATCACCACTATCTAAAACGTGTAAATTCGTCAAATTTTTTTTTTCGATTTTCAAAACGATTGCAAGACTTACCCTATACTACGTATGATGGGTAAGTAACAATCATGAACAACTGTAGCTATTTCTCACTTATGATGCTTTTTGTAACATACATTTTTTAAAAATTTTGTTCAACATTTGAACAGAGCATGGTATCTTAAGAATTAACTCCATAAAATGGTGAAACTTTTTTTTTTTTTTTTAACATTTGGTGTTGTGATTGAACCATAAATTTGAATAAGTTGAACAAGGAGCTGGTAAAGTGTTGAAAAAAGAGTCAATAAAGTGCTAAACAATATATGTCATTTTCAAAACAATAATAATTATCAGGGGTGTAAAAATCTAGGCGCCAGAGAGCAGTCCTCTCATCACTAAAGTTTTATCGTTATCTTTCATCTAATATTTCGTTTAAATTTTTTGTAAGAATGGTAAAATTTAAGGGAAGAAAACTAATGGATTTTAGTGGTGAGAAACTGCCCACTGTGTGGCGCTTAGATTTTTATGCAACCAATAATAATAATTAAAACCTTAAAATACAGGCAGCAAGTTGCGGGAACACCCCTGTGATTACTGTACCCCAGAGATAGTTACATCGCGTTTATTACCGATACTGGTTGATCTATAGAATAAAAAGAATATAAACTTCTTTTCTGAACCAAATGTATTGATAATATTTTCGGACTGAAAACTATTAATCCGGCCCTTCTCCAGGCGACTAAATTTATCACTTTTAATGCAAGAAGAAACTAGTCAATGGGGGCCACCATAATACTTACCCATCATGGATATGTATATGAAAATAAAACATGTGAAAACTATTTATACAATGCATTGCAATTCATAAACAAAATTTAAATATTGTTAATATACATAGTAATGCTATATTAAAGAACTGCTGATGTACCAATTTCGACAAATTATATAAAACGCCAAACGACTCAAGTAGTACCGAACTGCGTAAAAGAAACATCCTTATAACTCCAAAAATAATCATTCTATTAACTAACAATTAACTGTGTCGGATTAAGCGTCTCATTTCCAATTAAAATATACCTCTGAATTGAAATTTGAATGAAATACAGGGTCATGAAAAATCGAAGAATGTGGAAAACAGGATTACAAATATCTCGGCAACTAATAATCCGATCGACTTTGTTTTATATGTAAAATGTGTGTTATTTTATTGCCTTTTACGTCCATTCCTTAAAACAAAAAAATTCGAAAATTTTTATATACCTTTCATCAAGACGAATTTTTCGAGGGTCCGAAAAAAATAGTTCCGGATAATCGAGGTTACTGATATTAAATAGGCTTCGTCCCATTCTTACATACTAACTACATACAAAATTTCAAGTCTCTATCTCAATTTGTTCGGGAGATAGAGCGTTTACAGACAGACAGACAGACAGACAGACGGACGGCAATTTTTTTTTCTAAAAATATGTTTTTCGGAATCACCACTATCTAAAACGTGTAAATTCGTCAAATTTTTTTTTTCGATTTTCAAAACGATTGCAAGACTTACCCTATACTACGTATGATGGGTAAGTAACAATCATGAACAACTGCAGCTATTTCTCACTTATGATGCTTTTTGTAACATACATTTTTTAAAAATTTTGTTCAACATTTGAACAGAGCATGGTATCTTAAGAATTAACTCCATAAAATGGTGAAACTTTTTTTTTTTTACATTTGGTGTTGTGATTGAACCATAAATTTGAATAAGTTGAACAAGGAGCTGGTAAAGTGTTGAAAAAAGAGTCAATAAAGTGCTAAACAATATATGTCATTTTCAAAACAATAATAATTATCAGGGGTGTAAAAATCTAGGCGCCAGTGAGCAGTCCTCTTATCACTAAAGTTTTATCGTTATCTTGCATCTAATATTTCGTTTAATTTTTTTGTAAGAATGATAAAATTTAAGGGAAGAAAACTAATGGATTTTAGTGGTAAGAAACTGTCCACTGTGTGGCGCTTAGATTTTTATGCAACCAATAATAATAATTAAAACCTTAAAATACAGGCAGCAAGTTGCGGGAACACCCCTGTGATTACTGTACCCCAGAGATAGTTACATCGCGTTTAATATCGATACTGGTTGATCTATAGAATAAAAAGAATATAAAATTCTTTTCTGAACCACTTTGTAAAAACTTAAAAATGTATTGATAATATTTTCGGACTGAAAACTATTAATCCGGCCCTTCTCCAGGCGACTAAATTTATCACTTTTAATGCAAGAAGAAACTAGTCGTTGGGGGCCACCGTAATACTTACCCATCATGGATATGTACAGTAAAGCATCGTTTATACGACGATCATTTATACGACGTTTACATTTATACGACGTTTTAATGTGGTCCCGATTCATTCCTATTCATTTTAATGTAAAAATATATCGTTTATACGACGCCCAAAATCGTTTATACGTCGTTTTTTCGATTTTGTATAGATTTACTTTTGTTTATTTTTCTTGTGTATTTTACGAACGAGCGGAAGTTGGCAGATATGAATGACATCAAAGAGCGTGTTTAAATGCACTCCACATTATAAAATTTTGGGCTGGTTTTAGATTACATTAGACATCTGTTATGGTTTTAGATTAGTGTGGAAAATCAGCTTACGTGTAACAGATTACACTGGGAGGGGTCATTCTTTTTTCCTGGATGGTCAGCTTTCCCGACCTGTTTTAAGTTGCAAATAGACCAATCTCTCTAACTGTGATCAGTGTAGGCGACTTTTGGTTAGCCACGCGGGTTTTTTTTATCTTTGACTTTAAATGGAAAGGAAATGATGCACTTTCGGTGAAACATAAATAAAGGTACGCATATTTAAATTGCTTACTAATTCCCCCTCCCCCGTTATTTTTTTTTTTTTTTTTTTTTTGTTATTTGTTTATTTTGGTTTGTTTAATTTACAAATTCATGCAAATCATCACGTTAAACATCAAAATTAAGCGGAGACAAAATTAATTCTAGTTTTGGAAGTGAAAATCGATTGTACGTCGTTATCGTTTATACGACGTTTTTCGGTAGTCCCTTCGGCGTCGTATAAACGATGCTCCACTGTATATGAAAATAAAACATGTGAAAACTATTTATACAATGCATTGCAATTCATAAACAAAATTTAAATACTGTCAATATACATGGTAATGCTATATTAAAGAACTGCTGATGTACCAATTTCGACAAATTATATAAAACGCCAAACTACTCAAGTAGTACCGAACTGCGTAAAAGAAACATCCTTATAACTCCAAAAATAATAATTCTATTAACTAACAATTAACTGCGTCGGATTAAGCGTCTCATTTCCAATTAAAATATACCTCTGAATTGAAATTTGAATGAAATACAGGGTCATGAAAAATCGAAGAATGTGGAAAACAAGATTACATATATCTCGGCAACTAATAAACCGATCTACTTCGTTCTATATGCAAAATGTGTGTTATTTTATTGCCTTTTACGTCCATTCCTTAGAACAAAAAAATTCGAAAATTTTTATATACCTTTCATCAGAACGAATTTTTCGAGAGTCCGAAAAAAATAGTTCCGGATAATCGAGGTTGCTGATATTAAATAGGGTTCGTCCCATTCTTACATACTAACTACATACAAAATTTCAAGTCTCTATCTCAATTTGTTCGGGAGATAGAGCGTTTACAGACAGACAGACAGACAGACAGACAGACAGACCGACGGACGGCAAATTTTTTTTTCTAAAAATATGTTTTTCGGAATCTCCACTATCTAAAATGTGTAAATCCGTCAAAAAATTTTTTTCGATTTTCAAAACGATTGCAAGACTTACCCTATACTACGTATGATGGGTAAGTAAAATGAAAATCAGAATCCGGTGATGTAAGAAAGGTAGCACAAGCACATGTGCATAGTGTCGTTGAAGAAAGTAATTTATACTTCCGTATCTGACGCTATGCCAATCAATAGAAGTAGTTAACAATGCGTTTGCAGGTGCATTAGCACTTTAGAATCCTTTATAATTTTGAGTGTATAAATAATACATTTTGTACTCAAGGAAAAGCATCATATTGAATTTAGCGGGAATTTAGCACTAATAGAAAATAAAATACTTGTCGCTATTCTTTCGTCTTTGGGAACTGAAATTAAGCTTTGTTAGACTAGACATTTTTCGTAACTACATCGTAACTACATACTACATACACCTATATTCATCCAAAATCTATATATGTTGAACTGTATATTTATGCAATGTGCACTTTACACAACATGCACTTACTACATAATGCGTGTGTGTGCCCCACGAAGATATAAGCTCAAATCAATTAGGGGATATTATGATTTTTGAATGTAAAATGCGGATAAAGAAATGTTTTGTTGACTGTTATATGATCTATATGTGTTTGTAAGGTATGTGAAAGAAAAAAATAAGCAACGAACATTGGATAATTAAATGTTTATTAGTCAGTAAATAAAAAAATGTTCAAATGGTGCGTATCATACGAACAAACAAAGAATGTGATTTATCGAGTACTAATGAGTTTCAATAAGAGGTATGATTTTCCTTCACTGAAAGCAATTTCCTACAACTACGAAGCATGGAATCAATCAGGTTATCAAAGCAGCAATAGGGTAATCTCTTTCACTTCTATGGAAGAGGTTTTTTTTTTCAATCGTGGAATTGTTTGTGTGGGTAATAAGCAACCAATACCCCTTCTCCTTAGAAGGTCCCAAACATTTCTATGGAGTTCATGTCTTTCGAATATACTGGCCAATCCATTCGAAGAATTCCTTCATCGAAAGAAAATTGTACATTTGTAGAGCATGATGTGGACTGGAATTATCATCCATGATCGCTAATTTAGCCCTGATTTTTGACAGCGTAAAGGACTGCAATAGCTCTGAAGATTTCATCTCTGTATCGCTAAGCCAACAATGCTCCATTCCTGAGATGTACAGGTCAGTGCGGCCATTTATAAACATACGAGCCCAGACCATCACTGCTCCTCCCAGTCAAATCTAACACTTTCGCGCGCGAATGCAGAATATTTCAGATTATGTTCTTTCCTGATCGTGATAAACCTATTGGCGATTCAAGCGCTCGAATACGCCATCTGGTGGAAAAAAGATGTAACTTCTCCATTCAGGATAACGCCGTGTAAGCTCATTGCATTACATGCATTTTAAATTTGTTCAGAATAATTATTCTTTTGCACAGTTTCAGATTTCCTGTGACATTTGTGTTCTGTCTTATATGACGAAGTAAATATTATACGAATTTGAATATCTAAAACTTAAAAAAAACATTTATAATAAACAGGGCCTGATTACTAACGGGGCACTCTCCCACCAGGAAAAAGAAATAAAGAATTTTTCCTTATTCATGACAGTAATCTTGTATGAAAAGGGCGTTTAAAGAAGACGAAAATTTCTATAAATTTTTTCTGGTGAGAGAGTGCCCCGTTAGTAATCAGGCTCTGATAATAAAGAATTGTTTCAATGGGACTTTAACATTAGTTAAAGGGAAATTAAAGGGACAGTTATCCTGTATCGAAGGCTGCGAGCAGCGCCTCTATAGGCCGTTTTAGTTCCCAATTGTCAGATTTTACACCTAAGTGGGACTCGTTCGTGAAGAGCATGTCGCAAGGCTCATGACGTCTCCATCTGAGATGTCTTTGTGCCCACTTCTTCAGGCAGCAATGTGGTACGTTGCTAAAGAAACACAAAACACTGGTCTGCGAGCATACAAACGAGCATGATTGAGTCGGTTTCGAACAATGAGTCCAAACTCTGGTACCAGTAACTTTCTGAAGATGCTATTGCAAGAGTAGTGTTCATATTGCGGTAATTTCTGACAATTAAAGTTAAATATCGATCCTTGTTTTATGTGGTTGCACGCGTATGATGATCTCGCCCTGCTCTTCGGCTAACACTTCCGAATTTTTAAAAAATCGATTTTATTATCTGGAAATGACATTTTTTACAGTTTCAAACGCTTTTGCTGTAAAGAATCGCATTTGATCCCTTCTAAGCAACCGATATCCCTCTAGACTAAAAAAAACAAGTAAGTCATATTGTTGAGATATCGTTTTCACTGTTACAAAACATTCAAAACGTATCAATGGGCTTTACTGGGGTTCGAGATTGAAGAAGATCACGTGTTGGTGGTAATTTACCATCAGTATTTCCCTTGGAATGTATGAATGCGGTTTTTATATATTATGAATATAAAAATATTAATAAAGATGCCAAAATTTTGTGCAGCGGACGGATGCACAAACAAGTCGAGTGATAAATTCTGCAAGAAAATATTTCTTTTCACCGCTGTTTTTATTGAAAAATGATGGCACAGATGTCATATGCGCACCACATTCGCACGATTTTTTTCTGACGCCAGTTTGACAAAAACTTCGTTATCAAATATCAGTCACATATATATTTTTAAATTATTTTCTAACTTTTTAAAAAGGAAATAATAATAAACTACAAAAGTTTAATTCATAACTATAAAACAAAACAATTTATATCAATTTATAAAAGAAAATATAAAGTAAATAAACAGTTTTTTAATAAATAAACAACGATGACCGAGTTACCATATGAGGCATAAAATCGCCATTTGAAAAAATAAAATGACGAAAGTAGAATTTTTTATTATTGAAGTTTAGTGGTTGTCGGCCGGGGGGCATATTTCAGATGTGTATATTGCTGGGACGATTACTGTTTCTAAACCAATAGGAGACCGTCATTATCACGGTCAAGTACACGCCCACACAGTTTGATTGACAGGATTGTTTGAATTTGTACTCGGTAATTAAAAATTAAAGGTACGAAAGAATTTTTTTTTTTTCAAAATGACTGAATTTTATTTACTTCAATTAGAAATTATACTTCCTCTGATCCTGAAATAAATAAATAAATAAAAATTAAAGTAAGAATTTTGCTTATACGGATATTTTCGCAGAATACTTTTTTTCCCATTTGTTTAATATATATATAAATCATTTTGGAACGATATTTAGAATATTAAAAGGGTTTGAAATATTTTTTTTTAAATGTCTTATTTATTAATAAAAGACAGCCTCCAATAATTAAAAAAAAAAAAAAAAATCACCAACGGACTCTCGGCCCGCGATGGACTCGAACCCATATCCTGCGGTTTCAAGCTCGACGCTCTAACCATTCAGCCAGTCAGCTCACTTTCATCCGCAACAGATTATCGTTATAATTAGCACCGTCAATTGTCCACGAGTTCCTGTCAATCAAACTGTGTGGGCGTGTACTTGACCGTGATAATGACGCTCTCCTATTGGTTTAGAAACAGTAATCGTCCCAGCAATATACACATCTGAAATATGCGGCCGGGGGTTGGAACCACAGGAAGTGTCTGCCAATGGAGGACGTGATTTCTAACATCATTCCAAAGGAAATATCAAAAAATTACGCTTTATAAAATGACGAAAGTATGTTGGTATTTTTTACACCTTTGCTCCCTGGTCACTGCCAAAGCCACCATGATCCAAATTTCATAATTACCCATCTTTCCTATCTTTGTTGGAAGACTGCGCTGAAAAAGTTTCAGCTTTTATAAAATAACGAAGGTCTGCCAGTCACGGGCTCTTAGACTAAAATGAAAAGAATCAGACGATTTACGAAAAACGAAACACGTGCAAAACAAATAAATGTAAACACAGTTGGGAGGTCGGTCACATGTGGTGGTATATGACGTCAAGCCAATAAAGCCCATTGTTTTAAATCTTCTCCTTACACGGAATGGTGCGAGGTTATTTTTCACTTCAGTTGTTTTCTACGCCATAGACAAAATTTGCATATTCCCAACTTTGAAAACATTATAATTTTCCTTTTAACTCGGTTCTTTTATTTTTGTTAAAATAATTGTCGATTATACGGTTGTTTTCTACCAAATCACAGTATCCACTAATTGTTTTGAGCAATGTAGCTAAAATATCCAAATGTGCTCTCAGACAGAGCGGTTGTAGCACAGACGCCACCGAGTTCAAGGATGAAAATTTAGGATTAGTTAAATCTCGACTTCATAATAGAATGTAATCGATCTGCCGAGTCATATCTCGGTGGAAAACACTTAAAAACCCGATTTTAACAGTTGACTCATAGGTTTACCATTGTGCTTTCCCGCAACCAACAATATGAAAACATGGTGGTTTGGATGCAGGAAAACATAATGATAAACCATTATGAGTCAACCGCTAAAATCAGATTTTTCGGTGTTTTTCACCAAGATATGACTTGGCAAACCGGTTGCATTTTAATATGCAAATCGAAATTAAACTAATCCTAGATTTTCATCCGTGAACTTCATGAGGTGATTATTGCCTGTGCTGCCGTTTCCCGGTCTATCATGATAGGCAAAAAGTTCATGATCCATATACTAAAGAGTAAATATATTTTTACTTACATTTTATACCACTGCAAAATCTCAAACAAATATCAGGGGTCTTGAACCTGTTTTTATTTCCTTCACAGCCACCGTAAATGAAAGGAAGGCAGCTCTGTGTAGGAGCATCGTAGAACCATCTGGGATGTTCTTCCTTGCAAGGACCAGGTTCAACAGGTAAACGGCAAACATCTGACAATGCGAAATTAAAAATTAGAAAAACATATCTTTGCTAACAAGTAAAAAGACTAAAATTGATTCAAAGAAGCAATTCCTTTCGAAGTACTGATCTTAAAAATTGTTCACTAAAGTTCTAAGGACGGATCGATTTCATGAAGGACAAAGAATCATGCAGCATATAACTCCTCGAAAACAAAATATAAAAAATAAAAAAATTAATATAATTTATTCTATGTTATGTACATTAATGGGGTAGAAAACATATTCATTAAATTATCAATAATTAAATTATTAACATTAAATTATTACAATTCATTAAATCTTCTTAACAGCAACAACATAAGTAAAAATTAAGAAATCTGTCAGAAATTCAGAACTGGATCTGTTTTGCACTGTTGACTGCGTGCAATTCTGTACAAAAAATTGACAAAAAAGAAAAAGAAAAAAAATGTGACAGAATGATGAAAATTGCAATTACCGTAATTTCTGGTGTATAAGCCGCAGGTCAAACAATTCTTTTTCGACCCAGATTTTTTTAAGAAATAAGTGTTACTACTTAGATCGCCGTAAATATTTATCTTCAATCTCTAAATAAGATTTCTGGGTCCAAAAAGAATTGTTTGATCCGCGGCTTATACACCCGAAATTACGTAGTAATCAAGAATTAGTGGCGCAATGGCAATTTCTCAAGTTTTAAAACGAGACTAGCATATAACCCCTGTCAAAAATGACGGAATTTTGATCTGCATTTCATTATCATAAAATTTCATACAAACAGAATGAAGATTTTATTGAAAGGTTTATATAGTAGAAAAACACATTTTAAAAATAAACATATAAACATATTTCTACAAATACAAATAATAAGTTTTTTTTTTGTATTTAATTTCTAATATAGCTCAACAATCGAGCAAAACAAACAGCACTATTTATTGCAACAATAATTAATAATAGCAAAATGAAAAACAATTTTTGAATACTTTATAAACCATTAAAATGAAATACTGAAGTTTAATTTAATTTTAAAATATATTATTTTTATAAATGAGTAATGAATCTTAATAATGAAAGTCATATGATGGATATAAGATAGATTACTAGTTCAAAAATTTTAGTCACCTATTAATGAAGCTTTATGTTTTGTTTTTAAATATGGATTTGGATATTTGAAACATCTATCAGCAGTTAATCTAAACGAAAGAGCTTTTTTGGTAAAATTATAGTTTCTTATAGAAAACTTTAAGAAGCAAGAGTCATTGATTTAAATAAAAATAAATTTTTTTAAAACTTCAACTATGTAAATTAAAAAAATCATTCTGTATTAATGAAAACCAAAATTATTATTATTATTTCTTTCGTAAATTTTTAATTTAATTATTCCAACTTTTAAGAGCTTAGCTTATATCCACTTAAAATTCATTTGCATTGTAAACGAAATTTATATTTCTTGTCAATTGTCATTAAAACGTAAAAAATGTAGAATGCCTTGTATTACATATATTAATTACATCAAAGCAAATAAAATTTTGATTTTTTAGCATAGTAAGTTTTGAATAAAACTTTGAAAAGTAAACAAAATTGTAATTTAATAGGAAAATGCGAAAAAAAAATTTTTGGTCTTATAAAAATTTGTGGTCATGATAACATCTTATATTTTTACTGCCCGTTGAAAAATAAACTTGTGTTATTTATAATATAAAGCAAAATTGAAAAAAAAAAATAAGCTGATAAATATTAACTTCTTAAAAAAACTAGCAAAAGCCATGCTTTGTTTGGATTCGCGAAGCATTATTTTATAAAACAGATATTTGAAAGTAACAATATTTTTTTTTATTATTATTATTTTTGCATCTTTATTAAACAAAAACGTTATTTTATGTTTTGGCGCATTTTAATTTTTTATTTATGATGTAAAACTGGCATAATAAGATATTTTCGAAGCAAACTTTTACAAATTTTTTTTAAATTTTCAACTAAAAGCTTTTTTAAAGATGTTTTCACAATTTCAAGTAGCCACTGGTGTTTTCTAATTGTTTGAAATATGCATGTTTCCAGTCTTTGTAATCAACATCCGATAATCTTTGATAGCTATTTTAGAATAATATATTTGAAGAAAGCTTGAAGAAAGTTACTTCTTCAAAATCCTATTTTCTGGAAAAAACATTTGAAATCTGCTTTCGTTGATACTATGAATTTTTAACTGTAAAACATTTTATTTTAATTTCTTCGTTTTTATACATGTTAGCGTATGAGAATTGCTGTAATTCTCTCCGCGTGGGAGAACTTTTTACTTTCTGTGAATGGCAACTCAATTAATGGAATTACTTTTTAACAAAGCGCTCTCTCATTCTCGCAGTGACGTTTTCACGAATAATTATTATTGTGTTTGCGAACTTATTAAAGTCTTATTTTTCTATAAAATCCTTCTGATTAATGAGTCGATATTATTTAGCCACAATACGACCTTCGCAAAAATATTTATAAAGAGCTTGAACCAACAACTTCACGCAGATCTTTTAATTTTTCATTTATATAACAAATTTAAGAATTAATTTTATTTGTTTACAATTATTTTGTTGCCAGTTTACAAAAAAAAAAAAAAAAAAAAATCCATAATACAATTCTTTTAAAATGTTTAAGTGTCATCTGTGCAAACGATTTTGCGGGATAATGAAAACATGTTTTATTTAATAAATTAATCATGATTCTATCTATAATTATTTACTCCATGATTTAAACTTTTTTTTTTCTGAAAATATACGCGTTTCATTTTTTATTTATTTGCTAAAATTCGTCCGTATTGGAAATGCATGTAAAATAAATTAATTAAAATAATAATTTTTTTAACGTTTTACTGTAAAAAAAATAATATTCTGCAAATCTACAGATCATAATTTATTTTTGTGTTTAATTTGAAGTTAAAATATTGAATAGTTTTTTTGTAAAGCGTACGACAAATTGTAATTTGAGTGGACTAGTAGAGGATTCGCTTCGCTCATCCTAATAATAATAAAACTAAATTTAAATTCAAAGAAATAAATAAGAAATAAATAAGAGATAAATCTAGATAATAAGAAATTATAGTAAAAATATTTATGTTATTTATACCTATTGAATGATATTTCAAAATTATATAACAGAAATGTTGAAAAAATAATCTGCAATTACATTATTACATCCGGCATTTTTTTTTCTTTTTTAATTTCAAACAGAATTCTTTCATTTGTATTGATGCCAAATGATGGTGCCAAAACAAAAGTGCAGGAATGTAAGCGCTGCGCCAAAAATGGCTGATAGTAACCACAAAAATTTAATAGCGTTCCTTGGTTTACTAAATCTTAGAAATCTTATCATTAAATAAAAGAATTCGATGCATGGAACCGCTGAAAATAAAACAGCTTTCAGTCTCAGTAATGCGATCATGATAGCATCTTGAAAATTAATCTTGTTTTATTTATAATTTAAAGCAAAATTGAAAAAAAAAAAAAAATAAGCCGATAAATATTATTCTCTTAATGTGCCGGAAAGGATTGTGTGCCCAGTCTGGGATACTTAATGTTAATTTAAAACTTGCCAGTTGTTTAAATTGAATTGCTAAAATAAAAGCTTAAATTAAGTTTTTTTAGCCTCCGATGCTATTTCTTTCAGACAAGCTAAAAATGTCGTGTCATCAGCCCTGAATTTTCTACTGAACCGATTTTGATAATTCTTTTTTTTAAATGAAAGCTATTTATTTGTAGTTGTGCCCATTTTAGCTATTTTTTAATATTTTTCCATTTTTATATTTTATTTTTAATTTTAAATGCTTTTTTACGATATTTCTTCAAAATGGTGGCAACTTAGTTTAGCTTTTCCCTCGATAATAAAAATTTATTTTCCATTATTACTTTCCACAAGTCAGAAACTTTATTTCATCAGTGAACATGTCCTCGCATTTAAAAGAAAAAAGTTAATTGTTTTCGTAAAATTTAACCACAATAAAATGATTGCATATAATTATGCACTAATTGAGGTAAAAAAATATATTTACTGAGAAATAATATTAATAATGTAAATAAAATAACAGAAAATAATTTATGATAAAAATTAATGTCTAAAGCAAAGTAAGAAATATTTCAAATGAGGAAAATGATGGCATTCAGCAACCAGATAAAATGAATTTACAATATTATTAGGGACGCCTTTTTCATATTATTAATAACAGTAACTTTTAAAAAACATTTGAAGAGAAAATGATGTCACTATTTAAAACATCGCATTTTTACTCATAACGATATTACATTTCAATATTTCTTTTTATTATGGACACTGAGATTAAGATTTTACTTTCAGATGACTTTAGTTAGTGAAAATAATGTTATAGTAAAAATAAAATTAATTTTTTTTTTTTTAATAAATTTATTTTTCTGTAGTGCATATAAAATAAAATTTCTGGATTTCGCCGGCACTCAGATTACAATTTTAACTGAAGATGTGCAAATATTTGCATGCAAAATTGTAACTGGAAAACTTGACATTAAGTTTGTAAATATATTTATTATATATTGATTCAATAATGTAATTACTTTTGCTTTTTTTTAAGCCAAATCGATCGGGTCTTTTAAACATTTCATTCGTCGAATTCGACGGGATTCCACTCGTTTTATTGTTAAAATGCATTTCCTTTTTCCCAGAGTCTATAAAAAAGCGTTTAAAATAAAGAAAAAATCCGTTTTTGACGAATCTAGTCAATGAAGAAGTAGCACGTCAAATTGTATCTCTTTATTATTCTGCATTTTCAAAGTCTCAGAGAGAAATTTCTAATCAACTGGGTATTTCACGCCGTTCTGTTTGCTATTATATTGATAAACACAAAAAAATGAAGTGACTAAACGGGGTCGCCCTTCTAAAAAACCTCTATCGATTTATTTTATTTTATTTTTTTCTAATCGGAGGCGAAACTGAATTCTGCAATGGCAGTATCTACATTCAACTTTTTTAATTTATAAGAAAGTTGTATGTAAATTCCGGTGTCAGTCGGTAAATTATCCTTTTAAGAACAGAATTTGCCCGGGCCGGAAAAGGTTAAAAAATTAATAAAACTAAATTAAAATCTGTCAAAGAAATCATAATAAAAATATTCATTTTATTTATATCTGTTGAATGATATTTTTAAACTATACAATGGAAATGTTAAAAAAGTAATCTGAAATTACATTATTACATCCTGCATTTTATTTTATTTTTATTATTTTTTATTTTTTAGTTTCAAACTAAAATCCCTTCATGTATATTGATGCCAATAGATGGTGCTAAAACAAAAGTTTAAATCCCTGAAATAAAGAAAAATTTTATTATGCAAAGCGAAGTCGATGCGTATAGTAAACTTACTGATCATAAACGTAAACGAAAATGAAATATGCTTTTAGTTTTTGAAAATATTTTGAAAGCAGAATCGAATATCAGCATATATATATATGTTACAGGCCAAACCCGATTTTAGGCCAAACTAGTTTATCCTAACGCCTATCGGATAAACTAGTTTTTCCTAGGCCAAACCGGTCTATCCTAACGCCCGTCGGATAAACTAGTTTTTCCTAGGCCAAACCGGTCCATCCTAACGCCCATCGGATAAACTAAATTTTCCTAGGCCAAACTAGTCTATCCTAAGGCCCATCGGACAAACTAGTTTTTCCTAGGCCAAACTAGTTTGGCCTAACTCTTATAGGATAAACTAGTTTTTCCTGCTGTTTATTGGTCCGAATTAGTTTATCCTAGGCCAATTTAATTTGGCGTGATTTTATTGAATTCAATGACCGCCTTAGTGCCAACATTCTAGTTTGTCCTAGGCTGATCGAGTTTATCTCAGGCCAATGCAATTTTGCGGGATTTTAGCTCACAGGCGTCAAAGCCTGAGAAATAATGGACTCGCAGGTTCTGTATGTATGTATGTACGCATGTATGTACGTATGGTCATGCGTATGTACGTAACGTAATAACATGTGATAGAAATATCAGAACTGAAGTTTTGGATGTAGGTTCATTCTGATAAGGTACTTTTCTGATTAATTTTGGGAATTTAATGGATAAGATTAAAGGGGACGAACGGGAGGCTAATCCCCCACCGTTAATTTAGAAAAATGGATTTTTCATGGAGAATTATCAATTTTCATTTAAAATTTTAGATATAGAATTATTCTGACAAGGCGCTTCCGTGATTAGTTGTGGATGTTTATTGTTTAAGTGTAAAAGAAATAGCAATGTAGGTAACCCCCCATAATTTAGGTAAATGGTTTTTGACGCAGAATTTACGGATTTGCTTCAATTTTGGATATAGATTCTTTCTGATAAAGCGATTCCTTGAATAGTTTTGGGGGTTTAATGGTTAAGTATGAAGGATTTCCCTCTTACTTCCTCTAAGGAAAAACTAGTTTATCCTATGGGCATTTAGATAAATAAATTTGGCGTAGGAAAAACTAGTTTATCCAATTGACGTTAGGATAAAATAGTTTGGCATAGGCTAATCTAATTTGGCCCGAAATCGGGTTTGGCTGGTGAAAAACATATCTTTCACTAGAATAAGTATAAATGTGTGTCAAAAGTCATAGCTTATAACACCAATACAGAAATTTAACACGTCCACCGTAAAGACATGATTCATTGTACATGTTATTTGCTTATTTTATTATTTATTTCTCGTGCCAACTGAGATCAGACAAAAGTTATTATTATTATTATTATTATTATTATTATTATTATTATTATTATTATTATTGCATATTCGAACCAGATCGAAGAACATAATTTGGAATCGAACAGCGTTTTTCATTTTTGACAAATTAATTACCTGCCGACATATAAGCTCTTTTTGTCACGGCGTCAAATTTTTCTTTTCCGTGAAGTAGTAACCGGAAATTCGATTCAAAACGTAGCTTTAATAATATTTTATCAAAGATACATCGCTTTTATGAAGAAATAGTTAACGCTATTCGATTACATATTTTCTGAGTGAGAATGCTTGTTAACCTTATGCATTTCCGAAAAGGAATTAATTTATAAATGTGTTAGGATGTAGCTATTTTGGATATGAGAAAAGTCTTAAGGAATGATAGAGAAATATATTCACAAATCTACTTTCTACTGAACAGATTTAAAAGTTATGATGTTTATAACTCTCCTTTTTTTCCCCTTTTGTTCAAAACTACATTGATTATTTAATGAATCCCTATTTGAATATTGAAAGGTCTAAGAGCCTAAATAATCATTAATACATTGTGTATTTTCCATTCTGCGAACACAACATAATTTAAAAATGCATTGTAAATTTATCCAATAAATATGCATGCAGTATTTTTTCTCAATTTCTGCAAAAAATTCAGGTTTTGCTTCACATAAAATTAAGATTCCTTTAAAAAAATATTGCATTCATATTTATTGGATAAATTTACAATGTATTTTTAAATATATTGTACAATGTATGTACATACGTATGTACATACATGCGTACATACATACATACAGAACCGGAGAGCCCATTATTTCTCAGGCTTTGACGCCTGTGTGGTAAAAACACGTAAAATTACATTGATTTAGGATGAAGTAGATCAGCCTAGGACAAACTAGAATGTTGGCGCTGAGGTGGTCATTGAATTCAATAAAATCACGCCAAATTGAATTGGCCTAGGATAAACTAGTTCAGACCAATAAACAGCAGGTAAAACTAGTTTATCCTATACAAGTTAGGACAAACTAGTTTCACCTAGGAAAAACTAGTTTGTCCTATGGGCCTTAGGATAGACTAGTTTGGCCTAGGAAAAACTAGTTTATCCGATGGCCGTTAGGATAGAGCGGTTTGGACTAGGAAAAACTAGTTTATCCGACGGGCGTTAGGATAGACCGGTTTGGACTAGGAAAAACTAGTTTATCCGACGGGCGTTAGGATAAACTAGTCTGGCCCAGATCAATCTAGTTTGGCCTAAAATCGGGTTTGGCCTGTAACATATATAAAGAATCGCGGAGAATCATTCGTTTCTAAATTTGGAATTTCTTTTATAAATGCAACGGTTTGTGTTTGTTTGTTGTAATAGCTTATTTTTAATTTAGAACTTAATGCATTATAATTAGATATGATATGCATCTTTCATATGAGAATATTGCTGTACAAACATTATTTTAAGTAGAAGAAATTATCATTTAGCTGTTATATGCTAGAATTTGTTTTCTGGCTCAACGTGGCGCTTATTTCTACGGTCGATTCACAAACCAGAATGGTTCGTACCGGATTCGTTCCCTACACTTTTCTCAACTCTGATTTTACTGTAAGTAGATGTCTAGCGTTCGAGTCCAACCGATTACATTTCGTCAAAAAAAAAAAAAAAAAAAAGTTAAAATACCTTCTTTTTTTTTTCAAACTTTCCGGGAACGTACAACAGCGTTCAGATAGATTCAGTCAATTTTTTTTAAACATAAAATTAGCTCTAAATTAATAATTACAAAAATTGGGGAGTCACAACAAGATGAGAGGAAATATTACCCGAGTGTGACGACTTAAGGAAAAAATTAAAACGACTAAAGAAATTTGTGAGTTATAATTAGTAAAAAAAAGTCCATGCGTCGAAATATATAATACTCAGTATTTTGAATGGCAGTTATCATATACAAAAATTCAGAAATATTCTTCAATAATAAACAACATTCATGCATAAACATTCCCCAAATATATATATCATTATCAAAGTAAAATAAAAAAGAATTACCTTCGTTAGCCGGCTTGGTCGGTTGCTCTGGAAGTAGAGGTCGGGGTTCTAGAACAAGAAAAAGCTCAAACTAAACATGCAACATGCTAGGGATAGGATAAGATAAATGGCATGAAAAGGGAATTTAAAAATATGGTTTTCATATTATTAATTTTTTATTGGGCGAAATAAACTTATTGCTATGTCTAATTTTTCAATTGACATTTTTATAACTATCTTTACATAGGTTAGAGTGTTTAGCAAATAGAAATTACTTATCTGTTATAGTCCAATTTAAATATAATTAGGAATCCATGTTAAATAATTTCAGAAATTAATGTTGTCATTTTTTTATTATAAGAACAATGTTACAAAGAAAAAAAAACTACAACTTTGAGTAAAAAAACTAGGCCATACAATTACAGCATTAGCACATACTATATACGAGTATTTAAGGAATTTCCTTTTTTTAAATTCAGAAATTCCGAACTAACACCAGAAATTCTTAATAGTAATTTTTTGCTTTATTTATTGATAGACGTTTTAGGGTTTAAAAATTCTTTATTTGGAGTTTTTGATGTGCATTCAAAATTTGTGAATTTTAAGAAAATCCTGAATTGCACGCATACAAGACGAGTTCACAAAGTTTCAAGACTGGTCTCAGAATACAAAATTTATTAAACCTTTTCGTACAGCGAACTGAAATTCTTCGAAATAGGACCTTGGGCATGAACACAGCGCTACCACTGTTTTTAGGTGCGTTCGTAATTATGTAAATACGTAGTACCTATTGTTGTCGTTCAGTCCGTCCGTCTGTCTGTCCGTCCGCATATAACAACGCAAAAACTACCCAACTGAATCTTTTGAAATTTTAAATATATAATTATTACATAATTTTGTCGAGTCATTTCAAATTGTATGAGAATCGGATGGATAGATCAATTACAGGGACGATCACAAATATTCCGTTACATTACGGTCAATGGGGGAAAAATGTTGCAAATGCATTTTAATCGTTTGAAATTTAAATTACATACTTATTACATAATTTTGTCAAGTCATTTCAATTTTTTTGAAAATATGATGTATAGATCAAATACTGGGACAATTAAAAGTACTCCATTACATTACAGTCAATGGAAAAAAAGTTTCAAATGCATTTTAATAATATTACACTCATTCGAACATAATAATATTGATTTGCAGCATAAAGTACATATTATAATATAGATTTTGTATAATCTGCTGTGCAAAGAACTTTTGTTATTGATTTACAAAGCCACACAAAATTATTCCATTACATAATGAGTATAGAGAGAACATTGTTTGTTGCGCATTTTTATTGTAATTAACTATTTACAATTTTATGATATTGATATATGAGAGTGATATCTTTAAAACTTCATTATCGTAGAACGCACCTCATTTGCTACGCTTCACGTGCAATTTCCAACTTGTTTTCATTATTTATGGTCTCCCTGGAAGTCTTTGCACTCAAGGCTGTTAAGAAATGTAGTTGAAGCTGTCTGCATCGCTGGAATCGTGTTGAATAGCTTGTCTTTCAGGTCTTTTTTGACCCGGGTGAACAAACAAAAAAGTCTCTGAGAGCGAGGTCGGAGTTGTAGTGAGCTTGCAGCAATATTGCCACGATAAATTTTGTCAAAACTTCGATGTCGGCGAGCGGCGTGTCAAAAGGCGCATTCATGTGATGAATAATGCAAGTGTGGTTGCCACTCTGCACTTTCACATTTCCTTTCAAGAACGTACTGATAGATCGATGACTCATCACCAGTAACAAATTTATCCAAAAATATTAAATCGTCTTGCAAATGATTCAACCGGTTTTCGACGGACGTCAGTGACATGCATCACTCATTCCACTGGCAATCCACTTACTGCAACGTCTCGGAGGTAACTGACACACATGCACTCCATTAACTGACACCCTATTACCCTGTTCGCACTGGGATAGTTGAGTCACTTAACTTTAAGTCACTTAAAATTGTTTGAAGCGGGATACCCGGAATTAGGCTTCACCTGTTCGTATTTACTAAACATTGTAAGTGACTTAACTTGGCCAAACTGGCATCTGAGCATGCGTATAAGTTCTGAAATTTGTACCTGCAACTTTTAACTGTTTTATTTAAACGGTAATTATCCTGCCTTATTTCAATTAAAAATTAATTTATTTTGTGGGAGGAAATAACAGGTTCAACGTTTTCCATTTTCTGCCTTTGATTACAAAAACACCCCACAAACACACGTGTTAAGCAACTGGAGTAAACAAATAACAACTTGAAATAGTTTGTAATTATTTGTAGGACTCAAATTCATTAATTTAATAATCATAATTAAATATTCTAAAATTCAGAAATAATAATTAAATATTCAGAAGGCAGATTTCAACTCAACTTATAGTTAAGAGAGCAAGCTCACTTGAGCAAGTTTCAGAAATTTGCTTAAGTGAAAATCTTGATTCCGGGTACGACCGCTTCAAAAAACTTCAAGTTAAGTGACTTAACTTTCTCAGTGCGAACAGGGTATATCAGTAGAACGGGTAAGCGCACGCAAGAAACAATCAGTCTTGAAACTTTGTGAACTCACCTTGAATATGAGGCATTCTCACATTGTTGACTTTAAATCTTTAAATAATAAATTTTATTGTAGTACATATTCTTGGGATTTTTTTTATTTCTTATGCTGGAAAACATTCAATTGAATGACTGTATAACAACATTAACGAGATAAATAAATGTTGGACGGTGTTGTGGTCCAAATATACCACGAAATTCTTTAACGTCCCGTGTCCCTGATTTTCTGCATAAAATTGTTTCAATAAAAATAATTCGATGTAATACTTTACCATTACTACCATTTTTCTGCTACTGACATTTTTTTTCTTTATTTTGAATCATTAAAACATTGGTCTATAAATTTAAAATGTTATTTTATTAAGTTTAATTTTGCCAGATTTTCATTCCTGAAAGTTAAAATTTTGTGAGTATGTCTCATATGCGCAAATGATGAATATAGGATAATAACAGACGTTTTATGGTTACATAGAGTAAATATCTCTTTTTCGGAATTTGTGGTATGAATTCGGAATTTCTGAATAAATAAGAAAATCTAACTGACATCCGATAGGAATTATTGGTAAAATAGCATACCAAAACATTGTTATTCGGGTAATAAATTCATTCACATTCTAAATACTCTTCACAAACATGCAGATTAAAAGAAATTATTTCAGACATTTACCTTTCGGAGCTTTCTTGACGCACCGTTGTTCACAATCTCGCCGTTTCTCGAATCTGTTTTCATTTCCATCACAGCCTCCATAGATGAAGGATCTGCACGTGTTATCAGAACTGTCGTAGTACCATGCCCGATAGTAGCCCAAGCAAGGACCAGGCTCTTTTGGTTGGCTGCATATGTCTGTCAGATATGAAAAATAAGAGGACTGTTAACCCTTTAACGATCAAAGCATTTTCATTGCTAAGATGTCGAAATAAATGAATGACACCGGTAATTAAGGACAAATATATTTCTAAATAAGAAAATGTGATTTTTCACATACATAATAAAAGGGATATTTTTAGATAAAAATACCGGTGTCAGTGTTGCATATCGGAATTAAAATTTTGTGGTTTCGTGACGAAACCAATGAACGTTAAAGGGATAAACATATGTTTTATGCAAATTGAATTAATCTCTAAACTTTTTGTACAGAATTGGGATTATGTGACCGAGTTTTCTGTTCAAAGTCGTGAAATATCTTTACATAATTAATGAGAACTATTCAAAGTCTATATTTCAAAAATGTAATGGAAAAAAAAATACACTCAAGAGTCAAAATATTATAAGCACTTACCTAAAAACGTGTTGGCCCACTAGCAAAATGTGGGGGTGGTCATGTTTAGGCTTTTGCGTGTATACACTGTATCAGTTTGGTAAGTTTATTTACTCTACAGTACAATTATATAACAAAGAAAGCTGCAGCTTCATCGTTTTATAGTAATTGATCATATTGTTAGCACATAATATTATAATACATTTTTAAGCACGTTTATGTTCGGCAAGGCGAGGCGCAACGTGTCTGGAAACCCAGGGCCTGATTATCAACGGGGCACTCTCCCACCAGAAAAAGTAAATAGAAATTTTTTCTTTATTCATGATAGTAACTTTGACTGAAAAGGGCGTTTAAACAAGGCGAAAATTTCTATGTAATTTTACTGGGGAGAGAGTGCCCCGTTAGTAATCAGGCTCTGTGGAAACCTGCAGTCTAAACTTGTGCAGCATTCTTTGAATACCGATCATAAATCAGATTTCGAAAATATGACAATTATCAGATCCAATTGCAATAACTTTAAAAGCAAAATTTTTTTTAAGTTTGGTTCACTCGTAAACAAATTTCGTCAATTAATGAATTCGGTGCAGTTCCACCTAAATAGATAGCATTGTTTGGATATGATTCTTAATACTTTCTTTGATCTTAACTGTTAGTAATTATTAACTGTAAATATTATATGAAGTTTTCTGGTCATTTAAATGTTATTGCACTGATGAGGGGGTAAAACATAGCACGAAACGTTTGCAGTTTTAATTGTATATGTATTTATGTAATTTTTTACTTATATGTATATCTGATGAATTGTAATATATTTTTTAATTTTTAAATATTGTATATCAGACGTTAAACAATGTTTAGTTACTTAAATCCTTAACTTATTTAATTCGTGAGCTGATATTAAATATTAATGAGAAATAATGATACTTAAAAATAAGCTACACTTCTTTTTTTTATTACAAGGTAAAACCCGTCGAATTTCGACGAAAGAAAGTATTTAAGAAGGAACTGTTGCATTTATTTTAAATAAACCTGCAAAATTAGTTACAATTAAAAAATGCTCCTTATATTGGCAAGTCTAACTCTTAAAAAAGTGATATTTAAAGTAAAATTAACAAAACCTATTTTTATAAAACTCAATTTAGAAATTATTAAAATTAAACTTTAATCGTATATGTAGGCAGTAAAATATGATGGAGATAAATTATGATACATTTATGAATTAAGGCTCTTATGCTTGATATTCTTAAATGAAAAAGAGCAAAATTTATTCCACTTTGACTTAGTCGTAGAATTCCCCCCCCCCCCCATGAAATCTAAACCCGGTATCATATTCACAATCTCAAAATTTACATATTGACATCTCATATCCACATTCACGATTTGATCATCTTAAAAATCATTAAAGAGAAAATAAATCGCACAATTATCTTTAAAAGATATTTTTGTAAAGAGAAAGTGTTGTATCGTGTGTAAAATAAGTTTGTAATAAACTATAAATCCCCCTCATTTAATAAATAAATAAAAAGGAAATAAAACCAAAATTCTTCGAATTTTATTACAGATGATATTCTTGGCACACCAGGTATCAAAGTTTTTCACTTTTATGAGAAAATGGCAACAAAAACATTCAAAGATCTGTTTTTCCCTTTACTTTTAACAAAAATGAAGTACTTCTGTTGCCATAATTACAAAAAGGATATTAAAAATTCCAAAAAAAAAAAAAAAAAAAAAAAAAAAAAAAAAAATTAATATCTTAAAAATAAATTAAGATACAGTTTTCAAATAAATTGCATTTAAAAGTACATTTTTTCCCCTTGTACGACGGTGTAAAAATTGAAAATATGTGATATTTAGAAGTTTAAAAATTTGCAGTTACAAAATTTGCAAAACCGAAATTCCATTTCAAATTTCAAAGTGTTGTCATTCTCAAAATGACGTATGCGTTACGCACAGATACGTTTGACCTTTATAATATAGATAGATAAGGTAATAAAAATCGTTGTTAGAATCATTAGAATCTTATTTTGATTTTAAAGATGTATTTCACTCACCACTCGTAACTGCTGGTGCTTCAGTGGTTACTGGAACTTTCTTGCACCTCTGGTAGCAACTTTCTTTGTTGTTAAAACGATTGGCGTTACCCTGACAACCACCGAATGAAAATTCATAACAATCATCCTGAGCGCTGTCATAGTACCATTGGGTGAATGTTCCACTGCAAGGGCCTTTTACGGCTGGTAAACTGCACAAATCTAAAAATAAATAAGCAAAAATCATCTTGCATTAATGGAAATTATACTGGCATTAATGCGAAAACAAGAAAGATTCAAAACTGATAAATCAATAGAGCTATAGGAACTGATCTATTCTGATGAAGATGGAGCTACAACAGTGAAAACAAAGTTTTGAAGGAGCAGTGTCTTTTTTTTACTTTTCCATTTTTTAAACACGTATCCAGAAGGGTTAATAAAAACTCCATCTCTCTCTCATAACAGTCCGGGAGGCAGCGATATCTTTTAGTTAACTGTTTTATAAAAGTTGATCTTCAAATACAAAATTGTTTTTTTCTTAATCGCAAAACAGCCTGTCACAGCAATGGTGGATGAGGCTTCGCATCACACAGTCAAGGCTATATGAGAGGGAACTAGAATAAGAATATTTAACGATGTACATTATATGGCCAAAGGTGACCGACCACTTCCGAATTTTGACGTTTTATTAAATATCTAAAAAAAAAAAAAAAAAAAAAAAAAAAAACATTAGAGATTATCCTGAAATTTCAAGTGTGTAAACAAAACAGTACAGGTCATATATTTCCGCGAAGATTTTTTTTCCGAAACTATACAGTGGCCCGTCAACAAAAAAAAAAAAAAAAAAAAAAAAAAAAAAAACCCAGCTACAAATTGTAGATTATGATTAAGTGGCTTATTACAAAAACCGTGTTCATTTTTATGAGGGTATCATGTATACTCGTAGAAAAATTAAGGTTTTCGTAAAAACAGTCCGAAATTTTGCCAAGTTTTTTGCATATTACACAATTCTTAATATAAGAAAATTTTCTTTTCAGAAAACATGACAAACAATATTGTATGCAATACCCTGTAATCAATATTAAAAAATAATAAATAATGTATAAATAATGAGTAAATTTAATAAATAATTTTTCATTGCTCGTGAAAGCAATAAAAATATAATTTGCATAATGAGTCAGGTAAATAAATAGAGTAACTTTTTTGAAAATCTCAAAAACATAGCTTAAAAATTCTGAAAATGGTCGCCAATAGAATAAGCTCAAAATCTGTTATTCCCAAAATGAAGCAAAAGAAAAAAAAAATGTGGGGTTGTATCCATATATCTATTGATTAGTGTCAATACAGCATACATAATATTGCACGTACTATATTTGGATATAACCCCTCATCATTTTGCTTCCTTTTGCGATCAACGGATTTTGATCTTATTCTATCGATGATAATTTTCAGATTTTCAAGCAATGTTTTAGAGGCTTCCATAAAAGTTGCTTTATACATTTATCTATTGCATTATG
Organism: Maratus speculifer; assembly: GCA_964019185.1. Classification (NCBI taxonomy): domain Eukaryota; kingdom Metazoa; phylum Arthropoda; class Arachnida; order Araneae; family Salticidae; genus Maratus; species Maratus speculifer. The sequence goes on from OZ025300.1 coordinate 230,313,011, forward strand.
CAAAATACAGTCGAGCCTCTATATAACGAAATCCATCGTTCCAGTAAAAAATTCTTTATATAGAGAAATTCGATGTATAGAGTATGATGTTAAAAATAGTATTTAATGTGTAAATTTTGAACAAATCTTATTTTCGATCTTTTTAATTAAGAATTTGAAATGTTTAAAAGTATATATTAACCTAACATTTTATTTCTTACTTATTTAAGCAGTTTCAAAAAAGAGAAAAGACATTTATTTGAAAGCTTAATGAAAATCAAATGAGGAAGACGTACATAAATTTCAGAGGAAGAAATCTGTAATTTTTTGTTGTTTTGATTTTAAAATTACAATTGTTACGCTCTCAAAAAAAAATTCTCAAATTTTAGCAAGGAATGAAAAATTGTAGTTGATATTTTCCTCCATTTGAAGGTCTCTCTTATGTGCTCTCATTGATTCCTCTCTTATATGTGTAACAATTCAATTGACTGTGTTTTGAGAAGGATGTTGAAAGGTGTGTGGGAGGTGGGATGAACTTGTTAGATTTAAAGAATAAGGAGAGAAGTAATATTTATTTAAAAAAAAAAAACCTCTCCACTGAACGGTAAATCAAAAATAAGTGATGGAAAATTGATTCCATATGATTTCGAAGCTTTTTAAAAACTGAATAAATTAAGATCAATTTATGAAAAAATTCGTTATATGGAGATAGATGTTTCGCTATATAGAGTCTGTTTTTAATGTAATCATGCGAAAAGGGGACCGTTCTTACTAAAAATTCGTTATATGGAGAAATTGTATGGAGAAAATGTATGGAGTTTCGTTATATAGAGGTTCGACTGTATATTTTAATTCCTTTCACGCATGCGCAGTGCAAAATTATTTTGTAAACCTGCTCATTATCAGTCATTTTCTATTATTTTTAATTCTGGTTACACAGGATATTGTGCAATGTTGTTTGTCAAATTTTCAGAAAAGAATATTTTTATATATTAACTTCGCAAATTATAAGCTAAAAACTTGGCAAATTTCGGAACTGTTTTTATGAAAACTAATTTCTCTACGAGTACACATACTACTCCTAAAAATGAATACTTTTATTACAATAGGCCATTTAATCGTAATCTACCGTTCAAACGCTTTTGCTGCATTAGTTTCGACAGGCTATCCAAAAGATATTCGTTCCAAAGAGTTCAAAAGATATTTGTTCGTTTATCCAAAAGATATTCGTTCTTTTTCAGTTTGTTGACGGTCCCCCATGGAATACCGGAAAAAAAATCTTCATGGAAATATATGAACTGCACTATGTTGTTTACACACCTTCAGGATAATTCCTCATGTATTTTTCTAGATATTTAACAAAACGTCCAAAATCACAAGTGGCCAGCCAATTTTGGCCATATAGTGTATGCCACAAGCAAAAGTAGCATCCGTTATTGAGTTTCTGTTTCTTTCGCTTTGGCTGCGCGATGGTACAATCATATGTCAACATTCGTCAAAGCAGCGACAGCTGATAATTGTTTTCATGATTAATTAACTGATATTAATTACATATTAGCAGATCAGCTCATATTAAATAGTTAACTAAAAAATGTTGTTGCCTAAATAGAGTCTCCATTTTTCAATAATAAAATTCTATGCTATATTTAACAAAATAGCAAATTAAAATCGTGTTGCCAAAGTTAGCAATATATAAACATCATACTTATAGTAATATCTGTGCGAGTTTCTCTACAAATACGATATAAATTGTAAGGAAAGCATTTGTATTTATAAAACGAAGTGAAAAAGAATGTTCAAAACTATTGTTCTCTTAATTAACAGACCAGAAGGCGGCAGCATAGATAGTCACCCCATTGAGATCACGGCTGAAACTCCAAAATTAGATAAAACTCGATTGGCATATTAAATCTCAATCAGTCTGTCAAGTCATATTTTGGTGAAAAATACCTGAAAATCCGATTTTAGCGATTGATCGCATATTTACCGTTGTATTTTCCTGCACCCAAATGTATGAAAACATGGGGGATTGGGAGCAGGAAAACAAAACCGCTAAAATCGGGTTTTCAGATGTTTTCCACGAAGATATGACTTGGCAGACCGATTGCGTTTTAATATGCCAATCGAGTTTTAACTAATTCTAGAATTTCAATTGTGAACTCAATGAGGTGATTGTCTGTGCTGCCGTCTCCCATTCTAAAAGGATTTATCTCAAATAGTTGATTTTCAGTATCTTCTAGTTAACAGAAATTAATTGAGCTGTCGTGGCGATTTATTCGTGACAAGTTCACTTTTAATACTTTTTAATTAGTTTGTATTTGGATTTCACGGAACTAGAAGTTTTTAATATGAGGATATTGAATTTAGATTTTTCCGTCCGAACGTCGGCAAATCATACTGAATTGAGCTGCGTTCTTAAACGAACTTTCTCTAAAGTCTACTGTAGTGTAAGAATAAATTTCAAGAGTTTTTAAAAACTATATACCAATGTTCAACTTGCCACTTACACAGAAACACTTCTTTAAGTGGAATTCAATACATTTTTTCTTATTGTTGATTTGACATATTTGAGTATTCATTTAGCTTAAAATCATAACTTATGAGAATGAAGTTATAACAACAGTTAAATAAAATAAATGATATTATTTCTAGTCTTCAAATCTTATTACCTTGAGCCTTAAAGCATGATTTCTCGCATTCCTTCCTTGTTTTGAATCTGTTTCTGTTTCCTTTGCAACCACCATAGTAGAATTCTTTGCAAACACCATCAGTAGAATCGTAATACCAGTTCTGTTCAGTACTGGCACAAGGACCGGAATCTTGTAATTGAAAGCAATATTCTAAAAAGAATGATAAGAAAAATGAGTCAAGTACAGAATATATAAGACACTCTCAGAATACTGTAACGAATTTCACTGTTTAAAGAATAAAAGAAATTATCTAAATTCATAACATAGAAAACGAATCAAACATTCGAAAACCAGATTTCAGCAATTACCATACACAGCCAGACAGAAACTTGAGTTTTTTTGTGCAAACTTTGATCTTTGCAGCTATATATGCTAAATAAAAAGTGTTATTTCGCGATATTCCTTAACATTACTCTACTTTTCTACTCTCATTCGTTAAATCTATCTTCAGCAATGTCTATTAACCGATACAAATGTAATCGAATAGTTCTATACAGCCGTATAGATTATCTACAGATTTTTATACACGTTAAACATGTTAAACTAAAATTCAAATCGGGACAAATATATAACACAGCTGAAATCAACTTTCAGAAATTATTACTGATATTATTAGACGGCATTATATCTAGTTATTTCGTGGGCAACTATGTGAGATTATTTATATTCTACAGATGTTACTTAGAGTACTAAACATAGTGTAACTGAAAGTTTCCTATGGAAAATGCAAAATTCAATTCCAAAATATCTTTAATATTTAATAGACAGAGAGGCAGCAGCACCGACAATTTCCTCATCGAGTTTACGGCTGAAATTCCAGAATTAGTTAAAACTCGATTTGCATATTAAAAGGCAATCGGTGTGCCAAGACTTATATGGGTGAAAAACACCTGACCGGGAGGCGGTGCTACAGACAATCATCAAATCAAGTTCACGGCTGAAGTTTCAGAATTAATTAAAAATTGATTCAAATATTAAAATGCAATCGGTCTGTCAAATCATATCTTTGAGGATAACACCTGAAAACCCGATTTTAGCGGTTGACTGTAGGTTTGCCATTTTGTTTTCTTTCTCCGAATGCTCCATGTTTTCATACTTTTGGATGCAGGAAAACATAACAGTAAGCCTACAAGTCAACCGCTAAAATTGAATTTTCAGATGTTTTCCTCCAAGATATGAATTGACAGACCGATTGTGTTTTAATATGCGAATCGAGTTTTAATTAATCCTAGAATTTCAATCGTGAACTCAATGAGGCGATCATCAGTGCAGCCGCCTCCCAATTTATTAATAGATTGGGAGCTGGCTGCACAAATTATCATTTCATCGAATAGAGCTCATCAGTGTGACGTCACATACAACTCAACCCCGCATTTCCATGGTAACTGGGTCAATACAAATTGAGAGAGTTTAGAGCAGGGCATGAAATTTCAGCTTAAAAGGTACTCGCCAGACTAAAATCTTTACTCGCCACTATTTTGCATTCATTCAGACAACAACGTCAGCCCACACACCTGCGCAGAAAAGTGAATATTTATGAGAAATTTAAATTTACGATTGTTAGAAGGAGCTGTCTGTTAAACCCTGAAAATTTTACATTTATAAAAATATGGGATATCTTTAAAATATTAACAGATGTAGTATGAAAAACTTTCTTTTGACCGACAAAAATGCAGAAATTGATAAAACGAAAAATATTTACTGCAAAAAGAAAAAAAAAAATCTCAAAATAAGCTTGCCGTAAGGTTTCAGTGGCTACAGATATACATACCAATGATAACTTCCTGTACTATTAGCACTTCAGGTTTGCGTATGTTTGTCTTTCTGCACTGAAATACCACTTATCAATTGCAGCTATAGGGTCAAACTCTGTCAGGCTGGGTCCATTAACAGAAATTCTGAGCAAATCATTCATTGCCTCAGTCTTCAGAGAGTTCCTGTTAGCTGTCATGAGTCTGTTGTGTCTGATGGCTGAACCCTCTCTCACGTGAAGCTGTGCTTATTGGTAAAACAGCACAAAATGATAGGATCTGGAGCAAATTGGGGAATCTTCCTGAATATTTTTCAGCATAAGCTTTCTCCAGCATCTCTCTCAGTGTCAGTGACTTGAACATAAATTTAAATTCTGCCCACTCTGCCAATACAATATCTACTTTTTCCTTAAAGAGATTTGAGTTCAAATACAAAAAGAGTTTCTTTATTTCTTCTATCCCAAGTTCAAGAATTTTTTCTTTGGGAGGCCAACCCACAATGTCAAAAATATGCACATATTCTAACACATCTGATGACATAGATTACAGTCTTTCTGCAATGTATATCGTTGTATGTTTGATTAATGTCCCCCTTAAAATCTGATTATCTTCCTTGCCGTTGTCTGTATTTTTGTCAGCTGCGCATCCTTGATTATCCCTGAAATGGATAGTTGATCTAAAAATTCCTTTTCCCTTGCTCAAACACTATAATCGAGATTTGTTACAACTGAGATGCAATGTTCAATTTTTATTTTCAAAGATAAAATGAGAAGTTCCTATGGCCCAGAAAAGCCATTTATTCACTTTTTACCAACATTACAGGAAGACACCTGCTGGCAAATTTCGCATTTTGCAAGGCTTGTTTTATCATCATATAAAAGCCATTCAAAATGACTTAGCCACTCCTCTTTGTTGAATTTTCTTTTAACTGGAAGTGGGGACTTGAAACCACTGCCAAATTTCCTTTTGGCAGAACTGGAAAAGGAGAAAAGAGGAGTATTGCTACTGTCAGATTCATTCTCACTTTGCTTAACTTGAGTTTGCACGCATTTACTTTCAACATTTGTGATTGCATCTTTATCACATTTTTCGTTTAATGTATTACTTTTAGTAAAAAAGAACTAAATAGTATTACTTTGCCTTTTCTTCACTGCGTTAATAAAAAAAATTAAATAAAACACCACTTTAATTGCCGGCAACTACCACAGAACAAGAAAAATACTAAATCGAAAGAAATATTTGAGAGAGAACGTATATATTTTACCGTATTTTAAGCAGCTGCGCTTAGTTGACGAAACCTGAATCTCTTCGCGCTGGAGTTAAGAGCGATCCGATTCGGTATTGGCGCGTTCGCGATACGAAAGCGGGGGCGAGGGATGAATGCAGACAGGGGAATTTCATTTTTCCGCAGGAAAGACGAAGAGATAGGCGACGGAGCATTTTTACTTCTTTTGGAAAATAAATACCATCGCTTCATTTTGAAATACTTGACCGTGTATCACTGTGCATGGTTTGATTGAAGCACTGCATTTTAAACGAAATTTACTCGCCAACCTTAAATATTTACTCGCCAATGGCGAGCTGGCGAGTGGAAATTTCGCGCCCTGGTTTAGAGTGTGCTAGAGATGCACTGTATACCATCGAAAAGGCTTTCAGTATGAAATTAGATATCGTTCAAAGGCTGAATTCTTTGGAACTGGGTGAAGTTTTAAAAGCGCCCGCGAGTGTTTGGGCCGAATTGTAAATTGTTTAAATCAGTTTCAGGGTTGAATTTTTAGCTACACGATAAAACAACACATTTCATCTCTGAACTCTGTGGTTTGTTTTGACCCAATTTCTGGAGTTGGGACGTCACCTCTGATGAGCTCTATTGATGACTGAAATTTCCAGATTAGGAAAATCTCGATTCAAGTGAAACTGATCTGCCAAGTCATATTTTGGTAGAAGCCCTATTTTAGCGATCGATTGGCAGATTTACCACTGTTTATTCCTGCTCCCAAGTTTCTATGTGTTTTCTTACATTTGGGTTGCAATGGGTTGGGGTTACAATGATAAACTTACTGATCAACCACTAAAATCGATTCTGCAGGTGGCTTCCGCAAAGATACGACTTCGCTACCAGTTGCATTTTAATATGCTAACCGAGTTTTAACTATTCCTGAAATTTCAGAAGTCAGCTCGATTAAGTGATGATTTATTCAGCCGCCTGCCGGTCTTTAAGAAATTCATGCTCATACGCACTAATGCTTAAGAATTATTTTGAGTAGCATTATTATATACATTCATTTATAATATAAACACAAATTGAAAAATTATTCGGTTAAATAATGTAACATGTAGTTATAATAGCCACAAGCGGGACTTCCAGTTTTAAAAGACGAAAACTGGTCTTCACACCAATGTATGAAAAATTCTAATCTTTGTCCCATCTAATTTAACAGAGTTTAAAATGAGTTATAATGATAAATTCATTTATTAAAAGTAATTGTCATTAACCCATTAACGCCCGAATTATTTTCTTCACTAAAATTTAAATTTTGTATTTCCCACCACTTTTAAAATCAAATAAACTTTTATCTAAATTTATCGAGGATTCTGTCTCGTGAAAGAAAGTATATATTTATCTTCCTTTTTCCTGTGGGAAAACCGCTTTCTTGCTGCTTTTGTAACCGTCCTCAAAAGAGGACGCTGGGCGTTAATGGGTTAAATCAAAAGGGAAAAAAGTAAAAGAGGACCTTGTGATGATTTTATTTATTTTCATAATAATAAAAAAAATACCTGTTTTGAATTCGAGATCTGTTGGAACGTCTGGCGCTGTGTCTCGGCCGCATCTCTTCTCGCACTCTTGGAACGAGCCGAAATTATTCTCGTTGCCGTTACATCCTCCAAATATGAACCTGTGACACTGTCCACTCTCGTAATCGAAATACCAGCGCTCTCGGAAATCATTGCAAGGACCGATCTCATGCGGCAGACGACAGATGTCTGTTTCTGCAGAAAAGAAAGTTAAAAACATTATTTGTAGAAAGGGTGATGCAAATAAAACCATATCAGCTGCATCCGAACAGTAACTTTAGGCATTAAGACGCCACACTCTGACTGAAAAAGGCCCCAGATGATAATGTAAAGTCTATGGGGGCGTTCTTTTCAAATATCTTGCTCAAATTTTAATATTTTGACGTGATTTTTTTTTTATATATATAGGATAGCTGAGGACGATCTACAACCGAGCTAGTTTTTACTTTTTCGATTTTGGTTTCAGATTTAAAAAAAATATATATACTTTAACTTTCAGAACCGGTTGCATTTTCAGAAAGAATCACGTTTTGGGCACCTTATCGCCAGAACAACGATTTCCGCGGAGATGAAGTCAGTGCTGCGCACTCTTTCTTGTTTGTGACGTCAAACGCCAAGCGAATAGCAACCCTTCCATCTGCAAAGAGATCGCGCTTATTGTTCATTTGTTTTTCCGTAAATGTTATCAAGCACAGACTATAATATGAGAAATGTTATTCACCGTTGTTTACTATTATAACATAGTTTAAAACAAAGAGCTTTTTCAGATAAAAATGATTGAAATTTCACAGAACATATAAACATAGATTTTTTCTTCCCCCCCCCCCCCCTCAATTCAAAAATATTATTTCCTTAACTTGCTATGTTCGAAGAAATTGAGAAGTTAATTTAAAACAGTAGTAAAGATTCTCTTGTAATAAATATAATAATTTATTAATCATATGTTTTATGACATGTTTGAACTTAGTTTATTTTGTGTTTGGCGATGCAGCTAGCTGAACGTTCTCGTTTTCGCCAACTCGCCAAGGCTGGTGCTCAAAACGTGATTCTTTCTGAAAATGCGAACCGGTTATGAAACAAACTATTCTAATATAAAAAGAATATAACCGAAATCGAAAAAATAAAACCTAGGCCGATTGTGGATCGTCTTCATCTATCCTATGCAAAAAATCATGTCACAATATCAAAATTTGAGCGAGATATTTGAAAAGAACGCCCCCATAGACTTTACATTATCATTCGGGTCTTTTTCAGTCAGTAGTGCAGTTCTTATTAAACTGGCGAAGAGCGACGAGTATATGCAAGGTGCTCATAATCCTTTATTTATGCAAAATTTTCTTAAAGAATTCTTGGTATCAATTGCAAGTTGGGAATTAATATTATGTGAGCCCGGTGTGGGACCACACTGTGCCAGAAAGGGCTATTAAGTAGGTTGCGGCCTTTCTAAAGTTACAAACACATGTTTGCGTCCCGCGGGATAAAAAAGGCCGAGTATAGCTAACATAAAAGGTAAGGAAAAACTTATCTGTATGCAGCAGAAAACCTTTTCGATGTGTTGCAGAGGATTTTATTCAAACTTTCTCTCACATTCGAACGTTTTTTCTTTCAGTGTGCTACGTACGAATTATTACGGAATAGTCATAGAATAGAGTTACGAAAACTCACGCAAAAATAAATCAATAAAAATGAATTTATAATAATATTTTTTTTAGATTCATCTTTATTTTTATTTAAATTTTTTTGCAAAAAAAAAAAAAAAAAAAAAATAGTTTTTAATGTTTACTATATTTTTAACTTTCAGGATGGAAAATGATCAGGGAAAAACATAGTAAGGTGTTAAATACCAGTATTTTGTTAACCCCTTGCGGTTTCATAGTGAAACCACTTAATTTTAATTCCCAAACGCCACATTCGCACCGGAATTTTATTTAAGAAAATTACGGTTTATTGAATGGGTGAAATATAGCGTTTTCATATTTACAAATAAAGTTGTTTTCAAATTCCGGTGTCAGTCATTAATTTCAACACTTAAGCGATGAATTTGTCCTGCGCCGCAAAGGGTTAAATCGAGAAAATCGCCTTCTTTAACCCTTTCGGGCACACTGTGCCCGGTCTGGGATACCTAATTTTAATTACAAACTTGCAAACGACACCAGTAATATTTTAGTAAAATTTTGCTTTAGTAAAAGCTTAAATTAAGATATTCGAAATATTTAAAAAAATCGTTTGTGAATTCCAGTGTCAGTCGATAATTTCTCATTTTAGTATAGATTTTGCCCGTGCCGGAAAGGGTTAATCCTTTTATATTATTGGAAGTATTTTCTATAAGAGAATACTGGTAGTTTCCACTTTTTTTAGGGTTTCGTTCATCTGAAAAAACCCTATTCGTCTCTGTCCTCTGTCACAGAGTCCGTACTCAAAAACTATATAAGCCAGAGAGTTAAAATTTTGTGTACAAAATTTGAACCACTCACTATTCTCACTTTGCTCTATAATTCCAATTCATTCCTTTCCAATTATAGTTAATAGATTTAAGGAATTACATTGTCTTCGCCTTAACCACAGATCTATATAACGGGCCGAACAATAAATATGTTTAATATATTTTATCCTATTCATAGTGTTCCCGTAAAGTCATGTAGTATTTTTGACCGGACACGGGAAATCCATGAAACAAGATGGAAATGTGAAAACCAAAATACAAGAAATACTCTATACAAGTTTCATACCTATTCAGTGCAGTTCGATGTGACCTTTATTTGAAACAGAGAATCACACATGTTATTCACTCTGTTACATTAGACTTCATAAGTGTGTGCAAGAAGAACGGGGATATCGTTCAGATGTGTTTAGGGAAACAAATGGAGGCCTTTATGGAACTGCACTGAACAGGTATGTAACTTTGAGCGTTTTTCTTGTACAGAAAAGCCAGTGGCAAATTCCAAGGGGGAGATCACGAGGATCATGACCCCCCCCCCCCCCCTGAAAGAAGAAATTTTTAAAAGGAAATATAAAAAAAATAAATATATATTGAATTCTTTCAAATTTATCTTTTGTTTAACAATGAGAATTTTTCTATGAAGCATTTTTTAACCTTACAAGGAAGGTCTCCATTGGGGGCATACTCAGAATTTTTTGAAAAAAATACGAATTAAACTACTCATGTAGGTAATAAAGGATCAGTGAAAATTAGCGGCGGAATTACATTATTAGATATGTAAAAAAATAAAATAGTTTGGAATAATTGGCGTGAAAAGCTGAAAGCGACGCGGGATTTGGCGAGTAGTGCATTTCCTCGCCAGAAGCAGACGATTTTAACGAATCTGAAAATTGATTTTAATTGACTTCACTGTTAAAAATCTGCAGCATTTACTGCAACGTCACTCCACTACTTTTATAGAATGTCTCTCTTCTGACCAATGAGAATGCTCCATAGCACGGGGAATTGACCATGTCATACACTGTTAAAAATCTGCTGCAATTTGTTGCAACGCACTCCACCGCTTGTATATAATATCTCTATTCCAACCAATGAGAAAGCTCCATTTGACAGCCAAGTAACCGTTTTCTATACAAGCAAGGGAGTGCGTTGCAACAAAATGCAGCAGATTTTTAACAGTGTATTTTTCAATTTGGAACAATTTTAATCAATTTAAATTGTGTTTTAAATGATAAAATATATTAATTTCATTTTGTTATAAGTACATATAAACGTATATGACAAAATTACACTTAAAGTAAAGTAAAAATGCAAAGCTAAAATTACTTAAACTAAACTTAATTTAAATAAATTGAACATAGAAAGTTTTTTCTTTAAAAAGTATTCGAAGCGTAAAAGCGTATTTTTCAAAATTTCGTTTTTTCGCCAACCGGAGATAAATCGCCAAATAAACGAAAATATTATTATTTTTTTACGGACGTTATAAGGAGATTCCGCCGAAATTTTTTTTATAAACATATATAACTATATGAGAAGAACATTCTGTAATTTTTTCAGATTTTTCTGAGTATGCCCGTATGGAGACCTTCCTTGTTAGATGCAAGATGCATTTATTCAGATCAAATATGATTGATTAATTAAAATAGCAAATAAAACCTTTCTGCAAAGATGATTAAAGATAAAAAACCAACGATTATAAATGCACAAATAAAGTAAGAAAAGGTAGCAAACAGCCGTTTCGAATCTACTATGGAGATTCTTCATCAGTGCAAAACTCAGCGAGCTAGAAAAAGCAAAACTGAGCTAAGAGACAGAGAGACGCAGGCTTATATACCCGATACGGAAACGATCCCGCCTAAAGGAAAGCAACCAATGAGAAGAGAGCAGCCTAACAGCTGGCTGGACAAGTAGCGACATCTACCGGAGAATAAACAAAACAAAAACTAAAAAGAGAGGGGGGAAAAAAAAGGTTTAAATTAAAGATTTCCAAATGCTAGGAAAATAAGGCGTACTTGATAAGTCATTGACTAAAGAGTGAGAATTTTTAATGATGTGGTAAGCTTCCCAAAAATTAAGATCAAGAATTGAAGGACACTTTTGGATGATGGTAGCTGAAGAAAAGTTAAACTTATGTTGTAAAGACCAACAATGTTGAGCAATGGAAGAGCGTTTAAGCTCTTGATTTTTGACATACCTTTTACATTCCGTTAAACGAAATCTGAGAGCACGTTTAGTCTGACCAATATAAGAAAGGCCACACTGGCAAGAAATTTGGTAAATACCCCAGTTATCTAAGCGATCAATGGCATGCTTAAGATTTGAAAAGGCAATTTTATTAAGAGGAGAAAAAATAATATTGAAATCGAACCTTTTTAAAATTTTAGCAACTTGCTGACTGATTTTGGGGAAAAAGGGCAAAACAACCAAAGTATTGGAATTTGAATTAAAGTTTTTTCTTTCAGATTGGGTGGATTTTGTTAATTTTCTATGAATTGAATCTATAATATTAGGGGAATAACCACGATCAACAGCAATAGATTTAAGATAATTAAATTCATCACTGAGTAACTGAGGAGTTGAACAAATATTGGAAGCCCGGAAAACAAAAGTTTTAAAAGCCGCAACTTTCTGGTTAGGAGGATGAGAAGAATATCTATGAGGTGGAAGACTGACCGCAAAAGGTTTACGAAAGACAGTAGTCTGAAAATTATCATCATCGCGAATAACAAGGACATCAAGAAAAGAAAGGCAATTGTTCGATTCAACTTCAAAAGTAAATTGAATGTAAGAATCAATAGAATTCATAATAGTGAGAATATGATTTATATCTGTATTCACATCAATTAAAGCAAAAATATCATCAATGTAACGAACATAAAACTGAAATTTTAAGACTTCAAACAATTTTATTTCAAAATAGTGCATGTAAAAATCGCATAAGATCGGACTAAGAGGGTTACCCATAGCCAAACCGTCAGTCATACGAAAGAAATTCCCGTTAAATACAAAAGTGTTTTGAGACAAGCAAACACGAGTGAGATGAATGAGCTCCTCGATTTCGAAAAAAGAAAAATGAAATTCACAGAGCCTTTTCTTCAAGCAATCTAAAGCCCCTTCGACAGGAACATTAGTAAATAATGATGAAACATCAAAAGAAACCATCATGTGGCCTTGTGGCTTAAAACTGTGAAGTTTCTTGACAAATTCAAAAGAATTTTTAACAGTGAAAGAATTACCGCTTGAAAGAGGAGAAAATATGGAAACAAGATATTTAGCAAGTTTATAAGAAGCCGTACCGATATTGGAGACAATGGGTCTAAAAGGAATGTCAGGTCAGGTTATATTATAATTTGTTATAATTTGTTTTAATGTATATAATTTGTTTTACACGATTGGAACCAGAATTTTTTTCATAAAGAAAGTTAAATGACAAATTCGGAAAAATAAATCAATTAAATTTATTAAAATATTTGAAATAACAATTCTGGTGTGAAATATTTTTATCGGGATTGAGTAAAATTTGAACAAGGTAGGAAGGTTAACAGTTTCAATATTTCAATGAAAGTAAAGAATCTTTCACAAAATTTCCTTAAACTGTGAAATTTTAAACTTAATTTCAAACCATGACAGCCAATAGCTCTCTTTTGACGGCTTTTTGTAACTGTCAATCCCTAAAAATTCGCATAAAATGCTCAATTTCTTGAATGATTGCTTAATTTTATAAGAAAATGAAATAAATCTTCAATTTCTTGGTATCTAATTAAAAATATGTATTTATACTTTTACGAATATTATGAAACTTTTTTTGTTACGAATAAAAATACAAGATGAATGTAGATTCTACCATTGCAGAATTCAGTTTCGCCTCCGATTAGAAAAAAAAAAAAAAAGATAGAAGTTTTTTAGAAGGGCGACCCCGTTTAGATTGCAATGAACTAACTTCATTTTTCTTGTGATTATCAATATAATAGCAAACAGAACGGCGTGAAATACCCAATTGAATAGCAATTTCTCTCTGAGACATTGGAATTGCGGAATAATAAAGAGATACAATTTGACGTGCTACTTCTTCATTGACTAGATTCATCAAAAACGGATTTTTTCTTTAGTTTAAACGCTTTTTTATAGACTCTGAGTAAAACGAAATGCAATTTAACAATAAAACGAATGGAATCCCGTCGAATTCGACGAATGAAATGTTTAAAAGACCCGATCGATTTGGTTTAAAAAGAAAACAAAAGTAATTACATTATTGAATCAATATATAATAAATATATTTACAAAGTAAATGTCAAATTTGCCAGTTACAATTTTGCATTCAAATATTCGCACATCTACAGTTAAAATTGTAATATGAGTGCCGGCGAAATCCAGAAATTTTATTTTATATGCACTCACAGAAAAATAGCTTTATTTTAAAAAAATAAAAAAAATAAATATTGGGTACTACTAGGTTATCCCATCGACCAAAAAATTATCGCCAAACTATAAGATTAAATGCCAATAATGGATGATCGTGAATGTCACATTCAATGACATTAAATACGATTCATGTGTTTAAAATGTCATTAAGTGATTTTTATTTCGCCTTTTTATTAATATTTTTAATAATATTCTACTAATTATTTATTTTTTCGTTATTTAAAATAAAAATTATGTCAATATGTATAATTTGGCTATTAATGTGGCGATTTGTATAATTTGGCGAAATTGGTCGACGGGATAACAGAGTAGTACCTAATATCGTTATGAGTAAAAATACGATGTTTTAAATAGTGATGTCATTTTCTCTTCAAATGTTCTTTAAAAGTTACTGTTTATGAAAAAGGCATCCATAATAATATTGTAATTCCCTTTTATCTGGTTGCTGAATGACATAATTTTCCTCATTTGAAATTTCTCTTATTTTGATTTAGACATTAATTTTATCATAAATTATTTTCTGTCATTTTATTTACATTATTAATATTATTTCTCAGTAAATATATATTTTTTTAACTCAATTACTGCATAATTATACGCAATCATTTTAGAAAATAAATTTTTATTATCGAGAGAAAAGCTAAACTGTGTTGCCACCATTTTGAAGAAATGTCATGAAAAAGCTTTTAAAATTAAAAATAAAATATAAAAATGGAAATAAATTAAAAAATAATTAAATTGGGCACAACTACAAATAAATAGCTTTCATTTAAAAAAATAATTATCAAAATCGGTTGACTAGGAAATTCAGGGCTGATGACACGACATTTTTAGCTTGTCTGAAAGAAATAGCATCGGATGCTAAAAAGTATCAGAAATTTAGGCATTTTGGATGTGGAGACAATCTTCAATATAAAAATTGCTTATTAAGAGACATAATCCTCCCTCCTGCAAAAAAAGGAGCCGTGACCCTCCTCTGAAAGGAGAGCTGGATCCGCCCTTGATTCGACCGCCCCTATTCCAAACTAATTGGGATTGAACACTGTTCAGTTTGGTGAGAATTCGGAATAGGTGAATTTCATTAATAATAATTAACGTATTGACTTGTTAAGGCATAAATTAAGAGTGGGAACATTTATCAGATCTATACAGCGTTGATCGGCTTGTGGTGAACAAGTTATGTTATTTCTAATAACTTAATACATAATTCACACACAGACGCGGCCAAAGTTCTTGACCTCGCCTTACACTATGTTGAACAACATGCTTCATCTACATCAAATGACATTATGTTCATGTGACGATGGCGGAACCTTGTATTCTCAAGTCGTTTCAGTGCTGTTCGTCAGAAAAAAATCATTGACTTTCCTTCTTAGGCGTGTATAGTGTGTGTGATTAATTATTTTTTGTATTTAGCACTGATTAAAAATGGTTCTACAGATTAGTATAAATGGAGACGACTTGTACTGTAAGTAACTGGCTTTCATTCCAATTTGGTTTCAGATGTTTTCATCTAGCTTCGGCTCTACATATGTCTCTAATTTATTTGTATAACAATAAATGTACGTTTTTTCATGAAACATCTGTTTAATTTTTCCGATTTTAACATGAGAAACGCCGGCTATTTTATTAAAGTTTTATAAAAAGTGTTTGACACCAAAATTTTTATATAAAATTATTTAACATATTTAATTAGCCAATATTTGTTCTGCATATTTAACGAATTTTATCAAAAAAATTCTGTTTGAAATCGGCTATTTTCAGTTTGGCAGAGGTCATAATGACTCCTAATGGCGGCTCTAATGTTAAGTTAAAAAAATCGGTATTTTTCGAACGCTGGTCTGAAAAGGCGGATTTTTGGAATAGCGAAGTTCGGAATAACGGGATTCTGCTGTATTTGGTGAAGACTTGACATTTTTATTTTCTTTCGTTGATTTCCTGCGACTGGTCAAAAGTGCACCATGATTTTACAGGCACACTGTATTATAAAGCATATAAGGCATAGCTTACCTTTGATCACAGAAGGCATACATGACTTTTCACACTCCCGCCTAGATTCAAACCTATTTGCATTTCCTTTACATCCTCTGTAATAAAACTGTTCACACCGCTCCCCATTGTAATACCATTTTATGATAGCGCTGTCACATCCACCTTCGTCTTTTGGCAAAGAGCATTTGTCGATGGGTTCTACAGTAATAAAATGAAGATGAATGAGAAAATGATAAACCAATAATACAGGTATACAATGAAAAATATTTGATTATTTTAGCTGTTCACGAAGTAATTTTTAGTGCTGGATTTCAAAATCACATTAAAAGTGATGTATTCTGTACTGTTTTTGCTTTAACTTGGCTTTCATGATTGGTAAATGATGTTAATCTGCTTGTTATAACTACAGTGCCTAATTTAAAGAAAAAAATCTGTTTTTTACGTATAAAAAAATGTTAACAATAAAATGCATTATCTATTATAAAAATTAGCGCAGAACTGTTAAGGGAGACCCGTAAGAAAAAATCCAAAATTTTTATTATTGATTTTAAAGTAATGACTTTTGGTGTACTATTTAAGAAACTTCTTGTAAGGAATAATTAGCAAAACAATTCACTTTTTATTAAAAAGTATATTTTGCATGGGGATGTTTATAATTTTTTTTTTTTTTTTTTTTTTTTTTTTTTTTTGTCGAAAAATACACTTTTTAAAATTACTACTCCTCATTCAATTTTCAATATTTTGGTATTACTAAAATTTCTTAAATAGTGTTATAGTATATAGAAAAGAACTAAGGAGAGATATTTTTAATTTTCTATTTTAATCGGATTAAAAAAAAAAAATACGCATGGTAAATTTCCTTAAATTCGTTATAATTTTCATGTTTACCAATTTATGTAAAATTTTCAGAAATAGTTAAAAAAATATATATCTCCTTACTTTTGTTGCAATTTTTTTTTTAAATTCTAAAAACATAAACACTTTGTTTCTAAATCATTTTACCACTGAGCCTTAGTACTTTGAACTTAGGCAAAATATGAAAAAAGTCATTTTCAGGAAAACACGTTTTAAATGGCCGCTAGTCCTTTAAACTCTATAGAGAGTACAATTTAAAAAGCTCATTTTCTACCTGTTCCAAGTGTCCCCGAACTCTGAAATTTGGCATGGATATTCGCAAATATGTATTTTATCGTTTTCTGAGAAAAAAAAAATTTTTTGAACTTTTGATGATTTTTGGCCGAAAATGAGGTTTGGGTCTCCCTTAAATATTTAAAAAAAAAAAAAAAAAAAAAAAAAAAAAAAAAACACAAATTTTAGAAGTAATATTTGAATATTTTTCTCTTTAGGAATCTATTTATAAAATCAGAATTTATACATAACAATTGATAAAGCAATCCGAAGATAAGTGAAATATTTAAATGTCAATGATGTCAAATATATAAACTTTCTAATCTTATGCTGTGTTCATTAACCTCAAATAAAAAAATATGAAAATATCGGAATGATAAATTTTCTTTTAAACACTAATCTTTTGAAATTTTGACTACGCAGTCAAGCGTATGTCCGGACACAATTTGCCTGGGTTCTTTGTGCAACTGCTGTTGATTTTTGCTGCCAATGTGCTACAGGCATGAAAAGAGATAGCTATAGTATGCGTGGTTAGAGTAAAGAAGGAAATCGATTTATTTACATAGCATTGTAAAAATTACGAAGAATTGGTGATCCCAGGTTAAATTATCAAATAAAAATAATGTATATTAAATGTTAAAAAAATAATGGATTACATCTTCAAGACATATAGTCGAAGAGCCAACAGCGCAAAAATCTGTGTTATCAAGCACAAGAAAATTAAAACCTTTAGTTTGTGGAAGAGCATAAATAGGGGAATCTAATGATCTATGTCTACCGGAAGTGAAGTGATACACAAGGTAAAAATTAATACCACCAATGGTTGACCCGAAGGTTTATTATTATGTTTTCTTGCTCTCAGTCCTCCACGTTTCCATACTTTTGATTGAAGAACAAGCATAATGATGGAGTCAACCATTGATGGTTGATTTGTAAGTCATATTTTTGGCTTATGCACCACTTCACTTTCGGCAGATATGGATCATTATATTCCCTATTTCTAATATTTCATAAAGTAAAGGGTTTTTTCCCCTTGTGCTTGATAACATAAGTTTCTGTGCTGTCGTCTCATGGACTAATATTAGAATCTTACAGTGTTGTAGTTTTACTATATGACTGAATATCTCCTAATATATTCATTGACAAAATAAAATAATTTTTGAGGTTAAAAAAATGCCATATAACGTATTCTTCAACTCACGTTTTCAATCCTAATAATATTAAGCGAAGATATTATTAGAATATTTTGCTTACTTTGCGTCTGCTTTCTAATGCATTTGAGTTCGCAGTCTGTCTTGGTAGGGAATCTGTTGTTGTTGCCGAGGCAACCACCATAAGTAAATGCTTCACAGGTCTTCGAGCCAGCGTCGAAGTACCAGGAAGGAATTTTGCCGTCGCAAGATCCAGGTACCATTGGCAAGAGACACGATTCTGCAGAGAAAGAAAAAAATTGCTATTCATATGTGTTTTCCATAATGTAAGAGAGACAATAAATAAAAATGATTTAGACATTTCTAAAAATACAGAAGTCACAGATTCAATTTTTTCAGGAACTAACAAAAAATATACAATTAACAGGGCTACTACAGGAGCTATAAAATTCTATAAATATTCTTATAAATATTCTTATAAATCTTATATCTTCTTATAAATTCTATCTCGCACCATTTTTTTTAAACAAAAAATTTTCACATACAAAGACATATATTTCACATAAGAAATATATTGCAAAATATAATTTCTTAAAATAGTAGTACGAATAGAATATGAGAAAAATCACCTGCTGCAGTCTTGAATTAAATGCAAATTTTTTAAGAACCCTCTTGTGCTCGCTATATTCATTTAATTAATTTATTAAAATTATTTTACAATTTTGTAAGCCGGTTATAAAATATTTATTTTATAAGAAATAACATTAAAGGAATAAATAAAAAAAGCTTTATATTTATGTTGTTTTTGTTAGAAATTAGTGTTCCACTAATAACAGAAAAACGTTACTAATCATGTGTCAAAATAGTCATAAATCATTAACGTCTACATGTAAAGGGTTAACATTACGTGTTTGTGACAAGAATTGCATATTTCAAACACTATTATCTTCGAGCTGTAATAATCACCTTATTAAATAGCCAAATTGTGCAATTGAATAAATAATAGATGATTGTTATTTGGGAATAGTTGTACAGTAAAACCTCCATAACGGACACTCCCAAAATAGCGGACACCTCTATTTAACGGACAGTTTTACAATCCCCACTCCCAAAACCTAAATTTTTGTATGTTTAACCTCTGAATTACGGACATTCCGAATAGCGGACAATTAATTCGGCGATAAAGAATGAAAAAGTATTTTTTAAAGAGAAAAAAAAAGGGAAAAAAACGAAAATTCCTTTGAATTTATCAGGACAATGTGTCACAAATTTTGTGATCACAGATAAATGTAGATAAAAAGCTGGGGAAAATTCTCCCCCCCTCCCCCAGTCACGTTCAGTGCTAAATTCAGTGGGTTGCCCTTAAATTGCCCGGGAAGAATATCTCCCATCAGAGCATTGAATTGTCATCCAAAAATATTTTGAGATTTTATGCTTTTAAAGGTCAAAAAGTGCAATCCTTTCTTCCCCGCCCAGAACCCTACAATGTCGAATAACGTCATATATAAAAACAAATTGCATGTAATCGCAAGCAATAGTAAACTTTTGTATCAGTTTTTTTTTTCCCCGAGAGTATAATAAACAGTGGATAAAAGTGTGCACAATTTTATCTCAATTTTATTGCTTAAAAATAATTTTAATTTCTGATTAATTATATAATAGACGTTTTAGGACATATAAAAGTAAATTAATAAAACATTAAGCATTTCATAACGATTTTTGAATTTGAGGTTTTCCCAATAGCTGACACCACCGAATAGCGGACAAATGAGGAATTTGCACACATCGGGAAATCAATCAGCTGCATGTTTTTCTGATAATTACAGACTCATAGATTCCAAAAATTTCATCAAAAATGTAAAAAAAAAAATGGGTCAATAGCTTTTAAATTAAGCTTAAAGTTGATAGAAAAGCGCGCGACTGGAAAACGCTGCGTGATTGGCTGTGACGTCATAATTCACGATATCCCAGTAGCAGACGAAACGGAGCAAGCAAGCAAGCGAATTTTTGTTTTTATAAGCCTGTATTTTTCAAACATTTTAAATTTTTCTTACATCTAAATTTATTTATTCTTTGATTTTTAATAGATTTCATCAATCTACCGTATTAATGGAAATAAAATGGAATTATTTCCGGCATTAAAGAAAAGTTTCGATTTAAAAAAAAAAATCAGCTACATTAGTCTGTTTCTTTTTATCAAGTTGAAAACAAATTCTCCTTGTAAAAAAATAGTTAAAGCTTTTTTTAATGTTACAGTTCGGAAAAATTATACACACACATACATGTGTATAACAAAAAAAGCAAAATAATTGTCTTAAATCTGCACCAACGCAATATGCATATTTGAGAAGTCCTGTCATTTTTTTTTTTTTTTAATAAAAGATACAGTAAAAGCTCCATAACGGACACCTCTATTATTTAACAGACTATTTACCGATCCCCACTTCCAAAATCTAAATTTTTGTATGTTTAACCTCTGAATAACGGACATTCCGAATGGCGGACAATAATTTTTGCGATAAAGTATGAGAAATTGTTTTTTTAATGAAGAAAAAAAAGTAAAAAATCTCTAAATTTGTCAGGGCAATATGTCGAAATTTTGTCATCGATAAATGTAGAGAGTGGGCCGGGTCCCACCCGGGCCTTCCCTCTAGTGATGGGCGATAACGAGAAGTTTTTCTCGATTTTCTCGATTGTATGAACATCTCGATAACTTTCGATTGTGTAAAATTTTTCTCGATGACTCCAGTTTGCAATTGCTTTTATATCATACAGGATTCAATTTTATCAAGAGTCGTCTACAGGTGAATGAGTCGGTGTAAATAAAGACACGACGGATTCCCTCGCAAGTGAGCCCCTCCTTTCATTGGTGTCTCTAATTTATACGCTATCTTCTAATATGAAATCTCGAACTGGGTCCTCATTGTATATGCCATCATATACCAAACGCGGTGTGTACGCACAGCAAAAACTTGTAAACAAAAAGAAAAAATAAATCTCGAATTGAACGAACAACCGAAAACGTAATCTCGAATCGAAAGTTAAATTTTGAAAACTGCCCCCCCCCCCCAACGTAACGAAGTGGGGGGGGGGATATATAAGATCTGTAAGTGGTCGCATGCCAAACCACAACTTCCTGCTTTTCTAAATTCCATATGTGGTATAAATATTATTTACTGAAAGCTCCGTAAATATAAATAAATAAATAAATAAATAAATAAATAAATAAATATATCTATCTATCTATATATATATATATATATAGATAGATAGATAGATAGTGGCATTTTGGGAGTGCCGACAGAAGTGAAAACTTGAATAATTACTTGTGTATTTTTTTAATCGTCAGGAAATATTTTATTGTGCAGGAAATACAAGGATCAAGTAACCGCGGTAAATTAACACCTACACGCGAGAGGAGGCTAGAGTCCCAGCAGTGGTGAACAATATTTATATGATACAGATGTCATACACGCACCACATTGACGCGATGCTTTTCAGATCCCAATTTAGCGAAAACTTCGAAAAAGTTTGAGAAATTTAAATTTCAACCCATTATGGGTCCGTAACGTGACCCAGAATGACAGGGGAAACTTTTTTATGCTAAATTTGTAACGTATGAAGCACAAGGTTTCAATTAACATATTACATCAAAAAATGAAAAATGGCCCCCTTGTCCTCCCCCCCTCCAAAAAAAACCCCGGTGCTATGGGGAAAACCATAAAACTGCAAAAAGAGCGGCGAAGAAAAGTTAGCTATGCTATAATTTTTCTCCCCATTGTAGCTCTCATAGAAGCAAAGTTATAGCCTTTTAAAAATTGAAATGAAGTGAAGAAATGAGCAAAATTATGTTGGTGAATAACCAACAGGGGGGGGGGAGGCAACAGCCCTGGTTGTGCCACATAGCTTAAACTTTTAAGTTAAAATTGGTAGAGAAAAAAGAAAGTGAGCGATATTTTAAAGTGTATGTTGGGGGGGGGGGGGGTCAAGCTTCTCACCTTTGGAAGAGGCCCTCAAAGAGGGAACTTCAAAACAATGCGCCTAGGTTACGGTAACAATGTGACTAGTTCAGTGGTTTTTTCCTAATCTGAAAATTTTTTCCAATGCGCCTAAGGACGTTTTCAATTCAAAAATTCGATCTAAAATGATAAAAACGCAAAAAGCTTCAAAAACTCCCCCCCCCCTTCGCCGTGGAACCAAATTCGGAAGGGGGAAGATAAGAAATCATCATAGTGTGAAAGAGTGATCCGAGATCTTCAAGATGATATACAATATGACGGGTTTAAAAAAGTAAAAATTATCCCCTCCCCCGCCCCCCGTTAGTCCACCCTTTCGGCCTCAATTTCCTGCAGCAGACATTTTAATTTTTTTCCATTTGATAAATAATGTTTACCGAATGATTCGATGAAAAAAACACACTTAAATTGATAGGTATTGTTGAAATCGCTACAGTTTTAAACATATGTTCTCAAGCCCCCTCTTTGAATTTTTTTTTTAATAAATTATATTTATAGGTGGGTTCTAAGCATGGTAAGACTAAAAATACGAGAAACTTTGAAAAATAGGTCTTCATTTCACAAGTTATTGTCATATTCTCATGCTTATTTCTGTACCTCGTTTTACAATAAAACTTTCATTTCACAAAGCTCCGACGAAAAAATTCTGCTCGATAAACCTACTCATGTCCATTGTTAGCGAGAATGAAAATCATCCTTATCGAAAAAGGCATTTATCAAAAACCACAAGTTTCTCGAAACGCCATCTTTTTCAAGGTTAAATTTCATCGCTATCCTTCGATAAACCTATTTCCATCGGGATAAATTTTCATCGCGAAGAAAGTTTCTCGGACTGTTTGTCTCTCTCGGATGTCTGATTTTATCGCAATATATTTGCTGAAATGAGAGGCATATGCGAAAGCTCTTGGAATGTATATTCATATTATGAACCTTTCTACTTTTGGAGTTGAATTTTAAGGGGTGGGTGGAGGGGAGGGGGGAGCGATGAGGGGGTGAATTTTTAAATCGTAGCTATTTCGACAATAAATGTTATTTTTGGTGTGGCTTTTTTTATGGAACCCTCCAGTAAATATTTTTTATTAAATATAAAGATTTTAAAGTGGGAGCTGCATCATTTTTAGGTGTATTTTGGAAAAATGAGTGAACCCACGGATGACATGTAAATTTCAAGCCTTTTTTTTTTTTTTTTTTTTTTTTTATCCGTCATGTTATATATGCATCATCGGAATGCTTTGGCACCTCCTTTCCATTTTATGAATCTTTCTCCTCCTGGAGTTGAATTTCAGAAGGGGGGGGGGGGCAAGAAAGCGATAAGAGGGTGAATTTTATAAATCGTAGCTATTTCGACAATAAATATCATTTTAGATGTGGAGTTTTTTTTATGGAACTCTTCGCTAAATATAACTTATTAAATATAAAGATTTTAAAGTGGGGGCTGCGTCATTTTTAGGTATATTCTGGGAAAAATGAGTGAACATACAGATCACATGTAAATTTCAACCACTTTTTTGGTCCCGACATGTTATATATATATATATTATCGGAATTTTTTCGCACCTGTCTTTCATTTTACGAATATTTCTCCTCCTGGAGTTGAATTTCAGGAGAAAGAGGGGGAGCGATAAGAGGGTATTTTTTTTTTGTTGTTGTTATTTTAGCTGTTTTGACTATGAATATCATTTTAGATGTGGTTTTCAGAGGAGCGCTCCGGTAAATATTATTTCATAAATTCAAAAGTTTAAAATGGGGACTGCGCGATTTCCGTGTGCATTCTTGGAAGAAAAAGTAACATTACGACCACGGGTGAAGAGTAAATTTCAAACTTTTTTTGGACCCGTCATGTGATATGTCATAGGAAAGGTTTCAGAATACTCTTTCATATTATGGGACTTTCTCTTCTTGCAGTTTAATTTCAGGACGGGGAGTGATTTTTTTTTTAATCGTAGCTATTTCGAGAATAACTATCATTTTAGAAGTGGTTTCTTGATGGAACCTTCTAATAAAAATTGCTAATTATAATCATTTTAAAATGGGGGATGCGTGATTTCCGGGTGTATTCTGTTAAGAAAAAGTAAACCTGCTGGTGAGGAGTAAATTCCAAACATTTTTTGGACATTTCATGTGATTGATTATTGGAATGTTTTTCGAACTACTCTTTCATATTATGAACGTTTCTCCTCCTGGGGTCGAATTTCCTCAGGAAGAAGTTGAGCGATGAGGAGTGAATTTTTTAAATCGTAGCTATTTTGAGATTAAATTTAATTTTAAATGTGATTTTTTGATGGACCCCTTTGGTAAAAATATTTTATCAAATATAAACATTTTAAAGCGAGGCTGCGTGATTTCCGGCTGTATTCAGGGAAGAAAAAAAATAATGCAGTTTTCTCCTTGCTACCCCCCCCCCCCCTACATGTTTGTACCTTGTACAATGTCGAAATAATTTTATATAATAAAGAACAAAAGTAATGGTAAAATTATCTTGGATTCCATCATGTTATTTTATTTTTTCTGGTTGCATCACGTTTATAAGTATCATATTTATTTGTGACATTCAACTTTAGATTATTGCTAATAGAAATTTGACAAAAGTTTACTGTTTTGTATTTTTAAATAGAAAAGTGACTGACAGTTCAAAGAATGTGGACAGTTATAAAACTGGTACTACTGACAACTAGCCATTTATGAAATTTCTCAGTTTTGCCCTATATTAAGGCTGTTTTCAGCTGTTCTGCTGAACAAGCGCAAAATATCTTGACACATTTACAAATTATTTTTTAACGGAAAGATATAAAATCGGAAAACCTGACTATGGAAGCGATTTGGAATCGAACTATATTTTCCACTTTGTGATAAATAAAAAATACCTATTGAATTAATTATAAGCAATTTTGATCACGTGACAAACACTATTATTATTTCTATTTGAGTGGTTATGTCTTTCTAACAGAAATGCGGTTTAAAATGCTCACTTTGACAATATTTTCTAATTAATCCATTGTTTCCCCCTTCCCCCCCCAAAAAAAAATAAAATAAAAATAAAATGAGAAAATGAGTGCGATTATATAGTTTCTGACCGACAACACTTGCTAGTTTCATGCATTTCTGAACAGAAATAAATTAAAACTTGTGTCTTTAAGTTGCCATTTTGGATTTAACAGCTTCCATGGGTCAGAGAACAAAATCCAGGGAGGTTCAAGATTTCAGATCAAATGTGTCAGTAGTCTAAAAGCTGTATATGCTTTTTTTATTATTATTATTAATTTAGGAGGATTTTAAAAAATTATTTTTTCCAAATCAATAAAGAGGGATTTTAACTCATTTTTCAATCTAAAAATATATCAATTTCAGGCATGATTACCGAAGCGATTTGTAACCGAACAATTTTTTCATTAAATTAGTTATTTAAATCTTGATCTATGCGTGATTGTTGTTTCATTAACGCAGTTTTTTTCCTTTTCCTTCCTTATAAGGTCTGGAAATTCCTTTCTAAACATTAACTTAACTGCATTTTTTTACCTTTACACCTCTCCCCCCCCCTCCCCCCAAAGAAAAAGAAAAGAAACATGACATTCACCGTTACTGTATCACTTCTTTTTTTAAAGGAACACCGTATACCCTCTGATCCTCAAAAAAAGCATTAATATATATATAAACTGTAGGGTATACAATCCGCCTTGAGTTTATAATCATCTGCTTAGAAAGTAGCCCCCCCCCCTTTTTTTTTCGACTATACCACTGCATATAAAATTGCTTTACGGTCATTGTGATAACAGATACAGGAAAAACACTAGATTTAGAATACTTAAATACCATGATCCGCAAATTAAATCATTGCATCTGTTTCAAATAAGAAATTTAGACAATATGTCTTAATTTGCATACCTGTACTAATAATTACACAAATTATTAACAAATATACATGGTTATAATGAGAATGTAAATGTAATGTCAGTCATAATAAATAATGCAATACACGTGGATTTTATAACGAGAAAAAAAGAAAGTCAATACATCAAAATCGTAGTAATCAACACTTACAGTCCGTGCGAACGCGTTTCAACAGATGTGTGTTGTCATGAACGATGACGTCACAACGGACGGCGCACGGAAAGTACCGTTTTCGCGACACAGTAAATAGTTCAATATAAACACCGTTATAAATCAATAATTACAGCTCAAAATCAAAAAAAAACTTTCACTGTCCGTCATAACTTTTAGTTTTCTATTGTTTTTAGATAAAATTAGAAAACGTGAAAATTCCTCATTCTGCGTTCCGGCGGTATCCGTTATTTAGAGGTTTTACTGTAATTCAAAATCCGCAATCATCGATACCGTTTCATTAGTACCTTAGCAACGAGCATCACATGTACGAGATGTCGTGAAGGAAACTCGGAATTTTTTTATCCTTCCTATCAGATTTTGGAAAAGAAATTTCTGCCTGATTCAATCATCTGATTTCTGCGATTACATTCGACAAGGTTTACTTTAGTGTAATAGTGGGGTTAAATAAAAATAATAACAATGATAATAATAATAATACTTAGTATTATTCATCATCGTGCTCAATCGCATTTTCTTTATACTGTATCTAGCCATTGGAGAAGTGTTACCAATTTGCTACTTTAATTCAGATTTTTAGATTTGTATCACTTTTTTTAAAAGTAATGCAATTAGCCTTATTTTTAGTTCCGGATTAAATAAGGCGAATATTACTACTTATAAGATTTGGTGGCTTACAAGTAATTTGAATAATGATATTACTAATAATACAGTGAAACCTCCAAGTAAGGGACACTCCGAATAAGGGACACCTCTGTTTAAGGGACAAAACTTCCGGTCCCAGTCCCTTGGTATAGGACGTGTAATGTATTTACCTCTGAATAAGGACACTTGAAAATGAGATTAAAGGGGCTGGCTTTTGCATTTCAAATATTGAAATAGTCTGTGATGAAAATAAAAATATAAATTTTTGTGAAATTATCAAATATATAGACAGTCATGCTGATACAGAGGCATACGACACAATTGACGAGCATTTATTTACCCGCAATTCCAACTCGACTTCAGTGCGTTATTCTGGGATCTTCGCAAAAAAACTTTCCTGGAAAAAGGAGAGGAAAGTTTTTTCGCGACGGCCCCGGTTATCTCCATTGCAGAAATGTCGAAAATTGTGAGGATGATTCTGAAATGGAGAAAAAAAGAAAATTGTGAAATAAAGAACTTTACAGATGCTTTAAGGCTGTTCTCAAATCCAAAAGGGCTAGTTTTATAATATAAGTTTTAATTTATCTTTGTTCAGAAATGCCAGAAACTAGCAGGCGTTGTTGTTCAGAAACTATGTAATCAAACTTTTTTTTTTTTTTTTTTTTTCGCAAACGCAATAGATTTTTAGAAAATATTGCTAACGTGGGTGTTTTGAATCAAATTTTTACGCCACAGAAGTATAACTACTCAAGGAAGGGTGAAAAAAGTCTTTTTCACGTGATCAAAATTGCTTATAACTCAATATGTAATTTATTCAAAACTTGAGAAAACAGTTCGATTCCGATTCGATTCCATAATCAGGTGTTCCAATTTTATACATTTCCATTGAAAAATGAATTTGTAAATATGTCAAAAAGTTTTCCGTTTGCAGTTTGTGAAGTTTGTTGCCTTAAAATACGCTAAGCAGTTGAATACTTTTTCTTGTAAATACTGCTGATAATGAAGATCTAAAATTTCTAAGTATGGTAAATGAAGACTTGAAAAGTTTATAGTGAAAAATTGAAATTTGCAAAACAATCACTTTTGATTAATTAATTGAAGTAAAATTGTTTTAAATGTTTTTTACTTTTAGCATGTACATTGTTTGCATAATAAATATAAATCAATTAAATATTCTACAAATTATTTCATTACTTTCATCAACTGAAAATTTTAATTAATTAATTCTCTATTCCTTTTGTGTCTGATTAACGTAATTTATACACTTCAAATATATTTAAACTTCACTTTTAATGTTTGGTTATTTTTATATCCTTCTGAACGATCAATTAAAAATAATAATAAAAACTCTGAATAAGGGACAACTCTATTTAAGGGACAAAAGCTCCGGTCCCACGGGTGTTTCTTATTTGGAGGTTTCACTGTAACAATAAAATAGCGAGCTGAAAACATTTATTAAAATGTATCTTGGTAATTTCACTGACTAATCAATGGATGTTGTTTGTACAGTAAATGCCAGATTTTACATTCCTTTTAAGGGTAAACGGATAAGAACTAATATAGTTTTTGCTTACGGATGCGAGCCTGTGTTCAAGAATGCATTTTCAATGAAAAAAAAAAAAATACGTTTCGGAAAAAAGGGATTTAAGTAGCTTTTTAAATAACCATTTAAAATATTTTCAACATACCTGGTCCTTCAGGCTTAACGCACACCTTTTCACAGTCTTCTTGAGTAGCAAAAACATTTCCATTGCCATCACAACCACCGTACCAGAACCGGGAACAGCCGCCATATGACAAGTCAAAAAACCATTTTACGGTGAAATTTCTGCATGGACCTGGTTCTTTGGGTAAGCTGCATACCTCTGAAATAATAACATGTTTAGTTATGTAATATGATAAGGACAATATAAAATTGTGTATTTTTATTTCTGTGTTATAAATTTAGATTAAAAACAAGGTCGGCTATAATGTTAACAAAAGAATAAAATTTAGTTTTAAGAAAAACAAAAAACTTCAATAGTAATATTTTTGGCAGGTTTTTATAGCAATGAAAATAGTAGGCTATTATTGTCTGAATTGTTTTTGATAAAACTTAAAATTCTGTTGGAATTATAAGCAGTTTTAGAACTTCACTTCTTTATTTTCTTTATTTCTCACCACTTTTCATCAAATGAATATCACCGAACTATCACACGAGTTTGATCTTTATTATAAAAATACATTTAAGGGGAAATAACTTTATTTAAAATAATAATAATAATAACAGAAAAGAAAAACTTTACAATAAATAAATAAATAAATAAATAAAGGTTTACTAATTTTAAAAAATCATCTTTTCTATATATGAAAGTGTCATTCGATAAAACTTTATACTGTAATTACCAGTATGTGTGTTACCAGTTTAACTTTCTTTTTTATTCAAAATTTACGAATTTATACCAGAAATTTCAACAGAAGGATTTGCATTTAGTGTAATTCCAAATTGTTTACGAAATACTAAAGCAAAAATTATTATTCAAATATTCTAATATAAATTCGGAATTTCTTATTTAAAAGAAAGGGCGAACTGGCAACTACAGATGTCTAAAACTGCAAGAAAATAAAATAAACTGTTGAAAGAATCTTAATATATTCTGTACACGAAATCACTATTTCGAAATGATAGATTATATGACAAAAAACTTACCAGTAGAGACTGGTGGCCTGGGTTCTAACACATGAGGACAGCCTTCATAGAGTGGACCTTTTGCTGGTGTGTAGTTATCAGCGCAGCATCCGTAAGGCGTCGTTTCACATGGACATCCGCTAAAGCCTGGTCCTTGTGCAACTGTTTTACCATCCTGACAACATCCGAATCGAGTGGACTCACAGGGACATCCTTCGTAGTTTTGACCTCTTGCAGGCGTTATTCCGTCCAGACAACATCCATAGAAATGGGCTTCACAAGGACAATCCCTCAAGTCTGACGTTCTTGCAGGCGTGTGGCCATCAGGACAACATCCATAGGGCAATGTTTCACATGGACATCCCCTTAAATTATAATAATAAAAGTTTTGTAATGCAGAAAGGAGGACAAAATTTATGAATGTATTGTATGTATGTCCGTTTTATTTCACATTTTTCTTTGAAAAGTGGGGACAACATGTTAATAAAATACAAGGTCTAACTTTCTCGTAGACCCCTAAAGAAAAGATCCCTAGCCTTGGGACACTGGAACTTCGGGGCTCCGCAAAACGGAATAGCTAACTATTATTTTATTATTAATTTAATCCTATAAATGACCTAACCGTGTTTTTCCATCACGTAATATTTTAATTCAAAGGCTGGTTTAACACAAGATCGACATTAATGTTAATTTTTTGAATTGTGTAAAATAAAAAGATATGTAAATTTATAAAATACAAATCTTCATACAATACTTTTCACGGTTATTATTTTATTATTCATCAAGTATGAATGAAAAAATCTGCAGATGCTTAAAGGGTTAAAGCTGTTTGTTCTCAATTGCTCTGGCTCAAGAAGCTGAAAACGCTTTGACACATTTGCAAATTTATTTTTTAATGGAAAGACATAAAATTGGAAGGTCTGACTATGGAAGCATCCAACTATGTCTTTCATTTTTTGATAAATAAATCACTTATTGAATTATAAGTGATTTTCATCACGTGACAAAGAAGTTTTTCCGCTTCGTTGAATGGTTATTCTTATTTCACGCAGAAATTTGATTCAAAATACCCACTTTGGAACTATTTTCTAAGAGATCTATTGAGTTTATCGAAAAAAAAAAGGAAACAGTTCGATTAGATAGCTTCTGAAAGACAACACCTGCTAGTTTCATAAAAAGTATAAATAATTTTAAATATTACTTCTGGTGTGATGTATTTTTATAAAATTCGAGCAAAGTTAGCATTATGTTTAGTATTAAATGCATAAATTGATGGCAATACACTCAAGTTTATTAATACTAATACATTATTATAAAGATATTTTTAATAAAAAAAATAGTCTGAATAAGAAATAGCAGAGCTGTTTTAAATTGTTATGTTTCAGATTTCGGAAATTAATTTCTTTAGAATATATTTTTTGAGCAAGCATTAATTTCTAAATTTGCGACATCCTTTCATGAATGACAATAATAAAAAGAAGCAACAGAGTTGTAAATGTAATTGAAAGATTACAAATTTAAAAGGGAATTCATAAACTTTCAAGATAGCGTAGCTGCCAATATCTTCCTCTTTTTTGGCCCGGGAAGATTTTATAGTAAATTTTACCATTTCAAGTCGCCGTAATTTACTGATTAAATAAACTAAGAACTTCTATTAACTTTTTCCGGGACAAAAAATCGGAAGAGTTAATAGCTGTGGTTATAACTACTGTACATATAAGTCCTAAACGAAAATTCAATCCGCATACGTTTTTATTAAATATATAAATTTGAATTTATTCGCGAATTTGAGTTTATTAATTATAAAGCAAGATGAATAGTTATCTTTAAAATTGGTTGTCATATTACCCAACTTAAAAAAAAAAGAGTTAAATTTTTAAAAAGTGGATACTTGTGTGTGTGTGAAAGTATGATAAATGGAGAAAAAATATTACCAGGGACAAAAGTAGGAACATCAGGGCTGCTCTTTATACACATGCAGAACAAAATTCAGAAAAATCAAACATTTTGAAAATAATGTGCCTGTATTCTGCTGCCAAGACTTCTTTTTTAAAATTGAGAATATAAACATGAAATAACCTAAACTACGATTATTTTTGGCAAATGACTCTGGGCAAGACCACTTTTAAACATGTTAACGTAGAATCAATACAAATATTAATAATTAAAAATTATCTTCTACGGAAAACAGGGTAGGAGCCGACAAAAAATCTTTAGCTTATTTTTCTCTTATTTTTTAAAAGCATTTTGAAATATTCTAGAAACGATAACTGTAAAAAAAAGACCGAAACTGGGTTGTAAGATTTTTGGGTACAGCAGTTACCAAAGTGGAAAATTCACTTTATACCTCAAAAGAGTTTACAAAAATGGCAGATCCTAAATAATATTAAAACAATCAAAACATCTTAGATAATATATATATTACATCTAAGAAGTTTTGATTATTTTGATGTTATTAAGTTCTTGGAAACGAGCGTAACATATACGTGCTGCAAAAAGCCTTCTTTATACTCCCCAGTTATATTCTACTGTAATATTTAAATTATTTAATCGGAGCATTTTTTCGATTTAATAAGGCACAAATTTCTGTTTTTAAAAACCGGTGACATAATATTAAAAATTTCATAAAAGGCTCCCATCGCGAAGGCGTTAAGAATCTGCCCTATTTTGAAACATTTTGAGTTAATTATTTTGGGAAAACTACTGTACTATTTTGGAAACACTAACTGTACACAAAAATCTTACATCCCAGTTCGAGACTTTTATTTTCACACTGATTTTTCTTTCTTCTCTTCAAAGAGAAAGATAAATTTACCTTATTAAATTTAAAAGTCCAAACGATTAGATTTTCTTGCTGATTCCAGACATTATCAAATTTGCAAAGCGTTAATTATGCACAAACGTTAACACATAATAACTTTCATAGGTTACATGCGCCTATGTTGTCCCAACAAATTTATGTTTGTTCAGCTTACCTTAAATCTGCGCTAATAGCGGCCGTTCTTCCGTCTGGGCAACAGCCATAAGGTGTTGAATCGCAACCACATCCTTCACCTCTGTCGTTGATCACAGGCGTAATGCCGTCTGGGCAGCACCCGTAGTACATGAACTGGCATTCGCATCCTGCGAAATTGGGTCCTTTAGCTGGAGTGATCCTGTCTTGACAGCAACCGTAATGGAAATGTTCACATTTGCAACCTTGGTAGCTTTAAATGCACAATAATAGTTATCGAAATAAAAATATAACAAACAAAAATCTATATATATAAAAGAAAGTCTGGATTTCGTATTAATCACAGCACAAAAAAATCTACCAAACCAAAAATCTTGAAAATTGGGGTAAAAATACTTCTAATAGCATCGAATGCCGCTAAGAAGGGATTTTCGAAAATTCCACTTCTAAGGGGGGTAAAAAAAGGAACGAACTTTAAAAAAATTCCTTAAAAATCGGCTTTAATACTGATTTTTTAACTGATAACATATTTAAGTGTATTTTTTCATGCTGAATCGAATGGTACTAGGCAATTTCTTTTAAATCCAATAGTTCGTGAGATACTTCACATTTTCCCAATTTGGCGATGTCTTTAGATGACTGATTTTTCACCGATTACAGACAGTCTAAAAAATGGTATAAAAGTGAAAATTAATATGATTTAAATTTTGTTTGATTCAAAGTTTATTTAGAAAAACTGACCAGCGTAGCGGACGAAGGCTGCTAGTAAATAAATAAAACAAACAAAATAATAAATATTGCATACAACTTAGTTTTTCTCTAGTTTTTTATCGATATATTTTAGTTAGAAATCTAGCTGAAATCTTAGACACTTATGTTTGTTTTCACCATCTACCTAAACCTAGAAAATCTCGGTCGAATGATCAAATGAAATTCATGATAACATTTAATTGGGCATTATCATGGAGACATCCAATCAGGATTAAATGTGAATACGGTTTAAGCGTTTGACCGAGGCTTTCAGTATAATTAAGGGTCGAAGTAGTTGGCGAATACGAGAGTTAGAGAATTTAGGTAACAGTGCTTCAATACTTTTGCCTAAATGAGCAGTAGTCAAACATACAAGTCACATGCAGTTGGGAAACATGACTTAACCAGTACTTTAAGCGCGATAATGATGATCTTCATATTGCCACCACTTGCAACTATTTTGATATTTTAAAACAATAATCTCTAAAACAATAAATTTCTTTTACAAATGTTGTAGAAATCTGTCACGAAGCCTTTTGTTCAAAAATAGTGGTGGCCAAAATAGTTGCCAGTGGCATGTCTGTATCATCACAAAGTATGAATTTGTCCGAAATTCACTCGACCAATCAACTTTATTCAATGGATTATTTTCTAACTCCAGAGGATTGCTGATATACTAAGAACCAATTTAGTTTAAGGGAGATCGAGACACAAAAATCTTCAATTAAAAAAAAATTACTGCATTAAAAATTCTTTGTTCTTTTCTGCTTAAAATGACATTTAAATGAGGTTTCTATCTTGATTAAAATAGGAAATATTAATTTTTATGTTTAGGTTTATTTTCAAAATCTAGCTTTCAAGCAATGATTGTCATGATAACAACTTCTTGTAAAAGTGTGTTTTTGTTCTCGATGGGTTTTTCCATTATTTCTCGCATTTAAATTGTTATAACTCAAGAGCCGTTATAGATAAATGGTCAAGATTTGGAACATTTTTTTCAATTGTTTTATTTGAATTTTGATTCAGTAAATTAAAAAATACTTTTGAGAATATGATTTTTTAAAAATTGTGTACGTAAATTTTAAGTATGTAAAAAATTCCTAAAAACTTAGAAATTTCCATTCAATTAAATTTTACCATCTTCTTAAAGGTACTTAAAATTTAAGTAGACAATTTTGAAAAACACATAACATTCTCATGTTACGTCTACTTTCTGATGGTGTAAACAGTATTTTAAAAATTATTTTAGCTAATGAGTCATTGCGTTTCAAAGTTTTTCCATTGTCTAACATAGGATTTCACGATGAATTTCACTGCAGCTGAGTCTTAAGTAATATTTACCTTATTTAATGAAGGAAAATGATCTTTAGATATAGCGACTAATACTTTACGAAATTTCTGGTATGAATCCACCTAAAATTCCTTGTTACGAAACAAAGATATAATTGATATTAATATAGAAATATAGATTACTTTTCTATATTAATATTATTATGTAATAATTATTACTGCATTAATTCTACTAAAATGTGGATTAATTTTCTTTCACTTTGAGTTAGGATCGCGTTAATTTTAAGCAAAATTTTCAAATGCAAGATTCTAACTTAAACCATTTTTTTTTTTTTTTTTTTTGCATTAGTCTTGGATGTATTGTGTTACTATTTAATATTGTTATCTCTAAAGGTTTAAGAAATCACCTTAATGCTCTCAAAACAGTTGATCGAAGAATGATTTAATCTTTTTATTTTGCTTTGGACGCTAATAGCAAATTAGGATCCAGGTAACCCCAAGTTAAGGTAATTAATAAAAAAAGAAAAACTTTTTCTTACTTAGGTCCTTGAGCTGGAGTTATTGTATCAGGGCAACAACCGAATGGATAAGTTTGACAGCCACAACCTAATGTGTTTGGTCCTAAAGCTGCAGTTTTATTATCTGGACAGCAACCAAATCTCATTCCGAAACAGCATCCTTCCAGATTAGGTCCAAGTGCAGTTGTAACTTCATCCGGACAGCAGCCATATAAGGTGTTCAAGCATTCAGGAGGAGGTTCAGTTGTTTCTTTAGACACATCAGTAGCATTAATTGTTTCATCGCATCCTTCAAAATCAGCACCTAATGCTGCTGTTATATTGTCAGGACAGCAACCAAATTCAGTCTCATTGCAACTTGTAATGTTTTCGCAACCTTCAAAATCTGGCCCAAGAGCAAGTGAAACATTGTCGGGACAACAGCCAAAAACAGTCTCCATGCAGTCAAGCGTTTCATTGCAACCCTCATTATCTGGACCTAAAGCTACAGTCACATTATCAGGACAACAACCAAATGTGGTGTTGGAACAGTCAATAATGCATCCTTCACCATTTGGTCCTTGAGCTATTGTAACGTTATCTGGGCAGCAACCGTATGTGGTATTAGCACAATCTTCAGGGATACACCCTTCGTTGTCTGGGCCCAAAGCTGTAGTTACATTGTCTGGACAACATCCGTAAGTGGTATTTACACAGTCTTCAAGTTTACATCCTTCGTAATCCGGACCAACAGCAGTTGTCATATTATCAGGACAACAACCGTATGTGGTATTCGCACAGTCTTCAAGTTCACATCCTTCATAATCGGGACCAACAGCACTCGTAACATTATCAGGACAACATCCGAAAGTAGAATTCGAACAATCTTCTGGGAAACAGCCTTCTCCATTCAGACCCAGTGCAAATGTAACATTATCATCGCAACATCCGAAGAAAGAGTCGGTGCAATTCTCGAAGCATCCGTCCATGTTTGGACCCATCGCAAAAGTAACGTTGTCTGGACAACATCCAAATGTTGAGTCATTGCAATAACAGCCTTCCCCTTCAAATCCTTTTGCAATAGTGATATTATCAGGACAGCATCCGAACATGCTCTCTTCGCATGGCACTTCACCACTACCACCATCACCACTACTTTCAAATTCTGGGCAACCTTTCTTCATTGGTCCTGTTGGGAAGAAAAAAGTAAGACAGTATGTAACCATATAATACTGCTTTAAATATTTCAAAAATATGTATAAATGTTATATAATTATCTGCCATTAATAACCAATGATGATAATAACGATAAAATAAATTATCAATATCCTATCTCTCA
Organism: Maratus speculifer; assembly: GCA_964019185.1. NCBI lineage: Eukaryota > Metazoa > Arthropoda > Arachnida > Araneae > Salticidae > Maratus > Maratus speculifer. The sequence goes on from OZ025300.1 coordinate 230,349,577, forward strand.
ATATCAATCTCAATATCAATCAATATCCTATCTCTTATACGAAACTACAATCGAAGCGGCTAAAGGGTCATTCATAAATAATGCCACGCTTAACGGGGGGGGGGGGGGGGTCATGAAAATGTGATAGTTTGTGACAAGGTAATGGTAAGGGCTAAAAAAGAAGTGTGACATCACACATTTTGATTAAAATAAAAGCATTAAAAATCAGCAGATTAAATTTCATAGCTATTTTGAAAGTAAAGTATTTTGTGTTCATAAATTGAAAATAAAATTGAAAGACCAATATAAATTAAAGTTCAATTTTACATTGCAAAATACTACTGTTTTGAGTTGCTTTTTCATATTAATATTTTATTACTATTGTATATTAATTATGTTTTTTGTTGTGAACCTTAATTTTCTTTTATACAAAATAAGTACACGAATCATTATTATCATTATAGTTGCGAATGTTATTAAAACACAGTTAAAGTAAAAAAAATTATAAGGTAGTGCTTTATTTCTGAACTGCAAGTATATGTATATGTAATATAGCGTAACATGTGACAAGAGGGGGGTGGAGTATGGTGAAGTATAACACTTTGTGACAAAGGGGGGGGGGGAGTCAGAAATATTAAAAAAATGTGTGACATCATTTATGGATGTCCCCTAAGACGCGTTTCTAGAGTCTAAAGAAAGAATGTGCATTAAGTGGGTGCGCTTATTAAAAGCGTTTTTGCATAATGTTTTAAGAATTGGGTTTTTTTACGCATCTAATCGAACTTTAGAGCATTAATTTATATGTTTACGGTCGAATTTCAGGATTAATACTACTTTTTGCTCTGGACAAGATCCTACATTTTATAACATTTCACTGTCAGGCCTGGGATCGATCACATTTTAGGTATCACTATTTTTTTATATTATCTTTGTTGAAAATTACTACAAGTATGGCAATGAAAATCTAATGATTAAGAAGAAAAACACCATCGCTAATATGTACTAACGTCGGCGTTGGCAAGAAACAGATTACTATGGCATTTCCAAGATAAACCCAAAACAAAAAATTTCGTAAGGAAATAGTGGTGGAATTTTTTTGATTAGGTCTAGCTATATTCCAACTTTTTTCGGTACTACTCTGTTACCTCGTCGACCAAAGTACTATCGCCAAATTATAAAATTAAATGCCAATAATGATGATCGTGAATGTCAATTCAATGTTATTAAATACGAATACACGTGTTTAAAACGTCATTAAGTGATTTTTATTTCGAGTTTTTATTTGTATTTTTATTAATATTCTACTAATTATTTTTTTTTTTATTATTATTTAAAATAAAAATTACGTCAATATGTGTAATTTGGCTATTAGTTTGGCGATTTGTATAATTTGGCGAAATCGGTCAACGGGATAACAGAGTAGTACCCTTTTTTTCTTATGGGCCGTAAACATATGTTTGTGGTGCCAACTCTTTCTGGGACGGGCAAATTTCATTAGTAAAATGAGAAATTATCGATTGTCACCGGAGATTATAAATGACTTTTTTAGGAACTAAGAATTCCTTACGATACTATACGATAGGAAGATGTTTTGCCGAGGAGTCCGATACCTATGTCCCACATCATCGGTAGTATAACAATTGGTATTAAATTACACGGTTTGTTCTGAATCTAAAACCAACCTATATATGCATTTATTACAGTAGATTCCCTTAAATCCGCGACTCTTTAAAATCCACACATAATTTACAGATGCAAACAATGAAACTTTTAGTTCAGATGTAGGGACAATATTTGATTTTTTTATTTTTATTTCTATTCTATATATTTTTTAATCTGTAATTTTCATTAATATTTCTGAAATCATGCTTTTTCATGAAACTAAATTCAAGATATCACCAATATCATTGATAATCATAATCATTTTACCAGATGTATTTATGCATTAATGTAACTTTTTTGATTATTAAATCTGGCTAAACCTGAAATAAAGCTTCCTTATATTATGATTCTAATATGAATTAGCAGTGCACTTTTATGAGACAAGTTTCATTGAATAATTTAGGAAAAATGAATCTTATCTTTATAATGAATATTTAAGTATACATTATTGATTACTTACACGAAGTTTGCTTTTAATATTTTAATCATTTTAAAAAATTGGCTAAATTTTGATTATCTTAGTTTATGACTTTATTTATTTATTTTAATATTTTAATATATTGTAAGCATTCATTTTAATCTCAATTTCCTTATTAATTACGCTGAAATTACTGTTTTAAAAAGTGTAAACAAAGCAATGACCAGAAATCCACAAAATTCTAAAATCCGCACAATCGCTGGTGCTAAGCTGTGCGGATTAGAGGGAGTGTACCGTACTGTATTACTTTACCTTCTGCAGGCGTGATTCTATCATCACAGCAACCAAATTTGCCTTTCTTGCAATCAGTTCTATTTTCGACCCAGGCGCGTAGCTAAGGGGGCGCTATGGGCGGCTCACCCCCCCTAAAATATTTTGAGCCCCCCCCCCCCCCCCCTGGAAAAGATTTCAAGATCACTCAATGAATTTCTGTTCCGAAAATCCAAATTAAATTCTGTTCAAAAATCTAATTTAGTTTTGAGACCCTTTCACAGTTTTGCAGAGTTACTGAATTGTATCTAAAAAAAGTGTTTCAACACTCCCTCATCCTATACTTACATATGAAGGTAACATTACGTTTAATTTTGCACTAATTATAAACTCAAAATTTTCATCATCATATACTTTTCTTAGCATAAAATGAAGTTATTACAACAGTTTAATAAGAAACATAGTACCTACAATGTGAATATGCATTAATTTATCTTTCTGCGTCAGAGAGAGAGAGAAAAAAAATTATGAGCCCCCCTACATTCTCTTGAGCCCTCCCCCCTAATGTTCACTTCTAGCTACGGCCCTGTTTCGACCTCTTCACAACCTTCTTGATATGGACCGCTAGCAGGCGTCATACCATCTGGACAGCATCCAAACTGAAGATTTTAGCAGTCTTCAGTTGAAGACTCTATTTCGTCTGGAGTTATATCTAATACAAATGGAGATTTCTCACACCCTTCTCCATTCGGACTGTTGCAGACATAAATTTATCATCGTAGCAACCATATGTAGAGTTGAAACAGTCTTCCGTTTCTAGACAACCTTCAAATTCAGGACCAGACGCAGCGGTCTCATTATCAGCGCAACAACCGTAAGTGGAATTAATGCAAGGAATTAATGGAAGGAGTGGAGTTTTGAACTAAATTTTCCGAAGCGGTAAATGTGGGATAAAAAAAAGATCCACACAGAAAAAATAATTGTTTATAAATTAATTGGTTTCAAAATTTTGAAAATTTTTGTTCTTATTTAGACTTACCTAAATTTTAATATCATTGTAAATATTTCATCGCCTATATTTAATCAAGAAACATCATTAAGAATCTTCATTAATTGATCTAAAAAGCAGGCCGAACTATTAATTATCAACCTATAGACACAATCTTTCTTTTTATTGCATTTTATTGTGCATTCCGTATATGAAACTAATCCTATACCAGGAGTTGCAATTGTGGCACGCTAGACACCACTAAAATTTAATAGTAATCACTGCTTATCTAATCATAGAATCTCTGCGATTCAAAAAATCGTCGTCTATTTTTAAAAATTAGTGGTATCTGGAATCTCACTGTTGGCCACCCCTGCCCTGTACATGTACATATATGCATTTAAAACATATACATTACCTTCTGCAGGTGTAATTCTATCATCACAGCAGCCAAACGCACTTCTCTTACAGTCAGTTCCATTTTCGACCTCCTCACAACCTTCTTGATCTGGACCGCTAGCAGGCGTCATACCATCTGGGCAGCATCCAAACTGAAGACTGTAACAGTCTTCACCAGAAGATTCTAATTCGTCGGGAATTATGTCTAATCCGGATGGAGATTTCTCGCAACCTTCCCCATTCGGACCTGTTGCAGACGTAAATCCGTCATCGCAGCAACCATATGTAGAGTTAAAGCAATCTTCCGTTTCTGGACAACCTTCAAATTCAGGACCAGAGGCAGCGGTCTCATTATCAGCGCAACAACCGTAAGTGGAGTTAACGCAAGGAATTTCTTCCGGACATCCTTCCAATTCGGGACCTTTAGCAGCAGTTATTTCATCTGGGCAACAGCCAAATGTTGTGTCATTGCATTTTATAGTACTTGGGCAACCCTTCCTAGAAAAAAAAAAAATAATATATGTATCAATAAAATCAATAAGGAAAATACCTTTAATAGCTGCATAGTATGTAATTTAAAAATTATTACAGCGTTTTAACCCCTTAATTGACATTTTCGTAGGAATTGTAGTTGTCTTTCTTAATTTTGTAGTTGTCTTTTTGTGAAATGACACTTTTTGTAGGAAATTAAATTATCTACATCTTTGTAATATAAATTTTTATTCTAGATGCCATTGTTTGTTATATATTCACAGAAAATAAATTTTCAAGCTTTTTAGTGTCCCCTCGAGGCGAAATCTCTCATCGGATCAATGAAGGACTTTTAGTATGTTCAACTAATAACCTAACTAGCGCCTGTGCAAAAATACAGCTTTGTTCTAATTTTTTCTGCTATATTTCTTAGATGATTGGGCTAAAGCGCAAATTTTATTCTCGCAGTGATGTATGCGAATTTTTTTATATGTATTGTTGATGTTTATTAAAGTCTAAAGTCTATTTTTTCTAATAACCTTCTGATTATTTGAGTAGCAATGATATTACACATTCTAAATTTCACTAAACTCTTCAATAATCCGTAAATCCATTGAAATTTTACTTAGGAGTGATGCTGTTTGCAACGAGTTCCTTTCTTATAGTATTTCCGGAATTTGGTATAATATCCCAGTGTTTCCGGAGTTCCAGGATCTATCATTTCACCCCTCTTTAGAGCAATGGGCTGAATTTCGTTTGCGCATGTGTACTATTTTGTTTTATTTATGTTTGCCATTCGAGCCAATTATCTTATCCCTTTGTAAATGGACGCGCGTGCATTTGAAAAAAACTGAGAGATATATTAAATAATATCTTTATGTATAGTCTGTCTCAAAAGTTTAAGCACTCTGCAAATTTCGTTTAAAATAAATGAAGAAAATATATTATAAAAATTTACAATAAATACTCGACATTTAATCAAAATAAAATAAAACAGGCCATTTTGGGTGGTTAAAATAAAAAATATATTTATTTTTATTTAATTTTTCCTTTTTCTTATAGAAACGCTGTCTCAAAAGTTTAAGCACTTTATGCAATTTTATTTAGAAACACGGGATTGGCTGTGTGTAATGGCGTTGTATGACATCATATTGCACTTTTATAAAAGTATAAAAGTGGAGAAATTATTTCCTCTCGTTTTAAAAATGCCAAAGGGTAAAGAATTCACAAAATGTGAGATTTTGAAAATTTTTAAATTGAAATCGCAAAATAAAGCTGTTTCTGAAATTGAAAAAGTTTTAAATTGATCAAAGCGAAGTATATATCAAGTACTCTCTAGCAATGATACTTTTAAGCGGAAACTAAGATGTGGACGACCACGTATGACGACTGTTCAGACTGATAGGAGAAGCCGGAGATTGGTATCTAGGTAAAATATGTCCCATATGACAAATTGAAAATAATCTCAGGGTAGAGCTGTCCAAAGACACTGTACATAGATGTATTAAAGAGTGTGATTACATCATACTAAAGGAAATGGTTCGCAAACCGACTCTCAAATTAAATCACAAACAGGCAAGCATGAACTGGTCTAAAAAACGTATGCCCTACAGTCACAAACGGATTACTGTTTTATTCAGCGATGAGAAAAAGTGGAACTTAGGTGATCCTGATGGTTGGAACGCGTTGACTTCATTTAAATTTTCGTACAAACATTCAAATTTATAACATTATAAAAATAAGGATTATGATGAATGGTTGCTTAGCAACCATTAAGAGAAAATAAAGAAAATGAAATAAATACATTTGAAATAAGTAAATCTCTAAAACAAATTAGTTTATATTATTGGAACACATTTATAAAAAATCTCCAAAATTTACAGTAATAATTTAAAAAATCTGACAAATGTGTAGACAAAATTTCAAAACAATACGAATAATTTAACCGGTAAATTTTAGTATCCCTTTATCATAGAATTCCATTAATGAAATGTGACATTTTCTCTCAAGAAAAAAAAAAAAAAATTAAAAATCATTGGATTTGCCATAGAAAAGCATTATTGCGCAAAATAAAATATTCTATATTTTCCGAACGAATGAATCAAATCTAACAAAAAACTATACAGCTTAATCCCAGTGCCTCACTAACATACCCACTTAATTTCAAGCCAATCGGATGCTTTTTATGGAAGTTATCGCGGAACAGACAGACTGACAAACTGACAGACTGACAGACAGACAGACACAAAAAAATTTCGTGTCTCCAAAGTAAGCCTTTACTGACGTTTCGGCAATTAAATTGGGACCACATGGGTATCTTATACTTTCAAACAAAAAAGGAATTATCAAAATCGGCTCATATTTAAAGAATTTATCAGTGAACAAGAAATATATATAGGTCGAATTCATAACCTCTTCCTTTGAAGTCGGTTAAAAATGCCTTTTCACGTATTTTTAATCATCTTATCTTGAAGTAACTTCTACAATATACATTAGAGATGTTTAAATGCTACATTTTAAAATCAAATTGCCAAAGCAAAAAAATTGGAAATTTTCGTCATATTTCTCATAGTAAAGGTTATAATAGACCGGGAGACCATCAACACAGACAATCACCTCTCTGAATTCACGGCTGAAATTGCATAATTGGTTAAAACTCGATATTAAGGCTCCTGTTACCGTCAAGCGAAGCACTCGCCAAGCCATTGATAATCATATAGGAAGGTTATGTTCTAATATGTCTTTTGCATTTCGACATTTTTAAACAATTATTTTTTACATTGAATAGCTTAGGTGCATATCTACATCGTTTCTTTTTTACTTTTTCGATTTTGGTTGCAGATATTTTTTATAAAGATAGTTTCACTTTTGAAACCGGTTCTAAAAAAGAAAGTGTCTTAATAAAAAATATCTGCAACTAAAATCGGAAAAAAAGCAATGTAGAGATGAACTTCAACTATCCAATGCAAAAAAAAAGTTGAAATGGAAACGAGATATTAGAAAAATACCTCCCCATAGGATTAGCTTTAGCTCGTTAGTGTTTTTATTTGCAGGGATAGAAGCCTTCAAAAACAGTTTGCTAAGTCATATCTTGGTGAAAACACCTTAAAACCTGATATTAGTGGTTGACTCATAGGCTTACCATTGTGTTTTCCTGCACCTAAAAGTATGTCAACATGGAGGTGTGGGAGCTGATTTGCCAGACCGATTGCGTTTTAATATACAAATCGAACCGGACAACTCGTTCCGGAATTTTAGCCGTGAACTCTATGAGGTGATTATCTCTGCTGCCGCCTCCTGGCCTAATAAGAAGTTTTTTAAATAAAAAAAATTAAAGTACTCAAATTAAACTTATGAAATTTCATTACTTGAAAGGTCCCAATGCAAAAGTAAATCCATCCGAACAGCATCCGAATTCAGCGTTTTCGCATGACACGTTACTTCCACTGATGTTCAGTTTGTGGCAACCTTCGTAATTCGGTCCGGCAGGAGTCAAACCATCTGGGCAGCAACCGTGTTTCAAATTTTTGCAGTCACCCACCAGCATGACATCATCTAAAATAAGAAGAAATTTGGCGAGATTAAGCAGATTAAATTCTGACCAAAGCAAAAACACAATGTAGGAAGACATTAATACCAACTTATTAAAACTTAACTTGAAGACATGTGGAATGTATTATAATTTTTTATTTAACCATTTAATCGTCGCGACCGAGACATTCACGGACTGCAAATTTCACGGCTTTTATTAAGAATTGTTTGATTTCCACCAGTTTTTTAAAATAATGTAATTGGTTTTAATATGGTATCATTTTACTTGTCATTAAATAAGATGAATATTTTTTTTTTCAAAAAAGTGATGGGAATAATGAATTTGAATTTTTAAACCGTAATTTAATGCGACTATTAAGTGGTTAAAACAAAAAAAAAACAAAACAGACAGCACTATTTCGATGTCAAAAAACTAAAAATTTAAACTCATTAAATATCTAAAAGCAAATTAACTAAGTTTCGATAGAGTGGACTGAGTTCTTGATATTCTTTTCAAAGTTTTTAATTTTACATTAACAAATACACACAACACATAAACACACGAAACCACGAATGGTGAACTAATTTGCAATAATAAAACTTAAAATAATTTCCATAGTTAACAGATGTATGGATGATTAGTTATATGAGTACGTGCTGATGCTTTGCACTCAACAGCTTAATTGTCCCTTTTTTTACAAGTGCTCGCCAGGTGGAGCCAAACACTTCCGGAACGGAACACTAAGAAAGATATGCACATAAATAATAACAACATGTTGCTTCGATTTTGAAAAAATTGCATAATTTTCAAATGGAAAAAAACCAGAGCTATCTCATGTGGCGTAACACTGAACAGAGCACTTAATTTTATACACATTATATACATCAAGTTAGTCTATTACGTCACACCACACATTTATAAAAGAAATTTGCATATAGCGAGATGCTGAAAAGAAAAGTACCAGAAGAAAAACTCGCCGCATTCAGCCGTACGGGAAAATTTCACACTAGAATGTGAAATGGCTGACTAAAAGAGAGGATAACTGGCAATCTGTGGATGCAAACGATTTTTGCTCCTTGCTCGGGAAGAAGTATTGGCAGGAGGAAATAAAAATACGTTAAGACACTCTTAACTTGCGAAAAATATGTATGCCTGCCTGTCATAGAATAATTCAATTGGATAGAGATATTTGTGTGGCAATATACAGGGTATCTACGTATAACTTGACCGACCTTTATTTTCGCAACCGTTGATCCTTCTAATTACAAAAATGGTTTAAATAATTTAAATAATTATTTTTAAAGCGATTTGGGTCAAGAAAAAGATTTATTAAAAAATTACGAAATTTAAATTTCCATATGATCCCCCGGTCTTATAAGTTGTATTTAGTAAAATTTTCTTATTACAAAAATCTCGTTATTCTGTGATTAAAATTGACCGAGTTGTTTAATGGAGAATAATTTTGGCTGCAAATTAGGGGTCATTCAAGAATTTTGTACAAAAATTATTTCTATAGTTAACCCTTTCCGGCGCAGACAAACTCTGTTCGTAAAATAAGAAATTGTTGCCTGACACCGGAATTGACAAAAGACTTTTTTAGCTCACAGGCTATCATAGTCTGAGAGCTAATGTGCCCGCCCGTTCTGTATGTATGTGCGTAACGCGATAACTCATGATAAAAATATCCCATCCACTTGAAATTTTGTATATAGATATATCCTGATAAGGCACTTCCCTGATTAGTTTTTGGAGTTCATTCGATAAGTATGAGAGGGGGAACGGGGGGCTCATGCCCCTCCCCTTAATTGATATGAATGGGTTTTTCATGCAGAAATATTAGTTTTTGTTCAAAATTTACACATAGGATCATTCTGATGAAGCGCTTCCGTGACTGGTATTAGGTGTTCATTGGATAAACATAAACAGGGGAAATGGGGGTTCTAATGCCCCTCCCCTTAATTTATATAAATGGTTTTTCCACGCAGAATTGTCAGATTTCGTTCAAATCTCTGAATAGTTTTGGAAGTTTAATGGTTAAGGATATAAAAGAGAAGGATAACTCTTCTTAAATTACATAAATGAGTTTTTATTAAGAATTTTCCGATTTGCTCTAAATTTTGGATATGGATTTTTTATATGATAAAGCATGTCCCTGATCAGTTTAGAGGGTTCAATGATTAAGTATAAAATGGGAAAAGGGGGGAGCTGATCTCCCCTCCTTAATATTTTTTTTTCGAACGAAATTAACCTTTGAAATTTTAAGGCTGTAATGTACAATTAGTATGCGTAGCTTGTGAGCTCAATGCCATCAGTTTAACTGGGCAATATTATTTTTATTAGAAAGTAAGAACTCTCTGATTAAAGCTGTCATTGTAAAAGTAAAATTTTACTAAAGTATTATTGGTGCGGCTTGTAAGTTTGGAATTAAAATTAGGTGTGCCCGGGAGTGGACACACTGCGCCGGAAAGGGTTAATAGTTTATAATAAAAAAAAATGGTTGAGAGTAACATTAACATTGCTATATAAATTTCAAAGCTTTAAGCATTCTGGCATTGTAATGCAAAATATATAATTCGTACTGAATATATAAAAAGTTATAAATAACAGAATATTTTTAAATAAAAGTATAAAAAACAACTGCCTCAGTTCTTTACAAAATGATACACATTTTAAAATGTTGTTAGATTACACTGTCGTTTAAATTTTGAATTGTGCCACGTTTTTTAGTTTTTGAAGATTGATTCTTGTGTACTTTTTAGCGCTAAATGCGAAAAGGACCTTCATTTAAAACAATCACATAAGGATTTTTCTCAAATCGCAAATTTCAAAGTTTAAAAGCTCAAAGTTAAAATTGATTTCCCCTCTTCTCCCAACCTCATCAAAGAAACAAAGTTCAGAAACAAAGTACTATGTTAAATATAATATTTCGAATTTCATATTTAATCTTTAATTACGTGTTTTAAATTATATTTGCGGGCATAACAACAAAAATTATTCGTGTATTTTGAATGAAATAAGATCAAGGCTTACAACGAAAAACATAATATATAATAGCAATAAAATATTAATATAAAAGAGCAATTAAAAACTGTAGTATTTTCGAATTTGAAATGGAATTTAATATATATGATTTTAAATCTTATCTTTTCTTTATGAACACAGAATACTTTAATTTCAAAAGAGAAATGAAATTTAATCTGCTGATTTTAAATTGTTTTGTTTTTAACCAAAATATGTGATGTCGCATTTTTTCTTAGCCACCTTCTTTCTTCTTGTCACAAACTGCCACGGTTTCATACCCCCCCCCCCCCCCGTCCAAGTGTGACATCATTTGCGGACAGCCCCTTTAAAAAATTTTCCCTATTAAAAGTCTTCCAAAATAACTGGAATCTACTGTGTATGAATTCAGAGCCGTAACTAAAGATTCACATAACACGGGAACCGATTGCATTTTACCTCTCTTTACTCGATTAGAGACCACAGAGTTTTTCAGCTTCCTGATTGGCTAGCTTCTATTTCGTCTTTTCTGCTGTTTAGGGTCCTTGGAAATTGAAATTGCTAGGACACCAGTAGTAATATACTATTATATATATATATATATATATATATATATATATATATATATATATTATAAATAAGTGAATCAGCACTTAACATTCAACATTTTAAACAACGCCGTTCTTAACAAAACACTAATTAATTCAGAATTCCGCAAAATGTTATTACATTAGAAAGCAGAAATTAAATGGAATACATTAGGAAAAATATGTAATGGTGTCATTTGGTTTTCTTATACGAAACTTCAACTTGATTTTTCGGTCCAATCAGGAGGCTGGAAACACCTCTGTGGTCCCTAATCGAGTAAAGAGAGGTAAAATGTGACCTGGTGACATTTAAAGTACCGTCATTGCGGAGTCGAAAAATTTTATCAAAATCGACAGTAAAAAATCATTTGAACAAAATGAGCTAGGTATGACTGGATGTGACAAGCCGAAAATATGTTTAATTAAATCAATTATCACTTAAAAGCTATAATGTTTTCCCATCATCGCGGATATTAACCACTCATAGAGCATTTTATAGAAAATGTTGTGCCCTTTTAGAAAAAAATTAGTATGGCAAACTTTATGCAGGCAAAAAAAAAGACCGTCATTCCTTCGGTTTTAAGGAGGGAAACGGAAATAAAATTGCTCATTTATTATACGTTGAAATTTTACCTGTGGCTACCTTTTACTTACCCATCATACGTAGTATCGAAAAATTTTTTGACAGATTTACACGTTTCAGATACTGGAGATTCCGAAAACTATATTTTTAGAAAAAAGATTTTGCGTCCGTCTGTCTGTCTGTAAACGCTCTATCTCACGAATAATTGAGATAGAGACTTGAAAATTTCTATGTACTTAGTATGATGTAAAAATGGGACGAAGCCTATTTAATATCAGTAACCTCAATTATCCGAAACTTTTTTTCAGACTCTTGAAAAATTCGTTCTGATGAAAGATATATAATTATTTTTATTATTATTTTAAGGAATGAACATAAATGGAAATAAAATAACACAAATTTTGCATAAAGAACGAAGTCGACCGGATTATTAGTTACCGAGATATTTGTAATCCTGTTTTCCACATTCTTCGACTTTCATGACCCTGTATTTCATTCAAATTTCAATTCAAACATATATTTTAATTGGAAATGAGACGCTTAATCCGACTCAATAAACTGTTAGTTAATGTGATTATTATTTTTAGAGCTATAAGGATGTTTCTCTTACGCAATTCGATACTACTTGAGTAGTTTGGCGTTTTATATAATTTGTCGAAATTGGTTCATGAGCAATTCATCAATAGAACATTACTATGCCTATTTAAAATATTTAAATATACGTTTAAATTTTGTTTTGGAATTGCAATGCATGGCTGCCAACCAGTGTGACCGTTTTTGGATTGTTGTAAGAAATCTGGACTGTTGTAGGTCTTACAATAACAAGCTAAATCAAGTTAAAAACTCAGGCTAAAAAATAGTTGTCAGTCTATTGATATACTGACAATCGATAGATGGTAGGATCATCGAATTTATTTTAACTTGTTGTCAGTCCAAATCTAGCCTGGTTTTAGCTTGAAAAAACGGTCACACTGCTGCCAACTACTACGCCTATTTGCAGTCAAATAAACATATTAAAAACAGAAATTTCAGTAAATAATTAAGAATATGTACTCTAATACATAACAATGAATATATTTGGTATGCATTTTACTAAAACATTTTTGTGGTTCCAAACATGTTTATAAGATTTAAATAGGCGTAGAAGTTGGCAGCTCTGGCAATGCATTTTATAAATAGGTTACACATGATTTATTTTCATATATTACATTATTCATATCCATGATGTGTAAGTATTACGGTGGTCCCCAACGACTAATTTTCGTGTCTGGACGTTGGCCAAGTGTCGACTTTCTGTGGAAACGGTAAATCATTTACAGCTTTATAGCAATAATTAATTTAATTATACTTACTTTTGGCTTGTCACATCCAGTCATACCTAGCTCATTTTGTTCGTAGGACTTTTTACTGTTGATTTACATAAAAGTTTTTCAGTTCCGCAATGACGGAATTTTGATGTCACTGGCTCCCGGTTTAACAGCAAAGGTGATGCTAATGATGTGGTGCATCAGGGGATATAGGCACTTTCAGTTATCACTACTTGCACAAATAATCAGTACAATATATATATATATATATATATATATATATATATATATATATATTGTACGAGGAGTTAAGGCTCCGCTGCACTGAAACTCCCCGATCGCGAAATCCCATGTTAGCCTATGGGAAAACTTCTAAGCGCGATTACTCATTACCTAATATAATTATTAAAATACTGTTTTCACCATCAGAAAGTGGACGTCAGATGCCGATGATGTGCTTTTTTAAAAATTGTCTACGCAAATTTTAAGCATATAAAAAATCCCTATAAACTTTGAAATTTCCATTTGATTAAAATTTATCATCCTCTTAAAGATACTTAAAATTTGCGTAGACAATTTTTAAAAACGCACATCATCGGCATTTGACGTCCACTTTCTGACGGTGAAAACAGTATTTTAATAATTATATTAGGTAATGAGTAATCGCGCTTAGAAGTTTTCCCATAGACTAACATGGGATTTCGCGATCGGGGAGTTTCAGTGCAGCGGAGCCTTAAATAAGTTAATGTGGAATTTTAGAACTTAGTATCTGCAAACGTCGATAGAATTAACTGGGAAAGGGTAGTGACAATTAATTATAACTTAATTTAACAATTATCCTAAAAAAATGCAACTTATCGGAAAATATAGCTTGGATATTCATTCATTTAAATCTACATAAAGACGCCCATCCTTGTATTTTGAAAAGTGCTTCTGAGACACGTCTGCACACAACCAAACGAAGGCTTGAACTCAAGGATAGGCGATTGTAAACATTCATTAAGTCGTTAAGTCACTAAAGGTAAATTGAAGACTATATTTTTCTTAAAAACACCTGAAGTACACTTACCAAAAATCAGCTAAGTCATTAAAGGTAAATTGAAGGCTATTAACTTGCTGACAAAAGCCTGAATACAACATTTAAAAATACTGCGGATTTTGTTGCAGTTTTCATTTTCCTTCAAAATACCGGAAGAGACCTTCAAAACACCTGATTAGTAATTTGGAGGTCAGATAAAAGCCTGAATAAAATATTTTAATAAACAGCACATTCCCTCAAAAAGACCTGCTCTTTTAATTTGCCTTCAAAACCCCTGTAGAAACCTTCAATACTGTAATAAATCTTCAACACTGTGATAGAAACTTTACAATCACTGTAAAATTTTATTTTTTTAATGGTTTTTTGCTGTTTTTTTTACCTGGATTACAAGACTTCATGTTGCAATTTTCCGTGTCATATGGCTTCTCATTTGGATTACACTGACTGGCATCGACGACTTCATTTTCATGGAAACATAAAATTTTACGAGTCCTTTCGCCACCTCCACATGAAGTAGAACACTGTCAGGAGAAATAAACAAACATTAGTCCATTGTCTTACTGATTCAGTAATGTTATGTTAATCTAATGAAGGATGTTCAGAACATATTAAAAAAATTTGGAAAACAGGAATTCTAAACTTCTGTTCACTTCTAAACTTCAGTTCTACTCAAACTAAAGTTCAGTTCTAAACTTCTGTAAACAGGTTCTAAAATTCTGTTTTTATTAGAATTTAGTAGCCGATGCAACATATATAAAATCATTAATTGTAAAACAATATATCAACCATTGAATTTAATACGAAATTGACACATTGAAACACAGAAAAAATAAATTAAAATGAATATAATTGAACTTTGTAGAACCAAATTAAAATCTTCAGGCACACAAATACTTTGGAAGTGCTAATAAAATGTGTGGTTTCATCTTCGTATTAGTCACGAGAAAGCAAAACAATACGAATTTGGGACTACCAATAAATAGAGAATCAAAATAAAGAGGAGAAAAACATAAAAAATAAATCATAATAACATTATTAGATAGGATAGAAAAGGAAGAAAAATACCAGACACTATAGTCACCCCTAAAATAATATAGCAAAAAATAGACTGTTATGATTAAAAAGTAATTTGATGCCTTATACAGTAGATTTTCGTTCTAACGAACTGCACGGGACTGCAAAATTATTTCGCTGTAACGATTTTTTCGTTATAACGGAATTGCTCCTTTTTATCAAATGAATTACATATACATAAACACTAACTATGTATGATGAATTTACCTTTTATTATTAGATGATTTTAATAGAAGATTAGTTAAATTAACAAAGAAAAAGTTAGTAAAATGAAATTCAATATTAAAAATACAAAATTATGGACTAACCTTTATAAGGTAGAACATTATTGCAGAAAATCTGTGATTTTAACTTCTACAAAGGAATATGCAGTTGATGATAACAAAAAAGTGCGCAACGAATGAATATGAGAAAATACCTCATCTGGGACATTCTTTTGATGAGAAACAAAAGCACACATTTTTTTCAAAGCATGAGAAAGCTTCTGAAGCAGTAACTTCTAAGTCGTCGGTAATATCAATATCGTCATCACTGCTTTTGTCATTTTGTTGGTTTAACCCATTAGTGCCTAGCGTCCCTTTTTAGGGACGCTTCAAAAGGTGCATTCAGCACTGTTTTTGACACCGGTAAAAGAGAAAAGCAATAATTATTTTATTTAACTGATACATTTTTGGGATTAATGAACTAAACTTAAATCTTCTAAAAATAGTGGTGCCAACCAAATAAAATTTACGCAAAAGATGCTGGGCACGAATGGGTTAATTATGTAGTTCAAATGGACAAAATTATGTCTTCATCATACACTTCAGAGCATGTTTGAATATTGCCATCCACAGATAAGAAATCCTCCAAATCTATCTGATCTGAGACTGATGTTAATTTTTTGGCAGCATTCCAAAGTGTGTTTAACTCAGAGGACTCACCCAAATCTAAAAGTTCTGGTTTAGAAATTATTATCTGGTTAATTTCTTGCCACGAACCAGAGATCATTTCAATAGCTTCTTTGCGATTTATTTTTAGCCTTTTGCCATTCTCTAAGCCGCAAAGAATTTTTTTTAGCAAAACAATTCTGTACCGAGATTTTACAGGACGGATGATGCTTTGGTCTAGAGGCTGTAGAACAGAAATGCAATTCGGCGGAAAGTACTCAGATGGATGCAGTCCAATTTGGGAGGATTATTATGAGGCCTGCAATTATCAATCACGAGAAGAATTTTCCGGTTTTTAGCTTTCATTTCTTTGTCAAATTTCACAAGCCAATCATTAAATATATCTTGAGTGATCCATGCTTTCTGATTGAATTTATAATCGCAAAGCCATAAATGACATTTCTTAAAGCAATAGGGCTTGCCAGACTGACCAACAATTAATTTTTTTATTTTCTCGGTTCCAGATTTGTTACAAAAAAAAGTGCTGTAATTCGCTATTTTGAAGTTTTCCCTCCAATGCATTTGTCGTTTTTAAATGCTAATGTTTTCCTTGGATCAAGTTGATAAAATATGCTAGCTTCGTCATCATTGAAAACATCAGCGGAGTTATACTGTCTTTATAAGGGCAGCTACTTCTCCAGCTCTCTATTCATATACAGTCTTTGTAGGTATATCACTTGTTTCTCCGCAAATTGATTTCATTACAATTCCATAGCGAGTACGAAAGCGATTGAGCCACCCGACGCTAGCTTGGAAATTTTTAATATCAAGCATTGTTCCGAAATCTTGATCTTTCTGTCTTATCAGAGGACCACTTACAGGTACACTGCGTGAGCGAACATCTTCGAGCCATTTGAGCACAGCTTAATCGACATCTTGAAATTGAAACTGTCGCATTCGTTTTCTATGAGAACCAAATCTTGCATTTGGAATTGATTCTCAATCTCTTTTTATTTTATAGAAATGTAGATAAAGTCGATGGTGTTATTCCATATTTTTTAGCTACGTAAGTTTTCCGCAATCCTTTATCAACCTTAGAAATTATAGCTTTCTTTTCTTCCAAAGAAAATTGTTTTCGATTCACACAAGCCATTTTATCAACGGACGAAGCCGTCAGCAACAATTTATGTCAACTTATAACTGAATCTGAAGTTTGATGAAAATCCGTGCATTAGTTTTTGAGATAGAGCTATTGCAAAATCTTTAAAGAAAATCTGCATAACAGCGCTACATGTTGAGTGATATACACCAAATCTAAACAGGATCTTTTTTTATCAGGTACTAACTACATCTGAAGTTTGATGAAAGTCTATGCATTAGTTCTGGAGATACATTTATTGAGATATCGTGAAAAATACAGTATAGCAGCGCCATCTGCAGGGCGATTTACACTAAAAACTAAACAACATTAATCTATATCAGGAACTAATTGAATCTGAAGATTTAGAAAATGTAGTGCATTATTCTTGAGATAGATCTATAGCTATAATCACGAATAATGCACCATGGAAGCGCCACCTGGATTTGCATCAAAACGTTATCAGCACCAATCAAGTACTAAATATAAAATTTTATGAAAATAAATGAACCACTTCTTGAGATATGGCTATTTTAATAATTGCGAATAATGCAGCATAGCAGTGCCTCCTGATGAGCTATATGCACTAAAAAACTAATCAAATCTAGTTTATATTGGGGTTTAACAGAATCTAAAATTTTGTGAAATTGCGTGCATTATTTCTTGAGATCGCCCAGAAAATTTTTGTCACGTACATACACACTGACTGACGGACAGACATTGTGTATAAACATTTTTATTATGTTCTCAGACTCCTAAAACGTGTAAATCCGCCAAAAACCGGAATTCGAAAATTTTCAGGAATCCAAAACTTTTTAGCTCACAGGCTATCATAGCCTGAGAGCTTATGTGCCCGTCCGTTCTGTATGTACGTTCGTATGTTCGTGCGTAACGCGATAACTCATGATAAAAATATCCGATCCACTTGAAATTTTGTATGTAGGTATATCCTGACAAGGCGCTTCCCTGATTAGATTTTGGAGTTCATTCGATATGTATAAGAAGGGGAACGGGGGGCTCATGCCCCTCCCCTTAGTTGATATAAATGGGATTTTCATGCAGAATTTAGTTTTCGTTCAAAATTTAGATTAGGATCATTTGGATGAGGCGATTCCGTGACTGTTATTAGGTGTTCATTGAATAAGTATAAATAGGGGGAACAGGGGTTCTAATGCCCCCCCCCCTTAATTTATATAAATGGGTTTTTCAAGCAGAATTTTCAGATTTCGTTCAAATCTCTGAATAGTTTTGGAAGTTTAATGGTTAAGTATAAAAGAGGGGGATAACTCCTTTTAAATTATATAAATGCTAAATGGGTTTTTATTAAGAATTATCTCATTTGCTATGAATTTTGGATATAGATTTTTTATATGATAAAGCATGTCTTTGATAATATATGAGGTTCAATGATTAAGTATAAAAAAAGAGGAAAGGGGAGAGCTGTTTCCCCTTCTTAATTTGTTTTTCGAACGGAATTAACCCTTGAAAATACAAGGCTTTAATGTACAATTAGTATTTGTAGCCTGTGAGCTCAATGCCATCAGTTTAACTGGGCAGTATTCTTTTTTATTTCTTGTAAAGATCGAAAAAAGTAATAACTGACTATATTAAACGGAACACACACACAAAACACCAACAAACAAGCGGATAAGTGTGATCGCAGATCACACAGAGGGTTTCGCTTAATGTTTCTTTCAAAATAATTTATCTTTTAATTAATAAATCCAAATTGTTAATTTATAATTAATAAATTTTTACAGACATGATAGCACCAACAAATTTAATTAAAAAATAATTTTAAGTTATTTATTTTAATCAAATTACTTTAAAAAAAAAATCCAAAATTCTTTTTTTTTAATCCGAAGAAAATAGTCGAGATATGAATAAAATTTTAAATTTCTAAAAATGAAAAAAATTGTTTAAACTAAATTTAAAATGCTGAATTATTAATAAATCACATTAGTTTCTAAAATAGAATTTAAAAGAACATTATGAATGTCAAATAAAGGAAACCCTAGTAATATAAACCCTTAAATTGGCAAAAAATATCTATATCAGGGACTAATTGAATCTGAAGATTTAGAAAATGTAGTGCATTAATTCTTGAAATAGATCTATAGCTATAATCACGAATAATGCACCATGGAAGCGCCACCTGGATTTGCATCAAAACGTAATCAGCACCAATCAAGTACTAACTAAATATAAAATTTTATGAAAATAAATGCACCACTTCTTGAGATATGGCTATTTTAATAATTGCGAATAATGCAGCATAGCAGTGCCTCCTGATGAGCTATATGCACTAAAAAACTAATCAAATCTAGTTTATATTGGGGTTTAACAGAATCTAAAATTTTGTGAAATTGCGTGCATTATTTCTTGAGATCGCCCACAAAATTTTTTTCACGTACATACACACTGACTGACAGACAGACATTTTGTATAAACATTTTTATTATGTTCTCAGACTCCTAAAACGTGTAAATCCGCCAAAAACCGGAATTCGAAAATTTTCAAGAATCCAAAACTTTTTTCTTGTAAAGATCGAAAAAAGTAATAACTGACTATACTAAACGGAACACACACACACACACACAAAACATCAACAAACAAGCGGATAAGTGTGATCGCAAATCACACAAAGGATTTCGCTTAATGTTTCTTTCAAAATAATTTATCTTTTAATTAATAAATCCAAATTGTTAATTTATAATTTATAATTTTTTACAGAGATGATAGCACCAACAAATTTAATTAAAAAAATAATTTTAAGTTATTTATTTTAATCAAATTACTTTAAAAAAATCCAAAATTCTTTTTTTTTTTTTTTTAATCCGAAAAAAATAGTCGAGATATAAATAAAATTTTAAATTTCTAAAAATGAAAAAAATTGTTAAAAACTAAATTTAAAATGCTGAATTATTAATAAATCACATTAGTTTCTAAAATATAATTTAAAAGAACATTATGAATGTCAAATAAAGGAAACCCTAGTAATATAAACCCTTAAATTGGCAAAAAATATGAAATTTCTTCTAATTAAATCCCTCTTAATATGAAAATTTCAACTTTTAACACTAGGGATCGAACTAACAATCTTTTGCTAAAATGTAAATTGTAAAAATGAACTGTTATAAATGTTTTACATTAATTATTTACCCTATCCCATGGTCCGGTGAACCAAATGCCTTGACACGAGTCTGCGCTACAGTTCTGCATATTTTCAAATTTCTTTTCAGGATCGCACATTTTGTCTTCTATCTTGATTACAGAGTTATTTTCCCATGTTCCACAGAAGACTACACGGCTTTGAACTCCATGGCCGCATTTCACAGAACACTGAAAAGAAAAAAAAAGTAAAAAAAAAAAAAAAAATGTAAAAATCATCATTTAGCATAAATTTATATTTCATACTGCTGTCGTTTCTCAATTAGCGTGAAACTATTATTATCAGTGGTGTAATCGTAAAAACTAGTCGTTGGGGGCCACCGTAATACTTACCCATCATGGATATGTATATGAAAATAAAACATGTGAAAATTATTTATACAATGCATTGCAATTCATAAACAAAATTAAAATATTGTTAATATACATAGTAATGCTAGATTAAAGAACTGCTGATGTACCAATTTCGACAAATTATACAAAACGCCAAACTACTCAAGTAGTACCGAACTGCGTAAAAAAATATCCTTATAACTCCAAAAATAATAATTCTATTAACTAACAATTAACTGCGTCGGATTAAGCGTCTCATTTCCAATTAAAATATACTTCTGAATTGAAATTTGAATGAAATACAGGGTCATGAAAAATCGAAGAATGTGGAAAACAAGATTACAAATATCTCGGCAACTAATAATCCGATCGACTTCGTTCTATATGCAAAATGTGTGTTATATTATTGCCTGTTACGTCCATTCCTTAGAACAAAAAAAATTCGAAAATTTTTATATACCTTTCATCAGAACGAATTTTTCGAGAGTCCGAAAAAAATAGTTCCGGATAATCGAGGTTGCTGATATTAAATAGGGTTCGTCCCATTCTTACATACTAACTACATACAAAATTTCAAGTCTCTATCTCAATTTGTTCGGGAGATAGAGCGTTTACAGACAGACAGACAGACAGACAGACGGACGGGAAATTTTTTTTTTCTGAAAATATGTTTTTCGGAATCTCCACTATCTAAAACGTGTAAATCCGTCAAAAAAAATTTTCGATTTTCAAAACGATTGCAAGACTTACCTTATACTACGTATGATGGGTAAGTAATAAATCAGAAGGTATACGCTGTAAGCGGAAGGTATATGCTCAGGGCAGAGGGTATACCCTAGAGCGTATATACTATGGTTTTCTTGAGAAACAGAAGATATACGATGTACCTCAAAAAATCGAGAAGGTATACGGCGTATACCCCCATATACCCTCCACTACATCCCTGATCATAGCGAGAGAGATTTTATCTGTGGTGGTATTTATACGAGACATGTCCAGATGATCTTTTGAACTTGCTGATTCTAAGGCAGCGACTTTCTAGCAACAAAAGTACTTTTACGTAAAAATTAAAAAGAGAAAGAAAATTCTGAAAAAGTAAGATCATTAATATGCGTTAAAAGCAGTAAATAGAAGAAATTACGTTATATTTTAAATGACCAAATAATAATATTGCAAAACTGTTTAAATTTAAAAATACATTTGCCTGAGAAATTTATTTCTTATTTTAAGATTATCTGTTAAATTAATGTTGTGAATTCTAAGACAGTGTAAATAATATTTCCCTTTTAACAACAAAAATATTTCCCTAAGAATATTAAAAAGAGGAAGAAAACTTTAATGAAAATTACGACAAATTTAAAACGATATTTAAAATGTCTTATTTAAAACAACTTTCTTAAAAAAATAACGAGAGCAAAATATTGTTTACTTAATTCATTTTATATTAACTTATTTTCAAATGTTTAACTGATTTCATTTACTCAAACATGATTTAACCTTAGAATTTAACAATTAAAAGGAAATGAATAGAAACTCATTTACAGGGAAATCGCCACTGTTTTTAAATTGTAACTCAATCTCCTGAAACCTTTTTAAAGCCGATCAAATTTTTGTGCTTTTTGAGTCTGTGGTGTCTGAACGAGGCTTGGCGAGTGTAGGTCGTATGGGGCAGAGCCCCTTAGTAATTAAAACAAAAATATTTATTCCATTTTATTGGCTTTAATTTTCCGCGGCAGTATTTAGATCTTGTGGTTTTGCTATATTTTGGCAACATAAAAAATCCTTCAGTCAGTGATAGTGAATTTGATTACCTCCGGAACAACTTTCATTAATAAATTTAATTAATCTCTAATTAGATTAAATTTTTAGAATTTGATTAAAATTTGATTCCGTTAATTGGACCTGATCCAATATAAACAAGCAACAGCCGCCATATTGTGATTGCATCTTTCGTTATTTCACTCGCACCCGGTAGATCTGTCACTTCCTTTTTATTCATCGCCCCCATTAACCCTCTGCCTACCAGATGGCCCGGCAGATTCATTTAAATTAGTAATTTAAACAAGAAATTTCTTTAAAGTAATTTAAATATATAAATCAACAATAATAAGTTAACATTTTAAATCAAAATTCTGATATAGAATTACCGGCAGTTGTAAGGTTAAATCAACGCAAAGATAGAACAATGGTATACTAGATAAAGAAGTGATGTTGATAAATTTAAGTAATTTTATTTAAGGACGTAATTTTTTAGGTTTTTCAAGTTGAAAAATACTTTGAAAATGTAGTGGTAACAATCATCCAATTAGTGCGCCACTGATCTATCTCTAAACACCACCTTCTGCGAGTATTTTTATCAAAACCAGGGATGTAGTGGAGTATATACGGGGGTATATGCCTTATACCTTCTGGATTTTTTCAAGAAACATCGTATACTCTCTGTTTTTAAACTTCTGGCTGGCACGCCGTTGTAAAAAGTACAACATTCGCTTTCTTTTTTCTTTAAAACAAAATTCACGCTTGCTTTAATATGTTATAACAAAATAAATCGAAGTGTAAGTGCAATACTATTATAAATTGTAAGCAGAGAAAACTTGTATGATATTTGTATGTTAAATTATTTTTAAAATTAAAACAAAACAGCAATAATTGAATGTTTTCCTCCTGTTGTACAATTTACAACGCACGCGAAAAGTTAAAAGTTAAAGAAAGCTATAGTATGTACACTCAAGGGTATACCTTCTGACCTGAACATATGCTGTCTGCTTAAAGCGTATACCCTCTGGGTTTTTTACGACTACACCACTCATCAAAACATCGATTTCAAAAACAATGTGACTTGTGCACTTTTTAAAATAAAGGATTCAATTATGGAATCAACCCTTGTCGAGTTAATGTCTAAAAGAAAGTGAAATTTTTGGGTATCTCTCTCTGTTTCAACAATTCAGTTTTAACTTACGTCCGTCCATTCCGATGTATGCCACATTGGATCACACATTTCTGACTTGGGGCACGGTCTCGTCAATTCAGGCATCTTGCTTGCTTCACAGGCATCGTTTGGAAAAACAGTTCCTTCTTCGTTTGCGCAATGAACTTCCCGAGATTCCATTCGAGGACTGCAAGATCCATCACACTGCAAGGAAAATAATATAAATATAGTGTAACTCTTTTTTAACGAAATCTCATCTTTACATTTAAATACTTCCTTATGACGAAAATTCATTAACCCTTAAATGCATATTGTATCATTTTCGATACCATAAGTGTTCCCGATTTAATGGGGGTTTTATTCACATATTCCCTATTCTCACCAGAAATTTAAAAGAGCAATTTTCACTGTACTTAATAACAGACCATTCGTAATTACATAAAGAAAAATTTTCTATTTAGATTTTTCTGGTATGAATTCTGATTCTTTGAATTGCGCATTTTTTGGAACGCGTTTTATCCTATGCATTTAAGGGTTAAAGATAAATCAACTTAAATTCAGGAAATTTTGTGTGATAAAATATGCGAGCATAAATGGAAATAAAAACATATATTCGCTTTCAGAAATTTCTTAACCCCTTAACTAGTTACTTTTTTTACGTACAATAAATTGAAAATATGGGTTTATACCATTTTTTATAAGCTAAAATATTTGTAATATTTATTCTAAATATTTCCACTTTTGAGATGCCATTCCATTGAAAAAAAAAAAGTGGTGTCAAAAAACTTTAAATGATGAATTAAGGGAGACCCGTAGGAAAAAATCCAAAATTTTTATTATTGATTTTAAAGTAATGAATTTTGGTGTACTATTTAAGAATCTTTTTGTAAGGAATAATTAGCAAAAAAAATTTACTTTTTATTAAAAAGTATATTTTTTATGTCGATTTTTATGATTTTTTTGTGTAAAAATACACTTTTTAAAATTACTACTCCTCATACAATTTTCAATATTTTGGTATTACTAAAATTTCTTACATAGTGTTATAGTATATGGAAACGACCTAGGGAGAGATATTTTTAATTTTCTATTTTAATCAGCTAAAAAAAAAAAAAAAAGAAAAAAAGAAAGAAATTACGCATGGTAAATTTACTTAAATTCGTTATAATTTTCATGTTTACCAATTTATGTAAAATTTTCAGAAATAGTTAAAAAATATACCTCTCCTTACTTTTGTTGCAATTTTTTTTAAGATTCTAAAAGCATAAACAGTTTGTTTCTAAACCATTTTACCACTGAGCCTTAGTACTTTGAACTTAGGCAAAATATGGGAAAAGTCATTTTCAGGAAAACATATTTTAAATGGCCGCTACTCCTTTAAACTCTAGTGACTACAATAAAAAAAAGCTCATTTGCTACCTGTTCCAAGTGTCCCCGAGTTCTGAAATTTTGCATGGATATTCGCAAATTTGTATTTTATCGTTTTCTGAGATAATTTTTTTTTTTTAACTTTTGATGATTTTTGGTCGAAAATGGGGTTCGGGTCTCCCTTAACTAGTTACTTTTTTTACGTACAATAAATTGAAAATATGGGTTTAGGCCACTTTTTATAAGCTAAAATATTTGTAATATTTATTCTAAATATTTCCACTTTTGAGATACCATTCCATAAAAAAAAATAAGTGGTGTCAAAAAACTTTAAATGATGAATTAAGCAAATTCGTCTTGCCCGTACGCGCGCCGTTCGGGCGTTCAAATCAGTTAAGGGTAAGTTTTTTCTCTTTACGATCCCTTGAAGTTCCATCTCAACATGCTTTACTGAATTGTAAATATTTTTAAAATTAAAAAAGAAAATAAAGGATAACCCAGACTTTGCTAATTAGAACTCCGGGTCGACACCAGGGCTAAGGAAAAATGATGTTCTTACCCCACTCCAGTCAGACATTATCCATTCTACACCTTCACAAGGTCCAAGACTGCAGCTCTGTTTGTCAGCTGGTTTTTCTTTCGCATTACAAGAACTGTCGTCCAGGACTTCACCAGTTTCTTTTTCATGGCATTCGACACTGCGATTCTGG
This sequence comes from Maratus speculifer, assembly GCA_964019185.1. Lineage (NCBI taxonomy): Eukaryota > Metazoa > Arthropoda > Arachnida > Araneae > Salticidae > Maratus > Maratus speculifer. Next base: position 230,375,401 of record OZ025300.1, read on the forward strand.
CTTCCAGTTCCACATTCTTTGTCGCACTATACATAAGAGAAAAGTTGATTAAAAAATTAGATTTAATTTATTAGTTGTATAATCTTTCAGTTCAAGAAAGAGTAACTAATGCTGTTACCGCCATTGTCAATAATTTTTTTTTTTTGTGATTGGGGTCCTTTTTTGGCTAGTATTAAGAAAACTACTGCATACAAAAATTATAAAATCGGTGGTAGTATAGAGAAATGTTTGATGAATTCGTTGATCAGATAGTTTTTGAATAGAAAAATTATTTTAAGATTTATTTCATTTTGAAGTTGGTCAAAATCTTTCCATTAAAGAAGTTTTATTGGAGCAAAAGCTATATATACGAATTTACTTATTTTTGTGAAGATATGCATTAGAAGCTCCCGATATGCAGACTAAATCCATTTCTTTTTTATTTCATTAATTTTTTGATGATATATTTCCATTATAAATTCAAATTTTCAGCCATTCGAGAGATATTTTATTACATATTTTAGAAAAGGGTGTTATTTTAAACTGTTTCCAACTGTGCAAAAAAAGTAAAGAATATTTCCTTGAATTAGAAAAAAATATTCAGACGTGACTATTACGTATAGAAAAAAAACTTGTAAATTAAAATTAAATGATTACGTATGAAAAGCAGTGAATTTTGAAAATTACAGCATAAAAACTACATTTACACGTGAATTTTAAAAGAGAAAGAAAATTGTAAAATAAAGATAATTAATGTGTGTTCAAAGTCGTAAATGGAGAAAGAATATTACAGCAGAATTGAAATGGATAAGACAAAATTACAAAACAGTTAAAATATAAAAATGTATTTAAACGTACACGCGAGATTTACTTCATATTTCGACATAATCATTTTAGTTATAGGTGCCAATTTTAAAACAACGCAGATAATAATATTTAATTTCTAAGGATAAAAATATTTTCTAAGATTAAAAATATGTATGAATTTAAGAAGAAAGTAAAGTTTGGTGAAAATTACGTCAGATTTAAAACTTTACAATTAAAATCACTTATATAAAGTCATTTTCTTACTGCATTGTTAAAGAATACTTGGTAACAAAGAACTCTGTTGATTTAGTTAATTTTATATTAGCTGTTTTGAAATGTTTAAGTAATTTTATTTATTCAAACAAGAATCCAGTCATTTCCAGAAGCTGTTTCGCCATTAAATCTCCTTCCGTAAAAGGGAAATGAATGAAAACCCATTTACAGGACGATTACTACTGTTTTTTTTAAAAATTGTAATTCAATTTTCCGCAAATTTTTTAAAGCTTTTAAATTAATTGATTTTTAAAGTCGGGACAAGGGATTAACATGTGTAACTCGTAGCGGCTGTGCCTTCTAGTTTTGGAAGAAAAAAGATTTAAAATGCTTTGTCACGAAAGTTTTTTTCATACTGTTAAAATAAAATGCATTGTTTGAATACTTTTAAATAGGGCTTTGAACTGAAATCCAGAAAAACCGTTTATTACTAAATGAAAACTGGAATGGAACTCAATTTTTTTTATATTAATTTATATAAGTTAATATTTTGCTAAAATTTAGAAACAGTGCATAGTAATTTTACATGTACTTTAAATTAAGTCCAGTAAAAACTTCAAAGTTGATGGGAAACAATGTAAGAAATATTTAATTTAGTTTAGAATAGTATACCTCATAAAGCTTTACACGATATCGTAAAATTTTCATATTAAACACAATTTTAAAACAATCTCGTGATTGCATAGTTTTCAAATTTTACTTCTGCCATCAGATTATAGGAACATCATTATTCAGTGGCAACAAAAAGGAGTAAAAGCCAACACCAGTCCACAATGTATTAAATGAGCAATCACTATTCATGCGAGAAGTTTAAAAATATGTAAAAGTGATGGAAGATTGTTAAATTACTATTAGTTGCTTTTTTTTATCGGTGTTTGGGGGAATGAGGGGTGAACATTTAAATGTTAAACAAGGCTTGGATTGTATAGTCAATTCAGTCTAACTACATATTAAGAAAAAATAAACCAATTAGATTCATACGAAGTTAGATTCTTACCAACATATTTAAACTAATTACATTCATATCATGCAAAAAATGTTTTAATTTTTCGTTTGCGAATTTTAATGATTATTTTTTCACAGATTTTACTATATAAATATTAATTCAGAAAATTTCATAATACAAAAATGTGGTAACATAATCTCAGTTAATATTGAATTCCGGCGTAAAATTTTTTTCAAAAGTTTAATTTTGATTTAACTAAATAGAGGCTTATAAAAATATTTAATTTAGCTACATTGCCTTTAAACTTCTAAATTTTCTAATAAAAAAACTGATATTTTACACATCTGCTTACTATTTACTATTTCTAGAGAACGAATACGCAAAACAAAGACTTCTAACTCGGTGAGGAGAATGATTTGGAAGGTGACCAATCATCCTGGATTTAGCCGAAATCTGGAGATCGGAGTTTTCACACAATTTTTCATCTATAACATTTATTAAATGTTACAAAATTCATAAACTCGTGACGTTTTAGAAACTTGACATATTATAAATTGGATAAAAATACAAGCAGATAACTTTTTAAGCGTCAGAATTTTAGCTGATTGGAAACTAGTTTCAGTAGCATTCAGTGCATCATTTTGACATTGAAGAATTATGCCCATACATAATGAGGAGAAGCAGATTCAAGATGTAGGTTTCCTGACCAATAGAATCAGAGGAAATTACTAGGTATAGCCAATAGGAAATTGCAAAGGGAAGGGAACTGGCAATGTTAAAACAGGCTATTAGTGTTTAAGTGAAAGTGGTTTTTATGTAATTTTCAAACAATTTACAGTGGGAAATAGCAATGTCGCTATTAACAATATTTGCTATTATTCATCATGACTTCCTATAATTCTAATGGCCAATAAATATATCCTTTTATATTCGAATCTCTTGCATGTATTAAAACAAAATTCTTTGCAATTATGATAGAATGGTGAACACTACACAAACTAGTTTAAAATTAGTTAAAAATTTCGGTTCTTAAAACGTCGTTTTATATACAGTTGAGTCTCTATATAACGAAATCCATCGTTCCAGTAAAAAATTCGTTATATAGAGAAATTCGATGTATAGAAAATGATGTTAAAACATGTATTTAATGTGTAAATTTTGAACAAATGTTATTTTTTATGTTTTTAATTAAGAATTTGAAGTGTTTAAAAGTAAATATTAACCTAACATTCTATTTCTTAATTATTTAAGCAGTTTAAAAAAAAAATTGACATTTATTTGAAAGCTTAATGAAAATCAAATAAGGAAGACTTACATTAATTTCAGAAGAAAGAAATCTGTAATTTTTTGTTGTTTTGTTTTTAAAATTGTTACACTCTCAAACAAACAAACAAAGCTCAAATTTTAGCAAGGAATGAAAAATTGTAGTTAACATTTTCCTCCATTTGAAGGCCTCTCTTATGTGCCTCTCATTGATTCTTTTCTTCTATATGTAACAATCTAATTGACTCTGTTTTGAGAAGGATGTTGAAAGATGTGTGTGTGTGTGTGTGGGGGGGGGGTGGATGAATGCGTTGGATTTAAAGAACAAGGAGATAAGTAATATAAAAAAACTCAGCACTGAACGATAAATCAAAAGTAAGTGATGGAAAATTCATTCCATATGATTTCGAATCTTTTTTAAAACTGAATAAATTAAGACCAATTTATGGAAAAAATTCGTTATATGGAGATAGATATTTCGCTATATAGAGACTGTTCTTAATGTAATCATGCGAAAAAAAGACCGTTCCTACAAAAAGTTCGTTATATAGATTTTTTTGTATTTATATCCTATTGCGCAAAGTGTTTAGTATAATCTTGAATATAAATTAAATATAGTAAATGTTTTGAATAATGTTGTGAAGATTCTAATTTGAGTGTCATTGTAAAATTTAGTCACATCAGTGATTTGTGATTTCGGGAGAGGAGTTCCATATCCTAATTTGTTTTTTTGGAGAGATTTCTTTTTTTTTTTTTTTTGGGGGGGGGGGGAGGATAAAACTTTCAATGTGGTTATTGTAGTCTTCAATAATTTTTTAACTATAATGCTACTGGTGTATGTAGTAATTTTGCATAAAATTTTTTTTATTTATAATCTTGCTGGTTTTTTTAAACGATACTCTTCTGTAGCTGTGACATTATGCAAATACAGTCGAGTCTCCCTATAACGAAACTCCATATATCGAATTTCTCTATATAACGAATTTTTAGTAGGAACGGTCCCCTTTTCGCACGATTACATTAAAAACAGCCTCTATATAGCGAAATATCTATTTCCATATAACGAATTTTTTCATAAATTGGTCTTAATTTATTCAGTTTTAAAAAGCTTTGAAATCATATGGAATCAATTTTCCATCACTTATTTTTGATTTATCGTTCAGTGCTGAGCTTTTTAAATATTACTTTTCTCCGTTCTTTAAATCCAACGAGTTCATCCCACCTCCTCACACCTTTCAACATCCTTCTCAAAACAAAGTCAATTGGATTGTTACACATATAAGAAAGAAATCAATGAGAGGCATATAAGAGAGGCCTTCAAATGGAGGAAAATGTTAACTACAATCTTTCATTCCTTGCTAAATTTTGAGCATTTTTTTTTAAGAGCGTAACAATTTTAAAATCAAAACAACAAAAAATTACAGATTTCTTCGTCTGAAATTAATGCAAGTCTTCCTCATTTTATTTTCATTAAGCTTTCAAATAAATGTCTGTTCTGTTTTTTGAAACTGCTTAACTCTTTAACACCGGCAGAAGGGAAATATTTACTGCCCTTAAATCCTGACCTAATAAAAGAGCGATATCGTAAAATGGATTCGTCCGTTTCTTGCATTTCTGTGTACTATACTTGTTAATGGGAGAGGCGTGGTTTAAATGTCATGTTGATGTATGCTTATTCTTTCCCTTCCCCCACATGTTTTTGCTGGTTGTTGTCGGAAACAAACAAGGGAGGATAGTAACCTGTTTATTTCTTTGAGTGTTAATTCTAGGAAAAAAAAATCATTTATTGCTTTCTTGTCTGGTAGAAAGTATTTATGCTTAAGTTCTAGAGTCTGTTTATAAATTAAAAAAAATTGGAAGAAAGGCTTCTAATAGTATTCTTTGACAAGTGCTTTTGTGCAAAACGGTTTTCCCACGACGCTCCGCATACTGCTAACTATGGGAGCATAAAAAGGGTAATAGTCATAGAACAACAAAAATTAATAGGAATGTTACAAAAAAAGATATTGTATCTTTAAAAATATATCATCAGGAAAAAAGTGGGCAAATATTCTATGTGTGCATAAAATAAATATACAAAAATAATATAAATATCATACATACAATAAACCCAGCTGGAGAAAAAACCCAAAAGGGGCAGTTTTTTTCATTCCAGTTGGGTTTATTATATTTATTGTATTTATGTCTGTATAATATTTGTACATATCTTTAACCGTTGAATGCACGCATTCAACGGTTATTCAACGGAATTCAGCACATTCTTGCCTTAATATTTTCATTATAATGTAAGTATTTTGGTATCATCTATTAGAGTATGAAATAAAAAAAAAAAAAAAAAAAAAAAAAAAGGAAATTGGCTTATTTTAGGACTGGATTCACACTAATCTTCAGAATTTAAAATTCAGAAATTTTTAAAGAATGTTTTTAAAAAAAGCAATAAAGCTTTTACAGTACAATTTAAGAACAAGCATTTATAAGGTGATTCTAATATATATATATATTTTTTCCTTGCTCAAAATTTCAGACTTCGTCTTCTCTCTTTTTTTCCTAATTTAAATGCCTTATATCATGATTTTTATTTGATTATTTCACTCATGACAATTTTTTTACTGCTTCCCACAGAAGATTGTGGTTCAAAACGTCAATTTTGATAATATTTTCAAAAATAACGCATGCTTCTATCGAAAAATGGAAAATACTATTCGCTTTCATAATTTCTGAATAAAGGCAACTACACATTTCATGTTCTAAGATTAAAAAATGACTAGAACAGTTAGAATAATTCTTCAGAATTTAAAACTAGTGAGTAATACATGTGATTTATTAAACACTATTAAAACTATTCTTATGTCCAAATACAGAGTGTCCAGCAAAAAACACCCTGATTTTAAAATTAAATTTCTCAAAAACAAAGATCGACAGAACTATGCTGTAAACAGTTTGTTTATTAGGTAAGCTGTAAAAATCTTATACAGAAGTTTCGAACGGTGAATATTTTGAAAAGATTGTGTTCTGATTGCAAAGAATGCTTTGATTTGACATTTTTCTTGTTTTAGATTGCTTGCAGAGATAGAGTTTTTCGGCTTACAGTGCTATAGTTTAACGATTTTTCGAACTAAATTTCTTGAATTTCGAAATTTTAAAAATTTAATTCCAAAAATCTTTAAACTATGGCAATTTAAGCCGAAAAACTCCATATCTGCAAGCAATCTAAAACAAGAAAAATGTCAAATCAAAGCATTCTTTGCAATCAGAACACAATATTTTCCAAAGATTCACCGTTCGAAACTTCTATATAAGATTTTTACAGTTTACCTAATAAACAAACCGTTTACCGCATATTTCTGTCGATCTTTGTTTTTGAGAAATTTAATTTTAAAATCAGGGTGTTATTTCCTGGACACCCTGAAGCTACTTATTTACACGCTCAAGGAGTTTGGAATGTGATGCAGAATTATGTATAAAAAAATGCACTTTTGAGCAGGGAAAAATTATCAAAGTTCTTTAATTTTCTTTATTATTTTAAGTTATTGATAATCCTTAAATTGCTAGTTGTGGACACAATGGATTTGTAAAATAAAATTACAATGACAATGTATGGTTTATATCCAGATATTATCATAAATTTATAAATTATATGAATTATAAAAAAGGCAACAATGGTACAGTTTAAAACTCTCTTACAAACAGTTGAAAATTCCATTTTTACTTTCGTAAGTTATGAGTAGATTCTTTTTTCCATAAAAAGTAAAATTTTTTATCATACTTTTACCGCCAAATTCACAAATTGTCTAAACTAAAACTATTTTTACCCTTAAATAGTTCCTCTTTTAGATGTTTTATTATATTGCATAATAAAAAGAATATTAATTATACATTGGAACATCTCCCTATATTTTTGTTTTAATTTATAAATATTTTAATACAAAAATAAATAACGCTTTTAAGTTTTAATATTTTTACTAATTGCCAAGACTGTCTCTAATAAATTAAAAGACAGATCAAAGAAATCAGATTTCATCTGAAACAGGGTTGGAAAAAAATCTGGTTCTTTCGAAACCCCCCCCCCCCCTCCCCCTCCAAAAAAAAACGGTTTTTTGGTTTAAACCAGTTTTTTTTTTTTTTGTTTAAACCAGTTTTTTTTTTTTTTTTTTTTTAACCGGGTTTTTTTTAAACATCCTTTCTTATTACATATACATGCATATTTATTCATAAAAAAAAACATTATTGCATTATAAGTAGTGTTTTAAAAATTATAATATTGGATTATAAGTAGTAAACTTCATTTTAAAATAATTTAAATTAAATAATTACAGTAAATGTATGTAGAAAATTCAAAAAAGAAATTTTAATTTACACAATATATTTGCAAACAGTCTTATGCTCAGACAGTAAACTACTCTATACAATGAAACATTGATAATCTGAAAATCTTTATAAACAATCTTTTGATTATTAATAATAAACATTTGGATATAGATCGATAAAAATAATATTCTTTTCCACAGTTATTCGAATACTTTTGGGGAGTTAGTTTTTGGAGTGACAATTTGAAGTCAACATTTTTGGTCATTAGATTCAGTCATAACAAGGAAAAAAATAATATCGTTATAATTAAAATCCTATAACTAGCACCCAGTCTTTGAATGCTTTCTTATTCAACTTCGTGTTTTGATTTTAATTTTTCAAGATAATCTCCCCAATCAAGAAAAATTTCTTTTACAGATGAGCATAATCTTAGAAAGCATAATGATATGTTATTAATTACGATAATCTGTGTTTTTTCAGAAAATAAAATATTTTATACAAAAAATTGAATATTTAACCCCTTAATTGCCGAAGCTTTAGAAAAAAAACTTTAACTTTTTTGCTAAAAGAAAATTGCCACCACAAATTTTTGAAAATAATCTTCCCTTTATTCAATGGTAAAAGTTTCTTTTTGTTAATAAAGTAAATTTTTTTAACTCAAAAAAGTGGTTGTTCGATAGTTTGTTTCAAAAATACGCATTTATTTGAGCGAGACGTATATATACGCCCGGGGCAGTTAAGGGGTTAAAGTCTATTTCATGTTTGGTCAATTCACATGTTTGAAGCTTTTTCTTTAAAGCAATAGATATGTTCACCAACACATACTGATATTAATCCTACACATTAAAAAAAAAAAAAAAAAAAAAAAAAAAAACAAAAAAAAAACCTAATTTGATTATATCTTATGCATATTGCTGAAATAAAGTGTGTTAAAAGTAAATATTATTTATATCCAATTTTCTGAAACATGTAAATTAAAGAAAAAAAGAGAAAATTTTATTAGATTTTTTCTAAAAAAAAACATTTTTTTTTTGAGAAAAAAACCAGTTGGTTTAAACCATGGTTCAAACCTATTGGTTTAAACCAGGGCTGTCCAACGCGGTGCCCTTTGAGGCTTTTCTTGGCGCCCTTTTGAAGTTTTTCTGTTTGCATTTTTTAAAAATAAAACTCTATTTTAAAGGATACTTTGTTTAAAACCCTTAATATTTTCTTAAAATACTTTTAAAGTGTAAGTGTATTTCACACTTCAAAAAGGAAAACGTACTTTACAGTGTTATTGCGTTTCTTCTTTATTTTATAGTTATTCCTTATAAAGCATTTTACGAAATTATGATGACGAGAATTGATAAAAATTGGCAATAAGTTTTAAATATATATGAAGGTAAAACGCAAAAAAAAATAAGCACCCTACCATCATGCATGGAAGTTCAACGACTTTACTATTATTGTTGATATTGATTCAACGGCCTATTGTTTTATAAGACGGAAAAAATTATGCCATTTTCCCCTCAGACCACTGAAATGTTAGGCAATTTCATCCATTCTGTTTTTTTTAAAATTCTATAATATCGTTTGAAATGATTTCCATCAGTTAATGCTCTTTCACGCTATCTCTTTGTAACTACCCATGGATTGGCCACTATATCATGCTTGTCTTTGTTTCTGTACTTTTCATACTGACAAATTTGCGTCTCCAAAATAAATCTAGGAAAACTTTTATCGTTTTAAAAGAAAACCCAACAATGTGCCTGGATTATCTTTTTATTTTAATTATAAGCGAGATTTAAGTTTCTAGCTCTTTCCACTTCAAAAATTTTTGGAAACAGCCTCTCACATAAAAATGTATATGATCCGAAATTTACTACTATCTAAAAGTTTTTTTATTTTTTAATTAAATATTTTTTTTCATGTAGCTTTAGATTGATAGGATTTTTATGTCTTCTCCTGCTAGATGCATTTGCATATGTGTTTGGTCCTAATATTGTGAGATAATTTTTTTGCATGTTTTGAATCATGTTCATAATGGCGCCCCTCGTTGCTCAGTGAAAGTTGAGATGCGTCCCTACTTAGCAAAAGTTGGACAGGCCTGGTTTAAACCATGCCAACCCTGATCTGAAATATTTTAAATTTTCTTCTGAATTGACGTGCATTACCAAAATTAAATTGAAATAAATCCATAAAATTCCATAATCCAAAAACATAAAAGAAATCTAAATTCGTTTTAAAGATTGGAAATTATACTAAATCTAGATATGAATGTTTAACACAATAAAAAAAAAATCTATTTTAATTTATCCATATTGTAAACAAAAAATTAATCAAATTTCATTTATTTAGCCTTCTATAGTAAAAAAAAACTAGCCTTAAAAGGAATGACTCCTGGAATGATGCTGATGTGGAAGATTTCCGGAACTAACGAATCCGGGTTGTCCACTCCTTCCATGAGTCAAATAGACAAATCAGGAAAGGACTCCGTCTATGCATCGCCGTATGGGTTACCATAAAGAGAGGAAAGGTTACCATCGCCAACAATCGCCAAGTTTGTCGCCAACTTGGCGATATATCGCCAAATTTGGCGACCAAAATTAGTTGTCAAAAGTGACGCCAACTTGGCAATAACTGTAATATTTCGCCAAATTTTTAATTTCTTTACAACATCAGTCGTTTGATACATCATTTGAGAGGTTTGCAACTGCTTATTCATATAATGGATGTCTTGTGTGTTATCCCCCATTCTGCTCCCCAGGGGGGACACATTTTTAATTTCTTTACAACACCAATCGTGTTACATAAGATTTGAAAGGTCTGCAACTGCTTATTCATATTATGAATGTCTTGTGTGTCACCCCCACACTCTGCTCTCCCCGGGGGGGTCACATTTTTAATTTCTTTACAACACCAGTTGTGTGACACATCATTTGAAAGGTCTGCAACTGCTTATTCATATTATGGATGTGTTGTGTGTAATCCTCCACTCTGCCCCCCGGGGGGGTACATTTTTAATTTCTTTACAACACCAATTGTGTGACACACCGTTTCTGCTTATTCATATTATGGATATCTTGTGTGTAACCCCCCCCCCCCCTCTGCCCTCAGAGGGGGCGCATTTTGTAATTTCTTTACAACACAAATTGTGTGACACATCATTTGAAAGGTCTGCAACTGTTTATTCATTTTATGGATGTCTTGTGTGTCACCCCCACTCTGCCCCCCAGGGTGGCACATTTTTAATTTCTTTACAACACCAGTCGTGTGACACATCATTTGAGAGGTCTGCAGCTGCTTATTCATATTATGGATGTCTTTTGTGTCGCCTCCCACTCTGCCCCCCAGGGGGGCACATTTTTAATTTCTTTACAACACCAGTCGTGTGACACATCATTTGAAAGGTCTGCAACTGATTATTCATACCATGGGGTATTGGCGAGCGCAGCAAGCAGGGGTAGCCAATAATTTGGAATCGCGAAGCGATTACGCGGGGGTTGACGAGCATAGCGAGCAGGGGGGCGGGCCCCCCCTAGTTTTGTAAAAGAAAATAGTCTCAGTTTTTTAAATTTTTTTGTTTTAAGTTTTCCTTTTAAACCAAGTATTCAATGTGACAGCACTGACAATAGTCCTCATGGGATAATAATCGCTAGGAAATAAAGATACAATTAATTCATCAATAATGAAGAAAATCTTCTCCATGAAAACCAGTTCAGTTGCAATTAATTGGTTTCTAGTGAAATGTTTTTTTCTTTTTAAAGTAAGTATGTAACAAAATATTTTGTTGTTGAATTTTATTTATTTATTTATTTTTTTAGGACCGCACTTAATTTAAATGTGCCTGTGATATGAAAAATATTGGCGATCACTTTTGAACTTAGATGTTATTATTCCTTGACGGAATTTTGAAAATCGGGTGGGATGGGGGTGTGGAAGCAATATTGTATCGTAGAAAATGGGCAATTTCCATTTTGCTTCTTTAACTTTCCATTATCTTAATTTTCTAAATATCTATTATCTTATTCAAATAACATTGCACCTATTACTTATTGTTTTTCTCCTTTACCTGACTTTTGGTCATTTTGAATTAAGTGTAATTAAATAACTTAATAACAGCCCTGATACTTAATAATAAAACAAAAGTACTGATATCATACACTTTTGAAATAAAAAGCTTTAGAAAAAAAATAATAAAAACATCCCTCAAGAGAATCCTTTTAACTGCAACAAGAAGTAAATATAAGCCACATGTGAATATTCCATCACTGTCATCCAAACAAGTAATCGGCAAAGATAGAGAAACACCCCTCAAGATAGGGTGAAACCCATCTCTTTCACTTCCTTACACCCCTAAATTCCCCGTACACGCCCGGATTCGGCTGTAATCGTCGTTCAATGACAGGGCCGTATCGGGGCGGATTAGGTTTTAAAGGGTTAAATAATTAAGAAATAAAATGTTAGGTTAATATTTACTTTTAAACATTTCAAATTCTTAATTAAAAAGATCAAAAATAATATTTGTTCAAAATTTACGCATTAAATACGATTTTTAACGTCATTCTCTATACATCGAATTTCTCTATATAACGAATGTTTTACTGGAACGATGGATTTCGTTATATAGAGACTCGACTGTGTATGTTTTTGTGCATTTTTTATGTTTAAAAATGTACATAACATTAATTCTATAAAAATATATTTAGCTATATAGTATTTATATATGTATATCTGTATATACATAACTGTACACATAATACACACATATAAATAATAAAAATATAACATTTATAACATAAAAATATAAAAAACATGTTTTTCCGCTATCCTGAAAAATTTAGCAAGATCTAAAACGGCTTTTTCGGCGCCATTTTGTATTCCTTCGCCAACCGCGCCAACCAAAGCATTATATGAAACTCTCCTTAATTTCTGTGACTCGATGAGGTTGCTTACCTCGGACCATTCGCTTACAACCCATTCAGGGCATTCTTTGTCTAAATTACAAGCTCGCATGAATATGGGTTTTGCTTCTTCGCACGCCTCATCTGGCACAAGTACAGTATTACCGTCTTTCATCTGATGGCAGTAAACTATGCGGAATTGAGTTCCACCTCCACATTCTTGGGTACATTCGCTCCATTCTCCGATTTTCCATCTAAATCAAGGAAATGAAAATTGGAATTTATTTTAGTAATCAACCTATAAAAATATATGGTACTATTTGGTTATACTGTTAAAATTTCTTTAGATTATATATAAATCGCCAAATTCTTTGCCAAATTATGTAAATTAAAATAATTTTCATTTTAAATAACGGAAGAAGAAATAAATAAATAAAACATAATAAAAAATACAAATAAAAAAAAGAATAAAAAATTACTTGATGGCGTAACAAACACTTGTTCGTATTTAATGTCAAGTGAATGTGATATTTACGACCATCCATTATTGGCATGTAATCTTATAGTTTGGCGATAGTTTTTTGGTCAACAGGGTAACCAAATAGTATAAAAAAATATTAATAAAGTCTTGATATTAATCAGTTTTGTTCCTAGAAAGTTGTCAATTTTGTGGATTATTTGTGTTTGATTATTTTTAATCTTTTAAACTTTTCTTAATCCTTGTATTATTTGGTTAAGGATTATTTTAAAATCTTTTTAAAATTTTTCATCTTTGCTGTGTTTGGTTGCGAATTCTGCGTCTAACATTAATTTTTGTGATTAAATAAGTCCATATTTTCATTTTAAAATCCAACATTTTCTCTTTAAGATTAATCTATCAGGAAGCTCATTGCAAAAGAATTAAAATTTATGTAAGTTTTAAAGCCACTGTCCAATGCGGCAGTCGCGAGTGGGAAGCCGGATTCATGTACATATTCGCAAATAAAGTAATTCTGGTTGTTCTGTCAGTAATTGAATTTTTCAGGCTAAGATTGTCGATCTAAAAGTTTAATGGTATGCTAAAGTTTATAAAATATCACTTATTTGTAAAAAGTAAAAAGAAGACAGGGGAGTAAGTACAAAAACACAGCATTTTGAAGATATATTTTTATAAATAACGACCAGATAGTGCTACTGATTAGATAATCTATTGACTTGCGGTTAAGCATCTTTTTTGGAGATGAACAGTTTTAAGTTAACCCTTTCGTAGTTATAAGAGCGTATACGCGCCCAGAATACCACTTAATTTGAATTGCGAAATGCCATACTGACACCGGAATTTTTAAATAAAAATTGTAATTTTACAAAGAACGTAAAAAACATTTATATATTATGAAATAAATTTGTTTTTAAATTCCGGTGTCATTCAATCATTTTAGTATTTTATGAGTAGAAGTGCTTTAACCGTCAAAGGGTTAAAGCGGGAGATTGAGAACAAAAGTGTAAAACACACATAGTATAAGGATTTGCCTTGAAAACATTTGATCTTTTAAAAATTATATTATGCAAGTTAATAACCTCAATGTAGGTATGAAAAAGATAGTGCACGAAAATTGCGAGTAAAATTGAATGATATGGGACAGTTGTTTTTAAAGCTTCAAGATAAGCACAGAAGTCAGATTTTTGCACTTTAAGTGCATTTGTTGTCCCTAAACTGAATTGACTCTCTCATATTTAACTTGAAAATTTAGTTACACTTAAAATGTCTATCATTATTTATCAAAAAAATATTTACAAAGTTGTAAAGCAGACTTAGTACAAAAAAAACCCTTGTGGATATAAATGTGAAGAATAGAACGGTTTAAACATACATTTGTTTTTTCACGGCAAAATATAAAAATGGAAAATTTAAATATAAAAATGGAATTTTTTTTAACCTTCCTACCCTGAAGGGGTCTAATCGACCCAGTTCTATAATGACTTTCATTCGATTCAAATCAGAAAAATTTTCATAAAATAAATTAAATAAATAGTATAAAGATTTGAGTTAAATAAGTATGGTAAATGGTTTTAAATAAAAATTCTGGTGTGAAATATTTTAATCAAGTTTGAGTAAAATTTCAACAGGGTAGGATGGTTAAAAATAGCGTGTATGGCCACAGCACATCTACAAATAAAGTGCTTTCATTTGAAAAAATAACTTTCAAAATTGGTTCAGTAGGAATCTCAGGGCTTATGACTAAATAGAAACAGCCTGGTCTTTTAAATATACAAGGTGGAACCCGTCGAATTCCGACGAAAGTTAATGTTTAAGAGGAACTGTTTCATTGATTTATAATAAACCTGCAAAATTAGCTACAGTAAAAAATGCATCTTACAATGGTCAGTCTAACTCTCAAACAAATATTATTTAAAGTTAAAATTAAGAAAAGAAATGCTATCTCTGTAAAACTCAGTTGTCCAAATTATTAAAATTAAACTTTAAACGCATTTATAAAAATATAATAATAAAGCAAAATATAATAAAGATAAGTTATTAAGATGAAGTTATCAATTGAGGCTTTTATGTTTGGTATAAATGAGTATGGAAAAAAGAAATTCAAATTGACGCGGTCTTAGAAGTTCACGTGAAATCTAAACCCGTCATCATAATTTTCATCTTCTCAAAATTTACATTCGCATATTTCAAATTTTATCAATTTTAAGAGAAAATGGTGTATTTCTGTTGCCACAATTAGAAAATTCGTACTAAAACTATAAAAAAATTAATATATCAAGAATAAATTGAGATACAGCTTTCTAACAATTTGCATTTAAAAGTACAGTCAAACCCCGTTAATACGCGCCCCGCTTAATACGCGAAACCGCTTAATACGCGAATTTTCTTTGGTCCCTTGAAATACTCCTATCTTACGCATAGAAAAAACCCCGTTTAATACGCGAATGGTTAATACGCGAAATTTTATCAGTCCCTAGAAAGAAAAACCTACGTTTAATACGCGAATGAACTTAGCTCTAAACATACGAGTTTTTAGATGAAGTATTTTCCCAAGCATTTTATACAACAATTATTTAACTTAATTTTTATAGAATAATTATTTACACCCAATTAAATTGAGCATTTCCCCCCTCAAAATCACACGCTGACAAGATTTGGATTCCGATCCGAGGCTAGCACAAGACTGCCTAATCAAAACTCTCCCAATGAAATCTTATAAGTGAGACGAGGCTAGCGTTGTGCAAAAGTTAAAGACATTATGTTTGCTTTGAAAAACACCTGTTTTCATTTGGAGAATATATAAAACCCACTAAAATTTTAATGGAAATTCAATTTTTAAAACATTTTTATAGCATTTAACGATTTTTAACTTACGCATTTCGGCTTATCATGAGACGCAAATTAAGAATATGTAAATTTAAAAAAAATTGATACAAAACTTTTTGAAATCAGTAAAAACCTGAGTGTTTTGTGGTGGTTTCGCTCGGTTTCTGTACGCATAGGCTGAAAAAAATCAAATTACACAAAGTAGAATGCATCTCCAATTCAATACTTTTCTTGCGATTTTTGTCATATTAAGATGTAGACAAAAACAGGGAATTAAATTTATAAAATTTTACAAATTTGAAGTTCAAGTAAGGTTTATTCATCGCGGGTGCAGGCTGTGCGAGTCAGCTAGTTTTAGAAAAAGCAAAAGTGAAAAGAACTTTTCCCCATAATTAAGAAATGATGTGACCCCCCCCCCCTCCCCTAAATTAGACCGGTAGAATCGATAGATAGAGCATACGCTACTATCGCAGATTAATCACGTGAGTCTTTCCAATGGCTGTTTCATAAGTGTTGTGATATTTTTAAAAGAAGAGAGTCGCTTTTCTCTCCTAGTATTATCTAGTCTGCGATATCCATCTATACTTTTATAATCTAGTCTAAACTATGGCGGAAGGAACAAAACATATTAAACGAAAGGCTCTCTCCATCACTGAGAAGTTACAAATTATAAATCAATACGATGCCCAAGCCGTCTCAAATAAGTCTGCGTTCGTCAAAGAAAAAGGCATACCTGAGTCAACTTTAAGGATTTTGTTAAAGAATAGGAATGCCATCATTAACCAAGATGTGGTTGAAGGAACAAAGAACAAGAAAATAAAAACCGCCAAGTTTGAGGACATGAAAAAGGCCCTTCACAAGTGGTTTGTTAAAGCACGCTCTACGAATATCCCAATAAACGGTTTGTCAATGCAATAAAATGTTTTTGAAATCGCAGCAAAAATGGGATTGCCAGATTTCAGTGCCTCAAATGGATGGCTGGATCGATTTAAAACTCGGTAGGGCATAAAATTCAAGCAAGTGTGCGGTGAGTCAGCTGCAGTCAACATTGAAGATATTCACTTTGGAAAATTAATGCTCTTCCGCAGCTTGAATAAAACTACTCAAGTCGGGATATTTACAACGTGGACGGATTTGGGCTTTTTTACAAACTGACACCCAGTCAAAAAATGGTCATGAATGGAGAAATAGGTCATGGAGGCACACTGAGTAAAGAGCCTCTTAATATTCTGCTGGGTGCCAACTCAGATGGGTCAGTTTCTGCTCACAGGGAAATCAAGCAACCCGCGATGCTTTAAAAATGTCAAGAATTTCCCCTGCCTGTACGAAAGCCAGGGTAGAGCACGGATGACGGGCAACATTTTTACAACATGGTTTCGTAATTTTTATCGGCGTATGAGAAAAGAATTGCGCCATGTGTTATTGCTTGTGAACAACTACCTTGCACTTCCAAAAGATAACGAAGATCTGAATAATGTCCAAGTAGAATTTTTACATCCAAATTTGACTAGTGTCACCCAGTCAATGGAACAATGAATAATTAATAGCGCCAAAGTAAATTAAAAGACTCATACAGTGATACATTTATCAAAGAAATACAACAGCAATCCTTCTTGCTACGAATATCGTTCAATTACAGTCCTCGACGCTATGCACATGCTTACTGCAGCATGGGAGGCTGTTACACCAACAACAATTAAAAATAGTTTTCACAAAGCAAGTTTCGGAAGTAGTGAGGACATCATTTACACGAAGCCAACCTCGCACCCTAATGCTGAAGAAGATTGGCTGGCCGCCCAAGAAACTGTAGGAGAAAATTTTGTCTTTTTAGAGACTTTCATTAATATCGACAAAGATCTAGTTACCTCCGAGATTAGAAGTCTGGATGATATCATCGCCGATGTAACTGCGATTGACAATCTGGATGAGGAGGAAGATGATGAATCTACGCTTCTGGCGTCATCCACACTCTCCAAAGTTACAGAGGCATTCAATTTTTTAAGACAATATGCGTCGTCCACTAGATAAAGGACCCTCAACAAGCTAACTTTATCACTACCTAAATAAGGCGGAAAACACCATGGTGATGGAGCAATGACCTAGGGTCAATCCATTTCAAGTGGTCCAGCACTGGTCGCTCGACCATTTTTAAAAAAACTGAAATTTTTTGTACAACAACCCTAACATGATCGAAGTTCAAAATGACCGTTATTTTAATTTTACTATTTTTTGTTTGTGCATGGCGGCCATCTTTGTTTCATCGTGTGCAGCGATTTTCTCAGATACTAGGATACACAAAATTGTAAATATCTCGTCTTTTATTTTCCCAATTGAAATGGGGTTTGCAGCATTTTGTTCAGAATAAAATAGGCTAAATATATGGTGGTAGAATAATTTTGGAAAATAAAATTTTACAGGTGAAATTTTAGCATAAAATTTAAGATTTTTTCCAAAATCTATCCGTTTGCAAGGGGAAATTTTTCATGCAAAGAAAACTGTCACACTTATACACTTTTTCCTACAAATAGGTCAAAAGTGCGTGTACTCATACACCAAGTCCCAGATCTGGGAGTTAATTTCTCTTTGCGAAAAAAATTCCGAAATTCGTCAAAAATTTCAAAAATCGCACTTTTTAGGCTTTGATATCTCTGGTGGGGCACGAGATAAAAATATGAAATTTTGGACTTTGATAGTATTGTGTAGTAATGTTATGTACAAAAAATTTCAAGAAGGAGATTTGACTACAAGCGGAGATATGACATGGACAATATGTGAAAAGAATACTGCCAAACTATTCTAATCTACAATGTAATTGTTCAACAAGACTGTCAACCTTACACAATTTTTTCTACAAATAGGTCAAAAGTGCGTGTACTCATACACCAAGTCCCAGATATGGGAGTTGATTTCTCTTTGCGAAAAAAATCCGAAATTCGTCAAAAATTTCAAAAATCGCACTTTTTAGGCTTTGATATCTCTGGTGGAGCACGAAATAAAAATCTGAAATTCTGATCTTTGATAGTATTGTGTAGTAGTGTTATGTACAAAAAATTTTAAGAAGGAGGTTTGACTATAAGCTGAGATACGGTGATTAAAAAATGTTAAGAAATGCTATTATGAGCACATTAGGAGAAATGAGATTAGTCTCATTTATTACAATATTTACACAGAAAATATCGTTTGTTGAAAACAATTTAATAATAAATGTTTAATTTACAAAGATACTACATATGCTCAACAAAGAGGTTAACACTATTTACGAGAGATGTTATGAGTTCGACCAGTTACTGTTGTCAGTGCATCAGGCTGTTCTTTCTCAAAATTTTATTTGAAGCCACCCACGTCTGTCATCCCTTGTTAACTTGAATGAAATTCTCTAGGTTTAATAATTGAAACCATGTCAACTCGATCAATTTCAACCCATTGTCTGAAATTTACTTTTCCTGAAATGTGTTCGGAGTAAAATTGTTGCAATAGCAATTGTAGTAGGCTTGTTCCTCTGGACAAATAGTGTATTGGCTTAGCATACATTCTGAATTGTTTAAATCACACAGATGCATTTGAAGAAGATATTTGTAATTAACATTTAACTTTGTACCATAAATAATTAATTTAAAATTTTGGAGGTATGAACAATTACATAGATGGTTACAATAGTTTGGCAGTATTGTTTTCACATATTGTCTATGTCATATCTCAGCTTGTAGTCAAATCTCCTGAGAAAATCGCTGAACACGATGAAATAAAGATGGCCGCCATGCACAAACAAAAAATAGTAAAATTAAAATAACGGTCATTTTGAACTTCCGTCATGTTAGGGTTGTTGTACAAAAAATTTCAGATTTTTTAAAAATGGTCGAGCGACCAAAAAAATATTTTCTGGACCACTTGAAATGGATTGACCCCCTAAGATACCTATACACCACACCGGCAACCTTTTCTTAGGCCGACATCTTTGCCTTCCGTCACGTGACGGAGGGCAGATTTAGAGCGCCAAACCGGTTTTTCTTCCACCGAAACTCATATTGTTATGTCTTGAGTTGACAGCACTTCTGCTTCTCTAAAGAGAGAACGTGAAATCTGAAAGTTGCCAATAAAGCGATCACCGCCAAAAACAGCATCTTTTCGCCAAAGATGTTCGGTTCGATTCGAAACCATGCCGAGAGAACAATCGGATGTGATGTCTACGTATATTAGAAAGTCAATGTGATGGAGTGACCGCATATCAAGCAGGTCAAAACTGACAGCTACTTTTCCAAAAAGTAATTTTTATGACATTATTGACTTCAGTAAGATTTTTAATCGACTTTTTATTATTATCAACACTATTTATTATCGCACCTATCTGTTCTGTATAGCTAACAAAGATTTCAATTTTGTTAACAGTTTTAATAAATATGGTTAGCAGACATTTTTGTGTTCGTCTTATTCAATTTTATGTGTCATACATAATAAATCTAAATTTGAAAAGACACAGGATTTTTACTTCAGAAAATAATAATTATTTGAATTTACAGCTTTCAATCATTTCTGTTTAAAAAGCACATAATGCTTAAAAAAATAAATAAAATGTCATTTTATGTCTTAAAAGTGCTAAAAATTGACAAAAAATGTGTTTTTTCCCGCATAAATTGTTATTAGATAGACCACTCGACGAAAATTCACAACCTTTGGTTAATACGCGAGCCCGTTTAATACGCGAATTTTGATCGGACCCCTGATTCGCGTATTAACGGGGTTCGACTGTACATACTTTTTCTATACGATGATGTAAAAATTGAAAATGTGCGATGGTTAGAACTATGAAATTTGCAGTACCGAAAATTGCAAAACCGAATTGCATGTGAAAGTGTTGCCATTCGCAAAATGACGTAAGCGTTACGCACAGATACGTTTGGCTTTTATAATGTAGATAGATACTTAATTTAGTGTCATTACCTGGAAGGGCAAGGCTGGTTGTTGCAGGTGACATTTGCTTCTGGTTTCGTCAAGAGATCACAGAGCCTCTCATCCACGATGTCACGATTACTCTCCTGGACGCAGCGTACGGGCCTGGCCTGCACTCCTATAAACAAATATTTGATCATTAGTAAATCCTTCCGGCACAGCGGCCCCACGTCGGGACCACCTAATTTTTTACTTATACTCATACAAAAGGTCCCAAGAATATTTTAATAAAATTTTGCTTTTACAATAGAAATTTAGCTCTTTCCGGGGTGATATCCTTTAAAAAGAGCTCCTAATTTTAATTTTACTGGTACCAAAAATATTTAATTATTTTTTTCCTTTTATAACGCACCTGAAATAACCAAGTTCCGATTTTCTAATACATTCGTTTATAAATTCTGGTGTAAGTTAATTATTTCATACAGATTTTATTGGAGTAATCGACTTTTTCATAAGACATTTGTTTACAAACTGCTCAACAGATGGAATCACCACAAAACTCTTTTAAAGAAAGGAAATAATTCTCTTCGCAACATTCGATGTGACGTCATACATTTTTTCTGCGGAACTTCTCTAGAACAATTTTCCCCCGCGCTGACTGCTGCTCAAGATCAAATTCGGAAACCAGATTCGTGCTCCGAAACTAATAACTTAAAATTCTAAAGTAAAACTCACTTAAAACCTTTTTTCTTTATGTTAATAAGTTTATAGCTTTTTTATGTAAAGTTATTATAACCGCCATGTACATCTCATTGTGTTAATTAAAAGAAGATTGTCTGGTGAATCCTGAAGTCTTCATAGTTCTATTTACAGCACATGCTCAATTGTGTAACAGCTTATTAATTTTCCAGAAATATCGTCGTGCATTTAACCCTTTGAGGGGCAAGCAATTGCGTTCGTGTAATTCTGAACTCGCACCGGAAATTCGTAAAAAAGTTATATCAAAAAGAGGAAAAGCAATTTTTCGACTGTTTTCGACGAAAGTTAGAAAAGTGAAATTTAATAACATTTTTCTGGTGTAAATCTTCATCAATCGTAGGTGGTATATAATATATATCACCGCCCCTCAAGGGGTTAACCCTTTCCGGCATACTGTGCCCGGTCTGGGATGCCTAATTTTAATTCCAAACTTGCAAACGGCATCAATAATATTTTAGTGAAATTTTACTCTTACCATAGAAGCTGAAATTAAGGGTTTCAAAATATTGAAAAAAATTCATTTGTGAATCCCGGTGTCAGTCGATAATTTCTCATTTTATGACAGATTTTGCCCGTGCCGGAAAGGGTTAAACAGCTGCTTTCTAAAAAATAAAGAAATATCTTCTAAGAAGATGACATGCAGGTAGGAACCATTTAATATCTATCTTTAGAAGTAATAAACTTTTACAGTACTTTAAAACTCACGACCTTTAGTTTTTCTCAACGCCTGAAAGGATTAATCCATTAGTGCCTAGCGTCCCTTTTTAGGGACGCTTCAAAAGGTGCATTCAGCACTGTTTTTGACACCGGTAAAAAAGAAAAGCAATAATTATTTTATTTAAATGATGAATTTTCGTGATTAATGAACTAAACTTAAATCTTCTAAAGATAGTGGTGCCAAACAAATAAAATTTACGCAAAAGATGCTGGACACGAATGGGTTAACCCCTTCGGGACTAGCGTCTTTTATAGAGTTTTTAATCATTTATCACCGGTTTTTCAAAATAGAAATTTTTGCTTTATTGAATCGGGAAAACGCTCGGATTAAATAAGGCAAAATTCACAATAAAATTTTACTAGTGAGAATATTGAAGGATTCTGCACGTCTTATGCGGAACGTATACCGGTTGCATTGGATTTTCAGAAAGAATCACGTTTTAAGCACCTTATCGCAGAACAACGATTGGCGCGGAGATGAAGTCAATCCTATGCACCCTTTCTTGTTTGTGACGTCAAACGCCTAGCGAATAGCAGACCTTCCTTCTGCAAAGAGATCGCGCTTATTGTTCATTTATTTTTCAGTATATGTTATCAAGCAAAGACTATAATATGAGGAAATGTTATTCACCGTTGTGTACGATTAAAACATAGTTTAAAACAAAGAGCTTTTTCAGATTAAAATGCTTTAAACTTCACAAAACATCTAAACATAAGGTTTTTTTCCCCCTCAATTCAAAGTAATTATTTCCTTAACTCGCTATGTTCGAAGAAATTGAGAAGTTAATTAAAAACAGTAGTAAAGATTCTCTTGTAATAAATATAATTTTATTAATCATATTTTATGACACAGTTGAACTTAGTTTATTTTGTATTTGGCGATGCAGCTAGCTAAACGTTCTCGCTTTCGCCAACTCGCCAAGGCTGGTGCTCAAAACGTGATTCTTTCTGAAAATGCATACCGGTTGCTCGTCCCCAAGAGATCAAAGCAGCACGATTTTAATTATTTGCGGGAAAAACGTTTCAGTTCCGAAATGTTTCTAGATCTCTGTTATAAAAGCATTATATTTGTGCATTTCTTAATTCTATAAAATAGTAAAATGTATTTTAAATAAAGGATTTGAATGAAGTCAGAGATATTGTTAAAAAAAACCTATAAATTCAAATTTAATTGACAGCATTAACATTAACCTTTTGAGGGGCAAGCATCAATGTCTTTGTATTGTAATATTCAATTCTCACAGGAAAAAACGAAAAATTTTATTTTAAAACAAGGAAAAGCAATTTTTCATCATTTTACTGCCAAAGTTAAAAATATAAAATTTCGTTAAAAGTTTTTGGTGTGAATCTCGTTTAAATAAGGTGGGATAAAATATATCCTACCGCCTGTCAGGGGGTTAAAAGTAGTATTATCTTGTCATGCCTGCTCTTATAAATTAAGTCAGCAACTGAAATTCTTTAAAAAATAATTGGAAATATCCTAGAAACAGGTATTATGGTTTGTGAAACTGATAAATACACCATAAAAACTAATGATAAACGGTTACCGAAAATAAATAACAGCAAAAAAAGTTTTTTACAAATGTTTTTTTAAATTTTGAAAATATATAGGCTCATAAAATTTCTAAAGATAAAAAACGCTTTTCGAGATCGTGAATAGTTCAGAAGAGGTCATTGACATTTTCTTATTTTCGTTGTTATACAGGAATAAATGAATCAGCAACTGAATAAGTCAGCAACTGAAATTCTTTAAAAAATAATTGGAAATATCCTAGAAACAGGTATTATGGTTTGTGAAACTGATAAATACACTATAAAAACTAATGATAAACGGTTACCGAAAATAAATAACAGCAAAAAAAGTTTTTTACATTTTTTTTTTTTTAATTTTGAAAATATATAGGCTCATAAAATTTCTAAAGATAAAAAACGCTTTTCGAGATCGTGAATAGTTCAGAAGAGGTCATTGACATTTTCTTATTTTCGTTGTTATACAGGAATAAATGAATATCCCAACTTTATAAAAATATTATAAAAAAAAAAAAAAAAAAAAAAAAAAAAAAAAAATACAACCCTCCCGTTGATCGGAAATCAAAAACTAGTCGTTGGGGGCCATCGTATAGCATTCAAATATTTTTAATTCATAGTAATATCAGAATGTTAACCCTTTCCGGCACACTGTACTCAGTCCGGGATACCTAATTTTAATTCCAAACTTGCAAACGGCACCAATAATATTTTAGTAATATTTTGCTTTTACTATGGAAGCTTAAATTAAGGGATTCTTAATTTCTAAAAAAGTCGTTTATAAATTCCGATTACGGTCGATAATTTCACATTTCACTATCAGAATTTGCCCATACCGGAAAGGGTTAATGAATTATGTTAATAATAGAGCATTGTAAACATAATGCTCCGTTATGGAATCGCAGGTACTATGACTATCCCATCAAATCATTTCTACAAATTATAGAAATC
The DNA here is from genome assembly GCA_964019185.1 of Maratus speculifer. Taxonomy (NCBI): domain Eukaryota; kingdom Metazoa; phylum Arthropoda; class Arachnida; order Araneae; family Salticidae; genus Maratus; species Maratus speculifer. Next base: position 230,400,005 of record OZ025300.1, read on the forward strand.
GCAAAACTACTCATAAATTATACAGATTGGAATGATTTTTGTTTTAAATAACGAAAGAACAAATAAATTACTGAGAGATTAATAAAAGTACAAATTAAGTGTTAAATTAAAAATCAGTTTTAATGTACAAAGACATATAACACATTTAATGTCAAGTGCATGTGACATTTACGATAAACCATTATTGGAATTTAATCTTATAATTTGGGGACAGTTTATTGCTATACGTAATAATCAAGTAGTAAAAGAAACATACTCATAACTACAAAAATGATAAATTTATTAACTAATAGTTTATTGATTCGGATGAAGTGTCTCATTTCCAATTAAAATATATATTTGAATTGAAATTTGAATGAAATACAGGGTCATGAGAAATATCTCGACAACTAATTATTCGATCGATTTCATTCTTTGTGCAAAATTTATATTATTTCACAATCTTTTACAAACACTACTTAAAAAAAAAGAAAAACTGTATATACCTTTCATCAGAACAAGTATTTCGAGAGTCCGAAAAAAATAGTTCCGGATATTCGAGGTTATTCAATAGGCTTCTTCCTACTATTACATACAAACTAAACACTAAATTTTAAATCTCTATCTCAATTTGTTCGGGAGATAGAGCGTTTACAGACAGACAGGCGGAATTTTCTTTTCTAAAAATATGTTTTACGGAATCTCCAATGTCTAAAACGTGTAAATCCGCCAAAAATTTTTTTTTCGATTTTAAAAACAATTGCAAGATTTACCCTATATTATGTATTATGGGTAAGAAAATAATAAACTAGAAGTTAACGCAGTAATGAGTTTTTAATGTGACACCCTCCAAAAACACGAACGATATCGAGACGGTATGATGACTTATCCTACATTTTTTTCTATATATCCTATGTGAATTTTTTAATCTTTTGCAGATATATGCATGTCCTAAGTTCGTGAACGCTGATAGCGGTAGAACAAACATCTGATCTTAGATGAGTCCCCCCCCCCCCAAAAAAAAGTGCTGAGTATAGTGTGGGATAAGTTACTGTACCGTCTCGATATCGTTTCTTGGGGTCTCCCACTGAACATTACAATTGTGTTGAATTTAAATTTCAACTGTTATTTTTTATTTCCGATGAACAACAAGGTTGCACTTTTTTTATTAATACGTTTAATAGCTATGGGGTCTAATAGCTATAGTATGAGATATTTATATATGTACACCCAGCATAATATTTTCGTAGATAAAGCAAAATTTTAATTTTTTGGAGCTTAGTTACAATATCTAGCTGTCGTTAAACATGTGTTAAACGTACCTCCACCGCATGTTTGACTACATTCTTCAAATTCTCCTGTAGTCCAAAGATAGGAATCAGGTGATGGAGTCCTCGGAACGATTGGCACTGCATATTCATAAGTAACACCAAGATTCTTTTCTTGATACAATAGCTGAAAAAGATAAGCGTGAAATAATATCAATACATCTTTCATATACAATGTAAGACAGTGAATTTAAACATTTGAATTATACCAACTATTGGGTTGACAAAAAGTGAATAAAAACTTTAAAAATTCATAAAAACCAAAAAGTAATCGAAATAAAAAATGGTTTGGAGGATTAGCATCTATTGGGAACTAAAACGGCCTATAGAGCCTCTGCTTGCGGCCTTCGCTACAATATAATTGTCTTTTTAATTTATCTTTAACTAATGTTAAAGTCCCATTGAAACAATTCTTCATTGTAAATGCATTTAAAAGTTTTAGATATTCAAATTCGTACAATTTTTACTTCGTCATATAAGACAGAACACAAATGTCATAGGAAATCTGAAACTGTGCAAAAGAATAATTATCCTGAACAAATTTAAAATGCATGTAATTCAATGCGCTTACACGGTACTATCCTGAAGCGAGAAGTTATATATTTTCTTCACAAGATGGCGTATTCGAGCACCTGAATCGCTAAAAGGTCACAGGACTTTTTTAAGACAGCAATAAAAAATAACTCAAAAAAAATCCGAGAGATGGCGTTGGAAATGAGATGGTTACAAGAAATTGTGCTGTTAATCCACAATGAACCTTTTGCACGTGACGTCAGACGCCAGAGCTGGCGGCATCTGTTATTCTAGCCACTGCACCGTCAGAATGCTCGTATGCAAAGGCGCAAACATCGCTAGCAGATGACTTCAGCCTTGACCCATGTTAAATGGATACATTTTCACGGAAAATTTACAAATTTAGAGAATTTTATCGCAAGCAGAACACCAATTTTGAATTTATATTACAATATATTAAGCATATGCTGCTACAAGAATGAATTCTTTTCCGATACTTTTCACAAACAAGCATTAATAACTCACACTCCATAGACTGCTGTGCTAAACACCACCAATACATACCGCCAGCAGCCGAATTTTAGCCTCGACCTCAGGTTGCGAGCATTGGTTCTTGGTTGAGAGGAGAGCCGTGTACTTGATCATAGATCCTGTGTGCGAAGGATAAAAATTTTTTGGTGTCCTTGTTCAAATGTAGGGTTCTCAAACGTGAACAAATTGTAGATTAACCCTTTAACGTTCATTGGTTTCGCCACGAAACCACAAAATTTTAATTTCGATACGCAACACTGACACCGGTATTTTTATCTAAAAATATCCCTTTTATTTTGTATGTGAAAAATCACGTTTTCTTATTTAGAAATATATCTGTTCTTTATTACCGGTGACATTCATTTATTTCGAATCTTAGCAATGAAAATGCTATGATCGTTAAAGGGTTAACAGGGCAAGTTCTTATAGCCATCACATTTGCATATTTCCGACGAAGTCGAACGTTTCCAGCGCCATTCATTGGATGTTTTTAAAGCTACCTTTTTTTGCTGTCTTAAAAAAAAAAAAAAAAAAAAAAAAAAAAAAAAAAAAAATCCGGTCATATTTGCATATTTCCACCGAAGTCAAACGTATCCAGCGCGATCTGTCGGATATTTGACGAGTTAGCTTTTAGTGCTGTCATTAAAAAAAAAATCCGTGACCTATAGATACTAACCCTGCAAACCGTTTTTTATTTCGGTTATTTCACCGGCTTTTATGAATTTTTAAAGTAAGTTCTTAAGGACTTGCCTACCCAATATGTCTACATAACTAGTATTAATTTTCTGTAAATTGTCACAACAATCTGAAAACAATAACTTTAGAAATTATGGAATAAAAGCTATTAAAAAGTAAATAATTTCGAATGAAGGCTGCTGTCAAATCTAAAGGAGCTATCTATTGACATATTTTTTAAATAAATTTTTGTCCTGAAACGTACGGCAGGTGATCTTATCCAAAAACTATGTAATCGAAATATGTTCGATGTAATCGAAAATATTCCATTTTTTGGTAAGCGTTTTCGTTTTTATCCTCTTCTATCTTTAATAGAAGAAGTATTGTAATCGAATTTTTTTCGACTTCCGGTTTTCGATGTATTTATACGTTTTAAGAGTTTCAAAAATTCCAAAAAACATGTTTTTACAAAATATCTGTCTGTCCGTGTGTGTGTCTGTATGTTGCCAATGTATCATCGAGAAGTGTATGAAGATATGCATAGAATTGAACCAAATTTTTTGTATATGTTTTTGGTTGTGGTAAGCAGGTCCTAATTCAGTTTTGAAATACAGTTGAGCCTCTCTACAACGAAACTTTATGCATCGAATTTCTCCTATATAACGAATTTTTAGTAGGAACGGCTCCCTTTTCTCATGATTACATTAAAAACAGTCTCTATATAGCGAAATATCGATCTCCATATAACGGATTTTTTCATAAATTGATCTTAATTTACTCAGTTTTAAAAGGCTTTGAAATCATATGGAATCAATTTTCCATCATTTATTTTTGATTTATCGTCAGTGCTGAGTTTTTTTTACATTACTTCTCTCATTTTTTAAATCCAACGAATTCATCCCATCTCCCACACACCTTTCCACATCCTTCTAAAAACAGAGTCAATTGGATTGATACTCATGTAAGAGAGGAATCAATGAGAGGCATATAAGAGATGCTTTCAAATGGAGGAAAATGTTAACTGCAATTTTTCATTCCTTGCTAAAATTTTAGCATTTTTTTAGAGCGTAAAAGTTTTAAAATCAAAACAACAAAAAATCACAGATTTTTACGACTGAAATTAATGCAAGTCTTTCTTATTTGATTTTCATTAAACTTCAAATAAATGTCTGTTCTCTTTTTTGAAACAGCTTAAATAATTAAGAAATAAAATGTTAGGTTAATAATTACTTTTAAACATTTCAAATTATTAATTCAAAAGATCAAAAATAATATTTGTTCAAATTTCACACATTAAATACGATTTTTAACATCATTCTCTATACATCGAATTTCTCTATATAACGAATTTTTTAATGGAACGGTGGATTTCGTTACATAGAGACTTGACTGTATTCCGCCGAATGTGGGCGCTTTACTAGCGATTTTTGTGCCATTTTCAATATTGTATCACCGAAAAGTGTATGGAATTATGCATAGAATTAAACCAAATTTTATGTGTAAGTGTTTGGCTATGGTTTGTAGGTTATCTTTGAACTGGAAAAAAATTCGCCGGAAGGGGTGCTGTAATAGCTATTTTTGTGCCATTTTCAATATTGTACAACCGAAAAGTGCATAAATTTATGTACAGAATTGTGCCAAAATATGTGTGCATGTTTTTGGATATAGCCAGTAGATCTTGAATTTGGAAATATTCCGCACTGAGAAAAAAATATAGTTCTGGCATCTAGAATCTAAATTGTGACTCTGGAAAAAATAGTTCCATGTCATCCTTATAAATTCTGGCTCCCTTTGGTAAAGAGTTCTATAGTCTCCTACTAGAATTCAAGATCGTTTTCCTATATTCTTGACATCAAATTTATTTGAAAATCTCTGCAAATTGATGCGAACACAGGAGGTTTGATTACTAACTATAATTCTAGATTATGAAACCATTTCCGAAATCAAGCGAGAATTTCTTGTTACTGAAAAGATTCAATAGCGTTTCCTCACCTAGGAAACAAGAGACTAGAAATGCTAGGTTATTCCGTCTATTCAGCTTAGTTGTTTAACCTATTCGCATAATTCGGGCATCTATATTTCTAGTTTAGAGATTCAGAAAGTGATTGACTATTCATTCTAGGTGAAGGCGGTATATTTTTTTTTTCTCAGTGCGTTAAAAGGAGCATTTTAAAAGCGTTTTTGTACCATTTTCTCGAATCTTCCTCGTTCTGTTGTCCATCGGCTCGTGCAGAGAATCGCGTCCTGCTAAGTCGGTTATTTCCTAACAGCTAATGATAACAGAATAACGGAAAACTGTTAATTTTAATAAATATCATGATCCACTTTAACCCATTTTTCTCCGATTGATTGACTGAAGCAGAAACTTAAGAGGAAAATCAAAATTGGCATAATACTGAATTAATAATATTAAAGTATTAACAGGGGTAACTACTTTTTGAAATATTAAGATATATGTATGATATAGAAGAAAGTTTTGGTATTGGCAAATCCAACTAGTTTAGTTTAAATACAAAATGTTTAAGTTTATAGGCAAATGATCTTTCAGAAAATACTGTCAAGGTTTGCATTTTTAACTGAATTTCCGTACTCGATACCACAAGAAAAGAGAAAAACTGGTCATCACATGACCACAAATGATTATAACTCTATAAATAACCTATTTATCAAAATATGTTAGTCTAGTCAGTAAAGAATTGTTTAATTATCCTACAAAATCTGACTTCATTCTCAGAATTAGATCGCGATACAAAACAAGCTGAGTTCCATCAGTTTAGTTATGGCTAGTTTAAGGGAGACCTGAACCCCATTTTCTGCCAAAAATCATCAAATGTTAAAAAAAAAAAAAAAAAAAAAAGAAGATCTTAGAAAACGATTAAATACATATTTGCGAATATCCATGCAAAATTTCAGAACTCGGGGACACTTGCAACAGGTAGCAAATGAGCTTTTTTAAGTGTAGTCACTAGAGTTTAAAGGAGTAGCGGCCATTTAAAATGTGTTTTCCTGAAAATGACTTTTTCCATGTTTTGCCTAAGTTCAAAGTACTAAGGCTCAGTGGTAAAATGGCTTAGAAACAAAGTGTTTATGTTTTTAGAATCTTAAAAAAATTTGCAACTAAAGTAAGGAGAGATATTGTTTTTAACTATTTCTGAAAATTTTACATAAATTGGTAAACATGAAAATTATAAGGTCTATTTAAGGAAATTTACCATGCGTAATTTCTTTCTTTTTTTTTTTTTTTTTTTTTTTTTTTTTTTAGCTGATTATAATAGAAAATTAAAAATATCTCTCCCTAGGTCGTTTCCATATACTATAACACTATTTAAGAAATTTTAGTAATACCAAAATATCGAAAATTGTATGAGGAGTAGTAATTTTAATGAAGAATACTGCTCAGCTAAACTGATGGCATTGAGCTCACAGGCTACAAATACTAATTGTACATTAAAGCCTTATATTTTCAAGGGTTAATTCCGTTCGAAAAAAAAATTAAGAAGGGGAAACAGCTCTCCCCTTTCCACTTTTTTTATACTTAATCATTGAACCTCCTATACTATCAAAGACATGCTTTATCATATAAAAAATCTATATCCAAAATTCAGAGCAAGTTAGATAATTCTTAATAAAAACCCATTTAGCATTTATATAATTTAAAAGGAGTTATCCCCCTCTTTTATACTTAACCATTAAACTTCCAAAACTATTCAGAGATTTGAACGAAATCTGAAAATTCTGCTTGAAAAACCCATTTATATAAATTAAGGGGGGGGGGGCATTAGAACCCCTGTTCCCCCTATTTATACTTATTCAATGAACACCTAATAACAGTCACGGAATCGCCTCATCAGAATGATCCTAATCTAAATTTTGAACGAAAACATAATTCTGCATGAAAATCCCATTTATATCAACTAACGGGGGGGGGGGGGATTAGAACCCTTGTTCCCCCGATTTATACTTATTCAATGAACACCTAATAACAGTCACGGAATCGCCTCATCAGAATGATCCTAATCTAAATTTTGAACGAAAAATTAATTCTGCATGAAAATCCCATTTATATCAACTAACGGGGGAGGGGCATTAGAACCCCTGTTCCCCCTATTTATACTTATCCAATGAACACCTAATAACAGTCACGGAATCGCCTCATCAGAATGATCCTAATCTAAATTTTGAACGAAAACTTAATTCTGCATGAAAATCCCATTTATATCAACTAACGGGGGGCATGAGCCCCCCGTTCCCCCTCTTATACATATCGAATGAACTCCAAAAACTAATCAGGGAAGCGCCTTGTCAGGATATACCTATATACAAAATTTCAAATGGATCGGATATTTTTATCATGAGTTATCGCGTTACGCACATACATACAGAACGGACGGGCACATAAGCTCTCAGGCTATGATAGCCTGTGAGCTAAAAAGTGTATTTTTCCAGAACAAAAAAAAATCATAAAAATCGACATAAAAAATATACTTTTTAATAAAAAGTGAATTTTTTTGCTAATTATTCCTTACAAAAAGATTCTTAAATAGTACACCAAAATACTTTAAAATCAATAATAAAAATTTTGGGTTTTTTCTTACGCGTCTCGGTTAATGTGGTCATGATCAAACTGATAGCCAGCTGAATTCTCGGAGTTAGATTATGATACAGTAAAAGCTGAGTGCTATCAATTTAATTATGGCTAGTTCAAAAAAAAAAGACTATTAAAGTTTTTAATAATAATTAAAAGTAGTATTTTGTACTAAATACAAAATTTCATTCTATATAAATCAAATCGTCTGCAATCAAAAATGTATGATATAATCTATTCGTAATTGAGATAGAGCTATCATGAAAATCGTGCAAAACAGAATATAGGAGAGACACTTCCTACATCCATATCTATTTATGCCAAGGTAACAGAATGTAAAGCTTGGGGAAATTCCGTGCATTAGTTCCTGAGATATATATATGGCGGAAATCGTGAAAAATCCAGCATAGTAGCAACTCCTGTTATTCGACTTGCACCCAAGCTTAATCAGCGTCTATTGATAAATAGAGGCTGAGACAACGAGAGAAATAGACCTTGAGATATCAAAGTATAATAGAATATGAAGTTTGGTAAAATCCTGAGAATTAGTAGGAATTAGTTCTTGAGCTACAGATATCGCAGAGGTCGGGAAAAATGCAGCAAAACAGAGTCACTTGCTGAACCATTTATTCCAAAAGCTAGCCAGTGCTAATTCATGTCAAAGTCTAACAGAATCTGAAGTTTGATTAAATTATGAGATAGTGTTTGAGATAGAGTGCTTAAGCAATTTGTGACACATGGCTAATTCCATGGGTTCTGTAGTGTAAGTCACATAACTTATTAATTGCTATGCTTGTTAGCCACCGTTATTTTCGAAAAGTCTGCTTGGCCTTATTCAATTAATGAGAATGTGCCAATAAAATTAATCACATTTTTTTTTTTTTTTTTTTTGTTCTATAATACTGGTAGCCAAAAATCGTAGCCTGTGACTTACACTACAAGTACTCATGGAAATAGCCACATACAGACAGTCATGTTCTAAGAACAGTTAAAACGTATTCAAAACCTTCTAAAAAATATAAATCCGTAAAAAATGGCACTTTTTTTTATATAAATGAATCTAATGTTTTTCCCTGTAAAGAAAAAATAAATTAACAAATCGAAAATTGTACGAGAAACGCAACAAACGAGGTACGATAGTATTAAAATTAGTTTTATAAATATTCAGATCTCGGTGCAATAGTGTTGCACTCTTATACAAAAGTGCATGAAACTATTTCGATTTTATATATTAAATTCAGTAATACGGAAGTTATAGGACTCCATCTTAAATAGGACGTGATCAGCAGGGTAACCTAAAATCATTAATCATAATGGAATATCTCTGAATTACATGTGATACGATTCAATAGAGTGAAGAAAACTTTTATTAATGTCTTAAAATTTTGATTTGACTTTCTTAAAATTTGAAACAACTAGACAAAATTCTGCAGCGATTATATACAGGGTGTTTTAAAAATAACGATTCATTTCTATGAAATCAATAATCTATTGATTTCTATCACAGGTGTTTTAAGAAATGCTCTCATAAGGGTGTTCTTAAATCAAAAAGGGTAACTTTGTGACACATGCATTAATTTATTTTTGTTCGGAAATGCATGAAAATAGCAGGTGTTGTTATTCAGAAACTGTCTAATTGCACTCATTCTTTTGTTTTTTAAAAAACACAATAGATTTTTCATAACAAGGCTTTAAAGTTGACACTTTTGAGCATATTTCCCGACGAAAGCAGAAAAACCGGTCGAAAAGGAGGAGAAAAACGGGTGATCGCGTCATCGAAATAGCTTATAACTCAATAAGCAATTTAATTATCATAAAATGGAAAAATAAGTTCAATTCGAAATCGCTTTCATAGTCAGGCATTAAAATTTTATAACTTTCTGTTAAAAAAATGAATTTGTAAAAGTGTCAAAACGTTTTTCGCTTGTTGAGCGGATCAGTTAAGAACACCCTTAAGAATAAAGAATAACCATCGTTTCTTAGAAACTGGGTGAAGAGGTACGTAAATTGTATCATCGAAAATACGGAAAACAGTCACCAACAAGGAACAATATCAGGCTACTTGTGAACGTAAGCTCCTTTCAACTGCCTCAGTTGAATGCTCGATGTTTTTCATTCGACACGCTGTCGGTTCTTCTGAATTTGTTCACATGTAGCCTAATATTTTCTCTTGTTGGTGGCTGTTTTCCTTACTTTCAGTAGTACTGTTGACACACCTCTTCATGTGTTTTATCACCCAGTTTCCAGAAAACGATGCCTATTCTTTCTTCTAATAGTCTAAGAGCCGACCGCACAAAATCCTATGTCATCGAGCACATCGAAAAAAAATCTTTTATTTTATGGAAGAGCAGTAATAGTGGAATCTAATGATCCATGTCTGCCGGAAGCGAAGTTGTGCATAACCCAAAAATTGATACTACTAGTGGTTGACTCGTAGGTTTAGCATTGTGTTTGTCCTACAATCAAAAATATGAAAACATGGAAAACTGAGTGCAGGAAAACATAATGCAAAGCTTACGAGCCAACCACTAGTGATATCAATTTTTGGTTTATGGACCACTTCGCTTCCGGCAGACATGGATCATTAGATTCCTCTATTACTACTCTTCCACAGTATTACAGTCGAGTCTCTCTATAACGAAACTCCATACATCGAATTTCTCTATATAACGAATTTTTAGTTGGAACATTCCCCTTTTCGCATTATTACATTAAAAACAGTCTCTATATAGCGAAATATCTATCTCCATATAACGAATTTTTTCACAAATTGGTCGTTAAAAACAGTTTTAAAAAGCTTCGAAATCATATGGAATCAATTTTCCATCACTTATTTTTCATTTATCGTCAGTGCTGTGTTTTTTATTACTTCTCTCCTTGTTCTTTAAATCCGACGAATTCATCCCACCTCCCACACACCTTTCTACATCTTTCTCAAGACAGTGTCAATTGGAATTGATACACATGTAAGAGAGGAATCAATGTGAGGCACATAAGACATAAGAGAGGTCTTCAAGTGGAGGAAAATGTTAACTACGATTTTTCATTCCTTAGTAAAATTAGAGAATTTTTTGTGAGCGTAACAATTTTAAAATCAAAACTTAAAAAAATTACAGATTTCTTCGTCTGAAATTAATGCAAGTCTTCCTTATTTGATTTTCATTAAGCTTTCAAATAAATGTCTATTCTGTTTTTTGAAACATCTTAAATAATTAAGAAATAAAATGTTAGGTTAATATTTACTTTTAAACACTGCAAATTCTTAATTCAAAAGATCAAAAATAATATTTGTTCAAACTTCACACATTAAATACGATTTTTAACATCATTCTCTATACATCGAATTTCTCTATATAACGAACTTTTTACTGGAACGGTAGATTTCGTTATATAGAGACTCGACTGTAATTTTTTTTCTTGTATTCAATGACATAGGGTTTTGTGCGGTCGGCCCTTGGACTACATGGAGAGCATTTCTTGAATCCCGTGTAAAAGAAATCAATAGATTAGTGTTTTCATAAAAATGGATCATTATTTTTCGTATATTAAATTTCCAATATGAAGACAGACAGGCAGGTGGACGATCCAAATGATGACCATATGTGCTATGCATTTATATAAGTGCTAATGCACCTAAACTCCCCCCCCCCGACCCGCCTCCTATATTCTGTAACCCGGGAAGACCATTTTGGATCACCTAGATTTAATAAGCAGCAGAATTGCGAAATATTAACGATGATTAAGACTCCGTTTTCCAATACGGACATTATAGTAATTGGAAACAGAAGAACTTGCTTAGAATAATGCAATTAGTGAAGAATAAAGATCTTGTATGGCAATTATCGTGGAGAAAAATATAATACGAGAAAATTGTTAAAAAGTTACATGTAAAAATAGTGGGCTTTTTCAGCTGAAAAGATAGCTTGCTTCATTAATGTGAGTAGAATTGACCTGGCAGATAAAGTGATAACATACGCTTTTTCAGCTATCTAATGATATCTTTTGTGGTAATTTTTGAGTATGTCATATCGCATAGAGAAAATATCAGTATCTATCTCGTTGTTACATAAATGCAACAATGTTTTAGTATAGTAACAATTACTAAAATAATTAACAATTTACTGACTGACTGACATGCTAACTATCATTCCTCTTTCTCTCTCAGACACAAATTATAACCAAGACAACCCAGATTGAATGCCTAAATTTTAAAATTTAATAATTCATTAATAATAATAACAATGGAATTATTGATAGTTGATAAATGTAGGGAAGTAATTGAAAGTTTGTACGGTAGTTGATAAATATGTAAAGAAATAATTGAAAGTTATAAGATAGTTGATAAACGTAGTGGAATGATTGAAAGTTTATAAGATAGTTGATAAATGTAGTGAAATAATTGAAAGTTTGTATGATAATTGATAAATGTAGGGAAGTAATTGAAAGTTTATAATATAACTGATAAATGTAGTGAAGTAATTGAAAGTTTATAAGACAGTGGTTAAATGTAGTGAAGTAATTGAAAATTTATAAGAAAAGTTGATAAATGTACTGAAATAATTGAAAGTTTATAAGATAGTTAATAAATGTAATGAAATAATCGAAATTATATAAGATAATTGATAAATGTAGTGAATTAATTGAAAGTTTATAAGACAGTGGTTAAATGTAGTGAAAATATTTAAAAGTTTATAAGTTGAAGAATGTAGTGAAAAATATTTAAAAGTTTATAAGTTGAGGAATGTAGTGAAATAATTGAAAGTTTATAAGGTAGTTGAAAAATTTTTGCAAAATAATTAAAAGTTTTTAAGAAGTTGATAAATGTAGTGCAATATAGAAAGTTCATACGATAGTTGATAAATGTAGCGAAATAATTGAAAGTTTATCAGATGATTGAAAAATGTAGCGAAATGATTGAAAGTTTAAAAGATAGTTGATAAATGTAGCGAAATAATTGAAAGTTTATACAGTACACTCTCTCTAATCTGCACAGGTCGGGATCAAGGGTTTTGCGGATTATAGAATTTTGCAGATTATAGGTCATTTCTTTGTTTACATTCTAATATTTCGAAATTTATCAGCAAATGTAGTAAATATATAGCAAATAAATAACACAGAAATGAAAGAAAATACTTTTTTATGCATAAAAAGCTATAGTCAATAGGAATAAATTTAAATGATATAATAATACAAAATTAATGGAAAACATTTCTATTTATTTTTAAATCTGTCAAAGTGATAGTGGTTTGCTTTGTCATTTTTTATTTATGCTATGCAGTTTAATCTTGATGCCCTTAAGAGTCAGGATTTCTTGATCAATAACATAAGTTTGTTTTTTCTAAAAAATATAAGATATTTATCCTCAAGCTATTTTATCTTTTATATAGCCAGCAAATGTGCTCAGAATATAGCAGTCTTAATAGTAATTTATACGATACATAAAACATTTTCTTCTAATAAATGCAGAAATGCATTAAAAATTTCTAAATTCATCAGTACAATTCAACTTTTATTATGGTCAAAGTGTGCATTATCTTGGTTAAAAAAAGGAGATTTTAAATGTTTGTTTACACCTAAAATGTAGTGCGGATTAGAGGGAGTGGACTGTAGTATAGTTGATAAGTGTTGTACATTTTAATTTAAATACAATTCAAATTATTATAAAATTTCTGGTTGAAATTGGCATCTTATACCCGAATATTGAAAAAAGTCGTGGTATTTAGAGTTCACTCAGTGAACACAAAGTGGCTCGCGGAACAAGTTTCTTTAAGCAGTAAGGCAGTCACGTGTTAAACACTAATAGGTGTTTAACAGGCTGGTTGATAATAAAACAACTATTACCTGTGGTATGAATTAAGTAGGTATAAAAGTGTCTCACATTTAGTCCATTTTAAATACTAGTTTTTCAATCAAAAATCTTATATTTAGATCTTTACACCAAATTATGTTAATATTTCATAATCAGTTCGACAGTCTCTAATCAAAATATGTAAATTATGAATACATCTCAAATATTATATTTTTAAAAAATCCCTTTTTTTCTTAAAAAAAATATTGATATTAAAAATCAGATTATTGGGAGCCTTGGATAAATAAAATTTGGTCCAATTTATCCGTTATAATATTTCTATTTATATAATTGCAATTATATGTAGTTATTATATTACATTATTCAAGTTTAACTAAAAAAGAAAGTATATTACGTTGTAACAACATGTCTGATATTGGCTTCAATCATAAAATTTCTCTTGTAATAAAATTAAGTAAAAAACGAAATTGAAGCTTAATTGTTAATGATTAATGTAAGAATAATATTTTCTTTAAAATGTAAACGTTGATAAAATAAAATCTTTTTCTTCACTTAAAAGATAAAAAAAAAATTAAATAATAAAATTTAAGCTTAATTTTCACTAGCAAACTACAGAAGTAAATAAATAAATAAATAAATAAAAAACTAGATGGTACCCGTCAAGATTTGACGATAAACATGTTAAAAGATTAATTAGAATCTGTAAATCAAGTTTAAAAAAAAAATAAAAATCTTATAACTTCCCCTCTTAGTAAAATGTATCATTATTATATATATATATATTTATTTATTTATTTATATATATATTGCCGAGCGTTGGGATCGAACCCTAGATGTCATGATTAAAGCATCAAAATAATAATAATAACAAAATAATAAAAATAATATAACTTCCCCTCTTAGTAAAATGTATCATTATTAAATATATATATATATATATATATTGCCGAGCATTGGGATAGAACCCTACTCCTCTACAAAAGCTCAGAGCTATAAATCCGTGTCTTAAACCACTGAGCTAACCATACTTGCTTCGACTTTACTCTAATTGGAAGGGCTAATAAGTTCGACTTCACGCATGCGCAAAGACGAATTTGAGTTGATCTTAAAGAAGTAGCCTACTGTTTTAATATACAGCTCATATTCAAAATATTAGAATAATTACCTTTTTTTTAGAAATTGAAAATATCGTTTGGTAATTTATTGTCTTTTAATGAAAATATGCAAACGATATTTTTATTAAGAACTTATTGTTGATTAAACTTACTTGTTATCTTAAATTTAATATCATTTTTGAAAAGATTAATTGCAAAAAAAATTATTTTGAAAAGTCAAAATATTAGAATATTTATTCAAGTGGTTCAAAATATTAGAATATTTCACATTAATTCTCCTTTAATTATTACCAATTCTTAACTGGTGGCATCATTGATTAAATTCAGACTATTTTATTTAAAATCAGTATTCTTTTTTGCTGTTTGTTTATTTTTCGTCTTAAAATGGGCCGTGTGAGTGATATTCCTGAATCTACTAAACTTCGTATGGTTGATTTGTATCGGCACGGTAAAAATCAATGTTTTATAGCGAATTATTTACATTGTTCCCAATCGAGCGTTAGTAAAATACTAACACAATATTCAAAAATTGGAAAATTTCAAAATAATCGCCGAAATGGTGGCCGAAAACCAAAAACATCTGCTAGAGATGACAGGAAACTGAAGCGTATAGTTAAGAAAAACCGTTTTAAAAGTGTGCGATTCTTGCACCGAAAATGGAAAGAAGAAGGAGTTGAAGTTTCTACATCGACAACATTAAGACGTCTCCATAAATTTAAATTTGAATCTCGTGTACCGAAAACAAAACCTCTCATGACTGCAAGACAAAAGCGTATAAGATTGAATTGGTGTAAATCAAGACGTTTATGGAGCAATGAAGATTGGAAAAATATATTATTTAGTGATGAAAGTATGTTTTGTGTTTCATATGGTAATCAAGGTATTCGAGTTTGGAGAATGAAGCAAGAAGCATTTGATAAAGAATGCCTCAAACGTTCCGTAAAATTTGCTGCTAGTGTCATGGTTTGGGGTTGTATGAGTGCAGAAGGACCTGGAAAGTTATGCATCGTCTACGAAAAGGTTAACTCTATGATATATCAAGAAATTTTAGAATATTACATGATTCCATCATCAGAAGATTTATTTGAAGATGATTTCATCTTTCAACAAGATTTAGCGTCCCCGCATACCTCGGTGTCAACTAAGAATTGGTTCCGCCAACGCAACATTAAGGTACTTCCTTGGCCACCAAATTCACCAGATCTTAATCCCATCGAAAACTTATGGTGTATAATGAAGAAAAAACTTCAAGAAAATCCTCCTTCAAGTAAAACTGAGTTAGTGGCACGTATAAAGTCTATTTGGGCTAATATTGATAGAAATGTTTGTAAACACCTTGTATATAGTATGCAAGATCGATTGTACGCTGTTATGAAAGCTAAAGGGGATGCTACAAAATATTAACTACCATTTACTTCATATTCATAAGGTAATATTGTTGCGTAAAATAAAATATTCTAATATTTTGAACCAATCTAAATTTTATTCTAATATTCTGGTGTGTTTAAGGAAGCTGTATACCTAATTTATTGTGCTGTATTTTATATTTTATAAATGTTAAAATCTTATCTAAACATTCCAGATTTAATTTATAAGAAATTTAATTGCATTTACTTAGTATAAAAAATAAATAAATGACAAATAATCTTTTCTTATTACTTTTTCTCAATTATTCTAATATTTTGAATATGAGCTGTATATGATGTTTCACATTCACAGTCAACCATCGAGAATTCTATACTCTAAAGATGTATTAATTAAAAATATTGCTCAAAAGATGAGCTAGTGTACCGACAATAATTTTTCAAAGACTTTTAACTTGAAATACTCACAACTATGAAAACAGCTTCAGTCGTTGGTCCTCGTGCTCGCAGAGTTTCGGGAGCAGCAGATCCCGGCTGTTTCCTCTCGTACTGAAATACAGTGCCGGCAAATCGGATTTCTCTTGGAAATTCAATCTTCCAGTTCCCGTTTAAATAATACCTGCCTTCGGTATTTCTGACAGCTTTGGAAAGAAAGAAAAAATCATTTAGCCGTGCAACAAAAAAGACATTTTACTATTACATAACCCTTTCGGGTCCGGTGTACTATTAATAGTACATGTCTTTTAAACGAGTTTTATTTTGTTTTAACAATTACTTACAAGGAAGGTTTCCATACTTGGCATACTCAGAATTTTTTGAAAAAAATACTAATTAAACTACTCATGTAGGTAATAAAGGATCAATCAAATTTAGCGGCGGAATTACAATAGGAAATATGTAAAAAAATAAAACACTTTCAGATATTTGGCGTGAAAAGACCAAGTGGCGCGCGATTTGGCGAACAACACTTTTCCCCACCAGAAGCAAACGATTTTAGTGTAACTGAAAATTGTTTCTTAATAGATTTTTTAAATGCATTTAAATTGTATTTAATGAATTTAACCATAAACAATGAGAGAATTTAATATATTCTATAATATATATATATATATATTGTATTCCATATGTATATTGTTTATTGCTGTAGTTATTTAATTTACCTCTGGAAAAAATTATTTTCATAAATGAAAAATTCATATTGAGAAACAATAATTTCATATATTCAAGCGTTTTCAAAAATAAAAGTCAGCTGTTTCCATGGCAACAAAATCGAGTCGACAATGTTCAATTGGACTTTGAGCGTGAAATAATTTTAGTTAATTTAAATTATGAATTTCGTTTTAAATCGCAAATTTTGATGATTAAATTTGAATATAAATACATATAAATATCGATATAACAAAATTATACTTAAATCAAACTAAAACTGTCAAAACTAAAATTATTTAAATTAAATTTATCTAAACAAGTTCAGCATGACACTTTTTTCCCTTTAAATGTATTTGATGTGAAAAAGTATTTTTTGAAATTGCATTCTGTCGCCAACCGAGGATAAATCGCCAAATAACGAAATTTTCATTATTTTTTTACGGACACTGCTATGAGGTTCCGCCGAAAATTTTTTTATAAACTTATATATCCTCATGAGAAGATCATTCTGTATTTTTTTTTTTCAGATTTTTCGGAGTATGCCCGTATGGAGACCTTCCTTGTTAGTTATTTTCTACGTCTTAGGACCTTGGACTATTTTAGGAACAACTATTACTATATTTTTTTTACCACTAAATTTTAATAGAAAAAGCTGTGTTATTCTCTCTTATATTTCAAGTTACTAAATAACGGAAAAATATTTTTAAGAAATAGTGACAGCAAAAATCCATAAGAGTTGGTAGCAGTAGCGGCTCGTCAGGAAGGGCTGCATCTAATTTCTCACACAACTAAAATTTAACAGAATCTTTCATATTATTTATTCGACAAATTTTGTTGATTAAATAAAACTAAAAAAAACCATACGATTTTAGTGGTGTGAATTAATTGATGCAGCACCCTCTGACCAGCCGCTACTGGTTGGTAGTAAAGGCAAATGATGTATTATACCTTATGTTATAATATGGTACAGGGTGTCCAGCAAATAACACCCTGATTTCAAAATTAAATTTCTCAAAACTAAGGTCGGTAGAATTATGCGATAAACGGTTTGTTTATTAGGTAAGCTGTAAAAATGTTATACAAAAGTTTCGAGCAGTGAATATTTTGAAAAGATTGTGTTCTGATTGCAAAGAATACTGGAGTTGACATTTTTCTTGTTTTAGATTGTTTGTAGAGAATGAGTTTTTCAGTGTACAGTGCCATATTTAATGATTTTTCCAACTTAATTTTTGAAATTTCGAAACTTTTTTCCAAAAATCGCTAAAATAAGGCACTGTACGCCAAAAATTTTGTTCTCAGCAAAAAAAAAAAAAAAAAAAAAAAAAAAAAAAAAACTAAACAAGAAAAATGTCAAATCAGGCACTGTTTTAATTAGAACACAATCTTTTTAAAATATTCACCGTTCGAAACTTCTATATAAGATTTTTACAACTTACCTAATAAACAAACCGTTTACCGCATTATTTTCTAGATCTTCGTTTTTGAGAAATTTAATTTTGAAATTAGAGTTATTTGCTGGACCCCCTGTACTAACGTTTAAATGAAAATTTCCCCCAAATAATCAAATTATCAATTAAATTAGACATTTCGAGGATTTGATTACAGGAAGAAATGACGATCAAATTGTGTAAAAA
The DNA here is from genome assembly GCA_964019185.1 of Maratus speculifer. Classification (NCBI taxonomy): domain Eukaryota; kingdom Metazoa; phylum Arthropoda; class Arachnida; order Araneae; family Salticidae; genus Maratus; species Maratus speculifer. The sequence continues at coordinate 230,418,687 of OZ025300.1, forward strand.
TTTAGTTAACTTATGACTCTGAAGATTATAACTGCACATAAATTAATTAATTAATAGTAAACATAACGATCGCAGATCGATTCATTTTGATTTTATTATTTATACTAGCGGCCTTCGCCCGCTACGCTGGTCGGTTTATCTAAAGAAATCTTGAAGAAGTAGTTAGATAAGGTTCAGACATACATTAAAAAAAAAAAAGCAAGTCGATCATTCAAAAAACGTTGGGAAATATCAAATATTTACTGTAATTTTTTAAGAAAAACAAAGTTTCGAAAAAAAAAATTAAATCGAAAAAAAAATTACACTGACATATTAATGCAAGGAAATTTTCCCAGAGAGAAAATTCGCCTTGAATACAATATTTCAAATTCTTTTAATTGCTTATAGGCGTTAATGCCAACATAGTGAAAAAAAATTCCATGCTGGGAAACGAACCCGGGCCATCAGTATGGCGCACTGACGTTCTACCGACTAAACCACATGGAACGACAGCCAGCTTGAAACTTTCTCATACTTAAGTAGACTGGCGAAAACATAACGATAGCGCGTTTTAAAATCGCACAGTGACATCTATTGGATTTTATATGTACTAAAAAACGTGAGCAGCGCACCTAATAGTTTCTTTTGTTTCTTTTTGTTACTTTTTTGTCTGTTGTCCGATTTTGATGAAACAAAGCCTATACACTGCCCGGGAGTGTGCATTCTTCATTAGTGAAAACCGCATAAAAATCCATTCAGTAGTTACGAAGATAACCTCGAACAAACAGACAGACAGACAGACAGACAAAAAATTCAAAAAATTTTTTTTTGTGTTTCATTGGTTTTCTTTTATCGCCCTGACTCCATTTTTGTCAATTATCTTCAATGTACAGACACACCGGGTCCTACTGTTTTATTATATGTATAGATACTATAAACAACAAAAATAGAAAAACAATTTTCAGAATCCTTTTTAATTCAAAAATATAAATGAAACAATACATACCTAAGAAGTTTCTAGTTGGCTGAGTTTTTTGAATTATGATAGAAGTAGCTCCAACAGGGATAAGCAAAATATCATTGTATCCTGCAAACATCATATCATATTAAATATAATAAATATTTTGCATCATAAGTAAAATATATTTTTATTAATAGACGCATTAAATAAAATTTTATATAATATTAAATTTTCTTTATAGATAAAAGTAAGTAATTAAAGAAGTAAGTAAGACAGTATAGAACGTAAGATAAGTAATTAAAGAAGTAAGTAAAACAGTATAGAACGTAAGAAGCTAAGAGCGTACTTTAATCTTTAAATGCATAGGATAGAACGCGTTCCAAAAAATGCACAATTCAAAGAATCATAATTCATACCAAAAAATCTAAATAGTAAATTTTTCTTTATTTAATTACGAATGGTCTGTCATTAAGTAAAGTGAAAATTGCTCTTTTAAATTTCTGGTGAGAATAGGGAATATGTGAATAAAACCCCCAATAAATCGGGAACACTTATGGTATCGAAAATGATACAATATGCATTTAAAGGTTAAAGTACGGTTGGAGTATAAACAGTTAAGCACCGAATCTTAAATATTACATTAGAACCTCGATCCATCGTTTTTCAAGGGGTGCAGGAAAGAAAAAAAAACTATGAATGCGAAAAAACGATGAATGCGGATTATTTTCAAAATACGAATAAGGTCAATGTTTATGCATATCTAATACATGGAATGTATACGTATACTATTAAATTCTAATTTTTTATTTTCTAAACTGTAAAATAAATAAATCGAAGTTACAGAAAATTGATATTTATTTTTAAAAAATCAATAATATTGTTTGGTTTTTTGTTATTTTTTTTAATCAAAAGATAAATTTTCAAGATATACAACATTTTTCGAGTTTTTTATATTTTCATATACATCTATAAAAGTTCACACAGTTTCAAACGCTGTAATTGCATCAGACAGAGTTGGCATTGGTGACCCAGCCTCATTGGCCTGGACGTTATCCTGTGTTTCTTCGTCATTATTTTCAGGTTTTGTATAATCACACATTTCTCCTATGTGTAAGACACCATATGTCCCAAAGTCTTGATCAATGGAAACGTAATCGCATCCTCTACTACAGTCGAGTCTCTATATAACGAAATCCATCGTTCCAGTAAAAAATTCGTTATATAGAGAAATTCGATGTATAGAGAATGATGTTTAAAATCGTATTTAATGTGTAAATTTTGAACAAATATTATCTTTGATCTTTATAATTAAGAATTTGAAATGTTTAAAAGTAAATATTAACCTAACATTTTATTTCTTAATTATTTAACCTGTTTCAAAAAAGAGAACAGACATTTATTTGAAAATTTAATGAAAATCAAATAAGGAAGACTTGCAATCATTTCAGACGAAGAAATCTGTAATTCTTTGTTGTTTTGGTTTTAAAATTGTTATGCTCTCAAATAAAGGCTCAAATTTTGGCAAGGAATGAAAAATTGTAGTTAACATTTTCCTCCATTTTAAGGCCTCTCTTATGTGCCTCTCACTGATTCCTTTCTTATATGGGTAACAATCCAATTGACTATGTTTTGAGAAGGATGTGGAAAGGTGTGTGGGAGGTGGGATGAATTCTCTGGATTTAAAGAACAAGGAGAAAAGTAAAAAAAAAAAATCAGCACTGAACGATAAATCAAAAATAAGTGGTGGAAAATTGATTCCATATGATTTCGAAGCTTTTTTAAAACTGAATAAATTAAGATTAATTTATGAAAAAATTCGTTATATGGAGATAGATATTTCGCTATATAGAGACTGCTTTTAATGTAATCATGCGAAAAGGGGACCGTTCCTACTAAAAATTCGTTATAAAGAGAAATTCGGTGCAAGGAGTATCGTTATAGAGAGACTCGACTGTATATACAGCCACTCTTTCTCTATATTACTGTCGCCATTATGAACACAAACAGCACAAATGCATTATTTTAGGATAAAAGGGGTAATTCCAGTTTGTACGTCATGTGTGGATTCGCATTGACTTTTAATTTCATTTCGGTGAAAAAAAACATTTTACAACGATGAATGCGGGAAAATGACTTTTTGAAGAACGATGCTTGCGAGTTTCGTTAACATTATTTAACTATAATTTTGTGCAAGGACCGCAGAAATAAAACGTTCAATGCGGGAAAACGATAGATGCGGGAATGATAGATCGGGGTTTTACCGTAAATGAAAATCGCGATCAAAAGTCATATACTATATCGCTTTAAAGTTAAAAGACACATACCAAAATATATTTACACATTTTCTACTTAAAACTGTTCTCAAATCCACAAGAACAATTTTATGACATAAGTTTTAATTCATTTTTGTTCAGAAACACATGAATCTGGCAGACGTTGTTATTGAAAAACTGTGTAATCGAAAGATCTGAAAAAATCATGGTAAGGGAAAATTTTGAGATTTAATTTAGCTAGCTAGTAATAATATCTCAAACACGTACCAACTTCAAAATTATCTCCATCGAAGATACCCTTGATAACAGAGCAGGTGCTTCCGTCCCCGCCGCAGACTCTGCATTGGTCCTCTATCTTCGAAGATCCTAGTATGTTATCACATCCTACAGGCTGGAATAGAAATTTTAATAAGAACAATGGATATATTTATAGCTGCCAACTTTTACGCTTTTTTTCGGTTGCTAATACATAAAAACTTCCATGTTAAATCGCTGAAAATTACAATTAGACCCTTGAAAAATAGTGGGGTATTATATGCCTCTGTTAACCCTTTGCGGCGCAGGGCTAATTCATGGCTTAAGTGTTGAAAATAATGACTGACACCGTAATTTGAAAACTACTTTATTTCTAAATAAGAAAACGCTATACTTCACGCATTCAATAAACAGTATTTTTTTTAAACAAAATTCCGGTGCGAATGTGGCGTTTGAGAATTAAATTTAAGTGGTTTATCTATGAAACCACTGCGCCGCAAAGGGTTAATTTTAATTATTAACCAAATGCCACAATGACACCAGAATTTTAAATAAAATTTTCAATTTATAGTGCATGTACTTTTACTTATTTCCAAATGAATTTGTTTGAAAATCCTGGTGTTATTCAATCATTTCAGCAACTGATGTTCTTTGCAACTAAAAAGATTATATAAGCCTTAAAAAAATATGTACGTCAGTTTTATAAAACAGTGTAGTTTGTTTTATTCTTACATGTATTTATTTGTCATTAAATGAGATGAATCTACTTCAAAAAAGTAGTGTCAATCAAGCAATCAGAATTTCTTAAAAAAAATACTTTTATACTTATCGGGGGCGACGCTTAATCTCTTGCTCTTTGTGACGTACTAAGCGTACGTTATGTTATTTTGATCATTCCCGACAATGACATACACAGCGTACGTCATGATATACGGCTGATTTTTTAATTGACATTTAATTGACGTTCTGAATTCTCACTACAGAGTTTTAACTCTTATTTTTTTTCTTGATGGACGTTAAGCTTTCATAAATAAAATAAAATAAAATTATTAATTAAGTTTTTGTGGTGTTAATTTAAAATTTCTCAAAAAATATATATTCTAGATACGGTAACATTGGTGGCTAGTGACATATATCCACTAACAGCGCCAGAGCGCAAGGCGTTATATAATTGTTAATTTATCCTGTTATAAAACTCATTATTAAATGATTATTAGAAAATATACTATTTAATTTTTCATATCAAAATCTCAATTACTGAAGGTGTATTTCAGAACTTATCATACTACACTGTATAATTTCAAATACTTTAATTATAAAAAATATACGCGATGTTCTCAATATCTCGATGTTCTGAACGAAGCGGCAAATTTAAAATGACTGGAACAACAATTAATGAAACTATTCCATGACGATTGCTGTGGATTTTGCAGACTGACAGTACAGTAGAAGCCCGATATAGCGGGGTTGTTGGGAGACATGTTTCACACCTGCGTTATAACTTAACCGCGGTATATCGTAATGGTGTTAACCCTTTCCGGCACGGGCAAAATCTGTAGTAAAATAAGAAATTTTCGACTTACACCGGAATTGACAAACGAATATTTTAGATATTTTGAATTCCTTAATATAAGCTTTCATTGTAAAAGCAAAATTTTACTAAAATGTTACTGGTGCCGCTTGTAAGTTTGGAATTAAAATTAGGTATCCCAGACCGGCCACAGTGTGCTGCAAAGGGTTAAAGAAATCGTGTTAAAGAAATGGTAAAAATGATGAAAAAACTTATCTGCTTTGTGAAACGTAATTAACTTTATCATTCACTGAATACATACTTAATCTTACGCTGTCTTAACCCTTTAACGTTCATTGGTTTCACTACGAAACCACAAAATTTTAATTTTGACGTGCAACAACGACACCAGAATTTTTATTTTAAAAAATCCATTTTATCATGCATGTGAAAAATCACTTTTTCTTATTTACAGCTATATTTGTTCACAATTACCGGTGTCATTCATTTATTTCAACATCTTAGCAATGAAAATGCTTTGATCGTTAAAGGCTTAAAAAAAAAGTCCATAAGTGTTGTTTAGCGAACTGATGCGTTTAGTTTCTTTTCGGCATACTGTTTCACACTAGCAAAATGGAGACTATCTGAATGGTCTTGCCTCTTCATCCATGAAATTGCTTTCGTTAAATGTGAAATGAATTCATTTATATGTGAAACGTCGTCTTTCATTAGCACATCATTTTCAATTTCATCATCATCATCATCTTGCTCCCTGCAATTTTTATGCGTCACAGCATCAATGATATCCTGATCTTTTTATGACCTCTGAAATTGTTTCGCTGTTGTCCGTATCTATCCAGTCATTTAAATCGTCAACAGAAATATCGAGATGCATAGCACTAACCGCAGACTGCAAGTCCCTTTTTGTTTCACTGAAATTTTAAAAGTAAAATTGATCCTAAAATTGATCATTCTTTTTCGGGGGACATAATTTCCCCCCGTTAAATACGGTTTCGCAGTATATCAGACAGCGTTATTTCAGGCTTCTGCTGTACTGGAAAATCTAAATAAAATGTATATTTTCAACTTGTAATATCTGTAGTACCATCATATTAGGTTGTCTCAGAAGTTTATTTAGTTTCATAACAAAAAATAAACATGGAAATCTACATTATAAAGGCCAAACGTATCTGTGCGTAACGCATACGTCATTTTGCGAATGGCAACACTTTCAAATTTTAAATGAAATTTCGATATTGCAATTTTTGCAACTAAAAATTTTTAAACTTACTGTCGCACATTTTCAATTTTTACACCATCGTGCAGAGGAAAAAATGTCCTTTTAAATGAAATTTGTTTGAAAGCTGTATCTTAATTTGTTTTTGAAATATTAATTTTTTTGTAGTTTTTAATACCGCTTTTCTAATTGTGGCAACAGCAATACTCCATTTCTATTAAAAGCAAAGAACTAGTCGTTGGGGGCCACCGTAATACTTACCCATCATGGATAGGCATATGAAAATAAAACATGTGAAAATTATTTATACAATGCATTGCAATTCCAAAACAAAATTTATGTATTGTTAATATGCATAGTAATGCTCAATTAATGAATTGCTGATGTACCAATTTCGACAAATTATATAAAACGCCAAACTACTCAAGTAATACCGAACTGCGTAAAAGAAACATCCTTATAACTCCAAAAATAATTGTAATATAAACTAACAGTTTACTGCGTTGGATTAAGCGTCTCATTTTCAATTAAAATATACCTCTGAATTGAAATTTGAATGAAATACAGGGTCATGAAAAATTGAAGAATGTGGAAAATAGGATTACAAATATCTCGGCAACTAATAATCCGATCGACTTCGTTCTATATGCAAAATGCGTGTTATTTTATTGCCTTTTACGTCCATTCCTTAGAACAAAAACATTCGAAAAATTTTATATACCTTTCATCAGAACGAATTTTTCGAGAGTCCGAAAAAAATAGTTCCGGATAATCGAGGTTGCTGATATTAAATAGGCTTCGTCCCATTCTTACATACTAACTACATACAAAATTTCAAGTCTCTATCTCAATTTGTTCGAGAGATAGAGCGTTTACAGACAGACAGACTGACAGACAGACAGACAGAGACAGACGGACGGCAAAATTTTTTTTCTAAAAATATGTTTTTCGGAATCTCCACTATCTAAAACGTGTAAATCCGTCAAAAAGTCTTTTTCGGTTTTCAAAACGATTGCAAGACTTACCCTATACTACGTATGATGGGTAAGTAAACTAGTCGTTGGGGGCCACCGTAATACTTACCCATCATGGATATGTATATGAAAATAAAACATGTGAAAACTATTTATACAATGCATTGCAATTCATAAACAAAATTTAAATATTGTTAATATACATAGTAATGTTTTATTAAAGAACTGCTGATGTACCAATTTCGACAAATTACATAAAACGCCAAACTACTCAAGTAGTACCGAACTGCGTAAAAGAAACATCCTTATAACTCTTAAAATAATAATTCTATTAACTAACAGTTGATTGCGTCGAATTAAGCGTCTCATTTCCAAATAAAATATACCTTTGAATTGAAATTTGAATGAAATACAGGGTCATGAAAAATCGAAGAATGTGGAAAACAGGATTACAAATATCTCGGCAACTAATAATCCGATCGACTTCGTTTTATATGCAAAATGTGTGTTATTTTATTGCCTTTTACGTCCATTCCTTAAAACAAAAAAATTCGAAAATTTTTACATACCTTTCATCAGAACGAATTTTTCGAGGGTCCGAAAAAAATAGTTCCGGATAATCGAGGTTGCTGATATTAAATAGGCTTCGTCCCATTCTTACATACTAACTACATACAAAATTTCAAGTCTCTATCTCAATTTGTCCGGGAGATAGAGCGTTTACAGACAGACAGACAGACGGACGGCAAAAAATTTTTTCTAAAAATATGTTTTTCGGAATCTCCACTATCTAAAACATGTAAATCCGTCAAAAAAATTCTTTCGATTTTCAAAACGATTGCAAGACTTACCCTTACTACGTATGATGGGTAAGTAAACTAGTCGTTGGGGGCCACCGTAATACTTACCCATCATGGATATGTAATGAAAATAAAACATGTAAAACTATTTATACAATGCATTGCAATTCATAAACAAAATTTAAATATTGTTAATATACATAGCAATGCTATATTAAAGAACTGCTGATGTACCAATTTCAACAAATTATATAAAACGCCAAACTATTCAAGTAGTACCGAACTGCGTAAAAGAAACATCCTTATAACTCCAAAAATAATAATTCTATTAAGAAACAACTAACTGCGTCGGATTAAGAGTCTCATTTCCAATTAAAATATACTCCTGAATTGAAATTTGAATGAAATACAGGGTCATGAAAAATCGAACAATGTGGAAAACAAGATTACAAATATCTCGGCAACTAATAATCCGATCGACTTCGTTCTATATGCAAAATGTGTGTTATTTTATTGCCTTTTACGTCCATTCCTTAGAACAAAAAAATTCGAAAATTTTTATGTACCTTTCATCAGAACGAATTTTTCGAGAGTCCGAAAAAAATAGTTCCGGATAATCGAGGTTGCTGATATTAAATAGGGTTCGTCCCATTCTTACATACTAACTACATACAAAATTTAAAGTCTCTATCTCAATTTGTTCGGGAGATAGAGCGTTTACAGACAGACAGACAGACAGACAGACAGACAGACAGACGGACAGACAGACAGACGGACGGCAAAATTTTTTTTCTAAAAAGATGTTTTTCGGAATCTCCACTGTCTAAAACGTGTAAATCCGTCAAAAAAATTTTTTCGATTTTCAAAACGATTGCAAGACTTACCCTATACTACGTATGATGGGTAAGTAAAAGGGAAAAAAAATTGATTACTGTATCTTTATGTTGCTATTTTCTCATTAAAAGGGAAAAAATTGAAATTTAAATATCTTCTGTTATAAAACCCGGAGAATTTTGATTTCATTTACAAAAATTAATTTACACGTAAAAGAATATCAACAGTTTAATATCTGTTTCAGCTAATAGCATTTAGACTTTAAGTTTTGAATCAAAATGATCAAATTAAAATGCCATCTTTTTTTTTTTTTTTTTTTTTTTTTTTTTTCGAATAGGTGAATACAGTTACGAAATGTGCATTTGTAAATTTTGATAAGATTGGTGAAAATAATGCCGGGTTTAGACTTCACGGGAAAAAATTCTATGATTGTGCCAAAGTTGAATAATTTTTTTTTTCTTTTTTTTTTTTTTTTCTTTTTTTTTCAAAGTTGAACCTTAATTGATAAATTTATAATAACAGATCATTATTAATTTTTACGGCTTACATGTACAATTAATTAATTTTAATTTTAACAATTTTTACTACAGGGTTTTTATAGAAATAGTATTTTGTTAATTTGACGTTAAATATCGTTTATTTAAGAGTTAGACTTGCCAATATAAAATACATTTTTCGCTATAACTAATTTTGTAGGTTTATTATAAGTCGATGAAACAGTTCCTTCTTAAACATTTTCTTTCGTCAAAATTTGACGGGTTCCACCTAGTTTCTATAGTGGCGATATTTTATTGAAGAATGTTTGTGCAAATCTGTGGAACAAACCTTTTTCTATTTTTCCAGCAGTCTAATAATGTCTTCTTTCAAAAACATTTTTGATTTGGAGTCAAAATAATTATAAAGATGATTTTTTTTTGTCATGTAAAGAGTTATTATTATTATTATTTTGGTAAAGAGAAAGAAACAAATAGTAATCGACGGAGCAATGTCTGAAAAGTAGGGAGGATGAATCAGAATGTCTCAATCGAACGCAAGGCGTTTGTTTCAGACAATCAGAGATACACGTGAAAAGGAGTTATAATAATGGGAGATAATACCTCGTTTATTTGCTAATTCGAGATGTTTCCTGGCAATTGCGCAGTTTGTTCATCTGCGAATAGTAATTTTCAGAGTTGATGATCTGGTTTGGTGGAAGTATCTTGTAGTAGATCAAATTTTACCAAACAGAGACCAAAACTTTCTTCTATAGGAATCTGGCTTTAGCAACAGGAATCGGATATTTTTCCCAGCTGATTCGGGATTGTTTGCTTTCTTGGTTGTTATAAAGTATCAACTTTCATCTATCAGGCCTATCTTTTCATAAAAGAATCTTTTTCGCTGTCGAAAATGCGGTCTATAATTTTACACTCCAACAAGTCGGCCGCCATCAACTATTTTTACATTCTATTCGCACCAGTATTTTAAAAGACCCGTTTTGTAATACAGTAAAACCCCGATAATTCGGATTAATTGGGACCAGACCCAATCCGGATTATCGAAAATCCGGATTATCCGTAGAATTAGAAAAAACTGAAATAAAATAAAGCATACTTACAGAATACCCCTTTATATTAAAGTTATTGAATATTTACAAACAGTAAAAATGTTTATTTAATTCTTCCGAAAATATTTCAGAAAAGGTTTTTACTATTCAGAATACGACGGTGAAATCAGTTAATGTTATGGAAATTAGCCAATCGCTTCTCAAACTTGAAAAAAATAATGGCCCAAACCGGTCCGGATTATCCGGAGATCCGGATTAACGGGGTCCGAATTTGCGGGGTTCTACTGTATCTTTATTTTGAAAATTTTGTCAATGTGAATAAAAGATTTCTATTTGTAGAAAGTGGTGCCAGTTGAATTAAAACACTGCACATGAATTACGTAATAAGATTTTCGGACAATCCTTAAATGGGAGAAACAAATGATTTGCTTTCGTCTGAGCCGTTCTGACCCGGCCTCCCTACCTTCGAGATATTGCTCCGTTTTCTTACTATTTGATTTTCTTTCTCAAAAATTCTTTTCACCAAAAAATATTAACTATTTGAATGCTATAGAAAATCATCCGGTAAGTATTTTGCAACCAAATTAACCCATTAGTGCCTAGCGTCCCTTTTTAAGGGACGCTTCAAAAGGTGCATTCAGCACTGTTTTTGACACCGGTAAAAAAGAAAAGCAATAATTATTTTATTTAAATGATGCATTTTCGTGATTAATCAACTAAACTTAAATCTTCTAAAAATAGTGGTGCCAACCAATTAAAATTTATGCAAAAAATGCTGGGCACGAATGGGTTAAAAATGTTTTGAAGAGAAGAAATCACGAGACTCCTGGAAAGGCAGAAGAAGGTTTGTTGAACAGAATAGCACATAATCAATAAAATCTCGCTGTTTTCGAAATTTGCATGGGTTATCTTTTGTTAAAAAAACGAAAAAAACTTTTGGAACAACTTAATATGTCGCTTTTTAAATCTTTCCTGTTCTATTTGTAAAATGATAATGTGATGGACTGACACCGGAATTTACTTATGGATTTATTAGAAAATAAAAACTTGCATATTTTCTTGTATTTATATATATACAGGATGTCCGAAAAGTCTGGAAACGGTCGAATAACTTGAGAAATACATATGAGATTGAAAAACGAAAATATACGTGTTAAATATTTTTAAATAAGCTACTCAGTGAAACTAAATTTGACCTTCGCAACCGACCCCTTGGGGATCAGAGGGGGTCCAACTTTGAAATCTTAAATTATAACCCCCTTTTTTTATTGCAGATTCGGATTCTACGGACAAAAATACGTAACTTTTGTATTTGATGTTTATTTCGAATCCTCGTTTATCACGGTGTAATTGAGCATATTAAATCGATACATATTTCGGTTTTCCCAACCAGGTTTTGCCTGATTGGCCAGAATTTTGACGTTAAATTCCTCGTCTTTTGCAGGAATAGTGGTTTCTTGAAAATCACCCGTGGCGATTATTTCGATAATGCTACACTGTTAAAAATTTGACCCATTTACTGTAGCGTCATTCCACAGCTTTTATAGTATATCTCTTTTATGACCAATGAGAATGCTCCGTAACATAGTAGAGTAACCGTTTTCTATAAAAGCGGTGGAGTGACGCTGTAGCAAATGAGTTAAATTTTTTACAGTGTATAGGTTTTTTTTATGTTTTTCTCTACAAAAATTCATTGAAATATATTAATTTAGTTTTCTATTCGAATTTTTATTTTATCCAGTAAATGGTTTCTAAATACGGCTGATGTGGGTGTATGTTTTTTTTATAATTATTATTTGCTGTAGCGTCACTCCACCGCTTCAATTACCGGTGACTGACGGAGCCTAAACGAGAAGTTCAGAGTCTGTTACCTGGCACTCAACGTGCTAAGATCACCTACACAACTAAGTGGGCCAAATCTTAAAAAGCTTTTATTTTTCATATCCAATTTTGTTTTATTGGAAATTATAGTTGGAAATTTTTTCCGCATACTAACCATGCATTGTCCGTCAACACAGATATCTAAAGAACCATCATTTCGGCACTTCGTTCCGTCAATAACTTTTGCTTCCATCCTCTGGTAAAATTTTCCTCCTTTTGGTGCACAGAAGAGCTCGCATGGGTTGTTCGCTGCAGTACAAAAACAAAATGTTACAATACAAATTTTAATACATTTCATCACAGAAAACAAATTTAATTCATTGCAATAATCCAAATCAGCAAAATAAAACTTCGAGACCGCGATGCGGCAGCACAGCCAATCACCTCATCAAGTCAAAAGCTAAAATTTCAGGATTAAGCAGAATTCGATTAGCATATTAAAATGCAACTGGTTTGCTAAATCGTATCTTAATGGAATCCATCGGAAAACCTGATTTTAGTGATTTGTCGATTGGTTTATCATTGTGTTTCCTTGCACCCAAAAGTATGAAAACATGGAGGAATAAGAACTGAAAACACAATGATAAAACTACGAATCAACGGCTAAAATCGGATTTGAGTATTTTTCAACAAGATACGACTTGGCAAACCAGTTGCATTTTAATACGTAAATCGAGTTTTAAATAATTCTGGAATTTTAATCACCAAATTGATGAGGTGACTGTTTGTGCTGTTACTTACCAGTCTTGTCAACAGTATTTTAAAACTTTGGTGGAACAGTGGCGAATCCAAGTTTGAAGTCACGGGAGTAATGACATAACCCCTTTCCAAAGGGCAAAAAATTAAAATATACTTAAAAAAATAAATACATGTACAATCCTTTCAAATTTTCTGTTTTGCTCAACGATGCGAATCTTTCTGACTCTCTACTCAAATCTAAATTGGCAATTTCTGAGACATCCAACAAGTCATTTTTGATCTCAGCTGCAAGACACTGATTTGCAATTGCACTTATTCAGAAACTACGTAATTGCATAGCTTTTTACATTTTTTGATAGACGCAGTGAATTTTTTGGAAAACCCTGTAAAATGTGGGGATTTAAACTGAATTTCAGGATGCTACAGTCAATTGGTTCCTCATGACGGCATTTCTGTAATATTTTTCGATTTGTCAAGTCCTAAAATGCCTAAAAAGTCTCCTGAATGATTCTTTGTTTTTATGAGGAAATGTAAAATTTTTCTGTTTCTTGCTATCTGAATAAAATTCGTAAATTTTATATTCTTATGAATATTAATTCTTTTATTATTATTGTTATTATTTATGAATGAAAATGATTTCTCAAAAGTATTAAAAAAAATGGCCATTTTAGATATTGAAAAAGCCTTTTATGTAAAATGCTTAATAATAGATGTAACACCCCCCCCCCACACACACACACACTAAAAAAACTTTCTAAATGAAGGGCTAGGTAATAGTAATGGGACTTGGTAATGATAGCTTTTATACAATTTAGAAACACAGTAAAACGTGCCTATAACAATAAATTTGTCTACACAAATAATTTTTCCGAAGCCAGCAATCATTCTTCTATCAAAATAAATGTCGTGAAATAACTATTCTCTAACGAAAGCAGGCAAAACAAACAATAATTAATTGAATAATAATAATAGTAATATACAAAATATGCAAATAAAGAAAATTTTATTCTTTTTTTTAGATTTTTGAATTTTCCATACTCACACATAATACAGTTTAACTCTTCATTAATTGAATAGTTTCATGCTTTCAAAATGAGATTTCTTAAATGGATTTAAGATATGCATATTCATTACGAATGGGATTGGTTCGAGATAGCTTTGAACTCAAGATCTTAGACGACCTATCACTCTTGATACCAGTACATATGTTAAACCTTTTAGTACATTTTTTCTGTTACCAATCGATAAATTGTAGGATGAGAAAAATTATATTCTATGCAAAAGATATACAGTCGAGTCTCTATATAACAAAATCCACCGTTCCAGTAAAAAATTCGTTATATAGAGAAATTCGATGTATAGAGAATGATGTTAAAAATCGTATTTAATGTGTGAAATCTGAACAAATATTATTTTTGATCTTTTGAATTAAGAATTCGAAGTGTTTAAAAGTAAATATTAACCTAACGTTTTATTTCTTAATTATTTAAGCTGTTTCAAAAAAGAGAATAGACATTTATTTGAAAGCTTAATGAAAATCAAATAAGAAAGACTTAAATTAATTTCAAACGAAGAAATCTGTAATTTTTTGTTTTTTTTTATTTTAAAATTGTTACGCTCTCAAAATTTTTTTCAAATTTTACCAAGGAATGAAAAATTGTAGTTAACATTTCCTCCATTTGAAGGGCCTCTCTTATGTGCCTCTTATTGATTCCTCTTTTACATATGTATCAATCCAATTGACAGTGTTTTGAGAAAGATGTGGAAAAGTGCGTGGGAGGTGGGATGAATTCGTTGGATTTAAAGAACATTGAAAGAAGTAATATATATATATATATATAAAACCTAAGCACTGACGATAAATAAGTGATGGAAAATTGATTCCGTATGATATCGAAGCTTTTTAAAACTGTTTTTTATGACCAATTTATGAAAAAATTCGTTATATGGAGATAGATATTTCGCTATATAGAGACTGTTTTTAATGCAATCATGCGGAAAGGGGATCGTTCCTACTAAAAATTCGTTATATAGAGAAATTCGATGTATGGAGTTTCGTTGTAGAGAGACTCGACTGTATTATCAGAAACTTCATCAGTATTAACTGCTGATTGTGTTCCTAAGCATTATATCCGTGGCTTCCGGTAATAACCAGGTAAGACACATTTTTAATATTTTGAGTAATTAACGTTTAAAGTTTTCAAAAATCTTTTTACCATTACTTTTATAAAATAGATTAGAACTTAATAATTTTCACTACATTCAATTAGGATATAAAAACCTCTTTTATTTCCAAAATAGTTATATAAAAATGGTTTTTATTAATTGAGAGCGATTATTACTGTTTTTCAATTTTTAAATGAAAATTATTATAATCGCCTTATGACGGGAAGTATTCGATTTTCATTTTTCAGTACTATGGCAGATGAAAGTACTCTTTTAAAGCTACATTTTCCCAAATTATCTCAATTTTTTTCAAAAATGTGCCTTACCTGGTTATTACCGGAAGCCATAGATATCAATACGTAATTTTTCAAACCGTAATCTCAACAAGCAATATTATGAAATTTTATCATTAATACTGTTCATAAAAGAATGTCTAGTTATAAATTTTAATGGTATAAACTGTAAGCGTTGTAAAGTGTTGATTCAAGACCACAAGTGAACTTACGCAGTTTTGGATAAGTGCAAGCGTGAGTTCTGCTTTGTTATTGGCTCACTAGCAATGCCACATATGCAAAATGGCAACTCCTGAGTGTAAAGCGTTATTGCTGGGCTGAAGATTTAAAAACCGGTACAGTCCATTGACTTTCTAATATAAGTAGACGCCACATCTCATTGTTCTCTAGGTATGGTTTCGAATCCAACATCTTTGGGGGAAAAGATGTCGTTTTTTGGCGGTAATTGCTTTATAGACATCTTTCGGATTTCACAAAGAGAAAAGCAGAAGTGCGGTCAACCATGGAAGAAGGAATATAAACGGGAAGGAAAACGAAGCCTCTTTCCCATAAGGAGAAGGGTGATCGTCGATGCCACCGGATTTCTGTGAGGTTCACCCATATCCCAGCATTCCCTGAGGAATGGCAACTGTTTGGCGCATTTATCGCTTATTTGGCCTTTCTTACACTCGACGTCTTGTGTGCTGATTTCTACAGCGAGAGGTAAAACACATGCCAAGTTATCGCCAATCGAAAAAAATTGCCAAGGTTGCCGGCAGTTCAGGGTCACACTTGTCCCAGAATTCTCGGCTTGCCTCGGCTCGCCTCCGTTGACCGGTTTTCCTTCCCGTTTATATTCTTTGTTCCATGCGGTCAACTCAAGACCACTGAGCTCCATATATATTATTGTCGAGCTCAGTGCTCAAGACAAACATAACAATATGAGTTTCCGCGGGGAAAAACCGGTTTGGCGCGCTAAATCTGCCCTCCGTCACGTGACGGAAGGCAAAGATGTCGGCCTAAGAAAAGGTTGACGGTGTGATGTCTAGGTATCTTAGGTCATTGGTACAGTCATACGAGGAGCTTTTGGGGGATTATGTCTACGTTCTGCCGGCGTAATTTTTTTTTCCAAGCACCTTCGTCGTTCCAAGCCAAACTCGCACTCTGTTTGGTTGGCGATAATCATACTTGGCGTAGCGATAGATGCTTCCGTCGAGGAGTTTGATTTCCTTCCGAACCGAGTACAAAGTAACTTTTCCCGTTTATTAATAAGTAAAGCATTGGCCATTTTATAAAATAACACAAGATAATAATACACAAGACCACAAAATGAAGGAAGAATAAGAATGAGTAGGTTAGGTTTTAGGTTTACTCGTTCACTTACGAGCGAAGTATTTTTCGCCAAGTACGGTTATCGCCAAGTTACGTGAAAACAGTACCGAGAGCAACAACCAATCAGAGTGCGAGTTTGGGCTTGGAAAAAAAAATTTCGCGTTCCGCCGCAATCTAAAGATTTGTCAGAGTTGAGACAATAAATTGAAGAGGCTTTTGCTTCCATTACTCCGTTTGTTAGCGTTACAAGAATTAGACTTAAACGTGTGACGTATAACCAAAAGGTGCACATATTGCAAAAAGAAAAAAAAATAGGTTTGTTTACTTTTAATTTTATGTTTGATTTGTAATAAATAGTCAAAATTAAACTGTTACAATATGCCATTAGAAATGGAACGTCCATTTATGGACATCCTGTACCACGTTGTAAACAAATCTGTAAATTTGACAAAAAAAAGAAGAAAAAATGTTAGGAGCAACGACAGAAAGAAAACTGTCTGTTTAACAACGCCAAAAAGTCTGTTCTTTTTTACGAACTTTCTATTTTCAATTTTTTTTTTCTTTCTTTACAATTCATATTAAGTGAAGACTGTAAATGAAAATTTACAGTGCATTGAAATCGAATAATTCAATCATGGGTTCCTGGGGCAAATACAATTCCGGCCCCCCTTCTATTTATCCATTAGAAATCGTTTGAGAATAATATAGAAGTGACTAGTACGAATACTTCATATATATTACGTATGTTCAAATTTCATACCAGTTACCTTTTGCATCTGTATACAGGGTATCACAAAAGGACTGTTACTACTTTAAGAAAAAATTCTAGTAGAATAAATGATGGATTGATTGACATCAGAGCTACGGTGTTGGTGGAGAAAATGGCCGACTGCGACTTCGATAATTTTAGCGTTTTCGACTCAGACTCTGGGTTGGCTAATATACTAGTGTTGCTGGTTGTCTAAAATTATAAGGGAACACTAGAAAAAAAAGGCGAAAATTTCACTATTTCGATAATAATTCAGTTCTTAGAGTTTTGAAAGAAAGAAAAAAAATAAGTTTTATTATTTTTTTTAATTTTGCGCCCCACAAACACAAAAATCAAACTATAGAAATTTAAATGAGGAAACAAAAAATAAATTTTATTATTTTGGATCCGTGGACTTGAAAAGGGAAAATCTTTATAAATTTGATGTTAATGCGTATCCTCTAGAGCAAAAAAATTTCGATGGAAAGGAAAAATATAAATAAATATGAAAATTTTACTGGTTCGGAAATAATTCGGGATCTTCTAGAGTTTTTAATTAAAAACAGTTTTCATCTACTGTGTATTCCGGGCAATATAACATAAAACAACATAAAACATAAACATAATAAAATATAAATAAAGATTTTTTCTGAAAACAAAAGAATACTAAGTTGTTATATTAACATTTTAATCATAGGTTTTCTAATGATTTATATATATATACATATATATATACACATTTTTTGGCGTGGGTGGAGGTGTACTTGAAGCACAGAAAAGGAAGGAAGACTGCACTCCTTTTGTAAATGCTTGAAAATATGTGAATTTTGGCTACTTTTGGCCAATTTTAACTATTTGGCATTTAAAAAAGAAAATCCCGATTATTAAGATGGGATTTTCCTGAAAAGAGGATCCCAAGATAGCTGTCCTGCATGCACCCGTATTAATTAGGCCCCGATCAAAAATAAACTTACGATGGTGGTATGGCTCCCAGCTGTAGTATTTTTGCTCTTTATCGGGTACGGAATTGAACCTTTCACATTGTAATGCCCTGAAATCCTTTGAGTTAGGCGGACAGTCCTGGAAAAGAAATAAAGCATATTATTAAAACGAAAATTGAGATTGTGAGGTAAAAGTAGTCATTTTAAAAATAAAGTCTTACTTGAACATTACAGGAAAAATATCTCCGCGTTTGTCCAATGCAGGAATGTCTACCATCCGCCCTGCAAATGTAAATTTAAATTATTAATGGAAGGTTTTATTAACCCCTTGAGGAGCAAACAACGTCTCTGTAATATTGTATTATTACCGGAATATCCGAAATTTTTTACTTTAAAATAAGGAAAGACAATTTTTCACAATTTTGGCTCCAAACTTAAAATTTCGTTTAAAGTTTGTGGGGGGAATCTTATTTAAATTAGGTGGAATGAAATCTATCCCACAACCCCTCACGGGATTAAATGAATCATTATATACATAATATCCTTAACCCTTTCCAACACAGACAAATTTTGCTCGTAAAATGACGAAATGATTGATTTACAACAGTATTTACAAGCGAATTTTAAAGTGTCAATGTAAAAGCGAAATTTCTTTAAAATATTTTTTGGTGCCGTTTGTAAGATTAGAATTAAATTTAGATGGTCCTGACATGGGATCACTGCGCTTGAAAGGGATTACAAAGGTTGGGATGCGGTACGTCCCAGCCATTATTAATTTTTTCTATTTCAATCCTACCACTTTTTAGGTGCGTTCGTAATTATGTAAATACGTAGCACCAATAGTTGTCGTTCAGTCCGTCCGTCTGTCTGTCTGTCTGCATGTAGCAACGCAAAAACTACCCAACCGAATCGTTTGAAATTTAAAATACATAATTGTTACATAATTTTGCCGAGTCATTTCAAATTTTATGAAAATCGGATGCATAGATCAATTACAGGGACGACCAAAAGTATTCCGTTACATTACGGTCAATGGGGAAAAATGTTTCAAATGCATTTTAATCGTTTGAAATTTAAATTACATACTTATTACATAATTTTGTCAAGCCATTTCAATTTTTTTTTGAAAATAGGATGCATAGATCAAATACAGGGACAATCAAAAGTACTCCGTTACATTACAGTCAATGGAAAAAAAAAGTTTCAAATGCATTTGAATAACATTACACTCATTCGAACATAATAATATTGATATGCATCATAAAGTACATATTATAATATAGATTTTGCATAATCTGTTGTGCAAAGAACATTTGTTATTGATTTACAAAGCCACACAAAAGTATTCCATTACATAATGAGTATAGAGAGAACATTGTTTGGTGCGCATTTTAATTGTAATTACTAACTATTTACGATTTTATGAGAGTGATATATGAGAGTGATATTTTTAAAACTTCATTCGTACGAACGCACCTCATTTGCTATGCTTCACGTGCAATTTCCAACTTGTTGAAAAATAATCGCTACCTTACACATGCACTAAAATATTTTCAAGAGATTGCTACCATATTTTTTTTTTTTAATTTAGTACGTTTGAATGGAATAATAATTACCAGTTCTGGCTCATAATCCAAAGCTTCACCATTGTAAGGTAAATTATTATATATGTTAATAAATATTGTAATCTACATTTTACTCGAATAAAATCTGTTTTACTCTTTATAGTTATTTAATGAGGCGTAAGAAGTATGACTTATTGAATACAAACAGTTCATCAAGTGCTTCTCACTTATTAGAGAAGATCCCCCAACTGCCAGGTCGGGATTTTGTCGTGATGTCGTTGAAATGCTCTTACCATGGGGATTAAGGAAATGTAGACAACTATCCGTCCGAATGCAACTGGTGAAGAGTTATAAGCCGATGTTTTTCTCTCATTTATTGATTTTTCCATGTCGCTAACTATGCCGGAAAGACACTGTGTTGTAGAAAAGACAGCTTAATAGTACAGTTATGTAATCTGTTGCTGCCAGTGTGAAGTCGGTGAAAGTTCCATGTTCCCTGTAGGAAACAGAAGATTATGACCACATATTCACAATCATATGTAACTAATTGGACTGCATTGACTTGGAGTATGCTTCAATTCTTTCGGGTCCTTTCTTTTTCAATTTTTAGAAAAAATTACTTTTACGTAAATAAAATTAACACTAGCTATCCAAATAAAATCCTTGGAGATTCTGCGAAGTTATTTTTTACACGAAGCATAAACTATCTTGCCTGTAATCTCTGTAGTCAACGTTTTTTCTACCAAATATAATGCCTTTCGAGCATAGCTAGCAACCTGGAGAAATCAAAAAATGACAGAAGTATATCGTGCGTCCTATAACACTTCACTAGTTGCATTCGGATGGACATTTGTAATTATTCCCTTTATTCTCATGGTAGCAGCTTCCCAACGACAACACTTTCGACAAAATTCCGATTTGGTAAATGGAATGTATTAATTTAAAGTTGAATTTTAAATGATTTATACATTCATCATTGTATAATGTAAGGTTAATGAGCTGAGTCTAACCTTTATTTAATATATTGTATACTAAATTTCCGATATTAAAAAAAATTCTTAAGGCAACTGATCCCTCAGTGGCCGAATTCCTTTCCGTAATGTTCAGTCTATGGGCGTTTGATGCATTATTATATCCAAAATATCTCCTCGGGAAATTAATATTTTTAAGTTCTTTTTCCAGTGTTCTCTTTTTAAGTGATGCATCTTTTTTTCTTAGTTTTCAAAATATTTCTAAGCTACATGTATAATTTTATATGAAGTGTTAAAATTTTACTTTCAGTTCGTCAGTTTTTAAAACATAAAACATTAAGTTGAGCATATATTTTAAAAACATTTTGACAACTAAGAAAAAAAAGTGAAATCCTTTAAGAAGAGAGCACTGTAAAAAGAAGTTAAATATGGGGAGACATTTTGAATATAAAAATGCATCAAACGCCTATAGACTTTACTTTATGGAAGGGAAGTTCGGTCTCTGAGTGATCAGCCGCCTCAATGCTAATTTCTTGTGCAAAGCAAATATGAATCAGGTAGTGCTATGAATAATACATAATAAATAGAGTAATACATATAATAATAATAGAATAATAATAGAATACATAGAACAATAATAATAGAATAATAATAGAATACATAGAATAATAATAATAGAATAATAATAGAATAATAATAGAATACATGGAATAATAATAATAGAATAATAACATAATTTTTACAGCTGTTAACGTATTAAATTATGTTTAATAAACAAAGAATACAGGTTTGGTTTGGTTTATTTTGTGTCGGCCGATTATCTATTCGAGGGATATAGGCCCGAAGGGGAGTGCCCTTCGTGGGGGGTCTTTCTAAGGGGACATAACCCGCATTTACGCAAGGTTCGAAGAAAACCACGAAAACTCCGAAATGTTAGGCCGACGGCCGCGATTGGGTTCGAACCCAGCACCTGCTGTCTACCAGTTGAGAGGTCAGAACCTCTCGGCCACTGGTGGGGCCACAAAGGGTACAGATATAATGAAATATAATCATACCTAAGATCCATGCATATCCTGTCTTGGTGAGCAACACCTCCTCCACACGTCCTGGAGCATTGGCTGCTCTCCGTCCACGGACCCCATGGTCCCGACTCGTCTGTCTGTAGGTAATTAGGAATGTAATTACTTAGCGTCCTGTCATGAGGCTGCTGTCTTGGAATTGTCTGTACATAAGTTAATCGAGGATTTAACTGTCTTTTAGACCTCCTCAGATTTGTAGCATTTAAAATACTCTGGAAAAAAGATAGAAGCGTAATTTTAGACTACAAATGTAGGAAAAATACTTTTGGCTACTTTAACACAAAGAGAATATGAGCTCCAATAATCGAAATCTAGAAGCCCGGAATGCCCAAATAATCCAATACAATTTTATTTATTTTTTTAATCAAGAAAAAGAAATGAAATGAGTTTTGTTAAAGAATTTTCTTTAAAAAAGGATTGAAGAACCAAAATTACATATTTTAGAATGCATGCTATTGCAATATCAATTTCTAAAAAATATAAATATGCCGGGTGTCCTAAAATGGAATGATTGATTTTAAAATTCAATAACTTAAAAATGATTCAAATAAAATTAATGATTAAAAAAAAAATCTTGCAAAATGTTATAAAAACGTCGGGATTTTTTTTAATTCTTGATTTTAGTTTAAATTATCCGCGATCGGTGACGCTGCAAGCAATAGGCGCTAAATCGCAACCCTGTTTTTGGATTATCCCTTCTCCCAGGATTTTTGCGAAATAAGGAGGTTAAATATATGTAGTGGACAGCTAGGAACAAAACTGGATTGGTGAGTAAGAACCACTCCATGTATTTAACTCCCTTCTTTAGTATCAATGCTGAGAGAAGAGAATGGCCAAAAATAGAACCCCGATTTAGCACCTATTGCTAGCAGTGCCATCTATCGCTATAAGCGGCTATTTAAACTAAAATCAGGGATGAGATTTCCGCTATTTTGGACACCAGTATAACCTTAGAGAAAATGCTGTTTCTTCAAATCGCAAAAAAGTTCTGATTAAATAATATAGCATTTTCTCTAAAATTTTACTGGTGTGCAAAAAAGCGGAAATCTCATCCCTAACTAAAATCAAGAATTGCAATTAAAAAAAAATTCTGACATCTTACATAACCTTCCTGCAAGAAATTGTTTAATAGCTGTCACCGTTCGCAAAGTATTGAACTTTATCAGTCCCTCCATTTTAAGACACCAAGTGTAGACTTGCCAAGTCTCCGGCTTTTTGTACACCACCATTTTCTTAAAGAAAATCTTAAAACACATTCACACAAATGCTCCATTAAAAAAAGATTCTGTATTAAAATACTGGTATCTAAAAAGTCGGAGACTTGGTAACTCTGCTAATCTGATGTGTAAAAAAATATTATTAGCAGAAAACTTGTTTTATTGAAATAGTCTTTACGTTCATTTAATATGATTCTCTGAAATGAAAATTTTTTCTTATATTTTCTTGAGAAAGCGATGTAAATCGGAATAATAAAATAATATTCCATTAACATGTCATGGGACCTTAACAAAAAGACAGGCTGTCGCACTACTTGTCGCAACTCGACGAGTCACGTGATACCCTTTTCGTGCACGTGCATTCGAACATCACGTGACCCTGAAAAAAATCGGTCTGAAAAAAAGATGCGTGTATTGCACCACAGCAGCCTATCTTTTTCGTAAGCCTCAATCTCATGAATACGACGTCAGTTGGCATTGCTTCGGAATGCTGATGTGTATAAGGAAAGGACATGCTTACAAACGAACACTTCCGTCAACCGATCTACTCCTGAATTTTCGTCGTTACAATCACTGTAAGGTCCATCTTGGCGACGTAGGCCAATCATATCATTGCCTATCGAATGCAGACCAATCAAATCGCTCTATTTTGTGTGCATATTAGGAGTCGTAATGAACGAGCAGGTGTTTCTTGCTTATCCACAGTTATTCGACCCACAGTAACGTCAGCTACCCTTTCCTTATAACGAAGAGATATTTCTATGCATTTACAAAATCAGAATTAGAACGCCACACACAAACACCGTCTGCTTCATCAATACAATTTCTTCTGAATTAAAGTCAGCTTGAAGTTTAGAATGGAAAAGAAAAGAATGTAGTTTAGAATGGAATTTATCTAGTCAAAATTTTCTAGCTGTTTTTTCCCTTTTTTTATTCCTGTTCTATGTATATATATATATATATATATATATTTTTTTTTTTTTTTCTTTTAAGGTTAAGATCATGTTAAATCATCTAATGAGGTTTTGTAGAAAAAATACTTATATGAAGTATACATACGATAAAATTACCTGAAAATGTGCATTTATAGTAAAATCATAATTTGTCGAGAGATTCGACCTATTCTAAACTGGGTTTGATTCATGTCCAAATGCCCGAAATTTCCTTCAATCCGATAAAAGTGTGAAGACCAGCCATTGTAAAATTATAAATAATTGCTCAAAAAAGTAATATAATTTTTTTTTTTTTTTTTTTTTTTTTTTGTAAATAGTATGCCTACTAGCAGCAAAACATATAGGCGTGTGTGCATCAAGGCAAAAGCTTCGTTTTTGTCTTTTGCTTTGACTATCGACACTAAAGTTACTATTGGATAATAGAGACTTTAGGGGCTGTCCATAAATACTGTCATATGTTTTTATCAATTTTTTTACCCCTCTCCTCCACCTTTGTCAAAAAGTGTGACACTTCACCATATCCCTTCCCTCCCTCTTATATGCCACACTATATTACACAAACGTATACTTGTAATTCAGAAATGATTGTAGCTCACTACATTATAGATCATAGATTTTAATATTAATTATATGTTTTAATGACATTTGTAAGAATAACAATAAAAACTATTCGTGTACTTATTTTGTATGGAATAAGATTAAAGTTTACAGTAAAAAACATAATTAATGTACAACAGTAATGAAATATTAACATGAAAGAGCAATCGAAAGCCGTAATATTTTGGAATTTGAAATGGAATACAATATATTTGGCTTTAAATCTTATCTTTACAGTATAAACACAAAATACTTCAATTTCTAAATAAATTCAACATTTAATCTGCTGATTTTAAATGCTTTTAATTTAATCAAAAGCTGTTATATCACATTTTTTCTTACCCCCTGCCACCTCTTTGTCACAATTTAACGAACTCCCCTCCCCACCCCCCTCTAAGCATGACATCATCTGTGGACGGCAAAACAAGCAGTGTTCACAGACTGATTTTACTTATACCCACCACTGCCAATATCTTACGCTTTTTTTATACCAGAAAAAAATATATTACATGTTTTACCTTTCAAATCGCAACCATCTGCGGATTTAAAGGCAAAAATTTCTGTTAAATTTTTGTAGTACAAAAATAATTTTGTAGTACAGAATGATTGACAGCTATGCTTATACCGATAGGAGGAACCGAGGAGTCCGCAGCACGTTTTCAAAATGTTATTCGAAAGCGTGGTGTTTAATGTTTTTTTTTTTTTTTTTTTTTAAATATATCTTTTTTACTTTCTTCGATAGAAGATTTTTAAATAGAAGTAGAAGAATTTTTTAAATAGTAATAGATTTAGAGAAAAAACAACAACTAAATCCAGGGGGGGGGGGGGGGGAGGATAGAAAATGTTTTTGTAGATTTTTTTTTTTTTTTTTTTTTTTTTTTTTTTTGTTGTTATTAAAATATTATAAATTTAATTCCTAAACCGGTGCTAATCATGAAAGTGTATTCCAAATTCGACAAACTTTGTGACTTTGTTTGAAGACAAGTGTTCAACAACTGCTTTAACCTTCACCGCCATTGAAATACAATGACTCATAGTGACCCACTAATCGAATTTTTTCAAACAAATGACATAGCAAAATGGTCTTCGCGTAGCTAAAAAGGGTAGGATACAATTTTTAGACAAAATCGTTAGAGACTTTTTCTTAAATACCTTCTTTCACATTAAAATGCATTGCCCAGGTAGCACACTGATATCGGAGAATGTCCCTATCAGTATTGGCCAATATCTCGAAAGTCATTGAATCTCAAACGTTAAATTTATAATATATTCACAGATGTAACTTAAAAGTATTTTTTAAAAGAAGGCAACCAAATGAATTTTTTGCATTACTTATAACGTAAATAGTATTCTAAACACTAAAATTTAACAATTTAGCCATTTTTAGAAAACTTGATTTTTTTAATACCTTATATTTAATATTTTATTTACATTGGCCGATGTTGTAAAAATGATATTAGCATTCCAACATTCAGAGATATATATCGACATTCGTAAAAACAATATCATTTTTCAGACATTCCAAGGTATTTATCAACATTTAGCGTACCTGACAAAGTTTCAATCTTGACCTAGTAGTTTTCAACGTAATTGCTTTTAAAATTTCTAAGATATTTAATATTAAAAAGTGATATTTAAAATAAATCTTCGTTTAAAAAATGAAAAAAAAAATTATAATATGAGAATAAAAAGAATATATATGTCATAATTAAATTGTAATTCTGCCAGGCAATTTTTTTCATCACAAATTGAAAATTTACTTACACCACTTTCTATTTACAGTTCTTTATCACTAGAATTTTACTGTGCAATGTCTCATCTCCCATATATATTATTAAGTAAAGAACTAAATATATGGTTGTAAAACTTATTATTAAGCTTTAAAGAAATTTAATTTCACATTTACTAGCTTTTAATGTTACCGAAAAAAAAAAAAAAAAAAAAAAAAAAAATGAAAATTTTAAAGCAAATTACAGAAGGAACACATAACTATTATTATTTCTTAAATATTTCATTTTTCATCTTGTTAAGAAATAAAAATAAGTTTAACTTAAAAAACTCTGAAAGATCTTATTTTTCATAAGGTTCTGAATTTATAATTAATGAAAGATAAAATAATTAATATTTTATTCTTATCCTACTTTAACTATATATTTCCTTAAATAATTTTAGCTAAATTTAAGTTGGCTTTGTAAATGATTTAAAAAATATATTATTTATTCAAGACGAATTGTCATAACCCATTCATAATTTTCCGATAATTTAATAGAGAAAATGAATTACATATTATTTTTTGTCCTTGCAAAGAAAAAAAAACTACATTTATTTAAACTAATTCTGATAAATAATCAATTAAATGAAATAATTTACATAGAAAATCAATATAACTTTATTTTTCGATTTCCAAACTAGTAATAAGGTTATATTTAAAAAATAAAAAACCCTCTAATTTTTGCATTTAAAACTTTTTTAAAATCCTACAAATAAGTTTAGCACAAGAAATTTAATTCTTTTGGTTTCATTTCATGCCAATAGATGGCATTAGCAGCGTGTCCGATCCTCATCTAATAGAAAATAATGTGATAAATTGCTGTCTGCTAGAGATGAGTTCGGGCTCGCTTTTCGAGGCACGGCCCGCCCGAGCCCGACGATTTTAAGTCCGAGCCCGCCCTAGCCCGAAAGATCTTTTGCCACCAGAGCCTGCGGACCGAAACCAAAAATATACGAAACAAAATTATATGGTATTTAAAAATTGTTTCAAAAGTGATCTCATTTTTAAAAACGTTTTAAATAGATTTAATTTTTAAATGAAAATTTAAATTCAATCGTATCAAAATCCGTATAAAGTAAAAATATATTTCATACTTAAAAGGATTTTATATTTTTTCCTTCTTTAACAAACAAATTTGATGGACACGTTTGTGTTTAATGAATAAATGCATGAAATTTGCAGAAATTACTATTTGTAAGCAGGCGAATAGAACAACGTTCTTCAATTTTCTGTAAAAAAATGCACATCTTTCATTATAATTGATTCCTTTCTCATAACTATTATCAGTGATTGACAGGTACCTGAAAATCAACGTAAATTTAAAAAATCGACATTGTTAGTTTAAAGGTCCGATACTTTTATAGAAAAAGAGGAAACATTGATCGATTGCTTTCTATCAGAATAACATGGTAATGATATTTACTTACGGAGGAAAGTGACTTCGAAAAGGAACAGCGTCCTCAGCATGAGCAGAGTTCATGATAACAAATACAGTAAAACCCCGATAATTCGGATTAAATGGGACCGGACCCAATCCGGATTATCGAAAATCCGGATTATCCGGAGAATTAGAAAAATATGAAATAAAACAGAACATACTTACAGAAAATCACCTTTATGTTAAACTTATTAAATATAATCACAGAAAGTAAAAATTTTCACTTTGCTTAATTCTTCCGAAAAAATTTCAGAAAAAGTTTTTTTAATTTCAGAATACGACGATGAAACAAGTTAAATTTACGGAAATTAGCCAATCACTTCCCAAACTTGAAAAAAAAAAATGACCAAACCGATCCGAATTATCCGGAGATCCGGATTATCGGGGTCCGAATTAGCGGGGTTCTACTGTACATATAGTAATCACTAAAGATATTTTCATATGAAAAATGACAATAATTCGTACACAATCGAAGATTAAAAAATTTGCAAACCTCCAGCTAATTCTAGTCTACTAAAATGAGAAGAAAATATCAGCTTGGCGTTATGTAACTAAATAATGAATAAATGAACGATCCCATTAAAAAATATCTTTTGCTAACGAAAAGCCAACTAAAAGCAAATTCGTTCTTATGTTTGTTTTGATTGGCGCCGTATAAATAGATCGTCACCGAAAAATTACGTAGACATAAATCTGTAATTATCACAAATTTTCATTTGAAACAGCAATGGAATACTAAAACAAATAATCAAGCGTTCAGTTCCCCCGTCATTTTGATAAAAAAGAATTAAAATGAGTTCAAAAGGAATAAGTAGGCAATTTTAAGAGAAAAAAGTTCTTTAAATTTTTTCTGCACATGAATAAATAAAATTTTCCGGCTTCTGAAAAAATTAGCCCGGGTCTGCCCTAGTCCGAAGACTAGAATAAATATAGAGTCCGTGCCCGTCTCATCTCTACAGTCTGCCGCTCAGGTTCAAAACTAATAATTTATACCCCGAACGTCGTGACCGTGACGCGTGATCATTTGAGTTAACATGATATTAGTGTTTCTATGGCAATGCTTGGAGTGATGACAGTATATTATATTTACCAAATTCTTTTTAAAATTAGTGGTGTGAGAATATTTAAAATCTTTTTTCAAAGAAGGATGCAGTTTCATATTTAATTTATATTACTTTCGTTCCTCAGTCCCGGACAAACCATGAAAATGTTAAAGACGAAGGACAATATCTATTTTAACTCAATTAATTGTCAGATAAAATTTGTTACTATTTTAAATTAATTCTAGATTTGGATTTCAAAATGCTGAAATATTAGCAGTATATTATGTTTTAAAAATATAGAAATTTTTATTACTATTAGTACAGTGATTCCCAACGTGAGGCATACAGCCACATGGGTGTGTGTGTGTGGGGCGGGGGAGAGGATTCTATATTCGTTATGAACTTATTCTTTATCAGTTTTGTAGAAAAATACTAATGCTGTAGACCAAGGCGACACTGTCCAAAGCGACGACCGCGGTTGCCAAGGCGCCCTTATGAATGCGTTCTCTTAGATTTTCTAGAAGTAAAATTTCATTATAAAGAATTCTTTTTTTATAATAATTCTTATTTGCACCGTAGATATTTTGAAAACATGCCAAAACACATTTAAAATCAGAAACATACTTTGAAAATTTACTAATGCATATTTTTTCGATTTATATTTATTATTTTTACAGCTTATTTATGTTGGCTAAATTTAGTAATAATTTGAAATAGCAGTTTTAGGTAGTTAAGAAGTAACAGAAAAATAAACTTATTTTTCATTTTGACACGCCCCTTTGAAAAAACATATGGCTGAAAGTTCTGCTTTTCTGTTATTGCTCTTGTTACCTGGCCTATTGTCAGTTTTATAGAAGTGAATAAAGGGGCTTAACTTTTTTTTCTAAATTCTTGAAATTTTAGGAATATTTTTTTCATTTCCTTAGAGTAATTAATAAACACTATAGAATAATTAAAATGTATGAAAGCATTTCTGTACTATCTGTCTAGAACCAGCTATTTGGCCTGGTTATTATCATGCCTGTCTTTGTTTTTGTACTTTCAATAAAACTAAATCGACGCCTTCAAAATGAATAAGACGTATTTTCCGTCCTAAAAGAAACCTAGCAATATTTATGCTTTCCTTGTTTTAAAGTTTATGACAACTTACTCCAGAAACATTTTTGGATTAGACTGTCATAGAAATATGTATCATTTGAAATTGAATGCATGTAACTCAAAAACCGTTTGAGCCTTTTGTAGATAGCTGTAAGATTTATGCTTACTATATACTAATACTGTTCGATAACATAGGGCAGGGCTGTCATATGGTCCGCAAACTGAACACCAATATTTTTTAACATAAAAATTCACAGTAGGTTTCTGCAGCATTAGTGCTTAAACTAACCTCCGAAGGTGGTTTCGGTGCAATGTGCAAGAAAAATCTATAACGAAAGACTTCCTTAAAAAAATATTGATGTTCAGTTGGCGAACCATTTGGGAGCCCTGTATAGGGGCGTGGTTACAATCATATGATTAATGGCGCCCTCCATTGATACCAAGAGCTCAGATGCACCCCTACTTACTGAAAGCTTGGACAGCCCTGCTATAGAATAAAAATAAAAGTTACACATTGTTTGAACTTGGCATTGTGCTAAGTGCACTTCGAAAAGAGATTGCAAAGACGCCACACCGCCGTGGTCCGTGGCGCGTTTTTCCAGATAGATTTATAATTAACTCTCAAAGATACGGAAATATACCGAAAGATCTACCTAATGCAAACTACTCGCGAATCCCATAGTACTTTGATTAATTCTATTTAAAGAGTCTGTTTTTAACAATTTGACATTTAATGCTTTTACATTAGCTCCTAGGCATTACATGACACAAATATATCCTTGAAAGTTGTTGTCAAGGCTTAGCTAACGGTACATGGAGCACGGCGTCCCTGTTACTATGTATATCCAAATCTTCCTTGTCTTTAAACGTTGAAATCTCTGTAAATTACCGACAATTTTTTCAAACATCATTATAAACAATGCTTTTATAGTTTTATTACGATAGCTATCTCCAGCGCTCCTCAACATTTTTTCTGAAGGCCCGCAAATCAAAATTTGTGTGAGGCAAAAAAATACGTTTTTCTCAAAAAAATTGTGATCTATAGTATTCGCTATATTTTTCCCGCAAGGTTTATATTTCCGTGAACTATCTCTTATTTTTCATAATTTTAGAGTCAGTAGAATCTGAAAAAGCTTAAAGGGGGCACATTTTAGCACTGTATTTTTGACGATATCTTTAACCCTTTCCGGCATGGGCAAAACCTGTTAGTAAAACGAGAAAATAGCGACTGACACCGGAATTCACAAACGAATTTTTTAGATACTTTGAATTCCTTAATTTTAGCTTTTATTGTAAAAGCAAAATTTTACAAAAATATTATTGATGCTTTTTGCAAGTTTGGAATTAAAATTAGGTATCCCAGATTGGGCACAGTGTGCCGGAAAGGGTTAAAAATATAATACCTAAAAATAAAAATTTTGAGTTAAGCGTTTCGAAAGCTTTCACATGATACCTCAACATGATATATAAATATATACATTTATATGTAAAATTCTGCTCGAAACTATATCATTTAGCATGGCACAATGTAGTAAAGCAACAATGTAATTCCTTAGAGATATTTCCCACTTAAATTAGACAGAAGCGCCGTACATTTTTTAAGGAACTTTATTCGAGTTTCATATCACAGTAAAACAGTTCCATTAATGCTGATTTAAAACTTATACTACTATAAGATACCGACAAAATAGATTTATGTTATTGCCGTAGAAATCCGTTCATTACGACAGCTTTCACCAGGTGATACAAAATATGAAAAAACAGACAAACTAAACTAAAACTGAACTAAACAGCCTTCGAAGTCAACGTAATCCTTTATATAAGTTATCAGCGCGGAAAAAAGGAATTTCACGTAAAACCCTAATTTACCAATTACATTTTGAGAGTTTACTTTTAACCAATGAGATTTAACTCTTAAATGCATAGGATAGAACGCGTTCCAAAAAATGCGCGATTCAAAGAATCAGAATTTATACCAGAAAAATCTAAATAGTAAATTTTTCTTTATTAAATTACGAATGGTGTGTCAATAAGTAAAGTGAAAGTTGCTCTTTTAAATTTCTGGTGAGAATACGGAATATGTGAATAAAACCCCCAATAAATCGGGAACACTTATGGTATCAAAAATTATACAATATGCATTTAAGGCGGCTTATTTAGCAGTATACAAGTCGAAATTGCAACGAGCGCCACCTGCATCTCAAATTGGCTAACTATTTGTGGGCGGATATAATTTACGACTTTGGGAAATCTCCCCACTTTTTAGCGGGAAGATCAAATAGTCAGCTGACCGGTACAAAGATGACAGATTTGGCACGTTATCTCCCATTTGACCAGTTCTCACAAAACCGAAATATTGAATCCTGTAAGCATTTTAAATGCATAAAAAAGAAAAAAAAAAAAAAAACAGAAAGGCCAAACAAATAGCGATAACAAAATTGAAGTTCCTGAAGAGTTAAAAATGGACAGATCATCTAATTAATTATCTAGCAACTGTATGAATTGTTCATTGATTTTTGCACTTTTTTGGTTTCAAAATTTGTTTCCTAGTAGCAAAACATGTAAAAGCTCCAGTATACTGTACTTGTGTAGTTTTAAAATCTTTATTATTAAAATCGTAAACTATTATAATATAATAAATCATTTTGTTTTTACTGTTTTTACACAATTAATTATTAATAGCGTTTAAAATTTTTACCTATTCAGAAAATTGTAAAACGAAATGTAAATTGCATTAGGAATTCAAACTGGCATCAGAAAATAACTAAAATTGGAAAGAAAAATATATCAAGAAATCCATACACTAGTATTAGTATAATCATTAACATTTATCGTTTACATTCTCAATGTGGTTCGAAAAAATTATATTTGTAATATTCTTCTTTTAACATTTTTTACACATTCATCATTAGATTTCGAAATGCATTCAAAATCAACAAACTGAAAAGTTCGTTATATTGTATATATATAGCTTAAAAATAGCACTTCTTTAAATTAGTAGAAAATTATAATGTATGACATTTTATTACTTATACCATTTTTACAGAATTATTAATAACGCTTGTTCTTATTCAGAAATTACATAATCGAAAAGTTTTTTCCATTTTTCAGCAAAAGCATAAAATCGTTCAGTAAATTATGTCAAACTTGGCGATATGAACCAAATTACCGGAAGCGATAGCGCGGGAAAGGGAAAAAATAGCCTGGGACACATGAACTAGAAAACATGTATTTAATTTCTTTTGGCTACTTATGCTTTTCACAATGTCCATTTTTACACCTTGTAGTTACTAGAAAATTAAAATTATTTCTGAAACGAAATTATTCAAGAGTAACAAGGAATTCGAAAATCTGCTAAGCACACAATCTGTATCACAACTATTGAAATTTAATACCATCTTCCTTTCCATGTATATTTTTATCAAAGCTAATAAAATGCGCGTTCGAAAACGTGGGCAGTAAATTTTATTGATAAAATTGGAAAAAAATTCACAACCTTCCATGATTAATTCTATGATTATAATATGCAGCAACAGGAGCCGAACCTGATCAAAATTGGGTCCTCTTTGCGATCCTCTCACAAAATTTCACTTAATACAAAGAGACTCTATCATAAAATTCCTTTAAAAAAAAGTTTATTTACAAAATTACAGTCCATAAAAGCCAATTATTATTATTTGTAGCAGTAGTATTATCAGTATTTTATTAGGGATGGGACGAATATTCGGCCACTATTCGGTATTCGGCCTATTCGGCCCTTTTGCCGAATATTCGGTTGGCCGAATATTGAAGGCTTGTTGACCGAATACTTCGGCCGAATACCTATAGCCGAATATTTAGAGATATCTCGCCGAATATTGCTGAAATCTCGCCGAATAGTGAAAGATATTTTGACAAATAAATTTAGGATTTGAAGAATTTCATTTCTTGCAATTTTTTTTTCCTCTAATCCAAATTGGTTACTTCATTTATGAAGTCATTCTCATTCTTACTTGCAAAACATACAGTTATTCAGATACTAAAAAATATACAGCCTTTCTGTATTTCCTATAAAGGGTGATATTTTAGAAAATGTTGCCCAAGTTGGAGATTTAATTGTACAGGAAATGTTTTCATTAGAGAATGATATGTTACAATTCAAGATGAAAAACACTTATCGAAAAAAAAAAAAAGAAACACTACCTTATTTTAAAACACTCGAATATTTATTAATGTCTGCAAATTCCATGCACATGTAAAAAAGGCTCTTATGAAATTCATAACTTATTTTCTTTGAAGTGAGAAATGAAAAAATTCATTCACTAGGTTTATTAACGAAGATTCATTTTTAAAATTAAATATCAAATATTACTATTCCAAATACAACGATACATCTGAAAACGAACTGGTGTCAAACTAGATACACATTAGATGACACAACTTGCTTTATGAAGATGGTTTTATAAATATTTAAACATAAATTCTAAATGCTGAATAAAATAATTTTTTTACTCTATAGTTTTCACTTTTAAATAATTATTTGCATAATTACTGGCTTAAATATGTAACATTATTATGTATATATTTTTAATTTACATCTTCCTTCATTCATGTTGTTATCAATTTCTGTTTATCCTTTTAATGCTTGTTGAATAAGTGGAATATTGTATGCGCTGATTCAAATGTCAAAGATTTTGTTAACATATGCATTCTACTTTAAGCATAACCTTTTGCTTTAACATAATTTGTAATTTAAAGATTGACAACTGATTTCCAAACAGTCTCATTCTTACGAATTTGCTTATTATTAAGGACACAAACTCTTAATGATCAAATTTACTTCATTAAAGGTTACTTCAGAAAATATTTCTTTGTGAATTCTGAGAGAGAGAGATTAAGAATATTATTAATTTTGGATGCAAGAAAAGATAAAAGTATCATTTGATAGTAAAAGTGAAATACATTGTTCATA
The DNA here is from genome assembly GCA_964019185.1 of Maratus speculifer. Lineage (NCBI taxonomy): Eukaryota > Metazoa > Arthropoda > Arachnida > Araneae > Salticidae > Maratus > Maratus speculifer. Next base: position 230,453,775 of record OZ025300.1, read on the forward strand.
TTTTAATGGAAATATTTTACCATCCTGACTTACTGAAAATCAATTTGATGCACATTAAGATAAAAGAATATAATGCAATTTTATAATTTTTTTGTGTTAAAACAAGTGTTTCAAATTTCTGAATACATTTAAAAGCACACATATATAGTAATAATTATTAATGAATGCCTATTTTTAAAATTATATATAATCAAAGATTTTTTTCTTTATTGGGAATAAAAGTTAGTATTCGGCCGCCGAATATTTGGTATTCGGCCTAAAATTTGGCCGAATATTTGGTATTCGGCTATTCGGCCAAATCACTATTCGTCCCATCCCTATATTTTATAATAATAATTATTATTTTATAAATTTGAAAAAATTTATAATTCTTTCACAAAAATGTAATAGATTTTGAAAAAATGATCTTTTTTTTTTAAGTCTTTTATTTTCCCTTGTTACCGCAATCAGCTGTATCACTGTTTTTTCTATCAATACTCTACATTATATATGAATATGAACAGAATTCAAGAAGAACATTTTTATCACACGTAATTAAAATTATTAGTTATTGATATCTATAGAAAGATTTTTGATATGCCCACTTTCAATTAAATAGTTTTAATGCTTAAATATTCTTCCCTTTTTAGCACTTTCCAACAAAGTTGAAAAGTGCTTATGCATTCGGTCTGTCTGGCCGTCTGTCCACGCTCAAACTCCCGTAAATAGACTCGGGTTTTCATGCAATTGATAAATGTTATTTAGGGTAACCAAAGCATGTTTGGTATTGCATAGGAAGTATGCACGATTAATGATTCATTTAAAGGGATAATCAGAAGAATTCGGTTGCATTATGGTATATGGGGGGAATAATTTGGAGAGTATTTTAAGGATATCACGCTATTTCAAATGTATTGAAAATGTTATACATCACTGAATTTCACTACGATCACTTTAAAAAAACAAACATTCATAGCCTTTTTTATTAATTTGCAAGAATACACAAGAGGAATCGGTTAAATCTTTGCGTAAAAATTGCTGGAGAATGCGTTTTAAAATTCGGTATGTGCTTTTAAATTTAATTATTTTTTACATATTACTTGAGAATACATATTACTCTTTATGTATAAATTCTATAACTCATATACAGGGCTATACAAAAGCATTCTCATACCATTCTCTTTATTAGAGGAAATTGAAGAAGGGGAATTTTCAACTGAAATATGTGTATCTCAAAAATGAACTAAATTTTAGAATGCGTGTTGTAATGAATACAAATTTCTACATTATATACATACATAGCTGATAAAAATTTCAGATTATTTTCCGATTGCAGATGAGAGCAGCTGAAATTCGGTTTTTACATGCATCATACATTTCCATATTGTGAAATAAGACGTAATTTTTTTTTTTTTTTTTTTTTTTTTTTAAAGGGGCAGTTTTGTTACGTTCTTCTGAATGTGTTGAAAGTGCTTCATAATCTATGCTTGACGCATGCAGGGCCGTAGCTAAAGGGGTGCTTTGAGCGACTCAGCCCTCCCCCTTCCTGGAAAAGATTCTAAGGTTACTAAATGAATTTCTCTTTCAAAATTAAAATTAAATTCTGTTCAAAAAATCTAATTTAGTTTTGAGACCCTTTCACAATTTTGCAAAGTTACTAAATTGTATGTAAAATAAGTAATTCAACGCTCCTTCATGCTATTTGTACATATGAAGCTAACATAATGTTTAATTTTGCATCAGTTATACACTCAAAATTTTCATCAGCCTATACTTTTCTTAGTATAAAGAGAAGTTATTAGAACAGTTTTTAAGAAACATAGTACCTACAATGTAAATATGCACTAATTTATCTTTCTGCTCAAGAAAGATAGAGAAAAAAAAATATGAGCCCTCCCACCCCCCTATTGATCACTTCTAGCTACGGCCCTGGACGCATGATTTTCTTCTTTCTTGTATTTTTATAGCACGATGAGTGGTAGTTTTCTCGTAAAGTAAAAAGAAAATAAATGGTATATAGACATTGATATACCATAAAAAGGAAATGAATTATTAACTATATAAATCTGCGAGAATTTTTTCAAACTATATATTTAATTTTTAAAACTAACTTAACAAAACTAAATTTTTTCAAACTATGTGCAAACTATGTGTTTGTTTATTAGCATTAACTAAGAGATTGCTTCAATATCTTTAATATATGTATATATATATTAATTATTACTTATTTTAATGATATCTTGAATTACAATTATTTTGTATGAATAGCTGCAACGAGAATTCAATTTTTTCGAAATTTGGTTGCATGCAAAAAAATTTTTTCCTATGATATCATGAACTTTTCATGATAAGTTTCTGACGTTTTAGTAGTGGTAAATAAATTCTAAAGCCCTTTTTATGTTTCTAAATTTTGAATCTTCCAGTGATTATAGTTTAATTTTTTCCGACAAACAACCAACAAATTGTAATTTGAATACATTTTTGCATTGTATCTCTTTATAGTGCAGCACCTTGTATAAACACTTTGAAATCCCGGATATAAAGCCAATTTTTTTCCTTTTTAGTTGCATATTCTTTTCTATTAAACGTTGCATAAAATAAAAAAAAATCTGTAAAGTTTCTAAACTTTTTCTAGGAAACTTGGATTCCTGGAATTTTTTATGTAACGATAATATAAAAACTTCTAAAAATCCCAGTTTCATAGAAAAAGTTTAGTAACTTTATAGATTTTTTTTCTTAACTGTGCATTTTCTCAATCAATCAATTTATTTTATTTTTATTTATTTATTTATTTATTTTTGAATAAGCAAAAATAAAGAATTTGTTTAGAAATTGTAAAAACTTCCCCAGCTTATGTTTTTCTAGTTCGCCCCTGTGAAAATGCATTTTGTTTTGTACTCAGTTTCCCTTATCTCATGGTCAGAACCCAAGGTTATCTTGATACAACTGAGATATCCCTAGCTGAATGTTCTCTGTGAAGTAGTGAGGGGCAAAGAGAGTTGAAGATTTCTTTTGAAAAGGAGTGGGTGAAACATGAACATATCAAGTTGAGGGAAGTGGGGGCATTATCGGGGCTTCGTAATTGATTTAATTGACATTTTCATTTAGAATATGAATAAATAAATAAGTAAATAAAATAATTGCCCATAATATTTTTTTCTTGGGGAGGGGGGGGGGGAGGAGGAGAGCTACAAATTGTGGGTCATTGCATGCTTAGTTAAATCCGAGAAGTGTGACGTTTTCTTGTGAAAAAGGATTTCTTGTGTATCAAAATCTCATAATTTGCCAAGTTTCTTTTTTCACTTATTAATGTCAAAACATTAAGTAAAACAGTTTTGCTAATATTAAAACAATAAATAGCATTAACTAAAATTTTTAAATTTGTTAATAAAGAATAATTCTCTACGCTTTTGTCGCATCTTCTCATTTTTTAAAATAACTTTATAACAAAATTCGTTTGTACCTAAAACTCTACAATCTTAATTCTTATATTTTAATTCTTTAATTTAAAAATGTAGAGTGGCGATTACATTATATTTCATATTTTGATAGATATATTTGAAAGAATGGTGTAATTTTACTTCTTTATTCTATATAGAAGAAATATTTAGTCAGTTTTCAAGCCATTGACATAAAAATTCAAAAATTAATTAATGTTTAGTCCTGTGGAGGCATGCAGGCGAATTGTTCCGGGCCCTCCTTTTAACAGCGTCCCCACCCCATGAGGTTACTCATGATTTTCTTTAAAAGCTGGCAAATGATTAAAATTAGCCCAAAATGGTCAAAATACATATATTTTCAAACATTTAGCTAGGAAGTGCGGCTCCTCTTCTATTCAAATGTTCCTATAGCAATTTATATCATTAGAAAACTAATGATTAAAATTGTATTATAACAGCTCAGTATTCTATTGTTTTAAAGGAAAATTCTTTATTAATGTTTTTGTCGTAACATGACAGTTAAAAACATTTATTATGATCAGTTTAAAGCATTCTCTTTTATACATATTGTAACATGTGTGAATAATCAATGTAAAAGCTTTCGAAAAAATACTCATATCAACCAATCCCATATATATATATATATATATTTTTTTTTTTTTTTTTTTTTTGCTGCTATTATCCAACTAATATCCTGCATACAGATTTGAGCAGTGCCGGGTATAAAATTTATGCATACTTACAATATGTATGAGAGTATGTACTGACCAGTTCCACATTATTCACAAAAAAATTCCATAGATACATAAAACTTGCCCCTGGACCTACCAAAGCCTAAGTAGAGCCCTGCCTATAAGTCCCGGAAAGTATATTTAGAAACATTATCTCCACGCTGTAAGAAGTAAAACTGAAAAATTCTAGTCTACGATCAAAACGTACAGGGTTATGATACTTGAAAGTTTATTAAAATTCGATGGCTTTTATCACTAAAAGCATCAAGACTATTTCCTAATGGCGGAAACTTTATGAATTCTCTAAGCTAAAGCATCACAACTCTATGCGTTTTCATCTTAGAATGGAATTTTTAATGTTTTACATGTGCCATAAAAGGGGAAATTTTTTATAAATATAACTTTAGTACTAAGAGAACTTTAATTAAATAAATTTGTATTTTTAGTATGTATATATCACCATGCAAAATAAATGCTACATCTAAAAAATGTATGTAAAAGTATGTAAAAAATATATAATAGAAATAGATCATATTTTTGTGCTGAGAGATGTAAATTAAAACTTTTCAATGGTTAGACGAAAACAAGTTAAATATGCAAAAAGAGGCAATTTTTTCATAGTACTATATTTTACATACAAGGGAAAATTAATTGCTAAATTTTGTTAAAATTCATTCAATTTTCCATTATTTGCTCATGTAATTTGAATGGATATGTTTCATAAGGAATATTCTGAATAAATTCATAAATAAATAATAATAAATTTATTTTCTTTTTTACAGAAAGTAAAAAACATGAATTCTGAATTCAAAATATTCATAAATGCTTTTTAATTATTATTTACAGAATTTTATCAAATGCAGAAAATAACAATGTATTTAAAAAAATACATATTCAAAATAAATATTCCATGTAAATAAAATACCTCCTGTTAATATATGGGATTGCAGATGTATAAAAGTAAATCAGTAATAAATAAATAAATAAATAAATAAAAATATGAGAGAGAGAGAGAGAGAAGTTTGAGAATAGGGCAACACATTTATTAATTAAAATCTCAAGAGTCTTGTTCTTTTTTATCTGTCTGTAGTGTGGTATTGGGAGGGGAAATTACTAGCTAAAAAAATAGATATATATATATATCTAGTCGGATGTGGCAACTTCAAAACTTCCTTCTGTCTCAGGCATCACTTCAAAATTTGCTATCACAGTACCAAAATTGAGTGGCAGCCTATGCCCACCATAATGATTCCAAAGATGTGAAATTCCCTGCATTTGTTCTTGAAAAATGACGATTTCTAAAATCGCGTAAATACAAAAAAAATGCAATTTAGCATCGCCACTTATAAGTCGATTAACACGAAAACCTAATCAACAACGATTTGTGTCTACGTCTTACTGAATCCTAAGGTAAAAGAAACTTCTTGTATTATATAGCGACCCATAATAAAATTTTCAGCAAATCTTTCTTCTTGAAATAATGTAGTTAGTAAAACAGAAAATGTTAGCTTGCTTTCTTTCGCCTCGAATGAGAAAACTCCGAAAGTTTACATTATTGGGAGTGCCCTGGTCAAAAGGAGGGGGTGTTATCTGACTCTTTATTGCAGTCATGTGACACACGGTCAGTAAAAAAAAAAAATAATAATAATAAAAAAAAATAAAAAAGAGAGAGAGGGAGAGACAGCCATATAGTGAATAACAAAGAGAGATATCTTAGAATGGCGCATTTTGCTTTTAATTATAACGGAGAAAAGCTGCATTATATATTATCCTTCTTTAGCTAAATTGAATCCTTAAAACCAATTTTATAACAATTATGAAATGTTTGCAAAAAATATATAGTGTATCTAGAGATGAATAACCATAATTTTACAGACATGTTTATAAAATAAAAAGAATGCTTTTCTGCTTGAAAATTTTGAAAAAGTACTTCGATTAATATCAAAAATCTGTTTTTTCTGAGATTTCCGATTAGAAAAAAAAAGTAAAATTTTAAATAAGAAAAAGGGGAGGGGGGAGTTTTCGAAATTGTATGTAATCACAAATAATAATAAATTTGGGTAAACGTTTCTTTCACTTGAAATGTAAAATATTATTTATAATTCAATTTTTCTACGACCAAAACTTATAAGAGAGTTTAAAGTTTATGAAATTTCAGAATTCTCCAGTAATGAAACCGGACATATGATTTTTGTAATATCAGATAGCTTCGAAATTTCACAAACTTTAAAGTAGCATAGCTCTATGAGTATTGGGTGTAAAAGAACATAATTAACTCAAGTATTACTTCTCAGAGTTTCAACCTAATATTACTACGTAGTATTCCGTGAGAAAATTAATTCCATACTGTATACACCCTTTTATATGTGTGCATATTTTTTGCAGATACTGTGATAAAAATTTGATTTAAGAATTGTTTCATCCTCGTCTATACTCAATTTCCCAAACTGCAAATTTGATTTTAAGAGGGGCTCCCCCAACATCCATCCTTGAGGGAATACATGAAACAGAGTTTAATTAAGAATCATTTTATCTCAGATTAAGTACGAGAATTTATCACCTCACAAATAATTTTAAAAAAGGCTTGATATATCTCGAAGGAATTTTTTATAACTATCCCCATACCAAGGAGGGGGGGGGGGCGACGACGGGGAGAAGATCAAGAGAAACAAAAGTTTAAGAATAACTTTATTTGGTTCCATTCTCAAGAATTAACCATCATGCAAAATTTAACTTTAAAGCGCCTTTTAGAATCCAAGGTATGGTTTTATCGCCATCCATAGATTGGTAGCACAGGGAGGATAAATTTATTTAAAAAACATGTTATCAGTGTACAAACTCTGTGTACAAAAAAATATAGGTTACTTAAATCCTCTATGAAAGTAAGAAGCAGAAAATATTTCTGATAATATTTGCAAGATGAAATATATATATATATAATACGTCATCCTATATTCGGTGCCTTCTTAGCATTACTATTTTCGAAACCATTAGTTTTAAAGCATACATTTACAAATGCTCTTCATCATATGAAAATCTACTTGCTGAAAAGTAGTTATTTTCTAGCGTTACAAAAATAAAAATTCTAGGTCAGTAAGTATTATAAATTATTCTTAGAAAAACTTTTTCCCTACTTTAACAAATAAATCTATAAAAATTCAATTCTTCTACGACCAGATACGATTAGTATGATCGTGTATCGAGCTACAATACTTTAGAGTTCCTTACAGTACCCGAGATACATATATATTGCCACCCTAACCCCTAGAGAGGGGACATATGCATTAAATTTCAATTAAGAATAACTTTATATATGTATGTACTCAAAAATTTATCATCACACAAAATTTAATTTCAAATTGTCCGATAGAACACGATAAGCGTTTTTTGCCCCTACCCATCCCCACCCTCATTCCTGGGGAGTGACAATGGTCAAAATTTTAATTAAAAAACACTATCAGTGTCTATAATTAGAAACTTTCAACTCGCAAAATATAATTTTAAAACGCCTAGATTTCAAACATTTTCTCATTTCCCCAATCTTTAATTTTGAGGGGAGGAGGGAGGCAGTTATAAAAACTTTAATTAAAAATGACTTTTTATGCACCTATTGTTTAAAAAAATACAATTCCGAAAATTTAATTTTAAAAGATTCGACAGATATCAAGATATAATTACATTTCGATACATCATCCTATAAAATAAAATACAATTTTAAACCGCAGATAGAACTCTTCGATATTCTTTCTGCCTCTCCCTCTCCCGTCAATGAAACATGGATATAATGTACAATTATTTCATTCCTGTTAACCATGACTATCCATCTATCCAATAATACTATGCCAAGAATGAATTCTTTTGCAAAAGTCTGGCATCATTCTATTTATAGTAACCCTACAACCCCCCTCGCGGATCCCTTTACAACGGGAACTGAAGCAATTTATTACATGAGGCTGACAGTTTGACAGTTTTGTAAAAGATTTTTGATGTAACTAATTTTAATTTAAGAATTACAACGTTTTAATTAGAATAAAATTGAAAAGTTGCTTAATTACGTAAAAGAAAACAAATCAAATTTTGCATGCATAAGCTCTAAATTTTTATATCTTTCTTCAATCCAAAGTTATAAACGAATAAAGACAACACATCTCACTTTTTGGGGTTTTTTGAAACTTTAACATGAATTTAAAAATACTTAAAACTGTTTTAAAAATATTTTAAGCTTATAATGGTGTGAAGAGCTTTCGAATTTATATGCTGAAAAAAAGAAAATTCTGAAATTTTGATATTTGAATGAAAGAACAGCGATCTATTTTCTCCCATAGACTAACATGGGAATCGACAACGTAGCTTCTCTTCGAGTAAGTCCCCTTAAGGGTTAACCCGCTGACACAAACATAAAGTTAGTTCTCCTTTACGATCGCGTATAGTCAACTGGAATCCTTCATTTAAACAAAAACCATTGAATGGAATTTTGCGTAATCGAACATTTGAGAGAAATAACAAATAGATATTACGCAACAGATACAATGAATTAAGTAATGGGATTTTCTTATTTAAAAAAAATTGTTTTGAAAGATTAATGTTTTTTGGAATAAATTGAAATAAAAAGGTTTGATTAAAGATATGGAATTAAAAATAATGTGTTAAAATATTATAAAAAGAAAGGTAAAAATTCAATGTTAAAAGAATTTGGAAGTAAATAACTTAGGATTAAAGCGAAATTTTTTTATTATTACATATATGTAAGAATTGTTTTTTCAAGTAATATAATTAGTTCCTCTACCTTTTTTCTCAATAAATGTGTGATTGCTTACTAATCTGTAGTATGTGGTTTAATAATCTTTATTATCCCTCCCCCACGCACCACCACCACCACCACCAATTTGAATTTTTCATGTTCCATAGCTTACGAGTAAAATGGCTTTGATAGACAGACAGACATGGAAGTGATCGTATAATGATTTTGTTTTTTATTTTTTAAGTACGGAACCCTAAAATCAGTTCTAAATTACAAAGAGGAATACCAAAGATTCTGAGTGTTCTGTTTGTCATATATTCGTATATGAGAACTGTCTATCACTGTCCTTTTATATTCCGACAATGCTTTAAAATACCAATTGAATCATAATGTTATAGAAAATAATTAATTCTTCAAATACCTGCAAATAGGTTTTAACCCATTAATGCCTGAATTATTTTCTTCATTAAAACTCAAATTTTGCAATTTCCCACCACTTTTAAAACAAGAATAACTTTTATCTGAATTTATCGAGGAATTTGTCTCGAGAAAGAAAATATTTATTTATCCTCTTTTTTACTGGTGTGAAAAGCGCTTACTTGAATTTTTTAAAACTGTCCCAAAAATGGGACGCTAGGCACTAATGGGTTAACCCGGGAGAACGCGCGCTTACCCGGGATATGAATGGTTTTAACTTTGCCACCAATAATATTAAATTATAACAGTCACTTTATTAAGACGGAGACAATGCTTACAAATTTTGCGATAAAAAAAAGTAGAAGATTACTTTAAAAAAGTTAGTGGTTACAATTGTAAAAACCACACGTAGTCTGGGTCTTTTAGGCCCTGCGCGCGTCCTCCCGGGTTAAGATCAGTGTTAAATACTTTATCATCAATAGATAGCATTATCCAGGTAGCACAATGATGCATCAAAATGTTAATATTGGCCAACGTTAAATGACTTCCCTCCCCCCTAAAAAGAGACACAAAAGATTTTGAATAGTATAGTCTGTCTGAAGTACTGTATATTATCGATAATGGCTGATTAGATGGATGAAATGCATTTTTTAACACTATCCAATAAATTTGAAAAGTGTTTATGCTTTCGGTTAGTCTGTCCGTCAATCTGCACTCTATTTCTCGTGAACATACTCGGATTACCATGAAATTTTTGGACATTATTGACGTTTACCCTAGCACGAACCCTATTGGAAATGAAGTTTTTATCATGATTAGTTTATTTACAGTGGCAGTCAAAATGTTTCCATTACATTACGACCTATGGGGGAAAAATCGTTTAACCGTTTTAGTGCTAAGCAATTTTTGCAAGAATGCACGAAAATTGCGGTACATATTTTGATTTCTTTAAAGGAAAAAATAATGTTGTCATATAAAACACTGTTATTTAGACAAATATCAATCAATTTTAATAATTCTTTTTGTATTATAAAGAACTCGCAGCGCAAAAGCGCTGCGCCGCGGTTTTCGAGATAAACTATCGCAGCGCTTTTGCGCCGCGTAGCAGTCAAACGGTTAAAATCAATTTTAAAGATGATCCGGGTTAGCATGCATTCTCGGACAAATGCTGTCCAAGCTCCCCTCTATAAGCTAAATATTAAATTCTAACACTTGCATATTAATTTCTGTTTTGAACCCCAGTAAGTGCGATTTGCAAATGTGATGAAGTTGTACTTCGCATTCTCATTGAGCTAGGATAATTATTAACCCTTTGCGGCGCAGTGGTTTCATAGATATAACACTTAATTTTAATTCCCAAACGCCACATTCGCACCGGTATATTGTTTTAAAAAATTACCGTTTATTCAATGCGTGAAAGATAGCGTTTTCTTATTTACAAATAAAATTGTCTTCGAATTCCGGTGTCAGTCAAAAATTTCAACACTTAAGCAATGAATTGCCTTGCGCCGCAAAGGGTTAATGCGTTTACGTAAAATTATAGTTTTTAGGTATCGTTGCATAAAAACGCGATTTGCACGTGAAAACGTTGATGTGAGTCTTATTTACACTTTGGAGATGTTTTTTTTATGCAAGCGATTAAGATTATCTATGGAAAAAATGCAGGTAAAACCACAGACTGGACCAGAACAGGTTATAATAAGAAGGAAACATGAGTTGTATAGAAGAGATTTATTATAATTTGAGAAAGAGCTTTACTAATTAGAAGAGTCCAAATATACATTTTATATTTACATTTATAATTTCTATTTAGTGGAATTAAATTTTAGTGGTAAAAAATACTATACAAGTAAGGGAAGTAATCATCCATAACAAATCCTGTACTGTCAATCGCCTGTTTTAGGAATCGTGATTTATGGCTATAAAGTGGTTTTGTGACAGTTTTTTATTAAAATTCACATTCAATTTAAACCGTTATGTTACTATAATTGATCGCAGATGACGAAAATCGTAGAAATTGACCAGATTATGGAATATTAGGTAACCTTTTAATTCTGTTATCCAGCTTTCGGCTTAATCATATCGTAATCGGGTGTACTTTAATATACTTATAGTTTATATACGCTATGAGATACGGTTGCTAGGGAATTGATAAAAAAAGGGGGGGGGGTTAAGAAAATGTGTCGCTGGCAAATACGTAAAATAACAAAACAAAATGTTTGATAGTTTTTCAAGAGATATACATAGCTGCCAACATCTTCCGCTTTTTCGGCCCGGAAAAATTTTACAGTAAATTTTACTATTTCAAATCGCCGTAATCTGCTGATTAAATAAGGCAAAAATTTCTGTTAAATTTTTCCGGGCTGAAAAATCAGAAGAGTTGGCAGCTATGGATATATAAAGTTTAATCAAAAGTTATGCATCTAATTAAAAAAAAAATCTAAGAAACGTATAGATAAAATTTTAGATTAAGATAATTAAATTTGACATAAATAAGATAAAAAAAAAATAAACAAAATTGTTTTAGAATTCTGCGCCCTACCGAGGTGTGAACTATTTAGAAGTTTGCCGTGTAAATAGTGCATGAAAAATAACAACTTACCTGTGAAAAAGCTGTAACAGGGACAAAACACTCAAGGAATGAAAGAAAAACACACATACACGTTAATAACCTGAAAATAAATAACTATATTAGTATAAATCCAATATTTTAAAGAGAAAAGAAAATTTTAAATTCTACTATATACAGTAGCTATAACATTCAGGTATTAAGAAATTTCTGTGCCTAGCAGATATTTATTTCTATACTTATTAGCTTGAGTAAGGGTTAAAAGTCATAAGTAATTTTTTTCAAAATTTTTGATTAAATTTTAATTTTGGCGCATGAACCAGCTAATTATTCATAGCATAATTAAATAAAATAATTTTGTAATACATAACGCACACACACACTTGCTTATTAATTTATTATGCACTTAAACAGTTTTATGAGAAATTTAATATGTTGAAACTATGAACCTATGCAGTAGCGGCTCGTCAGGGAGAGCTGCATCTGATTTTTCACACCACTAAAATTTAACAGAATCTTTCATATTATTTATTCGACAAATTTTATTGATTAAATAAAACTAAAAAAACCATACAATTTTAATGGTGTGAATTAATTGATGCAGCACCCCCTGACTAGCCGCTACTGAACCTATGTATAAACAAAAACAAATATATATATGTAAGACTTATTTAAAATATGGCGGAGCGTCACCTGCCACTGATTTCACAAATGACAGTGTTAACATATCAATCAATTACAAGGTTCTAATATTTTATTTAATCACTTTAACAACTGTCATAAATAATTAACTTTTAGAAATTTAAATAAGCAAATATTTTAAAAGATTTCCGAATTTATTTAAATTTTTTGTTTATATTTTTAACAAAAAATATCTATCATCCAATATGGATTAAACATTCTCCTTGACCATTATACCGAAAATAGAAAGTTTTTGCTATTAGACTGACCCGTGTCCATACGACGGATGCAGAGGAAATGTAACTTCTACATCTTCCGGAAGCACTTCCCACTTCCGAGTAAATACCGTAATTGAGTCGATCGCAGATTAAAAAGCGTATATGCTTGTTGCGTTTCACTGCTGTAGTCAGACCTGAAAAATGGGACAGTTGCAGCAATCGCTGCTTACATGATTATCCAATCGATTTTTTTTAAGCATCGAAGGAAGTCATTCATAAAATTTTCCAAACATAGGCGTATGTTTTAATAGGCATATCAGAAAAAATAAACAGAGGTATGTAAGTGGAGGATATGCAAAGGTATACGCCCAGGGACTGACAAAGTTGTTCAGAAACTATCTAATCTCATTCATTTTCCCTCTCTTTTTTTAAGCACAATAGATTTTTCAAAAAGTAGTGTCAAAATGAGCGTTTTTAATCGCATTTCCGCTTGAAAGAAGCAAAAACCACTCTAAGTGGGATGAAAAACGTGTTTGTCACATGATCGAAATCGCTTATAATTTAATAGGCAATTTATTGATTAAAATTAGAAAATTAAGTTTGATTCCAAATTGCTTCCATAGGCTTTCCAGATTTATATCTTTCCGCTAATAAATTAATAATGTGTCAAAACGTTTTACGCTTGTTGAACAAAGCAGTTGAGAACAGCCTTAATTGGTAGAGGACCCAAATTTCAATTTTATTTTATTATATCTTATTTGTTTATTTATTTACAAAATATTTTTTTCTCGCCGTAAATACGTCACACTAACAAAAATTAGGTAAGTTGCAGCACAGGAAGTGTTCCATAATCGGATTGCAAGATTTGAGCAGAACGGACACGCACTATAGATTAAATAAAAGTTTTTAATTAAGGTGTAGTGGATTCACGAAAACAAACGTCATTTTACTAAAAAATGCATGGTTTGAAAATAAGTCTTTTCATTTAATCACGTGAAGGCGCTATTACAAGCTATGTTAACACGCTCGCGACGGAAACCTTTTACAAAATTTTTAATGTTTTGTCACCGGTTTTTAAAAACAGGAATTTGTGCCTTATTAAATCAAGAAAATGCTCCGATTAAATAAGGCAAATTTTACTGGTGGAGGTAAACACGGATTCTCAAGCCCGTTTGCGGCACGTATACGTGTCGCTCGTTCCCAAGGGGTTAAACTTATGAGAGCGTTCTTCTCAAATTTCTCTTTTGAATTTGAATATTTCTAATCGATTTTATTTATTTACTTGTTTGTTTTTTGTAGAGATTAGCTGAGAGCTCCCGATTTCTATACGAGTCCTTTTTAGCTCACAGGCTATCATAGCCTGAGATATCGTAGCCTGAGGTAACGTGATAACTCATGATAAAAATATCCCATCCACTTGAAATTTTGTATATAGGTATATCCTGATAAGGCATTTCCCTGATTAGTTTTTGGAAATCATTCGATATGTATAAGAGGGGGAACGGGGGGCTCATGCCCCTCCCCTTAATTGATATGAATGGGTTTTCATGCAGAAATATTAGTTTTTGTTCAAAATTTACACATAGGATCATTCTTATGAAGCGCTTCCGTGATTGGTATTAGGTGTTCATTGGATAAATACAAACAGGGGAAATGGGGGTTCTAATGCCCCTCCCCTTAATTTATATAAATGGGTTTTTCATGCAGAATTGTCAGATTTCGTTCAAATCTGTGAATAGTTTTGGAAGTTTAATGGTTAAGTATATAAAAGAGAAGGATAACTCTTTTTAAATTATATAAATGGGTTTTTATTAAGAATTATCCGATTTGCTCTACATTTTGGATATGGATTTTTTATATGATAAAGCATGTCCCTGATCAGTTTAGAGGGTTCAATGATTAAGTATAAAAAGAAGAAAGGGGGAAGCTGATCCCCGCCCCTCCTTAATATTTTTTTCGAACGGAATTAACCCTTAAAAATATAAGGCTGTAATGTACAATTAGTATGCGTAGCCTGTGAGCTCAATGCCATCAGTTTAACTGGGCAATATACTTTTTATTTACTTTTTCGAATTTGTTTGCAAAGTTTTGTAATAAAAGATACTTTCATTTTAGGAACTTTATAGTTCAAAATAAATTAAGAATGCTCTGCCCTTTTGTAGTTCACTTCTTTTGCTATTTCTTATATCCTTCGAAATAGTGCATGTAAATTTCAAAATTTGCTACAAATTGGAGTTGCAGTTAATCTCAAATAATATAGCATAGTCAGTTTTTAATAAATACACACCTGTTTTACATCTTTATCCTTTCAAAACTTATTTTAGTGTATTCAGACTTTGACTTCTATCCTGTTAACTAAATTTTCGATAGTTTAAATATCTGAATATGCAACTGATATGCTACTAATACAAAATAAATAAGAAAACCAAAGGTTTTTTCTTCTTTTTAGTTAACACCTGTAATCACAATTATATATTAATATATTTACCAATTATTCATGTATTATATCAGTTCAAAATGGGGTTATTCATGTGTGACTTAAAAGTCTTTAGAGCATAATTTAGTGCATAAGAATAAAATCAAATTTCTGATTCTTTATAATAAATTTATTTACATTTTCAACTGTAAGAATAGCATTTCGTACAGTTTTAATTAAAATTAATAATTCTAGTACTATTTCATGCTATTTTTCCTGTTCATATGGGGATTAATCATTTTTTTGAACTTTTAAATGTTTCATACGATGAATATATTTTATAAAATAGTACTAGAATTATCAATTTTAAATAAAACTCTATGAAGTACTATTCTTATAGATAGAAAATGTAAATAAATTTATTATAAAGCATGTGATATTTTATTTTATTCATATGCACTAAATTTAAAAATGCAAATTTTTAAAGACTTTTTTTAAAAGTCATATATGAATGAACCGACTTTGAACTGATATAATACCTGAATAATTGGTAAATATATGAATATATAATTGTTATTAATGCTTTTATAATAAATGCTGCTATTTTTTCTCACACTGAAATAAATGAAAAATAATAATTTATGTTTCCAAATGCAATATCATTAGCAGATTGTCCTAGAGCTGTTATTAAGCGTTATGTTAACTAACAGTAACTACAAGAAAAATAAATAGTTAATTCACTTCCCGTTACTAACCTGCTAAAGATCATAACTGAAATAGTTTCGCAGACTGCCGGTAAATACAGACATTCGGGTTAGATAATGAAGTCGTAATTAGACTGCATTTCCTGCGACCTTGCCCTTATTTGCATGATGGACTTAAAAAATTAGCCAAAAAGAAAGGGGGTTATCGCATGATATGGTCTGACCACATTCAAATAAGACTTAAGTGATATTACCTCGATCTTATGAATATCTTGGATAAAACTGTTTGCACATCCAAAATAAATTTTAAGGGCGCTAGTCACTCAGCGGCCGAAACTTTTCGGTAATATTAATCGCTTTGCGCATTTGACGCATTCTCATATTCAAAATATCTCCTTAAGGAATTAATATTTTAAAGTTCTTTTTTCAGTGTTCTCTTCTTAAAAGGTGTCACTTTTTTTCTTAGTAGTCAAAATACAGTCAAACCTCGTTAACATGAACACGCTTAACGTGAATAACTTTTAACATGAACTGTTGGACAGTTGGACAGTTTACCGAGTAGGCATATTGTTCAAAAAAATTTATGTAAAACATTAATTAGATCCTGAAAACTAATTTATGTATGGAATTTATATATGAATTATAATGTGTATATTTACTGTGAAAAAAAATCATTTCTATTTTTATTTTAAAATTAAATACATAATGTTAAATTTTTTGCAAAAATGGCTTAATTTTGCTTATAGATATGCCCTTAAGAGTATAAATAATTATTACACAAAATATGAAATTTATAAAAACAACTTATTTTTTTTTTTAATATTAGGATAGGAAAGTCATTAAAATAAATTAAATTCAGAATAAAATTTCAAACTATTTTAAGTTCTACAAATTGGCGAATTATAACTTCAAAAGAAAACATTGATTTCCATTTTTTTTTCTTTTTCGCTTTTTTTCCCTGGAGAAATGGTGTAAAAATCATTAATAATTACTTTAAAATCAAAAATAAATGTAACATAATAGCAGTCGGAGAAAATTTATTTTTTTCTTCTCAATTACAAAGGAGAAGGGGGTGATAATTAGAAAATTCTATTGAACTACGAATGAAATTTTCACAGCTGTTAAGTTTTTTTTATTACAAATTGGTTTTGCAATTAGTATTTCCAAAAGGATTGTAATGACTCCATAAAAGTTAGAAGCATGTAAAGGCTGCAGCTTAAGGTCTCCAACAGGAAGGTGATACAAAAAACTTGCGGTTTTCATATAAGGATAGATTTATAATCCCTTGAACAAATAAGAACTCTTTAATGTATACACAGTAGATGTTCTATTAGCGGTAGTTCATTGTAGCAACTTTTCTATTATAAAGCGCGATCGAACAAAACCGTTATGTAGCCGTTCATGCAAAATTAATTTGGCAACCAAAACAACGACTAATTAAAACAAGTATTAAAACTTACCAAGATTTTTCAGCTTTTAAGTAGTCATTTAACCCCTTAATTGGTTAATTCTTTTCCGTTCAATAAATTGAAAATAGCGGATTCACACCACTATTATTTAAATAAAATATTCATTACAATTTGGTCCAAACATTTCAGGTTTTTGATAGCTTAAAAGTTTTCTTTAAAATAACAGCGGTGTCAACAAGCTTTAAATGATGCAATAAGCAAATTCGTCTTGCCCGAACGGATTTCGGGCAAACCAGTTAAGGGGTTAATACTTTTTACATCTTGAAAAAGGTTGAAGATGTTTCAGATTTAGAATGTATCGAGAACATTTTTTTTCTTTCGAAAACTTATCTATTATTTATTTTTTATAGATGAAAAATATTGCTAAGACTTATATTGTTTATCATACATGCTTTAAGGATTGCAATGAATTTTCTATAAATAGAAATCGGGTACTTGAAAAAAAAAATTACTGTACATAAAATTGCTTGTTTTGATTTTTCCTATAGTAGTTTGATTATAAAACCATTTTGTTATTCAAACTTGTTCGTGTTTTACGGCCAATTTGAGACGGAAAACAGAAATTGCTCTCATATTTCTGAGCATACAAAATTTCACAAAGATTCAGAAACTTAATTATTAAGAGCTGCTATATTAAACACGATTCCATGCAATTATGCTCTTCAACTGCAATATTATTTAAATTTCTCAAAATAAAAATATGCAATTCTTCAGTAAAGCTATTCAATATTTCATTGCTTTACTTATTATTATTATTTTTAATCTTTCGCAGTCGGCAATGTTATAATGAATAAATCATTTTAATAAAATATCCTTTTTCTGACTCGTTAGGAAATAGAGTTGCCAATATAACAAATAATGCAAAAAAAGAAAGACAATAGCTTATGACAGCAATAAGAAAAAAATTTAAGTGCTTTATATTTTTGCAAAATTCCATCAAAATATACATAGATAATTTAAAATGTCTATGTATATATGCAACATGACATGTGTGTTTAAAAAATTCAAACTAATCAGAGTAATTTAAGCCTCTTATTGAAAACTTTTAACATCTATAATTTTATCATGTAAAAACATTATTCAGATGAGTCATATTCTTTTCAATGAGTAGTGAATTTCGAAAATTAACCGAATTTTTATATACGATGTAAAAGAAATATTACTGTCGTTACCACGTAAAACAAGATGTTCTATATCTTTTAGACAAATAACTTAAATGTTACAAAAAACTATAGAGCTAATTCCGAGTTCCTCCCCAACAAACCTATCAAATATCAAGCTAATTGGACGCATTTTGCGACAGTTACCGAGCGACATATACGGGTGATTCTCAAAATAGGGGACGATTTCAAAAGTGAAATCTTAAAAAAATTACTGTTAGCAAAATTTCTGAAAAAAAATAGGTGTTGTTAATATAGTATTAGGTATACTTTACATGTAGTCAG
Organism: Maratus speculifer; assembly: GCA_964019185.1. NCBI lineage: Eukaryota > Metazoa > Arthropoda > Arachnida > Araneae > Salticidae > Maratus > Maratus speculifer. The sequence continues at coordinate 230,472,585 of OZ025300.1, forward strand.
CAGAGCTAAATATTTAAAAATTAACTTTAAAAAAATAATTAGTATTTTTTGAGCCATGTTAATGACAAAACAAATTGCATGGAATAAATATATTAAGAAATTTTTATTTTCTTCCTGTTTAAATATTTTTTCTATATTTATCAGCCTTCCTTTTCAGCAAATGGTTTCCATATTTTACATATATACGTATAAGGAGAATAGAAATATTACCAAAGAACAAACTTTGTTTACATGAGCAACATTCTGACACTAACAATGTAAGAAGCTGTCTTCGTGATTTTTCTGACAGATTTAATGCATATTTTAGGGATAATAAATGTAATACCTAAATTTATACGTAAAATTAAACTTTATAAAAGATACAATATAACCAATGGTTACATTTATGCACATAGGAGTCTTTAGCATGGACAGAAAAACCATGCTAATGACACTGATATTTGTCCATGCTAATGACAAATTTTAATTTAAATAAGATTATGAGCCGTTATATAATTACAATGCAATAGTCCTTTCTGGGGCTTTTTAAAAACACAAAAGTCCTATGCAAATAAGTAAAATAAAAATTTTAATTATAAAATAAACATGAAAATTATTATCCATTCTAATGACATACAATTGATGTACGCCCCTAATATTCAACTTCTATTCTTAAAATACAATACATGCTTCTATTTTCAGGCTGGAATAAAATGGCTACTTGTTGCCATGGAGAAACTTTATATTTTCAAACTATTGTCATACGTGAAAATGAAATTGTTATTAATAACCAGCTGTTATTGTATGACCTTGTTTTGAAAATAGAATATGGAGGACAAACTTTAATTCTTTTTTTATATACTATAATTTTATTTTTAAAAAGAAATTTATTGGATAAATCCTCTCCTTGATTAATTTAAAGAAAGAATAACATTTGTTTTATTTTATAAACATGATATTAACTCTTGAAAAAGCTAGTATATACAAGGCACAGCCGCTGTGGACATCCATGCTAATGACATTTTGAACATTTATTCTGTTATTTTAAGGTGTTTTTAACTAAAAAGTGAGTAATTCTTGAGTGCAAATAATGAATAATACTAAGACAAACATATCTAAATATAAAAACATGACAGAAAACCTCTCAATTTTTTTTTATGACGAAAGACATAAATTGTGCCCTATTTTGAGAATCACCCATATAAAAATAAGATTCTTTTCCTTTTTTTATTAGTAAACATAAGTATCTCAACGATTCCTGGGTTGACGTTTCGGCAACAATCAAACCGAAACTGCAAAAATTCATTCCAAAAATACCGGAGGTAGATTTCAACTGGATTACACGCTGAAATTTCTAATAATATGCAAAGGAAAAAAAATCCAGTCACTAGGTTTTTTAGAATTTTCAACAGCTTCACCAATAATTTTAAAAAGGCCTAATTTTAAAAAGAAACATGGATGATTTGAAGTATATAAAGAAAAAGATCGCCTGTAGTTGAGGGTTAAAGAGTATTTTTTGTTTAGAATTTATCGCTATTAATAACTCATACGAGGTGAAACACTGGGAGAGAACTTACGCTAAAACGATGCGAATATATTAAGATTTCATTCAAATTTCTTTCTTGCATTTGCCTCTATTTCAAGTCTAAATTTAGACAATATTATGTCTAATGTAATTAGATCAAAAATTAAAACTAATTGTTGGGTGGGTGGGTAAGTGGGTGGGGGGGGGGGTACCTTAATATTTACCCATAGTGGATATGCATAATGCAAAATCCTCAGTATCAATAAATACCTTAATCAGCCTTAATCGAAAAATACCTCTACAGTTTTTCGCACTTAATCAGGCCACGGATAATTGAATACCCCACTTATTCAAATAAAATCCTCCGGAACCGAATTATTCCCATCGGGTTAATATTATTTTTACCCTCTTTTTCGATTATTTTTCACGAAATGTCTCCGCTTAATCGAATAATAACTGAATGAGACAATTTAGCAAATGTTACTGTAAAAATTATATGCATACATAGCAAAAGAACAGGAATGTCAAATGGTGAAGTATTAAAAATTTTAGAATGAAATTATTTTATAAAGATTTAATGGCTTTAATAATAGCTTTGCATTTTCATAAAAACATACAAATATAATAATAAATAAAAGGTAACAGACTATTTGGATGTAAAGAAAAAGTTGCTGAAAAAGAAAAGTTTGGTTGGACAAAAAACGATAACGATATCAAAAAGCATCCCCCCTCCCTTATGTATATCTAAACGATATCAAGCGCCAGACCTCTTTTCCATATAAAGTGATAACATTGTATATATGCGCAGCCACAAAGTATTTATAAAGGAAAGGAAACTCCATCGGTAAACTGATAAAATTCATTCCAAAAATACCACAAGCAGATTTCAGCTGGATTACACACTGAAATTTCTAATAATATGCAAAGGGGAAAAAAAATCGAGTCACTGGGTTGAACAACTGGGTTGTTTAGAATTTGCGACAGCTTCACCAACAAAACATTGGCGGCGAAGTTCGACTACAAAGAAAGTTTGTCACATACATCAGTTACTAGAAAAAAATAAACCCCGGCCTAATTTTAAAAAGAGACATCGGGTGATTTGAAATATATAAAGAAAAAGATCGCGTGTAGTTGAGGGTTAAAGAGTATTTTTTGTTTAGAATTTATCTCTATTAATAACTCATACGAGGTGAAACATCGAAAGAGTGTGTAACGTTAAAACGATGCGAATATATTAAGATTTCATTCAAATGCCTTTCTTACATTTGCCTCAAGTCTAAATTTAGACAATATTATGTCGAATGTAATCGGATCAAAAATTAAAATTAATCGTTGGGTTCACCATAATACTTAACCATAATGAATATGCATAATATAAATTCCTCAATCTCAATATCTCTACAAATCAGATCAATCTTAATCAATAAATAAATCTATTTCAATTTATTTGGTTGATAGAATGATTTAAAATAGTCACTTGATGATGTCATAAATTTTAAATGCTCTATTACTGAACTACTTAAAAGAAACATTCTTATAACTCCAAAATTGATAATCATATTAACTAACAGTTTACTGCGTCGGATTAAATGCCTCATTTCCAATTAAAAAATATTTTTAAATTGAGATTTGAAAAAAGTACAGGATCATGAAAAATCATCGAAGAGTGTGGAAAATATGAGTACAAATATTTCGGCAACTCATTATCCGAGCGACTTCCTTCTTTATGCAAAATTTATATTTTATTGCTTTGATAACATTTTCCTTAAATTAAACTATTTCGAAACTTTTTATATACCTTTTATCAGGACGAATATTTTGAGAGTCCGAAAAAATAGTTCCAGATAATTGAAATTATTTAAAATTCAAAAGGTTTCTTCTCCTTATTGCATGTTAAGTACATGCTAAATTTAAAGGCTCTATCTCAATTTTTCGGGATATAGAGTGTTTACAGACACGCTCACAGACAGATAGATGGAGGGAATTTTTTTCCTAATGACAAAGATTAATTGATTTAATATCAATAAACACTAATACAGAGTGTCCAGAAAATAACACCCTGATTTCAAAATTAAAATTCTCAAAAACAAAGATCAATAGAATTATGCAGTAAACGGTTTGTTTATCAGGTAAGCTGTAAAAATCTTATACAAAAGTTTCGAACGGTAAATATTTTGAAAAGATTGTATTCTGATTGCAAAGAATGCTTTGATTTGACATTTTTCTTTCTTTAGATTGCTGCCAGAGAATTGTGTTTTTCGGCTTAAAGTGCCATATTTCATAGTTTTTTTTAATTAAATTTTTGAAAATTTCGAAATTTTAAAAATTTACTTCGAAAATTCTTTAAAATATTGCACTGTAAGCTGAAAAATTATTTCTCTGCAGGCAATCTAAAACAAGAAAAATGTCAAATCAAAGCATTCTATGCAATCAGAAAGCAATTTTTTCAAAATATTCACTGTTTGAAATTTCTGTATAAGATTTTTACAGCTTACCTAATGAAAAAACAGTTTACCGCATATTACTATCGATCTTTGTTTTTGAGAAATTTAATTTTGAAAATCAGGGTGTTATTTGCTGGACACCCTGTAAGCTTAATGTTATTTTCCAACCATTAAGAAATTTAAAAAATAATAATTTTTTAGGGACAAATTATAGAGTTTTTTAACGAAAATTCTAATTCGCGCATTAGGTTTACTAAATTTCAAATTCTATTTTTTAAGTTTTCAAAACAATTATTAATTGGAAACTATACGCACCGTAGGTGAAGTAATGTTCACCGGACAACAAGTTTAATGTCAATGAATAATAGATTTAATGACAATCATTAATTGGTTTAATATCAATGAACATTAATAGATTTAATGTTATTTTCCGACAATTTAAAAACTGAAAATTGCAAAAATTTCTAGGAATAAATTTAGAGATTTTCTAACGATAATTCAGTTTCGTGCATTAGAGTTACTAAATTCCACATTCTATTTTTTAAATTTATAAAACAATGATTAATTGAAAACGATGCGTGCCCTAGGTAAAGTAATGTTCATCGGACAACAAGTTTAATGTCAATTAATAATAGGATTAATGACAGTCATTAATTGGTTTAATATCAATGAGCACAGACTTAATGTTATTTTCTGACAATTTAAAAAACAAAAATTGCAAAATTATCTAGAAAAAATTTAAATATTTTCCAACAAAAATTCAGATTAATGTATTCGAGTTACTAAATTCCATATTCTATTTTTAAATTTTTTTTTTTTAATGATTAATTGGAAACTATACGCAATCCAAGTGTGCTAATTTTTAGTGGACAATAAGCTTAATATCAATAGGCATTAATTTACAAATCAAATTTAAAAATGGGTAAAAACTTAAATTTAATGTTAGTGGGTAATAATTTATGTCAAGGAACAAGATTAAGCTCTTTGTATCAGGAACAAACAACATTTATTGCAAAAATGCCAAAATAAATAATTGACACCGGAATTTACAAACAAATTTATTTAAAATTAAAAAAGGCTGTATTTCGCGTTCTCTCTCACTCCTAGTAGTTACAAGACTACAGTTAGATTTTATTCTTAAAGATTCTTAATTTTATTTTTTTTCCTTTCTTTATTAAATTCATTAACTTAGTATCATTATTTTTCCTCCCCCTTAAGGAGTTTTTTACTACAGTTCTCTCTTATAATGACTCATTACTAAAACATTAAGATATCACTTTTTTTCAAGACTGTATGTAAAGTTGCTAGCAACTGAGCAACCCCTTGATGCTGCTCTACTGTTCAACACTGATCGGCTCTCTCTCTCTCTCTCAAATGTTATCATCAAATTTCTGATATCAATGTGTCATTTTGGGTTTAAAATTAAGTGTTTCTGTAAATGTTAAATGTTAATATAAAATTAATGCTAATGAATAATTTGTCTTTATCTTAACCCTTTCGGGTCTTTTTAAGCTATTGCACAGCTTTTATCGCGGGCTTTGAGCGCGGTGACCGAATCTAGAAATTCCGTAACGAGAAAAAAAACCAAACACTCCGGCTAACGTCGTTTGCATATAACTCGCTATCTAATTTTCGTAGCGCGGCCAAATTTTCTTCGGTAATATATTATGAGACAGTGTTAATTTTTGGTGACAGTAGACCCCCCACGGTGAGAGTCGAAAAATTTTTAAATGCTTATAACTCGCGATCTAATTTTCGTAACGCGGCCAAATTTTGTTTGGTAATTTATTATGAGACAGTGTTAATTTTTGGTGACAGGAGATCCCCCACGGTGAGGGTCGAAAAATTAAAACTGCTTATAGCTCGCGATCTAATTTTCGTAGCGTGGCCAATTTTTTTTTCCCATTTTGAGAACAAAATTACTTATTATAATAAAGTTAATCATAGCTACCCAAATAGATTTACTGAAGTTTAAAGATTATCACAGTGTCTGAAATCTAACGAATGAATATATTTTATGTACCATTCAATGCATTTTAATATGAAAACAGTCTAAAGAAGAGTTTTTGGAAATGTTTGGGAAAATAACGTATTGCAACTTGATTTGAGAAGGTGTTACAACTTTAATTTTTTTTTTTTTTTTCGTTTTATTACACATGATTCGTTTAGAAAAGTTACTTGTATTTTAAATTTAAGAACTAAAATATATGTATAAAATAAAGAAATCGTAAACGGTTCAAAGAGAATTTAAAAGAAAACATTTATTATTATTATAGTCTCTCTCAAAAGTTTATGCACAAGCATAAAATATCGATTTTTAATGAATTATAAAAAGTTAGAATTAATAACATTTTTTTTTATTTACATATTTCACAATATTATTTAAATAAACGATATCAAAAATAGAAAAAAACAAATTACATAATTTTAAAAAATACAATTTAAAAAAAAAGTTATAAAAAAACTGTCTCAAAAGTTTATACACAATGTCAAAAACAACCATATTTATAATTTTTACAGAACTTTTAGTAACAAATTTTTTTTTCCATGTTTTCGGATTAGTTCAAATAAACGTGCTTTCGTCGAAATTATTAGTTTTTGTGGGGTTCCTGGTGGCAAAGAATACCATGCTTTCTCAGTAGCTTCTTGGAGTTCTTCAATAGAGTCATACTGCTTTCCATTGCCTAAACTTGGCGGGTTAAAGTATTCCAGGCATTCTCAATCGGGTTTAAATCTGGACTTAAAGCTGGATAGTCAAGTACTTTATCATTTTTCTGAAAAATCCAAAGTTTTGTAGAATAGGATACGTGGATTCAGGCATTGTCTTGCAGAAAAGTTCATTCAAAACCCCCCAAAATGTCACCGAATGGAAGAAAATGGTGGTTTAGGATCTCTTGAAACTTTTTTCACTCTTCTCTTCCTTTTAGAAAAGCTAGAGAAGGCTGGCAAATGTCCCAAATGCCCCCTAAACCATAAAGGATTTACTGTCTTGCTGCCTGCTGAAAAATGTCCATCGGTTCTTGCGTAACTCATGCCAATACGCCTTCCAACCATCATGGCCATCTAAGTACCACTTTTCCTCATCGCTGAATAAAACAGTAAGCCATTTGTCCCCGTAGGTCACGTGTGTTTTAGCCCATTTCATTCTTACCTGTTTGTGATGTAATTTAAGAGACGGTTTGCGAGCCAATTTCTTTTACATGATTTAATCACACGCTTTAATACATCTACTTACAGTGTCTTTGGACATCTGTACTCTGAAATTATTTTTTATTTGCCGTATGGGGACATATTTTGTCTAAGTACCGATCTCCGTATTTTCCGATCAATCTGAACAGTCGTCATACGTGGTCGTCTGCATCTTGGTTTCCGCTTAAAATTATCATTTCTAGAAAGTACTTGATATATACATAGCTTTGATCAATTTAAAGCTTTTGCAATTTCAGAAACAGTTTTATTTTGAGATTTCAATTTAAAATCTTTCAAAATCTCACATTTTGTGAATTCTTTACTTTTTGTCATGTTTAAAACATTAGGAAATAATTTCTCCACCTTTTATACTTGTATAAAAGTGCAATATGATGTCATTACACAATACCAATCCCGTGTTTCTAAACAAATTTGCATAAAGTGCTTAAACTTTTGAGACAGCGTTTCTTCAAGAAAAAAATAAAAAATAAATAAAAATAAATATATTTTTTATTTTAACTACCCAAAATGGCCTATTTTATTTTATTTTGATTAAATGTTGAGTATTTATTGTAAATTAGCATAAAATATTTTCTTCTTCAATTATTTTAAACGAGATTTGCAGAGTGCTTAATCTTTTGAAACAGACTATATTATTAATAAATGTCAAAACATAAATGAAGTCATAATGAAAAAGGCATAACCATATACTATCATTTCTATATGTAGAAAGTAACTAAGTAACTATTCAGACAAAATAATAGTCGATGAAAAGACATATACTATTAATAGTATGCCAGATCCGAATGGAATTAAGCACCTTTAGTAACAGTTTTCATAAAGCAAAATATATGTTTTCGAACATTTATATAATTTTTATTGTTAAATGCATTTTTGCATGTAAATAAAATATAATTTTGCATTTCAATATAAAACATAATTCTATCGAACATATGAGTGAGTTTTAGGTACATATTATCTAATCTCTCAGAGATGCATTAGAATATATTGCATTCATCATCTCATCATGAGAAAAGGAAGCGCCGAGGGAAATCAAATAATAGGATAGAGATTTTTATCACTATGGATGATGAAAGTACGATTGTATGTGCGAAACAATTATGAATGTTAATATTATGGCTACAAAAATAAGCATTTGGAAATATGAAAAAAAATAATAATAAAATGGACACACATATTTATATATATATAACCATTATAAATTAAGCCACTTAATTTAAATTATAAATTAAGCCACTTAATTTAAATTATAAATTAAGTTTTAAGACAAGATTCCAACATTATAAATTTTAAATTTGGAACAACATATTATTAAACGAAGTAAATATAAATGAAGATTTGTGAGAAGATCCAAACATTTTTAAATGGAATCTTCAATAAAACTCAAACATTATAAGTTTTTTTTTTTTTTTTTTTTTTTTTTTTTTTTTTTTTTAAAGAGTAATATGAACAGGGAGTGTAATACATAAAAAACATAAATAGAAATATTTGATGTCAGAAAAAAACGAATTATTGATAATACTATTAAATCCATTATTCAAAATGAGAAATGTATGTATAAACTTACAGCACAGTTAAACTATTTAAAGAAATGATATTGACCAAATATTATTAAATCACTTTAACAAATAATATATATAAATACATACATATTTTTAAATAAACTTTTTTTTAAAGTATTTAATGTTTATCTTGAAAATTATGTGTAATATTATGGCTCATGATTTCAAGTCATGATTTGCAAAATACCATTTTTTATTGGGCTTGGTAGAAATCACAAGTTAATGAATTTATTAAAAATGTAAAATTTTGGCTTTGTTACTTTTTTGACATAGGATAGCTAAAAGAAAAAAAATTCTCACTTAAATTATCTTGATTGGGAATAATTAACTGATTTCTCAATATACAACCATAATTTAATTAATAAAATTTCTGGTTTCGAAATGACTTAACTAAACCGAAGTGCAAACGCGAGGAAATACGGTATTTTAAATTATGTCATTAGCCGTGATAGTGTGTTTCAATTTTTTCGGTGGAAAATAAAGATATTAGTGCATTATCATTATCATTATTTTATACGTTTTTCAAGGAATTACAAATTTCAAATGACGTTTATTAGAAGTCTCTTATATCCAGTTAAAATTCAATTATTATTTTAATTAACAACATGACGAATGCGCGTATAAATAAAGTAAAAACAAAAACTTATTACCCATATGTTAACACTAGAACGCCGGGAATTTTTACGCAAGTTTTATAAAATATATTTAAAACCAGAAAAATAATTGGAAATTATTTAGTTTGTTTGTAGAGCTGATTTTACTGCAACTGATATATAACTTATTTCTTAAAGATTTTTCTGGTTGGAATTGACAATTAGTCCAGTGATCGGTGTCAAATTGACACCTTCCCGGCGTTCTAGCGTTAACCCATTAGTGCCTAGCGTCCCTTTTTAGGGATGCTTCAAAAGGTGCATTCAGCACTGTTTTCGACACCGGTAAAAAAGAAAAGCAATAATTATTTTATTTATATTATGCATTTTCGTGATTAATCAACTAAATTTAAATCTTATAAAAATAGTGGTGTTAACCAAATAAAATTTACGCAAAAGATGCTGGGCACGAATGGGTTAAAATGGATGTACCTATAAATTGCATTTGAACGAAATTCTATTAGTAAGTATCGATATCGATAATACTACACTTTATATCTTTCTTGTATTGTTTTAAATAGCAATTTAAAAACAAACAATCAAACGACTACTAAAACAATGACAGAACAAGGTAAACAGAAAAAAAGAGGCCCATCGTTTTTCTCGCACGTGGCTATTCTTGGCACAGAGATCATTCTCTCTGAACACAATGGCACGATGCTATGTTAATGACCCACAAATCTTTATTTACATTTCCTTCTCTCTGCTGTTATTTAGCATATTAAGGTTGTTCATGAATCAGTCGCATTTTAATTTGGAGCCTAGTAACGAAATAATTCTTATCATTGCACAATATAAAATTGCATGGATCGTGCTATTAAATAGTCCAGGATCTGGTGATATCGAAAGTCCAGCCATTTAGGAATTGACATTTTTTTTTATGTAAATCGATAGAAATGATAGTCTAGGTATGAGTAGGTTTCACAAACCGAAAATACGTTTAAATAACTTAATTGCAATTAAAACGCAATAATGTTATATTGTTACCGCAGATATTGTTCATTTCAGTTTGTTATAAAATTTCCGTTTTATTTTACTTTGAATTTTTACCGGTGGCTGCTTTATTTCGCGTCTGAAAGTTGGCCAAGTGTCGCGAAACTTTCTGCGAAAACGGTAATTCATTTCAGCGTTTTATAAAAAATTAATTTAACTAAACTTATTTTGGGTTTTTCAAAACTTGTCACACCTAACTCATTTTGTTCGCATGACTTTTTACTATCGATTTACATAACCAATTTTCAATTCTGAGATGATAGGATACGTCTTCGGTTCCTAGACAAAGAGAAATGTTTTGATATAATCAGTGTGAAAGATAAGAGTGCCAGTAGTCTATTCCTTAAATATTGCTGCTAGACACATACTCCCAACCGCAAAGTTTCATTAAAAACCGTGCAAAGTTTAATGATATAAGTTGCAACTCACTGGAGTGTCTATTTGAGAAAATACACAAAATGAATTATTATACGGCCCTCATAGGGCAAAATTTCCAATTAGGGAAATTTCCCCTATTCATTTTTGAATGAAAAACAAAAATAATTCATTTTTATATCTGCAAAACTCAGAAATATTAAAAACTAAAGTTTGTGACTCACTCCATTTAAGCATACTTCTGAGCAACGTGATATCGATGCATTATGAAATGCATGATAGGAATCATTCACAAATTATACGTTATTAAAAGTAATTTAAAACAGTGTTCCAAATTGATGTCCAAGTAGTCCCTTGAAGCATATGTTACTAGAAGCTTTCAATATCATAAATATTTTCAGACCTCTTCACCCATTAGGTCCACATACATTATATAGCCAATCTCATAGTTTGGTTATACATGGGTAGTTTCTCAAGAAGATTTTCTCAAGACCACGAGGCTAATTAGGGAACTAAAAACAGTTTGAAGAAGAAGAAAAAATAAACTTAGGATTACCCTGTAAAATAACATGCACAGAATGTTCTGCTGCTGTAGCATTTGATTGTGTGTATACTATTTCTGTTTATTTTATTAAAGCAGGTATATTTATGGTGAATTTTCTTTTTTTTTCTTAAATCAAGAACATTGCATGTTTTTTTTTTTTTTTTTTTTTTTTTTTTGTGAGTGTGTGTGTTATAGCGTACAAAGTTTCCAACCAAATTTAAAACCATTTTTTTAAAAAAAGACAACATATAAGTAGAAACAACATAGTATAATTAAATGCAAATGTATTAAATATTAATTAAATATGAGCAGTTATATGAAATACTTTTTAACTGCGCATACAAAAACTGCACCAAGCTTTTTTGTTTGAATGTTTTGTTTTGTTTTTCGTGAATTGGAAGTCATCTCTATACAGCAAATAACATAATTGGCCAGTCGAATGTCTTGAAAATTCATAAAGATATCGGTAATAAAAGTAGCCGTATGCTAGGGAATTTTCCATACATTGTTATTTTTTATTAACCCCTCATTTTTTTACCCCTTTTATTAAACCCGTAAATGCCACATTGACGTTAGAAATTTGGAATGAAAATTTTACCCAAGAACGTAAAGATAATTTTTTACTTATTCTCAAATAAATTCATTTTAAATTCTGGCGTCATTGAATTATTTTATCATTTTACGAATAGAAGTACTTTATCTTGAAAGGGTTACCTGACTTCTAACAAAATAATTAGTATTTAACACGTTCACTTCCAAAGCAGAGATTCAACAGTACTGTGATTACGAGTAAACTGGTAGTTGGCAGCGAACATGTTAATGAATGAGCAAAAAAGTTTTAGTGAAACACAGGGTGGTCATTGAAAAAAACTTTCTTGATATATGCACCCCTAGCGACCTAAGCACTCAACCAACCGAAGAAAATTTCAGATTTAGTTTTTTTGAAGGTATGCGCTCGAGATAGCGATGATTTAAAATAACAACAAGCTCTCACGGTTACAGTTACAGTGAAAAAAAATTCGAAATTTTGGAATGGCAACACCCTTTTTTTCTTCTGCATCATCACCAATTCATCAGCGCACTGAAAAACAATAAACGGCGTTGGAACGATACACGTATGACTAAAATTGCTGGTGTAATGTTATGGTACTCAATCCTAATCAGTTCTTATGTAATGTTATATTCAGCATTCTAAAACAAATGATTGCATTTTTATTTTCACACAAACACAACTAAAAAACACATTTTAAAACAAATCTTACATTACTCAGTTCACAAGCGAAAAAAAAGAAAATCTGCTGCTGAAAAAGTTTGTGATTGATCCTTTACAATGGTCTTTTTTGCAACTGTTATACACAGGTAAAATTTCAACATACGTGTCTCATTCCAATGCTATTTATGGTTTTTCGATGCGCTGATTAATTTGAGCATGGAAAACATGGGTGCGGTCATTCAAAAATTTCGAAATTTTTTCACTGTAACCATAATTGTCAGAGTCCTATTGTTTTAAGTCATCACGATCTCAAACGCATACCTTCATATAAATATATCTAAAATTTCTTTTTGAATGATTGAGCGGTTAAGCTGCTAGGGGTTCACATTATCAGGCAATTTTTTTATGATAATCCTGTATGTTTTTGTTATTTTTTCTTTGTTTAGTCTTTGCTCACAGCTACAAAACTTTTTTGTCAAATAAACCAGGAAAAATGTAATATAGATTCCATCAGTCGTATAATAATATGTTTGAAAGACAAACGTTTCCAAAAACAATAAAATATCTCGCCTTAATTACATGTACCTCCTTGAAAGTGAGATAGATCATCATCTTTTCCTTTTTAGCTGTTGATCGAATATTTTCAAGTAAATGGCTGGGAACGTTTCATTTAATATATGAAATTCTGTATGTTTCATTTTACTAGTAGTGTTGCCGCATCTGACTGATTTTTTATTTATGCATTTCGAAATCTCACCAGTAATTTTTATAAATAATTTTTTTTTTTCGTATGAAATGATAGAACAGTGCTGAACAGTTAATCATGGAACACCGAATTAATCAAGGCATTGATGGATTTCCTATCTGCAATCAGCTTAACAAACAGTTTAATATTAAGGGGGCTCAGGGGTTGAAAACTTTTCAAAAAATCGATTATTTTATGATCTAGTTTTATTATTCAATTAATTCTTAACTCAATGCAAAAAAAAAAAACGCATAAAAATATTTGCATTTTTTAACGGAGTTACAAGCATTTATGTATCAATACTTACATAGCCGCATCCATATAATTTCAACTTTAAGTCGTGTTTTCTCAAAACTTGATTTTTGACGACTAACACCAAATAAAAAAAAAAAAAAAAACTATTTGATAGAATGGCTTAATTTTTTTTTTTTTTTTTTTTTTTTTTTTTTTTTTTTTTTTTTTACATGCATATAACATTATAATCTGGGTTATGAATTAAGGATATAACTATCACTTAATAAAAACAGTATTAAAAAATATCTCAAAGTTGAAAATTTAAAAAACCCCTAAAAAATACAACTTTTTTTCCATTAAAAATACTCAAAATATTAAACTATCTAAAATATATTAATTCATAATCTAGATAATGATGTTATATGCATGCATGCAAAAAAAAAAAAAAAAAAAAAAAAAAAAAAAAAATTAAGCCATTCTATTAAATAGTTTTTTTTTTTTTTTTTTTTTTTTTTTTTTTTTTTTTTTAATTTTGGTATTAGTCATCAAAAATCAAGTTTTGAGAAAACGCAACTTAAAATTGAAATTATATGGATGCGGCTATGAAAGTGTTGATACATAAATGCTTATAACTCCGTTAAAAATGCAAATATTCTTATGCGGTTTTTTGCATTGAGTTAAGAATTAAATGAATAATCAAATTAGATCATAAAAAAATCGATTTTTTGAAAAGTTTTCAACCCCTGAGCCCTCTTAAGATGTCTCATGTTATTGTTAGTCATTAGGTAAAGGACAAGTGCATTAAAAAATACTAAAGCAAATACAGTGGAATTTTACAAAAAAAATCATAAATAAGTTTAAAAAATGCTCTACAAAATTTTCTGATGTGAATTAAATATTTATAAATAAAAAATCCAGTCATACGCGGCAACACTGTTAATTAAAAACAGACAGCTTTTTTTTTACATACATTATTACATTCATTCTTACATTAAATAGAATGACCTCGTTCTTGAAACGGGAAAACATCATTTACATATGTGTCAGAGTCCCTACACCTGTTTCTTTTTGGACTATAGTTATAGCCAGAGGAAACAATATCTCGTGCATTTTGGTACAGGGATCTATGACTGCCCTGCGATACGACAGTTAATGAATTACCTTCACAGGTCGTTATTTCTACTAACGAGATGCCCTATCTTCAAAGTGTCTGCCATGCATCAGACAAAAATTCTTTTTCTGCTGGAGCAGTTTTTCTTTTTCTTTTTTTATGTTTTTATAAACCCGGGCACGAGGCATATTCCACGATCTCACTAGAGCTCGCGTCCCATGTAATTAAATCCCGCGAGATTGTCATCCCCTTCATAGGAATTCCAGAGTTGTAATCTCAGTTTCTACTTTACAAGCCGCAAGAATTAAATAAGTAAAGTAAAAAATAATACAGTCGAGTCTCTATATAACGAAATCCACCGTTCCAGTAAAAAATTCGTTATATAGAGAAATTCGATGTATAGAAAGTGATGATAAAAATCGTATTTAATTTGTGAGATTTGAACAAAAATTATTTTTGATCTTTTGAATTAAGAATTTGAAATGTTTAAAAGTAAATATTAACCTAACATTTTATTTCTTAATTATTTAAGCTGTTTCAAAACAGAGGACAGAGATTTATTTGAAAGCTTAATGAAAATCAAATAAGGAAGACTTACATTAATTTCAGACTAAGAAATCTGTCATTTTTTATTGTTTTGATTTTAAAATTGTTACGCTCTCAAAAAAATGCTCAAATTTTATCAAGGAATGAAAAATTGTAGTTAACATTTTCCTCCATTTGAAGGCCTCTCTTATGTGCCTCTCATTGATTCCTCTCTTACATGTGTATCAATCCAATTGACACTGTTTTGGGAAGGATGTGGAAAGATGTGTGGGAGATGGCATGAATTCGTTGCTATTAAAGAACAAGGAGAGAAGTAAAAAACCTCAGCACTGATGATAAATCAAAAATAAAGTGATGGAAAATTGATTCCATATGATTTCGAAGCTTTTTAAAACTGTTTTTTATGACCAATTTATGAAAAAATTCGTTATATGGAGATAGATATTTCGCTATTTAGAGACTCTTTTTAAAGTAATCATGCGAAAAGGGGATCGTTCCTACTAAAAATTCGTTATATAGAGAAATTCGATGTATGGAGTTTCGTTATAGAGAGACTCGACTGTAGTTACATAAGAAAAATGTCTGGATCGGTAGTGCACCATGTTCCAATTCAGCGTTGCAAGATCGGAGTGTTTATTTAAAATGTCTACCCTCTTTTTCCGAATATTAATATATGGGCAATTCAAAGTCAATGGTACCATATTTAGTGTTTAAATTTTTACACCAAATATGCAATTCATATATTTTCTGATTGTATTAAATTAATGAACTCGACACGTAACACCTACATCTTTATATACTTGCAGTGTATTTTATAAAAATTGAATAGCAAAAATCAATAAATTCATTATAATCAATATAGCTTCTTTTTATGTGCTTATTTGTTTGTCTATTACATATGTGTTGATCTCTATTGTTAGATGTAACACACCTGTATATATGTGTTCGATGTTGGTCTGTTAAGGTAAGATTACATATTTTCTTATACGAAAGTACATTGTGACAATCGTCAAGGTCGAATTGCCTCTGAATGAAAATACATTTTTTACTATGATAAATGGTACGTTATTTTATAAATAACTCGCAGCCTTCATCCACTACTCTGATCGATTTCTTTAAAGGAATCTTGAATCAAACGAATTGCATCAAGTAAAGATTAAAAACAATATCTAATCAAACATCCATAATTGTTATCTTATTCATTTAATCTGACATTATCCGGTTCAAAGTCGATGTTGACGACATAATAGACAAATAAATTTTTTCATAGTTGTGTTATCTTGAATTTCCCGCTTCTACCTAAACCTGCTGCTGAGATATGGCGAAATGTCCTAAAAGTGCGACAGTCAGCTTAGATGGAAATTTCTAAAATAGATAAAATACATATTTAAGTTTATTTTAGTAGATTAGAAATCTCTAATTTATGCATATATCTAAAATTGCTATTGAGGTATGGCGGAATGACCGAAATTTTAGTATCTCGAGTTAATCCTTTTAATGTATTGGGGGGGATTTGTAAAATCGCTGAAATAAATGTTTAGTAATTTTTTGAATAGGCTTATTATCTTGAATTTCACGCTTCAACCTAACACTGCTGCTAGGATATGGCTAGTAATGGGAGATTCTCGAATATTTATCAAGTGAAAAACTCGTTAGTGTAAAAAACAATCAATACAGTCATCGATCACTTCCGAGAGTCTAGAATCAATATGTCCCATAATCGATCAATAAAATAATTCTAAATGTTCTAAAAACTTTCTTAATTACGATTTATTGTACACTATTAGGGCTAGAAACTTGAAATATGACATGGCTGTTACTTTTTAACTGTAAATATTCACAACAAAACGATTTCCAAAAAGTTAGATCAAAGTTAGTACAATAATAAATGTCATTTCTGTTATTGAATCTTGAATGGAAAATAATTGGTATCGTGTTGAACAGAAAGGAATATGAATTGAAATCAGCTAACGATTGGTTTCAACTTGAGCTCATCATTATTTTCCGAAAATAAAGAACGCAGCTATAGGTAGAGAGAAAAGTCGCCAAAATGGCAATTCCTAGAATCATTAGCAGGGATGCAAAAATCTAGGCGCCAGCAGGCAGTTTCTCACCACAAAATTTATTTCGTTTTTCTTGGTCTAATATTTCGTGTAAAATTCCTGCTAGAATGCTATTAAATTTTGAGCGAAGAAAACTTTAAAATTTTAGTGGTGAGAGACTACCCTCTGACGCCTAGATTTTTGCACCCCTGATCATTAGAGTATTCTACAAATCAATCTGATCATTTTCTCGATTTAATAACCGAGCAATTTCTCTATTTAAAAACTGGTGACAAACTATTAAAAATTTCGTTAAAGGCCGTCGCGAAGGGGTTAAGATTAAATTAAAAAAATAAATTAAGTATGAATAAATGAATTAAAAAACAAAATAAGTTAAAAAGGTTAAAAGATAATTAAGCAGAATTAAGAAAGAACTGCCGGAAAAAAGCTGGTAAGGGCCGGGCAAGCAAGGGATGTGCCAGATGTTATGGCACAGTTAAAAAAAAAAAAAAAAAAAAAAAAAAAAAAAAAAAAAAAAAAGCTACTTTTCAGGACCATACTTTTTTTTCCCTTACTACGTAACAGTATAAATTGCATAAATGACTTTTTCTTTTATAAATATAAAAAATATTAATTAAAAGAAGTAGATAGTTTAAAGAAAAATAAAATAAATTTTGATAAATGTGAGGAATTCAGGAGCCTTCAATGAGCATAATAATGGAAAAATTTTGCTTTATTCTATGACCGGGTTTGCAGGCATCGTAGTCCTATAGTTCAACTGATATTTTTTTTTTTCTCCAAAGTTAAAAATATAAATTTAATTAAAAATTTCTGGTGAGAATCATGATAAAATTAAGTGGGACTTAATGTATCTCACTGCTCCTCAAAGGATTAAAAAAGCATGAAATTGTAAAAATAAAATAAAATTAAATAAATGAAACTGTAAATATTTTTCCTATCCCCCCCCCCCCGGTAATTAATCTACTAAATACCGTATTTACTCGTGTATAAGGCGCACGCGTGTATAAGACGCATCCCTACTTTACAAGTAAAAATGGCGATTCCTTAAAATCTCGTATATAACGCGCACCATAAATTTGATACGCTAATGAAGAATGACCAAATGAATTTCAGTAAAAAGAAAAGAAAAGAAAAAAGTCGAAACAAACATTACACCAGACCAGAAAACAAAATGAAAATGCATTTTTAGACTTCGGGTTGTAAGAGAATGACGGGAAATAGGAATGAGTAAAGGTAAAGAGAACTGCTAATTAGGGTTTAGATAATGTCATCAGCTCTGTCGTATAAAAAACTGCAAGGAATGAAATAAATATGCAGTAATACTTCAATTAAGTGACATTTTTCGAGTTATAATATCTTCTTTGAATAATTTCTTATTTCATATGTATATCGTTTGACTGCATCCAACAGTAATAAATTATTCCGTGTATAAGGCGCACCTAGAAATTTTGCCCTAGTATTTTCGAAAAAAAAAAACACGCCTTATACACGAGTAAGTACGGTATACAGCGCCAGAAAACTGAAGTTCTTTCATAACTAAAGTGTCAGGAAGTACATGAGCCATGATGTATAATAAGCTTAGCTCTGTCTCTCTTTTAAATCCGTCTCTGATTGTTTCATTTCTTTATTCTAATACTTCTCGTGATCCATCAAATGAGGAAAGAAAATGCAGAAAAACAAACCCATCTTACGATCAAATTTTAAAAGTTTCAGCTGTTGTGTCTTGGTGGGAATTCGGAATTTTTTTTTCACTTTATTTAATCACAAAATGTTCTTTGTTAAATAAAAGCAAGAAATATTACTCGTAATTTCTCATATGAAATCTGAATTTATGAATAAAAAAGAAAACAAGCTGGCAACTAGATTTTAGCGCGAACATATCAAAACCACAGACATATTTCATTTGAAACGTACTTTAAAAAGACGTAAAGTAAGGAAAATAAATAAACTCTTAAATTAATACTATTTTTCTATTTTTTCCGGTCGCAAATATGCATCAAAAGAAAACTGAAGTTTTTTTTTAACGGTGTATTCGGAAAAATGATTTTCCACCTTCAACAGCTCGAAATTTTCAGATACAATTTTGGACACATTTTTAAAAGTAGAAGCATGAAACTTGCTGAGGGGATTTTTGAAGTGACGTACAAGGTGCCGTGTGATGTCATTTTTCGCTGATTTAATTAGAATTTGATTTATAAGCAATTATTTTCTCCGCGTGACCCTTTTTTTCGTTCGCAGACCTCCCTCTTCGGAAAATTTGGTCCAAACCGCCGTTTTTGGCAGCATTTTTTGCAACATTTTATGCATTTATCAAAGAATTGATAATCACGGCACCTCGTATAGTTTCTAAATAAGAGAATTCGAAAGTTTGGTGCATTTGAGAGCAAAAATGAATCTAAAAATAAATCTGAAAAAAATCAGTTTGGATCGGAATACACCCCTAAGGGATTGTGCATATAGAGCGTTATCATTTAAGGGGGGAGATAGGGATCTGGCACTTGATATCGTAAACTATCTCTAGAGGTCGGGGGCGGGTATCTTTTGATAAGGTTGTCATTTTTTATCCAACTTAAATTTTCCTTTTTTGCTAACTTTTTTTTATATAAAAATAGTCCATTAACTTTATTTTGCCTTTATAGATTTTTATAAAAAATACAAATTTATTACTAAAACCATTAAACAATTATACAACCAGTTTATTCTAATATATGGATTATCCCATCGTTCAGCAGTCTTATTCTTCTGCGATATGTGGATATAATACTTTGTTACAGAAACTAGGAATCGTTGAGATACTTATGTTTACTAATAAAAACAAGTTGGAAATTGCACGTGAAGCGTAGCAAATGAGGTGCGTTCGTACGATAACGAAGTTTTAAAATATTCAGATCTTGCTGATATAGTAGAGCGTACTTTGGATACAGTATAGTGGTCGAAATCTTTATGTTCCTGTAAATATGCAGGAAGTAATTTTTATTATACTTCAGTAACGTATATCTTATTCATAAATTATGAAGTAGTTTATTATAATTAAAGCCCGCCCCAAACAATGCTTCCACGTATAGCATTATTTAGTGGAATACATTTGTGTGGCCCTGCAATTTAATAATAAATATTCTTTGCATCACAGATTGTACAGAATGTATATTTTAGTACATACTTCATAGATTCATGTCAATTCTATTATGTTCAAATGAGTGTAACACCATTAAAATGCGTTTGAAGCTTTTTTTCCATTGATCGTAATGCAACGGAATACTTTTGATTGTCCCTGTAATTGATCTATGCATCCGATTTTCATAACATTTGAAATGACTCGACAAAATTATGTAATAAACATAAGTTTTAAATTTCAAACGATTAAAATGCATCTGAAACTTTTTTCCCCAATTGACCGTAATGTAACGGAATCCTTTTGATTGACCCTGTAATTGACCTATCCATCCGATTTTCATAAAATTTGAAATGACTCGACAAAATTATGTAATAATTATGTATTTTAAATTTCAAACGATTCGGTTGGGTAGTTTTTGCGTTGTTATATGCGGACGGACAGACAGACAGACGGACGGACTGAGCGACAACAATAGGTGCTACGTATTTACATAATTACGAACGCACCTAAAAAGGAAAAGAATCTTATTTTTATATAAGAAATTCTGATTGCCCCCCTCCCAAGAAGGTTAAGATTAAGGGGTCAAGTGCAAAATTGGTTGGTTGTTTGTGTTTATGACGGCCAATTATCAACACGTGGGATATAGTCAAGTGCAAGAAGCACATATTATTGTATAATGCATTCTGCAACAAAAAGTTCTATTTTTAAATAGTATGCATTTCTTTAAAGTAGAGATGCAAAAATCTACGCGCCAGCAAGCAGACTCTCACCACTAAATTTATTTATTTTTTTTCCTTGTTTTTCGTCTAATATTTCGTGTAAAATTCTTGCTAGAATGCTATTAAATTTGTACGCAAGAAAACGTTTAAATTTTAGTGGTGAGAAACCCACTACCCACTGCCGCCACAAGTGTTTTTCCTTAAATAAAGCAAGAAATACTACTCGTAATTTCTCGTATAAATTCGGAATTTATGAATAAATAAGTGGATGTGTGTGATCGCAAATCATACAGAGGGTTTCGTTTAATATTTATTTCAAAACAACTTATCCTATAATTAATAAATCCAGAATGTTAATTTATAATTATTAAATTCTTGCATGGATGGTAGCACCAATAAATTTAATCTTAAAATAATTATAAAAGGAATTTCTTTATTTTAACCAAATTAAAAATACTCCAATCAAATTATTTAAGTAAAATCCGAAATTCCAAATTTTTTAAAAATCCGAAATTTAAAAGCAATAAGCGGATATATAAATAAAATTTCTAAAAACCAAAAAAAAAAAAAAAAACCGCTTGAACAATTTTAAAATACTGAATTATTAAAAAATCACTTTTTTTTTAAGAACAAAAATTGAATTCCAAAAAATATTAATATTAATGAACGGAATCTAAATAATATAAACCTTTAAATTAATAAAAAGCAAAAATTTCTTTTAATTAAATCCATCTTAATTAGAAAATTTCACATTCCAGCACCGGGACTTGAACAAACTCCAACACCAGTTTTCTAGCGAGACGGTTTGCCTCCAAGCTATGATGTCTACACGCCAGACGTGAAATAAAGGTTCTCTGTTAAATCACAAAAATGTGCAAATGACATTGAAAAAATTAATTTAATTAAAATAGACTTTTCCAAAATTTTATTATTTGCCGTATGACACAAAGTATCCAGTTGTAAGTACACAAAATTTGAAGTGTCTGACTTTGTGTACGGACTCTGTAATAGACAGACAGACAGACAGAGGACAGAGACTAATAGATTTTTCTCAGATAAAACCCTAAAAAGGAGGACAAGCTGGCAAATCATACTTTAATGCGGACATATTAAAAACACAGATATACTTCTTCTAAAACGCGTTTTAAAAAAAGTATAAAAAAAGGAGGAAAGTAAATGTAAATACATTTTTTTGCGGTGGTTAATCTACTAAATATACAACGCCAGAAAAGTGAAGTTCTTTCATAACTGGAGTGTCAGGAAATACATGAACCATGATATATAATAAGCTCAGTTCTGTCTCTCTTTTTAAAACCGTCTCCGATTCATTCACTCCTTTATTCTAATACTTCGCGTGATCCATCAAAAGAGAAAAGGAGGTGCAGAAAACCAGACATACCTTAAAATTAAATTGAAAACGTTCCAGCTGTTTTGTCGGTGTTTCAAGTCGGAATAATTTTTATTATATAAAACAACAAATATTTAAGTAAAACAAAAAATACTATTCATAATTTCTGGTATGAACTCAGAATTTTATAAATAAACAGGAGGACAAAGTAACAAACCTTGTTTCAATGTGGACTTATCAAAATCACAGATATAGTTCTTTTGAAAGTTACTTTAAAAAGCATAATGTAATAAACAAAATCATAAATTAATATATATATCCTATTTTTATTCCGTTGCAAAGAGGTAGAAGCTGGCAAACCTGTTTTAACGCGGGTATATCAAAACCTTAGACACCTTTAACACACTTTAAAAAAACGTAAAATAATGTATACTAATGTGTACTATTTGACATATCTGTAATAAACGCAGAATTTTAGAATATAAAGGAGGACAATATAACAAATCATGTTTCAATGCGGAGGTGTCAAAATCACAGATATAGATCTTCCGAAAAGCCAAGATCTTCTTTAAAAAGCCATAAAATAAATAAAATCGTAATTTTTTTTTTTTTTTTTTTGGTCCGATTGCAAAAGAATACAAGCTCGCAAACCTAGCTTTTACGCGGAAACATAAAAACCTCTTTTTTTTTTTTTTTTTTTTTTTTTTTGGACGTACTTTAAAAAGCTCACAAGTAAGTATAAAAAATTATAAATTTATATATTTCTTATTTTTTTCCGGTCACAAATCAACTAAATATACATCAACAAAAAAATTGATATTTTTTTTATGACTGGAGTGTCAGGAAGAACATTTTAGCTATGATACATAATAAGTTCGGTTCTGTCTCTTTTTTAAATCTGTCTCCGACTCATTCACTCCTTTATTCTAATACTTCTCGTAATCCATTATAAGAGAAAAAGAGATGCAGAAAACCCATCTTAAAATGAAAAAATTAAAAATGTTCCAGCTGTTGTGTCGGGGTGGGAACTCAGATTATATTTTACTTTATTACTTAATGTAATTAAATAAAAAAATACTATTCGTAATTTCTGGTATGATCTTGAAATTTCTGATTAAAAAGGTTGACAAAGTGGCAAGTCTTGTTTTAATGAGACATATAAATAAATACAGACTTGAAAGAAGCGTACTTTAAAAAGATATAAAATAATAAATAAAATCATAAATTAACATACTTCCTATTTTTTCCGCTCGCAATGGTGGGAAGGGGGTGTTGGTAAATCTGGTTTTAACGTGGAGATATCTAAACCTCAGACATATCTATATGATTTAGACGAAATACATTATAACGACACAAAAGTACAATATAAAAAAATTATATATTAATATATTTCCTATTTTTTCCGGTCGCAAATTAACTAAATATACATCAACAAAAAACTGAAGTTTTTTCATAACTGGAGTGTCAGAAAGTACATTTGAACTACTTTTAATAGAAGTGATGATAAAAAATAAACTCGGTTCTATCTCTCTTTTTAAATCCAGTCCGATTCATTCACTCCTTTATTCTAATACTTCGCGTGATCCATCAAAAGAGAAAAGGAGATGCAGAAAACCAAACACATCTTAAAATCAAATTAAAAATGTTCCAGCTGTTGTGTCGGGTGGGAACTTCGGCTTATGCCTCCTACGTGGAAAGCTTTTTGTGCCCTGCTGGGGCGCCTACCAGCAATAAAGACTATTAGATTTATCGAGCCATTTTTCATTTCTGAATTTACCACCCCCGTTGTTAAGCTGAGAATGATGTTCTTTAAAATTATTGTCATCCTGCAGTTGATTTTTATTAATCATCTTGAGATGGACTGTTAATCATTTAAATGGTAGTGAATACTGTCAACAACTTACTGATGATATAATGAAATATTCAGATGACGAATATGTATATAGACATACGATGGACTTTATTTGCATACTGAATATTTCATTATTTTTAGAAAAGAATATATATCGTTAACTATTGTAATCGCATACCAAAAAGTGGATAAGTTGAAACTAACAACTTTTGTAAAAAACATATTTTTATATCAGAATTTATATGCTATAAGCATGAAACGTTATACATATTCTGTGTTATACTTGTACTGTTCAACAAATATTAATTTTCTTTCAGACATTACATTTATTTTGATCCAGACCACTCCAGATCACTCAATACGAACCTCACTAGGAGAGCGTGGTTAAATCGAGCATTAAGGATGATTTGCCATTTAAACTAGAATAATGCAGGGTTCGTACGGGTCCTGGAATTTACAGGCTATAAAATTCTTCAGTACCAGTATATTTCTATAGAAAATCTCTGGTTAAATATGCCGAAATTTAGCGCGTCTTGAACTAGATTTGCTTTGTTTAAAAAAAAATACTTTTTCTGGAAAATAACGGTACCTGTACGAATCCTGCAATTGTTCCACGCACGTTTGTTAAGAGCTAGTAACAGCAAATGTAAGTGAATTTCTTCTTCCTGAAATTTACTGTGATTTTTTGTAAAAGTGCGTAATGCATAGGTCTTTTAGCGAGTCTTAATTGACAATTTGATAAAGGGTTCGAGACATATGCAGTACTAGAAAAAAGTTTAAAACTACATCAATGCTGCCAACATCTTTTTTCTAACACAAAATGTTTATGGTAAATGTGAAATACGAATATTTAAATTACGAAAAAGCGAAAGAGTTGACAATTATTTCACATGCTATTTTTTTTCGAATAAAATTCCGAAGAGAGTTACACATTTAGAATTTAGACACATGTATATGATACAATATATGAATATAATTCAAATGCAAACGTTATAAAAAAAAATTCTAAAAGTAATAAAATCTTATAATATTAACAAATGAAAACAAGTTTAGAGACTGAAGCTTCTTTTAAATCTAGCATAATGAGATGTTTTGCTCCTAAATTTTTTTTCAATAAAAAAGATCGAGTTTTGGGAAAATTTTCCTGTTTTGTACGATCCCCGATTTGTTTAACTTTAAGCTATAGTCTTAAACGATTTTGAAGCACTATACATCCAAGCCACTACTTTTTTATTACTATTAATTCTGCCTGTCATACACTTAGACTGTGATGATTTGAAGAAATATACCAAAAAGAAATTTTATTAAATGTGATAACAAATGAATATAAAAATAAAAGTCTTATATACATGCCTTTTAAACATAAACTGAAAAAGGCATAATTTCCTATCGAATGGCCATTTTTTTCTTTTTCAGAAATTGCACAAAAGCTAAAGTTATTTTTCAGATTTGATTAAAATAGAAACATTATCATTAAGTAAATGCTTTACGCACAGAAATGAATGACTATCATTAATATTTGCTAATGACCTGCTGTTGCATCTTCTCAAACAACACGTGTATCACTCATGTCTACTTTGGCTAATTTTAAAGATATGCGTGAAAATAAAATCGTCCAATAGTTCCTCAGATGTGCTGAACAGAATTTAAAGAAATTTTTGTCCCCCTCTCCCCTTCCACAAAAAATTACTTGCCCTCAACCCCAAGAAAGTTCTGAAGGGTAACGCAAAATTTTCACGCCTTATTTAACCGCAGAAAATTTTATAAATTCTGTGAATAAAAAAAGCTGTTTTAAAATCTGCCAGATTCTCTCGAAATTCCAAGCAGCGTACGTGAAATGTCATATTTGGTTTTTAGTGGTTTAAATTTATGTGTGAGAAATACGTTTTAAACTAATTTAGACTTCCTTTTAATCCTCTAATTCAAATGGTGGTTTACGTCCGTGAAATTGCGTAATTCGGATAGCCTGAATTCACATCAGAAAATTTAAATAATAAATTTTCTTTTATTTAATGATGGAATGTTTGTTATTAAAGAAAGTGAATATCGCTATTTTAAATTTCTAGTGCGAATTTGGAGCATTAAAATTGGTGTATCCAATTAACCCCTACTTGAGGGGCGGTACAACTCCAACTGAGATTTTCACCAGAAAATTTTAATTAAGTTTTAATTTTATAATTTTGTAGGGGGCAAGAGGGAGTTGAAAATTTGCTTTAACTTATTTACGAATATTTTTTTTCCAAATTTCCGGTAGAAAACTTAGTTTTATACAAACACAATTTCTTGCCTCTCAAACGATTAAAGTATCCACTAAATTTGGAACAGTTGTGGTAGCATATATACTACCATGGGCATTTGGGGGTTAATTACTTCTCAATAATTCGATATAATTTTCATAAAATCTACCTATAACGGTTACCTATTTATCACTGCCTATATTTTGTTTCTTGATCTTACCGAAATGTATCATTATTGTCTGAGTGCTATGTTTCATAATTTTCCCCAACTTAAAGGGTTACTTCAGTCAAACGAAAGACAAGTTCGCTAATACTAATCCTATGGAAGAAATTTCTAAAGATACCGCAGTTGTATTTTAATATTTTTAAGTGATTTTTTTTTTCATTGGATAGCTGAGACTAATCTGAATGCAGGCCGGTTTTTACTTTTTCGATTTTGTTGCAGATATTTTTATGAAAATGCTTTCGCTTTCCAAACCGGTTCTGAAAATGAAAGCGTCCTCATAAAAAAAAATAATCTTAAACAAAAAACGGCCTGCATACAAATCGATCTCAGCTATCCAATGCAAAAAACATTTAAAAATATCAAAATACAACCGAGATATCTGTATAAATTTCTTCCATATGATTAGTATTAGCGTACTGGTCTTTTCATTTGAAAGAAGAAGCCTCTTAAGAAATATCAAGTGTTTTTATTTTCTCTTTGATACAGCGTAATAATTCTATAGATCACCATAGTCTAAGGCATAATACCTCTAGGCTTATTACCTCTCTGGATAAATATCCCAGCATCGACTATGTATATTAACTGAATCCCTATGGACTGCAGCCGCTTTCCCGTGGGATGTGGGGACTATGTGATCGGTCAATTTCCCACTTTCTCACTATCCCTTCCCCACTGTCTATATTATGCATACAGCAAATGCTCTGCCCAAGCAAGTAATGAATTGCGGCTAAAAATCATGAAAGCAGATATTGATTTAGTTATCGATGAGGGCAGTCATCGAGCACCTGCCAGATAGGCATGATTCAGATGTTCTTTGGATATTGTGATCTCCATTTTATTTGTATGATCAAGTGCATGATCAATAATATATTAACACTAAACATACCGGAAAATTTATGCAGGTTCATAAAATTGTTTTCGGATGTTTTATTCAGAAATTTTAAATTCATACAAGAGGTTTTGAAAGATATATTCTTATTTCGAGAGTGTCAAATATAATTATAAATATGAAACGAAAATAACTGTATGTACTTTTTGTTCAGAATTTAGAATTTCTAAATTGGAAATCTGTCAGATTCGACAACTTGGCATAATGCAGCTATGAATAGTTAAATGTGCATGTTTGTAAACAAACTGGCTTTTTTAGCGACAGCTCAACTTGTGGTTGGCAAAAATTCGAATTAACTGCATTAGAAAATTCTAAACTAAATGTAATTTTCACGTCGATAGAGTAAATTTCATTTTATTGTATTATACGCAGGAAATAATACGTTATAAATTACTAACTCTCCAAGAATTATTATTTTTGGCAACCACAAGTTGAGAAGTACATCCTTTTTCGGGTGCGTGACGTCACATGCACATTATCTAACGGGTGTCAAAAATGACTGATGGATTTTAAAATTCAATAACTTGCAAACGGTGACAGCTATTTTAAAAAATTTTACAGGAGGGTTATGTATAATGTGAGGAGTTATTTTACCGTAATTTTTTATTTTAGTTCCCACCTCAAACAATAGGTGGCGCTGACGGTGATTGAAGGCCAGGTCGACGCTTCACTCAACACTGATCACCTGGCCTTCAATCGCCGTCAGCGTCCCCTATTATTTGAAATTCGAACTAAAATCAAAAGTTACGGTAAAAAAAACTCCTGACATTATACATAACCCTCCTGAAATTTTTTTTAAAATAGCTGTCACCGTTTGCAAGTTATTGAATTTTAAAATCCATCAGTCATTTTTGGGACACCCGGTATAAAGATCCATCTTTTAGGTAGGCATGATTCAGACATTCTTCTGAGAGTGTGTGCATCACTTCATTTTATTTTGTATGATCAAGTGCATGATCAATAATATATTAACACTAAACATACCAGGAATTTTACGCAAGCTTATAAAAATATTCCAGATGCTTTATTCAGAAGTTTTAAATTCATACAAGAGATTTTGAAAAACGTATATGAGCACTTCATAGGGTATAAATGACCAAGGGGTATAAAGTAAGGGATTCCAAGAGGTATAAATGACAAAATTGAAAAACTTGAAATAAGAGCACAGGCTAGAAATATGCTTTTTTCTTTTCAAGTAAAGAAATATAACTGATTTTCTGATTATGTGCAATGTTATAGAGATCAACTACTTTTGCCGAATAAAGATCAATATTGATTAATTATAAATTTAAAAAAAAATTGTTTTTTACATTTTTCACAGATATTGAAATAATAGTTCTAAGACCACAGTAAAATAAGCGGCAGTTTCCTATTTCAGTTCAGTCAATTATTATTGCTGTTCAAATTTAAAATCAATTATCTTTGAACTCAATTAACTCCAAATCGAATTTTTGTTCCTCTTGGCTCCTGAGGTCTTCATATGCTTTTTTAATTCGGAGATTATCGATTGTGATTATAAGTATATCAAACAAAAGTAACTATAAGTATTTTCTGGTCAGAATTTAGAATTTCTAAATATAAAATCTGTCAGATTTGACAATACCGTTGGTATAATGGAGCTATGAATAAAGAGGAGGGAACAGATAGAGTTGTTTCTACCGGCTGCAAGGAAGTAACTGAGGTGGTCTTCACAAGGCTGGTGTTTGTTTACACTTGATAAAGATACGGTCAATGCCAAGGTAAAAATTCCACATAAAACTTTTTTTTTTTTTTTTTTGGGGGGGGGGGGGTATTTATACAGAAATTCTGTAGGAAAAAGACGTTTAAATAAAGTGAAATTTTGTATTAAAATTTACTGAGGGAAATTTGCTTTGATGGTAATAAAATTCAGTGACATTAACAGGATTATTATTTTGGCTGACAAAATATGGTGGAACCATAGACCTTAAGTATCAACAGCGTAAAGTTATAGCAGTGAAAATTGATAGATGTTTTCCTCTTAATTATGGCAGCATGATTTTCCATAAATAATACTTATGAGTGAGGAGGAAATTCCGATTCAAAATTTCTGGTGGAAATTTGTTTTTTCAGTAATCAGGCTCTGTGGAACCACTTACAGTTGAAGCTTTAGCATTTTATGGATATGTCAATTCTTCTTTATTTGCAGGTCCATGGTTGGCATAGATTTTCAAAAATTATGACAGGTGTTCAGTTATGAATTTTCGAAATAAATTGCACCGTCGATATTATAAATAACTAATAAATATTTATAGCATAAGAATGATTAATCATTCAAATTAATTATTAATGCCACTATCATAAAATCAGTATTTCAAATATTTTAGATAAGGTGGAAATTTTTAGATAAGGCTGCGAGCGAACAGCACTAGTTTTTATTGCACTAAAAGAGCAATCAATCAATCTTTGTTTCCGAACGGAACAAGGGTGAAACCTTTTTTAATGATTTTTGAGGGAATAACCCTACCAAATTGACAAAGGATGGGGAACTTTTATCTCCCCCATCTTCTGTCGTAAAGCTGTCAACTGATTTCGCGTTAGATTCCTTTCTTGAAGTTCAGATTCAGTGCACTGAAAAAGCAGTTTTAGACCAAAGCTAAGAAACGAAAGATCAAAGATAGCGCAAGAAGTTAGTGCTATGTGCGTGGACCTCAGGTGTACTCAAATCCAAACTACTTATTCCCCTACTCATTTTTAAATTTGCAGAACATATTTCAAAAATATCAATGTGGGCATTTTAAACTGAATTTAACAAAGCGGTAGTGAAAAAAAAAAAAAAAAAAAAGTCGCTTTGAGAAAATAATTGCTTATTAAAGACGTTCTAATTAATTCAACTAAAAATAAATAACACAGATCGCATGTAAGTCTCTTCAAATATCACGTCAGCGAGTTTCGTGTTTCCCATTTTAAAAATGAGTCTGAAAATGTATTTGAAAATTTCTAGTTGTTGAGCTTGAAAAAATATTCATTTTTAATATCTCCTTATACACTGAAGTTTAAATATTACGATTATCAAATTAATATGACAAAGGAGTGCTTGAGAGATTCGGGCCAAGCATTTTTATATTATAAACTATTTTCACAGACATTAAACAGTTTTGGACGATCAGGTATGTAATCGTATTTCATGTTTAAATTTGCAGAGTTAAATTTCTCAAAGCTATTAATTAATACATAAAATGCTGTTTATTATTATAATTTTTTAATTCTTATTTCAGTCCCTTTTTGATAAATAAACTCTACATGACTGTAAAATTTCTTCAAAATATCTTTTCGATTTTATAATGTTTGCTTTGGAATATACACATATATATAGAATTTGTTTCATTTATTTAAATTCACGGAAGAAGTCATGAAACTTAAAATTGTAATATTTAAAAAAGGTTAAAGATTTTCTTTCTATTAAACAATAACTCGTATGTCTCTGTGTACGTTTGTGTATTAACCCCTTGGGGACAAGCGACCGGTTTATGTGCCGTATAAAGTGTTCAGAATCCTTGTCACATGTAAGATTTTATTGTAAAATTTGCCCTATTTAATCAGAGCTTTATGTTGATTCAATTAAGCAAAAATTTTTGTTTTAATAAACCGGTGATAAAATATTTAAAATTTTGTAAAAGACGCTCTTC
Source organism: Maratus speculifer (assembly GCA_964019185.1). Taxonomy (NCBI): domain Eukaryota; kingdom Metazoa; phylum Arthropoda; class Arachnida; order Araneae; family Salticidae; genus Maratus; species Maratus speculifer. Next base: position 230,503,812 of record OZ025300.1, read on the forward strand.
CCGAAGCGGTTAAAGTTTAGTGTTATTTTTCAAAATTTTATAATAAATTCCGATCGTGAAATAAATGATACTATAAATTGTCTTTGTTTTTAATTTTAAATGTGCTTTATTCGATAATTAAATGAAATTTTTACTTTCAAAAACTTATGTAAATATAAAACGTAATTACAACGAATTTTTGAATAGAATAACCGAAATACGCAATTAGATTTGCCAATTAGAGTGCCAAAATAAATTTACAATTGGTTACTAGTGCTAATACTGTTTATATATTGATAGTTATACATTGATTTTATAAAATTAAAATAGAGAAAGAGAAAGAAAGAAATTGATAAAGAAATTAGAGCGCATTTAAAAAATATCACATAGCTGAAAAAAAAAGTATTTCACCCTATAGTTTAGTAAAATATTTAAATCTTTAGTCGGTGAATTTTTATGTACTATATTCTTAATCATTCCATACGATATTCTTATATTCGATGGATAAATCATTGTATTATAATAGTGTTTATGAGTGATAACGATTATTATCAAAATTATGGGGAAAAAATGAATGTTATCAGTAGCGGCTAGTCAGGGGGTGCTGCATCGATTTATTCACACCATAAAAATTGTATGGTTATTTCAGTTTCATTTAATCAACAAAATTTGTCGAATAAATAATATGAAAGATTCTGTTAAATTTTAGTGGTGTGAAAATTCGGATGCAGCACTCCCTGACTAGCCGCTACTGAATGTTATGAAAAATGTTTTTAAATATCACAATATAAGTGATGTTGCATATATTGAGCAGATTATTTTTTTTTTCTTTAAACTTGTGGTCATCTATCATACCTTTCGAAAAATCCCCTACTTTTTCCAACAAATCGCTATTTATCGGTTTACCCCTCAGCAGCATATCCGATATGACACATTGGATTTGCCAGGCTTGTTTAAAGAAAAGGGATATAAGCTTATGACTATGTTGTGGAAAAAAAAATTGTAAATACCCCTCTATTAACTCAACAAAAAATTATCGTAGGAGAAAGTTACTGATACAAAAATGATTGGAAATAATGTCTATTTTAAAATGATATATATAAAGTTTCTTTAAGGGTGTATTCGAAAAAACGCTTTTCCACCTTCAACAGCTCGAAATTTTCCGATACAATTTCAGACACATTTTAGAAAGTAGAAACATGAAACTTGCTGAGGCGATTCTTGAAGGGATGTATGAGGTGCCGTGTGATATCTTTTTACGTTCAATTCATTAGAATTTGATTTATAAACAATTACCTTCTCAGATGAATCTTTTTTTCGTTCCCATATCTCCCGCTTCGGAAAAATCGGTTCGAAATGCCGTTTTTGATTGCTTTTTTTTTTGCAATATTTTCTGCATTTATCAAAGAATCGACAATCACGGCACCTTGTGTACTTTCCAAATAAGAGATTTTGAAAGTTTGGTGTATTTGAGAGCAAAAATGAATTCAAAAATAAATCGGAAAATAAGCAGTTTGAATCGAAATACACCCTTAAGGGGGCATCTACATATTAAGGCAAACTTTTTTTTTTTTCAGTTTCAGTATCCAATTCCGGCAGCATAAATGAACTCTACACCCTTCAATTTGCCTAAAAACATATTTTCATGCAATTCATACGATAAGTTTCCGAGCAATTAATTATTTTAAAACGAGCATATTTTAGCGGTTTTATCCAAATTGAAGTTCAGTACTCGATTTTGACTGAGAGAGACCTTTTTGATCAAGGTATCTTAAGTGCCACTCAAATAGTCATTGAAGGCTCCTAGATTACAAGGAAGAATAAAAAGTTTCAAAATACAGTCGACTCTCGTTAATTCGAACTCGTCGGGACCATAAGAAATGTTCGAATTATCCGAAGTTCGAATTACGGAAAGTATGAAATGAGAACATGCTTAATAGGGTACAATTACAAAGGAATTAATGTTATAGTGTTTTTAAATTTATTATGTCTGTTATCGTCAGAATATGACTTAATATTAAATTAGAACGTATGAATGCATAAACCAATTGAAAGATTAGAAACAAGCACAATGGAAGAAAAATTTGAAGCGTCACTGATGGACAGACGGGTCACTAAGAAAGTAGATATCAAATGCATTGTATTATATGTATACTCGTTCGGAACAATTTTCACAAAAATAAAAAGAAAGAAAATTATTCAAATGATCTGAAATCTGTGAGAAAGAAAAGAAAAAATCGGAATTCCAGTTAGTTCGAATTAAACGATGTCAAGAGAAAATAAGTTCGAATTAATGAAAAAGTTTAACATTATTCTGCCATTGAAAATTTCGGGACATCATGTTGAGTTTGAATTAAGCGAAGATTCGAATTATCCGATTTCGAATTAACGAGAGTCGACTGTATCTAGTCACTTTTTTTATAGACGGCCTCCAAAACCATCATTTTGTCGTTTTTTAAGCATAATTTGAAAACTACTTGGAATAAAAATTTGAAATTTTGGATTTTCATAAAATAGAAATTAATAAATTTAAATCCATCAAAAAATCTATAGTTTCGAATATTAATTTCATAATCAATAATTCATATAATAAATTATAAAAATTTAAAATTCAACGTATTTATGTATGGTTACTTCAGCATTACTGCTACATAAAAAATAGCACCTTAAGAGTATAATTTCAGGAGATATTAATAAAAATATGGAAATGTAATTTAACATTAGAAGTACTAAATTTTGAATAGCTATAATTCAAAAACTTATCATTCAAATGATTCGAAATTTCGTGTCAAAACATAATTGGAACCGAAGACTTGAAATATCTTATTAAAATTGGGTATTGTCATTGAAAGAAAAAAAAATTTTTTTTTAAATAATAAAAAAGAAGTAGTTTGGGTTCGCTTTAATATGTAGCAACCTTTAAGCAATTTTTAATAGTTGCCGCTGACAGTCCTAAAATTCATATAATTCAGGTTTTTATAAGTCCGTTTTCAACCTCAATACTTGAAGAAATTTTTCTATGCTAGGTTTTTTTCAATATTTGCCCATAAAAATTACTTTCTGGGTAGTTTCTCCAGAAAATTTCTAAGAAAAATGTAAAACGAAGATTTTTTTTAATTGTATTTAATTAAAAAAAGGTGAAGGAAGCTTAATATAGCTACTAGAGGTCTGCACGGGCCGAAATTTCCAGGCCCGGGCCCGGCCCGAAAGTTAAAATTTTGACCCGGGCCCGGCCCGGCCCGAACGAAAAAAATATTGGCCCGACCCGAAAGTTAAATTTTCGGCCCGAGCCCGGCCCGGCCCGAACGAAAAAAATAATGGCCCGACCCGGCCCGGCCCGAAAGTTAAAATTTCGGCCCGAGCTCGGCCCGGTCCGGAAAAAAGTTTAAAATTCGGCCCGAACCCGGCCCGGCTCGAGTGAATTTCTACAAAACATTGATCTTTAATCTTATGGAAGAGTTCTGACCAAAAAAAAATTATATTAGTCTTTTTTTTCCATGTTTATAATCTCCATTTATGCAGAAGTGCCGTAGGCTGCGATATTTGTGCTTTTAAATAAATCTTTGTTTGTTGTATATAAATGTTTCAGTTATCACTAGTAAGGTACCTGTACCCAATATGGACACTCTAAGGAAAATGTATTTTTTTCACCCCCATGTACAAGTCATAGGACTCCAAAAATATGTGACCACTATCCTTGGACTATTGATTATCATTATTAAAATTAGCGACCTTGTAACTATTCTGGTTTAATTTAAATGATAAAAATAAAAAAATGTTTACAAGTGTCCATATAAGGAACTACCTGTCCCTATTATGGATAGGTTTCCTTATTGACTTTGTACACAGTGTATATGGAAGAGCCACTTTTCCAAGGGATTTTAGAGGAGAGGGAATAAAAAAATGTATCTTAAAATATTCGGAGGAAGAGGGGGCAGTAAATATCTGCAGAATATGCTTTTTAGAAAGGGGGCTCATTCTCTGTTTTTATCCTTCGAAGACCCATGCAAAGCCCCTTAGTTACTAGTAAATATTATGAAATAATATTGTTGGTTTTGCTTAGCTTTATTGCATCTGTTTGCGAATTTACATCTGGTATTACTCAGTCCTCACAGCATGGACAAAGAGAAACTTTTTCACCATGGGCAGTAAGTCCCACATAATCCTCATGAACATATCTGCCACATGTGATGCATGGCCGCATGTTTGAAAAAGCATCAATACTGCAAAAGAAGCGGTACCAGCTCTCCTTTGTTGAGGAAGTCCTATTATTGGTACCTACGATTTCGCCAACATATATCCTACTGGGGGGGGGGGGGGCTTCTTTTTATTTTTCTGCAAGGGTTTTTTGGAGGAAGGTTTTTGGGCGATTGTTCAAATGGCATCTTTTTGAACAAAGATTTTACCACTTTGATGCCTTTTCAATTTATTGTTTGGCAACGTTGAATTTTCTTCATTCTTACAGTTGTAGCCGAAGGTGACATACGCTGTCCATATTGGGAACCGGGCGTAGTTTTACTAAATCTTGTAACAAATGAATAAGAAAAATATTTTAAAGCAAATTATGCAAAAGCAATCGAAAATATGTTTTATTAGCTTTCTAAAATATTCCACTTTTCAACATTTAATGCAGTTTTACCATATCTAATAAAAATTTAAGCTTACAAGTAATTAAGATCAGCACATATCGAAACAATAAATTTCCTCCTAAATGGCGAACAGCGCGTTTTTCTTACACTTTCCAGCCTTAATTATCTTTTCAACTGCTTTTCTTCGCGAAAATGTTGAGCATCTCTCGATCAAAATTATTACCTTTAAAAATATTAGGGGTGTCCATATTGAGAGCCCTGTCCATATAGGGTACAAATACCTTATTATTAATCCATATTCCCTGTAATGGAGACAAAAAATAGAAAAAGCGGTTTATGGTAAAATTTCCAAAGACGAAATCGCTTAGGAACGAAAAAAAATGCATTCCCTTCTTAACAGATGTAAATGTTTAATATATTTTTTTCTCCCGTATTGTTGTATTCATTTTGCATGGATGAACATTTTAAAAGAAACTTTCAGTTTTCAGTTTAACAAAAAATTCCGTCATAATCATGTTTTTTTTTTTTTTTTTTTTTCTGTGTGTGTGTGTGTGTTTAATTCTATTTTAAAACGCCTAGTAATGTGCGATTCTTTAAAAGGAATAGATTCTAATGTTTAATTGTAGAATAATGACGGTTTAAAAGTATATGCTTTTTTTGCAGAAATTTTTGAACAAAGCCAAATATTACTGATTTATAAAAAGTCGAGAAAAGGATTTTCATATATGAAGATTCAATAGGAACTGATTATTTTGGTCCATGAAAACTAGGAAGAATGGAATCAGTCTCGGCTTTGTACGGAAAAAAAGCTAGACCCGGCCCGATACTCCCGCAAAATTAATTAAGGCCCAAGCTCAGCCCGGCCCGAAAAGATTAGTGACTAGGCCCGCCCCGGCCCGGCCCGAAAGGATTAGTGACTAGGCCCGGCCCGGCCCGGCCCGAGTCTTCAGAAGTAAGGCCCGAGCCCGGCCCGGCCCGAATGCCATTATTGGAAATCGGCCCGAGCCCGGCCCGCGGGCCGGGCCGGGCTCGGGCTTCGGGCCGAGGCCCGGCCCGTGCAGACCTCTAATAGCTACTATATTCCGGATGTTTTTCCCCCAGTCAAAATAAACAAATACTTTTTTTTTTTATAAAATAAAAGCGAGATGAAAAGATATAACTATCACATGTAAGGAAGGTAATATCTTACTCTTAAAGTACCGCAGCTTTAAATACATGATTTTATTTTAGATTCATATTCATGCCACTACATTTTAAAAGTAAATTTTTTGATAAATTTCTCTTGTACACGTTGTCAAAGTACAAGTAAAAGTGTTTATTTTTTTAAAAAGTGCTATAAAGTGAATAAATTTGGTTAAGGGTGCCCATGCCGTTTATACAATAGACTTGGCCAATTAAGGGTTGATGATTAACGGTCAAATTCCGCATTATTCGCGACAACCACTTTTCATTGTCAAAATGTGTTATTTCCAATAATTGTTCTGTTGCCACCTCAATTTTTGACTAATGTTTTTTGCATTATTCAACAGCTGAAATTTTGAGATTAGATGAAGTGAGATTTTCTGTGCAAAAATACTGATGTCCATTTCGGGACGAACACATTTGGAAAACAAAAAATATTTGTCACGATATGGCAGAATTCGTTCGTTAAGCGTTTAAAAACAAAAAATATTTGTCACGACATGGCAGAATTCGTTCGTCAAGCGTTTAAAAACAAATTGATTTACAAAATGTATATCGGATTAAAAGGAACCGGAAGGTTGGCAGTTATAGTTAAAGAAAAAAGGATTGATATAGACTGAGAGGTGGCAGCACAAACAATCACTTCATCGAGTTCACGATTGAAATCTAATTTTAGTTAATTCTCGATTTGCATACTAAAACGCTAACGGTCTTACGGGTTTCTAAACGGGTTTCTTAGTGGAAAACACCTAAAAACTCGATTTTGGCTGTTAACCATTTGGTTTACCCGTATGTCTTCCTGTTTCCGATACTCTGTGTTTTTATACGTTTGGATACAGGAAAGCACAACGGTAAATCTACAAGGTATCCATTAAAATTGGGCTTTTAGATGTTTTCCACAGATATCACTTGGTAGACAGATTGAGCTTCAATATGCGAATCAAGAGATTTAATTAATCCTAGATTTTCATCGAGAATTCGATGAGGTGGTTGTCTGTGCTGCCGCCTCCCGATCAGACCCCAACAGATTAAGAATTTTGCAGATGATACTGAGGGAGATTGGCGCCAGTTGGGTTTGATCTGAGAACCTCTGATCAGGAAGCGAGTGCTTTAACCGTTGAGCAAAAGGCCAAGCCAGTTACTCTCAGGTAGTAACTCGCTTTATACTGATCGAGATCGTTACAGAGTATGCCCCCAGTGAGAAAGACGTATTACTGACGTCTAACGAGCGATATGCACTCGTGAATGAATGCTGTCGTACGCATATTGTGATGCGAAGACAGGCTTTGCGTTGGGAGAGATTGTTTTTTGGGGCTGCCATCTGTTGATGATGAGGTGAGTTGATTGTTGTGCGCTGGAAGTTGATGATGAGAGAGAGTTGCGTGCGTGTCCAGGGTCACCAATGAGGGAGATTAACGCCGGTTGGGTTTGATCTGAGAACCTCTGATCAGGAAGCGAGTGCTTTAACCGTTGAGCAAAAGGCCAAGCCAGTTACTCTCAGGTAGTAACTCGCTTTATACTGATCGAGATCGTTACAATACGAAATATTTAGATAAATGCACCATTTCTCCTGTTCTTGTTACAGATGGAATTATGTTCATTTGGGTAAGTTCACTTGAAATAAGTACTATAATAGATAAAAATGTAAGTCAAATAAATAATAGTAAATAATTATTGGACAAGTATATCTCTTTTTAAATAAATATTATGACAATAGCTATGCAATACTATTTCCAGAGTCTGATTAACAATTTTCCACTAGTAATTTTTAACAAAAATATTTTGACTTAATGCCCTATTTATGATAAATTTCTGTGATAAATAAAGAAAAAGTTCCTGTTTGTTTTTACTGGTGAAAGTTTTTCCGGCGGAAATCAGACCTTGCTGTTGCCAACCTATGACACATTTTTTAAGACAGACTGTATCATTGTGCGCTTATTCGTTGCCGAGATATTTTATGTAACTTAAAAACATATCGTTTCAAGAAAATCGTGTATCAAGTTTTCGTCGCTCGTATGCTGTCAGAAACAGTTCTGAAATAAATAAATAAATACTAAATAAAGGGGCGGGGGGACTGCAACCAGAATCGAAAAAGTACGAAAGTACCTTGTTAGACATCGACTTCAGATATCCTAAGCAACAGACAATTGAATAAATAAGTAAATATATTGAAATTAAAAATGATAAATTTGGAAAGAACATTTTTATTGGTTTAACATTTGCTTACAAGTATGTTCGGATTAGTAGCGAAGAATCTTAACAGAACATTTGTTAAATGTAAAATATTCAGAAAAAAAAAAGATTTACTTAAAGCCAAAAATCTTTTATACCGTCTCAATAACTTACGAAATATATATTTTATAAGTGATGTTGCATCAATTGAGTGGATTTTTTTAAGAGCATGGTCATCTACCATACTTTTCGGAAGATCCCCACTTTTCCCAACAAATCGCATTCTATCGGTTCGTACCTCGGTCTATGGCTCGGCAGCACGTCCGGCATGACACATCGGTTTTGCGAGGCTATTTAATGAATTGGGAATGAAGGCGATGACTATGTGATGGAAGTATGTGCCATTTTCCGCAGCAGCTTCATGAGATAAAGGAAAAAGGCGGTGGCAATAGATTAGAAATTTCACAACCCGTATGAAGTATTCCAACAACCGCATAATCTCTCCCATTCCTGTTACAGATTACGTTCATCCCTATAAGTGCACTTACATATTACACCTAGACTAAACTGTTGCCAACCTATGTACGATAAATTCTAAGAGAAATGGTATTTTTTATGGCGAAAAAATCTATGCACTTTTGTCCGATCATATATTTTTTTTTTCATTTTGTTATCAAAAACAGAAGCTTTGTCTATTTTTATATTTTTAAAATATTTCATGAAGTGTTGAGAATATTAGTTTATTTATTTATTTATTTATCTAAAAGAAAAAATACTTATTGTAGAACCCCTTGAGTCAATTATCATCAAGACAAACATTAAAAAAAAAACACCTAAACTCCCTTAATAAGAAAAATGTGAATTTATATTGATTCGAATATCGTTTGTGCGAGCTCAATAACTTACAAAATATATATTTTATAAGTGATGTTGCATCAATTGAGTAGATTTTTTTAAGAGCATGGTCATCTATCATACTTTTCGGAAGATCCCCACTTTTCCCAACAAATCGCTTTCTATCGGTTCGTACCTCGGTCTATGGCTCGGCAGCACGTTCGGCATGACACATCGGTTTTGCGAGGCTATTTAATGAATTGGGAATGAAGGCGATGACTATGTGATGGAAGTATGTGCCATTTTCCGCAGCAGCTTCATGAGATAAGGAAAAAAGGGCGGCAACAATGGATTAGAAATATCACAACCCATATGAAGTATATTCCAACAACCACATAATCTCCCCCATTTCTGTTACAGATTACGTTCATCCGTATAAGTGCACTTACATATTACACCTAGACTAAACTGTTGCCAACCGAGTATGATAAATTCCAGGAGAAGGATATTTCGTGTGAGGAGGAACGTCATATGCTTTTATCCTATGTTATTTTCTTTATTGTTATCAATAACAAGAAGCCTGGTACATATTTATGTTTTAAAAATCTTTTATGAAGTGCTTATAATATTGGTTTATTTATATGTTCATCTAAAACAAAAAGTAGTAGTAGATGGGTGAATTACCACTAAGACAAATATGTTAATAAAAGTACCTAAACTCGTTTAACCCTTTCCGGCACGGGCAAAATCTGTTAGTTAAATGACAAATTATCGGCTAGCATTAGAATTCACAAACGAATTTTTTAGATATTTTAAATTTCTTAATTTAAGGTTTTACTGTAAAAGAAAAATTTTACTAAAATATTACTGGTGCCGTTTGCAAGTTTGAAATTAAAATTAGGTATCCCAGAGCGGGATCAGTGTGCCGGAAAGGGTTAATAGGCAACATGCGAAACTATATTAATCCTTAACCATTTTTAGCGGTCTCACAGACTTCTATTTTCAATTTTTACTATTTAACTTGTAATTTTCTTATTTCTACAACGTTTCTGCAAAATCTTAAAATTTAACTACTCTAGTCAAACATTTAGCTATAAATTCAATGTTTTTAGAATTTCTTCACAGTTTTAATTTTTTAGAAATTAGATAACAATTAAAAGTGGTGGCTTTCTGTAAAAACCACCACTAAAACAATATGTTTATTTGTCATTCTTTAATGATTTCAAGTTTTAAAAGTATTTATTTTTTCTCAGCCCATATTAAAGATATTTTATTTTATGAAAATAAAATTTAGTTGGCCGAAAAAAGTAATAAGTAGTACTGTAATAATCACCAGTTTTTTTTCTATTGCAACTTTACGAATTTTTTAAAACCATGATGTACAATTTTGAGATACGCATTGCATAACATCTAGAAAAAAGAAAAAACACAACAATAGTGTTATTCCATAACTTATTTAAAAGTAACATAGTTTTGTTATGCTCGACTCAAAAGGAATAGGTATATTAGTGTATAATTTTAGTCTTTCTTGTATCCATGATGAAACAATTATTAAATTTTTCGCACAACTAAAAAGATGGCATCTTATCCGTTTTTATTCTCAAAAAATATTTTTACTTACCCATCATACGTAGTATAGGGTAAGTCTTGCAATAGTTTTGAAAATCGAAAAAAAAAATTGACTGATTTACACGTTTTAGATAGTGGAGATTCCGAAAAACATTTTTAGAAAAAAAGATTTGCCGTCCGTCTGTCTGTCTGTAAACGCTCTATCTCCCGAACAAATTGAGATAGAGACTTGAAATTTTGTATGTAGTTAGTATGTAAGAATGGGACGAACCCTATTTAATATCAGCAACCTCGATTATCCGGAACTATTTTTTTCGAACTCTCGAAAAATTCGTTCTGATAAAGGCATATAAAAATTTTCGAATTTTTTTGTTCTAAGGAATGGACGTAAAAGGCAATAAAATAACACACATTTGCATATAGAACAAAGTCGATCGGATTATTAGTTGCCGAGATATTTGTAATCTTGTTTTCCACATTCTTCGATTTTTCATGACCCTGTATTTCATTCAAATTTCAATTCAGAAGTATATTTTAATTAGATATGAGACGCTTAATCCGACGCAGTTAATTGTTAGTTAATAGAATTATTATTTTTGGAGTTATAAGGATGTTTCTTTTACACAGTTCGGTACTACTTGAGTAGTTTGGCGTTTTATATAATTTGTCGAAATTAGTACATCAGCAGTTCTTTAATATAGCATTACTATGTATATTAACAATGTTTAAATTTTGTTTATGAATTGCAATGCATTGTATAAATAGTTTCACATGTTTTATTTTCATATACATATCCATGATGGGTAAGTATTACGGTGGCCCCCAACGACTAATTTTCTTATTTATGCATGTTCTCACATGTATCCCAGTTATCGTAATATTAATAATATATACTCCAGAATAAAAAAGTAAGAATTTGTATTATAAATAAATATTTTGCTTATAAAGATGCTGTTGTATTAATAAAAATTTTTAAAAACATTTAAAAAAAATTTATTTAGATGTTTCAACTCTTATTAATCGCGTCATCTTCAGAATGTAAATAGAAAATAAAATATTAGAGAAAATAATATTACTAAAATAATATTAATAGAAAATAATATTAATTTTCTATTTACATTTTTCCATTTATACTTTTTCTATTTACGTTCTGAAGATGAAGACATTCTTCGATTAAAAAGAGTTGAAACGTGTAAATAAAATTTGTTTATGTATTTTAAATGTTTTTAATAAATACAACAACGTCTTATAAGCAAAATATTCTTTTATAACATAAATTCTTACTCTTTCGTTGAGGAATATATATTATTAATATTACGATATAGTTATTAATGTACGTAATCAAGACTTACTAGTGTTATTTTTTACATTGGTATCCCAGGTATGTTTGCAACTACCCCTCCACCGAGGCACAAGTGAACAAATTTAGACACTTTTTAAAATGATGATATGAGTTAAAAATTCTTGATAAATGCATTGAAAAGTTTCATGAAAAGACTAACTAAAGTATAAACTATAAATTATAAAGTAAAAAACATAAATCAATTTTTGTTTCAATAGCTCAGTATAATTTTGAGAAATAGTCAAAATTTTTTTTAAAAAAATTTTAATTTGTGTCCCTCTTTCCCTTATATTATTATTATTATTTATTATTAAAAAAGTGTTGAGAATTTTTACATCACATATTAAATATTCCGCAGTTACATCATTTCTCTCATTGGTGTTGCAGATGATATTGCATTCATTGGAATAAATGCACTTCAAACAAACATACTACGTAAATTACGCAGTTGCCGGCCTTAAGATATTAGAGAGAAGAATTCTTGTGGAAAGAAAAATTAGGCTTCTTCATTCAAACATGGTATAATTTTTTCAATTTCTTTCCATAAATGCAAAAAGGTTAGTCAATTTATAGATATGCTTTTCCATTAAAAAACAAGTGTTGAGAAATTTATACTCCATTAAACCCTTTCCCCCGCAGACAAATTCTGCTCATAAAATAAGAAATTATTGATTGACACCGGAATTTAAAAACGACTAAAGAAATTAAGAATTCCTAAATTCACGCTTTCATTGTAAAAGCGAAATTTCTCTAAAATATTACTGGTGCCGTTTGCAAGTTAGGAATTAAAATTAGGTGTGCCCGAGTGGGCACACTGCGCCGGAAAGGGTTAAATATTCCACAACCTCATCATCTCCCCTATTCTCTTACAGGTAGTACTGAGTACATCTGAGTAATAAAAGAGATGATCATTCCTGTTCACTTTAAATAAATATTATACCTAGATTATACTGTTGCCACCCTTATGATAAATTCCTAGAGAATATTATTCCTTTTGAAAAGAAAAATTATGCGTCAACATAATATTAATCTTTCTACTTTGTTTTTATCAATAAAAGAAATCTAAACAATAATACAAATATTGGGTTGTTGGGAAAGGCCTTTCCGTTTGGGAAAATCAATTTGTACCGGAAAATATTCTTATTTAATTATTAGATATTGTTTTCGATATCTAATATTTAGATAATAATGGACAAAATTTTTCGGTACGAATTGATTTTCCCAAACGGAAATTACTTTCCGAACTTCACAATAAAATAAATAAACTGGAAATGAAAACTACACAGAAGTATAGTCGTCTTTTTTTCTGCATATAATAATAAAAGAGCACGATTATAGTTTGGAGAGCAATTAAATGTCTCATCTGTTCTTCGAGTGTTAGCAGAAGAGAGTATTTATCCAAGCTATGATAAAAACATACGTGGAGGTATAATTACGTTTCTATTACAAGTGAATATTTTTAATGCTATTTCGCACCATTTTTTCAAAACAAAACTCTTTTACGTAAGCTTTGAGAACATTTGCAAACAAAATACACTATGAAATATATATTTTTTTAAGTAGCGGTGCAAATAGAATATAAATACAGTGCCTGGAATAGGAACTTTGCGATACCCTCACTTATTTTGCAAGAACTATCTACTACTGCAAGAAGAATCATGGAAGATTTGACATTCGACAAGTAATTGCTTTGAGGCCTTTAGCAGCTGGTGCTTTCGTCTCAAATGATCCATAATAATACATACAGAAACAACCACAAATCAGTACAATTTTTTATTTATTGTATCCATTACATATATATAACACTATAAAGGGACAGCACTATATCCATGTCTCACCCGGATTCGAACCAGGACCCCACCGCGTGGCAGCAGCTGTCGCTACTGATCACGCCACTGATCATGGAAGACTAACTACCAATAGCCGGATCACATCTAAGTTGAGAAGGACATCCAGGATGACTTTACCAGATTAGCCAATACCAGAAATTGGGTTCATAATCATTTCGACGAATTCGAAAATTTCTGTGAATAATCTACTCGAAGTACGGAATGCTATTTTAGATAAAAAATTTAAAAGATATTTAAAACATTGATGCGTATAACACTGCCTTACATAAATGATACTTTATTTTAATAGATATTGCGCAAGAAATTTTCAAATTAAAATCACGAGCTTCCTGTGTTATTCCGTGTAGCCAGTTGGTGTTTTATTTTCATTCAAATTATTTGTTTGCTACCACTTTTTTGAAATTGTAATATTTACTTTATTTAATATATAATTAAATAAAATTAATATTTCTGTTTCGAAAAAGTGGTAGCGATTAACCGCTTGTCTGGTTATACCGAGTTATCTCGAGTTCGTGTATAATGCAAATAATATAGTTCGTGTATAATGATTATTCCGAGAAAATTCGGGCATACAAACTGCCACATGTGATTATTTTTTCTATCCTATTCACAGCACTGTGTTTCAAAAGTAAATTTTACAATGTTTTCCTTGCAAACATTACGGAATTGCATGTCAAAGATTCTGTTATCAAAAAGTAGTATGAGGAAGAATTAAAAAGTAAGTAATTAAAAATAATGGAATAAAAAATATGGTGATTTTCTGTAGTTAAAAAGTGTAAGGGACGCTGCTAAGCAATTTTAATTAAAAATATACCCCAACAACTCGCAACACTGTTCTTATTTTCAGAAAATGTGTTTCGAGAGAAGACATTCCTTAACATTTCCCGAGGAATGTCTTCTCTTGAAGAGAATCTCGACGACCTAAGTTAAAATGTCGCTCATCAAAACAAAATAAAAACTTAACCACAAACATTTTTTCCGGAAAACAGAAGTTATAAATGCACTCAATTAAAACTTGCAGACCTTTTACTCCCTGTTTCTACCAAAAGGTGTTTCGGGAATAGACATTCCTCAACATTTCGTCGAAATTCTTGACGACATGGATTAAAATATCGCTCGTTTAGACGAAATGGGCCGCAAAAGGAGTACAAACTGAGCGGAAGCTCTTGAAGATTAGAATTTCTCAGGGGAAAAGCCGCTTCATTTCTGCTAGACAACAGTGATGAAAAGAAAAAAAAGAAAAACGAAATACAGAAAGCTATGTCTTTCTATTTGATGTTGAGCAGGCGGATAGTGGTCGTACGCCAGCCCCCACAGATTCCCAGAGCATCAAATGACACCCTGACTCACTCCATCTCCCCCCTTCTCTTTCCCGAATGTCTTCCACAAATTATTTTAGACCGAGGGGTTGTTGCAACTGAGTCATACAGGGGCAATGAATGTTGGGGAATGTTTTGAGAGGGGCCGGGCCCAGGGACCACCTGCTACACTTCTCACCGCGTGAAAAACAGTTAATGGGTGCTTTGTCTTCACGAAACGGCCCCATTACCTGATAGACACCAAAGGATTGTTCTTCTTCCCTCGCAAGAAAGGGGTAACATTAAATAAAGTGTCCTTTTATAGACTTCCGTATATGTTGCCCATGGGAAAATTGAGTGTGTTTTGTCTTCCGAGATAAAAGTGAAAACAGAGTCATGTTGTCAGTCATAAAATCAGTATCACATACATATTCATAGCTGCCAATTTGTAAGGTTTTTCTTAATGCTAAAATTTAAAAGTAGTTTTTGCGTTATTTAATCGACGAAATCTAATAAATCAACCCCTTGAAGTGCGTTGATGCAGTTATGGCATAACCTAATTTTTATCCCGAATCGCCACATTGACACCAGAATTTTTTAATGAAAGTTTCACATTTATTAAGTACGCGGAAATATACTTTTTGCTTGTTTACAAATAAAGATTTTTGTAAGTACTAATCGCATTCAATTATTTCAACATTTCACAAATACAAGTACCATGCGTTGAAAGGGTTTTAACGAAGTCAAAAATTTCTGTTGAAATTTTTTGGTACCAAAAAGCTGTACAAGTTGGTAACTGTGCATATATTCTTTGCCAAACATTAAATATTCTTTGAGATTGTACATTTACTTATTTAGAATCATATTATCAATCATAAAGTGTTGTTTTAGAAAATGTACGCAACACATTTCTGGTCAATCATTAACCAACCTTTGAATCGGTATATTTGTTTAATCCTTGAGGGCGAGCGACACGTATACGTACCACAGAGAAGACTTAAGAATCTTTGGTTATTCCCACCAGTAAAATTTTACTATAAAATTTTCCTTATTTAATCGGAGAATTATCTCGATTTAATAAGGCTCAAATTTCTGTTTTAAAAAACCAGTGACAAAACATTAAAAATTTCACAGAAAGCTACCGTCGCGTAGGGGTTAACCCTTTAACGATCAAAGCATTTTCATTGCTAAGATGTCGAAATAAATGAATGACACCGGTAATTAAGAACAAATATATTTCTAAATAAGAAAACGTGATTTTTCGCATACATAATAAAAGGGATATTTTTAGATAAAAATACCGGTGTCAGTGTTGCATATCGGAGTTAAAATTTTGTGGTTTCGTGACGAAACCAATGAACGTTAAAGGGTTAACAGAATCATGCTGTACCCTTTTTCGCACGGGCAAATTCTGTTAATAAAATGAAAAATTAACGACTGTCACCGGAATTTACAGACGACTTTTTAAGAAATTAAGAATTTCTTAATTTAAGTTTTCATTGTAAAAGCAAAATTTTGTTAAAATATTATTGGTGCCGTTTGCAAGTTTGGAATTAAAATTAGGTATCCTGGTCTGGACACATAGTGCCGGAAAGGGTTAAGACGAAAACTTCCATGCACACATTGCATCCTTTAAAATCTGGAAGACAAAACATGACCTGGATTAAAAAGTGCTGTAGGTATAGTACATATCATCTTTTAGGGTAATATTTTTTTAATTTTATTACGGAATGTCTATCATTAAATAAAGAAAATATTACTATTTAAATAAAATTATAAGTGTTGTGAATAAAAATATACGTTAAAATGATTTGATTAATTGTGACAAACCGCTCGACATATGACACTTTCATTTAGAAATACTTACGTTCCCCGCCTAGTAACATATGTTAATTATAGAATTTGATTCAGATATTGATTTTTGGAATATATTGTCAGCCGACAATTAAATATTCAGTTGTACAATTATTTGAATAAATGACTTGTTAAAAGCATGATTTAGCTATACATTTATAAATCACAACCTTTATGACCCACTGCGTATTCTTTAAGTTCGCACATTTATTTAAATTTAAGAAATATTCAACATTTGTAGAAAGTTTTTACATTAACAGTTTTCCATTAAATATTTTTTTTTCTTCTTTAAATTCGATTACTTAAGTTAGAAGATGCTGATGAGATTTATGTAACACATTAACGATACTCAAACATTCTTTCAGTGTTATGATATGCTTCTATAGTACTGTGATGTTGATATTAGATTCTCAGGTATTAAATTTATTAAAATTATTTTAGTTCATCTCATTAAATGCACCATTCCTTATAGTTAAAAATAGATTCAAAGTTGAAAATTTCCAACTCCATTTGATATACGCTGATAGATTTGGTCACTACAGTTGTAGTATAAAACTTTATGTTTGTAAACGTTTGTTTTGTGGAGAATTAGGACTCAATTTTAAATAAGACATATTTACAACTGAACAAATTAAGACATCTCTCAGAATATACGAAAAGAATGGAGAAGTAAGGCTCTTAGATCAAACAGTTCTTACCTTTAAATATAACATGGAAAATGGTAATAAAAACTATTTGTTTATAATTTTGTCGGTATTTAATTTAGTCGGATTTTATTTTGTCCATTAAAGTACTTTCATAAGCAATCGTGTTAGTTTACCTCTAAATAAAAAAAAGGAAGTATAATAAAAAACACTGACCAGGGAACGTTTTCCCAGGTGTAAGTTGAGATTTGGACGAGTGTGGTATCAAAAAAATGATCTCGTCATGCATATTAAAAAGTGCAATGGAACTACCCGTCCGAATCCAACCGTTTTCGAGATATCAGCACTTGAAGTGTAAAAGAAGCCGTAGAATGCGAAGTGCCTGTCTAAAAAAGGAGAAATAACCGGCACTGTGTGGGTGTAACGGATTTTGCTCATAGCTCGGGAAAAGTTATTGTTAAGAGGATTAAAAACAATGCAAAGACACTTTTAACTTGCGAACAATTTGTATACCTGTCTGTCTATTTATTTATTCATTCACACTTCAAGTGCTGATATCTCGAAAACGGTTGGATTCGGACAGGTAGTTCCATTGCACTTTTTAACGTACAGGATGAGATCTTTCTTTTGATACCACAATCGTCAATATCCACAACTTACACCTTGGAACTTTCCCTAGTGAGTTTAATTGGTCGAATACTGGCTGAGTTACCCTATACATGTTTGGCAGCAATGACATTCAATACTCTTAACGCTCCTAGTGTTAAAAAAATTTCATCATTTTAGTCGGATGTTTTTTAATTAAAACAAAATGTTTAACATGTGAATCCCTAAAATTTTATAAGCTCTAAATTTTAATGGAGACTGATGATGCTGAGATCAACGAACGAAGCTTCAAAAGAAACTACAATCTTCCTGTTCCGGTTGTGTATTTGGTCACTACAGATGTAGTGTAAAACATCGTGTTTGTAAACATTTGTTTTGTGAAGAATTACAACTCAGTTTCAAACAAGACATGTTTACTACTGAATAAATTTAGACATTTTTCAGAATATACGAAAAGTATGAGGAAGAAAAGAGCTGAGATAGTTTCTGCTTTTAAGTACTACTAATTCCAAATAATATTCATCATCTTGTTTAATCACAAACATTCTGTATATAAATGTGGTAAAGATTACTGTTTTGAAATAATGGTATGCAAAAGTATTAGGTCATCAAGTATGAAATTTGTGGCTACAAAAGAATCAGATTACCAATGCAGTGCAGCCAAAGACCTCTGTCATTTAATTAAATCTCGCACCATTTAACACATTCTGGACCGTTGGCGATGCATATAAGACCTTCAAAATGTGCATACAGAATTTGTTTCCGACATCAGTAATAAAGTAAAGTTATATTTATCATTATTAATTGCAGCATTTTTGGTATTATGTAGTTCAAAAATATAATTGGGTACAAACTGAAAAAAATGATGTGTAAAATACATTGATCCTGATAGGATTTTAAAAGATCTCAAACTTTGACATTTTCTACAAAATAAATATGTTGCAAAATTTATTTTTTTTTTAATATTAGTACGAGATGGAATATAAAATAGTCGCCTGTCGCAGCCATTCAACGAAGTAAATCAGTTAAGTTTAATATCATATAAACGCCATAGTCATAAAAAATTAGTCGCTAATAACACAACAATTTCTATTCCTTTTTAGTGGTGGACGTTTGTCCCGTTAGTAATCTGCCCCTTTTGTAATCACAAGTATTTGATGACCTGACAAAACTCTATGAGTATTGGGGGAACGAGAAAATATTCTTTCGCAAAAATGACCACATTTTACGATTTTTTTTCCAAAATTCTACAGAGTATAGTGTTATTTTATTATTTTTTAATGCATTAAACAAATATAAGTATATGCTGCTACATGTGTGTAATACTTAGTACAGCTTGTTAATGCGATTTCAAGTTAGTATTGTTGATTTTTTTTACGTATTCCAGCGAGTAGAGCAAAATTTCGTTTAATGTGCCATTTTGTGATGATTTCTTTTTTTCCACCAGCACAATGATGAAGAATTATTTTTAAACGAAATTTTTGAAAATGCTGCAAAAAGCATTTAAATAATTTTAAGATTTAATTATAAAATTCCAGACATATCTTTTGGTGGCAAGCTCAAGGTACAAGTATCGCATCAAATTTTCGTAAAAACGGCACATGTCGATGATTTTTTAAAGACTTAGATGACCATAATATTGCCTACTTTATTCTAAAAGGGTTCACCATTTTTAATTTAATGCGTTATATTTAAAATAGCATTTCTACAATGGGTGGCTAAAAAACTATAGAAAAAATTAGATGAGAAAAAGAATGCGTCGGCATTGTGAAGGTAAACTAACAAATATTCAAACGAATACTAGAATCACCCAGTTACGAATTTTACCACCATAATTGCAATATGACATAAGAATTACATCTCAATTTCATATGAGACATGCTCTTCAAATAATAAATAAAACATCTCTTCGTACAAACAGGGAGAAAATATTTTTTCATAGAAATTACAAGTTTAGCGACTTTTGAACTAATCCCCAGAGATCGATTCTATTCCATCTTAAAGATACAATAAATAAATGAATGTCCTTAAAATAGTTAAAGCAAAAAATCATGTATTGATTAACTAAAGGGTCCAGATACATCGACTTCTGTTAAACACATGGTATTAGACCTGAAGGCGGCAGCACAATCCCCTCATCGAGTTCACCGATGAAAATCTGAGGTTAGTTAAATTTCGATTCGCATACTGAAACATAATTGGTCTGTCATGTCATATCTTGGTGGAAAACACTGAAAAACTCGATTTTAGAGCTTCACTCGTAGATTTACTGTTGTGCTTTCCTGCATATAAAAGTATGAAAACATGGAGGATTGAGAGCAGGAAAACATGTGTCAATCGGGTAAAATAGGGTTTTTAGATGTGTTCCACCAAGATATGATTAGCCAAACCAATTGCGTTTTAATATGCGAATCGAGATTCAACTAATCCAAGATTTTCATTTATGATCTCGATGAGGTGATTGTTTGTGCTGCAGCCTGCCGGTCTATGTATCTAGCTGAATCTAAAAGTAATGAACATATCGGTAATTTAAAGAATTATGTATCATTATATATTACTTTCTTCCCCCTTTGAATCACGAACATATTACTGTCTCTTATACCGTAAAATGGGGTGAATAGAAACAGCGGGGTGAATAGGAATGAAACTTCCCGGTCATACAAATAAATTCATTATAAATATACTTGATATTTTTACTTGCCAATTTTTTTATAAGAAGGTAATATCATTAAAAGTTGAAAATTTCAGGTTTGCCATCTTGGCGCTACTACTGAGGTATATATAAAAAAACTGCTAGTGGATCCTCAAAAACCTCATTTTTTCAACGTCTTCAAACGTCTTCAAAACTTTGTATGTAACTGCAATATTTTTCGTATTCTAAACCCAAGAGTAAGGAGTTTTAATTTATGATAAATCTTTAAACGATATGCTGTATTAAATTCTGCTTATTTCTAAACTACTTAATGAAAAAGTGGAAAATGGCTTGGAACTTCAGAGGTTTAAGATTTAAGGGGTAAATCGGAACACGTTTTCTCTCATGGTTTATTTTTCTATACAGTAATAGTTTCATGTAATATCTGAAAATATATGTATGAGTATGTATTGTAACAATATTTTGTTTGTTCTAATTACTTGAAGAGTTTAAAGGTGCCGAGAAATTACCTAGTTAAACAAAAAAGTCAACACCCAATCCAACAGACATGGAACACACAATAAAAGAATTTAAAAATGGCAAATTACTAAGAAAAATTGTATATAATTATTCTCTGTTATCCACAACATTACACAAACATCTCAAAATGGAAAACCAGTTAAAAAAAAGAAGGATGGAAACAGTACTATGGATTGGGGATGAGGGCGTACTAGTAGATCGTATTAATACATGCAACGATTGGGGTTACTCAATAGATTCACTTACCCAATGACTAGTAGTAAAAAATAACACAGAACAGGGCTGAATTTCTATTAAATTCCAACTTCTGCAATTCGAATACAATTTCTTAGAATAAATTTTAATTTTTCTTGAGTTCAAAGTTGTTTTCTAATTTTTAAAAAGGTATATCTTTACTTGTATATGAAATAAAAATTGGTTTGATGGTAACTATGTGTTCCTATTCCTCCTTTATCATTATTACCTATTTTTATTAACCCTAATAAATTTTGAATCAAAATAAATAAAAATTATAACATTTGTTCCGATTCACCCCTATCTGCGGGGTGAATCGGAGCACCATTAAAAAAATAAAATACATATATATAAATAGTAACAAATGTTACGTTTTTGCTTAAAAAGTAAAGAACAAAACAAGACCGAAGTTTCTAGTAAAAAATTAAAAGAATTAAAAAATCAGTTCTTGCTTTTTTTTACATTAAAGTTAAAAAGTGTTCCGATTCACCCCATTTTACGGTATATGTTTGATCATCTATGATAATATCATTAACCACTTTAATTAACTTCTTTAAAACCCTTTGAGCTCTGGTGGTAAATTTCTTCAAAACTCTAGATTTCACATTGGCACCAGTATCTTGCAAATTAAAAAATTGGTTTAGTTTATGCACATACACACACCAAAAACACATTAAATCTTTTTCAAATAATTTAGTCTAATATTCCGGTGTTATTGTGATATTTCGAAATTAAAATTAAGTGGTAGAAAATCCAACCATCACAGTTCAAAGGGTTAACCTTCTAATGTCCAAGATAAATTTGAAATTCCGAATTCATGCTAGAACTTCCGAACAGTAAAATCGCTTTATTTTACAAGGAATGTCTGTCATTAAAGAGAGTAAAACTAACTATTCGAAATTTCTGTTATGAATTCATACTATTTGAATTTTAAAAAAAATTCCTTTATATTGGCATCATTGATGGTAGCATATAGGCTACTATGAGGATTAGGGGGGCAACCATAAGATACTTTTTTTTTAATGGTGGTGCAAACATAACATAAAAATAGTTGCCTGTGGCAGCCTTATTTTAGAAAATTACAAATATATATATATATATATACAGTCGTTAACTAAGAGTGTCTAAAAAATATTAGGAATTCTAAAATTTAGAGAAAAAGGGGGACGCTTAGTAGCTACCATGATTAATGAACAAAGCTTTGAATGAAATTACAATCTTCTGGTTATGAAGGATTTGATCATCACAGATGTACTCACTTCCGCCTGAACACTAGGTCTTCGCGCTGACACAACAAGGGCGGTTGTTGCAGGCGGGATTTTTTCAGCATTAATATCATCCCTTATATTTTAAACACCAATGTTTTGCTAAAAGTTCTCTCTCAGTTATTTAATCTCAGAAAAATAAAATTGGAGTATATTTTAAGAAATTATTGATATTCATTATCAAGGGACAAGTGCAAATAGGGCAGACCGGGATTGAATGGGATACAGCACTTATTTCCTGCCAGTAGCGCTTGAGTAGCACGGCAAAGCTTCACCCATTAGCATGCAAGTTGTAGGCGAATAGCGTCAGTCTGATTGCTGTGATTCATTAACTCACTTTGGACTTTTAGCTATAAACTGTGGGCTTTACTTTTTATAATATTTGGAAATTTTTGAAGCAAGGTAAGCCTTCTTTCCTTCTTAGCAAGGTAAGCCTTCTTTCCTTCGTAGCAAGGTAAGCCTTCTTTGTACTCAATTAATTAATTCCAATGAATTAATTATGTTTTTAAAAATATTTTTCCATGAAGCAATAATTGAAACATCAGTGGTTAAGGGTAGTTACGTGACTTTTTTTCCAATTTTTACGCGCGGGGCAGAATGGCATACGTACACCATTTCTCCCCGGTGTGTTGCCCCGTTTATATAACAAATACAGAATATAAAAAATATGTAATAGTATATAAATATAAATACGTAATGCAATGGGATGCAATAAAGTTGCAATTTTCCCAGTTATTTGATTTACCGAATAAAATAATCGACGAAAATTAACTAGCTTTATCAAGAAACTAGCAGGCTAAGCCCGCTGCGCTGGTCTGTTTTTCAAAACAAAACATGAATCAAACAAAATATTGAATATGATTGTGTTTTTAAAGCAACTTCACCTCGAATGCTCTTTCACATTTCTGAAAATCATACAAAGCGCCATTGTATTTAAAGATAGAAAATCAACGATTATAATGCACTGAAAATGCATTAAAAGTTAGCAAACAGCTGTTTCGAATCTACTGTCGAGATTATTCATCAGTGCAAAACTCAGCGAGCTAGAAAAAACAAAACTGAGCCAAAAATAAAAACAACAACAATGGAATCAAGGCCCGTTGACGCCAAAATATATTAAAAATATAATAAAATATTATGTTGTTGTATCAGCTTATGCATTCGATAAAATTCGGGTTTTTAAGAAAAAAATATTTCAGTTGACCATTTATTGTAGAGTTTGATAGATAAATGAGGCAATTATGAAAAGAGCAATTTAAATATTGTCTATTCACCATACTTCTAAAACAGCGAGCATTATGATCGCAGAGATTGACCATTGAATTTAAACAATTTTCAAATGATTTATTTTCATTTGATAGTTTTTGAACTCTAAACCTCTCAACTTGAGGATATGGGTATCTGTGGAAACCTTAATACATCCTCTATCAATATTATATTATATTTCGCAACGTACATCTGCTCTTGACAAATCTATTACAATGTTCCGTTATTGGAATGTAGCAGAATAAATAAAGTTAAATAAAGTTTTCCTTATAATAATAAGGTGAATGTTTTTTGAATGTGTGAAATTCATCTTTTGATACAGATGCCAAACGTTGGCGTCATTGAAACAAAATGAACATTTTATGCCTCTTATGGTAATCCAGCTTTGTTTTTAATTTATTATTGAACTATTTATTTACTTTCATTTGCATTTTAAAATGATACAAAATGTTATGCTTTATACATAGAAAAGTAAAATAGAAAATAAAAATGTATCTGTCATTTGAAAACGAAGTTTCCGTTAAAGTGGCGCCAGAAATGTATCACGCCAACGTGTGCATATATGACATTTGTACCTCTTTCTTACAACAGGGGTGTGTGCATTTGCACCTAAATTTAGTTATTTAGCTCTATTTTTGTAATATTAACTGGAGTTTGTACAATGTACGGTACTACTTGATTATTCTGTCTAAAAAAAATTAATAGCAGATTATAGGAATAAATGTCAATAATCGATGATCGTAAGTATGATAGCAATTGATATTACACGTGATACACGTAATTTTTTTTTTTTTTTTTTTTTACGTCATAGGTGCTTTTTAATTCGACTTTTAATTTGTATTTTTTATTTATGTTTATTGTTCTTTCGTTATTTAAAATGAATTTATGTAAATTTGAATAGTTTGTCGAAACAGGCCGACATGTTAATCAAGTAGCACTCAATTTACATTTGAAAATATCATATTTCGCAAAAAAAAACTCCGACACAAACCCGGATTTGTAAGATTTCCTTCCAATACCAATGCGGCAAAATCCTCGTTTTAGAATAGCGAAGAAATGTGCATTTAAAAAAATCATTTTCGTTACTTTAAAACGAAAATATTAATAAATAAAAAAAAGTTACTATAGCACAAAACAATTTATAGAATTTCTAAACAGAAATTGAAAGTAAATAAACTATTAATACAGAAACAACTATTGCTGGGTTACCATATCAGGCAAAATAACACCGTTTTGGCGATAGTCAGATACCTCAGTGTGTATATAATATCTGTGCCAAACATGTTTGGAAAAAACAATCGTTATTTACACAGCATGTTTAAATACTGTAGTATAGTGAAAAAAATATATACATGACATATACGCACCATACTGGCGCGTTTTTTTTTTTTATTTATTTATTTATTTATTTTTATTCTGATGCCGATTTGGAGAAAATTTTGTTTTCAAATACCAGTTACATATATAGTTTACAAATACTTTCTGTTATTTTAAATAGAAAATAACAATAAATTTTAAAAAGTTTAGTTAATAATTATAAAATAAAACTATTTGTATCCTTTAAAAAATAAAATAAAATAAAATAAAAATTTATTAATAAATAAACAACAGCCAGGTTACCAAGTGAGGCATAAAATCGCCATTTCATTGCAGTCGCGCAAATGTGGCACATGTATGAAAAAATGTGCCTAGATTGAAATAGTTTATATAATTGAAAAAAAAGAAAAAAAAAGAAAGAAAGAAAGAAAAATACTTCTAGGTTATCCCGTCGACCATTTTCGCCAAATTATAAAAATCGCCAAACTAATAGCCAAGTTATATTTGTTGACATAATTTTTATTTTAAATAAAGAAAGAACAAATAAATTAGTGACACATGAATAAAAACACAGTTAAAAAAGTCAATTTAAAACCACTTGATGACGTTTTAAACATGTGTATCGTGTTTAATGTGACATTCACAATCATCCATTATTGGCATTTAATCTTATAATTGGCGTCAGATTTTTGGTCGACGGGATAACCTAGAAGTACCGAAAAAAATTGTAAATAGACAATTTATTAATAGATAGACAATAACATCCGGGTTGCCATATCAAGCAAAATAATGACACTTTGGCGTCAGTTAATTACCCAGATGTATATATATGGTATTGGCTTAAGAGACAAATCGCACCAATGTATTACGTATGAGATATCTGTGCCCAAAAAATTTTTTAAAGTTGCAGTTAAATTATTTTACAATATCTATGTATGTGGAAAGACATTTACCCTAAAATTTAAATATTATTCATTTTTGTGGTGTTAACTGCTATGTATGTATTTAAGTTAAATATAAAATTTTTTCCTAAAAATGCTCTCACTCATTAAAAGAGAGAGAGAGAAAATAGTTCTTGCGAACATTGCTCCGTCTTGAGCTTTTTTTTGTTTAGAATCGCATTGATTGGCGACAAAAGTAGATTGAAACACCCAATTGAACAAACAACATACAAATAACAAAAAGAGCCTTTTAAAAAAAAATTAACTCTGCGAGTTTCTTCTGTAAAACAAATAACGGGAAAATTAGATTAAAAAATATTTTTAAAAAAAGAAATAAAAAAATACTTATGTTTTACCTAATGAAATTTTTGAGATGTTCTTTTCTTTTAATCTGGCTCGAAAGAAATAAATAGCCAAATATTGTGTCACTTCAAAACTTTCTTTCACTTTGACTTACTTTTTAAATATTATAAATATTTTTTTTTCTTCGTTAAAGATAAATATTTTCCTTTCATAATATTATTTTGCATTAAACGGATTTTTTTCTTTTTATCATTATTTATTTTAAATCAATGAATTAACAGGTTTTTTCTCGAAATGTTTATATTATTTTCCATTAGAGAAAGCATTTCATTTCTTTTTTTAAATATAATTATCGCCAAAAAATTAGTTGTTGCAACCCTTCCGTCAAAAATAACCGAAAAATACGAAATTTAGTACGAAAAATCAGAGATATCCCTGTATATTTGTATCATAAACCTCCGCAAAAATATTTCCTATCGAATGATATAATCTGCAAAAAGATCCATCGGGTAGTTTTTGAAAACACTCGTTTGGAAGTTTCAGAACTTCTGCTTTATAATATATATGATTACAACATCGACGAAAGCGGCATAGCTGTTGTACCAAAACAGCATTCTACAGTGATTGCAATTAAAGGGGAGCGTCAAGGTAGTGTTTTGGCACTTTAAATAAAAAAAAATAACTATAATATTCCAAAAAAACTATTGTACCAATTGAGTTACTTTTATATTTAATTTTTTAAAATTTTATCTTAATTTTTTTTAAACTTTGTATACTAAAGTTTACTTTAAAATGTATACAGAAACTGTTTATTACTATAGGATAAGGGTTTTTTAGTATCTTTGTCCTAAAAACTAGCTTCAGATCTTAATTACCCCATTCCGCACCCGTGTTCCTATTAAAAAAAAAGAAAAACACCATGTCAGTCCGTAGATCTAGTATTGAGAGGACGATGTTGTCGTACAAATGTAATGTTCATAAATGTTTGTTTTATTAAGAATTACTACTCACTTTTAAAGCAGACATACTTACAAATAAACAAACAAAATGTCTTAAAATAAACAAAAAGATTAAAAAACTGAGAAAATATTCTTTGGCAGAAATAATAAATTTACGATTTTTGCAAAAATCCACAGAGAGAGCGGTGCCGTTCCATTTAAAAGTACAAGAGATAAATAGGTGTCATCAAAACAGTAAAAACAAATTTCGTGTTTTGCTTAAGTAAAGGGTCCAGACGCAGCGTTTGCTGACAAACGCACCGTGCAAGTGTCACGCCGAATCTAAATTTAAAAAGTGTCTTCACCTCGCTATCAGGCAATATTCCAGGCTTCGTAAAAAAGCAAATCGAAGATGCTTCCTGCTTTACGCAAACTTCCCATTCAGAACATGAGGGGTTTTTTTCCTACATAAATCATTCAGTAGTTTGTTTATGGTTAAGAAGCCTGATGATGTTACAGGAAGAGGGATATTCTTTAAATTTTAAATCATGTTCTGTCAGTAAAATAATCTTTTATAATAATAAAGAGAGAAATTTTTTAATGTGTCCGCTGAGAAAGCGCAACATGAAAGTCACTTGCCTTATAAATCAAAAATATTTTATTAAACATTCTGGTGTAAATTTATCATTTTTTATAAAATAAAAATGAAGTTGGAAGCATATTCTTACTCTCCGTGTAAGGGCTAAAAAAATAGCATTGTCGTCTACTAAGCGTGTCTCAAAAATACTAAAATATTCAAAAATTTAGAGGAGAAGGAGGGTATTATGGAGATACCGAAACCAAAAGAAAAGAAAATTTAAACTAAATTATAAATTTCTGGGTTATAAATTCAGTCATCAGAGTGTCTTAGCATAAAATGTAATATTGATAAATGCTCGTTTTTTTTTTTTAAGAATTATTACTCACTTTTAAAGTAGACCTATCCACAAATAAACAAACAAAATTCTTAAAAAATATATATATATAGAAAACAGAAACTATTATTCGGCAGAAGAAAATACATTTGACGATTTTTGCAAAAATCCACAGATAGAACAGCGCCGTTCCATATTTAAAGAACATGAAATAAATAAGAAATTTTGTGTTTTGCTTAAGTAAAGTGTAGCAGGCGCACCGCTTGCTGACAAACGTAGTGTGCAAGTGTCACGCTGAATCTAAATTTAAAAAGTGTCTTCACCTCGCTATCAGGCAGCATTCCAGGCTTCGTAAAAAAGCAAATCGAACATGCTTCCTGCTTTACGCAAACCTCCCATTCAGAACATGAGTGTTTTTTTTTTCCTACATAAATCATTCATTTAGTTTATGTATGATTAAGAAACTTGATGATGATACAGGAAGAGGGATATTCTTTAAATTTTAATCAGCATACTGTCAGTAGAATAATCTTCTATAATAATAAAGAGAGAAGTTTGTGAGTGTGTCCGCGCTATTCTGAAGAGACCTTTGCACATAGAGTTGCAAAATTTGGTGGGAAGGTACCTCTCTATATATGAAGTTTTGCACCTCGAAGCCCGATTTTCGATTTTTTTTATTAGATTTTTAAAAATGTTAGGCGATTTTTAGCGTTTGTTTATTGTTTCGAGACGATTTTTCGACATTACTGAAAGGAATATGGTTTCATTCTTTTAACCCAATATTGTAAATTTTGTTCTCCTTTCAATAAAGTTTATTCGGATTTCGTACAGCGTTTTTTGAATTTTTGACAAATTTTTTAATGCGATTTTTAGTGTTTTTTGCATTTTCCGGCTATTTTTTGTCATTGATAATGCATAAAGAAGCAGTTTATTAATATAGAATAAGGTGTTTTTTATTTTTTATTTTATTTCATTTTATTTTTATTTTAGTCCTAAAAACTTGCTTCAAACTTAAAGTATCCCATTCCACCTGGGTGTCCCCTATTAAAAAAAATGTCGCGTTAGTCTTTAGATCTAGTATTCGGAGAATGATGTTGTCGTATAGAATGTTATGTTCATAAATGTTTTATGAAAAAACGAAGTTATTATGAATTACTACTCACTTTTAAAGCAGATATGTCCACAAATAAACAAACTGTCGTTTAAAACATATACAAAACATTAGAAAACTGGATAAACATTCTTTGGCAGAAAATAATACATTTTACGATTTTTACAAAAATCTTCTGGAAAGAGGCTCCGTTCTATTTTAAAAATACAAGAGATAAATAGTTGTCATCAAAACAGTAAAAACAAATTTCGTGTTTTGCTTAAGTAAAGGGTCCAGACGCACCGTGTTGCTGACAAACGCATCGTGCAAGTGTCACGCCGAATCTAAATTTAAAAAGTGTCTTCACCTCGCTATCAGGCAGTATTCCAGGCTTCGTAAAAAAGCAAATCGAACATTCATAAATACGTTAGTTATCGCATGACAATAATAAATCAGATATATATATATATATATATATATATATATATATATATGTATATATATATATATATGGTATATATATATATATATATATATATATATATATATATATATATATATATATATATATATATATATATATGTCAACATTTTAACGGAGGGTGGTTTTGGGGTCTGGGGGTCATGATCGGTGAAAATATACCAAAATTTTCCGGAAGTGCTTTCCTCCGGACGGCTGCAATAGGTAGCTTTTTACTTTTTGTAATGAAAGCTACCTAAAAGAAGGAACATACAAGTGTGTATATTTTAAGAAATTATCAATAAATGCATACGCTGTTTTTTTTATGATATAATAGAAATTTTGGATTTGTTTAATGTATATACATATTTAATTAATATTCATATTTAATTAATTACTTTATTAATTATAAAACTGCTTGAAATCTAAACTGGTTGTTTCTGTCACATTTCCCAATTCATGTTTATTTATAAACACATAATGTAACGCCGCCTTACAGAAAGTTTAATCAACTTTATCGGTTTCTAAACATTTTAAAACTAGTATTAAAAAATGCTCTGACGAGCACCAAAAAAGGTTAATATGTTTTTAAGTATGAAAAAGGGTTTGACAAGTGCTTCTGTTAATTACTGAGCATGAGGAAGGACAAGGGATTCCTTTTTGGCTACAACTCACTTCAATGCCAACTTTGAAAAAATCATATTTGCAATTTTTCCATATAAAAGAATGTTGCGATACTTTAGTAGAGCTTCCCACCGAGTTTTACGTGTTAACTGTACTGTTTACTCTGCAGTATACTATAAATAAATTTTCTGTTCAATTCTACTCTGCGGACGTGGTTAGTGGCAGTGCATGAATGTGATACCTGCATAACTAGGTTTTTGGCCCTATGTCGCCTTGCCTTACATTATGTCTAATCAAGTCGCATCTTTACTTTTAACGTCTTTACACTGCACATTTTTATAGTAACTGTGATTGATTTCTTTTATATGGAAAAAGTGCAAATATGTTTTTTTCAAAGTTGGCATTGAAGTGAGTTGTAGCCAAGAAGGAATCCCTTGTCCTTCCTCATGCTCAGTAATTAACAGAAGCACTTGTCAAACCCTTTTTCATACTTAAAAACATATTAACCTTTTTTGGTGCTCGTCAGAGCATTTTTTAATACTAGTCATTCAATTTTTTGATAAAAACTGAAGATTTTCTAATATCTTAAAAAGAAAAATAATTGCTGCTGTCAAAATTTATAAAATGATAACAACAGCATAAAATTTTGATGTATCAGAATAATTATAAAAGTCATTGCATTGCCATATAAAATGCATGATATGAGAAATAAACCATGGATTTGAACGAAAAATTTACAGAACTTTATTAAAATAATTAAAAGCCATACCGATTAAATACATTCAAGGCAATTTTCTCAAATGAAACATTCACAACGAGAAAAATTCTAGAAATTGAATAACAATTCAATTTACAAACAAAAATACAAGAGAACATAAGAACAAAATATTCTTATGTTAATAAGAATATTCCCGAAGAAATAATAATTTAACACAAAAGCATTTCTAAACAAAACGAACTTACATCCGACGGGATTTGAACTCTCTACCCGCTGCTGAGCAGGCAAATGCCTTACCTCGAGAGTCCTAGTTTAATACCAGAGATGTTGCAAATTTTGCTATAGTACCTATATAAATACCAGCATAAGTCTTGCGACTGTCATCAACAGCTCTGATCTGATTGTTTTATTTTTTATATGCCCGACGGCTATTTTCCTACTTTTATTTCAGCTACTCGAAACAATCGCTAAATAGGTTTCCTTCGCCATAATTTCATTTTAAATATAAAGTTGTCACTAGCTTTATTTAAAATACATGACTTTCGTTAAAAAACACATAAATTAAAAATACATATATCAGATGCATTTAACTTGCACGTTTTTCTTTCATTTTATTAAAAATACTATAAGTAAATATATAACTACTTAATTTATCCCGTAGACCAAAGAACCATAGACAAACTGTAAGATTATATGCCAATAATGGGTGAACATAAATGTTACACTTCCTTGACATTAAACCCGCTACACTTGTTTGTTAAGTGATCAAATGATTTTAAATTCGATGATTTATTTATATTTTTATTAATGTTTGACTAATTTATTTGTTCTTTTGTTATTTAATATAAATTTTATGCCAATAAGCGAATATCTCTTGATATTAATTGAGAAAAATATAGTATATAATTTATTAAAGTTACTTTATGGTTGTATCCGCCGACATTATTTGATTAAATAAAAAGCATTTAACTCCTTACAAATTTCCGCTAACATTGATATTTTTGGTACCTTCGTATTAATGCCACCGCAGTAGAAGTTGTGCTAATGCGCCAATAAAGAGTGATCTTGTTGTTCATGCCTTTTTAGTGTTTTTTGTCATTTTGACGTCATTTTTAGTTCTTTAGTACTTTTTTAGCCTATTTTTGATGCCATTTTTTTTGTGCGCGTGCGAACAAGATTGCTCTTTATTGGCACATTAGCGCAACTTCTGTTGCGGTGACGTTAATACGTCGCGTTAGTCTTTAGATCTAGTATTCGGAGAATGATGTTGTCGTATAGAATGTTATGTTCATAAATGTTTTATGAAAAAACGAAGTTATTATGAATTACTACTCACTTTTAAAGCAGATATGTCCACAAATAAACAAACTGTCGTTTAAAACATATACAAAACATTAGAAAACTGGATAAACATTCTTTGGCAGAAAATAATACATTTTACGATTTTTACAAAAATCTTCTGGAAAGAGGCTCCGTTCTATTTTAAAAATACAAGAGATAAATAGTTGTCATCAAAACAGTAAAAACAAATTTCGTGTTTTGCTTAAGTAAAGGGTCCAGACGCACCGTGTTGCTGACAAACGCATCGTGCAAGTGTCACACCGAATCTAAATTTAAAAAGTGTCTTCACCTCGCTATCAGGCAGTATTCCAGGCTTCGTAAAAAAGCAAATCGAACATGCTTCCTGCTTTACGCAAACTTCCCATTCAGAACATGAGTTTTTTTCCCTACATGAATCACTCAGTTTGTTTATGGTTAAGAAGCTTCGTGATGTTGCAGCAAGAGGAATATTCTTTAAATTTTAATTCGTATACTGTCAGTAGAATAATCTTTTATAATAATAAAGAGACAAGTATGTGAGTGTCTCCGCACTATTATGAAGAGACCGCTAGAGTTAAACCTAGAGTTAAAAAATTTTGAGACCTCTGTACATGAAATTTTGTACCTCGAAGCCCGATTTTCGAGTTTTTGTTAGATTTTTTTCATTTAATTTTTTAGGCGATTTTTAGCGTTTTTTATGTTTCAAGTCGATTTTCCTACATTAGTGAAAGGAAAGGTTTCATTCTTTTAACCCAATATAGTAATTTTTTTTTTCTTTTCTATAAAATTTATTCGGAATTCGTACAGCGATTTTTGAATTTTTGACGATTTTTAGTATTTTTTCGCATTTCGCGACCATTTTTTGACATTGATAATGCATAAAGAAATTGTTTATTAATATAGGATAAGGATTTATATTTATATCTTAGATCTAAAAATTTGCTTCAAATCTAAAGTACCCCATTCCGCCCGGGTGTTTCCTACTTAAAAAAGACGTGCCAGTCCTTAGATTTAGTATTGAGGGAACGGTACTCTCGCATAAACTACAATGTTCACAAATGTTTGTTTTATTAAGAATTACTTTTAAATCATTTATATCCGCGAATAAACAAACAAAATGTCTTTTAAAACAAACAAAAAAAGATTAGGAAACTGAGAAAATATCCTTTGGCAGAAAATAAAACATTTTACGATTTTTCCTAAAATCCGCTAGAAAGCGACGCTGTTCCATTTTAAAAGTAAAAGAGATAAATAGTTATCAAAACAGTTAAAAGAAATTCTACAATAATAAATTACGTAATAATAAAGAGTTAATCTATAATAATAAAGAGAGAAGTTTGTGCAAGTATCACGCCGAATCTAAATTTAAAAGTGTCTTCACCTCGCTATCAGGCAGTATTTCAGGCTTCGTTAAAAAGCAAATCGAAATTGCTTCCTGCTTTACGCAAACCTCCCATTCAGAGCATGAGTTTTTTTTTCCCTACATGAATCATTCAGTTAGTTTGTTTAAGAAGCTTCATGATGTTACAGGAAAAGGGATATTCTTTAAATTTTAATCAGCATACTGTCAGTAGAATAATCTTCTATAATAATAAAGAGAGAAGTTTGTGAGTGTGTCCGCGCTGATCTGAAGAGACCGATGAACCTAGTATTACAAAATTTAGGGGAGGGTACCTCTATAAATGAAGTTTTGCACCTTGAAGCCTGATTTTTTATTTTTTTTATTAGTTTTTTTTTATTTTGATTTTTTTAGGTGATTTTAGCGTTTTTTTATGTTTCGAGACGAATTTTCTGCATTAGTGAAAGGAATACGGTTTCATCCTTTTAACCCAATGTAGTAGATTTTGTTCTATTTTCAATAAAGTTTATTCGGAATTCGAACAGCGATTTTTGAATTTTTGACAATTTTTTAATGCGATTTTTAATATTTTTTACCTCATTTTGCGTTTTATTTTTGACATTGATAATGCATAAAGAAACTGTTTATTAATTTAGGAAAAGATTTCTTTTATTATTTTTTTTTAATTTTATTATTATTATTATTATTATTATTATTATTATTATTATTATTATTATTATTATTATTATTATTGAAGTAATTATGTATTATTGAAGTAATAACATTAAAGTATTAGCATGTTAATTTTTTTTTTATTTTAACATATCTCAGGAAGAAGAAAGTTTTGCAATTGGCACACCCGATTAGGTTTAATACTAGTAATTCCGAAGAAAGTTTTTCGTGGTAGTTTTTACAACATTCGCAATTATAAATGACCTTCAGCGAAAGTTTCTACTGAAGCTCCAAACATAATTTAGAATGAAAATCGATCTATAAAAAAATTGGCTTTTAAAAAATGGATCTATGGGGAATTCTGCAAATAGTTTATCAGTTAGTATTATATCGTATCGTATGTCTTATATTATAAGTATGTTTTTTACGACTTTCTCCGTATTAATTAGTGCCATTTGTATACTTGTGTGCAAAACTTAAGCAATTAATTTTCGTATATCTGAGTAATCAAATTAAAATTATATAACTATCCTGTGCAGTAAGGTATTATCCCTGCAACACAGATAATTGATGTGACATCTTCGCGTTACACATTATCACAAGTGTCACAATCAACAAGATAAAACTTAATACTCGATCTTTCATTCGTTTCATTGAATGATTTTTTTAAAAAGTGCTTGTGGTTGTTGCTGTGTGATGGTTTACCAGGTGACATTGCAATGAAGTCACCTTGTGATTCTCACATGACTGTCATTTGAAGACTCATGTTTGAAGTCATTGGGAGTATCGCATTTGGAAGAACCGTCAAATAATACCACAATTTAGTCGTATGGGGACTTTCAGGTGATCGAAACTCTTACTGCGAAGTCACCAGATGATTTCATTTTCTGTCACTTTGAACTCAGCACAAAACAGCTGTCATGATAACTTCACAATCTACGTAGGTTGATCCAAAAAGAAAGTTTACAAGCAGAAGCATTTGAAACGTAATAATTGTAGAGCGAATATTTCCACCCAGGGTCGTTAACAGATGGCGGTAGTTATCCAGAGGTGTTCTACGAATAAGAAGCGTCAGTACGCAGACACTTAAGAGCGACAGTAATGGCACGACGTCTAGAAAAGTGGTCTCGCATAGATGTGCAAGCCATAATTAGATTGTTATGGGCCAAGAATGTGGCCGCATCCGAAATTCAAAGACAAATCGTTGAGGTATACGGGGACAAAGCAGTGAGTAGACAATAGGTAGCGAAATGGTGTCGTTCTTATCAAGCGGGCAATGAGCATGTGGAAAACAGCAATATGGAAGCGAGCGGCCGTCCAAGTTCTTCAAGGACGGATATCAACACGGCACGTGTTGAAGAAATCGTCCAAAGGGATCGACGAGTAACCGGGCGTGAGATTGCCTCAGAGTTGGACCTGAGTTATGGTAACGTTCAGCGTATCGTAACCGATGAGTTGCGATATTCCAAAGTTTGTGCCCGCTGGGTACGACGTGCGTTGTCCAGGGAGCATAAAGCCACTCGAATGATGTGCAGCCTCACATTTCTGCAGCGATACCATTCAGACGGCTAACACTTCATTGATCGCATCGTTACCGGTAAAGAAATATGGCTTCATCACTTCACCCCCGCATCCAAAACAGCCACGATGGAGTGGAAACACGCTAGATTACCGACGAGGAAGAAGTTTAAGGTCACACCCTCTGCCGGTAAAGTGATGGCAACCGTTTTCTGGGATACGGCTGGTGTTGTTCGAATCGAGTATTTGAAGCGTGGCCATACCATTAAATGCCGATCGTTATTGTGCCACCTTAACGAAATTGCGTGAAGCCATCCGACCCAAACGGCCTGGATTACTGACCAAAGGCGTCATTCTTCTGCATGACAATGCCAGGCCCCATACAGCTCGCCAGACTAAGGAATTGCTGCAAAGATTCAAGTGGGAGGTCTGGAATTACCCCCCCCCCATACAGCCTCGATTTGGCTCCAAGTGACTAATTCCTTTTGCCGGCGTTGAAGCGAAACTTATCCGGAACACGGTTCACTTCAGTGAAAACAGCTGCCGAGAAATGGCTCAATGAGCAGGGCCCTGATTACTACCAAGACGGGATAAAAAAGTTGGTTGAACGTTCTGACAAATGCCTAAACAGGTTTGGCGACTATGTGGAAAAGTAAAGGCCAGATGTGTCTCTTAATTGTCATTTGTATCTTATTTCTATTGTTAACCTTTTGAGCTCTGGAAGGTAAATTTCTTCAAAATTCCAAATGTCACATTGGCACCAGTATTTTGCAAAGAAAAAAATGGGTTAACGATATTCACGAAAAAATGTATTAAACCTTTTAAAAATAAATCTGGTTGAATTTTCTGATGCCGTTGTGACAATTCGAAACTAAAATTAAGTGTTGAAACGGCCTCAATCATCAGAGCTGAAAGGTTTAATAAATACTTTTTCTTTTGCCTTGTAAACTTTTTTGTTTGGATCATCTCTCGTAGGTTCCAAATGAGAATTCCAAGGTGATTTCATTTTAATGTCACTTGGCGACTCGTCACAAAGCTGTAGTCATGATGACTTCTCATTGGAGTGGCCAAGTGAGAGTATCACTCTTAAAACGAAAGAGTGGATTTGGCTTCTCAGGAAAGAGTTGTAATTTATTGGATTGTGAATGAGTTGATTTTTAAACGTTTTATTTATATTGATTTAAATTGCATATTTAAATTACCCATCTTGATATAAATTGCTTAAAAAGAATTCATTCAACCGAGTTGTTTCAACTCTTTGTGAAAACTGACTTTCAAAGCGTGAGAAGCGTGAATTTCGACTCAACTTGGGTTATTTTATGATTGAGGTTTTAAGACAATAAGATAAGACGAATGAAAAATGTCATACTTTGGTTCATTCCAGTAATTCTGGTTTGTGTGACCATTTGTGGTGCAAATGGGACTTCAAATCGACTGTCTGTGCTGTTAGAATAGTTGGGAAGAGTGAGGTGGAGTGGGACAGTAGATTTCTTACTTTATATATATTCCTAAACATTTCATCAATCACACACAAGATGAAGCAATGGTAGCCCAATCTTCAGTTTATATTATTTTATATCTATATAAGTTTGCAATTTTATAAGGAAAATATTACTTCAAGTATTAAAAGCAAATTTGCTTCATATACTATTACTTACCCATCATACGTAGTATAGGGTAAGTCTTGCAATCGTTTTGAAAATCGAAAAAAAAATTTTGACGGATTTACACGTTTTAGATAGTGGAGATTCCGAAAAACATATTTTTAGAAAAAAAATTTTGCCGTCTGTCTGTCTGTCTGTCTGTCTGTAAACGCTCTATCTCCCGAACAAATTGAGATAGAGACTTGAAATTTTGTATGTAGTTAGTATGTAAGAATGGGACAAACCCTATTTAATAACAGCAACCTCGATTATCCGTAACTATTTTTTTTCGGACTCTCGAAAAATTCGTTCTGATGAAAGGTATATAAAAATTTTCGAATTTTTTTGTTCTAAGGAATGGACGTAAAAGGCAATAAAATAACACACATTTTGCATATAGAACGAAGTCGATCGGATTATTAGTTGCCGAGATATTTGTAATCCTGTTTTCCACATTCTTCGATTTTTCATGACCCTGTATTTCATTCAAATTTCAATTCAGAAGTATATTTTAATTTGAAATGAGACTCTTAATCCGACGCAGTTAATTGTTAGTTAATAGAATCATTATTTTTGGAGTTATAAGGATGTTTCTTTTACGCAGTTCGGTACTACTTGAATAGTTTGGCG
Organism: Maratus speculifer; assembly: GCA_964019185.1. Taxonomy (NCBI): domain Eukaryota; kingdom Metazoa; phylum Arthropoda; class Arachnida; order Araneae; family Salticidae; genus Maratus; species Maratus speculifer. The sequence goes on from OZ025300.1 coordinate 230,542,095, forward strand.
TTTTATATAATTTGTCGAAATTGGTACATCAGCAGTTCTTTAATATAGCATTACTATGTATATTAACAATATTTAAATTTTGTTTATGAATTGCAATGCATTGTATAAATAGTTTCACATGTTTTATTTTCATATACATATCCATGATGGGTAAGTATTACGGTGGCCCCCAACGACTAGTTTTTGCTTTCTGCTTATTAATAATTTCTCTATGCATAGATGTAATATTTTCCCTATTTACGGAACATTATACTATATAAATTATCTGTAATTTAAACTAATCGTAAAAGCAACATTTTTGTTTATACAGGAAGTTCAACACGAAACAAGAAAGTGGGGAAGAATGAAACATGCCAATAAAGTGAGGAATGGAATATGCTAGGAATGAGAGGAATGAGACATGTTCAATATTCCTGATTTTTTAAAAATAAGATGAATGTAAATTTCTAATATAGAAACATTTTTAAAGGATAATATATTAGTTATAACATTGATTACACATTCATTTACTTCAAAATGTAAATAAATTGAACTGGTGATTTTTTTAATGTCACCTATGACTGACAATCCTCAATTTTCATTCCAGTCATGGTTTATTTTGTGTCGGCCGATTATCTACTCTAGGGATATAGGCCCTGGAGGAAGTGCTCTTCGTGGGGGTCTTTCTAAGGGAACCTAACCCGTATTTATGCAAGGTTCGGTGAAAACCACGTTAACTCCGAACAATTAGGACGACGGCCGCGATTGGGTTCGAACCCAACACCTGCCGTCTACTAGTTGAGCGGTCAGAACCTCTCGACCACTGGTGGGGCTCATTCCAGACGATACTAGAATTTTGTATTGCGTATATATTATTAAACTACAATCTAACCGACACTATACTATTTGTACCTTATAGCTTTGTTATATTGCTATTCCATACCTCCCTGTATGTGGGAAGGTGTGAGACATAACGTCAGAATTTTTCGCAAATTGCGAATTTCAAAGTTAAAAAATATAGAAAGTCAATTAACATAAAATAGATGTAAAAAAAATATTCAATTAAATTTTATTTAATTAGATAACTTATCCAATTTTTTATCTCACACTGGAGATTATTACAGTTAAACAGCACAGGCGTCCGATGAGGGAGAGGAAGGGGGGTTCAATTTTAACTTTGAAATTCCTTTTTATGAAATTTCTCATTTACGTAAAATCCTGACGTAATACAGTAAAACCTCCATAACGGACACTCCCGAATAGCGGACACCTCTATTTAACGGACAGTTTTCAAATCCCCACTCCCAAAACTTTAATTTTGTATGTTTAACCTCTGAATAACGAACATTCCGTATAGCGGACAGTAATTTTGGCAAAAAAGAACAAAAAATTATTTTTTAACGAGGAAAAAAAATAAAAATCCTCTAAATTTATCAGGGCAATGTATCACAAATTTTGTGATCACAGATAAATGTGGGACTGAGCTGGAGAAAATTCCCTCTCTCCCCTAGATTTATCCCCTACACCCCCCCCCCCCCCCCCCCCCCACACACACACACACCCTCACCCTCGGATGATTGGATGCTTTTAAGAAGCAGAAAAATACAATAAACAGTTATACATTTTTTTTTTTTTTTTTTTTTTTTTTTTTAAGAAAAAGATGATTTAAAAGGATTAAAAATATGACAGAGTTAAAAATTCACATTGAAAAACAAATTATGTGTAATCGCAAGTAAAAGCATACTTTTGTAACATTTTTTAGGTGCGTTCGTAATTATATAATACGTAGCACCTATAGTTGTCGTTCAGTCCGTCCGTCTGTCCGTCCGTCTGTCCGTCCGTCCGTCTGTCCGTCCGTCTGTCCGCATATAACAACGCAAAAACTACCCAACCGAATCGTTTGAAATTTAAAATACATAAATATTAGATATTTTTGTCGAGTCATTTCAAATTTTATGAGAATCGGATGGATAGATCAATTACAGGGACGATCAAAAGTATTCCATTACATTACGGTCAATGGGGAAAAAAGTTTCAAATGCATTTTAATCGTTTGAAATTTAAAATACGCAATTATTACATAATTCTGTCGTGTTATTTCAAATTTTTTGATAATCGTGTGCATAGATCAATTACAGGGGCAATCAAAAGTATTCAATTACATTATGGTCAATGGGGAAAAAGTTTCAAATATATTCTATACGTTTGAAATTTAAAATACATAATTATTACATAATTTTTTCGAGTTATTTCAAATTTTATGAAACTCGGACGAATAGATCAATTACAGGGACAATCAAAAGTATTCCATTACATTACAGTCAATGGGAAAAAATGTTTCAAATGCATTTTAATCGTTTGAAATTTAAAATACGCAATTATTACATAATTCTGTCGAGTTATTTCAAATTTTTTGATTATCGTGTGCATAGATCAATTACAGGGACAATCAAAAGTATTCAATTACATTATGGTCAATGGGGAAAAAGTTTCAAATATATTCTATACGTTTGAAATTTAAAATACATAATTATTGCATAATATTTTCGAGTTATTACAAATTTTATGAAAATCGGATGCATAGATCAATTACAGGGACAATCAAAAGTATTCCATTACATTACGGTCAATGGGGAAAAATGTTTCAAATGCATTTTAATCGTGTTACACTCATGCGAACTTAATAAAATTTATATGCAACTATAAAGTACATATTATAATATACATCTTACATAATTTGTGGTGCAAAGAACATTTGTTATTGATTTACAAGGCCACACAAAAGTATTCCATTACATAATGGTATAGGGAGAACATTGTTTGATGAGCGTTTTAATTGTAGTTCACTATTTACAATGTTATGAGATTGATATATGAACGTAATATTTTTAAAACTTCGTTATCGTCCGAACGCACCTAATTTGCTACGCTTCACGTGCAATTTCCAACTTGTTTTTATTGCATTTGTAAGAATCTAAAAAGCAAAGGATAAAGATATGCACAATTTTATTTCAGTTTTATAGCTTTAAAAAATATTTTAATTTCTGGGTTAATCATATAATAGAGGTTTTAGGACATTTTAAAATCGACTAATAAAACATAAAGCATTCATTAGCAATTTTTCTATCGCTGAGGTTTTCCCAATAGCGGACACCTCCGAATAGCGGACAATTTCTGCGCTCCCAAGGTGTCCGTTATTTAGAGGTTTTACTGTAGTAAAAAAAAAAAAAATGAAGATCATTTTCGGATTCATTGGTAAAAAATACATACAAATCAATTGGGAAAAGTTAAAATACACATCTATTTTTAGGAATGAAATTTATGCTTTTTTTACACACCAGTATTTTGTTAGAGAAAATGTTACATTATTTACTCGGAACATTATCGCAACCTAACAAAACAACATTTTCTTTAAGAATATAGGGGTGCTCAAATAGGCGGAAATTTCATTCCTGTATTTTATATAGTTTCAGATTTTCGCTATTTTCTGACTTTTTAATTTTTAATTTTATGATTTACAACAATAACAAAAAAAAAAAAAAAAAAAAAGAAAGAAAGAAAGAAAAGAAAAGACAAAAGAAATCCTTACGTTATAGTAAACAATGAAAACCGTTTTTGGATTTGGGTTACCTGGGAATCAATTATCAACAGCTAATAAATATGACAAAACCCATATTTTGCAGAGTAGTGTAATATGAAAATACAACAGCTTATCACAAGTTTCAGAAAGTGGGTGTAATTTAAATTAAAGTATATGAAAATGCAGTGAGAACCCTCTGTGCGACAACCTCCCTGAACGACCATTTCTTCTTGGAACGAAATTTATACCCGTAGGCTCAATACTAATTTTACCTTCATTCAGAAACCATCCCATATGAACTCTCTCCATGAGCGATTAATTTCTTTGAAGAAAATGAAACAAATTTCGTGTTTTCCTGATCGCTTGAAAAAGATTTTATTAGAAAAATAGTTCATCATTCATCAAACTTCTAAACTAAGTTTTTTTTTTTTTTTTTTTGTGTTAAGTTTAGTTATTTTTAAGTATTTAAACCTCTTTGTAACTTTTTAGACAATGAATACATACACTCTGGTGAAAAATAAAGAATTACAGTCAATAAAGTACCTGTCCTATTCTGTCAGAAAACTATCAAAGAAATAAAGTAATAAAATCGTCATTATTTTTTCCTGCCAAAAAAAAAAAAAAAAAAAAAAAAAAAAAAAAAAAAAAAAGCGTTTATTTACTGTACTTTGAAAGGATTTGGAAATAAAAGTTATAAAAGGTAAAATCGTAAAATCAAAACAAACGTTAATCTGTTCATTTTTTTAACTCTGCAGTAATTAACTTGTACAATTTTTTTTTATATACTTAAATTTTTATATTTTTTCCTAATGAGAAAAATAAACTTCATTAACATTAAATGCTACATTTTTTATAATTAAAATCTAGATTTAAACATGACCTCCGTTAAAAGACTACCTCTGGGAAAGACCTTTATTTTTCCGAACGGAACGTGTCCGCTTTAGGGAGTTTACAGCATATCTTTAACCAAACGAACGTCTGATATTTATCTGTCTTCCGCTAATATATTAAATTTATTATGTTGAATTTCATTTTATAGGAAATTGTACTTAATCATAGACTAGTTTTACGCCCATTCACTCCAACCTTTCCAAACACGCGTTCACGCTCTACTAATGCAAGCATAAAACTTGCATTCAACCTTCGTAAAAAAATTACGGTTAAGGCCGGGGTTAAAGAACGAAATCAGTGAGTAGTAGTTTAATTTTAACTTGGAAGAAAACCCTTCTGTCAAGGAATGCCATCCATTTAAATTAAGTTGCTGATTTAGAGCGAACGTACATTTCATGGCGCTCATAAATACTGTCAACCGATTGTAACGTTTCCAAACTTAACCAAAATAACGTATTTTGTTTCTAATGATGATTCTAAATCGTTTTTTCATTTTTAACTACTGTATTAACTTTGTTAGATCAATAAACAGACAGGTATATTTAATAACGTATTTTATTTCTAATGATTATTCTAAATCGTCTTTTCATTTTTAACTACTGTATTAACTTTGTTAAATCAATAAACAGACAGGTATATTTAATAACGCATTTTATTTCTAATGATTATTCTAAATCGTTTTTTTCATTTTTAATTACTGTATTAACTTTGTTAGATCAATAAACAGACAGGTATATTTAAGTAATTAAATCCTTTCAATTTCAAACAATTGTATTGTAAATTAAATTTTAACGAGAGTTTTGAAATATATATGTATATTTTTTTTAATAAGGATTTGGAATCTTAAAAAAAAAACTGCAAAAGTGCTATTCCTTATCATTTTAAGAATTTCAAAAATTCCTGCATTAAAATTATATTCCATAAAAAATATCCCGTCAAAGTGAAAAAGGTTAAATAACATTTTATTCAGAATGTTGAAACATTGGAAATTAACACTATAAATATCAAAATTGTATTATAATTATTTTACTATTGTCAGGTTCTGAGGCCACCTCTGCTGAAGATTGAAATTTCCGTTATTTCTCTATCTTAATATTTTGTATTGTCCTGGCTGTGTACTAGAATTTTCAAGGTGACATTCTTTCTTTGTTGAAGGGAGAATTGACAGGTAATCCTCTACAGGTGGTGAGTGAGAAAGAGGAGTTTGCTGAGAGGCGTGTTCATCCGTCAGGGATGTACGTGGATGATGAGCAGACAAGCAACATGTCACTAGTCAAGAAAGGAATGTGGAATGTGTCCAATGGATAAGCTCCAAAGGGGGTTGACATTGGGGAAACACAGTGATTTGAGAAGAGCAAGTGTTATCTCAGATTAGTTCAGTTGGTATCTGGGTTTCGTACCTGGAGAGTGCTCTGTGTTGTAGAGCGTAAGCAACACGTATCTGGAGAGCAAGGGACACAGACGTCCTGGTGTTTAGTGCTCTGGGCCTAGAAGTGCAGGCCGAGTATCCTTATGTTGGGAGATTCGAAATCGATCTCCAGTAAAGTGAACCTAACGTGCATTGAGTGTGAGGAAGAAGGTGTAATTTGAACAGTACACAGCCAACCTTTATTGTATCTAATTTAATGTTGAACCGGATCACCTATATCCGAGTTGTAATTGTATATAATTGTAAATAGCGTGTTTAGTGTGTACATATATTCTAAATAAACTGTTAATTCAGTTAATTGACAGCGTCAGCGTTCATTTACACAATCCTCACAGTGGGTGACCGATATCACATAATAATATCGGTGGTGGCAGCTATAACTACCACGGACTTTCTTCAAAGTTGTGTGGGCTGAGAGGAACGTCCGGCAACTATTTTAAATTAATATCCCCTATACATAAAAACTCTCGATGAAATTGTTTTATGAAAAGAATTTTTGGAGCGATTTTAAGAAATGGCTTCTACACTATATGGCCAAAGCCCAAAGGTGACCGGCCACTTGCGGTTTTTAACATTTTGTTAAATATCTAGAAAAATGCATGAGGAATTATCCAGAAAAACTAAATGCGTAGACAAAATAATACTGGTCATACATTTCCATGAGGATTTTTTCCCGAAACTCCTTAGGGGACCGTCAACAAACTGAAAAAGAACAAATATCTTTTGGATAACTCTGTCAAAACTAATGTAGCCAAAGTATTTAAACTGTAGACTATGATTAAGTGGCTTATTGTAATAGACTGTCTTCATTTTTATGCGGATAGCATGTACACTCGTAGAGAAATTAAGGTTTTTATAAAAATCGTCCCCCATTTTTTCCAGTTTTTAGGTGCGTTCGTAATTATGTAAATTCATAGCACCTATTGTTGTCGCTCAGTCCGTCCGTCTGTCCGTCCGCATGTAACAACGCAAAAACTAACCAACCGAATCGTTTGAAAATTAAAATATATAATTATTACATAATTTTGTCGAGTCATTTCAATTTTTATGAAAATCGGATGCATAGATCAGTTACAGGGACAATCAAAAGTATTCCGTTACATTACAACCAATGGGAAAAAAAGTTTCAAATGCATTTTAATCGTTTGAAATTTAAAAGTTTAATTATTACATAATTTTTTCGAGTCATTTCAAACGTTATGAAAATCGAATGCATAGATCAATTACAGGGACAATCAAAAGTATTCCGTTACATTACGATCAATTGGAATAAAATGATTCAAATGCATTTTAATGGTGTTACACTCATTTGAACATAATATAATTGACATGAATCTATGATGTATGTACTAAAATCTACATTCTGTACAATCTGGGATGCAGAGAATATTTATTATTAAATTACAGGGCCACACAAATGTATTCCACTAAATAATGTTATACGGGGAAACATTGTTTGGGGCGTGTTTTGATTATATTAACCTACTTCACATTTTATGAATAAGATATACGTTAATGAAGTATAATAAAAATTATTCCCTGCATATTTACAGGAACACAAAGATTTCGACCACTATACTGTATCCAAATTACGCTCTACTATACCAGCAAGATCTGAATATTTTAAAACTTATAGTACGAACGCACCTCATTTGCTACGCTTCACGTGCAGTTTCCAACTTGTTTGTTTACAATTTGCAAAGTTCTTAATATAAAATAATATTCTTTTCCGAAAATATGACAAACAACATTGTACACAATATCCTGTAATCAGAATAAAAAAAATAATAATTGTTTGAAAAATGAGCAGGTTTACTAAATTATTTTTCATTGCGCATGCGTAAACGCTATCAAAATTTCATTTGCATATTGTATTAGCTAAATGTATAAAGCAATTTTTGTAAAAGTCCCAAAAACGTAGCTTGAAAACTCTGAAAGTGTTCGTCGGTAGAATAAACTCAAAATCCATTCTTCCCAAAATGAAGCAAAAGATGAGGGGTTGTATCCAAATAAGTAATACGTGCCATATCGTGTATTCTATATTGACACTAATTAATGGATAAATGGATACAAACCCTCATCTTTTTGCTTCATTTTGGGAATAACGGATTTTGAGTTTATTCTATAGAAGATCACTTTCAGAATTTTCAAGTTATGTTTTTCAGAATTTAGCAGAAATTTCTATATATATTTAACTAACACAATATACAAATAAAATTTTGATATCACTGACGCATGCGCAGTCAAAAATTATTTAGTAAACCTGCTCATTTTTCATACAATTTTTATTATTTTTTAATCCTAATTGGCGAGTTTTGTGTACAATGTTATTTGTCATACTTTCAAAAAAGAACATATTAAGAACTCTGCAAATTATAAGTAAAAAACATGGGAAAATTTGGGACTGTTTTTATAAAATCCTTAATTTCTCTGCGGTTAAACATCACAGTTTATAACAATGAGCTACTTAATCATAATCTACAATAATCTTCAACGCTTTTTCTACATTAGTTTTGACAGGGTTATCCAAAAGATTTTCGTTATTTTTCAATTTGTTGACGGTCCCCTATGGAGTTTCGGGAAAAAATATTCGCGGAAATGTATGATCTGTACTATTTTGTTTACACACATACAATTTCAGGAAACTTCCTCATGTATTTTTCTAGACATTCAACAAAATGTCTAAAATCGCAAGGGGCCAATCACCTTTGGCCATGTAGTGTACACATGAATTCGAACATATGAAACACTTTTTGAATTCATGGTATTCATTAAATTCAACTATAATTATGTTCGATAGGACAAACAGATAAACAGGCGCATAGAGAAACGGACAGTCGGATAGAGAGAAACAGACAAGTAGAAACAGGGATAGTGAGACTGACATACAAGTGGAGAGACAGACAGACGGATAAATAGATACACTAGGGAAAAAAAAGGTATGTAGTTGGAATGCGAACAGAGCAGAGCCCTCTAGAGTCAAATAAACTTCGAATCAAGCATCCCCGTTGGAATGTTAAAAATTAAACATTTTTAATACTGAGGAGACACATGTCCCATCAAAATGCAGCAAGACCTGTGAAAACGAGATTTGTATATCATTGCCTCAGCGCAACAGTAAGACATCTAGCAATAATACACTAGTCATTGGAGGGCCACCGTAATACTTACCGATCATCGATATCCATGATATAAAATATGAAAGTAAAACATGTGTAAGCTATTTATAAAATGCATCGTCATTCCAAAATAAAATTTAATCATATATTTAAATATTTTAACACATAATAATGCTCTATTAATGAATTGCTGTTAAACCAATTTCTACAAATTATATATAATGCCAAACTACTCAAGTAATATCGAATTGAGTGAAAGAAACATCCTTATAATTCCAAAAAATAATACAGTGAAACCTCCAAATAAGGGACACTCCGAATAAGGGACACCTCTATTTAAGGGACAAAAGTTGCGGTCCCATAGATGTCCCTTATTTGGAGGTTTCACTGTAATCATATTAACTTACAGTTTACTGCGTCTTATATCCAATTAAAATATAGCTTTGAACTGAAAATTGAATGAAATACAAGATCATGAAAAATCAAAGAGTGTGGAAAATAGGATTACAACTATCTCACCTAATTATCCGATTGGCTTCGTTTTTTATGCAAAATTAGACAGGCACGCAAGCAGAGGGACTGCAAAAGTTTTTTTCTAAAAATATGTTTTTCGGAATCTCCAGTGTCTAAAACAAGTAACTCCGTTAAAAAAAAAAAAAAAAAAAAGAAAAGAAAAGAAAAAGAAAAAAAAAGAAAAGAAAAGAAAAGAAAAGAAAAAAATCGATTTTAAAAATCATTGCAAGATTTACCTTGTACTATATGTGATAGGTAAGTAAGTAAAAATAATAAGTCTGACTTACTGCTCTGAGAAACTGGATTTACATCTGGAGGAACAACTTTTGGAACATAAAGATATATTTAATATTTTGGAACATAAAGTTATATAATTAATATTATATCTCAGATTCGTTTTATAAAAATTCTCTACTCTTGTACTCGACGATTTTTCATAATAAGAAGTCAGACATCTCAGTTCCGATTATTATTAGATATACTATTGTTATTCTGAGGCGATGATGTAACATAAATACTTAAATATTAATATTTTAAATAACCGAAAAAATTAACCTTAGATAAGATCTCAAAATTTTAAGATCAAATAAAGTAAAAAAATATCTTTCAGAATTTATCGTGGCAATCGAAGTTCATCTAAAAAGTTGAAAATCTCAGCGGTATAATTTTAGAGGATAAGGTTCCGCTGCAGTGAAACTCCCCGTTCGCGAAGTCCCATGTTAACTTGTGGGATAACTTTGAAGTGCGATGGCTCATTACCCGTAAAGCATGGTGACGTCACTGCAACGTCGTTGTGAAGTCACATTGTGCCTTTGTGACCATCGATTGTCGATGTGAAGTCACGGTGACTAAAATGTGAAGTCGTTATGGCCGTTTTAGAGTTCTTTTGTGACGTTACACAAAGTGGTCACAATGTGACAAATTTGTGAAAAATGTGTCATTTGTGACTAATTTGACATTAACATTGTGACGAAACTGTGACAAAAGCGAAGATATTTAAATTGCCAGAAACATGTTTTTTAAAGTAAATAACATGTTTTGAAGGATATTTATAAATTTCTAAAGATTTTTAAGAAAATCACATCTCAGTGACAATGTGACGTCAGTGAGTGGTGGCATTTTGGTCACAGATGTGATGTGACCAAAGTGACTCACAGCGACGTCACTGTGACTTCACTGTAACCATGCATGCTATTAGGGTACCTAATAAAGTTATCAAAATATAATTTCCCCCATCAGAAAATAGACGTCAGATGTCGATGATATGCGTTCTTAAAAATTATCCTTGTAAATTTTAAGTATATAAAAAATCCTTATAAACTTTAAAATTCGAATTTGGTTGAATTTTATATTCTTCGTAAAGATACTTCTAATTTATGTAGACCATTTTTAAAAATACATATCATTGGCATCTGGCGTATACTTTCTGATGGTGAATAGAGTGGTTTTATAACTATATTAGGTAATGAGTTCACGCGCTACAAAGTTTTCCCATAGGTTAACATAGAATTTCAGGAACGGGGAGTTTCACTGCAGTGGCCTCTTAACCCCTTGCGGCGCGGTGGTTTCATAGGTATACCACTTAATTTTAATTCCCAAACGCCACATTGGCACCGGTATTTTGTTTAAAAAAATTACGATTTATTGAATGCGTGAAATATAGCGTTTTCTTATTTACAAATAAAGTTGTTTTCAAATTCCGGTGTCAGTCATTAATTTCAATACTTAAACAATGAATTTTCCTTGCGCCGCAAAGGGTTAACCCTTTCCGGCGCAGTGTTACCACTCCGGCAACACCTAATTTTAACTCCAAACTTACAAACGGCACCAATAATATTTTAGTAAAATTTTACTTTTACAATGACAGCTTAAATCAGGGAATTCTTAATTTCTAAAAAAGTCTTTTGTAAATTCCGGTGTCAGTCAACAATTTCTCATTTTACGAACAGAATTTGTCTGCGCCGGAAAGGGTTAATGGGTTATGGACAATTTATTCTAACCAGCCGTGGAACTGTAATTTATATTATCCTCGTTTACGTATCTATACTACAGAATCAACTTTAGTCAACTTTTTGAAGAAAACCAATCCTATTACGCACACCATCGATGAAACGTCCTGATAACAGACTTCGGATTCTTTGGGATAGATTCAATCGGCAACAAAAAAGAAGTTCTTATCTCCTTGTCGATTAGTTTGGGATAAAAAATATATCTACATTGATGGAGACAAGTTGCACATGATTGAAATAATGCTATTTCACTCAGTTTTGTCATCCTGACAAGTTAAGGCCCCTGTCCTCGCTCGAGGAAACGCTCGTGAGCTAATGCTATTCCTATGGGGAAGCATTTTTCTAATAACTCTTTCTCATTTTGACATTTTATAATAATTATTAATGATAGCTGAGGTGCATGCCGACAGCGCACTTTTTTTACTTTTTTGATTTTGCTTGCAGATATTTTTTACAAAGTTAGTTTCACTTTCAAAACCGGTTTCGAAACTGAAAGTGCTTTTTAAAAAATATATCTGCAACCAAAATCGAAAAAGTAAAAAAGGTGCACTGTCGGCATGTACCTCAGCTATCCAATGCAAAAAAAATTATTCAAAAATGTCAAAATGCGAAAGAGTTATTAGAAAAATGCTTCTCCATAGGAATAGCATTAGCTCGCGAGCGTTTCCTCGAGCGAGGACAGGTGCCTTAAGTCAATCGAACGAATCAACGGAACATACATGGATAGATGGCTTTAAATAATATTGACGCGTGAATTCGGGTAGTTCTTTTAGCGTAATTTCCGACATAATATGGTAATCTACATATTTTATTTCATGTAATTTAACAATTTAAGTAAGAATCAACAGTTCTTAATTCCACAATTTGAGCTGGCAATCGACGTTTATCTAAAAAGCTGAAAAATTCAGTCTTATGGTTTTAGCAGTTAATAAGTTAAGGAAAATATTCTATATATATTTTACGGACTATTTTTTTCTCACAGACCGGGGTACTATAATTTATATTATCCATTACGTTTACGTTTCTCTACTACAGAATCAACTTCTGTAAATTTTTTGAAGAAAACCAGTTCTACGCACCCCACCGATGAAACGTTCTGATTACGGCCTTTCGGTTCTTTGGGATAAATGCATTCGGCTACAAAAAAGAAACTCTTATCTTCTTGTCGATTAGTTTTGGGGTAAAAAAAATATATCTACATTGATGGAGACAGATTGCACATGATTGGAATGATGCTGTTTGACTCAATTTTGTCATCTTGTTAAGTTAAGTCAGTCTGGCAAATCAGCGGAACATCACATGGATAAATGACATTGAATAACATTGACGCGTGAATTCGGGAATTTCTTTAGTGTAATGTACCACAAAATATGATATCCCATTAACCCTTAAATGCATATTGTATCATTTTCGATACCATAAGTGTTCCCGATTTATTGGGGGTTTTATTCAGATATTCCGTATTCTCACCAGAAATTTAAAAAAGCAATTTTCACTTTAGTTAATGACAGACCATTCGTAATTAAATAAAGAAAAACTTACTATTTAGATTTTTCTGGTATGAATTCTGATTCTTTGAATTACGCATTTTTTGGAACGCGTTCTATCCTATGCATTTAAGGGTTAATGTGATTTAGTGTATTGCGAATGTTTAGATAGGAATCAACAGTTCTGAACTCCAGAACCATGATAAATTTTACTCCGTTAACCCTTTCCGGCACGGGCAAAATCTGTACTAAAATAAGAAATTATCGACTGACATCGGAATTCACAAACAAATTTTTTAAACATTTTGAATTCCTTAATTTAAGCTTTTATTGTAAAAGCAAAATTTTACTAAATTTTTACTGGTGCCGTTTGCAAGTTTGGAATTAAAATTAGGTATCCCAGACCGGGCACAGTGTGCCGGAAAGGGTTAACTCCCTCACTGACAAGCCCATGTTAATGCTTTCACTAAGCTCCAGGTTTCACTGCAATACAAGCAATATTTAAAATAATATAATTCAGTTGATTTAATGGATTTTTAATACATTTAAATAATCTCAAGGATAATATTCATATTCGTAAATAAGATTTTTATATGATGTTGAAATAATCATATTTTATAAGCATTTAAAATAAAATGCTGAGGAAACATTACAATTTTACCCTTTTGCAAGACTGTCAGATATAAAAAAAATATTTCATATCGAAATTCTTATTTAAAACTATTTAACTTATTTATTCAAATTACTTATCTTATATTTAACTTATTTTATGAAAATTTACTGGTTTCAAATAGGCGACTATTCATTTGGTATGCGTCAAAGTGACCCGCCATCGCAATTCTGATATTAAATTTCATACTTACCAATTTCTAAATATTCTTTCACAAACTGTAGGTAAATTTGAACTTAAGTCAAACGTGCTTCAAACCAGAAAAATATTTGATGTTTCATATGGGGGGGGGGAGGGGGGTTACAGTGGACATTATATTTTATTTATATGTTCACGGCCATTTTCGACATTGTGTCAAGTCCGTTACCAAATGTTAAGTCTGTTACCGCACGGTGTTTTAATGATTATAATTTTTTCACCATTCTACTTTTATTTTTTATTTATTCAACTAAGAAACAAATATGCAATTTCCTTAAAATTTAATAATTAAAAAAAGTTCTTGTATAATTTATATGTGATGAAAATCTTGTGGCTAAAACTGCCTTTCATTTCAATTTAATTTAAATATTATTGATAAATATCATGTTTTGAAATTTTGGCACATAACTCACTTTAAAGTAAGTTGATTTAAGGAAATTTAATAAATTTAAAGCTGAGTATTTTTAGTAATTTTTTATAGTAACGGACTTGACAATTTGCCTTATAAACCAAGTTTAAATAGCATTTACATATTATATTATAGGGCAAAGTGCACAAGCAAAATTTTTTTCATGTACCTTAAACATTTACTTTAAGTTTGAAAAATAAAAATAAAATTCTGAAACGTAAGCGAATGGTGAAAATGGTGAAATGTAAATTTTTAAGGATTTTGTTTTAACCTAAATGATTACAACACTGGATTGATTACTTAAATCTTCAAAACACATTATTAATTCAGAATGATCCATTTTTCCCTGTATGGTTGTTTTGAACTTCTAAAAATAAAAATTTTCATCATCATACTTTTTTAAATTATTAATTAAAGGTTATAGATAAATAAAAACAGCCGTTTTTTTAAGGTAAGATATTTTAATAAAAATTTTAATTTTACTTAAGAAAGGTGTTATAATGAAAATAAAATACATTGACATGTTTCGGAACCGTCAAATAAGTTCCATAGTCATAATATAAATAAACAAAATTTCAAAATATTTCTCGGTCAATACAAATGACACGCGACAATGAGATATAAATAACAAAAAACACGCGCTCTATTGCAAAAAATTAAATTAAAATATAGACCATGATCTAAAATATAAATAAAAATAAAATTTCAAAATATTTCACGGTTAATACAAATGACACGCGACAATGAGATATAAAAACACCAAAAAACACGAGCGTATTGTAAAAAATTAAATTAAAAATAGACCATGATCTAAAAGAAATTCCAACATGGTTTATCCCATTCAAGCTCTCACGAGGAATTTATTCATTAATTCTAACCATAACTTAGGAATAATAAAAGAAACGGAATCATTGCAAACCAGATTATTACGCGTATAAATTTCAATTTTTTTTTAAATATTAAAGTTAATATGCTTAAAAGGAAGCGTTAAATAACAATCTTGTGAGAATGTATTGAACTTCAACGTGGACGCATTGGACCAACCACTGTTCGGGTACAGTGATCCACAATCCACTCTGGTACTGTTGTCTATTTTCAAAATATTTAATAATTGCTTCTTCTCTTTAAAATGGCTCATTTAAAGTAATTATTTAACTGTAAAATAAAGTAAACAACAACAACAAAAAATGTTAATTTATTTGCCATAAAAAATATTTTGGTTTATATTTTTTAAATTTAATATTCTTTGTTTGTTTGTGTCTATAAATTGTTTGTGTTACAATTGGGATATAGGCCCTAAAGGGGGATGCTCTCCGTGGGGGTCTTTCTAAGGGAACCTAACTCGTATTTACGCAAGAAAATCCAAGGTTCGAAAAAAACCCCGGAAAACTCCGAATGGTTAGGCCGACGGCTGCGATTGGATTCGAACCCAGCACCTGCCGTCTACCAGTTTCGTATTTTTGAATAAAAAAATACAAGTATCGTAATGACTGTAGCCTGTTACTACTGAAACATTTTCTAGAAGATTATTATTCTGGCTATTAATCCGTTGTTCATATAGGTGTTGTCCTAAAATCGCCCTCCGAAAAAATTCAGGCTCATAAGTATTTTGGAGTTTCATTTTCAAATTTTCATTACGATGATTTTATTTTATTTAATAACTTCCCTTTATATGCAATAATTCCTGCATCTTAATTTGTTGCCATTTAAAAATATGTATAACGATTTTTTGATTTCGTTTTTTGTGTGTTTTGTTAGAAATTGTTACTTGCAAATTTGTATTATTGTGTTATTTTGCAGGTAAAGGAGGAGATAAAGAGGATTTAAATTAATAAAAAAATTAATTTTATTGTACCCCACTTCTGGGACACATTCGTCCACTTTATTAATGTATACAAATAATTTAAAAAAATGTATTTGAATCTATGTTCTGAAAAAATTCTGAGGCATATAAAAATGTTTAAGGAAGGTTCGAGAATATTTTCAGGCAGATTGGAATTACCATTTAAAAAAAATTGTAAATTGCAAAAGTGGACCACTGTGTACCAATCTCTCCTTAGGGTAAGAGAAATCTAAATATTTTTCACATACACACCCGAGACGAAATATGGAATGAAATTTGGTTTCACATACAAATGTAACTTATACTTTACAGTAACTATTTCATTCCTGCTGAAAAAAATTGCTAGTGGTATACGCTAGTAACCAAAATTATGTAAATCATTAGCAAAAAGCGCCTTTTTGAAATTTTATGAATCACAACTAGTGTTGCTAGTTATCTAGGATAAATCAAGGCTCTAAATGCTGTGGAAACTAGTATTTTAAACTAATTTTCTTTGCCCTATCAAATCCCAGAATTATCTGCGATTAAAAAAAGCGAAATAAACTGCACAAAATTTGTGGTATTCAGAACATTTGGAATCCTGATGTACACAGAATACCTGACAATGCAAATGATAACACTAACATATTCTTAGTAATATCATAAAAGCTATTTTCAAGCACCTTTTATCAGAATTTCGTGAACTAATATTTGCCTTTTTTAAAGGAAAAAGAAATTTATCTTCAGATGTAGCTACCATTACTTAAAAAAAATTCTGGTACTAAAATATCTAAAATCTTATTGCTCTGATGCACAGGAACTCTGTAATATACCAAGGTGAAGAAAATTTGATCTTTTGATTACGTGCTAATATTAGCGATTACTTTTATATTTACTCATACCACAATTTTCAAAATATTTTATTTGCTTCAGATTTTTCTGTAAAGTTTTGTGGTAAAAGTGTTTGGCAGAAAACAATTTTTAAAAAGTGATGCTAGTAAAATGAAATAATAGTTTCTGGGACGACATATGTCCCAACCTTGTTGTCAGAGGTTTAATCTGCACTACCAAGAATTACAGTTTGGTTAGTCATAATTATTTTTTTAATTAGTTTTTTCTAAATAACCAGAAAAAAGCATAGAGTAACAGACAGATTCCATTTTTTTTTTTCAAAAAAGATTTATTAGTTCTAAGGATAATATTTTAAAAACTGATGGCATGTTTCATTACTGATAGTAGGATTTTTATAAATGTGCTTTATGATTGCTAATAAGTTGCTAAAAGGCAATTACAGGGTCCCTACGCTTCAAGGACTTTCAAGCACCTTTTATCAGAATCTCTTGAACTAATATTTACCTTTTTTAAAGGAAAAGGAAATTTATCTTCAGATATAGCTACCAGTACTTTAAAAAAATTCTGGTACTAAGATATCTGAAATCTTCTTATTGCTCTGATGCACAGGAACTCAGTAATATACCAAGGGGAAGGAAATTTGATCTTTTGATTACGTGCTAATATTAGCGACTACTTTTATATTTACTCATACCACAATTTTCAAAATATTTTATTTGCTTCAGATTTTTCTGTAAAGTTTTGTGGTAAAAGTGTTTGGCAGAAAACAATTTTTAAAAAGTGGTGCAACTAAAATGAAATAATAGTTTCTGGGACGACATATGTCCCAACCTTGTTGTCAGAGGTTTAATCTGCACTACCAAGAAATACAGTTTGGTTAGTTATAATTATTTTTTTAATTAGTTTTTGCTAAATAACCAAAAAAAAGCATAGAGTAACAGACAGATTCCATTTTTTTTTTTCAAAAAAGATTTATTAGTTCTAAGGATAATATTTCAAAAACTGGTGGCATGTTTCATTACTGATAGTAGGATTTTTATCAATGTGCTTTATGATTGCTAATAAGTTGCTAAAAAGGCAATTACAGGGTTCCTACACTTCAAGGATTTTCAAGCACATTTTGCCAGAATTTTTGTAATCTTTGTCTTATTTTATGAAAAGAAATTCTATCTTTAAATATAGCGATTAATATTTCGTGAATTTTCTGGTATTAAAACATCTAAAATTATTGAATCCCTTGATGCGAATTACGAACCCTGAATTACAACCGAATATTACCATTTTTAATAAGGTGGTCTGGTGTAATAACGCCAGGCGGGGTAATAACGCCAAGTGCTAATATTATGCATAATTATGAAAAAATCTGGTAAATGACACCCATGTGCTCTGCGCAGAAGGGTTTTGAGTCATATAAATCTCAAAAAGCAGCTTCAAGTTAATTTTTTTCATTTTTAGATCTTATTGTTTTTACAAGTAACTAGAATTAATGCTTGATCTAAAATTTGCGAGATACGTTTTGTGATGTGAAGACTGTTTTTTTTATTCGAAAATACTTTGTTAATTACATAAATTTGTAGTACATTTCATGGACTTTCAAAATGTTGTTGAAGATTTTGGATATCTTCTCGAGATAATTTGTAATTTAAAATGTACAGCGCAATAACTATAATGGGGTAATAACGCCAATCCTTGGCATTAATACCTCGGTTGATTCCCTACAGTGACCGAGCAACATCCTAAATACTGATTCAAATGAACACAGTTAAAACTGTGCAATGTTTCTAATAATTCTATTTAAGCGGCCCTTTTTAAGTAAAAAGAAGCTCACGGTCTGATATTCTTTTGCCTCATCCTCCCCCGCACACCACACCTTTATTTTTCTTACACTTTCACAAAAAATTGAACATTTTCAATAGCTTAGAATGCAATTTGTCAATTTCTAAGTTTGTAGAGTTTGTATTTTTAGAATTGGGCAATCTACATGCAATTATTCCATCTTATTTCATAGTTTTGTTTGCATGGCATTATTACCCACATAGGTGGGTAATAACGCCAAATAGCATTGGTCACGAAATCACGCCATTACATTTTATGAATACATATCTGTTAAATTATTTTTTTTATATAGCTAGTCAATGAGTTGCTGTATCAAATCATATATTTGTTTGAAAAATACAATCTAAAACTGAGCCGTGAAAATTGGTAGAACCTTAATGTGGCGTTATTACCCCAGGGTACCTTATTTTATTTTTTTAAATCAAATAGGCAGTATATATTTTTCCTGGTTGTACTAAACATATTTTTATTATTTATTATACACATGTAATATTATTTTGAATACTGTAAAAGCACATATTTTCGCGAGCTGAAAATTTCGCGAAAATTAGCTTGTGCGCACATTTAACAATGCTGAAGCCAAACATGAGATAATTCTGAATGACTTCAAAGAAGCTGGTACAAATATTGTAAGTAAATAAACTTCATTCTATCAGTTGTATTATTGTTTTTATTCAAGAAATAGTTGTACAGTATTCAAGAAATATTTGTATGTTTTCAAGAACTTTTTGTACTTATTTCTTATTTAAGTAACTTAGTAGTAATAATTAAGAATCCGTTAAGTAATAATCAGTAAATTTTGAAAAAAATAAAAAAATTCTTATTTTTATTTATTATTATTTGAAGCAAAAAAAAAAAATAAATAAAATAAAAAATCCCGTGGCTTAAATTTTTGCGATTACGACGGGCTTGCAAAAATCGCGAAAATTAAAGCCCAAAAATAAGTGCTTTTATAGTAGCTAAAATCAATAATATCCATTATAATCAGCATAGCTTCTTCTTATGAGTTTCTCTGTAAGTCTGTCACACATTTGATGTTGATCTGTTACAGATAAGATTGTTTCATTTTTCATTACTATATTCTGGCAACAGTCAAATTTTGTGAAAGATCTGTGTTTCTAAATTCCATTTGAATGACAATAGATTCTTATTAAAATAAATCGTATGCTATTTTGTAAGTAATGTAGATCTTTAAGGTATCTGAAAAGCATGGTAATTCCTGTTTGTCTCTTACAGTGCCGTTTTCTTATTTATAATCATTCACATTCAATAATTTATTCATAATAATCATAATAACACTGGTCAACAGCTGTTTTGGTGCCGGGGTATTTTTAGCTGATTTTATATGAATTTGATGTCCTGAATTCAAATATGGCATTAGTTTTTCTCTATCAGCTCAGTTTTTTAAAATAAACAACTTTTTGTGAAATATATGTTTCATTATTTTAAGGTAAATCCATGTATTAAACAATGTATGTAAAAATAAAATAAATACAGGATTTTTATTTTTTATAATACACAAATGTTAGTTTTTATTATTATGATATACACATATTGAAATAATAATTTTTTAATTATATTGTACAAATATTTTTTCTCAAAAAAATAGAGAAAAATGTCACTGATGAAACTGATACTCATTGAATGCTTCGGAAGCTTCTTTTCCGTGACATTCTGGAATATATTTTAGAACAGTGTCTTTTTAAACTCAAACTGTAATCTAAAACCCTTTGCATATCTCATCTTTTTTGGTAGCGGTCCTCCATTGTCTTAATATTGTGGTGAAATCTTTCGGGATGTTTATCACTTGTGCCTTCTTTATTTTCAAGAAAATGCTCTAAGTGGCAATGTAAATAGTGCACTTTAATACTTCTAGTACACCCAAGAGATTTAAAATTTTAATGCTTTTTATTTACCAGTTCTACATAGATTTCTCCTTTGCATTTGCCCGAAATGTTTTTATGAACTGCCACAAAAAAGTCCAGGCTTTTTATTCAGCCCCATTCGTTGAATTTACGAAAGCAGGATCCTTAATCAGTTGTCTTATTTGTTTTCCGTTAAACATTCCTGCTTTAATATCTTCATGGGTGTTTTTACCTTATATATGCAAATCATAACCCGTTCTTATGGAGAATTTACACAAACTGCTTCATAGGACAGAGCTTGATATGCAGTGCAGAAAGTATGATTTTCTTTCGCCCAACTAAAGTGTTATTAATGAGATTCCTTTCTCCAACATCCATGTTTTCTTTCTTAGGCCTCTCTTTTCTAATCTAGTGGTGTGTTTTATCCCTGCTATCCCAAAAATAGAAAAACAATAGTATTTTGTGTAGCTTCTTTGCTGTCCAAGGACAATCATCTGGAGAATATTTATGAAGAGCCAATTTTTCTAACAGTCCTCTAAATTCATGACAAAATACAAGATTGTTTTTTAAGAGAAGTAGGGTAGTAGACAATTTTGTCTTGTGTGATAAAATGCAAGTTTGGCTCTTTGTTCTAATAAATTTTTGTCTTTTAATCTTGAAACCAACGAGTAATTCAGAAGCTTCTTTTAAAACATTGAAATCTCTTTTGAAATCACTTAAATCAACCTGGTTGAAAAATTTAGCCATTGATGACGTCTCCTCATAATCACTGTTACCTTCACAGCTATCTAAAAGATGATGAGAAGGACAATATTCATCCTCACAAAGCTCTGGTAGCTGATGAAACGTTGGGATCGATAGTTCCTCTGAGTGAGGAAGTGGGGGGTCTTGAAGACACTAAATCAGGATAAGTTTTCTTATTATAATTGTTTCAATTAATTCAAATAGTATTCCAGTGCTAGGTAGAAATAATAGTCATAGAAATGGTTTTGGAGTTCTCTCCAAACCATTGGTAAACCGAATTTGAGACTTATTCTCTTCCGTCAGCTCACTGTCATAAATGCTCTGTACAAGTTTTTATAGACCTGTTGCGGTGCGCAGATTTTATCCTGATCACCAAGTCTAACCCCAAAGTATCCAAGATAAGCTCTCTTTACAAAGTCAGTAACATATTTTCTGTGTTCTTTCAAATTATTTCTCCGCATATGTAGCAAAACTTATCTGGATGATGTATACAACTTTTTCTACTTGAACTCATTTAAATTCCATTCTACAACGCAAACACAGCAATCTACAACACTACGAGTTTTACGTTAAATTGATACGAATTCTACCTTAAACACCAATATCATGGAAGTTCAAAAATTTTAGAAAGTCAAAGAAAGCCAGTTTTGTTTCCATGGAGCGAACTCTGAAACTAACCTTATCTCTTGGAGGCTTTTACATTTGACTTTATAGATGAGCTGCGCGAAATCATAAGGATGCGCAGATCTTTAGTTTTGCTTGCACATTTCTTTTTTTCAAGATCTTGTGGTATTTTAACGTCCTTCTAATCGCCTTGAGCGTCGTTACAGGGCTATGTATCATAAGGTCAGTTTAAGTGTTCAAGGTCACTTTAGTTCAAAAAAATCTTTAGTTCGCTTTGCATATCTAAAAAAGTAGAGCTGATAGAGAAAAACTGATTGCATATTTGGAATCAGCGTCCCAAAAATATCCAAAATCAGTTGTAAAATCTCAGGCACCAAAAAAAAAAATTTTTTTTTTGTAGGCCTGTGTAATTTATCTTTTAATATTATACCATAGCTGCCAACTTTTATGCATTTTTTGCTACCACTAAAATTATACAGAGATTTTCAATTTGTTTAATCATAAGAGTTCGACGGTTAAATCAGATATATTCTATAAAATTTTTGTGGTAGGAAAAATGCGTAAAAGTTGGCAGCTATGTATTATACGCTAATTATAGACATCTTTGAATTACATAAGAATTACTTTTTTAAAATAAATTAAGGCCATTTTTTACTTTATCACTGGTGGCTGCACAATAGAATTGCCCTAAAATGTTGTGTACTTTCGATTTTTTTTCTTTTTAGCTATGAAAACACTATAAAATTTAGAAAACGTCATAAAGAGTTGATTAGCGATCCTGGAAGAAATTTATAATAATCAGGCAGGGAAATATCTCGGCGCCAGCGGATAGTCTCTCAGCACTAAAATTTAAAAGTTTTCTTAGCTGAAAAATTTAACAGGATTGACAAGAACTTTACACGAAATATTAGACGAAAAGAAAGAACGAAACAAATTTAGTGGTGAGAGATGGCTTACCTGGCGCGTAGATTTTTTGCCCCCCCCCCCCCCCCGATATAATACTGAGAAATACAAAAGGCTAGAGTTATGAAGAAATTTAAAGTAAAATTGGAAGAAAATTAATCAAGGGTGTCTAAGTCATCGAAAACAAGACTAGTAAAGCAGCTCGTAAAACTAAATTTGTAATATTATTTAAAATATTGTGTCCGCTTGCAGGGCCGTAACTACCGGCGGGGCAACCGGGGCACTGCCCCGGGGCCCCCAAGCCTGAGGGGTCCCAAATTGATGGTTAAAAAAACTATTGATTTTAGTTTCTAGTCTAAGTTCCTATAAAATGCCCAGCACATACCTAAAAGTTAGCAATTAAAAAAAAATCAAAGTGCTAGATTAGATGTTTTTGCTTGTCTGTCAATACACTCCTTACGCTTCGCATGCAAAAGAAGTTCTACAGCAGACAGCAAAATGTCGAGTCGAATGTGTCATGTCGCGCCAGCATGTTTGCTGATCCCACCGAAGCTAGTATAAGGAAGAAAATATGGGCTTCTAATCGACTGAATAATATAAAAAGCATCTAAAAAATTCTAGAAAATCTTTCTTCTTATCTATACTAATAAGTTAACAAAACGCTCTGTTTGTGTATGTCTGCGTATGTGTGTGTGAGTGCGTGACTGCGATGGTTAGCAAAATCTACCGCACATAGAAGTCTGAAATTTTAGGTGAAGATAGTCCAAGACAGGTCCTGATGTACCTGAGGCTCAGACTTTTAATATTTTAAGGGCCAGGGTCCTGGGCCCCTTACAATTTTTATGCGTCAAATTGTAAATAACTCCTTTTTAGCTAATCTTTTCCGTTTTGAGGTACCTTTCTCCTTTTAGATATTTTCGCCTTTTTACTCTTCAGTTAGGACCTTGGACTCTTGGGGCCCGTTTTAGGGCCCCTTTAGTCTTTGTGATAGTAAATTGTTAATAAATTGCTTCCATTAATTTCGATCTTCATTTTTGGGATACCTGTTCTATTTAGATATTTTCAAATTTTTGCATTCCATATAAGACACTGGGGGCCCCTAGATAATCATAGGGCCGACCCAGCGCCCCTTGATCTTTTGGTGCGCTAAACATTTTTCACTCCCTAAATTTCTCACCTTCTTAGTGCAAATTTTTAAAGCTGAATCTTGGACTCTTATGTCAGGACCAACACCCTGATATTTTTATTCGGACCCTGGGGCCCTTTTTTTAACGCTTCCCCAAACAATTGGTGTATTTTTAAAAAATATTATTCTTGCAAATAATTCATACTCGATGCTTAATTTTGACTAATTAAAGGTCTAAAGCGTTATGTACTAAAACATTTAACATGTTTTCATGTTAGGGCCTGATTGTATTTGTCAGTTGGCCCCTATGGGGCCCTCTATCATAGCTCCCTTAAAAATGGTCGGATTCACTAGCTTTTTTTTTTTAAACAACTTTTTAGGTCCTCGAACTACGACATGAACAACAAAAAAAAATTTTAGACTTCAGTTACCACTATTTATGAATATTAATCGCTTTCTTGGAGCCCTTGGTGCAGCTTCTTTAAAAATGATCCAAATTGCTTTCAATTTTATTGAACATAGTTTTAGCGTCTTCCCATTATTTTAATAACTACACAAATATTTTTGTACCGAACTACATGCGAAATAATTTCCTGGCCCTTTTGGGCCCGGTACAGGCCCCCTTGAAGTTTTTGTAATAATAAATTGTCAATAAATTGCTTCCTTTTAATCTGATCTTCATTTTTAGAATTCTTTATTCATTTAGATATTTTAACGTTGTGACATTCTATACAAAACACTGTGTTCCCCTGTGGAATCATAGGGTCCAGCCCAGGGCCCCTCAACATTTTGTGAAATAAACATACTATTTTACTTCCTATATTTCTGATCTTCTTAGTGCAAAATTTTAAAGTTGCCTGGGACTCTTCTTTCAGGACCAATCCAGAAAACCTGATGTTTTTATTAGGACCCTAGGGCCCCTTTTTAAACATTTGCCCAATCAATTGGTGCATTTAAAAAATTATATCATTCCAAAGAATAGTTCCTATTATATGCTTAATTTTGACTAATTAAAGATCTAAAGCGCTATGTACTAAAATATTTTAACATAGTTTCATATTAGGGCCCTGGTTTTAACTGTCAGTTGGTCCCTACAGGACCCCATATTATAGCTCCCTTAAAAATGGTCCAATTCACTAGGTTTTTTTTCTATCCATTTTTTATATCCTCTACCTACCTATTACATGAACGACAAAAGAATTTCTCAGACTTCAGCTACCATTAATTTTGTTTGTCAATTGCTTTCTTGAGGCCCTTGATGCAGCTTCTTTAAACATGAACCAAATTGCTTTCAATTTTATTTAACAAAGTTATAGCGTCTTTCCATCATTTTAATAACTACAAAAAATATCTTTATACCCATCTACATGCAAAATAAATTCCTGGCCCCTTGGGGCCCGTTGAGGTTTTTGTAATAATAAATTGTTAATAAATTGTTTCCTTTTAATCCGATCTTCATTTTTAGGATTCTTTATTCATTTAGATATTTCAATGTTTTGACATTCCATATAAGACACTTTGGCCTCCTGTGGAATCATAGGGCTCAGTCTAGGGCCCCTGAACATTTTGTGAGACAAACATAGTTCACTCTTTAAATTTATCCCCTTCTCAGTGCAAAATTTTTAAATTTGAGTCTTGGACTCTTCTTTCAGGGACAAGATTCTCATATTTTCATCCGCGGCTAGGACCCTTTTTTTAAACATTTTCCGAATGAATTTGTGCATTTCGATAAAATACTATTAAAATGAATAATTCATACCCTATGATTAATTTTGACTAATTGTAGATCCAAAGAGCTAAGTACTAAGATATTTTAACATGTTTTCCTGTTAGAGCCCTCTTTTTAACTGTCAGTTGTCCTTTTTGAGCCCTCATTATAAATTCCTTTAAAATGGTTCAATTAACTCCTTTTTTAAACAACTTCTTAAATCCATCAGCTACTAAGAAACTGCCATAGTCCAGCTACCACCAATTTTGAATATTAATCGCGTTCTTGGGGCCGTTGGTGCAATTTCTTTAAAAATGATCCGGATTGCTTGCAATTTTCTTTCACATTGCTTTAGCGTCCTCCCATTACTTTAATAACTACAAAACACATTTTATACCCAACTACATGCGAAATAAGTTCCTGGCCCCTTGAAGATTTTGTACCATAAATTGCTATTAAACGGTCCTCTCTTAATCCAATCTTCATTTTTGGAACTATTTTTTCACTTAGTTATTCCCATATTCTTACATTCCATTTAAAAGCCTGAGACTCCCTATGGTTTCGGCTCAGGCACCTTGAAATTTTTGTTCTCCATGCATATTTCACCCACTTATTATAAAACCTTCTCAATGCATAAATTTAAAGTTGAATTTTGGACTCTTATTTCGGGACCTACACTCTGATGTTTTTATTGAGGTCCAAAGGCCTTTTTTAAAGCATTTACTCATTTTTTATGCATTTCTTTAAAATATTATTTAACGAATAATTCATATCCTATGCTTAATTTTGACTAATTGTAGATCTAAAGTGTTAATTGTTTGCTTAAGGTTATCATAACGTGTCCCGGGCAATGCCGGATGGGTCAACTAGTCTATTAATAAATACATAAAATTGAAAAAAAAATTATCACAATCCATCTTTCAAAAGGTTTTTAAACAGAAACGCATGATTAAGTTACATATACTCAAAAATGATCCTAAATAAAATGCTCTTTAAAGTATTCAACCAATCAGAAGTCCGCATTTTCTTCCCTATGCTAACTTCAGTGGGATCGGCAAAAATGGCGTCGCCGCCAAGTGCCTGCCGAGTAGAGTTGTCCAATTCTACAATTTTTAGTCATTTTTGGGCTTATCATACTATGTACATTTTAACAACGGTGTGCGAGAAAAGAAACTATGCCCGGGGCAAAGTTTCAATTTGCCCTCCTTGCCCCCCCCCCCCAGGAGGTTTTGCCCCGGGGCCCCCAAGTTTATAGTTACGGCCCTGTCCGCTTGTGTTGTGTCCGCTCAAAATTGTATACAATGCTTTAACAAAAGTCTTAAATGTCAAATAATATATACCGTAAAGTACCGAAAATAAACCCCTCTCCGAACATATCCCCCTTCATATATTTTGTAAACTATATAAACCCTGGGAAATTCATAAATTACAAGTATATTCCTTCCAATTTTACCTAATTATTTCAAATATTAGTTAATATCAAAGTCAGTTATTATAGGTTATCAGAGATAAAATCCTACATATTTATTAATTTCAAAATATTTTACAATCAAAGTGTTTTTACCTTTCCCACCCACTTGTCACAAACAATCACAATTTCACGAACTTCTCCCCCCCCCCCCTTCTAAGAGTAACATCATTTATGGATGGCCCCATATGAAATATTTTTGTTTTAAAAAAGTAGTGCAAGAAGAGGAAAAAATAAAAAATAATAAAAAAAGCCAGTAGCAGCGCTGGTACAAATGTGTATCCAAAAGCTTATTTTTAAAAAAACATAAAACATGCTTTTTAGGATATTTATTATATTTCCTTCCTTTTTACATTAAAATGTTCAAGGATATTAGGATCGCTACTGCATAGTGATTGTAAATCCGAACAATAATACCGAGTGAAAATTGTGTACCTGAACGGTAATGTAAAATGGAGCATCATATGAAAACTGAAAGAAAGAAACACGCTCAAATCCGAGGAAAAAAAGTGAAAGTTCACAGGAAATGATGGCGGAAATGTAACAAACAGAATTGATTCGTGTGTTGCAGGATATTACTAATGATTACAAATTATAATTGATATTGTCTTGAAGTCTTCTTATTAATATAACAGAAACATGCATTAATTTTTGAACTGGTTACAAAATTTTGGGAAATTTATAGACAAGATTTAGTTTTGTTACATTTATTTATTCGTTTTTATAAACAAAAAAATATGCATGTGTAAAAAAAAAAAAAAAAAAAATATGCAAAAGATTGATAACAAAACGAACAACTAAACAAAACCCAAGTTGCTTCTTATAAAATAGTCCCTTAACTTATCTGATGCAAGGCAAGGGACACAATTTTCTTCTACCCCCCCCCCTCCCCCACGTCCTGTAACTCCTTGCGGACGAGCGACATGTCTTCGCGTCACAAAATTTCTTAAGAATCCTTGTTTATTCCCACCAGCAAAATTGCCCTATTAAATCGGAGCATTTTTTTCGAATTACAAATTTCTGCTTATAAGAACAGGTGACAAATCATAATTAATTTCGCAAAAGGCTTCCAGCGCGAAGAGTACAGTTATTAACGGCAGTACAGTTATTACCGGCAGTACAGTTATTACCGGCGTACAATCTATCGATCAAACAATCCTTTTTTCTACCCAGAAAAATTTATAAATAAAATGCAATTTCTTTGATCGCAGTAAATATTTGACTTCAATAACTAAATAAAATTTCTGGGTAAAGAAAAGAATTATTTAATCCGCGGATTATGCGTCGGAAATTACTATACTTTGAAATTGGTCAAAATATCGATTTTCTTTTTTTAATATTAAGTGAAAGATTATTTAATTGAGAATATTTTAACGCCTCATTCTTACCTATATGATTATTGTATCGCAAGATAATGAAAATTTTGTCATTAAACACAGCGCAATGATCCATACAAATGAAAACTTTAAACTGTTTTTACTCCCTGTTCATGTTTTATAACTTGAATGTTCGATAAACATCAAGGTTTTTTTATAATTTAGATAGAGGTTTGAATTTTTTTTTTCTTCTCCATGGGATATTTAATATTTATGGTATACGGATAAGTAAAAAAAGGTATAATAAAGTATATGAATTTAATATTGAAGCTTATAGCTTTTTTTTTTTTTTTTTTTTTTTTTTTTTTTTAATATTTAAATTGAGAGTTTTTGAATTTCTTTCATTTTTCGGTATACACGAGAAAAAAAAAAATCATATTAAAGGTAAAATACCATACATCTAAAAATCCATACACAGTTTTATGAGGTAACATCTTAAGAATGTGGGGAAAAAATCAAAACAAAAATATTCATATTTATAAAAGTAGCAGGGATTTTTAAAAAGTTAAATTTTAAAAATAACAATAAATTTTAGTAAAATAGGCCATTTTAAATTTTATTTTATTTTTTATTTATTTTATTTTTTATTTTATTTTTTTAGCAACCACATATACACTTTATGGCCAAAAATGACCGGCCACTTGTGATTTTAGACACCTGTATTTTATTTTAAATGCTCAGAAATATGATTTTTTTCAACATTATAAAAAAAAATTAATTAAAAATATGTATGTAATCCTTGAGAGTATAAATAATTCAAAAATGCATTGAAAATTCATTAAATCTATAGTGATCTATAGATTCTTAAATCTATAGTATAATCTTAAGTGAATAATCTTATTGCAGTGAAACCTTAAGCTTAGTGAACGGAATATTACGTTCCAAACACTTAGAGGGCTAGAAAAATACATGAGGAATTATCCCGAAACTCTAAGCGTTTAAACTTAACTCCTTCGCGACAGGAGCATTTTAGAAAATTTTTAATGTTTTGTCACCGGTTTTAAAAACAGAAATATGTTCCTTTTCAAATCGCAATAATTGCTCTGATTGAATAAAGCAAATTTTACAGTATAATTTTACCGGTGGAAATAAACAAGAATTCTTAAGCCTTTTTGCGGCACGTGTACGTGTCGCTCTTCCCCAAGGTGTTAATAGAACAGGTCATAAAGTTCTGTAAAGAGTTTTGCCCCAAACTTTTTATTACGCCAACCAACTAAAAAGAACGAATATCTTTTGGGTAACTCTGTAAAACCTAATGTAGCAAAGCGTTCAAAGTGTAGATTTTGATTAAGCGGCTTAATGTCAAAAACTGCGTTCATTTTTATGTGGATAGCATGTATACTCGTAAAAAAATGAAGGTTTTTTAACAGTTCCAAATTTTTCCAAGTTTTTTGTTTATAATTTGCAGAGTTCTTTATATAAAACAATGTTCTTTTTCGAAAATATGACAAAGAACATTGTACACAATACTCTGTAATCAAAATTAAAAAAATAATAAAAATTGTATGAAAAATGAGCAGGTTTACTGAATATTTTTTATGTGAACGCTATCTAAGTTTAGTTTGTATATTGTGTTAGCTAAATGTATAGAGCAACTTAGGTGTGAGTCTCAAAAACATAGTTTGAAAATTCTGAAAGTGATTGTCGATAGAATAAGCTCACAATCCGTTCTTACCAAAATGAAGCAAAAAGAAAAGGGGGTGTATCCATACAGGGCCTGATTATCAACGGGGCACTCTCCCACCAGAAAAAATAAATAGAAATTTTTTCCTTATTCATGATAGCAATTTTGATTGAAAAGGGCGTTTAAACAAGGCAAAAATTTCTATGTAATTTTACTGGGGAGAGAGTGCCCCGTTAGTAATCAGGCTCTGTATCCATATATCCATTGATTAGTGTCTAGGATACACAATATGGCACGTACTACTGTATTTGGATAAAATCCCTCATTTTTTTGCTTCATTAGCTGATAATATCAATGATCACTTTCAAATTTTCAAGCTATGATTTTGATACTTTCATAAAAGTTGCTCTATACATTTTGCTAATACAATATGCAAATGAAATTCTGATAGCGTTCTTGCATGCGCAGTAAAACATTATTTAGTGACCCTGCTCATTTTTCATAAAATTTTTATTTTTTTTAATACTGATTACAGGGTATTGTGTACAATGTTGTTTATCATATTTTCTAAAAAGAACATTATTTTACACTAAACATTGCTATACTATACATTACTACACATTACTACACATTATTTTACATTATTAACACTTCAATTTATACTCAAAAACTTGGAAAAATTTAGGACTGTTTTTATGAAAATCTTAATTTCTCTCCGAGTATATATGCTATACACACAAAAATGAACACAGTTTATTACAATCAGCTACTTAATCATAATCTACAGCTTGAACTTTTTTGCTACATTAGTTTTGACAGAATTAGCAAAAAGATATTCGTTCTTTTTCATTTTGTTGACGATTCTCTATGGAGTTTTAGGAAAAAATCGTCTCGATAATGTATGATCTGTATTATTATACTTACATGCCTGGAGTTTCAGGAAATTTCCTCATCTATTTTTCTAGATATTTAATAAAATGTCTAAAATCGCTAGTGGACAGTCAGCTTTGGCCATACAATGTAATACAATATTAATCAAAAATCAAGAGATGGTTTCAAATATTATGTGCGACTCCCCTTAAGGTGTATAAAAGTGAAAATATTGTTATTGACAAAATTTATTTTTAGGGTGCCGTACTTAAAAAGGGAAAATGGAACCATTATAAAATCACTCAAGTGTCTGTCTGTCACAGCCAGTGTTCTCGCTGACATTTGACCAACGTTAGTAAATTGGCTAATTAAAAATAAAAAACATTCGCCAAATGAAAAAAGTATTAGCAAAATAAGTTCGCCGTGTAGCACCAAAAATCTTTAATCCTTTAATGTACTTCCTTTTTTCAGTACATTAAAGGATTAAAGATATTTTTTTTATATATATAAAAAACTTAGCTAAAATAAGCTAGCTTTTTATAACTGCAACAACGATTGTTATTAATCTAATTTTAACTATTCGCTACGAATATATTAGAAATATATATATATATATATATATATATATATATATATATTAAAAATATGTACATATGCATACGCATGAAAAACGAAAAAGAAAAGAAAGAAAAAACAAAAATTGAGGACTAGCAGTTTGGCGAATCTTATCGCTTGTTTACTCGCCAAATGAAGAATTTAGTTGCAATTTGGCGCATTGGCGAGCGACAGCGAGAACACTGGTCATAGCCATTTTACTCGTTAATTATGGAATGTGAAAGGTCAAATCAGCTGATATAGTAAAAGCTGTTGATATAGATATTTATTAATTGTTAACCATTCGCAAATATATTTAGAAAAATATAGAGGGGCTGATTAAGTTACTTGAAAAAAAAAATAATAATAATAAATCTTTACATTACAGAGAGTATTGTGTGAAAGTTTTCATTACATCGAACTCAAAAATACATATCTTTTAATTTCAGTTATTATATTTTAAGAGATATCTTCGAAAATGTAATTCAAAAATATGCCCCCTCCCCTTTATTCCCGAGTATATTCCGAATAAAATTGTGAAAAAATTAGGGAATATTTTTTTATTTTTTATATTGATAGTATTTCGATATTTTCTTTTGTTTATAAATGAGGCTTACATAATTTTTGATCAATTTCATATGTTTAAGAAATTTTACCAGATTTTTTTTTTTTTTTTTTTTGTAAATATATTTTGCAATTGTTTTATTTATAGAAAGTTTTTATGTATTAAACTTCCATAATGAAGTACTACATTGCGTAGTCATTAAAGGATAGTTTTATTTTTAAATGTTAATAATTATTTTCAAACCAAAATACTAGAACAACAACAACAAGTCGGAAATTGCATGTCAAATGAAGCAAATCAGGTGCGTTCGTACTAAAACAAAGTTTTTAAAATTTACAGCACTTCGGCTGCAGTACTGTGTCCAAAATCTGTTGTGCTCCCTGTAAATAATATATGCTTTCTATTATGCAGGGATTAACTTATAGTAAAACTCAGCAATTTATATCACATACAAAATAAATAAGTAAAACCATAGTGTAATCATAACTATATACATTTACCAATTATCCCAGGTATTATAACAGTTTTAAAATGAGGTCATTTATACATGCTTTTTTTTACATCTTTTGTATGTCCCTGTAAATGCTATCTGTTTTCTATTATACAGAAAGTAACTTGCAATAAACCTCATCAACGTATATCAATTTCATAAAATGTGAAATAATTTAAAATAATTATAACGCACCCCAAACAATGTTTCTCACTATACAACTATGTAATTGAATACTTTTGTGTGGCCCTGTAAATTAAGCAGGACGGTCGTTCTGCCAAGCTAAGCTAGAAAAAAAATATGCCCGCCAAACAAACAAACGCCAAGAACATAATGACCGCTTAACTGCTTATTATACTCGAGACAACTTCTACATGTTAAATCGACCAAACATGGCATTTTAAAATTTCAGATATTTAAGAAATCAAGTATTATAGAGAAATAAAACGAAAGGTAAAAGAATCTAATGAAGAAAAGCTTTGAGATCAAACTCATCTTTATAAAATAACTATAAAGAAAGATACAAGATTTTCTTTAAAAACGTCGAGATACTGAAAATGATCACTTTTTTCTTCGTCAAACTTTTTTCTTTCAATCAAGGTACAGACTTAAATAAGGGACAGAAAAAGCTATTGAGTGCATTTTTGGATAGGTAATTATTCAAGCTACGTGCTTTTGTAAAATTCAGTTTAAAAAAAGTTTCTATCCTCAGTAAGAAAAAACTGCTAATTAATTGACAAATTATGCCAAAGTGCGATAAACCACCAATCTTGCACTAGCTACATTATAATAGAGCAAATCATTTTAAGTGCTGCCACTTCAAGTTTCGATTATTTTTTCCGATTATTTAGTCTGATTAAATTTTAGCTAAATAGTGGTGTGAATGCAAGGTTAGCAGGTAAAATACAGGGCTGTACAAATGCATTCAAGCAAGTATCGGTGTGTTGGTACAAATTGCTGAAAGAGAAATTTCGATATATTATTCGTTTGCTTTCTAAACTAGATTTTCGTATTATATCTAACTAAAAAACCAACTATAGATTTATATTTTATTTCGATTTTCGTATTATATAGGGATGACGCTTTTTTGGACATCAGTATGATCTTAGAGAAAATATTGTCCTCTTAAAAAAT
The DNA here is from genome assembly GCA_964019185.1 of Maratus speculifer. NCBI lineage: Eukaryota > Metazoa > Arthropoda > Arachnida > Araneae > Salticidae > Maratus > Maratus speculifer. Next base: position 230,575,980 of record OZ025300.1, read on the forward strand.
GTTCCGATTACACAATATAGCATTTCTTTAAAATTTTGCTGGTGTAAAAAAAAGCGGAAATCTCATCCCTGATTAAATCTAACTAAAATACCAGCTATAGATTTATATTTTATTCCGATTCTATCAGTTTTTTTTTTTTACAAAACTTTCATTCTTCATCTAAATTAAACACCATATAAATTGATGAAAAATGATACTTTAAGAAAAGAAGTTGATTCTCGCTGCTTTTAAATGATTAATTACTCTAAGATGCACTTATATTTTTTACTTCCTACTTACAGAAGCTATACGAGAACTCATTTTAGTTTAATGAGCAGATTATTTAAATTTTATATAATCTCTTTTAAAAAAAAGAATTATATCAACTAGAAAACACTTTTTAAAAGTTAAAAAAAAAAAAAAAAAAAAAAAAAAAAAAAAAAAAAAAAAAGGATGAAAGTTCTGTTGAAAAAATGGTCTGATGTCAAATTTCCAAGCTTATATTATGGTATTTATTTAACATTTTCCATTAAAACAATTACTATTTGTAAATCAATGTCTTTGCATATGTTGATATAAATCCTTTTCTCTTGTACTAAATACATCGGAATGTATTTTGAAAATCCAAATGTTTTAAAATTATGCATGATGGGCTTGGCGGTCATCTTTCCATATTTTACTCAAATTTCTAAGTATCCAAGTTTGTAAAGAAAAGCGTAACATGTTTGCATTAAGTACAATTTAGAATTTCTGATTTTAACTACGGACAGATATATTTAACTCATTATTAGTTAGCGATCTATTTATAGATTACCTATAACTAAACAAAATTGTTAAATTTCAACACCAATATTTAAGTACGGAAATGTCTGCTTAAGTAACAATTTTGAGTTTTAAATTTTAACTACGCATTTGGTTACATAGAAATTAGTGTAAAATATGGAAAGATGGCCGCCAAGCTCGTCATGCATAATTGTAAAACATTTAAATTTTCAAAACACGTTACGGTGTATAGTACAAGAGAAAAGGATTTATATCAATGCATGCAAAGACATTGATTTACAAATATTAATTGTTTTAATTGAAAATATTAAATAAATACCATAATATAAGCTTGGAAATTCGATATCAGACCATTTTTTAAACACAACTTTCATCCTTTTTTTGCTTGGCTTTTTTTACTTTTGAAAAGTGTTTTTTAGAAGATAAAAAATATTCTTTGCAACACAGATTGAACAGAATGTATATTTTAGTATATATTTCATAGATGCATATCAATTTTATTATGCTAACATCATTATGCACTCCAATTGACCGTAATAGAATGGAATATTTTAGAATGGCCCTATATTAAACGATACATCCAATTTTCATAAAATTTGAAATGACTCGTCAAAATTATGTAATAATTATATATTTTAAATTTCAAACGATTCGGTTCGGTAGTTTTAATGTTGTTGCATATGGATAGACGGATGGACAAAAACGACGACTGACTACAGGTGCTGCGTATTCACATAATTACGAACGCGCCTATATATATATTAAAGTATCGAAAATATAGTCGCCATAGTAATTTTTTCGTCAATGGGGACTGCATTTCTCAAGTCCTACCAAAAATATCCTTGCAATTCGAGACAGCATCTTTGAAACTTTGTTGCAAAGGAAAATAAAGGAACGGAATAACACGATGAATGTTTGAATAAACATTAGTTGAAAAAGAACTCTGTCAGAAATCTTGCAGAGATCGAAACGAAAATAAAGGTTGTCAATAAAATATTCCCTGGATACTTAAACAAACGTTATTTAGATGAGAAGTCGATCAGAAAAACAATGAAAATAAGGTTAACCTGTGTAACTAGCAGTAAAAATAGTTTTTTTCTTTTTTTAACCATTTGGAAAAATGGTTGTTGTTTTTAGTCGAAAATAGATATTTCTGAGACACATTTGCGTCCTTGTGATGTCCGACTTTTTGGATACTTCTGTTGCCACAATGACAAAAAAAGGGAAAGAAATAAAAACTACAAAACTGAAAAACAAATTGAGATACAGTTTTCAAACAATTTGCTTTTAAAAGTACATTCCCCCCCCCCCTCTATACAACGGTGTGAAAATTGAAAATGTGCAATGTTTAGAAGTTTAAAATTTTGCAGTACCGAAAATTATAAAACTAAAATTTCATTTAAAATTTGAAAACACTGCCATTCGTAGAAGGACTTCTGCATTACATATACATATAGTTGTTCTTTATAATACAAATAGAGTAGAAGGACACTGAATGAATTCAAGAAGAAAGAAGCACTATCAACTCTTTATTTTGTTTTTAAAAAAATTAATCAACTCTTTAGCAGAAAAATGACTTATAACTGATAATCTCTTCAAGATATTTCATCTTTATTTAACGGTAACTGTAAAATAAACATGCCTTGTTTACAAAAAGTGATGCAAATATATATATTTTTTTTAAATGTAGAATTTATTTATAAGACTTAAATTTTACTCTTTGAAAAAATCCTTTTCAAAATATTATGGTATGTATATACATATATGTGTGTGTGTGCGCGCGTGTTATACATACATATATAAATAAATTCTATATTAAAACAAATTACTTTCCAACACAGAATTTATTTATAAACCTTGAATTTTAGTAATTGAAAAAAAAAAATCTTTTTCCAAATAGTTGCTGTAATTTGTTAAGTTATTTTATTTATTTATTTTTAAGGCATTTAAACTACCTTTCTATTTTTTCAATACTGTTTTACTACATTCCATTGTTTAAAAAACATAATGCCACAACGCAGTAAATTATCAACAAGTATTTATAACTTTAATAATACCAGATCCATAACATATTACGCAGACTTTAAATATCGAAAAGTAATAAGTATTAAAAATTACATTTTATACATCCTTTCCGGCACACTGTGCCCGGTCTGGGATACCTATTTTTAATTCCAAACTTGCAAACGGCACCAATAATATTTTAGTAAAATTTTGCTGTTAGAATAAAACCTTAAATTAAGGAATTCAACATATCTGAAAAATTCGTTTGCGAATACCGGTGTCATTCGATAATTTCTCATTTTACTTACAGAATTTGCCCGGCCCGGAAAGGGTTAATCCATTTGCATCTGAAGCACATAGCGTTCACCCGCAAGGAAAGTGACATCTTGACAAAAACAAATTTCACAGGAGAGGCAAAAAAAGAAAAAAAAAAGTATGATTTTACTGTAACATGAAATTGCAACACTTAGCATCTCTGCATCTAAGAATAACACCGCACATAAAAATATAAAATTGGTAAATTTTACCTCCATACACAATCCACCTCTCTTTTGTGGCCACAAATGGACATATAACATAATAATATGATTTTCCATATAACTGCGCTCATAAAACTATTTTTGTGTAACAAGACGCATCTGTGACAGACCTATTAGTGGAATAAAACGCAAAATTAATTTTTGCGAGATGCGTCACTTTTCTTGTGAGTGAGCCATATATACGTTCAATATTGACTTTAATTTCTTTTGGTTTTCCATAACATACATATGTTAGGGATGAGATTTCCGCTCTTTTGGACACCAGTAAAGTCTTAGAGAAAATGTTGTTATTTTAAATCACAAAAATGTTCCGATTTAAAAATATAGCATTTTCTCTAAGATTTTACTGGTGTGCAAAAAAGCGAAAATCTCATCCCTGATATGTATTTGATCAAGGTCCCTGTAAACATTGGTGAAAGGGGGATGAAATACAAAATTAATTTTTGCGAGATTGTGTTACTTTTCTTGTGAGTGAGCCACATATACGTTCACTATTGACTTTAATAATTTCTTTTGACTTTCCATAATGCATACATATGTATTTGATCAAGGTCCCTGTAAGCATTGGTGATAGCCCCCCCCCCCCCTCGTAAGCATCTGTGCCCAGGACCCCTAAATTTGTAAGTCGGTCCTTGCATATACCATAAGAGAGTGATTTTCCATATAACTGCACTCATGAAAGTTTCGGTGTAATAAGACATCTATGACAGATTATTAGTGGAATAAAACGCAAAAATAACTTTTACGAGGTGTGTCACTTTTATTGCGGGTGAGCAATACATATGTCCATTTCTGGAATTTCCATTTTATTCGAAAATTCCGAAATTATATCGGAAATTTTGAAGGAAGAATTTTTATTTTGTGACTAAATGTCTGTCATTAAATTTCGTCATCCTCTTGGATTCGTTCCATGCCCGGGTGAGCATATTTCGATTAATATATATTCCAAAATCATCCGTGTTTAAAATACAGTTGACAAGACTTTATATTTATACTTCTGTCACCATATTTCCAGATATTATGATGATCTCTCCTACATTTAACTACGTTAGAACATAATTTCAAATTTTCATTCATGTGGTTCAGTTATATACAGAAGTAGGGGGTGTAAAACTCGCAACGACACCTGCATAAGAATTTTTTGAAATGTTTAGAAAATATTGTATAACAACAAGATTTAACTTATATTACAACTTTCTAATGCCGTTTTCGCTTTGTTATACAGGATACTTTCAGGATAGTAGCTTCTGTTTTAAATTCAAAGTGTGAAATGTATGTTTAAAATAAAAGAATCGCCAACAGCGCAAAGAGAATAAGCAAATAATAATAATTATTATTATTATTGCTAAATGGCTCTATATAAATAAAGTCATGTATTAAACACATAGGTATATACTAACATTACTACATTTAAATAGTAGCAAAAGTACGAGGGTAATTCGGAAAGTAACCTCCGTTTATGAATTTAAAAAAATCCAATGAAAGGAAACATGTTTTATTACTCACGTATGAAAGACACGTTCTTCAGCTACTTCCCAACATAATTGCTATATTAATTAAAACAATTATCATAAAGGTAAATCAGCTTTGAAATTCCATCGTCACAGACTCCTGCCGCCGGCCCATTCAACTGCGATTATTTTTAAATTCAACTCGCACCACTCTTTCAATCCAAAGAATTTTAACATATTCTTTTATTCACACTGGCAAATTCCGAATTGCTCTCGTAATATTTTACTTGACCCACTATTTTTTAAAACATTTTTGGTAGTGCATTTAACAGAAAATTATGTAGAAAAATATGTTAAAATTCTTTGGATTGAAAGAGTGGTGCGAATTGAATTTTAAAATAATCGCAGTTGAATAGGCCGGCGGCAGAAGTCTGCGGCGATGGAATTTCAAAGCTGATTTACCGTTATGACAATTGTTTTAATAAATACGGCAGTTATGTTGAGAAGTAGCTGAAGAACGTGTCTTTCATACGTAAGTAATAAAACATGTTTTTCATTAGTTTTTTTTTTAATTCATAAACAGAGGTTACTTTCCGAATTACCCTCGTATTTCTTAAATCAAAATAATACTCCATTAAAAGACATGTACTATTAATAGTGCACCAAACTCAAAGGGTTAATCATGTATATAAATGCGAATAATTTTGAATACTGATTAAACGTTTTATAGAAAAATCAATTCATAAGTGAAAAAAAGCAAAACTAATTCAGGAAATTGTATAAATTCTAAAGAAATAATAACTGTATATATATTCCTGAAAAATCTATAATTTGAAATAAATTCCCAATTAATAAATACCGCAGTCGATTTGAATATCATTATCTGAGTAATTTCTGATAAATCATGGAATCAAAAAGGCCAGAATAAATATTAGAAATCTGATTAAATTCCATTAAAGTAAATGACCAATAAATCTCTTTACCACAATCCAAATAATTTCTATTAAATTATGAAATCAAAATGATTTGCAGCTGAATAAAATCTGGAAAATTTTAGACAAGTTAGTAAATTAGAATACTGAAATAAATGCATGAAACCTGAATGAATTAAAATAAATTACAGTAGAACTCCGCAAATTCGGTCCCCGTTAATCCGGATCTCCGGATTAATCAGGATAGATTTTTTTTCTAAATTTGAGAAGCTATTGGCTAATTTCCAAAACATTAACTTGTTTCATCGTCGTATTCTGAACAAAAAAAAAAACTTTTTCTGAAACCTTTTCGGAAGAATACCTTAACCCCTTCGCGACGGGAGTCTTTTACGAAATTTTTATTTTTTTCTCATCGGTTTTAAAAAACAGAAATTTGTGGCTTATTAAATCGGGAAAATGCTCCGATTAAATAAGCCAAAATTTACGGTATAATTTTACTGGTGGCGATAAACACGGATTCTTAAGCCTATTTGCGGCACGTATACGTGTCGCTCGTCCCCAAGAGGTTAAGCTTTCTCAATTAAACTCTTTGATGTTATCTTTAAAAGAAACAACAATGTATCACTAAGTTTGGCAATTATAGTTTTCCAATTTTCTATTTAAATCACTTAGAAATGTTATAAAAAATCACTGCACAATAAATTTTTACTTAGAGCAATAGAAGAAAGCAAGGTAAAATAGCCCCTATAAGAATCGCTTTCCGATCTTTGTCAGCTCATAGGTCTGTTTCCTTGTTATTAGTTGACAAAACGCTTCTACAATATCACTTGCAGAAAATATTTATAGTACTTATGCTCAAACAGATGAGTGACCGTACGGCTCGCTAAAAGGTACTGAAAACTGGCACAGCAGAAAATTACAAACTTTTTTATTACAAAGTAAACATTTTTACTGGCTGTAAATATTCAATAAGTTAAACATAAGGGTGGTTTTCTGTAAGTATATTTTATTTTATTTTATTCTCCGGATAATCCGGATTTTCGATAATCCGGATTGGGTCTGGTCCCAATTAATCCGAATTATCGGGGTTTTACTGTAATTTCGCAATAAATGCTATCGGAATCTGAATGATTTTCAAGAAATTAATTATAAAATTTAAATACCACTATATTAATGCTATTAATTAAAATAATAATAATAATAACAATTGAATTCCCTGCCTATTATTCTCCAACGTATTTACTCCATCGAATTTATAAAGAAAACAAAAAGTTATTTGTTTATTTATTTATTTACTATTGTTATTTTCATGGATCTTCCTCGAGATTTTTTTATACTATTTATCAAAACAATTTCCTAAGAGTTACAAAAATATCCATTTCATTATAATAGAGGGTTTAACATAGAATAATTTTAAATAAATTAAATCCTCACATTGCTCCCAATACTCTTTCAACATAGGCGAAATTTAAAATGTAAGCATACAATAAATTAATAAAAATATTTTCAAATAAATCGAATAATTTTGAATATTGAAAAAAGTTAACAAAAGCAAAACTAATCCAGAAAATTACTTAAATTCTAGAGAATTAATAACTGTATATATACTCGGGAAAAATACAATAATTCTAAATAAAATACCTGTTATATAAATACCACAGTCGATTTGAATATCGTTATACCTGAGTAATTCCTGATGATAAATCATGGAATCAAAAAGCCAGATATATTAGAAAATATTAGAAATCTGATTAAATTCCATTAAAGTAAATGGCCAATAAATCTCTTTACCGCAGTCCAAATAATTTTCATTAATTTATGAAATCAAAATGATTTGCAGCTGAATAAAATCTGGAAAATTTTAGACAAGTTAGCAAATTAGAATGCTGAAATAGATGCGAGAAACCTGGATGAATTCAAATTATTTTTGCTCTAAGTGCTATATTATCACTTCGAAGAAATAAATTGTAAAATTTTAATACTGTTATGTTTATACTATTAATTAAAAAAATATATAGGGGAAGATGGGCATACTTAAGCCATTTTTTAAATTTAAATTTTTTTAAATTTTTTATAATTTCTTAAAACAAAATAAAATATTGAAAATGAAAATTTGATATTTTTTCTTCAATTGAAAACCATTTTCAATTAATTTTGAACTATTTTTCTATGTCTAATAATTTTTTACTTTTTCTTTTACATCGTGGCTCAAGTATCCCCATGGAGGGAATGCTTGAGCCAGATGTCACATTCGCACCAGTATTTTGCAAAGAAAAAAAGAAAAAAAAAAAAAAAACGATTTACAATATACGCGAAAAAATGCATTAAACCTTTTTCAAATAAATTTGGTCGAATTTTCTGGTGTCGTTGTGACATTTCAGAATTAAAATTATGTGGTAGAAAATTCTACTAGCAGAGCTCAAAGGGTTAATCACCATACTTTCAAAATGGTACCAAGGTGTATGATTTCTTTTTTACATGTTCAGAACTATAAATATGTTACCATGTTGCCAGTTTTAGAAAGAAAAATTGACCAACTGTAGAAATAATAGGGGTGGCTCAAGTATCCCCACTCTCCCCTATATAAACAATTTAAAAATGTAATTTCTTACAAATTATGCTCTCTGACTGTTATCATACTCCAATTCATTTACTGAATCGAATTTACAAAGAAAACAAAAAGTTATTTGTTTGTTTATTTTTAATTTAATAGTAATAATAATAATTTCATGGATCCACGTCATAATTTATTTTATACTATTTATTAAAACAATTTTCGAAGAATTATAAAATATATATATATCAATTTCAATATAATACAATATAGGAATAAACATAGAATAATTTCAAATAAATTACGTCCTCACACTGATCCTAATACTTTTTCAACTTAAGCGAAATTTACAATATTAGCAAACGATAATATTGATATTTAAGTACAAAACTTGAGTAACTTTTAAAAATATTTCTCATTAAATATTTAAAGACAAATTACCGCAATCTAATTTAGACAAATATATTTTTGAAGTACCGGTATTTTTATATAGATATTTGTAATGTAGGGGGGGGGGGGGGAACTCGATAAAAGTTGAATTCGTAATATACAAAAAATACAAATCTCAATATTTAATTATTTGTTTATTTTATTTTTAAAAGAAATTTTCATAGGCTTACTGCCCGATTTTTGTCATATTGAATATATTTTTTCAATATTGTAATATAATTTAAGAAAATATATATATACATAATTTGAATACAGATATTTTTATATAAACCTTTAAATTTTATTTTTTTTAAATTAGTTAATTAAAAAAATCCCAGAGTAACTGGGATTTTTTATACAAACAAACAAATAAAAATCTTAGTTATTTATTTGTTTTATTTTTAAAAAGAAATTTTCGTAGGTTTACCGCCTGATTTCTCGCATGTTGAATATATATATTTTTAATATTATCATAATCTAATTTATGAAAAAAAAATTATACCAGTGTTTTTGTATTGATGATAAAAAAAAAAAAAGAAAAAAAAGAAAGAAAGAAAGAAAGAAAAGGCGTAAATTTAAATTTGTAATGCGGGCAAGCAAATAAAAATCTTAATATTAGTAAAATAACTAGGATTCGTTATACAAATAAACAAACGACAATCTTTGTTATTCGCTTATTTATTGATTTATATATTTTTAAGAGAATTTTGTTTGTTCTAATGGTTTATTTTTCTCAACTTGAGTTATTATTATTATTATATTCTAATTTATGAGGAAAAAATAAAATTTTAATATTAGTATTGTTATATGAATCTTTAAATATTGTTTTTAAAAAAAATGGATAAAATTTATTATTTAATCCAAACAAACAAATAATCTTAATACCATAGCTGCCAACATCTTCCGCTTTTTGGGCCCGGAAAAATTTTAGAGTAAATTTTACCTTTTCAAATCGCCGTAATCTGCCAATTAAATAAGGCAAAAATTTCTGTTAAATTTTTCCGGGCCAAAAAATCAGAAGAGTTGGCAGCTATGTTAATACTAATAAAGTAATTGAGGTAAGTTATACAAATAAACAAATGATAATCTTAGTTATTCTTTTATTCACTTATATATATTTTTTAAATATTTCATAAGTTTTATTGGTTTATTTTTCTCATAAATAATATTTTTTTAATATCATAATCTGTTTTATGGGGGAAAAAATCAAATTTCGATACCGATATTTTTATACGGATCTTTGAATAAAAAAAAAAAAAATACATAAACTAAATAAATAAATAAACAGACTCAGGATAAATTTAAATCTGTAATGCAAACAAACAAGTAAAAATTATAATATTTTATTTTTTAAAGAAATTTTAATAGGACTTACCTCATTGTTTCGTTCATACTCTTTATTAGAAGTTATCTTGTGAATGAAACGGTGTTGAAAAATCCTTTTCAGATGGACTAAACGATCCCCGGCATCCTCTGGTCTTCACATTCCCAGAACCAAATAACTCGGGGTGGCCTCAGTCGGAACTCTCTCTGCCGGTGTTATCTCGCGCGAATTTATCGCCTCAGCCAATGGGGACTGGCGCAGAAGGGGGAGGTCGGGATTATCGGCGGAAAAATTCTTGGCCTGGCGTTCCGTGTTTGTTTGGGGAGAAGCGTGTCAAGAGAAATGGGATGATGGCTCAAACCAAAGTCAAGGATCAACACATGGTTCGGGGACAATTAAAACAGCAACCATTTCAGCTTGTGTAAAGTAGTCATTAAGGGAACACCAGTGGCGTATTCAGGGGATAAGCTGATGGGGCTACAGCCTTTTACGAAATTTATATAAGAAAAAAAAAAACAAAGTTTAATTACGAAAGTTTATCAAATTGTAATGAAACATGCTAAATGGAATTTAAAAGGCACCAGGAAACTATTCCGTTTTAGGCAGGTTTTTATTAAGAAAGTGTTATTTCGCTGAGACCACAAAATAACAATTTGAGGCAACTTCCCAATATACACAGGATTTCTTTTTATGCCATAAAAATTGTATTAGTTAAGTCAAAAACTTGCTTAAAACATTTTTTTTTTTCTGTCCGATGCGATTCCATCTTAACAGGTTCGATTTATAATACGTACATTACCTGCTGTGATAAAAACCTGTTTAAAAACAAAATATTAACGTTTCTTGCGATATCCTCTAAAAAATTGATGCTATATCACAGCCCCTTCCGAAATAATAAGTCTAGATACGCCACTGGGGCACACAGTATCGTGGAAACCATTTCTTCAATTTAGAATAATACTGTAATATATGCGGTGGCACAATACTTAATGCTAAAAAATTTTAACAAAATTAAAAAAAAATCTTGTATAAAAGCCTATATTATTAAAATTTATTTTTTTTATTTAAGGGTGTATTCGAAAAAATATTTTTTGCCCTTAAAGCTCGAAATTTTCTAATATATTTTCAAACCCATTTAAAAAAAGAAAAACATGAAACTTGCTGAGGTGATTTTTAAAGAGATGTATAAGATGCTGTGTGATTTCATTTGTCGCTCAACTCATTAAAATTTGATTAATGAACAATTATTTTCTCAGTACGACTCTTTTTTTTCGTTCCCAGATCTCCCGTATCGGAAAATTTGGTTCAAAAAGCCAACTTTGACTGATTTTTTGTAATATTTTCCGCCTTTATCAAAAAATCGACGTACACGGGACATTATGTAGTTTTTAAATAATAGAATTTGCCAGTTTGATGCGTTTGAGAGTAAAAATGAATTTTAAAATAAATCAGAAATAGTATTTGGTGCTAAACTCCTTTTTTTTTTTTTTTTTTTTTTTTTTTCTGAACATTTTGATACAGTAGAGCGCAGACTATCGGACTTCAACAAAACAAATTTTCAATTATCAGAATTTCCTAACATCTAAACTTCAAATTATCCGAACATCTTTTCTCTCTTCTCTTTCTCTCTCTCTTTTTTAACAAAACTTTCAATTATCCAAACACACTGTTTCGCTCGTTTTTTCGTTCAAATTTTTCATGCGAAATCGAATCTTCTGTTTGTATGATATATCATTGGGGGCAGTATCGAAGGAAAATAAATTGAAGAAAATGAAAACAAATGCTCCGAAAAAAACCCAGGTCTTTCACATAACGAAGCCTTACGGTGTTTGAAAACGGCTATGAAATAGCTCAAACGGTAAAAGAACTTATTCAACTAACATATTTAAGAATAATTCAAGATGTGACAGTATTGAAAAAAAGATGTCTTTCTTGAAGCAAAATGCATTAGATAGTTTTTTTTTTTTTTTTTTTTTTTTCTTTGGCTTAAATTATAATATCTGGAGTTCAGAAGATGATTTTTTAAAAAAGGAAAAAAAAAAAAATTAATAAAAAAAATTAATTTTAAAACACGACAACACTGACTGATTCTAGCTGTCTTAATTATGGATAAAGTGTGAAGATTTTAGTATAGTCAGGAAAATCTCTTAAGGGTGTTCTTAACTGATCCGCTCAACAAGCGAAAAACGTTTTGACACATTTACAAATTCATTTTTTAACAGAAAGTTACAAAATTTTAATGCCTGACTATGAAAGCGATTTCGAATTGAACTTATTTATCAATTTTATGATAATTAAATTACTTATCGAATTATAAGCTATTTCGATGACGCAATCACCCGTTTTTCTCCTCCTTTTCGACCGATTTTTCTGCTTTCGTTGGGAAATATGCTCAAAAGTGTCAACTTTGAAGGCTTGTTATGAAAAATCTATTGTGTTTTTTAAAAAACAAAAGAATGAGTGCAATTAGAGAGTTTCTGAATAACAACACCTGCTATTTTCATGCATTTCCGAACAAAATAAATTAATGCATGTGTCACAAAGTTGCCCTTTTAATTAAGAACCTAGTGATTTAAGAACACCCTTAAATTGTAATCTTTGGAGCTCAGAAGATGATTTTTTAAAAAAAGGAAAAAAGTTTTTAATAAAAAAAAATTAATTTTAAAACACGAGAACACTGACTGATTCTAGCTGTGGGATAATTCTGGATAAAGTGTGAAAATTTTAGTATAGTCAGAAAAATCTTTTTTTTTTTGTCAATTTATTTGAACTAGGAAGTATCGACTTGTTCGGATAATCAGCGCTCAGTCGTTTCCATGAAATTTCCATTAGAATAGAAGTTATGGCTTTTAGAAAAACAAGGTAGAACCCGTCAAATTTTGACGGAAGAAAATGTTTAAGAAGGAACTGTTTCGTTAACTTAAAATAAATCTACAAAATTAATTATAGTAAAAAATGCATTTTATATTGGTACGTCTAGCTCTTAAACAAACGATATTTATCGTCAAATTAACAAAATACTGTTTCTATAAAACGCAGTTGTAGAAATTGTTAAAATTAAACTTTAATCGTAAGCAGTAAAAAATAATAAAGATATGTTATTACGATAAATTTATCAATTAAGGTTCTTATGCTAGTATTCCAAAATGAAAAAAAGCAAAATTTATTCAACTTTGACTCAGTCATAGAATTTTTTTCCCGTGAAATCTAAACCCGGCATCATTTTCCCCATATCAAAATTTACAAATGTACATTTCACATCTGTATTCACGTTTCAAAAAAATTGGTATTTTAATTTGTTAATCTTGATTCAAAATTTGAAGTCTCAATGGCTATTAGCTGAAATAGATATTAAACTGTTGATATTCTTTTACGTGTAAATCAAATTTTGTAAATGAAGTCAAAATTCACCGGGTTTTATAACAGAAGATATTTAAATTTCTATTTTTTCCCTTTTAATGAGAAAATGGCAACATAAAGATAAGCATTCAATTTTTTCCCTTTATTCCTTTGCTTTAAATAGAAATTGAGTACTCCTGTTGCCACGATTAGAAAAGAATGATTAAAAGCTACAAAAAAATTAATGTTTCAAAAACACATTAAGATACAGCTTTCAAACAAATTTCATTTAAAAGTAAATTTTTTTCCCTACACGATGGTGTCAAAATTGAAAATATGCAACATTAAGAAGTTTAAAAACTTTTGGTAGCAAAAATTGCAATACCGAAATTCATTTAAATTTTGAAAGTGTTGCCATGTGCAAAATGACATATGCGTTACGCACAGATACGTTTGGCCTTTATAATATAGATACCCCGTGCAATAGCGACGTTTCTGAAATTTAGAAGTCATTTTTCTCCAAATGACGTTTTTAGGGTATAACGCGCTAAATATTTCAAAAACTTCTAAATATTTTTTTTTCATGAAATTTTCAGAATTTATGTTTAATGTTAATCTGTATAAACTGAACCTACAGCTTATTTTTATTGTTCAAAACAAAATATTTTTTTAGGTGATTATGCTGTTCAAATTTTCTTAATTTCGAATTAGCTAAATACAATTTTGTATTAAAAATATAATAATCTAAATATAAATTTATTTAGATTCACGGTAAATATTGCAATATGAAGCATATTTAGGCACCAAAATTTTCATTCTTGTTGCATTACTTATTTTGTAATTCTGCGCGTAAGCTGTTACGCCAATTTTCTGCCCGTTAAATCGTCACCTGAGAATAATCAAGTTCCATCTGTGTTTTTGAAAAAAATGACTTATCCATATAGAAAGGTTCTATTTGTATCTATGAAGGCATTTTTGCATCAAAATGATGTTATATATAATTTACATATCATCTTACAATCATAATATGACATTATTTTAATCCAGAAATGCCTTCATAGATACAAATACAACATTTCTATATCGGCAAGTGAATTTTTTCAAAAATACAGATTGAACCGTATTATTCTCAGGTGACGAAATTTCTAACAGTTTGGAGCCCTCCATAAAATCTAATTCTGCATCTTGCTTTTAAGTATGAAATGAAAGAGCATACTTATAACTTTAATCACAATAAAAATTGTGTTTTGAAATTATATGCATTTTAAAATATAAAAGCTTATTTTTAATTTAATTTTTTTTTCTTCAAACTATCAGCGATTTATCCAGCAGGAAGTTGGCGTAACAGTTTTGCAGAATTGCAAAATAAATTTGCAATAATACATACATACATACATACATACATACACACACACACACATATATATATATATATATATATATATATATATATATATATCATTTGATAACTGAGATTAGTCTGTACAAAGAACGATTTTTACATTTTCGATTTATTTACAGCTATTTTTAATGAGAACACTTTGATATTCGGAACGAATTTCGAAAATAAAAGTCTCCTCATATAAAAAATCTGCAATCAAAATCGAAAAAGTAAAAGTACAGCTTTTGTACAGATCTACCTTTTTCTATTCAATGGAAAAAACATTTTAAAATATTGAAAGGCAAATGACATATCTTTATAAATTGCTTCCATAGGATTAGCATTGGCGAGCATGTCTTTTTGTTTGACTCAAGTAAGGGTGTATTTCGATTCAAACTGCTTATTTTCCGATTTATTTTTGCTCTCAAATACACCAAACTTTCAAAATCTCTTATTTGGAAAGTACACAAGGTGCCGTAATTGTCGTTTCATTGATAAATGCTGAAAATATTGCAATAAAAGCAATCAAAAACGGCATTTCGGGCCGATTTTCCCCAAGCTGGAGATCTGCGAACGAAAAAAGGGGTCATACTGATAAGGTAATTGTTTATAACTCACATTCTAAGGAATTGAGCTTAAAAAGACATCCCACGGCACCTCATACGTCCCTTCAAGAATCCCCACAGCAAGTTTCATGTTTCTACTTTTAAAAATGTGCCTGAAATTGTATGGGAAAATTTCGAGCTGTTGAAGGTGGAAAAGCGTTTTTTCGAATACACCCTTAAATGTATTGAGTACTATGCGCGCTTATAATGTTTTTCTATTTCCATTCATCCCATTATTAACCCTTTTGTGTCGGATTTTTTTTTCACTTTTTAGAAAAAATTTCTTTTACGTTAGTAACATTAACACTAACTATCCGAATAGATTAATTAGTGTTTAACGAATATTGGATTGTTTGAAAGATAACGAATGTTATTATTTTGCGTATTATTCAATTCATATTCATATGACAATAGGCTAAGGAAGAATTTTTGGAGATGTTTAGAAAATATTGTATTACAATAAGATTTATCTTATATTAAAACTTTCTAATATTTTTGCGCTTTTTTATACATAATTCTTTCAGGAAAGTAATTTTTATTTTAAATTTAAATTGTAAAATATATGTTTTAAATAGAAGAATCTCAAACGGCGTAAAGATAATTACGTAAATAATAATAATTATTATTACTACTAAATGCCTAAACATAAACGGAGTCATATTAGTAAATGCATAGTTTGGTTTGGTTTGGTTTATTTTTGTCGCCCAATTATCTACACAAGGGATATAGGGCCAGAGGGAGAGTGCCCATCGTGGGGGTCTTTCTAAGGGAACCTAACCCGTATTTATGCTAGGTTCGAAGAAAACCACGAAAACTCCGATCGGTTAGGCCGACAGCAGCGATTGGGTTCGAACCCAGCACCTGCCGTCTACCAGTTGAGAGATCCGAACCTCTCGGCCACTGGTGGGGCCTAGTAAATGCATAGACATATCATAACTAGGGATGAGATTTTCAATGCTGTCTTTTTAAATCGCGAAAATGTTCCGATTTAATCAAATAATATTTTCTCTAACAGAATTCTTTCTGGTGTACAATAACGTGGAAATCTCATCCCCACATAAAATTACTACACATAAATAGTAGCAAAAGTATTTCTTAAAACAAAATAATAAGGTACTTGTACCCTATATGGACAGTGCTCTCAATATGGACACCCCTAATATTTTTAAAAGTAACAATTTTGATAGAGAGATCGCGCTACATATCCGTGAAGAAAAGCAGTTGAAAAGATAATTAAGCATGGAAAGTACAAAAAAGTGCGCTTTTCGCCATTTAGAAGGAAATTTGTTTCGTGGTTTGCTGATCGTAATTACAGGCAAGTTTAAATTCTTCTTAGATATTGTAAAATTACTTTAAATATTAAAAAGTGGGGTGTTTTAGAAAGCTTTTAAAACATATTTTCGATTGCTATTGCATATATTGCTTTAAAAAGTTTTCTTTATTTATTTATTACAAGATCTAATAAAACTACTCTCGATTCCCAATATGGACACCTTATGGCCACATTGGAAGTACGGCAGGTGAATCTTCAGATTCAGAAAAAAAGAAAGCTGAGCAAAACCAATTACATTATTTTATAATATTTTGTTGTAACTGAGATGGTTTGCATCGATCTTCGAAGAGCCACAACCAAATTGACCCTCCGCTCTAAAGTGCATGTTCTGAAGATATTTACTGTGCCCTCCCCCGCAATACTTTAAGATATATTTTTTTTATCCCCTCTCCTCCAAAATTCCATAGAAGAGTGGCTCTTCCCTCAGGGCTGGCAAGTTTCTGCCAGTAAGTGGTAAAAACTGGCAGAAACTAAGAAGTAATACAAATAAGAATTTTAACCTGCAATCTACTTATAATAAAAAGCGTCTTCAGAGACTGTAGTAACGGTTCCGGCATAAGCCACTCCAAATTGGATATCGGCTGCAGCTAGACGCCACGTTAGGCTTAGCTGAAAACAAATGCTAAAATGATTGTTTTAAAATTTCTTACATTTGAAATAATGTTTGTTCAGCATATTTTCATAAAAAACCAATTATAATACATAAAGATAGCAGCGGAAGTGTGAACGGATAAGTTTTTAGTCATTTAGTTTTTAGTCAACTTAGCAATTTTTTTCGCGCCAAAAAGCCGTTTTCGAAAACGATCGGCAAATTGAAACTGCATGGGAAACCCGTTTTCAAATACAGCGATCACTTTCAAAACTCCTGAAAAAATGCATTTTTGTAAATATAAAAATGAATAATTTACACTATGCCACGCAGCCCCCTAAAGCCCCCGTTTTTTTATTTTTATTTATTTATTTATTTATTTATTTATTTATTTTTATTATTATTATTTTTTTTTTCAGGAGAAAAAATATAAAATATTTAAGGGATCGCCATATTCCAAAACGAGTTATTTTGCTAATAATAACATTTTATTTTGCAAATTATTATTATTGTTGTAATAAATACTGCTCTTGATTTTGAAATTAAAATTTGTTCAAAAACTAAAAATCAAATAAAAAAAAATAATAATAAGTTTTTATTATTTGTATTTGTAGAAATTTATTGCTATCTTTAAAATGTGCTTTTCTACAATACAAACTCTTCAATAATAAATCTTCATTCTGTTTGTTTGTATGAAGTATTATGAAATATTTTATCTGCTTTGATGTGATTAATATATTTAGTGCATGATATGGAACAGATGACTTATAGATGTGCACCATAAACTTAGCGATTTTTTTTTTTTTTGCGCCAAAAAGCCGTTTCCGAAAACGATCGGCAAACTGAAACTGCATGAGAAACCCGTTTTCAAATACAGCGATAACTTTCCAAACTCCTGAAAAATTGCATTTTTGTAAATATAAAAGAAAATAATGTGCACTATGTCATGGGGGGCGGAGCTTCCCCCCCCCTTTTTTATAGGAGAAAATTTTTTAAATATTTAAGTGATCGCCATAAAAATCAAATTTTAAAAAAAAGAGGTTTTATTATTTGTATTTGTAGAAATTTATTGCTATCTTAAAAATGTGCTTTTCTACAATACAAACTCTTCAATAATAAAATCTTCATTCTGTTTGTTTGTATGAAGTATTATGAAAATGAAATGCAAGTGAAAATTCCGTCATTTTTGACGGGGTTATATGCTAGTGATTCATAATTCACACATGTATTTAAAGTATAAAGAATTTATTTAAAAAAATAAGCTATCATAAAAGCTAACACTGCATTAAATGAGATTTAAATCTTGCATTTGTGAGTTTAAATGATATTTCCATCATTAAATAAATCTAAGTAAATTTTATGAGCAGCTGCAATAGAACAGTCATGTTTTTTACTTTATGTTGTATCCAAATTATTATTTGTTATTTATTATGAATAAAATGTATAAGCAATTGAATACTACTAAAAAAGTCTCAGATTATGTCTTGAAAAGAATTTCTGCCAGTTTCTGCCGGTTAAAACCACTTTCTGCCACTTGTTTTTGCCGGCAAAAACCCAGCCCTGTCTTCCCTACACCATGTGTAGTAGGTCAATAAAGAGGCACCTGTCCATAATAGAGACTGGTGGTTCCTTATATGGACATTTGTTAAGATTTTTTGTTTTTATCATTTAAATAAAACCGGAATAGTTACAAGATCGATAATTTTAATAATGATAGTCAACAGTCTAGGGATCATGGTCATATATTTTTGGAGTCCTATCACGTGTACATGGGAGTGAAAAAAAAATTTTTCCTTAGGGTGTCCATATTAGGCACAGGTACCTTGCTCCACTAAAAGACGTGTACTATTAATAGTGCATTAGACCCGAAAAGGTTAAAGTAATTAATTCATGGAAGATATCAACTGCTACTAACGTCCACATTCCCACTGGAAGCGATCTCTTTCTGTAAAAATAAAATAAAATGTTTTATTAAAATAAAGTCGCGCTCTGTTTGATCCGCGTAAATATGATAGTGATAGTGGTATAACATGAAAGCGAAAAATAAAAGTATTTCACTACCGTTTCACTGAAAGTAGAAATTAAGTCAGAAGTTCATTGGCTCCGAATTATCTTTTTCGCAAAACAGCATGAAAGGGGCTTACACTTTCCATCCTGTAAAAGCGTATATCGATAATTATTCTATTGGATTTAAAGGCATTTGGAATACCTCAATAAGTAAAACAAGTCTGAAATTGCACATCAAGAATAGCAAATGAGACGTGTTCGTATTATAACGAAGTTTCAAAAATATTTACGCATCTCGGTATAACAGTATATGCTGTACTTTGTATACAGTATAGTAGTCGAAATGTTATGTGCGTCCCTGTAAATACACTCTTAAAACGAAAGAGCTGATTTGGCTTCTCATGAAAGAGCTGTAATTTTTTTCGATCATTAAAGAGTTGTTTTTCAAACAATTAAATCTTCTTGATCTAAATTGGTTACTTAAATAGCTCAACTTCATTTAAATTGGTTAAAACTCGAGTTATTTCAACTCTTTTTTGAGAAGCTGCCTTTCAACATTGAGATGAGTGGATTTCAGCTCAACTTGAGCTATTTTGTGGCTGACTTTTTAAGAGAGTACTATCTGATTTCTATTATACATTAAGCAACTTGTAGTGAACCTCAGTAACGTATATCAATTTCGCAAAATGTGAAATAGCGTAAAATAGCGCAAAATGTAAATGTGTGAAACCTTTTTCAATGGTTTCATAAAATTAAAACGCGCCCAAATAACACTTCCCTTGATACTATTATGCAATGGAATACTTTTGTGATATGGTCCTGTAAATTAATAACAAATATTCTTTGTACCACAGATTGTACAGAATATATATTTTTGTAGATCATAGATGGATATCAATTTTATTATGTTAAAAAGAGTGTAACACGATTAAAATGCACTTGAAACTATTTTTTCCCATTGGCCGTAATGTAACGAAATACTTTTGATTGTTCCTGTAATCAACCTATATATCCGATCTCCATAAAATTTGAAAAGATTCGACAAAATTACGCACTAATTACATATTTTAAATTTCGAACAATTCGGTTGGGTAGTTTTTGCTCTGTTATATGCGGATAGACAGACAGACTGATTGAACGACGACTACAGGTGTTACGTTTACATAATTACGAACGCATATGAAGTAGCTTTCGAAAAATATTTATCATCATGTATTCAAGACACCCACTTAGTCCGCTTTCTGACCACTGCTTTTATTTAAAGAAAAAATTTATTTATAAATTTCGTAGAAACACATCAACCAGAGCGTCCTTTTTTTTTTTTTTTTTTTTTTTTTTTTTTTTTTTTTTTTTTTTTTTTTTTAGAAACCTACCACAAATTTATTTTTAAAAAATACAGGTTTTCAAAAAACGGACCAGTGGGAACCATGTGTAATTTACTAAAGACAATGTGGAATTCGTCGAATTTCGACGAAAAAAAAAATTTAAGTAAAAACTGTTTCATTGATTTATAATAAGCCTACAAAATTAGTTTCAATAAAAAATGCACCTTCTATTGTTAAATCCAACTCTTAAACAAATGATATTTAAACTAAAGATAACTAAATACTATTTCCATAAAACTCGGTTTTAGAAATTTTTTAAAATTAAACTTTAATCGTAACGTAAGTAGTTAAATATGATAAAGATCTGTTACTATGAAAAAGTTATCAATTAAGGCTCCTAAACTTTGTAATACAAAATGAAAATGAGCAAAATTGATTCCACTTTGACTCATAGAATTTTTCCCCATGAAATTTATACTCTTTTTACACCTTATACTTAAATTTTTATTTACACTTTCACCATTTAAAAATATTCATATGCACCTCTAATATCTGTATTCAGCTTTTTTTTTCCAATGGTATTCTAATTTGATAATTTAAAAATCATTTTAATTCAAAACTTGAAGTCTCGATTGCTATTAGCTGGAAACGGATACTAAACTGTTTATATTCTTTTTAAATGTAAATGAAATAATCTGGATGCAATAAATACGATAGACAATATTCCTGTGACGTTACATATGGTAAAATCACGAATTTTATAGTCTCAAACTCGAATTATTGCAAAGAATTTCTTCATTTGCTTGTGTAACTCGGCGAAGTCAATTTATCTAATCGAGAATCTTCAAGTTCTGTAACGAAACGAAATAAAACCAAAATTCACCTAGTTTAACAACAGACATTTTTTACATGCATTTTAATTTCAATTTTTTTCACTCTTTATAATAAAACTAGTATATAACCCCTGTCAAAAATGACAGGATTTTAACTAAACATTCAATTTTCGATATAGTTCAACAAATTTAAATGGACAAAACATTAAAAAAAAAAAAAAAAACATGTACAAAAGTTTTTTTGAAATGTGTTATCAATGAATTTCTAACACATCACATTGTTAATCATAATGTCACATAAGCAAAATCAAAATGAGTTTCACAAATAGTTTAACGATTACACTAACGATTAAAATTATGTTATTTTAAGTAATTGTTTAGGTTAATAGTACAATGGTAGGGATGAACCTGTGACCCACGATGGGTTATGTAAGTATGTGGTCTGCAAATTTCTTAAATTTATAATTTTAAAAAAATGCAGATTTTTTCATGGCAGAAAAAAAAATCATGAATTTCGACATTTTCTCTCATGGTAAAATTGCAAGTTTTATCGAGCCAGTTAAAAATTATGAATTTTGTTATATAGGTAACCAATACCATAGCTATTTATATAAGAAATTCTTAAGTTGAGAATTTTGTCAGTCACTGTTTTAAAAATATTTTAAATATCATCGATCATGCTCACAGAGGACATGAATTTTGTCAATTCCATACAGATAAAAAATGTGAATTTTACCTATCATGCACAGAGAAAATATGATTTTCGTAGATCAAGAACATGAAATTCGTGAGATTTGTTGACTGCCTGTAGAAAAAATCCAAATGTTGTCGACTGAGTGTCAAAAAGTCTTGGAAAACTACCCTCCTTTTGAAATCATGTTTGTTATTTGAAAAAAAAAAAAAAAAAATACAGTAAGGGCCATTATGTACATAAGTTGATGAAAAAGAGCCGCTGGATATATTAATTAATTAAAAAGGGCTGCCAAGCTTGTGGTAAGTCAACACTTACTACTATATAAGTTAGTTTTTTATGATGAAGTTTTGCAGTGATATTTATAAATTAAAGAGTTAGCCAAAAAATTTGACAGCAAATTCATGCTTATGAATTGTTTATAGCTTTTCCATGAATAAATCAAAATTATTGTAAATTTGCATATTGGCAAGCATCTATTTAATAGTTAATAGTAGAAAACAAATTTTAATGTATCTTGAGTAACAAAGCATTCCAGTAATAAAATAAAACTTTGATTAAAAAAAGGAAAAAAAAAAAGATAACACATCAAAAATTACAGAACTTTAGGTGCAATTAAAGAACGTATTCCATTTGTAATACAATTACAACAAATATTTTCTAGAAAAGAATCTCTAGAAACATTATATTTTTTTTGTAAACACACTACTATCTGATAAAGTTTACATTTAACATAATACTGGCTATGAAAAAAAAATTACCATTTAGTATAAAGTTCAGCATTAATATTAAACAAAATCAAAATATTAACACATCAAATACAACAGAAAATTGCACGCAGCTTTACCATAAATAATAACAAATATATTATAAACTTGATTAATGCAAGTATCTATTTCTCATAAAATATCTTTTCCATAAATAAAGACAAAAATATTTTTTATTTGAATATTGGCAAGTATATATTTTTAAATTAATAGAAGAATATAAATTTTAACATTTCTTGAATGGCAAAGTGTTGCAACAATTAAATAATACTATATATATATAAATTAGAAAAAAAGAAAAAGAAAGATAGCTTATCAAAAATAACAGAAATTTAGGTGCAATTAAAACACTTATTCCATTACTAATACAATAGATGCAAAACTTTTTTAGAAAAGAATCTCTAGAAAAATGATATTTTTTTGCAAACACTCTATTATCAGTGTTTTTATTTAACATGATATAGGTTAGGAAAAAGAAAAATTATCTTTTAGTGTAAAGTTCAGCAGAAACTTTAAACAAAAATTAAAATGTTAGTACATCAAATATGACAAAAAATTATATGTACCTTTACCTCAAATAATAACAAATATATTGTAAACTTGACTATTGCAAGTATCTGTTTCTCATACAATAGTAGAAAAGAGTTCAATTTAAATGTTTTTTGAATAGCAAAGTTTTCATAATGACGAAATATTAAACAAATAGCAGAACCTTTCAAAAGCCACAAAAATTTAGATGCAATAAAAACACTTTTTTCATTAATAATAGAATTCAGGGATCTATCCAGGGGAAAAACTGAGTCCGTTAACGGACTCTTCACAAAAATAAATTTTACGAAAACGGACTCTTCACAAAAATAAATTTTACGAAAACGGACTCTTCACAAAAATAAATTTTATAAAAACAGGGATCTATCCAGGGGAAAAACTGAGTCCGTTAACGGACTCTTCACAAAAATAAATTTTACGAAAACGGACTCTTCACAAAAATAAATTTTACGAAAACGGACTCTTCACAAAAATAAATTTTATAAAAACGGATTCTTCACAAAAAATGAAAACAAAAATGTGTGAATAACATGTCTGTGGTAAGTGTAAAATTCAACGAAAATCTAGCTTTTTTTTTTTGTCGATTTTATCGTCCATCTGAACGTAAACACACTTTTCCGCTCTTTCTCCAACAGACCTTTATTTGGAATCGGCGTTGATTGGCTAACATATGACGTCATAAAAAAGCAGGTGCGTTCAGGGAGTAAGAAATAAACCTCTTTTTCTCCGTAGATCGTATTTTACGCTGGATAGGTTGTTTGGCAACACGGGAAGAATCTGCTTTGCTTTGATTTTTGTTGCAATTCATACAAATTATTGGCATATGTATTTTTCTTAGAAAAGAATCTCTGGAAAAACTATTTTTTTAATAATGCGTTCAAAGAGTCATTCATTTGTTTCAAGATTTGGAAAATCTGAATGGCAACAGAGTTCGTTTGTTTATATCGTAATCTGATGTTTACAATTACTTATTTTTAATTTGGAGCCTAATACATTATAATTGGATATGATAGACATGTTTTATAGAAAAATATGCTGTTTAAACGTTATTTTAAGTAAAAGAAATTATCTTTTAGCTGTCATATGTCTGCATTTGTTTTCCATTAAGCCTAACGTGGCGTATTGCTAGGGTCCATTCACAGATAGGAGTGGCGAATCCTGGAACTGTTCCACACAAATCTAAAGAACGCATTTTATTATAAGTAGATAGCAACAAAAAGATACAGTAATCTGCTTTTTTTTTCCCTTTACTTTTAATAAAAATGAAGTGCCTTTTGAACCACGATTAAAAAACCAGAATTAAAGACCTAAAAAAAAAAATTATATCTCGAAAACGAAATTAAGATACAGTTTTCAAACAAATTGCATTTATAATCACATTTTTCCCCTGTCCGTTGATGCAAAAATTAAAAATGTGGAATGTTTATAAATTTAAAAAATTTCAAAAGCAAAAATAGCAAAACTGAAATTAAATTTCAAATTTCAAAGTGTTGCCATTCGCAAAATGACATATTTGTTACGCACAGATACGTTTGGCCTTTATAATATAGATAGATAGAGATAGAAATGAAGATAAAAAAAAAATACAGTTAATCTACACATTATAGTCCATATATAAATCAAAAGAAAATAAAGGGGTCCTTAACACAAAAAGCTTCAAAGTTTTCTTTAAAAAAAAAAACTTTAATTGCATTTTTTATTATTTTTTTAATTATTTTTTTAATGCTTAAGTAATGTTTAAATCACGTTTCTATCATAATTAGAAGGGAAAATATATTTTTTTTCTTTAATTTTGGTTTGTTTTGAAAATCTAGCTTTCAAGCAATGGTTGTCATGGAGAGGACGACTTCGAAAAATGTGTTTTTCTTCACGATGGGTTTTTTCACAATTTCTCGAATTCAAATTCTTATAATTCAAGAACTGTTAAAACTAAATGCTTCAAACTTGGAACATTTTTTTTTCTCTGTTTTACTTTAATTTTGATGTAGAAAATTCAGAAAAAAAAAAAAATATTTACTTTTGAAAATATGATTTTTTTAATAAAAGTGACATCTTTTTATTTATTTATTTTTTTTTTTTTCAATCTTTTACTTTAAATATTTTTATATTTTTTGTAAATACATATTTTTAAAAGTGAATCAAAATGATGATGAATCAAATGAATCAAAAATTAAATTTAGATACCTCTGTTTATTTAAATGTAAAAATAACAAACTCTACAAATAATATTTCGAGTTATAACGACTAAGATGCTACTCGCGTTACCCAAAAAGACCCGGATGATAATGTTAAGTCAATGGGGCCGTTTTTTTTCAAATATTTCGCTCAAATTTTAATAGTTTTACTTTTTTTTTTTTTTTTTTTTTTTTTTTTTGCATAGGATAGCTAAGAACGATCTACAACCAGACTACTTTTTACCTTTCCGATTTTAGTTATATGTATTTGTATTATGATAGTTTAAGTTTCAGAACCGGTTCCGAAATTTAAAGTACTTTTTAAAGAAATATCTGAAACCAAAATCGAAAATGTAGAAACTAGCCCGCTTGTAGATCGTCCTCAGCTGCTAAGAATATGTAAAAATATTAAAATTTGAGCGAGATATTTAAAAATAACGCTCCCATAGACTTAATATTATCAATCCGGATCTTTTTTGAGTGACTAGTGTGGGCTCTTAAAATAAATTAAAAATTATTTACTAAAAAACTGTGAAAATCTAAAATTCTTTTTAAAATATTTTCTATTATTTGAAAAAAAAAATCACTCGGATCTATATGTTAGATATTTTTAAAGAAACAAGTTAGTTAGACAATTTTGCAAAGTTTCAACTGTTTACCCTAAATAGAATTTTAGAAAAATGTATTAAAGCATAAGAAAATTTATTTCGAGAAAAAAAGCAAACAATTTTATACACATCACAGTACATAAAACATATTATTTAAAAAATTGTTTTCCCACGCTCAATATTACTTAATTTCCAGACTCAATTTTAAAGGTAAATTTTTAGGTGCGTTCGTAATTATATAAATACGTAGCACCTATTGTTTTCGCTCAGTCTGTCCGTCTGTCCGTACATAACAACGCAAAAACTACCCAACCGAATCGTTTGAAATTTAAAATACATAATTATAACATAATTTTGTCGAGTCATTTCAAATTTTATGAAAATCGAATGGATAGATCAATTATAGGGACATTTCAAAAGGATTCCGTTATATTACGGTCAATAGGGAAAAAAGTTTTAAATGCATTTTAATCGTTTGAAATTTAAAACATGTAATTATTGCGTAACTTTGTCGAGTCATTTCAAATGTTATGAAAATCGGATGCATAGATCAATTACAGGGACAATCAAAAGGATTTCGTTACATTACGGTCAATGGGGAAAAAGTTTCAAATGCATTTTAATGATGTTACACTCATTTCGAACATAATAGAATTGGCATGAATCTATGAAATATATACTAAAATATGCATTCTGCACAATCTGTGATCCAAAGAATTTTTATTATTAAATTACAGGGTCACACAAAAGTATTCCACTACATAATGCTACACGGGGAAACATTGTTTGGGGCGGGTTTTAATTATATTCAACTATTTCACATTTTATGAATAAGATATACGTTGCTGAGGTGTAATAAAAATTACTATCTGCATATTTACAGAAACACAAAGATTTCGACTACTATACTCTATCCGAAGTACACTCTACTATATCAGCAAGATCTGAATATTTTTAAAACTTCGTTATCGTACGAACGCACCTCATTTGCTACGTTCACGTGCAATTTCCAACTTATTAAACATTTACAGTTCTGATTATTAAAATAGTTTCTCAAGCATTTTTTTTTTAATCTTGGGAGAGGGGGGGGGGATGAAGGTTCATATTTAAAATGCAAAAACGGAATCGCTTAACCCTTTGCGGCGCAGGACAAATTCATTGCTTAAGTATTGAAATTAATGACTGACACAGGAATTTGAAAACAACTTTATTTGTAAATAAGAGAAAGCTATATTTCATGCATTCAATAAACAGTAATTTTGTTTACCAACATTCCGATGCCAATGTGGCGTTTGGGAATTAAAATTAAGTGGTATATCTATGAAACCATCGCGGCGCAAGGGGTTAAGACCATTCCTGTACGTCTGTCATAGCCATTTTACTCTTAACTATGGAAAGTGGAAAGTCTAAATTAGCGAAAGAAATAAAAGCTTTTGACCCACATATTTATAGATTAGGTGTGTAGATAAAATATTAGGGGTAGTAGAGTTTAATTTAAAACCCACATGAAAAATATAGCAATCACTTAGTTTTTGAGAAAATCGCATTATATATATATATATATACAAATCTCAATTTGTGGGCGTTCAGGAAAGGAGCTGAAGAGCGTTCGAGGTATCGTCGTGGAAGTATAAAATAATCATTATCATTTTAAAAATATATATATCGGTAATTAGCTGAGATATTAACCCTTAAAGAACAGGCGGTTTGGATATGCATAAAACGGGCGGTGTACTTTATGCGCCATCGGCTTTCAAAGTCTTGATAACTTTTAATGACATATTTCGATAATGTAATGCCCAGCTATTTACAGTGTTGAATTCAGACACTTTTCTGCGGGAGGGACTTCTATGGCTCGGAGGGGGGGGGGGTGCACTTTTTGACCATTGAAAACCCAAAATCTGAAACTTTCCGGGGGGACATTTTATTGCTCTGGGGGTATGTCCCCCCCTCGGCCATCCCCTGAGCTCATCACTGGTTATTAATTCATATATTTATAGTACTACGGAGTCCTCTGCGCACAAGTAATACTCGCATTTGACCGGTTGTCATTATTATTACTATTTACTATTTATTTATTTTTTCATCCTATAACTGAATTAAAACTTGTGTTAGAAGCAATCTGTTGTAAGGAAGCTATTTTTTCCCCTTTCCAACGCTATCGTGTTTGGAAATTTGATTCAAATCCCTTACGTCAGGCCTGTCCAACCTTTTAGTAAACAGGGGCGCACCTCAGCTCCTGGAACTCAGTGAAGGGCGCCATTATTCACACGGCTGAAAATCTATTACACAGTAGCTCTATCGCACAGTAATGCTATTGCTCTGTAGTTTTAGTACATACTCTCATTTTAGCATAATGCAAATAAATCGTAGAACGGAAGACAAAAGGCCCTTAAAATTCTGGAGTTACATAATTTTAAATTTCAAATTATACATTTTTCTATGATAATTCTACCTCAAAAATGTTTGTACGGTACGATGCCAGAAATTTTAATCGCGCCTATAATAACAACAACAATAAATAAATAAATAAACATAGAATTCAGACATATTGATAAGTTTTTTTAGGATGTGAGAATATATTTCGACTTATTTTCAAGGTGTGAATTTAGTTTTATAAAGGGCATGTTAATGATCAAATCATATGGATAATTCCAGAAAAGAGAGAGAGAGGGAGTCTGAAAGTACTTTCATAGATGGAAATTATTCTGCTCTGCTCTACTCTACTCTTTGCATGCACAACTCATTCTTATTAATTTTTCTAAGCAAAAATTAAAAACAAAATCCTAAAATTTAAAAAGTCAAAAACTAAAAATTAGCCCCCTTATTCCTCGTATAAAACAGCCAGTTGCCAAAAAAAAAAAAAAAAAAAAAAAAAAAAAAAAAAAAGTGAGCTTTCGTGCACATGTACTTTCAAAGGCACTTGGAATGTGGGAAATTTTTTATTTACATGTAACTTATTAATTAAGTAAAGATAGCTATTTCCAATTATTACCACATCAAACCATCATAATTACACTTTTAAAAAATACCTACAAATCTTGAAAATACTCATAATTAAATTTTTAAAGTATGTTTTTGGTTTTAATGTGATTTCAGAAGTTTTAAAAATATATCTGATGCAAATACTTAAGATTTTACAGAAAGTATTCTTTATAATTCCATTTTACTTCTAAAAAGTCTAGTAACAGGAAATATTCAAAAAGGCGCCAAAAAAATCCCCAAGGGGCGCCATGACGCCCGCGGGCTCCGCGTTGGACAGCCCTGCCTTACGTCGATAGCACTATCTGAACAATACTCTGCCTGTAGCAAATACACAAAAAGGGGGGGGGGGAGAAAAAGAAACTCTTCGATTACATTATTCTGATTTTCTGAATTATAGAGGCTGCAAATTTCATGCGTTTGAGAACAAGAATGAAATAAAAAATGTGTCAGAAAGTAAGCAGTTTTGTTCTAAGAACAGCTTAAAATGTTACAATAACATTCACAATTAGACATCTTCTCTAATATTTTAGCATTTTATTCATAATATATATAAAATCATGTCTTTAGAGTTCATTTTCATTTTAGTAATATTTTATCAAACTAAAAAACAAAGAAACATCCAACAATAGTATTCAGGGGAAGAGTTAAAAATATTAATTTTCATATTTTAAAAAAAAAATTGCTTTCGAGAAAAGAAGTTAAAATTTTTAATTTTCTTATGGGAAATTTGGAAAAGAGGAATGCATCTAGTCCGTAAAAAGAGAATTTTCGAACTGGAGCGATTGGCTTAATAGTTTGGTGCTGCCATCTACCCCTTAATTTTGAAAGTAATCTGCTACAAGGTAAAAATTCACATATTCAGCTCTGCAGTGTGGCTTTCAGAATTTCTAAATCATTATATACAATAATAAATCAACTCATCATAACTGGACAAATGAAAATTTAAAATTCATCACAACTGTTAAAACGGATAAAAGAATAATAATTATAAGGAAGAAAGGAAAATATAACAAAAAACATTTTTAAAAGTGCTTTACAATGGTGCTGCTATCTAGTATCAAAACTAAAAAATAATCAGAAATTTATTTATCAGTTGTATTTTGATAGACACTCCGGCCAATTTTCATTTTTCAGACTAGCGAAGGGCCTGGTCTGCGCTTTTTCCTTTATTTTTTCTGCAGACTCCAGCTAGATTTCTTTTCTCAGACTTTATCTTGGACCTCGCTAAGGGGTGGGGGACAGGGGGGAGCCTCCCCCTCCAAACATTCACAAATGTTGTTACACTTGGCAAATTTAAATAAAATTTTAATAAAAATTGTAGTACATTTTCTATTTCTGATAGAATTTGAAAAAGTTACAACTCTAATCGGAAATATTATTAAACTTTTTACAAATAAGAACTGTATTACATTTTCTAAGTGTGGTAACTTGGCAAAATTATAAAACGAGTTGGCAAATATGAAAATTTGACTTGGCAATTTAAGGTCTTCTCCCCCACCAATAAAAAGTCTTAGCGATGGCCCTGGACTCGATCTGAGACTGCAACATATTTTTCCTAAAGGACTAAAGTTCCTCTTTCCGGATTTGTCTCAGTCTTTTATAAAAGCTAAAATTTAGTCTCGTACCACCTTGCCAGTGAGAAAACTATTACCCACTTGCCCAAAAATTTTTGCTTCACAGAGCAGAAATTTTAAAAAATATTGTTGAGGAAAATTTTACATACATTTCTACCAATGTCTGATTTAAGGGAGGGCATTTGAGGCACGGGCCTAGGACCCCCTGATTTTAAGCACCCCCCTCCCCCAGAAAAAAATGCTGCTGAAGATTTTTCGGTTATTGTCCAAAATCTGAAATAGTTTTAATATCTAACGAAATTATATATTTGATTCTACATTCTATTCTGTTCAGATTGTATTTTTATAACGCTGTATATTCTTGTCTTAACATCCATACTTAATTACTTTATTATAGTAAATATTTTGTTTAATCTTTATCACTTAAAAAATATATTTACTTTTAATTCTTATTTGGCCCTTTTCCTGTTGTCGTCAGATTATTTTACGGTTGGTGAGCGTAGCTTGCAGGCAAAAATAGCTTGCAGGCAATATTTTAAATAATTGTAACTTGGGTGTCGAAAATTTGTTATTAGTTGCATAATACTTTAGCATTCCAAATATATAGACTTGCATAAGAAAATATAATCAATGCCACACAATTTATTATAAAACGTCTACTCGTTTAAATTCATAATTTTGAAATCATTATTTAAAAATAAATCAATAATTATCATATTTTTCTAATGGATATTTGAAAATCAATAATGGTTATTTTAGTAATTATTTTTTACTTATTTTTTATTTTTTGTAATTAATATTAAAGTAAATATACTTAAAAGAAAGATTTAAATAACATTTTTATGAGAATGTATTAAACTTCAATATGGGGAACAATAGACGATCATAGTTAAGAGTAAGTAGTGCGCAATTCACTCTGTTACTGTAATACAAAATTTGCAAAATATTGAATAATTGTTTATTCTCTACAAAGAAGTAATATTTTAAAGTGATTGTTTAGCTGTAAAATAAAGTAAACGAAAAAAATGACAATTTATTTAACATAGTAAGAAATGATTTGTATTTACTGCTTTTTAAAAATATAAAAATTGCCTATTGACAGTAGTTTGTTATTGCTAAAACAATTTCTGGCTAGTTCCAAAATTTTATTACTTATTTTAGATGGAACATAAAATAAATTTGGAATTAAAACTTTATGGTTATTAACTGTTTAGAAAATAGTTTTATCCACGGTAGAGAATTGGGAAATCTGGAGCATATCTGAATCTTTTTATTGGTTGAATTCCGCAACTTATTTTATTTTATTCGTTTTCTGATTGGTCTATGCTAAATTTCTAGAAATTAAACCCTTCTGTTTTTTATTTTATTCGTTTTTTGATTGGTCCATGTTTAATGTCCAAGGATGGAATACTGTTGCCACAATAACAAAAAAAAAAAAAAATAAAAAAATAAAATAAAATAAAATAAAAAAAAGTATTAAAACTACAAATTAATAAATAAATAATAACAACAATAATAACTCAAAACCAAATTTAGATACAGTTTTTAAACAAATTGCATTTAAAAGTAAATATTTTTCTTTATACGACGGTGTAAAAATTGAAAATGTGCGATGTTTAGAAGTTTAAAAATTTACAGTACCGAAAATTGTTAAACTGAAATTTCATTTAACATCTGTTTATGATTGGTCCGGGTATATTAACGTGTCTCTAAAAGGCCAGGGATATTAATATGACTCTGTTATTACGTAAGCTATGTTTTGATCATCATAGAAATGATGTTATTATTGGTTTAATATAGAAATCATTTATAAGTCTAAAATTATAGTCTTTGAAAGGATTATTTTTCAAATGATCATTATAATTTGTTAAATTACAATTTTCTTTTATTATTATTATTATTATTATTATTATCATTATTATTATTATTATTATTATTATTATAAAACAGTGTTCTCATAATGTCGCCCTCGGACCGAAAAGTATTTCAGGGAAATTTCGGAATTATAAATATTTCGGAATTTTATTTATAAATTATAATGTATGATGACTTTATTTTATTTAATAACTTCACCTTACTTGCGATTATTCCTGTATCTTAATCTGTTATTAATATATATATATATATATAATCTGTTATTAATATATATCTTTATATATAAAAATCTTCTGTGCGTGTGTATGTAATTGAACTCCTCCTAAACGACTGGACCGATTTTGATGAAATTTTGTGTGTGCGTTCCAGTAGATTCGAGAATAGTTTAGATTCACATTTCGTCGAAATTGATTCAGTACTTTTTTAGTAATTAGGCAAAAATTAATAGTTAGTGATTTTTCACTAATTAAAAGTGCTATATATATTAAAGAAAGTCAGGATGTCGTATTAATCATAGCACAAAAAAAATCTGCCGATCCAAAAATCTTGAAAATTGGGGTAAAAATACTTCTTATAACATCGAGTGCCGCTAAGAAGGGATTTTCGAAAATTATCCCCCCTAAGGAGGGTAAAAAAAAGAACGAACTTAAAAAAAATTCCTTTAAAATCGGCTTTTGTAGATATTTTTCAAATGATAACATATTTTAGTGCATTTTTTCATTCTGAATCGAATGGTACTAAGCAAATTCGTTTAAATCCAGTAGTTCGTGAGATAATTCACATTTTCCTCATTTGGCGATGTCTTTGGCGCAAAAACCTGAAATTTTCAATTCTTATCTATATATATATAAAAGAAAGTCAGGATTTCGTATTAATCACAGCACAAAAAATATACCGAACCAAAAATCTTGAAAATATGGGTAAAACTACTTCTTATAACATCGAGTGCCGCTAAAAAGGGATTTTCGAAAATTCCACCCCTACGATGAGTAGAAAAAAGAACGAACTTTTAAAAAATTCCTTAAAAATCGGCTTTTGTAGTTATTTTTCAACAGATAACATATTTTACTGTTGAATAAGTTCGACGAATAGAGTGCGGACGGAATGTCCGAGCGGTCTAAGGCGGCAGATTTAAGTTCTGATTCTTGAAGAAAGAGATCGCGTGTTCGAATCACGCTCCTGACAAACGTGTATGCTTTACAATAATATTTCCTGTATTATAATTTTTATTAGCCGACTTCAGAAAATTGTTAACTTCTAACTAGAAAGAGAAAAATAAACTTTTCTGTCAAAAATTGAACCGACTTCAAAAAATACTGCAGAGTGAAAAAAATTTCCTTACATAATTGTAATAAGAAATTAAATCAAGAGCGTAGTGTTTATCGCACGTATTACTATTTTTACGTACATTTATTTGATTTTCTGAAGTCTGTGCCAGCCAAACTAATTTCAAAATTAAAATTAAGTATCCAATGCAAATCTTTATATATATAAATCCTCTGTGCGTGTGTATGTCACTGAACTCCTCCTAAACGACTGGACCGATTTTAATGAAATTTTGTGTGTGTATTTCACTGGAATCGAGAATGATTTAGATTCCCATTTCATCGAAATTGATTCAGTACTTTTTTAGTAATTATGCAAAAACTAATAGTTAGTGATTTTTCGCTAATTAAAAGTGTTGAATAAGTTCGACGAATAGAGTGCGAACGGAATGTCCGAGCGGTCTAAGGCGGCAGATTTATGTTCTGCTTCTTGAAGAAAAAGATCTCATGTTCGAATCCCGTTCCTGACAAACGTGTATGCTTTACAATAATATTTCCTGTATTATAATTTTTATTAACCGACTTCAGAAAATCGTTAACTTCTAACTAAAAAGAGAAAAATAAACTTTTCTACCAAAAATTGAACCGACTTCAAAAAATACTGAAGAGTGAAAAATAATTTCCTTACATAATTATAATAAGAAATTAAATTAAGAGCGTAGTTTTTATCGCGCGTATTACTATATTTACGTACATTTATTTGATTTTCTGGAGTCGGTGCCAGGAGGACAACGTATGTCGGTGATAGGACAACGTCTGTCGGGTCCGCTAGTATATATATATATATATATATATATAGGGGTCGATTTAGAAAAAGAAAGTTGCATAGCAGTAACTGCTATACAAAGTCAGTTTTGAATAGCAGTTAGACACTTTTGTATAGCAAATAAAGTAAAAAATAGCTAATGTAACTTTTAAATCTTGAAAATTTAAAAAAATAAATTAAAAAAAGCAATATTTAACCAAAAGCATGTGAAAACACAACGTATGTCGTGTAAAAACATCTTTAAATTTTAACTTTAAGTGTACATGACATAACAAAGAGTGTGGGAAATATGCATCGCAATGATTGCGATTTAATGCATTTCTTGGATCGCATTTTAGTTAAATTTGAATCGCAAATTGCGATGCGATACCGCTTAAATCGAACCCTGTATATATATATATATATATATATATATGTGTGTGTGTGTGTGTGTGTGTGTGTGTGTGTGTGTGTGCATATTTTTTATACATATTTTCTGTTTCGTTTTGTATAGATTTTAATTGAAAGTGTCATTTGCAAATTTCCATTATGTTATTTTGGAGATATAGGAGAAATAAAGAGGAATTAAAAAATAAAAATAAATTTATCTTGTATTTAAAATGATACTTAGTAGTGAACCATTGTGCACTAGTGGGTATATAGTAAATCCTGCTTTTGGGACACACTGGTCCATTTTATGAATGTAAACAAATAATTTAAAAAAATGTATTTGAAACTATGTTTTGAAAAAATTCTGAAAGATCAAGTTTTAATACTTTTTTGTTCGAAAAGGCTTGAAACTAGCAGGTGTTGTTATTCAGAAACTATATACAGTGAAACCTCTGAATAAGGGACACCTATGGGACCGGGACTTTTGTTCCTTAAATAGAGGTGTCCCTTATTCGGAGTTTTTACTTTAAAAAAATAATCTTTCAGATAGACATAAAAAAAATAACATTAAAGGTGAAGCTTAAATGTACCCGAAGACTATAAATTACGTTAATCAGATACAACAGGAATAGAGAATTAATAATTAAAAATTTCAGCCGATTACTTCATAAAAATATTTGTAGAATTATTGATTTGCATTTTATATGCATTTTATTTGCATTTTTTTGCATTTCATCCATGCAAAAAGTGCAGAAAAATTTTAAATCTTCTTATTTGAAACAATCGATAAAAAGTTATTCTTTTGTGGATTTCAAATTTTCTCTACTAACCTTTCAAGTGCTCATTTACCGTACTTATAAATGTTAGTCCTTTATTAGTAGCAATATTTACGAAAAAAGTATTCAGCTTTACATACTTTAACCCATTCGTGCCCAGCTTCTTTTGCGTAAATTTTATTTGGTTGGCACCACTATTTTTAGAAGATTTAAGTTTAGTTCATTAATCACGAAAATGCGTCATTTAAATAAAATAATTATTGCTCTTCTTTTTTACCGGTGTCAAAAACAGTGCTGAATGCACCTTTTGAAGCGTCCCTAAAAAGGGACCCTAGGCACTAATGGGTTAAAGAATCTGTAAAGTTCTTTATTTCACAATTCTTGCTTCTTCTTTACTTTCATAATCATCCTTATAATTTTCAGCATTACTTTCGATGGTGTTTAAACGGGATTATGGGTTAATAATTGTGTCATATACTTCTCTATCAACATGATAACCTGTCTGTTTGATAAGTTCACAAAAATCTGTATTTTCATTCTCATCTCGGGCATTTTCATTCATCTGAAATACAATAACCAACTCTTTAACCGTTTAAACGCCAATGTTCCCAAATGGGAACATTGCAATATTTGTAATACAAAACGTATATTTTCCAACATAATATGAATTTCCCTGTTTTTCTTATAAAATATAAGGTTGATTTTAACTTTTGAAATGAAAATATTTATGTTTAAGCATTTATCATAGGTATTAAGGAATATGTAAATTCATTAATTTGCATAAAAAGTATATTATTTGCTTTTATCGTTTTCCCGATATTACTTATATTTGACCGCTAGGGATTTAAATGTTTTTGAAATTCAAGAAAATAATCTAGAACAATATACAATAGCATATAGCGAAAAATAATTTGTTATATTTGCATAGGTTGTCAATCAATCAACACGTTCCAAAATGCGAACACTAAAATGAAAACAGTAAAAAAAACTGCAGAAATATTTTTTTTGTTGTTGTTGTTTTCTAAATTTGTATTCATAAATTAAAACATTAGAAGCTGTATTATAGGAAAAACAAAGTCATTATTACATTGCGATATTATTTCGGCGTGTAAACGATTAATCCCCTTTTAAAGTGTCCCTTAAATCGAGTGTCCCTTATTCAGAGGTAAATACATTACGCGTCCTATACCTAGGGACTGGGACAGGAACTTTTGTCCCTTAAATAGAGGTGTCTCTTATTTGGAGGTTTCACTGTAACCGCACTCATTATTTTGTTTTTGTGCAAACGTAATAGATGTTTTAGAACAAGCCGTCAAAAATGATGTTTTGAACTGCATTTTCCGATGAAAGCAGAAAAACCAGTCAACGAAAGGTAGAAAATCGTGTGATCACGTGATCAAAATAGCTTATAACTCGGTAGGTAATTTAATTATCATAAAATGGAAAATTGAGTTCAACTCGAAACTGCTTACATAGCCAGACCTTCCAATTTTATATCTTACCGTTAAAAAAATGAATTTGTTAATGTGTTAAAACATTTTGCGATTATCGAACAGAGCAGTTGAGAACAACCTTAAGGGTGTTCTTAACTGATCCGCTCAACAAGCGAAAAACGTTTTGACACATTTACAAATTCATCACCAACGGTCGCAATTGGGTTCGAACCCAGCACCTGCCGTCTACTTGAGAGGTCAGAACCTCTCGGCCACTGGTGGGGCTATTTTCATTCGGATTAAACTTTAAATTGAAGAGAAAAAAGAAAGTAAACTGCAAAAGTGGCCCACAGTGTCCCAGTCTCCTGTATGTAATATACCTTCAAAATCAAAAATAACTTACAAGTTTGTAAAAAAAAAATACCGAATCTCTAATTTAATGATAGTAAGTAATAATATTTTACATCGTTATAGCAATACACATACATAAAAGAGTGGGGAGTGATGGGACAGTAGGTTTTTCTCATTATGTAACTTTGTAAAACAAAAATACCGAATCTCTAATTTAATGATAGTAAGTAATAATATTTTACATTGTTATAGCAATACACATACATAAAAGAGAGTGGGGAGGGATGGGACAGTAGGTTTTTCTCATTATGTATCATTCTAAGTATTTCATCAATCATACATTTGATGAAGCAACGGTACTCCAATCTAGAGTTGAAAAAAAGTAGATGATCTGCATAAGCTTACAATTGTATAAAGAACAGATTATTTCAAGAATCAAAAGTAAATTTGCTTCACGTGCTTTCTATGCTTTCAGTATATTAAGGCTTGTTTATGCATAGATATAATAGTTTTCCTATTTATGGAACATTATACTGTATATTATCCGTAATTTAAACAATGCCTTAAAAGCAGCATTTCTGTTTATACAAAAAAGTTTAGTATACACTCTAAATAAAAAGGAGTGACTATTCACTCCAGAGGAGTGCATACTCACTCTATCGCAGACTCAAAATATGCCGAACCTCTTTAGAGTGACTATTCACTCTGAGCAAAAGCGGAATCATTGACTCTTTCAAAGAGTGAATACTCACTCCTGGAAAGTGAATATTCACTCTAAACAGGGGTCAATAATCACTATTTCTGAGGAGTGACTATTCACTTTTGCTAAAGGAGTGCGTCTTTTCACTCCTAGAAGAAGTGAGTAGTCACTTTTTCATAGGAGTGAATGTTCTTTTTTTTTTTTTTTTTTTTCAATGAATTCTTTTGTTTTTTATTGCAATTATGGGCACTTTAAAAGAATCGTATCTTTTAGAACTTACAATGAAAATAAATACAAGCTTGGTAAAGATTGGATTAAAATACTTTATTGACAATATTTATTTAATTTATATTATGTAACATTAATTGAATTTTTTAAGGGAAAACGTAATTAAAGTTACATATGAATTAAATTAGATTATTGACAGAAATAAACTATTTTATTCCTCTCTTTCTTCTTGTATTTGCTTTCATTACTAGCCCCATAAATATATGATAGTTTTAAAATGCCCATAAGCGCAAGTTATGAAACAATTTTAAAATCATGAACAGTCAATATTTTTTTTCAGATACCCATTAAGTTTTACATATTATTTAAATAAATCCATAATGCACGTTATCTATGTTTTTTTTACATGTAATTAAAATCTTATTGCTGAAAAATATATATTAATACAACCTGTATTTATAAAACATAAGTCATATTTAATTTCAATTTTTTTATTCCCGTATATAGAGTAGATATGCATGTAATGGATGGACACCCTTAAGGCATCTGACACTGCCGGCGAAGACACTCACGAGCTAATGCTAATCCTATGGGGCGTGATTTTTCTAATATCTTGTTTGCATTTTGACATTTTATTTATTTATATACTTATTATGCATTGAATAGCTGAAGTTTGTCTCTATATCACATCTTTTTTACTTTTTCGATTTCGGTCGCAGATAATTTTAATAAAGTTTCTTTCACTTTCAAAACCGGTACCAAAAATGAAAGTGTTATTCTAAAAAGTATCTGCTGCCGAAATTGAAAAAGTAAAAGTAAACAAATATTTAAGACAGAAAATATGTTTTAATGACTTCTGTAACTTAAGTGTTTTTATTTAAATGGTGAACGATTAAGCGCTATAAGCCCCTCTTTGACTGTGCCCTTAAATAATATTATCTGCCTCATGAGTAGTTTGATTGCCAGATTATAAAATAGACAAAACATTGATTCATTTTAAATAATAATAATAATAATAATAATAATAAAATGAAAAAAATATTAAAATTTTATTAA
Organism: Maratus speculifer; assembly: GCA_964019185.1. NCBI lineage: Eukaryota > Metazoa > Arthropoda > Arachnida > Araneae > Salticidae > Maratus > Maratus speculifer. Next base: position 230,615,614 of record OZ025300.1, read on the forward strand.
TCACATTAATATAACTATTTATAAAAGTTTTGGTGCCATTACATTTTGATATGTGTAATTTAAAAATAATATTTGATTATTTAAGTTTTCTTTTAGTCAATATCTTGTATGCACTATACACATTCCCCAAAATGGCATTTTTAGCAATTCCTATATGAGATGTACATTACTGGAAAATAACTATTTATAAACTAAATATAATAACTAACTTTATAAATATTAAACTTTAAAATTGAAACATTATTTTCCGCTTCCTGATTGCTTTAATTAAGAATATCAACAATAGTGCAAAATTATAAAATATGCAAGGGGGGAGTTACGAAAAAAAATACTAAAAGCTACATTTTTATTGGTTATATTTTTATAAACCGAAAATATTTAGGGGCGTTTATTACTAGCTTTGAAAAACATTTGTAATATAAAAAGCAGTTATTTATCTCTTTAAAAATATTTCGTTTTATATAAGTCACACTACGAACTTTTAAAATTAATGAAACAATTTCAATAAACATCAGACATAAAAAAGCACTTTGTTTCAATACTTAAATATCATGTTTTATTTTTAAATGTCTAGAAATACATACGTCACAAACAAAAGTTTACAACAGATATAAATTTTTTAACGGAATAAAATTTATTGTTAGATTCAACAATTTCTCAAAAATATTGACATAAAAGAAATTCCTATTCGAATTATACATTTAACTTCAAAAAGTAAAAAAAAGTAAGTACTTTAAGATAAGACTGAGTCAGAATAATAAAATCACGTAATTGCTAATGATGTTTATATTGTATGACTTGTGTCAGCATTTCTTTTTCCTGAGGAGATAGAATGGCTGACACATAGCAAATGATTTTCTGCATAACGTGAAACTGAACGGAATATTCACGAACTTTTGGGAACAAAAATTGAAATTAAACATAACTTACCTTGATAAATAATATCCTTTTTTTCATAAATGATAATCCCTTGTTTGGTAAATAATATCCATGTACTGTGACCTCTCTGTTATTGAGTATTAATGAAGTGTTATATCTTTTCACTGATTTTTTTTTTTTTTCATTGTGATTCCAGAAGAGATTAATCTAATATTTGGATTATTTCATAGCATACATATCGAAGCATATCATTCAAAGATCGAAATTTAAAGTACGTTTGAATATTATTAATAAAACGAAATGAACGGAGATCCACATATGTGGAACCGAGGAAACGAAAGATTAATTTTAAAATGGCGGAAACGTTTTTCTTATCAGTAAAGGAAGTGCAGGACATTTCTGATTGGCTGATGAGTCACTATTGTTGGCGGAGTGAGTATTCACTCTTCGAAAGAGTTAACAGCTGACTCTTAAAAAAGAGTGCGTTTTAAAACCAAATAAGCCTAATTTTTCAGGTTATATTATGAAAGGGAGTTTTTGAAAATGAAAAATTGACATATTTTGGTGTTTTTCATTATTTTACGCCATATATTGGATCAAAGTTTAACGGATTTTTTTTTTAAGTTTATAATGACGGGCTTTCACTCTCGTTGGTGGAGTGAGATATTTCACTCTCTATAACGGGGTGACATACTTCACTCTCGACAGCGGAGTGACATTTTTCACTCCTTTCTAGAGAGTGGGAAATTTCACTCTTTAAGGAGTGTATTTTTATAAATTGCACTCTAAAAAGAGTGAAAATGTCTGTCACTCTCACAAAGAGTGAGCATTTCACTCCTTCCAGTTTTAGAGTGTAAACGGTAGAATGAGGAATGGAACATACAGCAAAGGTAGAAATGGAATAAATAATTCCTTCTTTTTAATAAATTGAGTGTAAATTGCTAATATACAAATCTTTTTAGAGGGTAATATATTAATTATAACACTGAATATATATTCATTTACTCAAAATATAAATAAATAGAACCGATGATTTTTTTAATGTCATTTCTTACTGACAAACCTGAATTTTCCCTCCAGTGATATAGATACTGAAATTTGATATTGAAGCACAGACATTATGAACCTACAATCTTTATTAGATTATATATATAGCTGGCACTGAACTATTTGTGTCTTATAATACATTGTTTTACAGTTGTCCCATACCTCCCTGTCAGAGAGGAGGTATGGTATACACTTTGGAATTCACAATATAATTACCACTATTCAGGAAATTGTAGATAACTACAATCACAAGTATAATGCCTTCATGTATAATTTTCTTTAATAAAAATACCAATTATAGGCATTAGTTTTAGATCTTTTAAAAAGATCCGAAGATAATTTTATATATCATAAAATACATTGTCACTATCACAATAAAAGTATAGTAAACAAAGAAGTTTGTATAATCCGAAAGTTAAAACTGATAACGTTTTCGTCCCTTCTAGGACATCTTCAGTCAGCGTAAGTGAAAATCATTTCCTCTTGAGCTTTATATTTAATTTTCGAACTGTGCAAATCCCCAGATTTTCCCTCTTTTTTTCTGTTTTTCCCTTCTTTTTCGCCAAGCATCTTTATCCATCTGGGGTCAATGGCTGCAAGTGTCATATCATTACATGGTTTTTCTTTTGAAGTAAGGATTTCGAGAGTTTCCCGGATTTAATCCGGGAAACTCTCGAAGGGACGAAAACGTTATCAGTTTTAACTTTCGGATTATACAAACTTCTTTGTTTACTACACTTTTATTGTGATAATGACAGTGTATTTTATGATATATAAAATTATCTTCGGGTCTTTTTAAAAGATCTAAAACTAATGCCTATAATTAGTATTTTTATTAAAGAAAATTATAATTACCACATTTACTCGTATATAACGCGCACTTTTTCACCCGAAATTTAGGACAAAAACCCTGGGTGGGCGTTATACACGGAATAGTTTTTTTTACTGCTTTATGTAATTACACGATATACCTATGAATCAAGAAATGTATTCAGAGAAGAAATTAAAACTGGAATCTTACTAAATAGAAGTATCCTGCACCTTTATTTCCCTTCTTGCACTTTGTTTATACAAAATCGGTACTATCATTAATTGAATACTACTTAGCAATCTTCATTTCCGCTACTGCCTTTTATGTAACGATAACAGCAAAAATTCATTTAATAGATACAGATTCGCGCTATAAATAGAAAAATCCGTAAGGTTAAAAAATTCTTAAGAATTTTTTTAGGGAATTTTTTATCTAACTGCGATTCTAGTTACAGGAAAAATTTTAGTAGGATTAGTATAATTTTACTAAATTAATTTGTAAAGGTACAGATTTATATAGATATGCTGAAACTAGTTTTTGTGGATTTATCTCTTTCACACACAAATTTCTACCAAAATCTAAAAAGAATTTTGACTTCTTTTTTTAGCTTGACGTAACATTTGTTTCGAATTCCTTTACTGAAATTCTTTTGATGCATCATTTCCTTGCATGACAAATTTAATGGTGCGCGTTATATGGGTGATTCTACGATAAGAGGTAATTTGTACGGCAATCCGTTTAAAACAGATTTTTTATTTTATATGTTGCTATTTTTTGCAATAAATCGCATCATCTTAATATACTTTATTAAATAACATCACGATTGAATGCCTAATTAAAATACATTTTTCTGAAATTTCTTACAAAGTCTAAAAAAGTCTCTCCCCTGGCATGTCCCCTTGCCAGTTTCAATTAAACTTTCAAACAATACATATATTTTTTCCCTCAGATGCTTAACTAAAGTATGTTTAATTGGAATTTAAGTAATTAGGGGAGAGGGGGGTTAGTGTGGACAAGGGGTTAGTGTAGACATTCAAAATAAAAATGTAAATAATGTAGAAAAAATTACCAAAAAAATTACACAAACTGACAACATTGTACTCCTTACTAGGCAAAAATTTAGTTGCAAAGGGTTAAAAAGTTTTTGAATAGTTGCAAGAAGTTTAATTTCATGCATGAAAAGTAAAAATACGATTTCCTTTTCATTTTTGCAGCACAAAGAATTTAAATTTAGAATCCAATAAATAAGTTGCTATAAGACAAGTGTAAATTGTCTTCTCTATTTCTATAACTTTCATTAAGATATTAAATTGGTAAATGAGTATAACTGATGAATAACTTCACAATGTTAGCATGGGGTTAGTGTAGACACACTACTATAGGGGTTAGTGTAGACAGCTTATTGTACTGCATAGTTTGTATTTTAAGTACTAAATTTATTATAATGTAAAGATTTACAGAAAGTATGTTTACTTACAAATGTAATTACTATATTAAATATCAAATAAGACTATTTTCCATATAAATAAGGATATGTATTGAAATTTTCATCAAATCATTTCAAGCACAAATTTGAAATTTTTTCTTTTGCTATTTTTTTTTTCTTTTTGTTTAAATTCACCAATTTTGGATTTTTAGAGCATTAATTTAGCCTTAATTTTAAATTAATTCAATAAAATAGAATATACATTATTTTATGTTGGTTAGAAGCATGAGAAATATCAACTGTTCCATTATTATAAACGAATCTCATCGTCACCAACTCTTAGATGTTCCAATATTGTATATTTTGTAGGCAGAGTGGAAAGTGTAAATGGTTTTAGTGTCTATGATGTTGTATTTCTGCAGAAAAAACGATCCGGCACATCATTTTACCTTTCTTGATATGAAAAATAATTCCCTGATTAAAAATGGGCAGTAATAGAAAAAAAAATCATACAGCTTGTGATTGTTGGTGTTGCTTCTTTCTCCATAAACCCTTTAGACTGTAATTTAAACTTAGAAGTTTAGATAATAACGAATATTTGTGAAAAAATTACCTGTCCACACTAGCCCCCAACATATTTTGGTTTTGTCCACACTAACCCCTATAAGGGGTTAGTGTGGACACATGGATCAATGTTAAAAACTGCCAATTTTCTTATTGTTTAACTGTATTTATCATCATTTTTCCTGTATATTAATAAATCCTGTATATTAATATCAGTCTTCAATTTGAAAGGGTTGTGAAATTTTAAAAATGCTCATAGAATTTTATAAAATTAAATTAATTTTTTCTGTCCACACTAACCCCCCTCTCCCCTATACTTACATATTATAAAATAAAAAAATTTTGTTAATTTCAAATAATTTTTAAAATTAACTTTTGTCCCGCTTTTTTTTTTTTTTTTTTTGTGTGTGTGTATCTACCCTGTCAAATTTCGTTCCGCTGAAACAAATATAAAATCAAGGATGGCTATATCGGAAGTAACGCTTAAGGACATCTATCGGCTTGAAGTTAGCAATACTAAACGCCCAAGCCATTTAAGCGTCGCCTTTTTTAGTTGTTGCGACGCAACCGTTCGGTGTAGTGGTTTCGCACGGTGATCGTGTATCTCCCCTGGTCAGTCATAAAACTTATAATATTCATTTAATTCAATTGCATTTACTGCCCTAATTAAACAATACGGTAATAATTAAAGGGAAATACACAATTAACCCAAAAACTAATTCAATCAGTTTACAAAAAATTGAGTTTACATGAAAATGTCTCTCCCCTGCCGTATTTCCCCTGGCAAGATAACTGCCAGGGGAGCGAGTCACTGACCAGAAAAAGTTATAAAATATATATAAAGTAACTTGCCCTTAGATGAAAAACTAAATAAAAGGGACAAAAATCATAATTTAAAGGTTTTTGATCAAACTCAAACTTTTATTTTTGGCCGAATCCTATATGTTTTTGAAACCTCTTATCGTAGAATCAGCCATATACGAGATACAAAAAATCGCCATTTTTCATTCAAAAATACTGGGTGCGCGTTATACACGCATGCTCGGTATACACGAGTAAATACGGTATAAAATTGTTTCAGAAAATTATTTTTTTAATAGTTTAAGGACATTAAAAAGTGTTTCATTTTGTATTCTACAAATCGAAATTTTTGTTTTTGTGTCAAACAAAGTTGTTTTCCTCATTTTTGTAAAAAATGTCCCTTTCTTTCCTAGTCTCCCATACATAACTATGTAAAATCTTTTTTAAATATTACCAAATTATCATTTATATTAAATATAATGTAAGTTTTAAGACAAGATTACGTGCGATATTTTTAAATTGTGTTTTTGGTGAATTATAAATTTTTTACAAACGGTATCTAAATATCTAGTATCTTATATCTATCATAGATTCATGGACGATGGCTGCAAGTTATGAACAGTAATTAACATTATTATATAATAAAATTAAATCAATTTACAGGGGATAGTGGGACAATGAAAGGAATGGGACAGTAGGTTTTTCTCTTTATGTATCATTCTAAACATTTCATCAATCACACACAAGATGAAGTAATAGTACCCCAATCTTAAATTGAAAAAAATCGTTGATCAGTATATGCTTGCAAATGTATAAAGGAAAAGATAATTTCAAGAATCAAAAGTAAATTTGCTTCATGTACTTTTTAGGCTTCCTGTATATTAATGATTTGTTTATGCATAGATTTATTTGTTTTTCTATTTAAGGAACATTACACTGTAAATTTTCCACAATTTAAACTAACCCTAAATGCAGCATTTTTGCTTATACAAGACGTTTAATACAAAACAAGGAAGAGGAGGAAGAGGGGGGAGGGAATGGGACATGTCCAGTTCTTTTTTTTTTTTTTTTCTTTCGAGATGAATGTAAATTGCTAACAAGCAAGCATGTTTAAAGGATAATATATAAGTTATACCATTGACAATATATTCATTTACTTCAAAATGTAAATTTAAATAGAATTGATGATTTTTTTTTTTATGTCATCTATGACTGATAATACTAAATATTCATTCCAAACATGAAGATGATGGAATTTTATATTCTGACACATACATTATCAACCTACAATCTTTGTTTGGCTGTATATCTAGCTGAAACTAGTTAATTTGTGCTTTATAGTTTTGTTTTATGCTGTCCCATACTCTCTCTTAATGGGAAAGTATAGAATACATTTTGAAACTTACAATTTTTTAAATTATAAAATAGCTTTTGCATGTTATGTTTATATACTGTTCAGGAAAATTAAAATCTTTTATCTTGTACTCTATAAATTTTTATGTCAAACAAAGTTGATTTTGTTTCTTTTGAAAAAAGTATTCCACACCACTCTCCCCTATATATGGGTGATTCTACGATAAGAGGCTTCAAAAACATAGAGGATTCGGCCAAAAAGAAAAGCTTGAGTTTGATCAAAAACCTTTAAATTATGATTTTTTGTCCCGTTTATTTACCTTTTCATACAAGGTTAAGTCACTTTATACATATTTTATAACTTTTTCTGCTCAGTGACTCGCTCCCCTGGGAGTTATCTTGACAGGGGAAATACGACAGGGGAGAGACATTTTCATGTAGATTCAAATTTTTTAACTGATTGAATTAGTTTTTGGGTTAATTGTGTATTTCACTTTAATTATTACCGTATTGTTTAATTAGGACAGTAAATGCAATAGAATTAAATGAATATATAAGTTTTATGACTTACCAGGGGAGTTACACGATCACCGTGCGAAACCACTACACCGCACGGTCGCGTCGCAACAACTAAAAATGGTGACGCTTAAATGGCTTGCGCGTTTAGTATTGCTAACTTCAAGCCGATAGATGTCCTTAAGCACTACCTCCAATATAGCCATGCTTGAATTTATATTTGTTTCAGCGGAACGAAATTACGAAATTTACAGGGTAAAGACACAAAACGCGAAACAAAAGTAAATTAAAAAAATTATTTGAAATTAACAAAATTATTTCACTTTTTATTTTATAATACGAAAGTATAATTACTTAAATTCAAATTAAACATACTTTAGTTAAGCATCTGATGGAAAAAATATATGTATCGTTTGAAAGTTAAGTTGAAACCGGAAAGGGGACATGCCAGGGTAGAGACTTTTTTAGACTTAGTAAGAAATGTCAGAAAAATGTGTTTTAATTAGGCATTCAATCGTGATGTTATTTAATAAAGTATATTAAGATGATGCGATTCATTGCAAAAAAATAGCAACATATAGAATCAAAAATCTGTTTTAAACGGATTGCCGTACAAATTACCTCTTATCGTAGAATCACCCATATATAAAATATTAATCTGGTGTTACGAGAACTTTTCATAGGGAAAAAAAATCAAATTGATACTAAAAAAAAAGATCGAAATATATTTAAAATTTGTTAAAATGAGATTTGGTGTAAATATGTATCATAAATTATAATAAAGTAATTAAAACTTCTTAGAAAAAGAAAGATAAGATTGTGAAGGGAGGGAATGAGGTTAAAAAATAAATTGAGCATTATTCATCCTTCTACAATGCTTATTGTCAGAATGAATACGTGTATATGAACTTAGTATACTGAAGGGGAGAGAGTGCAAATTGAGAAGTTTGTATCAAACACTGAAAAAGCAAGTTGAAATTTGGGCTATTTTCATATCACTAACATGCTACTTTTTCAAATTCATTTTCTTTTTTCTCCAGTTGCATGAAATTGGCAGGTGGTCTTCGGGTTTTTGGTAAAGTCAGATTTTATAACCGAACAGGAAAGGATAAAACTACTATTCTGAGACAAAAAAAAAAAAAAAAAAAAAGCTTTTAACTCAACATGTAATTTCATTGTTTAAATTGCAACGAGCTGCTCGATTTCAAATCTCTCCAATAATCATGCCTCCAAGTATGATACTTTTATTTTTAAAAGGTGTCAGAAAGTGTGCAGAAAGTTTCGCGTTGTTGAGCGGAGAATTTATTTATTTATTTATTTATTTTAAGAGATCCTTTTTGAATGAAATATGTAAGTACAATGGAATAAATAAATCATAGTGAATTTTATTGTTGTATTTACTAAAATGATGATCGAAATACTATGTCTTCACATACAATGGAAATAAATAATATTTATGCACTTACATAATCTTGAAATTGTCCACAGGTAAAAGCAGTTCATAGGGTCTATATTTAATTTTGACATTGTTTTGAGGCCTATACAGGTCCATTTTTAATTGTTTACTTTGTTATTTTTATTTATTTATTCATTGAACACATACATCTGACTTTAGTGCTCGACATGAAAGCGTGCTTATATGTCACCGTCAATATATAGGGACGAGATATCAGAAGGGAATTTTGACAACACAAGAGAGATACAGCCGGGAGCTCCACACAAAGAGTGTGTGTATTGGAGCCAGCGGGATGCGAATCCACAACCTAGAGGTCTGCACGGGCCGAAATTTCCAGGCCCGGGCCCGGCCCGAAAGTTAAAATTTCGGCCCGGGCCCGACCCGGCCCGAACGAAAAAAATATTGGCCCGGCCCGAAAGTTAAAATTTCGGCCCGAGCCCGGCCCGGCCCGGCCCGAAAGTTAAAATTTCGGCCCGAGCTCGGCCCGGTCCGGAGAAAGTTTAAAATTCGGCCCGAACCCGGCCCTGCTCGAGTGAATTTCTACAGTACATAGATTTTTAATCTTATGGAAGAGTTCTGACCAAAAAAAATTATATTAGTCTTTTTTTTTTTCATGTTTATAATCTCCATTTATGCAGAAGTGCCGTAGGCTGCGATATTTATGCTTTTAAATGAATCTTTGTTTGTTGTATGTAAATGTTTCAGTTACCGCTAGTATTATTAATCCATATTCCCTGTAATGGAGACAAAAAATCAAAAAAGCGGTATATGGTAAAATTTCCAAAGACGAAATCGCTTTGGAACGAAAAAAAATGCATTCCCTTCTTAACAGATGTAAATGTTTAATATATTTTTTTCTCCCGTATTGTTGTATTCATTTTGCATGGATGAACATTTTAAAAGACACTTTCAGTTTTCAGTTTAAAAAAAAATTCCGTCATAATAATGATTTTTGTGTGTGTGTGTTTAATTCTATTTTAAAACGCCTAGTAATCTACGATTCTTTAAAAGGAATAAATTCTAATGTTTAATTGTAGAATAATGACGGCTTAAAAGTATATGCTTTTTTTGCAGAAATTTTTGGACAAAGCCAAATATTACTGATTTATTAAAAGTCGAGAAAAGGATTTTCATATAGGAAGATTCAATAGGAACTGATTATTTTGGTCCATGAAAACTAGGAAGAATGGAATCAGTCTCGGCTTCGTACTGAAAAAAAAAGTTAGGCCCGGCCCGATACTCCAGTAAAAAAATTAAGACCCCAGCCCGGCCCGAGCCCGGCCCGGCCCGAATGCCATTATTGGAAATCGGCCCGAGCCCGGCCCGTGCAGACCTCTACCACAACCTCCTACTCACGCAAGTGATTAGCGGCATAGTTTATTGACCATTCGGTCACGGAGGACCCTTTACTTTGTTTACACAAGATGCTGGCATTGTGAATTTTTTTTCCCCAGCAGTTTCGTCGTTCCAAGCCTAAGCTCGCACTCTGATTGGTTGTTGCTCTCGGCACTGTTTTCACGTAACTTGCCGATAACCATACTTGACGAAAAATACTTCGCTCGTAAGTGAACGAGTAAACCTAAAACCTAACCTACTCATTCTTATTCTTCCTTCATTCTTATCCTCGTGGTCTTGTGCTCTTGTGTGTAAAAACTTTGAGAACAGCTTTCAGTAAGACACGTTCCATCCAATCCAATGCTGCAAGAGAAAAGTTACTTTGTACTCGGTTCGGAAGGAAATCAAACTCCTCGACGGAAGCATCTATCGCTACGCCAAGTATGATTATCGCCAAGTTACATGAAAACAGTGCCGGGAGCAACAACCAATCAGAGTGCGAGCTTGGGCTTGGAACGACGAAGGTGCTTGGAAAAAAAAATTACGCCCGGCATTATTATTACAATTGGAGCTTTGAGATAGGTGTTGCAGATACGCGACGGCAACGATCCCGCTAATTCACATGTTATTTATTTATTGAACTCTTACATCTGACTTGTGAGCTTCACATTGGGTGTCGGTTTATAAATCATCGTCAATATAGGAGGATGAAACAGAAATAGGAAATTTACAACACCATAGAATTACATCGGGAAGCTTCACAAAGTATGTGCAATGGAACCAGCGGGAGTCGAATCAGCAACCCATTTAAGTATCTCAAGCGACTATAGCCATGTGTTTTTTTTTTTTTTCCGACGCTGTTGGGTCCTCTAAAACGCGCCACACTCCAGAGAGAGATCCAACAAAAAAATATGAAGTAGGGGACAATTTGATAATTTCACCCTGTTAACAAAGAAAAATAAAACAATTTGAACAGTAGAATTGTCTTCTGTATCGCAATTTTTGTCGTTTGTCTCCCTGGTGCGTGCCGCGCTTTATTCACATTTTTTTTTTAATTGAAAGCATACTTTTGACTTGTGTGCTCGACATGAAAGCCTACTTATAAGTCATCGTCAATATACAGAAACGAGATAACACAAAGAAATTTTATAACATTGGAGAGATACAACCAAGAGCTCCTCACAAAGGGTGCGTGCTGTAGAGCCAGTGGGAATCTGACCCAAACAACTTCCTACACTGTAAAAAATATGACTATTTTGCTGCATCGTCACTCCCCCGCTTTTATAGAATATCACTCTTTTGGCCAATGAGAATGCTCCATGATAGCCTGAAGTAGTCGTTTTCTATAAAAGCGGTGGAGTGACGATGCAGCAAAATAGTCATATTTTTTACATTGTACGCTCGCAACGATTAGCAGTGTGGTGTCATAACTATTCTGCCACGGAGGTCCTCCTAATCCACATGCATTCTCAAAATAATATAGTAACTCAGTTAAATTCATTTGAGTTCTTAAATCACATAATTTAATTCTGGATGACTCGAGCGAGTACATCGTACAGAATATTTTTAATAAAAATCGTTCATTTTTAAGACCACAATAGGCAAAGATCAAATATTACCCTGCTTCTTTCGAGTTAATCTAAAATTAGAGCACTGAGCGGTAAGATAGACATATCGTAATATAATCCCAGTAGCAGAAACTGTCCAGCCCGGTAGCAGGCGCTGCAGATATTTTTAAACCTTGCAGATAAATTCACCATCTTATAAAGAAAGGCTGGATATTAAAAAAGCTGAAATTTATTTTAAGTTTAAGTCTCTAGATTTATGGCATTTGTTTCATAATTTTATATTTTCTTTTATAAAAGCAAATTTTTCTTATTTTATGGGATATTGTTTTAGTAAGATTAATCTAGCAATCTTAAGTCGCAGATGAATTTTAGTATACTGCAGATTAACACATGAAATTCTGCTTCTGGAAGTATAATCTATATATATATAAGAAAGTCTCGATTTCGTATTAATCACAGCACAAAAAAATCTCCCGAACCAAAAATCTTGAAAAATGGGGTAAAAATACTTCTAATAGCATCGAGTGCCGCTAAGAAGGGATTTTCGAAAATTCCACCTCTAAGGGGGGTTAAAAAAGGAACGAACTTTTAAAAAATTCCTTAAAAATCGGCTTTTATACTTATTTTTCAACTGATAACATATTTAAGTGTATTTTTAAGCTATTGCATAGCTTTTATCGCGGGCTTTGAGCGAAGCGACCGAATCTAGAAATTCCGTAACGAGAAAACCTAACACTTCCGTAACGAAAAAAACCTAATACTTCGGCTAACATCGTTTCAGTTCGGCAAACTTCGGCACGGTATCCTTCGGTAGACTTCGGCAGACATTGACGCGGTATTTTTCAGATATTAGGATATCAAGTTTCAAACTTATGTTTCTTATGATCTAATTCTCATAGCGCGGCCAAATTTTGTTTGGTAATTTATTATGAGACAGTGTTAATTTTTAGTGACAGGAGACCCCCCACCGTGAGGGTCGAAAAATTTAAAATGCTTATAACTCGCGATCTAACTTTCGTAGCACGGCCAAATTTTGTTTGGTAATTTATTATGAAACATTGTTAATTTTTGGTGACAGGAGAGCCCCCACGGTGAGGGTCGAAAAATTAAAAATGCTTATAACTCGCGATCTAATTTTCGTAGCGGCCAGATTTTGTTTGGTAATTTATTATGAGACATTGTTATTTTTTGGTGACAGGAGACCCCCACTGTGAGGGTCGAAAAATTTACAATGCTTATAACTCGCGATCTAATTTTCGTAGCGCGGCCAAATTTTCTTTGGTAATTTATTATGAGACAGTATTAATTTTTGGTGACAAGAGACCCCCAAGGTGAGGGTCGAAAAATTTTAAATGCTTATAACTCGCGATCTAATTTTGGTAGCGCGGCCAAATTTTGTTTGGTAATTTATTATGGGGCAGTGTTAATTTTTGGGGACAGGAGACCCCCCCCCCCAAGGTGAGGGTCGAAAAATTTAAAATGCTTATAACTCGCGATCTAATTTTTGTAGCGCGGCCAAATTTTGTTTGGTAATTTATTATGAGACTGTTAATTTTTGGTGACAGGAGACCCCCCACGGTGAAAGTCGAAAAATTAAAAATGCTTATAACTCGCGATCTAATTTTCGTAGCGGCCAGATTTTGTTTGGTAATTTATTATGAGACATTGTTATTTTTTGGTGACAGGAGACCCCCACGGTGAGGGTCGAAAAATTTAAAATGCTTATAACTCGCGATCTAATTTTTGTAGCGTGGCCAAATTTTGTTTGGTAATTTATTATGAGACAGTGTTAATTTTTGGTGACAGGAGACCCCCCCCCTCACCGTGATGGTCGAAAAATTTAAAATGCTTATAACTCGCGACCAAATTTTGTTTGTTAATTTATTAAGCTACTTCATAGCTTTTATCGCAGGCTTTGAGCGCGGCGACCGAATTTAGGTATTCCGTAACGAGAAAAAATCCTACCACTCCGGCTAACGACGTTTCAGTTCGGCAGATTTCGGCACGGTATTCTTCGATAGACTTCGGCAGACATTGACGCAGTATTTTTGCATAAGTTGATAAAAAATGCTATGCAATAGCTTTACCGCGGCAGTCCCCGAGTGCCACACACATTTTTTTTTTTTTTTTATGCTGAATCGAATGGTACTAAGCAAGTTCTTTTAAATCCAGTAGTTCGTGAGATATTTCACATTTTCCTAATTTGGCGATGTCTTTTGCGAAAAAACCTGAAATTTTCATTCCTTATCGATATATATAAAAGATAAGTCTGAATTTCGTATTAATCACAGCACAAAAAAAATCTACTGAACCAAAAATCTTGAAAAATGGGGTAAAAATATTTCTAATAGCATCGAATGCCGTTAAGAAGGGATTTTCGAAAATTCCACTTCTAAGGGGGGTAAAAAAAGAAACGAACTTTTAAAAAATTCCTTAAAAATCGGCTTTTATACTTATTTTTCAACTGATAACATATTTAAGTGTATTTTTTTATGCTGAATCGAATGGTACTAAGTAAGTCCTTTTAAATCAAGTAGTCCGTGAGATACTTCACACTTTCCTAATTTGGCGATGTCTTTTGCGAAAAAACCTCAAATTTTTAATCCTTATCTATATATATGTATAAGAAAGTCTGGATTTCGTATTAATCACAGCACAAAAAAATCTACCGAACCTAAAATCTTGAAAATTGGGGTAAAAATACTTCTTATAACATCGAGTGCCGCTAAGAAGGGATTTTCGAAAATTCCACCCCTAAGCACGGTAAAAAAAAGAAAGAACTTTAAAAAAATTCCTTAAAAATCGGCTTTTGTAGTTATTTTTCACCTGATAACATATTTTAGTGTATTTTTTCATGCTGAATCGAATGGTACTAATAAATTCTTCTAAATTCAGTAGTTCGTGAGACACTTTACATTTTCCAAATTTGACGATTTCTTCGGTGCAAAAACCTGAAATTTTCAATCCTTATCTATATTTATAAAAGAAAGTCTGGATTTCGTATTAATCACAGCACAAAAAAATCTATCTAACCAAAAATCTTGAAAATTAAAGTAAAAATACTTCTTATAACATCGAGTGCCGCTAAGAAGGGATTTTCGAAAATTCCACTCCTAAGAGCGGTAAAAAAAAGAAAGAACTTTTAAAAAATTCCTTAAAAATCAGCTTTTGTATTTATTTTTCAACTAATAACGTATTTTAGTGTATTTTTGCATTATGAATCGAATGGTGCTAAGCAAATTCTTCTAAATGCAGTAGTTCGTGAGATACTTCACATTTTCCTAATTTGGTGATTTCTTCGGCGCAAAAACATGAAATTTTCAATCCTTATCTATATATATAAAAGGAAGTCTGGATTTTGTATTAATCACAGCACAAAAAAATCTACCGAACCAAAAATCTTGAAATTTGGGGTAAAAATACTTCTTATAACATCGAGTGCCGCTAAGAAGGGATTTTCGAAAATTCCACCCCTAAGGGGGTAAAAAAAAGAATTAACTTTTAAAAACTGCATATTCACTCTGCAAGTACTATGTTTCTTATTAATTTTATTTAATAACTTCATTTTATGCAAAAAAATATATGATGGTGAAAATATTTAGTGTATAACTGGATCAAAATGAAATGTTATGTTGGCTTTATATATGCTAATAGGATGAGCGAGTGTTAAAACACTTCTTTTAGATACAATTTAGTAATTCTGCAAAATTGTGAAAGGTTCTCAAAACTAAATTAAATTTTCGAACAGAATATCAATTGAACTTTCGGAACGGAAATTCAATTAGTGACCTTGGAATCTTTTCCAGCGGGGGGGGGGGGGGGGCTAAAACAGTTTAGGGGGAGTTGAGTCGCCCATAGTACCCCCTTAGCTACGGCCCTGTTTCTACAGAACAGAATTTGGTAGAACTTACACTGTTAGATAGTAAGTTTGGGTTTCTAAATGGTTTAATGTTAAAACCATCGCTCTATGTTGCTTAATAATAGCTATCGGGAGTTCTAAAATTAAATGAATTCTATTATGAAAGATTTAAATTTTTCTGAATAGATTTTCATGTCTGTTGCACAGTTAGTATAATTCAGGGATTTTTTCAACATTTATCATGTTATTTTGAATTGTTTAGTTACAGAGCTATGCAGAAAACTTATCAGTGGTATAGTAAAGAAATTTGGGGGATATGCACTCCAGATAGTGGGCACAGATTAGAGAGTATTTAGGCAATAGTTATGGAAGTTGTGCCGAGTTTCTTAAAAATATCCAAAAATGATGCAGCATGTATCTACTCTTATATTCCTGAGAGTTCTATAATCAGGTTAATATGATTATGTAAGCTATATTTAATTATCTCAATGCATATAAAACGCAAAGAGAAATTTCATTCCAGCCGCTTATAACTTAATTTCTACTAGATAGATTTTAATGGAACTTACATTGTTAGTTGGATAATTTTTCATAAATTATGTTAGAATGAAATATAGCATTCTACGTTGTTTAGTTAAATGCCTATGGAGATGTTTTAAAGCAGATGAACCCAATTAAAAAATGCTAGCTTTATTTTAAAGGTTCCGCTGAATGAATTTTTATGTGATTAAAATTGTTAACACGTTGAGCGCTACATCATTCATCGGTGACTAACATTGAACTTTCCGTTTAGATGACTGACTTTTCACCGATGGCAGAGTCTAAAATATGATATAAAACTAAAAATTAAAATGATAGAAAAATTTCGTTTAATTCAGTGTTTCTTTAGAAAAACTGACCAGCGTAGCGGGCAAAGGCTGCTAGTCCTATTATAAACAGGAATTACCAAAAATAGGTATTTACTTCAAATCTATGCATATCAGGTAACCGAAGTGCACTGTTAAAAATCTGGAGCTTCTGCTAAGTAATCACTCCACAATTTTTATATAATATCTCCATTCTGACCAATGAAACGCTCCATAATATAATCAAGTAATTGTTTTCCATATAAGTTGTGGAGTAAATTATAGAATACCTTTATTTTAATTCATGAGAATGGTTCATAATACACTGTAAAAAATTTTACCCTTTTGCTGCATCGGCACTCCACCGCTTTTATAGAAAACGATTACTTCGTCGTACACTGTTAAAAATTTGACCCTTTTGCTGCTTCGTCACTCTATCGCTTATATAGAAAACGATTATTGCAGCCTATTATCAAGGCAACACTAGATACCGGGCTTGCTCATTCCTTTCATGACGTCACAAAAGGTGGCTGAATGACATCCAGCGATTGGTACAAAACGATGGGTGCGTCACTTTGAGCCCTGTTTTTACCAATCGCAGATAGCGGCCAGTCACCTTTTGTGACGTCGTGATAAAAAATGAGCAAGCCCGGTATCTAGTGTAGCCCTGCTATTATGAAGCATTCTCATGGGTCAAAAGAGAGATATTGTATAAAAGCGAGGGAGTGACGATGCAGCAGAAGGGTCAAATTTTTTCAGTGTATTATACTGTAAAACATTTAACCCTTTTGCTGCATCGTCTATCATCAACGTAACGAACATAAAACTGAAATTTTAAGACTTCAAACAATTTGATTTCAAAGTAGTGCATGTATAAATCGCATAAAATTAGTTTAAGAGGATTACCCATAGCTAAACCGTCAGTCATACGAAAGAAATTCCCATTAAATACAAAAGTATTTTGAGACAAGCAAGCACGAGTGAGAAAAATAAGCTCCTCGTTTTCAAAAAAAAAAAAAAAAAAAAAAAAAAAAAAAAGAGAGAGAGAGAGAGAAAGAGAGAGAGAGACAGAGAGAGAGAAATTAAATTTACAAAGCCTTTTCTTCAGGTAATCTAAAGCCTCTTTGACCGGAACATTAGTAAATAATGAAGAAACATCAATCAACGAAAGAATGAAAGAATCAACGTCAGGTAGCCCTGTGGCTTAAAACTGTGAAGTTTCTTAACAAATTCGAGAGAATTCTTAACAGTGAAACAATTGCTGCTCGAGAGTGGAAAAATATTGAAACTAAATATTTGGCAAGTTTATAAGAAACAGTACTGATATTAGAGACAATGGGTCTAAAAGGAATGTCACGTTTGTAAAGCAAAAAATCTGGCACAATGTGCAATAGAATCAATAAGAGACCTCTTGAATTTAGTAGAAATAATGGTTGAAGACCTAGTTGTTCATGCTGCTTTCTTCTCATTGGTTGCTTTTTTTGTTGCGTTCGCTCCCATAAGGGTATGTAAGTGTGCGCTTCGCAATCACTTTGCTCAGCTTTGCTTGTTTTAGCATGCTGAGTCTTGCACTGATGAAGAATCTCGATAGTAAATACAAAACGGCTGTTTGCTATCTTTTCAGGCATTATTTGTACATTTCTAATCGTTGGTTTTCGATCCTAAAATGTCAATAATGTAATTTGCATCTTCTCCTACATCTTTATTTAGTGAAACACAATTTTTTTTGTACGAATCATGTTATCTTATATCACGATAGTGCTGTATAGTAGGCGTAATTTTTTTTTCCAACCACCTTCGTCGTTCCTAGGCCAAGTTCGCCCTCTGATTGGTTGTTGCTCTCGGCACTGTTTTCACGTAACTTGGCGATTGGCCTAGCGATAGACGCTTCCGTCGAGTTTGATTTCCTTCCGAACCGAGTACGAAATAAACCGAGTACAAAGTAAAAAGTTGTGTGTAAAAACTTTTAAAGAGTACAGCTTTCAGTAAGACACGTTCTATCCAATCCAATGCTGCAAGAGAAAAGTTACTTTGTACTCGGTTCGGAAGGAAATCAAACTCCTCGACGGAAGCATCTATCGCTACGCCAAGTATGATTATCGCCAAGTTACATGAAAACAGTGCCGAGAGCAACAACCAATCAGAGTGCGAGCTTGGGCTTGGAACGACGAAGGTGGTTGGGAAAAAAATTACGCTCATCCGCATCTCCAATGTTAAAGCCTAAAGTTTGTATCTGATTAACTTTGGACCCAATCATCGGATCGCGACGAAAGGCGAAGTGTCCTACTCTAGAACTCAAAGTTTACAGAAAATCATCCAGATCCACCAATTAGTTATGGAGATCCTGAAACCCTGTTTTGTCACTTTTTCTCGTGAAACATTTTACTAAAAGACAAACAACTGAATTATAACCCGAACCAGGAAACATTCAGCGACGTGTAATAGCTTGTTCGAAAGCTTTTAATTTAGGTATATGCCTTTCGAAAGTCCTGTCAAAAAATATCCAGTATTAAGAAAATGGCACCCATTTAAAATTTATATAACGCAATACCTTCCATAATTTAACCCCTATGGGACGAGCGACATGTATACGTGCCGCAAAAAGGCTTAAGGGGCTGCTTCACTCAAATGAAAAGACCCATTCGCTAATCTAATCCCATGGAAGAAATTTATAAAGATATCTCGGTTGCATTTTAATATTTTTAAATGATTCTTTTTGCATTGGATAGCTGAGATTGATCTGAATGCAGGCCGTTTTTTACTTTTTCGATCTTGTTTACAGATATTTTTTATGAGGGTGATTTCGTTTTCCAAACCGGTTCTGAAAATGAAAGCATTCTCGTAAAAAATATCTGTAAACGAAATCAAAAAAGTAAAAAATGGCCTGCATTCAGGATAATCTCAGTTATCCAATGCAAAAAGAATCATTTAAAAATATTAAAATGCAACCGAGATATCTTTATAAATTTCTTCCATGGGATTAGCATTAGCGAACGGCTCCTTAAGAATCCTTCTTTATCCCCATCAGTAAAATTATACTGTAAAATTTGCCTTATTTAATCGGAGCATTTACTCGATTTAATAAGACATATTTCTGTTCTTAAAAACTGGTGACAAAACATTAAAAATTTCGCAAAAGGCTCTCGTCGCGAAGGTGTTAACATTATAGAAATCTCTCCTTTTTAATTGCTAATTCAAATATTTCTTTCGAGTTGCCACCAACTGAAAAACAGTTCAATAATTGAAAAAAGAAATGATAACGCATGTTCTTTTTTTTTATAGATCACTAAAAATTCTGATTCTCCTGATAGATTTTTGAATTTTTGAAATTGGCGTCATTCGAAACAGAAAATACATATTTTTCATAAACATTTATATAAAATATATTAAATAGTATGTGTTAAAACAATATCGAACCTTTATTTGGGTGTTTTCGATGTCAAAACAGTTGCTACAATACAGATATTTCAATTAAAAAGGGATAATTTAGAAAAAAAATTCTTCTATGTTTATAAAAATAACGATTTGAAAGTGAAGCTATAAAAATCTGTGTAGATACCTATGGCCATAAGAAAATCTGCGTAGATACCAAGAAACTGCAGTAGAACTACCATCTGAGAGGGGACGGTTTTGTCGCCAAATGTGGCCAAGTTTTTCGCCAACTTGGCGATATATCGCCAAATCTGGTCACAAAATTACTCGCCAAAATTGAAGCCAACTTGGCGTTATTTCCGATATTTCACCAAACTAATATGTCTAAAAATAACTTTAAACTAATACTAATAATAGTTTAGATTTGTTAGTTGAAGGTGGTTGATAAAGTTCGTGAAAGAATCCGAAAAGGCTATGAAATCACATAAAAAACTGGTGGAACCAGAGAGAAAAGTTGAGCCCGATCTAAAAAAATGTTACAGTAAGAATTGGGAAATATTTTCAATCTAAAAATGTGCGTAGGAAAGAAATGGAATCAGATTATCTGTAAAGCTCATGAAATTAACCAAATTTTTGTTAGCTGAAAATCTGGACTGAGCTTTACTGGTGCCTTACATTCAGAACTATACTATTATCCACTCAAAATGATTACTGAGGAAAGTAGTCAATAGAATGTATTGTTATATTGTCTCAAATCACTTAACCCATTAGTGCCTAGCGTCCCTTTTTAGGGACGCTTCAAAAGGTGCATTCAGCACTGTTTTTGACACCAGTAAAAAAGAAAAGCAATAATTATTTTATTTAAATAATACATTTTCCTGATTAATGAACTAAACTTAAATCTTCTAAAAATAGTGGTGCCAACCAAATAAAATTTACGCAAAAGATGCTGGGCACGAATGGGTTAAGCTCCACAACGCTAAACGAATATAAATCATTAACTAATAATTAAAGCGTAATATTAATATAACCAGGTTGTTGAGGAATTGATGTAGATAAATATGTCTGAGCACAAATATTTATATATGGTTGAATGGTATGTGCTCAAGGTTTTGAGGCTTGGAGCATTGATCTTCCACTTATCAAAGCCGTTGGAATGGAAATGTGTCCACACTTTGTACTGAACAAACCGTTCTCATACTTCATTACATCAACCTGTAACACATAGTTATAAAAACGAATTTTTAAACTGGCTTTGGATGATTGAAATAAGGTGAGAGTTAAAAATGCCTCTTTTCCCCGGATTGATTTTAACCCCTTGGGGACGAGCGACACGTATACGTGCCGCAAAAAGGCTTAAGAATCCTCCTTTATTCCCACCGGTAAAATTATACTGTAAAATTTTCCTTTTTCAATCGGAGCATTTTCTCGATTTTAAAAAGGAACAAATTTCTGTTTTTTAAAACCGGTGACAAAACATTAAAAATTTCGTAAAAGGCTCCCGTCGCGAAGGGGTTAAGGCATCAGTAACGTTAAGTCCTCATTTTCGGCTAACAAAAATTTGGGTAATTTCATGAGCTTTACAGATAATCTGATTCCATTTCTTTTCTAAGCAAATTTTTAGATTGAAAATATTTCCCAATTTTTACTGTAACATTTTTTTAGATCGAGCTCAACTTTTCTCTCTCTGGTTCCACCAGTTTTTTTTATAAGATATATGTGGTTTGTAGTAGATAATATCATTCTTTACGGCTTTAACAAATTATATTTAATGAGTGCTCTTCGTTGTTGGTAGTTTTTCAACAAAATTTGTTGTTGCTGTTTTATTTCCCCGTATGATACACAGAATATGCGTACTTATTTTTTCCATGAACAATTTTGATGAAGTTAGCTGTATTTCTTAGAATTGCTTTTTTTTTAGGACGAACTTCATTCAGGCATTTCATTATATGGAGCGATCAAGGAATTAGTTGCTAACTTCAGAACTAACTTTTATTCTACAATGCGTTCTATTGATCCAAATGAGTTCAAATTTGAAATACAGGTGATTCAAATGATGCATTTGACATTAAAAAATAAATAAATAAAATAAAAAAATTAAAATACAAAATGAAAATTTCGCCGCTAGGAGGTGCTGTGCATTAGCATTTAATTAGCTTTATATATAATAAATAATATTAAAAAAAGTGAAACTTGTCAATAAAAATCCAAAATTCACCGTAAGATTTTCAGTACAGTGGAATACACTGTTAAAAATTTTGAAACTTGCTTCCTCTTCACTCCACCGCTTTTATAGAAAACGATTACTTCACTATATTATGGAGCATTCTCATTGGTCAAAATAGAAATATTCTATAAAAGCGGTGGAGTGAGGAGGCAGCAAAAGTTTCAAATTTTTAACAGCGTACGGCATCTCCAGTACTCGGGAAACAACTGGACACGCTCATAATCATGTGGAGATAATGTGGTCATGTGCACTGCAAGAAATAAATTGCTTTTATTTAAATTTTTCCCAACTCAACCTAGTTATTAAAAAAAACTGTAGTTTTAATACATTGATCCTCAAAATATTCAATATTTGCAATAGGTGGTAAAGATGAATTTTCAAAAAAGGCAAAAAATATCTCTATTTATTCACATTTCGATATGTTTCATTGCATCCAACATTCTCAGAAGATAAAATGATAAAAATATTTTCGCAAATTTCATTCCAAATTTTAGAAAACTTGCTTTCTAAAATTTGGAAAGAAGTGAGATACAGAATAACGAAACAATAATATAAAATATCTAACATTCACAAAAATTTCGATTTTTAATATTGCTATTAATTTCATTATGCTTATAAATGCATGATTTTTGTTTTTGTTTACTTTTTTGTTTTTTTTTAATTTTGCGAAAATATTTTTATTTTATTTTTTTTTAGAATATTGCCGTCGGATGCAATGAAGCATGTCGAAATATGAATAAATAAAGGTACTTTTAGCCTTTTTAAAATTTATTTTTATCACTTATAGCAAATATTGACTACTTTGATTTTTTAAGTGTTTTTTATATGACGACCTCAGAAGCGAAAGTGTACAGGTGACAAAAATTCGATTTTGAGTAAATTGAGTTTAAAGATAATTAACGTTAAATTTGAAAATCAATAATAATTGACTGAATTGAAACAGGAAACTGCCGCTGGTTTCACCGTAGTCTTTGAACTCTTATTTAAATAACTGTAAAAAAGTAGAATACAAATTTCTTTAAATTTATAACTAATCAATATTGATTATTATTCGGCGAAAGTGGTTTACCTCCAGAACGCAGTATACAAAAATAAAAAAACTTATATTTCTGTACCTTAAAAAAAAAAAAAAAAAAAAAAAAAATTCAGGTTGTTTGTGCATTTACAAGGAAGGTCTCCACACTGGGCATATTCAGAAAATATTCGAAAAAAAAACTGCTTATGTATGTTATAAAGGATAAGTGGAATTTAGCGGCGGAAATACAGTAGAAACCTTGTAAAGAAATAAAAATAATAAGAACTTTCGAGTATTTGGCGTGAAAAGACGAATGCGTCACGCGATTTGGCGAGCTGCATTTTTCCTTGCCAAAAGCCAACGATTTTCATGCAACTGAAAATTGTTTGTTAGTAGAATTTTAGAATTCATGTAAATGGTATTTAATGAATTTAAATTTACACAGTGAGAGAGTTCAATATATGTATTATATTATATTGCATATATAAACACTGCTTATCGCAGCAGTTATTTAATTTTAATACGGTAAAAATAATTTTATATTGAAATATTTTCATATTGAAAAATGTATTTTCATATATTTAAGCGTATTCCAAAATAAAGGTTAGAAAAAAATGCTGCAGTAATACATTTCAATATCGGAGAAGTTTTTTGTTTCTATAGCAACAAAATCGAATGAATATTGCTCAATTGAACTTAATTTTGAGATTGAAACAAATTTAATTAATTTAATTTTCGTTTTAATTCATAAAATTTCATAGTTAACTTTCATTATATATATATATATATATATATATATATATATGACAAAACTATAGTTATAACAAACTGATATATTTATATATATATATATATATATATAATAAAATAAAAAAAAAATTGCGCCATTTTTGTTCTCTCTTAGCTTCAATTCTAAATTTGTGGAACATATTTCAATCTTAGTTTCGTAACTTGTAACAGCTAAAATTCTTTTTCTTACTTTAGTTATTAATAAATTATTGCTTGCTTCTCAAAACGGCGGGAGGTATTTCGTAACCTTTTTACTTTCTGGAATATTCCTGGGATTTTAATTTTATTTTTTATTTTAACATCGCGTGACAGGTGTTAATACGCGTTGCTAAAGGGCTTGTACTTCCGAGGAAAAAATATAGTTCTAGCCAAGGACCGCCTGCTACGACCAATCAGAATTGATCATTTTTTCCGTTGAGACTCGAGTTCATCCTAATTGGATTTTAAAAATTATTGACGCGGAGTAGGAGGGAGCTAGTTTTGTTGTGAAAATGATTATTTTCATTTGGCTTTTTAGGAGCGTTAGAATGGATTTGCCCTTTAAACTACCAAGCCGCACGTTTTTTTTTTTTCTCCGCGGAATTAGAATATTTGATGATGTGGACGAGATAATGATAAAGTTGTAGTGTCGATGTGTACTAAGGTGATTGCGGGGAAGAGTTTATCTATTTTATGAGCTCATCAATAAAGAACTTGAAGACTGATGGTGTCTGTTTTTATAATGGGGAAATACCCCAATGAAATTCTTCTACTGCTCGCCAACTGTCGGAGCGACTACTCTGCCCGTGCTGATAAGAATACCTAGAATTTATGCAACATAGTTTATTTTCGTCGAGTTCAACATATATTTATTACATTTTAGCCGGTAGGATAATTGAACCGGCGTACGACTTTTGAGAAAAGGAAATTATCGTGGCTTAATAACAACTGAACCTTTGTCTGAGAATTCTTCGCAACGCTGTGTGTGCACGCGCCATTTTCGCCGAGCTTGAAACTAATTGCTGGAACTTCTGCCTTTGTTTACTACTCATCTTGAAGCGACATGAATCATCGAGTGGTGCTACTGGTGTTGAGGGGAATGCGGTCGATAAAGAAAAAATTTTCTCAAAAAAGGTAATCTGAGAACAACATCTTCCTGTCCATATAAATGAGAAACCTTTCAGCTGTGCAAAGGATCGTCTTATAAAGTTTTGTTTGTAATTATGTGTGGTATCTACATCTACAATTTTTTTAATTGTGAAATATACCTCGCATTCTAGTGAGAAACTTTTCAGCTGTGAGATATGCAACCAAATGTCTTCTACTTAAATTAACGTGAAACAACATCTTCATGTGCAAACAAATGAGAAACCTTTTCAACTGTGAGATATGCAAAATAAAAATTACAAAAGATCACCTGCATGAAATCAATTCAACATCATTTTCTTTTATTTATTTATTTATGTATTTTCTAGATAACAGTACTGCAATATTTTGATCAACTTTCATTTCATAATAAATGAACACCTTGAACACCTGCAGCATGATTGCGAAACTACGGTAGATTCCATCGGTAATACAAGATAATTGAAATTTACTCCTGTGAGTCGTATCTACGAAGTGCTTTATTTTTGTTTATTTTAATAAAATTTAGGTATTTGAACAAGTCCATATCGAGGTGTCTGTAAGTTATTATTTATTATTTTATTTGTTTATTGTTTAAGAAATTTTAATAATAATTTCTTTGCTTAAATTCTTGATTTTTTTATTTTTATTACGGATATTAAAAAATAAATTTGTTCTTAATTTATAATTAATTGAAATTTTCTGCTCATAGAAATTTTATTTAGTTTTAAAGGTGTTTTTAGTACGAAAGATGGATTCTTTTGTTCTTAAAAAAATTCTCTGTTGCTAAATTTATTATCAATACATAAAGAAAAGTATTTTTGTTCTTAAAATTATTTGTTATTTCCCAAGTATGGAAAACCGATATTTATTATTTTATTTATTTATTACTTATTTATTTATTATTTATTTATTTCACATGAATTCAAACACAGAATTGATTTACTTATTATTTATTATTTTTATTGTTATTTATTGAAGAATTTGAAGTATAGTAATTGAATTTTAGTAATTGAAGTATAGCATTTAAATATTTTCCATATGAATTATCCTTCTTTCATGTTATTAAGATCCGGATTAGTAAAGGAAGAAAAAAGGTCAGAAAATAAACTTGATATTGTCCCTTTTAACTTTGAGTCAGGCATGGATATTTTTAAGTGGTTTAAACACTTTGATAATGAGTGTTTTGGAAAGAAAAAAAAATTAAATTAAAATCCCAGGAATATTCCAGAAAGTAAAAAGGTTACGAAATACCTCCCGCCGTTTTGAGAAGCAAGCAGTAATTTATTAATAACTAAAGTAAGAAAAAGAATTTTAGCTGTTACAAGTTACGAAACTAAGATTGAAATATGTTCCACAAATTTAGAATTGAAGCTAAGAGAGAACAAAAATGGCGCAATTTTTTTTTATTTTATTACAAATCCCCCCTCCCAGAAAGACGGGTGAAAAAGTAGGTCTGAGACCTGCAATTTCACAGAAAGGGAGATGATGCAGACTTAGCTCACGAAGTTGTTGACATAAGTAATAATAATTAGATACTAAATAAAAGAAAAAATAAATTAAATTATTTTTTTTATAAATATAGAATTCAAATTTAGGAACACTAAGGTGATGCGTGGAATGACTTTATATTTACATACAATAAAGTAAGCATCAATAAAAATACAAGATATGATCATGTTTAGAAGTATATAACAGGAAGTAAGTTGAAAATATAAACAACTAATCTTAATATGCTAACATGAAAAATAAAAATAAAATAACGTTGAATGCCTTCATGATAATGACAAATCTAAATATGAAGAAATTCACTGGAAAGTTCTAGACATAAATTTCGAGAGTTCATTTCAAAAAATCCTCTAAGGCTCAGAATTAGAGTGGTATAGTTCATACCTCTTTTTTCAAGGAGTCTAATTATATCTTTATTAATTGTCTAATTTTCATTAGTTAATATTATAACAACAGTTCAGTTTTCATGTGATTGAGTCCTTGCACCTTTATAACAGTTACATATTTGGGTATCTTTGTGAAAATACTTTATACTTGTAATTCAATATAGTAACACATTTTATAGTATATTAATATAGTAATAATAAATTTTAACAATGTAATAAACAAACAAGATAATAAAGAAACATAATAAAGAAAAAAATCATTAATAATAAATATCATAATAAGTATAAGTTACTCTCATAATGGGTAATAATAAATCTTTCAATAAGTAATAGTAAATATTTCAAAAGACATTCTTTAAATTCTAAATTATATACTAAATCTCGTTTATCTCATCTCAAGTATTTTTGGGATGAAATATAGAGGAAAGTGGAATAGAATAAAGAATATAATCAATTATTTATTCATTTACTTAATCTTGTAAATCGAGTACAGGATTAAGTAGGAATATGCAAAAAAAATTAAAAATATAATATGATAAAATAATATAAAATAAAAATAAATAAAGATTCATTTCATTTTTGAGAATGCACGTGACTTTCAAACTACTAAGATTCTTTAAAAGAAATATTAATAAGTAATAAAAATAAAAGACAAGATTATTAATGTCAATTCATGTCAAATAATTACGCAATAAATATTCTCTCGGTGTGATAAAACATTGCAAGATGCAAGTAGGAAAGAGAAAAAGAAACAAAATTAAATTCTAATTGACATGTACTTGGACTGGAATGTAGCAGCAAAGAGAGAGAGAGAAAAATTAAAATAAAGTGATAAAAATTTTGTTATTTGGCAAATTATTAATTTATTAATTGATAGCTTAATTTTAATATTACAAATAGGTTCAGTTGATTTTTTTTTTTTTTTTTTAATCTAACGTAGTTCCATAATTCTAAACGAGATTTCCCATAAAAATGACAAATACGAGTTTCACAATCCCAATCCTCAGCCCAGACATTGGACTCGACCTACTCCAAACAATCCATCCCAAAATTTTAATCCTAGGTTTTTCACTCCTAGAATGCCTACGACTCATTATCAAAACAACTACCCAAGTCGTCCGTGCAGAATATGTTTAAACAGAGGCATAGAAAATGCATATCATTGGGAGAGGAGTTGTATATTTAACAAAAATTCTTTTCAATCTCAAACTCCTGCTCATTTTCAACCACTCCCTACTAATAATATTTGACAATTATTTATCCCTGGATATGTGGGCAATAACAAAGTTTATTGTGTGGTTGACAGTGGATCAACTGTCTCAATTTTACTCCTCAAATTTGTTCGATATTTAAATGGTAATTTACATATTGTTACCCCTATTACTGTTAGACAGGCACAAGGAACTCTTACAATTAATAAATCTTGTCGATTATGTATTAAATTTGGTAATATAAAGGTATGTGTTAATTTTTTAGTAAGTAAACTAGATTTGGACTATGCTATTTTAGGTTTACCTGATTGTGCCAAATTTAAATTGAAAATTGATTGTGCAAAAAGCCAGGTGCTACAAGACAATATTTCGTTAAACCAATATGTCAACATATCCAGTGATAACTTAGAATTGCTTCATTTTGATATTATAAAAAATCATACTACTGTGCAACTCGATTATGGAAATACCATAACTCCTCAATCCTTGCCGCGAACTAATAATGATGATTATAATCTATTGGGGGATCTGAATGCTATTCTAAATAAAAATGTAAGGGAACTTTTAAGGGATTATTTAGATATTTTTGCAAAAAATAAATATGATGTAGGGAGAATTAATATTGAACCTCAGCGTATTTATCTTAAATCTGACCTACCAATATCTTTGAGGCCTTATCGTACATCCACTGCTGATGAAAAAGAAATATCTCAGCAAATCCAATCCTTATTAGCTGCTGGGTTAATTAAAGAAAGTTATAGCGCATATTCTTCTCCAGTGACGTTAGTAAATAAACGAGATGAAGGCAAAAAAAAAAAAAAACCCGAATGTGTGTTGATTACCGAAAATTAAATTCTATTATGAAAAATGACGCTGAACCTTTGCCCCGAATAGATGAAATTTTAGACAAATTAAGTGGTGCCCAATATTTCTCTACACTAGATTTAGCCTCAGGCTATTGGCACATACCTATTCACCCAGCCGATTCCGAAAAGTTAGCCTTTACTACTAATTGTGGGCTCTGGGAATGGAATGTTCTCCCCTTTGGTGTAAAGGTAGGCCCCCCAATTTTCAACAGGACAATTAGAAGAATTCTTACAAAATATAAAATAGACTTTGCTTGTTATTGTTTTGATGATATAATTATTTTTTCTAAATCAATAGATGAACATATACAGCATCTCATCCAAATTTTTGATTTATGTCGAATAGAAAATATTAAATTAAAATTATCTAAATGTACTTTTGCTCAAAAACAAATCAATTTTCTAAGGTATGAAATCCAAAATGGAACTTTAACTCCAGCTAATACTAATATAGAAACAATTAAAAAATTAAAACCTCCTACTAATACTAAAGAATTACAAAGACTTCTTGGTTCTATATAAATGTGTATCATAAATTTATTGACAAATATGCTGAAATTAGACACCCCCTAAATAAATTACTTAAGAAAGATACTATTTGGGAATGGAATACTGAATGTCAAAACCCTTTTCAAAAATTAAAAGATGCCCTCATTGCTAAACCAATTTTAAAGATTTATGACCCAAAATTACCCCGACACATGTTTGTTGACGCTTCTCAGGTGGCGGTAGGTGCAGTTCTTAAACAACCCGACCATAATAACTTTTTACATCCAATTGCTTATTTTTCTAGAGGATTGAGAAGTTATGAGAAAAATTATTTCAATACCGAATTAGAGTGTCTTGCTATCATTGATACTTTAGATAAATTTTATCATTACTTTCACGGTGTACAATTTACCATCCATACTGATCATGCATCTCTTGTTTGGTTAAAAAATGTCAAACATTTAAGAGGTCGATTATTTAGGTGGTCATTGAAGTTAAGTATGTTCGATTACAAAATAGAGTACTTAAAGGGATCTACAAATGTCGAAGCCGACATGTTGTCCCGAAACCCTATTTCTCATTTTTGTAAACCCCTTACTTTTCTTCTTGACGTTAAAGAGATTATTGAGATGCAAGAAAAAGAAAATGTGTGTGGATCAAATTATATTAATGACAATGGACTGATTATAGTTAAAAGAAAAGGTTTTCGTAAAGTGGTAGTTCCCATGTCCCTAAGAAAAAAATTGCTTAGTGTTGCTCATGAACAGTTTGGTCACCCTGGTGTTCAAAAAATACAAAATTTAATTTCTCCTAACTATTATTGGCCAGATATGACCCAAGACATTACTAACTTTGTTAAATACTGTGATATTTGCCAGAAAAATAAAAAACCTAGACAGAAAAAATTTGGCTTATTACAAGCTATGCCCACTACAGATCAACCTTTTGACTGTCTGTCTGTTGATACTGTAGGAGGGTTCAATTATTATAATTCTACAAAAAAATATCTCCATATTATAATAGACCATGCCACAAGATATGTTTGTGCATTTCCTTCCAAAAGTGTCACTACAGAAACTTATACAAATTGTCTGAAACAAATCTTCAATATCAAAATCCCTCAACAATTATTCTGTTTTAGTAAGATTTCAAGTGTACAGTCCCCTCAAAAAATACTAAGTGACAGGAATGCTGCTTTTACTTCTTCAAGATTCAAAAAATTCCTGCAAAATCATAATATTAAACAACGTTTGACAACTGCCCATCATCCACAAACGAATGGGAAATGTGAAAGAGTAAATCAGACAATAGTAACTAGATTAAAATGTAAAGTAAACTCCACTACCTCTAAAATTCCCTGGACTAAGCTTTTAACTGAGGTAATTAATGAATATAATAATACACCCCATTCTATTACTAAATTTCCACCTGCTTACTTGCTTTTTGGCCAATTAACCTATGACTCCCCCTTACAACAAAATTATTATCCCCCTGTTCATGAAACACTTAAAATTGCTAAAGCAAGAACTAATGAATTTCATTTAAAAAATAAAAGATATTATGATAAAGATTATATCGAACCAAAATTTAAAATAGGAGATCTAGTTATCTATGAAGAATTTCAGTACCCTAATACTAGAAAGTTATCACAAGTATTTAGTGGCCCTTATAAAATTCTTAACAAATTATCCGAAGTAAATTTTGAAATTGATAGGCAAAACCAGTTCAAAAGTTCAGAAATAGTACATGTATCTAAATTAAGGCCTTATTATTCCCCTGATAAATTTAAATTAAGTCATGAGCAACAACCCCCTAATCAACAACAACAAACTCAAGTAAAAACTGTAGCTTAGACTATATCTCTACTTTATCATTTTATAATTTTTCTTTTTTTTTTCTCTTAAACAGTAAATTTCTTTCCATATTTTAATTCAGATAACATCCTGTAATTCTTATAGAATGGCAATGATATCTCTTGACTGTAGCGAGAGTGTCACTTGTCTGGAAATTTTTATATTTGTTTGTTTATGCCGGCGTAGACGAACAAAGTGGAAATTTCTTATTCTGTACTGAATTCTCTACTTAGAATAATATAATAACAAGTAAATATTAAAAAAAAAAAAAAAAAAAATATTTTTCAACTGAATTTATTTGTAATATTAAAATTAAGCTATCAATTAATAAATTAATTATTTGCCAAGTAACAAAATTTTTATCACTTTATTTTAATTTTTCTCTCTCTCTCTTTGCTGCTACATTCCAGTCCAAGTACATGTCAATTAGAATTTAATTTTGTTTCTTTTTCTCTTTCCTACTTGCATCTTGCAATGTTTTATCACACCGAGAGAATATTTATTGCGTAATTATTTGACATGAATTGACATTAATAATCTTGTCTTTTATTTTTATTACTTATTAATATTTCTTTTAAAGAATCTTAGTAGTTTGAAAGTCACGTGCATTCTCAAAAATGAAATGAATTTTTATTTATTTTTATTTTATATTATTTTATCATATTATATTTTAATTTTTTTTGCATATTCCTACTTAATCCTGTACTCGATTTACAAGATTAAGTAAATGATTAAATAATTGATTATATTCTTTATTATATTCCACTTTCCTCTATATTTCATCCCAAAAATACCTGAGATGAGATAAACGAGATTTAGTATATAATTTAGAATTTATTTGAAATATTTACTATTACTTACTGAAAGATTTATTATTACCCATTATGAGAGTAACTTATACTTATTATGATATTTATTATCAGTGATATTTTTTTTCTTTATTATGTTTCTTTATTATCTTGTTTGTTTATTATATTGTTAAAATTTATTATTACTATATTAATATACTATGAAATGTGTTACTATATTGAATTACAAGTATAAAGTATTTTCACAAAGATGCCCAAATATGGAACTGTTATAAAGGTGCAAGGACTCAGTCACATGAAAACTGAACTGTTGTTATAATAATAACTAATGAAAATTAGACAATTAATAAAGATATAATTAGACTCCTTGAAAAAAGAGGTATGAACTATACCACTCTAATTCTGAGCCTTAGAGGATTTTTTGAAATGAACTCTCGAAATTCATGTGTAGAACTTTCCAGTGAATTTCTTCATATTTAGATTTGTCATTATCATGAAGGCATTCAACGTTATTTTATTTTTATTTTTCATGTTAGCATATTAAGATTAATTGTTTATATTTTCAACTTACTTCCTGTTATGTACTGCTAAACAAGATCATATCTTGTATTTTTATTGATGCCTACTTTATTGTATGTAAATATAAAGTCATTCCACGCATCACCTTAGTGTTCCTAAATTTGAATTCTATATTTATAAAAAAAATAATTTAATTTAATTTTTCTTTTATTTAGTATCTAATTATTATTACTTATGTCAACAACTTCGTGAGCTAAGTCTGCATCATCTCATTTTCTGTGAAATTGCAGGTCTCAGACCTACTTTTTCACCCGTCTTTCTAGGAGGGGGGATTTGTAATAAAATAAAAAAAAATTGCGCCATTTTTGTTCTCTCTTAGCTTCAATTCTAAATTTGTGGAACATATTTCAATCTTAGTTTCGTAACTTGTAACAGCTAAAATTCTTTTTCTTACTTTAGTTATTAATAAATTATTGCTTGCTTCTCAAAACGGCGGGAGGTATTTCGTAACCTTTTTACTTTCTGGAATATTCCTGGGATTTTAATTTTATTTTTTATTTTAACATCGCGTGACAGGTGTTAATACGCGTTGCTAAAGGGCTTGTACTTCCGAGGAAAAAATATAGTTCTAGCCAAGGACCGCCTGCTACGACCAATCAGAATTGATCATTTTTTCCGTTGAGACTCGAGTTCATCCTAATTGGATTTTAAAAATGATTGACGCGGAGTAGGAGGGAGCTAGTTTTGTCGTGAAAATGATTATTTTCATTTCGCTTTTTAGGAGCGTTAGAATGGATTTGCCCTTTAAACTACCAAGCCGCACGTTTTTTTCTCCGCTGAATTAGAATATTTGATGATGTGGACGAGATAATGAAAGTTGTAGTGTCGATGTGTACTAAGGTGATTGCGGGGAAGAGTTTATCTATTTTATGAGCTCATCAATAAAGAACTTGAAGACTGATGGTGTCTGTTTTTATAATGGGGAAATACCCCAATGAAATTCTTCTACTGCTCGCCAACTGTCGGAGCGACTACTCTGCCCGTGCTGCTAAGAATACCTAGAATTTATGCAACATAGTTTATTTTCGTCGAGTTCAACATATATTTATTACATATACATATATATTGAAATTTTATTTCGTGGCCAACCGGTGATAAATTGCCAAATAAACGAAATGTTCATTATTTTTTTACGAATGTTCTGTCGGGGTCCCACAGAATTTTTTTTTTTAAACATATGTGTCAAAATGAGAAGAACATTCTGTAATTTTTTCAGAATTTTCTGAGTATGCCCGTATGGAGACCTTCCATGTTAGTTAATTTTTTTTTTTTTCAATTTTGTCACTTACACCCCTTGGTTTCTGGAGTCATCCTATATACTTAATGTACATTAATTTTTAGGTGCGTTCGTAATTATGTAAATACATAGCACCTATAGTTGTCGTTCACTCCGTCCGTTCATTCTGTTCGTCCGCATATAACAACGCAAAAACTACCCAACCGAATCGTTTGAAATTTAAAATATATAATTATTACATAATTTTTTCGAGTCATTTCAAATTTTATGAAAATTGGATGTATAGATCAATTACAGGGACAATCAAAGGTATTCCGTTACATTACGGCCAATGATGGGGGAAAATGTTGCAAACGCATTTTAATGATGTTACACTCTTTCGAACATAATAAAATTGATATGCATCTATAAAGTACATATTAAATATACATTTTGCATAATCTAAGGTGCAAAGAACATTTGTTATTGATTTACAAGGCCACACAAAAGTATTCCATTACATAATGGTTTAGGGAGAACATTGTTTGGTGCACATTTTAATTGTAATTAACTATTTACAATTTTATGAGATTGATATATAAGAGTGATATTTTTAAAATTTCGTTATCGTACGAACGTACCTCATTTGCTACGCTTCACGTGCAATTTCCAACTTGTCTTGATTAGCTTGATTATCGTGCATGTATCATAAATAACAAAAACTTGACATAAAATTTTAAAGGTATTGTTTATTAAACATTTCAGTTTAAATCAATAATACATATAATATGATACATATACATACTCATGTATGTATATTAAAAAACATAAAAATTATTGAAATAAAAAATCTAATACTTCAATGATCTACAATATCAGAGCTGTCCATATAGTGAATAAGAATTTAAAAAAAAAAGGAAACAAAAGAAAAGAAAGAAAAAGGAAACAAATGAACTAAATGTAAAACAATATGCAGAAGAAAATTTTGATATTCGATATATTGCAGAAGAACTACTGCATTTTGTACACAGTAACGAACAAACTGTTTAAAAATGACATATGTCTAATAATTATACAGCAAAAACAAATGATTCAAGCAATGGATATGGATAGTTCATAAAATAACTCTTCAAGCGAGGAACAACGTTACAATTCAGCAAATATCTTTATTTTTTCAACAGAAGTTGTAATGAAAGACGATAATATAATAGATACATTACACATATACAAGGGGTCAAAGGTGTGAAACCAGTGGTTTCACATACCAAGTCATCTCTTTCTTCAACTATACCTTCATTAATTCAAGTACTTAAAACCATATTTTTTGGTCCATTTTAGAATAAAAATATAACATGGAATCCTAAATCAAAACACATGATACAACACTCTAAATGTTTACTAAATCAGAATTTCAAAATTTTTAAGGTCTAATTCTTTTTTTTTCTTTCTGGAAAAATATTTTTCATGATAGAAAAGAAGCTTTTTTTGTTTTTTTTCCTAAAGAAGTTACAGGGAACTAAAAATTAAGGCACAGTTACAGTTTTGAAGGAGAACACTACAGTACAGAGGAATTGAATGCACCCACAACAAAAATAACTGAAGTTAAATTTCAGTTTTAAATTGATAGTAACAGTAAATTTATTCGAATCACAGATCACAGGATATTTAAGCTTCTAGTAGGCTTTTTGACTGTCAAATATGGAAATGATGATTTTGATAGAAGAATGTGAAAATAATATAATTTTAATTACAGATATATATATTTGTACGTTTCACCCTTAATTACTATATTACACTTTAAAAATGAACAAGAGGTGACATTTGTGTGTGAATGGAAATATAAAAATATTAATAACAAAATATGAAAAGTTTGGTCGCATTGTTTTCCCACAATAACCATTCTATTTTTTTAAACACACATTTTTTAATCAATTAAATACATTTTCCGTTTATGTTTTAACAGCAACAATTTGAAGCAAAGCCATGCAAAGTCTAGATAATTTTTTGGGGTTTTTTCCGTTAATTAATATACATAGATTTTTTTTATATAATTAAAAACTACTCTTTTTGATTCATGATAATAAAGATGTTTTGTATTTCAGGGCTATGATACTTTTTTTTAAGAATACCAGTGCTTTCTAAAAAATATATTTCATGATAGGTTTTTAATATTATTGAATAGAATTAGCCTTCGAAGTAGATTTCCAGCAAAAATTTCTGGGAAAAATTTGGAGCTAAT
The DNA here is from genome assembly GCA_964019185.1 of Maratus speculifer. Taxonomy (NCBI): domain Eukaryota; kingdom Metazoa; phylum Arthropoda; class Arachnida; order Araneae; family Salticidae; genus Maratus; species Maratus speculifer. The sequence continues at coordinate 230,651,738 of OZ025300.1, forward strand.
AAGAATTATCCTTTCCTTTTTTCACATCTTAAAAAAAATGAACAAAAATTAAAATGATTTGATAGGAATTCATTAATTTTTACCTTTTAACATACATTTTTTGTATGTCAGTGTGATATCATATATAAAGTCACTGAATGTGAATTTTCATTTCTAAAACATGAATTTTAAATTCAGCACATTTATGTTTTTTAATACATGTTTTAAAAAATGTTTTTCTTTATTTTTCTTTTTTCTTTTTCAGTTATTAGATGATGAAAATCTAAATCCAGAAATGTATCAGAAAAAGCAATTTCTACAACCACGCCTGTCATTTGTATGATAAAAGTTTAGACCAATTGGAAATCCTGGGAAGAACATGTTAACAATACGTCGCATGAGAATAACAAGATTCTAACAGCTTTTTCTTTTAATAAAATGACTTTTTGACATTGGAAGGTTCTATTTGTATCTATGAAGTTATTCCTGCATTGAAATGACGTTATTTCCACTTGCAATAGAGAATAACTAAGTTCTATTAGATATTGTCGATAGCGGTTAAAAATCTTATGCCATAGAGTCATAAATGGCAGTAAGAACCTTATTATTCTCACCACCACCCCAAAAAAAGATGGGGTGTGTAGGTGCACCAGTGACAAATATGACATAATATTAATGTCGATGGGTTCAATATGATTAGGGGAAGATGGGGATACTTGAGCCATTTTTTAAATTTTAATTTTTTAAAAAAATTTATAATTTTTTAGAAAAAAATAAAATTTGGAAAATGAAAATTTGATATTTTTTCTTCAATTGAAAACCACTTTCAGTTAATTTTGAACTATTTTTCTATATCTAATAAATTTTTATTTTTTCTTTTACATCGTGGCTCAAGTATCCCCATGGAGGGGATACTTGAGCTAGATGTCACATTCGCACCAGTATTTTGCTAAGAAAAAAACCGATTTACAATATACGCGAAAAAATGCATTAAACCTTTTTCAAATAAATTTGGTCGAATTTTCTGGTGTCGTTGTGACATTTCAGAATTAAAAGTATGTGGTAGAAAATTCTACCAGCAGAGCTCAAAGGGTTAATCACCATACTTTCAAAATGGTACCAAGGTATGTGATTTCTTTTTTACATGTTCAGAACTATAAATATGTTACAATGTTGCCAGTTTTAGAAAGAAATATTGACCAACTGTAAAGATAATAGGGCATAGGGGTGGCTCAAGTATCTCCTATGCTCAACTATTCCCACTCTCCCCTAATGCATGAAAAATGCAACAGCTTTTATAAAGCTGAATGTATTTTGCCGCACATTTGTAAAATATTTGTAAGCTTAAAAGATAACTAGCAGGGGAGAGCGAGCTTAGCTCGGTCAAAATTAACTTTGTGTTCAACTCTATATAGTATTTTCACTGTGTCATTCACTCGGTATTATTACTGTAAAACATGTTGTTTATTTAGAAAAATAATCAATAAGAAAACTATGTTTTTATGCGCATGTTTATAAATTTTACTTTATTTTAAAATTTACAACGAAAGGACATCGATCTAAATCACTTTTTTAGCTGGACTCTGATTGGTTTAGCCATGCATCTCAAATCCTCGTAAGAATGTATAAAAAAATTCTTTACATTTTGAAAGACAATATTTTCTGCTAGATAAAGCCAAATTTGGAGGCATTCTTTCCTTTAGCTCCAAATAAGTGTTTTGGTTTTCGTAATTTTTATAGTCGATTTTTTAGCCATATGTCGCCGATATTTTGTCAAATATCACCAAGTTATTGGCTTTTGCCATATTCTCGTGACCCTGACCCGTATTACCCAAAATGAGCCACTAATCAAATTTGATCAAACATGTGACATAGCTCAATCGTCTTCAGGTAATCAAAAACAGTAGAATATAAAATTGAATCAAAATCGTTTAAACCATTTTTTAGGTAAAATTAGCTTGGCAGCATTCAGCAATGAAGCGAAATGACCCACTAATATAATTTTGTTTAACATGCGACTCAGCCCAATAGTCTTCTCGTGACCAAAAACGTTTTGTTTCAAAATTTAGGTAAAATTGATTGAGTCGTTGTTATATATAATTAGAATGACCCTAGCTCATTAAGACCCAAAATGACCCACTAATCGAATTTTCGCGAGCATGTGTCCATCCAAATGGTTTTCTCTTGCTCAAAAACGATATAATACAAAGTATAGTCAAAATGGTGAGTACCATTTTCTATATAAAATTAGCATGACCCATCATGACCAACAAATGACCCTTATAATCGAAATCTCTCGAACGTGTGGCCTAGCTCATTAGTTTTAGCATGCCGAAAAACATTAGATACAAAATTTAGATAAAATCGATTGAGCCGTTTTTTAGATATAATTAGTTTGACCCTGACCCCTTATGATCCAAAATGACCCATTGATCGAATTTTCTCAAAAATCTGTCATAACCCAATGATTTTCTTGTGCCCGAAAACGACAAAATACAAAATTTAGTCAAAATTGCGCGAAACGTTGTCCAGATAAAATTAGAATGACCCAAAAGTGGCCCACTAATCGAAATTTCTTGAACATGTGACCTACCCCAATGATTTTCTCATGCCAAAAATATGTTGTATACAAAATTTCGTTAAAATCGACCCACCCATTCTTTAGATATAGCTTGACCTTGACCCATTAAGACCCACAAATGACCCTTATAGTGGAAAGCTCTCGAATATGTGACTTAGTCCATTAGTTTTCTCGTTTCTAAAAATTTTTACATACAGAATTTCGTTAAAATTGATCCTGCCGTTCTTTAATTATATATAGCTTGACCCAGACCCTTTATGATCCAAAATGACCCATTAATCGAAATTTTTCGAACATGTAACCTAGTCCAATTATTTTATCGTGCCAAAAAAATGTTGCATACAAAATTTCATTAAAATCGATCCACCTGTTCTTTAGATATAGCTTGAGCATGATCCATTATGACCCATCATGACCCACAAATGACTCTCATAGTCGAAATTTCTCAAACATGTGATTTAGCCCATTAGTTTTCTCATGTCAAAAAACTGTTACATACAAAATTTCGTTATAATCCATTACGCCGTTCTTTATATATAAATAGCTTGACCCAGACTCTTAATGACCCAAAATGACCCATTAATCAAAATTTTTCGAACATGTAACCTAGTCCAATTATTTTATCGTGCCAAAAAAATGTTGCATACAAAATTTCATTAAAATCGATCCACCTGTTCTTTAGATATAGCTTGACCATGACCCATTATGACCCATCATGACCCACAAATGACCCTCATAGTCGAAATCTCTCAAACATGTGATTTAGACCATTAGTTTTCTCATGTCAAAAACTGTTACATACAAAATTTCGTTATAATCCATCACGCCGTTCTTTAAATATAAATAGCTTGACCCAGACTCTTAATGACCCAATATGACCCATTAAAATTTTTTGTCAAACATGTAACCTAGCCCAATGTTTTTCTCGTGCCCGAAAACCATAGAATGCAATTTTTAGTTAAAATTGCGTGAGAAAATCTCTAGATAAAAATAGCATGACCCACAATGACCCCAAAAATGACCCACTAACCGAATTTTCTCGAACATGTTACCTAACCCAATGGTCTTCTTGTAATCTAAAATGATACAATATAAAATTTGGTCAAAATCGTTAGAGTCGTTTTTTAGATAAAAATGGCTTGACCCATAATGACCCAAAAATGACCCACTAATCGGAATTTTTCGAACATGTGACCCAGCCCAATAGTTTTGTTGTGCCAAAAAACGATTGGATAGAAAATTTCCTTAAAATCGATCCAGCCGTTCTCTAGATATAAATAGCTTGATCTTGACCCATTATGACCCAATAATCGAATTTTCTCGAACATGTGACCTAGCCCAATGGTCTTCTCGTGCCCGAAAATGGTAAAATCCAAATTTTTGCGAAAATCGTTAGAGCCGTTTTTGAGATAAAATTTACCCCCCCCCCCCCCCCCACACACACACACACAATTTTTGCTCGCATTATAGTATAAGATAATTCGTTCTATGTCTGAAGTAATATTTACAATATTATATATTTGTATAAAAAGAATAAATTATTTCCTTCTCAAAGCTGGAAAATTTGTATCTTGTCTATTATTTTCAAACTCCAACTGCGTGTTATAATGACTTTTGTGGGAATAACAATAAAAATGATTAGTGTACTTATTTTGTTTGAAATAACATTAAGGTTAACAACAAAAATTATAAATATACAGTAGTAATACAATATTAATATGAAAGTGCAATTGAAACAGTAATATTTTAGAATTTGAAATGGAATTTAATGATGTATTTGGCTTTAAATTTTATCTTTACTTTATGAACACAGAATGCTTTAATTTTAATATAACTTCAAAATTTAAGCTGCTGATTTTTAATTTGATTCTTAACATTTTAACCAAAATGTGTGATGTCACTTTTCTTCTTATCCCCTGCCACCCCTTTGTCACAAACAATCACAATTTCACCCCTCCCCCCTCTAAGCGTGATTTAATTTATGGACGGTCCCATATGAGAAATAGGAGAAAAATCCTGATTTTGGTATTAAACCAATATAATTTTTAGGCATTTTTTAATCATTAAGATTTAGCAAACTTCACTTTATTTGTTCACCGAAATATGTAATCTTCATTTTTTTTTTCGACAATATTGTAGTTTTTTTTAAATCTGTTTTAGAGATGTTAACTTTTAAACTTAGAAAGTCATGACATTTGTCAGGAAACTTTGTAAATAAACATACCGTTAAATCTACTATTTTTTAATTAACAATAATAATGATAATAGTCTGACAAAATTGACATTTTTATTTCATTTTGAACAGTCAAAAAGCCATTTAAGAATTATTCTATTTTAAAATAAGATTTTATATAAATTTTGATAAAATAAAAAAAAAGTCATATGAACAAAGTATAAGTATTGCATCATTTATGAATGATTTTTTTTTTTTTTTTTTTTTTTTTTTTTTAAATTCTAGACTATATAGTGACAATAATAAAAGAGTCTCATAAAAATTATGAACAATACTTTTTTTAATCATACCAAGCAAAACAATATTTCTTAATTTATCTATTGTGTATTTTGATTAATATTTGATCAACACATTATTAAGTTTAATTCTTTAATTTAAAAAAATCTATGTTTAAGTGAGTTTTCTATGCTTCAAAAGTTCAATTTTTAAGCACCGAAACATATAAAATTTGTTGGCTTGTAATTTATATGTTTCAATTTTTTAACATATATAATGGAAGGTCAATACCGTGATATCCCCACATTTTGCACTTGTTATAATTACATTTCACGAAACATTTACACATGTGTTTCAATGCAAAAATAAGGGATGCTATATATTTTTTAGCATATATCATAAGTTCTTTTTTTAGTTCAGTATTCATTTTACATTCAAAGTACAGATACATATTATATATGGACTAAGTTTCTCTTTTTTAATTTGAACATTCACACAGTTCAAAACAACCATGAAAATTTAATACATATGAACTAAAGTACAAGATAATTATTTAGGAATTATTAATGATATTTTTTTAAGAACCATACACTTAAGGGGATATATTGCCGATAAGCAGAGATAATGAATTCCGGGATTTGTGAAATTACTTTACAAGATTACCTATTAGAATTCTTTAAATTCAGTTTTAATTTTTATCTTTAGTAAATGGCTGTATCCTGCCAGTATAATATGTTTTCTAAATCTATTTTCATAAATTTCAAATATTTTTTTCTACTAGGCAATAAATTTCACTTAAGAAAAGATTTTGTTGCCTTTCAAAATATACTTAAGTTTGAGATGCAAGTTTAGAAAACTTTAAATTTATATACAGGGTGTTTCAAAATAACGTGGGCAAATTGATATGAAAAATCAAGCATAAGACAAGGATAAAAAATCACATAGGAACATAGGGCCGCTTATTGAGCCACAAATACAGGGTGTTTGTCAATTTGAGTTGACGGTAATAAATTTCAGAAAACTGAAGTATATTATGATATAACATTTAACAGACATTCTCACCTTCGTTTTAAGTGTGATAACACGAAACAAAAGTGGTAGATGTTTGCATTATGCGCACCAGCAATATGCACTTGACACCTCACATTTTGGAGTGTCATAATCAGTTTATGCGGTATCATCGATTGCTTGAGCAATACGTTTTTCGAGATCTTTTCGTAATGTTATCCCATTTCACACAAAATAAGGTACATATCGTTGCATTTTCATTACAATATTTTTATTTTCTTTGAAATTATTACTTTCAAACCGGGTGTAGCTGGAATGAAACACCCTGTATTTGTGACTCAAGAAATAGTTTGCGACTCTATGTTCCTATGTGATTTTTGATCCTTGTTGTATGCTTGATTTGTCATATCATTTTGTCCACGTTATTTTGAAACACCCTGTATATTAAAAATGATCTTTTTTTTTTTTTTTTTCAAACTTGGTTTATGAAGGTAAAGACTGAATTTTTTAATTAATACTTTGGTCACTTCCTGATAGATATTACCACTGACAATACAATATTGTCATACTGGTTTTTCTTATTTCATTATCAATTAATAATTTAACTTTAATTAAATTTTGATTATACATTGAAAAGGCAATTTAGAAATATTAAATAGCTAAAAAAAAAAAAAAAAACAGAAAAGAGAAAAGAAAAGAAAAAAATAAAATAATAAAAATTGTACCCGTGTAAATCAATAAATACTTTTTTCTTCTATTCTAATGTAAAGTAACATTTGCAGCAATATAAAAGTACTTATTTTTCTTTCTTTTTGCTATACGTAGTAATCGATTTTCAAAACTTTTGTAAACTTTTTTTTTTCTTTTTCCATGAAATTAAGATATTATAAGTAAGGACACAGAATTTGAATTTTCATTTATAAAATATTGTCTTTAAATTCAGTATATTTCTTCTTTTAAATACGTTTAAAAAATTGTGTGTTTTGGAAAAAAAAAAAAAAAAAAAAAAAAAAAACTATTTTTACTTTCAGTTGTTTGATGGTAAAAACAAAAATCCAAAAACATAGTAGAAAATAATTAGCCTTATAGTGAAATCTCTTCAAAGATGTGTTAGATTTCCTGCACAGAACTTCAAGTTAGACAAATGGAAATCCCTGTTTTCTGTGAACTACTATGACTATAATAAATTATATTTTAATTTCATGTGAGGCATGCAACGCAATTCATCTGTTTATTTTTATCGTGTTTATTTATCATATATTCAAATCTGTGTGTCAAGTCCAAGATATGACTGTGAAACGACAAAGATCGGTAATCCGCTTAGATTACTTCTCAAATCAGTCAACAGGTGACAGCACCACACAGGTCAGTATTGTGTGCACGCCGGACTTCATATTATTATAACCCAGAGACAATAAAAACTGTGTAATCATCATTTTTCTTTTGTATCTAGAACTGATTATTATATATCTTAGTCATTGTTCGTCTGTTACGCTCTTGCGAGCAGCTTTTTTTATGATGCCAAGCCAATTGTTGCGCTGGCTAAAATATTTTAATCTACCGAACGGTGAAAGCTAAAGAGCTTCACGAATATGTTTCTTTAAATGTCATTTAATTAACCCAATTTTGTTTAAGTTTATTTTTAGATGTGTGCTGTGATTAAATTACTCAAGAAAGTGAAATCGGTGTCGGTGTGATTCCATTGTGTTATCAAGTTCTTTTAATTCCGCATTTATACAACGGATACTCCGCAACCAGCTCCTGAGAGGTAGGTGCGAATTCTTATTATTTTTTTTTTCTCTTGAATGAAAACATATAAAGGGACACAGCTGGAGATTAATGGTATAAGACTTACAAGATGCCTGATGGCTGATATCAGAATTCTATATTTTTGAAAACTGTTTCTCAAACTTTAAGTATATTTTGAAAAGCAACACATTTTGAAACACATATAACAAAATTTGATACTTTTGGTATAAACTCAAATTTTAAAAGAAATATTTAGGAACATGAAATTTCCTATTATATGATGAACATCAAAACATCAGGTTAAAATAATATTTCCATTCAGATTAACAAATAAACAATAAAAAAGAGGATCGTGATACTTTTAAACATTTTTTCAAGAAATAAAATGTAGTAAACCTGATAATAAAACAAATAGAATTTGATTTTATTTTCTATGATGTAAATGATGCTTAAGTTACTGATCAGCAGTTTAAATTATACAGTTATTTGATTCATAAGTTTTTATTTTCTTTTAAGTAATTTAAAATATCCACTGGTATTGAAAATATCCATTGTTTAAAATAAAATTCAGAGATTTCAAACATAATATTCATAACAGACATTAATTTCAAATTTCATAAGCCATACAAATAAACAAAATTAATAAACATTAAATAATCAAATAATCAAAATTCTCAAGAAAAATTAAAAAGTTTCAACATTTTTATAATTTAAACAGAAAAAAAAAGAATGATCTAAAGAATGAATTAAGCATTTATATACAGTAACAAAAGTTAATGAAACATTTTTCTTTTATTAAATCTTGAAATTTGTTTGATAAATATATCCTCTTTGAAAGAAAATAATAAAAAAAATTCTACAAGTAAATAGTTTTCTCCCATTAGCAAGTCATAATTGGTCCAATATTACATTCACAACATTAAATATAATATCAAAACTGCAGATTTACTGGCTTTTATTACAATCTTGATAATGTCATGTCAATATTGACCAATATTACAAAGGAGTTCCCCTTGACAACCGAGCAAAAGGGCAAAATTATAATGTTGTTTTTTCTGTAATATTTTGTAAATTCTAAAAAAAGATGATTTTTTTCAACATGATATAAAAAATCTAATTGCATATGAGAATATAATCCTTGACAGTATCAATCATAACTTAATGTTTTAATTATAGTGTTGATTATACCACAACGTATGTTTATTTAATGTACAATTGCAATGTAAAAATTAAAAACCTATATGGTTACTAAAGATTTTCTAGGGAACTGGGATGCCTAGAGCTTTTTATGTAATTGCAACAAAAGAAAATTACGTTGCGTATTCAATTCAATAATTAAATTGTAAGAAAAAAAAAAACTGTAAGGTCACTCAGATTTTTTTAGGAAACTGTGATGTCTAGAATTTGTTTGTAATTCGTACAACAACAACAACAACAACAACAAAAAATGTAACTTTAAAAAAAAAAGAAAAAAAAAAGAAACCATGAAATTATCTCTGGTCATTAATAACATTTTAGCAAGCATGTAGAACTCAATAGCTTTACAAATCTAATTTTGTAGATTTACATATTTTTTTTACAGTGTAATATTTTATCAGTACTGGTGTATAGAAGAAGTGGAAACTCTCCAATAATATTGCAATAGTGGAAAATATTGGACCAATATTTTTGCTGGATTAAGTCAATGCTGTATGACTACTTACAGCTTTCCATAGAGAAATAATCTCTAAGATCATTTTTCAGATATTAACACAAAACTAAATCATAAATCTGATTTTTCAAGAAACACAAACTATAAAAATTTAAACTTGAATAATTTATAAAGGTTTGCGGAGTGAGTTCATACAAATAATTATTAAGGACATATAAAAATACTCATGTAAAATATTCTGGACATATGTATTTTTTAGAATAGATTACTTCAAAAAGCGTAGAGAGAAACAGTAGCAGGAAATAAAAATAATGTGTTTTCTTTAGATCATTACATTTATATAAAACAACGTTTATGCATACGCATAGCAATATAGCAGATTGCAGAAAGTACATTACAAGAAATATAGACTTGAGCACAGCAGAATACATCAAGTTATGTAAGTTAAGCAGTATATAGATGAAAAAAATGAAGATGTTCATAAATTGGGAAATAAATTCGGTAATATCCACCAGTATTCTTTACTTGATTTCTGAATTGAGAAATCAGTTATCAAAGCATTTACTTCTGAGAGTATTTCTCTAAGCAGTTAACTTAATATCTTTTCATTATATGATCTTTTTATTATATGGTATTATCACAGAAAAAGAACTATTTTATTCAGTGTTGCGAGATCAGAGACTTTTTAAATTCAGAATATTTGACTGTCACTACTTTTTTAAAATAGTATAGTTCACTTTAATTTTCAGAATTTTTCCTCTATTTTTAAATAGGCCGACTATAGAGTTGCCAAATCTCTGGTTTTTTGCACATCACTTTTATTTTATAGAAAATTTTGTTCTATTAAATCGCCCAAATGTCCCAATTAAATAAAAGATTTTCTGTATTAAGATACTGGTATCCAAAATAACCGGAGGCTTGGCAGCTCTGTGAATATATCTATTTAAAAATAACGGTGACAGTTATTTTTAATCCAGGGATGTTTTGTCCCCAATCTGGCAACAGTGATTTTGTTGCTTCTATAAATTTCAAATACCAAATATGATTTTACTTCTGGGAAGGATAATCCATATATTGCAGGGATGGCCAACATTTTTGTCTAAAGTTCACTTGCTTTGTTTCTTATAAAAATTATAATTTCACTCTTTTTAAATTGAAGAATTCCTCTCATTAAACAAGGTATTTTTTCTTTTCTTCTTTCGGTATCTCTGTGGCACACATGCCGCAGGTTGGCCATTCCTGATACATTGTTTTGTTTTGGAGATAAAGGGAAGACATGACTGGGATGCCACGCCCATTCACATTAATTTCACTTTAACCCTTTGTATTACCGTGTTGTAGATCTGCAACATAAGCAAAAGTCAATGGTACTTATACAATAAGTTTTAAAACACGATTTATTTTTGTTGTTCCTACTTCTCAACACACAAGTTAATACAAGTTGATCATTGGAATTCTCAATAGACGATGATACTAAATTGATTTCTCATAGCAAAGTTTTTTTTTTTTTTTTTAATCATTTGAGGAGTTTTAGGTCGATATTGCAAAAATTAACTTGGTAAATTTTATCAAATCAAAAAAGCTGGAGAAGTCCGAAAATAGATGTTTTTTTTTAAGGTAATTTCGTAATTTTAATATTTTGCACTAGGAAAGAGACAATATTTATGAAAAGTATATCATTTTTTGTTTATTGTAGATGTGAAAAAATACCTTTTAATCCATAATTCTTTTAGTTTGACGTTTAAAAAAAATTAAATTATTTTTTACATGCTAAAATGATGGATTCAAATTCCATCAAAATCGGTCAGGTATTTTTCAAGAAAACAGATCTTAAAACTCGCATATTACCCATTGGATTGCAGTCAGTCTGGCCTTCCCTTATAGATATGCTCCAGCGAAAAGTAGTGTCCATAAGTTCCAGAATAAATAACAATAATAATAATAATAATAAAGTTCATCCTATTCTGAATCTGCTTGTAATCTGGGGGAAGGAGAAAAGGGATGGGGACGAGATTAAATTTTTTTCTTTCTCTTTTGAGTAATAAACTGCGGAGGATCCAAAACTTGGAAACGTTTGAAAATTGGAATCGCAGAGGTCCGAAGGATTATGGATTTAAGATTTTTTACTGTACTCACTTGAAAACTTAATCCCATGATAAATAACACTGCAATATCTTCAAACAATAAGTCAAACACAATTCATCCATTATGACGTTGATAAATTTCATTGGCTATTTAGAGATTGACAAGTGCATTTTAGATCATTTTTAGTTAAGTTAAATTCAACTAACTTTCAAATTCATGTGTGATCAAAAAATCTGTTCAAGTTTTAAAAAAATAAACTACATGTTATTTATTTTAAGCATACAAAGACAGAATTAGATAACAGATAATTTAGCAGAAAATTTCAACATTTGTGCTGATTTGACAAATTTAATGTGAAATGCATCAATGAATTTATTTGGAAGTTTCCAAAAATATGAAACAAACAAAAGCACACAATGAGTGAAGGTCATATTTATATTAAGGGATTATAAATGTATTGTAATGTAACTTCAATGTATTATAATGTCCATTATGACGTTATCGTAAAAACTAATGCAGCAGTCAAATAAATGAAATAAAAAGTACTCTCACGTTATTTTAAAAAGATAAGAGGATCTTTAGAATTGAAAACTGAGAATGATTAGAAAAATAATATATTTATTGCATTATTGGAAGACAGATAATAAAATTTAAATTTCAAGATTTTTTTAATGAATTATATTTAAAATTAATATCACAAATTTTATGCTTCTCATTTTATTATTATTATTATTTATTGACTACAATATGTCATTGTTGTTAATGGGACTATCATGATTATAGGCATAGGAATGCCAGACGTTCTAAAAATCCCCCCCCCCCCATCTTCCCCAGGAGATTGTAAAAAATACAATGCATATATTTCCATTGAAAAGTAAGTCACTGGAGCTTAAAATGGTGGTCCCCTTCTAATAAAAACCCTATTTAGGACTTTGATGGATATTTCTGAAATAATGCAATTCAAAATTGAACGATATTTTGTAATGAATACAACAGATGAAAGTGATAATTGTGCCTCTTGAAAATTTTATGTTATCATTACAATTTATAGTTGTCTAAATGATAATTGCTTGTATGGAAATAATTATTCACTGATACGTAGAAATCAATAAAAATTGGCAATTTTATAAACTGCTTTTTTTACACGGTTTTCTTAAACTGTGATTTCCAGCGTTGCTGCATCTGGTGGAATTTTATTTATAAATCTTGAATTTAAATCAGAAAACTTTGTACAGGAATTTTGTTCTATTTTATTTATACAGCAAAAATAACTATTAAAATTTACTGGTAAGAATTCGGAATGCTATAAAATGAATAAATAATCAGTCAAATGAGGGAACACTGCTGATTTTCAATTCAATAAATTAAGAAAAACTCACTAATCAAATTTTGAAAGAAAAGAAGGAAAATTAATTTAATTAGCAGAAAGCTACTGGGAACTTTTTATACTAGTTCATGAAAATTGAAGAAATTTTGCGGAAAGCTGAAATTCGAAAGTTCTTAAACAAGTAACTCAATAAGAAAAGAATGAAAAACTACTTGAACTATTAAAATATGCTTAGAATAATTTGCAATCTTTGAAAAGGTTCTTATATTAAAAAACACAATTAAATCAATTGAAATTCAGAAAGTTATCAAAACAAATAATTAATAAAATGTTATATTAATCATCAATAATAAAATATTGTATGATAATAAAAGAGCAAATATCTATTCCTTTCGATTGGCAGCTACATAATTGCAATACATAAATTACTCTATAAAAATATCTCTAATAAAACTTAAAATTAAATTATAATATATACTTTTATGTAAATTAATTTACACTTTTCTTTGGTTAATGGATGTGAAGCTTGTACTTATGGAAGAGGATTATATGATGTACCCATGTGTTTTGAAATGTCATACTAAAAAACTCAAAGGGAATAAAAGAATTTACAAAAGGAAGTAACGATTTTTATTAATCATTTTAAGGCAGTTCTCAAAAAAAAAAAAAAAAAAAAAAAAAAAAACACCGCTCATCAACGCTATACTTTCAAACAAATTTCCAAGCTAATTTTTAAATGGAAAACCATGATTCTTCCAGACATGATTATTAAAGTGATTTGTAATTGAAAAGTTTTCTCACGTCTCAATAAATAAATTACAGCTCTAAAAAAAAAAAAAAAAAAAAAAAAAAAAATCGAAGAATTGTTCAATTACATACATACCAAATATTTTGTTTGGAATGATCAAATTGTGGTTCGACTAACCAAATGATTTTGTTAATTCAAAAAAATTTTGTTTAAAATTTGGTCATTTCAAACAAAATTTTTGGTCGGAACTACATTAACCAAAATTTAATTGTTTCAACAAAACAGTTTTTTCCCGCGTATATTGTAAAAAATTTGTTATCGGTTGAACCAATTTTCAGTGTTCCAGTAGTATTTGCAGTTAAGGTTCAACCAGAGTTTCAAATTTTGGAGTGAGATTTCACCATTGCAAGATTGCAGTTACTGCAGAACCAAACGATGGTTCAACCAACGACAAAATTTTTTAATAATGTAGATTTCGAATAAGAGTACCGACTAACTTCAGACATTTCGAAATAAAAATGAAAACACCTCTTAAAGTAAACCGATTTGGATTTGAGAACAACCTTAAAATACCTGAAGAAAGGGGATTTTGATTGGAATCGTTTTAGAACATAAACTTCCAGTTTTTATAAACAAAACCACATTTTTAAACACTGTACATTAAACTCCATAGAAAGATACTTTCTATTTAATTTCATACAATTGTCTTAAAACTGACTGAACATTTATAAGGAATAGCAAACAAACAATGGCAGCTCGGAAAATTGTTTTTTCACGAGATTAATGAACGTGTGTACAGGCATGAAGGTAGGAATTTATCTATTAGGTCGTTTGGAAAGTTGTGACCATCTGGGAAAATTAATTCACACCGAAAAATTTTGTCATTTATTTATTAGATACTGTTTTCCAATATCTAATGTTTAGTATTTAATGGGAAAAGTTTTCCGATGCGAATTGATTTTCCCAAACGAGTACGACTTTCTGAACGACCCAATAATAGACCGGGAGGCGGTTGCACATATCTCATCCAGTTGTTGGCTGAAATTCTAGGATTAGACAAAACTCTATTAGCATATTAAAATGTAACTGTTTTACAAAGTTATACCTTTGGTTCAAACAACATGCAGACTCAATTTTAATCGTTGATAGATAGGTGTATCATTGTATTTTCTTCCACCCAAGGTATGAAAACATGGATGATTGCGAGTTAGAAAATACAATGGTAAAACTACCTGTTAGCCACTAAAATCGGGTCTGCATGTTTTCTCCATCAAAATGGACTTGGCAGATGAATTGCATTTTAATATGCAAATCGATTTTTAACTAATCTTGGGATTGCAGCTATTAACTCGATAAGGTGATGGTTTGTGCATCAATCTTCCAATCTATAGTATTTTTTTTTTTTTTTTTTTTTTTTTTTAAAGCATCAGATGGTGCTGTATTGTATCAAACTGTAATACATCTCAAAATAACCTTGAATTAAGTTTAAAAGCTGAGTGAGCTTTAATCCATTTTTATACATAGATTTGAGTGTTTTGACAATTTGAGGTAGTGCAGCGCCTTCTGTTGGTGATGTTTGGAATTAAAACAAGGAAGCATACCGAACTTTCTATATTCGTCATCTTAATTGCTGTCACCTTCTGCTGGACTTTAAAAACGTTCAGTGCAGTTTAGGACAGCCTGTATGTCTTCGTTGAGATATTATACATAATACAAATGAGCAAGTAACATAACTACAAAATCATCCTATATAAAGAACTAACTTTTTCCTACTGTGTTCAAGTCTTTCATCAACTGTGCCCAGCAAAAACTTGTAACTACTTGATTTATAATAAGAAAATATTTATTCTGCAGTGAAATAGAGTTCAGTTACACAATACACAACTAGTAGAAGTTAAACACTATTTTTTTTCTGTAAAAACTATCATTTTTACAAATAAAATATCCAAGGTGGCAACCATAAAACTCTTTCTTAACATTTAGTAAGAAACCAACATATATCCAACTAGTTTTTTATGTTGATTAGTAAGATAATTTCAAACATAGTCTATAACTTCTCATTTCTCTTCACTTCAGTTTTAAGTTGTAGACTAGCTGCTATCACGAAAGTTTGAATATAGTTTCTTTATTTCTTTATTTATTTCTCTTATATTTTATTTAAATAGTAGTATTAAACGTATTTTGGTTTCATGTGGGGTTTTTCAGAATTCTCTTCTGCCGGAAGTCGTAGACATGTCGGCAGAAGAAAACTATGTCTTGGGATACTGGTTCACATGGAAGTCTGTTTTTCCTAGGATAACCGTCTGGCAGTTCTGGAACAACCACAGAGGACAGAGACACCATGGCGTCATCCATAGTTAAACTTGCTTTGTACCTAACAGTAAACAGAGCAGTGAATTAGAATTATGACCTTTTTTAAAAAAAAGTCTATGTCTAATAAAGTCTACAAAAGTCTAACACTGTAAAAAATTTTAGAACCCGTAGTAAGGCATGTTGACGTCACTGCGACGTCGTTGTAAAGTCACATTGTGACTTTGTGACCATCGATCGTCGATGTGACGTCACATGACGTCGATGTGAAGTCACAGTGACTAAAATGTGAAGTCGTTATGGCTGTTTTAGAGCTCGTTTGTGACGTCACATTGTGACCACTTTGTGAAGTTATGGTGTGACAAGTTTGTGAAAAATGTGTCATTTGTGACTACTTTGACATTAACATTGTGACGAAACTGTGACAAAAGCGAAGGTATTTAAATTGCCAGAAACATCTTTTTTAAAGTAAATAACATGTTTTGAAGAATATTTGTAATTTTCTAAAGATTTTTAAGAAAGTCACATCGCAGTCACAATGTGATGTCACTGAGTGGTGGCATTTTGGTCACAGATGTGACGTCACTGTGACCATGCATGCTATGAGGTAAACGTTTCCCATATGAAACAAAATGTTTAATTTCTGAAAAGAAATTTCTGGTTTCATTTTATTCCGTTTTGAATATAATACGGAATATCTCAAAAACGATCGGAAATCTTCCTGCCACTATCTGTATTTTCAACTATTTATCATTCTTAAAATGAAACGTTTTATTCTCAAAATCGATCTATTCGTTTCAGAAAAAGGCAATTAATTGCCGTTTTCAAAACGAAATCTATGCATTTTTTTTTTTTTTTTTTTACAGTGTACATTTAAAAAAGTCAATAAAAAATAAATTATATTTTATAATTAATTCGTTAATAAGAAAATATATTTAAAATTAAAACGTTTTCTTTTCTGTAACTAATACTTCTAGCAGGATACTCATCAAAACAAATGTGGCAATTTCCTTATGACCGAGCGGACATGCAACGAAATTCGCTTTTTATTTCCAAAATCTTCTACTATTATCTGTTATAGTAGAAGATTTATGAAGCATGTTATATAATTAGCTACTTATTCTGCAACTGTTCTTCGAAAATCTCGGTTTTGTATTTTGATTTTTTCTGGTTGTTTGACAGATTTCGCGATTTTGATGAATTTTATGTCATTTTAAATGTTATTTTCTAGACTTTATCATGACTTTTTAAAACATATTTGTAAAATCCACGACTTTTCTTATACATTTTAAAATTTACTCTTCAGGTTTTTCATATTGCTGAAAATCCTGTCTCGATGGCACTACTATTTTTTTTTTTTTTTTAATTAATTAACAAACTTTTGCGTTACTAAAATCCTTTAGTTTACTTGTTATTTGGCATATATGCCGATTTCTGGCTTTTTTTAAATCAAAGAAACATACTTTGAACCAGAAATTTATTTAGCGAATAAAATAAAATAGATTTCAAATGACAACCACATTTAACACAAGATGAGATTAATTTGATAAATTTTGTTGTTCAAAGTGCGTTTTCTTGCTTTCTAAAAAGCCAGAGGTTGGCAAGTATGCTATTTGGTTAATTTTTATAAAATCGTGTAAGTTTTGTTTTATAGGTATTCTAATAAAATTTTATTACTTTAAACTTACGTACACTTTAATTTATTTGAACTGAAACGTATTAATTCTCAACTGATTAGTTTTTGTTTATTTTATAGGACATCTTGGGATAGCGCATAGTCTTATTTTTTAATCCTGGGTGCACTAGCAAAATCTCACTTACATTCCGGTTTATGTTTATCAAAAGCTATCTGACGATTTCTAATATTTAAAAAAATAAATTAAAAAAAATCTATTTCCTGTACATTTTATTTTTAAAAGTTCGAAAATATCTTAGTGGGGGGGGGGGGGGAGGAAGCTTCACCCAATTCATGTTTTGAGCACTAATTGAAATTTTGCCCGCACTAATCGAGAGAGCATCTAAAAAAAGTTTACCGAACTAACTAAAAATCGCACTAAGCGAGACAGTGTTGAATTCAGGAAATAGCTCGGGGGACACATTCCCCCGGAGCAATGAAATGTCCCCTACGGAAAAATTGAGATTTTGTGTTTTCAAAAAGTGTAATCCCCCTGGAATTCTACTATGGTACCCCTTCCAGAGCTGCAGAAATCCCACCCAGAGATACGCGTCTGAATTCAACACTGAAGACAGAGATACTCGTAAAAGGAGAAACAAACGCTAAGTACCTGCAGTATTCGTTAAAGGTGAGAACGTAACACTTGTCTTCAATGCACGCCACTGAGTTGACGTCTTTGTGTCTGGAAGCAAACACCTCGTCTTCCATCTGCCCCGGCTTGCGCCCTTGGTCGGTGTGCTCGGGCCGGTAATACCACAACAAGCTCATCATCATTTCGCCTAGGGGTAAAAAAAATACATAAAGAACATGACAATTATGGTACGTTTAATTTATTTTATTAACTACATTGTAAAAAATGTCAGATGTTTCTGAATATATAAAAATGTACTGTAATCAAAAGCGAAAATATACAGTAACCTCTTCTAACTCACCTAAGGTTTCGAAAACCGTTCCTTAACCTTTAAAAATCCCAAAAAACTATTTATTTTAAAAATTTAAATAAAAATTTATAAAAATTAATTTTTATTAGCTCCCCGTCCTTTTCAGAAACGTTTCTAAGTAGATTTTACAGTACAATAATCACTTTTCTCAAATCAAAATATCACTTTTTTGGATTCTATCAATTCTCAAGTTAACATTTTCAGCTGCGTAACTGATTTTTTAATGCAATTATAGCAAAACAGTGTTAATTTTCATATTAATGTTAATACTGTTAAAATTGTTTGTTTGTCTATTAAACATGTTCTCTGAATATCAAAATATTTTCGTATAAATTGGTAGCATCCGAAAAAGAGATATTTTGATTTAAGAAAAGTGATTATTGTACTGTAAAAGCTACTTACAAGGAAGGTCTCCATTGGGGGCATACTCAGAATTTTTTGAAAAAAATTCGAATTAAACTACTCATGTAGGTAATAAAGAATCAGTGAAAATTAGCGGCGGAATTACATTATTAGATATGTAAAAAAATAAAATAGTTTGGAATAATTGGCGTGAAAAGCTGAAAGCGACGCGGGATTTGGCGAGCAGTGCATTTCCTCGCCAAAAGCAGACGATTTTAACGAATCTGAAAATTGATTTTAATTGACTTTACTGTTAAAAATCTGAAGCATTTACTGCAACGTCACTCCACTACTTTGATAGAATATCTCTCTTCTGACCAATGAGAATGCTCCATAGCACTGTGAATTGACCGTGCCATACGCTGTTAAAAATCTGCTGCATTTTGTTGCAACGCACTCCACCGCTTGTATATAATATCTCTATTCCAACCAATGAGAAAGCTCCATTTCACGGCCAAGTAACCGTTATCTATACAAGCAAGGGAGTGCGTTGCAACAAAATGCAGCAGATTTTTAACAGTGTATTTTTCAATTTGGAACAATTTTAATCAATTTAAATTGCGTTTTAAATGATAAAATACATTAATTTCATTTTGTTATAAGTACATATAAACGTATATGACAAAATTACACTTAAAGTAAAGTAAAAACGCAAATCCAAAATTACTTAAACTAAACTTATTTAAATAAATTGAACATAGAAAGTTTTTTCTTTAAAAAGTATTCGAAGCGTAAAAGCGTATTTTTCAAAATTTCGTTTTTTCGCCAACCGGAGATAAATAGCCAAATAAACGAATTTTTTATTATTTTTTTACGGACGTTATAAGGATGTTCCGCCGAAATTTTTTTTATAAACATATATAACTATATGAGAAGAACATTCTGTAATTTTTTCAGATTTTTCTGAGTATGCCCGTATGGAGACCTTCCTTGTTAGAAACGCTTCCGAAGAGGACGGGCAGCTAATAAAAATTAATTTTTATAAATTTGTATTTAAATTTCTAAAATAAATAATTTTTTGGAATTTTTAAAGGTAAAGGAACGGTTTTCGAAACCTTAGGTGAGTTAGAAGAGGTTATTGTATATTTTAGTTTTTGATTACAGTACATTTTTATATATTCAGAAACATCTGACATTTTTTACAGTGTATGCGGAAAATAGTTGCTGTCCTCGGTAGAGAACTGGAAATCTGAAGCATATCTGAATCGTTTTACTGGCTGAATTCCGCAACTTATTTTATTTTATTTGTTTTGCGATTGGCAGATTGCGATTGTTTAATGTCCAAAAATAGAATAATTCTATAGCCACAATGACAAAGAAAAGTACTAAAAACTTTTTAAAAAGTAATAATTTGAAAACAAATCGTGATAAAATTTTCAAACAAATTTTCTTTAAAAGTGCATTTTTTTCTCTGCGCAGCAGCTCAAAATTTTAAGATGTGCGATGTTTAGAAGTTTAAAAATTTGTAGTTCCGAAAATTTTAAAACTGAAATTTCATTTAAAATTTGTTTACGTTAGTTCCAGGAATATTAATGTTTAACACATGTCGTACATAATATGAGGCGTTCAGAAGTCAGTCTGATTAAGTCCATCCAATAAAAATGCACATTTTAAACAGTTAGAGTTGTATATCTATAAACTACTGTTATTTTATTATTATTATTATTATTATTATTATCATTGGACTGGGAATATAAATGTTTAATGCATGGCGTACATATTATAGGGCTCGATATGATCATCCCAAAACTGATGATTATAATTAATTTAAATATAGAATTTATTTACAAGTCTTTAAAATTTTAATCTTTGAACATATCATTTTCCAAATAGTCGTTGTAATTTGTAAATTACAATTTTGTTATTTTATTTATTTATTTATTTATTTATTTATTTTTTCAAACCATGTATGGCCAAAGATACGCTTTTTAGAACCACCTATAGAATTTCAAGTCCTGATCAAGTCCAATTACGTTTCGAGACATTTTTATCTTCAGGGTTGATCTGATTTTTCAAAAGAAGAAATTTTTAAAAGAGAAAAATAACTATACTTGAATATTAATGAACACATTTGTTCATTTTTATACAAAAAAAAGAAAGAAAAAGAAAAAAAGAAAGAAAAAGAAAGAAAGAAAAAAGAAAGAAAAAGAAAAAAGAAAGAAAGAAAGAAAGAAATAAAAGAAAAAAGAAAGAAAGAATTTAGATATTAGAGATGTAATTGTAGACTATTTTTTTCACAATTGTATTAAAATATGAATTAATTACATTAGATTAAGGTTTTAAAATTTTTCATTAGTGACCGAAAATGACAGCTATGCTGGATAACAGAGAAAAAATCTGTATTTTACATAAAATTGGAGATATTTTGTTAAAAATACAAAAAAATATCTGCTAGTAAAGCAACAGGTATTTTTTTTAAATATATAAAATAATAATGATAATACTATTGCATAAATTAACTTTTTAAAATACCTACCGTCTTCAGGATTTTCCCAGAATGCGGCCACTTTTGCTACATATGGCAGGTCAGTGTCTTTGGGTCCCGATCTGAGAAGAACGCAGTCTCTCTCGTTTATGGTATCACCTTCCTTGTGTTGAACACTGGGGTAGCAGACTCTCGGGTAGGGAACAGAATCATTCTAGAAAAGATAAACATTATTAAATTAGGAGATACTCGAATTCAATAACCTACGGCTCCTGGAATTTTGCGCCCAAAAAATTCTTCGACACCAGTATTTTCTTACAGAGAATTTCTCCTTAAAACAAAGCGAAATTTCGTGCGTTTTTACTAGATATTTTTACATTATACATTAAAAAAAAAAAAACACTGGTAACTTTCTTGAGAAATTCCCTTATCCGTAAGAACTCTGAATAAAGAAACTCATATAAAATTTTAATAGATCCCAAATTATTTCTGAATTAATAAAATTTTCATGGCTATTATTATTATTATTATTTTTTTTTTTTTTCATTTCCATCGAAATTTTTCTGCTCAGCAGGACGCGAATTAACATCAAATTTGTAAAGATGTCCCCTTTTCAAATCCACGGTGGTAATAGAAAAAGAAATAAGCACCTTATTTATTGAGAAATAAAATGATACCAGAATAAAGTCAATTACACTATTTTATAAAACTGATGCCAATTAAACAATCTGAAGAACGACACAACCTATAACGACCAACAGTTAAGGAAAAAGCAACGCAATTATCAAAATTATTTATTAATGTCTCAGAATTGACTGTAATTAAATGCCATTAGATAGTCAGTAAATTTTGAAAAAATTAGTTTAAATTTAGTTTAAATTTATTTATTTAGTTTAGTTCAGTTTTTTGAGTTCCTCGATTTGAAGGAAATCTCAGTTTAACGATAATTTTCAAGAGATTCCCTTTACAATCGTTAAATTGAGGTTCGAAAGGTAACATCTCTACAAAAACAATATATCAATAGTGTTGACTCTAGAAAAATAGGGCCGCCGGGCGGAATTTTTTCAAAAAAAGAGCACTATTCTTAAAAAAAAAAAAAAAAAAAAAAAAAAAGAAAGAAAGAAAGAAAGAAAAAAAAAAGCATAAAAAAAAGGACAGTATACCTTGTTTACTAAAAATATTTTGAATTGGTTTGTTTAGAGTCCCCTAGAATTTGCGATATTTTCCTGGGATTAATAGAATTGCCATGGGGCGCATAAAATAAATAAAAAGTGCCGCCGGCCGCATAGGAAAGGTATGAAAAATACGCCGGGCGCATAAAAGAAATAAAAAAGGCCGCAGGACGCTGATCCCTGCTAAAATGACTTATACACAATCAATCATTAAATCAATCAATTTCAACACTAATCAATGCAAAATCTCTAAAAACCTAATTACAAAGATAATGATATATGAAGACCTTTTTATGCATAACAAGTTTGACTTACAGTGAGGGCAATTAATTTTTCTCTGGCTTTTCCTTTCCAGCTCCAACCATGAGCAAAAACTCGCTTCTTGGAGGCTAGAGTAGGCTTAGATGATTGTTTGGGTGAAATAAGTTTCTCCTGCTTAGCAGTCACTAATGTGTCATCAGTCACAACATGAGGCACACTTTTGTTCGAGACACCCGACGTAGAAGCTATTGGAGGGACAGATGATCCTTGACCGTGCGAGGACGCGAGCAAGGTGACGTGATGGTCAACAGACTGCGGCTGCTGACCACCGACTTTCAAAATACTTTTATTGGAACACGATAACGATTGCACAGTATCCACGGCCTGAGTCTCGCACACCATCTTTTTAGAAGCGGTGCACTTGCAGAAGGAGTTGCTGGTCGCGAACGCGCTGTGTTGGCAACCATGCGTCGACGTCCTCAGGAGCAAGAGGTCCCTGCTGCAACACAATGGACTGGAACAATGTCCCTGCGGGAGGGCGATATCACTTTCGATATTAATGTTAGACGTCGTTGAGGTCAACGATAGATCTAAGGGGGATTGCTCACAAGGCACTAGACTCGAAGAGGTTTTTGGTTGAGACACAAAATGAAGGCTTGACTGATGGTGATGCTGATTGCTCTCACGGCGCAGTTTGCTGCAGCACGCGCAGCAGGAGGCGACACCGGAGTGATGCGTGGAGGATGTGATGGTGAAGTGGTGCTGCGAGTGGTGCCTCTGGGTCGGCTCTACAGATGTGTTGCTAGGATGACAGTCGGAACACATGGCGTCCGGCGAGTAAGCGGGCAGATGGGAGTGATGCGATGGCAGATGATGAGGATAAGCCACTATGCTCTTTCGCAGAAGA
This sequence comes from Maratus speculifer, assembly GCA_964019185.1. NCBI lineage: Eukaryota > Metazoa > Arthropoda > Arachnida > Araneae > Salticidae > Maratus > Maratus speculifer. Next base: position 230,675,408 of record OZ025300.1, read on the forward strand.
CAAGAATCGTGAACATTTTGAACTATGGAAGGCGAACAACAGCAACCTTGAAAGAGGAACAGAGTAAAAATTAGCAATTAAACAAAAGAAAAAGAAGCAGTATTACAAGGCTGCCACAGGCGACTATTTTTATAATCTGTTTGCACCAATATTTTTCCAATAAAAACTTTGAAGTTTATTTTTCTTTAAAATGTTGTCAAAGTGTCTGTCAAGGATTTCTGTTTACAGAAACTGGTACCAGTCTGAATTAAAAAATAATCGCCTGTGGCAGCCCTCAGTATATGTTAATCGTGAGTAAATATTTTTATCTTACGATCTGAATTTATTTGGTCACAAAAGAAACTGAAGCATTTATCTTAGCCGCAAGAATATTTTTATTTATAGCAACAGTAAAAAAAAAAATGTATTGCACATTGTCTGAATAATCCAATTTATCTTTAAATCTCTTATATAAAAAAAAGAAAAAAAAAAGAAATTGTAATTAAGAAATTGATCCAAAGTATTGTTACTTTAAATTAAGTTTTATTTCCTGCTAAAATATACAAAGTAGTTTCACACAGTTTTAAAATTAATCTAAGGAATACATAAAAATGCACAAATTCTTTTTAACTTCAAGATTTCTGAAGAAAATTGATTTTAAAAATTACGAAGGTTAACAAATATCAGGGATGTAGTGGAAGGTATATGGGAGTATACGCCTTATAACTTCTGATTTTTTTTTTTTTTTTCGGAACACCGCACACCGCATGCTTTTTGTTTCTCCAAAAATGTATAGTATACACACTGTAGGGTATACCCTCTGCTTACAGCGTATGTTCACCATCGTCATCCACTGTTATTTTTACGACTATACCCCCTTAACAACTATGATTTCTTTTTTTGCTATATTTCTGGTGATATTTGATTAAAAATATTAAAAAATATTAAAAACTATGTTTTTGCGCTTATCCAATTAATTCATTCGATAGTAAAATCATTCATTTTTTTAATCACCATAAGAAAGTTCTAAAATATAGACGCGTATAAGCGACACCTAAAATCACGAAAAACATATGTTCCATGCCAGTATTTTCGCATAACTATATTCACCTTATTTAATATCAGGAAATTCAGCATTTAAATAAACGAAGATAACGTCTTTTAAATACTGGTATTCAGTCTGTTATTCCTCTCAAATTTGGGTTCGACTTATTCGCGGAAATGTGCGATAAATATTTTTTAGGTGCGTTCGCAATTATGTAAATACGTAGCACCTATAGTTGTCGCTCAGTCCGTCCGTCTATGGTATATGGGAGTATACGCCTTATAACTTCTGATTTTTTTTTTTTTTTTTCGGAACACCGCACACCGCATGCTTTTTGTTTCTCCAAAAATGTATAGTATACACACTGTAGGGTATACCCTCTGCTTACAGCGTATGTTCACCATCGTCATCCACTGTTATTTTTACGACTATACCCCCTTAACAACTATGATTTCTTTTTTTGCTATATTTCTGGTGATATTTGATTAAAAATATTAAAAAATATTAAAAACTATGTTTTTGCGCTTATCCAATTAATTCATTCGATAGTAAAATCATTCATTTTTTTAATCACCATAAGAAAGTTCTAAAATATAGACGCGTATAAGCGACACCTAAAATCACGAAAAACATATGTTCCATGCCAGTATTTTCGCATAACTATATTCACCTTATTTAATATCAGGAAATTCAGCATTTAAATAAACGAAGATAACGTCTTTTAAATACTGGTATTCAGTCTGTTATTCCTCTCAAATTTGGGTTCAACTTATTCGCGGAAATGTGCGATAAATATTTTTTAGGTGCGTTCGCAATTATGTAAATACGTAGCACCTATAGTTGTCGCTCAGTCCGTCCGTCTGTCTGTCTGTCCGCATATAACAACGCAAAAACTACGCAACTGAATAGTTTGAAATTTAAAATGCATAATTATTACATAATTTTGTCGAATCATTTCAAATTTTATGAAAATCGGATGCATAGATCAATTACAGGGACAATCAAAAGAATTCTACGGTCAATGGGGGAAAAAGTTTCAAACGCATTTTAATCGTTTGAAATTTAAAACATATAATTATTACGTAATTTTGTCGAGTTATTTCAAATTTTATCAAAATCGGATGCATAGTTCAACTACAGGGACAATCAAAAGTTTTCCGTTACATTACGGTTAATGGGGAAAAATGTTTCAAATGCATTTCAATGGTATTACACTCATTCGAACGTAATAAAATTGATATGCATCTATAAAGTACATATTATAATATACATTTTGCATAATCTGTGGTGCAAAGAATATTTGTTATTGATTTACAAGGCCACACAAAAGTTATTCCATTGCATAATGGTATAGGGAGAACATTGTTGGGTGCGCATTTTAATTGTAATTATTTACAATTTTATGAGATTGATATATGAGAGTGATATTTTTAAAACTTCGTTATAGTACGAACGCACCTCATTTGCTACGCTTCACGTGCAATTTCCAACTTGTTTAGTCTGCAAGCGTCAATAAAAATAGATATAGGCTTGAATTATAAAATGAAAAAAAGATTTAAATTTGAAATGTGAAAAAGAAAAAAAAACTTTTCTAACTTTTCGGCTATTTTTTTTTTTTCAATTCAACAACTGAAAAAATAAATCCTCTATAAGTAGAACAAAATAAGTTAATGATGCATTTACTTCATCTCAATTAATTAAATAGAAATTAAAACATTCAAAGCTGTTCATCAAATATGGAGGGAAAGGAGATTGGTGAAATTTTAATAAGATACAATTCAATGTAAAAAATTCATTAATTTTATTTTTGCTTGTTACAGTAAAATATCTGTTACACGTGATACTTAGGGGAATTTAAAGGGGGGGGGGAATCGTGTTAATTACATTAATCTGACAAAAGTAGCAGAAAATCTTTTCTAGAATTAATCATAAATTATTCACATTAATAAGATTAGTACAAACAGTTTTATAAAATTTAGGAATATTTAATTTTCATTAGTTAAAAAATAATAATAATTTTCATTAATTTGTACATACTGAAAAATTTTATGAGAATTTTTACTTAAAATAGTTCACATTCTTTTAAAAATGAAATAAAAAAAAAGAAAAAAAAACAATATTTAAAGTTAACTAAAGACGACGTTCTAATATTCCTATAACAAATATAAATTTTGAAAATGTTTAAAATAATGATTTAAAATCCTTATTCAAATCAAATTAATTAGAGGCAAAATGACTTACACTTAATGCGAACAAGTGACTTACAATCAGGGATGTAGTGGAGGGTATACGTCGTATACCTTCTGGATTTTTTTTTTTTTAATGAACACCGCATACCCTCTGTTTCTCAAGTAAGCTAAAGTATATACACTCTAGGGTATACCCTCTGCCTTGAGCGCATACCCTTTGCTTAGAGCGTATACACTCTGTTTTGTTTTTTTCTACCATTACACCATTGCTTTCAATGCAATTCCCAATAGTAGTACAAAAGCAATAAACATCACATTGTTAAAAAGAGATAAAATTAATTAATAGATTAAAAAATATTTTTTATAACGTCTTATAATTCTTTTAGCAATAATTTTTACTAACTTATAGTTCTTAATTAATATACAGTCGAGTCTTTATATAACGAAATCTACCGTTCCAGTAAAAAATTCATTATATAGAGAAATTCGATGTATAGAGAATGATGTTAAAAACCGTATTTAATGTGTGAAATTTGAATAAATATTATTTTTGATCTTTTGAATTAATAATTTGAAATGTATAAAAGTAAATATTAACCTAACATTTTATTTCTTAATTATTTAATCTGTTTCAAAAAAGAGAACAGACATTTATTTGAAAGCTTAATGAAAATCAAATAAGGAAGACTTGTATTAATTTCAGACGAAGAAATCTGTGATTTTTTGTTGTTTTGATTTTAAAATTGTTACGCTCTAAAAAAAAAAATCTCAAATTTTAATAAAAAATGAAAAATTGTAGTTAACATTTTCCTCCATTTGAAAGCCTCTCTTATATGCCTCTCATTGATTCCTCTCTTACATGTGCATTCATCCAATTGGCTCTGTTTTGAGAAGGAAGGGTGTATGGGAGATGGGATGAATTCGTCGGATTTTAAGAACAAGGAGAGGAGTAATATTAAAAAAAACTCAGCACTGACGATAAATCAAAAATAAGTTATGGAAAATTGATTCCATATGATTTCGAAGCCTTTTAAAACTGAGTAAATTAAGACCAATTTATGAAAAAATCCGTTATATGGAGATCGATATTTCGCTATATAGAGACTGTTTTTAATGTAATCATGCGAAAAGGGAACCGTTCCTACTAAAAATTCGTTATATAGAGAAATTAGATGTATTGCGTTTCGTTATAGAGAGACTCGACTGTATTTCTTATAACAGAATCCTTTGTATGCGCGAGCAATACTTGCATTTGAGTGATTACATTAAAAATGACGAAAGCAATATTTGAAGTCAACAAAAGACGACGATTTCATATTCATCAAACAAGTGCCCCACCAGTGGTCTCGAAACTAGTAGACAGGAGGTGCTGGGTTCGAACCCAATCGAGCCTAATCGTTCGGAGTTTCAAGTGGTTTTCATCCAAACTTGAATTTCCTTGCGTAAGTGTGGATTAGATTCCCGTAGAAAGACCCACCCCCCAGAGTACACCTCCCCCCACACACACTTAGGGTCTATATCTCTCGTGTTAATAATTGGCCATTAAAAAAAAAAAAAAAAAAAAAAAAAAAAAACATTTAACAAGTATAAATTTTGTAAATGTAAAAAAAAAAAGTTTTAAAATCATTATTCAAATCAAAATACCTAGAGTCAAAATAAATTACACTTAATGATACACAATTTCAATCTGAAATAACTATAAGCAGTTAAAGCAAATTAATAAAAAATACATGTGAGAAAAACCATAAACAATAAAACATTGAGTACATCTGTAAGCATTAAATAAACATTAATATCAATTTCAATAAAAACCAATTTATAAAAAGGAACAGTGATTCTGAAACAAAAAGGGAAAATGCATTCGTTATTGTTTGATATATTTTAAAAATTCGGCAACTAAAAAAACAGAAGAAAATTTTGTAATAAATGCATTCCAATTAATTCTTTTAAATGTTTAAATAATAAAATATGTAAAAGCAGTTAATTAAGTCGATGCTAAATATTAAAAACTGTTCATTTAAAAGTGAAAGAAGAAATAACTCTTTGGAATTTTAATTATGACATAAATAGGAATAAAAAAAACTTTATTAATTATGTTGTATTTCAATAAAATATCTATTGTCTCTTACGACAATAACAAATGTTAACATAAAATTTTATAAAATCAGTTTTTAAATATATATGTATGTACATAAAATTAAGAAGTAAAGGCATGAAAATAAAATTAATTATATGCGCTAGTTTCTTATTAACTTTAAAAAATTCAGCAACTGAAAAAAAGCACTATCTTGTAACAAATGTAAAAATAAATTAATTCCTTTAAAAGTTTCATACAAAATTAATTAAGTGCAAGTTAAATATTAAAAACTATTCAGTCAAAAGTACAAACAAAAAAATAACTTGTTGAAATTTTAATCATGATTTAACTAAGGATACAAAAAATATATTCAGTTGCATTACAATAAAATATCTATTAAATGAATTAAAAAAAAAAAAAATCAATCAATCAATAAAACATGCACAATTTTTTGTTTGCTAATATTATTTTGAAGAAAAAATATTAAAAGGATTTTTATAGGCTTTAATATGATTAATTATAAATTGTGGTAATATGTTTAATTAACACAGTCAATTTTTTTGAGAGTTGAAATATCTCTAATAGCATGCATGGTCACAACGACGTCACAGTGAGTCACTTTGGTCACATCGCATCTGTGACCAAAATGCCACCACTCAGTGACGTCACATTGTGACTGAGATGTGACTTTCTTAAAAATCTTTAGAAATTCATAAATACCCTTCAAAACATGTTATTTACTTTAAAAAACATGTTTCTGGCAATTTAAATATCGTCGCTTTTGTCACAGTTTCGTCACAATGTTAATGTCAAATTAGTCACAAATAACACATTTTTCACAAATTTGTCACATTGTGACCACTCTGCGAAACGTCACAAAAGAGCTCTAAAACGGCCATAACGACTTCACATTTTAGTCACTGTGACTTCACATCGACGTCACGTGACGTCACATAGACAACCGATGGTCACAAAGTCACAGTGTGACTTCACAACGACGTTGCAGTGACGTCACCATGCTTTACGGGTATTCTTTTATATCACAACCCGTAAAACATGGTGACGTCACTGCAACGTCATTGTGAAGTCACATTGTGACTTTGTGACCATCGATTGTCGATGTGACGTCACGTGACGTCGATGTGAAGTCACAGTGACTAAAATGTGAAGTCGTTATGGCCGTTTTAGAGCTCTTTTGTGACGTTTCGCAGAGTGGTCACAATGTGACAAATTTGTGAAAAATGTGTCATTTGTAACTAATTTGACATTAACATTGTGACGAAACTGTGACAAAAGCGACAATACATAAATTGTCAGAAACATGTTTTTTAAAGTAAATAAAATGTTTTGAAGGGTATTTATGAATTTCTAAAGATTTTTAAGAAAGTCACATCTCAGTCACAGTGTGACGTCACTGAGTAGTGGTATTTTAATCACAGATGTGATGTGACCAAAGTGACTCACAGTGACGTCACTGTGACTATGCATGCTATTAGGGAAATTATTATTTTTTAATCCTTTCGGGTACTATTAATAGTACATGTGTTTCAGTGTAGTATTATTTTGTTTTAATAAATTCTTTTGCTACTATTTACATGGAGTAATGTAAGTATGTGTCTATGCATTTACTATATAACTTCATTTATGTTTAGTCATTTAGTAATAATAATAATAATTATTATTATTGTTATTAACAGCTTAAATCTCTTTGCGCCGTTTGCGATTATTTTGTGTAACATATATCGCACTTTTTAGATTAAAATAGAAGTTACTTTCCCGAAAGAATCATGTGTAATAAAGCGCAAAATATATTAGAAATATAAGTTAAATGTTAATGTAATGAAATATTTTCTAAACATCTCCAAAAATTCTTTCTTAACCTATTGTCATATGAATATGAATTGAATCGTAAACAAAAAATAGGGGCAGTATAAGTTTATTTAAACCTTGCAGAAAAATTAGAGTGATTAATCTATGTCATATAGTTAAAAAAAAAGAAAGAAAAAACGCATTTTACCGTTACATACAAATTTTATTTTACAGATGCTTAGAAAAGGAATTGAGCGGCGCTTGAGGTATTTATAGTCGTGGAAGTATAAAAGAATTACTGATAATGATTTCCGAAAAACAACGATCAATATTAGCCGAGATATTAATCTAGATACGGGCGGTTTCGGACATATAAAGACACGGACGACTCTATCTACCATGAGTTTTTAGAGCCTAGATAACAGTTTTTCATGATATATTTGTTCCATGCAATGCCCAGTTAGCATAAAAGGAATAAACATTAAATTGTTAAAAACAGACTAAATTAATTAGAATATACGCACTTAAAAATATGTTGTTTTTTACAAAACCCTCTTATTCGTTTAACAATGATGTTTTGTAATATTACAGCTACTAATTATACCCTAAGAGCCGACAGCACAAAACCGTATGTTATCGAGCATAAGAAGAAAAAAAAAAACCTTTGTTTTATGAAAGAGTAATAATAGTGGAATCTAATAATTCATGTCTGCCGGAAGTGAACTGGTACACAACGAAAAATTAATACCACCAGTAGATGACTCGTAGATTTAGTATTGGGCTTGTCTTACAATCAAAAGTATGAAAACATGGAAAACTGGGTGCAGGAAAACACGATGCTAAGCCTACAAGTCAACCACTAGTGGTAGTCATTTTTGGCTTATGCACCACTTCGCTTCCGGCAGATATGGATCATTAGATTCTCCTATTACTACTCTTAGTGTTCATTCTAGGCCATTTTTGAAGGGTGCAGCACCCTGCCCTTTTTCAAATTTACATAATGCACCCTGCCCTTCCTCAAACTTACAAAACGCACAACATTGGTTTTACAGAGAGATTTTTAATAAATATTTTTTTTTATTCCGTAGTATTTCTAAATTTGCGTGCCCAAAAATGATAGAAATTTTCATTTAAGAAAAAGAACATGAAACTATTCAATCATGTTTTAATTTAATTATATTTTTAATTTTTATATCATAAAATTTGATTGAAATTAATGTTACTTGATTTATCATACTTAAAAATTATATATTTCCCCGCTCTCTTTTTTCTCTTTCTAAAGGCAATAACAATTTTTTTTCTAGCAAAAGTGCCCTTTTCTGCTGCAGTAGTATCCTTTTTAGTGAATAGCACCATGCCCTTTTTATTTCTAGAGTGAACACTAACTACTCTTCCATAAAATAAAGGTTTTTTTCCCTTCTGCTCGATAACATAGGGTTTTGGGCTGTCGGCTCCTGGACTATTAATATATTTCTTGTACGAAACCGGCACGCGAGTAACATTCGCACGTGACCACTTACTTTAAAAATGTAGAAAATAATATTTGAAGTTAACTAGTAAAGACATATTCATATTCATCTAACAAATATAAATTTTGTAAATGTATAACAAAAAATGCTTTAAAATCTTTACTCAAATCAAAACGCTCAAAGGCAAAATAAATTACACTAAAAATACACATTTTCAATCTGAAATAACAATAAGCATTTAAAGCAAATTATAAAAAAAATTCATGTCAGAAAAACTATAAACAATAAATTTTTTACATCTGTAAAGATTAAATAAACATTAATATCAATATCAGTAAAAACCAATTTATAAAAAGAAACAGTGATTCTGAACTAAAAAGTCAAAATGCATTGTTTGGTAGATTTTAAAAATTAAGTAGATGCAACAAAGAAAGAAAAAAAAGAAAAAAGAAAGGAAGAAAATTTGTAACTAATAGCAATCCAGTTAATTTATTTAAATATTTAAATAATAAAATACTCAAAAATATTTAATTAAGTGATTGTTAGATATTAAAAACTGTTCGGTTGAAAGTACAAGATAAAATAACTCTTTGAAATTTTAATTATGATATAGAAATAAAAAAATTACTAATTACGTTGTATTGCAATAAAATATGTATTGTCTAATAATACATGTTAATAGAAAATTTAAATAAGTTTATATATAATAAATCTAAAAAACAAAATTAATGAAAATAAAGTTAATTATATGCGCTGGTTTCTTATTACTTTTAAAAAATTCAGCAGCTGAAAAAAAAGCACTATCTTGTAACAAATGTAAAATAAATTAATTCCTTTAAAAGTTTCATACAAAATTAATGAAGTGAAAGTTAAATATTAAAAACTTTGTCCGTTATAAGAAAAAAAAAAAAAACTTGTTGAAATTTTAATCATGATTTAACTAAGAATATGAAAATATATTCAGTTACAATACAATAAAATATCTATTAAATAAATTTTAAAAAGAACATGCACATTTTTTTCCCGCTAATAATATTTTAAAGAAAATATTAAAAGGATTTTTATAAGCTTTAAAATGATTAATTGTATATTGTGCTATTATGTATACGTTTAATTAACACAAGCAATTTTTTCAGAGTAGCAGATATTCTTTCATACGACAAATTGTTACTTTTTAAATTACACAAAACAAAAACTAAACTAAAATTCAAAACTAAACTAAATTTCATTATCATGAGACAGAAAAGCAAATTTAAAAATATTTATTTAATTTCAACCCTTTAACGTTCATTGGTTTCGCCACGAAACCACAAAATTTTAATTCCGATATGCAACACTGACACCGGTATTTTTATCTAAAAATATCCCTTTTATTATCTATGTGAAAAATCACGTTTTCTTATTTAGAAATATATTTGTTCTTAATTACCGGTGTCACTCATTTATTTCGACATCTTAGCAATGAAAATGCTTTGATCGTTAAAGGGTTAAAGCTTTTAAAATATCTGCCTACATGTCTACATTCAAAATGGCCGTAATTCGTGAAAATTTTCGATTTTAATTATTATTATTTGAAAGAGCAATCATTTATGATTCCAAACCTGTTTTAATTTTTTTTTTCCCTACGATTTCTGGGAGAGGAGTTGTGGCCACATTAATAAACAGGAAATAAACTAGTCAATTATCGAAAATGGACGTAGGAAGGCCAAGAAAAATGTAAACAATGTTTCTAAACATCCTTTTCTTATGGTTTTTTTTTTTTTTTTTACATAAAAGTTTAAATAAATCTTAATTAATACTTCGAGATAAATTACACTTGGTAGAGTCATAAAGGTTATTGAACTACAAATTTATAGATTATCAAGCATTTACAAATATTTTTAGGGAAAATTTAGAGGGGATAATTAAGTTTCTTATACAGGGTGTCCACTCTCAACGGTGGCCAATGGCCAATTTCTAAACCGTTACACATAGACATATAGTTCCATAGACATATAGTCCACACAATTGCAAAAATTCGTTAAAAAAGGTAAAGAATTGTTTTTCAAGCAATTTAGGTTAAAAAAAATTTTTATTAAAAAATTACGAAAATTAAATTTTTATACGGTCCCCCGATGCTATAAGTGGTACTTAGTAAATTTTTTTCCACTACTCTAACAAGTAAAACAAAAAAAAGTCCCATTCCTCTGCGATTAAAACTAACCGAGTAATAGCTGTTTAAAGTTGAAGCAGATTTTTTGCTGCAAATTAGGGGTCAGCCACAAATTTACTGGAAATAAAAATAAACTCCAGATATAAAATTTAACATAAAACATTTAGAGTAAAACAATCTTTACAATATTATTTTTTAATTTATGTAGATTTTTACATATTAAAACAAAAGTTTTACTAAAAATATTAGTTAAAAAAAAACAGAAACTTTGTTAAATTAAACTATGAAAAGCAACAGTCACAATTCGTTACAAAATGACACATATTTAAAATTCTATTAGGTTACTTAACCTAGCATAATTTGGTGTAGTCCTATAAAATAAATAAATCTTACGCATCTAAAATTGTATTAATATCACATAGTCATTCGATATAAATAAGTGTGCAATTTGAACTCGATCGGATATTTGGAAGTGAGTTAAACTTTAAATTAAAATTTTTAACTAGGAAAGCATACGTACGAACGTTTTAAGCAAAATAAAAACTTATCAAAATAACACACCATTTTAAAATAAAATCTCGATTTCTCAAAATTTGATTTTCTCGACAAAGAAAACTTTAAAACTCACGTCTTCAATTATTTTAACCAATCGAGAAGTTAATAAAAAATAACATTACCATAAAACTTATAAGGTGGCAGCACCTTCAGTTAAATCGCTTTAAAAATGTTTCGTTATCTCAATTTAAAACATTTTTGTAATTGGAACTATATGCCTGTGACAAACGGTTTAGGAATTAACTATTGGACAGCATTGGAAACGGATACCCTTTATAATAATTTAATCACTTAGTGTACGTTACCTGAAAACTTAGTCCAACTCATCCGTTTGCAGCTACAGAAAAGTGGTTTAAGTCATGAAATTTAAAATTTCATAATTCGGTTAATTTTAATGTTAGATGAATGGGACCTTTTTTATATTGCTTGTTAGGGTGATGGAAAGTTTTTACTAAATATCACTTATAGGACCGGGGGACCGTATAAAAATTTAATTTTCGTAATTTTTTAATAAAAAAAAAATTTTGACCTAAATCGCTTGGAAAACAATTATTTACCTTTTTTAAAGCATTTTTGCAATTGGAACTATATGTCTATGACTAACGGTTTAGAAATTAGCCATTGGCCACTGTTGAGAGTGGACTCCCTGTATATAACGTGTGTTCGAAAGATGTAACATTCAGCTGCACATTAGATTTAGCTGCTGAAAAAAGAAATCTCCGGTAACAAACACAAAATAAATTAGTTCCTTTACAAGTTATTAACAGTTAAGTGGAAATAAAATAGTAAACATTTTCCACTATAAGTGCAGAAAAAATTAACATATTGAAATTATTAATTAACATACAGTTAGCTTTATGTTCTTCATTAATAATATTTTATTACCATAAAATATCTATTAAGTCACTTTCAATTGATGAAAACCTTTTTCTGCGATGGTTAACTAAAGGAAAGTTTCAGAAATGTTTTATGTTCTTTTTTAAGCCTTTGGACTCCGGTGGCATTTTCAGAAAGAATCACGTTTTGAGCACCGGCCTTGGCGAGTTGGCGAAAGCGAGAACGTTCAGCTAGCTGCATCGCCAAACACAAAATAATCTAAGGTCAAATGTGTCATAAAACATATGATTAATAGAATTATATTTATTACAAGCGAATCTTTACTACTGTTCTGAATTAACTTCTCAATTACTTCGAACATAGTGAGTAAAGGAAATAATATTTTTGAATTGAGACAAAAAAACCTATGTTTAGATGTTTTGTGAAATTTAAAGCATTTTAATCTGAAAAAGCTCTTTGTTTTAAACTATTTTTTAATCATAAACAACGGTGAATAACATTTCCTCATATTATAGTCTTTGCTTGATAACATTTACGGGGAAAAAATGAACAATAAGCGCGATTTCTTTGCAGAAGGAAGGTTGCTATTCGCTAAGCGTTTGACGTCACAAAGAAGAAAGGGTGCGTAGCATTGACTTCATCTCTGCGCCAATCGTTGTTCTGGCGATAAGGTGCTCAAAGCGTGATTCTTTCTGAAAATGCACTACGGTGCCTCTTACAGAAATTTTATTCGATTAGCACCCCTTTTTTAAAAGAACTTTCCTTGAAGTAGGCAATTTCAAAAATTCTCTGATTAAAGAAGGAAAATTTTATTTTCCTTTATTTACTGGTGCCAAAAACAAATTTTGGAAGGAAAGATGATGTCTTCGCAGCAGAGACAACGGAGTGTCAAGGGTTAATACGATTATTACATACTTTACATAATAATCGATTATTAGTACGAGTAACACATACTTCTTTTAAGATTTAACTCCTTAACTGCTACTTTTTTTGACAACATAAATAAAAATAGGGGCTAAATATCACTTTCCCATACTGAAATATTTGACTTACTTAATCGAAAAATATCTGGCAATCAATAAAGATAAATTTACAGTTACAACCCGTAAAGCATGGTGACGTCACTGCAACGTCGTTGTGAAGTCGCATTGTGACTTTGTGACCATCGATTGTCGATGTGACGTCACGTGACGTCGATGTGAAGTCACAGTGACTAAAATGTGAAGTCGTTATGGCCGTTTTAGAGCTCTTTTGTGACGTTTCACAAAGTAGTCACAATATGACAAATTTGTGAAAAATGTGTCTTTTGTGACTAATTTGACATTAACATTGTGACGAAACTGTGACAAAAGCGACGATATTTAAATTGCCAGAAACATGTTTTTTAAAGTAAATAACATGTTTTGAAGGATATTTATAAATTTCTAAAGATTTTTAAAAAGTCACATCTTAGTCACAATGTGACGTCACTGAGTGGTGGCATTTTGGTCACAGATGTGATGTGACCAAAGTGACTCACAGTGGCGTCACTGTGACCATGTATGCTATTAGGGAAATTAGTGATATCAAAAAGCTTTTATTAACGAAGTAATTAAAGTATTCTAGACCAAATCTAGTTCGGACAACATAGTTAAACCTTTCGGATCTAGCGTACTATTACTAGTACATGTCTTTTCACTGATTATTGTTTTGTTTTAAGAATTAGCTAGTTTCTTTTCTTACGCATAGAAATGTTAGTATATGGCTATGTTTTTCGTTTTAGGACTTCGTTTATATTTTGACATTTATATTAATAATAATAATAATAAATGTTTTCTTAATTATATTTGAACCGGCGATTCTTTTATTTTATACATATATTTCATTCTTTAAATTTAAAGCAGTAGTTACTTTTCTCAACGAATGTATGATAAAATGTGAAAAACACGAGAAAGTTGTAATACACTCTTAAATCCTGTTCGGATACGTTATTTTCCAAATGTCTAAAAAAACTCTTCCTTAGCCTATTTTCATATTGGACTTGGACGAGATATTTGTCAGAGTGCCTGGAGAGATCAACTCCTTACCTCTAGTAGAGAAATGATACATGGAACAATTCAAGTCATCGCCAAAGTCTGACAAACATAACATCAGAAACAAGGGGGGGAGAAGCCGGGACGCAAAAAACAAAGGCCCTTTAAAGGCACCATACAAAAAAAAAAAAAAAAAAAGATAAGAGTATAAGAGAAATAAAAATATTTACAAAATAAAGACTAGGAGATGGTGAACGTTCAGGAAGGAATAACTCTATCAATGAGATAAAAACTATGAAAAATTATCCTGGGTCGATGTTTTCAGAGAGACATAGGGTTGCTCGTGGTCGTCTCCAACGAGCATTTACATCATAATTTGAAATGTTATGCAAAGCAGGATTTGGGATAGAAGGAATGTTGTCAAAAAACTTTATGGCTTGATTTTTGATAACAGAACGAATAGGAGGAATATTAAGGTCTGAATGGATAACAGTATTTCTGCGATACCAAGGAGAGTGAACAATACCACGGAGAGTCTTGTTCTATTTTCATATTAAAATGCATTAAATTATACATAAAAATAGTACATTCGTTATATTTCAGACAATGAGGTAACCTTTAAATTTCAGTTAGTCTATTTGGAAAGCTACAATTAACACTAGTAAAATAAAAGTAATTTTGTTCTCAAAACGGAAAAAAATTCCGAGACGAAAGGGTGAAAGGGTTAAGACAAGGGTTCTCGCTGTCACTCGCCATTGCGCCAAATTGCAACTAAATTTTTCATTTGGCGAGTAAACAAGCGATTAGATTAGCCAAATTGCAAGCGCTCAATTTTTGCTATTTCTTTCTTTTCGTTTTTCATACATATGCATATATACATATTTTTAATATATTATATTTATAGCGGGCAGTCGAAATTAGATTAATAACAATCGTCGCAGTTATAAAAACTTTGGTTATTTTAGAACATACTGAAAAAAAAGGGGGTGTACATTAAAGGATTAAAGATCTTTCTTTTTTATGCTACATGGTGAATCTATTTTCCTGATACTTTATTTGATTTGGCCAATGTTTTTTTATTTTTAATTAGTCAAATTACTAACATTGGACAAATGTCAGCGAGAACACTGGTTAAGACTGTCATTATACATATATATATACTTATATTAAACCATAATTTGGAGAATTTTTTAATAATCTTTTCTTTGTAAAAAAGGAAGTCTTTTATTTTAAAGAGATATAAAACGAAGAGCTTGAAAATATTTACAGTTTTATCGCAAAGAAAAAGAAAAGCATATTATCGAAATAGAAAACAAAGTACTATAATTGAACCGTAGATTTCAGAAATCTCTTGAGTGTAGAATATACAGTTCACAGATTCTTAACAAAAGCTGTGTGAACAAGCCAAATGCAAATAAATAGTAATAATAATAAAATCTAGAGTGTAAATGATGATACATCAAACAGTAAAGTAATGAATTAATAATGTAATAAATAATACAACTAATAAAGACACTAAACAAGAATAACTTTAATTTCAAATTAAATGCAAAGGCCAATTTATACAAAATAAGAAGAAAAATAAGGAATTTAGGATGAAACAGTGAAAATAGAGTTGAATTCATCCATTTATCTTTATTATTTAGAAAATCAGCAGACTGAAAAAAAAGTGTTTTATTTTGTGGCAAATGCAAAATAAATTAATCATAATAAAAATTTTCCTTATAGTTAAATTAAGTGGAAGTTCAAAATTGAAAACTGTTTAATCAATGAGTGCATTTATTTTCATCGTACCTGATAACTTGAGTACTCAATTTGGATCTGTGAACAACCTTAAGAGAATGAACTATAAATTTAACAGCAAATTAAACGAAAAAGTCAATTTATGTAGAAGAAGAAGAAAAATAAAGAATTTAGAAGCAAACAATGAAAATAGAGTTGAATTCGCCATATTTTTATTAAGTACTTTTTAGAAAATCTACCAATTGAAAAATAAAAAAAAGCTCTATTTTGTTTGTCGAATGCAGCATTAATCCTATAATAGTTAGATTAAGTGAAAGTTAAAAATAAAAAATGTTTAGTCAATTAGTGCAATTTTTTATTGCAGCTGAAAAAGAAGAATGAAAAAGAAGAAGAAAAATAAAGAATTTAGAAATAAACAGTAAAAATAGAGTTGAATTTGACATTTTTTAATTAACTTTTTAGAAATTCAACTACCTGAAAAAAAAAGCTTTATTTTGTATCAAATGCAAAATAAATTAATCATAATAAAATTTTACTTACAGTTAAATTAAGTGAAAGTTAAAAATTAAAATCTGTTTCGTCAATTAGTGCAATTTTTATTGCACCTGAGAAATTTAATACGTTAGCGAGCAAAAAAGAATTAAGAAAAGTGTCAGAAAATATCCAGTTTTGATCTGGGAACAAATTCTAAGAAAATAAATAATAAATGTTAATATCAAATTAAATAAAAAAGCTAATTTATGCAAAAGAAGAAGAAAAATAAAGAATTTAGAAGTAAACAATGAAAATAGAATTGAGAACGCCATTTTTTCATTCTCTTTAGAAAATCTGCAGACAGGGGGGAAAAAAAAGCTCATATGTATCGAATGTAAAAGAAATTAATAATATTAAAAGTTTTGCTTACAGTTAAATTAAGAGGAGGAAGTTAAAAATTAAAAACTTTTTAGTCAATTAGTGCATTTGTTTCATTGCACTTGAGAATTTGATACAATAGGGAATAAAAAAGAATCAAGAAATGTGTCATAAATTAGCCTACCAGGATTTGGGAACAATCTCAAGAGAATAAATAATAAATGTTAATACCAAATTAAATGAAAAAGCTAATTTAAGCAAACGAAGAAGAAAAATAAAGAATGTAGAAGTAAAAAAATGAAAACAGAGTTGAATTCGATATTTTTTCATTACTTTTTTAAAAATCTGCAGACTAAAAGAAAGAAAAAAAAATAGCTCTGTCTTGCGTATTAAGAGTATCTTATGATGAAAAAAAATATGTTTTACAAGAAAAAAAAATATTGGGATCATAAAAAAATTTGACTTTCCGTTATCGACGGATTTACAAGTTTTAGATCTTAACTTTTTAAAATTTAAAAGCTCATGACCTTGATTTGACTATTTCCAGAAATTGTTCACCTGCATATTATAGAATTTTTATAAGCCCTCAGTAGTAGGAAAAGGACAGTTTAAGCTCAGGAGCAGGGACCAGGGACCGTCCCTGCTCCCGTCCCTGCTCAGTCGCTGGGATGAAGGGACCGTCCCTGCTCCCACCGTGCCACCGCCGTCCCTCCTGGTCCCCCACCATACACCCCCCTCCACGATCGCCCCCTAGTGGAAAAAAGGAACATTCTATTATAACAGGATAGGTCATCGACCTTCCCTAATTAAAAATATTATCAATCACATCTCAACTCGGAATCATACTATAAGATGAAGATTAAATTTATATTTGAATTTTGAAGAACCGTAATTTTAATGAGTATTATTAATTAAGCGAAACAATTAAAATCTCAGTTTTTAACCATTTTATTTAGATTTCTTCAACTACAAGATGAGATTATCAATTTAACACAAGAAAGTTAAACATACATTTGAACTTTGCTTGATAGACATCTTAATGAGTATCGTTAATTAAGTAAAAACAATAGAAAATATCCAATTTTATAGAAAAAGACTGATTTCTTACGATTTTTATCAACTTAAAAGAGAAAAGTTAAACATGTATCCTAGTTTTTCAACAGCTATAATCTTAATGAGTATCGTTAAGTAAAAAAACAATGGAAAATATCCAGTTTTATAGAAAAAGACTGATTTCTTACGATTTTTATCAACTTAAAAGAGAAAAGTTAAACGTACATTTCAGTTTTTCAACAGCTATAATCTTAATGAGTATCGTTAATTAAGTAAAAAACAATGAAAAATATCAAGTTTTATAGAAAATGACTGATTTCTTACGATTTTTTCAACTCAAACTTCAGACTCTCAATTTGATAGAAAGAAATTTAAGCATGTATTCCAGTTTTGGACAACCATTTCCTTCATGAACATTATTAATTAAGCAAAACAACAGAAAATATTAAATTTTTAACTGATTTCTTCATATTTTTTTATTATTTTTTTTAATATAAAATCAGAATACACAACTTAAAATAGAAATTTAAACATATTTTTTAGTTTTTGAACAGTCGTTACCTTAAAGAATTTCGATAATTGAACAATTAACAAAGGAAACTAATGATTTTTTAACGAAAAAAGACGAATTAAACGAATTTGGTTAACTTTTACTCTAATTGGAAATTTCATCGTACTTTATATATACCAACTAAGTAGAATTTTAATACATAAACGAACAATTTAAAGAAATCCTCAACACGCAAATGTGAACCTGCAGAGCATTTCTTATTACGTCATATCTAAACTAAAACTTTTTTCTGCAACCCCTCCATGCATGCATTCCAGGTAGGGGAACATAACAAAGAATTTTGACGTCACAACTTACAAAGGTATCCAACAAAATGTTTACGTTCAAGAAAAAGTATCACCTAGAGAGAAAAAAAGAAGAGATTTAAGCTACTTATCCATTCTAGTTTTATAACAGTTACCACAACATCTCCAAATTAAAATTTGAAAGTCATAATGAGTGTAATTAATTAAGCAAAATAATAGAAATATTAGTTTTTCAGAGGGGAAAAGACGAATTTAAACAAATTTTATTAGTTTTACACTAGTTTAATAATAATTTTAAGAGGAAAAAGACGAATTTAAACTTTTTTTTTTTTTTTTTTTTAGTTTTACACTATTTTTTCTCATCTCCAACACGGATATATCAATTTTAACAGAAGAATTAAACGTATATTTTAGTTTTTAACAACAAAATCTTAACAAGTATCATTAATTAAACAAACATAAATATCAGTTTTAAAGAAAAGACGAATTTGAATAATTTTACACTAGTATTTTCAAAAGCAACATGGAAATATCAATACTTATTCACATATTTCACTTATTCACTGTATTCAATACTATATTTAATAAATTTGGATACACTTTAAGAATTTCCTAATCTATAATTATATATTAGCTGTATATTTAATGTTACCCATGTTTTCGTCTTTAGTTCATAATCGTGAATTTTGTACTTTAAATACCATGTATTCAGGTTCAGATTATTTTTACTTGAAATCATACAGAATTTTTTAACAGAGTTTGTTTTTGAAATCATTGAAGCAACTGTATTTAATATTTTTAACACCAATTTTCTAAGATTTTCTAACATTTTCCGATTATACATTCCTCAGAAGTACATTTCTAAATGCTACAATCACTTTACATATCGAAAAGATATCATTGAAGCAACTGTATTTAATATTTTTAACACCAATTTTCTAAGATGTTTTAACATTTTCCGGTCATACATTCCTCAAAAGTATGTATTCTAAACAATAGAAAATATTAATTTTAAGAATAAAAAGACGAATTTAAACAAATTTTATTAGTTTTACACTATTTTTTCTCATCTCCAACACGGATATACCAATTTTAACAGAATTAAACGCATATTTTAGTTTTTAAGAACAAAAATGTAATAAGTATCATTAATTAAACAAAAAATAAATATCAATTTTCAAGAAAAGACAATTTTTTACACAAATTTTTAACTTTGAAATACATTTATTTACATATATTGTTACAATATATTACTAAACTTAAACTTTTTAAAAAGTTTGAATGTTTTTGCAAAGGGTTCATATTTATATTTTTCACGTCTTGACTGCATTCGAAATCTTACAACAAAAGTATACTTTTATTATTTTTATTATTATTATTATTCTAGAAAACCTAAAAAGTCATTTCTTGCTGCTTTAAACACTTGACATATTAAAACTACTCTGAGATATTCTACCCATATAATTAATCAAATTAGGACATGATTCATCTTACACTTCAAAATTTCTGAATTTTTACAATACTTATTTTCATCAAACTTTATTCTTGATCCTATATATTTTAGGAGTACAGAATTTTAACATCTGTTTTTATCTACTTATCAGAAAATTATTAAAACACCCAACAACATTTTCCAAATATGAATATTATCTTTACAGTTTAATAATACAAAACATACACAAATACAAAGTTTAATTTTTACAAACATTTCATATTTCAAACCAAACTTTTCGAAATTTTCACATCATAAGAGCAAACATTAGACGAACTTTTTAACTTTTTAACTTTTTTTATTGCTTAGATCTTTTCATCATAACTTTTAATTATGATAATTATCCATTTTTAGGTTGATTGTCGAAAAACTAACTGAAATTACATAAACTTAATGTAAAAAACCATGTTCTCACACAATTTCTTGAAATTCAACAAAGAATTGACTATTACTTATCTATTATTATTCTTATTAAATACTTATCTACATCAATATCGACTCTCGATAGTATATAGATATTTCATCATTACACACTTACAACTCTTTTCAAACGTTTATCAGAAAAATAAGTCAATCAAAGTCTAGTAGTTATCACACCTGTTCCTCAGAAATATTACTATCATATGAAACAGTAAAGAAAATTAATAGATATTTAATATTTAATAACCTCATACGTGAAATTACTGTCGAAATGAGAATACTAATTATCTATAAAATCAACTGTTGAACAAAAAAATAGTACAGATTACCGAAAATTCAAATGTTTTTTCTGCAAAAGTTACAAAAATTAACAAATGAATGACAAGTTAGAGAAATAACTAAAAAAGTTAATGAACATATTTACAAATTTATTAAAATCACACCTTTTTCTGGATTACAAACCGCAATTTCTTGAAAAATTTATCACCGAATTTGTAAGATTTTAGTCCTAGTATTACATACACTCAATAAATATTCAAAATTAACAAAAATATAATTTTTTCTCATCAATAAGCAGAAATTCTATATTAAAAGAATATTTTCATAGTAGTACTTATAAAAATGAGAGTTTACAAACTGATTTTCATAATTTTATCACATTTAAACTTAATATTTTACATAAAACATTATTTAATCAAATTTTATGCTTTCTAATTCAGTAAAATTCAATACTTTTTTAGTTTTTAAACCAATACCACAATATTTATTTACATCAAACTTGATTCTTCACCTTTTATATTTCCACATTATACACGTGAGATAAATACTAACTTGGATCAGGAGTTGAAGTCAATTGATTCCATTCGATTTTCATCATGTACGCATTGCTCCTACACGAAATTTCTTACTGCTATAATCATCTAATGTATTAAAACTAATCTCCTCATATTTTTAATCAATTCACCAGATGTTTCATCTCGCACTTCTGAATTATCGTTCATCAAGTTGCTTAAAATATAAATACTATCTTTATAGTTTTAATGATATATAGTATACATGGTTTATCTTGAGTTAGCACTTCCATACTATTAATCAAATTATATGTTTCATCATGCACTTGATCTTAATGATTTCATCTTGCATCTGAATTATCGTCCATCGAGTTTTTTTTTTTTTAAATAATAATATATTTATAGTTTTTGATTATACATAGCATGTACAAATACAATCTTTAATTTTAACATTTCATATTTCAAATAACCTATTTCCGAAACCAAGCTATATGAATTTTACCACAATACTTATTATCATAGAATAATTTGTGTTTCACACTTTTCTAAAAATTATCAGATATGTACCCCTCAGAGAAATTACTATCATATGAATAAATGAAGAAAATTTAATTTATATTAAATGTACACGAAATTGATTGCAATATACATGTATTTAATAAAAATAAATAAATAAGCGATTATTTATACATTAAACCTTTACTAAATATATATTTCTTTCATTATACAGATGTTTCAACAAGATGAACCAAAACAGCAGCAAACTTCAGAAATTAATGATCCGAATGATTCATCTCTAGCACATGTAGCGTTAACGAATAACACATATGTGAGTACTTATATGAGAAATACTAGAATTCGTATATGAAACGTAATTAGAATAAATACAAAATGATTTGTCTTACTACCTACACTTTAACAAGTGCTTTTTACCTATATTATTGAAGAGAATCCTAACTGTGTCCATTTATTTCTACTACAGATGTGCTCTATTTGCTACAAACACTTCTTAAGTAAATGGAATTTAACAGAACATACAAAAATCTATACAGATGAAAAACCTTACACTTGGAAAGATTACCATAAATGCTGTTTTCAAGGAGACGTGAATAAAAAATGCACACATCATCATATAAAGCATCGTCAGATATATGTAAACTTAGCGAAGATATTCAAAAATTAGTCAGACTTTTGTAGAATTTAGAAATAAAGGAAGATATTTAGGCTATTTATCCATCATATTTTCACAACACTTACCGCAATATCTCAAACTTAAAATTTGGAAGACACACACTGCTGAAAAGTAATTTTGTGATTCTTCTAACCAGTATGAATGTATAGATATTATTTTGCAGTGTATTCTTTGAATGCTCACATTAAATATTCTTTTATATGCATATATCGTTGTGTTTATTTTTCTAATACCTATTACATTAATGAAATACATAAAATTTTAAGTGAAATAACACTCTCACAACTTAAAAAATGCATAAGAACATACAAAAAATAAGCAGATGTATGAAAAAATATGCAAGTTTACAAAATAACTTCATTGTTTTCTAGAAATATTAACAAAAAATATTTACAATATGAAAAAATTGCAAAAGTGAAAAGAAAAAACACAAATGTAAAAACAAAAACCACAAAGTGAAAAACTCATAACAAAGTTTTTGAAAAAAAAATATTTACAACAAAATTTTTTTTTACAAAAACCAAAACTTCCAAAAATATTTTTTTCAAAAAATTTTTTTTTCAAAAACATTTTTTACAAAAAATTTTTTTTTCAAAATAAGTTTTTACAAAAGTAAAAAAAAAAAAAAAAAAAAAAAAAAAAAAAAAAAAAATCACAACGTTAAAAAAATGAAAAATTTTTGTTAAAAAAAGTGTAAAAAAATTGCAAAAAAAATTGCAAAAATTTCAAAAAAGCTATGAAAAAAGCTTCAAAAATTTCGTTGGTTTTAATGCAGTATGCAATGGCGAAACCATTGCATTTGCTATTAAAAACAACAAAATTTTTGAAGCTTTTTTCATAACTTTTTTGAAATTTTTGCAACTTTTTTTGCAATTTTTTTACACTTTTTTTAACAAAAATTTTTCATTTTTTTAACGTTGTGATTTTTTTTTTTTTTTTACTTTTGTAAAAACTTATTTTGAAAAAAAATTTTTTTGTAAAAAATGTTTTTGAAAAAAAAATTTTTTGAAAAAAATATTTTTGGAAGTTTTGGTTTTTGTAAAAAAAAATTTTGTTGTAAATATTTTTTTTTCAAAAACTTTGTTATGAGTTTTTCACTTTGTGGTTTTTGTTTTTACATTTGTGTTTTTTCTTTTCACTTTTGCAATTTTTTCATATTGTAAATATTTTTGTTAATATTTCTAGAAAACAATGAAGTTATTTTGTAAACTTGCATATTTTTTCATACATCTGCTTATTTTTTGTATGTTCTTATGCATTTTTTAAGTTGTGAGAGTGTTATTTCACTTAAAATGTTATGTATTTCATTAATGTAATAGGTATTAGAAAAATAAACACAACGATATATGCGTATAAAAGAATATTTAATGTGAGCATTCAAAGAATACACTGCAAAATAATATCTATACATTCATACTGGTTAGAAGAATCACAAAATTACTTTTCAGCAGTGTGTGTCTTCCAAATTTTAAGTTTGAGATATTGCGGTAAGTGTTGTGAAAATATGATGGATAAATAGCCTAAATATCTTCCTTTATTTCTAAATTCTACAAAAGTCTGACTAATTTTTGAATATCTTCGCTAAGTTTACATATATCTGACGATGCTTTATATGATGATGTGTGCATTTTTTATTCACGTCTCCTTGAAAACAGCATTTATGGTAATCTTTCCAAGTGTAAGGTTTTTCATCTGTATAGATTTTTGTATGTTCTGTTAAATTCCATTTACTTAAGAAGTGTTTGTAGCAAATAGAGCACATCTGTAGTAGAAATAAATGGACACAGTTAGGATTCTCTTCAATAATATAGGTAAAAAGCACTTGTTAAAGTGTAGGTAGTAAGACAAATCATTTTGTATTTATTCTAATTACGTTTCATATACGAATTCTAGTATTTCTCATATAAGTACTCACATATGTGTTATTCGTTAACGCTACATGTGCTAGAGATGAATCATTCGGATCATTAATTTCTGAAGTTTGCTGCTGTTTTGGTTCATCTTGTTGAAACATCTGTATAATGAAAGAAATATATATTTAGTAAAGGTTTAATGTATAAATAATCGCTTATTTATTTATTTTTATTAAATACATGTATATTGCAATCAATTTCGTGTACATTTAATATAAATTAAATTTTCTTCATTTATTCATATGATAGTAATTTCTCTGAGGGGTACATATCTGATAATTTTTAGAAAAGTGTGAAACACAAATTATTCTATGATAATAAGTATTGTGGTAAAATTCATATAGCTTGGTTTCGGAAATAGGTTATTTGAAATATGAAATGTTAAAATTAAAGATTGTATTTGTACATGCTATGTATAATCAAAAACTATAAATATATTATTATTTAAAAAAAAAAACTCGATGGACGATAATTCAGATGCAAGATGAAATCATTAAGATCAAGTGCATGATGAAACATATAATTTGATTAATAGTATGGAAGTGCTAACTCAAGATAAACCATGTATACTATATATCATTAAAACTATAAAGATAGTATTTATATTTTAAGCAACTTGATGAACGATAATTCAGAAGTGCGAGATGAAACATCTGGTGAATTGATTAAAAATATGAGGAGATTAGTTTTAATACATTAGATGATTATAGCAGTAAGAAATTTCGTGTAGGAGCAATGCGTACATGATGAAAATCGAATGGAATCAATTGACTTCAACTCCTGATCCAAGTTAGTATTTATCTCACGTGTATAATGTGGAAATATAAAAGGTGAAGAATCAAGTTTGATGTAAATAAATATTGTGGTATTGGTTTAAAAACTAAAAAAGTATTAAATTTTACTGAATTAGAAAGCATAAAATTTGATTAAATAATGTTTTATGTAAAATATTAAGTTTAAATGTGATAAAATTATGAAAATCAGTTTGTAAACTCTCATTTTTATAAGTACTACTATGAAAATATTCTTTTAATATAGAATTTCTGCTTATTGATGAGAAAAAATTATATTTTTGTTAATTTTGAATATTTATTGAGTGTATGTAATACTAGGACTAAAATCTTACAAATTCGGTGATAAATTTTTCAAGAAATTGCGGTTTGTAATCCAGAAAAAGGTGTGATTTTAATAAATTTGTAAATATGTTCATTAACTTTTTTAGTTATTTCTCTAACTTGTCATTCATTTGTTAATTTTTGTAACTTTTGCAGAAAAAACATTTGAATTTTCGGTAATCTGTACTATTTTTTTGTTCAACAGTTGATTTTATAGATAATTAGTATTCTCATTTCGACAGTAATTTCACGTATGAGGTTATTAAATATTAAATATCTATTAATTTTCTTTACTGTTTCATATGATAGTAATATTTCTGAGGAACAGGTGTGATAACTACTAGACTTTGATTGACTTATTTTTCTGATAAACGTTTGAAAAGAGTTGTAAGTGTGTAATGATGAAATATCTATATACTATCGAGAGTCGATATTGATGTAGATAAGTATTTAATAAGAATAATAATAGATAAGTAATAGTCAATTCTTTGTTGAATTTCAAGAAATTGTGTGAGAACATGGTTTTTTACATTAAGTTTATGTAATTTCAGTTAGTTTTTCGACAATCAACCTAAAAATGGATAATTATCATAATTAAAAGTTATGATGAAAAGATCTAAGCAATAAAAAAAGTTAAAAAGTTAAAAAGTTCGTCTAATGTTTGCTCTTATGATGTGAAAATTTCGAAAAGTTTGGTTTGAAATATGAAATGTTTGTAAAAATTAAACTTTGTATTCGTGTATGTTTTGTATTATTAAACTGTAAAGATAATATTCATATTTGGAAAATGTTGTTGGGTGTTTTAATAATTTTCTGATAAGTAGATAAAAACAGATGTTAAAATTCTGTACTCCTAAAATATATAGGATCAAGAATAAAGTTTGATGAAAATAAGTATTGTAAAAATTCAGAAATTTTGAAGTGTAAGATGAATCATGTCCTAATTTGATTAATTATATGGGTAGAATATCTCAGAGTAGTTTTAATATGTCAAGTGTTTAAAGCAGCAAGAAATGACTTTTTAGGTTTTCTAGAATAATAATAATAATAAAAATAATAAAAGTATACTTTTGTTGTAAGATTTCGAATGCAGTCAAGACGTGAAAAATATAAATATGAACCCTTTGCAAAAACATTCAAACTTTTTAAAAAGTTTAAGTTTAGTAATATATTGTAACAATATATGTAAATAAATGTATTTCAAAGTTAAAAATTTGTGTAAAAAATTGTCTTTTCTTGAAAATTGATATTTATTTTTTGTTTAATTAATGATACTTATTACATTTTTGTTCTTAAAAACTAAAATATGCGTTTAATTCTGTTAAAATTGGTATATCCGTGTTGGAGATGAGAAAAAATAGTGTAAAACTAATAAAATTTGTTTAAATTCGTCTTTTTATTCTTAAAATTAATATTTTCTATTGTTTAGAATACATACTTTTGAGGAATGTATGACCGGAAAATGTTAAAAAATCTTAGAAAATTGGTGTTAAAAATATTAAATACAGTTGCTTCAATGATATCTTTTCGATATGTAAAGTGATTGTAGCATTTAGAAATGTACTTCTGAGGAATGTATAATCGGAAAATGTTAGAAAATCTTAGAAAATTGGTGTTAAAAATATTAAATACAGTTGCTTCAATGATTTCAAAAACAAACTCTGTTAAAAAATTCTGTATGATTTCAAGTAAAAATAATCTGAACCTGAATACATGGTATTTAAAGTACAAAATTCACGATTATGAACTAATGATGAAAACATGGGTAACATTAAATATACAGCTAATATATAATTATAGATTAGGAAATTCTTAAAGTGTATCCAAATTTATTAAATATAGTATTGAATACAGTGAATAAGTGAAATATGTGAATAAGTATTGATATTTCCATGTTGCTTTTGAAAATACTAGTGTAAAATTATTCAAATTCGTCTTTTCTTTAAAACTGATATTTATTTTTGTTTAATTAATGATACTTGTTAAGATTTTGTTGTTAAAAACTAAAATATACGTTTAATTCTTCTGTTAAAATTGATATATCCGTGTTGGAGATGAGAAAAAATAGTGTAAAACTAAAAAAAAAAAAAAAAAGTTTAAATTCGTCTTTTTCCTCTTAAAATTATTATTAAACTAGTGTAAAACTAATAAAATTTGTTTAAATTCGTCTTTTCCCCTCTGAAAAACTAATATTTCTATTATTTTGCTTAATTAATTACACTCATTATGACTTCCAAATTTTAATTTGGAGATGTTGTGGTAACTGTTATAAAACTAGAATGGATAAATAGCTTAAATCTCTTCTTTTTTTCTCTCTAGGTGATACTTTTTCTTGAATGTAAACATTTTGTTGGATACCTTTGTAAGTTGTGACGTCAAAATTCTTTGTTATGTTCCCCTACCTGGAATGCATGCATGGAGGGGTTGCAGAAAAAAGTTTTAGTTTAGATATGACGTAATAAGAAATGCTCTGCAGGTTCACATTTGCGTGTTGAGGATTTCTTTAAATTATTCGTTTATGTATTAAAATTCTACTTAGTTGGTATATATAAAGTACGATGAAATTTCCAATTAGAGTAAAAGTTAACCAAATTCGTTTAATTCCTCTTTTTTCGTTAAAAAATCATTAGTTTCCTTTGTTAATTGTTCAATTATCGAAATTCTTTAAGGTAACGACTGTTCAAAAACTAAAAAAAATGTTTAAATTTCTATTTTAAGTTGTGTATTCTGATTTTATATTAAAAAAAATAATAAAAAAATATGAAGAAATCAGTTAAAAATTTAATATTTTCTGTTGTTTTGCTTAATTAATAATGTTCATGAAGGAAATGGTTGTCCAAAACTGGAATGCATGCTTAAATTTCTTTCTATCAAATTGAGAGTCTGAAGTTTGAGTTGAAAAAATCGTAAGAAATCTGTCATTTTCTATAAAACTTGATATTTTTCATTGTTTTTTACTTAATTAACGATACTCATTAAGATTATAGCTGTTGAAAAACTGAAATGTACGTTTAACTGTTCTCTTTTAAGTTGATAAAAATCGTAAGAAATCAGTCTTTTTCTATAAAACTGGATATTTTCCATTGTTTTTTTACTTAATTAACGATACTCATTAAGATTATAGCTGTTGAAAAACTAGGATACATGTTTAACTTTTCTCTTTTAAGTTGATAAAAATCGTAAGAAATCAGTCTTTTTCTATAAAATTGGATATTTTCTATTGTTTTTACTTAATTAACGATACTCATTAAGATGTCTATCAAGCAAAGTTCAAATGTATGTTTAACTTTCTTGTGTTAAATTGATAATCTCATCTTGTAGTTGAAGAAATCTAAATAAAATGGTTAAAAACTGAGATTTTAATTGTTTCACTTAATTAATAATACTCATTAAAATTACGGTTCTTCAAAATTCAAATATAAATTTAATCTTCATCTTATAGTATGATTCCGAGTTGAGATGTGATTGATAATATTTTTAATTAGGGAAGGTCGATGACCTATCCTGTTATAATAGAATGTTCCTTTTTTCCACTAGGGGGCGATCGTGGAGGGGGGTGTATGGTGGGGGACCAGGAGGGACGGCGGTGGCACGGTGGGAGCAGGGACGGTCCCTTCATCCCAGCGACTGAGCAGGGACGGGAGCAGGGACGGTCCCTGGTCCCTGCTCCTGAGCTTAAACTGTCCTTTTCCTACTACTGCCCTCTATCGCAAGAACTTATGCACTGAGGAAGAAAAAAAATAGAAGCAAACAATGAAAATAGAGTTGAATTCGCATTTTTTCCCTTAGTTATTAGAAAATCTACAGACTGAAAAAAAGGAGCCCTATCTTGTATCAAATGCAACAAAAATTAATCCTATTAAAAGCTTTATTTATAGTTAAATTACGTAGAAGTCAAAAAATTAACAACCATTTAGTCAAGGCAATTTTTTTCATTGTACTAGTGAATTTGATACGTTAGCGAACAAAAAAAGAATTAAGAAATGTGTCAGAAAATAGCCAGTTTGAATCTAAGAACAAACAACCTTAAGAGAATTTATAAATCTTAATCCCAAATTATACGAAAAAGCCAATTTATGGAAAAATAAAATAAAATAAAGAATGAAACATGCACTGAACGCAAACAATGAAAATGGAGTTGAATTCGCCATATTTTCATTATTTTTTAAAATCGGTAGATTGAGAAAAAAAGAGCCTATCCTTGTATGAAATGCAAGATAAATTAATCATTTTAAAAGCTTTGTTTGCACTTAATTAAGTGAAAGTTAAAAATTAAAAACTTTAGTCAAAACTTAAGGAGAAAAATATTTCGTTGAAATTTTAATTATGATATGTGTAGATAAAAATTATGTTTACATATTAATAACATTGTATTACAGTAGATAATCTATTAAGTGTATCTTATGATGAAAAAAATATGCATAGAAATTATTTTGTGCTCGATAAGATTATTTTAAAGAAAACATTAAACAATTTTTACCTTCTTCTATCTTTACAAAAAAAAAAAAAAAAAAAAAAAAAATGTATTGGGTTCGTGAAAAAATTTAACTTCCGGTTTTTGAGGGATTTTTAAGTTTTAGATCTGGGCTTTCTAAAATTTAGGTCATGAACGTGATTTGACTATTTTTTTTTAATGTTTACCTGCATATTACACAAATTTCATAGGCCCTCCATCTCAACAACTAATGCACAGAATTTAATAATTTTTTTACATTCCGTAAGTCCCTCAAATAATTGGTGTTGATTATGTTTTGGAGTAAATCGCCCAACAGATGACACTGCTATGCTGCATTATTCATGATTTCTGCAATAGATCTATCTCAGTAAGTAATGCACAGATTTTCATCAAACTTCAGATTTATTTAAACATTGATATGAGTTGTTGCTGATTAAATTTTAGTGTAAACCGCCCAATAAGTAACGTTATTATGCTGCACTTTTTCAAGATTTAAACAATTTTAGAGATAGTTAACTTGATATAATTTGGGACTGAAAAAATTTTGTTTTTAATTACCCAACAGATGGTGCTGTTACGCTGATTTTTTTTTTTTTCTAGATTTCTGCCTTAATTATATCTCAAAAGGTAATGCACGAATTTTCATCAAATTTCACATTTAGTTAGTGTTCGTGACATAAATTGGAACTGATTAGATTTTTGGTTTAAATTGCCCAATAGGTGACGCTGCTTGTTACATATTTCACATTTCCGCAATAACTCTTTCTCAAAAACTAATGCCCGGAATTTTATCAAACTTTAGATTCAATTAGACGTTGAGATAAGTTGTTTCTTATTAGGTGTTTGGATAAATCATCCTATAGGTGGCGCTGCTATGCGGCTTTTATCAGAATTTACACGATTTTATTTTCAGAAACTGTTACAATATCCCGAGAAAGAAGTAGATTCGATTAGCTCCTTTTCAGTTAAAAGATTTGAATGCATGTAATATCTGAACGTAGATCAAACGATTCGGTGAATTACTGTCGATAAAATATAAATTTCTGCTCTAAATGACACCACTTTGCAAGAAAATTCCACCAAGAACATTCGTAGATTTAGCAGTTGTGTGGCACCGGATCGTAAAGCAACAAATATCCTTTGCCATATTTCCCACTTAAATTAAACAAAAGAGTCGAATATTTTTAATCACATTTATTCATATTCCACTTCACAGAAAAACAACTCTACTCACGGCGTAAAATGCAGCGATTATAAGTAAAAGATGTTACTATCGTAGAATTTCACCAGGTAAAATTCTTTTCGTCAGCTGGCAGTAGCTTTATTAATACAAGAAAAAACATAGAAATATCGCTCCGAAGCCAATCTAACAAGGTTTTATCAGATTCTGTGCTATAATAGAAGATTTTATGGTTCTAAGTTGCCAGTTAATTTTTTAGAAACAGTGATTTTAACCAAAGCGAAAATTCACCCGCTAAAAAGAAAATAAGTTCTCTCAGTTCATTCGAAAGTTTATATGATGCAATCCGATTTCTAGCGTTGCTTAAAAGGAAATTGTGGATAATCGAATGATTTTTTTAGAAAGTAAACAGAAAAATATTATGCAACAGATAAAAGAATAAATTTAAGTAATTTATTCTTTTCTATGGATTTTAGGAAAATAATTGCTTTGACAGATTAATGATTTTAGAATAAAGTAAAACAAAGAAAACGTTGATTAAAGGTATGGAATTAAATAAATATGTTAAGATATCATAAAAAGAAAGAAGAAAAGTTAAATAAAAAAAAGAATTTGGAAGTAATTAATTTAGAATTAAGGACGAAAATTTTTTATTCTTACATACATACCAATTTTTCACAATTTTTATTCAAATTAAAGTAAAATTGTGTTTTTCTAGAGGGAAAAAATATGTGAAATTATTTTTTATGAATATGTTTAACTTAAAGCATATTTTTCTCCCCTAAAAAAGACTGGTTTCAAATTACATTATTTTTGCTAAATTGTAATAGTTTTTCGAATTTAGCTTCTGAAAAAAAAAAAAAAAGAAAAAAAAAAGAAAAAAAAAGAAAAGAAAAAAAAAGAAAAGAAAAGAAAAGAAAAGAAAAACAATATAACACAAGAAAAGCAAAATAATTTGAAAGTTTATTCGTAGATAATTGAGTTGAAATTAGATCATAAAAATGGGTTAATTACAAATGCAGATAAGAAAAGAAAAGAAAAAAAAACAGCGAATTGAATTTTTAATTATGATATAACTAAATATTGCATTTTTAGTGAATCATAATGTTAAATTAATTAACTAGAAATTAGATTTTAAAAAATTCTTGATTTTTGCAAAGAAAAAATAACAAATTGAAATTTTAATTATGATATAATTAGCAATATCATTTTCATAATTAATGTTTTATTACAATAAAATAGCTATTAAGTGACTAAAACAGTTTAATTTTTTACCTATTATCATTAATCGAGAAAACATCAAAGTTTTTTCTTTCTTTTTTTAATGTTTCTCATTAATACAGTTAATTAGCATAAATAGCTTTTGAAAGACTACAACTACGTTTACTTATAATAATTTGAAAAAAAAATCGCTTTTTATTTTTCCTTTTTGAAACATATTAAGAATTTGCTGTTAAGAGAGTTAAAAAATTTTTTTAAGAAAAACTCTAAAAGCTAGGAATGGGAGAATATTCGGCCCTTTTCCCGAATATTGAAGGCTTTATGGCTGAATGCTTCGTCCAAATATTTAGAGATTTGTTGCAGAATGTCGCCAAAATCGCGTCGAATATTTCAAGATATCTTGCCAAGATTAGAATTTTTAGCAATTTTTCCACAAAGGCTACTTTCTGACACATTCATGAAGTCATTTTTATTCATAATTGCATAACTCAATGTCTGTTATAAGCAGTGGCGCAGCTAGAATAGGTGACACCCGGGACGGATGTAAATGGTGTCACCCCTTCCCCATCCGTCATATTATTTCAATCACAATTCTATGTTATTACAACAAATGACCATGCCATTTCTTATTTACCTTTTGTTCTGCTGCATAAAAAAAATCTCAGGAGCGACTCATTTCTCAACCCATAATCCATGTAAGTCAATGCGGTGTCTATATGTAGAAGATAAGTCTTTCATTTAAAGTTTGCTTTCGCAATTTATTCGTTGTATAGATTGGTTTTTGTTCTCTGGTGCATACCTTATTCAGAAAATTTTCACATTCTCAAAGAAAAGAAAATTAACGCTGTTGCATCGTGCGCAAGAATTTTCATTTTACTCCAGAATTCTATTTTAAAATCTTATAAGATTATGTATATATAGATTTGCGAAATGAGACTGGGTGTCAACCCTAAAAGGGTGACACCCGAGGCGGACAGCCCCCTCCCCCCCTGCTACACCACTGGTTGTTATAATGCATTTAAGTTTTCTGAAAGTCAATCTAAGTTAAGCTAGGGTAGAATACTTTGTATTTTTTTATTAAATGAGTGGTTTGCGACACCATCTCCATGTCAATTTTTATTTCTCTACAACTGCTCTTCTGAATTTGTCAGTCGAATTCACCAACAACATTTCTATTTCTTTCAAAATTAATGTTTTTATTTCTGAAACATACGATGTAAATATTTTAAATTTTAGCAAGCGACAGGGCCGTGTGAAGAAGGCACTCATCCCGGGCGCGGAAATTCATGGGGCTCAAAATATATACTACAAACCTCTTTTTTCTTCTTTTTTGTAAAGAAATTTTTTTTATAATTACATATTGGAAATGAGAATTTTCCAAATGAAAGTACGTGCATTTTTCGTTTCAAAGTTATTGCATTGTCTTTTACTCCACTCTGAAATACAATTATGAAAAGTTCCATCATGTGATTTTGATTACAAATAATATTGTTAATCATCACAAAAAAAACAAAGAGTTTTAATTCAATAAATAACAAGTTGGAAATTGCACGTGAAGCGTAGCAAATGAGGTGCGTTCGTACGATAACGAAGTTTTAAAAATATTACTCTCAATATCAATCTCATAAAATTGTAAATACTTACAATTAAAATGCGCACCAAACAATATTCTCCCTATACCATTATGCAATGGAATACTTTTGTGTGGCCTTGTAAATCAATAACAAATATTCCTTGCACCACAGATTATGCAAAATGTATATTATAATATGTACTTTATAGATGCATATCAATTTTATTACGTTCGAATGAGTGTAACACCATTAAAATGCATTTGAAACATTTTTCCCCGTTGACTGTAATGTAAAGGAACACTTTTGATTGTCCCTGTAGTTGAACTATGCACCCGATTTTGATAAAATTTGAAATAACTCGACAAAATTATCTAATAATTATGTGTTTAAAATTTCAAACGATTAAAATACATTTGAAACTTTTTCCCCCCATTGACCGTAATGTAACGGAATTCTTTTGATTGCCCCTGTAATTGATCTATGCATTCGATTTTCATACAATTTGAAATGACTCGACAAAATTATGTAATAATTATGTATTTTAAATTTCAAACGATTCAGTTGGGTAGTTTTTGCGTTGTTATATGCGGACAGACAGACAGACGGACGGACTGAACGACAACAATAGGTGCTACGTATTTACATAATTACGAAAGCACCTAAAAACCATTTTAAAATGTGTCTCGGAGCAACACAGTCCTGTAACTGTCTGAGGGGACTTCTACTAAAATAAATCTTTAATCCATTTTATTCGATTTTAAATCACACATTTAATGATAATCTTAAAAATGTAACGAAGAGATGCTGATTTAAAAAGATGAATCAAAACATGATAGATAAAATAATACATGAAACGTTACTTTTCGAAATAACTTACCTTTTTCGATTATTTTAAATCAGAAAAGTTGATGAATTTTAAATCCTTAAATTCCTCTTTCATATAAAAAGAATAGTTTCGAGATTTGATAACTATTTAGAAAAAACAATTTCTTTAAATATCAATTTTCTGGAGAATAAATTTCCAAGTACCCTGGCTTCTGCGTTATATCAGAGCAATAAATTTTAAATTTCGCTTCTAAACATAAAATTTTAATACTGATTTATGCATGAGTGAGGCTGATATTGAAAGAAGAAAATTGTTTTCTAACTCTAACGTCTCAGATATATTTAATTGTCTTAAGAGTGATGTTCAAATAAATTGCCTGCTTAATGTCTCAGTCTTTAAATCCACATTTCACGTTTAAAAAGTAATATTTTCATTCTATTAAAAGATATATCAGCAAATAGTAAAATATTTATATGATAATTTAAGGCTGTCCTCAAATCGAAAAAGCGCAACTTTATAACATAATTTTAAATTTATTTTTGCTCGGAAATGCAGGAAACTAGCGGGTGTTGTTGTTCAGAAATTATCTAATCGCACTCACCCCCCCCCCTTTCTTTAGCAAACAGAATAAATGTTTAAGAAAATAGTGTCAAAGTGGGCATTTTAAATAGGTTTTCTGCGCGAGAGAAGAAAAATCAATCAAACTAGGATGTAAAAATTACTTGTCACGTGATCAAAAAAGCTTTTAATTTTAATAAATTATTTATTGATCAAAAAAAGGGAAAACTCACATTCCAAATCACTCCCATGGTCAGGTTTTATAATTTTATATTTTTCCATTAAAACAATGAATTTGTAAATGTGTAAAAATGTTTTGCGCTTGTTGAGTAAGAGAAGTTGAGAACAAACAGCGTTAATGATAATCCTAAAAATATTACGGAAAAAAGGCTGAAAAATCAAAACATGATAAATAAATTAATACATGACACGTTATTTTTCGATTCTTTAAAATCAGAAAATTTGATGGATTTTAAATCCTTAAATTCCCTTTATATTCAAAAAGAATATCTTCAAAATTTGATAACTATTTAGATAAAACAATTTCTTTTAAATATCAATTTTCTGGAGAATAAATTTCCAAGTATCCTATGGCTTCTGCGTTAAATCAGAGCAATAAATTTTAAATTTCGCTTCTAAACATAACATTTTAATAATTATTTATGCATGAGTGAAGTTGATATTGAAAGAAGAAAATTGTTTTCAAACTCTAACGTCTCAGATATATATTTAATAGTTTTAAGGTAACGTTCAAATAAATTGCCTGCTTAATGTCTCAGTCTTTAAATCCACGTTTCACGTTTAAAAAGTAATATTTTGATTCCATTAAAAGATATGTCAGCACATTGTAAAATATGTATATGATAATTTAAGGCTGTTCTCAAATCAAAAAGCGCAACTTTATGACATAAGTTTAAATTTATTTTTGCTCGGAAATGCATGAAACTAGCAACTCTGTTGTTCGGAAAGTATCTAATCTCACTCATTTCCACCTCCCCGTCCTTTTTTTTTTTTTTTTCTTTCTAGAAAATAGTGTCAAAGTGGACGTTTTGAAAAAGCTTTCTGAAACCAGTCAAACTAGGGTGGAAAAATGCTTTGTCACGTGATCAAAAATGCTTATAACTTAATAAGTAATTTATTGATTTAAAAAAAAAAAATCAGATTCCAAAACCATTCCATGGTCAAGTTTTACAATTTTATATCTTTCCGTTAAAAATGAATTTGTAAATGTGTAAAAACGTCTTGTGCTTGTTGAGCAGAGCAGTTGAGAACAAGGTTTAATGATAACCCTAAAAATATTACAAAAAAAATGCTGATATAAAAGAAGAATCAAAGCAGGATAGGTAAAATAATACATGGCACTTTATTTTTCGAAAAAACTCATCTTTTTCGATTATTTAAAATCGACAATTTGATGGATTTTAAATCCTTAAATTCCCTTTTTATGAAAAAAGAAAATTTTCGAAATTTGATAACTATTTAGATAAAACAATTTCTTTAAATGTCAATTTTCTGGAGAATAAATTTCCAAATATCCTGGGTTCTGCGTTAAATCAGAGCAATAAATTTTAAATTTCGCTTCTAAACATAACATTTTAATAATTATTTATGCATGAGTGAGGCTGATAGTGAAAGAAGGAAACTGTTTTCAGACTCTAACGTCTCAGATATATTTAATAGTCTTAAGGGTAATGTTCAAATATATTACCTGATTAATGTTTCAATCTTTAAATCCACATTTCACATTTAAAAGTTAATATTTTGATTCTATTAAAAGATATGTCAGCACATTAAAAAATATATATATATAATAATTTAAGGCTGTTCGTTCACAAGTTAAAAAACAAAACTTTATGACGTAAGTTTTAATTTATTTTTGAACGGAAATGCATCAAACTAGCAGGTGTTGTTGTTCAGAAACTATCTAATCGCACTCATTCCCCCCCCCCCCCCTTTCTTTGCAAACAGAATAAATGTTTCAGAAACTAGTGTCAAAGTGGGCGTTTTGAACAGATTTTCTGCGCGAGAGGAGGAAAACAAGTCAAACTTACGGTGGAAAAATCCATTTTCACGTGATAAAAAATAGCTTATAAATTAATTGGTAATTGACTGATCAAAAAATGGTAAACCCATTTAGATTGCAATTCTTTTCCATCGCCTGGTTTTACAATTTTATATCTTTCCGTTAAAAAATGAATTTGTAAATGTATCAAAACAAAAAGTTTTGCGCTTCTTGATCAGAGCAGTTGAGAACAAGCCTTAATGATAATCCTAAAAATATTAAGTAAAGATACTCATATAAAACAAAAATAAAAACATGATAGATAAAATAATTCATGACACATCATTATTTTTTGATTATTTAAAATCAGAAAATTTGATGGGTTTTAAATCCTTAAATTCGCTTTTTATATAACAACAATAGTTTCGAAAATTGATAGCTATTTAGATAAAACAATTTCTTCAAAAATCAATTTTCTGGAGAATAAATTTCCAAGTATCCTGTGGCTTCTGCGTTAAATCAAAGCAATAAAATTTAAATTTCGCTTCTAAACATAAAATTTCAACATTTATGTATACATGAGTGAGACTGATATTAAAAGAAGAAAACTGTTTTCTTACTCTAACGTCTCTTTAATAGTTTTAAGGGTGATGTTCGAATAAATTGCCTGCTTAAGGTCTCAATCATTAAACCAATATTTCACGTTTAAAAAGTAATATTTTGATTCCATTGAAAGATATGTCAGCACATTATAAAATACTAGCTGTTACCCGTGACGTCGTTCACGTAGCATTAAATAAAAGATAAATGCTTTAATTAAACAAAACGGTTCATTAACAATAATTTAAAATATATATAACATTTATCTTATAGAAAGCTATGCAGTAGTTTTTTTATAGGAGACTTAAAGAACTCAGTCAAATAAAAGGAAAATGTGTTAGATAATATTAACAATATCGAAAATGAAATTGTAACCACTTATTCTGTAGACGACTGTAACGCACCCCAATGGTACAGAAATCATGTCGTAGTGCATTTCAGAATTCCATATCAAAGAAAGAAAAATCATGTGTTAAACCTAGGTAATAAAAAAAAATATCCAACATTTCCATAATGCATAACTTTACCGGGACATTCTTTTCTGCAGCTGTGTATATGATCTATGTGTTTGTAAATATTCTAAATACAATGTTAAAAATTTGCTTAGTGAGAAAAAATATAACGAATATTAAAATTCACCTTTAGCAATTTCTAATTATAGACAGAAACGTACTTGAATTCTTTTTTACAGTCCTGTATATTACGTGCAAATATGTATACGCTCGCATATTTAGCTTAAATTATTCAAGCAAAAAACCCGATTTAAATTATTGAATTCATATTTCCGGGAATCGCTATTGCACTGGTGACCAATCCAGTTTAATGTATAGTCCGATACATGATTTATTTAAATTCTACAAACATCTCTTATTATATCAAATGTAGCTGAACTTCAGGATGCATTAGTTTTCCAAATACATACGATAATTAAAAAAGCTCTTCAGCAATCTTTTCTAATAGACCATACTTTGGATACAATATTTGAGATCTGGACACAGGTCCAAAATCTTTTATGCGTCTCTGTAAATGAACAACAAATGTGATGCAAATGATACTTAACTGCAAGCTTATTGTAGTAAATTTCAGTATTTATCATTGTATCGATTATCTCAGTATATTAATTTCATCATGTTTGAAATAGCGCAACGCAATTAAAATACGCTGGGAATATTTTTTTACATTACCGAACATTTTTCTGTAATCTTGTAAGTGAATGTTAAATCTTTTCACCCCATTTTCTACAGAAATCCTATTTTAGTGCACTTCAGAACCTGATATCAATTTCAGTATTATTAAAATAACCTTAATGAAATAACATTATTAAAACACGTTGCAAATGGTTTTTCTTCACAGACCATAATATATTGAAATACTTTTGAGTTTTCTGTACGCACACTATAAGTACTACACTTAACATATTCGATAGTAACCATGTTCTTCTGAACCTTAAAAATGCATGTAAATTTCATTACATTTAAAATTATGTAACATTATCAAAATACACCACAAATGATTTTTTCGCCTTAGACCATAATGTAAAGTTTCCTTTTGAGTGCTCCTGTGATTCAGCTATAATTGCTAAATGGTCCATTTTCAATGCCGCATATGCTATAGTAAATCTCAATAACATATGTTATTTTCGTATGAATTCCACTATATTTATCCAAGTTGAAAAACGGACAGACAGACGGCAGACCCCAGGCACTCGGCATCCGGTATACAGACAGGTTGAAGTCGTAAACACTTTTAGACCATGTTAGAAAGTGTCAAAAAGCGGGTAGTTTCCGTAAAACGAAAAAAAAAAAAAACAGTGTTAGGAAAAATATACTACAAAACTGTGTTTTAGGTGGCATTTTTGTATAATTTGTACATATATGCTCTGCATACCATAAAAATTTATAGAAATTTATTATAAAAAACATTCTTAAAAGTCACAATATATTTTTACTTTTTAAGAGCTAAAAAAAATGTGCAATTAATATCCATTTACAAACCTGTTTCCAGTACACTTTGAGCACATTATGCCAAATTGAGATATTGACTGAGGGAATGTATTTTCTCACAATTACATTAAATCTTTAGATTTTAAGCCCGAAAGTGCATTTTTAAAGTGATATTTATTTATATTTTAAGAATTGAACAATTTTCAGAATTAACACACAAAAATATTTTTTTTGTTGATTAGTTGAGCTTTTCTTACACTTTAAAAATGATAAAAAGTTTCTTCATTGATCATTATGTCATTTACGATATAAATTATTAGCATTTTCTAGTCGTTTAATATTTAACCTTTAAAAAAACTTATTTCATTTTAAAATTAAATATTAACCACGCTCAGACGATAAACATAATTTTCTTTTAATAATAACTTTTGATATCATAATTCAATCTCATTTAATTGCAACATCAGAAATATTTATTTTATTTTCAATATGTGACGTCACAGTCGTCTCTTTTTAGCACTTACTCAAAATTACATTGTGTTATTAAAAAGGAAAACTTAAAAACTTATACTTTGTTTCATATATTACGTTACATTGATATTTTTAAAATTCTTAATGGAAAGTATTCCTCTGACGTCACAATTGGTAAAAAGTTGAATTTTACAGCCTCGAATTGAAAGAAAGAAAAAGGTTCATTTTGATTACGGATTAATATCTGGTAAAACTACTAAAATATTTATATTCATGTAAAGTGTGAAGTTATATTCTTATAAAGTCTTCTAAGTGTAAAAGAAATTTTATATAATCGTTTGCGTGATAAAAGAAGAAAAACAGTATTCCTCTGACGTCACAATTGGTGAAATAGCGGTTTTTAATCTCGAACCGAAAAACAGAATAGGGTCCATTTATTTATTTCATTTTATTTTATCACGTGAAAAGCTTTCAGTTGAAAATTAATTACAGAAGAGAAATAATTATTCCGGTTTTTTTATTTTTTGGCAACGAAAAAAGAAAGATAATTAAATATTATGGAAAATTTTTCAATTTATTCTGTATGAAAAATAGTGAAATATTGAATTATTATGAAAAATATTTGAATAAAATAAATAAAAATTAGCCTATGTTCATTTCAGGCCAATAATTTACCTATATACAAAAATTCAAAGACATTAATCCATCCGTTTTGAAGCCAAGTTCATTCCAATTTTCGGACACACTTTCACATTTATAATATATATAAGGATTTGTATAATAATTTAAGGCTGTTCTCAAATCAAAAGGCACAAATTTGTGACATTAAGTTTTAGTTTATTTTTGTTCGGAAATGCATGAAACTAGCAGGTGTTGTTGTTCAGAAATTGCTTAATCGCAATCATCCTTCCCCCTTTTTTTTCAAACAAATTAATGTTTCATAAAATAGTGTCAAAGTGGGCATTTTGAACAGACTTTCTGCTTAAGAGAAATCAAACTAAGGTGGAAAAACGCCTTGTCACGTGATCAAAAAAGCTTATAACATAATAGGTAATTTATTGATCAAAAAATGGAAAACTAAGTCCAAATCGCTTCTATTGTCAGGTTTTGCAATTATATATATTTCCGTTAAAATATGAATTTGTAAATGTGTTAAAACGTTTTGCGCTTGTTGAGTAGAGCAGTTAAAAACAAGCAGCCTTAATAATGATCCTAAAATATTATAAAAAGATGATGATATAAAAGAATGATCAAAACATGATAGATAAAATGATACGTGACACATTATTTTTCGAAATAACTGAATTTTAAATCCTTAAATTCTCTTTTTATGCAAAAAATAAATAGTTTCGAAATTTGATAACTAGTTAGATAAAACAATTTCTTTAAATATCAATTTTCTGGAGAATAAATTTCCAAGTATCATGTGGCTTCTGCGTTAAACCAGAGAAATAAATTATAAATTTCGCTTCTAAACATAACATTGTAATAATTATTTATGCATGAGTGAGGCTGGTATTGAAAAAAGAAATTTGTTTTCTAACTCTAACGTGTCAGATCTATTTAATAAACTTTAAGGATGATGTTCCAATAAATTGCCTGCTTAACGTCTCAATCTTTAAATCCACATTTCACGTTTAAAAAGTAATATTTTGATTCCATTAAAAGATATGTTAGCACATTATAAAATATTTATATAATAATTTAAGACTGTTCTCAAAACAAAAAGAGCAACTTTATGACATAAGTTTAATTTCATTTTTCTTTTTGGAAATGCTTGAAACTAGCAGGCGTTGTTCAAAAATAATCTAAATGCACTCATCCCCCCCCCCTTTTTTTCAAACAGAATAAATGTTTCAGAAAATAATGTCAAAGTGGGCGGTTTGAACAGACTTTCTTCACGAGAGAAGAAAAACCAGTCAAACTAAGGGGGAAACGCCTTGTCAAGTGATCAAAAAAGTTTATAACTGAGCTGGTAATTTATTAATCAAAAAATGGAAAACTCAGATTCGAGATCGCTTCCGTGGCCAGGTTTTGCAGTTTTATATCTTTCCGTTAAAAAATGAATTTGTAAATGTGTCAAAACGTTTTGCACTTGTTAAGCAGAGCAGTTGAGAACAAGCCTTAATGATAATCCTAAAAATATTACGGAAATATGCTGATATAAAAGATGAATCAAAACATGATCGATAAAATAATACATGACGCATTATTTTTCGAAATAACTCATATTTTTCAATTATTTAAAATCAGAAAACTTGATTGATTTTAAATCCATAAATTAACTTTTTATATAAAAAAACAAGCCTCAAAAGTTGATAACTATTTAGATAAAACAATTTCTTTAACTATCAATTTTCTGGAAAATAAATTTCTGGCTTCTTGCGTTAAATTAGAGCAATAAATTTTAAATTTCACTTTTACACATAAAATTTAAATAATTATTTATGCATGAGTGAGACTGATATTAAAAGACGAAAACTGTTTTCTAACTTTTACATCTCAAATCTAATTAATAGTCTTAAGGTCAATGTTTAAATAAATTGCCTGCTTAATGTTTAAATCTTTAAATCCACATTCCACGTTTAAAAGGTGATATTTTGATTCCATTAAAAGATGTGTCAGCACATTATTTTATAGTTAATAAAATGCAAATTATTATAATGTTTAAAAGTTTTAAACATGCCACTATTACATTATCAAAACTTATTTTTGTCTTATATTATTTCCATCCGAAATCAAAATGCTTAATTTAACAAAGACTTATTCAAATATTTTCAATTAATATTGGCTTTTCAATTAAACAAAAAGTATAAGAATAAACTAAACTCCTTAAAAATATACGTATTTCTTATAAAATATTTATACAATAATTTGAAATTTTATTAATTCTATCTTTACAAGAAAAAAGTATTGGATTCGTGAAAATTTTCGAATTCCGATTTTATACGGATTTACACTTTTAGGGGTGAAAGATTCGAAAAAACATATCTTAACAAAATGTTTGTCTGTGAGTGAGTATGTGACATAAATTTTGTGGGCGCTCTATCTGAAAAACTAATGCACGAATTTCGATCATACATTATATTCGGTTAATCCTTTGTATAAATTGATGCTGTTCATTTTGGTGTAAATCGCTCACTGGGTGGCACTGCTATGCTGCATTTTTTACGATTTCCACATTGGCTCTATCTGAAGAATTAATGCACAGATTTTCATCAAACTTCAGATTCAGCTAATCCTTAATATGAACTGATTATATTTACATTTTGGTGTCAACCACCCAACAAATGGCGGTACTATGATGAATTTATCCCTATTTCCGTTAATAGATCTCGTTAATTATTCTCGTTAATATCTCTAGAAGTAATGCACGGATTTTCATCAAACTTCAGATTCAGATATACCTTGATAAATATTATTGTTGACTATGTTTTGGTCTAAATCACCCAATAGATGGAGATTTTGAATTGCATTTTTCTCGATATCCGCAACAGTCCTATTTCAAGAACTAATGCACGGAATTCCATACCTTTAGAATCTTCTTGATGGGCATAGATTGTCGTTTAATTTTGGCACTGTGGTAGCGAATTTTGAAGTACTAACATGCATGAGATAAACGAAAATCTTATGATTGCCACATCCAACTTGTTTTAATCTCCTCCTCTCTACCTCCGAGAGTGTCCTCAAAGATGTTATTATAACTACTTTTTTCACACAGATTTTGATTTTTCAGTTTAGAAAAAAGCTAACGGAAGTT
Organism: Maratus speculifer; assembly: GCA_964019185.1. Taxonomy (NCBI): domain Eukaryota; kingdom Metazoa; phylum Arthropoda; class Arachnida; order Araneae; family Salticidae; genus Maratus; species Maratus speculifer. The sequence continues at coordinate 230,719,510 of OZ025300.1, forward strand.
ACGATGTTACTTTTTATATATTACTAACGGCGTAGCAACCTAGTGTGTGGCATTTCTATTTTACAAGATCTTTCAAGTTTTGAGGGGAAATGCTTACCAATCCAGTTTTTAAACTAATAGGTATTAATTATAAGCTACAAGTGTAATTAATATCATTATAAATCTTGATTTCAGACTTTTTAATTATTGTATGATTATTTAAAATGGATCAATTAGTTCCTAAGTTTTTGAGTATCGGAAGATTGGTTCAGTGTTAGATTTTTCCCATTTTATCCTTGTTTTTTCAAAAACTGTATTAGATATCGGAAAGCGACAAACTGCAGATTGTATACAGAATTATCATTTATAAAACTCAATTATATCTTTCAATCGCCGGAAGATTAATTAAAACTGAACAATTAGTCTTAAGTTTTTAAGCATTGAAAGATTGGTTGAGTGATGGATTCTTCTGTTTTTTCTTTGTTTTCTGGAAAATTGTTTTAGACATCGGAATGTGACAAACTGCAGATTATAGAAAGTATTATCTTTTATAAATCTTAATTAAATCTTTCCATCGCAATCAGATTCCTCAGAATTGAACAATTAGTCTTGAGTTTTAGAGCATTCAAAAATTGGTTGAGTAACAAATTGTTTTTTTTTTTTTTTTTTTTTTTTTTGGACTTTGGAACGCGACAAACTGCAGACTATAGATAGAATTATCATTTATTATCATTCATAAATCTCAATTAGATCTTTCAATCGCTGTCAGATTCCTCAAAATCGAACAATTAGTCTTGAGTTTTTGAGCATTGAAAAATTGTTTGAGTGACAGATTGCCCCGTTTTTTCTTCGTTATCTCAAAAATTGTTTCAGACATTGGAATGTGACAAGCTGCCAGAAACGTTATCTATGTGTCCCCAATAAATTTAAACATGTTTAATAAGCAACCGTTTCAGGCACTTCCCCTCCCATTAAAAAAAAAAAAAAAATCTTAAGGCAATTGGCCCAAAAATCTGTAGACAATTGGTCCATTCTTCAGATATTTTTAAGGTAAAACTAAATCTCAAAATTAAAGTAAAACTAAAAGCAAAATTACTTCAGATTTCTGTAAAATTTCTGAAGTGGAGATTTCTTAAGATTATTTTTAGTTACAACTAGACAGACAAATATATATGCACTAATATTACTTTTCGACTATACAAGTCTTCATGTAAATATGTAAATAAACTTTTAAAAAAGTGATTTTTTTTAAATTACAGACACAAAGTTTAATTTTACAAAACATTTTTAGTGCTATAATAAAATAGGAAAACTTTTTTTTAAGCGATAAAATTTTTTCAGGGTCAAAATTCTTTTGAAAAACTTGCGAGTTGCCTTTTAATGTAATATTAATCAAAATCAATAACTGTCGCTTTTTATTTATTTAATAAAAAATTCATAAATAATCACTTTTTTAATTCTCGGTTCGAATTATAATAATCCAGTATTTTTTTTTTTTTTTTTTTTTTTTTTTTTTAACATCAAAACCAAATTAACTTTTTATATGTTTACAATCTTAAAGTAACAGTTCATTTAAAATTGCCTTTGAAAACTTACGAGCGTTGTCTTTTTAAGCAATATTAATCAAAGTGACTTTTGAAAAAATTACGAGTGTTGCCTTTTAAAGCGGTTTTTAATTAAAAAAAAAAAAAAAAAAAAAAAAAAAAAAATCATCAATTGCATTTTCTTAAGAAAAAACTCACGAATAATCACGAAAAACTAGGGACTTTTACCTTTTTAAATAATATTATTCAAACTCGTCAATTGTCAACTGTTTTTAATTTAATTTAAGAAACTCATAAATAATCATTTTCGCATTATGAGTTAAATTACAAGGCAACAATTACAACTTTTTTGTGCATTAACATAAAATTAATTTTTCATGTCTTTTCAATCTTAAAGTAACAGTTCATTTAAAAATAACTGGAAAACCTTCAAAAGCAATATTAGTCGAAATGATGTTTGAAAAAAATTGTAGTATTGATTTTTAAAGTGATATTAATAAAAAATAAATCACGAGTTGTCATATTTTTAAAGTAAAAACTCGCCTTAATATTTGATAATAATCACTTTAATATTCTGAAAAACTTGCGAATTTTATTTTTAAAAGTAATATTAGTCAAAATCGTCAATGGGCAATTTGTTTTTAATTTAGCTTCAGAAACTCATAAATAATAGCTGTGTTCTTGTGGGTTAAATTACAAAAAATAAACAATTTAGACCTTTTGTAGATTAACATGAAGTTAATTTTTCATGTATTTTTAATCATAAATAACAGTTCATTTAAAAATGACTGGAAAAACTCGTGAGTGTTACTTTTACAGCAATATTAATCGAAATTATTTTTAAAAGAATTAGGATTATTGTCTTTTAAAGTAATATTAATAAAAATCGCCATTTTTTAAAGAAAAAACTCATAAATAATCATTTTATTATTTTGAAAGACTCACGAGTTTTGCCTTTTAAAGTAATATTAATCATAATTGTCAATGGTCAATTTTTTTCTTAAACTAATTTAATAAACCCATAAATAGTCACTTTCTTATTTTGGGTTAAATTACAAGAAATCAATAAGCCCTTTTTACATTACTTTACCAAATTAATTTTGCTATAGATTTGCAATCTTAAAGTGACAGTTTATTTAAAAAAAAAAAAAAAAAAAAAAAAAAAAAAAAAAAAAAGAAAAGAAAAGAAAAAGAAAGAAAGAAAAAAAGAAAAAAAAAAGAAAGAAAGATTTTAAAAGATCAAATTTCACACTACACATAAGATAAAACTTAATACATTGCTTAACTTGCTTGAATTTAATTGCTTAAATTGGCACTTGTTTAGAAATAAATTTAAAATTATTAACAATATTATAAAATTTCCCTGAAAATATCAGGAAACAAAATAACAAAAATTAGAAATGTAGGCTTACCATATTCAGAAGGAGTTAAGATGATTGGTTGCTGGTGTCCAAACCTATGCATTGGAAAACTATTACCATCACAGTGAGATGAAGAAGGGGTTGGATCCGAAGTTCTGTTTTGGCTATGCCCTAGGGAGCAAGCTTGCACGTGTGCAAGGGGTATGAATTGTGGATGTGCATGTAACTTGCAGCAGTCTGTGTGCGGTCCGACAGAGCAAGGACTCTCCGTTGTCAAACAATACGTATTGTTAATCACACTACCACTGGAATAATTCACTTTGTTTTTGCACTCTTCGTCAGTAACAACAGTCTTCTTGGTTTTAGAAAAATTAGTGGTCATACCAACATGGCTGACGGGGACGACACTGGTGTTAGTAGTACCATTACTGTTCATAGTAGTGACAGATTGATATGTGCAAGTTTTGTGCATTCGAATAGTTTCTTTAACTTTCACTTCTGATTTAGTTTGCTCTACTTTTTTAGTCGTCTTTTTGCAACTGTTTTTCACATCAGGCTTTTCTTTTGCCACTTTTGTTGCTTTTCCAGAAGGTGTTTTGCCTGGAACTTTGATGCTCTTCTTTTCAATGTCCTTAGTCTTGGCACCTTTGGACTTGCACTTTTCTAATTTAGAAACTTTTTCAGCCAATTTCAAATTATTGGAGGGACTTGGCTTTATTTTACTTTTCACTATTTTCTTATTGTTTGTAACTGGTTTTTCTGGCAGCTTGACTTTTTTAATCTTCTTCTCTTTATCTTGCTGTGTTTTAGTACTTACCGTTTTCGACTGTTCATGTTCTACAATTGAAGATTGCTGTACAGAATGTGACACAAAAACCTGCTGTTTTTCTTTAACGAAATTAATCTCTTGCTTATGTACAATATTGCCTTTAAATTCATTGGTCTCTTTTTTAACATCAACCTGTATCCTTTCATGGGTGATTGACTTTTGAGTACTGAAAGGTTGCTGAGAAGGTTGTGAAACTGCGACCACTGTTTTAGGCCTGGGAGGTTTCCTGTCAGTAGTGCATATAACGTGCATTCTAGCCAAGGCATCTAAAGTGGCCATTCTAACAGGATGAGATTTAACAGGTGGAGGAGGAGGTAAAGGTTTCACAGGATCTTTAGGTTGTGGTTTCACGGGGTCTTTCGGTTGGGATTTATTAGGCTCTTGTGGTTTGGTAGAATTAGGTTTTGCAGGTTCCTTTAACTGTGTTTTAGGTTGGTCCTTTATTTGGGGTTTGACACTGTCTTTAACTTGTGGTTTTGCAGTTTCTTTTGGCAAAGTTTTTAACGGTTCTTTGACCGGGAGTTTTGGAGAATCTTTTACTTGGGGTTTTACAGTTTCTTTAGGCTGAGACTTGACGGATTCTTTACAAAACAGCTTAGTTTCTTTTGATGGACATTTTGAAAGATCATTACTGACCGACAAAGAAGAATTGTTTACAGAAAAATTGTTTAGCTTTTCAACTTTTGAGTTCTGTTCCGTTTCTTTTGGAAACGAATTAAATTCTATGTCTTTTTTAAAGAGCGTTTTGTTTTTACTAGGCTGGAATTTGAATGAGGGTAGGCTACCATTCCCATTTAATAGTTCTTTTTTAGGGGGAGTAGGTGCAGGAATTTGTAAAGTGGCTGCTTTTAAAATAGTTAAAGGAGCTTTTTTCTGACTGAACATTGAAACTTTTTTGTTATGAAGCGTACCATTGCTGTTCAATGCACTTGATAGAGAATGTTCATTAACGGCAGGTGATTCTCCTTTTTGCACAAACGGTTTATTAACAGGAGTAATTGGCATTTTGATATCACCATTTACAGTGCAGTTGTTATCACTTATCTTTGGTTTTTTAAGATGTCCATACACAAATTCTTTTTCGGGATTTATTTTCCTTTTCCGCCCAGGTGTTTTGCCGTCTTGGCTTTTCTTAATGTTCTTTTGTTCTTTTATTGGCTTTTTAATAAGCAACCTGTCCTCATTCCTGGGTCTGCCACGTTTCCTTTTGACTTCAGGCACTGAATTATCTTTGTTTAGTTTAGATTTTTTGTCTATGTTTGATGCTTTTTTAGTTTTTCCAACTTTCATAATTGGAGTTTTATGCTCTTTTAATTTTTTAGCGGCCATCTTATCTTTCTTGGGGCCAGGTTTTGATTTTATAGGCAAGGGAGGGGCAACACTTGGCTTTATCGGCGTATCTTTCATCTTTAGCCGGAAATCAGACAAATGCCTTTAGAAACTATGATGAGAGTTCGTCTTTAGCATCATGTCGTTCAAACAATCTGAAACAATAAAAAAAAATCATATTAGAGAGTATGAATTTAAAATTCTACATGTACTAAACTTGATGAAAATCAAAGTTAGAAAATATATTTGATAAGAAATGCTCAAAGAGCAAGGGTGCAAAAAACTAGGCGAAAGCAGGCAGTTTCTCACCACTAAATTTATTTCTTTATTTTTTGTGTAAAATTCTTGTAATGTTATGAAATCTTAACCAAAGAAAACTTTTAATTTTTAGTGGTGAGAGACTGCCCGCTGGCACCTAGATTTTTGCACCCCTGTTGAAGGGACTGACATATAGAACGATATCATTTGGTAATATTCGACAAGCCACTCCTCTTCTCCATCCCCTTTACGATATCATACATTATTATCCCTCAGCCCCATCCCCATAATTATATCGATTCAATGAAAAAAAGTCAATAAAATATCATTTTTTATATATTAAATAACGTATATGAAATATTAGCTTAAAATATTTCCTATTTAAAAGTATTTTATAATAGCTTTTCCACCATTCGTCTTCGTGCGGGATAAGTGCAACAAGACATTGTTGAGTCGCTAACCCCAGATTATTAAAGAAAAGGGAAGGTAGGAAAAATGAAATAAAAGAAATAGTATAATAGTAGAAGTGAAATACAAAAAAAGTTCGCTGTACAGGTGGGAGACAAGAATTGAGCTTTCACATTTAGGATATGTAATAAAGATGCCTTATTAAAAAGAGTTGCATAGCAGATTATTGTTAGAAGTGCGTAAAAGTAGAAAAAAGGTACCTTGTTAAAATGCTCAGGTGTTCACATGTCTTACTAAAAAGAGTTGCATAGCAGATTTTTGTTAGAAGTGCGTAAAAGTAGAAAAAAAGGTACCTTGTTAAAATGCTCAGGTGTACACACGTGTACCCTATAATAAATTTCATCTTCGTTTTGAAAGGGAGTCTTTCTCTAGCGTTCTTTTTCTGTTCAGAGGACTTCCCTCACCATAGCGAAGGAAATACTGGAGTTTTATAAGACTGGAACCCGTCTTTCAAAGAAGAAATAAAAAATAGGGTCAGGAATCCAGTTGAGAATAGCAATAGAAGTTAAAAGGCTTGTTATCGAGAGAATATGAATTCGATACAGTATCCAGGTGCAAGAAAAACATCACGTAGTGGTGAGGAATCACGTACCGAGGGAACTGTAATAATAAACAAATTTAAATATTAAAGAAGGGGTTCGCAAGCCAATGCTAGAAAGGTCTTTGTGAGAAAAGAATCCAATAAGAGTCTTGGAAATAAAGAAAGCAGCTAAGATTGGATTTTGCACGTAAAAATAGGCTAAAAAGAGTAGGAGGGAAAAACGAAAAAATGATAATAAGGAAAAGAGTATTAAGATAGGGGAACTGGAAAAAAAGGACATTTTTAGAGGATAGGAGTAATGGAAAGTGTTTGAGTAAATTTTACTAATGCGGAGTTTCAAGTAGTCGAAAACTTATAATTTTGCTGTGTGCCTGTGGAATAGACCGTGAGGAGCAGCTGCAGCTACGGACCTAGCCCGTTCATCCGTTATGTTTCCAGAGATGTTCATACGGTGCCTTTTGATTTTATCTGGTAAGCGATTTTTACTGTTAGTTATAAACTCTAGCACTGAATGATTGTTATAAAAGCTGTTAGTGATAGGGAATCAGAGGGCATAGTTTAGGGCAATTTCTTAATTTAGCTTACGTGAATTAATTATTGTAATTGGGATCAATGGTGATGATATGATTTCTTATTATTGTGAGTTATATTTATCTTGTATAATGATGCAGGTGTCTTTTATCTAAAAAAAAAAAATAATAATAAACGTTTAAAATATATATATTGTCTTGTTGTGTGTTATGCCTAATGCTTTGATTTATTAATTTGGAAATATAATCACGGCCTTTTTTATATATATCCCTATTTTTATTTATATAGTATTCAGGAATGGTAAAATTACATCAAAGCTTAAGATTACTCAGGGATACAAATACAAATTCTTCACATACATTTTTTAATCACTTTGACGTTGCCGTCAATACAGACGTGGCCGTCAAAACAATGGTGCCGTTAGTACCAGGTACACCTTTTCAGGTGTAGTGTATATGAACTACTTATTTATCTGACAATCATCACCTATTTTAAGACTCACATGTATATATACCAAAAATGGAGCATAGCATAGTATTAACATAAAAAAAAAAATAAAAAAAAATAATTTTATAAGAATTTATTTTGCAAGTCTTTTTTTTTCTTCCTTATTGTTATTTTTTTAGTATTATTTTGCATATATGATAACATATTTTGTATTATTGCTATTTACTTCTATTACTAAGAAAATTTTATTCTATAATAAATTTCCCTTTTATTGGAGTTGATAATATAAAAAGAAAGGAAAACATCTACTTTCAAATCATATTTTTAATTCATATACTAATTCCTTTACTTTCAATATTTTCTGTTTTATATTTATAAGTGTGTTTATTATTATGCTGATTAAACAAATGTACAGTGTGATTAAACAAAATATAAAAACCTATCTTATACTTTAAAAATTATCAATCGAACAATTTCGGAATTATAGGAAGTTTAATAATTTTAAAATGATACTATTTGCACAAATTTTCTTTTCTATGTATGATATTTCACATGTCATTTTTCATATATATTCATAAAAAAAAAAAAAAAAAATAGTATTTTAGTAGTATATAAAATATTCATCATTAGTCAAATCTATTCGTAATGGCGGTAAATACTCCATTACAAAAAATTGCGGCGTTACAGAACATACTCCCACAATTCGACAACGCGTCGGCAGTCACCCCTACTTTTTTCATTGAAAACTTTGAAAAATTTACAACGCTAATTGAATGCACTGACCCAGAAAAATTAATGATTTTAAAATCTCGTGTGAGAGGAGAGGCACTTTCACAATTAATAAATTGTCCCGATTTATGTCAGGAGGACAATTATGAGACTTTTAAAGCTAAATTTTTAGCATTTTTTGACAAGAAAGTCAGTTTGGCCACTCGCCAACAACAATTTTCAAACTGCCGTATGCAACCAGGTGAACAAGTCAAACTTTATGCTGCTAGAATTTCACTTGTAACACAGAAATTCTTTAACAATCCGGATTTAACCAATCCATCTGTTAAGACTTTATTCGAGCAATCTAAATTATCAAAATTTCTGGAGGGGCTTCTACCTGAATATAAACACCCCACATTAATGAAAGATCCACAATCATTTCAAGCCGCATTAGATTTTGTAGAACTTTTAGAAGCTAACAAATTTTGTTTTCCTCAATATGATGAAAATTCTCACATATCTAATTCCATAAATACCGTGTCAGAAAAAGACTCAAATAAAGAAATTAAATCATTACTCGAAGCTCATGCAAAACAAACATATGATTCTATTTGTACGCTTTCAAATGAAGTACAAAAACTAAAAGGAAACAACCAAATACACATTCAAAATACACCTAATCACTCTCCAAATTACAGAAAATCTTCACATAATAACAAAGATTTCAGGTTTACTAAATCTTTTCCTGCATGTGAACATTGTGGACGAAATAACCATGCTTCATATTTTTGCTTCTACAAAAGATCAAACCCACATAGACAGTTTTCGCGACATGATTCCACTCCTAGTTATAACAATACCAGCAGGGTCAATGACAATCGTCAAAATCGCTTCAAGCAAACCTCTCGCAAGCTCCCTTTAAACTGCCAGAGGGGGAGAGCAGACAAATAAAGATTACTTATTCGCGACTCCCCCGAATTGAAAAGAATTTCACACTTGTATCAGGAGATGAAAGCGCTATTAAAAGGAATAGGAAGATATCTGTAAATACACAAATTTTAACGGAAAAGGAAACCAATTTTAATCTGCCAATAATTCGAACACAATTAGCAGGACTTTACGTAAAGTTTTTGTTAGATACAGGGGCAGCTATCAGTTTGGTAAATGTTGACACTTATAGAAGAATTAAAGATAAAAATGCTATTCTAAAACATGCAAACGTTACAGTAAAATCAATATCAGGTGCTACCTTAAATATTACACATTATACGGTATTACCAATTACATTAGACACTCGACAGTATATGCACAAATTTTATGTTGTTAATAATAAATTATCTGAGCATTATGATGCAATTATTGGATTTGATTTTTTGAGAAACTATAAAATTAAAGTGTGTTTGGATACTAATACTTTAGTCATAGGAAACACAACTACAGAAATTTTAAATGAAAATAATGCTAATTCTAGTGATTGGAGATGTGAAAATAATCAAAATATACAAAACATAAATGCGGATGTTTATGATTATCGAAATATGGAGGAAATAAAAAGATTAAGACGTCAAGAATTACGAGAATCTGATTTTAATCTAGCACATTTAAAACCTGAAATTAAATCGCGTTTATTAGACTTAATATTTGAATTTGCGGATATTTTTAGTAAAAACTTATACACGATTGGTCGCACATATAACATTAAACCAAAAATGGAAGTTGATTACGATAAATTACCGTCGTCACGTCCATATTCATTGCCCCATATTTTGAAAGCAGAATTAAAAACACAGTTGAATGAACTAGAACGAGCTCATATCATTGAAAAATCGAATAGTCATGTTAGTTTTCCAATAATTATGGTAAAGAAAAAGAATCCCAGTTCAGATCCTAAGAAACAAAAATGGAGACTGGTTTGTGATTTCCGTAAATTAAATCAACATCTTAAATATCCTCGATATAAACTACCAATAATTAGTCATCTATTAGAAAAATTAAGTGAGGCTAAATTATTTTCAAATTTAGATCTATCCTCATCATTTTGGCAAGTAGCATTACAAGCAAAAGATAGAGATATGACCACTTTTACTACCCCTTTTGGTTCTTATCGTTATGTCTGTCTTCCACAAGGATTATCGTTGAGTAGTGAAGTTTTCTCTGAATTAGCTGATAGGATTTTAGCCCCCATAATTGATCTAAACATAGCAAATTTCATTGATGATTTCTGTGTCCCATCGAAAGATGAAGAGGATATGATTTATAAGTTAAGGAAATTATTTGAACGTTTCCGAGAATTCGGACTCACATTAAATCCGGAAAAATGCACATTTCTACTGCCAAAAACAGAATTTTTGGGTCACGAAATATCCTCTCAAGGTATTAAACCACTTCAAGATAATTTGAAAAAAATAAAAGATTTTCCTGTGCCTAATACAGTTAAGAAAGTTCGTCGTTTTCATGGTTTAGTAAGCTATTATAGAAAACATATTAAAAACTTTTCAGAATTAGCTGCACCGCTCACGAACTTATCAAAAAAAAATCAGAAATTCAAATGGACGGAAGACACGCAGTTGGCATTTGATACTCTGAAACAAAAATTAATTTCACCACCAATTTTAATTCATCCAAAATTTGAGGAACATTTTTTTCTTTCTTGCGACGCGAGCGACTTGGCTCTTGGTGCGATGTTAGGCCAGAAAGATGAGCATGGTATCATTCGTCCGATTGGATATTTTTCAAAAAAATTAAATCCAACTCAATGCCGATACACTATTTTCGAGAAAGAACTCATGGCTATTGTTCAGGCCATAGCACATTTTAAATACTACATTTATGGCAGAAAATTTACGATAAGATGTGATAATGCCGCTCTTACTAAACTTAGTAATTTACAATCAATTAGTGACAGAGTTGCTCGATGGATAGCTTTTTTAAATGACTATCAGTATACGTTTGAATTAATTAAATCAGAAGAGAATATAGTAGCGGATATACTTTCTAGGGATTTCAGTAATAGTGCATCGGATTTGAGTAAACAACGAAATGAAACGAACGGAAAAACACAACTTTTAAATTTTCCCCAAGAGACAACAAGTCAAACAAATAAACAAATACAAAATTCTCGCACAAGTTCATCAAGTAATTCTTTCACACACAACTCTACACACAAGCAAAATATTACTCATCAAAATTCTTTCTCTCCACAAAAAGATCCTATGCGTCCTACTTCACATTTAAATGACTCTACACAACATGTTTCAAAAAGAAAACACTCTACATCAAATGTACATTCAAATTGTGAAAATTTTACTCAAAAAAGTAATAATTTAAATGTTCCAAATTATTGTTATTCAAATAACAATCATATAAATAAGAGTGAAATCAATTCACACATTCTTATGGATTTAGAAAATTCTACGCATTCTCAAGCGGAGCCTAATTTATTCAATGAAAACACACAAAATTGTAAAGAAATAAGTTCGAATGAAGAATTTTCTATTAAAGAAAATAATTTAGCATACACGATTAACGGTTTAGAAAACTTGGGATTTTCCTGTTACATGAATGCTGTTCTCCAATGTCTGACTCATTGTACGCCTTTTCTAAAATGTTTATTTAGTGACAAATTACACGAAAAATATTGTAAAAACTCAAGATTTTGTCTTGCATGTGCGTTACGTCGTCACATTAATCTAATTGTAGAAAACCCCGATCAAATTATTGCACCCATTGAATTATATGAAAATCTAATAAATATAGCACCTCAATTTGTGCCTAATCAGCAACAAGACGCTCATGAATTTTTGAGATACATTATAAATGGAATAAAGGAATCATTAAATTCCAAAGGAGATGCACAGTCTATTACAGAGGTTTTTGGAAGTAACATTAGAAGTGAAATTACTTGTTTGCAATGTAAAAAGACAAATTTCACATACGATCAAAATTTAGATTTCATGTTGGATATAACGCAAAACGTTAAATCGTTGGAAGACGCTATGTATAATTTTATGAAACCAGAGATTTTAGATCAAGAATATATTTGTAAATGTAACATTCCTAAAGTTAGTGCTAAAAAGGAAAATTCAATCGCACAAATTTCTGAAGTAATCACTTTTCAATTTAAAAGATTTGCTTTTGATGGAAAATCTAGTACAAAAATTACTAATCATATATCATATCCAGAAAAATTAAATATGCGTCCTTATTTACAAAAATCTCACGGAATACCTATTTGGTACAATTTACAAGCGATCATTGTGCATTCAGGCAAAGATGACAAATCAGGCCATTACTTTACTTATGTCAAAACACCTCAAAACACATGGTATCTTTTAGACGATACTAAAGTAATAAAGGTCAATATAACAGAAGTCTTAAACCAAAAGGCATATATACTTATATATACAAAAGACAAATTAAATGACAAAAATGATCAACAAAAACTTACAATAAAAGAATTCAACAATGATATTCAAGAAAATGACAAAGATACAAGAGCAAATTCATCACATATTCCTAGTGTAAATGTAAATTTTATACAAATTGATCTTCCTAACATCCTAGACATACAAAGAGAACAATTAATAGACTCTAAAACATCTAAAATTATTCAAGAAATAAAAAATAACCCCCATAAAGCTAAACTTAATTTTCCTAATTATTTAATAAAAAACGATCTACTCATGCATTCTGCATTTATACCGAAATTTCGGAAATCATCCAATATTCTTCAAATAGTTATACCAGAGAAATATAAAGCACATATTTTAGCTGCACAACATATATCTCATTTCGGTTTTATTAGAACGTATAATGCCATTCGTGAAAAATATTATTGGGAAAATTTATATGCTGATACAAAACATTATGTTCAATCATGTATACAGTGCAATACGTTCAAATCTCCAAATGTACAAAAACCCATCCCAATACAGAGAAATTTTATTCCTAATAGACCCATGGCTTACTTAAGCTGCGACTATGTAGGCCCTTTTAAAAAAACAAATAAAGGAAATGTTTACATTTTAACTTTCTTAGATCATTTTACAAAATATCTGCGACTTTATGCAGTCCCAGATCTTACCGCAAATACAACAGCGGAAAAGTTTTTGGATTTTATTAGTATTTTCGGTATTCCTGAAAAACTATTAAGTGACAAAGGAAGTTCATTTATCGCGGATTTATTTAAGCGTTTATGTAAACGATTGGGCGTTGTTAAGCTTTTCACAACCCCCCTACATCCACAAACCAACGGTGCCACCGAATCGCTCAACAGAAATATAAAAAAATCTCTTTCAATTTTTGCAGAAAATACTGGACAATGGGATGAATATGTGAATTATTATTCTCTCATTTATAACTCCACAATACATTCGGCAACACGAGAAAAACCTGCTTTTTTGCATCTAGCTTATGACCCGTTATTGCCTTCCGATTTACACAACGAGATCAACAACAAAGATTATTTTTCGTATACTGATTTTGTCGAACAAAAGATCAGCCAACTTCAATATACAAACAAAAAAATAGAAGAAAGCATTAGGAGTGCGGCAGAAAGACAAGAAGCGTATCAACATAAAAATGCCAAATTTCGAAATTTTGTAATAGGAGAACTAGTATATTTATATAATCCCGCAAAAGATCGAAACAACAAAATACTCAAATTACGAAACTATGTAGGTCCAATGAGAATCGTAAAGAAGCACAATAATGTTAATTATTCTATAATACATGCAATGGATGACAGGGGTAAAGAGATGAAAGTTCATTCAAGTCGTTTAATCCGCTATGTAGCGAGAAAACCGCAATTAGATTTGTTTCATAGTATCATTCAAGACTCAAAATACACACAAAACATGTATATGAATGAGGATACGAACACTCCCAAACCACATGCAGTATTTGAAAACCATGAATTATTACCTTTCATTCTTTCGGAACCGCCCATTTTGAACAGAGAAAGTGGGGAAGCTTCTTTTGTCGCAGAGAATGAGCTACATGTACGGGAAGAAAGTGAATTACCTAGTACAGAGAGCATTTCGGCGAATCCTCAAAGTCCACATTTGTCAGATGATTCGCAAGATACCGAAATTTATACTCCAGATATAGATCAAACTTCACTACATGATTCTGCGAATACTGAGATATCAAATACCCAATATAGTTTTAGACAAAGACAACCTGTCGACTATTATGCGGAGAAAATTTTTGATTTTGCGTTAAAACTCACAAAATAACAAAGTGTACAGATATATATGTATATATATATAAAAAAAAAAAAAAAAAAAAAAAAGGTATAAATATACATAAAATTTCATTTAATGCTTGAATTGTTTATTATTACATTATATATTGACAAAAATATAACAACTTTTCATATAGGTAGTGTACTTTATTATATTTATTATATTTCTCATTAATACTTCGATACTGAGGTCATGCGTTGTTGATATGGATCATGGGAATTACGGCCATATATGATGGACATTAATTGTATGCATATGTGGCGTTTATTGATAGGGTTTTGTTATTTGGTCAATAAATATTAATTAAAATTTATTAAAATAGTGAATTACTAAATACAACTTAAAACATAACATAAAGGCGTAGTTAAATGAATGATTAATTAGATCTATCTAAGAATAAATACGTATATATAAATAAATAAAGGAATAATTAATAAATTCAGATAATTGAACTACATCAAACTTGATTAAATATGATTGAAAATCTTGACTCTGTTTTACTATAGTGCACGGGTGAAACTCGGTCAATTTTTTTCTTTATCAAATGCAGGGGTGCAAAAATTTAGGCGCCAGAGCGTAGTCTCTCACCACTAAAATTTTAAAGTTTTTTTCGCTCAAAATTTAATAGCATTCTAGCAGGAATTTTACACGAAATATTAGACGAAGAAAAACGAAATAAATTTTGTGGTGAGAAACTGCCTGCTGGCGCCTAGATTTTTGCACCCCTGATCAAATGTGATTAGATTAACTTTCTTCAGATTTAATTTGAATGAAACTTGGCAATAATTTGCGGGCGAATTATTGTTGTTTTTGTATTCGTTTTATCCTCTTTAAAACATTTAATTACAAGTTGCAATTCTTAAAAGTAAATAATAATAATAAATAAATAAATAAATAAATAAATAAATAAATAAATAAAAAATAAATAAATAAATAAATAAATAAATAAAAATAAAAATAAAATAAAATTAAATTAAATTAAATTAAATTAAATTAAATTAAATTAAATAAATAAATAAGTAAATAAGTAAATAAAATAAATTGAAATTAACATAAATTGAAGAAGGAAATTCTGAAACTCTAAAATATTTCCTTATCTTTCTTGAATTCATACTTTAGATGTTTAAATAAAGGAATAAATAATTTTTTTCTTTTCATACTGGACCAAATATTCTAACTTATATGTATAAAACATCACTATATGTATTCGAATTTTAGGAAAGAAAATATGTATATCATGATCTAATACATATTTTGTTATGTTTACTTTATTTGTTTTTGTTTTTTTTTTTTTCTCAGCCTTTTCTTTTCCATCTCTCCCTCCTTATGTATATATTTATTGTTTAGTTTGTATATTAATAGGATTAAAAGGTACTTCCTATTAACTAATTTAAAAAAAAAAAAAAAAAAAAAAAAAAAAAAAAATCTTGAAGTTATAGTTATTACTCCATTTTCGGTATTATACATTCTAAAAAAAAAAAAAAAAAAAAAAAAAAAAAAAAAAAAAAAAAAAGAGAAACTAAATGTAACATATTTATTTCATTTAAAGTTATTTAAGTCAATTGTTTGGTGCTGGAGAGGGACTAATAGTAAAAATTTGCTTCCTTTTATTACAGTACTGTTGTGTACAAGTGTGGCTAGAAAACGAAAAGGAACAGTTTGCCATTTTACAGGCATTTACTCATGCCAACCTTTAAGTAGACATTTGGCTTCGAAGATCAATATTCCACCTAATGCTTGTGAAATTCACGATTGCTCAAATTGCATTGTGAGTAAAGCATCTTTCATCTTGTCCAAGGACTTCAGGCTATTACGCCCTACATCATTTATCTTGCGACATCTGAAAGACGAAGTAGCCACCAATAGCACTGCATATAACTGCTTCAATGGAGACCAACCTTGTGAATGTGACAATGATTGCTCGGGTACAAAAGAATTTTGCAGTCTAAGAAACTGCACAGTACTAAACACTTGTTTCTGCTCTTTAACGCATCACAAACCACAACTCTTAGCAACAACAGAATTGGAAACATTTTACGACCCGGACTTAATTACATGGGAAGTCTGTATTTTCGACAAAAGAACTAGTGTTACACCCAACCCGCGCTCCCGTAAATTACTAGAAGGGGAAACGGCTTACTTCAGGCAGCACAACTTAACTATAAAGTTTGATGACCCCATTTTAACCCTCCCTGACAGAGGAAGAGTAATCCTACGAACTAATGATTTTGAATTTGTGCTCACAGTTCCAAAAGATCTCATGATTAAAATTCCATTTGAACTACTTGCATTTAAAACAGACATTACAATTATTTATTTGCACACTAGTGGGATCACAATATCAGGATTAATCCATGTCTCGGGTAAAAACATTTGTCAATTAAGACAATGTATAATGTGTTTTGAAGTGCTTGCACATTTTCAATGTCTACCTAAACCAATACGGTATACAGCTTATATAACTTTTTCAATTTTAATTTTGATACTTTTAAAATTCTTGAAAGCACTATTAAAAAGCTGTTTATATATTTTTCATATAATATATATGATTTTAATCGTGCTTCTTAAAATGATCAAATTCATGGCTCGATGCTCACTTTTACTAGGAGCTTTTTTCGGCAATACTATCAAACAAGCATTACTAAAGAGTTATGGATATTTGGAATCACACAATTCACAAAATTCCAATTTTACATCACTCCAGATAGTCCTGTTAGCTTGTACCCTCCTCATCGCAGTATCCAATGCTGATTGTAACACTCATGCAATTATAAATTCAGAACTGAAAACCTGTGAAACACTTCAAGATGGCACACGTTCGTGTCAATTACATTCAACTTCTGAAATCACCCTTCCTACACTGCATTCCGAATCATGTTTGTGGTTCACGGACAAAAATAATAATCACTTATTTTCGTTAACGTTAAAGTTAGACGAAGTAAAATGTGACTTTACTACGGAAAGGCAATATTTCACTTTTCCAGTCACAACTCATCACATTTCACAAATATCATGTGTCTTCAACGAATACTGTGGTCGTGGTGTTCATTGCATAAAAAGGCATGTTGGTAGAGGTGGAATAAATTTTGAAGCGGAGACACCTCAAAGTAGAGATTATCCAGGTATCTCAGCTTGTTTGGAAGCAGGACCAGGAACGGGTTGTTACATTTTCCGTTCTTCATGTGCCTTTTATAGAACGTGGTACGAACCAGACTTGTTATACAGCTATGAAGTTTCTAAAATAAGAGGTCATACTTGTAAATATTACATTTCCCTCAAACATGATGAAAACAATACGATTTCTCGAGTAACGGTTACTGATTCAGCTTTCACAAAAACTGGAATTAAAGTCACGATTTTAGGAGCTTATGACCAGGCCCAATTACATATGGAAGATTATTTCATTCAACGTGTAGGTAAAAAGTCGGAAGCTTACCTAGCAAAGGCAAGTGATAAAAATTCTCCCAGAGCAGGAGAGATTGGTGCAATTCAGGCGAATTCATCTTTCACAAAAAACTTCATTTTTGATCCTGATATGACTAGTTGTGACTTTTTTGAAGATACTCTGAGATGTCTAAACGCACCCGATGCCATTACACAGCTCAGATCCTCTCAGGAACATGCACTACCTTTGCAAAGAGACATACATTTATTTCAAATAGAGGATGACAAATTAAAATCAACTTTATTGCTGTCCTCAGCTATTCGTGTTCAATTATACTTTGCAAACTACAAATTGTCAGTCAAAGCTAAAAACGTTTGTCCCAAATTTGCAGAAGAGGAAATTTCTACGAAAGGTTGTTATAAATGCGCCATACTTGCACGACTCAACTTCAAAGCTCTCAGCACATGTGATGCGGGTGTAGTCAGTGTTCATTTTCAGGACATAAATATTCATACAAAAGCCATCCGTTTGACGACTGAAATTCAATCTTACACTATTCAATTTTCTGCTGAATTGAAGTGCTACTCTGAGAAAATATGTCTAAAATCATCAACTTTGATGCAGTGTCAAACTTTAAAATTTTGCCTAAACGAGCCTAGCATAGATTTGCTCCAATTGAACATGAACTATACACGATCAATGAACACTCCTACTACGGCAAATTGGCTAGACTTTTTTACATTGCCAAAATTTTCTACTTCATTATTCATTCTAAAATCTATTGGTTCAGCTTTATTCATAATATGTATTGTAATTACACTATTTTCTACTATTTTAACCTGTTGTTGTCGTTCCAGGTAAAAACAATTTTGAATATTTTTTCACTAGACAGGAAACATATTTGTAAAATTCTAATGAAATTTACATACGTAAATATATATATATTTATATGAGCATATATATATATATACATAAATCTTATTTTATGTTTATTTTGGTAATCATTTTATTTTAACCTTTTCTCAATTCCAGATATTTATGTTTCCTGTTTAGTTTATATAATGTGTACAAGTTTTATAATTTTTATTCTTATTATTTATATATTTTTTAGTGTTTGATATTATTATGCAAAATATTGTATTATGTTATATTACACATATTAATCATTTAATTTCTTTTCTCAAGTTCATTATTGTATAGATCATCGACATTATTAATAATCTGCCCATTTATGCTTTCTGATTCACCTGAACTCAGAGCATTTTTCTTTTTTTTTATTTATTTTTTTTTCTTTTCTCAAACAGTCGCTATATTTTGTTGAGTCGCTAACCCCAGATTATTAAAGAAAAGGGAAGGTAGGAAAAATGAAATAAAAGAAATAGTATAATAGTAGAAGTGAAATACAAAAAAAGTTCGCTGTACAGGTGGGAGACAAGAATTGAGCTTTCACATTTAGGATATGTAATAAAGATGCCTTATTAAAAAGAGTTGCATAGCAGATTATTGTTAGAAGTGCGTAAAAGTAGAAAAAAGGTACCTTG
Organism: Maratus speculifer; assembly: GCA_964019185.1. Lineage (NCBI taxonomy): Eukaryota > Metazoa > Arthropoda > Arachnida > Araneae > Salticidae > Maratus > Maratus speculifer. The sequence goes on from OZ025300.1 coordinate 230,738,679, forward strand.
TTAAAATGCTCAGGTGTTCACATGTCTTACTAAAAAGAGTTGCATAGCAGATTTTTGTTAGAAGTGCGTAAAAGTAGAAAAAAAGGTACCTTGTTAAAATGCTCAGGTGTACACACGTGTACCCTATAATAAATTTCATCTTCGTTTTGAAAGGGAGTCTTTCTCTAGCGTTCTTTTTCTGTTCAGAGGACTTCCCTCACCATAGCGAAGGAAATACTGGAGTTTTATAAGACTGGAACCCGTCTTTCAAAGAAGAAATAAAAAATAGGGTCAGGAATCCAGTTGAGAATAGCAATAGAAGTTAAAAGGCTTGTTATCGAGAGAATATGAATTCGATACAGTATCCAGGTGCAAGAAAAACATCACGTAGTGGTGAGGAATCACGTACCGAGGGAACTGTAATAATAAACAAATTTAAATATTAAAGAAGGGGTTCGCAAGCCAATGCTAGAAAGGTCTTTGTGAGAAAAGAATCCAATAAGAGTCTTGGAAATAAAGAAAGCAGCTAAGATTGGATTTTGCACGTAAAAATAGGCTAAAAAGAGTAGGAGGGAAAAACGAAAAAATGATAATAAGGAAAAGAGTATTAAGATAGGGGAACTGGAAAAAAAGGACATTTTTAGAGGATAGGAGTAATGGAAAGTGTTTGAGTAAATTTTACTAATGCGGAGTTTCAAGTAGTCGAAAACTTATAATTTTGCTGTGTGCCTGTGGAATAGACCGTGAGGAGCAGCTGCAGCTACGGACCTAGCCCGTTCATCCGTTATGTTTCCAGAGATGTTCATACGGTGCCTTTTGATTTTATCTGGTAAGCGATTTTTACTGTTAGTTATAAACTCTAGCACTGAATGATTGTTATAAAAGCTGTTAGTGATAGGGAATCAGAGGGCATAGTTTAGGGCAATTTCTTAATTTAGCTTACGTGAATTAATTATTGTAATTGGGATCAATGGTGATGATATGATTTCTTATTATTGTGAGTTATATTTATCTTGTATAATGATGCAGGTGTCTTTTATCTAAAAAAAAAAATAATAATAAACGTTTAAAATATATATATTGTCTTGTTGTGTGTTATGCCTAATGCTTTGATTTATTAATTTGGAAATATAATCACGGCCTTTTTTATATATATCCCTATTTTTATTTATATAGTATTCAGGAATGGTAAAATTACATCAAAGCTTAAGATTACTCAGGGATACAAATACAAATTCTTCACATACATTTTTTAATCACTTTGACGTTGCCGTCAATACAGACGTGGCCGTCAAAACAACATTATTACTGTTAAATGCATTATTTAACAAAAAGCTTAAAATGTTCTTAAAAAATAAAAAAATTTTTAAGTGTTATATGATATATTGTGCTATTTTATTGACTTCTCTTCCTTTGAATCAATAAAGTGTGCGAAAAGAATTGTAACCAATTTCGTAAATCACTCCAAAGAATAAAGATAAAAACAAATTAGACATTGATAATGATATCATTGCCGGGAGGGGGGGAAGAGGTTCAGTGGATGATAATGTATGATATTGGAAGGGACGGAACGGATAAAAAGTTACCAAAATAATTGATAATGTTATATATGCACAGACCCTTAACCCTTCCCGGCACGGGCAAAATCTGTTAAAATGAGAAATTATCGACTGACACCGGAAATCACAAACGAATTTTTTAGATATTTTGAATTCCTTAATTTAAGGTTTTATTGTAAAAGCATAATTTTACTAAAATATTACTGGTGATGTTTGCAAGTTTGGAATTAAAATTAGGTATCCCAGACCAGGCACTGTGTACCGGAAAGGGTTAAAGAGATGGGAAAAGTTGCGCACGCGGAAGATTTTCAATTATTTTCTTTCATTTAACATTAGACTTCATCATGAATTCATAAATTTCAAGTTAACATTTCATATTAATTTTTATATCATAAAATTTTTTGAATATCATTATAAAATTAACTATGAATTTATGTCCTGTTAATTTTAAATCGATTAAAGCATAAATTATCTTAACGCTTCTGAAAACCTGAAATGTCGAGTACTCCTCAAAAACATAAAAAAAGGAAAAAGAATAATTGAAAATCTTTAAACAGCTGGAAGGAGATGCATACGCGAAGATTTTTCATTCCTTTTTCTTTTATTTGACATTAGACTTCATCATGAATTCATAAATTTCAAGTTAACATTTCATTACAATGACAAGAAAAAGAAAAAAATAGATGATGAACAACTTCAGCCTCAAGCAACATAATATGCGAAACTCTTTACCAGGAAACTGTAGTTAGTGCTTTTAATTCAACACTTCCAAAGACATCTGTATAAAGAAATGATATGAACGCATTTATGTACGCACAAAAAAAAAAGGAAGGGAAATTTCGTAAGCTGCTAGGCCATTAATTAATACCTATGCCAGAAATATTATTTATTTACTTATCATTCTCTGTAGAGCGAAAAGTAGCGGAAGCACTATTGAATCATTTAGCAGGGTTGCCAGAATAACTGCAGGCGACGGGGAGAAATATTACGTCATAAACTCGGGAAAAAAAACTGCGCCAAAGAAATGAAAGGAATTACGCTTTTCATCTTTGCACTCGCTTCGTATCAAAACTTCAGAACGTGTATTCTTTATTTGTATAAGGAAAAAGAAACAAGCAAGTCGTTTTCGCTAAGGACATATGAAGGTTTATAAGCAACGCAATAAAAATCATTGTACATGCGGAAAATTTTCGAGTCGGAATAAATTTAGTTGGGAGCCTCCTAGCAAGTGCCCGTGAATACAAAATATTTGTTAAAATAATATACATCTGGCACTGAAAGTCATATAGAAAATCTACCATTAATCAATAGTAATTTAAAGTACATAGGTATACTCTATTAAGTCTATATGTGATACATATGCTTTGTTCGGAAATTTTAAAATATGTTTTTATATTATCGAAACGGATTGACAAAATGGAAAGTAAAATCACTGCAGTGGCTTCGTAACTTCCCTCCCCGTTGCCTACGTTCATGAATGCAAAATAATCACAAGAATATTATACATCTTTCACAGAAATTCACATAGATTGTTTACCATAAATAAATAGCAATTTAAAGTACGTAAGTACATTCCACTAAATTCATAGACAAAATTGTTTAGTTCGAAAATATTAAATTGTGTTTAATTATTATTGAAAGAGAGGAACAAAATAAAAATTAAAACTAACACTGCGACTAGGCAACATATCTCCTAAAAGGTGCCTGCGAATGCAAAATATTTACAAAAATAATATACATCTTTCACTGACATTCATATAGAATATCTACCATTAATCAATAGTAAATTAAAGTACGTAAATATACTGTATTAGTTGATGCATGATAAATCTGCTTAATTCGAAAATGTTAAAATATGTTTTTATATTATCAGAACAGAGAAACAAGACATAGACAAAATTGTTTAATTCTAAAATATTAATCTGTGTTTCATGTTACAGATAAGATTGTGCTCAATAATTCAATAATAATTAAACATAATAATTAAACATTAATAATTTCAATAATAATTAAACACAATTTAATATTCTAGAATTAAACAATTTTGTCTATGAATCACAAAAGCAAAAGTAAAACCATAATGCTGTGACTTAGCACCTTTCCTCCCCGCTGCGTGTGTCCATAAATGCAAAATAATTGCTAGAATATTATATGTTTTTCACAGAAATCCACATAGATTGTTAGACAATAAATCAATAGCAATTTAAAGTACATAAGTACATTCCACTCACTTCACACACAACAAAACTGCTTAATTTTAAAGCTTTAAAATTATTATTGAAAAAGAGAGACAAAATAAAAATTAAAACCACTACTATGACTAAGAAATTTCCCTTTTAGCAGCTGCTCGCGAATGCAAAAAATTTACTAAAATAATATACATTTTCACTGAAATCCATATAGAATATCTCCTATTAATCAATAGTAATTTAAAGTACATAAGTATACTTCCTTAAGTAGATGTATGATAAATGTACTTAATTCGAAAATGTTAAAATATGTTTTTACATTATCGAAACAGAGAAACAAAATGAAAAGTAAAATCATTACAGTATCTTGGCGATACTGTAATGATTTTACTGTAATGATTTTTGATAATATAAAGTATGTTTTTATATTATCGAAACAGAGAATATATCATATAAAATATCTCCCATTAATCAATAGTAATTTAAAGTACATAAGTATACTTCATTAAGTTGATGTATGATAAATGTACTTAATTCGAAAATGTTAAAATATTAACTGACTAGGGAACTGCAAGAAGTGTAAGTCGCCGAATTTGACGAAAGTGGTATCGTTGGAAAGATCTCATCGTGAGTAGTAAAAAAACTCAATAGAACTACCCGTCGCAAATTAGCCGTTTTCGAGATATCCGACAATTTATGTCACATAGCTAGTGAGCTAATGGCGGACCGCACAAAATTTTAGTCTCGATTTTAACGTAAGTGGTGTCGTTGAAAAGATGTCATTGTGAAGATTAAAAAACTCAGTGGAATCACTCGTCGGAAATGAGACGTTTTCGAGATATCCGACAATTTGTGTCACATTGCTAAAACACACTGCTGGGAAACTGCATTGTGTGCCATAAATTGTCAGATATCTCGAAAACGGCTCATTTCAGATGGGTAGTTCCATTGAGTTTTTTTTACTTCTCACAATGATATCTTTGCAACGACACCATTTTTACCAAAATCGATAAAACAATTTTTTGCGGTCCCCCATTAAGTGTGCGCTAGAACAGTATGCATTAGCTATGTGACATAAATTATAGGATTTCTCGAAAACGGCTCATTTTCGACGGGTAGTTCTAATGAGTTTTTTATCAATTGTGATGATATCTTTTTAACGATACCACTTTCGTTAAAATCGAGACTAAAATTTTTTGTGGTACCCCATTACGTATGCACTAGTTACGTATAAATTGTCCGATATCTCGAAAACGACTGATTTGCGACGGGTAGTTCCATTGAGTTTTTTACTGCTCTCGGTGAGATCTTTCTAACGATACAACTTTCGTCAAAATCGGTGACTTACACTTCTTGCAGTTCCCTAGTGAGTATATTATGTTATCACACGAATTGAAAATTTCCAACTGAGCGAAATTTCATTGTGTTAAAAAGATACTTTAGATTATGTTAAGTATCGTGCTCGTATAATTATTAAAACTCTCTAACAACTTGAAATAAAAAAAAAGGTTATATAAGCCTTTTTCGATATTCCTTTTCAGAATCGGAATAATCAAATCATATTTTTTACTATCTTTTGTTATTTTAAATGATGAGAGCCTCTGGAAGTGAAACTGGTTTTCTGATTATCGTTAATTTCTTTCCATTGTAGCTTAACATTACAAGTCTCACATGCTATCATGTAGAAAAATATACATGAAAAACACCGAATATTTTTGTATTAAATACTATTACAATAAAAATAAAGTAAACTGGATATTATTATCTTACACTGATAAATTTCAATATCATTTAACATTCGATTAGTCGTTGCCTTATCTGACAGATTCACTATTATTCCTTTTTAATCATTCTTCTACAACAATTATATTAATATTTTAACAATTCATCTACATTAATTCCGTTGTAAAATATAAAATACACTCATAATATTTAAGAATTTGATTTAATGTTATTTATTTTTATTTTAAATTGTATTTTTTTTTCTTATCTATTTTAAATATTTTTGTTAATAATATATATTAATGTATCAGACAGATACAGCACGACCACACTTGTTTGAAAAGAACACACGACAAACGGAATGTTAAAGATCTTGGGCTATTCAAGTGTGCACCTCCTGCGTCATGATTATGCTCGCTATTCATTACAAGTAAGGATCGGCCGAAACCGAATTTCGGTAATCTTCCAGTTTTCGTCCGAAACTAAAAAATCAAAAAATTTCTTTAAAGCAATTAATACATATTTAAATAGGTATAATTATTAATTAATTATGCACAATTATTAATTAATTATACGGGTTTAGCAATTATACATAAGTATTAATTAATTATCCTCTTCAGATCTGAAGCCATGGTTCGTACGGATACCGTTATTTTCCAGGTGAGATACCAGTATTTCTTCAAAGAAAAATAAATATAGCTCAAAAGAGAGAAATTTTGACTTATTTAATTATAGATTTTCTGTAAGAAAATTTTGGTACCAAAGAATTTTCTGGTCATGAAATTCCAGCATCCGTACGAACCATGGAAGCTATAATAATAATAGAAATACTTATTCGGGTAATTATTATACGATTAAATTATTACTTCGGTGTACGGGTTATCGGCATATCGGTATAATTATTATACGGGTAAATTATTATACGAGTTTAGTAATTGTATATAAGTATTAATAAATTATATCCTCTTCACTTCTGAAGCTAAAATAATAATAGGAATACTTATTCATTGGGGTTTTTTGTAAACAAAATGACATTGTAAATATTTATCATTTCTGAAATGAATAATTTAGGCGCTTAGTAATTTATATTCAAAAACATGGATCTAAAACTACAAACTCCTTTAAAACACCAATTTAATAACCATATCGTAATATTAATAATATATATTCCACAACGAAAAAGTAAAAATTTATATTATAAAAGAATATTATTATTATAAGCTTATAAGGCGTTGCTGTATTAATAAAAAAAACATTAAAAATATATTAAAAATTTTTATTTACATATTTCAACTCTTTTTAATGGAGTCATCTTCAGAATGTAAATAGAAAATAAAATTACAAACATAATGAACGTGAAAAACTGGAATAAATAACTATTGAAATTAAATTAAATATATCACGCGCTTTTCAATTTGGATATTGTCCTTGGTCTAGCTAAATAATTATCTTGTAAACTGCCCAACCATTCAATCCATATATTTGGGATGCGAAAAGATAGCGAATCGTTACAAATATGTGAACTTTTTAAATAAATTTCAATTGATTCTCTTATGAATAATTTTAAATAAAAATTAGATTTGTAAATTAATTTACTCTCGTTAAAAAAGTATATTAATGTTCTCTTTTAATCTTGATTGAGCGGTTTTCTTCCTGTTAAGTTTTATATCTGTTATATGTTCTTTACGCCTGATTTTAAATTTACGTTGGGTCATGCCTATATAGAAGTTTTTTATTCCTCCTTCTCTAATAAAAGGAATCATATAAACTCCCGAGAGGTCGTCTATAATAATGGGATCAATTTTGGTATTTAAGAGCATTTTTAATTTTAGGGGGGGGGGGTGTTAATTTAATAACCATTAACCTAAATTAACACAATCACAAATTTAACAGCTTTAAACAAGCAAATAACCTACAAATACTGAAAAAGAAAAATTATTGAAAGAGATTTAAGTTAAATAAATACTTATAAAAATTTATCACATTCTTGGTCACACAGTTTTTTGGACATTTTTAAGAATTTTATAAACTCAAATAAAATTATCATTTATTTTATAAGTTATTCAACTTAGATGCATGTATTTAGTCGTTTGCTTTCAACACAAAAAGCATTCAGCTATTAAAAAGTGATGTAAAAATGTAATAAAAATCAGACATTTTAGTTTTTATAAGTAAAAGAACAGAGATCTCCGAATGGAGTCCCAGGGACCAAAGAGCTTAAATGTACGGCCCAAATTGGCTCCATGTGCCTGTTACCAATTTTTTTTCATATAAAATAAAATGTAATTAATTCACCAATGGCACAGAATAAAAATTAAACCATTATTATGACTTAGACAACCTCCCTCCTCGTTGCGGGCGCCGAAAATACACACAGTGCACAAATGCAAAATAATTACTAGAATATTATATATCCTTCACTTTATTAGAATATTTATCTATCATTAATCAATAGTAATTTAAAACACATAAATACATTCCTTTCAGTTGGTATGTGACAAATCTGCTTAATTCGAAAATTTTATAATAATGCGCTTTAATATTATTGAAATGAACCTTCTTTCAATAGCTATATAAAAGCAGTAAAATTAACTAAATAGATTATGTTAAGTACCGTTTAAAAAAAGAAACGAAAAACTATAATAAGCCTTTCTTTCTATTCAATTTCAGAATCCTAGTAATCAAATCGCATTTTCTAGTATCTTTTGTTATTGAAAACGACGAGCATCTGGAAGTGAAACCGGCTTCGTGATTATCGTTTCGTTAACGTCTTTCCACACTGTAAAAAAAATTTCCGTTAAATAACGGAAATAGTACTAATACTTTTTTTAATATTGTAAAAATATGTTAGCTTTATATTATTAAAACAGAAAGAAATAAAGAAAATTATTATACAAAGTTATTCATAAAACAACTTTATAATGTTTTTCTATCGCAGATATAGATGGCGACACTGGAGTTATTTATGGAATTTATGCTGTTTTAATACGGAACTCTTCTGTTTTCAGAAAATTTTACGGAAAACTTACTGTTTTTATAATCTCAAAATATCAAAAACGGAAATTCTGCTGTTTTTTCGGAAAATCGGAAGTATTCTGTATAATTTTAAAGAACAATTTCTGTATATTAACGGATATTTTTTACAGTGCATTGTAGCTTAACATTAGAACCTCCATAGTCTTTCCATTGTAGTTTAACATTAGAACCTGCATGTGCTATTATATAGAAAAATAGGCATGAAAAACACAGAATATTTTCTATTCTGCACTCTAATGATGAAAATAAAGTACACTGAATTTTATTTATCTACAATCAATAAATAGTAATTTAAAGTAATAAATACATTCCTTTCAGATGATTATATGACAAATCTCTGAAAAAAAATTAATTCGAAAATGTTATAATGTGCCTTAATATTATCGAAATGAACCGTAAAAATGAACCTTTTTTCAACAGCTATTTAGAAGCAGCAAAATTAACTAAGTAGATTATGTTACGTACTGTGCCCATATATCTCCTAACACTTAAAAGAAAAAAAAATCTATAATGCTTTTCTTTTATGGCTAATTCCATGGGTTCTGTAGTGTAAGTCACACAACTTATTAATTGATATACTTGTTAGTCACCGTTATTTTCGAAAAGTCTGCTTGGCCTTATTCAATTAATGAGAATGTGCCAATAAAATTAATCACATTTTTTTCGTTCTATAATACTGGTAGCCAAAAATCGTAGCCTGTGACTTACACTACAAGCACTCATGGAAATAGCCTTATTCAATTTCAGAATCACAGTAATGAAATCGCATTTTCTACTCTTTTGTTATTGAAAACGACTGAGCATCTAGAAGTGAAACTGGCTTTGTGATTATCGTCAATGTGCCATTTTAGCTTAACATTAGGACCTTCATATGCTATTATATAGAAAAATATACATGAAAAACACCGACTATTTTGTAATCTGTATTCTAATGATAAAAATAAAATAAACTGAATTTTATTTATCTACCTTTAATAAATAGTAATTTAAAGTACGTAAATACATTCCATTCAGATGATATACGACAAATTGCTTGATTCGAAAATGTTTTTAAATGTCCTAATATTACAGAAATGAACCGTAAAAATGAACTTTCTTTCAATAGCTGTTCAAAAACATTGAAGTTAACTACGTAGATTATGTTAAGTACTGTGTCCGTATAATTCTTAAAACTCCTTAGCACTTAAAAAAAAAGAAAGAAAGAAAGAAAAGAAACGAAAAGATATAGGGTAACAACCCCAGTAATTGGCACTTTAAAAATTTGTCTTTAAACTTACTTCAATTTTCATTACAAAGAAATAAGATATTTACTTGGAAATATTTTTAAATCAAAGAATGCATATCTGTGCATCTATTTTGCCCACTAAAAGCAAAAAAAAAAAAAAAAAAAAAAAAAAAAAAAAAAAAAAAAAAAATTAAAAAGTATTTTTATAAAAATATATTTATAAAAAGTTGCTGAAATCACCAGTAATTGGCACCTAGAGCACCAATGTTTGACACCTTGTGATCCAGTAATTGGCATATGTTTATATTAAAAAAAAAAAAACTTTACATTTTGCATTGGGTTTAATCGCTTTAAATTAATTTACTGTAGATGAAGATGCCATATTTCAGGTTTTTGAGAGTAAGAAATCAGCATATTAGTCTCAAATGTGAACACTTTAAAACAATACAATATACTTACATTAATACCCAGTAATTGTCATGCTGTCCCCAGTAATTGTCATATGAAACTTTAATGGATTCCAATTACTGATAAATTTATATTTTCAAATAAAAACAAATGATAAACAAAATTAGTCTGTAATTTTAAAAGTACTTCCAAAATAAATGGTTTAATCTCAAATTCCTTGCGAATTCCTTGTAGTTGGAATAGGTGCCAATTACGTGGAACTAGTAAAATTGAAGCACCATTAATTGGCAACTACCATTAATTCAGAAACCCAAATATTTGTGTAGAAAATACTTTTACACAATTAAAGTAACCCTTTTTAACTAAACAAAACTGTTGTCAATTAAAATTTAAAATATATTATAAATCAGAAAATAATGAATTGAAAAGCATGCCTTCCTTAAGCCAAAAAAGAAGAATTTGCAACAAAATGGCTAATTTGATACAAGCCATACTTGTTTCTCTTCCCTAGGCTCTATTGTCATGTTGTAAAATAAATCAAAGTTATAATCTTTAACGTAAATGAGCATATAACTGATATATGGTCTTGAATTTTTAAAAGACTGGATATAAATCTTTTTTTAGGACATGTTTGTAAAATGTGCCAATCACTGGTGCATGCCAATTACTGGGGGTGTTACCCTAAGTCTTTCTTTTTATTCAATTTCAGAATACCAGTAATCAAATTGCATTTTCTACTATCTTTTGTTATTGAAAGCGAAGAACATCTGGAAGTGAAACTGTCTTTGTGATTATCGTTATCGCCTTTCCATTGTAGTTTAACATTAGAACCTTCATATACTATTATACAGAAAAATATACATGAACACCGAATATATTGCATTCTGCACTGTAATGACAAAAATAAAGTGAACTGAATTTTATTTATCTACCGTTAATAAATAGTAAATTAAAGAACGTAAATACATTTCATTCAGTTGATATATAACAAATGTGTTTAATTCGAAAATATTATAATGTGTCTTAATATTATTGAAAAGAACCGTAAAAATGAACCTTCTTTCAATAGCTATTAAAAACAGTAAAATTAACTGAGCAGATTGTGTTAAATACTATGCTCGTATAATTCTTAAGGTTCCCTAACACTTAAAAAAAGAAAGGAAAGAATCGAAAATATATAACAAGCCTTTTTTTCTATTCAATTTCAGAATCCCAATAATCAAATCGCATTTTCTATTCCTTTTGTTTTTGAAAACAACGAGCATCTGGAAATGAAGCTGGCTTTGTGATTATCGTTAACGTCTTTCCCTTCTAGCTTAACATTAGAACCGTCATATGCTATTATAGAGAAAAATATACATGAAAAACGACGATTATTTTGCATTCTGCACTGTAATGATAAAATTAAAGTAAATTGAATTTTATTTATCTCCATTAATAAATAGTAATTTAACTTACATAAATACATTCCGGTACTACTAGGTTATCCCGTCGACCAAAAAATTATCGCCAAACTATAAGATTAAATGCCAATAATGGATGATCGTGAATGTCACATTCGATGACATAAAATACGATTCACGTGTTTAAAATGTGATTAAGTGATTTTAATTTCGTTTTTTAAATTTGAATTTTTATTAATATTCCAGTAATTATTTGTTTTTTCGTTATCTAAAATAAAATTTATGTTAATATGCATAATTTGGCTATTAGTTTGGCGATTTGTATAATTTGGCGAAATTGGTCGACGGGATAACAGAGAAGTACCTACATTCCTTTCAGTTTATATACGGCAAATCTGCTTCATTCGAAAATGTTATAATGTGCCTATTGAAACGGACAATAAAAATGAACCTTGTTAGCCTCCGATGCTATTTCTTTCAGGCAAGCTAAAAAATGTCGTGTCGTCAGCCCCGAAATTTCTACTCAACCGATTTTGATAATTATTTTTTTAAATGAAAGCTATTTATTTGTAGTTGTGCCCATTTTAGCTATTTTTTAATTTATTTTAATTTTATATTTTAATTTTAATTTTAAATGCTTTTTACGATATTTCTTAAATATGGTGGCAACTTAGTTTATAGCTTTTTTCTGAATAATAACAATTTATTTTCCGTTATCACTTTTCACGAGTCAAAAGCTTTATTTCATCAGTGAACATGTCCTTGCATTTAAAAGAAAAAAGTCAATTGTTTTCGTAAAATTTAATTACAATAAAATGATTGCGTATAATTATGCACTAATTGAGGTAAAAAAAAATATATATATATATATATTTACTGCGAAATAATAATAATAATGTAAATAAAAAATCAGAAAATAATTTATGATAAAAATTAATGTCTAAAGAAAAATTTCTAATGAGGAAAATTATGTCATTCAGCAACCAGATAAATGGGAATTACAATGTTATTACGGATGCCTTTTTCATATTACTAATAACAGTAACTTTTAAAAAACATTTGAAGAGAAAATGACGTCACTATTTAAAACATCTTATTTTTACTCATAACGATATTACATTTCAATATTTCTTTTCGATATGGACACTGAGATTAAGATTTTACTTTCAGATGACTTCAGTTAATGAAAATAATGTCACAGTAAAAATGAAATTAGTTTTTTTTTAATAAAACTATTTTTCTGTGAGTGAATATAAAATAAAATTTCTGGATTTCGCCGGCACTCAGATTACAATTTTAACTGAAGATGTGCGAATATTTGCATGCAAAATTGTAACTGGCAAACTTGACATTAAGTTTGAAAATATATTTATTATATATTGGTTCAATAATGTAAATACTTTTGCTTTTTTTTAAACCAAATCGATCGGGTCTTTTAAACATTTCATTCGAAATGTTTCAATGTCCGAATTCGAAGGGATTTCACTCGTTTTATTGTTAAAATGCATTTCCTTTTTCTCAGAGTCTATAAAAAAGCGTTTAAACTAAAGAAAAAAATCCGTTTTTGATGAATCTAGTCAATGAAGAAGTAGCACGTCAAATTGTATCTCTTTATTATTCCACAATTCCAATGACTCAGAGAGAAATTGCTAATCAATTGAGTATTTCACGCCGTTCTGTTTGCTACTATATTGATAAACACAAGAAAAATGAAGTTAGTTCATTGCATTCTAAACGGGGTCGCATTTCTAAAAAACCCTATCATTTTTTTTATTTATTTATTTATTTTAATCGGAGGCGAAACTGAATTCTGCAATGGTAGAATCTACATTCAACTTGTTTCAATAGTTATTTAAAAACAGCAAAATTAACTTAGTAGGTTTTATTAAGCACTGTGCCCGTATAATTTTTAAGACTCCTTAACACTTAAACAACGAAAGAAAAGAAACGAAAAGCTATAATAAGCCTTTCTTTCTATTCAGTTTCAGAATCCCAAGTAATCAAATCGCATTTTCTACTATCTTTTGTTATTGAAAAACGACGAGCATCTGGAAATGAAACCGGCTTTGTGATTATTGGTAACGTCTTTATTTCCATTGTAGTTGAACGTTAGAACTTCATATACTATTATATTGAAAAATATGCATTAAAAACACCGAACATTTTGTGATCTGCACTGTATTGATAAAAATAAAGTGAACTGAATTTTATTTATTTACCATTAATAAATAGTACCGGGTGTCCCAAAAATGACTGATGGATTTTAAAATTCAATAACTTGCAAACGGTGACAGCTATTTAAAAAATTTTTGCAGGAGGGTTATGTATAAAGAGTTTTTTTACCGTAATTTTTTATTTTAGTTCGAATTTCAAACAATAGGTGGCGCTGACGACGATTGAAGGCCAGGTAGGCAGTGCTGAGTGATGTGTTGACCTGGCCTTCAATCGCCGTCAGCACCACCTATTGTCTGAAATTCGAACTAAAATAAAAAATTACGGTAAAAAACTCCTGACATTATACATAACCCTCCTGCAAAAATTTTTTAAATAGCTGCCACCGTTTGCAAGTTATTGAATTTTAAAATCCATCAGTCATTTCTGGGACACCCGGTAATTTAAAGTACACCAATACACTCCATACAGTTGGTATATGACAAATCTGCTTACTTCGAAAATGTTGTAATGTGTCTTAATATTATTGAAATGAATCTTCTTTCATATAGCTATTTAAAAACAGTAAATTTAACTAAGTAGGTTATGTTAAGTATTATGCCCGTATAATTAGACTCGGTAACAGTTAAAAAAAAAAAAAAAAAAAAAAAAAAAAAGAGACAGCCTTTCTTTCTATTCAATTTCAGAATCCCAGTAATGAAATCGCATTTCCTACTCTTTTGTTATTGTAAACGACGAACATCTGGAAATAAAACTAGCTTTGTGATTATCGTTAACGTCTTTCCATTGTAGCTCAACATTAAATCCTTAATATTACATAGAAAAATATACATGAAAAGCTCCGAATCTTTAGTAATTTGCACTGTAATGATAAAAATAAAGCAAACTTAATTTTATTTACCTACTATTAATAAATAGTAATTTAAAGTTCATAAATACATTCTATTCAACTGATGTATATGACAAATCTGCTTAATTCGAAAATGTTATAATGTGCCTTAATATTATTGAAATAAACCTTCTTTCAACAGCTATTTAAAAGCAGTAAATTTAACTAAGTAGATTATGTTAAGTACTGAGTCCATCGGTTCAGCAAGTTGTGCAATATGACATAGTAAGAAGCTTCAAACGCCCCCGACACTGCTTGTCCGTCCACTGTGTTGTGTTATAAAAAAAAAAAATATATATATATATATATATATATATATATATATATAAGGTCTAGGAATTCCCTAATGCAAAAATAAATAAATAAATAAATAAATAAATAAATAAATAAATAAATAAATAAATAAAAACTGCTTTTATTTTAAGTTTTTTCATTTATTATTTTAATTTTTTTAACTCTTTATTTAACTATTTTTTTATTTTATTATTACTAATTTTTATTTATTTAATTATTTATTTTTGACAGCTCGCCTCTTTATTTGGTGCAGTAGGACTCTGTCCGCACAAAATACCGGACCCGCTCTAATGGGGCAACCCAGGGAGCCAGTTTTTCTCGGTGGGGTACGGTAGAAAGGTGGGTTCTTGTCTCTCTCTCTGCAACGCTCTCGTTTGCCTTGCTATTTGGCGCAAAAATTTTCCTCCATCAGCGGTACGACTTAGCTTTTCGGCCATTTTCTGTTTTTTTTTTTTTTAATTCCCTCAAAATTTTTCCAACACTCAGCTAAGTTCAGTACCATTGTTTAGGCTCAAAAACATCCAGTCCCATTTCGTCTGGTAAGATGAGTACAAGGTGTGCGGCAACAAATCACAAAGTTAACCCAATGTGCAATAAACCACAAAGATTACCAACAAAGCACTTAACCTAAACAGCCGACCCGGGTACTTGTCTTAGTGGTTCGCCACTTTGCCGGCAAAAATTACATCATGTACGCTAATGGCGCCTGGTGCATGTAAAATCCGTCGTGGGTGCAAAGTCCTCCAAGTTACCTGTGAATTATACCTCTGGAGGTGCCTTGCCAGGTGAAGGTCTCGTCATCTGATCAAGGCTCTAAATTACGAGACCATCTTGCGAAGCCAATTACAGTTCAAACAACAAACAGGCGAAACAAAGTATGCTCAACGACAAGCAAGTACTGCAGAAATGATGGCATGCGTAGCAAAGAAATCAGGTTTATTGCCGCTACGCGGCAATTAGGCGGTCGACCGCCCCGATACCAGGTATCTAACCCGTTAAGCTGAGATAACTCGGCAGGTAGGGGCCTGGCCATCGGTTAGAAAGAAAAAGACTCTCTAACATTAAAAAAAAAGAAAGAAAAGAAAAGCTATAATAAGCCTTTCTTTCTATTCAATTTCAGAATCCCAGTAATCAAATCGCATTCTCTAGTATCTTTTGTTATTGAAAACGACGGAGCATCTGGATGTGAAACTGGCTTTGTGGTTACTGTTAACGTTTTTCCATTGTAGCTTAACATTAGCAGAACCTTCACATGCTATTATATAGAAAAATATACACGAAAAACACCGAATATTTTGTATTCTGCACAGTAATGATTAAAATAATGTGAACTGAATTCTATTTTCTTACATTAGTAAGTTTCAATACGTAAATATGTTAGGTGATTATTGTGTCTTATTATGTACGTTATTCATTATTACTAAGGTTAGACCGAAGCAGACTTTTAAAACTGAAATCGAATTTAAGTAATCTTCCAATTTTCGATCGAAAATGAAAACGTCTAAAATATTTCTTTTATTTAATTAATGTATAATAATATAATAAAATAAGTTGAATGCGTAATTATTAATTAATTATGGGTGTTTATTAAATATACACATAGTAAAATCTCCCCAAAGCGACCACGTAATGTACAAAAACAAAAATGTAAATAATTTTTCTGCAAATTAAAATAGCATTTGTACATTTCCTTAATAATAATAAAAAATATATTAAATGCATAATTACTTCATGCTTTTAATTGTTTTTGAAATGCAGAAAAATAAAATTAAAATAAAAATTTCTAACAAATTCTCAGAAAATGAACTTATTAAGTCTACATGTATCATTAAATTTTATGAGCAAAAATTTATTTTGTTCGCTTTTCAATCTTTCATAGTCATGAGTTTTTTAATGTAAATTCACAAGTTTATATTAAATTCACTTCATATTACATCAATTTAACAAATTCAAAAATTTGTTTATGTTAACTGAAGTAACATAAACAAATAAATAAATAAACAGAAATAAACGCTGGGGTTTGAAGAAGTTAAACCATGTTATCAATTTAAATTTTATCAGTTCATTGAAAATAATTAACAAGCGAGAACCTATGTCAATACTGCATATCATAGATAACAACAAGAAAATTGAAAATAAATGTAAATATAAAAGTTTACCTCAAGAATATTTCATACTATCTTGCATTACCATAGTAACAAAATGCGATAAAATAAATAAATAAATAAAAGCTTAACAGAAACTCTAATATTCAAACTCAATATCACTCACTTGATAAAAATCGAGAAAAAGAAAAGTGAAAACGACATAAGCGTTAGGGAAACGAAAATGATTTTAACACAAGGCAAATTACTCTCATAATAATACCATGTGCAGAGTACAGTTAAAGTCACCGTTAACGAAACGGATACGAAACCAACAGGAATAACGAAGAAAATAGAATAAAGAACGTTTTGTGCAAGATCATCAAGTTACCACTCAGCAAATTAGCGTCTATAACTGCTGACCAAAAAGGAACAGCTATGGAAAAATAATAAAATCGCAAAAAAAGAAAGAACCCCCTTTATCCGTTTATTGAAAGACACAAAATATAGCCAAATATTATATAAGTATATATCAGTAAATATATATCCAACCGAATTCTATAGTTCCTAATTTTAACTTAATTTTATATGTGAACGTAGTCAAAAAGTAACACCAAGTTGGAAGTTTTTTTTTTTTTTACTTTATAGTTTTTTTTTTTTTTTTTTTTTTTTTTTTTTTTTTTTTAAAGGCTGCACTCAAATCTAAAGCTGTAGCGCCATCTGGGAGATGACAGAGGGGATAATGGCGCCTAACAAAAAATTAGATTAGATATTTCATAATGACAGGATCAAAATCAGACATCATAGCTGTGATTAAAAGAAGTTTTTGCTTGTTTCTTTTCACAAACAGCGCAAAAGCTAAAATAACATTAAAACGGAAACACTATCATAAAAAAGAATAACAATAAGCACAGAAATTAATAACACATAGTTATCAGTAACTAAGTACTTTCGTTAAAAGATATGTGTGAGATTAGCTGTGTCAATAACTTCTCATATATATGCTTAACAAGATCAAAAGAAATTATTGATCTCCTTAAAAAAAGCTTTGTCCCTCCCACAAGAAAGTTTTGAAATGGTGCCATTCATTCAAAAGTAGTTTCCTGACACAATTACAAAGTCCCTTAAATTTCAAAATCCCATTCACAAAGACCCTTCGTCAAAATCTAATTGAAGCAGACGAATTCTTAATAAGAATTTGGCATTTGAAATAAAATTAGCTGTTTTTCTTTGCATCTATTTTATCAATTAAAAAAGATAAAAAACATCAAGGAGAAATTTTGAAAGTATGGATTAATTCCAAGATCATAGATTTGCGGTTTGCCTGATAACAAGCCTTTTATCTTATGTCTTTATCTTAGTATGATATCCATATCACAGTTCCATTTCTACAACACAAAGTAGTGGGGCATTTAAAAATAATAATAATAATAATAATAATGATGTTTATCAAGAAAGGGTTCGTGCGATGACTCCCTCCTGACCTAGTAAAAGTTTTACAACGCAGTATATTTATTGCAAGGAAATAAACAAAGTTTTGTGAGAAAATGTTTCATTCTGACACAACCCGCCCCTCCCTTCTAGAGAAGCTAATGAACCCATGATGTATAAAATGATGTCTTAAATCGCCCATGATATAGTTAATCTCTTTTTGAAGTGCAACCTAATTATTCCTATAATAAAGCTGTCCTTGCTATGATAAACTTACCAGGGATGTAGTGGAAGGTATACGGGGTATGCGCCGTATACCTTCTGGATTTTTAAAGGAGCACCGTATATCCTCTGTTTCTCAAGAAAGCTATAGTACACACACTCTAGGGTATACCCTCCGCATTGAGCGCATACCCTCTGCTTAGAGCGTATATCCTCAGTTATTTTTACGACTACATCCCTGAAACTTACTTATTAGTATATAACAAAACCTTGTAATTGGATGCGTTTCCGTACAAAATACATTAAAGAATGTGTCAGAAAGTAGCCCATTTGGATTTGAGAACAGCCTATATTTTCATTTTTTAACCATTCGGGCAAAGGTTGTTGCTTTCGGTCTAGAGATATCTGAGACATATCTGTAACCTTGTGATGTCCGGATTTTATTCGTTTTTTAATTGGTCCATATTTAATGTCTAGAAATGGAATACTTCTGTTGCCACGATGACAAACATGTATTAAAGACTACAAAATAATTAATAACTCGAAAATATATTGAGATATAGCTTTCAAACAAATTGCATTTCAAAGTACATTTTCCCCCCTTATACGACGGTGTAAAAATTGAAAATGTACGATGTCTAGAAGTTTAAAAATTTGCAATACCGAAAACTGTAAAACTCAAAATTTCATTTAAACTTTGTTTATGATTAATTCATGAATATTAATGTTTAATCCATGGCGTGCGTGATTTAGGAATCTGTTATTATGTAAGCCACGTTTTCATCTTCATAAAAATGGTGTTTATTGTTATTATTATTATAAATGTAGAATTTATTTATAAGTCTAAAATTTTAGTCTTTGAAAATATCATTTTCCAAATAATCGTTGAATAACATTTTTCCCCCGTTCGTAGAATAATTGAACAAAAGTCTCTAAAGTACCTAACTAATATTAAATGAGTTACGAAAAAAACAATAGTGAGTTGCGAAACCGCCGAGTTAGAGCACTTTATAAATAATCTTTTAATCATTTTGAAATAGTCGCCGTAAATGGCGATAAACTGCCAAATTCAATAAAAACCATACTTGAAAACATTTAATATCAATAACAGTCGTCAGATGGCGCTCGTTCGTCCAAAGATCGATTAGGATGTGCTTCTTTCTTCGCGGCTTTTTTTCTAGGTCATCTGCTGCGCTTTCGTCACATGATTTTGCCGTTCAGTTACTTTATCTCAGGTGTGGTGGTGATTGGGGGCAGACAGCTAAATTTAAAACTGAAACTTCAAAGATTGAACAGTTTCTAACTGGCCCATCGAGGATTGATGTGACATATATTTAAGAAACCGCGGGAAAATCCATTAATGGGGAATTTTCGTGCTTTCTAGAATATTTCAACGCATACAAGAATATTTATGGATTAAAGTTATCTTGTGAAATTTGGGATGTTTAATTTTTTTTTTTTTTTTTTTTTTTTTTTTTTAATTGAGGAAGGAAGGATGTTGTTTAATGGGAACTCTCCAAGGCCAATGTTTATGCTTATCTCAAACTTTTGAATCTCTAACTTAGTATCTGACATACACTTAAGAATCCATGGGAAAACTACTGCAGAGACGGCTGTTTACGCATTATTTTTCTCACTAAATTTTCGCGCTTTTTATCGAAATAAGTGTATAAAATCGTTATGAATACAGTGATGTAAAACTGACTCAAAGGCGGAGCCTATTGGCACCAAAGATTTTTTATAATATTCTTCTCCTTAATAAACAAAACTCTGAAATTTTGTCATTAAATAAGCCGAAAAATATTATTAAAACTTAGTTTTCTTTAGGTTCCTCCTTAGTACCAATTTCCCACAACTGTGTATAAAAATATTTGTGTGGGTTAAAAATGTTTTGTTCAATTTTGTTTGTTTATCTTTTAGATAACGGTCTAATAGAGCATATTTTAACACGCTCAAATGACTGTGTCAGGTTTTTTTTATCTGTCTTACCGCGAAATAAGATTCCTGTTACACAATCTGTAACAGGTCGAAAACTGCACGTCAAGCGTAGCAAATCAGGTGCGTTCATACTACAACGAAATTTTAAAAATATGCATGTCTTAGTGTAATAGTCTCAGAGTAAACATAGTAAACATACAATTAATTGTATGCGTTGTAATAGATGTGTTTGTTTAGAAAGAAAAACAATAAACATTTTGTGAATTTAGAAAATTTAAAGTTGATGTTTATTTTTAATTAAAATGCCCTTTATTTAATATCAGCATTTAAAAATAAAATAATTATCAAATTGTTTAATTTTTTGTTTTTAATTTACAATAAAAGTTTGGCTTGTTTGTTAATTTGATGTAATAATAAGCAAATAATTCATCACTTAAACTTTCTTTCTCTCGAAATTTCATCTTTCTTCCTCCCCCTCCTCAGCCTCTGATCTTCCAGCACACAAAGTTAAACTTCTTAACCAATTTCTTTATTTTTTTCCCGCCTATTTGTACTTTGTATTAACAATAAAAAATTAATTATGGCATTAAATTAAATATAAACAAATCCATGTAAAAGATTGAAAACTGAACAAAAAAATATACATTTGAATGATAAAAAAAATTAAGCATGAAATAAATAAACATTAGCATAAAAATCCAACGTACATTCGGATTTCTTTTACTACTGATTTGTATTTCTGTCAACTCTCAAGTGTCTGAATGACAGCATAAAAATACTGCACTCCTGCCAAGAGCTACGATAAAGAGACAAATCTAGCATTACTTCTGGCAACCATTCATAGCCAAATGCCTGGAGTCACGTGGGTCATCCTGGCAGCATTTCTTACTGCAGGAAGCAATGGGAATTCTCCCTGTATTTACTATGTTTACTCTGAGGTAATAGTATACCGTACTTAGGGCTTTCTATTATACAGGAAATAACTTGTAGGAAACCTCAGAAACATACATTTCATAAAATGTGAAATAGTTTAATATAATTAAAACTCGCCCCAAACAATGTTTCCCCTTACATATTATTACACAATGGAATAATTTTGTGTGACCCTGTAAATGAATAATAATTATTCTTTACACCACTGGTTGTTCAGAATGTATATTTTAGAATATACTTCATAGATGCATATTAATTTTGTTATGTTCGAAAGGGTGTAACATCATTAAAATGCACCAGAAATCATTTTTTCCCGCTGACCATAATGTAACGGAATACTTTTGATTGTCCCTGTAATTAAACTATACATCTGATTTTTATAAAATTTGTAGTGATTCGACAAAATTATCTAATAATTACATATTTTAAATTTCAAACGATTCATTTGGGTAGATTTTGCTCTGTTATATGCGGACAGACAGACGGACGGACGGACTGAACAACGACTATAGGTGCAATGTATTTACATAATTGCGAACGCACCTAAAAAGAAAAAACTGTAAAAGTCTCAAACGTGCGATGGTATTTTATGCTACGGTGAAAATGGGGCACAATTTGTAGAGGAATGACCAGAAAATTAACTAAGCAAGGTGCCACATGTTGCGATATCATCGAAAGAAAGCGCTCGTAATTATGTATCACCTAAAGTTGTCGGTCGGTCCGTCCATCTGTCCGCATATAACAACGCAGAAACTACCCAACCGAATTATTTCAATTTTAAATTTTATAATTGTTACATAATTTTGTCGGGTCACTTCAAATTTTATGAAAATTGGAAGTATAGTTCAATTACAGGACAATCAAAATTATTCCGTTAGTCAATGAGAGAAAATAGTTTCAAGTGATTTTTAATATATTATACCTCTTTCGAACTTAATAAAATTCATATGTATCTATGAAGTATATACTAAAATATACATTCTGTAGAATCTGAGGTGCAAAGAATATTTGTTATTAATTTAAAGAGACACACAAAGTTATTCCATTGGATAATGGTTAGGGGGGAAACATTGTTTGGAGCAGTTTTAATTACATTAAATTATTACCCATTTTATGAAATTTATATATGTTGCTGAAGTTTAATACAAATTACATCCTATATAGTAGAGAGCAGACAGTATTTACAGGGACACACTCAAGGTTTCGGATACTGTGCATCCGAAATACTATATACAGGGCGAACAAATGTTCCGCGAACTGAACACCAATATAGTTAATAGAAAATTTCATGGTAAATTTCTACATAATTTGCGCTAAAAACGATTCCCGAAGCTGGTTTCTGTGCAATTTGCAAGAAAAATCTAAAAAGAAAATTTTTGTAAAGAAAATATTGATGTTCAGTCGGCGGACCTTTTGGGAGCCCTGTATATAATATTATACACCAAGATCTGAATATTGTTAAAACTTGGTTGCAGTACAAACGCATCTCATTTGCTAAGTTTGACGTGTAATAAATTTAATGTTTTAATAAATATTAATAGTATTATTATTATTTATTCATTAAAATTTTTTGGTAAGAAATATTTAGAACATTCATGATACAACCCTGAAATTACTTAAAATTTTAATATGTAACTTTTTAAATTTTATACTGTCAGTCATCGGTTACTGACGCGATATAAGCGGAAAGTTCGGTGTCAGTCGGCGGTGACTCTCGTGGCTCTCAAAGTGTTAAACTAGTAAAAATGTACAGAATACATGTCTAAATTTGATTGATTAGAGTTTTAAAATATCTCGTGCAAGTTTTTTCGTTTTTAAAGTATATCTTTTAATCTCTAACATATCACATAATGACTCTTATCTTAAACTAATAAAAATGTACAGAAAACACATGTCTAAATTTGATTGATTGGTCGGTGATTGGGAGTTAATATGTTGTGGTGCAAGTTTGTTCGTTTTTTATATTCATTTTTTAATCTCTAAAATATTACATAATGGCCTAATAGTAACCTTATCTTAAACTAATAAAAGTGAACAGAATAGATGTCTAAAATTGATTGATTGGGGATTGAAGAAGTTTAAAAACAACATAATGATTTCCAATAATCATTCAATAATAATTCAAAATGTTTATAATACATACATACATATGTATACATATATATATATATATATACCGGGTGTCCCAAAAATGACTGATGGATTTTAAAATTCAATAACTTGCAAACGGTGACAGCTATTTAAAAAATTTTTGCAGGAAAGTTATGTATAATGTCAGAAGTTTTTTTTTTTTTTTTTTTTTTTTTTTTTTTTTTTTTTTTTTTTTTTTTTACCGTAAATTTTTATTTTAGTTCGCATCTCAAACAATAGGTGGCGCTAACGGCGATTGAAGGCCAGGTGATCAGTGCTGAGTGAAGCGTCGACCTGGCCTTCAATCACCGTCAGTTCCACCTATTGTTTGAGATGCGAACTAAAATAAAAAATTACGGTAAAAAAACTCCTGACATTATACATAACCCTCCTGCAAAAAATTTTTAAATAGCTGTCACCGTTTGCAAGTTATTGAATTTTAAAATCCATCAGTCATTTATACACACACACATATATGGGTGATTCTCAAAATAGGGGACAATTTAAAAAGTTAAATCTTAAAAAAATTACTGTTAGCAAAATTTCTGAAAAAAATAGGTGTTGTTAATATAGTATTAGGTATACTTTACATATAGTCAGCAGAGCTAAATATTTAAAAATTAACGTGAAAAAAAATAATTAGTAATTTTTGAGCCATGCTAATGACAAAACAAATTGCATGGAATAAATATATTAAGAAATTTTTATTTTCTTCCTGTTTAAATATTTTTTTCTATATTTATTAGCCTTCCTTTTCAGCAAATGGTTTCCATTTTTACATATATACATATAAGGAGAATAAAAACATTACCAATGAGCAAAGTTTGTTTACATGAGCAACATTCTGACACTAACAATGTAAGAAGTTGTCTTAGTGATTTTCTGACAGATTTAATGCATGTTTTAGGGATAATAAATGTAATACCTAAGTTTATATGTAAAATTAAACTTTATAAAAGATACAATATAAGCAATGGTTACATTTATGCACACAGGAGTCTTTAGCATGGACAGAAAAACCATGCTAATGACACTGATATCTGTCCATGCTAATGACAAATTTTAATTTAACTAAGATTATGAGCCATAATATAATCACAATGCAATAGTCCTTTCTGGGGCTTTTTAAAACACAAAAGTCCTATGCAAATTTGTAAAATAAAAATTTTAATTATAAAATAAACATGAAAATTATTATTTATTCTAATGGCATACAATTGATGTACGCCCCTAATATTCAGCTTCTATTCTTAAAATATAATACATGCTTCTATTTTCAGGCTGGGATAAAATGGCTACTTGTTGCCACGGAGAAACTTTATATTTTCAAACTATTGTCATATGTGAAAATGAAATTTTAATTAATAACCAGCTGTTATAGTATGACCTTGTTTTGAAAATAGAATATGGAGGACAAACTTTAATTCTATTTTTATATATTATAATTTTATTTTTAAAAAGAAATTTATTGGATCAATCCTCTCCTTGATTAATTTAAAGAAAGAATAACATTTGTTTTATTTTATAAACATAATATTAACTCTTGAAAAAGCTAGTATATACAAGGCACAGCTGCTGTGGACATCCATGCTAATGACATTTTGAACATTTATTCTGTTATTTTAAAGTGTTTTTAACTAAAAAGTGAGTAGTTCTTGAGTGCAAATAATGAATAATATTAAGACAAACATATCTAAATATAAAAACATGACAGAAAACCTGCCAATTTTTTTTTTTTTTTTTTTTTTTTTTTTTTTTGTATGCCGAAAGACATAAATTGTCCCCTATTTTGAGAATCACCCATATATATAATATATACGTATGTAATCAAAAGGAGATTTGGAGGGTATAGAAAATAAAAGATTATCAGGAGGTACAAGCATGGCCGCATAAAGAGGCCATGAAGGGTCCCGGTAATCAGAAACCGATTTACAAATTTTGGCGCCCCAGTTACAGATGCGGGAGACCTCTTGTACCAATGCTTACAAGAGGATTGAGTACAAAAAGGTATTGAAAAAAGTACCATTGATTTTAATAATAACTTTAAAATATCCATTAAAAAGTTAAATTTGATAATTATAAATTTATTTTGAAATAATTATTTCACATTTATCAAATTTAAATGAGTTGACGTTTTTATAAGAAAATATTTAATATAATAAAACAATTAAATAAAGATGTTTCAGGCTAAAAATATATGATGTTATAAAAATATAATGCGAACATAATAGAATGACTAGTAAAATGTAAAACGACACAACTACGTCAGACTTTGAGCCATAATTAAAAACCGTTCAGCAGTTTTTTTTTTTTTTTTTGGGGGGGGGGGTATGTTTTAAGTGTCCTGCTGGTAATAATCTGTATGTATAATACAATTAAACCTCCTTAGGCGGAAATGCAAAGGACTAAAGAAAGATTACGTTTTATAAAGATATCTCAGTTGCATTTCAATATTTTAAAATAACTTTATATTTTTTATTTATTTTGTATTGGATAGCCAAGATTGATTTTTACATCGGCCGTTTTTTACTTTTGATTATGTTTAGAGATGATTTAATGAGGACACTTTCATTTTCGGGAGCGGTTTTGAAAATAAAATCTTCCTCATTAAAAATAAATAAATAAATAAATAAATAAAATAAAATAAAAATTTGCAATCTAAATTGAAAAAGTTAAAAAAAAATGCTTTGGTATAGATCGATCCATTGAAAAAAAAAAAAAAAAAAAAAAAACTTTAAAATATTGAAATGCAACTAAAATATAAATTTCTTTCATAGGATTGACATTAGTGAACGAATCTTTTCACATGACTGAAGTAGACCCTTAACATTATTAATCTGTTAAACATTAGCAGCATTAACATAAGTTGAAACATAAGTTGCATTGCTTGGTAAATAACATCCATCTTGCAACCAAAACCAAAACATTAACTTATGATTATACTTATAAACACAACTTAGTAACAATCTGTTACGATCGCATATCAGAATCACAAAACCATTAAAACTGCATTTATAAAATGCGTTATATACATATTATATCATTGTTATTTTTTCATTCTTGCAAACATGTAGAAACACATTTATGGCATAAAGTGTGATGTGAAAAACACAAAATAAAACATCTTACCACAATGAAACTATACTCCTCAAAAGGGTGAAACTATCCACATACATATTCTTTTCAAGTAGATTTTATAAGGAATAAAATCCAGACTTTCTAAATAACTCGAACTTCTAATCAACTGTATAACACATTATGACTATGAGTAACTGGCACTACAGAGCTTGCAGTTGTTAATATGCATTTCATTATTTTTGTATACTGCGCATCTGTTGTACGTGGAAATTGAGTGATTGAACCATTATATCATTATCAGATTTTTATACTACACATACTTGTAAACACGTAGATGCACATTTATGGCATAAAGTGTGATGTGATAAACAAAAAATAAAATACCTTACTCCAATGAAACTATACTCCTCAAAAAGATTAAACTATTTACATACATATGTCGTTCCAAGTAGGTTTTATAAGGAATAAAATCCAGGCTTCCTAAATAGCTTTAACTTCTAATCAACTGTATAACACTCTATGACTATGAGTAACAACTGGCACTGCAGAGCTTACAGTTGTTGATATGCATTTCATTATTCTTGTAAACTGCGCATCTGTTGTACGTAGAAATTGTGTAAATGAACCATTATATCATTATTAGATTTTTATACTACAGATACTTGTAAACACGTAGAAGCACATTTATGTGGCATAAAGTGTGATCTGAAAAACAAAAAATAAATTATCTTACCCCAGTGAAACTATACGCCTCAAAAAAGTGTAACTATCCACATACATATGTCTTTCCAAGTAGATTTTATAAAGAATAAATTCCAGACTTTCGAAATAGCTTGAACTTCTGATCAACTGCATAACACACTATGACTATGAGTAACAAACTGGCACTGCAGAGCTTGTAGTTGTTGATAAACAACTATACATATCGTTATCATAGAAGGCGGCAGCCTTCAAGTGACGCAGCTTTAAACCTACCATCGTCATAACGGTAGATGCGGAACTTCATATATACAGCTAACTCAACATCAAAGAAAATCGGAAAAGCCGCCTTCTAATAACTCAGCAAATATTGGTCAAAATGGTCCAATTTTTTTAATATAGTCTTATATTCCCAGTCTAATCCTATCCTATAATTTTTACATTTCTACGTGCCGTATATTTTTAGATCTCGATAACCATTTTAAAACTGTAATCGATGGTGTTTGTTCCTGATAATGAGATCTAGGAAACGGGCTGGGAGATTTTATTAAAACTTATATATAATATGAATCTCTTTAAGATAGAGGTAATAAGACTTGCCTTGTTTCTAGGAAAACTCTTGTTTGTTATATATTGGTCTTGGAAAATTGGACTATATTAGCTCGCGGATTACATGTTATTCTATGGGTTAGCAGACGGAGACTGAGTGAAAAACCTTATGTACTTATGGTCACAGTTAAAACACCCGAATCGAAGCAATAAATGTTTTTTAAACTACAAAAACATCTTATCATGTGCTTTAAAACATTCAATAAATATATACTAAATCAAATTTCTATTTATTTTGCCTTTATTTTTCGTAAGAAGAAAATATTACGTTTCTTACATTGGATATTTTTGCATTTTGTGGAAAAAATATTTTGAATCCTTTTTTAAAATAGGAAAATATTTTTTAATTATACATATTCAATATACTTTCGACTTATGATTTTTTTTTTAAGTTTTCAAACAAAAATTATTTTAAATTATTTGTTGTTGGAAAGTCATGTATTCATACGCCTAGGGGCGCCACTTGTCTAGTTTTGTTTTGAATCCGAACCCGAACGCGGCAAGTTACACGACACGGAGCATTTTTCACACTCTAAAAAAAAATGTGTAAATTTACACACAAAAATGTGTAAATCGATGATACAAAAACGACATGTCTATGTGTGTAAATTTGTGTGTAAATTGCGCCAAATGTGTAAATTTCAGAATACACATTTTAATGTGTAATTTGATGATAAGTCCAAATGTGTAAAAGTTATCTGATAACTCTTGAAATACACACTTTAATGTGTGAATTGCACTGAAATACACATATTTCTGAGCACTATTTTTACACATACATATGTGTAATACTCTTTTTTTACATATATTTTTGTGCAATAGGAAAATACCTACAATGTTGTGTAATATGCAAAATACACATGTTTTTGTGTTATGTACAGAATGCACAGATTTTTGTGTAATATTCTGTTTTTACACATATGTCTATGTAACATGGAAAATACATTTTTGTGTAATATTTAAAATACATAGGTTTTTGTGTACAAAGATTTACCTTATTCTTTGATGTGTAAACTGCGAAAAAGTTTTTAAAATAGCAAAACAAAATTACATGAAGAACAAATTCGTATGCTTGACTTGTTTCTAAGTACGCGATCGTAATTATGTAAATACGTAATAACTATAGTTGTCATTCAATCCGTCCGTCTGTCTATCTGTCCGTTCGCATATAACAACGCAAAAACTACTTAATCCGAATTGTTTGAAATTTAAAATACATAACTCTTGCATAATTTTATCAAGTCATTTCAATTTTTATGAAAATGAGATGCATAATTCAATTATAGAGACAGTCAAAAGCGTTCCCTTGCATAACGGCCCATGTATAAAAATAGTTTCAAGTGCCTTTTAATAATGTTACACGTTTTCGAACATAATAAAATTGACTTGCATCTATGAAGTATATACTACAATATAAATTCTGCATAATCTGTAGTACAGAGAATAGTTTTTATTAATTTACAGGGCCATACTAAAATATTACATTACATTATGGTAAAGAAGGAAACATTGTTTGGGACGCGTTTTAATTTTATAAAAATTTATCTGAAAAAAAGTTATAATTGCTTCTGTGTCTGTAATTGGATTTGGTGTAAACATTTGAATTTTTCGGACTAGGTTAAAAAAACTATTTCTTCTGACATCAAATGACATTTTTTTTAGAGTTTTTATTTATTTTTCTTGTAGTTTTTGAATGCAATACGCTTACAAAAAGTCTTCAATTTAAAAATCACAAACGAAAAACCATGAATTGAAATCTATGAAAAGCTGTCTTTTGTCATCGGTATAAAATGAAATAAGAAATGTATAGCATGTAAAATAATAAAAACTCGAAGTTTTATAGCAAAATATATTATAAACACGCTGAAATAGATAGTATTTAAACCGAATAATTATTTTAAATGCTATATAATGTTAAAACTGCAAATATTTACTCTTATGTTACAATATGTGATTTTAAACATGAAGAAATGATTTAAAACACAAAAATAATAAATTATTTTTTCCAAATTTGTAATAAGCAGAAAATAACACACTTCTCATCCATATTATAATTTTCAAGTGTTAAATTGTAAAATAAATGAACTTACCTTTGAAAAAAAATCTGTTCTGGGCTATCAAAATTCAAAATTCATTTTAGCAATAATGATCTAAAACTGCTCATGTGATCAAACTCAGTATCGTCGTATGTTGAGAATTTTAAGAACATATGTGGCAAAAATGCTATGATGGATGATAGCAGTAATAAATAAGACCCCCGATTAAGGGTGTATTTCAATACAAATTACCTTTTTTCTGATTTATTTTTAAATTCGTTTTTTCTCTCAAGCGCATCAAACTGGCAAATTCTCTTATTTAGAAAGTATATTAGGTCCCGTGCTTTTCAATTTTTTGATAAATGCAGAAAATATTGCAAAAAAAATGCTGTTAAAGTCAACGTTTTAAACCGAATTTTCCGAAGCGGGAGATCTGGGAACGAAAAAAAGAGTCATACTGGGGAAATAATAGTTTATAAATCTAATTCTAATGAATTTAACAAAAAATAAAATCACACGACATCTTACAGCAGTTAAAAGTCACATCAGCAAGTTTCGTGGTATTACTTCTAAAAGTGAGTCTGAAATTGTATCAGAAAATTTCGAACTGTTGAAGGTGAAAAAAATGTTTTCGAATGCACCCTTAATGCTCGCTGGTCATTTTGACTTTAGTGTACATCGCAGTTATGTAACACGCAGATACAAAGGTGTAATTCACTTTACATTATGATCTGACTGAAGCAAAATTCAAACTTTAAAAAATTTAGTTATTAAAAAATAATTTTAATCATTCATTGCGAAAATTACATTTTTATCTATAAAATTGTACATTTAAAAATAATAACTCTTGCTATCTATGATTATCATTTTTGAAAACAAAGCTCATTTTTCAGGTCTTATATGAAAGTTTTTGCACAATTTTCCAAGAATCTATGTTGCCAGGGCCAATATCACTCTGATATCGTCATAAAATAATACAAGCGGATTTATAAGAATTTACTATAGTGGCTTTAAATGAAATGTGATAAATTTTTTTCCCATATAATTGTCTGTTAGAAATCCATATAACCGTACTTATTTTTACCAGACACAGCTAAAAACAAAGTAGGAATACACAGTTAATAACTTTTTTTTATGTGAATGAAGTATAAAACTGCAGACCATACATAAAATAAAATCACACTTTGGTATATTATCATTAATATTTTATTTACAAGTATGGAGGATAGTTATAAATAACAAAACTTATTTTAACACTCCGCCTACCAGACAGTTTCCCCGTCGGATCGGCCAACAAAAATTAGTTTAAAATTCCGTAAAAATAGGGTGTAAAAAAATCATGATTTAAAAAGCAATAATAATAAAGATCGAATTTTTGTATTTAAATCATATTTCTTTTTATTTGAATCGGATTTTTTTTTTTCTCTCCAGCATTGAAATATTGAATAGATGAAGGTTTAGCCTAGGTTTCTAAGATTAATAGATTCTAGGTTTCTAAAAAATTAGACTTTTATTTACTAACATAATCTATGTTTTTGCACTTTAATCAATAAAATTTAATTATTATTTAGTAACTACAAAAATTATAAAAACTGTAAATTAGTATTTTCATTAATTAATATAATACTATAAAGTTATATACATTAATATTTTGCAATAATTATGTAAAACTATATTAAAAAATAATGATTTTACATTTATTAAAATTATCAGTTGCTGCATTTAATTTTAAATTGATTACAATCTTTAATTAGGTATATAATGCATATTGTAATGCTTAAATTAATAAACGATAATTCAGTATTTAATATTTATTCTAAAAAGAAAAAGGGCAGAATGCTTGTTCTAAAAAAAAAGGCACTATTACATAAGAAAATATATTACTAATGTGCTTAGTAGCAATAAAAATAAGTACATAATTTTTTAGTATGATAAATATAAAAATCATTAATTTTCAATATTTCTATAAATCACGAATTGAAAAATACAATTAAATAACATGTTTTAATAATATCCTGCTTTTTTCCAAGAAATAAAGTTCTATCATTTTTGTTAAGTCTTAGGTGCACATATTTAGAAGTACTGCGGTTTTGAGGGATT
This sequence comes from Maratus speculifer, assembly GCA_964019185.1. Taxonomy (NCBI): domain Eukaryota; kingdom Metazoa; phylum Arthropoda; class Arachnida; order Araneae; family Salticidae; genus Maratus; species Maratus speculifer. Next base: position 230,770,815 of record OZ025300.1, read on the forward strand.
TATTTCAAAAAAGATCTGGCTATATTTCACTATTTTTTAAAAGGTAGGGTGCATTTTGTTAATTTCAAAAGGGACAAAGTGTTGCAGCCTTAACAAATAGCCAAAATGAAACAGTAATCAACAGAATTAATAAAAACAGCAAATAAGTAATTTCAATATGGCATAACCAACATAACTAACAAATATTATTGGTAGCTCATTTTGCATTTGTAGTAACAAAAATTACTGTTAATAGCATAAATCATACCTTACACAATGTATGTGCATACTAATATATATATATATATATATATATATATAGCCGAAATTTAGCATACTTTAAATGCTTATTTCATATAAAAGAATAAACAATTTAATTACTTAAAGGAAATTATGACATCACAAATTATATTAGATTTAGATTTAAATATAATATTTAAATGAAATATCTTTTATGCCTTAACAAAGTTATTGTATTTAATGTTTCGCAGGACTCAGAAATTAAGATTAGAAACAATTATTTAAAGCTTTTTTATCAGATTTTGGTGTACTGTATACAGTATTCCAAATTACATTAATTTTAATATACTTTCCAAATTACATTAATCTTAGATTTTAATACGTTTGTGTCATTTAGAACAATTAGATTTAAATCAATTTTGATTTAAATAATTGATTTTTATTTCAAATTGTTGATTAAAATAATGATTTAATCGCTAGCTTAAATCCACTTTTTAAAATAGTTAACACCCTAAGTAAAATCCAAATGAATGCGATAAAATTTAGAAATTGGTTTGTAAACTTGTTTTATTAGATCTAAATTCATAAAAATCTCGAAACATTTAAAAAATATATCGAATAAAAGCTAATGAATTTTAACTGTGGTTGTATGCATTATTGTAATTTTTGTGCACTGTTTATCTTTTATTTCTTTTTTCGTGGGTTAATCATATATTTTCTGATACTGTGTATCGTATAGATATTTTGAAATTCCTTTCATTAAAATCATTCACAAAATAAAATAATAAAAGCTTCTAGAATTTAAAAAAAAAATAAATAGACAATATAATTATGACATTTCAGTCTCATTCCTTCAAACATATGGATTATTCATAGATTTTTATTTATTTCAACAAAATCATTGTAATTTAAAGAAAAGCAAACAGAAAAAATATTTTCCATACCTATTTTCCATCGACATATTTCTTCATTTTTTGATGGTAATCCATAGAATCATTTGTAGAAAACAAATAGTCCAATATTAATTACAAAAGCAATGGCATGAATCTATTTTACACATACCAACAGCATTTGTAAACTTTCTTGGACGTATTTTGCATGAAACACAGAATTTTGCGATACTCTTGTAATATTTTTTGCTTAAATTTTTAAACTTGGACTATACGTACATAAACGGCTATTTTTACAAACAAAATGTTCTCGTTCTCTGTGTATTCCAAAGATCAACAAATAAACTTTACTGTCTTTAATTAAAAAATCGTCTGCGAGTTTTCCCTATTGCACATGGCATATGCGCATGCAAAAATTATAAAGCAAAAAATGCTTACATTACTAAACTTTCAAGTTTATCACCTGTTCGTTCAAAACAGCAGGCTTAATATTTTTTTTTTTCCTTTTTGAAACCACAGAAGTATAATACAGCGGCCGGCGGCGACACAAATGACTACGTCATCGAGTTACGGAATGAAATCATGATGTAGGACAAGATTATTAGGTGTAGATTAAGGAATGACTGGTCTGCCTCGGCATTTCTTGGTACGATATGAGTAACAGCGGGCGCCAACTCGCCATTTTGGCGTCACTTTCACGTCATCGAGTTACGGGATGAAATTGGTGCCAAATTAAAGGTAAAATAAAGTATTTTAAGAATATTTTGGTCTGCCCGCGCTTATCCTGGTACAAACCCTCGGCAGACTGAAATTTATAACAAAAAATGACGTTATAATGTAAAATTCAAGATGAGTACGTCATCGAGTTACGGGATAAAATCATGATGTAGGACAAGATTATTAGGTGTTGATGAAGGAACGACTGGTCTGCCTCGTCATTTCTTGGTACGATATGAGTAACAGCGGGCGCCAACTCGCCATTTTGGCGTCACTTTCACGTCATCGAGTTACGGGATGAAATTGGTGCCAAATTTAAGGTAAAATAAAGTATTTTAAGAATATTTCGGTCTGCCTGCGCATATCCTGGTACAAACCCTCGGCAGACTGAAATTTATAACAAAAATGACGTTATAATGTAAAATTCAAGATGACTACGTCATCGAGTTACGGGATGAAATCATGATGTAGGACAAGATTATTAGGTGTAGATTAAGGAACGACTGGTCTGCCTCGTCATTTCTTGGTACGATATGAGTAACAGCGGGCGCCAACTCGCCATTTTGGCGTCACTTTCACGTCATCGAGTTACGGGATAAAATTAGTGCCAAATTAAAGCTAGAATAAAGTATTTTAAGAATATTTCGGTCTGCCTGCGCATATCCTGGTACAAACCCTCGGCAGACTGAAATTTATAACAAAAAATGACGTTATAATGTAAAATTCAAGATGACTACATCATCGAGTTACGGGATGAAATCATGATCTAGGACAAGATTATTAGGTGTAGATTAAGGAACGACTGGTCTGCCTCGTCAATTCTTGGTACGATATGAGTAACAGCAGACGCCAACTCGCCATTTTAGAGTCACTTTCACATCATCGAGTTACGGGATGAAATTGGTGCCAAATTTAAGGTAAAATAAAATATTTCAAAAATATTTACCAAGAAATTACCTTTAATTTGGCACCAATTTCATTCCGTAACTCGATGACGTGAAAGTGACGCCAAAATGGCGAGTTGGCGCCTGCTGTTACTCATATCGTACCAAGAAATGACGAGGCAGACCAGTCGTTCCTTAATCTATACCTAATAATCTTGTCCTACATCATGATTTTATCCCGTAACTCGATGACGTAGTCATCTTGAATTTTACATTATAACGTCATTTTTTGTTATAAATTTCAGTCTGCCGTGAGTTTGTACCAGGATATGCGCAGGCAGACCGAAATATTTTTAAAATACTTTATTTTAGCTTTAATTTGGCACCAATTTTAACCTGTAACTCGATGACGTGAAAGTGACGCCAAAATGGCGATTTGGCGCCCGCTGTTACTCATATCGTACCAAGAAATGACGAGGCAGACCAGTCATTCCTTAATCAACACCTAATAATCTTGTCCTACATCATGATTTTATCCCGTAACTCGATGACGTAGTCATCTTGAATTTTACATTATAACGTCATTTTTTGTTATAAATTTCAGTCTGCCGAGAGTTTGTACCAGGATATGCGCAGGCAGACCGAAATATTCTTAAAATACTTTATTTTACCTTTAATTTGGCATTAATTTCATCCCGTAACTCGATGACGTGAAAGTGATGCCAAAATGGCGAGTTGGCACCTGCTGTTACTCATATCGTACCAAGAAATGACGAGGCAGACCAGTCGTTCCTTAATCTACACCTAATAATCTTGTCCTACATTATGATTTTATCTCGTAACTCGATTACGTAGTCATATTGAATTTAACATTATAACGTCATTTTTTGTTATAAATTTCAGTCTGCCGAGAGTTTGTACCAGGATATGCGCAGGCAGACCGAAATATTTTTAAAATACTTTATTTTAGCTTTAATTTGGCACCAATTTTAACCCGTAACTCGATGACGTGAAAGTGACGCCAAAATGGCGAGTTGGCGCCCGCTGTTACTCATATCGTACCAAGAAATGACGAGGCAGACCAGTCATTCCTTAATCTACACCTAATAATCTTGTCCTACATCATGATTTCATCCCGTAACTCGATGACGTAGTCATTCGTGTCGTCGCCGCCCGGTCTATAAGTGTCGCAGAAGTGTGTTTTGTTAACGACAGCTGATTGTTGACAAAAAATCACCGTAAAAGATAAACTGACATATATACCTGAACCTGAAACATTTTTACACTCTTCTATTTTTGCAAGAAAAAAATACTAGATTCGTGAAAATTTTCGAATTCTTGTTTTTAATAGATTTTACACATTTTATAAGGTTAAAAATGTTTTTATAAAATGTTTGTTTGTATGCCTGTGACTCTGTCTGTCTCTATGTGATATAAATTTTGTTGGCACTCTATCTCAAGAGCTAATACATGGAATACGTTTTCATTTTATTTGAACCTTATACATACACATGCATATATATATATTTGTGTGTTAGAAATGTGATTCTATATGTCAATAATTAATTTATAACAAGCTGAAAATTGCATTTTAAACGTAGCAAATGAGATGCGTTCGTGCTATGACAAAGTTCTAAAAATATTCAGTTTTTGGTGTAATGGATACAGTATTTCGGATACAGTATAGTGGCCGAAATCTTCGGTGTGTCCCTGTAAATACTATCTGCTTTCTGTCAGCGGTGTAGTCGTAAAAAAAGCAAAGGGTATATGCATAAAACAGAGGGTATACCCTAGAGTGTATACACTGTAGCTCTTTTGAGAAACAGAGGGTATACCGAGTTCCTTAAAAAAATCCAAAGGGTATACGGCGTGTACCCGCGTATACCCTCCACTACATCCCTGCTTTGTATTATACAGGAAGTAACTTATAATAAACCTCAACAACGTACATAAAATGTGAAATAGTTTAATCGTATTATAACGCGCCCCGAACGGTATCTCCCCTATAATATTATGTAATGGAATACTTGTGTGTGGCCCTGGAAATTAATAATGAATATTCTTTGCACCACCGATTGTGCAGAACGTATATTTTATCATACACTTCTTAGATACATATAGATTGTATTATATTCGAAAGCGTGTAGCATCATTAACAAATTGGAAATTGCGCGTCAAACGTGGCAAATGAGCTGCGTTCGTACTACAATTAATTTTATAAATATTCTGAGCTTAATACATTAGCTGTTAAATTCTTATGCTAAAATGCATGAATATAAAATTTGATACGATTATATATCTCCAATTCAGTAACACGAAAATAAAAGGACCTCTTCTTAAATAGGACGCAATCAAGATCGCAAACCTAGAATCATTACTTATCATGGGATACCGTGAAAATGCGTAACTGATTCGAAAACCACTGCTATTTTCATTTTTACTCTGTAACTCTTACAGATTCTTTTGTGTTACCCTGTATATGATTTACAGCATTTATATACACAAAGTAATATGCAAAAATATGGTTACACTTAAAAACTCATATCACAACTAAAAGTGCACTTCTAGCAAAAATCTGTAACGTAGAGTAGTTCTGGTGCAGTATAGTATCCGAAATCTTTTGTGAGTGCTTGTAAATACTGTTAGCGCTTTCTATTATTAAAGAAGTAACTTGCAATAAAACTGAGCAACGTATATCAACTTAATTATATACGAAATAATTTAACATGATTGAAATACGCAGAAAACAATGTTTTCCCATATATCATTATGTGACGGAATTCTTTTGTGTAGCTCTGTAAATGAATAATAAACGTTTTTTCGCCATATATTGCACCGAATGTATATTTTAATACGCTTCGGTAAATGTATATAATTTTTTTCCTGTTTGGAATGCTGTAACACCATTAAAATGAAATTGAAACATTTTTTTCTCATTGACGGTAATGTAACGTAATACTTTTGATTATCCCTGTAATCAAACTATACATCCGATTTTCATAAAATTTGAAAAACTCGACAAAATTATGGAACAATTTTATATTTTAAATTTCAAACGATTCGGTTGGATAGTTTTTGCTCTATTATATGCGGACAGACGGACAGACAGACGAATGAATGGACTGAACAACGACAATCGGTCTTACATACATACATAATTACGAACGGACCTAATTTTGTATCATTTTGTATGTATTAATCACTTAAAATTTTTTTTATCGTTTTCGGCCGAAAATAGGATGAGTACCAAAATTCGGTTTCAGTTTCTGTTTTGATCTTAAAAATCGTTGATTCAGTTGATCCTTAATTATGATTAACACTTTCATTCGTGTAAATGCAAGTACTTTTCTACATTTACACATCTGTATGAGTTAATCAAGCGATAACAAATTGCACATTTGATTTCACATGCTAGGTACACATAAAAAAAGGTAATTTTTTGTTCAAAATGTGTAAATTTTATGACAAGTATGCATTTGTAAAAAATTACTCACTTATGTGTGTACTTATAATTAAGTTTAAATTAGACTAACACATAAATAAGTGTAAACCCAAGCATTTCTAGACATTTACACACTTGTTTGAGTTTTTCAACTGATAAAAAATTACACACTTACTTTCACATCCTAAATACACATATAAACAGGTAAATTTCAGAAAAAAATGTGTAAATTTTACGACAGGTGTGTAATTTTAGAAATTTACACATATATTCGGGTAAAATTAGCTAATTTACACATTTATTTTTTAGAGTGCATTCAGGTAGTAATATTCTTACATAATGTCCATTAAATTGATATAGAAAATGCACGAATTAAAAAATATAAACCAGACAAGATAGAATCATTAAGTAATTTTCAGGCTTTAATAATCCACATGTTGTTTCTTGTTACGCCAATTGTATCTCGCATGTCAATATACAACAAATAAGCTCTGCAATAAAGTTAACCGGAGAATCTTGCAATGGATTAGTAATTAATACAGAATGTGTAACTTTGCAATAAAGTTTTTTGCTTGTATTTTTGAAGACTTATGGATTACAGTGTGGAGGCAGGATATATTCAAAATTTTACGAGAATGCCAGTTAAAAATCTGGAATGCATTTTGTTTTGTTGTCAGTAATTTTGGGTGAAATGCAGTTTATTCTCCTTCGCCAAGGAACTTTTTATGTGTATTGTTTGATAAACAAAAAATATATAGAGGTAAAATTGTTTATTTTTTTAATTTTTTCGCTGCTTGAGCAAAGAATAGGTTTGCATTAATCATAATTAATAAACGGAAACTTACTGGCTTGCTTAAAGTATTGTTTTTAAATACAGGGTACAAAATACATGAATTTTCTTAAATCCCAGTTTATTTTATTAAAATTTGTCATTTCATGAAAATAAAATTATTGCATATCTGTTATCTTTGAGTTTAAGTGTTAAAACACTTTTCAATGTTTGCATTTTAGCATGTTTTGCAGATAATACATTTTGTGAATTTCACAGAGTTGACTGTATTATACTCTATTATAAGCATTCATTATGATTTCTAGTACATTATTACATTCAAATTACTCTTTTTAAAAATGTAAACAAAAGATGAGCACATATTTGTGCAATGTCTGGTCCCAACAATGGAAATTGTAAAGTACACACACTTGATGGACTTTACAATTTCTATATATTGCTTGTTTTAAACTTAAGTGAAATGTTGGCTAAAACATTTTCAGTTTCATAAATTATTTCAATTTGAAATATTTTAGTAATCGCTACTACTGTTATTCCGTCGACCAATTTCGCCAAATTATACATAATCACATTTTTTTATTTTAAATAATGAAAAAACAAATAATTAGTAAAATATTAATAAAAAGTCGAAATAAAAATCAATGACATTTTAAATATACAAATTGTATTTAATGTCATTGAATGTGACATTCACAATCATCCATTATTGGAATTTAATCTTATAGTTTGGCGATAATTTTTTGGTCGACGGGATAACCTAGTAGTACCTAGTAATCTATAAAGCTAACAAGTAACATTTATACAACATTTCATTAACTCGATTCTTCTTAAGTAAATTTGAATAAGCGACGGCAAAAATCCATTGCAAGATTCTCTGGTTAACTTTATTGCAGACTTTATTCATTGTATATTAAGACATTGCAAGATTGTATTGGCATAACAAGAAACATCCATGTGGATTATTAAAACCATGAAATATACGTAATGATTCTATCATGTCTGTTCAATGGTTTTCAATTTGTGCATTTTCTTTATCAATTCTATTCTAAATAAATTCTACCTGAATGAAAAATGCTAATAACGCGTTCTGATTAAAAAAAAAAACTAGACAAGTGGCGCCTTCTTAATATGGAATATAATATAGAATGTATGAAAACTTATGAATTAGAGGGGGGAGGCAGGGTATATTCAAAATTTTATGAGAATGCCAGGTAAAAATCCTGTATTGTACTTTTTTTTGGTTTGTTGTCAAACTTTTTTCTCATGTCTATGAATAAATTACTCCTTGCACCAACATAAGATTTTGTTGTCAGTGGCACAGCCAAGGGGGTGTTTTTGTGAACTACATCCATGAATCGCTAAAAAAAAAAAAGCAAATTGCATAAAAAATGGGAATTACGTCCACAAATTGCTTAATGTGAATTACGTCCATGAATCATGTAAAAAAGCGAGAATTATATTCATAAATTGTATGGAAAATGCAAATTACGTCTATGAATTGTGTAGTAAAACATAAATTATGTTCATAAATCGCTCAAAAAACACGAATTTTGGCAGCAAAAAGCTGAAACGGAAATTACCTATATAAAACTCATAAAAATAGCGACTTGCATTCATAAATTGCATAAAAAATGTGAATTACGTTCATGAATCACTCAAAAAACGCAAATTACATCCATGAATTGCATAAAAACGGGAATTTCGTTCATAAATCACTCAAAAAATGCGAATCACTTCCATGAATTGTGCAAAAAAACACGAATAACGTTCAGAAATTGCAAAAAATGCGAATTACGTCCAAGAATTGATAAAAAAAAAAGCGAATTACATTCATAAATCCTATAAAAACACAAATAATGTCAATAAATCGATCAAAAAACGCAAATTTCGTCGATAAAAAGCTCAAAAGATGCATATTATGCCTACGAATCACATAAGTATAGCAAATTATGTCCATAAATCATGTAAAATGTAAATTACATTCATTAATCGCATAAAAATTGCTAAATTATGTCCATGAATCGCTCAAAAAAAGCAAATTGCATAAAAAACATGAATTGGGTCCACAAATCACTCAAAACTTGAATTACGTCCATGAATTGTTTAAAAAAGTGAGAATTACGTTCAGAAATTGTATGAAAAACACAAATTATGTCTATGAAGCGTGTAGTAAAATGGGAATTATGTTCATAAATTGCTCAAAAAACACGAATTTTGGCAGCAGAAAGCTGAAACGTAAATTAAGTTCATAAATCACTCAAAAAATGCGAATCACTTCCATGAATCGTGCAAAAAAATACTAATAACATTCATAAATTACAAAAAATGCGAATTAGGTCCAGCAATTGGTAAAAAAAGCGAATTACATTCATAAATCCTATAAAAACACAAATAACGTCAATAAATCGATCAAAGAACGCAAATTTCGTCGACAGAAAGCTCAAAAAATGCAAATTACATCTACGAATTGCATAAATATAGCAAATTACATCCATAAATCATGTAAAATGTAAATTACATTCATTAATCGCATAAAAATTGTTAATTATGTCCATGAATCGCTCAAAAAAAGCCAATTGCACACTGTAAAAAAAATCCAGTAATGTTCCTGGGAAAAAATGGGCAGCTGAGTTGCCCATTATTTCCAAGAAACATTTCTTGAAAATGACTGGAAGTTTACTGTACAACTTAAAAACTTTCCACAGAAATGTCAGTAAGTTTCCTGTGAAATGCCGGGAACGTTTCTGTTGACAACAAAACATTACTGATACTTCGCAGAAAGCTTACCTTATTTCCTATGGAACGTTCCAGACGTGTTAAAAAAGGTTTCTGTTATTTTTGAGAAATGTTTCGTAGAAATAATGAGCAATTCATCTGCCCATTATTTCCTAGAATTTTTGAATTTCTTTTTACAATGGAGTAGAGGTCTGCACGGGCCCGGGCCGGCGGAATCGTTTCGAATTTTCTCACGGGCCGGGCCGGGCCGGCAAAAAAATTGAACGGGCCAGACGGGCCGGGCCGGGCTGATAAAGAAAATTTTCGGGCCTGCCGGCCCGTTCTGAAGATTTAAACAGAAACGATAAAATATGAGCTATTTTCAACGAAAATGGTTTTAACGTATTTGAGAATAAGTATAATGAGAATAAGTATGAGAATAAGTATAAATGTTGCCAGCCACTAGTTTGACAGCATTAATATAAAAATGCACAGTGTATCGGCATCGGAGAATTACATTATGTGTAACTCGTTTTAATATTTTTTTAGCTGACTCATGCCGATCCGAGATCACGCTTGCACTATTTTCTACATATAGACTAGCCGGACCGGTACTAGACTTAATTATTGGCAGAAAACATTATTTGTAAAATTATTAACAGCGATAAAGAACTTATGTTAGCTTAGTCTTCGGATATATACTTCTTGATAGTTTTTAAGTTAATTTCTCAATAATGCGAAAGTTTGACACAATTTCTGATTAATTTTAAATTGTAAAAGTATAAAAGTGATAAGCCTAACTATATTGAAGGGATTTGGAATCGAATAGCGTTTTTCATTTTTGGTAAATAAAATACTTGTATAACCTTGTTGAGTTATAATAGTTTCTCAAATGATTGCAGGTTTTTCTCCCTTCTCTTGCTATTGCTTCCGGAAATTCTATTCAAAACGCTAATTATCACAGTATTTTATTTGTTTGCAGTATTCTTAAATTGCTTGTATCAAAAAATGGATAACCCTATTCGATTATATAGTTTCTGAATAAAGATATCTGCTAATCTTATGCGTTTCTGAGAAAAAAAAATGAATTTAGAAATGTATCAGAAAGGAGATTCTTTGAATTTAAGAATGAATTTAGATTTGAAATCTATAATAAAATGATATAGAAATATATTTATAAATCTTCTTTTATTAAACAGCTTCAAAATTAACCATGCTTTTAGCTTTCTTTCTTTTTTCTTTTATTCTAAGATATATTAATTTTTTAATGAATCTTTATTCGAATGTTGAAAGCCTAGGAATCTAAGTAATCATTAATGTTGTTAATGTGTATTTGCTGTAAAATATACTGTAAAATCATTCCATAGATTTGTATGCAGTATTCTTTAAAGGAATCTTAGTTATATGATAAAAATTTGAATTTTTTAGAAATCGTAGAAATTGTAACGGGCCAAAACGGGCCGGGCCGGGCCGGGCCGGGCCTGCTTTCGCTGATTTTTGTACGGGCCGGGCCGGGCCTAAAATATAAAAATTTAAACGGGCCGGGCCGGGCCCGGGCCGAACTTTTGAGTTTTACAACGGGCCGGGCCGGGCCGGGCCGGGCCTGGAAATTCCGGCCCGTGCAGACCTCTACAATGGAGGGACATTTCATACATTACACTTTTTTTTTTTTTTTTTTTTTTTTTTTTACTTTCATTAGATTAGATGAAAGACATTATACAATCCATTTTTAAGATTTAAAAATATACAATTTTTTCTTACTTTAATACATAGTTGAAGCAGTTTATGAATCATTTTTCATAGATTGAAAGTAATTAAAATCTTTAACGATAAGTAAAGATAATTCTTCGCCCCTTTAATAGTATATACACGACTTTATTTTTATAAATTTTTATATCTTTTATAAAACTATTGAAAATGTTAACATTTCATTTATAATTCAAGGAAAATGTGCGCACAAAAATCCAGACACATTTTGTATACAACTTTCTAAGGATTATTTAAATTTGCTGCAGTTTTTGCTTTTTTTGTTTTGTTTTGCTTTTTTTAAGGTGAAATTAAAATAATCATTTATGTATGGTTTTACAATTTACATTTATTCTGCCATAAAAAATCAAAATAGCTTAGGAGACAAACAGTAATCATATTATGACGCAATAATTAACAATATTTTTCTTAGACAGGTACAACTATTTTTATTAATTTCACACATAATTTAAAATATATTTCACCGTTCTTACGTAAATATTTGCCATTTGATAGTTATTTAAATCTGGAAACATTGCATATTTTTTTTCTTCCATATAACATATAAACACATTTAATAATTAAATTTGCCAAAATTTTATGCTTTAATTCGTTCAAGACTTTTAAAAATGATATTTAGTATAATATTAATTATGATCTTAATTCTATACTATATAACTACAGATTTTCTTTTTTCCATATTTATAACTATAACCAAATTTTAAAACTCTGTTTTAATTGTAAATTAATTTCAAGTTATTAGCAATAAATCATATAAGAAATTGGATAATTTAAAATTGAGTTTGAATTTTATAAAAATGCTTTTAAAAAAGAATAGCCGTTATTCAACTTGACTTAAATATAAAATATTTCAACTCAAGCAAAATTAAGTGAAAAACTATATATAAATTTACATTTTTGACAGCAAAAGTTGAATTTGACAGCTTCAAAAGCAAGGATAAAAATAAAATCATACGGATATTATCACATTAAATAATGTTAAATTTTAACATAATATAATATTTTTGCGGAGAGATAGCTACTAAAATATTTCTGATTATTAGCATAACAAAATTATTTTTTTAATTAAAAATAAAAATAGAAAGAAAGAAAGGTTATTTTCGACTGTTTTCTTTTAATTACAAGAAAAAAAAAACAATAGCATAAGTATGGATATGGATTAACATTAATTTTAAATCTTAGACATGAATCTATAATTCTTAAATAGAAACTCGTTAAAATATAAATAACTTTAGAATACACGTTTATAAGAACCATATTTATTCTAAAATTAATAAAGCATATAAAAATATTAGTGGATCAAAATAGAATATTATATATCTATATTCACTTACTCTTGCGATTATCCTTTTCTTTTAATAAATAATCCTTTAAATGAGGCGGAAAACTTTTGTGTCCAACAAGAGTGTTCTAGATAACTGATTAATTACTTTTTCATTTAAATTAATCAAGCTACCAATAGAACCTCCAGTTAGACTAGAATTAATACACAGTCTTTATATAAATCAAAACACTAGGCGCTTTTATCGCACGTGCTTCTAGTTAAACGTTCCATAAAACAGGTACGGGGGGAGTAATCTCTTAGCGATGTCACAAAGGTATTTCCCTCTGAAAGGGCTAGACCTTGACATTACAGACAGAAATAATTCTGTGCTTTATTCACTTATTTGCATTTCACAATGATTTTTTGACATACACATAAGGAATTCGTTTTCGACACCCGCTCGCGAACTACGGACAACAAAATAAAAAAAATGGCTTCCGCTCCGACGCTTTTTGCTGATGGAAATTGGTTTTCTGGAACGTTTCAGGTATGAAAACCAGGATTTTACAGGAAAGTGGCACATTACTTTAAAAACCTAAAAAAAGGCGAAACGTTTCGGGAATATTTTTGGAACGTTACCATATTTTTTTACAGTGCACAGGGTTTGAAAAAACCCGGGTTTTTTTGAAAAAGCCCAACCCACTGGGCCCAGTAGTCTAAAACCCGGGTTTTTTCGGGCTTTTTTGAAAAAACCCGGGTTTTTTCGGGTTTTATCAAAATTTTTTAGAGAACTCTTAACATTTCTAATTTTCACATGCATAGTACCTAAATTTTTCATTTATCAGTGAAACAAAGGTATAATTTTGCATTAAGTATAGATTAACAATAAAAATAAATATATAAAAAGAAAAAAAAGATTATTTTGTATCTCATAGAACTAGATTACTGGAAGAATGATGTATTAAATCAAGTGCAACTGAATTTCCTTATATATAAATCTTAAGTTAAAGACTAATTTATGCAATTTCTTTCATTTACTTCAATAGAAATCAGTTTAAAGCAGCAACATTCATGTAAATATTTTTATTTTTTTAAGAAAAAAATAGTATTCACACATATATATGCATATATATATATATATATATATACTACAATTTAAGCAACATTTATATTGCAATAGTATTAAATTGGATTATCTAAAAGTCAATATCAGTCATATCTATAAAGTTAGATCGTAAATGGCAATACATTTTTACTAGTTTAGTTTTGCTTTTGTATGCCATCTGTAAGCAATCTTTTAAAGTATCTGGATACATTTTAGATTAGATTTTATTAGGGTTCTTTGGATACTATCAAGATTATTTATGTTAAAGAAATACGGTTCAGAATGTTTGAAAACAAGGTACTTACATTACTAAATACAATTTAAAATAACTAATTGATTATAAAAAGTTTATGAGGTTAAAGGTTAAAAGGTTATGACAATAATAAACATTATAATTTGCTTTTACAAAAATTAATTATTAGTAATAATTTTAACAATGAAATTATTAAAGTACTATACTAAAACCTTTTCACTCTTTTTTTTTTTTTTTTTTTTTTTTTGTTATAACAGGATTCCCAGCAAAACATGACTGGCAAATTCCTTGACTTTCCATGACCAAATCTCAAAAAATTCCCTGACTTTCCCAAACCAAGTCTAGAAAAATTCTCTGACCAAATGAGCATCAGCAAAATTTGATACGTATTTTCACAATCTTTTGCCAAAATTAGCAATTTTTTTCTGCAATCATACTTCAATCTTTTTTTTTTCCCAACTGTTTAATGAATTTTGTGTCATTTTTCATTTTTTCACTCAAATGTTTTCCATGACTTTTTTAGAAATTATTTGTAAATTTGTTGACTTTTCCTGTATATTTTGATATTTTCCTGACTTTCCATGATGCTGGGAACCCTGTATAATCTGTCACCATCTTTGTGTTGAAAATTACTGAATAAACTTTCATTGAACATTGAAGCAGGATAATACATGTTGCGATTAATCTTAAAAGCTCTAACAATACAAGCAATCGGGATGGGGATCACATTCAAGCATCATCATTAGGTATACATTAAGATTTAAAGCACTTGGATGCATTTTAAAATATATAGCCATGAAAATCTTCCTTATTTACAAACTAATTTATTTTATGGTCATTTTATCAATACTTAGAAATTCTTTTAAATATGGTTAGTTTGAAATATATTTAAATTGGCATTTATCTTTCCATTCTCATATCTTAGATTAAATAATGATACAGTTGTGAAAACACGAGAAAATTTGAAAAAACCCACAAATGGGTTTTTGATGGGTTTTTTCAAGTGGGCCCGCCCGAAAAAACCCGGGCGGGTTTTTTCGGGCTGGGCCCACTTCGGCAAACCCTGGAATTGCATAAAAAACATGAATTGGGTCCACAAATCGCTCAAAACGTGAATTACGTCCTTGAATTGTTTAAAAAAGTAAGAATTACGTTCAGAAATTGTATGAAAAACACAAATTGTGTCTATGAATCGTGTAGTAAAATGGGAATTATGTTCATAAATTGCTCAAAAAACATGAATTTTGGCAGCAGAAAGCTGAAATGCAAATTACGTCTATAAATCGCATAAAAATAGCAAATAGTGTTTTGCATTCATGAATTGCATAAAAAACGCGAATTACATTCATGAATCGCTCAAAAAACACATTACGTCCATGAATACATGAATTACATTCATAAATCACTCAAAAAATGTGAATCACTTCCATGAATCGTGCAAAAAAACACTAAGGACGTTCATAAATTACAAAAAATGCGAATTACGTCCAAGAATTGGTGAAAAAAAGCAAATTACATTCATAAATCCTATAAAAACACAAATAACGTCAATAAATCGATCAAAAAACGCAAATTTCGTCGATAGAAAGCTCAAAAGATGCAAATTATGTCTATGAATCGCATAAGTATAACAAATTATGTCCATAAATCATGTAAAATGTAAATTACATTCATTAATTGCATAAAAATTGCAAATTATGTCCATGAATTGCTCAAAAAAAAGCAAATTGCATAAAAAACATGAATTGGGTCCACAAATCGCTCAAAACATGAATTACGTCCATGAATTGTTTAAAAAAGTGAGAATTGCGTTCAGAAATTGTATGAAAAACACAAATTATGTCTATGAATCGTGTAGTAAAATGGGAATTATGTTCATAAATCGCTCAAAAGACACGAATTTTGGCAGCAGAAAGCTAAAATGCAAATTACGTCTATAAATCGCATAAAAATAGGGAATAGCATTTTGCATTCATGATTTGCATAAAAAACGCGAATTACATTCATGAATCGCTCAAAAAATGCAAATTACGTCCATGAATTTCATAAAAATATGAATTATGTTCATAAATCACTCAAAAAATGCGAATCACTTCCATGAATCATGCAAAAAAACACGAATAACATTCATAAATTGCAAAAAATGCGAATTACGTCCAAGAGTTGTGTAAAAAAAGCAAATTACATTCATAAATCCTATAAAAACACAAATAACGTCAATAAATTGATCGAAAAACACAAATTTCGTCGACAGAAAGCTGAAAAAACGTAAATTATGTCTATGAATTGCATAAAAATAGCAAATTATGTCCATAAATAATGTAAAATGTAAAGTGCATTCATTAATCGCATAAAAATTGCGAATTATGTTTATAAATTGCTCAAAAATGCAAATTACATTCATAAATCGCATAAAAAACACGAATGATGACCATGAATTGCGCAAAAAATGCGAATTACACCCAACATTAAATTAATTTGCAGAAAGTTTTTGGTTTTATACAAGTCTGCCAACAAGAACCTACAAGTTATCCTGAAACCCATTCTAAACCAACAAAAATTTAATGGAAAGATAAATTTGTCCAAGAAAGACAAAATAATTTCCATTGACATACATTGACCAGAATCGAAAAATTCCTATTGAAATCTATCCTATACACTCCAAAACCAGAAAGAAAAAAATCCCTCCAAGAGTAACTCAATCTATCTGCTGCAAAATAAAATACATTGAAATGCAACTGAACAAGAACCTGAAAATTACATTTGAAGTCAAACCGAAAGCAGATTCAACCCCCCCCCCCCCAAAAAAAAAAAAAAAATTATCCAACCATATCTCGATTTGGGAAAGAAAACTTAATTTCCATATATATGCGTGATCAGAAATCTGGAAATTCCAATTAGTCTATCTTAAACCTAATCTGAACCTGAAAAAGGAAATTCCATACAACCGGAGCCCAGTATCTATACAGGACAAAATATTTTCCATTAAAGCGCAACCTGACCAGAACTTGAAAATTCCATTTGAATTGAACCTGATTGAAACCTGAAAAAAATTTCCATCGAACCTTAACCTAATCCGGAAAAGAGAAAATTATTTCTGCCGATACACACTGACAAGAGTCTGAAAGTTATCATGAAACCTAATCCAAACCCGAAAAGGAAAAAACAATGGAAACACAAGTCTGTCCAAGAAAGACCAAATAATTTCTGTCCACATACACTGACAAGAATTTCAATTGAAATCTATCCCAAACCCAGTTCAAACACTACCCGCCCCCCCCCCAAAAAAAAAAAAAAAAAAAAAAATTCCAATTGTAACCCAATTTATCTGCGACAAAATAATATACTTGAAATGCAACTCAACAAGAACCTGAAAATTCCATTTGAAGTCAATCCGAAACCAGTTTCAATCCCCCCCCCCCCCAAAAAAAAAAAAAAATTAATCAAATCGAGATTTTAGAAAAAAAAGAACAATTTATGTCGATATGTATTGACCAGATCATGGAAATTCCAATAGAAGTCTATCTCAAACCCGATCAGAATAACCTGAAACCCAATCTAATCCCCCCCCCCCAAAAAAAAGTAAAATAAAAAAATTAGGAAATAAAAATCTGTTCAAGAAAGACAAAGTAATTTTTGTCCCCATCCACTGACCAGAATTGAAAACTAGTACTTGAAATGCAACTCTGCAAGAACCTGAAAATTCCAATTCAAGTCAAACTGAATCGAGATTCAAACCCGAAAAAAAAACAAAAACAATTATCTAACCAAATCAAGATTTTTAGAAAAAAAAATTATGTAAATACGTACAGACTAGAGCATGGAAATTTTAATAAAATCTTAAACCCGATACAAACTCCTCCCCCTCCCTTACATAACTAACAAGAAGCCTTGATGACCCCACAAAACATAACTAACAAGAACGAAGAGTCATGCATACTGCATCGATTATGATGCATTTTCTGACTCATTCTGAATATTGTAAACTTATTGTCATTCATGTACAATAATTTTACCATTCTGTGCAAAAAAACAAAGCATAATTAACGAGAGTAAAAAATTTTCCTTTAACATGTTTATATACAGTAGACTCCCTCAAATCCGCACAGCTTGGGACCAGAGGTTGTGCGGATTTTAGAATTTTGCGGATTTCTGGTCATTGCTTTGTTTACGTTTTTTAAACAGTAATTTGAGTGCAATTAATAGTGCATTCAGGACTATAATGAATACTTACAATATAATAAAATGTTAAAATAAGTAATAAATTAAAATAATAAAAATTTAGATAATTTTCAAAATGATTAAAATATTAAAAGCAAAGATCAAGTTAATGATCAATAGTGTATGATTAAATATTCATTATAAAAATTAAATATATTTTTCCAAAATTATTCAACAAAACTTGCCGTATAAAAGTACATTACTAATTCACATCAAAATCATAAAATAAGGATTTTTTTTTTAAAGTTTAGCCAGGCTTAGTAACCAAAAAATCTTGATTAATGCATAAATATATTTGGTAAGAAAATTGTGATTACCAGTGATATCAGCAATATCTTGATTTTTTTTTTTTTTTTTTTTTTTTTTCTTCCTTCATGAAAAAAAAAAAAACAAAAAAACAAAAAAACCATGAATAGAGTATTATTGAGAAAATTAAAAAATATATGGAATTGATACAAAATTTAAAAAATCACATTTTGTCCAAATATCCAATCTGAAAGTTTCATTGTTTACATCCATAAAGTATGTGCGGATTTTAGAGAGTTGCGGATTTCTGGTTTGCGGATTTGAGGGAGTCTACTGTACTTTCCATTTTATTCTGAATGCTTTAAACCTATCAGTTTCATCTTTGTACAGTAATCTTCCCATCCAAATCTCCCCCCCCCCCTGTTAGTTTATATATGTTTTGTGCAAACAGCAAAAAATAAATAAACTAACAAGAATGAAAAGTTACACATACAGTATAGATTATGAAACACTTTCCAACACATTTTCATTATTGTAAACATATCATTTTAATCCATTTGCAGTAATTTTACCACTCTATATAAAGAACAAATCATAATTAACAAGAAAGAAAAACCTGTGTGCACCATAGATTATTAAACACTTTCCAGCATATTCTGAATATTGTAACGGATATAGTCTTAATCAATCTGCAATATTACCAACCTATACAAAGGTTGAAACATAATTAACAAGAATCATGCACGCAGCATAGATTATGAAATACTTTCCAGCACATTCTGAATATTGTATTCCTGATCATTTTAATCCATCTGCAGTATATGTATCATCATGTGTAAAGAATAAACATAGTTAACTAGAATGAGAAATGATACATACAGCATAGATTATGAAATCCTTTCTTAGAAATACAGTGCTGAATGTACATTACTTTCTTATCTTATACTAACGTACTTTACTACAGAGTTGTTTTTAACGAAATCAAGTAGCACAGCATATATTAATAATAAAATATGAAATATCTTTTTTTAAGTGGGTGGGGAGGGGTAATTAAAGGTGATCAGAAATCATGAAAATGAATTCTTTGCATTAGTCTTTAATTTTTTGTTTTTATCTTTTTATTATTAACCTAAAAAAAGCACTGATATCAGTACAAAAAACCCTGAACGGGTTAAAAGCTTGTGACGCAGCACTTTATCTTATATATCTAAGGATTTTAAATTTGGGACTTAAAACTAATGATATCAAAATTTATGTGACGCTATGCTATTAATTAATATATACATATATTAAAATTTATTCATTAAGATTTTATCAATTACATCTTTCATAAATTCAAAATATGAATCTTAAAAGATATGATATCAAAATTTAGGTGACGCCTTGACGAGGCTTTAAACAATGTTTTAAAATTCCATTTATTTATTTATTGTCTAAATACATTTTCATATCTAAACAATACTTTTCATTTTCCAATACACTGTTAAATACATCACTTTCACTGAATATATATAATGCACTGAAATTTATTTATTTGAATAAATAGATTTATCTTTTGGGCTACGCTATCCAAAATCAAAAATAACATTTGAATAAATATTTTTTGCGTCATTGTATCCAAAGTAAGTTAAATAGATGCAAATAGATACAATGACGCAAAAAAATATGTATTCAAATGTTATTTTTGATTTTGGATAGCGTAGCCCAAAAGATAAATCTATTTATTCAAATAAATAAATTTCAGTGCATTATATATATTCAGTGAAAGTGATGTATTTAACAGTGTATTGGAAAATGAAAAGTATTGTTTAGATATGAAAATGTATTTAGACAATAAATAAATAAATGGAATTTTAAAACATTGTTTAAAGCCTCGTCAAGGCGTCACTTAAATTTTGATATCATATCTTTTAAGATTCATATTTTGAATTTATGAAAGATGTAATTGATAAAATCTTAATGAATAAATTTTAATATATGTATATATTAATTAATAGCATAGCGTCACATAAATTTTGATATCATTAGTTTTAAGTCCCAAATTTAAAATTCTTATATATATAAGATAAAGTGCTGCGTCACAAGCTTTTAACCCGTTCAGGGTTTTTTGTACTGATTTTTGTATACTGCGCATCTGTTGTGCATAGAAATTGTGTGAAAGACCAATAAACTGACCACACTCTATTTAAGCACTGTAGAATATGATTTATGTGAGACTAATCTGGCATTTCACAAAGGGGTTTCAAGAATACAAGGGAAATATTTTCCAACTCCCCTTCTACACTACAGGACGTGTGAGCGTCAAAAAGCAAACTGCAGACTTCAGTTGTAGCAGACATAATGCCCCTAACCAGATAAGTGTTTAGTTATCAGTGTATGAAATCAGCTCATATAATAGAAATATGCCTCATTTTGAAGGATTAGCATCAAGAAATTTTGTTTATTTATCGATTTATAATTACAGTTTTATTTCTCATCTGTTATTTAAACTCTTTTTTAGAATTATATGTTTTTTGTGGACAACCATTTACAATCGTTTTTTTAGCACATTTTTATGGTTTTATTATTTATTTATTTAATAATTTTTATTTATTTATTTATGTATTTGGTGGGAGGGGTACTGGTTATTGACATGTTTAAATCATATTTTAAAGAAACGGTTTGCTAACTGTAAAGGTTCTTTAATTTAAGTTAACATAATATACAATTTATGCAAAAAGGACCAATAATAATAATAATAATAAACGGCAAAAATAATAATAATAATAATAATAAATAATAAATAAAAAATAAAAATTGCTAGACTATATATTTTTTTTAAGAATGGCAAAATTACAATATAAAATTTAATTTACATTGATGTAATTTTAAAAAATAGTTTTTGGTTCATTGGTATTTCGCAATCATTTAAAATGGTATTTAATATACGAACAAGTAGAATAATCTATACTTTTTAAAAAATAATTATAAAGTTAAAATTAAACTTACAAGCAATATTAATCGTAATAACCAAAATATTATAATTTTTTTTAAAATAAAAAATGAAAGCAAACTAGATATTATATTATCATTGTTTTTATTATTATTACAGTGTTATAAAATACTAATGTAAAACTTCATTTTTAAGCTTTTAATGTAATTTAAAAGAAAATGTCCTTTTTTAAAAATTTTATTTTTGTATATAATCAAATATAAAGATGTAAAACAAAAAATGCTATAAATTATTAATTTTTTTAAATACAAAACCAAATGTAACGGCACAAAAATATAACCCAAGTAGCCAAATATAATAATACAAAATTACTATAAATTGTTTTTAATACTTTGATAAATATTCAAATTAAAATTTTTAACAGAAATCGTTAATAACATTACAATAATAATAATAGCATTAATAATAGTTACATAATAAAACAACCGGCGGTAAAAGGATATTAAATATAAATTATTTTGTGAATATGGTAAATGGAAATAGCCAAATTTTACATTAAAATTTATTTTGTACTATAATATATTTATTTTATATTATGATATTTCAGAACAATTTTTTTCCATACATCATATTCATTTCTATATCACGTCATATTTCATATACATCATATTCACTTGCAACACGATTTAAGCAAATGAAATTTATTAAATTATTCGAATTAGTTTATTTTAAAAGATCGAGATAAAGGAAATAAAAAAAGGGGAAAATAATATTACTTATAATAGAAGAAAGGAAAAAAAACTCGTTTTTCAGTTTTTTTTTTTTTTTCGTTATTTATAATTTATTTATTTATGTATTATTATTATTATTATTATTATTATTATTATTATTATTATTATTATTATTATTATTATTATTATTATTATTATTATTTTAGGATCGATTACAAAAAGAGAAATAAACAAATACATAAAATGACAAATTTAAACTTAATTATAAAAAAACAGTTTTGAAATTTTCTTCCTCAATAGCAATCATATTTTCAGTGTAATCTGTTAAAAAATGTATATATTTTTTTAATTTCATTTTTAATTAAAAAAAAAAAAAATACAAGAGAAAAATTAATTTAATTTCAATGTACTTTTTTAAAATATGAAACATTCTTTTAAAGAATATTTAATGCAAAATATTAAAATTTCGTTTCTATAAAATTGTTTAACAGTTTTTATATTTTTTCCCTCCTTATTAGAATTGTTATATTTTAAGCAGATTTAATAAACTGAAAATTGATAAAACTTAATTTATAATGCAAAAATAATTTGATTAAATAAATTAGCTAAATTTCCTCAAAGGAATAAAAAACATCAAATACAAATCAATTTTTTTTTCTTTACACCTTTTCTTTTTAACAGAAAAAAGGAAGGGGGTAAAAAAGAAATGAAGACATTACACATTTTGGTTAAAAGCATTATAAATCCGCAGATTAAATTTTGAAGTTATTTTCAAATTGGAGTACTTTGTGTTCATTAAGAAAATATATAATTTAAAACCAAATACATTAAAGTCCATTTCAAATTCCAAAATGTTACTGCTTTCAGTTGATCTTTCATATTAATAATTTAT
The DNA here is from genome assembly GCA_964019185.1 of Maratus speculifer. Classification (NCBI taxonomy): domain Eukaryota; kingdom Metazoa; phylum Arthropoda; class Arachnida; order Araneae; family Salticidae; genus Maratus; species Maratus speculifer. Next base: position 230,793,883 of record OZ025300.1, read on the forward strand.
TACTATTAAATATAATGTATTTTGTTGTAAATCTTTATTTTATTACATATAAAACAAGTACCCGAATCATTTTTATTGTTATGTTCACAGCTGTCATTAAAATACATGATTTAAAGTTTAAAATAAATTTTTAAATATGGATCTGTAACGTAGGGTTTTGTTTCTGAACTACAAGTAGTAGACTCCCTCAAATCCGCACTCCTAAAATCCACAACTCTCTAAAATCCGCACATATTTTACGGATGTAAACAATGAAACATTCAGTTAAGATGTAGGTGCAAAAATTGATTTTTTCAGTTTTATATGAATTCCATACATTTTTTTTTATTTATAATTTTTGTTAAGGTTATTGAATTCATGTTTTTTCATGAAGAAAGAATAATTTATTTCTGAAAAAATAAAGATATTGCTAATATCATTGGTATCACAATCTTACCAAATATATTTATGTATTAATCAAGCTTTTTTAGTTATTAAGTCTGGCTAAACCTGAAATAAAGTTTCATTATTTTATGATCCTAATGTGAATTAGTAATGTACCTTTATGAGGCAAGTTTCATTGAATAATTTAGGAAAAACACATTTCCTCTTTTATAATGAATATTTAATTGTACATTATTGATTATTAACTTTACCTTCCTTTTAATATTTTAATCATTTTAAAAAATATCTAAATTTTTATTATTTTAGTTTATAACTTTTTTTAATATTTTAGTATATTGTATGCATTCATTATACTTTTAATTTCATTATTAATTACATTCAAATTATTTTTTTTAAATGTAAACAAAGCAATGACCAGAAATCCGCAAAATTCTAAAATCCGCAAAACCTCTGGTCCCAAGCTGTGCGGATTTGAGGGAGTCTACTGTATATGTATAGCGTGACATGTGACAAAAGGGGGAGGGGGTAGTCAAAAATATTGAAAAAAAAATAAGTCATCATTTACGGACAGCCCCTGGGGAGAGATGAAAAAACACGCATGGATGGCAAGCATGTTCGATGTGACACGCAAGGAAGTTTTTCTCGCACGTTTACTGATTATGAATAATAATCAATTTATAAAACAAATTCACTTTTATGTAAGGATCAACCGAAAAGTTTTTAAGACCAAAATCGAAACCGAATTTCGATGATCTTCCTATTTTCGGCCGAAAACGAAAACGTTCCAAAAACTTTTTAAATAATTCATAGATACATAAATATACATAACTAATTAATGATACGTATTTATTAAATATACATAATTATTAATTAATTATATGTACTAATTAAATATATATTGTTATCTGTTAATTTAACATGTGCCCAAGTTGACTCTCTCTGCCTTAGACCCAAAATTTTTCATTTTAATATAAAGTGAAACGTAATTAATTCATTAACGACACACAGAAATATTTTCAAACTATACGAATTTCATTTAATTAAAAAATATTTTTTTAGATATTACACACCTCGATTTATTCTTAATGATTTTTGTAAACGATCATCTGTTATTAGTGTTTTGTAAACAATCAAAACTTTAATTGGGTTCAAAAATCTTCTAAATATTCTTGAATTTTCTTTTAATAAATTTTATTGCATACGTAGAATAATAGCATGAAGAAATATTGAATTCAAATTATTTACATACTATGTACAAAATGTATAATATGTACAAAATATAAATGCTTTTACCTTGATAATTTCTGATCATCGTACTAAAAACTGGAAAGATGATACTATATGCATTTCTGCGTGCCTTTTCATAAAAATAACATAATTCTTCAATAAAACTCAAGACACGCACGACACAAAAAAAAATATAAACATTCCCTCTCAAAAAATTCTTTTTACATTCCATCAAAAATTGATGCCAACTTTTTTATCTAAACTTTTAACTCATCTCGTAAGATAAAAAATATAAAAAGCAAAGCAGACGAAAAAACAGCTTCGCTTCCATAGCAACGAGTCGCGTCTTATAAATAAATTAAATATCACAATTGCAAATATGCAAACGATTTTCTGTGAATAAACTGGGATAACTTAATTTATCAATTCCTAACATACTCCCACCTTTAATTTAGGCGGAAGCCAAATTAAACTTAAGATCACTTTTGATCAAATTAAGCCCTAATTCAAAATAAAAAATATGCAAATAAATAAAGATAATAACTAAACAATAATAAAATAATAATGAAACATTTAGAGTTCTAGAAAAGTCAATTCAGGGTTTTAGAAAAGTCATTTCAGAGTTCTAGAAAAAGTCAGTTCAGCTTTCTAGAAAAAGTCATTTCACAAGTCTCTTACCATTCACCTTACCAAGCTGCTGCTGGAGGGATGAACTTCCATTTAATAGGAGACAGTTCTTTTGAGGAAACTATTGCCTTCCAATCCAATGATTTTAAAAGGTTGTTGGTTCTTCTAAAATTTGAGCCATTATCAGAGTATATAGTAGTCGGCCTTCCTCTCCTGCATATAAATCTTCGAAGTGACTGAATGAATCCTTCCGTTGAGAGACTGGATACAAGTTCCAAATGTATTGCCCTATATACTGCACATGTAAAAAGTACAACCCAAACTTTGGATCTTTGCTTTACGAAAAGAGGGCCAAAAAGATCAGCTCCAACAACTTCAAAAACTTTGGAATCTCTGACTCGATCTAGAGGTAGGTGGATTGGAGGTGTAGTATATGGTTTTGCAGAGTATCTTTTGCATCTGTAACACTTAGACAATTGACTTCTAATGCTGCGTCTAGAAGAAATTATCCAATATTTTTCTCTTAAAATGGATCCAACTGTTTGAAGTCCAGCATGACAATTCTTTAAATGACATTCTTGAATCAGACAATTCACTACATGATGTTTCGATGGTAATAAAATTGGATATCTGAAAGAAAACTCGTCATCCCGCTCTAATATCTTTGTTTTTACTCTCAACAATCCTTCTTGATCTTTCATAACCTTTAATCCTTTTATTGCATCAGTAGTATTACCAAAACTTTCAGATTGTATTATTGACCAGAGCGACCTTTCCGCATCTTCTTTTTCTTCAATTGACAATTCTGATGGAAAACATATATTTCGATTTCTGCACTTCATTATGAATCTCTTCACTCAACATACGACATTAATAAATCTACCAAATTTTGAAATTCTACTATATATCATAAATTCATGTGAATTAGAACATAAAAGAGTAGGTACTGCAGTTTTCTTCTTTTCCATCATTACTAATTCTTCGTTGGGGCTTGTTTCTGAATGTGGCCAATTTTCTTCGGATAACTTCAACCATTCTGGTCCCTCCCACCATCTCATCTTCAGCAGCTGTTTAGGACTACATCCGCGAGAAGGTAGATCAGCAGGGTTGAGATGACCAGGTACGAAGTTCCATTGTTGAGATTCGGAAAATTTACAAATTTCTCTAACTCTATTGCCTACAAACGTTCCCCATTGATCATTTCTTCGAATCCAAGCGAGAACAGTCGAAGAGTCGGTCCAATACTTTACTGGTATGGAAATACAATTAAAGGCTTTCAAAACAAATTTAGTCAACCTTATTCCTAAAATACAAGCAAGAAGCTCTAAACGTGGTATGGTTATATTTTTCTTTGGTGCAAGACGAGACTTAGCTCCTAAAAGTTGTACAAAGACTGCGTCTTTATCTTCAGAACGTAAGAAAACTGCTGTTGCATAAGCTCTGGTACTTGCATCACAAAATGTATGAATAGACCATTTTCCTTTACAACCATAGCCTACACGTCTATTTATCTTCACGTCATTCAAATACTTGAGTTCGCTATACCATTTTTGAAAATTATTCCGGATTTCTTCTGGAAGTGGAGCATCCCAATCTAATTTCGTTGACCAGGCGTCTTGAATTATCAGTTTGGCTGGCAACAATGCTGGGGCTAAAAATCCTATTGGATCGAAGATCCCCTGGGTTACAGCTAATATCTTTCTTTTCGACAGATTTTCTATCTCATCACTAAATTTATAAGCGATCTTCAAACTATCTTCCATTGTGTCCCACTTCAACCCTAAAACCGGAACTATCGTTGTTACATTTTTGCTGAGCATCTTCTTTTCGTTAAGGAAACTGCTGTCTTCACTTTTAATTGGTCCGAATTCCCACATTCTTAATTCCATTTTCGCATCAGCCATGATTTCTGTAGATTTTGAAATAAAATTTTCTAGTTCAGGCACATTGTCGACTGAAGTAACGCAGTTATCTATATAGTATGATTTCATAAGCTTCTCAGCTATCTGTTTGTTTTCTTCATCAACATTACTCAAATGATATCTTATAACTGCACCTAGCAAAAATGGGCTACAAGTTGCTCCAAAAACTACTCTATTGTGTTGATAAACTTGAAATTCGTCAGGACTCTTCCACCATAAAAATCGCAAGAAATGCCGATCTGATTCTTTGACTTCAATTTGAAGAAATGCTCTTCTTATATCGGCTACTACCCCAATAGCTTTCTCACGAAATCTTATTAACACTGCAGGAATTTGTTCGATGAGGTTTGGTCCTTTAAAGAGACAATCGTTTAAAGAAGGAGACCTCCCTACCTTACACGATGCATCAAAAACTGGTCGAACACTTGTAGTAAGACTATCTGGTTTGATGACGGGATGATGAGGTAAAAAATGTCCTGGAATCTTGAGTGCTTCATCTGGTACTTTACTTATAACGCCTTCTTCTTCCCATTCATAGAAAACTTTAGCATATTCTTCAAACATTTTCATTGATTTTAATTTCTTTGTTGAATTTATCAATCTTCGTTCAGCTATGTGACTATTTGAGGGAATCTCACGTTTGCCGTTAATCCAAGGAAGACCTACAATATAGCGACCTTCTATATTTCTATCAACTTCTTTTATAAAATTATCATGAGAGAGTTCTTCTTCTTCTGCTTTAGACAAAGTTTGACAGGGATCTGTTATACCAATTGTCTCTAACTTCCATAATTCTGGAATCTTCATATCTTTTAAAGCTAGGTTCGTGATAAACATATTTCCATAATTTAGGCAAGACTGTGATGTACTTTCTAAACGACCACAAAGTGTCCATCCAAACTTTGTCTCTATTGCTGTAAGACCGCTCTTTAACTGTTTTACTCGACCTGTAAGAAGTTGTCCGTAGTAATCGCTTCCAATCAAAATTTCAATTTTTGGACTTCCTGCTCCTAAATCTGTGATCCATAGTTTATTTTGTTTAAGCTCTTTAATTACTGATTCTTTTGGTATCCGAGGAATATAGTTACAAATTATATCTTGATCCAAAAGTTCTAAGACTTCTTTCGTTTGTTTCTGTCTATCAGAAGAACTTAACTCAACTTGGAATTTATTGTGAGATTTAGCTTCTGTTTGCGTACCACCAAACAAAGTGTGTACAATAGCTTCAGAAGAAATGGGATGTAAACCTAACTCTTCAGCTGTACCTTTTAAAATATAGCTCTTTTGCGACCCACAATCAAGTAACGCTCGTACTTTCTTTGTTATTCGACCTTTAATAACTATTTCTAAAGTCATAAGGGCTACTTCAGCAGAACACTGCTTACTTGCTATGGTGCTTTGAATAACTTCTGGGGTCTTAACTGTATTTTCTAGTTCTTTACACATTGAAATTTCAGGGCATAATAACTCGGTATGGGGTTTAGAACAAACGTGGCAACGAATAAAAACTTTGCAAACTTTAGCGTGGTGACCAAAACGAAGACATTTTAAACAGCAATTTTTATTCTTAATTTTGGCCTTCCGTTCATTAAAGGAAAGAGATCTAGCCCTAACACAGTCCTTGCTTTCATGAGATTTACTGCAAAATAAACAAAGGCGTTCTTTTGCGCTAAATAGCCCTGCTGCAGTAGGTATTTTACTTTCTGCTTTTCTTAATTTTTCTTTAGGTTTGTCTTTAGAGCTCAGCTCTATAAAACTCGATTTGGCTAATTTGAATCTTTCCTCGTTTGCAACTTCGTGTTTCAGAAATTCCATCAAACTTACTATATTTGCTTTTGTTGACAATGCATTATTATTACTAACAATGTTTGATGTGTTTGAAATATTATATCGCTGCCATGCTTTTAATACATCTTCCGATAAGCTAGATTCTATCATGGGATAGAGCCACGCCGAATTGCTTTCTAAACTTAAACCCATTGATTCTAACGATCTTAAATATGCCTCGACTTTCGTGAATAAATCTGATAAGGGAAGTTTATCTTTGCCGTGCGCCTGTACATTAGCTACAATCAATTTTAGGAATTCTCTAACGTACACTTCTATTAGTAAATCTTTCTTTCCAAAACGCTCTTGAAATGCCTCGACAGCTTTGGGGTAATTAACTGCGGTCATTGGATAGCTCTCTAACAAGTGCCTGGCATTGGTTCCAGGTTCTACCGATTGGATAAGATACTGAAATTTGTCACTATTATCCAAATCTATGTCTTCATGAATTTTCTGAAACTGGGACCAAAATGAAAGATAATTTATTAACTGCGAATCGAATGGCTTAATATTTAGTTTAGGTAATTTATAATGCTTTGATTTGGAATAACCGTGATCTGTGCTTTTTTCACTATCATCTTGATTACGTTTATTTGTACCCAATGCTTCGCTAACTTTACGCTTAATGGTAATAAATTGATCTGAATAACTTTCATTTTCCACAACTTCATTTTCAACAGCCTCTTCATCGCATTTATCATCATCTAACATGAGTTCAATTATAGCTTCATCAATAGATTTAATTTCATGAATCAAATTTTCTAATTTACTAAAATCGTCTGAAATTTTACCCTTATCTAATGACTCGCTATTAATTTCTTCATTCAAAACATTTAAAGTTCTGGTAAATGACGAACGTAGTGGTGTACGCTTTTTCTTTAGCTTATTCATCTTAGAAAAATTAAGTAGTAATGCACAGCTTATGAAAACACTATACGCTATAAAAATAATTCAATATCTCAACATTATTATTCAAATGTCCCTGCTCGGGGCGCCAGATTTGTTTTGTAAACATTCAAAACTTTAATTGGGTTCAAAAATCTTCTAAATATTCTTGAATTTTCTTTTAATAAATTTTATTGCATACGTAGAATAATAGCATGAAGAAATATTGAATTCAAATTATTTACATACTATGTACAAAATGTATAATATGTACAAAATATGAATGCTTTTACCTTGATAATTTCTGATCATCGTACTAAAAACTGGAAAGATGATACTATATGCATTTCTGCGTGCCTTTTCATAAAAATAACATAATTCTTCAATAAAACTCAAGACACGCACGACACAAAAAAAAATATAAACATTCCCTCTCAAAAAATTCTTTTTACATTCCATCAAAAATTGATGCCAACTTTTTTATCTAAACTTTTAACTCATCTCGTAAGATAAAAAATATAAAAAGCAAAGCAGACGAAAAAACAGCTTCGCTTCCATAGCAACGAGTCGCGTCTTATAAATAAATTAAATATCACAATTGCAAATATGCAAACGATTTTCTGTGAATAAACTGGGATAACTTAATTTATCAATTCCTAACAATTAGAGCTTTCTCAAACACTTCTGCAGCTTCAAACTAAAAATTTTATAAGGCTACAGTTTTTAATGAGCCGGGGGGGGGGGGGGGGGGGTTAGTCTTATATGAATTGCTTGCTTCATAATTTGTGCTCACGTCTTGATAATAAAAAAAACAACGTACATAGCAATAAATAGTGTCATTTGAGCCGATACAGCTCAAATCGATGAGAAACATTGAACATGTCCGAAGGAAGAAACGGGATTTTTGGAATATAAATAGTTTCGGTCCGGCGGAATTTAAAGCAGCATTTTCAAATTTTGGGCTGAAAACGAAACGGGATTTTTTCTACTTCTATGTATATTTTCAAACAGGGGTGATTGTGACTCAGAGTGAAAAACCCTGAAAATTAATTGCTATAAAGAGAAAAATCCTGAAAATTATCGATGCAACAATTACCAATATCAATTTACATAACAACTGATGTTATATATGACATATTTCTGATATTGTTTCAAATTACAATTGCAGAAAAATATAATTTGATAAACTTACATTACTTTCAGTGAAAGCTGAATGATTTCATCAAAGGGTGAGTATAATTTGTCTCGCTAAATATGCAAAGTTCAAATTCTACAACCAGTAAATAAATCCATTCCAAGTACTCATAAAACAAGTATAAATTAAGTGCTGAAAATGAGATCTCTTTGTAGATTTAATGTAAATCATATATGACACCTTGTTACTTGAAAACAATAATAATAATAAAAAAAGTCAAAATTAATTTTATTTTAAAATGGCTATGTTTCAGCAGAGGAAAAAAAAATCCAAATTTTAACCCCTTGGAGACGAGCGACACGTATATGTGCCGCAAAAAGGCTTAAGGATCTGTGTTTATCCACACTAGAAAATTTTACTGTAAAATTTGCCTTATTTAATCGGAGCATTCTCTCGATTTAATAAGCTTCAAATCTCTGTTTTTACAAACCGGTGGCAAAACATTAAAAATTTCGTAAAAGTCTCCCGTCGCGAAGTGTTTTCAATAAAAAAAAAAAAAAAAAAAAAAGAAAGAAATAAAAGAAAGAAAGAAAGAAATAAAAGAAAAAAAAAGAATTTTTTTCATTTTTAACCTTATTCTTACACAAGGTCAATTCTTTCCAAGGTATTACAGATTAAAGATTCGATTAGCATATCAATTCTGGACATTTTTGTATATACAACACCATAGGGGTGATTCCGAAAAAAAAAAGTATCTGAAATTCACAGCAACTTTTCTGAAACATTACTGCAGAAGAGGGAAGGGATAGGGGGAATATATCCCTCTGTCACATAATATACATAGGGAATACATAACTCTGTTTTTCCCGTGATCCTTTGATGAAAATGGTGGGTTTTTTTTTTTTCGATTTTATGATGAAAATTACGTCTTTTCTTCAGACAAAAATTGTGTATTTTTTTCGGTTTTTTGACGAAAATCGCATTTTTCCTTCGATCTTTTGATGAAAATCGCATTTTTTCCGCGATCTTTTGGCGAAAATTGCGTTTCTCTCATGATCTTTTGTCGAAAATCACATTTGTACCCATGATCCTGACGAAAATCGCGTTTTATCTTCGATCTTCTAACGAAATTCGCGTTTTTCCTTCGATCTTTTGACGAAAATCGCGCTTTTCCCGCGATCCTATGACGAAATTCGCTTTTTTTTCACACGATCTTTTAACAAAAATCATGTTTTTACCGCGATCTGTTCACGATAATTGCGTTCTTCCTGTGATCCTTTTTGCCTTTTTTTACATCACATTTTAAGTTAAAATTTCAAGATATTTTTTTTTTTTTTCAAAAAAGTAATGATTTTATAAACCCGGAATGATCGGCAAAAACCCCAGAAACCCGGGAACACTCGAACCACAATCACCCCTGTCCAATTCCAGGTGTAAAAAATAACATGTAATGTCACAACGTTACTTCATAAATTTGGTGGCAACATGCTGTTAGTAATTTTATGGAGTATTTAAGGGTGCTCTTAAATCAAAATAGCAACTTTATGACATAAGTTTTCTTTAATTTTTGTTCGGAAATGCATGAAACTAGCAGGTGTTGTTGTTCAGAAACTATCTGATCGCACTCACTTTCCCGTTTTATTTCAGATCAATCCCATTTTCTTTCAGAAAATAGCGTCAAAATGTTTTAAACCAAATTTCTGAATGGAAGCAGAAACTAGTCGTTGGGGGCCACCGTAATACTTACCCATCATGGATATGTATATGAAAATAAAACATGTGAAACTGTTTATACAATGCATTGCAATTCATAAACAAAATTTAAATATTGTTAATATACATAGTAATGCTATATTAAAGAACTGCTGATGTACCAATTTCGACAAATTATATAAAACGCCAAACTACTCAAGTAGTACCGAACTGCGTAAAAGAAACATCCTTATAACTCCAAAAATAATAATTCTATTAACTAACAATTAACTGCGTCGGATTAAGCGTCTCATTTCCAATTAAAATATACTTCTGAATTGAAATTTGAATGAAATACAGGGTCAGGAAAAATCGAAGAATGTGGAAAACAAGATTACAAATATCTCGTCAACTAATAATCCGATCGACTTCGTTTTATATGCAAAATGTGTGTTATTTTATTGCCTTTTACGTGCCATTACGTTCCTTTTACGTCCTTATAGAACAAAAAAATTCGAAAATTTTTATATACCTTTCATCAGAACGAATTTTTCGAGAGTCCGAAAAAAATAGTTCCGGATAATCGAGGTTGCTGATATTAAATAGGATTCGTCCCATTCTTACATACTAACTACATACAAAATTTCAAGTCTCTATCTCAATTTGTTCGGGAGATAGAGCGTTTACAGACAGACAGACGGACGGCAAAATTTTTTTTCTAAAGATATGTTTTTCGGAATCTCCACTATCTAAAACGTGTAAATCCGTTAAAATTTTTTTTTCGATTTTCAAAACGATTGCAAGACTTACCCTATACTACGTATGATGGGTAAGTAAAAACAGTCGACGAAGGGAGAAAAATGCCTTGTTATACGAGATCAAAACCTCTTATAACTCAATTGGTATTTTATTGATCAAAATATCGAAAACACTGTTCCATTCCAAATCACTTCCATAGTCAGGTCTTTCAATTTTATATCTTTCGTTTAAAAAATTCATTTTTAAAAGTTTCAAAATGTTTAATTTGATTCCAAAATCGCACAAATTCCAAATGACACAATGAGATTCCGATTAGTTTAGAATGTAGATAATAGAAAAATATATTTTTTTATAAATCACCAGGGTAATAATATTTTGAAATGTATAAGACGCTCGAAACCAGTGGCGCAGCCAAGGGGATATTTTTGGGGTTAAAACCCCTCCCAGAACTAAGAAAGACCGCTATAATTTCCGCTTATATAAATCAAAATCAAACTTAATATTTAAATGTTTTGGCGCATTTCGGAATCCGCTTTATTGTATCAGATTTCGTTTAATAAAGTAATTTAATTAAATGGTGAAAATTTTACTTAAAATTATAAAAGTGTAAATTACATGGATCAGTTAAGTAAAAATTGATTATTTGAACTAAATCGCTTTTCTGAGACGCATTATGCTAAAAACAATGTTGATTTCCTGCCACACAGATACTCTTTGAGTTTAAGTATTATACAGTGAATATTCAAATTAGTATTGATTCCATTAATCGGCGATTTAAATAACCGGCAAACACCTTTATCAGAAACTCAACCCCTCCTCCCCTAGAACCGAATTCTGGCTGCGCCCCTGCTCGAAACCACTAAAAAGACTCCAACTATAAACATGGCAGCCCTCATGGTAATAAGAAAGAAACCATTGAATTATTTTATACCAGCATTAAAATAGCTGAATACTTTTAATCGCTTGCTCCTTCTCCGCAAGAGAAGCATGATGATTCCAAAAAATGCAATTTGCATATTACTGCACTAACAGGCACTGATAGGTGCATCTTGCTACAGGAAAAGTGTCAAATGTTATGTTATCAGGGAAATTGTTACACTGTCAGAAAAATTCGTCAATATACACTAAGTTATCCTCATTTTTTCACAAATAATTTCCGTACTCACAGAAAACGAATTTGATCTGTGAATTCATTTTGAACGTCGAAAAATGAGGAAGTTTATTTCTAGCACGCATGCGTATTGGGTCTGTTAGTAATAAATTTGAATTTGTTTTTAAAATGAAAAACAAAATATTCTATAGATTATAATGTCTAATTTAGTTTTAAAAAAACAAAAATGTTTTCGAATTTAAAAATAAATAACAATTACTTTCTTTATTCATTCAAAAATTCTCACAATTTGTTATTCAAAGTTCGATAAGTTGAATATACTAAGTAATTTAAATAATAAATGCGAAATATAATATTTCACATTTAAAATATACTTTAAGTGAACACATTTAAAAGATATTTTAATTAAAAAATAAAATGAAAAAAAATTGATATTATTAAAAAAAAAAAATCTTATCGAATAAAAATATAATACCCATACTTTTCCTTTAGCAATCTACGTAATATATTTAAAATTTAATTTTTATAGTATATTAATACTAAACGTAAAAAAATTCCCCGCCACAGTTTCATTAAAGATGAAATCTTTCCCAAATTAACTTCAAAATTAAAAGCTTTGTAACGAAAAACACCAATCACACCCATATAAAATGAAGGGTTCTGCTTTAAAGCACTCTATGAACGTGCAACGGTGGCTCTGAGGTAGCGCGTTTGTCTGCCAATGCTGGGATCGTGAGTTCGATCCTCAGCCGTGCCGGGTTGATCTTTTCAAGAATTTTTTTCAAATGACGGATATTTTACCTCTTTTGACGGAGAAAAAAAATAAACGGATAATCGTCAATCTACAGACAATTTCTGGCAGCAGTGCTGCCAGTACTTTTTCTGTAAAAAGACGGAAGTTTTTTTGAGAATGTAGACAGAGCCTGATTAAAGTTGTAAGGGGACCAAAGCCCAGTACTTTTTGGGGGCTCCCTCTCACTAAAATAGAAGTTAGATTTTTTTTTCTCCCCGGAAGTAATCGAAGGGTTATTATTAGATTATTATACAGGTGCCAAGTTAAACAACATGATCTTTAGTGTTTAAGAAAATTATTGCAGGAAATTGCCATATTAAGACATTTTTTCCAAAACATTTTATTAAATTTACCCAACCCCCAGCTGTGGGTTCAAAGTGACGGCCAAGTTGGCCTATGCTGTAATCAGGGCCTGTTGTTAGATTACAGTATAATGTCACTTTGCCATTACAGAAGGAGAAGGGGGAGATTTTAGGGAGAGAGAGAATTATCCAATCAACTTCTGTGTCTTCAATCGTAAAGGTTTTGTGTTCCTATCTTCCTTTTTATAGTTGCCTGCAAAGTTAAGTATACTATAAATCAGGAGTATCAAATTATAGCCGCTGGATACCAGTAAAATTTTATATTTTTCATTGCATTGTCAAATTTTCGAATCTCATGAAGAAGTCGACTATTTCTCTAAAATTTTAGTGATATTCGGCCAGACATAGTTTGCCACCCCCTGTTATAAATTAATGTTAAAGTAAAAATATGCGAATCTTCTTTTGTCTCTCCAATGCAATATGTTTTTGTGAGGTGTAATACAGATAGGCACGATTATATAATTTCTCAAAGACATGTGAAATACTAAATAAAATACATTGAATAAGATAGACTTAAAAAAAAAAAAAAAAAAAAAAGAAAAAAAAAAAAAAGAAAAAAAAAAAAAACTAAAAGCATTAAAATACATTTTTTAGATGTTTGGAAAAGCAACTGCAAGATCCCACCAGTACAATTTAATAACTGTAAAACAAATAATAAAACAAATTAAATGCAGTTAAAGTTGAAGTTATTTTCCCAGAAACAGATTATATTCATCAGGAATGAAACAGGCTTCATTCAATGGCGGCGAAAATTTTTATTTTATATTGTTTTCGAGTCTGCGGTCAATGCAAATATGGGAAATCTTAAAATTTAGAACAACTAATGAAATTTAAAATATCAGTAAATCGTAAGCCTCGCTTTAGAAAATTTGTACCGCAATTTCCCGGAGATAACCCGCAGCCCAAACAATTCTGTTTCGCGCCAGAAATTTTCAAAAATAAAATATACAACACATTGTATCATCGTATATTATCTTAAATTACTGAATGAATTTTCTGGATCGAAACAGAATTGTTTGAGATGCGGGTTATCTAGGATAAATCACGGTAGTCAGATCAATAGAAAATAAAATGTAGTTATATTTTCAAAAATCCCTCATTAAATGCATTGCAAGTTGCAATTTAAGAACGTAAAAGAAAATGTTCCACCTCTCACTTCATGAACTCCATTCTATGCTATTCATTCTTTTTTCCCTCTTTTGAATAACACGCAGCGTCAAATGCATGGAAAATGAATCAGGAAGAACAACAGTCAAGCATCATAACGAAAATAAACAACCTCCATGGCATAGCCGTAATTGGTTGGAGATAAACATTCCTCCCGCTTTCAAATCCAATCCCAATTCGACATTCACTCTGAATGGATCACTTCCCGCCACGTACCTTTACGCTGCTTTGGCGTGGACGGGTTGTCATAATTTGGCGAGATGACAGACTCGACTCCAGCCAAAGAGGAAAGATTATCTTCTTCCAAATAGGTGTATTAGGATTTTAACTGCATGTCACGTCAGTCAGCCGAAAGTTATGATGGATGTTTCCAAAACAGAAGGTGTTGTTTGCTTGACTTGAGGCAAGGGTTGATTATAGAAGGCATATGGGACCGCAGAGTTGGTAAAGGGCAATAACTTCAAGGTATTTTCGTTGCAGTGGACTTTTATCCAGAAAAAAAAATTAATAAAGTAATATTAAATAATAAATTGAGCAAGTTTTTCCATACTCTTTTGAGAAAAAGCTTTTAGCCCTTTTCTGCACGGGCAAATTCTGTAATAAAATGATAAATTATCGACTGTCACCGGAATTCAGAAACGATTATTTTAGATATTTCGAATTCCTTAATTTAAACTTTTATTGTAAAAGCAAAATTTTACTAAAATGTTATTGGTGCCGATTGCAAGTTTGGAATTAAAATAAGGTATCCCAGAACCCAGACCGGGCACAGTGTGCAGGAAAGGACTAAAGTAATACATATACGTATACGTACATAGTTGTCAACTCTTCGGTTTTTTGCACCAGAAAAATGTAATGGAAGTTTTTGTCTCATTTAATCGACAGGTTACGGCGATTTAAAAAAGTTAAATTTTCTATTAAATTTTTGTGGCACAAAAAAGCATAAGGGCAGGTAGCTGTGTTTATAAGTATGCAAATATATAAGAATATAATAATACATATTGCTTGTATTAGGCATAAATTCAATAAGTTTTTCCATACTCTGTTGTGAAAAAGTATTTAAAATAAGTTGTCAACTCTTACGCTTTTTCGCACCACAAAACTTTAAAAGAAAATTTTCTCTCATTTAAATGGAAAATTACGACGATTTTAAAAGATAAAATTTACTGTAAAATTTTTGTGGCACAAAAAAGCGTAAGAGTTGGCAGCTACGTAATGCAAATATAGAATTTAATATATACTGCTTGTATCTGGCTTAATACTGAATTGTGAATTGTATTCGGGATGGATGTCGATTTGTAGTGCAAAATGCATCTGTAGTTCACAATTGTAAGTGCAAAATATAGCCATTATAAAAGCTGTATTTTGCACTCTGCTGCATCGTAAAAAATACAGCAGAGATAGAGCGCCCACAAAATTTGTCACATACAACCACTTTGTCAAAACCTGTTTTTGGGTTCCCTGTCCTCTAAAACGTGTAAATCCGTTGAAAATCGGAATTCGAAATATTTCACAAATCCAATACTTTTTTCTTGTAAAGGTAGGAGAAAGTTGAAGGGGTCACTCCGCATTCGTTAGTTAAACCTTTGAGTTCTGATGGTAGAATTTTCTACCACTTAATTTTAATTCCGAAATGTCGCACTGGCACCAGAATATTCGAACATATTTCTTTGAAAAATGTTTAATGCAATTTTTCGTGTAAAACTTAAATTTTTTCTTTGAAAAATACTGGTGCCAATGTGACTTTTTTAAATTTGAAGAAATTTAACCACAAGAGCTCAAAGGGTTAAGGCTACTGGCCGTGGCCACTCCTTTCCGAATTCCCCTTCGTAATGTTAAGTCGATGGGCATTTGAGGCATTCGTATATTTAAAATGTCTCCCCAGTAAATTAATATTTTTAACTTCTCTTTTCAGTGATCTCTTCTTAAAGGATGTCCCTTTTTTTTCCTTAGTTTTCAAAATCTTCCTAAAATCTATGCATAACTTCAAATTTTACTTTCACTTCGTCAGCTTTTAACACATAAAATATTGAAAAAGCATAGATTTTATTGGGTATACGAATCGACGCAACAAGAATCCATCAGAAACATTATTCAAGACTGTTTTTATACTTTATTTCATGTGTAGCCAAGCCTTCATTTTTCCACTTTGCGGTTTTAATTGTTCTTCTTTTTGAACTCTCAAAGAACTGTAGATATAGTGAACTTTGAAATCTATTGACTGATGACTTTCTAAGTTTTATTACGCAGTTTTAGATGAAAAATGTAGACGGAGAGATGTGTGTTTTCTCTCTTCTTTTAACCCCTTGCGGCGCACTGGCTTAGCCACAAAACCACTTAATTTTAATTCCCAAACGCCACATGGACACCGGAATTTTGGTAAAAAAAATTACGGTTTATTGAATACGTGAAACATAGCTTTTTAATCTTTATAAATAAAGTTGTTTTCAAATTCCGGTGCCAGTCATTAATTTCAACACTTAAGCAATGAATTTGTCTTGCGCCGCAAAGGGTTAACCCTTAAATGCATAGGATAGAACGCTTTCCAAAAAATGCACAATTCAAAGAATCAGAATTCATACCAGAAAAATCTAAATGGTAAATTTTTCTTTATTTAATTACGAATGGTCTGTCATTAAGTAAAGTGAAAATTGCTCTTTTAAATTTCTGGTGAGAATACGGAATATGTGAATAAAACCCAATAAATCGGGAACACTTATGGTATCGAAAATGATACAATATGCATTTAAGGGTTAATCATGTTTAATCCAGATTTCACAATATGTTTTTTTTACTTTATTAAAAATATTAAACTAAAAAAAATTACTTATCTTTTGTTACGTGCGCTAAAAATTCTACAAAACATAAATTAAAAGCATGTTTTAGTGTTTTACAGAAGTTTTCAACCTTGCAGCTTTCATAAGGGATTTATGCCGCCAATTCGTGCCTAGAGGGATCCGAGGGGACCATGAATGAGGTAAGAGAATTTTCCTTATCTCTTAATTCTATTTATATGTAGTTTGAAAGAAAATTAACTAGTCAGAGGTTCCTCCTCTTATAGTATTCCAAATTATTGTACAGTAAAACCTCTAAATAACGGACAACTCGGGAACACAGAAATTGTCCGCTGTTCGGAGGTGTCCGCTATTGGGAAAACCTCAAACATACAAAAATCGCTAAGAAATGCTAAATATTTCATTAATTGACATTTGTATGTTCTAAAACGTCTATTATATGATTAATGAGAAATTAAAATTATTTTTTAAGCAATAAAACTTAAATAAAATTGTTCCCACCTTTAACTGCTGTTTATTACATTGTTATTAAAAAAAAATCTGTTACAAAAGTTTATTTTTGTTTGCGATTACGTGTAATTTTTTTTTTTTTTTCAATGTGATGTTATTGGTCATTATAGAGTTCCGAGCGGGGATAGGGATTACACTTTTTGCTCATTAAAAACATAAAATCATAAAATCTTCCGGGGGGGACATAGACATTTGAATGCTGTGGGAGCTGTCCCTCCCAGGCAACTCCCTGAATTCAACAATGAACGCGAAGGAGAAATTTCCTCAGCGCACCCTCTATATTTATCTGTGATCACAAAATTTGTGACACATTGCCCTGATAAATTTAACGACCTTTTTACTTTTTTTTTCATTTTTTTCTTGTTAAAATATACTTTTTCATCCCTTATCACCGAAAATATTGTCCGCTATTTGGAATGTCCGTTATTCAGAGGTTAAACATAGAAAAATTTAGGTTTTGAGAGCGGGGATTGGAAAACTGTCCGTGAAATAGAGGTGTCCGCTATTCGGGAGTGTCCGTTATGGAGGTTTTACTGTATTATCATATATTTACATTAGATTTTAGAAATATTTTGAAAACTAAGAAAAAAGACGACATCCTGTAAGAACACCGAAAGAAGACGTTAAAAATATTAATTTCCTGAAGAGATACTTTAAATATAAAAATGCCTCAAATGTTCATAGATTTAACATTTTAGTGGGAAATTTAGGAAAATGAATGACTAGCAGCCTTAAGGATTAAAATAAAGAATATTATGGCTTCACCATCTAGTTATATATTATAAAAAAAAAAGTTTCTGAAACATTATATTGATATTAAAAATGAAGCATCTTATATGGCCATTCTTTTCCCCTTAACCCTTTCCGGCACGGGCAAAATCGAATGAAAATTGAGAAATTATCGACTGACACCGGAATTCACAAACGAATTTTTTAAATATTTCTAATTCCTTAATTTTAGCTTGTATTGCAAAAGTTAATTTTTACTAAAATATTACTGGTGGCGTTTGCAAGTTTGGAATAAAAATTAGGTATCCCAGACCGGGCACATAGTGTGCCGGAAAGGGTTAAACATAGTGCCGCAATGTTCCGCGTTTATTAGCAACTTATTATCCACTAACGTTAAGCCAAATCACAAAGCCTATAACGCAGTTTTCTCTATATTTTCGGACAAATTTACCTTTAATATATGGTTGAATCGTATCGGATAATTAACGTTCAACGATTCAGATGAATAATAATATCTAAATTATGGCGTTTTGCAAGCAATTACAGTAAGCGACATGAATCAAGGGCATAAAGTGTATAAATATTCCCTTTCTTAATTTAATAGACGATTCGGCGACGTGTTTCTCCATTAAGTTTAAGAACTAATCCATGTTTAGATTATATAGCAGTTCTTAAATAGAGACAAAATACCGTTTCAGAGGCATAAACTGGAGAAGCATGGTTCTTACGGTAAGCGGTTCCATTTAGAATAAATGATCTTTTATAGTTTTATTTAAACTTCTTGTTGAGTTTAATAAAAAAAAAGCAACATAATTTTTAGGTGCGTTAGCAATTATGTTAATACGTACTACCTATAGTCGTCGTTTAGTCGGCTCGTCTGTCTGTTTGTCCATCTGTCTGCCTGTCTGTCCGTCCGCCCGAACGCATATAACAAACACAAAAATACCCAACCGAATCATTTGAAATTTAAAATACATAATTGTTGCATAATTTTGTCGATCCATTTCAAATTTCATGAAATTAGGATGCATAGTTTAATTACAGGGACAATCAAAGTATTCCGTTATATGACAACCGAAAAAAAAAAAAAAAAAAAAAAGTTTTAAGGGCATTTTAAGGATGTTATACATTTTTGAAGATAATAAAATTGATATATATATATGAAATTTATATATAAACACATAATATATATAAACACTTATATTGATATTTAAAACGAAAGTCTCTTATACGGTCATTCTTTGTCCCCTAAACAAAAGTGCCGTACTATAAATTTAAATGATCCGTGTTTATTAGCAACTTATTAGCCACTAACACAAAAGTCAAATCACAAAGCCTATAACGCAGCTTATTCTCTGACAATTTTACCATCAACACACGGTTGAATCGTAACGGATAATTAACGTTCAACGATTCAGATGAATAATGATACCTAAATGATGGCATTTTACAAGCAATTACATCAGTAAGCGACATGAATCAACGGCATAAAGACATAAAGTGTATAAATATTCCCTTTCTTAATTTAATAGACGATTCGACGACGTGTTCCTCCATTAAGTTCAAGAACTAATCCATTTTTAGATTATATAGCTTGTTCTTAAATAGAAAGACAGAGGAATTAACGGTTTAAAAGGCATAAACTGGAGAAACATGGGTTCTTAATATAAGGGGTTACATTTAGAATAAATCTTTTATAATTTTATTCACACTTCTTGTTGAGTATAATAAAAAGAAGCAACATGCTTTTTAGTTGCGTTTGTAATTATGTAAATACGAAGCTCTTATAGTCGTCGTTCAGTCCGTCCGTCTGTCTGTTTGCCCATCTGCTTGTCTATCTATCCGTCTGTCCGTCCGCATATAACTAAGCAAAAACTACCCAACTGATTCGTTTGAAATTTAAAATATACTATTGCTGCATAATTTTGTCGAGTCATTTCAAATTTTATTACGAAAAACAGATTTATAGTTTAATTACAGGGGCAAACAAAAGTATTCCGTTACATGGAGGCCAAGGGATCATTTTAAGGATGTTATACACTTTTGAAAATAATAAAATTGATATGCATGTATATAAAGAAATATTTATAAACATATATATAAACACATACTATATAAAAACAGTTACATTGATATTAGAAACGAAAGTCAAATCACTAAGCCTATATAACGCAGCTTTCACTAATATTTTCAGACAAATTTATCATTAACATACGGTTGAATCGTGACGGATAATTAACGTTCAACGATTCAGATGAATAATGATATCTAAATGATGGCGTTTTGCAAGCAATTACAGTAAGCGATATGAATCAACGACGTAAAGTGCATAAATTTTCCCTTTCTTAATTTAATAGACGATTCGGCGACGCGTTTCTCATTAAGTTTAAGAACTAATCCTTTTTAGATTATATAGCTGATCTTAAATATAGTAAGCGCGAGACAAATTACCGTTGATTCATAAACTAAAGCAGCATATGCGGGCTCTTAAGAGGTTCTATTTAAAATAAATAATCTTTTATAGTTTTATTTAAACTTCTTTTTGAGTGTAATAAAAGGAAGCAACATCCTTTTTAGGTGCGTTTGTAATTATATAAATGCGTACACTCTTAAAACGAAAGAGCTGATTTGGCTTCTCAAGAAAGAGCTGTACTTTTTTCGATCATAAAAGAGTTGTTTTTCAAACGATTAAATCTTCTTGATCTAAATTGATTATTTAAATAGCTCAACTTCATTTAAATTGGTTAAAACTCGAGTTATTTCAACTCTTTTTTGAGAAGCTGCCTTTCAACATTGAGATGAGTGGATTTCAGCTCAACTTGAGCTATTTTGTGGCTGACTTTTTAAGAGAGTAGCACCTATAATCGTTACCCAGTCCGTCTGTCATCTGTCTGTCTGTCCGCATATAACAGAACAAAATCTACTGACTCGAATCGTTTTAAGTTTAAAATATATAATTGTTGCATAATCTTGTCTGGTCATTTCAAATTTTACAAAATCGGATGTATAGATTAATTACAGGAACAATCAAAAGTATTCCGTTTCATTACGACTAATGAGAAAAAAATAGTTTTAAGTGCATTTTAATGATGTTACACTCTTTCGAACATAATAAAATTGATATAGGGGGAACTGGGGAACATTGATACTTAGGGCACATTGATACACGCCCTGTACAGCACACAGGGTCATTACAGGAAGTTTCACAACAGCTCCAAAAGGTGATACTAGTGAAATTAACTACATACAGAAAGTTTTGGAATGATTCAATAGTTTGATGAAATGGGATGGGTGATTAATTGTTTTTGTAGGTCAAGAGTAAATTTGGGTTATACAATTGAAATGGTATTATACAACTGTTCCAGTATTTTCAACCGAAAAGAATACCCTCCCTGGCAAGTAAAGCTACTCTTTATCAGTTCCTCGTTCTTTATTGTTAGATAAATTTATGAAGTGTTGGATTTGCGACTCATTTTATTCAAAATGCCTGTATGGGGCACATTGATACAGTCTTTGTCGGGGCACATTGATACAACCTAAATCCTTTTCTAGTTCATTTTTTCATTACCTTTTATTTATTTATTTATTTATTTATTTTTTACCATACACTCCTTAATTCAACCATTTTTCGTCAAAAATTTCTACTATTAGTTTTTATTGAAGTGAAATAGCTCTAATTTCTTTATATTAGAACATTTTATAGAATTTTTGCAAACAGAAGACATACAAACTTACACAATATCTAGTGCTAGTAGAATTAACAAAAGAAATGGACGGCAGCTTGGCAAATCTCAAATTTATATCGATTCTCCAGAGAAAAAAGTATTATCGACATGAGAAATGTTAAGTAAGAGAAACAAGCTGCAGAACAGTACAGGATAATTATATTATAAATATAATTTTTAATATAATTATCCTTTATTTTCTGTTTGTAAACAGATTTATAAACAGAAAACCTGATAATTTTTTCACATTTCCTAAGAAAGAGATAATTCTGGGGTTAAAGTACCAGAGGTCATTATACATTTCATTTTGATTGCTTTAATATCGCTTACAAATAAATTGTGTGCAATTTTAATGTCTATAAATATATATAAAATGGTTTGCTAACTATTTTTCTATGAAAAATATGCATTGGTGTTATTTTTCTCCATTTTCCCCAGACGTGTCAAAGTGTATCAATCTGCCCCGGGGATGGGGCACATTGATACAAATTACTTTTTTTGATTTTTTTAAAATTACATGCAAAAATAATATAAAACTACGATTGTACATTTTTATAACACACTACACAAGTTTTGCTGACATCACATAGAAAAATAACTTGAAATTTCTGCTTTCTAGACACCTTTTTTTTTTTTTTTTTTTTTTTTTTGAAAAAAGCTGTATCAATGTCCCCCAGTTTCCCCTACATCTATGAAATATATTTAAACGCATAATATATAAAAACACTTATATTGATATTAAAAACGAAAGTCTCTTATACGGTCATTCTTTGTCCCCTAAACAAAAGTGCCGTACTATAAATTTAAATGATCTGTGTTTATTAGCAACTTATTAGCCACTAACACAAAAGTCAAATCACAAAGCCTACAACGCAGCTTTCACTAATATTTTCAGACAAATTTAGCATTAACATACGGTTGAATCGTAACGGATAATTAACGTTCAACGATTCAGATGAATAATGATATCTAAATGATGACGTTTTGCAAGCAATTACATTAAGCGACATGATCCAACGACATAAAGTGTATAAATATTTCCTTTCTTAATTTAATAGACGATTCCTGCGACATGTTTCTCCATTAAATTTAAGAACTAATCCATTTTTAGATCATATAGCTGGTCTTAAACAGGAAGAGATACGAATTATTGTTTGAAGATGTATAGACTGGAAAAGGATGGGTTCTTGAGATAAGCGTTCCGTTTAGAATAAATATTTTTTTTATACTAGTTTTATTTAAACTTCTTGTTGAATATAATAAACAGCAGCAACATCATTTACAGGTGCGTTCGTAATTATGTAAATGCAGAACCTATAGTCGTCATTCTGTCAGCCCGTCTGCCAGTTTGTTCATCTGTCTGTCC
Organism: Maratus speculifer; assembly: GCA_964019185.1. Taxonomy (NCBI): domain Eukaryota; kingdom Metazoa; phylum Arthropoda; class Arachnida; order Araneae; family Salticidae; genus Maratus; species Maratus speculifer. The sequence goes on from OZ025300.1 coordinate 230,816,899, forward strand.
GTCCGTATGTCAGTCTGTCTGTTTGTCCGTCCGCATATAACAGAGGAAAAACTGCCCAACCGTTTGAATTTTGAAAATATGGAATTGTTGCATAAATTTGTAGAGTCATTTAAAATTTTATGAAGATCGGATGGGTAGTTAAATTACAGGGCAATCAAAAGTATTCCATTACAGTACGGTCAACGGGAAAAAATAGTTTACAATCGTTTACAATGATATTACAATCTTTCGAACATGAAAAATTGATATGCATCGATGAATTATATGTACTAAAATATAATTCTGTACAATCTGTGGTGCAAAGAATATTTGTTATTCATTTACAGGGCCACACAAAAACATTTCATTACATAGTGTATGGAGGGAGTTAACATTGTTTAGGGCGCGTTTCAATTATATTGAATTACTATTCAATATAATTGAACATTAATTATATGTTTCAATTACTATTTCATATTTTATGAAATTTATATACGTTGCTGAAGTTTGCTACAAGTTACTTCCTGTATAATAGAAAGCAGATAGTATATCTATAGGGACATACAAAAATTTAGTTTACTATTCTGTTTCCGAAGTACTGTATACTATCACGCGAAGATCTGAGTATTTTTAAAACTTCGTTAAGTTCGACCGCACCCAATTTGCTACGCTTGACGTGCAATTTCCGACTTATTTGGTTTGTATTTATTTGTATTTGTTTATTTTGTTTTTTATTTATATTTTTATTGTTGCATTTATTTCTACTTGTTCTGTAGAAATTTTCGGATTTAAGTTTATTAATTTAACAAAATTTAATGTACCTTTTCTTAATGTAAATCTATTTAAATAATGCAAAGGCAATAGTACACATCATTTCAGTTTATAACAATGAAATTAATTAAAGTTTAATCGAAATTTTCGTTACAATATATACGCCAAACTTACTCTGGATAATACGGGTAATGTGCCGCTTCACAAAAAACAATGTCATATTATTCCGATGCCTTTTTTTCTGTAATATTTTTTTTCTCCATCCATAAATTATGAACATAAGACATGTACACGTATTTTTATAGATATCAAGCACAGTCAGTCAGGGTAATATTGACCTATCAAGATAGCTTTGGGCCAAGAGAGAGAGAGAAAACAGAATAAATCTGCTACATCACTTGAGTTGACACGAAAGTTTTGGTCACAAAATATAGATAGCAGCACTAGTATGAGTTTAACAGCTCAACATATTTATAATTTTTATTAACATTAATGTTGAATAAAATGCTAAGAACTCCTATCTATATTATAAACGCCAAACGTATCTGTGTGTAACGCATACGTCATTTTGCAAATGGCAACACTTTCCCCTTGCAATTTCGGCTTTTCAATTTTCTCTACACCAAACTTTACGCTTCTAACCATCACAAAATTTAAATTTTTACATCGTCGTCTAGAGAAAAAAGTGTAATTTTAAATGCAATTTGTTTGAAAGCTGTATATCAATTTATTTTTGAGATATTAATTTTTTTATAGTTTATAGTACAAATTTTTTAATTCTGGCAACAAAATCATTCCATTTTCTCTAAAAATTGAAAAAAAAAAAAGAAAAAAAAAAGAAATGAAAATGATGCGTATATACTATGTCAAATATATCGTCTGTGATCGTGTCAATTTAAATTTTTTTTTTTTTCATTCGCATTTATGCCAAATATATGAGCCTCAATTAATAACTTCATAATAATTTTTTATTACTATAATTTACTGATTACATATGCAATTAAAGTTTTATTTTAATAATTTGGAAAACAGAGTTTTGTAGAAATGTTGTTTTGTTAATTTTAATTAAAAATAATATTTATTTGAGAATTAGACTTACCAATATAAGATTTTTTTTTTTTTTTTACTGTAACTAATTTTGTATATTAATTATAAATCAATAAAACAGTTTCTCCTTAAGCATTTTTTTTTTTTTTTTTTTTTTTTTTTTTTTTGTCAAATTTCGACGGGTTCCACCTCGTTTGTTATAAAAGAATTACTCTTTGTTGCATAAAATAATCTGTGGATAAATGTTTTTTTTTTCTAATTATTTATTTATAAATTATTATTTTACAGTTAATTTTCCAACAGTATTTCAAATGCAAAAACGTGCGTATTCCATGGAGACGTTCAACGCTGATCAATTAATTTCAATTTTAAACTTTCATCTTCATTTATGTCAAATTTTGACGCGACTCTGACAATTACCAACTCCACAGCACCAAATGCGAAACGGAGAAAACGAAGTAAAATCGTTTATATTTAAGTACTTACATTATATCCTTCACCCAGAGTCAATAACTCATTTTGTACCATCCATTAAGCGAAAATAAATGAAGGTAATTATGGTAGAAAATCATAAAATACACGGCGGCGAGTAATTAGACTGTTTTGATCTTTTCGGATATTTGAATTTAGATAATTAATACTAATGAAACTTTTTTTAAAAAAAATAATTCTATTTCAATCTAGAAGACTGAACAAAAATTGATTAAAATATCAATTAATTATTATTTTATAGTTAAATTTTCAACAACTTTTCAAATATAAAAACTACTTGTTCAATGGAGATATCAGATAAATTAATTTCAAATGTAAGCTTTTATTCTCATTTCTGACGAATTTTCACGCGAATCTGAAAAATTCCAGCTTAGCAGCGAAACGGAGAAATGTACCGGGTGTCCCCAAATTGACTGATGGATTTTAAAATTCAATAACTTGCAAACGGTGACAGCTATTTAAAAAATTTTTGCAGGTGGGTTATGTATAATGTCAGGAGTTTTTTTACCGTAATTTTTTATTTTAGTTCGCATCTCAAACAATAGGTGTCGCTGATGGCGATTGTAGGCCAGGTCGTCTCCTCACTCAGCTCTGATCAAATGGCCTTCAATCGCCGTCAGCGCCACCTATTGTTTGAGATGCGAACTAAAATAAAAAATTACGGTAAAAAAACTCCTGACACTATACATAACCCTCCTGCAAAAATTTTTTAAATAGCTGTCACCGTTTGCAAGTTATTGAATTTTAAAATCCATCAGTCATTTTTGGGACACCCGGTAAGTGAAATCGCTTATATTTAAGTTCTTACATTATATCCTTCAGCTAGAGTTAACCCCTTGTGGACGAGCGATACGCTCACGTACCACAAAAAGGCTTAAGAATCTTTGTTTATATCCCCACCAGTAAAATTTTACTGTAAAATTTGCCTATCTAAATCGGAACATCTTCTCGATTTAATAAGGCACAAATTTCTGTTTTCAAAAACCGGTGGCGAAACATTAGAAATTTCGTAAAACGCTCCCTTCGCGAAGGGGTTAATAACTCTTTTTGTATCCTCCATTAACACATAAGAATTACGGTGAGTGTTCATTTGAACCATTACCAAATGAATTAAAACTTTTTTTTTTTTTTTTTTTTTTTTTTTAAGATACAAAGAAAAACAATGATAAATAAATAATTTTAAATTATAATATTTTAAATAAAAATAAACATTTTTAAATAAAAATAAAATTTATAATAATTAAATTACTATTTTAAATGAAAATTCCGGTGTTAAATATCTTTTGTAAAACTTAAGTATAATAATCCCGTAACTCTCGTGTTAAGTTAAAATTAATGATGCTGCTTTTAAAACTGCAGTTAAACGGCTTGCCAGTAATTAGATTGTTTTAATCTTTCCTGCTATTCTTTTATAAATTTATAGATCATACTGAATAAATTTATGCTATTTTTTATGAACTTTTCATTCATCACTGCTAACAGATTTTGGATTCAACGAAAACTAATTTGATTCATAACAGAATTGTCAAATATCATTTTGTTATTTTATTTTTTGATTCGTCATAGGCATTAGCTGCTTTAATTTATTTCCCTTGCGTTAATTGCTAAGGAAACTTTGAAATTAAAATATTTTATTGTTTCATTGTTCGGCTGCTTAACTCTAATAAAACAAAATACAAATAATCTTAAAATGGATTGTAAAGGCATGGTTATTAAATTAAATATCTAAATAATGAAAGAGCGACGGTATCTTTGTTATCTATGCATTCTGTATTTATGTGCCTTTTTGTCATTTTCCGATTTTTATAAAATTTAACCTTTTAAGATTATTGTTATTATTAGTGTCATCGTGTTTTACATTATTATTAATGTTATTTATGTTTTTTTTTAATTTTAAAACGGTAATGTCGAAATACAAATTACTACAATTTGTTTTAAAGTATGCTTTTCACTATTTTCAAATAGCACACATGGTAATCTTTCTTAAGTATTATTATTATTATTATTATTATTATTATGTAACTGTTGTATCATAAACTCATAAAATAATGAGAATAGTCTGAATTTTTTTTTAAAGCTATTAATTAATTATTATTATATAGTTAAATTTCCAACATTTCCAATACAAAAAAAAACGTACGTATTCAAAGGAGATTCTCAATCGCTGATCAATTAATTTCAATTTTAAACTTTCATCCTCATTTAAGTCAAATTTTGACGCGACTCTGACTATAACCAACTCCACAGCAGCTAATGCGAAACGGAGAAAACGAAGTAAAATCGTTTTATACTTAAGTACTTACATTATATCCTTCACCCAGAGTTAATAACTCATTTTGTACCATCCGTTAAGCGAAAATAAATGAAGGTACTTATGGTAGAAAACAATAAAATAAACGGCGGATAGTAATTAGACTATTTTGATCTTTCCGGGTATTTTCATTTAACTCCTTGAAGGGTGGTGGCATAAAATATACACTACTTAATTTTAATTCCGAAATGCCACATTGACACCAGAATTTTTGTAGAAAATTTTTAATTTTATGAAGTATGTGAATAAAAACTTTTATCTATTATGAAATAAATTCGTTTTTAAATTCTGGTGTTAATCAGTCATTTCAGCATTTTAAGAATAGAAGTGTTTTGACCCTCAAAAGCTTAAATTTAGATAATAGTAATGGAACTTAAAATATATATATATATATATTTCAAGCTAGAAGACTGAACAAAAATTGATTAAATGTATTAATTAATTATTACTTTATAGTTAAATTTTCAACAGTTTTTCAAATACAAAAACTTATTTGTCCAATAAAGAAATTTGATAAATTTCGATTTTAAAGTTTCATTCTCATTTCGGGCAAATTTTCACGCGAATCTGAAAATTACCAACCTCACAGCGAAACGGACAAAACTAAGTGAAATCGTTTAATTTTAAGTATTTAAATTATACCCTTCAGCTAGAGTTAATAACTCTTTTTGTATTCTCTATTAACCCATTCGTGCCCAGCATCTTTTGCGTAAATTTTATTTGATTGGCACCACTATTTTTAGAAGATTTAAGTTTAGTTCATTAATCACAAAAATGCATCGTTTAAATAAAATAATTATAGCTTTTCTTTTTTATCGGTGTCAAAAATAGTGCTGAATGCACCTTTTGAAGCGTCCCTAAAAAGAGACGCTAGGCACTAATGGGTTAACATTAGAATTACGGTGAAGGTTAATTTTGACCATTACCAAATGAATTTTATATCAGTTCGAATAAGACCTTTTTTTTATGAAATTTGCTTTTAAAATACAAAGAAAAACAAGGTTAAATAAATAATTTAATCTGTTTTAAATACAAATTCCGGTATTAACTATCTTTATAAAACTTGAGTGAAATTTCCCATAGTTCTAGTGTTAACCCTTTGAAGGGCGGTGTTTGCAGTCTGCAAACACATAATATTACTATTCCAATTGCAAACTGGCACCAGTAAAATTTTAATACAATTTCGATTTTATAATATGCGCGAAAAACAGCTCTTGATTATTTTCAAATAAGTCTGTTCTTAAATTGTGGTGTGAATCAATTATTTGAACATTTTTGGAACAGAAATAGCTTGCCCCTGAAAGGGTTAACCCGTAACTGCTGTGAGCGTTCTCAGAGACCATTGCGTTTTTCAAGTTTCACAGTTTAACTTGTAATTTTAGTTTAATTGTAGATACTGGTCAAATTTTGTTTCGTTCGGAGTCTTATTAATACTTCTAGTGACTTTTGAATAGCTGAATTTTATTCATAATAGGCTTGTATATAAATTTTAATACATAAATACAGTAAAACCTCCAAATAAGGGACACCTCTATTTAAAGGACAAAACTTCTGGTCCCAGTCAACTTATCAAATAGATAGACAGTCATGTTGATACAGAGGCATGCAACACAATTAACGATCATTTATTTACCCAAAATTCCGATTCGACATCAGTACGTTTATCCGCATTGAAAGTAATACTGAAAATTGTCAGGATGATTCTGAAGGTGGAGAATAAAAGAAAACTGTGAAATAAATAATTTTACAGATGATTTTAGGCTACTCTCAAATCCAAAAAAGCCACTTCTGAAGTTAGGAAGTATTGTTGTCCAGAAAATGTGTAATCGAGCAGTTTTTTTTTTTTTTTTTTTTTTTTGGGGGGGGGGAGATTGTAATAGATATTTCAGAATATATTGTCAAAGTGGGCGTTTTGAAATGAATTTCCACGTGAAAGAATAATAACTACTCAAGAAAGGGTAAAAAACAAGTGTCTTTATCACGTGATCAAAATCGTTTATAACTCAATAGATAATTTATTTACCGAAAAATTGAAAACACTGTTATATTCCAAATCGCTTCCATAGTCAAGCGTTCCAATTTTAATTGTGTCAAAACATTTTCCACTTGCTGAGCAGAGCAGTTCAGAGATTTGTTGCCTTAAAATATGCAAAGCAATATATATATATCCAATATGTAATACAATCAACAATAAACAATACAAATTCATGTGAATTGCGCCGAAACGCTGCATTAAAACACATAAATTAAAAATATAATTTCAAATTTATCAATTTAGCAAGAACCAGCACACCCTCCTCACAAAACAACCTTAAAATTAAAAATTCAACAATCAAGATAGAAAAACAATAGGCTGCAAGCTTCGTCAGCGATGGGTTTTATTAGACAAAAGCAGCCGAACATTCGAGTTTACAAAAACAAAATATATTTAAGTGGCAGTTATTAAGTGGCAGAAATTTATCCTGACTCCTTAACGTTAAAAAAAAACTAATGAAAATAATTCGGAGGCTGATTATCTAAATTTAAAAATAAAAATTTTAATAGATAACAAAATGCAAATTTCTATTTATGATAAGCGTAAAAGCTTTTCTTTTACAGTTAATCAGCTCGTACACTGGTCCTCCAGTATTTCAAAACGAATCTACATTAACATTATAATCAGCCAAATTTTCCGATTTTATAGAATCTGTTCAGAAAAATATCTATTTCATAGTGAGCTTTTTCAATTTAAAAGTAAACTTCATTATAAAAACAATATTCCTCTCAAGTTCATATAAAAGTATTCTGATTTTGCTAATTTTTTTTTTTTTTTTTTTTTTTTTTTTTTTTTTTTTCAATTTAATTGCCGAAACGTCAGTGAAGGCTTACTTTGGAGACACGAAATTTTTTGGTTTCCGTCTGTCAGTCAGTCTGTCTGTTCCGTGATAACTAACGCAAAAAACATCCGATTGGCTTGAAATTAAGTGGGTATGTTAGTAAGGCACTGGGATTAAACTGTATAGTTTTTTTTGTTAGATTTGATTCATTCGTTCCGAAAATATAGAATATTTTATTTTGCGCAATAATGCTTTTCTATGGCAAATCCAATGATTTTCAATTTTTTTTTTTCCCTTGAGAGAAAATGACACATTTCATTAATGGAATTCAATGATAAATGGATACTGAAATTTACCAGTTAAATTATTCGAATTGTTTTGAAATTTCGTCTATGCATTTCTAAGCAACCATTCATCCTAATCCTTATTAAATTTTAATGCTATAAATTTGAAAGCGTGGTCGAAAATTTAAATGAAGTCAACGTCCAAATTGATGAATTAATTAATGTCTTTTTATCTTTGCGGATAAATATAACATAGCCCAGAAAAGAATATAGGCTATATTTTATTAATTTTATTCAAATATTTTCCTTAATATTTCAGAATATCCTTCTTTTTCATACAGAATCAAGAGCGATTTTTTACATAAAATTTAACCAATTTCCTTTATCGTTGCCAAAAAAAAAAAAAAAAAAAAAAAAAAAAAAAAAAATCTGGAATAATTTTTCAACGGCAATAAGTTTCAATTGAGCAATTTCCATTCGAAAAACCAAACTAAGACAAAATAAATTTGACGTCAGAATTAAAATAAAAATAAAAATAGTACTTTGTTAAATATTAAACACGGAAATTTGTTTCGTTAATAAGAATTTTTCTGACAAAAATGGGGGCATAATTAGAAGTAAAAGAAATAAAAAGGTGGTGGTGTATTTTGTCGGCCGATTATCTACGCTATGGGATATAGGCCCTATGGGGTGGGTCGCCCTCCGTGGGGGTCTTTCTAAGGGAACCTAACCCGTATTTACGCAAGGTTCGAAGAAAACCACGGAAAACTTCGAACGGTTAGGCCGACGGTCGCGATTGGGTTCGAACCCAGCACCTACCGTCTACCAGTTGGAGGTCAGAACCTCGCAGCCACTGGTGGGGCTTAAAAAGAAATAAAAAATAATTATATTTTTAACAAATATTTCAATTGGTAAAATTTGACGTCATAATTGAACAAAAACAGGTATTTTATAGTAGTCGTTAAAAATACAAGAAACATGGATATCAATAACTCATGAAAAATAACGCCATTGCCGAAACTTCAGTGAAGGCTTACTTTGAAGACACGAAATTTATTGTTTTTCATCTGTTAGTCTGTTCTTCTGTATGTTTGTCTGTCCCGCTATAACTGCTACAAAATGCAATCAAAACATTTTTTTTTTCTGAAACAAAATTGTAAAACTCTAGATTACTGAGTTTACACTTACAAAAGTTCCTGATACAACAGATTTAGGTGTTTGTGGTTGGCAGGTAAGTAGAAGTATGAAGATAATGAAAAATATTTGTCCAAACTGTTACTTATCCTTATAAATCAAAATGTATAAGGAAATGCAAGATATAGAATAACCATTAGCACAATTATTAGAAAGTGGCAAATTTAAATCAAGTGATGCTACGGGGGGTTCAGGAGGGCTCCGCCCCCCTGAAGAAATGTACTATGCTATAATAAAAAAAAACAAAAATAATAGATCATGAAAATGTCAGAATATCCTAACATAACTAAATTTTTAATTTACCGCTTTTGAAGGCTGAAAACTTCTAATTCTTATTTTATTCTTATAAATAATTAAGTACTATGAAAATTTTAAATTAAAGTTTCCAAGAAGCTGAATATTACCCAAAGTGTGTTTAAATATATATATATATATATATGCAAAGCTGACGTTGAGGCTCCTGATCTGCAGATTTACTAGTTTATAATTATCACTCCTAGTATATTTCGAGTTCAACAAAAAATAATTTGATTCATTATACAATCATCATTCATTGTTATCAAATATTGTTTCGTTATTTTGTTATTTAATTCGTCAAAGCCATTAGCTGCTTTAATTTATTACGCTTGTTTTAAACGCTTAAAGAAACTTTGAAATTAAAATATATTATGGTTTCATTTTTCTGCTGCTTAACTCTAATGGGACAAAATACAAATGATCGTAATATAGATTGTAAAGGGTCGCTATTAAATTAAATATCTAAATAGATAACAACAACAGTGCCTACTATCTACACATGTTCTGTATTTATGTACTTTTTGTCATTTTCTGGTTTCATTTTCTAGTTTTGTAAAATGTAACTTTTGATCATTATTTTAATTATTAGTGTCATCATGTTTTATATTATTATTAACCTCCTGACTGCCGCCGGCTGATTTTTTTCAAACACTAAGCTGCAGGTTTCACTGCAAAAAGCAATATTTAAATTAGTATAATTCCGCAAATAAAACCCAATTCTGAAAAATTAAGTTAGGATTGATGCTATCAAAGATTATACACCGATACTAATAACATATTTTGTATCAGGTTGGAAAAAACATCTTTTTTTTTTTTTTTTTTTTTTTAATATTTTTAATAAATTACAGAGAAAACAACATTACAATATTACCCTTTGGCTGGGCAGTCAGGGGGTTAAACTTATTTACATTTTTTATTTTTAAACGCTAATGTCGAATAAAATACAAGTAACTCCAATTTGTTTTAAAGTATGCTTTCCACTAACTTCCAAAAACATACACACACACAGTAATCTTTCTCAATTATTATTATTATTTTTAAGCTTTATATCACAAACTCATAAAACGATGAAAAACGTCTGTTTAAACCTACTAATTAATTATTACGTTATAGTTAAATTTCCAACATTTCCAATAGAAAAACATACTTATTCAAAAGAGATTCTCAACCGCTGATCAATTAATTTCAATTTTAAACTTTCATCCTCATTTATGTCAAATTTTGACGCGACTCTGACAATTACCAACTCCGCAGCAGCTAATGTGAAACGGAGAAAACGAAGTAAAATCGTTTTATACTTAAGTACTTACATTATATCCTTCACCCAGAGTTAATAACTCATTTTGTACCATTTGTTAAGCGAAAATAAATGAAGGTACTTATGGTAGAAAACCATAATATACACGAAGGCTAGTAATTAGATGGATTTGATCTTTCTTGCTATTTTTATTTAAATTTAGATATTGCTAATGGAACTATTTTATTATTATAATTAATTCTGTTGCAAGAAATACTGAACAAAACTAATTAAAAAAAGAATTCATTTGAACAGTTTTACAATTATTTCAAGGTCAATAACAAGATTAATAACATTTTGTATTGCCACTTTGCGTACTGTAATTTTATTTGTGACATTAAAAGAAACTTTTTGAGTTGTAATTCACGAATATACCCATTAGAACAATGCATTTTTCAACAACGAATTCAATATTTAAATAAGTGGCGTTTTTGTATATTACCCTTTGATTAACTCCCAAAAAATGAAAAAAATATAATATAAAAAATAAATAAATAAATAAAATAAAAAATAAATTAATTAAAAAATGTATTTTAATTTTTTAATAAGTAGTGTTTTAGTTGATCGCCTATTAATTTATTTTTAAAATAGAAAAAATAACAAAATAATAATAATAATTTAAAAAAATGAGTTCTTTAATAATTGTGAATAAAATTATAAACTCTTACCGAATGAGACTCTCGTTAAAATAATTTATGTTGATATAATGATTATGAATAAAATAATTAAAATAATAATAATTAAAATAATGGTGAATAAAATTATAAATTCTCACCAAATGAGACTGCCCTTAAAATAATTTATGTTGAAATGACATAAACCGAGCTGACAATCTTTTTGAGAACAGATGTGTAATTATAGGGTGTGAAGTGTAATCGCAAAAATTAATTACAGGTTTAAATTAGAAAAAGATAAAAAAAAATGGCAGTATTAAAATGAACTTTTGATTATGAACCACATTAACCTAATTTTGTTGCGCAATTCAATTGCACAATTTTGTGTCTTTATGTTTAAAAATAAGCTAATATATGTGCGAGAAAGTTTCGGGGTTGTTGAGCAGTAGAAATGAGAATGAACCGATGGTATTTTAAAAAATAAAATTTAATACAAGTGCATTTAATCCGTCTTCTTTTAATAAAAGTACATTTTACTTTTCACCGAAAATATTTTGTTTGTTCACATTTAGCAACAAAACAGCCAAAAGCTAAAAAAAAAAAAAAAAAAAAAAAAAAAAAAGAAAGAAAGAAAGAAAGAAAGAAAAAGAAAAGCGATTATTTTTTAATCATAGAGTTGTAACTTTTCTCTTTTTAAAAATTTTGCAGCGAAACAGAAAGATTTTTTTTCCCATTTACTAGAGTTGCCAAGTCCCCGACTTGTGGCTTAACAGTATTTTCTTTGTAAAAAAGTTCACATTTTATTTAATTTCAAAAGATAAAAATTAAGGTTAGAATTTCAGTTGAATATTGGCAGCACGGTATAAATATAGAAAATATAAAATTTGAAACCCACTACCCCTTTAATGGATGAACACAACGATGAACGGCCTATTAAATTAAGGAAGAAATTATTTATGTTCTTTACGCCATTGACACATTTTGCCTGGTTTAATCTTTACCAAAACGCGGTCAATTAGATATCATTATTCATCCAAGCCGCTAAACGTTAATTGTAAGTTTCGATTCAACTAGTCGTTATAGGTGATTTTGTCCGAAAATAGTCATTATATTAGCTCATGTGAGTTGACTTAGTGGTCATTTGCTTTGAAATAACTTCCGAGCATGCATCATTCAAAATTTATGACACTCCATTCTTTTTAAGAGGATTTAAGGCTCAAATTAATTTTAGATTATTGTTTTACAGCCCCATAAACTGTAAACGAGGCATAAAATAAGCCTTGTTACAGAAACATAGTATAATTTGAAGTAAAGTGCATTTACTCGGTATTTTTATGTGTAAAGACTAAAAGGTGTATAAAATTTTGCGATTTTTTGAGAATGTTGACTAATATTCTCCTTTATCTCGAATGAAAGCTTGGTAATTATTAAAAGAAATACAGTGCAGGGAGTCCATAAATTGCTGTCAGAATTTCCTAATCTATTAATATTTGATTTAAGAACATTACGAAAAATATTATTGCATATTCGTAATGTAAAGCATGACTCAAAAAGTTTACAAAAGCAAAGTTACATTAGCGAAAAGTCGCAACTCGGAACGTTATTAATGAAATAACGATTATAATCAATTATTATTTAATATTAATATTTTATCGCATTTATGAAAATGTTATTAATGAATTAATATGTAAAATTTATCTATATAACTTTGTGCTAACAATTCAGTATTAACTTTTTGATAAATGTGCTAGAATTTTAACATTAATTTTTATTTGATTATAATCGGTTTTTGAATAATAACATTTTGAATTGCAACTTTACGTGTATGTAACTTTTTTGTGTTATTAAAATTTTTTGAGTTGTACTTTATGAATATGTACTGAGTATAGTTTCCAAAATATTCTTAAATAAGAAATTACGAGGTAAAGAAACTTGTATAGTAATATACAGACATACTGTAATAAATAAATAAATTACGAAAAAATTCAGTAAAATGTACTGCAACGTGGACTACGTTCTAAATTTTTTTTTTTTTTTAATTAATTGAAAGAAAATTGATCTTTTTTACAATTGTATGAGAAATATATAATATGCAATAAGTTGCAATTTGTTAAAAACTTGCAATAACTCCTTTAAAAACCATCATCCTCTTAAAATTACAGTAAAACCTCCATAACGGACACTCCCGAATAGCGGACACCTCTATTTAACGGACAGTTTTCAAATCCCCACTCCCAAAACTTTAATTTTTGTATGTTTAACCTCTGAATAACGGACATTCCGAATAGCGGACAGTAATTTTGGCAAAAAAGAACAAAAAATTATTTTTTTAACGAGGAAAAAAAATAAAAATCCTCTAAATTTATCAGGGCAATGTATCACAAATTTTGTGATCACAGATAAATGTGGGAATGAGCAGGAGAAAATCCCCTCCCTCCCCTACATTTATCCCCTACATCCCCCCCACACACAACACACCCTCACCCTCGGATGATTGGATGCTTTTCAGAAGCAGAAAAATACAATAAACAATTATACATTTTTTTTTTTTTTTTTTTTTTTTTTTTTTTTTTTTTTAAGAAAAAGATGATTTAAAAGAATTAAAACTACTCACAGAGTTAAAACTTCACATTTAAAAACAAATTACATGTAATCGCAAGTAAAAGCATACAAAAATTCAAGGTAAAATAATAGAATCCATCGAAATCATAGCACATGAAAATAAACCATGTAATGATAATTTATCCTACAATATACCAAAAATATGGCATAACATCATAAAACCTTAAAATTTTTATTTCCTTGCAATATTTTAATTTTTACTCACGTGTAATTGGCAACATTTTTTAAATTTTAATTCATTTAATTTTTAATTTAGTAGAAATATCTCTCGAACAAGATGCAAACGTAGTCCTTCCATTTCATATTTTCCTGAAGACGCCCGCAGAAGACGGCGCGAAACGTTGAAAATTTTATTTTATTTTTATATGTACTAATGTATATTAAAATTCCTGTTTTGTGCACCACTGAGCAATGTGTTATTATTAGTAAAAGCATACTTTTGCAACCTTTTTTTTTTTTTTTGTAAGAATGTAATAAGCAAAGGATAAAGGTATGTACAATTTTATTTCAGTTTTATTGCTTTGAAAATTATTTTAATTTCTGGATTAATCATATAATAGAGGTTTTAGGACATTTTTAAATCGATTATGAAACATTAAGCATTCATTAGCAATTTTACTATCGCTGAGGTTTTCCCAATAGCGGACACCTCCGAATAGCGGACAATTTCTGCGCTCCCAAGGTGTCCGTTATTTAGAGGTTTTACTGTAATGGATGAACATAAACGAAGGAAGGGTAAGCCTATTAAATTAAGGAAGAAATTATTTATGTTCATTACGCCATTGACTCATTTCGCCTGGTTTAATCATTACCACAACGCGATCGATTAGATATCATTATTCATCTAAGCCGCTGAACGTTAATTGTAAGTTTCGATTCAACTAGTCGTTATAGGTGATTTTGTCCGAAAATAGTTATTATATAAGCTCATGTGATTTGACTTAGTGGTCATTTGCTTTGAAGTAACTTCCGAGCATGCATCTTTCAAAATTTATGACACTCTGTTCTTTTTAAGAGGATTTACGAGGCTCAAATTAATTTTAGGTTATACAGCCCTATAAACTGTAATCGGGACATAAAATAAGCGTTGTTATACAAACATACAGTCGGTTCTCGTTAATTCGAACTCGTCGGGACACAAGAAACGTTCTAATTATCCGAAGTTCGAATTATGGAAAATATAATTAAAATATAATTTAATATTAAATTAGAATGTATAAATACATCAACTTATTAAAAGATTAGAAACAAGCGCAATGGAAGAAAAAAAAATTAAAGCGTCACTGGTGGACAGACGGGGCACTAAGAAAATGGATATCAAATTCATTGGATTATATGTATACTCGTTCGGAACAATTTTCGCAAAAATCAAAGAAAGAAAGATTTTCAAATGATCTGAAATCAGTGAGAAAGAAAAGAAAAATTAAAAATCGGAATTCTCGTTAGTCCGAATTAAACGAAGTCAAGAAAAAATGAATTCGAAATAATGAAAATTTTTAACGTTATTCTGCCATTGAAAATTTCGGGACTTTATGTTTAGTTCAAATTAAGCGAAGATTCGAATTATCTGATTTCGAATTAACGAGAGTCGATTGTATAATTTGAAGTAAAGTATACCATATTTACTCGGCATTTTTATGTGTAAAAACTAAAAGTTGTGTTTAAAATCAGCAATTTTTTGAGAATGTTAATTAATATTTTCATTTATCTCGAATGAAAGCTTGGTAATTATTAAAATAAATACAATAAACAGGGAGTCCATAAATTGCTGTATAAATTTCCTAATCTAATAGTATTTAAGGGTTTTCTCAACTGCTTCGCACAACAAGCGTAAAAAGTTCTGACACATTTACAAATTCATTTTTTAACAGAAAGGTATAAGACTGGAAGGCCTGATTATGGAAGCAATTTCGAATGGAACTTAATTTTAATTTTATGATACTTAAATTACCTATCGAGTTTTAACCTCTTCAGACCTGAGGTACACAAATGTGTACCTCCATTCTTTTCATCATAAAAACTAAAATGTTCGAATTTTTTGCATTTTTACTTTCCATCTATATAGCTGAATGTTTTTTGCTTTAAAACAAAACCAATAAATGTCAGCACTGATGAATATTACCTCATAAAATAAATATTATTTCCATCAGAGTTTCGAAAATGCCTTTAAGACATTGGGCCAAAAAAGAATGAAATATTCATGATTATTTAACTTAAATGCTTTTCAGTAAAAAAATTTTAAAATTTGCTGATCATTTACTTGTTTAAAGACCTTAATTCTGTTATTGTGTAAATTTATATTACTGATAGTTGAACTGATGTTTTAAGAGGATTAATATTTTTATATCCAGATTTGTAAACCTAAATTACCAGTCCCCTAAAGTATTGATTTCATAAAAATGACTCTTTCTGCCATCTATGGTGTCATTTCGATTATGCAAAAGCAATAAATATATTCTTAGAGAGTTATTTTATGCTGAGGTCTGAAGAGGATAAGCTATTTCGATCACGTGATCACCCGTTTTTCTCCTGCTTTTCGACCGGTTTTGCTGCTTTCGTCGGGAAAAGTGTTAAAAAACGTCAACTTTGAAGACTTGTTATAAAAGATCTATTGCGTTAAAAAAAAAAAAAAAAAAAAAAAAAAAAAAAAAACAGAAAAATGAGTGCAATTAGACAGTTTCTGAATAACAACACCTGCTAGTTTCATGAATTTTCGAACAAAAACAAATAAAAACTTAGGTCACAAAGTTGTCCTTTTTGATTTAAGAGCACCTTTAATTTAAAAACATTACGAAAAATATTATTACATATTCGTAATGTCAAGCACGACTCAAAAAGTTTACAGAAGCAAAGTTACATTATCGAAAAGTTGCAACTCGAAACATTATTAATGAAATAACGATTATAATAAAATATTATTTAATATTAATATTTTATCTCATTTATCAAAAAGTTATTAATGAATTAATATGTAATATTTATCTACATAACTTTGTGCTAATAATTCAGTATTAACTTTTTGATAAATGTGATAAAATTTTAATATCAATTTTTATTTGATTATAATCGGTTTTTGAATAGTAACATTTTGAATTGCAACTTTACGTATAAGTAACTTTTTTGCGTTATTACATAGCTGCCAACCTCCGGCTTTTTTTTAATTCAGAAAACACATCTTGAACCAGAAATTTTGTTTAAATAAGTTTGTCAGGATATAAATGAGATAATCATTTGAAAATTACTTAAATTCGTTAAATTAATAAATTTCTGGTCAGTAGTATAATTACCTGATTTTAAAAAAGCCGGAGGTTGGCATGTATGGTTATTAAGAATTTTTTCAATTGTACTTTATGAATGTTTAATGATAGTTTTCGAAATATTCTTAAATAAGAAATGATGAAGGGAAGAGGCTTTTTTTAAGAGGATTTACAAGGTTCAAATTAATTTTAGTTTCCCATTTAACAACCTCATAAACAGTAATCGAGACATAAAATAAGCACTGTTAAACAGACATAGCATTATTTAAAGTAAAATATACCATATTTACTCGGTATTTTTTGGTATAAAGACTGAAAGGTACAATTTGCGATTTTTTGAGAATGTTGATTAATATTTTGATTTATCTTGAATGTAACCTTGCTAATTTTTAAAAGAAATATAATAAACAATGAGTCCAGAAATTGCTTCTTAACTAACTTCTTAATTGCTTCTTAACTAATTGCTTCTTAATTGCTTCTTAACTAATTTTCTTAACTAACAATTTTTACTTTTTATTTATTTAAGAGCATCGCAAAAAATATTATTGCACAGTAGTAATATAAATTACAATTCAAAACGATTATAGCAACAAAGTTATAACGCGGAAAATTGCAACTCAAAACGTTATGAATTAAATAATAACGGATATTTAAATTTTTCGAGACGTTATTAATAATTATGTTACATCTATCTATCTAAATTTTGCTAATAATTCAGCATTAACTTTTTGATAAAAATCAGAAAAAAATAATATTAATTTTTATTTGATTGCAAATGCTTTTTGATTATTAAACTTTTGATTTGCAATTTTACTTGTATGTAACTTCGTTTGTATTACTATCAACTTTTTGATCTGTATTTTATGAATTTGTACTGATAACTTTCGCTTTGTTCTTAAACAATAAATTTTGTGAGAAAAAAAAAAAAAAAAAAAAAACACTCTATAATGATGCATGGACAACATGTAATGTATAAAATATTATGTAAATACCCAGTGAAATGTGCTGCAACATGATAACGTTCCGGATAATGTTTTTCCGATACGAAAAAATTACTTTTTTAAATACCGTATTTACTCGTGTATAAGGCGCACTTTTTTTCCAAAAAATTACGGCATAACTCCTAGGTGCGCCTTATACACGGAATATTTTTTTACTGTTGGATGCAGTCGAACAATATACATATGAAACAAGGAATTATTAAAAGAAGATGTTAAAACTCGGAAAATGTTACTTAATTGAAGTATTACTGCATATTTATTTCATTCCTTGCAGTTTTTTATACAACAGAGCTGATGACATTATCTAAACGCTAATTAGCAATTCTCTTTACCGTCACTCATTCCTATTTCCCGTCATTCTCTTACAACCCGAAGTCTAAAAATGCATTTTCGTCTTGTTTTCTGGTCTGGTGTAATGTTTGTTTCAACCTTTTTTTTTTTCTGAAATTTATTTGGTCATTCTTCACTAGCGTATCAAATTTATGGTGCGCATTATATACCAGATTTTAAGAAATTGCCATTTTTACTTGTAAGGTAGGGGTGCGCCTTATACACGCGTGCGCTCTATACACGAGTAAATACGGTATTCAATGGGAAATATATAATGTGATTTTCAATAAGTTGCAACTTGTTAAGGGTATTTTTAAATCAAAAAGGGCAATTTTGTGACATAAGTTTTAATTTATTTTTGTTCGGAAATTCATGAAACTAGCAGGTGTTGTTATTCAAGAACTCTCTAATAGCACTCAGTTTTCTGTTTTTTTTTAAAAACAGAATAGATCTTTCATAACAAGCCGTCAAAGTTGACAGTTTTGAACACATTTCCCGACGAAAGCAGAAAAACCGGTCGAAAAGCAGAAGAAAAACGGGTGATCACGTGACCGAAATAGCTTAGAACTGGATTTTTAATTTAACTATTATAAAATGGGAAACTAAGTTCAATTCGAAATCGCTTCCATAGTCAGGCCTTTTAATTTCATATGTTTCTGTTACGAGGCTACTTCACTCATATGAAAACACCCGTTCGCTAATGCTAATCCTATGGGAGAAATTTATAAAGATATCTCGGTTGCATTTTAATATTTTTAGATGATTCTTTTTGCATTGGATAACTCAGATTGATCTGAATGGAGGTCGTTTTTTAGTTTTTCGATTTTGGTTGCAGATATTTTTTATGGAGTTGCTTTCGCTTTTCAAACCGGTTCCGAAAATGAAAGCGTTCTCGTAAAAAATAACTGTAAACAAAATGAAAAAAGTAGCAAACGGCATGCATACAGATCGATCTCAGATATCCAAAGCCAAAAAATCATTTAAAAATATTGAAATGCAACCGAGATATCTCTATAAATTTCTTCTATAGGATTAGCATTAGTGAATGGGTCTTTTCATTTGACTGTAGAAGCCCCTTAAAAAATCAATTTGCAATGTGTCAAAACGTTTTGCGCTTGTTGGGCGGAGCAGTCGAGAACACCCTTAAACATTTACAATAACTATTTTAAAACCCACCACCCTCTTAAATTAATGGATCGACACAACGATGATTCGCCTATTAAATTAAGAAAGAAATTATTTATGCCCTTTACGCCATAGATTCATGTCGCTTGGTTTAATCTACAGTAAAACGCGATCGATTGGATATCATCATTCATCTAAGCCGCTGAACGTTAATTGTAGGCTTCGATTCAACTAGTCGTTATAGGTGATTTTATCAGAAAACAGTCATTATATTAGCTCGTGTTTTGACTTAGTGGTCGTTTTGCTTTGAAGTAACTTCCGAGCATACATAGTTCAAATTTATGACACTCGACACTTTTTAAGAGGATTTACGAGGTTCAAATTAATTTTAGTCTTCCGTTTTACAACCGCATAAATTGTAATCGAGACATAAAATAAGCATTTTTAAACAACCATAAGTATAATTTGAAGTAAGGTATATCATATTTACTCGGTATAAAGACTAAAAGGTGCGTAAAATATGCGATTTTTTGAGAATGTCGAGTATTTTAATTTACCTTGAATGATAACTTAATAGATTTTAGACGAAATGCAATATACAGGGAGTTAAAAAATTGCTGTTGCAATTTCTTTATCTAATTATATATTCATCCCGTAAAGTATAACTCAGAAAGTTTAGAGATAAAAAGTTATATAAGAGGAAAGTTGCAACTCGAAACATTATTAATTAAATAATGATTGTAATAAAATCATAATTAATATTAATATTTTATAGTTATTGATAAATTAGTATGTAATATTTATCTATCTAAGTTTGTGCTAATAATTTGTTATTAACATTTTTGCTAAATGTGATAAAACTTTAATATTAATTCTATTTGATTATATTCGGTTTTTATTAATAATCTTTTGAGTTGCAACTTCATGTATATATCTTTTTTGTGTTATTAAAAAATGGCTTGAGTTGCACATGGTAGTTTTTGCCATGTTCATAAATAAAAAATTATGAGGTAAAGAAACCACTTCAATAATATAGGGACGCAATGTAAAAAACAAATAAAATAAAACAAACAACAATGCCGAATCACTATTAAATTATGAAAGTAATTATTTATGTTCTCTACGCCATACATTCATTTCTTCGGTTTAATCTGTAATAAAACGCGACAATAAGGTATAATTATAGTCATTCAGGGTAACTTTGATCCGCATTTACTCTGTTTTCAGATGAAACACTCTTATTTTAAGAACATTGTTGCAACTATGAAAAAAAAAAAAAAAAAAAAAAAAAACGAAAAAAAACTGTGGCATAATTTACTAACAGCCCTATTAAACTAGCTTTATCAATTATTTAAATGATTATAGAAAATTTGAGTATATAATTAAAAATATACATGTATGTTTTTTAAATACCGTATTTACTCGTGTATAGGGTGCACGCGTGTATAAGGCGCGCCCCTACTTTACAAGTAAAAATGGCGATTTCTTAAAATCTCGTATATAAGGCGCACATTAACCCTCTCATGCATACGGCTCCTCATATGAGGACAGATAATTTTTGCATTATTAAGCAAAAAACTTTTGAGCATTCATTTATAGCGATCTGATTTGTTGATAGGTAATAGCTGGCATATAGTTCAACAGTAAAACTATTTTATAATGGGTTTTCGTTTATCTCAAAAAATGATTTTTAGTCTATAATGCAAAATAATGAAAAATAATTTATGCATGAGAGGGTTAAATTTCATACGCTAATGAAGAATGACCAAATGAATTTCAGTAAAAAAAAAAGTCGAAACAAACATTACACCAGACCAGAAAAGACAAAAATGCATTTTTAGACTTCGGGTTGTAAGAGAATGACGGGAAATAGGAATGAGTGACGGTAAAGAGAATTGTTAATTAGCGTTTAGATAATGTCATTCGCTCTGTTGTATAAAAAAACTGCAAGGAATGAAATAAATATGCAGTAATACTTTAATTAAGTTACATTTTCCGAGTTTTAATATCTTCTTTGAATAATTTATTGTTTCATGTGTATATCGTTCGACTTCATCCAACAGTAAAAAATTATTCCGTGTATAAGGCGCACCTAGGAGTTTTGTCCTAATTTTTTTGGGAAAAAAATGCGCCTTATACACGAGTAAATACTGTACTTCATTTACTGTTAAAAGTATTATATCAAACTAGTATTAACAGATAAGAACTTATATAGTGCTTTCAGCAAAACATGTTTGGCATCCCTGACGTTCTCTGACCAAAATAAAAAAATTTTCTTGATTAGGCGAACATACAACGAAATTTGCCATTTACTTTCGCAATCCTTTGACAAAATATGAGATTTTTTTCTCCGATCTTTAATAATGCATTTATTGTACTGACAAATGCATTTCATTGTGCGTGTTATCTCCGACTTGATAGGGACAGAGTTAACAAAGCAAATATTAATAACGTCACGTATTGAAGAAAATTTCAAAGATTTGTTTTTCTTTTGTAAAAAAAAAAAAAAAAAAAAAAAAAAAGACTCTTTAACAAGTTTTATGTGATGCAAAAAGCAGTCCCAAATGAAAATTTGTTCCTACTAATTTGTTTAAAAACTAATTTTAAACATCCATACTGGCTTTTTTGACCATCTGGTATCTTATCTGGTATTGCTGGCAATTAATTTCTTTACAACAGAATTAGATAATCTTGTTCTACCTTAACCCCTTAACTGGTTTGCCCGAACGCCGTTCGGGAAAGACGAATTTGCTTATTTCATCATTTAAAGCTTTTTGACACCACTATTATTTTTAAGAAAATCTTCATACTATTGAAAGACTGAAATGTTTAGACTAAATTTCACCAATATTTTATTTAAATAATAGCGGTGTGAGTCCGCTATTTTCAATTTATTGAACGGAAAAGAATTAACCAGTTAAGGGGTTAAAAAACCCCTTTTAACGGGGTTAAATGCATAAGACGAAACAAAATAAAAGTAGCCTTAAATTGAAATTCCATTGCTCTGAAAATCAACAAAAAGAGATGTGGAATGTCGTACGTTACTTCCTTTTCCGTAAACGAACGAATTTTCAGCGGGCATTCATCCCTCTCATCATTATCGAGCGATTGAGTCAAAGCAATCGACTCGATAATATTTCCCTGGGTAATCTTACAACATCGTTTGCTTCGACAACCATCGTAAGATGAAAAATGAATTTATTTGAGTTTGTCAGAAGAAAAACGCCCAGTTATACAAAAAACTGCAGGATCGATCGATAAGGAATTCGGGGAAAGTCAGCGGCAGATTTTTTCAGAAAGAGTTTTGTAAATAATATGGTTAATTACAGATTGACTAACGATATCGCTCACATTTTTTTAAATCATTGTTTGAATTGATGTAATTAAACTGCTGTTTAAGAAAACATTAAAAGAGAAAAAAAGAAGATTTATGCGATAAATGAGGCTTAGTTCTTTCATGTAAGACGTTTGTCTTAATAACGGCGTGAGTTCTCACTATAACCTCAATATAATTGTTTATCTTCAATTCTTATCATTAATCAGAATTAAATAGGAGAGTAAATGGTACTCACCCGATGAATTCTTCTTCATTTAAGTATCCAACAATTAGATCCACCATAAGGGAAGGGAACCGGGCATATTCACATGTTGATATATCCACTGCACTAATTCATCTTGATAAAGACATATAACATTATTATATGGTAACTGTAAAACACACACACAAATTATTATATCCACGCTTCTTCATTTTCTACTTTATTTTTAACACGCGAGAAAAAACACAGCAAAAGGGTAGTGCTTACATCAAGCTACAAAAACTGAGAACAGAATGAAATTTAAATCGATGCACACATAGATCATAATGTAGAAACAATTATTAAAAAAAAAAGAGTCATTTTGTAAGTTTTGACAGTTTTGTAAACCTGTAATTGTTCACTCGTAATCACTGTTTCCAAGGTCACGCTAACAAGCACTTAACTTTATTTATGATGCCATGATAATTGTCACTTGTTGCACAACGGAGGAAATTATTTACGAATTGCGCAATGTTTCTATCAACTCCTCCTTAATTTCTGAAGTTGTGTTGTCACTCAGATGCAAGTTCTTCCTGTGAATTTCAAAAAGAGGTTTGGGCAGGGGTTTCGTGAATAAGTCAGCTATCATGATTTTGGTTGGGCAATATACGAGTTTTATTATGCCATCTTGTTTCAGTTGTTTTATGAGATGATATCTAAGTTCAATGTGTTTTGTTTTACTTGAATGTTTTTCAAGCTCTATCATTTTGATAGCCGACTGATTATCCTCGAAGAGTTCTATAGGATATGTTTGTGAGATATTGAGTTCTTCAAGTAAATTCACCAGCCATTTGACTTGATTAGCTGCATTAGCTGCTGAGATGTACTCAGCTTCGGCAGAAGATAAAGCTATGCAGGATTGTTTTTTAGTTGACCAAAGTATGGGATTTTTACCTAGCAAATATACATTACCACTTGTCGATTTTCTTGATTCTGTGTCTCCACCCCAATCAGCGTCCGCGTAGACTTCTAGCGTTGGTTTTGAATTTCCATCTATAACTAGATTAAAGGTTTTTGTTGTCTTAAGATACCTCATGACCCGCTTTACACTGTTCCAATCTTTCATTCTTGGCTTTTCGTTCCTTCGGCTTAAGATGTTGACAGCTGCACAAATGTCAGGTCTGCTCACTGTGGCAAGATATAAGAGTGCACCTATGGCTTGTCTGTACTGTGTGTTGTTTGGTAAAATAGTGTCATCATCCTTAAAGTGAGTGTAATTTGTTTCCATGGGTGTACTACATGGTTTTGCTTCTTGTAAATTGAATTTATTAATTAACTCTTCAATTTTTGAAGTTTGGTTAATTAAGTAGCTTTTGTTTACCTTTCGAATGTTCATGGATAAATAATTGCTTACGTCCCCTAAATTCTTTAATTCATACTCTTTATTTAAGTTCGCGATTATTTCCTCAATGGTTTCGTCTTTTCCTGCAATTAAGAGGTCATCGACGTATGTTATTATATAGGTTGTTTCATTATTCCTTTTCTGTGTAAAAAGACATGTGTCAATTTTACTTTGAATGAAATTCATGTTTTTTAGTGTTTCTGTTATTTTATTATGCCACGCTCTCGCGGCTTGCTTAAGTCCGTAGATTGCCTTATTTAATTTACAAACTTCGGTTTCCTGGTTTGGTTCAACGAATCCTTCCGGCTGCGACATGTATATCTCCTCATCAAGTTCCCCATGTAAGAACGCGGTGTTAATATCTATATGCTTAACATTTAAGTTTTGGTGCAACGCCGCTATTAATAATGCTCTTATCGTAGTATACGATACGACCGGTGCGTAGGTTTCGTCATAATCCTCTCCGAACTTTTGCGTATATCCTTTAGCTACTAAACGTGCCTTATATTTTTGGATTTTTCCGGTATTGTCACGCTTTAATTTATAAGTCCATTTACAACCTATTATTCTCTTATTCGGTGGAGGATCTACAATTGACCATGTTTTATTTTTTCTTAAAGAATTCATTTCGCTCTCCATGGCTTCTATCCAATTCTGTTTTACCGGAGAGTTTTCCATTAATTTAACTTCCTTATAATCCTTTGGTTCATTAATTTTGTCATCTTTGACAATATATATTAGCCTATCAGGAGGTACGCCTTTATTTATTCTATCTGAGCGCCTTAGTTCCACAATTTGTTGTTGAGACGCAGATGGTGTTGTTTTTCCGTTCGAAATTTCTATCTCTACGAGATTTTTACAATTGCGTTTTTCGTCTTCATTTTGTTTTTGTTCAATTTCAGGCTTATCATTTACGTATTTGAATTTATTTTCAAGAAATTTTACCGTTCTCGCGATTTTTATTTCATTTCCTCCTACATATATGCGGTATCCCTTAGATTCATTGTCGTATCCCACAAAAATACCTTCAACAGCTTTATTATCTAATTTTTTGTCTTCTGGCTTTATCAATATAAGCGAAGGCTTTGCAGCCAAATACTTTAACGTAACTTAAGTTTGGCTGTCTTTCTGTCCATAATTCATATGGCGTTTTTGCATTAGCTTTTGTAGGCAGTCTATTTTGTAGGTGGTTTGCCGTACAGATTGCTTCCCCCCAGAACTTTAAAGGTAGATTTGATTCATTTAACATTGTCCTAGCCATCTCAACTAACGACCTATTTTTCCGTTCAGCCACCCCATTTTGACTTGCACAATATGGGACTGTATGTTGATGTTTTATCCCATTTGATTTGAGATAATTCTCAATTTCATCTGATGTAAATTCTCCCCCATTATCCGTTCTGATTTCTTTCGGTTTTTCACCAAATTTGTTGCTTATCAGCGCAATGAACTCTTTGAGTTTTTCATAGACTTCACTTTTTCTTTTCAATAGATAGATTATTGTGAATCGCGAGTAGTCATCAATAAAAGTCAAGAAATATGATTTCCCCCCAATCGTGGGTGTCTGAAAAGATCCACAAACATCCGAGTGAATAAGTTGAAGCCTTTTACTTGCTCTATACTGAGCAACTTTCGGATAGGGTTCATCAGTTAATTTCGCCTTAATACACGGTTCGCAATCTATATTATGTTTACAATTGTTTATCTGGATACCTCTTACTAATTCCTTTTGTGTAATTTCTTTAATCGATGTTAGATTTCTGTGTCCTAACCTTCTATGCCATAGTTCTAGACAATTTTTATTGTTGCACGTTTGTGTAATGTTCGCGTGGTTTTCGTTAGCCAACTGGACTTCATAGAGATTATTTACCTTTTGTGCTTCTAAGCAGATTTCTCCGTTAAGTTTGAAAGTGCATCGGTCATTTTTAAATACAATCTCACATCCGTTTTGGGTTGCTTTGCTGACTGATAGTAAATTCGTTTCGATTTCAGGTACTAGAAGTACATCTTTAAGTGTTATTTTATGAATTTTATTATCCGATGTCAGCGTATTTAAATTTACATCGCCTGAACCGTAAGCGATAAGTTTTTTTCCGTTTGCGATAGTCACGTTTGTTTTTTCCCTCGATTTTATCTCTGTAAACATTGATTCAGAGGATGCAATGTGACTTGAGCTACCGCTATCCACGATGAATGTTTTATTATCTATCCCTTGTGTTATAAATGCATAATCTTTGTTTTCGCTGTTTCTCCATGTATTGTTTTTTCCTTCATAGCGATTAAACCTGTTATACGATTCCGATGCTTGTTCATTCTTAAAATTGTTTTCACCCCTTTGAAAAACGAGTGATGTAGAATAGTGTTTTTTGTAATTTTTGTTGTGTTGATTTTGTTGTGTTGTGTGTGTTTTGTTTTTATTGTGCCAACATTCTTGTGTGTTATGGCTTCTCATTTTACAAATCGAACAATATTTTGATTCTTTTTTAGCTGGAAACTTTTTCTGAGCTTTAAAAGCTTTCGCTGTATTATCAATACTTTCATAGTTTTCATTTCGACGATTAAACTCGTCAATCAACTTATTTTTAATATATGACGGAGTTAATTGTGCTTCTTCTTTACTTTCGAGAGCAGTAATTAAATTATCATAAGACTGGGGCAGAGAGCACAGGAGGAGCGCGGAAATGTGGTGATTATCAATTATTTCGCCTATAGCTGCCAAATGATCAACAAGCTCCATTATTTTTGTATTATGATTTATCATATTTCCATTTTCTGCTAATTTTATACTATATAACTTTCTTAGAAGAAACAATTTGCTTGTGAGATTTGATCTCTCATGGATTTCTTTTAATGCATCCCATGTTTGTCTAGCAGTTTGTAAGTTTTTAACGTGGGTTATTTGTGAGTCATCAATAGTTAGATTTATCAATGCCCGGGCCTTCCTATCATTTTGGACCATTGATCGGTCAAAGGGGTCGGTGGATTATCGGTTATTACATGGAACAGCTCTTCTTTAGTTAAGAGCATTTCAATTTTAAATTTCCATGTACTGTAATTCGTTGCTGTCAATTTTTCAATTGAATAATTATCTTTTAAGGTGGCCATTCTAATCTTATATTTTTATTTGTTTTTTTATTCAATATTTTTTATTTGTGTGAAATTAGTATATCACTATGTTATCAAATTGATATATCTTTTTAGATCGTACTCATAATCATTGTAAGACGTTTGTCTTAATAACGGCGTGAGTTCTCACTATAACCTCAATATAATTGTTTATCTTCAATTCTTATCATTAATCAGAATTAAATAGGAGAGTAAATGGTACTCACCCGATGAATTCTTCTTCATTTAAGTATCCAACAATTAGATCCACCATAAGGGAAGGGAACCGGGCATATTCACATGTTGATATATCCACTGCACTAATTCATCTTGATAAAGACATATAACATTATTATATGGTAACTGTAAAACACACACACAAATTATTATATCCACGCTTCTTCATTTTCTACTTTATTTTTAACACGCGAGAAAAAACACAGCAAAAGGGTAGTGCTTACATCAAGCTACAAAAACTGAGAACAGAATGAAATTTAAATCGATGCACACATAGATCATAATGTAGAAACAATTATTAATAAAAAAAGAGTCATTTTGTAAGTTTTGACAGTTTTGTAAACCTGTAATTGTTCACTCGTAATCACTGTTTCCAAGGTCACGCTAACAAGCACTTAACTTTATTTATGATGCCATGATAATTGTCACTTGTTGCACAACGGAGGAAATTATTTACGAATTGCGCAATGTTTCTATCATTTCAGAGATATACAAAACAATAGGTAGACAAAAGCAATATTTAGTCAATAACCGTTTTTAAAAATTGGCATTTTTGATTTAAGTTAGACATTTTATATAATGCTGAATGAGTTAATTAAAGAATCGTCGGGCCCCTTGATTTTAAGGATACACCAAATTTTGAACGCATCTTCTAATTAGTTTAAATAATTAATTTGAAAATTCTACTTATGAAATAGATAAAATTTAGAGAGTTAAAATATTGTCAAAATAGAATTTAATAGATTTAGAATTTTATGAGAATTATTCCAGCAAGATATAAAGACATAACTATGTATATAAAATTAACAATTGCTTTGTAATTTTAAATTATTTTAAATCCGGTAAAAAAAATATTAAATAATAATAATAAATTCAATAATGCATTTATTGCAATGAAAATTGCATCTCATTGTATGAATTACTTATATTTGACAACGAGAATATTAGAAAGAGTATTTCATCTTTTGAAAACAATAAATAAATAAAATAATAAATAAAAATATTCGAATCTGTGATACGCCTTATGACGTAAACTGCATTCTGTAATGAAGAATTCTTTTTCTGTTTAAAAAATAAATTTTAAGCATTTATGTTGCTTTTTGTCACTTGGTGTTTTAAGTGGTATTGCTTGCAAATGATTTTTTAATTACAGAACCAAAGAATCTTGTTCTCTTTTAAATCAGTAAGTAAAAATGATCTTTAAGTTGAAATTCTATTTCTTAGAAAATCCACGGAAAGAGACGCGGAATATCGTACGTTACTTCCTTTCCGTAAGTGAACGAAGTTTCAGCGGGCATTCATCCCTCTCATCATTATCGAGCGATTAAGTCAAAGCAATCGACTCTATAATTTTTCCCGGGTAATCTTACAACATCGTTCGCTTCTACAGCCATCAGAAGATGAAAAATGAATTTATTTGAGTTTGTCAGAAGATAAACGCCCAGTTACACAGAAAACTGCAGGATGGATCGATAAAGAATTCAGGGAAAGTCAACGGCAGATTTTTTTTTCAGAAACTGTTTTGTAAATAATATGGTTAATTTGTGTTTGATTAACGATATCGCTCACAATTTTTTTAAATAATTGTTTGAATTGAAATAATTAAAATGCTGTTCGAGAAAATGTTTAAAAAGAAAAGAAAAGAAAAAGCTTCATCCCATAAACGAGTCTTAGATCTTTCAGAGATATACAAAACAATAGACAGACAAAAACAAAATTTAGACAAGATCAGTTTTTAAAAATTGACGTTTTATCATTTAAATTAGACGCTTTCTTATATAAGGCTCAAATGAGCTACTGAATTGAATCCTTTGATCTTAAGGATACATCAAATTTTGAATGCATCTTCTAAAAGTTTAAAATAAAACTGTTCTGTTTAAATTCAATAAGCCAAAAAGCTGTACAAATATCCTTAAATCGAAATTCTATTTCTTAGAAAATCCATAAAAAGAGAGCCGAATGTGGCACGTTACTTCCTTTTCTGTAAGTGAACGAAGTTTCAGCGGGCATTCATCCCTCTCATCATTATCGAGCGATTGAGTCAAAGCAATCGACTCGATAATTTTTCCCTGGGTAATCTTACAACATCGTTTGCTTCTACAACCAATCGTAAGATGAAAAATTAATTTATCCGAGTTTGTCAGAAGAAAAAACGCCCAGTTATACAGAAAACTGCAGGCTGTATCGATAAAGAATTCGGGGAAAGTCAACGGCAGATTTTTTTTTTTTTTTTTTTTTTTTTTTTTTTTTGTCAAAAAGAGTTTTGTAAATAATATGGTTAATTACAGTTTGATTAACGACATTGTTCTCAATTTTAGGTAGATTTCGTATGAAATACTACCTATTGCATTGTCTCCCATGTTGGAATTTCTGAAAAATTTTTGCGGATCTACACGAATCATGACTCCTAGACCCCAAAACTACCATCAGTAAAAAAGTTTATATATCTATCTATCTATCTATCTATCTATCTATCTATCTATCTATCGGTGTATATCACTTTCTTCTAGACACGATAACTTCCATAATTATGCTCAGATCTTTTTCAAACTTTTACATAAAATCAAGGAGCTTAAAATCTCGGTCGAGTTCGTTAATGGGCAAAATCGGACCAAGGGGGTGGAAATAGGGAGGGGTTTTGTGAAAACCGAAAAAACGCGATAACTTCTTAATTAAAATAGATATCGAATCAGTTTAAAGTTTATATTACTTCTAAGAAATGGGCAAAAAGTTTATGCATGACAGATTTTTGATGAAGTTAAAAATGGGCTCAAGGGGCGAAAAAAACATGGTTTTTGGGAGAAAAAAATTCATAACTTCGTCAATTCTCAAGATATCAAATCCAACTAAATTTTATATAAATTTACTCAATATTATCTAAAACTTTTGTATTTACAAGTTTTTGATAGGACCAATTTTTACCGATGAAAAAAATTAAAAACGAAAAGAAAAAGGGGGGAGGAAAAAGAAAAAAATCCATAACTTACTCAATTTTTAAGCAATCAAATCTAATTAAATTTATTTTACATCTTCACAATAATATCTACAACTTTTATATTAACAAGTTTTTCATAGAACCAATTCTTATAGCAAAAATAAATTAAACAAAAATAGGAGTTGGAGAAAAAATCTCAAATCCAAACTGCTTATATTCTGACTCATTTTAAAATTCATTTTTGATTTTAAACGCATCCAAATGACAGATCCTCTTATTTAGGAACTATATAATGCGACGTATTGGCCAGTTTTTTGATAAAGGCACAATATATTTTTAAAAAGGCTGCCAAAAAGGGTATTTTGAACAGAATTTCCCGAAGTTGTCAATGAAAAATTGAGGAAGTATAACAAATTGCGTTTTTTCTGAGTCATTTTTAAATTCATTTTTGTTCTCAAACCCTTCCAATTTACAGGTCCTCTTATTTAGGGACTATGTAATGTGACGGATTGGCCAGTTTTTTGATAAAAGCAGAATATATTTTTAAAAAGGCTGCTAAAAAGGGTATTTTGAACAGAATTTCCCGAAGTTGTCAATGAAAAATTGAGGAAGTATAACAAATTGCGTTTTTTCTGAGTCATTTTTAAATTCATTTTTGTTCTCAAACCCTTCCAATTTACAGGTCCTCTTATTTAGGGACTATGTAATGTGACGGATTGGCCAGTTTTTTGATAAAAGCAGAATATATTTTTAAAAAGGCTGCTAAAAAGGGTATTTTGAACAGAATTTTACTAAGTTATCGTGATTGAAATTTAAGGAAATTTAAGAAATTGCGTTTTTACCGAGTCATTTTTAAATCTTTTTTTGTTCTCAAACGCATCCAATTTACAGGTTCTCTTATGTAGGAACTATATAATGTGACGGAGTGGCCAGTTTTTTGATAAAGGCAGAATATATTTTTAAAAATGCTGCCAAAATGGGCACTTTGCACAAAATTTCCCAAAGCGATCATGATTAATGAACTGTGGGTATTCAAATAACAAATTGGTTATTTTATGACTCATTTTTAAATCCAATTTTACTCTGAAACGCATTCAAATGACAGTTTTTTGTTACTTAGGAACTATATAATGTGCGTATTCGTCGATTTTTTGATAAAGGGTGAATATATATTTTTTAAAAGCTGTCAAAGTAAGCACCTCGCAAAAAAATTTCCCAAAGCGATCATGATAAAAGAATTGAGGCTGTATTCAAATAACAAATTGTTTATTTTATTACTCATTTTTGAATTCAATTTTGCTCTCAAACGCATTCAATTGACAGTTATTTGTTATTTAGGAACTGTGTAATTACTGTGTATTGGTCAGATTTTTGATAAAGGCTAAATATATATTTAAAAAAATCTGTCAAAGTGGACACTTCGCACAAAATTTCTCAAAGCGATCTTGATTAAAGAATTGTGGATGTATTAAAATAATAAATCGGTTATTTTATGACTCATTTTTAAATTCAATTTTGCTGTCAAATGAATTTAATTAACAGTTTTTTGTTATTTAGGAACTATATAATGAGCATATTGGTCAATTTTTTTAAATAAAGTAAGAATATAATTCAAAATATGTTGCCAAAATGGGCATTTGAGTAGAATTTCGTTTAAGATGATTTTGATAAAACCAGTTCTTACAGAAAAATGAAATTAAAAAATTTTTAAAAGCGGCTGAATAAAGTAGTTAAACTGGGTTTATCTCTAATCTTTTTTTTTTTTTTTTTTTTTTTTTTTGAGATGAAAACTTTTCGAAATCTACCTCCGCCTATAGGCCATGCCGAAAGGGATTTTTTTAAATCATTGTTTGAACAGTCATAATTAAAATGGTGTTCAAGAAAATGTTTATAAAGAAAAGAAAAGAAAAAGATTTATGTCATAAATGAGGCTTATATCTTTCAGAGATATACAGAACAATAGGCAGACAAAAACAAAATTAATCAAAAACCGTTTTTGAAAACTGGCATTTCTTTATTGAAGTTAAATGTTTTATATAAGGCTCATCTAAGCGAGTGAATTATAGATTCGCCGGGCTCCTTGATTTTGAGGATACAGTCGACTCTCGTTAATTCGAAATCGGATAATTCGAATCTTCGCTTAATTCGAACTAAACATGAAATCCCAAAATTTTCAATGGCAGAATAATGTTAAAAACATTCACTAATTCGAACTCATTTTCTCTCGACTTCGTTTAATTCGAACTAACGAGAATTCCAATTTTTCATTTTTCTTTTCTTTCTCAGAGATTTCAGATAATTTTAATAACTTTCTTTCTTTGATTTTTGTGAAAATTGTTCCTAACGAGTTTACATATAATCCAATGCATTTGCTTTCCACTTTCTTAGTGCGCCGTCTGTCCATCAGTGACGCTTCAGATTTTTCTTCCATGTGGTATTTGTTTCTAATCATTTAATTAGTTTATATATTTATACATTCTAATTTATTATTAAGTCATATTCTAATGATAACAGACGAAATTTATTTAAAGAACACTATAACATTAATTCCTTTGTAATAGTACCATATTAAAGCATGTTTTTATTTCATATTTTCCATAATTCGAACATTTCTTATGGTCCCGACGAGTTCGAATTAACGAGAGTCGACTGTACATTAAATTTTGAAAACATATTCTAGAAGTTTAAAAAATAAATTTGAAAATTCTATAATCAAAATAAATAAAATTTAGAGAGTTAGAATATTGTAAAAATAGGATTTTATAAAATTAGAATCTTTTGTGAAAATTATTTCAGCAAGATATAAAATCATAATTATATATTTATAAAATTAACAAATGCTCTTTAATTTTAAATTATTAAACGGTATAATAATAATAATAATAATAATAATAATAATAATAATAATAATAATAATAATAATAATAAATTCAGTAATACAATTATTGCAGTGAAAACTGCACCTGATTGTACGAATTGCTTATATTTTACAACTAAAATATTAGAAAGAGTTTTTTCTTATTTTTCAACAAATAAATAAATAAAATATTAAATAAAAATATTTAAATCTTTTATACATCTTTATGATGTAAACTATATCCTACAACGAAGATATTTTCTATTTAAAATAAATAAATAAATAAATGTTTACATAGACTTTTTTATCCACCTGGTATTTTAATTGGTAATGCTTGGAAGCGATTTCTTTATTGCAGAACCAAAGAGTCTCGTTCTGTTTAAAATCAATAAGCCAAAATGATCTACAAATATCCTAAAATTGAAAGTCTATTTCTTAGAAAATACTCAAAAAAGAGATGCGGAATATCGTACGTTACTTCCTTTTCCGTAAGTGAACGAAGTTTCTGCGGGCATTCATCCCTCTCATCATTATCGAGCGATTGAGTCAAAGCAATCGACTCGATAATTTTTCCCCGGGTAATCTCACAACATCGTTTGCTTCTACAACCATCAGAAGATGAAAAATAAATTTATTTGAGTTTGTCAGAAGAAAAACGCCCAGTTACATAGAAAAATTCAGGATAGATCGATAAAGAGTTCGGGGAAAATCAACGGCAGATTTTTTTTCAGAAGGAGCTTGGGTAATAACATGGTTAATTAGATTTTGATTGACCATATCGCTCACAATTTTTTTAATTTTCGAAAATTATTGTTTAAATTGGAATAATTAAAAAGATATTCAAGATTGTGTTAAAGCAATCAAGAAACATATTTATGATATTCATTGAATGAAGACTTGGAATCTGTTAGAGACGTGATTCAAAATAAATGTAGTCGAAAACCGTTTTATCATTTAACTCCCCTGGTGCAAAGTTATAAATTTTGACGAGCGGCCTTAGTTTTATATGATTTTAATTACCTTAATTTAGGGTGTATAAGCCGCGGATCAAACAATTCTTTTTGGACCCAGAAATCTTATTTAGTAATTGAAGACAAATATTTACGTCGATCTAAATAGTTACATTTGTTTCTTAAAAAATTCTGGGTCGAAAAAGAATTGTTTGATCCGCGGCTTATACACCCGAAATTACGGTAATTTAATTCAATTAAATATAGCTTATGATTGCAAATTATCTCTTTGATTTATTTGTAGAGTTTAAATATATATATATATATATATATTCTGGTTCGATATATGAAAACTTTAACCCCTTAACTGGTTAATTCTTTTCCGTTCAATAAATTGAAAATAGCTGATTTACACCACTATTATTTAAATAAATATTCGTAAAATTTAGTCTAAACATTTCTGCCTTTCAATAGCATGAAAATTTTCTTAAAAATAGTAGTGGTGTCAAAAAGCTTTATATGATGCAATAAGCAAATTCGTCTTGCCCGAACGGCATTCGGGCAAACCAGTTAAGGGGTTAAAAGAGAAAACAATAGAGTCAAAACAAATCACAATGGTATTAAGGGGATTCGATCGTTTGAGTAATCAGTGCATAAATATGTATATTTCCAGAAATGAGAAACGTTTCGTTATTGTATAAAGTGGAGAAAAAAAAAATCGGTATTTCCTACGTAGATTCAAAATTTCTGAATAAAAAACAAATTCCGAAAATGCATGCATATATTTGTTGACGAGGTACATTTTTTAAGTTTCTTTGTATGAGCTTCAGCTGTGCTAGACAATTAGAAAAAGGGTCTCCTGTTTTTTTTACAGGACTCCTTCCCAAAAACTTAATTTTTTAAATAAATATATAAAAAAAATAATTTACAACTTGTTCGTAAAAGTTAAAAATCTTACTGAAAATTCAACAAGTTATTCAGGTTATCACTTAAAATAACATTTAATGAAGTTTTTACTTATAAACACAATTGAAAATAAATGCGAAGTTTATATTTGCATTTTAAATTAATTATTTTCCATGTTTCAGTTTCTTCGATATTTTATAGTTCATAGATATTTTAGTCAGATATTTTATCATAGTTAGATATTTTTCCAACAGTAAACATGTATTTGACAACATGCAAATGTAAAGTCATAACTATGCATAAAGAAAATTACGACATAATCTATGTGGGCCTTTAACAATGTGAAGAAAATTCGCTTTGTTTCCATCGAAATATTATTAATTAAATGATTGTTTGTGATGTAAGTTTTTCTGCTAACTATCAATTATTTTGTTCCATCTTTCTTATGAGAATTTATGGGTTGATTTCTTCTTCTTTTGTCATTCTTCATTTTAACAATGTGTTTTTTTCTAAAGATGTATTTATTTATTCATATATAATTATTCTTAGTCATTTAATTAGCTAAATTTTAAAAACACGGGTGACGCCAAATTAAACCAGGCCATTTCTTTGCTTTGCTTTGATCGGACCCCTGTGCTTTATGTGATTGTACTTGTAAGAAGCGAAATGATAATAATAAATAAATAGCTACTAGAATACAATTGCCCTTAAAATTAAAATGCTTGAAGATTTCAGAATTACGAAAAAATAAAGACTGCACTGTAAAATAAATAAATAAATAACAATACTCTACGTCTGCTGTATTTTTTATTAATTAATTAATATTTAAATTTCATTTTTTGTGAATTATTTTATATTTTATGTGTGTAAATCCGTAAATGTTCGTATAACGTTCAAACGCATCAAAAAGGAAAAAAAAATATTTCTTTATTTTTTAATTTTTTATATTGAAATAACTGCATGACAGCACGTTGTTACATTTGTTATTTGTAAGATCTTTCAAATTTTTTGAAAAAATACTTACTAATTCAGTTTTCAATAAAAAAAAAAAAAAAAAAAAAAAAGGACATCATTAAGTAAAAAAAAAAAAAGTAATTGTTATCATTTATAAATCTTAATTAAACGTATTTATCACTTAAGATACCTTAAAATCGATTTTGAGATCTATAAACCCTTCACCTAAGACAAAAGTTTTGAATTACAGCAGAACCCCGATAATCCGGATCGGGTTTTTAATTTTTTTTTTTTTTTAATTCAAGTTTAAGAAACGATTGGCGAAAAAGTTTTTTTTTTTTTTTTTTAAATTCAGAATACGACGATGCAACAAATTAATGTTAAGGAAATTAGCCAATCGCTTCTCAAACTTGAAAAAAAAAAAAAAAAAAAGATCTGGATTATTGGGGTTCTACTGTATTTATAATTATTTTCTGTCGCTTATGAAATTAAATTCTACTATAACTTCTTTGAAAACCACCAGAGGAAAAAAATGCATATATTTAATAAAATTTCAAAATCCAAGGAAGAGGTACAATAATCCTTTTTTGCTCTTTATTGCCACTACTTATGCGGAGTCAAAATACACAGATAGTGTAGATTAAAGCTGTTCTCAATTGCTCCGAAAAACAAGCGCAAAATGTTTTTGGCATATTTACAAATTAATTCTTAAACGGAAAGATATAAAATGGGAAGACCTGATTATGGACGCGATTTGGAATTGAACTCCGTTTCCCTTTTTGTGATCAACAAATTATTTAGTGAATTATAAATTTTCATTGATAAATTTGATCACGTGATAATCGCGTTTTCTAGGAAAAGGGTCCACTTGTTCCGCAGCTTGTCTGTTTTTTTCTGCTTTCGTTGGGAAATTCGGTTAAAAATGCCAATTTTAACAGTATTTTCTGCTACGTCCATCTATTGCGTTTGCCAAAAGGAAAAAAAAAAAAAAACTGGAAACTGAATGCGATTAGATTGCTTCTGAACAGCAACACCTGTTAGTTTAATGCACTTCCAAACAAACAATAAAATAAAATAAACTTATGTCATAAAGCTGCCCTTTTCGATTTAAGAACAGCCTTAAATTCCTGAAAATTCAGCAAAAGCGAGTCGAAATATCGAATGTTATTCTTCTATAAATAAAATAAATTAAAAGAACATTTCCCGGAGTAATCTCGCCTCATTATCGAACAATTGAATCAAAGCAATCAACTCCCCGTAATTGTTAATCTTACATCATCGTTTATTTCTAGAGCCATCCCAACACAAGATGAAAAATGAATATCTTTTCAGTTTGTCAGATGAAATACGCCCTGTTACACATCAGATTTCAAAAGTGAATCGATAAAGAAAACTGGGAAAGGCCAGGGGTGCAGAATATGTTCGATCCGGCGATCTAGGATCGGGGGAAATTTTGGCAATCCAGGGAAATTTTGCACAAAAATATACAATTGATTTTGATTTTAACAATGAATTACATAATTACTCAGGATAGAAAATTTCCCACTACAATTAGAAAGATCTGTATGGTAACCTTTACAAAATTAATCTCAGAACAATATATATTCGCACATATATTAAGAAAATTGGGGGGGGGGGCGATCTATACCTATGGTAATACAGAATTTATGTAAGTCTATAACATCGTAAAAGTTTGGGGAAATTTTTATATGGATGGGGGGAAATGTTGGGTGTAAAAACATTTTCTGCACCCCTGGGAAAGGCATCGGCTGTCTTTCTTGGAGGGAGTTTTGTAAGTTCCCTCAAAACTATTTTTAAATTTTATTTTTTCACTGGAAAGCAGTTTTTATTTTTGAGTAAAAATTTTATTTGACAACGAGAAATATTACCAATCCAGTTTTTAAATTAAAATGTGCAAGGCTTTAAGCTAAGAATGTAATTAATATCAAATATAAATCTTAATTATACCTTTGAAATGCCTTAAGGATGTTCTTAAATCAAAAAGGGCCACTTTTTGACACATGTATTAATTTATTTTTGTTCGGAAATGCATGAAAATAGCAGGTGTTGTTATTCAGAAACTGTGTAATTGCACTCAATTTTCTGTTTTTTTTTTTTTTTTTTTTTTTTTTTTTCTAAACACAATTGATTTTTTATAACAAGCCTTCAAAATTGACGTTTTTGAGCACATTTCCCGACGAAAGCAGAAAAACCGGTCGAAAAGCAGGAGAAAAACGGGTGATCACGTGATCGAAATAGCTTATAACTCGATAGATAATTTAATTATCATAAAATGGAAATATAAGTTCGATTCGAAATTGCTTCCATAGTCAGGCATTCCAATTTTATAGTTTTCCATTAAAAAATGAATTTGTAAATGTGTCAAAACGTTTTCCGAAAACTTTTGTCACATTTATAAATTCATTTTTTAACAGAAATATATAAAATTGGAAGGCCTGACTGTGGGAGTGATTTCGAATCGTACTTATATTTCCATTTTATGATAATTAAATTATCTCTCCAGTTCTAAGTTATTTCGATCACGTGATCACTCACTTTTCTCCTGCTTTTCGACCGGTTTTTTTTGCTTTCGCCGGGCAATGTGCTCAAAAACGTCAACTTTGAAGGCTTGTTATGCAGATCTATTATGTTTGTAAAAAAGCAGAAAATTGAGTGCAATTAGAGAGTTTCTGAATAACAACACCTGCTATTTTCATGCATTTACGAACAAAAATTAATTAACGCATCTGTCACAAAGTTGCCTTTTTTGATTTAAGAACACCTTTAAGCTAAAAATGTAATTAATATCAAATATAAATCTTAATTAAATCTTTCAAATGCCTTAAGATTCCTTTAAAATAGGGTTGGCCAACCTTTTTAACTAAAATCAAATTGTTACTGTTTCTTACGAATTATAACTTCGTCCTTTTTAACCCTTTAACTGGTAAAGACGAATATTTTATTTAAATAATAGTGGTGCGAGTCCGCTATTTTCAATTTATTGAACAGAAAAGAATTAACCAGTTATGGGGTTAAGAATCATATTTTCGTCCTTTTTTACCCTCTAGTGCTCAAGACATAGTACAGACAAGAACAACCTTGGCGGAGAACACGATATTAAAAAAAAAAAAAAAAAAAAAAAAAAAAAAAAAAAAAAATTGAGGACTTAACTATTTAACTGGTTAATTCTTTTCCGCTCAATAAATTATAAATAGCGGATTCACACCACTATTATTTAAATGAAATATTCGTAACGTCTAGTCTAAACATTTCCGCCTTTCAATGGCATGAAAATTTTCTTTAAAATAATAGTGGTGCCAAAAAGCTTTAAGTGATGTAATAAGCAAATTTGTCTTGCCAGAACGTCGTTCGGGCAAACCAGTTAAGGGGTTAAAATCTTCGCGATGAGAGCATTTTACTTAATTTTAAATCTTTCACCTTCGGTTTTTCAAAGCAAGCAATTTTCTGTAATTGAATTGCAAAAATGATCTGATTAAATAAGCTAAACTTTCAATAAAAAATTACTGGTGAGAACAGCAAAGGATTCTGAGCCCCTTTTTAAGTAAAAAAGTCGTAATATTAAAAGTAATTTCAATATTTAAAAAAAAAATTTAATTTTTAACACTAAAACAGCCGGGAATTTTACTAAAGTTTTATAAAAAGTGTTTTGAACCAGAATTTTAATTTTAAACTATTCAACTTATTTAATTAGTCTATTTTTGTGCTGCATATATTTAACATATCTTATGAAGAAAATTCTGGTTCGAATCGACTATTATCATTCAGGCAGGGGCCATTTTGACCCCTAATGGCAGTTCTAGTGTTAAAAACCAAGTACTAAATGACCACTATACCGGATGCTCTCGAATAGTAGGTACTTCTATTTAGCGGATATTTTTTAATCCCCAACACATACAACCGACTCTCGTTAATTCGAAATCGGATAATTCGAATCTTCGCTTAATTCGAACTAAACATGAAGTCCCGAAATTTTCAATGGCAGAATAACGCTAAAAATTTTCCTTAATTCGAATTCATTTTCTCTTAACTTCGTTTAATTCGAACAAACGAGAATTCCGATTTTTCATTTTTCCTTTCTTTCTCACGGATTTCAGATCATTTGAATGACTTTTTTTGTTTAATTTTTGTGAAAATTGCTCTGAACGAGTATACATATAGTTCCATGCATGTGATATCCATACTTTCTTAGTGCCCTGTCTGTCCTTTAGGGCATCTTCAAATTTTACTTCAAACGTGCTTCTTCGTAATCCCTTAATTAGTTTATGTATTTATACATTTTAACCCTTAAATGCATATTATATCATTTTCGATACCATAAGTGTTCCCGATTTATTGGGGGTTTTATTCACGTATTCCGTATTCTCACCAGAAATTTAAAAGAGCAATTTCCACTTTATTTAATGACAGACCATTCGTAATTAAATAAAAAAAAAATTTACTATTTAGATTTTTCTGGTATGAATTCTGATTCTTTGAATTGCGCATTTTTTGCGCATCTATCCTATGCATTTAAGGGTTAATTTAATAGTAAGTGTTATGTCTACTTGAAAGTGGAAAAAACACTTTTTATTTGCCTCTACCCACAATTAGGCCAAAGTGATCGTGATAATGATAGCACATCACGGAGAATGGGGGCCTGCAAACGACCCTAATTACTCTCTTCATTATTTCATTTAAATAATAAAAATATTCTTTATCCAATGATGAAGAAAAATCAAGTATAAAGTTATAAAAATATAAAATTAAAAAGGTAAAAAGTTACCTGTTGAATCCTTGGCTTTTGCTGACAAATAAATCCAGACAATAGGCACAAGAAATTAATATACGAACAATTTTCGAAGAAAAAAAAAATATATTTTATTTCATGAAGAACTTGTTGCTTTTTTCATGAATAAATATTTCTTCACAAATTTATATTTTTGGTGACTCGTACATATTAATTTCTCACTTGATAAACAACCATTTCATAACATATGTTAATCACAACTATTGCTATCTCCAAGCAATAAAAATTCTTTTCATAACATATTCTAGATATCTCAACAACATGTAATTAAACAATTTTCTTCATGACATAAAAGGAGAATAAATTATTATTTCTTTTTGAAAAAGAACACCTCTCATAATATGAACTTTCAAAACAAAATACATCATACTTCATATTGTATAGATACATGCCAATATTTTCTTTATAACGCCCCGTAAATATTAAGAAAAAATTATATATATATTGGGCCAGATAATGAAGTAAAAAGGACTTATGCAAATAAAATTTCTTCACCTGACGAAAGAAAAATCTTCACCAAGACGTCATGTAAACTATAATATTATTTCTTGAAAACAAAACAGTTCTTCACCTCTGCCTACTTCTCAGAGGATGGAGAATAAAAAGATTATCGAAGAATTGGGCACATTAGATTTGTAGAAGAAAACTCGTTGATGAAGAGATGATGAGAAAATGAATGAATATTTATAAAATACGTGACGACATTTTTACAACACTTGTGAAGATAACACGAGAGCATAAACTGAAGACGTATAATGAGACCTTATATAATTTCCGTAATCCAAGAAGAGAATGCACAAACAAAACAATTTTCGGGATGCTATTGCAGTGAGAAGTGCCTTGCTACTAGCCGCCTTTAAAACTCAACATCATTTCCAAAAAGGGAAGGCACAAACGAATACATTCAGGAATGCATTAAACCACTTCATTGCTCCTCGCAGCACAGAGGGACTTGGCTTAACAGAAATCAACATCACTTTCCTAGATGAATTTTGAGGGCAGCACTTTTTCTTTGCCGCACTTAAAAAAAATCAGCATCGTAATAATCTCAACATAACAAAAAAAAACCGTTCCATCCTTCGTTAACGGGGGAGCACCTCTGCCCCGAACTTTCACTCATGCGACTGCATCCATCACAGCAGGTGTCTATCGGCGCAACTGACGCAGGTGGCCGCGAGCCCAGGGGAAAAAGAGAAAGGGTTATTGTAAATGCAAAATACGCCAATTTGGCAGT
The DNA here is from genome assembly GCA_964019185.1 of Maratus speculifer. Classification (NCBI taxonomy): domain Eukaryota; kingdom Metazoa; phylum Arthropoda; class Arachnida; order Araneae; family Salticidae; genus Maratus; species Maratus speculifer. Next base: position 230,859,241 of record OZ025300.1, read on the forward strand.
TAGCAACAGAGGGGGTGAGGAAAAACTAAGCCAAATTACAATATACAGTATGAAAAGATATGTAACTAATAAGAATAAAATTGATAACCATCTTAAGAAGGAAGGCCAAAGCTGGTGGCCATGTACATAACGGCTTGAAATACGTCACCTGTGAAATTTAATTTGATAGGTTAGGGGTGTGTCCGAGTAAACGGAAGTTCCACCCAAAAGAACTAGCGAGAAAGTTCTCGAACAAATTTAAAACCGGAAGGAATGATTTCAAACAGAATTTTACCGGCTAGGAACATTCGAAAGCAAAGCAAGAAAGAAAACATTACAGGCGACGAAATGAAAATAAGCGAAACCGAAATTAAATTTAAATTGAGAACATTAATAAAAAAGAGGTAATAGGAAATAAAATGACTAATAAAAATGAATTAAATTAAATATATGGGGGGGGGTATGGAGTAACCACCACATATTACCCAGGGTCCCCCAAAAGAAAATATTGGTGAGATGACAAAATGAACAATTTTTCATCGAGACAATATTTTCTAACACATGTACAAATATACTAAGTAATTACACAAAATAAATGTATCAGAAATAGTTATAAAAATATACATAATTGTTGTACATGATATTTAAATAATAATAAAAACAAATAATTACTGTTATGATAGTAATCCTTATGAAAATATACCAACTGTAGTAAATGTTAACATGAAAGGTATATAAAGTTTCTTCCAGAAGTATCTATCATATAAAAAAAATTAAAGTCTATGTGCAGAAAAACAGTCCATAACTTTAAAGAGTCTCTTGTTAGGCTGTGCACAATGTACCACAATAGTAGAATGCTCTAACATATGTCGCAATATGTGATTATACAATAATATGTATATTTATATTCTCAGTTGTGAACAAAAATGAAATATACTATAACTGTATATGAATCATGTTATAACTATATATAACATATATAGTTTCAAATAACACATAATAAATTAAATGAATTTGTAAGTTGAAAATTGAACAACCATAAAAATATATATATAAATAGTGCAGAGAGATTAGTTATGCTCTCATAAAAAAATATTTACTTATATCACCACATAGCCTTTTACGCTTTCAATAAATCTTAAATGAATAAACTTTAGTATTATTCAATAACACATTTTTGCAGAAAATAAAATTAATAAGTTGCAAAAAAAATGTCAACAAAAGCATGATATTATTTTCCAATAAAAGTATCTTCAAAGTGAATATAATAATTTTCAACGAGAGAATTTTTACACTCTCATAAAGGCATATTCTTGAACATTTTCAAAATAAATTGACAATAATTGCATAAATATCTTTAATACTATACTTCATTCAAAATAAACATAAAACATAAGATGTTTAATATTTTGAAAGAGGAAGAAACTTATATGAATATGTCAATCTTATATATGACTTGATAATGTCAACTTACAAAGAAAAAAAATCAATTGTGTCAAAATTTCTATATAGAAGATATCTAGAACATATTTACTTGTAATTTTCAAACATTTTTTAAAAAAAAAAATTAAGTAAGTGATCACTTTTGCATTTGTCATAAATCAAGAATTTGCTTTATATAAATATATATAATGACTCATTAAACATCTTTGGATAAATATATATATAATGCCTCAATCAACATCTTTGGATCCAAAGTATAAATACTCAAAAGTATACAAAAAAAAATATTATATACTACTTATGGTGAGTCATTCACTTTCTATATTTCACCAAGAAGAGAAGAAATATTAGTATATATAAGTTTATCATGCACTTTCTTTTCTCTTTTTCTTTTTTTAAAAGAGGTTAAATGTTAAAACATGCATGCATTGTAAAGAGCAGACACAATAGAGAAAATAATTTGATGAGTACTCATCTTTATGTTTACCTTATATCAACTACAATTTCACTTTTCTTATTATAATGCACATTTGTCAAAAATCACCTTAAATACTGACATCATATTCTAACAAAGAGAAATTCTTTCTCAATTTTTTTTATCAACTATTGTAATTAAAGACCTTATAAAATTTAAAAGTATGGCATACATGAGATTATGTGTAAATATTGTAAAAATAATGACTTATAGATAAATGCAGTAACTAATAAAACTATTAAAATTCATACATACATCCCGAGGATGACCGTTGAGTTGTACCAGGGAGAAGAAGACTTACATAAAAAGAAAAAAAATAATAACAGCTGCCTGCAGCCTGGAGAAAAGAAAAAAAAAATTACATAGCGATTCTTCTTGCTGGACAATCAGTTCGGCTAGCTTCGACTGAATATATTACAAAGCAAAAGTCATCCTGTAAAAGGAAAAAGAGAGTTAGTCTATTTTTTATGTAGTTTATGATTGCGAGGACGAAGATCATAACTTCTATATTGAGTGGATTTGCTTTTAGCACCAGTATGAGTGCCATCAGGAGGAGCTTGTGACAGTACCGATTTACTGGGACATGAAGATGTTTGCTGGCATTTAGAAGAAGAAAGAATTTGAGGAGAAGTATTACAAGCTGCATCATGATTTGAAACTTGAATAGAAGAGTGCTGTCTCACAGGAGTGGAGGATGCATTATCAACAGCTGGTTGATCATGTGATGCACCTTTTGAAGAAACTGAAGGATGTTGCAGTGCTTCATTTCTCTTTTGAAGCTTCAAGATTCGATTAGTGTGAATCAACATTGGTGAAGCATGACTATTATTGGGATCTTGAATTTGAATGAGCACAGGAGAAATTATTTTCTTGACCACGTATGGGCCTTGTATCTTTTTGTTAAACACAGTAGGAAATTTTGCATAAACAATGTCATTAACATTGATGTTGGAAAACTTTAATTTTTCTCTGGATTTTTGGTACACCTTTTGTCTGGATGATTCGTTATTCTTGTAAGCTTGATAGTATATTTTTTCAATAACATCCATCAATTTATGAATTTCATATGCAGTGTTGAGAATTTTCCATGAAACTTGAGATTTATAATTGGAATAAATATCATTTATTTCTCTGCCAAAATGAAGAAGATTTGGGGAGAACTTTGTAGCTGGATGAGGTGTAGCGTTATATATGGATTGATGAATTTTTAGAGCAGTGGGTACATCACATCCTTGTGAAGCCATTGTGTTCACAGACGATTTTATTTGAGAATTGACACGTTCACTTAAACCGTTAGCTTGGGGATGGGCTACAGAACTATGTTCCAACTTAATGCCAAGCTTTTTGTTAAAATATGCAAACATATCACTCGTAAATTGAGAACCATGATCAGTAAGAGTTAATTCAGGTTTTCCATGAGTGGAAATATAATGCAATAAAGCCTTTGTAACTGACTCAGCACTGATATTATTCAAGGCATATAATTCTAAATGACGAGAAAAATGGTCTATCATTGTTAACACATATTGACGATTTCTCAATGGGCCGAGTAAATCCATAGAGACCTTTTGATTGGGAGCTGTTGGGAGTGGTGCAGGTAGGTATGGAGCAGTGTTTTTTTTATGATTCTTATTTACTAAACAAATTTCACAAGAGTTGACATAATTAATGGTATCAGAAACAAGGGTTTTCCAGGTAAATCTTTTCTTTAAATTAACAATGGTTTTATGAATTCCAGTATGAGTAATATGAGCAATTCTTAAGGCCTTTGCTCTAAGTGACACAGGTAAAACAGCTTTGTGTAGCTCGATATCTTCTGAAGAGAAATGACCATTATAGCAAAGTAACTCATTACTTGGATTAATATAGTAGCCATTTAAACTTTTAGATTTTTTGTTATTTTTAAGATCTTCATAAATTTGTTTGATTTTTGGGTCCTTTTGTTGTTCAGAGAAGATGGTGTGATCAAGAATTTCTAATAAAGGATCTTGATTATTATCCTTAGTTAGAAGTGAAGAGTCACTTTGAAGATGACATGTGTGGTGGACTTTGTGAACTAAACCACATGGAAATTGGGAAATGTCATTATGTAAATCGTTTTGATTATCAACAATGGGTAGAGGTTCTTGTGAAGAAATAAGATCTGGATTATTATTGAGATCTTCAGTAGGAATGTGAGGAGTTCTACTTAGAAAATCTGCCAAGACATTTTCTTTGCCTGGAACATGTTGGAATGTGTACGAGTATTCTGACAGTTCTAACATCCAACGAGTAGTAATATCAGCAGGTGATGTAGCTTTTTTATAATTATTAAGTGGTTTGGCATCAGACAATAGAATAAAGGGTCGACCAAAGATATAGTATTTGAAAGCAGTTATGCCTTTGTAAATGGCATAAAGTTCCAATTTGATGGCAGGGTAGTGTCTTTCTGATTGAGATAGAGTTTTAGAATAATAGGAGATAGGTTTTAGTTCACCATCAAATTTCTGCATAAGAACAGCTGATATTGCTGTTTTTGAGGCATCTGTATTAACATAAAATGTTTCATTCCAGATAGGAAGATTGAGCATAGGTTTATGAAAGAAAATGTCCTGTAATTCTTTAAATGCATTTTCTTGTTCAGATTTCCAAGAAAACTTATTTTTAGGTTTGGTGACTTCAATGAGAGGAGTAATCAAATTAGAAAAATTAGGTATAATTGATCTATAAAATGAACACAAGCCGATAAAACTCTTTGTTTGCCTCTTGGTTTTAGGCGTTGGAAAGGAAGTAATTTTTAAAATGTTACTTGTAATAGGAAGAATTTTATGATCTGTGAGTTGGAAACCCAAAAAGTTAATGCTAGTTTGCATAAATGCACATTTTTCAGGAGACAGAGTAATGTTATTAGCAATGAGAGTGTCTAATAGCTTTGTGAGTTTCATGGACATTTCCTCAAATGAATTAGCACCCACTACAATATCGTCTTGATATGCATAACAGGAATCAATTTGAGATAATTGAATAACAGAGTCGATTAACTGTTGGAAAGTGCTGGCGGCCGTCTTCAAGCCAAATACTAAACGTAAATAGGTAAAAATTCCCCATGGAGTAGTAAAACTAAGTTTATCTTGCATATCTTTAGGTACAGCAATCTGCCAATATGCAGAGGGTAAGTCAAGAGTGGTATAATATTTAAATTTTGACAACTGCACCAATAGATTTTGAATCCTAGGAAGAGGATATGAAGATGGAATTATTATGGAATTTAACAATCTTAAATCAAGAGCCAAACGATACTTTTGAGGCTTAGACATATCAGTTCTCTTCTTTTTAACAAGAAGCATGGGACAGGCCCAAGATGAATTTGACCTCTCAATAATACCAGCGTTCAACATTTGATTAATTTGGTCAAGAGCTTCTTGCTCGAGAGCTTGTGGCACGGGAAAAGGTAATGTTTTTACTGGATGAGAATTTAACATGGTAAACTGAGGATTGACCAGGTCAGTATGACCTAAAGTGACAAGAGATTTCGAAAAGGCAAGCGCTTTACTACATAATAATTTTGTTAAAGCTTCCCTTTCATGAGGAGGTAAATGTTTAAGATCAAAGTCATTTGGAGATAATTCTTGAATACGTTTTCTCTTAATCTCTTCAGATGGCAAAATTAAAGTACAATATTCGTCTTCAAATTCTAAATCAAAAGAGTATTCCTCAATATCTTTTTCATCTACATTGATACATTCACCAATAATTGAATTTTTATTTAAATGAATATCGAGCTTTGAAACATTCTGACATACAACCAAAAATAAATCATTTTGAATGGAAGATTTTGAGTGTAATGATTCATGTAATACCAGACCCTTGTTTTTTAAATTGGGTTTAAAAAGAAAATATTCAGATGGAGGATTCAGATACTTCACATGTAAATAAACAAACGAATTAGGAGGTATTAATTCTCTATTGAGTAATTGTACCATATTGGAACTCACCAAAATTTTATTACCCATACTTAAATGAGGTTGCTTTTCACCAACATAACTACTATCACTAGTATTTTTAGATGAGGAATTCTTGTTAAGTATATTATTATCATTAGTAGACACATAATTCACCACATTAGCATAATCAGTTGGAAAATAATTAGAAAAATAAGTAAAATGACCATCAATATAAGGATTATGAAAATTCATAGCAGAATGAGCCATATTATTTGTAAACAAACCATTATTTTGAACATTATAACAATAAGGATAGGTTGTATAATTGTTGGACAACTGCAAACTTGAATTATCACAATTTGCACAAGTATTATCAATGTAAGTATCACTCGTTAGATTATTTGATATAGGCCTTTCATAAGAAGGCATTCTGTGTGCATCAAGAGAATATGGTACATTTGAATTCACATAATTATATTCAGAATTCATAAAATAGCAAGTAGGAGATTCATTATAATTTTGAAAAGGAATGTGCTTGTCTTTAAGTAATATAGACTTAAAGCTTGGTGAAATAGTAATAGAATGTTTGTTAATAAACTCAAAGCCAAGTATGGCTTGAAAGTGAACATTTTGAATTTTTGTAAGGTAAAATACATGATGAAAAAAATATTTATCAATCTTAAAAGCTATCTCTATGCATCCTTTGAAGAAGACCTTAGAATTTATGGTCGATACAGATACATTTCTGGATAAAAATTTGTAATGAAGCCTGGGTTTAATGCTATTAAAGCATTCTTCATCCAAGAGAGATAAACTTGATCCAGTATCTATTAATGTGGAGATTTCATTATGTTGTACATTTATTAGGATGCATGGAAGAACATACGAGTTATTAAAAGAACTGCATATAACATGATTTTCTTGTACATCATCATTATTTTCAAAATTTTGTTTAGATGTCAAATAATTATGTAAACAGGAAGATTTGTTAGACTTAGATGTCATAGGAGAAGTTTGGACAGCTGTGGATGCCACTAAAGTGACTGACGAGCGTTTGTCTAATTGTTGATGTTTGTTGTTGTTGTCAAAGTGTACTGACCCTGAATGAGAATTACGGGAGAGAAGGTGGTCAGTAGAACCAGTCTCCCTTATTTGTTTAAATGGTAAACATTATTATTTTCAGAAGAAGAAGAGGTGTGGCTTTTCTTTCTGTAAGGGTGAGACGAAACCTGAGTTGAAGAGTTTTGATTAGAATTACCAATAATGTTTTTGAATTTGTAGCATGAGTCCATACGATGATTAAATTTCCCACAGAACGCACACTGCACAACATCTCGTCTGTGATAAAAGGATGTAGAATTTTTTTTGTGAGAATATTTGTCAAAGGTTGGTTGATAAGGACGTTTCCGGTGAAAGTTTTGATGACGAAAATTATTGTTACGTTTATTTGTAGCCTCTTGTCTCGGTGGAGAAGGCGAAAATGTTCTAGTATTTCTTTGAAAATTACGAGAAGTATGAGAACTGTCCTTTTGAGTTTGTAAAGGAGAGTAGTTGGTTTGAGAATTGTGATAAATTTTATCCTTCGTATGCTTTATAGGAGTTTTATGAAGAGTATTACTAGAATTATCGTGGACATTTTCAGAATCGATACAATAGGCTTGATTAAAATTTTCATAAGATTTTTTAGGGGGAGAGTCATATATATTTTGAAGAAAAGTTGCTCGTTCAAGAGCTAATTCGAAGGACGTAATATTTTCTTCTAAGATTTTACGTTTGATTTGTTTAGGTAAAGCCTCAAGAAAATGAGTAAACTTTAATGAATTAAGAGCAGAAAGATCCAATTTTGGATAAGCAAGTCGAAGTTGTTTATCCAACCGAAAAGCAAAATTTTTAACTGATTCATTTGAATCTAAGGTCAAGTTCTGTAAAGATTTTAGAGAAACAGACTTTTTTGTGGGTAAGAAATAGTCTATAAATGCCTTTCGAATTTCACTAAAATTAGAGTTCTTGAGCTGTGACTGAGTTTCCAGAAAGAAGAGTAAGGCGGTGCCCTCAAGTTTTGATTTAAAGAGAACAAAAAGTTCCTTGTCTGTAAAGTTATTTAGTTCCTGTAAGTCAGATAATTGATCGAAGAAAAATTCTACAGTCTGAGGGTTACCGTCGAAAGGTTGGATTGCAATATTTAGTTTGGCTTTTGGAGGCATGATGAAAAATTTAATATAAGAGCTCAATATATGACATGATAAATTTGGTTATTGACTGGTCTTGTGATGAACAATATATATAAATTGACCCGTTACTTAAAATATTGATGACTTTCATTTACTTCATACATCATTTTTATATGTAAAAAAAAAGAAGAAAACGTATACTAACATATTAGTATCATATGAAGAATATAAGACCCAAATATTTTATGTAAATATTTATATATAATATGGCTCAAAACATAAATTATTATATGTATGACAAGAAGAATAATTTATCTTAGCATGAACAATAATTTTTACCAGTATCACCGTTAAATAATGCATATATTAGTTATAAATTATAATAATGCAAGAAGAAATATATTGATAAATTATGTTGTATATATAATGCACTGCTCCAGAAAAAGATAATATTTCAATACAAGATCAATATAAATATTGTATTTGATTACTGCACCATACCCAACAAAATATAATTATATAAAACATTAATCACTATATGAAGAAAAATAACTTGAAAAAAAAAAATAATGAAGAATGTTCAAGCGTTGGTCACTGCACCAAAGGAAATAAAATGTTATGTCTACTTGAAAGTGGAAAAAACACTTTTTATTTGCCTCTACCCACAATTAGGCCAAAGTGATCGTGATAATGATAGCACATCACGGAGAATGGGGGCCTGCAAACGACCCTAATTACTCTCTTCATTATTTCATTTAAATAATAAAAATATTCTTTATCCAATGATGAAGAAAAATCAAGTATAAAGTTATAAAAATATAAAATTAAAAAGGTAAAAAGTTACCTGTTGAATCCTTGGCTTTTGCTGACAAATAAATCCAGACAATAGGCACAAGAAATTAATATACGAACAATTTTCGAAGAAAAAAAAAATATATTTTATTTCATGAAGAACTTGTTGCTTTTTTCATGAATAAATATTTCTTCACAAATTTATATTTTTGGTGACTCGTACATATTAATTTCTCACTTGATAAACAACCATTTCATAACATATGTTAATCACAACTATTGCTATCTCCAAGCAATAAAAATTCTTTTCATAACATATTCTAGATATCTCAACAACATGTAATTAAACAATTTTCTTCATGACATAAAAGGAGAATAAATTATTATTTCTTTTTGAAAAAGAACACCTCTCATAATATGAACTTTCAAAACAAAATACATCATACTTCATATTGTATAGATACATGCCAATATTTTCTTTATAACGCCCCGTAAATATTAAGAAAAAATTATATATATATTGGGCCAGATAATGAAGTAAAAAGGACTTATGCAAATAAAATTTCTTCACCTGACGAAAGAAAAATCTTCACCAAGACGTCATGTAAACTATAATATTATTTCTTGAAAACAAAACAGTTCTTCACCTCTGCCTACTTCTCAGAGGATGGAGAATAAAAAGATTATCGAAGAATTGGGCACATTAGATTTGTAGAAGAAAACTCGTTGATGAAGAGATGATGAGAAAATGAATGAATATTTATAAAATACGTGACGACATTTTTACAACACTTGTGAAGATAACACGAGAGCATAAACTGAAGACGTATAATGAGACCTTATATAATTTCCGTAATCCAAGAAGAGAATGCACAAACAAAACAATTTTCGGGATGCTATTGCAGTGAGAAGTGCCTTGCTACTAGCCGCCTTTAAAACTCAACATCATTTCCAAAAAGGGAAGGCACAAACGAATACATTCAGGAATGCATTAAACCACTTCATTGCTCCTCGCAGCACAGAGGGACTTGGCTTAACAGAAATCAACATCACTTTCCTAGATGAATTTTGAGGGCAGCACTTTTTCTTTGCCGCACTTAAAAAAAATCAGCATCGTAATAATCTCAACATAACAAAAAAAAACCGTTCCATCCTTCGTTAACGGGGGAGCACCTCTGCCCCGAACTTTCACTCATGCGACTGCATCCATCACAGCAGGTGTCTATCGGCGCAACTGACGCAGGTGGCCGCGAGCCCAGGGGAAAAAGAGAAAGGGTTATTGTAAATGCAAAATACGCCAATTTGGCAGTTAGCAACAGAGGGGGTGAGGAAAAACTAAGCCAAATTACAATATACAGTATGAAAAGATATGTAACTAATAAGAATAAAATTGATAACCATCTTAAGAAGGAAGGCCAAAGCTGGTGGCCATGTACATAACGGCTTGAAATACGTCACCTGTGAAATTTAATTTGATAGGTTAGGGGTGTGTCCGAGTAAACGGAAGTTCCACCCAAAAGAACTAGCGAGAAAGTTCTCGAACAAATTTAAAACCGGAAGGAATGATTTCAAACAGAATTTTACCGGCTAGGAACATTCGAAAGCAAAGCAAGAAAGAAAACATTACAGGCGACGAAATGAAAATAAGCGAAACCGAAATTAAATTTAAATTGAGAACATTAATAAAAAAGAGGTAATAGGAAATAAAATGACTAATAAAAATGAATTAAATTAAATATATGGGGGGGGTATGGAGTAACCACCACAGTAAGTCATATTCTAATTCTAATGATAACAGGCGAAATAAATTTAAAAAAACTATAACATTACTTTCTTTATAATCGTACCATATTAAGCATGTTTTCATTTTATATTTTTCATAATTCGTAATTCGGACAATTCGAACATTTCCTGTGGTCCCGACGAGTTCGAATTAACGAGAGCCGACTATATATATTTGTATGTTTTGTAAACTCTGAAATGGAGACAAATTCAGCACTCCCAGAGAATGTCCGCTTTTCAGAAATTTGATAGTACAGTCGGTTCTCGTTAATTCGAACTCGTAGGGACCACAATAAATGTTCGAATTATGGAAAATATGAAATGAAAATCATGCCTAATATGGTATTATTACAAAGGAATTAATATTATAGTGATTTTTTTTAAATTTATTTCGTCTGTTATCATTAGAATATGACGTAATATTATATTAGATTGCATAAATACATAAACCAATTAAAAGATTAGAAACAATCAGAATGGAAGAAAAATTTAAAGCGTCACTGATGGAGAGGCGGGGCAGTAAGAAAGTGTATGTCAAATGCATTGGATTATATGTATACGCGTTCGGAACAAGTATCACAAAAATCACAGAAAAAAAAGTCATTCAAATGATCTGAAATTCGTGAGAAAGAAAAAAAAAATGAAAAATCGCAATTCTCGTTAGTTCGAATTAAGCGATGTCAATGAAAATGAGTTCGAATTAATGAAAATTTTTAACGTTATTCTGCCATTGAAAATTTCGGGACTTCATGTTTAGTTCGAATTAAGCGAAGATTCGAATTATCCGATTTCGAATTAACGAGAGTTGACTGTACTACTAAAATTTATTCAAGGCCTGCTAAATAAATTTTATCACACACTGGCCATGAAGCTTTTCTGATAATTAGCGATAGAGCAAAAATAAGTGATTTATGGATGGCCATTGCTAATAAAAAACTTTTAGCAATAAAATTGTTCTTCTCTTGACGTTGCCAGCAGCAGAAAAATGTGAATGGATTGCATATGACCCGTATAAGGTTAAAGATTTGTGCAAATTAAAGATTACATACCGAAGCAATTATGTTAACCCTTTTCGGCACTATCACTTAATTTTAATTTCAAACGTACAAATAGCACCAAGAATATTTTGATAAAATTCTGTGCTTATAATGAAAGGTTAACCCCCTTGAAAGGCAGTGGGATAAATTTATCCTACATAATTTAAACAAGACTCAAACCGCAAACTTTTAACGAAATTTTATATTTTTAACTTTGGGAATAAAATGTTGAAAAATTGCCTTTCCTTATTTTAACCCATTAATGCTTGAATTATTTTCTTCGTTAAAATTAAAATTTTGCACTTCCAACCACTTTTTAAACAAAAAAAAAACTTTTATCTTAATTTATCGAGAAATTTGTCTTGAGAAAGAAAGTATTTATTTATCCTCATTTTTAGTGGTGTAAAAGCGCTTACTTGAATTTTTTTAAACTGTCCCAAAAATGGGATTCTAGGCACTAATGTGTTACAAGAAAAATTTTCGGTTATTCCAGTGAGAATGCAATATTTACGAGACATTGTTGCTTGCCCCCCCCCCCCCCCCAAAAAAAAAAGGATAAGAGTTACAAATTTTTAATTAAAAAAAAAAATCGTTTGATCATTCCGGTGTTAGTCAATCATTTCATAATTTTACGAACAGAACATTTCTTTGCTGAAAAGGGTTACATATTAATAAATCATTTGCTAATAGTTTTCTATCAATATGCTTTCATAAATTAGTGTTATCAAAAGACATGTAATAACATCATAATAATAGATGTAAATTTTCCATTTTCCATTTTTGGGTGAAAAAAGACCGGGCCAGGAAAATTTACATCTGTTATAGTTAATTTACCGATTGAATAATCGTGTTTAAAATTAATTTAACATTATAATAAATTCAGAAAACATTATTAATATTCCAAATGAGACATATTATGAAAAAAAAAAAATCACTTACACAGGCATATAAATCATGGCCATTGGTCAATTTTCAATTTATGCTTGAGAAGCATATTCAAACCTGAAAAAGAAAAATAATTGTCATTATAAATCTTTAAAAATTTAATGATAAGATTTCTTTCAATTTTTTTTAGTAATTTCTGCAATTAGTCGTATAGTGCGAAAAATTCGAAAAAAACCAGGATATTGATCTAGAAGGACACAATATTAATTATATTTCTCGTGAAACTTTGGATAAATACAATAATTTCAAAAATTTTCCTCTTTTTACTTTAAAGTTCCTCCACAGAACAAAATTTGTTAGTACAACAAATGAACTAACCTAATACCAGTGTTCTCGCTGTCGCTCGCCATTGCGCCAAATTGCGACTAATTTCTTCATTTGGCGAATAAACAAGCGATTAGATTCGCCAAATTGCTAGTGCCCAATTTTTGATTTTTCTTTCTTTTCTTTTTTCATACATATGCATACATACATATTTTTAATATATTTGTAGTGGATAGTTGAAATTAGATTATCGTTGTCGCAGTTATATAAAAACTTACGTTATTTTAGAACATATTGAAATGGAAAAAAAAGGGATACATTAAAGGATAGAAGATATTTTTTTTGTGCTACACGACGAATCTATTTTGCTAATACGTTTTTCATTTGGCGAATTTGTTTTATTTTTAATTAGCCAAACTACTAACGTTTGTCAAATGTCAGCGAGAACACTGCCTAATACCCCCTATAAATGTAAATTATCAAACCCCTATGAACTGTTAAGTCGGTTGTTTCATTGTGTTTAGGTTGAAATAAAGGGGGTTTTCGATCATAATTATTATTTATGACATTCAACAGGATGAGTTGATTTGGCACGCGCATATTGCTCATATTGCTCGAGAATTGCTCGATATTGAACGAAAATGGCAAAATCCATTTGAAGATTCAAGTAATATCGTCGCAAAATTGTAAAGTTACGTAAAATAAAGAAAATCTAAATGAATGTAAAAGTCAAGAGCACTAATTTTAAGACTTATCAAAGGTGCTTCTAATTAGCAAAAGAAGGTGAACAAAAAACTTGCGAATTATTGATAGGAATATCACAACAAAACACTCAAATATTAAAACAATGCGATTAATATTCTTTTTTTTATTGTAAAACTTCACCACAGAACCATGACTTGTTTGTACAACAGAATAACTAACCTAATACTCATTTTAAATGTAAATTATCAAACCCCTCTAATTATATGAACTGTTAAGTTGCTTGGTTCATTGTGTTCAGTTTGAATTAATCCATTAATGCCCAAATTATTTTCTTCAATAAAAATGAAATTTTGGGTTCCCCACCACTTTTAACCCTTTTCGGAGCAGGGCAAATTCATTGCTTAAGTATTGAAATTAATGAGTGACACCGGAATTTGTAAACAACTTTATTTGTAAATAAGAAAACGCTATACATCACGCATTCAATAAACCGTAATTTTCTTTAACAAAAATCCGGTGTCAATGTGGCGTTTGGGAATTAAAATTAAGTGGTATATCTATGAAACCAGCGCCCCTCAAGGGGTTAAAAGAAGAATAACTTTTACCTTAATTTATTGAGGAATTTGTCTCGTAAAAAATAGTGCTTATTTATCTTTCTATTTATTGGTGCAAAAAGTATTTTCTTGCCTTTTTTGTAATCGTCCCTAAAAAGGGACGCTAGGCACTAAAGGGTTAAAGAAGATTTTACGAAATAATTATCATTTATGTCAGTAGGATAAGTTTAAAATATTGCCTATATTGTTTGATATTGAACGAAAATGCAAAAAACCATTTTAACCCCTTGAGCTCTGCTGGTAGAATTTTCTACCACATAATTTTAATTCCGAAATGTCACAATGACACCAGAAAATTTGACCAAATTTACTTCAAAAAGGTTTAATGCATTTTTTTCGTGTTTATCGTTAACCGGTTTTTTTCTTTGCAAAATACTGGTGTCAGTGTGACATTTGGAATGTTGAAGAAATTTATACCCCAGAGCTCAAAGGGTTAGGAGTCAGTCAGTATTGTCGCAAAAGTGTAAGGTTACATAAAATACAGAAAATCTAATGTAAAGGTCAAGAGCGCTAATTGTAACATTTAATCAAAGATGCTTCTAATTAGCAAAAGAAAGTGAACAAACAACTTGTGAACTATTCTAAAACACTTCGCTAATTATTCTCTTTTTATTTTTCACTGTCTGTGAGGTGTAAAGTGTAAGGTTACATAAAATAAAGAATATCTAATGTAAAGATCAAGAGCGCTAATTGTAACATTTAATAAAGGTGCTTCTAATTAGCAAAAGAAAGTGAACAAACAACTTGTGAACTATTCTAAAACACTTCGCTAATTATTCTCTTTTTATTTTTCACTGTCTCCACAGAACATGACTTGCTAATACAACATATTAACTAACCTAATACCCCTATAAATGTAAATTATCAAGCCCCTCTAATTTTATGAACTCTTAAGTCGGTTGGTTCATGGTGTCTGGCTTGAAATAAAGGGGGTTTTCCGACATAATTATTATTTATGTCAAGAGGACGAGTTTATTTGGCACGCGCTCAAATTGCTCACTCGTTAATAATGCTGAACAAATGTTAGTAGTTTCAACTCCTATAGCCTCGCGTGTCAGCTTGGCAGACTGCCTTGGATGTGTAAACAGTTTTAGATTGAGTTGATGATCACGAACGAAAGATTTAAATGCAGGATAAGAATGAAATCTCTCATTTTTATGTAATTTATTATTTCCCCACCGATCATCTTACTAATTCAAATGTAGCAATTATAAAACAACATGATTTATCTTCCAGATTTTCAGACAAAGACAGTTTCACAGCTAGTCAAAGTCATTACTTTAACCTTCCTACCCTATTCAAATTTCACTCAATCTTCATAAAAATATTTCACACCAGAATTGTTATTCAAAACATTTTAATATATTTAATTGACTTATTTTTCTGAATCTGTTATTTAACTTTCTTTATGAAAAAAATTCTGATTCGAATCGTATAAAACAAATTGTAGACATGGGTCGATTAGACCCATTCAGGGTAGGAAGGTTAAACCCTTGGGGGCAAGCGACATATATACTTGCCGCGAAAAGGCTTAAGAATCATCGTTTATCCCCACAAGTAAAATTTTACTGTAAAATTTGCGTTATTTAATCGGCGCATTTTCTCGACTCAATAAGACACAAATTTCTATTTTTAAAAACCGGTGACAAAACATTAAAAAATCCGTAAAAACGCCCATCCTGAAAGGGTTAATTGACGTATTTTCTTTATTTAATAAGGCAGAAATTTCTGTTTTTGAAAACCGGCGCAAAACATTAAACATTTCGTAAAAGGTTCCCATCGCGAAGGGATATCAACCATGAATTTTCTCACACACATACATAAAAAAAAGAAAAAAAAAAAAAAAGTGGAAGCTTAACCCCTTGCCGCGCGGTGGTTTCATAGTGGAACCACTTAATTTTAATTCCCAAACGCCACATTCGCACTGGAATTTTGTTTAAGAAAATTACGGTTTATTGAATGGGTGAAATATAGCGTTTTCGTATTTACAAATAAAGTTGTTTTCAAACTCCGGTGTCAGTCGTTAATTTCAACACTTAAGCGATGAATTTGTCCTGCGCCGCAAAGGGTTAAGAAGTAATGGAATCTTTTCTCTTTTAATTTTTAATAGTTTTTCTTTCTTTTAATTATTTTTATTCATTTATTTTATATTTTACAAAATTATTAATATTTTTATTTTTTCATAATGTATTTTCTTTTTAAACTACAGATACATTTTATTAACTTCAATCCATTCGGGAAAAGCATATTTTGCATGTATTTTATTAGGTTTACCCCACTTTTTGTCAAATAATTAATTTAATTTATTAATAAAGTAAATGTATTAATTAAATTAAGATAATTTTGCTTTTCTTTTTTAGTGGTATCAAAAACACATGCTGTAAGCATTTTTTAAGAAGCACATAATCACCCACGGTTCCTAAGGGGTTAACCCTTTGGAGACGAGGGACCCATATACATGTTGCAAAATGTGCTCAGAATCCTTGTTTATCCACACCAGTAAATTTTTACAGTGATATTTGCCTTATTTAAACGGAGCATTTTTCTGGAATTAATAAGACATAAATTTCTGTTTTTAAAAACCGGCGACAAAACATTAAAAATTTCGTAAAAGGCTCCCGTTGCGAAGGGGTTAAAAAAGCTTACTGTAAGATTTTATAAGGAAAGATTCTGTCAGCAATGATACTTAGCCAGCTGAAATATTTTTTGAAAATTCAGTTCGCTTGATTGCAATTATATATTGAATATTTTTCATTAAAATAAAAAATATTCGCCTTACTTAAAAATAAGTTGATGACAGTTTAAATAAGGCGAATATTACAAACTCAAAAATGCGACATGGAACAATCTGATTAAGAAATGTTGCCTGATTGAGAACACTCACGCGGACAAACTAATTTTTAAGCATTGACAAACTAATTTTTAAGCATTGACAAACTAATTTTTAAACATTGAAACCAGATTAATTTTTAGACATTGATAACGATGTTTAGGGAAGAGGGCGGCCGGGCGAGGGGATAACGCATGATATTGCAAAGAAAAAGGGGGGGGGGGTCTAAAAATATTTATTGCTCTCATTGCCCATTTTTTGAAAAAAAAATCATTTTTAATTCTATTATTTAACCCCTTGAAGGGCAGCGGTATATAATATATACCAGTTAATTCCCTTATGCCACATTGGCACTGGAATTTTAGTATTAAGCTTTGCTTTTTACAATATACACGAAAAACAGCTTTTACTTTCTATCATATAAACTTGTTTGTGAATCGCGGTGTCAATCAATCCTTTGAACATTTTAGGAACAGAAGTGCTTTGACCCTCAAGGGGTTTAAAAAAAATTAATTCTACCTTACATCACTTTTTTTGAAACAAAAATCGTTGATACGCAGTTTGGCAACATTTGCAAGCGAAATAAAAAGATATTATAAAAAAAAAAAAAAAAAAAAAAAAAAAAAAAAAAATAGTGGTGGAGGTAGAATAGAAAGATAGTCATCTGTGACAGCGTTGTGTGCACGAGTATTCTGGGGATAAAAATTATTTGCACTACGTGGAACCCGAAATAAATGGAAATAATAACGGAAGATGTTAAAAAGCTGATAACATTGCATACGTACACTTCTAAAAAGCTATTACAAATAGAATACCAATAAAATTCTTTAAAATTTTACTCCTGTGTCGATTGAATGGAATGTTTTACTTTTCTAGTGTAAAATCACTCCATGTAAAGAATGAATGTTGTTGAGAGATTCAATGCTTGTCAGGAAGAATAAAATAAATCATAATATCGGTCTTTTGACGAGACTCACTAAAAAGAAGCAAATAAATTCTTGTAGCTATTTATTTCCCCTGCAGGTATCGATGCAGAAGTCCAGCTGTCACGATATCACGTAAAGCGAAATGGGTGAAAAGAAGGAAGTGCGGTATCGCCAACTGCACAGCTGATCGTGTTATCACAATGAACACAGGTAGAAAAGTTTGATTTTTCAGAAGAGAGGCTGTTTCGCCATTTTTATTATTTTGTTTATCAGTAGCGAATGGATAGTGCAATGCGAATCTGGAAATCTGCCAATAAGATGAGTTTCTCTTGTAATATGGCTAACGGTGACGTTACATATCGATGTTTGTTGAAATGTGAATAAAGGAAAAATTAATTCATCCTTCATCTTATATACGCATGCAAGAAGATGAAGAAGAAGATTTGTGTGGTATTGAAATAACAATGAATGCTTCAAACATAATTAAGTATTAATTTAATAACTTATTTTTTATTTCTACCGTGCACCTTTTTTTTTTTTTTTTTTTTTTTTTTTTTTTTTTTTTTAAACAAAAATCTTTGACATGCAGTTTGGCAACATTTTCAAGAAAAAATATGCTAAAAAAATATTATTATTATTTCAAATAATGGTGCAAACATAATGGAAGAATAGTCGCCAGGGACAACTTTGTATGCTCGAATATTTTCGGGATAGTAATTATTTACACTACATACGAGCCCGAAATAACTGGGAATAATACCGGAAGTGGTTAAAAAGCTTACAATATTACCTGTATACACTCCTAAAATGCTGATACAAATAGAATACCGATACAATTCTTTAAAATTTTACTGTTGTGTCTATTGAATGGAATATTTTACTTTTGTGCAAAATCACTTCATGCATAGAATGAATATTGTTGAGAGATTCAATACTTGTCAGGACGAATAAAATAAATCCTAATATTGGATCGTTGAGGAGACTCACTAAAAAAGAAGCAAATAAATCCTTGTAGCAATTTATTTCCCCAGCAGGTATCGATGCAGAAGCCCAGCTGTCACGATATCACGTAAAGCGAAATGGGTGAAAAGAAGGAAGAACGGTATCGTCAACTGCACAGCTGATCGTGTTATCACAATGAGCACAGGTAGAAAAGTTTGATTTTTCCGAAGAGAGTCGCTCTGCTGTTTTTATTATTTTATTTATCAGTAACGAATGAATAGTGCGAAACGAATCTGGAATCCTGCCAATGAAACAAGTTTCTCTTGTAATATTTTTAATGATGATGTTACCTATTGATGTTTCTTGAATCGTGAATAAAAGATAAATTCATTCCTCTTTCCTCTTGTATACACATTCAAGATGATGGAGAATAGTGCTCTCGATTATACGTTTATACGCGTATACGTATAATACGTATTATACGAAATACGGATCAACTATACGTATAATACGGCATCGGCGGTTATACGTATTGCGGAAAACAACATATACGGTACATCGTATATACGGATCTTATCCAAGCGGTTAAACGTATAAACGTTTAAACGTTTTTCATTCAAGATATGAAATTTGATGTTTCAATGCTTTTCTGCGGATTACAGACATTGAGAAATATCCGGTAGAGTATCCCCATCGCGATTCTCTGTTTAAAAAACTACGATGCGTTTACTTAACTACTACTTGTTATACAGGTACCTAAAAAATCTGAATACGTTTCTCAGTTTAAATTTTGGTTTCTTTCCCAAAAAACTAAGTTATTTATTATAGATTGGCTTACATTAGTTGTGGATAAAATCAAACTAATCTTTGGAAGAGCTGTGGCTCAGTACTTAGTTTTTCTTGTATCTTAACAAAAAGAAAGTAATGGATTCGAGAAATCTTTCGATTGGTTTACACTTTTTAAGGGTAAGATAGTCCGAAAAATATGTTTTTACAAAATATCTGTCTGTGACTTTGTCTATATGTGGCATGAATTTTGTTCCACCAGTTGCACAGAATGAGTTTTCAGCAATATCATCATCACATAGCAGGCAGTAGGCTCGGCTCTGTCATTCTTTTTCTCAGCGTACCGCCACACCCAGCTTTTTCTATTCATTTCTAATTGTAATCTAAGCAGAACTGCGTCTATAAATGCTCGTTCTTCTACACTACGAGATACTTATACTAAGTGTCTGCGTCACGTGACACAATGGTTTTATTTTTCACCATATGTAAATTGTCTTACCGCGGAGGAATTTTAAAATAATTTACATATTTGGTAATTTTTATTAGTTTCTTTTTTAAATAATTTAATTATTTTGTCCTCCCAGAATAGTTTATGACTTATTTAACCCCTTGAGGGGCGGTGGTTTAATAGATATACCACTTAATTTTAATTCCCAAACGCCACATTTTCACCGGAATTTTGTTAAAGAAAATAATGGTTTTTTGAATGCGTGAAGTATAGCATTTTCTTATTTACAAATAAAGTTGTTTTCAAATTCCGGTGTCAGTCATTAATTCCAATACTTAAGCAATGAATTTGCCCTGCCCCGCAAAGGGTTAATGAAAATTAGAAGAAACATAATTAAACATTGAGTATGTTTAGAGTAACTAACCGGTCACTTACCGAAGTGACCAATGTTACCAACCGATTGTAGGGTAGTATGAAATGAAAATCAAGGCGAATTGTGACGTCAGCTACAGTTCAACAGGATAGTTTTCATTGGTGCCACATTTCGGTTTCGTACTGCCCTACAATCGATAGGTAACATGGGTCACTTCGGTAAATTGCACTGAACATGTACGTTGATTAATATATTTATAAAGGGAAATACCAAGATCTTGGTTGGAATCCAGATAGTAGATATTTCACTGTTAGTGAAGCGAGATTAGCCAATCAGGAGTCTGATCTTTTGTGAACTTTTTGCAAACTGTTTTAAAAAATATACGCTTTTCATTGCTTGATCTCGTATGTATAAGACATACTATCAGGGCCGTAGCTAGAAGTGAACCATAGGGGGGGGGGTCTCGAGAGAATGTAGGGGGGGGGCTCATAATTTTTTTTTCTCTTTCTGACGCAGAAAGATAAATTAATAACTATTCACATTGTAGGTATTATGTTTCTAATTAAACTGTTGTACTAACTTCATTTTATGCTAAGAAAAGTATAGGATGATGAAAATTTTGATTGTATAACTGGTGCAAAATGAAACATCATGTTAACTTCATATGTACATATAAGATGAGGGAGTGTTGAAACACTTATTTTAGATACAATTTAGTAACTCTGCAAAACTGTGAAAGGGTCTCAAAACTAAATTAGATTTTTGAACAGAATTTCATTTGAATTTTTGGAACAGAAATTAATTGAGTGACCTTGGAATCTTTTCCAGGGGGGGGGGGGGCTCAAAATATTCTAGGGGATGGCTGAGCCGCCCATAGCGCCCCCTTAGCTACGGGCCTGCATACTATGCGGATTTCTGTCGTAATGCTACCGATTTCCAAATTATTCTCCATTCAGCGACATAAGACTGGTGAAGTCCGCTATTTAAATTAGATACGATACGGCAAATATACGTATACATTAAATATACGTATTCCTAAATATACGTTTAGTTGATACGCCTTATACGTATCCGGATACGTTTAAACGTATATTCGAAAGTATCCGTATAGCAGAAAAACGTATTATACGGATATACGTATATCGTTTAATCGTATACCTGCTATACGTATCCTATCGCGAGCACTAATGGAGAAAGAGATTTGTGCAGTACCGAAATAACAATGAATGCGTCAAACATAATTAAGTATTAATTTAATAATTTATTTTTTAAATCTGTCTTGAATCACTTTTTTAAAACAAAAATATTTTATATGCAGTTTGGCAACATTTGTAAGAGGAAATACACTAAAAAAATTATTATTATTATTTTTAAATAGTTGTGCAATTAGAATTCTTTTGAATAGTAGCCTGTGACAACATTGTGTGCTCGAGTACTTTCGGGATACAATTATTTACACTATATACGAACTCGAGATAATTTGGATTAGTAAGAAAAGTGGTTAAAGGTTTGATAGCATTACCTAAACATAATTTCTAAAAAGTTGATACAAATAGAATTTCAGATTCTTTAAAACTTTACTTGTGTATCTATTGAATGCAATGTTGTTGAGAGATTCAATGCTTGTCAGGAAGAATAAAATAAATAATAATATTGGTACTTTGACGAGACTCACTAAAAAGAAGCAAATAAAATATTGTAGCTATTTATTTCCCCTGCAGGTATCGATGCAGAAGCCCAGCTGTCACGATATCACGTAAAACGAAATGGATGAAAAGAAGGAAGTACGGTATCGCCAACTGCACAGCTGATCGTGTTATCACAATGAGCACAGGTAGAAAAGTTTGATTTTTCAGAAGAGAGGCTGTTTCGCCATTTTTATTATTTTATTTATCAGTAGCGAATGGATAGTGCAATACGAATCTGGAATGCTGCCAATAAAACGAGTTTCCCTTGTAATATTTTTAATGATGATGTTACGTATTGATGTTTCTTGAATCCTGAATAAAAGATAAATTGATTCCTCTTTCCTCTTGTATACACATACAAGATGGGGGAGAAGAAGTTTTGTACAACATTGAAATAACAATAAATGCGTCAAACACAATTATTTATTAAACAATATTTCAAGTTTCTGTAAAATTGCAAAAGTAAAGTAATTTATTTATTTATTTATATCATGATTTTATTAGTATTTACCCAACAAAAACAATCTTCATCAAAATTTGAAAATGACGTTTTGAACATTTTTTATTAAAACAATTTCATACAATTTTTATTAAAACAGTTTCGGTACAATTTTTATATAAAAAAATATTTAATACAATTTTTATTAACTCCTTCGCGACGGTACCCTTTTACGGAATTTTTAATGTTTTGTCACCGGTTTTCAAAAACAGAAATTAGTGCTTTATTAAATCGAGAAAATGCTCCAATTAAATTAATAAATAACAAGTTGGAAATTGCACGTGAACGTAGCAAATGAGGTGCGTTCGTACGATAACGAAGTTTTAAAAATATTCAGATCTTGCTGATATAGTAGAGCGTACTTCGGATACAGTATAGTAGTCGAAATCTTTTTTGTGTTCCTGTAAATATACAGAAAGTAATTTTTATTACACCTCAGAAACGTATATCTTATTCATAAAACGTGAAATAGTTGAATATAATTAAAACACGCCCCAAACAATGTTTCCCCGTATAGTATTATGTAGTGGAATACTTTTGTGTGGCCCTGTAATTTAATAATAAAAATTCTTTGCATCACAGATTGTACAGAATGCATATTTTAGTATATACTTACTTCATAGATTCATGCCAATTCTATTATGTTCGAATGAGTGTAACATCATAAAAATGCATTTGAAACTTTTTTCCCATTGATCGTAATGTAATGGAATACCTTTGATTGTCCCTGTAAATGATCTATGCATCCGACTTTCATAACATTTGAAATGACTCGATAAAATTACGTAATAATTATATGTTTTAAATTTCAAACGATTAAAATGCATTTGAAATTTTTTTCCCAATTGACCGTAATGTTATGGAATCCTTTTGATTGTCCCTGTAATTGATTTATCCATCCGATTTTCATGAAATTTGAAATGACTCGACAAAATTATGTTATAATTATGTATTTTAAATTTCAAACGATTCGGTTGGGTAGTTTTTGCGTTGTTATATGCGGACGGACAGACAGACAGACAGACAGACAGACAGACGGACAGACAGACGGATAGACAGACAGACGGACAGACGGACGGGCTGAGCGACAACATTAGGTGCTACGTATTTACATAATTACCAACGCACCTAAAAAAAGGAAAGTAATAGTTATGTTGTTTCAAGTTAATTAATTACTTAAAAATAAGAATAGCATAAACAAAGTTCAATGCATAACAATTTAAATTAAACTTATTTTCACTTAACCTCTTCAGATCTGTGGTACACAAATGTGTATCTCCATTCTTTTCCTCATAAAAACTAAAACTGTTAGATTTTTCTGCATTTTTACTTTATTTCTATACAGTTGAATGTTTTTTGCTTTAAAATAAAACCAGTAAATGTCAGCATTGACAAAATATTACCTTATAAAATAAATATTATTTTCACCTGAGTTTCGAAAATAACTTTAAGACATTGTGGCCAAGAAAGTAAGAAATATTCATGATTATTTAACTTAAATGCTTTACAATAAAAATTTTTGAGTATTTGCAGATCATTTACTTGTTTAAAGACCTTAATTTTGTTATGGCGTAAATTTATAATACTGATCTTTAAACTGATGTTTTAAGGGGATTAGTACTTTTATAACCACATTTGTAAACCTAAATTACCAGTCCACTAATGTACTGATTTCATAAAAATGACTCTTTCTGTCATCTATAGTGTCATTTCGATTGTGTAAAAACAAGAAATATGTATTTGTAGAGTTATTTTATGCTCAGGTCTGAAGAGGTTAAATTACAATAGGAGTGCATGAAATTGAGATAATTATTTTTGTAAAAACGTCCATAACTGCAGTGTTCTTACATCAAAATAAATAAATAAAATAAACGAAAGCAATACTTATGTTGTTTCAAAAAAAGTAATTATTTAAAACTAAGACTAGTATAAACTAAGTTCAATGTATAACAATGTTCTTTTAAATTTATTTTTTCTCTTAAATTACAGTAAAAGTGCATGATATTGAGGTAATAGTTTCAGTAAATTATTATGTAGTTTAAGATAATCCCCAGTTATTTCAAATTATAACGAATCAATTATGCAGTCTTCGTATGTTTGTTTCAAGGATAATTTAATGCAGTAGGAAAAATAACACCTAAAAACATCGGACGATTGAGTGCGTTTTTATCGTCACGATTTTCTCCATACAATAGAAAAAACTTGCCCTTGTAGATATTTAAATAACCTTCTAGAAAGAAAACTTGTGCGGTAGATGAATTCTATAAAAAAAGAATCAACAACATAGCAATGAAACGAGTGAAAAGTTAATAAAGAAAACATTTTTTAAATGTATTAACAAATTTCCATTTCATGTAAGTGTAATCTATGTAATCATGATTGAAATTACCATGATTGAAAGTAATACTATAAGTAATCATGAGTGACAATAACCTCGATTACTTGAAATTCGGATTATACTTTAATCATAATTATTAATATGATTACAAAAGTAATAGTATTGTAAATCCAAAATAAAATTTAAACGTATATTTAAATATTTTTTAATTTCACAATAATGCTCTATTTCGAATTGCGAGGTACTACTTGATTATTCTGTCGATCCATTTTGACAAATAATATAAATCGCTAAACTGCTCGTAAATTATACAAATTGGCTCAACTTTTATTTTAAATAGCGAAAAAAATAAATTAGTAAAAGATTAATAACAATACAAATAAAACGTCGAATTAAACATTACTTGATGACGTAACAAACACATGTTAAATTATTGAAGGTCAAGTGAATGTGACATTTACGATAAGCCATTATTGACAATTAATCTTATAGTTTGGCGAAAGTTTTTTAGTCGACGGGTTAATCAAGTAGTACCGAATTGCGTAAAAGAAACATCCTTATAACAACAAAAATTATAATCATATTAACAGTTTACTGAGTCGGATTAAACGTCTCATTTCCAATTAAAATAATCTCTGAATTGAAATTTGAATGAAATATAGGGTCTCTCAAAATCAAAGAGTTAGAAAAAAATTATTATACATATCTCGGCAACTAATTATCCGATTGATTTCATTCTTTATGAAAATTTGTAGATTTTTTTTATTGTCTTTTACATTCAATCCTTAAAATAAACGACTTCGAAAAATTGTATGTACTTTTCGTTAGAATGAATATTTCGAGAATCCGAAAAAACTAGTTCCGGATAATCGAGGTTAACGATATTCAATAGGCTTCTTCCCATTATTACATACTAAGTACACAACAAATTTAAAGTCTATCTCAATTTGCTCGCGAAGTATAGCCTTTACAGACACACAGATAGACGGATGGCAATTTTTTTTTTTTCTCTACAAATGTGTTTTTCGGAATCTTCAATGAGTAAAACGTGTAAATTCGTCATTTTTTTTCTTTTAACGATTACAAGATTTACACTATACTACGTATGATGGCTAACAAGGAAGGTCTCCATACGGGCATACTCCGAAAAATCTGAAAAAATTACAGAATGTTCTTCTCATGTGGATATATACGTTTATAATTTTTTTTCTTTTTGGCGGAATCTCCGAACTCTGATCTAAAAAAAATTGAAAATTTCATTATTTGGCGATTTATCATCGGTTGGCGATAGAATGCAATTTGAAAAAATACTTCTTTATGTCAAATACGCTTTAAGGAAAAAAAGTTTCATGTTGAACTTGTTTAGGTAAATATAATTTAAATAACTTCAATTTTGCCAATTTTAGTTAGTTTTAAGTATAATTTTCTTATATCCATATTTATATGTATTTACATTCAAATTTAACCATCAAAATTTGCGATTTAAAATGAAATTCATAATTTAAATTCATTAAAATTGTTTGAAGTCCAATTGAGCATTGTCAACTTCGTTGCTATGGAAACCTCTGGCTTTTAATTTTGAATACGTTTAAATGTATGAAAATAATTTTTTTCAATATGAATTTTTTGTTTATGGAAATATTTTTCCAGTGATAAATTAAAAACTATAGCAACAAACAATATATATATATATGCATATAATATATTAAACTCTTTCATTGTTTATGTTTAAATTCATTAAATACTATTTACACGCATTATAAAAATCTAGCAGTTTTCTGTTGCATAAAATCGTTTGCTTTTGGCGAGGAAAAGAGCTGCTCGCCAAATCGCGTGATATTCACGCCAAATATTCAAAAGTTTTTTATTTTTTTACATAATTTCTATTGTGATTCCGCCACTAATTTTGACTGATCCTTTATTACATACTTAAGTAGTTTAATTAGTATTTTTTTTTTTTTTTTTTTTTTTTTTTTTTTTTTTTTTTTTTAAGTTTCTGAGTATGCCCAGTATGGAGACCTTCCTTGTAAGTAATAAATCGTTTGCAGCCAAAATCGAATGTCCATTCATTTGTTCTTGTGAAGTAATAGCTATCGTGAAAATCATATCATAGCACAGACATTGGCACCTGTTGCATGGTATATATCCAAACTTAATAAAGATCAATTCATGCTAAGAGGCTACTTCAACCAAACGAAAAGATTCACTGGCTTATGCTTATCCTATGCGAAAAAATTTATAAAGATATCTTGATTGCATTTCAATAGTTTTTAATGATTTTTTTTTTCACTGAATACCTGAGATTAATCTGTACAGTGTCCATTTTTTAATTTTTCGATTTTGTTTATAGATATTTTTAATGAGCACGCTTTCATTTTCGGAATAGGTTTCGAAAGTGAAAACTGCTTGAGAAAAATAAACACAAAAAAAATCTTTAATTAAAATGGAAAAAGTAAATAATAGCCTGCATACAGAAACAGATCGATCTGCAGTATCCAGTGGAAAATAAAAATAAATAAAAGTATTTAAATATTAGAATGCAACCGAGATATCTTTATAATGTTTTCCCATAGAATTAAAATTAGCGATCGAGTCCTTTTGCTTGAGTCAAATAGGCTCTTATCGTCTAACAGAATATGAAGTTTGATGAAGTTCAGTATATTAGTTCTTGAGATATAGCTATCGCGAAAATCGGAAAAAATAAAGCGCTGTTCCTTCTAAAACGCATAAATCCATCGAAAATGAGAAACTGAAATTTTTCATGTATCATTCGTATATTCATGTATGTAGTATCATGTTTTCATTTTTGTAAAGATAGAAAAAAGTAAAAATGATACTGCTTCTTTTTTAAAAAGTAGACTCTTTGAATGAGAAACTGCACAAATATTAAATTTTTAAAACATTCGGAATGATTAATGTATTTGTTCAGCTGTTTCAATAACTATTTTAAAAAATTAAATAAATAATTATAGTAAGATAATTTTAATAGTCCTCAAGGAGAAAAAAATACGATCCAGTGTTAAACAATAAAATATCAAGTATTTTACATACCGCTGATTGCATTTGTTGAGCACATGCGGATAAATAAAAGTCTTCTGACTGAGTTGATAAGCCCTCGTGGCCTAACGGATAAGGCATCGGTCTCCTAAACCGGGAATTGCGGGTTCGAATCCCGCCGAGGGTACGACTTTCTTTTTTAACCTCACAGATGTTGTGGCATGCATTAATTACTACTGCACAAAAGATGATCAAAGGAAAGCGAAACAATACTCTACAAAAATATAACGAAAAACGACCCTTTTGTATGAGAGACTGCACAACTATTTTATTTTTAAAGCATTCGGAATGATCAACGTAATTGTTCAGCTGCTTTAATAGCTATTTAAAAAATTAAATAAATAATTCGAATAAAACAATTTTTAATTGTTCTCAAGGAAAAAAAAATCCGATCCAGTGTTATACAATAAAATATCAAGTATTTTACGTACCACTGATTGCATTTGTTGAGCACTTGCGGATAAATAAAAGTTTTCGAGATGAGTTGATAAGCCCTCGTGGCCTAACGGATAAGGCATCGGTCTCCTAAACCGGGGATTGCGGGTTCGAATCCCGCCGAGGGTACGATCTTCTTTTTTAAACTCACAGATGTTGTGGCATACATTACTACTGCACAAAAGATGATCAAAGGAAAGCAAAGCAATAGTCTACGAAAATATAACGAAAAGCGACTCTTTTGTATGAGAGACTGCACAACTATTTTATTTTTAAAGCATTCGGAATAATAAACGTTATTGTTCAGCTGCTTCAATAGCTATTTAAAAAATTAAATAAATAATTCGAATAAAATAATTTTTATTGTTCTCAAAAAAAAAAAAAAAAAAAAAAAAAAAAAAAAAAAAAAAAAAAAAAACACGATTCAGTGTTATACAATAAAATATCAAGTAATTTATATACCACTGATTCCATTTGTTGAGCACTTGCATATGAATAAAAGTCTTCTGAATAGGCTGATAAGCCCTCGTGGCCTAATGGATAAGGCATCGGTCTCCTAAACCGGGGATTGCGGGTTCGAATCCCGCCGAGGGTACGACCTACTTTTTTTTTCAACCTCACAGATGTTGCGGCATCCATTAATCCATTACTTCTGCACAAAGCATGATTAATCCGAATGCCCGAATTATTTTCTTCGCTAAAATTTAAATTTTGTATTTCCCACCACTTTTAAAAGCAAATTAACTTTTATCTAAATTTATCGAGGATTCTGTCTCATGAATTAACCCTTTGAGGGGCAAGCACTTGCGTTCGTGTAATTCTGAACTCCCACCGGAAATTTGTAAAAAAGTTATATCAAAAAGAGGAAAAGCAACTTCACGTCTGTTTTCCACCAAAGTTAGAAAAGGGAAATTTAATGACATTTTTCTGGTGTAAAACTTCATTGATCGTAGGTGGTATATAATATATACCGCCGCCCCTCAAGGGGTTAAGGTATATATTTATCGTCTTCTTTACTACTGGGAAAACCTCTTTCTTGCTGGTTTTGTAACCGTCCTCAAAAAAGGACGCTGGGCGTTAATGCGTTAAAGAACATAAAATAATACTCTACTAAAGAATAACGAAAAATAGCTACTATAGTTGAAAATTCCCACTAATATCTTAATATAGTAAAATGATATACAACCATATAATCATACATCTTATTCTGTTTTTTTGTCAACGTCTATTTTTAAATCACATATGTAACACACATAATATGTATCACATATATTTTTTCGATTCACATATAAAGATGCAAAACGGTACATGAGAACATGGAGTATTTACATCTCTCTAAAATAGTTGTTTAATTAAACATTGAAATTAATTAAAAACTAATCCTGGATTTACCAATATCATACGTATATTTTATTTTAATATTTCAAAAATTAGTTACAAATGTTAATACTTTCATATTATTAATTCAAAACGATACCAACTTTGATTTAAATTTCTGCTTCAGTCAATTAATCGGTGTAAAAACGAATTAATGTGAATCATGTTTATTAAAATCAATATTTTTCCCTTGTTCTGTTATCACCAGGTATTTACAAATAGCCGGCACAGCAAGACGCGGGTTCCCGTCTCTGCACTAACTGATGGACAATAGAACTTTAAGCAGATTTTAGGTAGATTTCGTATGAAATACTACCTATTTCGGTCGCACCAATGTTGGAATTTGTGAAAAATATTTGCAGATCTACGCCGATCATGACTTTTAGAGCCCAAAACTACCATCAGTAAAAAAGTTTATATATCTATCTATCTATCTTTCTATCTATTATATATATATATATATGTATCACTTTCTTATGGACACGAAAACTTCTATAGTTCTGCTCCAATCCTTTCCAAACTGATACATAAAATCAAGGGTTATAAAATGTCGGCTAAGTTCGCAAATGGGCAAAATCGGTCCAAGGGGGTGGAAATAGGGAGGGATTTTGTAAAAACCGAAAAACGCCACAATTTCTTAATTAAAGTATATATCGAATCCGTTCAAAGTTTATATTACTTCTTAAAAATGGGCCTAAAGTTTATGCATGACAGATTTTTGATAAATTTTGAAATGGGTTCCAGGGGCGAAAAAAAACAGGTTTTTTGGGAGAAAAAAAAATCGTAACTTCGTCAAGTCTCAAGATATCAAATCCAAATAAAATTTGTATAAATGATCTCAACATTATCTAAAATTTTTGTATTTACAAGTTTTTGATAGGACTATTTCTTACCGATAAAAAAAAATTAAAATGAAAACAAAAGGGGGGGGGGTGAAAAAAGACAAAAATTCATAACTTCGTCAATTCTTAAACTACCAAATCTAATTAAATTTATTTTACATCTTCTCAATAATATCGACAACTTTTATACTGAAAAGTTTTTCATAGGACCAATTCGTATAGCAAAAATTAGTTAAACAAAAATGGAGTTGGAGAAAAAAACTTCTAATCCAAACTGCTTACATTCTTACTCGTTTTTAAATTCATTTTTTATTTTAAACGCATGCAAATGGCAGATCCTCTTATTTAGGAACTATATAATCTGATGCATTGGCCAGTTTTTTGATAAAGACAGAATATATTTCCAAAAAGGCTGACAAAAAGGGTATTTTGAACAGAACATCCGAAGTGATGGTGATTGAAAATTTGAGGAAGTATTCAAATAACAAATTGCGTTTTTTATGATTCATTTTTAAATCCATTTTTGCTATCAAACGTATCCAATTTACAGGTCCTCTTATTTAAGAACTGTATAATGTGATGCATTGGTCAATTTTTTTGACAAAGACAAAATATGTTTCAAAAAAGGCTGCCAAAAAGGGTATTTTGAACAGAATTTCGAGAAATTATCGTGATTGAAAATTTGAGGAAGCATTCAAATAACAAATTCCGTTTTTTCTGACTAATTTTTAAATTCAGTTTTGCTCTCAAACGCATTCAATTTACAGTCTTTTGTTATTTAACCCTTTGCGGCGCAGGACAAATTCATTGCTTAAGTGTTGAAATTAATGACTGACACTGGAATTTGAAAAAAACTTTATTTTCAAATAAGACAACGCTATATTTCAAGCATGTAATAAACATTAATTTTTTTAAACAAAATTCCGATGCCAGTGTGGCGTTTGGGAATTAAAATTAAGTGGTATAGCTATGAAACCACTGCGCCGCAAGGTGTTAAGAACTATATAATGTATCGTATTAGTGGATTTTTTAATAAAGTCGGAATATATTTCAAAATATGTTGTCAAATGGGCATTTGATCCGAATTTAACTTAGATAATTCTGATAAAAACAGTCCTTACAGAAAAATGAAATTAAAAAAATTTCAAAAGAGGACAAATAAAGTTGTTAAACAGGGTTTATCTGTAATTAAATTTTATTTTTTGCTGTTGAAATGAGCACTCTTCGAAATCTACCTCCGCCCATAGGCCAAGCAGACAGGGATTTTTTTTTTTTAATTCATTGAGGACCTGCTTGCCATACCCCAAAATAATCATACACAAAAAATTTAGTTCACGTTTATGCATAACTTCATACACTTTTTGAAGGTACAATAATAAAAATAACACAGACATCGCAATTATAGTGGTCCCTTCCGACAGATTTTTTTTTTTTTTTTTTTTTTTTTTTTTTTTTTTTTTTTTTCAAATTCAGGGAGGGCCTGCAATTACACAAAAAATTTGGTTCAATTATACGCATAATTTCATACATTTTTCGGTGTTACAATATTGAAAATGCACAAAAATTGCTATCACAGCGCCTCCTTCCAAATTCAGGAAGGCTCAACTAGCGATATCCAAACATTTACACAAAAAATTTGGTTCAATTCTATGCATAACTTCATACACTTTTCAGAGGTACAATATTGAAAATGGCACAAAAATCGCTATTGCAGCCCTCTTCCGGCGGAATATTTCAAAACTGAAAGAGGATCTGCTTGTCCAAGCAAAAAACATTCACAAAAAATTTGGTTCAATTCTGTAGATATCTTCATGCACTTTTCGATAGTGCAATGGTGAGATATGGATACATACACACACACACACGGACAGACAGACATTTTGTAAAAACATGTTTTTTGGAATCTTTGATCCCTAAATCGTGTAAATCCGTCGAAAACCGGATGTCGAAAAAAAAATCGATTACATTACTTTCTTGAAGAAACTACTAGTTGAAGATAGAAGACTGTGAAAATGAAAAAATAAATAAATATAATAAATAAATTAATTAATTAATAATATCAAAAATTGATAATTTAGAAATTGTAAATAGCATTAAAGACTGCAGTGCAGAAACCTTGCAAGCATTCCTTGATAGTAGTAGAAAAGGTGTTAAAATGTATAGTCAATTTTATGCAAAAAAATTAATTGATCTACGTGAAGATTGGATTAGCCTGTAATTTTAGAAAGATTAATCAGGAGATCAATATAAAATCGATTAAGGGGGTTAAAAAAAGAAAAGGAAAGGAAAGAAACGCCGAAAAGGAAAAAATGCAGGTGGGTTTAAAAAAAAGTCACATAACAAAAGGGGTAAGAGAAATGCTATTACGAAAAAATAACCGAGAGTGATACAAAGAAACCAAGACAAATAATAAAGTCACATGGCACTTTCTTTTTTGACATCATGCCAGGAGGACTTCCGTATCCCCTCCATTCCCCGTTTCGAACAAGGAAGGATTTAAAAAAAAAAAGAACACAATAGAAGAAGAAAGAGAAAAAGCGACATGAAAGAATTCACCTCAGAATTTCGATAACTGAAACGAGCTTCGAAATGCATGCACATTACGAAGTTTCTCAAACGAACTGGCGGACAGCAATCGGTCACTTACAACGTTATCGTCTATTTTGATGTTTGCTAAACAATTTTCGGGAGTTGGTGAAATCAAAAGCCCCGCCATTGCAAAAATGACAAAAAAAAAAAAAAAAAAAAAAAAAAAAAAAAAAAAAAAAAATTGTAAATCGACAGTGAAAAGTCATACGAATAAAATGAACTAGGTATAACTAGGTCTGACAAGCCGAAAATACGTTTAATTAAATCAATTATTATTAAAACGCTGTGACGATCACTGAGTTCGACAATAATATTATACAGTCGACTCTCGTTAATTCGAAATCGGATAATTCGAATCTTCGCTTAATTCGAACTAAACATGAAGTCCCGAAATTTTCAATGGCAGAATAACATTCAATATTTTCATTAATTCGAACTCATTTTCTTTGACTTCGTTTAATTCGAACTAACGAGAATTCCGATTTTTCATTTTTCTTTTCTTTCTCAATGATTTCAGATCATTTGAATAATATTTCTTTCTTTGATTTTTGTGAAAATTGTTCCGAACGAGTATACATATAATCCCATGCATTTGATATCCACTATTTTAGTGCCCCGTCTGTCCATCAGTGACGCTTCAAATTTGTCTTCCATTGTGCTTGTTTCTAATTTTTTAATTAGTTTATGTATTTATACATTCTAATTTAATATTAAGTCATATTCGAATGATAACAAACGAAATAAATTAAAAAAACATTAGAATATTAATTCCTTTGTAATAGCAATATTAAGCATGTTTTTATTTCATACTTTCCTTAATTCGAACTTCGGATAATTCGAACATTTTTTGTGGTCCCGACGAGTTCGAATTAAGGAGAGCCGACTGTATATGGAGCTCAGTGGTGACGATTTACAGTTTTAGCGGAAAATCGGCATTTGGCTAGTTTCTAGACACGAAATAAAAGAGCCACCGGTAAAAATTTAATCATCCATCTCATTAACCCATTTTAGGCCAAGCACAGAAATTTTATAAAATGTAGCATTATTTTTATTGAAATATGCTTAAATTACATACATTAAGACACAAAAAAAGATTCGTGCATGAAAAATAATATTTTATATAAGAAATAATATTTTATATAATAATATAAAATATTATTTCTTATAATGAATAATATGAATATGAATAATATTTTTATGACTTTTGTTTTATTCTTATTTCATATACAGAATTTGCAACTTTAATCTATTTTAAAAACATATAATTCATTTCAATTGGAATAATAATATATTTTTAAAAAGTCGAATTTGTCAAAGGCGTTTCAAATTAAAACTCTAGCGTATTTTGAAAATTTTTTAAGAGAAAGTGTTTACTCCAATTGAATTACTAATATTTTATGGATGTCTTCAAAAGCCTTAAAAAATAGAAGAAAAATAAAATTCTTGAAAAAAATGTGTCAGAGTGTTAAAAAAAAAATATTTATCGAAATGTTTCGTATACGAACCTTTGGCCGAAAATGGGTTAAAACAGGTATGGGGCTGTCCATAAATGATGACACACTTTTTTCCAATATTTTTGACACCGCCCCCCTCTCCTTGTTACATGTCACGCTATATTACATATACACATACTTGCAGTTCAGAAACAAATCACAATGCAATAGATCATATTTCAAATTTTATATTTAAACTAGCGAGCTACGCCCGCTAGCTGGGCCACTTTTTCCAAACGAACCTCGGTATTAAGCAGTATATAATAAGCAAAAAAAAAATCATTAAATAAGCAAGTCTTGGTGTTCGAATCCTCAAGCACAAAAAAAAAGTAAATTAAAGAGCCATGGTCCCGTTAAAAATATGTGATTTCGCACTGTGGACCACGTGCACTTGAAAAAAAAAAAGATTGTGGAAAGGAACTATGGTCGCTTCGCGCCCATAGTCCCGTTAAAAATGTTTGGTTTTGCACGGTGGGCACTACGCGCCCTTAAGACATTTTTCCGTATTTTTTAGTTCATCAGAAGCAGATTTTTACGCAGATTCTGAATATGTAATCAGTTTTTTCTACTTTAAAAACTGTCTGCATGATGGTTTAAGAAAAAACGCGCAAAAAAAAAAAACGCAATTAGCGCCGGTAGAAAAAGCGGTTTTCGGCTGTTTCTTCTTTTAGCCAAAGGGGAAAAGTTCAGGATCTTCACCGCAAGGTAGCGCAGTGTTCTGCCTCGGAGCTCCGTTTGAGCGCCGTTTGGGATTTAAGACATTTTTCGTTCCGATTCCCAAGGGGTTTTTAATTCATAACTTTTTTAATTTTGGTCCCACGGTCTCGAAAATGCTCGAAATGACTTCCCCGGAATATTTCCAATCGAAAGACACCTCTCGCGACTTCCAACTCGCCCGCGTTGCGAACTGTAATCGGCTTCAAGCAGACAGACAGAGGCGCACGGATTTTATTAGTATAGACTTTTACCATGTGTTTTAATGGCATTTGTGAGGAAAAAAAATGATTAGTGTACTTATTTTCTATGAAATAAAATTCTAGTTTATAACAAAAATTATAATTAATATACAATAGTAATAGAATATTAATATGAAACAGCAATTAAAAACAGTAGTATTTTGGAATTTGAACTGGTATTTAACAGTATATTTGGCTTTAAATTTTATCTTTACTTTATGAACACAAAATACATTAATTTCAAAATAACTTCAAAAACTTTTTTATGCATTTTATTTTATATATTATACATTGTTCTATGCTACATACAAGATAAAAATAAATGCAATTATAAATATTGTAAAGGTTACAATATTCTGCAAAATTAAAAATCATTATGCGCATAATGGGAAAGCAGTGGTTATTGTTCATACATTTTATTATGCATATTATAAACTGTTCTATGCTATACAAGAGAAAAATAAATATTAATAGTCCAGTATTGCAGTATACGTTTTGCTACACTAACTAGTTGCCAGGGCCCGCGTGATGTTGCGTTGCCCCCTGCCACATACGATTGGATTTAATTACTTCAAACTACTGCTTCTAACTTCAACTGCAATATCGAAAAACATTATGAAATAAGCTCGAGAATTTTCTCGAAATGGACGCATCTTTATACGACTAATTGTGCGTAATTAACAACACATTACTTACTCGCAACGCCAATTAGCGAAAATCAGGCAAATTGCAGAATTCTAGGAAGAACGTACCCAGGCAGCATATCGCGATAAAGGAAACGCTTTCGGGCCCAGCAGCAGATTTTTTTCTGCAGTCTGCAACACAAGTAAAAACTTAAAAAACAGTCTGCAGACCAATCTCTCGCATTACAATACATGCACTCAAACCTCCTATGTGATAGACATAAAAGAAAAGTATACTTTTAAAAATGCCTTTATTCTCAGAATTTTCAACACCTCATACATTGTCCAAAAGTAGGAGGGGGGGAGGGGGACTCCCCTTAGAGCTTTGACAAAATTTGAGGGTTTTTCACGAAATTTCGACGAGATGTCAATTTTCGCGACCTTTAAACGAAATTTGCCCCTTTTTCGCGATCTTTTGATGAAAACTGCCGTTTTGTCGCGATCTCTTGAATAAATTTGTCTTTTTTTCGCGACCTTTTGAAGAATTTTGCTGTTTTTTCGCGATCTTTTGAAGAAATTTGCCGTTTTTTGCGATCTTTTGAAGAAATTTGCCGTTTTTTGCGATTTTTTTGAAGAAATATTCCGTTTTTTAGTGATTCTTTGATGCAATTTGTCCTTTTTTTTTCGCTATTTTTTGAAGAAATTCACCGTTGTTTCGTGATCTTTTTAAGAAAACTGTCGTTTTTTCGCGATCTTTTGAAGAAATTTGCTGTTTTTCGTGATCTTTTAAAGAAACGTCGTTTTGGCGCGATTTTTTGACGAAAACTGCCGTTTTTTCGTGCGATCTTTTGAAGAAATTTACCGTTTTATCGTGATTTTTTGACGGGATTTCCCGTTTTTTGTGATGTTTCGAAGAAACTTGCCGTCTTTTCGCGATCTTTTGAAGAAATTTACTGTTTTTGTGATCTTTTGACGAAATTTGCCGTTTTTTAGCGATTTTTGGACGAAATTCGTGTGTTTTTCGCGATCCAATGACGAAATTGATTTCTTTTCGAAGACTATTTGTCAAAATTCGCGATACATTTTATGTCCGAATTTTTGGGGATTTAGAACCGAAATTTTTTAATTTTTGCTAAATTTTTAACAGTTGAAAAATAGTCTGCAGACCTTTCCAAGAGTCTGCGACGTGTGTCGCAGCGCTGCGCCGATTCTGCTCCCGGGCTTTCGGGTCACACACGTCTTTACATGGGCGGCATCGAAGTGGGATTTAGATGCAGCTAATTAAAATTGAAGTGTTCGTCTTACGCAAAAAAAATACATAAGATTGATTATGTAAGATAGAATTTAATAGAATGCAAAAAAAGAAATAATGATAATAATTACTATTATTATTAATATTGTTTTAAATTATTTTTATATTATTATTATTATATATTTTATTCCATTTTCACAATGTTTTTAATGATTTGACAAAATATTGTAACGATTATATATATATTTACTTTCAAATCATTCAGTCAGGTAGTTTTTGCGCTGTTATATGCGGACAGGTAGACAGATGGACCGACCAAGCGATAACTATAGATATATGTAACTACGAAAACACTTGGAAATCAGTAAATTGAGATAGGTGCTAATAAATATTGTAAAGGATGGATTTTACTGCAAAATTAAAAATCATTATGAACATTATATGAAAATAGTGGTATTTTCATACATTTTATTATTTATATTATGTTCAGCGATACATACGAGATAAAAATAAATAGCAATAGAATAGTATTACAAAATACGTTGGGGTACACAAACTAGTTGCGTTGAGCCTGTCAGACGCGAGTGGACTTCAAATTATTGTTGATAACTTCAACTTCAATTTCGAGAAACGCTATTCAGAAATAAACCCAGGAATTTTCTCGAAACGAACACACCTTTATACGACTAATTGTACGTAATTAACAACACATTACTTACTCGCAACGCCAATTAGCGAAAATCAGGCAAATTGCAGAATTCTAGGAAGAACGTATCCAGGCAGCATATGCTTTCGGATCACACACTTCTTTAGGTGGGCGGCATCAAAGTGGGATTTTAAATGCAACTAATTAAAATTGAAGCATTCGTCTTGCGTAAGATTGATTACACAAAATAGGATTTAATAGGATGCAATAATAATAATAATGATAATAATAATAATAATAATAATAACAATGTTTTAAATTTTCATTCAATTTCATAATGTTTTTTATGATTTGACAAAATACTGTAACGATTATATTTATTATTAAATTTCAAATCATTCAGTTAGATAGTTTTTGCGCTGTTATATACGGACAGGCAGACAGACAGATGGACCGATCATGCAATAACTTCTAGGTAAATATAATTACGAAAGCACCTGGAAATCAGTAAATTGAGATAAGTGTTAATAAATATTGTAAAGGATAGAGTATTTTGCAAATTAAAAAACATTATGCACATTATATGAAAATAGTGGTATTTTCATATTTTCATTATCTATATTATATGTTGTTCATTTTTATATACGAGAGAAAAATGAATATTAATAGTCTAGTAATACAAAATACGTTGGGGTACACTAACTAGTTGCGATGTGCCTGTCAGACGCGAGTGAATTTAATTACTTCAAAGTATTGTTGCTAACTTCAATTTCGAAAAACGCTATTCAAAAACAAACCCAAGAATTTTCTCGAAATGAACGCACCTTTATACGACTAATTGTACATAATTAACAACACATTACTTACTCGCAACGCCAATTAGCAGAAATCAGGCAAATTGCAGAATTCTAGGAAGAATCGTATCTAGACAGCATATGCTTTCGGATTGCACACTTCTTTAGGTGGGCGGCATCGAAGTGGGATTTTAGATGCAACTAATTAAAATTGAGGTATTCGTCTTGCGTAAGATTGATTACGTAAAATAGGATTTGATAGAATGCAATAATAATAATAATAATAATAATAATAATAATAATAATAATAATAATAATAATAATAATAATAATAATAATAATATTGTTTTAGATTTTCATTTCATTTTCATAATGTTTTTAATATTTGACAAAATACTGTAACGATTATATTTATATCAACTTTGAAATCATTCAGTTAGACAGTTTTTGCGCTGCTATGTGCGGACAGGTAGACAGACAGATGGACCGACCATGCAATAACTATAGGTAAATATAATTACGAAAGCACCTGGAAATCAGTAAATTGAGATAAGTGCTAATAAATATTGTAAAAGATAGAATATTTTGCAAATTAAAAATCATTATGCACATTATATGAATATAGTGGTATTTCAATATGTTTCACTATCTATATTATATATTGTTCAGCGATATATTCGAGAGAAAAATAAATATTAATAGCCTAGTATTGCAAAATACGTTGTGGTACACAAACTAGTTGCGTTGAGCCTGTCAGACGCGAGTGGACTTAATTACTTCAAAATATTGTTGCTAACTTCAACTTCGAGAAACGGTATTCAGAAATAAACCCGAGAATTTTCTCGAAATGAACGCACCTTTATAAGACTAATTGTACGTAATTAACAACACATTACTTACTCGCAACGCCAATTAGCAGAAATCAGGCAAATTGCAGAATTCTAGGAAGGACGTTTCCAGGCAGCATATGCTTTCGGATTACACACTTCTGTAGGTGGGCGGCATAGAAGTGGGATTTTAAATGCAACTAATTAAAATTGAAGTATTCGTTAAGTAAGAAATTTCAAATGTCGGATTTAGTACCAGGTATCATGAAGTTTCGAAATGCAATAAATAACCCTGTTCAATTCACTCGATACAGACAATACAGTAAAACTTTAAATATTCGAATTTCAGCTATCCGGATCTCCAAAAACTCTTTTAGATTACGTAATTTCTTTAGAAGTGTGGTATCGCAGTGGACTTTAAAACTACAAACTACTGGAACTAATTAAAATGGAAGTATTAGTTTTATGTAACAAAATTTCCCAAATGACGGATTTTCAATTGATTTATTTTATGATTTATTTATTTAATCAAATATAGTTTTATTATATATGGTTTTAGTTCTGCGCCAATTTTTGTGAAAACCCCCGCAATCCGACATTCAAATATATATTGCAAAGGATAGAACATTGCGCAAAATTAAAAATCGTTATGTTAAATTAATAGTATTTTTCATGCATTTTATCATCTATACTAAACATTGTTCTATGCTATACAAGAGAAAAATAAATATTAATAGTCCAGTATTGCAGCATACAAGTTTGCTACACTAACTAGTTGCCAGGGGACCGGTGTGACGTTGCTTTGGCTGTGCCAGACGTGAATAGATTTAATTACTTCAAACTATTGTTGAACTTCAAATCTGGATTTAAAAAAAAAAACTAAGCCATTATTTTCACATTGGATAGTTTGACATGGTACCGACGGTACCGACGATATGTTTCATTATATTCACTAGCATACCCAGCCCGCTTCGCCGGGCTTAATTTGAAGGTTTATTTAATAATTTATGTGTATGGTACGCTTCCCGGACCATCGGCACTCCACGTGCGTCGGGTGAGCGTCAGAACAAACTTTCAGCATATACATATGGGTGGTTGTACTTGAATGCACAGACCTGCGCGTTTTTTTCTATCTTGCTTTTATACCTCTGGACCGAGTTGGCGCATTGCCAAGATTTGCTTCCTCTGGACCGAGTTGGCGCATTGCCAAGATTTGCTTTCCCCTGTGCCTCAATTATCCTCGGAATTCCTTTTATTTATAGAGATTAGTTATATGTTTCATTATGTTGAACTTCAAATTAACTTCAAAATTAACTTCAACTTCAATTTCGAGAAACGCTATTCAGAAATAAACCCCAGAATTTTCTCGAAATGAACGCACCTTTATACGACTAATTGTACGTAATTAACAACACATTACTTACTCGCAACGTCAATTAGCACAAATCAGGCAAATTGCAGAATTCTAGGAAGAACGTATCCATGCAGCCATATGCTTTCGGATCACACACTTCTTTAGGTGGGCGGCATCAAAATGGCATTTAGATGCAACTAATTAAAATTGAAATATTCGTCTTACGTAAGAAATTTCAAATGTCGGATTTAGTACCAGATATCATGGAGTTTCGAAATGCAATAATCCAGTTCAATTCATTCGATGTGCTTATTGCAGATTTTTCGTGTCAAGACAATGCAGTAAAACTCTAAATATCCGTATTCCAGTAATCCGGATCGTTTAAAACGCATTCAGAATACGTAATTTCTTTAGATGTGGGATTCAAATGTAACCAATTTAAATTGTAATATTTGTTTTATATAATAAAATTTCAAATGACGCATTTAGTACCAGGCATCACGGAGTTTCGAAATGCCAGTTCAATTTACTCGATGCGCCTATTGCAGATTTTTCGTTTCCCTATAATACAATAAGACTCTAAATACCAGAATTCCAATTATCCGGATCGTCAAAAACGCTTTTAGAATACATATCTATAGGCAGCATGCGCCGATAAAGGAAACGTTTTTGGATCACACACTTCTTTAGATGGGCGGCATCGAAGTGGGATTTGCAACTAACTAAAATTGAAGTATTCGTTAAGTAAGAAATTTCAAATGTCGGATTTAGTACCAGGTATCATGGTGTTTCGAAATGCAATAACCCAGTCAGGGCCGTAGCTAGAAGTGTACGATAGGGGGGGGGGGGGCTCAGGGGAATATAGAGGGGGCTCAAGGGAATGTAGGGGGCTCATATTTTTTTGTTCTCTCTCTAATGCAGAAAGATAAATTAATGCATATTCACATTGTAGACAGTTAAACAGTTTAATGTTTCTCATTAAACTGTTGTAATAACTTCATTTTATGCTAAGAAAAGTATATGATGATGAAAATTTTGAATGTATAACTGGTGCAAAATTAAACATCCTGTTAGCTTCATATGTACCAATAGGATGAGGGAGTGTTGAAACACGTATTTTAGATACAATTTAGTAACTCTGCAAAACTGTGAAAGGGTCTCAAAACTAAATTAGATTTTTGAACAGAATTTCATTTGAATTTTCGAAACATTTAGTGACTTTGGAACTTTTTCCAGGGGGGGGCTCAAAATATTTTAGGGGGGGGGCTGAGCCGCCCATAGCGCTTCCTTAGCTACGGCCCTGAACCCAGTTCGATTTCTCGATGCGCCTATTGCAGATTTTTCCTTTTAAAAAGTTTAATAAGACTCTAAATACCCGAACTCCAGCTATGCAGGTCGCAAAAATTTTTTTTAGAATACG
Source organism: Maratus speculifer (assembly GCA_964019185.1). Classification (NCBI taxonomy): domain Eukaryota; kingdom Metazoa; phylum Arthropoda; class Arachnida; order Araneae; family Salticidae; genus Maratus; species Maratus speculifer. The sequence goes on from OZ025300.1 coordinate 230,901,866, forward strand.
TATAGATGAAAATATCTCTTAATTATTCCGGAGTCTGATCATCCAAGACAGGGGTCTGTCCAGACTTTTCTCACGGGGTTCTGTTTTTGTGAAATTGTGATTTTTTTTCTTATAATTGTGAAAATTCTAATCAGAATTTTGTGAGTTTTAAATTATCGATGTCTTTGCAGACTCTATTTTTCAAATATAAAAAGCTGAGTAACATGCTCCTTGATGAGTTCAACAGCTTATTTACAAGTGTGTGTGTTAAATGTGTGAAAAGTTCATTTGAAGATGAAATAATTCTGTGAAAGATCGATTTAAGAGACAAATAATTTTGTGAAGGGTCCTGTTTTGGGATAAAATGTTTTGTGAAGGGTCCTGTTTGAGGATAAAAATTTTATGAAGGGTCTTGTTTGGGGGTAAAAAATTTATGAAGGGTCCTGTTTTGGGATAAAATGTTTTGTGAAGGGTCCTGTTTGGGGATAAAAAAAATTGTGAAGAGTACTGTTTTAAGATAAATTGTTTTGTGAAGGGTCCTTTAAAGGGCCTAAAATTTCCCTAAACATATCCCTGCAAGATGAACATATTTTCAACCAAAAATTTTATTTAATCAAAAATTTCAAAATGAAATCGTAAATGTACCTTATAGAAGTAAGACATCTTATCACATATATTTTCCGGTTTAATCATGCAAATCTTGGATTTGACTCCGGAATAATTAAAAGATGTTGGCATCTATGAATACGTAACTTCTTTAGAGGGGTGGCATGGCAGAGGGCTTTCGATGTAACTAATTAAAACTGAAGTATTAGTTTCATATAATAAAATTTGAAATGGCGGATTTCGTACCAGATATCATAGAATTTCGAAATGCAATAACGAAGTTCAATTTACTCGATACATCCGATGCGCTTATTGAAAATTTTTCTTTCCGTACAACACAGTAAAGCTCTAAATATCCGAACTCTTGTTATCGGGATCGTCAAAAACGTTTTTAGATCACACCACTTCTTTAACCCTTGGCGGCGCAGGGCAAATTCATTTCTTAAGTATTGAAATTAATGACTGACACCGGAATTTGAAAACAACTTTATTTGTAAATAAGAAAACGCTATATTTCACGCATTCAATAAACCGTAATTTTTTTTAACAAAATTCCGGTGCCAATGTGGAGTTTTGGAAATTAAAATTAAACGGTGTATCTATGAAACCACCGCGCCGCAAGGGGTTAAAATTGCCGTATGGGAGTGCGTGTTTATTTAAGAAAATACGCATTTACTCTTCATCTGAACCATAGTTCTGTTCCAATTTTTGTGAAAACTCCCACAACCCGATTTTGAAAACTAAATTATAAAGCAGCAAGAATTACTTTTGGGTGAAATCGACTATAAGCTATTGCTATTCATGCTTGCAGAGAAATAGAAGAGAATTACGAAATAGCATCTTCAAGGGAAAGTTTGAAAAAAAAAAAATCGGTTTTTTTCCAAAGTAGAAGATATTACTAATAGAGCAGTGAAAAAAAACCATTACTGAAAAGCAAAGAAATCGAAAATTATGTTAAAAGCACATGGTAGTTTCCTTTTTGGCAAATTGCCATATCTGATACGATACCGTATCCCTTTTATTTTTCCCTTTGCACTAGCAGGGAGAAAACGATTCCAGTGAATTTCCCGCAGTATTTCGATGATACCGAATACAAACTCCGAAGAAAAGCCTATTCTGAAATCAGTTGAAGGCATAACAATGTTTTATAAAGCGGTAATAGACATTGAAAATTAAACTTTCGGATTTCAAATGAAATTTGTCCGAGGTGTTAAGGGACCGTTCAAGTATTACGTAAGCACATTTTTAGTCATTTTGTACCCCCTCCCCCCCTTGTAAGAAAATATAAGCAAATGCTAGACACCCCCCCCTTTGCTTACGTAAGATTTTATGACAATTTATACATCAATACTTCTTGACTTATAAAAAGTTACCAATCAATTACATTATTAATCCCCATTATTAGTTATCCTGGCAACAGAGCCCAGCCACACCGGTTCCTGTGTTTTTCTAGTCTTGCAATGTACTTGACTGGGCACACAACTTAACAGACAACAATGAAGACAAAGGGCGAGTGGGTGATGCGGGTCACGCGACTGCCGATGGATAAGCAAAGGATAAAATCAAAAATAAACGGCAAATTTCGAACGGACTGTAGAACGCTCTTTCCCCACCATACTTTGTTTGCTTGTTGAATTTGAACTGCAGTTGCTTCGTTGTTTAATGCTTACGTAAGAATTGCCATGATCCCCCCTCCCCCTTGTCAGAAAAAGTAAGCAGGCTCTGGACCCCCCCCTCCCTCTATAGTGCTTACGTAATACTTGAACGGTCCCTAAGGCTGTTCTCAACTGCGCTGCTCAACAAGCTAAAAACGTTTTGACACATTTACAAAGTCATTTTTTAACGATATAAACTTGCAAAGCTTGACCATGGAAGCAATTTGGAATCTGACTCAGTTTTCTATTTCTTGATCAATGAATCTGCTATTGCTTTATAAGCTTTTTTTGATCACGTGACAAGGTTATTTTCTTCCTAGTTTGGAGTGGTTTTTCTTCTCTCGCGCGGAAAGTCAGTTTAAAAAGCCCACTTTGATACTATTTTCTGAAAAATCTATTGTGTTTGTAAAAAAAAAAAAAAAAAAAAAAAAAAAAACGGGATGAGTGCGATTAGATAGTTTCTGAACAACAACACCTGCTATTTTATACATTACTGAAAAAAAAAAAAACACCTTATATTCATAAAGTTGCCTTTTTTTATTTAAGAATAATCTAAAATAATTTTTATTACGTTGGATAGTTGAGGTCCCTCTCAACATCGCTCCATTTTAACTTTTTTTTTATTTCGGCCGCAGATATTTTTTATAAAGCTATTTTCACTTTCAAAATCGGTTCCAAAATTTAAAAAATCATTAAAAAAAATCTTGAGGGGCGAGCAATAATGCTTCTGTAATATTGAATTCTCATCGGAAAAATCGAAAAAAAATTTGTTTTATAATAAGAAAAGGCAATTTTACCAACATTTTGCAGCCAAAGTTAAAAATATAAAATGTTGATAAGTTTCTGGTGAGAATCTCGTTTAAATTAGACAGGATAAAATATGTCCCATCGCCCCTCAAGGGGTTAAAAATATGGAAAAACAAACGAGTTGTTAGAAAATAACCTCCCCGTAGAGATAGCATTAGCTCACGAGTGTCTTCGCTTGCGGGGAAATAAAATACAGTTACGAAATAGCATGTTCAAAGGAACGTTTGAAAAAAAAAAAAAATTATTTCCAAAAACAGAAAATATTGCTAACAGAACAGTGAAAAAAACCATCAATGAAAAATTAAGAAACCGAAAATTGCGTTAAAAGCACATGGTATTTTCTTTTTTGGCAAATTGCCACGTCTGATACGATTCCGTATCCCCTATAATTTTCCCTTTCGCGAGCAAGGAGAAAACGATTCTAGCGAATTTCCCGCAGTATTTCAATGGTACTGAATACAAGCTTCCAAGAAAAGCATATTCTAAAATCAGTCAACCCTTTAACGATCAAAGCATTTTCATTGCTAAGATGTTGAAATAAATGAATGACACCGGTAAAAGTGAACAATTATATTCGTAAATAAGAAAAAGTGATTTTTCACATACCTAATAAAATGGATTTTTTTAGATTGAAATTCCGGTGTCATTGTTGCATATCGGAATTAAAATTTTGTGGGGTCAAAGGGTTAAACGTTTTTCAATGTTTAAAAAGACAGTAAACATTGAAAAAAAAAAAATTGATATGAAGTTTGCTGGAGTTGTTAACACTAAAACGTCGGTAAATTTTACACAAGTTAAAATATATTTAAAACTAGAAAAATAATTTGAAATTATTTAGTTTATTTGTTTAGCTCGTTTCATTGCAACATGTTTATAACTTATTTCTTGGAGATTTTTCTGGTTCAAATCGACAAATAGTCCTGTTATCGGTGTCGATTTGACTCCTTTCCGACGTTCTAGTGTTAAGCTAAAATACTTATGCGCAAAACTTGAAATTAGAACGTCGTCTAACGGATAATTATGTATATTCATCTTATACATTAATTACCAAGGACGTGCGAAGAGAAAACTGCGCCCGGGGCAAAGTTACAATATGGCGCCCCTTCTTCCCAACTTTTTCTTATAACAGCCTAAAAATGACACTGGTAACATAAATTTGGCGCCCCCTAAAATTCCGTGCCCGGGGCGGCCGCCCCCATCTTGCACGGCGCTGTTAATTACTTTAAAAAAATCTAGAAATCTTCGTTTTCGGCCGAAAAAAAGATTACCGAAATTCTGTTTCGATTTCATTTTTGATCTTAAAAACTTGTTTTGGTGGATCCTTAAAATTTCTACATTTGTCTCCTATAATGTTTTCTCAAATTACTATCATACGATAGAAATATCCAATCAAGTTAGGACAATATGTCAATTGATAATACATTAAATGCTTGAGAATACCCTCGGGAAACGCATTGCCACTACCATATTGTAAATACGGGTTAGGTTCCCTTAGAAAGACCCCCACGAAGGGCACCCCCCCCCGGTCCTATATCCCTAGCGTAGATAATCGGACGACAAAAATCAACTAACCAGCCACCAACATATTACCAAAGAGGTCGAACGCACAGAATTTCTCTTTCAGACCAACTTTAAAGGTGGAATTTAGCGTTTTTCACATTGCCGTTCTGCTCACAATTTAACTAAACACATATAAATTATTTTAACTATCAATTAATTGGATATTTAATTCGATCTGAGCACAATCTTTATTCAAATTGAATTCTTGCTTTTCAATCCAATATAGAAATGATCATAAAACTTCAAGCAGGCATTTATATCATGAGATAGAAATATGTAAAATATTTTGGGGTGGTATGTTTTACATGACGATATCGTAAGAGTTATAGTAAAAACACAATCAAGGTTACTTTCATAAAAAAAAATCTACCTTCTGATGTAATAGTCCAACACTCAGAGCCCGGTCAAGCTGAAGTTGGGCCCAGGGCCTGATAAAAAGTTGCCCCTCCCCCCCACTTCCTCATTCCCGACATTACTTTCAAAAAAAAAGAAAAAGTAGGTTTACTTGATGAGTTGACAAAGTTGTTTGGGCAAAAGTTTCAAATTTACAAAAAAAAAAAAAAAAAAAAAAAAAAAAAAAAAAAAAAGTAGGTTTACTTGATGAGTTGACAAAGTTGTTTGGGTAAAAGTTTCAAGTTTACAAAAAAACAAACAAAAAAAAACTTACAAGGATAATAAAAAAAATGAATTAACATTCACTTTTCCAAATAATCATTTGTATAGTTCACAAACATCTATGGTCCACAGTTTATGTTGCAAAATAAACGAGGACGTCTTTTTTAAACTCGCCTTTGAGCAACTTTGAACTTTGAAAGGGGGGGGGGGGTGCTTTGAGACCTGTAACGGCACAGCTGTTGTCTCAAATGATCCATCGAACCAAAGTAAAACTCATGGAAAGACACCATTAAAAAACGATTCAAACGATGCAAAAAAAGCCATAGCTGAACTTCGAAAGTCACCAGATGAGACAAACTTATCCAAAAAGATCGGAAAAGACCGAAAACAGTCACTATTCAAAACTGAGCCGTACCAAGATAAAGCACGCTGTTGCTGATTCTTTATGCAAGTAAAAAGAATGTGCTCCATAGAGTCAGGAACATTACAAGCCCTACAGTTACCATCATCTGCCAACCCAAAAAGATCTATTCAAACTCGCCTTATCTGAAATGATAAATATAATGTTTTCTCTAACAGTCTAGTTATCATTTTAAACTATAATTCTGACATTGTAAAATGCTTGTTTACATTGAAACCAATAGACACAGAATGCAATTTTTGGCATTTTCCCTAAATTTGATTTTCTGGATACGGCACGTTTTGAAAATTATAGATACTCTCAAATTGAAAAGGACTTTTACAAAAAAATTAAATGGAGAGGTTTTTTATTGCAGTAAAACTTTGTTTTTACGCCAGGGACCAAAATATAAAATGCAAACAGTGGAAAAACTTAAATTGTGAGAAAATTTACATGCAAGAAAACGCGAATTCCAAGAACATATAATCGAGGTTTCACAGTATTTATCAATTTTTCTAAATATTAAATTGCATTGAGTCATTCAGAAAATTAAATTTTACGTTTCATATTTTATAAAATAACATTTCTGAAAAGTATTTGATTAAAGAAAAAAATAAAATAAAATAAACCGCATAATTTGTAGGCCGGGCCGAAGGCCCGGAGGCTCGTGCATTAATCAGGCCCTGCCAACACTGAATGTGACATGTTGAGTGTTCAAGGTTCGTACGCGTCCTGGAATTTCATGACTAGGAAATTCTTCCGTACCAGAATTTTCTTATAAAAAAATCCTCAATTAAACAAAGCGAAATTTCGCGCTTTTGAACTATATTGATTTCTCTGTAAAGAAATGTTGGTATTGCACCTGGAAAATAACGGTACCCGTACGAACCATGGTGTTACACATTACAGATCTGATGATATTTTATATTTAATCTACAACCAGTATTGATATTCACTCGAATCGACTTTTTATTTTCTAATCAACTTGTTCGTAGATTCTGTGAGTGTATTTTTTAAACATCTCAGCCACAGAATTGACTGCCTGAACACAATCTCGGAATTGAGTACTCGAAAAATGGGTACTCAAAACTGAGTAAAAAGTATTCAATTTTAACCAACTTAATCGTCGCGCCCGAGACCTTCACGGGTTGCAAGCTTCACGGCTTTTATTCAGAATTGTTTGATTCTCCACCACTTTTATAAAATATTGTAATTGGTTTTATTCTGGTATTATGTTATTTGCCATTAAATAAGATGAATATTTTTTTTTTCAAAAAAGTGGTGGCAATAATAAATTATAACTTTTAAACCGTAATTTAATGCGACCATTAAGGGTGTTCTTAAATCAAAAAGGGCAACTTTGTGACACATGCATTAATTTATTTTTGTTCGGAAATGCATGAAAATAGCGGATGTTGTTATTCAGAAACTGTCTAATTGCACTCATTCTTTTGTTTTTTAAAAAACACAATAGATTTTTCATAACAAGCCTTCAAAGTTGACACTTTTGAGCATATTTCCCGACGAAAGCAGAAAAACCGGTCGAAAAGCAGGAGAAAAACGGGTGATTGCGTCATCGAAATAGCTTATACAGTCTTCCCCACTTAATCGGGTAACGGATAATCAAATACCCCGCTTATTCGAATAGAACTCTCCGGAACCGAATTTAGCGCCATTGGTTCTATGTTATTTTGCCCCGCTTAAACCGAATACTTTTCGCGAACTGACCCGCTTATTCGAATTAACATCGGGGTGACCAATGTTTAAAAACAGGCGCAGAAAGCACCTTTCAGCTTGTTTTTCCTCACCTTTTGTCATTTTCAGCTTACTTACACTAAAAAGAAATTTTCAGCTCTTCCTGCAATGATTTCGATCGGCAGGTATGTAATGTATAAATGAAATGATCGCCCTCCATTTTTTGTGAATGGGTGAAATAAATTGGCCAATAAGGATTATTTTTGCATTTTGTAGGTTTAGTCGCATTTTTGTTAGGAAAAAGGCTTTGCTATGAATTCTAAATGTAAATTTTTAAACTTTTCTGATAAACTAGTTTTAAAAGCGTTAAATAAGAAAACAGAAGTCCAGGTAGCAAAAGGTTTTAAAATATCGCAGATGTAAGTTTCTAATACGAAACGCAATGCAGAAAAATAAAAAAAGAACATGGATAAAATGGAAATTTGGATCGAAAGAGGGACTATAGTTTCAATTTTGATAATATTGACAATATGCGCTGGAATGGGTTTAGCGAAAAGAGCAAGTTTCATTAATAAATGGCGCTATGATTATGCAGAAAGCGAGTGCTAAGGCACAAAAAACGTTTCCACGTGTGTTAATTCCAGTAAAAGCGTAAATTCCACATAAACAAATCACTTTAAACGACGACGTTTTTAAGCCTTCGTAAATAACGTAAATTACAAGCAGCAAAGTTTTAACCAAATTCCAATGAACTACATGTAAATCATATAACTGCACGTATTGATATTAAATTATTACGTACTTACTTTATATTAGTATTTGTATTTATTTTATTAATTTACGTTATTATTATGTTGTTAATTAATCATGCTGTAGATGGTTGTTTTGCCTTTTTATTACACATTAAATATTACATTTCGATGCTCCCCGTTTAATCAAATACCCCGCTTAAACGAATATTATTTCTGGAATCATCAATATTCGTTTAAACGGGGACGACTGTAACTCGATAAGTAATTTAATTATCATAAAATGGAAAAATAAGTTCAATTCAAAATCGCTTTCATAGTCAGGTATTAAATTTTTATAACTTTCTGTTAAAAAATGAATTTGTAAATGTGTCAAAACGTTTTTCGCTTGTTGAGCGGATCAGTTAAGAACACCCTTAAGGGGTTAAATACATCACATACTCAAAAAGAGCTTCTACCCACATTTGTTCAAAATTGAGAAACACACGCATTCATTTTTGATTTCCCGGTTGTGTCCAAATATGAATCGTTATGTGCTGCCCTTCTGGAAGTACATATTAACCCCTAAAACTTACTCCCCTTACTTTATACCTACAACTTAAGATTAGATATAAATTTAATAACAATTAAAAAATAAAGAAACATTAAAAGAAATAAAGAAAAGATTTAAAGATATAGCTTTCTCCATGTGGTTCTTTCAAAACACACCCAGGGCCGTAGCTATAAACTTGGAGGCCCCGGGGCAAAACTAGTATCGTGGCAAATAAAAACTTTGTCCCGGGCGCAGTTTTATTTTTTTCCGCACATTGCTGCTTAAACGTACACAGTATAATAAGTCCAAAAATAACTAAAAAACGTAGAATTGGACAACCCTACTCGGCAGGCAACTGGCGGCGATGCAGTTTTTGCCAATCCCACTGAAGCTAGCATAGGGGAGAAAATACGGACTTCTGATTCGTTGAATACTTTAAAGAGCGTTTTGTTTATGTTCATTTTTGAGTTTATGTAACTTAATCATACTTTTCTGTTTAAAAACTTTTTGAAAGATAATTTTTTTTTTTTTTCCGATTTTATCTATTTAGATAAGAAGAAGGATTTTCTAGAATTTTGTAGATGCTTTTTGTATTATTCAACCGATCAGAAGCCCATACTTTCTTCCTTAAGGGTGTTCTTAACTGATCCGCTCAACTAGCGTAAAACGTTTTGACACATTTTCAAATTCATTTTTTAACAGAAAGTTATAGAATTGGAATGCCTAAGGCTTGTTAAGAAAAACCTATTGCGTTTTTTAAAAAACAGAAATTTGAGTGCAATTAGACAGTTTCTGAATAATAACGCCTGCAATTTTCATGCATTTCCGAACAAAAATAAATTAAAGCATGCGTCACAAAGTTGCCCTTTTTGATTTAAGAACACCCTTAAACTAGCTTCGGAGGGATCGGCAAACATGCTGGCACAATATGACACATTTGAATCGACCTTCTGCTGACTGCTCTACAGCTGCTTTTGCAGCGAAGCGTATGGAGTATATCGACGGACATGCAAAAACATTTACTCTAGCACTTTGATTTTTTTTTTTTTTTTTTTTTTTTTTTTTTTTTGTTACTAGCTTTTAGCTAGGTGCTGCGCATTTTATAGGAAGTTAGATTAGAAACTAAAATCAATGGATTTTTTAACCATTAATTTAGGGCCATTCAGCCTTGGAGGCCCTGCGGCAGTGCCCTGGCTGCCCCGGAGGTAGTTACGGCCCAGAACACACCTCATTGAGATTCAGAACTGAACTCTGGCAATATGATACTCCTATGTGGTTTCTTCTATATCGCCCTCTTAAGGGTGTACTTAAATCAAAAAGGGCAACTTTGTGACACAAGCTTTAATTTATTTTTGTTCGGAAATGCATGAAAATAGCAGGTGTTATTATTCAGAAACTGTCTAATTGCACTCAATTTTTCTGTTTTTTAAAAAACAAAATAGATTTTTCATAACAAGTCTTCAAAGTTGACACTTTTGAGCACATTTTCCGACGAAAGCAGAAAAACCGGTCGAAAAGTTGGACAAAAACGGGTGATCACGTAGTCGAAAAAGCTTAGAACTGGATACGTGATTTAATTATCATAAAATGGAAAAATAGGTTCGATTCGAAACCGCTTCCATAGTCAGGCATTCCAATTTTGTATATTTCTGTTAAAAAATGAATTTGTAAATGTGTCAAAACGTTTTTCGCTTGTTGAGCGAAGCAGTTAAGAACACCCTTAATGATTTTGAGGGACACATCTTGACAAACGTGATTGATCATAGAGGTAACATTGTCACTAGTAAAATTTTACTGGTGAGGAAAAACAAGGATTCTGAGCCCTTCGTGCCGCACGTATACGAATCGATTGGCCCCAGGAGGTTGTAAAATGTGCACTAACATTTACTTCCCGATCAAAATTATTAACAAGAAACGTTTAACTGATTATTCATCAAGAAAAATAGCAAGATTATTAGCAACGTAACAAAATCGAATATTTTTATGACAAGAGCATTATTTGCAGTTATTTTTAAATTCTTTTAAAATACCATGCATAATTTAATATTTACATTAACCTTTTGATTACAGGCTAGAACGATGGTTATTTTTAAATTTATTCAAGCCAAAATTTTTAGAAAAATTTCTTTGTCATAGATTTCTCTTAAAATTATTGTGGTATATGTCTATGAAATAGAATAGTTTTCAAAAAGTGGTGCTAATAGATTAAAGTAATATTCTCTGGGACGACATATGTCCCAAGCCCGTAATCAAAGGGTTAAGAGTGTATTCGAAAACACGCTTTTCCACCTTCAGCAGCTCGAAATTTTCCGATACAATTTCAGACACATTTTTAAAAGTAGAAACAAGAAATTTGCTGAGGGGATTTTTGAAGTTACGTATAAGGTGCCGTGTGATGTCTTTTTACGCTCATTTCATTAGAATTTGATTTATAAGCCATTAACTTTTTAGGAAGACCCTTTTTTTCGTTCCCAGATCACCCACTTCGGAAAAATCAGTTCAAATTGCCGTTTTTGATTGCTTTTTTTGCAATATTTTGTGCACTTATCAAATAATTGACCTTCACGGCACCTTGTGCACTTTCTAAATAAGAGAATCTGCGAGTTTCATGTATTTGAGAGCAAAAGCGAATTTAAAAATAAATCGGAAAACAAGCAGTTTGAATCGAAATACACCCTTAATAAACATCTTTCATGTTAACATAAATGAAATGAACCATAACAGGATATAGTCCATCCAAGAGCCGACCGCACAAAACCCTAAGTCATCGAGCACAAGAAAAAATCCTTTATTTTATGGAAGAGTAGTCATAGAGGACTCTGGTGATCCATTTTGCCGGAAGTGAAGTGGTGCATAAGCCAAAAATTAAAACCACTAGTGGTTGACTCGGTAAGATTAGCATTGTATTTTCCTGCACCTAGTTTTCCAGGTTTTCTACTTTTGGTTGTACGGCAAACACAATGCTAAACCTATGAGTCAACCACTAGTGGTAATATATTGTTAATAATTTTTGGCTTATGCACCACGTAATTTTTTTTTTCCCAGCACCTTCGTCGCTCCAAGCCCAAGCTCGCACTCTGATTGGTTGTTGCTCTCGGCACTGTTTTCACGTAACTTGGCGAAAAATACTTCGCTCGTAAGTGAACGAGTAAACCTAAAACCTAACCTACTCATTCTTATTCTTCCTTCATTCTTATCCTGGTGGTTTTGTGCTCTTGTGTGTAAAAACTTTTAAAGAGTACAGCTTTCAGTAAGAGACGTTCCATCCAATCCAATGCTGCAAGAGAAAAGTTACTTTGTACTCGGTTCGGAAGGAAATCAAACTCGACGGACGAAAGCATCTATCGCTACGCCAAGTATGATTATCGCCAAGTTACATGGAAACAGTGCCGAGAGCAATAACCAATCAGAGTGCGAGCTTGGGCTTGGAACGACAAAGGTGCTCGGAAAAAAAAATTCGCTTATGCACCACTTCGCTTCCGGAAGACATGGATCATTAGATTCTTCTACTACTACTCTTCCATAAAATAAAAGATTTTTTCTCGTGCTCGATGACTTAGGGTTTTGTGCGATCGGCTCTTGGACTAATACAACTTTACCGTTTTGTTTAGGTTTGATGATAACATGTTAGGTTGACTCAAGATAAAAAGGGTCGCCGGGCGGGAATTTTTCAAAAAGGAAACACTATTTTAAACAAGTTGGAAATTGCACGTGAAGCGTAGCAAATGAGGTGCGTTCGTACGATAACGAAGTTTTAAAAACATTACTCTCATATATCAATCTCATAAAATTGTAAATAGTGAATTACAATTAAAACGCTAATCAAACAATGTTCTTCCTATACCATTATGTAATGGAATATTTTTGTGTGGCCTTGAAAATCAATAACAAATGTTCTTTGCACCACAAATTACGTAAAATGTATATTATAATATATACTTTATAGTTGCATATAAATTTTATTAAGTTCGAATGAGTGTAACACCATTAAAATGCATTTGAAACATTTTCCCCCATTGACCGTAATGTAACGGAATACTTTTGATTGTCCCTGTAATTGATCTATGCATCCGATTTTGATAAAATTTGAAATAACTCGACAAAATTATGTAATAATTGTGTATTTTAAATTTCAAACGTATAAAATATATTTAAAACTTTTTCCCCATTAACCATAATGTAATTGAATACTTTTGATTGCCCCTGTAATTGATCTATGCACCCGATTATCAAAAAATTTGAAATAACTCGACAAAATTATGTAATAATTATGTATTTTAAATTTCAAACGATTAAAATGCATTTGAAACTTTTTTCCCCCATTGACCGTAATGTAATAAAATACTTTTGATTGCCCCTGTAATTGATCTATGAAATCGATTTTCATAAAATTTGAAATGACTCGACAAAATTATGTAATAATTATGTATTTTAAATTTCAAACGATTCGGATGGGTAGTTTTTGCGTTGTTATATGCGGACAGACAGACGGACTGAACGACCACTATAGGTGCTACGCATTTACATAATTACGAACGCATCTAAAAATGGTACTTTTTGTTACAAAAAGAAATACTATTCTAAAAAAAGGAGCATTAAAAAAAAAGAAAGAAAAAGAAACACTTAAAAAAAAATGGCACTATGGCACTTTTTTTAAAAAAATTCAAAAAGGGTACACTTGTACCTTGTATACAAAAAACTGGTTTATTTCAGAATTTCCTAGAATTTGCGATATTTTTCCCGTATCCATTGAATTGCCATAAGACACATAGGAAGTTTTAAAAAATGCCGCCGGGCGCTGTGCCCTGCTAAAACGGCTTAGAGTCAACTCTACATGTGATGCTCCTAAATTGAGAAAACATAACACACAGCTGCCAACTTCTATGCCAATTTAACCCCTTGCGGCGCGCTGGTATATCTATGAAACCATATAATTTTAATTCCTAAACGCCACATTGGCAGCAGAATTTTTCTTAAAAAAAAAAAAAAAAAAAAAAAAAAACAATGATACGGTTAATTGAATGCGTAAAATATAGCTCTTTGCATATCAACAAATAACGTTGTTTTCAAATTCCGGTATCAATCATTAATTCCAATACTTCAGCAATGAATTTGCTCAGTGCCGCAAAGGGTTAAAGTCAAATAAATATATTAGAAATAGATTTTTTTGCAAATATTTGACGATATGTAAAGTAATCATAACATTGAATATATTTGGCATACATTTTACCAAAAAAAAAAAAAAAAAAAAAAAAAAAAAAAGTGGTTCCAAACAAAAGTGGTTTGTATGACTTAAGGGGGCTCAGAGGTTGAAAACTTTAAAAAAAAAATCGATTTTTTTATGATCTATTTTGATTATTCAATTAATTCTTAACTCAATTCAAAAAACCGCATAAAAATATTAGCATTTTTAACGGAGTTATAAGCATTTATGTATCAATACTTACATAGCCGCAGCATCTATATAATTTCAACTTTAAGTCGTTTTTTCTCAAAACTTGATTTTTGATGACTAACACCAAGATTTAAAAAAACTATTTGATGGAATGGCTTATTTTTTTTTTTTTTTTGCATGCATATAACATTATAATCTAGATTATGAATTAAGGATATAACTATCACTTAATAAAAACAATATTAAAAAATTTCTCAAATTTGAAAATTTAAAAAAACACCCAAAAGTACAACTTTTTTTCCATTAAAAATACTCAAAATATTAAAATATCTAAAATATATTAATTCATAATCTATATAATGATGTTATATGCATGCATGCATGCAAAAAAAAAAAAAAAAAAAAAATTAAGCCATTTTATCAAATAGTTTTTTTTTTAAATCTTGGTGTTAGTCATCAAAAACCAAGTTTTGAGAAAACGCGACTTAAAGTTGAAATTATATGGATGCGGCTATGCAAGTGTTGATACATAAATGCTTATAACTCCGTTAAAAATGCAAATATTTTTATGCGGTTTTTTGCATTGAGTTAAGAACTAAATGAATAATCAAATTAGATCATAAAAAAAAAATCGATTTTTTGAAAAGTTTTCAACCCCTGAGCCCCTTTAAACAGGCGTAGTAGTTGGCAGCCCTGCATAACATTGTTCAACTTTTATTCAAACATATTCAATATGACATGAGAACATCGATTTACTCATTTTTGAGTATTTCATTTTTCTCAGTGATTCGATTGCACGTTTCGTTACAATAAAGAAAGTATCTCAAAATTCTGTTGCTTGGTAAGATTTCTATGCCTAACCGAATTCGAGGTAATATGCCAGCTGACAATATATTAAATGTTTGAGAATGCTTTAGAGACAAGCATTTGCTAACAACGTGTTATCGAAGAGGATGGCAAATATGCACAGAATTTCTCTAGTTAGGCCAATTCTAAAGGTGAAACCTTGAGTATTTCATTCTACAATTCTGATAATAATTTAGCTATAACAAGTATTGTTGTAAGAGCAAACATCAAACAAAATATTAAATTCCGCTCCATAGCTGCCAACTCTTCTGATTTTTTGACCCGGAAAAATTTAACAGAAATATTTGCCTTATTTAATCAGCGCATTACAGCGATTTGAAAAAGTAAAATTTGCTGTAAAATTTTTCCGGGCCGAAAAAGCGGAAGATGTTGGCAGCTATGGCGTTAGAACACAATTGTTATTTAAATTGAATTCTTGCTTTTTATTCCTATACAGAAATCATAATAAAAATTGATAATATTTATATCATGTGATAAAAATATCTAAAGTAATTTTGAGTAGTATATAAGCAGACGAAATGTTAAAAGTTTGAGAATACAGTCATGATTACTATCATAAACTAGTATGTTGTGGCCATCACAAAACTTTCTTCGATTTAAACGTAGCATAGCAGCGCCACCTGTTGTGAGGTTTATACCAAAATGTAATCAGCGCCTAATTATGTTATATATTCTAGTGTAACAGAATCTGAAATTTGATGAAGTTCTCTGCATTAGTTCTTGAGATATAGCTATCGCAAAAATCGTGCAAAATGTAGCATAGCAGCGCCTCCTATTGGGCAGTTCACACCAAAACCTTATCAGTGGCAATGTATCTCAAGGTATTGCGGAATCTGAAGTTTGGTGAAATTCTGTGCATTAGTTCTTGAGATATAGCTATCATGAAAGACGTGGCATAGCAGCGCCACCTGCAAGCCAATTTACACCAAAACTTAATCAGAGTCCATGTATATCAAGGTCTCACAGAATCTGAAGTTTGGTGAAATTCTGTGCATTAGTTCTTGAGATATAGCAATCATTAAAATCATGAGAAACGTAGTATAGCAGCGCCACCTACAGGCCAATTTACACCAAAAACCAATAGGCAATAATTCATATCAAGGTCTAACTGAATATAAAATTTTATGAAATTTCGAGCATTAGTTCTTGAGATAGAGCGCCCACAATTTTTTTGTCACATACAGATAGACAGACAGACTGACAGACTGACAGACTCACAGACAGACATTTTCTAAAAATAGTTAAAACGTGTTCAGGACCTTCTAAAACGTATAAATCAGTCGAAAATTTTTATGAATCCAATACTTTCTTCTTGTAAAGATAGAAGAAAGTAAAAAGATCGACCTTCTGTGATAGTCCAATAACATTAAATGTTAAATGTTTAGTATTACGTACTACAGTTCTGATAACAATTTATTTACAACCTATAACAAGTATTGATATTATCACCTGGAGGAGCAGTGAGATAACGCACCTAATTTTAAGTACAGGGTGTCCAGCAAATAACACCCTGATTTCAAATTTAAATTTCTCAAAAACAAAAATCGATAGAACTATGCGGTAAACGGTTTCTTTATTAGGTAAGCTGTAAAAAATGTTATACTAAAGTTTCGAACGATGAATATTTTGAAAAGATTATGTTCTGATTGCAAAGAATGCTCGACTTGACGTTTTTCTTGCTTTAGATTGCTTGTAGAGAACGAGTTTTTCAAGGGAACTTAGCCATATTTTTAGAACTAAATTTTTGAAATTTCTGAAATTCCAAAAATTTTGTTCCAAAAAACTTTAAAATATGGCGTTGTCCGCCCAAAATCCCATTCAAACCAAGCAATTTAAAGCAAGAAAAATGTTAAATCAAGCATTCTTTGCAATCAGAACGTAATCTTTTCAAAATATCCACCCTTCGAAACTTCTGTATAACATTTTTACAGCTTTCCTAATAATCAAACCGATTACCGAATAATTCTATCGATATTTGTTTTTGAGAAATTTAAATTTGAAATCAGGGTGTTATTTGCTGGACACCCTGTATTATTTGCACCAGAATCTTTTAATTAAATTTTACTTTTAAACTTTGGTGGGGGAAAAAATATTCAAAAATTGCTTTCCTTTATTAACCCTTTCCGGCTCAGTGTTACCACTCCGGTAACACCTAATTTTAATTCCAAACATGCAAACGGCACCAATAATATTTTAGTAAAATTTTACTTTTACAATTACAGCTTAAATCAGGGAGTTCTTAATTTCTAAAAAAGTCTTGTAAATTCCGATGTCAGTCAGCAATTTCTCATTTTACGAATAAAACTTGTCTGCGCCGGAAAAGGTTAAATAATATTTTACGGAAATTTTGGTGCGAATTCAACATTACAGAAACACAATTGCTTGCGCCTGAAAGGGTAAAACAGGAATGGCCAACCTTTTTGGCTAAAATGCACTTGCTACCGTTTATTAAGAATTGTAATTTTGTCCTTTTTAAAATGAAGAACCCTTGTCAACAAACAAGATAGTTTTTTCTGTAGATAAATACTGGTAAATATTTGGTACACGAGCCGCAGGTTGGCATCCCTGGTTTAAGACAATCTCGGAATTAAATATTTTACCTGATTTGAGTATCATAGTCTTTCAAATTGAATATTGCACCTTTTGAATCAATAAAGAAGTGATTTCAAAATTCCGTTGTTTGGTTAGATTTCTATGTCTAACCGAATTCGAGGTAATATGTCAGCTGACAACATATTAAATGTTTGAGAATGCCTTAGAGGCAAGCATTTGCTAACAATGTTTTATCGAAGAGGATGGCAAATATGCACAGAATTTCTCTAGTTAGAGCAATTCTAAAGGTGAAACCTTGAGTATTTCATCCTACAATTCTGATAATAATTTAGCTATAACAAGTATTGTTGTTAGAGCAAACCTCAAACAAGATATTTAATTCCGTTAGAACACAATTGTTGTTTAAATTGAAGTCTTGCTTTTTATTCCTATGCAGAAATCATAATAAAAATTGATGCCTTCATTTATATCATTTGATAAAAATATCTAAAGTAATTTTGAGTAGTATATTAGCAGACGAAATGTTAAAATTTTGAGAATACAGTCACGATTACTATCATAAAAAAGATCGACCTTCTGTAACAGTCCAATAACATTAAATGTGAAATGTTCAGTATTACGTACTACAGTTCGGGCACGGAAAACTTACGATTTCCATTGAGAAAAATAGAGAATTTTGTGTGCAGAAAAATTATGTTTGTCGATGAGACTTGGAAAAATCGCAAATTTCGTTCATCAGGTATGGAAAAATCGGCGACGTATGAATATCGATGCACGGAAAAATCTCGAGTGTTGTCGATCAGGCACGGAAAAATCACAAATTTTGTCATTCGGATGTAAAAATCGCACATTTCGTTCATCGGGCAAGAAGAAATTGTCAGTTTTGTTGATGATGCGTGAAAAAAATTACAAATTAAATTCATCGGCTACGGAAAAATCACAACAATTATTGCATGAATAAAATCACGAATGTCGTTGATCGGGCACGATAAATATCTCAAATTTTTTTGACAGACAGTATAAAATAGGAAATTTAATCTTGTCGCTTAAAAAAAATTCAGATTTCGTCAAAGTTGGTTACAAATTGCGAATTATGTCGATTGGGTGCGGAATAAGCGCAAACTTCGTCGATTGGACAAGAAAAAATTGCTAGTTTTTATAAATCGGGTTTCGGAAAATTACAAATTTCGTTGGTCGGACACAAGAATAGTACAATTTTTTTCGACCACACGTGGAAAATTAGCAAATTTTTCCGATCAGGCTCAAATAAAATCGCGAATTTCGTCGATCGACTTTGTAAAAATCGTGAATTTCGTCAATCGGCTTCGTAAAAATCACGAATTTTGTCGATCAGGTACAGAAAAATAACGAATTTTATCGATCATGCGCGAAATAATCGCCAATTTCATCTATCAGCTTCGTTAAATTGAGAAATTTTGTCTATCGTCTTCGTAAAAAACCACGAATTTTGACGATCATGCGAATAAAAATTGCAAATTTTATCGATTGGCTTTGTAAAAATCGCGAATTTCGTCGATCAGGTGCAGAAAAATTGCAAATTTCATTGATCGGCTTTATTAGAATTACATGTTTTACCGATCCGCTCAAAAATCAAGAATTTGTTCGATCGACTTTGTAAAAAACACGATTTTCATCGATTGATTCTAAGAAAATCGCGATTTTCATCGATTGGCTCTGAAAAAAACCCCATTTTCATCATGAATTTTCTTGATCGGCTGCATAAAAATAGAGAATTTTGTCGATTGGTTTCGTTAAAAGCGGAAACGGTCGACCGAGCGAGGAAAAATAGCAAATTTTGTTGACCAGGCGCAAAAAAATCAGGAATTCTATTGATCAGGCAGGAAAAAAACTTGTTGAGTGACTCCTTCTCTCTCCTGCATTCCAAAAGTTTACATTTTTTTCGGCACCAGCCACTTATGTTTGTTTTTTAGCACTTTTAATAAAACAAAATTTACTCTCCTGAATAAAGTCAAGGAATATTATTACATCTTGAAAATAGTCCTTGCGATGTCTGTTATATGCATAAACGCAAAAACTGTTGATACAGCCTTAGCAACTAAATTTGATATTTTTGACTGCGTAAGAGAACTTAAAGGACTACCCCCCCCCCCCGTCCTCTGAAACCATATTTATAGACCACAGATAACCTCCTAAACTGAATTCTGTCCTTGTTATTGATGTGGCCCTTGGTCACCTAGACATATTTGTAAGTGGCCCTTCTCTTGAAAAGGTTGTGCACCTCTACTCTAGTCAAACCAATTCTAAAGATGAAATATTCAGTATTTCAGACAATTCTTATAATAATTTAGCAATGAAAATTTGTTGTTAGGGGAAACCTAAAATTGGGTATCGAAATCCATCTAAGCAGAATCATTATTCAAATAGAATTCTTGCTTTTCACCCCTATACAGAAACGAATGTAAAAGCCTTCGTGTATAGGGGAAGATGGGGATACTTGAGCCATTTTTTAAATTTTAATTTTTTAAAATTTTTTATAATTTCTTAGAACAAAATAAAATATTGAAAATGAAAATTTGATATTTTTTCTTCAATTGAAAACCACTTTCAATTAATTTTGAACTGTTTTTCTATGTATAATTAACTTTTACTTTTACATCGTGGTATCTCCATGGAGGGGATACTTGAGCTAGATGTCACATTCGCACCAGTATTTTGCAAAGAAAAAAAACGATTTACAATATACGCGAAAAAATGCATTAAACCTTTTTCAAATAAATTGGGTCGAATTTTCTGGTGTCGTTGTGACATTTCAGAATTAAAATTATGTGGTAGAAAATTCTACCAGCAGAGCTCAAAGGGTTAAGCACCATATTTTCAAAATGGTACCAAGGTATGTGATTTCTTTTTTACATGTTCAGAACTATAAATATGTTACCATGTTGCCAGTTTTAGAAAGAAAAATTGACCAACTGCAGAGATAATAGGGGTGGTTCAAGTATCCCCGCTCTCCCCTACTATGCGATAGAAAAATCTAGAATATTTTTGAGTAGTATGTTATCAAATGATATGTTAAAAGTTTGTGAATACAACCACGATTACTATTATAATAAAGATCAACTTTCTATAAAAGTCCAACAGTAAATGTGAAATGTTTAGTGCTAATATTACAGTTCTGATAACAATTTATTTACAACTTACAACTATTGATGCTAACAAAATAAGAGAGAGTGGGACATATTATATCACAGCTAATTTTAATCGCGATTTTTATCAGAGACTTTTAATTAATTTTTATTTTTTAACTTCGGTGGAAAAGAAAAATTAAAAATTGCTTCTATTTATTGTCAAATATTTTTTTCCGGAAATTCAGGTGTGTATATAATTTAATATTACAAAAACAGATCTACTTGCCCCTGAAAGTATTAAGACAATCTCAGAACTGGGTATTTAACTCAATTTGAGTATCGTTGTTATTCAAATTGAGTATTGTTCTTTTCATTACAATAAAGAAATGATTTCAAAATTCTGCTGCTCGATTACATTTCTAGATGTAACGAAATTCAACGTAATATGTCAACTGACAATATATTAAATGTTTGATAATGCCTTACAGACAAGCATTTGCTAACAACTTGTTATCAAAGAGAATGGCAAATGTGCATAGAATTTCTCTAGTCAGAACAATTCTAAAAGGTGAAATCTTGAGTATTTCATACTACATGTCTGATAATAATTTAGCTGTGAGATGTGTTGTTAGTGCAAAACTTAAACTGGGTATCTAATTCCATTTGAGCACAATAGTTATTCAAGCTGAATTTGACCTCTTTTTGTTATAATATCTAAATCCTAATTTACTCTATATGTTTTTCAATAGTAATTCTTTCCTTTTTGAATATATGAAATAATTCGAATGTTCAAGAATAAAGTACAGTAGACTTTGTCATATCCGCGCAACTTTGGACCAGAGCTTGTTCGGATTTTGGAATTATGCGGATTTCTGGTCATGTGTTTGTTTGCATTTTTTGAACAATAATTTGAATGGAATTAGTTATATTATCAAAGTTATAATGAATGCTTACAATGTAAAATATTAAAATAATTAAGTAAGGTAATAAACTAAAATAATAAGAATTTAGATAATTCAAAATGATTAAAATATTAAAAGCAAAGTTGAAGTAAATAATCAATAATGTATAATAAACTATTCTGTATAAATATGATATGTATTTCTCCTAAATTATTCAATGAAACTTGCCCTATAACGGTGTACTTCTAATTCACATCAAAATCATGAAATAAGGAAGGTTTATTTCCGGTTTAGTCCGACTTGATATTAAAAAAAGCTTGATTAATGCATAAATGCATTTGGCAAAAATATTGTGATTATCAGTGTTATCAGCAATATCGTGATTTATTTCTGAAAAAAAATTATTCTTCCTTCATGAAAAAGCATGAATTCAGTAATATTATTAAAAATTAAAAGTTAAAAATTGTATAGAATTGATATAAAAAAAAAAAAAATCATATTCTGCCTTATATCTAAACTGAAAGTTTCATTGTTTACATTTGTAAATTATGTGCGGATTTGAGTGAGTCTACTGTATACGCTTTCACGTTCATATTGCAATAGCTTTTAACCCTTTGCGGGGCAGGGCAAATTCATTGCTTAAGTGTTGAAATTAATGACTGACACCAGAATTTGAAAACAACTTTATTTGTAAATAAAAAAAGGCTATATTTCACGCATTCAATAAACCGTGATTTTTTCTAACAAAATTCTGGTGCCAATGTGGCGTTTGGGAATTAAAATTAAGTGGTATATCTATGAAACCAGCGCCCCGCAAGGGGTTAAGTGTTCCTCCAATAACAAGATAGAATGCAGTTCGATGAATTTCGTGTTATAAATTATTACTAAAAGGAGCGTTTCATTCGAAATCATAACAAATGAAATAATATTAATGAATTTAATAACCTTGGTAAAATTTACAACCTTTAACTAACGAAAAGTAATCATTATTATATATTTTTTTAAATCTAGGAGTATTTATGGTATTTCAGAACTGAAAGCATTGGGTTGTTATATTTGACACAAAAAGTTTCATAAAGAAAATGACATCGATTTACTCAGATTTAAAAGTGTCATTTTTATGAAAACAGCAATATAAGAAAAAAAAAACTGTTTATTTGATAACAATATCCACTGTCTTTCATGAAGCCTTGTTATCATAAAATCAATTATTTGTGAAACTTCTGTGAAATACGCTTAAGGAAACTTATTTTTCTGAATAGTAGAGTTTACTTGGAATTATTTTATCACTATACCAACTGCAAGTATTGTGTTGCCAAATTCAGCGAATTTTTAAATCAGAAATTGCAAATTTACACCAGGAAAATTTTAATATTAATTTAATTTTAATTTTTTCACAAAGTATTTTAATAATTCAACAGAAATGATTAATTAAACTATCTGGGGACAATTTAGAATATCTTAATCACTTCGCGACTGAGCCTTTTACGAAATTTTTAATGTTTTGTCACCGGTTTTTAACAACAGAAATGTGTGCCTTATTAAATCGAGTTGAAATTCACACAGCTATGTAAAATGTTAATTGGTTCTTGAAAACTGATTTATGCATGAAATTAATTTCTTTAGATTTATATGTGGGCTATAATACATATATTTACTGTATTTTTTTTTCCGGTTCTATTATTAAGTAAAATACATTATGTTAAATATTTGGCAAAAACTGCTTTATTTTGCTTGTTCTATGATGTTCAAGATATTCTATATGACTTAAAAATACTTTTGAAATCCACTCAGAAACAATCGGTTTTCAGAATTAATACAGGAACTCTAACATATTTTAAACTTCTGCAGCTTTCCTAATAAAAAATTCCTTTATCTCTTAAAAGCTATTAATTTTAACAAAATTTGAAACACTTTCCGCAAGTAACGGCAGATAATGTGTCTTTTATTTGGGGCAAGAATTCAACAGTTTTCAAAAGATTCTTCTATCACAAAGTTACTCTTTTTTAAAAATCCAGTCAGAGACAATTGTTTGATATATTTAGTGCTGGTACTCATATTTTTTTTTTTTTTTACTTCTACATTTTTGCTAACAAATACAACATATTAGCATTAAAAAGTGATGGATTTTAATAGAGTTTATAACAATTTTGGCACACAACCTTTGAGAATATGCTTGGTTTATTTGCTACAAAAGTTCCACTGTCTTTCCAAAACATATTACCGTAATTTCGGGTGTATAAGCCGCGGCTCAAACAATTCTTTTTGGACCCAGAAATCTTATTTAGTGATTGAACACAAATATTTACGGCGATCTAAGTAGTAACAATCATTTTTTAAAAAATTCTGGGTCGAAAAAGAATTGTTTGACCCGCGGCTTATACACCCGAAATTACGGAACTTTTACCACAAGGTTAATCTCTTTTTTTTTTTTTTTTAACTTATTTGCGACGGGAGCCTTTTACGAAATTTTTAATGTTTTGTCACCGGCTTTTAAAAACAAAAATTTGTGGCTTTTTAAATCGAGAAAATGTTACGATTAAAAAACACAAATTTGACAGTAAATTTTTACTGGTGTGGATAAACAAGGATTCTTAAGCCTTCTTGTGGCACGTATACTTGTCGCTCGTCCTCAAAGGGTTAAATCCAGTAAAGAGACAATTGCATTATAGAATTAATGCTAGTATACGCATAAATATTTTGCAACTTCTACGATTTTAATAACAAATAAAACATTTTATCTTTAAAAAACGATTAATTTTAACAGAATTTGTACCAATTTCGGCACGCAACCTCTGAGATTATGCTGTGGTTTATTTACCACAAAAGTTCCATATAGTCTTTCAAAAAGAGTGTTCGACCATAAAGTTAATCTCTTTTGAAATCCACTCAGAGAAAATTGGTTTATAAAATTAGTGCTGGTACTCATAAATATTTTTTTTTAACTTTGCATAGTTTTACTAACAAATAAAACATTTTATCTTTAAAAAACGACTTATTTTAATAGAATTTGCAACAATTTCGGCAAACTCTGAAAATACAACAAAAAAAGAAAAAAGGAATGTTCTACCGCAAGTTAATCTCAGGAACTCGCTCAGAGAAAATAGTATTTTCCGAATAATAGAATTATTTTAAATTTATAAAAATTTGCGACCGAATAAAATTTTAATCCGACTGGTTAAAATGTACGGTTGGTTGTTATAGGCATTAATCTCCCATTATCATTAATGATTATATCTATCATTATATCCCATATCTTTCAAGAGAAATGGAATTCGATGTTTTTTAATTAAAAGTAGAGGTCGAACAGGCAACACAGGTGAACCGTCATTTTGACGGTTATCATATGAATATGTTTCGATTCAAACCAGAAATTTAATTATGAAATAAGTTTAAAAGATACACAAAGAACAAAAACGTTAAATAATAAAGTTAAATTGTTTTAAATCAAAATTTTCGGGTGAAATATTTTCATAAAACTTGATTCAAATTTCTCGTAGTTTAAGTTTTAATTGACTTGTGCATAAGTCGAAGTCCTCCTCCCCAATTTGTTCGCCGAAAATTCTCAGAAATTCCCCGAAATTATCCACAAGAATATACGGTAGTTAGTTGAATTTCAAAATCCATGGAGTTGCAATGGCCTTCTTGTGCTTTCCTTTGCCGCTGCAGTTGGAATTAACCCTTAAATGCATAGGATAGAACGCATTCCAATAAATGCGCAATTCAAAAAATCAGAATTCATACCAGAAAAATCTAAATAGTAAATTATTTTTCATTTAATTACGAATGATTTGTATTAAGTAAAATGAAAATTGCTCTTTTAATTTTCTTGTGAGAATACGGAATATGTGAATAAAACCCCCAATAAATCGGGAACACTTATGGTAGAATGTGCACAACCTGTGGCCCGCGGGCCAAACTGATACCACTAATTTTATGCAGAATAATTTTCCTTATAATAATGGCAGAAGTTTTGTTTTGAAAGAAAACAAACGTCACTTTTCAAATATTCTGGTGTCAAACGATTTTCTGGCAAAAAGGTTGTGCATCCCTAACTTATAGTATCGAAAATAATACAATATGCATTTAAGGGTTAAATACACAGTTATTGGCGATTAAATTCTCTGAAACCCCATAAAAGCGAGTCGAAATATCAAATCCCTTCCATAAATAAAAGAGATTCAAAGAACACTTCCCGGGGTAGATATCTCCTCATTATCGAACGATTGAATCAAAGCAATCAACTCCGTAATTCTTCTTCATGTAATCTTACATCATCGTTTATTTCATGCAGCCGTCACAAGATGAAAAATGGATATCTTTTCAGTTTGTCAGAAGAAATACGCCCTGTTACACATCAAACTTCAAAAGTGAATCGATAAAGGAATCTGGGAAAGGCATCGGCTCTCTTTCTTGGAGGGGGTTTTTGTACGTTCCCTCAAAACTGTTTTTTAATTAAATTTCATTTTTTCACAGAAAAGCAGTTTAGATTTTGCATAAAAATTTTATTCGACAACGAGAAACCTTACCAATCCAGTTTTTAAATTAAAATGTGTACGTCATTAAGCTAAAAATGTAATTAATATCAAATATAAAAATAAAATAAAATAAAACTTATATCATAAAGCTGCCGTTTTTTATTTAAGAACAGCCTTAAATTCCTGAAATTTCTGCAAGAGCGAGTCGAAATATCGAATGTTATTCTCCTTCTATAAATAAAAGAAGATCAAAGAACATTCCCGGGGTAACCTCTCCTCATTATCGAACAATTGAATCAAAGCAATCAACTCCATAATTCTTAATCTTACATCATCCTTTATTTTTACAGCCATCACGAGATGAAAAATGGATATCTTTTCAGTTTGTCAGAAGAAATACGCCCTGTTACACATCAAACTTCAAAAGTGAATCGATAAAGAAATCTGGGAAAGGCATCGGCTGTCTTTCTTGGAGGGAGTTCTGTACGTTCCCTCAAAACTGTTTTTAAATCAAGTTTATTTTTTCACAGGAAAGCAGTTTTGAATTTTGCGTAAAAATTTTACTCGATAAGGGGAAATCTTACCAATCCAGTTTTTTAATTAAAATGTGTAAGTTATTAAGCAAAAAAATGTAATTAATATCATTTATAAATCTTAAATATACCTTTCAAGTGCCTTAACCCTTTAACGTTCATTGGTTTCTGTACGAAACCACAAAATTTTAATTCCGATATGCAACAACGACACCAGAATTTTAATTAAAAAAATCCATTTTATTATGTATGTAAAAAATCATTTTTTCTTATTTCCAAATATAATTGTTCGCAGTTACCGGTGTCATTCATTTATTTCAACCACAACGTTCCTAAAATTTTCACACGTTGCTACCAGTATTTTAAATAAAAAATGTTTATGGAAGATCTGTTGAGCATGTACAATACAATTATACAATAAATATTATAGTTTAAAAATTGTGGTAGGAAAGTACGAAAATTTTAGGAACAGTGCAAACCCTGCATTTGGTCTTTTTTAAAAGGCGATTAGAAAAAAATTAGTTGTCTGAATAGCAGTAGAATTCAGAATTGATTAAAATACAGTATTATTATCAAAAAACAAAATTTACGAGGGTTTGATCTATACTACTGGATGACTGTCTATACTATAATACTGGATGATCTATACAATGATACTGGAATACTACAAGGGTTTGATCTTAATGTATTTACGAAAAGCAGACACACACACAGTCCTTTATTTCGTTTTAGATTACCATTGTTTTTCAACAGACTCCTTTTACAGTTAGTCTCTTTTAAAAGAAGTTCAAAAAAAAAAAAAATATATATATATATATTTTTTGAATAAGCAGTGGAATTCAAAGTTGATTAAAATAAGAATTTTGCAAGCAATTGTAAAAATTACGTTGTCACTTATTTTACTTTAGATTTCGATTGTCTTTCACTAGATTCTTTTTACATTTAGTCTCTTTTAAAAGCCGCTTAGAGAAAATTAGTTTTCTGAATAGCAGTGGGTTCCAGAATTGATTAAAATACATCATTATTATCAACGGAGAAAATTTAAAAGGATTTAATCTTAACCCCTTAAGTGGTTATTTCTTTTCCGTTCAATAAATTGAAAATAACGGATTCCCACCAATTCCAATTTTTTAAATAAAATATTTGCAAAATTTACTCTAAACATTTCCGCCTTTAAATAGTATAAAATTATATGTATATAAATAGTGGTGCAAATAAGTTTTAAATAATGAATTAAGCAAATTCGTCTTGCCCGAACGGAGTACGGGCAAATCAGTTAAGGGGTTAAAATATTTATGAAAAACACACACACATACAGTTGTTTATTTCGTTTTAACCCATTCGTGCCCAGCATCTTTTGCGTAAATTTTATTTGGTTGGCACCACTATTTTTAGAAGATTTAAGTTGAGTTTATTAATCACGAAAATGCATCATTTACATGAAATAAGTATTGCTTTTCTTTTTTACCGGTGTCAAAAACAGTGATGAATGCACTTTTTGAAGCGTCCCTAAAAAGGGACGCTAGGCACTAATGGGTTAACACTAAAACCGCCATTAGGGGTCAAAATGACCCCTGATAGAATGATAATAGTCGATTCCAACCAGAATTTTCTTCATAAAATATGTTAAATATGTGCAGCACAAAAATAAGCTAATTAAATAAGTTAAATAGTTTGAAATAAATGAATTCTGGTGGGAAACACTTTTTATAAAACTGTAGTAAAATACCCGGCTGTTTTAGTGTTAAATTAATATTGTTTTTTCAACAGCTCCTTCACAGTTATTCTATTTTAAAAACCGCTCAACAAAAAAATAATAATAAAAAAAAAAAAAAAAATAGTTTTTTGAATAGTTGTGGAATTTAGAGTTGATTAGAATAAGCATTATTATCCAAAGGGAAAAATTAAAAGGATTTTATCTTAACCCTTATGGTCTGGTGTACTATCAATAGTACATGTATTTTAATGGAATATTATTTTGTTTTGAGAAATACCTTTGCTATTATTTACATGCAATAATGTATGTCTATGCATATACTATATGTCTATGCATATATATATATATATATATATATATATATGTCTATGCATTTACATATGCATATATATGCCTGGCTATATATGTCTATGCATTCACTATATGCCTTCAGTTATGTTTAGGCATTTGGTAATAATAATTATTATTATTACTTGCTTAGTTATCTTTGCGCCATTTACGATTCTTTTATTTTAAACATATTTTCCATTCTTTAAATTTAAAATAAAAGTTACTTTCCTGAAAGGCTCATGTGTAATAAAGCGCAAAAAGTATTAGAAAGTTGAAATGCAAGTTAAATATTATTCTAATACAATATTTTTTAAACATAGCCAAAAATTCTTCCTTAGCCTATTGTCATATGGATATTAATGGGGTAGTACGCAAAACCACATTTGTTACCTTTCAGACAATAAAATATTCGTTAAACACTAATTAATCTGTTTGGAAAGCTAGTGTTAATGTTATTAATGTAATTTTTTTCCAAAAATTGAAAACAAATTCGGACCAAAAAAGGGTTAGTATATTTACAAGACCCCCCCCCCCCCCCAAAAAAAAAAAAAGTAATTTATTTTGTTTTAGATTACTATCGTTTTTCAACAGACTCTTTCACATTTACTTTAAAAGCCGATTAGAGGAAATTAGTTTTTTGAATAGCAATGGAATTCAAAGTTGATTAAAATGCAGCATTATTATCAAAAGAGAAAATTTTAAAGGCTTTAATCTTAATATAAGTACGGAAAAAAGGTAAGAAAGAAATACGCAGTCGTTTATTACTTTTTAGATTATTATTGTCTTTCAACAAACTCCTTTCACAGTTAGTCTTTTTTAAAAACCGCTCAGAGAAAATTACTTTTTCTAATAGTAGTGGAACTCATAAATGCTTAAATTTATACACCATAATTACCAAAAGAGAAAATTTAAAAACATTTAGTCTTTATAAAATTTTGAATAATTTTGCGATCAAAAGTAAACAAATACGTGGTCACTTATTTAGCTTTAGATTTCCTTTGTCTTTCGACAGACTTTTGATCCCTTTCAGAAGTCGCTCAGAGAAAATTAGTTTTTATAATAGTAGTGGGACTCAGAATTGTTTAAAGTTTATGCAGCATTATTACAAAAAAAAAAAAAAAAAAAAAAAGAGAGAGAGAGAGAGAAAATTTAAACGCATTTAATCTCAATAATCATTGCGAACATTTTTACAAGTAATGGTATAAATAATGCGTGGTCGCTTATTTGGTTTTAGATTTCCATTGTCCTTCATCCAGCGTTCTCGTTGGCTTTTGCGCAGCATAAGCGATTTCACTAATAAGAAATAAAAAATAGCATGCCGTATAGTAGGATTCGCCAAATGAAAATTATGTTAGCGAAATCGATTTGTTGTGAAACACTGAAAAATCTACCTTTAATTCCTTATTGTATCCTTTTTTTTTAAATGTGTTCTAAAATATTATAATTTTTTAACATTACTTTTAGAAAATATAAAAATTCTACTATATGCTACAAAATATATTAAAAATAAGTACATTCTAAGTACCTAAATGTTTCAAACATTCTTTTAGCGGTAAATTGCTATCAGGTTTTGATTACAACCGATAGAAAAAATTGATGATAGGCCAATGATAAATTGCAGATTGGTAAATGGCAAATTTGAAGCAGCATTTCTGCAAAACTTTTCTCAATTTGGTGATATATGCGAGTAATTTTGGTTGTAATTCTACTGACGCATACATAGTGATAAACTGACAACAGAGAAATACATATTGTATAATCCTTTCTGTGTATTTGTCTGTTGCTAAACAGAATTTGTGTTGAGTCAATATCTCTATAAATAATAATGTAAATGGCACGGTGCGATTGAAGATGAAAAGCTACATCAATCGTACAATATAATGGATAAAAGTCTCAACTAAACTACACAAACACACACACACAAAAAGGAGCAGAAATTGAGCACTTGTAATTTGGCGAATCTGATTGTTCATTTACTCGCGAAATGAGGCATTTTATCACGATTTGGAGCAATAACAAGCGGCAGCGAAAGTTTACGAAAGTGTACTGCGAAAGTCCTTTTACAGTTAATCTTCTTTGAAAGTTGTTCAGAGAAAAGCAGTTTTCCTAATAGCACTGTAACTCAAAGTTGTTTAAAATACAGCATATTTAACAATAGACAAAATTAAAAAGCATTTAATCTTAATAATTTGCGAACAATTTCAGAAAATAAATAAATAAATAAATAACGTGGTCATTTATTTGTCGCTAGGTTTCCACTGTCTTTCAACAAACATTTTTAATACATACCTTTAAAAGACGTTCACAGAAAATTAGATTTCCTAATAGCGGTGGAGCTCAGAAACAATTGTTTTTACACAGCATTATTACCAAAAGAGAAAATTTAAAAAGCATAAATCGCAATATATGTTCGAATAATTTTTCAAACAATGGTAATGAATATGTGGTTGTTTATTTGGTTTTAATTTTTCATTGTCTTTCAACAGACTTCTTCCGTAATTAATCTCTTTTGAAAGTTGCAAACTCAGAATTGTTTTTATACAGCGTAGTTACCAAAAGAGATAATTGGATACCCAATTATCCTTCCACGAGCATTTTCGTGTAAGTCATATTAATTGTAGCTGCTAAATTGTTGGCCATCGTTATTTTTGAAAGGTTTTTGCATGGTCTTATTCAATTAATGAAATATCTCTGATATAATAAGTCTCATTTTTCCGTTCTAAAATGCTGGTATCAAAAATCGTAATACGTGACTTACACGACATGTGCTCATGGAAATACCAAATTTAAAAGCATTTAATACATTTTCGAATAATTTTCCAAGCAATGGTAAAAAATACGTGACCGCTTATTTAGCTTTAGATTTCTAATGTCTTTCAACACACTACTTTCGCAGTTTATCTTCTTTGAAAGTTGCTCAGAGAAAACAGCTTTCCGAATAGCACTAGAATTCTGAATGGTTTAAATTGATACAGCATATTACGAAAAGAAAAAATTAGTAGCATTTAATCACAATAAATTTATAAACAATTTTAGTAAACGAAGAATAAAAAAAACATATGGTTGCTTAAAAAATATGTGATCGTTTTAGATTTTCACTTTCTCTCAAGAGACTTCTTTCACAGTTTAATCCCCTTTAAAAGCCACTCGGATAAAAGTAGTTTTCCTAATACTGCGGTGGAACTCAGAATTGTTTTTATACAGCGTCATTGCCAAAAGAGAAAATTTTAAAGCATTAAAACTTAATACATTTAGAATAATTTTTTTAAGAAGTGGTAAAGAATACACAGTCGTTTATTTGATTTTAAATTATCATTGTTTTCAACAGACTCCTTTCGCAGTTTATCTATTTTGAAAATTGCTCAGAGAAAATTAGTTTTCCAAATAGCTGTAGGATTCAGAATGTTTTAAATTGATATAGCATATTACAAAAACAAAGAAAATTAGTACTATTTAATCGCAATAGATTTATAATCAATTCTAGTAATAGAGAGCAAAAAACATAACGGTTGCTTAAAAAATATGTGATCGCTTTAGATTTTCACTTTCTTTCCACAGACTTGTTTCATAGTTAATCCCCTTTAACCCTTTAACGTTCATTGGTTTCGCCACGAAACCACAAAATTTTAATTCCGATACGCAGCACTGACAGCGGAATTTTTATCTAAAAATATCCCTTTTATTTTGTATGTGAAAAATCACGTTTTCTTATTTAGAAATATATTTGATCTTTGTTACCGGTGTCAATCATTTATTTCAACATCTTAGCAATGAAAATGCTATGATCGTTAAAGGGTTAAAAGCCATTCAGAGAAAATAACTTTTTCGAATATTACAGTGAAACGCAGAATTGTTTTTACACAGTGTAGTTACCAAAACAGAAAATTTAAAAGCATTTAATCTTAATACATTTTCGAATAATTTTTCGAGCAATGGTAAAGAATAAGTGGCCATTTATTTGTCTTTTGATTTATATTGGCTTTCAACACACTCGCCTTTCGCAGTTAATTTTACTTAAAGTTCCGCAGAAAATAGCTTTCCGAATAGCACTAGGATACAGAATGGCCTAAATTTAAACAGCATATTATAAAAAGAAAAATTTTCGTACTATTTCATCGCAAAAGATTTATGAACAATTTTAGTAAACAAGCGTAAAAAAACATATGGTTGCTTAAAAAACTCGATTTTGAATAATTTTCCAAGCAATCATAAAGAATACATGGCCGCTTATTTGGCTTTAGATTTCTATTCGCAGTTATCTCCTTTCGCAGTTAATCTTACTTGAACGTTGCTTAGCAAAAATAGCATTCCGAATAGCACTATGATTCAGATCGGTTTAAATTGATATAGCATATTACAAAAAGAGAAATTTAGTACTATTTCATCGCAATAGATTTATAAATAGTTTTAGTAAAGGTAAAAGATATGTGATCTCTTTAGATTTCAATTTTCTTTCAACAGACTTCTTTCGTTAGTTAATCCCCTTTAAAAACCGTTCAGAGAAAATTAGTTTTTCTTATATTGCGGTGAAATTCAGAACTGTTTTTACACTGCGTAATCACCAAAAGAGAAAATTTAAAAGCATTTAATCTTAAATCACTTTCGGATAATTTTTAACCAAGGTTAAAGAATCCATGGTCGTTTATTTGGTTTTAAATTTTCATTGACAAATTTAAAATTTTTAACAGAGTTCTTTAACAGTTAATTGTCTTTTAAAAGTTGCTCAGAGAAAATTAGTTTCCGAATAGCACTAACATTCAGAATGGTTTAAATTTATACAGCATATTACAAAAAGAAAAATTTAGTACTCTTTAATCGCAATAGATTTATAAGCAATTTTAGCAAATAAAGGTTAAAAATATATGGGTGCTTAAAAGGTACGTGATCTCTTTACATATTCATTTTCTTTCAACAGACTTCTTTTACAGTTAAGCCCCTTTAAAAGCCGTTCAAAGAAAATTAGTTTTCCAATTATTGCGGTGGAACTCAAAATTGTTTTTATACAGCGTTATTACCAGAAGCGAATATTTAAAAACATGTAAAATAAATATATTTTTGAATGATTTTCGAAGTAGAAGTAAAGAATACATAGCATTTTACTTGGTTTTAAATTTTTATTGTCTTTCAACAGACTTCTTTAACAGATAATCGTTTTTTGAAAGTTGCTCAGAGAAAATTAGCTTTCCGAATAGCACTAAGATTCAGAATGATTTAAATTTATACAGCATATTACGAAAAGAAAAATTTAGTACTTTTTATCCCTTTCCGGCTCAGTGTGTCCGGTTTGGACACACCTAATTTTAATTCCAAACTTGCAATTGGCACCAATAATATTTTAATAAAATCTTGGTTGCACAGTAAAAAGCTTCAATTAAGGAAGACCCGGACCCCATTTTCGGCCAAAAATCATCAAAAGTTCAAAAACTTTTTTTTTTTTTTTTTTTTTTTTTTTCTCAGAAAACGATAAAATACATATTTGCGAATATCCATGCAACATTTCAGAACTCGGGAACACTTGGAACAGGTAGAAAATGAGCTTTTTAAATTGTACCCCCTATAGAGTTTAAAGGACTAGCGGCCATTTAAAACGTGTTTTCCTGAAAATAACTTTTTTCATATTTTGCCTAAGTTCAAAGTACTAAGGCTCAGTGGTAAAATGATTTAGAAACAAAGTGTTTATGTTTTTAGAATCTTTAAAAAATTTGCAGCAAAGGTAAGGAGGGATACATTTTTTAACTATTTCTGAAAAATTTACATAAATTGGTAAACATGAAAATTATAACAAATTTAAGGAAATTTACCATGCATTAAAAAAAAATTTTTTTTTAGCCGATTAAAATAGAAAATTAAAAATATCTCTCCTTAGTTCTTTTCTATATACTATAACACTATTTAAGAAATTTTAGTAATACCAAAATATTGAAAATTGTATGAGGAGTAGTAATTTTAATAAAAAAAAATATTGCCCAGTTAAACTGATGGCATTGAGCTCACAGGCTACGCATACTAATTGTACATTACAGCCTTGTATTTTCGTTAATTCCGTTCGAAAAAAAAAAACAAAATTAAGAAGGGGAAACAGCTCTCCCCTTTCTCCTTTTTCATACTTAATCATTGAACTTCCTAAACTATCAAGTACATGCTTTATCATATTAAAAAATCTATATCCAAAATTCAGAGCAAATCGGATAATTCTTAATAAAAACCCATTTAGCATTTATATAATTTAAGAGCAGTTATTCCCCTCTTTTATACTTAACCATTAAACTTACAAAACTATTCAGAGATTTGAACGAAATCTGACAATTCTGTTTGAAAAATCCATTTATGCAAGTTAAGGGGAGGGGCATTAGAACCCCCGTTCCCCCTGTTTATACTTATTCAATAAACACCTAATAACAGCCACGGACTCGCCTCATCCGAATGATCCTATATCTAAATTTTGAACGAAAACTGTTAATTCTGCATGAAAATCCCGTTTATATCAATTAAGGCGGGGCATGAGCCCCCCGTTCCCTCTGTTTATACTTATTCAATGAACACATAATAACAGTCATGGAATCGCCTCATTAGAATGATCCTATATCTAAATTTTGGACAAAAATTATTAATTTTGCATGAAAAACCAGTTTATATCAATTAAGGAAGGGGCATGAGCCCCCCGTTCCCCCGTTTATACTTATTCAATGAACACCTAATAATAGCCACGGTATCGCCTCATCCGAATGATCCTATATCTAAATTTTGAACGAAAACTGTTAATTCTGCATGAAAATCCCGTTTATATCAATTACGCGGGGGGGGGGGGGGCATGAGCCCCCCGTTCCCCCTGTTTATACTTATTCAATGAACACATAATAACAGTCACGGAATCGCCTCATCAGAATAATCCTATATCTAAATTTTGGACAAAAACTGTTAATTCTGCATGAAAAACCCATTTATATCCATTAAGGGGAGGGGCATGAGCCCCCCGTTCCCCCTCTTATACATATCGAATGAACTCCAAAAACTAATCAGGGAAGCGCCTTATCAGGATATACCTAAATACAAAATTTCAAGTGGATCCGATATTTTTATCATGAGTTATCGCGTTACGCACGAACATACGAACGTACATACAGAACGGAAGGGCACATAAGCTCTCAGGCTATGATAGCCTGTGAGCTAAAAAGTGTATTTTTCGAAAAAAAAAAACCCATAAAAATCTGCATAAAAAATATACTTGTTAAAAAAAAGTGAATTTTTTTGCTAATTATTCCTTACAAGAAGATTCTTAAATAGTACACCAAAATTCATTACTTTAAAATCAATAATAAAAATTTTGAGTTTTTTCTTACGGGTCTCCCTTAAGGAGTTCTTGATTTTATAAAAAGTCGTTTTTGTGAATTCCAGTGTCAGTCGATAATTTTTCATTTTACTAACAAAATTTGTCTGCGCTGAAAAGGGTTAATCGCAATAGATTTATAAACAATTTTAGCAAACAAGGGTAAAAAATATCTGAAAGAAGATATATGATCGTTTTAGATTTTTATTCTCATTCAACACATTTCTTTCACAGATAATCATCCCCTTTAAAAGCCGTTCAGAGAAAATTAGTTTTCCTAATATTGCGGTGGAACTCCGAATCGTTTTTAAACAGCGTCATTACCAAAAGATAAAATTTAAAGGCATTTAATCTTAATACATTTTGAATAATTTTCCAAGCAATGGTAAAGAACACACGGCCGCTTATTTGGCTTAAGCTCTATTGTTTTTCAACACCCTCCTTTTGCAGTTAATCTTCTTTGAAAGTTGCTCAGAGAAAATTGCTTTCCGAATAGCACTAGGATTCAGAATGGTTTAAATTGACAGAGCATATTACAAAAAGAAAAACTTACAGTACTATTTAATCGCAATAGATTTATAAATAATTTTAGTAAACAGGTATAAAAAACATACGGTTGCTTCAAAAGCATGTGATTAAACATGACACATGTGATCAGACACGTGACAAAAATTCAGGTACAGTGTGTTTGAAAAGTTCTTAGAGCGTACGAACTCTGTTACAACAAAATCATACGTTTTTTTTTTTTTTTTTTTCTAATTTTTATAACTATTAATCTGGAAACTTTGAAACAATTTTAAAACGCTACAATATCGAACAAGTGATCGTTTATTTCACATTAGATTTCATCTGACTTTCAAAGGATTCTGTTCATACGAAGTCGATCTCTTTTCAAATGCGCTCAGTGAAAATTGATTTTTGTAAGCAGCGCTGTATTCAGAAACGGTTTAAATTCAAGTAGCAATTTTAATATAAACTAAAAGATTTTATCTCTAAATTGGATTTCGAATTTCATTAAATTTTACTATCGAATTTTACTATCGATTTCAATTGGAAGGCGATATGGAGAATGTTATCATTTCAAAAGTTTATCATACAGGGTGTCCAGCAAATAACACCCTGATTTCAAAATTAAATTTCTCAAAAACAAAGATCGATAGTAATATGCGGTAAACGGTTTTTTCATTAGGTAAGCTGTAAAAATCCTATACAGAAATTTCAAACAGTGAATATTTTGAAAAAATTGAGTTCTGATTGCAAAGAATGCTTTGATTTGACATTTTTCTTGCTTTAGATTGCCTGCAGAGAAATAATTTTTCAGCTTACAGTGCAATATTTTAAAGATTTTTCGAAGTAAATTTTTAGAATTTCGAAATTTCAAAAAATTTAGTTTAAAAAAAAACTATGAAAAATGGCACTTTAAGCCGAAAAACACATTCTCTGGCAGCAATCTAAAGCAAGAAAAATGTCAAATCAAAGCATTCTTTGCAATCAGAACACAATCTTTTCAAAATATTTACCGTTCGAAACTTTTGTATAAGATTTTTACAGCTTACCTGATAAACAAACCGTTTACTGCATAATTCTATTGATCTTTGTTTTTGAGAAATTTAATTTTGAAATCAGGGTGTTATTTGCTGGACACCCTGTATGTTAAGAGGCTGGCTGGTAACTCAATCTCCGAATTCCAATCACTAAAGTAAAATCTATGGCCGTTTGATGCATTTGTATATTTAAAATATCTCCTGGGGTAATTAATATTTTTAACTTTTTCAAAGAAGTCGCTGTTTTCTTAGTTTTCATTTTTTTTTCTAAAGTATATACTCAATTTAACACTTTCCGGCACCGGCAAATTTTGCTAGTAAAATGAGAGATTATCGACTGACACCGGAATTTACAAACGACTTTTTTGAGAAATTATGAGCCCCTTAACTCTTTGCGGCGCAAGGCAAATTCATTGTTTAAGTATTGAAACTAATGGCTGACATCGGAATTTCAAAACAACTTTATTTGTAAATAAGAAAACGCTATACTTCACGCATTCAAGAAACTGTAATTTTTTTTAACGAAATTCCGGTGTCAGTGTGGCGTTTGGGAATTAAAATTAAGTGGTACAGCTATGAAACCACCGCGCCGCAAAAGGTTAATTTTAATTTTCACAGTAAAAGTAAAATTTTATTAAAATATTATTGGTGCCGTTTCCAAGTTTGGAATTAAAATTATGAATCCCTGACTAGGCACAGTGTGCCGGAAAGGGTTAAAAAGATACAATAAACACTAGTAAAATTAGAAGAATGCTATGGTTAGGCCAGTTAATCCGAATGAAGTTGACACACAAGCACGAAGAAGATACGTAATGGTAAATTGATAGGGAAAAGGAACGTTGGTATAGACCCAAGAAAAGACGAATAGATGAGGTAGAAAAAGACGTAATGTAAAACCAAATTATAAATTATAAATTAATGGCCAGAGATCGGAAGGTCTGGCGTGATATATTAAGGGAGGTCAAAATCCTACATGGATTGGTGATTTGATATACTCAATTTTATATGACGTATTAAAATTTTACCACACATCGTCAGCTTTTAGCGCATAAACTATTAAATAAAGCACAGATTTTAGAAATATTTTGAAAACTAAGAAAAAAAGCAACCGCTTTAAGAGGAAAACACTGGAAAAAAGAAATAAAATATATTAATTTCCCCAGGAGATATTATAAATAAACGAATGCATGAAACACCCATAGACTTAGCATTATGGAAAAAAATTCTGAGCTGAGTAACAAAAATTGTACATGCCGATGAAATACAATTTATACGTTTCCCCTCTTTTCATTTCCGAGTTTTGATTCTATTTTATTGCTATGCATTCTAAAAGATAAAAATTTCCGTTGATACACAATATATATTTAGCTTTAATTACCGATCATATTACAAAAAACGCTTCTTTCTAAGCGTAAAAAAATAAACATATATATGTATTTTATTATTCATCAACACTTATATTATCAGTTATTGGATATATCAGTAGTTATGTTTTAAAAGCGTCGGATTTGAAGTTCTCTGAATTTTCATTTTTATTTTTTTCAATTAATCAAAATTATAATTTAAAAAGATATTTTTATCTATATGTTACACTGAACAATATCAGACAACTTTTAATTGTTAAATTCTGACATTCAGCTGTTTTAATTTTTTTATTATTTTTTAGTAGTATGTAAAATATGAATACAGAGAATCATGAAAAATAACAATGTATCGCAACATTATTAGAAATATTGGTATTTTTTTAAAAGAAAGAAAGAAAAAAAAAAAAGAAACGAAAAACTTTAAATACAATTCGTTCTGAAATGCCTTTAAAATTAGTCAAAATAATTAAATTTATTGTCTAAAGTGAATTCTTGTATAGATTTTGATAGCATTCTGTAAATCTTGATCGATGTTACATAAGTAATTCTGATAAGTAATCTTTTTTTCCAATTTTCAGCCATATGTGCTGACTTCCATGATAAATCACAGAAACTCTTATCATAAATTTTAAAATGTTATTTTTATCTTATATAATACATCATAGTTTAATAAAACCCCAGACCCCCACCGTAAAAAAAAAGAGGTTTGTTTAACCTTTTCGCGACGGGAGCCTTTTACGAAATTTTTAATGTTTTGTCACCGGTTTAAAAAAAAAAAAAAAAAAAAAAAAAAAAACAGAAATTTGTGCCTTTATAAATCGAGAAATTGCTCCGATTAAATAAGTTAAATTTTACAGTTAAATTTTAATGGGTTTTTAAGCCTTTTTGCGACACGTATACGTGTCGCTCGACCCCCAAGGAGATCGGGAAAAGCTGAAGTGGGTCCTTTAAAGGGCTTTTAACAAAATTTTACATCTTAAAAATGAATCTTTCACATATTTAAATATTTAAATATAAAATATGGCCTGGCACAAAATAATCGAATTCAGCAAGGAATATATGTTACTTAGTTTTTATATACCTAAAAGGATTGATACACTTAACCCTTTCCGGCACACTGTGCCCGGTCTGGGATACCTAATTTTAATTCCAAACTTGCAAACGGCACCAGTAATATTTTAGTAAAATTTTATTTTTACAATAAAAGCTTAAATTAAGGAATTCAAAATATTTAAAAAATTTGTTTGTGAATTCCGGTGTCAGTCGATAATTTCTCATTTTAGTACAGATTTTGCCCATGCCGGAAAGGATTAAACTTGGATGTAACGATAATTTCAAATTAACAAAATAATGACTAGAAGTTTCAGAAATATACAAACAATTTTTTACAAAAAAGAAGACTTTGATAGAAAAGACTGAACAGATCTCTAAATAATAATTATAATAACTTTTTGAAATTAGAGGTAGAATTATGTCTCAGCAGCTATTTCGATCCTATGAAGTATGAATTTTGAATCACATAAATTAAAAAGACTTTGTTCGTACTAAAATTAATCATTAAGGCTAGTTTTTATCATAATCACTTCATTTAAAATAATAACAACATTTTTCATCCTTACAACTTTTTCATTTTTTAAAAAATATTCAAAATAATTAAATCTCTGATTCGGAAGAATCTTTGTTAGATATCTGCACGGGCCGGATTTTCTAGGCCCAGTTCCGGCTCGTTCAGGCCGGACACATTTTCTACTATTTCGAAAAAAAAATCATATAATTAAGATTATTATCATTAATTTTAGCATATAATTAAGATTCGTTTAAAGAATACTGCATACATATTTATGGGATGATTTTACAGTATATTTTACAGAAAATATACAACAACATTAATGATTACTTAGATTCTTAGTCTTTCAGCATTCAAATAAAGATTCATTAAAAAATTAAAATGGTTTAGAATAAAAGAAAAAAAAAGTTAAAAACATCATAACCTTTGAAGCTGTATAATAAAAAGTATATTTATGAAAATATTTCTATATTATTTTATCAAAGATTTTCTCAAATTCAAAGGAGCTACTTTCTGATACATTTCTGAATTTATTTCCTTTTGGAAACGCATAAGATTAGCAGGTCTTTCTATTCAAAAACTATGTAATTCAATGGCGTAATCAATTTTTGATACAAGCAATTTAAGAAAATACTGCCAAAGTTAGCATTTTGAATCGAATTTCCGGAAGAGACAGCATAGGAAGATAGAAAAATTTGAGAACAATTAAGTCTAGTTCCGGCCCGGTTCGACTATAATGTAATGATATAATCATTGGTGAGAACATCAGTAAATTTTTATTGTAAATTTTATATCATTTAATCCAAGCATTTTTCTGATTAAATTAGGTAAATATTTTTGTTTCGAAAAACCGGTGTTAAAAGATTAAAAGAACTGTAAAAGCCATGAAAATAAAAAGCATTTTTTGAAAGTGTTTTACAAAAATATTGACCAATTAAGTGGTTAAATTTATCACAAATATTTACACTTTTTTCTATTATCCTTTAAATGAGGTTATTTTAAAAACATTTAAAACACATTATTGGGCCACCAAATTTTCTTTATTTATTTTTGCCCTTTTGTGAATCTTTCGTAATTAAAACTCTTAAAGAAACGTACTTTTTGAATTTAAACTAAAATTAAAACAACCAAAAATAAAGAAGGAATAATGATTTTGTTCCATATTTGATCGCATTCACTCTCTCGTAAGAGTATCTTGAAAACTTTTGGCGATAAAGCTCGCCAAGCTGGTAACCTTGCGCAGTATCTAATCGATAAGGAACCTTATTTTTAACAACGCATTCTCTTTCCCAAACCGAAAGCATTTCCGAACCCGAACGAACTACACACACACACTCAGGATAAACCAATAAAAGTTCCACTGATAGAAAAGGGGTTTCAATAAGGGCAAAAGGCATTATTCGAGGAGGAATATAAGGGGATTAGAGAATCCCGATTTCTTTAGATGAAGTGTTTCGTACATAGATTCCAGTCATTCTGTTCGTTGTCAAGAATAACTTTTGGAGTGGATATATGAATGTATGTGATTCGTTACATTTTCTGATGAATTTATATTCGGTTCTTTACGACGAAAAAGTAAAGAGTTTAGAATCCAAATAACAGAAGGATATTTTATCATAGTTACCAACTTCTAATCTTTTTTCTTACAATTAAATTAAACTAAATGTTACGACAAAATTAAAGTATTAGAGAATCTCGATTTCTTTAGATGATGTGTTTTGCACATAGATTCCAGTCATTCTCTTCGTCGTCGTCAAGAATAACTTTGGGATTGGATATATGAATGTATGTCATTTGTCACATTTTCTGATCGTTTTATAATTCTGTTCTTTTAGTACAAAGATAGAATTTAGAAGCCAAATAACAGAAGGATATTTTATCATAGTTGCCAACTTTTAGTCTTTTTCGTTACGATACGACTAAATTAAACTATCGGATAATCCCAATTTTTGTGGAAGAGGTAAAGATTTCAAAAGCCAAATAATAGAAGGATACTTTATCATAATTGCCAATTTTTCGTCTTTTTTATTACGATTAAATTCAACTATCAGAGAATTTCGATTTCCCAGGAGGAGGTAATGATTTTAAAAGCCAAATAATAGAAGGAAATTTTATCATAGTTGCCAACTTATAGTCTTTTTTATTATGATTAAATGAAACGACCAAATGTTACAATTAAATTAAACTATTAGAGAATTCCGATTTCTTTAGATGAAATGTTTCGTACATAGATTCCAGTCATCTTACTTCGTTGTCAAGAATGTCTTTTGGATTAGATATATGAATGAATGCCATTCGTTACCTATTCTGAGGACTTTATTTCGGTTCTTTTCGTGTAAAAGGTAAATATTTTAGAAGCCAAATAATAGTAGGAAATTTTATCATAGGTGCCAACTTCTGCTTTTTTTCGTTGTGTTTAAATTAAACGACTAAATTAAACAATTACAGTATCCTGATTTCTTTAAATTAAGTGTTTTACATATAGATTTTAGTCATTCTCTTCATTCTCAAGAATAACTTTTGGAGCGGATATACGTATGTATATCATTCGTCACATGTTCTGAGGACTTTATGTTCGGTTCTTATCGTATTTAGGGTAAAGATTTCAGAAACCAAAT
Source organism: Maratus speculifer (assembly GCA_964019185.1). Lineage (NCBI taxonomy): Eukaryota > Metazoa > Arthropoda > Arachnida > Araneae > Salticidae > Maratus > Maratus speculifer. Next base: position 230,944,766 of record OZ025300.1, read on the forward strand.
GATGAAAATATATTTTATCATAGTTACCACCTTCTAGTTGTTTTTGTTACGACTAAATTAAACTATTACAGAATCTCGATTTCTTTAGCTGAAATGTTTCGTATATAGATTCCAGTCATTCTCTTCATTGTCAGGAATAACTTTTGGAGTAAATATATGAATGTATGTCATTCGTCACATTTTCTGAGGACATTATATTCGGTTCTTCACGTAAAAAAGGTAAAGATTTTAGAAGCCAAATAATAGATGGATATTTTATCATAGTTGCCAATTTCTAGTCTTTTTGTTACTACTGAATTAACCCTTGGGGAGGAGCGACACGTATACTTGCTGCAAAAAGGCTTAAGAATCCTTGTTTATCACCACCAGTAAAATTTTACTGTAAAAATTGACTTATTTAATCATAGTATTTTCTCGGTTTAAAAAGGCACAAATATCTGTTTTTAAAATCCGGTCACAAAACATTAAAAATTTCGTAAAAGACTCCCGTCACGAAGGGACTATTGGGGGTTAAACTATTGGAGAATTCCGATTTTTTAAATGAAAAATTTCACACATAGATTCCAATCTATCTATCCACTGTCAAAAATAACTTTTGGAGTAGGTAATGAATGTATGACATTCGCCGCATTTTCTAAGAACTTTATTTTATTATTTATTTATTTATTTATTTATTTATTATTATTATTATTATTATTATTATTATTCTTTTTTTTTTTTTTTTTTGCAAGGAAAAGGTAAAGATTTTAGAAGCTAAATAACAGAAGGACATTTTATCATAGTTGCCAACTTCTTGTCTTTTTTGTTTAAAATCTAGCGATGCAATATTTCAAAACATGCTACAGTTGACTCTCGTTAATTCGAAATCGGATAATTCGAATTTTCGCTTAATTCGAACTAAACATGTAGTCCCGAAATTTTCAATGGCAAAATAACGTTAAAAACTTTCGTTAATCCGAACTCATTTTCTCTTGACTTCGTTTAATTCGAACAACGGGAATTCCGATTATTCACTTTCTTATCTTTCTCGCAGATTTCAGAACATTTGAATAACTTTTTTTCTTTGATTTTTGTGAAAATTGTTCCGAACGAGTATACATATAATCCAATGCATTTGATATCCATTGTCTTAGTGCCCCCGTCTGTCAGTGACACCTCAAAATTTTCTTCCATTGTGCTTGTTTCTAATCATTTAATTAGTTTATGTATTTATACATTCTAATTTATTATTAGGTCTATTCTAATGATAATAGATAAAATATATTTAAAAAACACCGTAACATTAATTCCTTTGTCTTAGTACCATATTAAGCATGTTTTCATTTCATACTTTCCATAATTCGAACTTCGGATAATTCGAACGTTTCTTATGGTCCCGATGAGTTCGAATTAACGAGAGCTGACTGTATATTGATATTAGATGACAACATTTGTATGTTACAAATTGAAATTTGAAAAAGGAACTAAGTAATGAATAATTCTGTTTGAGGAATTTCCTATTGAAGTAACACCAGATTTCTGACTCGATGAGAAACAGTTGAAGCGTTCCTTTATCCGTCCATTTTTTATAGAAGAAAATCCACTACTAAAATTTCAAAATAATTAAATAACTATAAATTTATTGCTAGAAAAAAAAGTTTATTTTAAAGGAAATATTACTTTCATACTGTATTGTAATTAATGGAAGTTTGAACTTACTAATAAGTTTGTGTCCAAATATATAATAAAGAAATATGAAAATTTTTGAAAAAAAATTTCAAAAGTATATACACTTAATAAATAAATAAATAAAAGAACAAAAAGATTTAGGGATAAATATTTCTTCCACTTTTCAAAGTTTTACCATTCAGAAAACGAATTCAATGAAATAAAATGAAATAAGTTGCGGAATTCAACTAATGAAAACATTCAGATATACTTCAGATTTCCCAATTGTCGACAGAGGACAAAACTATTTTCCAAATAGTAAAAAAAGAGGAAAAAAAGTAATTAAATTAAGAATTAATGACAATAAATTTAAGGCTTAAAGAGAATTAATCAAACATTTATTGGACAATAAATTTCATATAAAACAAGGAAGGGAAATTTCTTTCAACAAGTGGGAAAGATTTTTGTATAGTTTATTTAAAATTTTGCTCTATCAATTTGCTGTCAAATTCACTTTACATCATCGCCCTCAAAACTAAATCGACCGTAAAGTTCGTTGGCATGATAACAGTCAAAGGAAAAATAACCGCAATTAAATCATAATTTAATTGTAATAAATTTAAGGATTAATGCGTGCGACTTAATCAAATATTTACTCAGAATAATTTTAGGTAAATCTAGGAATAAAAATCTTTATTCAAAAAGTAAAAAACACATAAATGATTTTTGTATGGTGTACTTAACTTTTTTCCATATTAATTAAAATTGTATGCCACTTTTGAGAATGTGTTTAATTTATTTCATTTGTTGAAATAAAGAACGTAGAAAATTGTTCTTTTTTGATAATGTGTAATTGTGTCGTCTGCATTTTAGAATTCCTCGAATGATAAAACTAAAAAGATATTTATCAGTGTCGTTGGAAAATGCTGAAACAGAAAAAATAAATTCTTAATGAATTCTAAATAATTTGTTTCGTTTAGTTTCGAACTCTAGATAAATCGTTAATAAGTTTTTAGAATTTTTTAACAAAAATGCATCACCATCTTAAGTGAAAAGAAAGTATGCTTTTGATTTGACTTTTCTAATAAACCCTTTACATAGTGGTAGACCAAACATTAAAAAAAAAAAAAAAAAGAATACTGACAAATAGCAATTTCTTGACAATTCATAAATGTAGATTTAATTTGGAAGATCATCAACCTATCAGTGTGACATCAAAAAAAAAAAAAAAAAAAAAAAAAAAAAAATTACGGCAAACCTTTAAAGTAATTCAAAGAAATCAAACGCGAAGTTCGTTGCCATGGCAACTGGCGAACAAAAAAAAAAGAACTATAATTAAAACTTAATTGAAATAACTTTAACGTCTAAAACGAATAAATCAATTTCGTTTTTTTAACCCCCGGTATGCTATTTCTTTCTCCCAACAATTAAAGTGTCATCTCTCAAAAATAGCGTTACGTTAAATAAGCCAAGCGTAAAAAATATTAAATACGGATAAGTTCTGCTACTGCAGATTTTTAAACTTCTAAGCAACGCACATTTGAAATTTTTATACCATCAGATAGGAGGAGAGTACTTTAAGATGCATTTTTTAAAAATGCATCTCAATTTATTTATTTTTATTTATTTATTTATTTATTTATTTATTTTTTTTTTTTTTTTTGAGGTATTAATTTTTTTTTGTAGCTTTTAATGCTTTTCTTTCAAGTTGGCAACTGAAAAACTCCATTTCTGTAAAAACAAATTAAAATAATTAGAAAATTGTGGATTATTATATCTTTTAGTTGCCATTTTCTCATAATAACTGAGAAAAAATGTAATTAATTTTTGTGCTATTATGAAAAATATTAAATGAATAATTATGATAAAACATGAAGCTATTTAGAAATATATTTAATTTTAAGAATCTGTATTAATGTTATTGCATTTAATTTTAAGTATCTATATTAATGTTACAAATACATGAAGGCACAAGAATGTATTTATTTGTTTGTTTGTTTGTATTTATATCGGCCAATTACCTACTCTGTGGGATATAGGGCCTAAGGGGTGGGATGCCCTCCGTGGGGGTCTTTCTAAGGGAACCTAACCCGTATTAACGCAAGGTTCGAAGAAAATCACGGAAAACTCCGAACGGTTAGGTCGACGGTCGCGATTGGTCGCGAATCCAGCACCTACCATATACCAGTTTGGAGGTCAGAACCTCGCGGCCACTGGTGAGGCCCGGCACATGAATGATTGGATAGCCTTTTTGCTTTAGTCAAATTTCTTATTATTATCTCCTTTTGCTGGATTTGTGTATTATTCTGCAATAGTGACATCTTATGCATACTTTTCTGTGGATGTTGCTTAAAGGCTGGATCGCAGTTGTGAAATTCTTCAACGGATGCAAATGACGTCATTTTGTATATCAAAAAAGCGTGTGTTTTAAACACTAGAAAGACGGACATTTTTACTCAAGTTATATGAAATTATTTGAGACTAGAATTCTTATGTAAAACTTTTATTGTTATTTAATCAATCCATTTTTCTTTTGTATATACTAAATTTATATTATAAAGAATTTTCTGGTTCGAACAGAAATATATTAATTTGGTACACTGTAAAACATTTGTGTAACGTTACTCCATAAAACTGGTGGCAGCCTTGCTGCCTCCAATTTGGTGGAGTATTTTAACCGATATAATCGGTGTAACATTGCAATGTTACACCAGTAATGCATGTTTTTATTGCACTATTATGTAAGTGAAAAATTATTCAATGAAGTGTAAATCGTAGCTGCCACCAATTTTATGGAGTAACGTTACCACAAATGTTTTACAGTGTAGGGACCAAAATGGCCCCTTGCCGTCATTCTAGTGTTAATTCCTTGGGGACGAGCGACACACATAAGTGTCATTAAAAAGCTTAAGGCCCCTGTCCTCGCGCGAGGAAACGCTCGCGAGCTAATGCTATTCCTATGGGGAAGCATTTTTCTAATAACTCTTTCGCATTTTGACATTTTTGAATATTTTTTTTATTTTATTTATTTATTTATTTTTTTGCATTGGATAGCTGAGGTACATGCCGACAGCGCACCTTTTTTACTCTTTCGATTTTGGTTGCAGATTTTTTTTTACATAGTTAGTTTCACTTTCAAAATCGGTTTCGAAACTGAAAGTGCTTTTTAAAAAATATATATCTGCAACCAAAATTGAAAAAGTAAAAAGGTGCGCTGTCGGCATGCACCTCAGTTATCCAATGCAAAAAAAATTATTCAAAAATGTCAAAATTCGAAAGAGTTATTAGAAAAATGTTTCCCCATAGGAATAGCATTAGCTCGCGAGCGTTTCCTGGAGCGAATCCCCATCAGTAAAATTTTTCGCATTTTTTTTTTCTTATTTTATCGGATCATTTTTTTCGATTTAATAAGACGCAAATTTCTGCTTATAAAAACCAGTGACAAAACATTAAAAATTTCGTAAAAGGCTCCCATCGCAAAGGATTTAAATCTTAAAATATAAAAAATGCTCTGTACAGCATTTTTTTTTCTTTGTTTCCATCGGGTGCAACGTTAAATTCTGAAAAACCAGATTTCCTGTTTTCTAATTTTTTTCTTAGATTTGCTAGAAAAAGCAAAAAAGAGAAAGAAACCAAGTAGGTAATAAAAATGTCCTCCACCAACTTAAAAAAAAAAAAAAAAAAAAAAAAACATAAATGTTTTTTATAAAAAGTAGTTAGAACTTTGCTATATTACTTTAAATTACATTACCACTCCGAAATGTTTTATTTTGTTATTGAAATAAATAAATACAGCATATTATTAATTTTCACAATATACAAAAGTTTCCTCCAAATTTAAACATGTTTTACTTATAAGCAGGGCTACCACAGGCGACTATTTTTAACCCTTTCCGGCATTGTCAAATTCTATTCGTAAAATGCGAAATTATTGACTAACACCGGAATTTACAAATGACTTTTTTAGAAGTTAAGAATTTCCTAACGTAAGTTCTCATTGGAAAAGCAAAATGTTATTAAAAATATTATTGGCGCCGAGTGCAAGTTCGGAATTAAAATTAGGTGTCCCCGGAGTGGGCTTATGTGCCGGAAACGGTTAAACTCTATTTCGCACGACTTTTTTTAAAGCAAAAATCTTTCATTACAGTTTTAAAAAAATTGCAAAAAATAGTGGTGCGAATAGAATATAAAAATAGTCGGCTGTGGCAGCCCTGTATAAGGAACGAAAAAAAAAATTTGGCGTTTTGAAATCACATTGGAAATTTTAAATATACGAAAAACGCTAGATATTCTAAAAAAATAAATAACAAATTTGTTTTTAATGTTTAACAATTTACATATCACCATCTTAAAAAGAAAAGAAATATCCTTTTGATTTGAGTTTTTTAATAACTAATTTATATGCCGATAAACAAAACAATTAATAATGTTTATTGACAAACCATAATTTATTCCTGAAAGCTTATAAACGTAAATCTAACCGGACAGATTTAGGCCAGTCAAATTGTCAGAAAAAAGGGCCGATAGATGCAAAAATTCTGCTAGAAGATTTTATGTTTTTAAAATGTTTAGGGGGATGCTAGTAACAAGAATTAATGGTTTCCCAACAAAATATCTCGAGGCTAAACTTTTTGGAGCCAAAAAACCACGAAATTTTCGGACTTTTTTCAGTTTTTTGCCTATAACTCAAAAAGTATAAAATTTTTGTGTACCATACTCAATTACAAAAAGAAAGAGCATTAAATTCTCTACAAATTTCATTATAAAAACGTTTTTCTAAACCCATTACTAAGCGCGCTAGGGCTTTTTGAAAATGTCACTTTTTTTTAACTTTACAGAAAAAGATCTATTTTTCGTCTCCCATCCTAAAAAACTTTCTTTCATTGCTAACTATGAAAATTAAATACACATATTAATGAATGAGAATTCAAATTTTTAAGAAAGGCAGGCCGAAAGAACAGAAATTCTGGAAACACTATACGAAAACAATCACGGAAGAGTTGGGGGAGTGAAGGGGAGGAATACCGGGGGTAGAATGCCGACAAAAGGAAAAAAGGAATGCCGACGGAAGATACTGACCACTTGTCAGCTGCTGCCCAATTTGCGTTCATTCTGTCGCAGGTGTTCCTTTTTTTTAAGGCACATTCTTCTAATATGTTACTATTCAGTGTATTGCTAGTATTCTTCGCATGCAGTAATTAAAAATGAGCGATCTCGATCCAAAATTATGTTTCGTTTGCCAAACGGCTTCAAATTGTGATACTCGCGTTGTGAGCAAAAAAGGACTTGCCAGGCTTTTTGAATGTAGCGTTCAACGGCAAAATAATTTTCATCAACGTTTTTTGAAAAGTTGCAAGGAAGTCAGAATACATGATGATTGCCAAAAACATATACGAATGAGAGAATGATAGCAGCATATATTCGTCGGAATGAAGATTCTACACAGACTAGTTTATCCCTCCGATCAAGCACTTCTTTCAAATTTCAAGATAATTGCTTTTTATGTGCAAAAGGTAATCCCGTTGACTTCAACGAAAAACAATCGAAAAAGCCATACGCAAAGAGAAATTTGATTCACAAAGTAATGAAGTTAGAAGCAAAAATTACGTTCCTGAAAGCTGCAGAAAAACGTGGGGATAAATGGTCCCAGAAAATAATTGAACGTATTCAACACGAACCTGACTTGGTAGCTGTAGATGCATGGTATCATAGTTTTTGTCGCGTAAAACTATATCAGTCTGTAACAGTTGCAGAAAAAAGAGGGCGTCGACCCGCAACATCTGTTGACGAAGCTATGGAGGCTATATTTATGTACATTGAAGAAAAGTTTGAAGAATGCCAGTTTTCTTTAGATGAGTTGATGAATCAAGTACCACAGTCATTAGAACTTCCCGATTCACGGACTGTTAAGGCCCGTATAATCCAGAAATATGGGGATGCTGTGCTGATTTCTGAAAACAAGAAAAAGAAAACAGTGCTCTGTTTCAAAAATGTTGGGCACAAAATACTCACTGATCATTGGTATTTGAGTAGGAATTTAGATCCTCAACAGGAGCGACTTCGTATTGTGAAAACAGCCGCTGATATAATTGTGGAAGATATAAGGTCACAAATGTATGATATTACACAATACCCCCCATCTGATAACTTTCTGTCTGACGCTGAGACAGTTATCCCAGAATCAGTAAAATTGCTTTTTGAAAGCATAGTTTTAAAACACAAACGTGGTTTATTTGAGAAATGGAAAAAAAAGTGCGTTGCATTTTCACATGCCCTAATAAGTTCGGTTAGACCAAGATCATTCCTTTCATCCATCATGACAGGGATCAGTGCATATTTGTACAGAAAGTTTGGTTCAAAGCATTTGCTCCAAGTTATGTCTGCTTTTGGCTTTGCAGGGTCCTATGAAGATGCCTCTCTTCTTGAATTGTCTACCATTCTGCGGCCTCAGAAAACAAAAGAACGAGATGATGCATTCTGCCAATTTATTTTTGACAATGCTGATTTTAATGCCAGCACTCTAGATGGGACTGGTACATTTCATGCAATGGGAGGTATAATGTGTGTTACTCCTCACGACGCCTTGCATCCCGAAAAAAGAATTCAAAAAGTAAAACATCAGTCCACAAATGAAATTGTCTGTCAAGCTGAAAAAATTGATCTACAGACATTTCACAGAACAGATATGAGTGGCTTACAAAATATAGAAATTGAAAGTTTGGAAAAACTTTCTCCCTTTAATAATGAAATAATTCCCTCAACAACAGACATAGTATGGCTCTATGGGAAGTGGTCAAATGTTGAAAACATTCCCGGTTGGAACGGTTTCATGGAGAAAGTTACATCCAACAAAGAGTATAAACGTTCTAAAATAAAGTATCTTCCATTTATTAATGCCCATCCTTCACATTATGATACTATTTTTACCTCACTATTGGTTGCTGCTGAAAAATGTAGACAACTCAACCAGAAGACATGCTTTGTGACGTATGACCAACCTCTTTATTTGAAAGCTAGAGACATAATGACGAATGAACATCCAGAATTGAACAATGTGACAGTGAGGCTTGGAGGTTTTCATCTCCTCATGTCTTTCATGGGATCAATTGGTTTTATCATGGACTTTCACAGTCAGGCAGCTGATGTCGCAACTTGCTCAAAGAATATCAAGGCTATTAAAGAACAAGAAACCTGCTCATTTGCCCCTCAAGCTGAGGTTGAGGAATTATTTCAATTAACCCGAAAGCGTTCCAGACGTTATTAAATAAATGAAAAATATCATCGTAAGTATTTTTTACTTACATTCTGTTAAATACCTAATATTAATGTTCTCCACTTAAGCTCTAAATACAAAAAAAGTTACACTGTTCTTAATTATTTTACTATGTTACCGTTGTAATTAATCATGATTGCTATAATGCAAATGCCTGTAATATAAATAAGTTACATTAAAGAGGATAAAATAATGAAAAACGGTGTAAAATTTCCATTTTTGCAATATTTCCACAAAGTTAGAAAAAAAGAGTCATTTTCAGAAAGCTGTAGCACGCTTCATAATAGCTTTAGAAAAACAAATGTATAATGAAATTTGTAGAGAATTTAATGCTCTTTCTTTTTCTAATTGCATATTTGCACAAAAAATCTATACTTTTTGAGTTATAGGCAAAAAACTGAAAAAAGTCCGAAAATTTCGTGGTTTTTTGGCTCCAAAAAGTTTAGCCTCGAGATATTTTGTTGGGAAACCATTAATTCTTGTTACTAGCATCCCGATAAACAGTTTAAAAACATAAAATCTTCTAGCAGAATTTTTGCATCTATTTATGACAATTTGACTGGCCTAATTATCGGCTTATCAATTAACAATATGAAGCATGCGAAAACATTTATGGCAAATTATTGTCGGAATCAATATTAAATCTATCGGAAAATTTGTTGACCAGACAATATATGATAAAAAAGAAAGGCAAAGAAATGATAATTGATTGGAATAATTGCAAAGTTTAAACTGTATTATTATTCAATAAATTATTATTAAATAAATATCAGCTTTAATAACTGTTATTATAATTATGATTAACACTAGGCCAGAAGTTTTACAAAAGTATTTCTCACATAAATTTTTATTTGAAACAGTTTAATTTTTTTTAAGTTAACGTTTCTCTTCTTTATTTATTTTAAACTTATTTTATAATGAAATTTCTGGTTTGGATCGAAATATATTCATACTGTAGATGTCAAAATGTCCGATCACGGCCATTTTAATGTTAAAATACCTTTTACGATAATTATTTGCTCTTAACCACTTAATGGTCGCATTAAATTACGGTTTAAAAATTCAAATTCATTATTAAAAAAAAAAAAAAAAAAAAAAAAAAAAAAGATTCATCTTATTTAATGACAAGTAAAATGATACCAGAATAAAAACAATTGTACCATTTTATAAAATTGGTGGGAATCAAACAATTCAGAATAAAAACCGTGAAGCTTGCAGCCCGTGAATGTCTCGGGCGCGACGATTAAGGGTGTATTCGAAAAAACGCTTTTCGACTTTCAACAGCTCGAAATTTTCCGATACAATTTCAGACGCATTTTTTAAAGTAGAAACATGAAACTTGCTAGGATGATTTTTGAAGAGATGTATGAGATGCCGTGTGATGTCATTTTGTGCTCAATTCATTAGAATTTGATTTATAAACAATTACCTTCTCAGTATGACACTTTTTTTCGTTCCCAGGTCTCCCGCTTCGAAAATTCGGATCAAAAGCCTAACTTTGACTGCATTTTTTGTAATATTTTCTGCATTTATCAAAAAGTTGACAGATACGGCACCTTGAGTAGTTTCTAAATAAGATAATCTGTGAGTTTGGTGAGTTTGAGAGCAAAAGTGAATTAAAAAATAAATCGGAAAATAAGCAGTTTGAATCGAAATACACCCTTATGTGGTTAAATAGTGATAATATATATAGTACTTTTGTAACAGATGACTTTATAGTTTACTTTTTTTTATTTAAATGTATTCATTTAAAATTAAAAAACACTTTAAAAAAAATTAATTTCGAGAGGGTGCAAAGATATTAGAAGATGTATAAAGAATGTGTAAAAAAGTGGTTTCTACAACAGTTCCAAGAAAAACGGTCTTCTTGGTATGTTACTACGAAAATAATAAATAAAATTTTTCTTTAACACTAGAACGCCGGGAATGTGTCAATTCGACACCGGTCACTGGACTAATTGTCGATTCGAACCAGAAAAATGTTTAAGAAATAAGTTATATATCTATTGCATTAAAATGAACGAATTGAATAAACTAAATAATTTCAAATGATTTTTCTGGTTTTAAATATATTTTATAAAAGTTGCGTAAAATTTCCCGGCGTTCTAGTGTTAAATAAAAGTGGTGTTCAAAAAGCAGACCAGTTGGAAACTCTGTTAACTCGTTAACCACGCTCCATTATATGGTTATTCAATTAAAGAAAAGAAAAGAAAAAAAAAACATGGGTTATTAGATTGACAAAGTTTACCTTTTTATGTCATTTTCAGTCAAAGCAAAAATAGATGACCCACTTTAAGTGTCAGATTATAGCTTATCTTAAATTATTTTTTCTTTGCTAAGTTCATCTGGCGTTAAAAATCGATGCATGAGATCAATTTCCTTTCTTGTTTTCTTTCATCAAAATCACGCGCGCATTTATTATTATTATTATTATTATTATTATTATTATTATTATTTTTTTTTTTTTTTTTTATTTTATTTTTTTTTTTTTTTGTGTGTGCAGATTTTAAACTAATTTTGTGTATCATTTAATTATAATTAATTTTTCAATTAATTTTCAGCAGTGAAATTACGCTTGAAATTATTGGATATGTGACTATAATATGTGATATTGGATATTTAATATGTGATTTAATAGTTACATATTAAATATCCTAACTATGTGTGCTTCAAAAATATATGCATTATATTCCGTTTTTATCTAAATTCGCTAATTTTGTAGCACTTTTAATACTTTTAATTATTCTAATTAAAATTTTTCATAACATGGTTCGTACGCGTCCTGGAATTTCATGGCCAAGAAATACTTATGTACCAGTATTTTCTTACGGAAATTATGTAATTAAATAACACGCAATTCCGCACTTTTTTAACTATATTTATTTTTCTGCAAAGAAATGCTGGTATTTCACCTGGAATATAACGGTACCCGTACGAACCATGTCATAGCTTAACCCATTAACGCCCAGCGTCCTCGTTTGAGGACGGTTACAAAAACAGCAAGAAAGCGGTTTTCCCACCAGTAAAGAGGAAGAAAAATGTATACCATATTTTACGAGACAGAATCCTTGATAAATTTAGATAAAAGTTAATTTGCTTTTAAAAGTGGTGGGAAATACAAAATTTAAATTTTAGCGAAGAAAATAATTCGGGAGTTAATGGGTTAAGACCCTTCTTATTGCCGGAAAAACTATTTAACACATTAGCAACACTTTTTTATACAATTACTCGATTAAGAATATACCGGGTGTCCAGTAAATAACTGACCCATTTTGAACTTAAATAACAAATAAGCGGTTTGAGATAATAATGCGCGGTTTGTGGTATTGTTATTAGAAAATCAATAAATTTTTAAACATGTACTTTGTTAATATAGTTCAAATTTCGAAAAAAAAAAATATCGCGCTGGCGGTAACAGGCTGTTTGAATACAGACACGACTCTTATTTTCATAAATATGAGATTTTCGGCTGAATCTGAATCTATATGTTGTCGAATCTGAATCTATATGTTGAATCGACTCTCGAATCAGCTTCAGAAATAGGGTACGTTGGTTGGAAAGTGATTTAAAATAATATTTGTGATTGAACCATCTGTATTATATTTCCCCTCCTCAGTCTTGAGACTGAGATATTATTTTAAATATTATTATATTATATTAACAAAGTGCGTATTTTAAAATTTATTTATATTCTAATAACAATACAGCAAGCCGCGCATTTTTATCTCAAACAGTTTTTTTGTTATTTACATTCAAAATGGGTCAGCCATTTACTGGACACCCGGTATGTATACTAAATATTTAAACTGATAAAGTTTATCGTGGATGTTCACTTTCTGTGAAAGAAAAAAATAGATGACACACTTCAAATGTCAGATTACAGTAATTTAAAGCATTAAATAAAATTTCTGGTCTGAGGTTTTTATTACAGTAAAACCCCGGTTATCCGAAAAGCATGGGACCAAAGCATTTTTGGATAACCGGGGTTCCATAAGAATTTTCGAAACGGTGCGAGGCTTATGGTGAAAATTTTTTTGATGAAAAGCGCGATTGAAATTTAGAGCATCGTTATTATAAAAAATGTTCTAGTAACATATTCAAAGTACTCTGATTGACAAACCAAAATTACAAGTCATTTCAACAGCAAGGCGATAACTTACTGGTTAAAATCGAAGGTTAACGCTGATAATGACGTGAGAGGAGTTTGCTTAACATGCGAAATATCTATTAAAAAATCCATTTTTTAAAATATTAATTATATTTCGATTTCATTGAATATCACTAATTTTGTAGCACTTTTATATCTTCTAATTATTGTTATTATAATTGTTCAAATCTCTAACATCCTTCTTACTGCCAGAAAAATTATTTAACTCGTGAGCAACGCTCTTTTATAGTATTGAACAATTAAAAAAATATAGAGAATAATCAAATTGACAAAGTTTACTGTTCGATGTCACTTTCTGTCAAAGAAAAAAATGGATGACCCACTTACAATGTCACATTACATTAAGTTAACGTACGGAAACATCCACAAGTGATGTCACGCTAAAAATGACGGGGGGAGGGGGGTTCGTGGAATTATTATGCAGGACTAAACGGTTTTAGCTTTCAAAATATTCATTGTACGATCATGAAAAAACATCGATAACACTAGCGATAATTAATAATTAAAATAATACACTTTGTTAAAATCACCATTAAACGAATATATAAATCAGAGCGCGTTTCTCGCTACAACAATAACATAGCTCGTCATCAGCTGAACCCAACACGTGTCCTTAAAGGGACAGGGTCAGAGATAAACTGAAAGAAAAAAGGTGTAGATTACAAATATCCGGCAAAAATTTGACCGAATATTCGGTGCCCGGCCGAATTCTTTCGTGATTTAAATTTCAATAGTAATATTAATTAAGGATGCCCAGGATATGCATTTTAACCGGATATTAAATACTGAATGTCCGATAGAAAAAAAAAATCCAATGGTATTTCTCCTCCGCCTATTTTTCTTGTTGTTATCGTGATTAAGTGGGGGTAAAATAAAATGGGAGATGGATCGACTGTTAAGTGCGGTCAAAGTGGGTATAACGTCCCGTTGGAGATTATTTATAGCAGGTATTATGAGCTTTTATTATCGGGCGGGGAGTTGTGGTACATAACCTCCACTCAAAATAAATGCAAGCGTTAAAAGAGGAAGTTTTAGGAATAAAACGAAATTTGTAGAGAATTTAATGCTCTTTCTTTTTGTAATTACATATGATATACATAAAGTTTATAATTTTCGAGTTACAAGCAAACAACTTTAAAAAGTTTGGAAATTTCGTGATTTTTTGGCTTCACAAAATTTTGTCTCGAGATATTTTGTTGGAAAACCATTAATTCTTGTTACTAGAATCCTCATAAACACTTTAAAAAAATAAAATCTTCTAGCAGAATTTTTGCATCTATCCGCTCTTTTTTCTGACAATTAGACTGGCCTATATAAGATTATTTAAAAATTGATGTATAATTTCGATTTCCTTTTCTGTCTTTTCACTCCCCCCCTTTTTTTATTTTTTTTTATTTGGCTATGTTTGTAGTAGTCATGTTATTATTACTCACAGTTATTGTTCTTAAAATTGTTCATTACTCTCCCTATTACTAGAAAAATCTTTTAACCCATTAGCTAAAATACATATTCTCTTTTATATTATTACTCAATTAAAACACGAGTAATCAGATTAAAAAAAAAAAAAATACATTTTTATGCCACTTCTTTCCACCAATAAAAAAATAGATGACCCACTTCTCGAGTCATAAGTTATCGTGCAATGAATTTTTTTAATGCTAAAACCGTCTAGCGCTGTATAACATTATTTTAAAAAAATCGATGCATAAATTCGATTTCCTTTCTTGTTTCTCTTTCACCGGAATCACGCGCGTGCCATATCTTCGTTTATCGCTATTTCTGATACACATTTTAAACCTTCTGTCACTCATATACTAACATATCCCCCCGCCTCTTCTGACTATGTTTTTCTTACAACAGGCTGAACGAGGACGAGTATAGGGGGGGAAAAAATCCGACGGTATTTCTCCTCCACCTTCTTCGAATTTTTCTTGTTGTTGTCGTGATTAAGTGGGGGTAAAGATAAAACGTGGAAGATGGAAGGATTGTTAAGTGCGGTCAAAGTGGATATACCGTCCCGTTGGAGATTATTTATAGCAGGTATTACTAACTTTTATTATCGGGCGGGGAGTTGCGTTACATAACCTCCACTCAAAATAGATGCAAAGGTTAAAAGAGGATTTTTTTAGGGAAAGATCTCAGCTTCTTTCTTTTCATAATCTAAAAAAGTTTCAAATATATTTTGAAAACAATAGACTTAGTTAAACTATGACTTAGTTTATTCTTTCTTTCTTTCCAGGGCCTGATTAATGCACGGGCCTCGGCCCTGGGCCCACCAATTTCAGGGGCCCACAAATTATGTGGTCGATTTTTCCCCTTAATCAAGTATTCTTCAAATAATATTGTTTTATAAAGTATGAAACGTAAAACTTAAATATTCTGATTGACTCAATAATATTTTTAGAAGCTTTTAACTTAGGTATTTTTCTGTAAAAGTTCTTTTCATTTTGAGAGTACCTATGATTTTCAAAATTTACCGTATGCAGAAGATCAAGTTTGGGGAAATTGCCAAAAACTGTGTCTATTGGATTCAATAGAAACGAGGATTTTACAATGTCAGAATTATAGTTTAAAATGATTACTTGACTGTTAGAGAAAAGGAAAACACAATTTTTATGATTTTGGATAAGGCAAGTTGACATCCTCATTTATTCTGCAATGTAAACTGTGGATCATAGATGCTTGTGAATGCTCATTTGAGAAAATGGATGATAATTCATTTTCTTGATTATTCTTGTAAGTTAAATTTTTTTGTAAACTTGAAACTTTCACCCAAACAACTTTGTCAAGTTATCAAATAAACCTGCTTTTTTCTGAAAGT
Organism: Maratus speculifer; assembly: GCA_964019185.1. Taxonomy (NCBI): domain Eukaryota; kingdom Metazoa; phylum Arthropoda; class Arachnida; order Araneae; family Salticidae; genus Maratus; species Maratus speculifer. Next base: position 230,960,675 of record OZ025300.1, read on the forward strand.
GTCACCTAAAATGGGGATGTAGGGGGCCCAACTTTTTAACAGGCCCTGGGCCCAACTTCAGCTTGATCGGGCTCTGTTTCTTTCTTTCTTTTTTAGCACTTTCCAACAAAGTTGAAAAGTGCTTATGCATTCGGTTTGTCTGTCCGTCTGTCCGCGGTATTACTCCTGGAAATGCACTCGGATTGCCCTGAAATTTGTGGACGTTACCTAGCACGAACCCTATTTAATATGAAGTTTCTATCGTGATTAGTTTATTTACAGGTTGAGTCAAAAGTTTTCCATTACATTATGGCCTAAGGGAAAAAATCGTTTCAAAGGAGCTTTAAAGGTGTTTCACCCTGTCAAACGTATTAAAATTTATATGCATTCACGAGGTGCACTAAAATATGCATTCCATAAAGTATGCTGTGAAAATATAATTATTATTCACTTACAGGGCCACACAAAAGAATTCCATTAAATAATGGTAAAGGGGGGGGGGAATTGTGTGCGACATATTTTAAAAATATTAAACTGTTTCATTTATAATAAAATTAATATCTGTCACTGAGGCTTAAAAAATATATACGTACTGTCTTGTATAATATGAAGTACTTAGCATTTACAGGGACACACAAAAGATTTCAAATAATATATTCTTTCCGAAATAATGTATATATATCCGATGATGCCTGATAGATGGATGAAATGTATTCTAATTATGATATGCGCGTTTAAGTTTCACTAAATCTATGCACATTATATGGTGTGTATAAATGCTATAGTTGATATACATTGCTACTCAAAAGAGCGCGATTTACTGAAGAGCTTTACTGAGCATTTTACTGAATATGAGCGTAAATTACGTAAAGGTGGTTCTTAAATAAGTTATGAATTTTCACGGTCAACTGCATTCAATTTACTAAGAAATGTTTATAGAATAATGATAAAATGATATACAGGGCCACTCAAAGAATTGGGTACATGGACGCCTATGAATGGAGAATGTGATTTCAGTTGTTTTAAGAGTGTTACAGTTTAAAATAAGTTTAACTTAATACTGACGTGTAATAAAGGTATAAAGTAAACTACAGGACTAAACAAAAGTATTCAATTATGTTTCCATCAATTATTATAAGTTGCTGTAAACAAAATTTCAAACTATTAGGCATTTTCTTGCGAAACTAAATTTTCCCATTATATAGTATGTATATCAACTGACAAATCAAATACAGGGCTGTTCAAAAGTGTCCGAATACATATTTGGCTATATACAACTATTTCCCTCAATAACGAACTTTTGTTAGAAATTTCATGAAATCATGGAAAGTGCTTCATAATCTATGCTTAATGCATGATTTTTTTTATACTTGTTCTATTTGTCATGTGTCTATTAAATAGGGATTCACCGGATGCGTATTTTAGTAGGAGGCTGATAATACCGAATATCCGACAAAAAATTTTCCGAACACTTGGTGTCCGGGCGAATTATTTTTCGTTTCTAATTTCAATACTAATATTTAATAGAAATGACCGTAATATGTATTTTTAACCGGGATTGAATAGTGAATATCCGGCACAAAATTTTACAGAATATGCGGTATCCAGTCGAATAGCTTTTCGCTTTTAATTTCAATAGTAAATCTTTTTATAGACATGCACTGGTTATGGATTTTAGCCGGATAGTGAACAGAAAATGTCTGGCACAAATTTTTACTAAGTATTCGGCATCCGGTCAAATATTTTCTGGCTTTAAATTTCAATTGCACTGTTTCTATTCTATGATTGCTTAAATAAAAAAGAAAGATTTTAATTATTGTAGTTATATGTTATTCAAACATCAATAATAGTTTTAACTTCATTTATCAAGTTAATGTTTCTTAAAAGAAATTCGGTCTATATGTTTGAAGGACGTTCAAACATATCTTTCACCATTTACCGCCAAATAAAAAATAGATGACCCACTTCTCGAGTCATATTATATTAAGTTATCGTACAATGAATTTTTTTTCAATGCTAAAACCGTCTAGCGTTGTATAACATTATATTCAAAAAATCGATGCTTAAATTCGATTTCCTTTCTTGTTTCTCTTTCACCGGAATCACGCGCGTGCCATATCTTCGTTTATCGCTATTTTTGATACACATTTTTCTCCTTCTATCGCTCATATCCTAACATATCCCCCCACCGCCCCTTCCGACTGCGTTTTTCTTACAACAGGCCAACGAGGACAAGTATAGGAGAGAAAAAAATCCCATGGTATTTCTCCTCCACCTTCCTCGGATTTTTCTTGTTGTTGTCGTGATTAAGTGGGGGTAAGATAAAATGTGAAAGATGGGAACGACTGTTAAGTGCCGTCAAAGTGGATATAACCGTCCGTTGAAGATTATTTATAGCAAGTATTATGAACCTTTATTATCGGGCAAGGAGTTGCGATACATATCCTCCACTCAAAATAGATGCAAGGGTTAAAATAAAAGGGGAAGTTTTGGGGGAAAATCTTAGCTTCCTTCTTTGCATAATCTAAAAGAGTTTCAATGATATTTTGAAAACAATAGACTTATTAAACTATTACTTAGTTTCTTCTTACTTTCTTTCTTTTTCTATTTGGCATGTGTATATTAAATAAAGATTCACCGGATGTGTGTTTAAGTAATATTCGGCGCGCGGACGAATTCTTTTTTGCTTGTAATTTTAATACTAATATTTAATAGAAATGACCGTAATATGTATTTTTAACCGTGTACTTAATACTGAATATCCGGTACAAAATTTTACGGAATATGCGGTATCCAGTCGAATACTTTTTCGCTTTTAATTTAAATAGTAAATTTTTTTACAGGGTTGCACCAGATATGGATTTTAGCCAGATCAGTGTTGCCAGTAGGCTACTTTTTTTCAATTCTGATTTCGTGACTGGCACCACTTTTTTGAAACGGTAAAATTCCCCTTGTTTACTCTGTGATTAATAAGTCATTAAATAAGGTGCATTTTATTGTTTCAAAATAGTGGTGTGAATCAAGAATTTTAATTAAAAAAAAAAGTAGCCCGTCTGGCAATACTGAGCCAGATACTGAATATCAAATATCCGTCACAAAATTTTACCAAGTATTCGGCATCCAGTCAAATATTTTCTGGCTTTTAATTTCAATAGTAATATTTCTATTCTATGCTTGCTTAAAGAAAAAAGAAAGCTTGTAATTATTGTAATTATATGTTATTCAAACATCAATAGTAGTCATTTTCAGTCACCATTTTCAAGTTAGTATTTCTTAAAAACAATAGGGTCTGTATGCTTCAAGGACATCAAACATATCTTTTACCACTTTCCGCCAAATTAAAAATAGATACCCATTTCTCGAGTCATATTATAGTAAGTTATCGTATAATGAATTTTTCAATGCTAAAACCGTCTAGCGCTGTATAACATTATATTTAAAAAATCGATGCATAAATTCGATTTCCTTTCTTGTTTCTCTTTCATCGGAATCACGCGCATGCCATATCTTCGTTTATCGCTATTTCCTGATACACATTTTCCTCCTTCTGTCGCTCATATCCTATCATATCCCCCGCCCCTTCTGACTATGTTTTTCTTACGAGAACGAGTATAGGAGAAAAATTCCCATGGTATTTCTTCCTCCTCTTTCCTCGGATTTTTCTTCTTGTTGTCGTAGTCGACGGTAAAATAAAATGTATAAGATGGAACGACTGTTAAGTGCGGTCTAAGTGGATATACCGTCCCGCTTGGAGATTATTTATAGCAGGTATTATGAACTTTTATTATCGGGCGGGGAGTAGCAATACATAACCTCCACTCAAAACAGAAGCAAGGGTTAAAAGAGGAAGTTTTAAAGAAAGATCTTAGCTTATTTCTTTACATAATCTGAAAGAGTTTCCATGATATTTTGAAAACAATAGACTAAGTTACACTATTACTTAGTTTCTTCTTTCTTTTTTTATTTGTTATTTGTATATTAAATAGGGATTCACCGGATGGGTTTTTAAGTTGGAAGCTGATAATTCTGAATATCCGGCAAAAAATTTTTTACCGAATATTCGGTATCCCGGCGAATTTTTCTTTGTTTGTAATTTCAATACTAATATTTAATAGAAATGACCGTAATATGTATTTTTAACCCGTTACTGAATACTGAATATCCGACACAAAACTTTACGGAATATGTGGTATCCAGTCAAATACTTTCTTGCTTTTAATTTCACTATTAAATTTTTTTATAGCGATACACCGGATATGGATTTTAGCCGGATACTGAATAGATAATATCCGAAACAAAATTTTACCAAGTATTCGGCATCCTGTCAAATATTTTCTGGCTTTTAATTTCAATAGTAATATTTCTATTCTATGCTTGTTTAAAGAAAAAAGAAAGTTTTTAATTATTGTAATTATATGCTATTCAAACATCAATAATAGTTTTAACTTCATTTATCAAGTTAATATTTCTTAAAAACAATAGGGTCTGTATGTTTCAAGGACTTTCAAACATATTTTTTACCATTTTCCGTCAAATAAAAAATAGATGACTTACTTCTCGAGTCATATTATGGTAAGTTATCGTACAATGAATTTTTTCAATGCTAAAATCGTCTAGCGCTGTATAACATTATTAAAAAAAATCGATGCATAAATTCGATTTCCTTTCTTGTTTTTCTTTCACCGGAATCATGCGCGTGCCATATCTTCGTTTATCGCTATTTCCTGATACACATTTTACTCCTTCTGTCGCTCATATCCTAACATATCCCTCCGCCCTTCTGACTACGTTTTTCTTATAACAGCCTGAACGATGACGAGTATAGGAGAAAAAGAAAATTCCGATGGTATTTCTCCTTCATCTTCTTCAGATTTGTCTTGTTGTTGTCGTGATTAAGTGGGGGGTAAAATTAAAACGTGGAAAATGGAACGACTGTTAAGTGCGGTCAAAGTGAATATACCTTCCCGTTGGAGATTATTTATAGTAGGTATTATGAACTTTTATTATCGGGCGAGGATACATAACCTCCACTTAAAATAGATACAAGAGTTAAAAGAGGAAGTTTTAGGGAAATATCTTAGCTTCTTTCTTTGCATAACCTAAAAGAATTTCAATGAGATTTTGAAAACAATAGACTTAGTTAAACTATTTCTTAGTTTCTTCTTTCTTTCTTTCTTTCTTTCTTATTCTATTCGTCACGTGTATATTAAATAGGAATTCACCGGATGCGTGTTTAAAATGGAGGCTGTTAATACCAAATATCCGTCAAAACATTTACCGAATATTCGGTGTCCGGACGATTTTTTTTCTAATTTCAATAATAATATTTAATTGAAATGACTATAATATGTATTTTTAACAGGTTACTGGATACTAAATATCGGGCACAAAATTTTACGGAATAGGCGGTATCGAGACCTATACTTTTTCGCTTTTAATTTCAACAGAAATTTTTTTATTATAGGTATGCGCTGGATATGGATTTTACACGAATACTGAATAGAAAATATCCGGCACAAAATTTTACCAATTATTCGGCATCCGGTCATATATTTTCTGGCTTTTAATTTCAATAGTAACATTTCTATTCTATGCTTGTTTAAAGTAAATAGAAAGCTTTTAAATATTGTAATTACATGTTATTCAAAAATGAATAATAGTTTTAACTTCATTTATCTAGTTAATGTTTCTTAACACTAGAACCGCGGCGACGGGTCATTTTGACCCGCATCATGTACAAAATTTTACCAATTATTCGGCATCCGGTCATATATTTTCTGGCTTTTAATTTCAATAGTAACATTTCTATTCTATGCTTGTTTAAAGTAAATAGAAAGCTTTTAAATATTGTAATTACATGTTATTCAAAAATGAATAATAGTTTTAACTTCATTTATCTAGTTAATGTTTCTTAACACTAGAACCGCGGCGACGGGTCATTTTGACCCGTATCATGTGGAAATATGTCGATTCGAACTAGAAAACTATTAACAAAATAGGCTAAATATGCATTGAGTGAAAATATTTTCAATAAATAAATTAAACAATTTTAAATGAAAATTCCGGTGAGAAATATTTTTATAAAAATTTAATAAATTTTCCCGCGGTTCTAGTGTTAAAAAACAATAGGGTCTTTATGCTTCAATGACGTTCAAACATATCTTTTACCAGTTTCCGCCAAATAAAAAATAGATGACCCACATCTCGAGTCATATTATGGTAAGATATCGTACAATGAATTTTTTCAATGCTAAACATGCCTAGTGCTGTATAATATTATATTTAAAAAATCGATTTCCTTTCTTGTTTCTCTTTCCCCGGAATCACGAGCGTGCCATATCTTCGTTTATCGCTATTTTTGATACACATTTTCCTCCTGTCGCTCATATCCTAACAAATCCCCCGCCCCTTCTGACGACGTTTTTCTTACAACAGGATAACGAGGACGAGTATAGAAGGAAAAAAATCCCATGGTATTTCTCTTCCACCTTCCTCGGATTTTTCTTGTTGTCGCGATTAAGTGAGGGTAAAAAAAAAAAAAAAAAAAAAAAAAAAGAACGTGGAAGATGGAACGTCTGTTAAGTGCGGTCAAAGTGGATATATCCGACCAGTTGGAGATTATTTATAGCAGGTATTATGAATTTTTATTATCGAGCGGGGAGTTGCGATACTTAACCTCCTCTCAAAATAGATGCAAGGGTTAAAAGAGAAGAATTTTAAGTAAAGATCTTAGCTTCTTTCTTTATATAATCTAAAAGAGTTTCAATGAAATTTTGAAAACAATAGACTTAGTTAAATTATAACTTTGTTTCTTCTTTCTTTCTTTCTTTTTCTATTTGTCATGTGTATATTAAATAGGAATTCACCGGATGTGTGTTTTAGTTGGAGACTCATTATACCGAATATCCGGCAAAAAGTTTACCGAATATTCGGCGTCCAAACGAATTCTTGTTTTTTTTTCTTTTTTTTAAATTTAAATTTAATAATATTTAATAGAAATGACCGTAATATGTATTTTCAATCGGGTGCTGAATACTGAATATCCGGTACAAAATTTTACGGAATATGCGGTATCCAGTAGAATACTTTTTCGCTTTTAATTTCAACAGTAAATTTTTTTTATAGGGATGCACCGGATATGGATTTTAGCCGGATACTGAATGGTAAACATCCGGCACAAATTTTAACAAGTATTCGGCATACGGTCAAATATTTTCTGGCTTTTAATTTCAATAGTAATATTTCTATTCTATACTTGCTTAAAGAAAAAAAGAAAGCTTTTAATTAATGTAATTATGTTATTCAAACATCAATAATAGTATTAACTTCATTATCAAATTAATAATTCTTAAAAACAATAGGGTCTGTATGTTAGATTAATTTTAAATACGATTATTCAATCGGTCAATTAATTATAACAGATCTAAACTTTCCATTTTTTTTCTATATGTTTCAAAGACGTTCAAACATATCTTTTACCACTTTCCGCCAAATAAAAATGATGACTCACTTCTAGAGTCATATTATACTATGTTATCGTACAATGGATTTTTTCAATGCGAAAACCGTTTAGCGCTGTATAACATTATATTTAAAAAATTGATGCATAAATTCGATTTCCTTTCTTGTTTTTCTTTCACCGGAATCACGCGCGTGGCATATCTTCGTTTATCGCTATTTTTGATACACATTTTCCTCCTTCTGTCGTTCATATCCTAACATATCTCCCCGCTCCTTCTGACTATGTTTTTCTTACAACAGGCTCAACGAGGACGAGAAGGAGAATTAAAAAAAATTCCGTTGGTATTTCTTCTCCAACTTCCTCGGATTTTTCTTGTTGTTGTCGTGATTAAGCGGGGATAAAATAGGACTTGGAAGATGCAACGACTGTTAAGTGCGGTCAAAGTGGATATACCGTCCCGTTAGAGGTTATTTATAGCAGGTATTATGGACTTTTATTATCGGGCGGGGAGTTGTGATGCATAATCTCCACTCAAAATAGATACAAGGGTTAAAAAGGAAGTTTTTGCATAACCTTAAAGGTTTTCGTGATGCGTGGAAAACAATAGACTTAGTTAAATTAAACTATTATTTAATGTTTTCTTTCTTTTTCTATTTATCATGTGTCTTTTTTTTGTTTGTTTTTTCTATCTTAAAATGATTAAAAAATATGTCTATTATAGTTCGTTTTTAATTGATTTGGCTATGTTAGTAGCAATCATGTTATTCCCAGTTTTATTGTTTTTAAAACTATTCAATAATTTTCCTATCACCAGAAAAATCCTTTAAGGCATAAGCAATACTCCTTTATATGATTACTCAATTAAAATCTGGGTAATCAGATTAAACATATTTTATATTTTTTCGCCATTTTACTTAAAAAAAAAATAATGACCCACTTCTAGATTGATATTATAGTATGTTATCTTACAGTGAATTTTTTCAATGATAAAACCGTCAGGCACTGTATAACATTATTTAAATATTGATTTCCTTTCTTGTTTCTCTTTTACCGCAATCACGCGCGTGCCATATCTCCGTTTATCGCTATTTCCTGATACACATTTTCCTGCTTCTGTCTCTCATATCCTAACGTATTCGCCGTCCCTTCTGACTACATTTTTCTTACAACAAGCTGAACGAGGACGAGTATAGGATAATATATATATAAAAATGCATATGGTATTTCTGCTTTACCTTCTTCGGATTTTTCTTGTTGTTGTCGTGATTAAGTGTGGGTAAAATAAAACATGGAAGACGAAAAGTCTGTTAAGTGCGGTCAAAGTGGATATACCGTCCTGCTGATGATTATTTATAGCAGCTATTATGAACTTTTATTATCGGGCGGAGATACATAACCTCCACTCAAAATAGATGCATGGGTTAAAAGAGGAAGTTTTACGGAAAGATCTTAGCTTCTTTCTTTGCATAATCTAAAAGAGTTTCAATGGTATTTTGAAAACAATAGACTTAGTTAAAATATTACTTAATGTCTTCTTTCTATTTCTTATTTAACAAGCGTATATTAAAATAGGGATCCGGCAAAATTTTCACCGAATATTCGGCGTCCGGACAAATTCTTTTTTTGTTTCTAATTTCAATACTAATATTTAATAGAAATGACCATAATATGTATTTTTAACCGGTTTTTGAATACTGAATATCCGGCACACAATTTTACGGAATATGCGGTTTCAGTCGATTACTTTTTCGCTTTTAATTTCAATAGAAAAATTCTTTTATAGCGACGAACCGGATATGCATTTTAGCCGGATACTGAATAGCAAATATCCGGCAGAAAAATTTACCAAGTATTCGGCATCCGGTCAAATATTTTCTGGCTTTTAGTTTCAAAAGTAATATTTCTATTCTATGCTTGCTTAAAGAAAAAAAAAAGCTTTTAATTATTGCAATTATATATTCAAACATCAATAATAGTTTTAACTTCATTATGTTCGAAAGAGTGTAACTTGATTAAAAAGCGCTTGAAGCTATTTTTTCCCATTGCCCATAATGTAACGGAATACTTTTGATTGTCTCTGTAATTAAACTATATATCCAATTGTTCTATACAGTCGAGTCTCTCTATAACGAAACTCCATACATCGAATTTCTCTATATAACGAATTTTTTGTCGGAACGGTCCCCTTTTCGCATGATTACATTAAAAACAGTCTTTATATAGCGAAATATCTATTTCCATATAACGAATTTTTTCATAAATTGGTCTTAATTTATTCAGTTTTAAAAAAGCTTCGAAATCATACGGAATCAATTTTCCATCACTTATTTTTGATTTATCGTTCAGTGCTGAGGTTTATATATATATATATATATATATATATATATATAAATATTACTTCTCTCCTTCTTCTTTAAATCCAACGAGTTCATTCCACCTCCCACACACCTTTCAACATCCTTCTCAAAACAGAGTCAACTGGATTGTTACACATATCAAATGCCAAATTTTACCGTAAATTTTGAAATTTGTTTACTACTGTTCAATACTATTTTTCTCGATAACTAGACCGATATATATGTTTCAAGTATATTATTTTATATAAAAAATATAAAAAATAGTGCTATGAAGGGTTAAAACTACGCAGTCCGAGACATGCACTTATGTGTTATTGTTAAGAAATTCTAAATTTTCTCCAGAAAATTTGAATAGTTACTTTTGATAATTATAATAATAATAATAAATAATTCGCGAATAAATTGAAACTAGTCGTTGGGGGCCACCGTAATACTTACCCATCATGGATATGGATATGAAAATAAAACATGTGAAAACTATTTATACAATGCATTGCTATTCATAAGCAAAATTTAAATATTGTTAATATACATAGTAATGCATAGCTGCCAACTCTTCTGATTTTTTGACCCGGAAAAATTTAACAGAAATATTTGCCTTATTTAATCAGCGCATTACGGCGATTTGAAAAAATAAAATTTGCTGTAAAATTTTTCGGGGCCGAAAAAGCGGAAGATGTTGGCAGCTATGGTAATGCTTTATTAAAGAACTGCTGATGTACCAATTTCGACAAATTATATAAAACGCCAAACTACTCAAGTAGTACCGAACTGCGTAAAAGAAACATCCTTATAACTCCAAAAATAATAATTCTATTAACTAACAATTAACTGTGTCGGATTAAGCGTCTCATTTCCAATTTAAATATACCTCTGAATTGAAATTTGAATGAAATACAGGGTCATGAAAAATCGAAGAATGTGGAAAACAGGATTACAAATATCTCGGCAACTAATAATCCGATCGACTTCGTTCTATATGCAAAATGTGTGTTATTTTATTGCCTTTTACGTCCATTCCTTAAAACAAAAGAATTCGAAAGTTTTTATATACCTTTCATCAGAACGAATTTTTCGAGGGTCCGAAAAAAATAGTTCCGGATAATCGAGGTTGCTGATATTAAATAGGCTTCGTCCCATTCTTACATACTAACTACATACAAAATTTCAAATTTCTATCTCAATTTGTTCGGGAGATAGAGCGTTTACAGACAGACAGACAGACAGACAGACGGACGGCAATTTTTTTTTTTTTCTAAAAATATGTTTTTCGGAATCTCCACTATCTAAAACGTGTAAATCCGTCAAAAAATTTTTTTATTTATTTATTTATTTTTTTTTTTTTTCAAAACGATTGCAAGACTTACACTATACTACGTATGATGGGTAAGTAAAAAGAAATAGTATTAAAAATTTTCTGGTGCAAAGTTGAAATTTCTGAATTAAATCGACAGATTTAGCAATATTGTTTGCAGTAGTAGCTATCAGTGTCGTCTGGCTATCTGAGAGAAAAGCCGTACTTGTTCAGTGTAAACTTAAGGGTGTTCTTAAATAAAAAACGGCAACTTTGTGACGTAAGTATTAATTCGTTTTTGTACGGAAATGAATGAAACTAGCAGGTGTTGTTATTCAGAAACTGTCTAATCGCATTTTTCTGCTTTTGTGCAAATACAGAACAAGCCGTCAAAAGTGACGTTTTGAACCACATTTCCGATGAAAGCAGAAAAACCAGTCAACGAAAGGTAGAAAATCGCGTGATCACGTGATCAAAATAGCTTATAACTCGGTAGGTAATTTAATTATCATAAAATTGAAAATTGAGTTCGATTCGAAAATGCTTAAATAGCCAGACCTTCCATTTTTATATCTTTCCGTTAAAAAATGAATTTGTTAAAGTGTCAAAACGTTTTGCGTATTTTGAGCAGAGGAGTTGATTGCAGTTGTTTTATTTGTATTTATATTTATTTTGAAACGATGCCTTTTCACTGAAAATGCAGGGATTGTACGTGTCCCAACACTTCAAGTCCAGAAAACTCTTCGAACTCTTACTCTTTTTTTTTTTTTTTTTTCCAAGGAAACTTTTTGGGAAGAAAAATCTATTGCTTTAAGGGTGTATTCGAAAAAACGCTTTTCCACCTTCAACAGCTCGAAATTTTACGATACAATTTCAGACACATTTTTAAAAGTAGAAACATGAAAATTGCTGAGGGGATTTTTGAAGGGACGTATGAGGTGCCGTGTGATGTCTTTTTACGCTTAATTCATTAGAATTTGATTTATAAGCAATTAACTTCTCAGGAAGACCCTTTTTTTCGTTCTCAAATCTCCCACTTCGGAAAAATCGGTTTAAATTGCCGTTTTTGATTGCTTTTTTTTTTTTTTTTTTTTTTTTTTTTTTTTTTTCCAATATTTTGTGCACTTATCAAAGAATCGACCTTTACGGCACCTTGTGCACTTTCTAAATAAGATAATCTGCGAATTTGATATGTTTGAGAGCAAAAGTGAATTCAAAAATAAATCGGAAAGCAAGCAGTTTGAATCGAAATACACCCTTAAAAGAAATATTATTTTTAATGGATGCAATTCTGGTAAAAGGGAAATAAAGATAAAATATAATTGACAACATTTATCTTTTAAATTATGTTATGCAGTGCGAGACAGTTTTTGCACTGAAAAAATTCATTTTACGATAAATTACTGCAATCTGGTAATTAATAAATTAAATAATTAAGTAATTAACGATTAATTAAACATAATGAATTGAAATATTGATTAAACTTAAGTAGGATAAAATAATTTACCCCCCACCGCCTGCATTTTCGCCGATCCCATCGAAGCTAGCACAAGGAAGAAAATACAGGCTTGTAATTGGTTGAATAATTTAACACTAGAACCGCCATTAGGGGTCAAAATGATTCTTCTATATTACTTTAACCCTTTCCGGCACACTGAGCCCGGTCTGAGATACCTAATTTTAATTCCAAACTTGCAAACGGCACCAGTAATATTTTGGTAAAATTTTGCTTTTACAATAAAAGCTTAAATTAAGGAATTTAAAATATTTAAAAAAATCGTTTGTGAATTCCGGTGTCAGTCGATAACTTCTCATTTTAGTACAGATTTTGCCCAAGCCGGAAAGGGTTAAAAAATTCTTATTATCATCTCTTTATTATAATTTTAACACGTTATACCCATATACATCCCCTAATAAGTACATCCTAATTCAGAATAACTTACTTACAAAGAACAATTACTCTTTTAATTATTCAACCAATCAGAAGCCCGTATTTACTTCCCTATGCTAGCTTCGGTGGGATCGGCAAAAATGCCCACCGCCTTCCAAAGGGTTAAATAAATATTCTGGTAATAGGAGGAACACTGAACAATAATTGAACACTGAACAATGTTAATAACAATACAATGTTAATATTGTTAAGTTAAGAACAATAATTAGAAGCATAAGAACAATTTTTTAATGTTTTCTCTGAATAAATAAATACAAACATTTAAGTAATCAGTTGAATTTGTTTAATTTATATTTTTATTTTTGATTAAGAAATAATAATCTATATATTTAAAAGACCTGGCTGTTTTTTTAGTCATCAGCCCTGAGCGTTCTACTGGCCCGATTTTGATAATTATTTTTTCAAATAAAAGCTGTTTATGTGTAGATGTGCCCATTCTGGCTAATTTTTAATTTATTTCCATTTTTATACATTATTTTTAATTTTAAAAGCTTTTTCGTGACATTTCTTCGAAACAGTGGCAATAGGTTAAGCTTTTCTCGCTATAAAAAAAATTATTTTGCTTTATTGATTTTCACCAACCAGGAGCTTGATCTCATCGGTGAATGTGTAATCGCATTTCAAAGAAAAAAAATAATAGTTTTCGTAAAATTTAATCCTAATAAAATAATTGCACGTAATTATTCAATAATCGCGATACAATACACAGATTATTTACTGAGTAATATTATTAAGTATTATGTAAATAAAATAACAGAAAATAAACTTTAATAAAATATAACATGTAAAGCGAAATTTCTTCGATGGAAAAAAATGTCGTCATTCAGAAACCAGATAAATTTGTTCCATAAATATGATATACTTTGGTTATAGCTATGTCAGTGATGATGTCATATTCACTGACTTTTATTCCTGTATCTAAATAAACTGAACTTCTATTTATTTAAAGGTCCGTGGTGTGCACAAAAGAAAATATTTGTATAATTTGCGCCATTTCTACTTAATTACAATAAATATTTTATGAAACTAAAGAATTTTTAAATAACCGCATAAATCAAGCTTTTATTTCGGAAAAGATGATCGTTTTTGAAGATTAAATGATGTCATATTAGAAAAAAAAAAAAAAAAAAAAAAAAAGAATAAAACTTGTGATATGCCGGTATTACGATATTTCTATTTTACATAGTATAAAAAATTAATTAAAATCATTTCGTTGTTTTAAGTTATTATTTAAAATAAAAATAAATAAGATGTTTTCTGCATATCAGTAACAAACAGAAACATTTTATTCTTTTTAATAACAAAGATATCGTTTTTCTTTTCGTTGCTATAACAATAAAATTAATTTTGACAAGTTCATGGACGCTACAAACCAATAATTAAATTTATTGCAAGTGCTATAAATGTGTAGTGGGTTGGTTATGCAGTTTAGCAACTCACTGTTTCTATTATAATTAAAATGTTTTACTGATATTATAATTATTGTACAGTTACCAAATGATATTTAAACGGAGAAATAAACTATGCAGATATTTTTGAATTCGTCTTCTAAGGTATTATATTAACTTCCTAAATAATTTGGCATTTAAATAATGTTTAAGGTTTAGAAACCGCATTAAAAAAGATTTGTAGCTGAAGTTAAGTCCAACATAATAATTTATGAGTTGTTTTCCTTATTTTTTGAAGTTTGTATATCTTCATCATGAAAAGTTATGTTGTCCCTATTTTAAGAGGTTGCAATTGTTTATTTCTCTCAATATCTTATTGTGTATATAAGACTGATATATATCATATCTAATATATATTCTTTTCCATCGAATTTCGACGGGTGCAACTAGTTAATAATAATAATAATAACAACAGTGAAAGAAGAAAAAAGAAAGATTCCCTTTTAAAAAAGCATCATCAACAATAAAAAAGTCCCAACAGGTGACTTTTTTAACAATGACAAACTTGAACCCTGAAAAATGAATAAGTACAACGTTTAACAGCAAAAATCATCTTCTATAGAATAATTCATAAGAACTATTTAAATTCACTGAATCGTCGAATGTAATTAATGGAGCCCGCAGAAGAAGTGGGGGAAAAAAAATCTGTAACAGCAGCAAAAAACAGGTAAACCATGTCCTCCTCACAATACGAAAAGTGGAGAGGGGCAACGAGTCGATATTCACGTGAGCGAGGTCACTGCACCACTAATCACAGCACGTGAACGAAATCATCAAGCGAAATGCCGGTGAAAGCATTTATTATTTTTAAATACTCTATTATTCTTATATATTTTATTTTTGTGGCAGCAGTAGCCGATGGTGCGATAAAACATTTGTTGGGAAATGGCTTGTCCTTTCCGCAGGAAGACAATGAAAGCGAAAACGAGTTTGATATTGTGAGGCGGGCAGTTAAAAATCTTCACAAGAGGTCGACTACCAATGTTTCAAGATCGAGCCGATTAGGGATGATGGATCACTTGACGGATTTGTGTGAGAAACTGAATTTATAAAACAAAATTTATTGATAAGAATTTAAAGGGCACCGCCTTTTTGAAACAAAAATAACCTTTAAACTATTACACGGCTAGCGGTTAATTAATTGTCAAAAGTCGATCATTTTAACACCTGAGCAAAATGTTGATAAAAGCTGCACACGTCAAAATATCGGAATAAATACCTAATTTTTGCGCGTATAATGTTAACCAAATATTTATCCCAAGTGTACCAAAAAAGCTCTAACCACTTTACAGATCAATATTTTTGAAAAAAAAAAAAAACCCTTCAAATAATGACTATTTTTTTTTTTCATGTCTTTTACAGTTTTTTTTATACAGAAATTTTTGATTTATTGAATCAGAAAAATGCTCGGATTAAATAATACAAAACTTACGTTAAAATTTTACTGGTGAGAATAATAAATTATGATTAGAATAGAGATGCTCGTACGTGGTACGGGCAAATCATGATTGGCAGAAACACGTTGCCTTTACGACATACAGGCAAAGCAAGGTAAGTGGTTAACCCTTTCAAGGACTGTGTGTGTTTATGAAACCATTTAATTTTAATTACCAAATGCCAAAATGGCACCAGAATTTTGGAAAAATATCTTCCATTAACATTTATTATTTTTAATTAACTTATTATTCTTATATGTTTTATTTTTGTGGCAGCAGTAGCCGATGGTGCGATTAAACATTTGTTGGGAAATAGCTTGTCCTTTCCGCAGGAAGATAATGAAGGCCGAAAATGAGTTCGGTATTGTGAGGTGGGCAATTAAAAATTTTCACAAGAGGTCGACTACCAGTGTTTCGAGATTGCGCCGATTACCGATCATAGGCATAGGAACTGGGGGAGCT
The DNA here is from genome assembly GCA_964019185.1 of Maratus speculifer. Lineage (NCBI taxonomy): Eukaryota > Metazoa > Arthropoda > Arachnida > Araneae > Salticidae > Maratus > Maratus speculifer. Next base: position 230,977,064 of record OZ025300.1, read on the forward strand.
GGGGGAGCTCTGGCTCCCCCTGGAATATTTCAGACGGGCTCAGCTCCCCCGGGAGAATTCTCCCATTACATCTGTTTACGACACATTGTTGAATTAAGAAATAAAGTCTACTTTTCTAGGAAATTCACATAATTGAGTTTTATTTTTGCTTTAAAAAAATGACTTTAAAAGTACTATACTTATTACTATTTTTTTTAATTATTACTTAAAAAAATTATTACTCTTAATCACCCAATCAATGGCGGATCTAAGGTAGGAAACGACCCCCCTTGAGGCCAATAAAGGGTCTGCAAAACGACATTAGATTGAAAAGGGTTGGACCTAAACTTGAGACCTGCGAGGCCCGGATCGGGCCGCGACAACTTTAATTCCTGCATCAGGTCTTCATATTTTCAGAACTGGATCGGGTCGAGTCTTACTTTTTCTGCAGAGCTGGAATGAGCCACTCCGAGTAAGGCTGGACGTCGACTTCGTTCTTCCTAGAGTTGTACTCAAACCAATATTTCAAAGCCCAAATTCCGTCCAATATAAAAGTTAAATGCTTGGTCAGAGATGAACTCAGCCCATATGCAATGGCGGATCTAAGGTGCGATCCATTCCCCACGGGATAATATAGAGTTTACAAAGTAACATTATGCATCCTGTGGAAGTGACATGAGACGAAGCTCGAGTTCGACCCGGCCCGGTCCAGATTGCGCCATTTTATATCCACGAGACTTGGGCTGGGTCAGGCCTTCTCTCATTTATAATCGGGTCCTGATCTTACTTTTTGCAGATTCGGGTCGGGCCAGATTTCTTTTTATTCCAGATCTAACGTGGCCTGGATTTCATTCCTTTAGCATTGGCCAAAGTTTCAAAGTCTGTTCTCGGCCCGGTATAAAAAAAGCTAAATGTTCGGCCCGTCTGTGATCTAGATAGCATGATAAACATGATTGGCCCGAGCGCGATTCGTGCATCCTCTAAATTCTTTTCCACGAGCCCAAGATGAGCTGGCATCTTTCTTATTTGTTATTTGTAAAAATTATATGAATATTGCATATTTGTCTATAGAAATCTTTATAAATTTTATTTGGTTTGATAAGTTACAAAGATGCATTTTTAAAAATCTACTTTTTTTCTTTGTAGACTCTCAAAATTATGATTTTTTTTTTTTTCTTTTAATCGACCGTTTGCTACTTTCTTCTATCTTTACAAGAAAAAAGTATTGGATTCATGAAGATTTTCGAATTCCGGTTTCTGACGCATTTATACATATTAGAGACCATAATTCACGAAATATATGTTTTTACAAAATGTCTGTCTGTGAGTCTGTATGTCAATGACGGATCTAAGAGGAGTCGAAAGGGCGATGCCCTCCCCCCTTTCGGCTAATAAAAGGTTTGCGAAGCGGCATTATGTGTCCTCGGGGCTGTCCTCAGACTATTCGAGTCCGTCGCAGGCCGAGCCTTTTTAAATTCATGAGATTCGGGCTGGGTCAGATCGTCTAACATTTTGAACCGGACCGTGTCCAGATCTTTATTTTTCTGTAGATTTGAGTCCGACCAGATTTTTTTTTCTTTTAGGTCGAGTCTGGCCTGGAGTCATTTTTCCTAGATGTCTGTATTTGAAATGAGACGGGCTCAGACCGAGTCCGTGCCGGATATGGGCCGGGCTCGGACTCATTTTTCTGAAACCTGAAAATTTTATTTATATATGAATAGAAAATATTAAAAACTTTCATCCCCCCCCCTTAAAAATTATTTATTCCTTTACAAATTACCGTGTTACTATTTTGATTAGAATGAAGGGGAAGCAGATTTGTTTTCTATTTCACTATTAGAATGCTATTTTAAAAGTAAATTATTTGTCATATCTACAAATTTAGTTTTTTAACTGGCGGCGACGCTCTGACGCCAACGAAAGTGGCGGGAGTAATGAATTTGTTCAATTTTTTATTGTGTTAGAGGCCCAATGGCCTCTAACACAATCAAAATCATTTATTTTTAATAATATTATTATTTACACATGTTACACGAAGAGAATATTTTCTTCCCATTTTAGTTTGTGGTTTGCGAATATTTTTAATTTCTATTGTACACAACGTACACAGATCGTAATCGCTCTTCATATGGAAATAAATTTAGTGATTTTTATTTCTTTTGTGAACTCTGCTGATGCTGAAGTCCTACTCTACAATTTACGAAGACACTTTCAGTCGTAGGTAAATATAATTACTATATTATTCCGATAAAAAATAATTGAGCAGTGTTTCCTCTATTCCTTATAAAACATTGGAATTTTAATTAGTGCTTGGAGGGAATTATCCATCTGCTGTAAACTTTCAGAAAACTTCAGTTTTTTTCAGATTTCTTTTCTTTTTTTTTCTTTTTTTTTTTTTTTTTTAATAAATAACTACAGAATATACCAGCTGTTCAAAAAAGACTGACTGGTTTTAAAATTCAGTAACTTGCAAATGTGGCAGATATTAAAAAAGCCTTACAGAAGGGTTATGCAATACGCCCGGTTTTTGATTTTAGTTTAAAATAGAAACCATAGATGGCGTTGGAAGCAATAGGCGCTAAAACGTTGCTCAGATTTTGCCCTCTCTCTTCTCTTAGAATTGATGCGAAAGAAGGAAGTTAAATATATGTAGTGGACCCACAGGACATAGTTGCATTGCCGTAGGGAATATCTTCATATACTTAACCTCCTTTTTAAAAATTAGAAGTCGTCAGCCCGACCTGCAGCAAAAAGGTACAAGTTAATCTGGCCCGCAGGAAAAAGAAGTTAAATACATTCATATGCGACTCACAGAAAAAACATTCCGATCAGCATTAAAAAATAGAAATCAACCGGACCCAAACCCGACCCGTAACAAAAATAGAAGCCAACCGGACCCAAATCCGACTAGCAGCAAAAAAAAGTTGACCGTATCCAAACCCGACCAGCAGCAAAAAATAGAAGTCAATCGGACCCAAACCCGACATACAGTAAAAATAGAAGCCAACCGGACCCAAACCCGACCCTCAACAAAACGCGGATTTGGGTCCGCTGCAAGCGGACCCAAATCCGACTAGCAGCAAAAAATAGCAGTCAACCGTATCCAAACCCGACCAGCAGCAAAAAATAGAAGCCAACCGGACCCAAACCCGACCCGCAGCAAAAAGTAGAAGCAACACGACCCGTAGTGAAAAAAATAGCACCCACCCACGCATCAGATTCCAGTCTCCAAATTTTTTAAATCGCCCCCCCCCCCCTTGAGGACTCGCCAGATCCGCCCTTGCACCCAATTCACAGATATACAGGGTGTTTCTAAATTCATGGTCCAGACTTTAAGGGGTGATAGTACACATCAAGACAAACAATATTTAAATAGGAAACCAAGGGTCCCAAAGTCTTCCGAAGGAGATAGGCGCCATTAAAAATTAGGGTCCAAAAATTCAAATGATTATGAAAAACAGAAAAATTGGTCGATTCGTTTGCGGTTTTCACTAAAATTATTCTTTATGTCAGTATTGTCTTGAAAATAAATTATAAAGATAAATTTCAAAAAATGACGATAGAGGGCGCTTTAGACTTTAGAGTAACGAACAACTATTTTTTACCGTTATTTTTTGCATCTCATTAAAGGTTTCTTAAGCTTAGACTTAGATTTTGAGCTCAAAATCTGAATAGTTGGAAACAGTTAAGTAGCACAAACTTAACTGTGTTCAGAGGGTTTTAAATTCAAATGATTATAAAAAACGGAAAAATTGGCCGATTGATTTGCGGTTTTCACTAAAACTATTCTTTATGTCGGTATTTTATTGAAAATGAATTATAAAGATAAATTTCAAAAAATGCCGATAGAGGGCGCTTTAGACTTTGGAGTAACGTACAACTATATTTTACCGTTATTTTTCGCATCTCATAAAATTTTCTTAGAAGCTTAGACATAAACTTAAATTTTGAGATGAAAATCTGAATCGTTGGGAGTGGTTAAGTATACACTGGAAAAAATAAAGAGTTTTATCACATTTCCTTCGGTTGTATGAGATGTGAAATAAGGTGTAAATGTATTATTTTTTGAGCGCCAATACCAAAATAAATGTTACTTTACACTTTCAATGAATATCACAACTCTTAAAAAAAAAATAGGCGTTCTGAATCACTAGAAATCGTTACAATGCGCTCTCTAAAAGACTTTATTGAATTTATCAACACAACGGCAGGTGTTTTTTTAATCTAGCAATAGGAAGTCGGTGATTATGAAATCCAGCGCGGGGGGTGGAATTATTGGATATGCAAAATGGCGCTTAGTTGAAAACGTTTTGTTTTGTTCTGTGAATATCAAATATATTTCGTAGTAATAAAATGATTAAAAAATATCTGACATAGTTCATATTAAGAACTTTTATCGAGTTACAGTTTTGATTATTTCAATTAGTTTGGACACTTTAAGAAACAAGAAATAATCTATTTTACGATGAATTAGAGTTTATTCTAATGATGGCCGTCAGCTGCAACACAGTGTTGTTGCAAAGTTTTGGATTTTTTTCAAATAAGTAAGTGACGTTTATTTTCTTTCTGTTTTGTATACAATCACTCTTAATTCTCTGTAAAAACCTGTATTTGTGTTATATATTTTAAATAAATGCATGATATTTGCAAAATGTGATTTTGCAGTCTAGCTTTTTCAATATTTTAAAAATAAATATTAATAATAAAAGAAGTCGTAAAATTGTCACTTTCGTATACAGAGCCAAAGCACTGTAAATATTTAGTTTTGATTTTATAGTGTTTTACTGCTTTAAATTCCGCATAACTTGAACTAACACGAAATTAAATAAACATAGTGTTATATCTTGTTTTAAACATTCATTTTTTCAATTTATATTTGTATTTTGATGTGTTTTTAGATTATTAGAAGCAAAAATTTCATTATTTTTATTTCGTTTATATATATATGTTGATACTGAAAGAGTTAAAGAGATTGTCATGGTTTTATTTTCTATTTATTAAATTAGTACAATATAATTAAAATCATCATTAATGCCTATTTGAATTTGAATACATTTAATGGAAAATCTTAGAACTTCAATGAAAGGGGGGGGGGGGGGCGTATGTTCATTCAGAGCTGTGTGAAACGGGGGGCGAAGGGGGCGGTCGCACCGGGCGCGGAAACTAAGGGGCCGCCAAATTTATGTTAATATCGTCTTTTGTTTCTTCGCTTTTTTTTTGTAAAAAAAAATTATATATATAAACATATTGGGATTTTTTGTGTGAAAAAAACATACATTTTCAAAATAGCATGTTACTTCATTTTTGAAATCCAAAAGTGGTCATACAATACTGTTAGATACATTTTTTTCACATATGTTTTCCAGATCACCTTTGCCAAAATATAAGCGTAATGTTCTTTTATAGTATTTAGTTGTAATATTAAATCTTTTAAAGTTTCAAAATAAACGAAAAACATGAATTTAATAGAATTTATTTGTGCTTTTACACTTTTCAATTTTGTGACACCTGAGACAAACAGTAATGAAACTATACTGAAATTTAGAGATGCTGCAGATACATTGTGCCCCCTCCTCCCACCAATCCCCAAACACACTATGTGACCCATATAACTATGTTTTTAAGTATGTAAATATACTAAATTACATTGTTCAATAACTGAGTATTATGTTTAAAATGCATGTTATAATAAATTACCTCAATTAAAAGGGAGTTTAGCAGCCTTTTTGCATGAAACTAATTATTTTAATTTATGGCTGTGTTAAATTTAAAATGTAATCTTTAAATTATTTTTTATTTTGCTGTTAAAATCATGTAAATATTAGAAAATTTCCTTTTTTACCGTCTACTTATATAGTGTACTTTAATAAATGGTAGCAAAATAAAAAATAATTAAAAAATTACATTTCAAATTTAATACAGCCATAATTTAAAAAAATAACTTCACGCAAAGAGTGTGCTAAACTTCCCTTTAATTGAGACAATTTATTATAACGTACATTTTAAACATATTACTTACTTTACACCCAAAAGGGTGGCAACTAAGTTGCCACTACAAATGGTGTTTGTTTACCATTTGATAGTTGGTGGCTCATTACACCAATTTACAAGTGGAATTTCATTACACCACTTGGGGTGGCAACTTAGTTGCCACCCTTTTTGGTGTAAAGTAAGGGAGTTTTTTTTTACAGTGTAGCAAACTGAACTGTGTTCAATGGGGGTGGGGAGGTTCAAATTTCAAATTATTTTAAAAAACGGAAAAATTGGTCGATTCGTCTGCCGTTTTCGCTAAAACTATTCTTTATGTCAATATTTCCATGAAAATAAATTTTAAAGATTAATTTTAAAAAATACCGTTAGAGGGCGCCTTAAACTTTGGAGTAACCAACAACTATTTTTAACCGTTATTTTTTGTATCTAATTAAATGCTTGTAAAAGTTCAAACTTAAATTTTGAGCTCAAAATCTGCATCGTTTTGAGTAATTAAGGGCGGAAATTTGAAATGTGTTCGAGGGGTGGGGAGGGTAACATTTTAACTCATGAACACTGTTCAGTTTCCGCTTCTTAACCCCTCCATCGATTTAGAATTTGAGCTCAAAATTTAAATCTAAGCATTTGCAAGCATTTAATTAGATACAAGAAATAACGCTTAAAAATAGTTGTTGGTTACTCTAAATTTTAAGGCGCCCTCTATCGGTATTTTTTGAAATTAATCTTTAAAATTTATTTTCAAGGAAATATTGACATAAAGAATAGTTTTAGCGAAAACTGCAGATGAATCGACCAATTTTTCCGTTTTTTAAAATAATTTGAAATTTGAACTTCCCCACCCCCATTGAACACAGTTCAGTTTGCTCTACTTAACCACTCCCAACGATTCAGATTTTCATCTCAAAATTTAAGTTTATGTCTAAGCTTCTAAGAAAATTTTATGAGATGCGAAAAATAACGGTAAAATATAGTTGTACGTTACTCCAAAGTCTAAAGCGCCCTCTATCGGCATTTTTTGAAATTTATCTTTATAATTCATTTTCAATAAAATACCGACATAAAGAATAGTTTTAGTGAAAACCGCAAATCAATCGGCCAATTTTTCCGTTTTTTATAATCCTTTGAATTTAAAACCCTCTGAACACAGTTAAGTTTGTGCTACTTAACTGTTTCCAACTATTCAGATTTTGAGCTCAAAATTTAAGTTTAAGTCTAAGCTTACGAAACCTTTAATGAGATGCAAAAAATAACGGTAAAAAATAGTTGTTCGTTACTCTAGAGTCTAAAGCGCCCTCTATCGTCATTTTTTGAAATTTATCTTTATAATTTATTTTCAAGACAATACTGACATAAAGAATAATTTTAGTGAAAACCGCAAACGAATCGACCAATTTTTCTGTTTTTCATAATCATTTGAATTTTTGGACCCTAAACTTTAATGGCGCCTATCTCCTTCGGAACACTTTGGGACCCTTGGTTTCCTATTTAAATATTGTTTGTCTTGATGTGTATTATCACCCCTTAAAGTTTGGACCATGAATTTAGAAACACCCTGTATTTCGTGTTCTTCAAGTTTTCTTTAGATAAACCGACCAGTGTAGCGGGCGAAGGCCGCTAGTACCAGTAGAAATTTTAACAATAGTTTATTTTTCCAATATTTTTAAATAAAAAAGTGGCCACTGGTGAAACTGGTACTACTGGCCACTGGCCAGTAATGAAATTTCCCAGTTTTGCCCTACAGACTTCACCTTTTTTTCACTGTTTACAATCCTCTCAATTCCCAGAAAAAAATGGAATGATAAAGATATTTACCTTCCTTTCCACCTTGAGCTCGTTTTAATATCCGGTGAATTCCATTTTGTGACAGACATGACTGAGAGAACTTTTTTGTTCATCTTTAAGTACTAAATATTAATTGATAGTTAAAAAATTGCATGGGGTGATGTAAATATAGGCCTTATGCTATAAAAAAAACACTAAAATTTTAATTCAAGGAAAAACTTAATTTAATTGAGGGTTAAAATCTGCCGTGACAGACATGACAAAATTTAGACATAGATTTTGGCTAGACACATATTATTATCATTTGCTCTTAATTGGCATGCGTACCAAGACCAGAATTTTTTAGGAAACAAAATAAGACTTGGATATGTGAAGCAGAAAGAAAAATATTGAAAAATTTGTAAATAGAAAAATATTTAAAAATATTTATCAGCGTGACAGACATGACAAAGGTTTGTGACAGACATGACACGTGTACAATTTTCTATGAATTTAAGTCTTTTTTTCTTAAATATTACTTTCTTTACTTTTATCACAACTTGGAGATTACAAAATGATATAAAGGTATATTATGTTAAAAAAATCTCAAAAAAAATTAAAATTTATAAAATCTCTTGGAAGTTTTCACTGAAATGAGTTTGTACCAGAAATTTTCTATTTGGCAGATTTTCTTTTAAATAGTAGAAAACTTTAGATTGTGTACGTTTCACATCAAGAAATACCATAGCCATCAATTCCAAGTTAAATAATAATAATTTTCAAATCACAACATTAAAGCAAAACTGTTTGAAAAAATAATTGTGACAGATATTATATCTGAAACAAAGAAATTGGTATCAACATAATTATCTGGTAACTATTACATGCATTCTAAATATAAGCATTTTGTTGAGTTGAGAAGTAAGGAAATATTATTGGCATCAACACTAAGTTAAACAAGTGGAATTTGCACGTGAAGCATAGCAAATGAGGTGCGTTCGTACGATAACGAAGTTTTAAAAATATTACTCTCATATATCAATCTCATAAAATTGTAAATAGTGAATTACAATTAAAACGCTCATCAAACAATGTTCTCTCTATACCATTATGTAATGGAATATCTTTGTGTGGCCTTGTAAATAAATAACAAATGTTCTTTGCACCACAGATTATGTAAAATGTATATTATAATATGTACTTTATAGTTTCAAATAAGTTTTATTAAGTTCGAATGAGTGTAACACCATTAAAACGCATTTGAAACATTTTTCCCCATTGACCGTAATGTAACGGAATACTTTTGATTGTCCCTGTAAGTGATCTATGCATCCGATTTTCATAAAATGTGAAATAACTCGACAAAATTATGCAATAATTATGCATTTTAAATTACAAACGTATAAAATACATTTGAAACTTTTTTCCCTATTGACCATAATGTAATTGAATACTTTTGATTGCCCCTGTAATTGATCTATGCATCCGATTTTCATAAAATTTGAAATGACTCGACGAAATAATGTAATATTTATGTATTTTAAATTTCAAACGATTCGGTTGGGTAGTTTTTGCATTGTTATATGCGGACAGACAGATGGACGGACAGACAGACGGACTGAACGACCACTATAGGTGCTACGTATTTACATAATTACGAACGCACCTAAAAATTACTTTCTAAGAAAGAGATTAAGGTAAAGTTGAATGAAAAACTAATTGTGACAGACATGACTAGCGTGAAAGACATGACAAATGTGACAGACATGACAAAATGTAATGCTTTATATTTCACTCAAATTTTAATTTTATCTTTCAATTTTTTTATGAACTGTTCCTTTTGACATATAAAAAGAGAAAATAAAGTGTTAATAATTTTTATCAAGTAGATTTTCTTGAAAATAAAAAAATCGACATTTTCTGTGACAGACATGACACGAAGACTAATACAGCTCATATTCAAAATATTAGAATAATTGAGAAAAAGTAATAAGAAAAAATTATTTGTCATTTATTTATTTTTTATACTAAGTAAATGCAATTAAATTTCTTATAAATTAAATTTGGAATGTTTGGATAAGATTTTAACATTTATAAAATATAAAATACAGCACAATAAATTAGGTATACAGCTTCCTTAAACACACCAGAATATTAGAATAAAATTTAGATTGGTTCAAAATATTAGAATATTTTATTTTAAGCAACAATATTACCTTATGAATATGAAGTAAATGGTAGTTAATATTTTGTAGCATCACCTTTAGCTTTCATAACAGCGTACAATCGATCTTGCATACTGTATACAAGGTGTTTACAAAATTTCTATCAATATTAGCCCAAATAGACTTTATACGTGCCACTAACTCAGTTTTACTTGAAGGAGGATTTTCTTGAAGTTTTTTCTTCATTGTACACCATAAGTTTTCGATGGGTTTAAGATCTGGTGAATTTGGTGGCCAAGGAAGTACCTTAATGTTGCGTTGGCGGAACCAATTCTTAGTTGACACCGAGGTATGCGGGGACGCTAAATCTTGTTGAAAGATGAAATCATCTTCAAATAAATCTTCTGATGATGGAATCATGTTATATTCTAAAATTTATTGATATATCAGAGAGTTAACCTTTTCGTAGACGATGCATAACTTTCCAGGTCCTTCTGCACTCATACAACCCCAAACCATAACACTAGCAGCAAATTTTACGGAACGTTTAAGGCATTCTTTATCAAATGCTTCTTGCTTCATTCTCTAAATTCGAATACCTTGATTACCATATGAAACACAAAACATACTTTCATCACTAAATAATATATTTTTCCAATCTTCATTGCTCCATAAACGTCTTGATTTACACCAATTCAATCTTATACGCTTTTGTCTTGCAGTCATGAGAGGTTTTGTTTTCGGTACACGAGATTCAAATTTAAATTTATGGAGACGTCTTAATGTTGTCGATGTAGAAACTTCAACTCCTTCTTCTTTCCATTTTCGGTGCAAGAATCGCACACTTTTAAAACGGTTTTTCTTAACTTTCAGTTTCCTGTCATCTGTAGCAGATGTTTTTGGTTTTCGGCCACCATTTCGGCGATTAATTTGGAAATTTTCCAATTTTTGAATATTGTGTTAGTATTTTACTAACGCTCGATTGCGAACAATGTAAATAATTCGCTATAAAACATTGATTTTTACCGTGCCGATACAAATCAACCATACGAAGTTTAATAGATTCAGGAATATCACTCACACGGCCCATTTTAAGACGAAAAAGAAACAAACTGCAAAAAAGAATACTGATTTTAAGTAAAATAGTCTGAATTTAATCAATGATGCCACCAGTTAAGAATTGGTAATAATTAAAGGAGAATTAATGAGAAATATTCTAATATTTTGAACCACTTGAATAAATATTCTAATATTTTGATTTTTCAAAATAATTTTTTTTGCAATTAATCTTTTCAAAAATGATATTAAATTTAAGACAAGTAAGTTTAATCAACAATAAGTTCTTAATAAAAATATCGTTTGCATATTTTCATTAAAAGACATTAAATTACCAAACGATATTTTCAATTTCTAAAAAAAAGGTAATTATTCTAATATTTTGAATATGAGCTGTATAAAGTTTGGGGGCAATAGCAAAATAACTAAAATGTTTCAGGTGAAAATTTTGGTATTTTTAAACATACTGTTAGCCATTTTTTTAAAAGATATATTTGTTTCAAAAATCTATGTGATATTTAAATGCTTCAAGGGACATTAAACTAGAGATAAAAATAGCAGATTTTTGATTTCAAAGTTAATCTTGATATTAATTAACTATAAAAATTTATTTTTACAATTATCTTATTATATATTGTTATTTTCATGAAATGTGACTTATTTTCTATCAATTGGAACAAAAAAATACTAATTTAGTTCAAATTTAAAAAATGATGTCTATGTCGCATTTTCATGGAATTCACCATCTTTTGTAGTGTTCCATTCTGTATGTAATTACTGGAATTTCGGGTATTTTCAAAGGCTTGAGATTACTTTTGCGAGTATTTTCGAATGCACAATTTGAGTATATTTTTGTAAGTTGACGTGCATTTTTTTTTTAGTATTTTACTCTTCAATAATTTATTTATATTATTTTTTCACAGGCAACGGTATGTTTGTACGTCTTCCTGCAAGAATTGGGAACAATTTATCTGGAAGTTGAAACATAATCGTCCAAGCGCGATAAATGGGCCAGTCCGGACATTCAAAACGAAATTTTGGAAATGATGGCACACTCATTGCAGCGTGCCTTGTTAGAAAAAGTGAAGGATGCAAGTTTTTTTGGCCTCATTGTTGACGGAATAACCGATGCCGCCGGATAAGAGCAGTTCTCCATATGTGTACGATACTTGACGAAACATTTGTGGAAAACGGAGAACATGCTTTTAGGACTATTCAATGCTCCTGATACTACAGGGGAAGCATACTGACTAAAATTATAAAGGATGTACTTCAACGTTGCCACATCGATTTCAATAAATTTCATGGACATTATTTTGCCTGAACCGTTAATATGAGTGACGTCCAAGCATGATTCAAGGAGTTACAACCAAAGTCTTTTTTGTACATTGGGAAAATCATTCCTTGGACCTTGCACTGCAAGAAGTAGCACATTCCAATAGATTAATTGCAGATTCCTTAAGTGTGATCAAGAAGATATCGAATCTGATTAGAGAATCGCCCAAACGGAGAGATATCTACAAGAACATCGTTCTTTGCCCAACTAATATAAAGAAGAAAGTAACACAAACTTAAAGCCAAATCAGTTGCTTCCTCTCTACTCGACCAGATGAGCAGTTTTATTTGCTGCAATACTGATATTCGTGGAAAATTATCCAAGAATTTTAGAGATTCTTGATGCATTATTGAGAGAATCAATAGCATTGCGTCGTTAGAAAAAAAGCTGAAGTTGAAGGTTTTATAAGAAGCTTGAAAAAATTCAAGATATTTGTTGGTAGGAACATAGCCAAGGAACTTTTTAGTCCATGCGAAATCTTGGCGCAAGTTCCGCAGACAAATGAATTTTCTGTTGCCAGCGTGAAGAACGCCGCACCGTTTCCGTGTTAGAAGAAACTATATAACATATGAGAGAGGATAACATTTCAAAACTCTCTACAAGAAATGGGAGAGAAAAGCGTCCACATTAAATTTGGAAATGAAAATAACGAGTGTTCCCAGGCAAAAGATAATTCCAATAAAATAGGAGCAGACAAGCTAGCCCTCCGCTCCAGCACAACTTGGACAAGAAGAAAAAATTGCGAGTAAATTTTAAGGAAGCACTGGACCTCATTACCAATGAATTAAAAAACGATTTAATCTTGATGCATTATTGAAATAATCAATAGCATTACGTCGTGAGAAAAAAAGCTGAAGATGGATGTTTTATGAGAAGTTTGAAAAAAAAAAAAAAAAATCAAGACATTTGTTGGTAGGAACATGGCCAAGGAACTTTTTGAAATAGTTCTTAAATTTGAATAATGAATTCGGAATCGTCCTCAAATTAAATCTATATGTCAAGTATATCTGGACCTCATTACAACGAATTAAAAAACGATTTGATCAAAAAACGTTTGACTCTCTCATAAAGATCGAACGGACACATATTCACACCACATTCACGGACACAGCTTCAACTATTTCAGAAGATCTGAAACAAAAGCTTGAAATACATGCTGATGATTTTGATTTGGCAAATCTTTCTGCTCAGGTGACGCTTTTACCAACACTAACACCTGAAGGAACTGACAGAAATGCGTTGTCAATCGCAATTAAAATTTTGTCATCGGAGTGAATAAATTATTTTCAGAAGTTTACCTTTTGGCAGAATTTCTCTTGGCGGTTCCGACATCACTAGTGACAGCAGAGAGATCGTTCAGAAACTCTTCGCCGGCCACAAACACATCTACGAACAACAATGGGTCAACAGAGACTCAACCACTTAATGCTACTGCATATTTATAAAGAGGAGGCTTTTAAAATTGATTTGGGAGATATCTGTAATGAATTTGTAAGCAAAATAATCTTAAGAACTTTCATTTTTTGTAAATGGGAGCGGGAATAGTTCTTAAATTTGAATATTGAATTCGGGATTGTCCTCAAATTAAGTCTATATGTCAAGTATATCTGGACCTCATTGCCAATGAATTAGAAAAAGATTTAAATAATTTATATTTTTTTTTACTAGGATTAAAGAGTTAGAGATCTTTTGATATTCTTCTATTTTATACTCCTGTTTGTGAAAAGTGCAACACTATGAAGGAATCTTCCGAAATGATTAAATGAAACCCGCCACTAGCTTTTTGCAGTATGCCCGGGCTCCCCCTATGTAAACAAAGTTCCTACGCCACTGTTACGGATGATGGATCACTTGGCAGATTTACGTGAGAAACTAAATTTATAAAACAAAATTTATTGATAAGAATTTAAAGGGCACCGCCTTCTTGGAACAAGAATGACATTTATACTATTAAACGATCACGAAGCTGTAAACAGTGTTACCAAAATTTAGCGGAATTTTCTATTCAGAAATTTCAAGTTCACGCCAGAAAAATTTTAATATTAATTTTGTTCCATTTTATTCACGAAACTCATGCACGTATTGACAATTCAGTGACAGAAACTCGTGGGAAATTTCCCCCATTTTAGCAGAAAACAGAACTCTGTGGGAAAAAGGGGATTTTTTTGGTTATGTGGAAAATTTTCAACATCTTTGAGAATTTTCACCTTTACTTATTATTATTTTTGCTTCTCGAAACAAGAATAACTTATAAACGATTAAACGGTTCGCGGTTAAATAATTGTCATAAGTCGATCATTTTAACACGCAAGCAAAATGTTTATAAAAGCTATGAACCTCAAAATATCGGAATAAATAATTTTTAAGTGTAATGTTAACCAAATGTGCATCACAAACGTAATAAAAAAGCTTTAACACTTTCAGGTACAGTGGTATGTTTATAAAATCACTTAATCTCCAAACGCCAAAATGGAACCAGAATTGTGTAAAATATTTTCCATTAGTATTTATTATTTGTATTATTTAGAGTATTTAAACTCTATTATTCTTATATGTTTTATTTTTGTAATTGATGGTGCGATAAAACATTTGTTGGGAAATAGCTTGTCCTTTCCGCAGGAAGACAATGAAGGCGAAAACGAGTTTGGTATTGGGAGGCGGGCAATTAAAAATCTTCACAAGAGGTCGACTACCAGTGTTTCAAGATCGAGCCGATTACGGATGATGGATCACTTGGCGGATTTACGTGAGAAACTGAATTTATAAAAAAAAAATTATTGATAAGAATTTAAAGGGCACCGCCTTTTTGGAACAAAAATAACCTTTAATCCTTTAATTCCCATGCTAGAACACGTTCTAGAAATTATGTAGTTCATTTCACACCAGAAAAATTCAATGGCTAATTTCGTTTTATTTAAATACGGAATATTCTGTTATTGGTTAAAGCAAATATTGTTGTTTTAATTTCCTGGTAGGAACTGAAATATACGAATTAAAATATCCCGGGCGGTCTCGGGCGGTTTGGGATCCAGAGGGTTAAACTATTAAACGGTTCGTGGTTAATTAATTGTCAAAAGTCAATCATTTTAACAGGTAAGCAAAATGTTTATAAAAGCTGCACACGTCAAAATATCGGAATAAATACCTAATTTTTAGGCGTATAATGTTAACCAAATATTTATCACAAGTGTACCAAAAAAAAAGCTTTAACCACTTTACAGATCAATATTTTTGAAAAAAAAAACCTTCAAATAATGACTATTTTTTTTTCATGTCTTTTACAATTTTTTTTTTATTTTTATCACCAGTTTTTTTATACAGAAATTTTTGATTTATTGAATCAGAAAAATGCTCGGATTAAATAATACAAAACTTACGCTAAAATTTTACTGGTGAGAATAATAAATTATGATTAGAATAGAGATGCTCGTACGTGGTACGGGCAAATCATGATTGGCAGAAACACGTTGCCTTTACGACATACGGGCAAAACAAGGTAAGCGGTTAACCCTTTCAAGGATTGTGGTGTGTTTATGAAAGCATTTAATTTTAATTACCAAACGCCAAATTGGCACCAGAATTTTGGAAAAATATGTTCCATTAACATTTATTATTTTTAATTTGTAATTAACTTATTATTCTTATATGTTTTATTTTTGTGGCAGCAATAGCCGATGGTGCGATAAAACATTTGTTGGGAAATAGCTTGTCCTTTCCGCAGGAAGATAATGAAGGCCGAAAATGAGTTTGGTATTGTGAGGCGGGCAATTAAAAATCTTCACAAGAGGTCGACTATTAGTGTTTCAAGATCGCGCCGATTACGGATGATGGATCACTTGGCAGATTTACGTGAGAAACTGAATTTATAAAACAAAATTTATTGATAAGAATTTAAAGGGCTCCGCCTTCTTGAAACAAAAATAATCTTTAAACTATTAAACGGTTCGCGGTTAATTAATTGTCAAATGTCGATCATTTTAACATGTAAGCAAAATGTTAATAAAAGCTTCACATGTCAAAATATCGAAATAAATTCTTAATTTTTAAGCGTAATGTTAATCAAATATTCATCTAAAACGTATTAAAAAAAAAAAAAAAAAAAACTAACTCTTTTAGCGGTGTTGATATGTTTATGAAGCCACTTAATTTTAATTCCCAAACGCCAAAATGGCACCAGAATTTTGGTAAAATATTTTCCATTCAGCATTTATTATTTTTAAATACACATTTATTCTTGTATTTTTTATTTTTGTGGCAGCAGTAGCCGATGGTGCGATTATCAAATGCGGTCTTGAAATTAAAAATCCATTGGGAAATATTTTGTCCTTTCAGCAAAAAGACAATGAAGGCCAAAACGAGTTTAGTTGCTTAGTATTATGAGGTGGACAAGCGGATTTTTCTATTCAGAAATTTCGAGTTCACATCAGAAAAATTTTAAAATTAATTTTCACTTATATTCATGAAACAGCAGGCAGTCAATCAAGCTGATCACATTCTTCCATTGTTCCATTGTATTTCGATTTAGCTTTCATTTTAATTGAAAAATTTCGAGTTCACACCTGAAAATTTTTAATATTAATTTTCCATTATTCCTGAAACATTTATTGCCATTAATTATTCAGAAATTTTGAATTCATACCAGATATGAAGGACAATATTTTATTCTTTACGTTTAGGGATCACATAAAACAAAAATTTTTTACATAATTACGAGGTAAATGCGAAATTTCAGATTAAAGTTAGATTTCAAACTGGCAACCCTGTTTATCATTAGGATAACAAAAAATGAATGTTCAAACTATTTAAACTTTCTGAGGAAAATTTATAATTTCTCAGTAGTTTATTTTATAAATACACCCCACCCCCGTACACACACGCTGAAAGACAATTAATCTGAGATTGTGAGATGGGGAATTAAAACAATTTAAAATCAACGATGTTAGACTATCAATGTTTCAAGATTGCGCCGATTACAAATAAAGGATCACTTGACAGATATTTTTTATACACCAATTAACCCTTTGCGGCGCAGGGCAAATTCATTGCTTAAGTGTTGAAATTAATGACTGACACCGGAATTTAAAAACAACTTTTTTTTTTTTCCTTAAATAAGAAAAAAAACTATATTTCATGCATTCAACAAACCATAAATTTTTTTAACAAAATTCCGGTGTCACTGTAGCGTTTGTGAATTAAAATTAAGTAGTTTCACAGATATACCACCGCGTCGAAAGGGGTTAATTAAACTAATTTAGCTAACGGGGATCTTTTTAGGAAAAAATTGGGTGCTTTTAAAGGACCATTCACAAAATTGTTCGTGTCAAAACAGGATCCTTCACAAATTATTGATCAATAAACAGGAACCTGATACAGAACCTGAATATAACTATAGTTTTGAAAATAAAAAAATCATGACTAGATTTTTCACAAAAATAAAAAGATTTTCACAAATTCACCAAGACAGAACCCTGAAAATAATGTCTGGACAGATCGCTGGTTAAATAAATAAGAAACATAAAAACTTTTAAATGCTAGATTATTCTATTATTTTTGTGGAAGCAACAGCCGATGTATAAAACACTTGTAGATAAATAACTTATCTTTCCACAGAAAGACTATCGAATTTCAGATTGTGAGATTCGAAGTTAAAAAAATTCCCTATGTTTAACTACCTGTCTTTCAAGATTACTCCGATTACAGATGATGGATCACTTGCTAAATTTACCAAATAAACTTAAACAAAACTAAATTTATTGGAGAAGAAATTAAAGACATTGTGCCTTCTGAACCAAAAATACACTTTAAACAATTAAATGATTGCGATTAACTGTTAAAATTCGATCGTTTTAGAAAAGTGGAATGAATCAAGATGATTAGAAAATATATGAATTAATAAATCGAATTATGTGAGGAATTGAAATTATAAAAGAAATTATACTCTCAAAGAATCTAAAAGGTGCCAGGGTGGCGAGTGGTTAGATAAAAACACAGTCAATATAGATGACAAATACCAGTATTTAGTTAAAGATAAATTCAGTTTATATAATCTCTTTATATTATTTGAAGCATTTTCTCTAAGAAAATACTGGTAGTTTTCTCTTTTCTTGACTGTGTTTTTCCCGGTTTTCCCTGACCACTCGCCACCCTGGGTGCCGTCTTCTGCCATAGTAGCTGTACAATATAACGTTAACACTTTAACCAGTTAACCGGCTGTCCCGAGTCATCTCGGGGCTAAGCTGCCTATCTTTTTTCGGCACTCCCGAGATACATCGTCACTAGAATTCTTGTCTAAAAACGGCTGTCACGAGTCTACAAGTTGCTTGATCAGCTTTCTTCCCAAGCTCAACGCTGACTCCCCCTCACTCGGAGAAGATTAAAAGGGAAAGTGATTGATTACTTAGGGGTCTTTTACAATGGAAGCACCTACTGTTGGCGCCTGCTGCTACTTGTTTACATTTGAGGGATGTATGCAACAGAAGATTTTATCTTACAAAACAAAATCAGGGGAGTTTTTTTGGAATGTTTCAATGGGTCAATCTTATGCTTTTCCTTATTTACTGAAATAAAAAGAAATATTGTAATTTAATGCAAAAAAAAGTTTTATAACTTAAAATATAACTTAAATGAAATTTTATCGAAATAAACTAAAAATTGGGAGCCCTACTTTTTTTATCTGCTTACAACGGGTGTTATATGCGCATTCCTGTCTAAATTTTAAAATCGTCATATATAAATGTATATGTATATATAAGCGAAAATATGTCAATCCCAGGGTCCTAAATATACATAAAATCGTTTTTTTTTCTTTTCTTGAGCTGCTGCGTGAAATTTAAGTTCAAAAGACAGATTTTAATAATATTTTTTAAGCATATTGTGCATTTATCAAAAAATAAAATAAAATAAAGGCCTTCGATTGCAAAATCTCTGAATTGCAATATCTTCCAATTTCATGCGTTTTCGAACAAAAACGACTTTAAAAGTGTGTCAGAATGTAACACCTTTAGAGTTGACTTTAAAAGCTTAAATAATATAGGCCCCACTGCCTTCGGCAGCTAAAAATGTGTTTCTTTTCTTTCTTTTTCTGCACACATCAATTTATTTAAAATTATATCAGTTTATTTAATATTAAGTTCTTATTGTCTAACTGTTTTGAAATTTTTATGCGTTGTAAAAATAATATTACCGAAACCTGTAAATAATTTTAAAAAGTTGTTAATTGCAAAAAGAAATTTCACTGGAATTGCAGCTGAAAATTTTCTTTAAAGTATTAAAAAAAAAAATTTAGAATGTAAAAAAGATGTCAATATTAAATCTGTGGATTTTTTTTTCAAAATTATATAACTTTTTAATCAATTTATGCACACAATTTCATACCCGATAATACGCTAAAAGCGTGTTTTTTTTTTTTTTTTTTTTTTTTTTTTTTTTTTTTTTTTTTTTCATTAACAATATTTTTTCGAAAAAAAATTAATTCTCTCTTATTTACAATTAAATTAAGAAAAATATCATGTATAATGAATGACAGCGAATGTATCTGAAACTTGTATGCAGTATGGGCGTAAATTACTTCGTAAAATCATTTTCATATTTATTTTCGCAATTTTATTACAGTTCATCATTTAATAAACATGAAATTTGAGTGGGTTTTCTAATAGAAACATTTATTTTGTTTAAATAAAGAAAGATTTTGTGATGTATGCGTGAATTATTTACAGTATTGCTTAAATTTTTTACCTTTTAAATTACGTATATAGATATATGTTTATATATATATGTATATATCAAGCTGTATTTTTTTTTACGAACAAAATGACAGAGATTCTCCATTTTGCTTATTTTAAGGATTTTCAGAATTCCCATATAATTAATTTCCGATGCATTCTTATTCAAATATCAAACAATGTATTCCTCATTTTTTTAATGAAGGAATAAGATCTCTCAGAAAAGGCTGAAAATGTTTGTGTTTAAAATCATGTTTTGCTTGTAAAAAAAAAAAAAAAAATCTGTAGCTACTTAATTTTTTTTTAGGAAACTGGGATTCCTAGAACTTTTCATTTAACGGTAAGACCAAAAAATCATGTTACCGCTTCCGCTACACGAATTTTTGCTGTTTTCTTTACATGAAATGTTCCAGGAATCCCAGTTTCCTAGGAAAAGTTTAGTAAATTTACAGATTTTTTTACAATGTGCAGCCTAAGAAAATGCCAGTGATCGGATTCAATTTAAGATTTAAATATTTTTTAAAAGGGCATTTGTCAAAAGCTATTCAAATATAAAGCATTTGACAGTTAGCTGTGTCAATATGATATGTTTACGTATAAAAGTGAATCCATAAATCTGCGAATAATTCTTTCATTATTGTGGTCAAAAATAGTTTTTATTATTTTTATTTTTTTAAATTTAAAATAATTTTTATATTTCCACTCATGTAAAGAAAGCACATATGCAAACTAAATAAACATGTTGGGTATATGAATCAATTTAGCATTCCTCTAGAAAAGACACCCACTAAAAACAGGAAATGGGAGTGCAATAATAGAGCATAATTAGAAAAGAAATCTAACAGCAAGATAAATATTCTTGCATTCTGCAGTTAATTGAACTTTTTTTGCATTTAGGTTCTTCGTAGGTATCCAACAGTTACTTTACAATGTGCTTTGGCGCCTTATTTAGCAGATTTTAAACAGTGCTGTAGCAGTTAAGATTGATTATAAGCATCTACGGGATACTTGTAGACCAGACGGTAATAGGAGTGGGACGGAGAGTGTTGCTAGATTTAAATTGCAAGGCTGAGTCAAAAAGGAGACTTGATATCGATTAAGATCAACTACACTGTTTTTATTTTCTGATCTTATACGTTATTAAAATATGCTTTGTTTTTCGGTTAACTATAAAATTAAAAATTATTCCTGTTAAAAATTACTGTATTATTAAAATATAAATTTATTTATTTGCCACACACTTGCTTCAAATTAAAAACGTTTTTAAAATATTTCATACAATAGTTAAATTATAAATCTATAGCATGTCAAAAAAGTGAAATATCAAATGCAAAACGTTTTTTTCTCCTTACATATATGAATATAAATTGTACTTGGGAAAAAAAAAAAAAAAAAAAAAATGTGATTTTACAGTATTTTTGCGGTTATAAACCAGCACCTCAGCTGACATTTCGCAAATACTGATGTGTAGTAACTATTGCACTCTCAAAGAGGGTAGACGGAAGGTGCGGGGTATTGTATACGATTGCGCGCGTCGTCTCCTCCGTTCGGAGTTTAAACCTTAAATAACCTTGCCTAAATATGGGTAAGACTCCCTTAGAAAAAAACTCGCTTGTGTTGATATCCCTTTTCGTGCCCATATCCCTCGTGTACATAATCGGCCTTCAAAAACACCCACTTTTCATTCAAACTAATTTATAATTTAAATATAGCCGAAAATGTATTTAAATAGCTCCATTAATTATTCACGTACAAAACAGCTTAAATTGATATATTTTTCCATATAAATATTAGTGAAATTTTAATACTCCTTAGCTTTTACAGTTGCTAAACTATAAATCTAATGTTTGAAAAAATAATTACAGTAACATATGCAATACATTATTTATTTATTTATTTATCTAGAAGACACATTTAGTTATTTATTTAGAAAACAGCAATTTTTCTTTGTAGTAACTCTTAGCTACCAAAACAGACACAAACAATTCGGAAATTCCATTTCAAATGTAGAAAATCAGGTGCGTTCATACTACAACGAAATAAAAAAAAATATTACGATCTTGGTGTCATGGCATATACTACTTCGGATACAGTACATTATCCGAAATCTTTTATGTGTCCTTTTAAATATTATCGGCTACAAAAGTAACTTGTAGTAATAGTAATCTTCAGCAACATATATCAATTTCATAAAATGTGAAATATATTAATTAAATATTATTAAAATGTGCCTCCCAAATTATTTCTCCCTATACTATTATGTAATAGGATACTTTTGTGTGGTCCTGTAAATAAATAACAAATATTCTTTGCTATTAAAAAAAAACTATTTGAAAAAAATAAAACGTTTCTCCTATTTCACAGAAAACATAGTGTCAGCTTTTTTTATGTGAATCCACTGACTTTCAAAACTACATTAGATGTATGTAATAATAACAACAATAATAAACTAAGTAATTTTGCAGCTATTTAAAATGTATTTGATGTGTTTTTTATGTTTTTAATACGAAAAATTCTGCAATTTGCAAAATATATTCGGTTATCAACTATATATATAACTATATATAATATATATATTCGATTGTTACTTCCCTCCCCCCTTTTTTTCCCTCTCATTTTTTAGTTAAATAACTAACTCATTGTAAAATAACATAAAAACTCATTGTAAAATACATGATGTGTATTTTACACATCATGTATTTTTACATTTTTTATACATATTTAGATAAGCAAGAATGCTATATCAGTGACAAATAAATTCATAATAAAAACAAATTCTATAAAATAGTACTATTCTATGCAATACATTATCGAGTCAAAAATAGCTATAAATCCTAACTGCAAGGGCTTTGAATACCCCCTTCGCAAGCACCCAGACTGGCCAACTTTATCGCGGAGATTTTCTGTACAGATAATTGAGCACACAAAGGCTGTTGACAGATGAATAGAGGGGGAAAGCATTAGCCATGCAGGGAAACACACATTTTTATTTTGAACACGAGAGGATTTTCGGCCGGAAATTTTCTGGATAACAGAATCTATGTGGGGTAGTTTTTCTTCTATTAGTGAGCCGCTTAAGTGGTTAAGGGGAAGGAGGGGTTTAGCATTCTATATCATAAGATATCTCTAGGGGCAAGGGGATTTGTCCTTTGATATCGTTATCATTTTTGATTCAACGAAAATTTTCTTTTTTCTGGTAATTTTTTCTTTAGATCAATATAGTCTGTTATCATTTTTTTTCTTTTTCCCTTTTTTTAAAAGTCTGTTATCTATTTTTATGAAAAATAAAGTTATTATTAAAATCATTCAATGATTATAAAATGATTTCATTCCAGAATATGGAATACGCCAACGTTTGTATTCCTACTTTTCTGCCACATATGCATAATAATTCGTCATTCGAGAAACCAGGTTTTATGATATTCGTAATGTTTATTTGTAGGAAATGGGGAAAAATATTGTCAATTTTTTTTCCGCTTTTCTTTTCTTTTGTAAAACATACGTAAAAGAATTACACTATCTACCAATAAGTGTTTGAAAAATTTCGATTTTTGACATTTTCTCAAATATTTAAAAATATACTTGTCGGATTCTTCTGAAACTTCAGGATTATGAAGATTATGTCTGACCTCATATTTATCAATATCCATTTGATAAGCAGGGCAATTAGAGGGCCGACAAAAAATTAAAGAATAACAGAAATATTTGGGATCACCCTGTACATGAAAATGCACGAAACGATTTATCGCTGCAGAATACAAATATGTGGATACTGCACAACATGTACACTGATTTTTGTAAGAATAGCATGTATATTCATGGAAAAAGAGTGATTTTTCCAGTGATTTTTTTTTTTTAAATCAAAAATTCTGGTATGTTTTTTGTTTATATCATGCAGGGTTTTTGACCAAATTTAACGCAAATTTCAGAAATATTGGCAAAATCTATTAGAAAAGATATAGCGCAATTGGAATATAAATATATTAAATATTTTATGAAATATGTGTAGTGTTATGAAATAATTTTTATCTGCGCATGCGCGAACGATAAAAACGATTCTTTTACATCATTTAATAGTCAATTCTATGGAGTAACTTATAAAAAAATCCAATGAAATATCGTGAAAATTCAAAAAGATATCATTATTATAAGTAAGCTGTTTTTACATTGCTCTCTAAAAACGGCTGAATGATAAGGGATTCTCCACAAATCGACATTTTTTATTAACTGACTTTTAGGAAAAAAATTAGTATTTAATATATACAATATCTAATGCAATATTTCTGTTAATAAGTATCTTGACATCTGTGATAGAAAAGAATAAAAGCTCTTTTCCTTTTCTATCACAGGTGTCAAGATACTTATTAGCAGCAATATTGTATTAGATATTGTATTCATTAAATAGTACCAATTTTTTCCTAAAAGTCAGTTAATAAAAAATGTCAATTTGTGGAGAATCCCTTATAATTCAGCCGTTTTTAGAGAGCAGTGTAAAAACAGCTTACTTATAATAATGATATCTTTTTGAATTTTGATTGGATTTTTTTTTTATAAGTTACTTTATAGAATTGACTATTAAATGATGTAAAAGAATCGTTTTTATTGTTCGCGCATGCGCAGATAAAAATTATTTCATAAAACTACTCATATTTCATAAAATATTTAATATATTTATATTCCAATTGCGGTATATTTTTTCTAATAGATTTTGCCAATATTTCTGAAATTTGCGTTAAATTTAGTCAAAAACCCTGCATGAGATAAACAAAAAACATACCAGAATTTTTGAATTTAAAAAAAAAAAATCACTCTTTCGCCATGAATATACATGGTATTCTTACAAAAATCAGTGTACATGTTGTGCAGTATGCACATATTTGTATTCTGCAGCGATAAATCGTTTCGTGCATTTTCATGTACAGGATGATCCCAAATATTTCTGTTATTCTTTAATTTTTTGTCGGCCCCCTAATTGTCCTGCTTATCAAATGGATATTGATAAATATGAGGTCAGACATAATCTTCTTAATCCTGAAGTTTCAGAAGAATCCGACAAGTATATTTTTAAATATTTGAGAAAATATCAAAAATCGAAATTATTCAAACACTTATTGGTAGATAGTGTATATATATATATATATATATATATATATATATATATATATATATATATATATATATATATATATATATACTGTCGTATTTTCAAAAATAAACACAGGAATCAAGCACAGAATATGATACTTCAGTGTGCAATAAAAATCAATCTGAAGTTTTCAAATTTCTATGTTGACAGTTATAAATATTTTTAATAAAAATCAATTTGCGTAAGCAAATGGATTTCACCAAGGAAAAACTGTAAACATTGATTTCATACTTATGGTTACCTCGTGTTTCTATTTATTTCTCAATTTCTAGGAAACGTCGTCAAGAAAATAACATCTTTTTTCTTTTTATTTTGATGTTTCCTTTTATTCCCTTTTCTTCTTTTTTTCAGCGATGAAAACTGCACGCACGTTGATATCTGTGTCAGTAAACGCACAGAGATGAGTTTCTAAAATTACAAAGAGCTTTTCGAGAAAACGGGAATTCAATAAAATACAAAATCTATTTGCCAAAGGAATTAAAAAAAAAAAAAAAAAAAAAAAAAAAAAAAAAAAAAAAAAAGATGCGAATGGAAAAAGATACTTGAAAAATTCTTATGAGAATTTAACTGTGTAAATAGGAATTGATACCGATAATGCAAATATCGAAGCCTGTGTATTTGTGTAAATATGGTAATTCACTAAAATGCAACAAATTAAATCGATTACACTGATGAAAAAAGCTTTAGTAAAATAACAAAAAATTTCTGGGTTTTTAAATGTTGTTTCTTTATGATTTTTATTTATTTATTTATCTTAAATGTTGTTTGTTTGTTTCAGCTTATAATTTTTATTTATTAATTCATTTACCATCATTATCATATTATATCAATACCATCATTCATTATTATATTATTCATTATTATCAGATTCTCAATAAAAAACAATTTGCGTAAGCAAACGGAATTCACCAAGCAAAAACTGTAAACATTGATTTCGTACTCAAGGCTATCTCCTGCTTCTATTTATTTCCCAATTTCTAGGAAACATCGTCATAAAATAACATCTTTTTGCGAGACGTTTTCTTTTATTCTCCTTTCTTCTTTTTTTTTCGGCGATTAAAATTGCACGCACGTTGATATCTGTATCAGTAAATGCGCGGGGATGAGTATCTAAAATTACATAAGATCTAGCTTTTTAGAAAACGAGAATTCAATAAAATACCAAACTTGTTTTTCAAAGGAGTTAAAAAAAATAAGAAAAGATGAGAATGGAAAAAAATATTCAAAGAATTTTTATGAGAATATGACTACAGGAACAGGGGTAAACAGGAATTGATGCCAATGAGATAAATATTGAGGGTTGTATCTATATATATATCTGTTAAATATATATAGACACAACCCTCTATCTGTTAAATATATATAGACATATATATATACAGATATATATATATGTCTATATATATATCTGTTAAATATAGCAATTCACTAAAATGAAACAAATCACACAGATCAACAAAACTTTAGTGATATGGCAAAAAATTTGTATTATTATTATTATTAATGCTGTTTGATTGTTTATAATTTTTGTTTTATTTATTTACCTTAAACGCTGTTTGTTTCTGTTTATGATTTTTAGATCACAGGCTATCAAAGCCTGGGAGCTTATGTGCCCGTCCGTTCTGTATGAGCGTATGTGCGTAACGTGATAACTCATGATAAAAATATCCGATTCACTTGAAATTTTGAATATATATATATTCTGATAAGGCGCTTCCCTGATTAGTTTTTGGAGTTAATTCGATATGTATAAGAGGGTGAACGGTGGCTGATGCGCCTTTCCTTAATTAATATAGATGGGTTTTTCATGCAGATTCATCAGTTTTTTATATGAAAAAGCATATCCGTGTTTAGTTTAAAGGGTTCAATGATTAAGTATAAAACGGGGAAATGGAGGGATCTGTTCCTTCCCCCCTTAATTTGCTTTTAACGAACGGTATTAACCCTTTAAAATATAAGACTGTCATGTACAATTAGTATGTGTAGCCTGTGAGCTCAATGCCATCAGTTTAGCTGGGCAATATTCTTTTTATTATTTATCAATTCATTTACAATTTTTCACAGTCTAAATTTCGATATGCTGAATTAATAATGTTTATTTTCTAAAGTGAAATTAATTTAACTAACGTAAAGTAGAAAAATCTGACAAAACTTTAGAAGAAACATTTATAACTTATTTATCGAACAATGAAAAAAAATCACTCTATTCCAAATTGGTTCACTAATCAGGCTTGTTAATTTTATGCCTTTACGCTTAAGGCTGAGAGCGAACAGCACTAGTTTTTATTACACTAAAAGAGCAATCAATCAATCTTTGTTTTCGAACGGAACAAGGGTGAAATCTCTTTAAATGATTTTTGAGGGACTGACCCTACCAAATTGACAAAGGAAGGGGAACTTTTATCTACCTTATCTTCAGTCGTAAAGCTGTCAACTGATTTCGCGTTAGATTTCTCTCTTGAAGTTCAGATTCAGTGCACTAGAAGTGCAATTTATTCATCAAAGCGCCGACACGAAAGATCAAACACAGCGCAAGAAGTTAGTGCTATGTGCGTGGACCTTAAAAATGCGTCAGAAAGTTTCGCGGTGTAGGGAATTTGAGAACCGCCACAAGAATACACTGTAAAAAAAAATTGTAATTTTCACAGAAAAAAACTGTATTTTTTACAGCAAAAAACTGTTTTAAAGAAAAACAGTTCTTTTTTGTAAAAAATACAGTTTTTTTCTGCAAAAATTACAATATATTTCTTTATTTTACAGGAAAAAACTGTTTAAAGAAAAAACAATTTTTTACTGTAAAAAAAATTGGAATTTGTAATTTTTACAAAAAAAATCCATATTTTTGTGTGACAAAAAATAATTGTTTAAAAGAAAAAACAGTTTTTTGCTGTAAAAAATATGGATTTTTGTATTTTTTACAGAAAAAAACTGTTTAAAGGAAAGACAATTTTTTACTGTAAAAAAAATTGGAATTTGTAATTTTTACAAAAAAATCCATATTTTTTGTGTGACTAAAAATAATTGTTTAAAAGAAAAAACAGTTTTTTGCTGTAAAAAATATGGATTTTTGTATTTTTTACAGAAAAAAACTGTTTAAAGGAAAAACAATTTGTTACTGTAAAAAAAATTGGAATTTGTAATTTTTACAAAAAAAATCCATAATTTTTTTGTTTGACAAAAAATAATTTTTTAAAAGAAAAAACAGTTTTTTGCTGTAAAAAATATGGATTTTTGTATTTTTTATAGAAAAAAGCTGTTTAAAGAAAAAGCAATTTTTTACTGTAAAAAAAATTGGAATTTGTAATTTTTACAAAAAAAATCTATATTTTTTGTTTGACAAAAAAAAAATTGTTTAAAAGAAAAAAGTTTTTTTCTGTAAAAAATATGGATTTTTGTATTTTTTACAGAAAAAACTGTTTAAAGAAAAAACAATATTTTACTGTTAAAAAAACTGGAATTTGTAATTTTTACAAAAAAAAAAAATTCCATATGTTTTTGTTTGAGAAAAAACTGTTCGAAAGAAAAAAAAGTTTTCTTCTGAAAAAAAAATATGGATTTTTGTAATTTTTTCAGTAAAATCCATGCATTTTTTATCCGTAACAGATTAAAAGTAAAATAGTATTCCTTTTTCTTTAAGGGTCTCAAATCAGAAAGAACAATTTTATAACATATTTTTTTTTTTTTTTTTCATGAAAATAGCAAATGTTGTCCAGAAAGTTCCTAATCGCGCTTATTTACTCGTCTTTTTTTCCGCAATTGCAATAGATATGTTAGAAAATGTTGTCAAAGTAGACGTTTTGATCTGAATTCCTGCGCGGAGAAAGATTAACCACTCAAACAGGGGAGAAAAACGTGTTTGTCATGCGATTGAAAACGCTTTTAATTCAATAGGTAATTTATTAATCCCAAAATGGAAAATTCCCTTCGATTGAAAATCGCTTCCTTGGTCTGGATTTCTAGTTTGCGATATTTCCGTTAAGAAATGGATTTGTGAATATGCAAAAAAGTTTTTCACTTGTTGAGCAGAGCAGTTGAAACCAGACTTATTTGATGCAAGGAATACAAACTGTAATCGCACTATGATTTTTTACTGTATGGCTTTTATTAGTGGTTTAAAGCCACAGTAAACAAGAACAAACTGGAGTAACATTTGGAAATATTTTTTTCTTCAATTGAAGGATAGGGGCTTGTGAAGAATGGACTAAGACTGGTTTAAAAGATAATAAAAATGCAAAAAAAATGTCTGAAATTTTTTTGCGAGTATTCTTTTGTAAGATAACATCTAAAAATTTAGTCCAGGTATACAAAATTTTGTCATTTTACAAGAGGAAATTTTAAATCATTTCACTATTCAAGGGATCGGGGCTTTCTGTGGGACGGGAGCAAGTTTGCAGTAGAAAATATATTTACAGATTTTTTTCCGTCACATTTAACTTGATTCATAAATACTTTATACATAAATAAAACGGCTCATTTATTTTTTAAACTTTGACTAACAATAGCTATTGGGATGATAGAAGCAAAAACTCAATTCCAGTTTGCAAAATGCAAGAAAAAATAATTAAATTATCATAAAACAAAAAAAAAAAATTAATAGAAATAGAAATTTTTTAAAATATCAAATAAAAAGCACCCGCAAGCGTAAAACAGAAAGGCATCTTCTTCATCTAGGGTAGAACCCCCGGCCTTCCGCTTCGAAGCACTTTCCCTATCGTGAGAGGGAGGTCTAAACCTCTCAGCCACAGTACTCGACTTCCGACAGTGAGAATGAAGAATACTATCGTTAAATGGCAGAAATATACTTGTCTTTTACTTTGCGCTGAAAAATAAATATTTATAATTGTTATGTTGGTCTAGAAATGTTACAACTATCTTAAAAAATAAGCTTACATATACTTTTTCTTTTCACTTTTTTCTTTCTCACAACATGAATGTTTTAGATGTGATAGACATAGATATTATGTATTTCATTACTGTATTGTTTGTGAATGTGCCAAATGAAATAAAAAGGTTAATTGCAAGATATTTTAGGATAATCTTTTTCTTTTTAATCTGATTCTTTTAACTATTTTTCTCGATCATTCTATTTGACAAAAAAAATAAAATAAAGTAAAATAAAATAAAATAAAAGGGACAAAAAGCTAATTTTTACAATGTAACTTTAAAAAATGTAATTTAAGAAATTAACAACAACCATTTGGAAAATAATTTTTTCTAAGACTAAAATTTAAGACTGGTAAATAAATTCTGGCTATCATGTAGTATTCGCCAGAGATTGTGGGCATTTGGGGGGGGGGGGGGAGGCGATTTAAAATTTTTGTATTTGGATTTATTTATACATTTTTTTATATATAATCCCTGAAACATTTTTTAAATTCTATATACATCTTTAAAAAAAATGGTCTTCATCAATCGCAATCAGTTCAACATTAGATTTTTTCCTTTTATTGTGGTCGCTGCACATTTCGTAATCGATAAACTCGATAATAGGACTTTTTTTTCTTTAACATACAATTTTTCATACGTTGTTTTTCTTTGGATTCGTCTTTTGCCATGTCTTATAATTTACGTCTACCAATTTTGTAACTTTTTTACTTTCTTCCTTATTAAGAACGACATTTCGATTTCCTATTCAAATAAAAATTCGTCTAAATGGGAAATGCTTCATAAAAAAGCAACATCCATTGCCTAAAGTAAAATGCTTAAATGTTTCCCATTGAGTTAATAAAAATCAGCAAACACAATATTTTTATGATGATCAAAATGTGGTTTACATAATAACAGAGCCATACATTACATACGCCTTGGATTAAACATTAATCTTCCTGGATTAATCGTAACAAAAATAAAATGCGGACACCACTAGGTCTATTCTCCACCGAAAATAAGAACCATTTTCCAAATAGTTAATAAAATAAACTTTAAATATGGTGGTATTTTTTTGCTTTAAAACATTATAAATAACTTAATATTCAAATAAAATTATATTGCACTTTTAATTATCTTTCATTTCATTATCATCATTGTGTTTTCTTAATTTTGATAGAATAAGCAATTAATATAATTTGATTTATTATTTTAGAATCTTCTCCGCTTTGGTATATTCGTATCAAGATAATTTAATTACAAGTAGAGTGAGCTACGTTAATACTCCACATACCCACCCCCAATTTTAAAATCGAAATTTTTAAAGTGCTAATATTTAGCTTTTAATTATCTCATATTTTCTATCCTAGAATTTGTCCGTATTCAGAATCGCTATATTTCATAACAAAGAACTGGCGTTCCCCCACTTCCACTCTAATTTAAAATATCAAAATTTCAAATGTACCTATTTATTTATTTATTTATTTATTGAACAACATATCAACTTATATGTCGGATGCTTATAAACAGGGCTACACTAAATACCGGGCTTGCTCATTCCTTATCACGACGTCACAAAAGGTGGCTGGCCGCTATCTGTGATTGGTAAAAATAGGGCTCAAAGTGACGCACCCATCGTTTTGTGCCAATCGCTAGACATCATTCAGCCACCTTTTGTGACGTCATGAAAGGAATGATCAAGCCCGGTATCTAGTGTTGCCTTGTTATAAATCGGAGGGGGGGGGGGAGACAGTCGGTTACAGGGACGAGATAACACAAGGAAATTTTACAACATGAGAAAAACACAACTAGGAGCTCCACGCAAAAAGTGTTTGCAATGGAACCAGTGGGATTCGAACTCACAACCTTCTATGCTCGCAAGCGATTAGCGGCGGAATTAGGGCAGTTGCAATAGACGCTTTCAGTCGTGACGTCAGTTATGACTTTTGCTTGGATACTGACTCCAAACAATCGGTTGCTATGCTGTATTTTCTATTTTATTTGCATATTACAGCAGCATTTTTCATCTATATATAACAGACACATCTTTAATACTTTATATGCAAGAATACCATTTTCTATGATTGATACTGAATAAGAAATGAAGCATAGCAACCGTTTGTTTGGAGTCAGTATCCAAGGAAAATGCCGTGACTGACGTCACACTGAAAGCGTGTATCAGATGATTTACTTTTCAGCCGCCAATCAAATCTTGGCGTTTGAACTTCAGTACCACCAGGGCTACACTAAATACCGGGCTTGCTCATTCCTTATCACGACGTCACAAAAGGTGGCTGGCCGCTATCTGTGATTGGTAAAAATAGGGCTCAAAGTGACGCACCCATCGTTTTGTGCCAATCGCTAGACATCATTCAGCCACCTTTTGTGACGTCATGAAAGGAATGATCAAGCCCGGTATCTAGTGTTGCCTTGGTACCACTCATAATGGACCTTATGCACGTGACGTCACACGCCAGAGCTGGCGGTATGCTAACCTGTTATTCTAGTCACTGTACCGTCAGAAAGCCTGAATGCGCAGGCGCAAACATCGCTAGCAGACGATTTCAGCCTTTCTGGATACATTTTAACAGAAAATCTACAAATTTAGAGAATTTTCTTGCAAGCAGAACAACAATT
The DNA here is from genome assembly GCA_964019185.1 of Maratus speculifer. Taxonomy (NCBI): domain Eukaryota; kingdom Metazoa; phylum Arthropoda; class Arachnida; order Araneae; family Salticidae; genus Maratus; species Maratus speculifer. The sequence continues at coordinate 231,009,722 of OZ025300.1, forward strand.
TTGAATTTATATTACAATATATTTAGTATATGTTGCTTCAACAAAGAATTTTTTCCAGGTATTTCTAACAAAGAAGCATTAATAATTTACACTCCATAGACTGCTGTACTAAACACCGCCAGTAAATACCGCCAGCAGACGAATTTTAGCCTCGGCCTCAGCTTATGTGCATAAGGTCCATTCTCTCAGCTGCCAATCACAGCTGCCGTTTAACGATTATTTGACCTCCAATGGTCGATTTGTGACGTCATATGAAACTGCCCAACGTAACGACAAACTTCATCTGCCGCCCAAACTTAAGGGAAATGCGGTGCTTTCCCATTTGTAAACATAATGATTTGTGCTTCATTTTTTAAATTCTTGGAAAAATAATGCAAGAATAAGAAAAATCAAAATTAAACTGAAAGACCACATGTGCTTTAAACGGTAAACGGCGAGTTATGATGTTCTGTGTGGGCTCCAGGTGTGTACCAGATTAGAGTACCAGTCGTTACTGTGACTTCAATGGAAGGAGTCTATATCTAGTTGTTCATTGTTATTTATTTATTTATTAAACACACACATCTGACTTGTGCGTTTGACATTAAAGCCCGCTAATAAATCATCGTCAATATACAGTCTGACAGCACAAGGAGATTTATATCACTAGAGAGTTACAGCCGTGAAATCATTTTTGTTTGTGTACACATGCATGTCTGTCTGACTTATGTGCATGACGTGAGATGTGTGCTTATAAATGATCGTCAAGAACACTTCAAGGTCACAAGAATATATACAGCACCAGAGAATTACAACGGGAATTCCACAAAGAGTGTACGACGGAGCCACCGAAAATTGTAACCGCAAACATTCTCAAGCTCTTATACTCTCATTATGTCCAACTACTCAGCCACGGTGGACTCATAATACAACGCTACCTATACTGTTAAAAATGTCGTGAAAAACTACGTCTGTTTTTAAAGACTATTTTCTGACCATTGAGAACTCTCCATAGGCAATTATGTAACGTTTTCATTGGTTAGAAAATAGATAGTCTTTAAAAACTGAGGTAATTTTTCAGGATATTTTTAACAGTGTAGAGACAAAATAGTCAGCGTCAGGGCAGGTCAGCCATCAGCGGATCACTCAGTGGACCCTATTCTTGCGATTTTTACCAAGGCAACACTAGATACCGGGCTTGATCATTCCTTTCATGACGTCACAAAAGGTGGCTGAATGATGTCTAGCGATTGGCACAAAACGATGGGTGCGTCACTTTGAGCCCTATTTTTACCAATCACAGATAGCGGTCAGCCACCTTTTGTGACGTCGTGATAAGAAATGAGCAAGCCCGGTATTTAGTGTAGCCCTGTTTTTACCTCACAAGAAATGTGGTCCAGTGAATGATCCTCTGATGGCCGATCTGCCTTAATGTCTATGTCAAAATTGAACTCATCGGCGTGGGCCTCCGTGGCTGAGTGGTTAAGACATCACGCCGCTGGTCGTGAGGTTGTGGGTTCGAATCCCACTGGCTCCATTGCACACACTCCTTGTGTGGAGCTCCTGGTTGTACTTCTCGTGTGTTGTAATATTTCCTTGTTTGCTATCTCGTCCCTGTATATTGACGATGGTTTATAAGCAGGCTTCATGTCGAGCACACAAGTCAGATGTATGTTGTTCAATAAACAAACAAACAAATAAACAAAACTCATCGGCGTTGTCTTTAGGTAGCATTGTCGCATATCAGTTGTAATGAAATATCAGTAGTGTTTCCCAACTATACGTGATTTGATTAGGCGAATATTCTAAGCAAGATGACGTGGAATATTATTGAACGGGACGTGGCAGTACGGACAATCACTTCATCGTACATGGATGAAATTCCAGAATTAGTTTAAACTCAATTTAGATATTCAAATGCAACCGGTTTGCCAAGTCATATCTTTGTGAAAAACACCTGAAAACTCGATTTTAGCGGTAGACTCGTAGGTTTACCATTGTGTTTTCCTACTCCCAAGCCTCCATGCTTTCATACCTTTGGGAGCTGATAAACACAAATCTACGAGTAAACCACTAAAATCGGGTTTTCAGTTTTTGACAGTAAGATACAACTTGGCAAACTGATTGCGTTTTAATATATGAATCGAGTTTTAACTAATTCTAGAATTCGATGATCTGATTGTATGTGCCGCCGCCTCCCGGTCTATAGATAAATTTCAACCACGTGATCACCTGCCCACCAAGTTTTATCCAACCAATCATTATCGACAATTTGTAGCCAATATTAAGAGTCAATCAGTCACAGTCAACCAAATTTGTGGGCACACTGTTAAAAATTTGACCCATTTGCTGCAGCATCACTTCACTGCTTTTATAAGGAAAGGGCAGCTGACGTCACTGTGGACAAATTACTGTGGATAAGCAAAAAAAAAAAACCTGTCCGTTCTTTAACGACTGACACTGCACGGATGAGCTCCGAGAATTTGATTGGTCTAAGTTTGCCAATGTATAAGTAAGTATGATGTGATTGGGCCACGCGGTCAGGATGATTCCTACAATGATCGCTATGACAAAAAATGTAGCGGTAGATTGGTTGACAGAAGTGTTTGTTTGTAAACATGCCCTTTCCTTATAGAAAACGGTTACTTTACTGTGTTATAGAACATTCTCATTGGTCATAAAAGAGACATTCTATGAAAGCGATGGAGAGACGCTTCAGCAAATGGGTCAAATTTTTAATAGTGAAACAAAAAACACGTTTGGTTTCTAAGGTGTTTGCTAGCATATGACGTCAGTAGAAACTGACCGAGTATAACGAAAAAGACAGGCTACCGCGGTTCATTCCTCGCATCTTTTTTACAGACCGCTGGAATCACGTGATGCTCGAATGCACCAATACAGGCTCACAAAATGAGCATTATGTCATTCCAGCGGTCTGTAAAAAAAGACACTTGGAATGAACCGCGGTAGCCTGTCTATTTCGTTAGCCTCGAAACTGATTCGAGGCTAACGAAAAAGACAGGCTATCGCGGTTCCGGCAGCGAAATTTTAAAATGGAGGGCCAAATTCACAATCAAGTAAAATCCAGACACCTCATTGGTCGTGTGGAAAGGGTGAAAATCAAGAATTTGTTTCTCCATTTGAGAAAGAAGGAGGGGTAAAGTAATTTTCAAGCGATTGTTACCGTCTGTTCTTATTTACGATAAACCATCGAAATTAACTCAGTTAAGATATTTTGATGACATTTTATGGAACGAGAGTGAAAAATTTTGATTATAAATGAAAACAGATCATATTTACTTCAAAATTGCCGCTACGATTTTTTCTCGGAAAAAGGAGTAAGGCGACATTTCCCCTACCGCTAAGAGATTATTCTCTGAAAAGGACGCGGCTCAATGACCAATAATGCGCTTGGATTTCACCGGACTGTGATTTGGCCCTCCATTTTAAAATTTCGCGCTCCGGCAGACATAAATCATTAGATTCCTCTGTTGCTACTCTTCCTTAAAATAAAGATTTTCTCTCGTGCTCGATAACTAAGGTTTTTATGCTGTCGGCTCTTGGATTTATTCAGAATCCAAGAGACAGTTACAATAACCTAAAATATCGAGCACAAGAAAAAAACCCTTCATTTTATGCAACAGTAGTAATAGAGGAATCGAATGGTCTACGACCGCCGAAAGCTAGTTGTTTACTCGTAGGCTTATCATTGTATTTGCCAAACAATCAAAGGTATGAAATGATTGTACGGTAAACGCAATGATAAGCCTACGAATAAACTACTTTGGTATTAATTTTTTGACTTATGCACCACTTCGCTTCCGGCAGACATGTATCATTAGGTTGTCCTATTACTACTTTCCGATAAAAAAAGGTTTTTTTTCTTGTGTTCGATACCTTAGGCTTTTGTGCTGTCGGCTCTTGGATTATTAGTTATTGCACCTTGAGTAGGTATTTTAGAAGAAAGCACTGCATTCATACACATGATCATTGCATTATCAAACATTTGCTGTGATGAAAATTTAAGTGTCTTTATTCAGAACAGAGTGGCGATATACGACTAGTAAACAAATACGTTTCAAAAATCCGAATGGAGGATATTCCGTCTACGTCATGATCACGTGGTCAAGGTAGTCTCACCAAGATGCTTGGCGAATCGTTTTTGTCCAGAACCCTTTCAATCAATCAATTTTATATCCCGCATGTCGCCAAACTCATACTTAGGCACTGTAATATATTCTGGTCAGATAGTTTAAAGGGAGAGTTCCTCTATAAGAGAGTGGTGATATATACACAATGTGCATGCTCATACCAGGGCTACACTAAATACCGGACTTGCTCATTACTTATCACGACGTCACAAAAGGTGGCTGGCCGCTATCTGTGATTGGTAAAAATAGGGCTCAAAGTGACGCACCCATCGTTTTGTGCCAATCGCTAGACATCATTCAGCCACCTTTTGTGACGTCATGAAAGGAATGATCAAGCCCGGTATCTAGTGTTGCCTTGCTCATACCAGGGCTACACTAAATACCGGGGTTGCTCATTCCTTATCACGACGTCACAAAAGGTGGCTGGCCGCTATCTGTGATTGGTAAAAATAGGGCTCAAAGTGACGCACCCATCGTTTTGTGCCAATCGCTAGACATCATTCAGCCACCTTTTGTGACGTCATGAAAGGAATGATCAAGCCCGGTATCTAGTGTTGCCTTGCTCATACTCAGATATTAGAAGGCAGTAGGCGCTCACCCTGGGGACCAGCTTTAGGATTATGGTCCCTAAGCCCAGAAGAACTCATGTTCACAGGGGCATGCGAAGAGAAAACTGCGCCCGGAGCAAACTTTCAATTTGACATCCCCACCCAACTTTTCCTTGTGACGAGCCAAAAATGACGTTGGTAGTATAAACTTGGCACTCCCTAAATTTCCGCGCCCGGAGCAACCGCCACTGAAATATGAAATTAAAGGAAAATTCTACTGTAAGGCACAAAAGAGTTAATTTTCTTTTGTTTGAGAATGTGAACAAAGGAAATTCTTTTTTTAATTATGATTTTTCATTTTTCGATCTTCCCAGAGTAGCAGTGTAGAGGGTAGTGTTTGGAAAAATATGATAAAATATTGAAATATGATCTAGGAACACTCAATTACGATATTTTCTGATGAAAATTTTAAAGCATACGCTTTTTTATGCAAATAAGTTTTTGTGAAAGGAGAAAAAGGGCAAAGGCTGGTTAACCCCTTGAGAGGTGGTGAGATATATAGACGCTTTCTATCGTGACGTTAGATATGAAGTTCTGTTTGGATACTGACTCCAAACAAATTTTTGTTATGCTGGATTTTCTATTTTTTTCATATTATAGCCATATCTTATAGCTATATCTGCAGATAAGAAATTTAATACTTAATCTGCAGTGGTAACTTATTCTCCGATTTATATCTAATGAGAAATAACATAGCAACTATTTGCTTGGAGTCAGCATCCAAGCAAAATGTCATATCTGAGGCAAATTGTCCTGAAAGGGTCTATTATATTCCACCTTATTTTAATCAAGATTTGAACCAGAAACCTTATCAAATCTTATCTTGATAGATTGAGTGGAAATATGATTTTAAGACTGATTATTATTATTATTATTATTTTGCGATGTAAGTTTTCGAAAAATATGGCGTGAATTCCACATTTCAAAACACAATTATTTTCCCGCGAAAGGATTAAAAGGAAAAATGCACTATGTAGATTCTTTCAACTCTCTACTTAGATAACTTTCATAAGCTGCTTGTATGCATATTTTTTTAATATTCTCCACAATGTCCATTAGAGGATAGGAGGGTGATAAAGGTATTTTTAAAAAATTACTTACAGAAATTTTAAACTATATGAAATAAGGACGAATAAGCGATAATTTTTTTTAAAAAGTTAAGATTTTTTACTGTCATAATGATTTTGTATTAAATTTTATATAATCATAACGTTGATATAAATTAGTATATAACCGATGATGATAGCAAACTTCCATGTCATACCGACGTTTGCAATTATGCCCATTAGCAATTTAATCTAAAATGAACCTTAGATTTCACAAAGCTTTTCTATAACATACATTATATTATACATAAGCCATATACATAATTCATAACTTATATTTATGTCATTTACTTGACAAAGGATACGTCATATATATTTCATATATGTAGGGCCCCCAAATATTTTCAAAGCTAAAAGTGCAAAATAATTAATTGGTTATGTATATATAATAAAATAGTATTTCATATGGATATGGGTAGCTAGTTTTAATTTAATATTAATAGTGTTTTATTTATTCGAAGTTTTTATCATAAAGTTTCAGGTTTCCCATACTTTTAAGTCTTAAGCGGGCCCTGCATTACATAAAATGTCATATATGTCATATATGACTTTAACGTTATATATGTCTTATAACGTTGGCTATTCATATCGGTCGCTTTCATAGCGAAATTTGAAATGTTCAAATTATATTTGCCAGTAAATTGTGGAAATGAAATTCCTTTTTTAAATATGTTTTTACTTTACTCAAATGTTCATTTAAATTTTGTAACGAAGAAATCTGAAGAAATCTCACCCTTGTACTTTTATGAAATCATAAATTGGCAACAGGTTAGATAGTGGAGTTTGTTTACATTTGGCGGGAGGGAAGTTTTAACGCTCGTTGCAACTCAGCACCGGCACATGGCAGAACGAATGGATTCTTCAAGATTTAAAAAGTAAGTTTTATTCCTTTTGTCTATTGTCTATTAATTTTAATTAAGTTGTAATGTTATGTTCATCGCAAAAAATAACACAAAGTTTGTTTTGTTTACAGTATGAAATATGTTATCTCAAAAATAGAGTAATGTGCAATAATGAACAACCTTTGAAGTTTTTGGTTTATAAAGTGCCCGATTTATAGCAGGGCATTCGGGGCACAAGCCCAGGGACCCTAGATTTTAGGGGCCCCCAAATGCTTCTAAAGGTTTCTCAAATTTTATCTAAAATCAGATATTTTACTATCTAAAAGGAATTTTACATACATTCTACATTCTATTGTGCTCTTATTGTATTTACATAACATTGTATATTTTGTCTGAAACATCCATATTTATTTACCTTATTATAATGAATATTTTCTTTTGCCTTTATCACTTAAGTAATTTATTGTATTTTTAATTCTTATTTAATCGTGCTCTTGTTTTCGTCAGATTGTTTTGGGTTTGTGAGCGTAGCTCGTAAGTAGCAGAGCCCTCAAATATTTTAAATTATTATAGCTTGGTATGGTGAAAATTTATTATTAGTTGTTGCATATTTTATCATTGCAGATATAAAGTATATGAAAAAGTAATCAGAACCATACTTTTTATTATAAAACGTCTAATCATTTAAATTGTATAATTTTGAATTGATTACTATTTAAAAGAACTAATGGTTATCACATATGATTTTTAATAGATATTTTAAAGTAATTTTTAAAGGCAATAAGTACATTTTTTATTTATTTTTCTCTTTTTACTCAATCCCTCTGTAAGCTTCGGTTCTGGGGGGCCCCAATAGCCATCTGTGCCCAGGGCTCCCAAATTTGTAAATCAGTCCCTGGGTTTATAAAAAAATAACTAATCAAAAATTACCTTTTATTATTATTTTCATAACTCCCCTTTGCCTTACTTTTAATCAAACTAATCAGGAAATAGAAAATGTTTTAAAATTCCATGGTTTTTCAGTGATGAACATGCTAAAATACAGCTTCGTTTCATAAGTTTATATATTCTTTACTTTCTTGCAAAATTCAAATGTTGTTGTTTAAGTAGACAGGAAACCTTGAATTTTATATAATTGCCAATTATAAAATTTTGTTTATTTAAAATTTTAAGAGGGCTATCATTCTGTGATATTTAGTCAGTCATTTTCCTGTAAAAAACACCCTATATTGACCTGCTAAAAATGCAATTTCAGTAATGTTTATTGTGCATAAAATATTTTGTTTAAATGTAAACATAAACAATCGGATTTAATTCTTAAATTGTATTAAACAAAATGTAATACTGAAACTTTTATAAATAGCTGCTTTTCAATTATTTTATGTGGTTAATAAAATTTCAATATTTATTCCTTTTTTTCTGTTTTAAATGTTTATAGCTCTGGTTTGTATGCTTTATACTCTGACATTCAAACCAGCCAAAAAGCAAAAAATATTGTTTAAGAACACAGTTAAAGAGGGGTTCATTGGCATGGGGCTTAATATCTCACCATTTAAAATAAGTTACAAAAGGTGTTAAAAACCTATTTTTGTCTTAAATGTTTGGTTATAACTCCTCTCTGACCAAAAAATACTAAATAAATAAAAAGTAAAATGAATAAGAAAATAAAATAGCAATAGTTAGACATGTTACTCTACCGTGTAAACACAGAATTCCGCCTTTTTATTGATGAGTTTTATTGTCTCTGGGATCAATGTAAATCTGCACACAAAATTTTGTGAAATTTTTTATGGGGGGGGGGGGGGGAATTGTAACGGATAAGTACAACAAAAGCATGAGTATACACAACACCAAATTAAGCAAATATCTTCAAAGGATTGCAGAAAAAAACACAAATTTCTCCAAAGGATTGCAAAAAAAAAGAAAAACTATAAATTCATCAAACGATCATGGAAAAAATACTATTTTCTTAAAAAGGTTGTGTGATATAATGCAATTTGCGTTAAAAGATTGAAAAAAAAGTGATTTTTATCATAGGATTGAAAAGAAAAGAAAAAAAAACTGCTGATTCTAATATCCAGTGAAAAAAAGCGTAATGATTTCAGACATTAAATAGACTGATTTCATTCACCAGCAATCATCTCCAACTAAGTCTACCCCCAAATCCCAGTTCTTGCTGCGCCATTTATTAATGAGTTTTGTTTTTTGTCATTTAAATTTTAGTATAGGCAAATATGAAAAGTGCATTTTCAGTTAATAATATTTGATGTTTCTGATTCTAGTACAACCAAAAGAATGCATCAATATATCCCAATACAAGCAAGGAGATAATGCTGTCATGTTATTCATAGAGGTAGTTATATCTTTTTTGCTCAAAATTTTATGTACTATTTAAAAATAATTATATCAAAGTTTCATATATTTTTATACATAAGAGAGAGTGGGGCAGCAAAGTCAGATAATATAAATGAACATGCAAACATCGTTTACAGAAAATTTTCAAAGTTTGCAGACAGTTATGATTTTTTTTTTCAAATTTCTTAAAATTATCAATACTTTTGGTGGAGGATTGGCACTTCGCAGATTATTGAGTAACTCTCCAGACTTTTTTTCAACTAGAGAAAAAAAATTGTTAAATTATTTCTAACAGTATTCATTACAGTATTTTAGGTGGTTGTTGTTGTACAGTAAAACCCCGATAATTCGGATTAATTAGGACTGATCCCAATCCGGATTATCAAAAATCCAGATTACCCGGAGAATTAGAAAAAAAAAAAATGAAATAAAATATAACATACTAACAAAAAATCACCTTTATGTTAAACTTATTGAATATTTGCAGACAGTAATAATGTTTACTTTGCTTAATTATTCCGAAAACATGTCAGAAAAAGTTTTTTTATTTAGAATATGATGATAAAACAAGTTAATGTTATGGAAATTAGCCAATCGCTTCTCAAACTTGAAAAAAAAAAATGACCAAACCAATCTGAATTATCCGGAGATCCGGATTATCGAGGTCCGAATTAGCGGGGTTCTACTGTATTTGTAAGTCAGTCAACTGCATGAAGGATACAGGATGTAGGGGGGGGGGTCCAACCTAATCCGTATTTACGCAAAGAAATCCAAGGTTCGAAGGAAACCATGGAAAACTCCAAGTGATTAGGCCGACGGCCGTGACTAGATTTGAACCCAGCCCCTGCTGTCTACCAGTTTCAAGGGCAGAACCTCTCAGCCAATGGTGGGGCCAGTATTTTTTTGAAGATGCACCATGGTGCATCTTATGGTGCAAACTTAAAACCATTATAATTGAGACGGGTATGATGCTTCTCTCTTTCTCTTCCCCCCCCCCCCCCCCCCCTTCTGTAAAAACCTCTTGACAGGTCCGGTAGCAGAAATTGAAACGTTAAAACAGGTGCTGCAATGTTTCGGTTTATAATAGGCTTTGCAAATTAATTTAACGAATTAAAAATACATTTTGTGTTAAAAAATAGATTTTAAATGTTGATCTCTTAATAAAGTTTTAAAGATAGCTTAGAGATACTCTATTTGTATGTAACTTTAAATTTTAGTTGTTAGTGGTGATATAGGACCCAGGAAAGGCAGTGTTTTTTTGCAGAAAACTTTAAAGAAAATTGAGTTTGCAAGCAGTTTTTTATTTTATCTGAGTCTGGGAGGAATCGGACAGGTCTCTCTCTTTATGTATCATTCTAAACATTTCATCAATCACTCACAAGATGAAGTATTAGAAGCCCAATCTTCAGTTGAAAAAAATATTGATTTGTATGAGCTTGCATTTTTATTAAGAAAAATATTATTTCAAAAGTAAATTTTCTACATATACTTTTTATCCTTTCTGTATATTAACTTGTTTATGTATAGATGTAATAGTTTTTCTATATTTGGAACATTATACTGTATATTATCCATAATTTGAAATAAGCCTAAAAGCAGCATATTTGTTTATACATACTCAAAAAGTTTAACACAAAACAAGGAAATGGGGATGGACCATTTTATCTACTCAAAATCTGGCACAGATATGATATGTGCACCATATTGGTCTGATTTTTTTTTTTTTTTTTTTTTCCCTACGCCAGTGTCATATAATACATTGGTAACTTTTGAACTATAAAGCAATTGCTGCCGAAGAGTTATTATTTTGCTTGATATGATAACCTGAATGTTTATTTTCTTTTATTTATTTATTTTTTAATTGCATAAATTAGGGATGCACAACCTGTGGCCCGCGATGGGTTAACTTGTGGCCAGTGAGCTGCGTCAATTTACAACTAGAGAAAATTGCAATTTTTGTGCATATGTCGCAGTAAAAAATCGTAAATTTTGTTAATTTACCGCGGTAAAATATAAAATTTCGTCATTTAGGAATCTCAAATTTCGTTTATCGTCACGGAAAAATCGCGAATTTCATTGATCAAGTGTGGAAAGAAGCGAATTTTATTGATGAGGTTCGAAAAAAATTTAAGTTTCGCTCATTAGATATGAAAAAATCGTGAATTTTGTCCATGAGACTCGGAAAAAATAGCAAATATACCCGATTAGGTACGGAAAAATCACGAATTTGTCGATCGGCTTTGGAAAAATCGTAAATTTCGTCGATCAGGTGTGAAAAAATCAAGAATTTTGTCGATCAGGCACATAAAAATCGCGAATTTCGTTGATCGGTTCGTAAAAATGGCCAGTTTCGTCGATCAGGTGCAGAAAAAACGCAAATTTCATCTATCGGCAGGGTTGGCTCGATTTAAACCAATTGGTTTAAACCAAATGGTTTTTTTGTCAAAAAAACCAATTGGTTTTTTTGGAAGAAATCTAATGGCATTTTCTTTTTTTTCTTTATAATTTACATGTTTAAAATTATTGGATATAAGTAATTTCTACTTTTAACACTTTATTTCAACAATAAGCATTAGATATAGTGAGTTTAGGTCATTTTTTTATGTATAGGATTAAAATCAGCATGCACTGGTGAACATATCTATTGCTCTGAAGAAAAAGCTTCAAACATGTGAGTTGATTAAAGATAAAATCGATTAAAAAATATTCAATATTTAGTATAAAATAATTTAGTTTTTAAAAATGCAGATTATTTAATGCAATTAATAACCTAGCACAATTACTTTTAAGATGTTGTTCAAGCTGTAGTAAAAGAAATTTTTCTTGATTAGGGAGATTATCTTGAATTAAAATCAAAATATAAAGTAAAATAAGAGAATATTCAAAGATTGGGTGCTAGATATTGCATTTTAATAATAACAATCTTATTTTTATTAGTTTTTCCTGTTATCTGCTGAATCTAATGATGTGAAAAAGAATATGATGTGTAAAAATGACTTCAATTGTCACTCAAAACAAAATCTCAACAAGTATTTGATATTATTTGAATAACTATAGAAAACAATATTACACTTATCAAACTACATTTAAATGTCTATTATTAGTAATCAGAAGTTTGTTTATAAAGATTTTCAGAGTATCGATGTTTTACTGTGTGGAGCAGTTTTTTTTTTTTTTTTTTAAAGACTGTTTACTAAATACTGTTTAAATTAAAACATGAATTTTTTCAATTTTCTGCTAAAATTCACTGTAATTATTTAATTTAAATTGATTTTATATGAAGTTACACTACTTATAATCCAACAATGTCTATTTTTATTTATAAGCATGCATGTATATGTAATAAGATAGGATGTTTAAAAAAAACCTGGTTTAAACCAAAAAAACCTCATTTAAACCAAAAAAAACTGTTTTTTTTTTTTCCAAAAAAAACCTGCTTTTTTTCCAACCCTGTCTATCGGTTTTAAAAATCGTGAATTTCGTCTATCATCTTCGTAAAAATTGCAAATTATGTTGATAAGGCGTGGAAAAAATCGCGAATTTTGTTGGTTTTGTAAAAATTGTGAATTTCTTCGATCGGTTTCGTAAAAATCTCAAATCATGAATTTCGCCGATTATGCGAAGAAAAATAGCAAATTTCATCGATCGACTGTTAAAATCGCGAATTTCATTGATCGGCTTCGTAAAAATGAAAATATCGTTGATCGGCTTTGGGAAAAATGCGAAATTCATCAGTCAGGCGCATAAAAAACACAAATTTCATCGATCAAATGAAAAAAAATCGCAAATCTCTTCGATCAGGTGCCGAAAATCGCGAATCTCATCGATCAAGCTCGAAAAATAGCAAATTTCGTCAATCTTGCGAAGGAAAATCATGAAACTCGTCAATCGGCTTCGAAAAAATCATGAATTTCGTCGATTAGCTTTGTAAAAATCTCGAATTATCTATATCAGGTGCAGAAAAATCACAAATTTTCGTCTATCATACGAAGGAGAATAGCGAATTTCACCGATCGATTTTTTAAAAATTGTGAATTTTGTCAATCAGCTTTGTAAAAATTGCGAAATTCGTCGTTAGGCTTTTTAAAAATCGAAAATTCCGTCGATCAGGCACGGAAAAATTAAAAATATCGTTCGATTAGGCACCGAAAAATCGAGATTTCGTCGATCGGCTTTTTGAAAATTACGAATTTCGTCGATCAAATTTTGTTGATCATTCAAGGAAAAATCGTGAATTTTTCTTGATTGGGTTCATAAGAATTACAAATTTTGCTGATCAGGCGAGTAACGATTGTGAATTTTCTCGATAGCTTCGAAAAAAATGCGAATTTTGTTGATTGGTATTGTAAAAAGTACAAATTTGGTGGATCAGGCAAAACTACAAATATCATTGATCAGGCACAGAAAATCGGGAAATTCGTTGATCGGGTGCAAAAAAAATCTTGTTGATCGGCTCTTTCTCTCTCCTTCGTTTATAAAGTTCACATTTTTTGGCACTAGCCGTTTATACTTGTTTTGTAGCACTTTTAATAAAACAAAACATACTCTCCTGAATCATGTCAAGGAATATTTTTACATCTAGAGTAGTGATGCACAACCTTTTTGCCAGAAAATCGTTTGCCACCAGAATATTTGAAAAGCGACGTTTGTTTTACTTAATAGCAAAGTTTCTGCCATTCTTGTAAGGAAAATTTTTCTGAATAAAAATAGTGGTATCATTGTGGCCCGCGGGCCACAGGTTGTGCATCCCTAATCTAGAGAATAATCCTTGCTATATCTGTTATATATAAAAATGTAAAAACTGCTGATATATCCTTACTAACTGAATTGGGTATTTTGACTTGGTAAGTGCACTTAAAGGGTACCCCCCTCCCAAAACGCACACACACTCTCCTCTAAAACCATATTTTTTTATCCAATTGTAGGCCACAGATCACCTCCTCTAACTCGAATTCTCTCCGTGTTATTGATGTGGCCCTCGACCACCCAGATATTTTTGAATGTGGCCCTTCTCTTCAAAAGGTTGTGCACCCCTAGTATAAATTCTTTTGGTCTATAGTTATTAAACTTTTTTTTAATATATTGTTGTTCCCTTTATGTATATATGTAACTGGTATTTGAAACACAGGTTTTTCATCAAATTGGCATTAGAAAAAAATCATGTTAATGTAGTGCATATGACACTTGTCTCCAACTGTCATATCTGCCATCATATGTCCAAAATTCTTAGGGTATTTTTTGAATTGTTCAAAAGTAAGCTTATATTCTAAGCATGTGAAAGTTATGGAAATAAAGTTGTTTAAAGTAGACTTTAAATAGGAAATTCCCATAATGTTCTTTTGCTAAAAGATTAATTTGAGATGCTTATATTTAATAGAGGTGCACCGGATGTGGATTTTTGCCGGATACCGGATAACAGGTATCCAGTACAAACTTTTACCGAATATCCAGTATCCGGCCGAATAATTTCTCATTTTTAATTTTAATAATATTTCGATTTTATGCTTGTTTAAAGAGGAAAAAATTATTATTTTATATTATGCAAGTATTAATAGATTTCAATTAACTTATTAAGTCAAAGTTACTTAAAAACATAGTAATAAATATTGAAATGTAATATTTTTTTGCCTTTTCATTTTTACTTATAAAACTTCTAACTTTACATGCATATTTTTTCTACCTTTTCTTTAGTCTCTATCACCAGATTTAGATAGTGACTTGAGGTTTTTATAGATGAGTTGTATCGATTAACTAACAGAAATTTTTTTTTTACCCTGTTGACACATAATTAACAAAAATGGGATAGTTATGTATGTTACTCGTTCTCTTGATTCTGAGTGAGAGTTACAGTTTTCCTATTAAGCTCTTTTTGCATTGCAGAGCAAGTTTCAGAATGAACTTTATTTAAAAGGTCACTTGCAATTTTAACATGACTGGGTGACTTATAACAAGGCGTAATTCAATTGCTTTGGAAATTTTTACTAAAATATGTTTAAAAAATATGCAATTTGTATTTTTTTCTTTTGTTTTTACCACTTTTTTTCTATTGTAGACTGCTTAACTCGTGCAATTGATGTTCCAGCAAAATTTGAGTGGTTTCTTCAATATCAGCAATAAGACTTTGTTCTTGATTTTCTAAACAAACACACTTTGAATCCGGAGTATGAATATTCATAAATAAACTCCTTAGTTTGCTGGAAACTTTATTTTTCTACATGGTTTTAATCCTCAATACTTTAGCACTTATAAGACGGCCCCATTGTACACATTTCTGACTCAGAATTTTTTTATGTATTAACAGCAACTTCATAAAATTGTTAGATTAGATATTTAGATCTTCCTCTTTTGTTGATATTCATAACTCAAATTAATAATAAAGTTATTAACAAAACACTTGAGAAGAACTATAAAAGTCAACTACTACATTACGGCAATTAAAAAACTGAAGGCAAAACAAAGTTGAAACTGTAGTTGATATTATAGTTTTGGTTTTACAATTACAGTTATGACAGAATAATTGAACATTGCAGTTAAATTTTGACTGGTGAAAATTACAATAAAACTTTTGAGAGGTGTAAAATTACTTCATTACTGAAATTTAAGAACAATTTTTAAGAAAAATAAAAAATTTGAAGTTGTAGTATATATTCTAGCTTTGGTTTTACAATTCTGACAAAATATTGTCATATTTTAAATATATCTTCATTTACATATAAACATTATAATTTCATAATTGTGAAAATATACAAGTATTTATTTTTGTTAACATTGCTTTTTAATAAGATAAGGTTGTCAAGGAGCAAATTAGTTTTACATTTTTTTTTTAATGTAAAAAACAGAATTTAAAAAATGTTTTACTATCCGGCAACCGGATATTAAAATATTCGGCCGGAACGAATATCCGGTTTGAGTGCCGAATAAGCAGGATATCCGGCAGGAGCCGGATATCCGGTGCATCCCTAATATTTAATGGGAGATTTTTTTTATTCTTTTGAAAGAAAGGGTCTTAAAAACCTAACCATCCAGAATAATATTAGTTTTGAAAATTGAATCGCTCTGCTTTACATAAGTTTATCATATGTAAGAATAGATGGACAATTTTTGAAAATTTACCAATTGTAAAAAACACAACTGAGATGTTTTTTAAACGATTATTAAAATCATTGTTTTACAAGTTTATAAAGCAGTTTTTAGCAAATACATGGTCGCTGAAAACAGATGGAATTAAAAAACAAACCAAAAGGAGACTATAATGGAGTCGCAACAG
Organism: Maratus speculifer; assembly: GCA_964019185.1. Taxonomy (NCBI): domain Eukaryota; kingdom Metazoa; phylum Arthropoda; class Arachnida; order Araneae; family Salticidae; genus Maratus; species Maratus speculifer. The sequence goes on from OZ025300.1 coordinate 231,026,030, forward strand.
TGGAAAATTCATGTGATCATGTTCCCTGATTGTAAAAAGTTGAAAAGTCGTTAAATAGTAAGGGGAGTTTAAGTAACAAAAATCAGAATTTTTTGGCAATTAGCCACAAAATAACCAAAGAAAAAAGAATCAAAAGCAGCTCTAGTGGCAAGAACATGAATTAAAAGGATAGTAAATGGGATCAAAATCTTTTATTGATTTTTATGCATCATTTGAGATAAGTTTTATATTTTCCCCGCTATTAAAAAACTCTACTGTAGTTAGGCACAGCCTTTTCAAGAGAAGGACCACTTACAAATATGCCTGGGTGGTCGAGAGCCACATCAATCACACGGCGAGAATTCGATTTCCAGGAGGTGATCTGTGACTTATAATTAGATTAAAAAAATATGGTTTTAGAGGGGAGTGGAAAGTTATCCCTTTAAGTTTGCGTACCCAATCAAAATGTCGAATTCAGTTGATAAGGATATAAAAGCATTTTTTATGTTTGTATCTGTAACAAATATACAAAGGATTATTTTCAAGATGTAATAATATTCCTTGAACTTCATTCAGGAGGGTAAATTTTGTTTTATTAAAAGTGATAAAAAACAAACATAAATGGCTGATGCCTTTCATGCCTTTTTTTCCCCATGCCTGATCGACAAAATTCCTGAATTTTCTGTGCCCAATCAACAAAATTTTCAATTTTTCTATGCCTGATCAACCAGTTTGTGCCTTTTACAAAACTAATTGACAAAATTCACAATCTTTCTGCTTCTAATCAACAAAATGCACAATTTTTACAATGTCTATCCATAAAATTCAGATTTTTACAAAGAGCCAATTGACAAAAATTTCGATTTTTACAAAGCTGATCGACAAAAACCTTGACTTTGACAAATCAATCGACAAAAATTGCGATTTTTCCTCACATGATCAGTAAAATACGCAATTTTTCTGTGCCAAAACAACCAAATTCTTGATTTTTCTGCACTTGATTAACAAAATTCTCTATTTTTCCATGCTTCATCAAAAAAATTATTGATTTTTACCAAGCCATTTGAAAAATTTCACAAACAATTCACCTATCAACAAAATTTGTGATTTTTAGGAAGTTGATCGAGAAAATTCTCAATCTCTTAGCACCTAATCAACAAAATTCTCGATTTTTAAGAAGTCTGTTGACGAAATTCACTATTTGTACAAAGATGATCGACAAAATTAGCTATTTTTCTTCACACAATCAATGAAATTTGAAATTTTTACGAAGTAAATTGATGAAATGTGCAATTTTTACAAAGCCGATCCTGAAAATTCATGATTTTTTTGTTCTTCATGTACAATATTTGTGAGTTTTACGAGGCCGATCAAAAAAATTCACCATCTTTTAGCATCTGATCTACAAAATTCACAATTTTTATGAAGCCGTTTGAAAAAAATTCACACTCCTTCTGCACCCTATACACAAAATTTGCGATTTTTATGAAGCCGGTGGAAAGAATTAGAAAATTTTCAGCGCCAGATCGCTGAAATATACTATTTTACAAATTCGATGAACAGAATTTGCAATTTTCGCAAAGTCAGTCAACAAAATTCATGTTTTTCACATGGTAAACCGGGAAGACATGCAATTTTTTCACAGACGATGAATTTAATCAGAAATAATAATCGTTACTTTTTTAATTGAAACAAGCATGAGTTTTGTCAGTTTATCAAGAGAAAAACATTGCACATTTCATCTTACCATGGAAAAAAAAAAAAAAAAAATACAGATTTTGTCAAAGTAGATAAATATCATGAAATTTGTTTATTGGGTGTGAAAAAATGAGTCTTTTGTCAATTACATTCGGGAAAAACGCCACTTTTATCATTGAGACAAGGAAAAATCACAAATTTTATGATTGGGTCTCGAAAATCACAAATTTTGTTGATCGCTGATCAAAAACATCTTATTGATCAGTTCTTTCGTTTATAAAGTTCACATTTCATTCGACACTAGCTACTTATGTTTGTTTTTTAGCACTTTAAATAAAACAAAATTTACTCTCCTGAGGAAAGTTAAGGAATATTATTATATCTTGAAAATAATCCTTGTTATATATACAAACATAAAAACTGCTGATAATCCTTATCAACTGAATTGGATATTTTGACTGGGTAAGCAAACTTAAATTAAAAAGGTAACTTCTCACTCCCCTCTGAAACCATATTTTTTATCAAATTTTACATCAATAAATCACCTCTTCAAAATTCCTCCATGTTATTGATGTGGCTCTCGACTACCTAGATATATTTGTAAGTGGCCCTTCTCTTGGCAAGATTGTGCACCCCTACAGTAGAATATTTGTTTATTTCTGATTATTGTCATAGTTTCCCCCAGAGGGTTTCAGGAGGGCGCTCCGCCCCTCCTACCCTTTAGTTTAAAAAGTAATGCTCCTCATCCAAAAACTAGTGCCCTTCTTGTCACTAATTTAAAAAAATAGCATCCTTCTTGCCGCACATTTGAAAAAAAGCAGCCCTTCCTTGATGATGCGAACGTGCTACAGCGTGTAAATTACACAAAAAATCGGCGACGGAATGAAAAATGTAGCTATTACGTGTCCCACGAGATGCATACTTTCGTCAAAAAATCGTGAAATAACGACTAATTTCAGGCAAGATTCGCGAAAAAATGTCTAATTTCATAACAAAATCCCGAAAAGGCCTTAGATTTCCTAAAAAGATCGTGAAAACGACAAATTTCATCCGAAAACCGCGATAAAAAGGAAAATTTTCCAAAAAAAATTCGCGAAAACAGAAAATTTTGCCAAATATCACGAAAAACAGCAGTTTTCGTCAAAAGATTTGCGAAAAATACAATTTTTTTTTTTTTTTTTTAAAGGGGCACAAAAAAAGTTAATGCCAGATGGTAATTTTTCTGTTGTGAAAACTAATTTTCCAGCTTCAAAAAAAATATTTTTTTTTCTCCATAAGCAGAGTTTTCTGGAGCCACGGGATGCATACTTTCGTCAAAAAATCGCGAAATAACGACTAATTTCAGGCAAGATTCGCGAAAAAATGTCTAATTTCATAACAAAATCCCGAAAAGGCCTTAGATTTCCTAAAAAGATCGTGAAAACGACAAATTTCATCCGAAAACCGTGATAAAAAGGAAAATTTTCCAAAAAAAAATTCGCGAAAACGGAAAATTTTGCCAAAGATCACGAAAAACAGCAGTTTTCGTCAAAAGATTTGCGAAAAATACAATTTTTTTTTTTAAAGGGGCACAAAAAAAGTTAATGCCAGATGGTAATTTTTCTGTTGTGAAAAGTAATTTTCCAGCTTCAAAAAAAATTTTTTTTTTCTCCATAAGCAGAGTTTTCTGGAGCCCCCCCCCCCCCTTCCGTTCTGTTCACAATCTTTTTTTTTTCGCTTGTTTTTATTATTTTTTTTTTTTTTTGCGTGTTTAAACGTGACAAAATTGGCAGTTTTTCGAGATCTTTTGAAGAAATTTGCCATTTTTTTGTCATCTTTTAACAAAATCTGCTGTTTTTTCATGATCTTTTAAAAAACCTGCTGTTTTTTGCGATTTTTTAACAATATTTGCCATTTTTTGTGATCTTTTAACAAAAGTTACCTTTTTTAAATTTTTTGACGAAATTTTTGGTTTTTTTTTCTGGATTTATAGACGAAATTTTTGGATTTCCACTATTTTTTGAACCGCTAGATTCATCTCTATAAAAGTGCCCTTAAAAAACAAAAAAGTGCCCTGAAGAATGTAAAAAGTGCCCTTTTCAGAATAATAGCGCCCTGCCCCTTTTTAAACCTGGGGGAAACTCTGTATTGTTATTTTTTTTTTAATGGATTATGATTTCTGAAAATAAAGAATACTGCCAAAATTGAATATGTGATTTCTACTTGTGATTCTTTCAGAAAATGAATGCTAATCTAGCAATGTAACTAAGAAAAATGTTGCTATTGTTCATCATGAGAGTATGAAGAAAGGGAGCCTAGAGCAGCCATTGTTTCTGTCTGCCCACAAAGCATTGAAAGATAGGTAAATATATGCTTTTCATGTTTCAGTTGAATATTTTAATTTACATCAGTATTTCCAAATTACAAAATTTCATGGCATATTTTTATAACACTTGCAATAAATCTACCAAGAAGATTGTTTGGAAAAGAAAAGTGTTTTTTATTTATTTTTTAAGATGTTTATTTTTAGATGAAATATTAACACAATTAATAATGTCAACTTTTCATATTTTAGAAAACAGCTCTAATTTACTATTCTGTTTGTAATTGTATGAACAGTATGAACATTGGGGGTATTTCATATTTTAGAATTAAGTAATTTTATAATAATTTAGTAATTTTGTATTTTATTAAAAATAAATAACAGTTTTTAAAAAGGTAACATGCTATTTTGTACCGAAGATCAAGTCACAAATGAAAAGAGAAAATTTTGATTGCACCAAAAATGATATTGATATCAAGACAAACCTCCCTTCCCCCTTGAGATATCTTATGATAGCATATACTAGCTCTCTCCCTCTTCCTAAAATGATTTTGTTATATTTTCATAGCTCCTAATAACTATTTTCAGCATTTCAATATCTTAAAATTTTTTTTTTAAGCACATGGATAATTGTTCTAAATATAATCATAAGAATCCAAGATTTATTCAAAATTTAAAAAGCTAGTTGTTAAAAAATGATAATTTATACATTATTTCGATAATCGCAAAATTACAATTTAAAAAACAAAGCAACATGTGATAATTTTGTATAATGTGCTTTTTTCAATGTATTTGAAATCATTATGTGAAGAATAGCAGCTTATTTATGTAATTAATAACAAATGAATTTTTAAGTTAGTATAATTTTTTAGTTTATAAAAGTTCCAATTTACTTTTTTTTTAGTTTATTTTATTTTTATTTTTCATTAAATACATAAATATGCAAAGATTCACAATTAAAATTGTATTTATATAATTAAAAAAAATCAGATTTATTAAAAATATAAAAGTGAATTTTTATTGAGTCCAACAGTATTTAAGCCATTACGGGTATTGATAAGTGTACAAAAGGAAAATATTCCATTTGCTCACATATTTTATTTCTCTGTTAAAAAAATTAGATTTTCATTAAAATACCTGTGAATAATTTTAAATAAGAACAACAACAACAACAAAAATTCTTGTCTATTGTCACAAAAATATGCCTTTTTTTCTTTTAAATTTTCATCATATATTTAAATATGTAAAATTTCACAGTGAAAAATGTACTTATATGCTACAAAATCTACACATAATTTATATTTTTTGTAAATTTCAATTGTATTTCTATAACAATTGATCTATCTTTCATGAGTGCAGAATATGTTTGATCAAGCGATGATTGGGGGAAATTTTAGCCTTCTGGGGAAATTTAGCAGAAAATATATAATTGTTTTCTTTTAACAGTGAATATCATAATCTCCTGAGAAAGAAAAAGATTCACTGCAAATAATATATATATATATACATACATATATATACATACATATATGGCAACTTTCGCTAAATCAATTTCAGTATAATATAAACTATGTATAAAAATTTTAGAAAAAAAAAATATATATATATACATACAATAATATAGAATTTATCTATAAAAAGATCATACAAGTTCAAGGGAAATTTTCACATGGATTGAGGCAAATGATGGGAGTAAAAACATTTTCTGTACTTGTCTTTGAGCAGTAACTATCCTAAAATAACTACTATAATCTTAAATAAATTTATTACTCATTTTGGAGTAAGATGGTTTATCTAAAATTTGACCTACAATAATTTTATATGTATCACTCATCTGAAATCTTCACACACTCTGAAATTTTTGCTCAATGTTTTAGTCTCCTAACACAGTGTAATTCTTCATATGTGGAAGGAAGCAAAAGATGTTTTTGTAGTTTTACTGTTTTTTACCCTTAATTGAATGGTATGTATGTTTAAACTGTGTAAGATGTAAAGGAGGGGAAAAGGGGATGTTCATAATATGAAATTTGTGGTTTTTTTTGGGGGGGGGGGAGAGACAGGCTTGATACACAAATTTTTGGAAGAAGGAAAAATTTAGATGTTATATTATTAATTTATTTTTACTATAATGTATTAAATACATCAGAAATTAAATATTTAAGATTAAGAAACTTTATAGAATAAATTTTGTGTTTGATACCAGAGGTGGAACAGTAAGATAAACAATTTTTGTGTACTTTTTTTGTAGGGTGTCAAATATTGTTGCTTGCAAACAAATAAAGAGGTAAATATAATAATGTTAAATAAAAAGATAATAATGTTTAAACTTTTTTTGAGGGGGGGATTTTAAAAACAAGACCCCCCCCCCCTTTTTTTACAAGTTTCTATTTGTTAAACAGAAAAGATTTTTCCTCACCCTTGTATTTGCTTTATCTACTTAATAAAATAGAAAAAAGAAAGATTTTTAAAGAATTTTTTTATTATTATAAGCTTCATTCAAAAATTTAATTTTTTTTATTTTTGTAAAAGGAGGCTTACAATCTGGATTTTACTGTATGTCATATGTAAACTGGTAGGCAGCAGAGCAGATAATCATCTCATTGTGTTCATGGTTAAAGAGTTAGTTAAAATTCAAATCGCATATTAAAATGCAGTTGGTCTGCCAAATCTTTGTGGAAAACATCTGAAAACCTAATTTTAGTCTCTAAAGCTTATTGTGTTTCTGCATCCAAAGGTGTAAAAGCATGGAGGACTGCAATCTGTAAAATGCAGTGCTATACCTATGAGTCATCCGCTAAAATCTGATTTTTAGGTGTTTTTCACCAAGATGTGATTTGGCTGAGGTTATTGTCTGTGCTTTACCTCTCTGTCTAGAATATATTTTTTAAAATCACGTTAATTACTTTTGATATTTTCATATGTCTAAAGTTTATGTTCAAAGTATTGTGTACAATATTTTTTATATTTTCATGGGAAAAACATGCAAATGAACTTTTGAACTGACTATAGTGTAAATAGATATGTACACTATATATACATAGTGAACATAGACTGTAGTGTTCTGCAGTCAGAGTTTGTGCCTCAAGCAATCAACAATGATCTTTAAAAATAATTTTTCTGGTTCTGATTTAGTTTAATTCACAGTATTTTAAAAAATGATAAAGCTTACAAGCTTATTTTAATGAATTTTTTTGATAGAAAAAATAAAACTTATTTCACACTTAAAACTGGATCTTATATTTTGAGTTTTCATTGGTGTGTAAAGCAGCTTGTTTTGCATTTCAGAAAATTCTTTGTTTTTAATTAATTGATTTTCAGTTTTGTTATAAGTTATGGGGGGAGGGTGTTTAAGTTTTCATGTTAGTTATGTTTTAGGTGTTCATCTCTTGTTTACATTAAGATAAATATCCACTTAAAGACATTTTAAAAATATTATTAAAGTGTCAGTGAATTCTAAAAGATATGCATTAGAGTAAAAATTTAAGGTTTTAAAATGCATTCTCAAGGGAGAAAAAAGAAAAAATATATCCTCTATGCTTTAATAGTGAGCCTAGTGAATTTCTGAGGCATGAATTTTTAACCCTTCAGATATCTAAAAAAATATTTACAATGTAATAGTGTATATCAATAGCAGTTTAGTTCATTATAAAATTAAAGGAAAAATATTTCCAAATAAAAACATATATTAGTGAAATCGCTAAGAATTTACCCAAAAATCTGTTTTTGAAGACATTCTAGAAAGTAAACAAATAATCAAAAAAAAAGTATTTCAGGATGTTAGTCAGTCATTTTTCAGAAATATATTGTAGACTTGGTTTTAAACTTTAATAATTATTGGCCCAATTGGTACATGGCCCACTACATGCGCATTTACCTTAAGTTGCTTTTTTCTTTTAATATTTAAATTTTAAATATTTAAAAGCGATCTTAAATTGACTAATTTGAAAATATGGGTTGTATATACATAAAAATATCAGGTGTTTTTGGAAGTTTATGTATATTATATTTACAAACTCTGGTTTTAGCTTGAACATTCAGAACATGAAGTTGGCTAGAAATTATTTCAGTATATTATGATATTTTGTGTGCTAAAATGTGGCTAATTATTTATTTGTAAAAGATAATTAAAATCAGTATTTTTAGTAGTCAAACACAAATCTCACCAATATCCCCTCCCCCTTCCTCCCAAACCCTGCTAATAAGCAAATTTTATTTTTCACATTAGAAACATTTAGATTCCCAGTAGCTGAATTTTCTGTGTCAATCAGCAGCAAACTAAATATGTGACACCACAATGTCAAATCTGGCTTGCTATCATGTAGTAACACATAAAATAACTAAACTGTGTTTAAAAAGAAAGTATAACAATAAAATAGCGTTAGCCTAAAGACAAATTAAATTTTTGCAATTTTTAATTTTTAGATTAATCTGTAATGTCTAAAATAATCTTCAGTGCTTGCTGCTGTTCTGCATAATTTCTACCTACTGGGATTTTAATTTTGATATTACGATTTATGATATTATCTATTTATTTTTGTATTTAAAATGAAGTGAGTGACGTGCATGTATTTTAATTGTATAGAACCTATGAACTTTAAATAAAAGATAAGTATTTATATACAATGAGAGAAGTTTATTTTTTATGAATAAATTTAATACAAAATAATGAAGATGAGACTAATATTTGTTCACCTGAATCTTTCACCTGCACACTGCTTACATAAAATTATTTTTATTTAATTATTTTTATTTTAACCACTAAAGTAATAATATTTCTTTTGCAGATGTATTTTTGAAATAAATCTCACTCACTGGTTGAAGATAAACTTGGAAGTGAAGAGATATAATGTATATATTTGAATTTTCTGTTTGTGAATAGATTACTGATTTTTCTGTATTTTTTGAGATCATAATAAATGTCATAGTTTTATTTGTTTGTTTTGATGCATTTTTAATTTTAAACTTTTATAAAACATATACTTTATTTAAAAAAATAAACAAAACTAATTTGAAATTTTGATGCACGTGTGGTACATGACAATTGTCAATTGTAGTTTTTCAGCTCTTGTAATTCCTAGGAATAATCTTCATTTTTAATTACAGAATTTCCTTTCAAAATTATTAGTGCCAAACAATCACAGCAGTGATGCAGATAATAAGAACATCTGTGATATGCTCAAATAAAGGTTAAGATTTTTAAATATTTTATATTTTAATTTTTCTAAAGCTGACAAATGAGCAACTGGAAAAATTTGGCAATTTGAATAATGAATATATATATATATATATATATATATATTTAAAATTTTCTTTCTTATGCTGTATATTTCTTTGTTACGTGTATATCGGAACTGGAAAAATTGAAATAAATTTCCAAGAAATCTATAAAATTGATTTTTCATGCATTACTTCCAGAAGTTGAGACTTCTTGTTTTATAAACTTATGCTCAACAGGAAACATGGATCTCATATTTCAAAATGAATGCACTTCACTGTGTTATTAAATTTGCACATCATTATTTCGAATAATAATTTTTAGGTGCAGAATTTGTTATTAAAGAAATAGATATTATTTAGGAGTAATAGATCAAATCCAAAGACTTGCGAGAGAGTTGATTATTTTATTAAACATTACCTATCTGAGTATGGAAAAAGTGTTTCTTTTATAAAAATTGTTCTTTTATTAGAAGTGAGTGCCCTCACTAAACTTGATTAGTAAATCGCACAAATGTTGTTTATATATATATATATATAATTTTTTTGCAGTTTTCACAAAATTTTTATTTTTATGCCAAAGTTAGCAAATTTTATATAAATAAGCATGCAAGGTATTCCTAAAATTTAAACATGCTTTAATTTTTTACAAATTGAAATGTGTATGCAAAGTAAATTACAGAAGAGTTTAAATTATGACTGTATTGATCACTTTGTTAGCCAATTATTTTCAAAAAATTACACTCATACCATTTTTATTGGACTTCTGAGTCAAATAAGATATATTTAGAAAAAATTCTTCCATACTCTCCAGAGTTCAACAGTAATGATTCACGTATTTTATAATGAAAGTTCTTTAAACTATTATTCTTGAAATTTTATCAAATTTCATTTTTCTAGTATTAAGTGTGTTTGTTTCTAGAGGCAAGAAGCAATGAAATTTTGTAAATTCTAGTTTAACTCTGTGTGTTTTGGCCATAAAATAAATCCTTTTCTATTTTACTTGCAGAACATGTGGAATATTTTTTAAAATATAATTTGACCCTCAGGGACCAGATAAAAATTAAAAAGTGTAACTTTTTGAAAATCGATGGAAAAACCCTTTCATCTGCATAATCTTAAATTTTACCTTATTTTGAACAACTTTGCAATAAAATTTACATATTTTTTCCATAAAATTTTCAAATTCTTTCTGTAAAAATCGCAAAATATTTCTGTTAAATTTAGTTTTTTTTCTCGTAAGATTTACTAATTTTTATCGTAAGATTTACATATTTTTCTTGTACGATTTACACATTTTTCTCGTAAGTTTTACGCATTTTTCTTGTAAGATTTACACATTTTTCTCATAAGATTTACACATTTTTCTCGTAAGATTTACACATTTTTCTCGTAAGATTTACACTTTTTTCTCGCAAGATTTACATTTTTTTCTTGCAAGATTTACTAATTTTTCTTGTAAGATTTACATATTTTTCTCGTAAAAATCACAATATATTTTTGTTAAAAAAACAGTTTATCCCTGTAAATATAACTGTATTTAACTGTAAAAAAAATCAGAAAATTTGATAAAATTTACAGTTTTTCTTTGTAAAATTTACAAGTTTTCTTTGTAAAAATTACAATATATTTCTGTTATAATAACAGTTCATCCCAGTAAATATAACAGTATTTAACTGTTTAAAAAATCATAAAGTTTGATAAAATTTACAGTTTTTCTTCGTGAAATTTACAGGTATTCTTTGTAAAAATCACAAGAGTTTTCTGTTAAAATAATAGTTTATCGCTGTAAATGTAACGGTTTAAAAATGTTAAAAGAACAGATTGTCGTAAAAAAAATTGCGGTTATTCGCTGTAAATTAAACGGTTTTAAACTGGCGCAAAAGTTGCCAGTTTTTTACCGTAAATTTAACGGTTTTTTTTTTACAGTGTATGCGAAACTTTTATACATCTAACGGACAAAAATGGCTTCATATCATAATTATTGAAAGGCAAAAGTATGTTCGTATTTCAAGTTCGAAACAATCTTAGTTACGAACGCACCTAAAAAATTGTCGTATTTTCAAAAAGAAACACAGAAATCAAGCATAGAATATACTTCGCAGTGCAATAAAAATCAGAGTTTTCAAATTTCTGTTGACGGTCATAAATATTTTCAATAAAAAACAATTTGCGTAAGCAAACGGAATTCACCAAGCAAAAACTGTAAACATTGATTTCGTACTTAAGGCTATTTCGTGTTTCTATTTATTTCCCAATTTCTAGAAAGCATCGCCATGAAAATAACACATTTTTGCGAGATGTTTTCTTTTATTCGCGTTTCTTCTCCTTCTCCTTCTGGGTCAATCCATTTCAAGTGGTCCAGCACTGGTCGCTCGACTATTTTTAAAAAATCTGAAATTTTTTGTACAACAACCCTAACATGATGGAAGTTCAAAATGACCGTTATTTTAATTCTACTATTTTTTGTTTGTGCATGGCGGCCATCTTTGTTTCATCGTGTGCAGCGATTTTATCAGATACTAGGATACACAAAATTGTAAATATCTCGTCTTCTATTTTCCCAATTGAAATGGGCTTTGCAGCATTTTGTTCAGAATAAAATAGGCTAAATATACAGTGTAAGAAAAAATTTTAAAAATAAATTTTTACAGGTGAAATTTTAGCACAAATTTTACGATTTTTTCCAAAATCTATCCGTTTGCAAGAGGAAATTTTTCATGCAAGGAAAACTGTCAACCTTACACAATTTTTTCTACAAATAAGTCAAAAGTGCGTGTACTCATACACCAAATCCCAGATCTGGGAGTTAATTTCTGTTTACGAAAAAAAATCCGAAATTCGTCAAAAATTTCAAAAATCGCACTTTTTAGGCTTTGATATCTCTGGTGGGGCACGAGATAAAAATCTGAAATTTTGGCCTATGATAGTATCGTGTAGTAGCGTTATGTACAAAAAATTTCAAGAAGGAGATTTGACTACACGCTGAGATATGACATGGGAAATATATGAAAACAATACTACCAAACTATTGTAAACCTACTATGTAATTGTTCAACAAGACTGTCAACCTTGCACAATTTTTTCTACAAATAGGTCAGAAGTGTGTGTACTCATACACCAAGTCCCAGATCTGGGAAATGATTTCTCTTTGCGAAAAAAATTCCGAAATTCGTCTAAAATTTCAAAATCGCACTTTTTAGGCTTTGATATCTCTGGTGGAGCACGAGATAAAAATCTGAAATTCTGGCCTTTGATAGTATTGTGTAGTAGTGTTATGTACAAAAAATGTCAAGAAGGAGATTTGACTACAAGCTGAGATATGACATGGACAATATGTGAAAACAATACTGCCAAACTATTGTAACATACTATGTAATTGTTCATACCTCCAAAATTTTAAATTAATTATTTATGGTACAAAGTTAAATGTTAGTTACAAATATCTTTTTCAAATGCTTCTATGTGATTTATACAATTCAGAATGTATGCTAAGCCAATACACTATTTGTCCAAATGAAGAAATCTACTAGAAATGCTATTGCAACAATTTTACTCGGAACACATTTCAGGAAAAGTAAATTACAGACAATGAATTGCAACTGATCGAGTTGACATGGCTTCAATTATTAAACGTAGAGAATTTCATTTAAGTTAACGAGGGATGACAAGACTTGGGGGGCTTCAAATAAAAATTTTAGAAAGAACAGCCTGATGGACTGATAACAGTAACTGGTCGAACTCATAACATCTCTCGTAAATATTGTTAAGCTCTTTGTTGAGCATATATAGTATTTTGTAAATTAAATGCTTATTATTTAAATGTTTTCAACAAACGATATTTTCTGTGTAAATATTGTATTAAAAGAGACTTATCTCATTTCTCCTAATGTACTCGTAATAGCATTTCTTAACATTTTTTAATCACCGTATCTCAGCTTGTAGTCAAATCTCCTTCTTGAAATTTTTTGTACATAACACTACTACACAATACTATCAAAGGCCAGAATTTCAGATTTTTATCTCGTGCTCCACCAGAGATATCAAAGCCTAAAAAGTGCGATTTTTGAAATTTTCGACGAATTTCGGAATTTTTTTCGGAAAGAGAAATCATTCCCCAGATATGGGACTTGGTGTATGAGTACACACACTTCTGACTTATTTGTAGAAAAAATTGTGCAAGGTTGACAGTCTTGTTGAACAATTACATAGTAGGTTTACAATAGTTTGACAGTATTGTTTTCACATATTTTCCATGTCATATCTCAGCTTGTAGTCAAATCTCCTTCTTGAAATTTTTTGTACATAACGCTACTACACAGTACTATTATAGGCCAAAATTTCAGATTTTTATCTCTTGCCCCACCAGAGAAATTACAGCCTAAAAAGTGCAATTTTTGAAATTTTTGACGAATTTCGGAATTTTTTTCGCAAAGAGAAATTAACCCCAAGATCTGGGACTTGGTGTATGAGTACACGTACTTTTGACCTATTTGTAGAAAAAAATGTGTAAGGTTGACAGTTGCTCTTGCATGAAAATTTTCCTCTTGCAAACGGACAGATTTTGGAAAAAATCGTACATTTTGTGCTAAAATTTCACCTGTAAAAATTTATTTTTCAAAATTTTTCTTACACTGTATATTTAGCCTATTTTATTCTGAACAAAATGCTGCAAACCCCATTTCAATTGGGAAAATAGAAGACGAGATATTTGCAATTTTGTGTATCCTAGTATCTGAGAAAATCGCTGCACACGATGAAACAAAGATGGCCGCCATGCACAAACAAAAAATAGTAAAATTAAAAGAACGGTCATTTTGAACTTCCGTCATGTTAGGGTTGTTGTACAAAAAATTTCAGATTTTTTAAAAATGGTCGAGCGACCAAAAAAATATTTTCTGGACCACTTGAAATGGATTGACCCTTCTTCTTTTTTTTTTTTTTTGTGATTAAAACTGCACGCACATTGATATTTGTGTCAATAAACGCACGGGGATGAGTTTCTAAAGTTACAAAAGAGCTAGCTTTCGAAAAAACGGGAATTTAATAAAATACCAAACCTGTTTTCCAAATAAGGAAAAAAGAAGAAAAAGATGTGAATGGAAAGATATCGAAAGAATTCTTATGAGAATATAACTGTGTAAATAGGAACTGATGTCGATAAGGTAAATATTGAAGTCTGTGTATTTGTGAAAATATGGCAATTCACTAAAATGCAACAAATCGATTACATAGATCAACAAAACTTTGGTAATATGGCAATATTTCTGTTGGCAATATTTATAATTTTTTTTAAATGCTGTTTGTTTGTTTCTAAATTTTATTTATTTATTTATCTTAAATGATGTTTGTTTATTTCTGTTTATAACTTTTATTTATTAATTCATTTATAATTTTTCTCAGTCTGAATTTGTATATGCTGAAATTTGATTTAATAATATTTATTTTCTACTTTAAATTAACTTAACTAACAGAAAACAGAAAAATCTGACGTCACGTTACGCGAAACGTTTATAATTCCATAAGTAACTTATTTATCGGACAATGAAAAATATTATTCTATTCCAAATTGGATTAACAGTCAGCCCTGCTTATTTTATGCCTTTACGCTTAAAAATAAGTTAGAAAAGGTGTCAAAAAGTTTAGGGAATATCAAAATCAAAACCGCTTCAAGCATCGGCGCACACGCAAGCTAAGGGGGCTGAAACCTCTCCCAGACAACGAGACTAGACTAATTGTTTAAAGTTTTCTAAAACTATGAAATTTAGTTTGTATTATTTTTAATAGGTTCTGCAAAATAGAAATTTTGAAGAATATTAATCTTTTCACAATTTTTTTTATTTATAAAATTTCTTATGGAATTTAAAATATTAGAATTTTAATATTCATCACTTAAAAACAATGTTTTCTTTTCATTTATCAAAGAAGTCTTCAGAATCAGCCCCATCAAAAAATTTTAGAGTCCCACCACCAGGTTTCGCTGGCTGCCCACTCACCAACAAAACCCAGTCTTCAGGACCCGACTTAGACAGTGGGGGGGGGGGGGGGGGGGGGCAAACATTATTAAGGGGCCCACTTCTATCTTAAAATTTTTCATAAATTATACTGAAGTGACTAAAACTAAAATTCATACCTATTGCATGTGTGGCTAAATTTCATACCAAGTACTATTAACATCGATAATAGCACATAATTTCAAAAGAAAGATAACTTTAAGAAACCATAAAATGCGATTTTTTTTTTTTTTTTTCAGTTACAGGAATACAAGGATAAATGTGAGGCCTTAAGGGAGTATTTGAAAAAACACTTTTCCACCTTCAACAGCTCGAAATTTTTGGATACAATTTCAGGCATATTTTTAAAAGTAGAAATATGAAACTTGTTGAGGGGATTTTTGAAGAGACCTACAAGGTGCCGTGAGATGTCATTTTATGCCCCATTCATTAAAATTTGATTTATGAACAATTATCTTCTCAGTATGACCCTTTTTTTCGTTCCCAAATCTCCCTCTTCGGGAAAATCTGTTCAAAATGCCGTTTTTGATTGCTTTTTTTTTTACAATATTTTCTGCATTTATCAAAGAATTGATGATTACGGCACCTTGAGTACTTTCTGAATAAGAAAATTTGCCAGTTTGATGCATGTGAGAGCAAAAATGAATTTAAAAATAAATCGGAAAATAATCAGTTTGAATCGAAATACACCCTTAAGGGGGCATGGGTAACGCAAATAGAGAGGATAAAAGAAAAAAAAACCCTTAAAACTTTTTAAAAAAATATTGTTACTTTTGGCTATTCTTTATCACTTTTTACTCTTTTAACGAAAAACTTATAGACTTATATCTGTCTTTGGATTGCCCCCTCAAGACGGGGGGAAGGGGGGGGGCGGGGCAGTTGCCCCGCATGCTCCTGCCTTAGTCAGGCCCTGTCAGTCTTCGCCCTGCATTATATCAACAGAAAAAAAAAATGCATCACGGCTCGAAACATCTCGTCCATTTTGAATGATATGTAAAAAAATCGGACCGAGCTCGTCAGATATCCAAGGTTATATTTTAGATGTGTATATTTTCGAAAATATAGACCTCTAAAACATGTTAGTCCCCATCAAAGCTTAATCCTGAGTGCGCCACTAGCCTCAAGAATATGTGAAACTTTTATACATCGAATGGTCAAAAATGGTTTCATAATTATTGAAAGACGAAAGCGAGTTCGTATTTTAAATTCGAAACTATCTTAATAAGGTAAATGAATAAATTAAGCAGTTTAAGAGGAATTTCACATGCAAGAAGGATAAAAATTAAGAGTTACTCACATGGTACACGGCTCTAACAAAATTAATTATTCAAAAATAGACGCTTGGGTAACTTTGGGGCAGGGGCAGTAATAATCTCGCTTCACGCCCAGAAACCAACGTTCACGTGATTCCATTTCCATTCCGCTTGCAGGTTTAAAACGAAAGGGAGTGATAACAAGAAATCCAGTTTACAACTTTTCCAGGAAATGCTGACGTCGGAGTAGAAGCGATCAACAAAAAAGTGGAAAGTGAGGTAGACAACAGAGATAAGAACAAAGTACAATAAACTCTCTGTAAGGCGGATTCTGTGTAAGACGGATTTCTGTCTAACTTGAAAAGATTTTAACTTTGTTCGAATCCAATGACATAGAGTAAAATTAAAATTTGTCAGAGGCGGAATATTGTCTACAACGAAAAATTTTCTCTGTCCCAATAGATTTCAACTTACACAGAATTTATGTATTTCCTAATGTTTCTTTAAGTAATTTTACTTTAGGGTAGAATATTCGTAATGTGCCACTTTCACAATCAAATTATAAAAAGTTGTGTGCAATCTACAATGATTTAAATAAGAATTTTTCGTTTATACGATGCAAGTTTTGACAGTATTTTCATGTGTGATGACACCGTGCTGAATTGACTCTAAAACACATTCACAGTGAACTGTTGGACTTATAGCCCTATTTCAGTTTTTTCAGTTTACCATATACAGTCGAGTTTCTCTATAACGAAATTCCACACATCGAATTTCTCTATATAACGAATTCTTAGTAGGAACGGTCCCCTTTTCGCGTGATTACATTAAAAACAATCTCTATATAGCGAAATATCTATCTCCATATAACGAATTTTTTCTTAAATTGGCCTTAATTTATTTAGTTTTAAAAAGCTTCGAAATCATATGGAATCAATTTTCTATCACTTATTTTTGATTTATCGTTAGTGCTGAGTTTTTTTTTTTTTTTTCCTTGTTCTTTAAATCCAACGAATTCATCCCACCTCCCTCACACCTTTCAACATCCTTCTCAAAACAGTGTCAATTGGATTGATACACATGTAAGAGAGGAATCAGTAAGGGGCACATAAGAGAGATCTTCAAATGGAGGAAAATGTTAACTACGATTTTTTATTCCTTGCTAAAATTTGAGCATTTTTTTTCTTTTTGACAGCGTAGCAATTTTAAAATCAAAAGAACAAAAAATCACAGATTTCTTCGTCTGAAATTAATGCAAGTCTTCTTTTTTTGATTTTCATTAAGCTTTCAAATAAATGTCTGTTCTCTTTTTTGAAACAGCCTAAATAATTAAGAAATAAAATGTTAGGTTAATATTTACTTTTAAACATTTCAAATTCTAAATTCAAAAGTCAAAAATATCATTTGTTCAAATTTCACACATCAAATACGATTTTTAACATCATTCTCTATACATCGAATTTCTCTATGTAACGAATTTTTTACTGGAACGGTGGATTTCGTTATATAGAGACTCGACTGTATTACATCCTTTAATTTTCAGTTTTTAATGATTTATTTGTTTATTTATTTGTTTCTTTTTCTTTTTATTTATTTATTTATTTATTTTATAGCTGGTAGTGGGGATTTTCCACCAGGGATAATACACCTATGCCTAATTTGGTGGGTGCCCTGGATGGGTAATCAAGTCCTGAAGTAATTTTACTTGAGGCTAATCTCTATAAATAAAAGGAATTCTGAGGATAATTAATTAATTGATTGAGGCACAGGGGAAAGCAAATCTTGGCAATGCGCCAACTCGGTCCAGAGGAAGCAAATCTTGGCAATGCGCCAACTCGGTCCAGAGGAAGCAAATCTTGGCAATGCGCCAACTCGGTCCAGAGGTATAAAAGCAAGATAGAAAAAAACGCGCAGGTCTGTGCATTCAAGTACAAGCGTACCATACACATAAATTATTAAATAAACTTTCAAATTAAGCCCGGCGAAGCGGGCTGCGTATGCTAGTTGTATATAAAAATTTACTTGAGGTTGATTATTTTCCACAACTATTGCGTCTGTATTAATGTCTTATTCCTGGAAGTTATGTTTATTTGTTTTTTGAAATGCCCAAAGTTTTTAGTTCAGAGATGCAAAAGAAGCAAGAGCTGCCGGAAAAAAACGACTAATTGCTACCAATAATTTTTATAGTATTCTTCATCTTATTTAGTAACAGAATTTCTGAAACTAATAAGCAAAAAATACAATTTAAATTTAGTGGTGGAAATCAGCCATTCCTAGTGCAGCTCTTTTGCTTCATTTGCATCTCTAAACTAAAAGCTTTGGGCATTCTAAAAAAAAAAAAAAAAAAAAAAAAAAAAAACACACAACTTTCGGGATAAGACATTAATACAAACGCAATTGTTGTGGAAAATAATAAAATAATTAATTTAATAAATTTAATGTACGTCCTTATTCTGCCGTACCTTGCAAAAAAATTCACGTTTCAGGAATTATTGCACATTTACACATTGAGAAGGAATGATAAAAGTCATCTTTAGCACTTTCCGGCACGGGCAAAATCTGTTAGTATAATGGCAAATTATCGACTGACACCGGAATTCACAAACGAATTTTTGAGATATTTTGAATTCCTTAAATTAAGCTTTTATGGTAAAAACAAAATTTTACTAAAATATTACTGGTGCCGTTTGCAAGTTTGGAATTAAATTTAGGTATCCCAGACCGGGTACAGTGTGCCGGCAAGAGTTAAATAATTTTCTTCGTCACTTCATTAATTAGGAAAGATGCGGAAATATTCTGGTCATTCTTTCTCAACATTGAGAGGATTGTTGAGAAAGAATGAGAAAAGTCACCTTTGAATAATTCTCTTCGTCATCATATTACGAAAGTTGCGGAAATATTCCGGTAATTTTTGCACATTTACACATTGAAAAAGAATTGTTGAGAAAGAATGATAAAAGTCAATTTTAAATATTTTTCTTTGTCACTATATTACGAAAGTTGCGAAAATATTCCAGTAATTATTGCACATTTACACACTGAGAAAAATTGATGTCTCCTTTAAATATTTTCTTTTCTTTTCCTTTGTTATTGTTACGAAAGTTGTGGAACTATACCGGAAATTATTTCACATTTACACATTAAGAAAGAATATTAAATATCATCGTTAAATAATTTTCTTCGTCATTATGTTACGAAAATTGCGAAAATATTTTGGTAATTATTGCACATTTACACATTGAGAAAGACTAATATAAGTCCCCCGATTTTTTTCGTCATTATTACGAAAGTTATGGAACTATTCTGGTAATGATTGCACATTTACACAATAAGAAAGAATAATAAAAGTCACCTTTAAATAATTTTCTTCCTCATTATATTACGAAAGCTGCGGAAATATTCCGTATTTATATTCCATATTTTCCTCTAATTTGTCCTTTTCAAAAGAAATGTATGCAACGAAAAACTTACCTAAAAGAAAAAAAATAAACATATTAAGCAAATAACCATAAAAATATATAACTTAAAATTTAAAAATAAAGGCAAGAAACAATGGGACATAAAAAATTACAGCATAATTTAATATTATAAATGTAAACAAAAATTTAAAAGATGACAAGAGAGTTGAATAATAGCTTGTGTTTAGCTTTTGAAATGGTAGGTTGAATAAAAACTTGTTTGCGAAAAAGATTGTTCTTTTGAACGATCTTATTGTTCTATTCTTTTCGTACAAGTATTACTGTTTTTTTTTTTTTTTTAACTTTTTGAGAAGCTAAAAAAGGTAAAACAATATGTTTAAAAAATTAAATAATGATTATTTTTTTTTTGAAATACAGTTATTATTTTATATGGTATCGAAAATTCCCTCTTTATTACAAAGCAATAAGAAATAATGATAATAATAGTAGTAATAAAAATAACAATAATAATGCAAAAATTCTAAGAAAAACGCTCCTCCTGGTATATTTCCACAAAATTTATTTAAGAAAAAAATTCTTTAAATAAAAGTGGTGTTCAAAAAGCGACCAAATGGGAACCCCGTAGCCCTTATATAGAAAACAAATTATCATTTAGTATAAATGAAAAGACTGAAATGCAATTAAATAGCAATGGTAGTAAATGTTTATAGTAGAAACTCCGAGGGGTAATTTTCATCAATAGGAATCTTGACGTATTTCAAAAAATGCTTGCCGTACTTCTGACATCAGAAAGTGAGATTTGTTGTCAAATTATATTACCGGTTAAAAACAAATTAAATGAACTTCTATTCTTGTCTACATATCTAATTTTAATAGGGATGGGATTTCCGCATTTTGAACACCAGTATTTTTTAACAGAAAATATTATTTCAATTAATCTGAACATTTTTGCGATTTAACAGAACAAAAATTTTTATAACAAAGTACTGGTGTACAAACAAGCAAAAATCTCATTCCTATGTTATAGACATAAGCATTATATATATATAGTAACTATTGTTTTTTTTTTTTTTATGTACAATTCACTTATGCTGTATATAAAAATTGATACCACATTTATTTACGTTAAATAAATTATATAATTTGTGAATATAAAACAGTGAATATATTTATAGACTGGAATATACGTTGGACAACGGATTCAATGATAAAGTTCATTAGCCAATAAAGTTAGAGACAATTTTAGGAAACAGCCAATGTAAAATAAGCGGATTCAAATGTAAAGTTTATTCGCCAATATAATTACAATAGGAAATGAATATATCCAACATATATTCCAACAATAGTTTATTTATTTCTTTATATATGTGACATTTTAAGTAAAGGAAAAATAAACACGTTTTTATTTTCTAGCGCATTCATTTATAAATTCTGGTGTCAGTCCTTCTTTTCATCCAGGCCCCGATTATGACTGATTGGGGTCCAGGGCAAAGTTATAAATTAGAGGGCCCCCATTCGAACCGGTACAATACTGTTCAATTAGAACTGATGGTGTGTCATGTGTGTAATGCAAAAACAATATTTCCGTCCCTTGGATTTTAAATAGAAGAAGATTCTTAGCTCCGTCACTTCTAAATTAAGTACTTTAATTAATAAAAATACTCGTTTTTAAAAAAATACAGAACAAAACTCTTTTATATAACTTTAGCAACTTGCTACATTACTTTAACATGAATTTAATAATTTCAACGAAGTTGAAACGGAGGAGTCAAATACTCTAATATATAAATGTGAACTAATCAAGTTACTTTATTTTACATCTTTTTTAAGTTGTGCATATGATATACAGTCGACTCTCGTTAATTCGAACTCGTCGGGACCACAAGAAATGTTCGAATTATGGAAAGTATGAAATGAAAACATGCTTAATATGGTACTATTACAAAGGAGTTAATGTTATAGTGTTTTTTTTATTTATTTCGTCTGTTACCATTAGAATATGACCTAATATTAAATTAGAATGTATAAAAACATAAACTAATTAAAAGATTAGAAACTAGCACAATGGAAAAAAAATTGAAGCGTCACTAATGGACAGACGGGGAACTAAGAAAGTGGTTATCAAATGCATGAAATTATATACATATTCGTTCGGAACAATTTTCACGAAAATCAAAGAAAGAAAGTTATTCAAATGATCTGAAATCCATGAGAAAGAAAAGAAAAATTAAAAATCGGAATGCTCGTTAGTTCGAATTAAAGGAGGTCAAGAGAAAAAGAGTTCGAATTAATGAAAATTTTTAACGTTATTCTGCCATTGAAAATTTCGGGACTTAGTGTTTAGTTCGAATTAAGCGAAGATTCGAATTATCCGATTTCGAATTAACGAGAGTCGACTGTACATGATATAAAACACAACATGATATAAAATAAAATACGTTCTATTTCACAAACATAAAGTGGTTTTTTTTCCCAATACGTTTAAAAATATGGCAATATTGGGTTTGTTTTTCGTATTTAAGTCTAAATTAAAAGTAAAAACTTTCAATATGGAAAAAAAAATCTCATGACAATTATAACTGATTATTTTCAACCCCTAAAGTTGATTATATGATTATATTATAATTATAATTATATATAATTATATGATTTAAGTTCATAGCTAATGCAATCTATTAAAATCAAAATAATATTTCTTATTTAATACTGGTTGACGTTAACTTTGCAAAAGCATTGAGCTCAGTGGGCTCAAAATAAATTTGTTTTTCAGAAAGTCTTAGTAGAATCTTTCAAAAATATAATTTGTATTTTGTATTTGAAAATTTTCAGAGTGAGGATTGGGGGAAAAGGTGCATTTTGTAAATTAAGGTCCCTGTCCTCGCTCGAGGAAACGCTCGCGAGCTAATGCTATTCCTATGGGGAAGCATTTTTCTAATAATTCTTTCGCATTTTGACATTTTTTTTTTTTTTTTTTTTTTTTTTTTTTTTTTTTTGCATTGGATAGCTGAGGTGCATGCCGACAGCGCACCTTTTTTACTTTTTCGATTTTGGTTGCAGTTTTTTTTTACAAAGTTAGTTTCACTTTCAAAACCGGTTTCGAAACTGAAAGTGCTTTTAAAAAATATATATCTGCAACCAAAATCGAAAAAGTAAAAAAGGTGCGTTGTCGGCATGCACCTCAGCTATCCAATGCAATATATATATGTATCTATCTATCTATCTATCTATCTATATATATATATATATATATATATATATATATATATATATATATATATTCAAAAATGTCAAAATGCGATAGAATTATTAGAAAAATGCTTCCTCATAGGAATAGCATTAGCTCGGGAGCGTTTCCTCAAGCGAGGACAGGGGCCTTAATACATGGATTTGGGGGCCCTGGACAAAGTTTCGAATTGCCCATGCGATAATAAGGACCTGATTTAATCATTTTACAAACAGAATCATTCCGTTCTGGAAAGGGTTATCCCCTTAACTAAACGAATTTGCTTAATTCATCGTTTAAAGCTTTTAGAGACCACTATTTTTTTTAAAAATAATTTCTTACTATTTAAAGTCGGAAATTTTAAGACTAAATGTTACGAATATTTTATTTAAAAAATTGTGGTGTGAATCCGCAATTTTTAATTTATTGAACGGAAAAGAAAGAACCAGTTAAGGAGTTAAAATACACAACAGGTCATTTCTTAATTACATTTCAATCTCCCTTCCTTTTAAATGTTAAATTTACCGCTTTCAAAACGTGGGTTTAAAAGAAATTTCCAACTGTATAAAAAAAAATGAGTTCCATTTAAATATACTTTCTGATTTTTTGTTATAAAATTTAATTATAATGTGAATTTTTGATTTTACATAAATAACGTGATATAACAAGCTTTTAGATTTTATTGAAAATAATTTCATTAGAAATAAAGCCTGATCATTAAACCACGGTTACGGTTAGAATCTACTTATTCATTCATATCTAATAAATTTTCATTGAAAAAGAATCCTTAACCTTCCTACCATGTTCAAATTATACTCAATCTTGATAAAAACATTTCACACCAGAACTGTAATTTAAAACATTTTAACATATTTAACTGACTTATTTCTCTGAATCTGTTATTTTTTATTTAACTTTCTTTATGAAAAAATTTCTGGTTCGAATCGTATAAAACAAATTATAGTTATGGGTCGATTAGACCCATTCAGTGTAGGAAGGTTAAAACTCATACAAATCGCTTTCGAATAAGAAAAATAATCCGACATGCTACTTTTCATAATTTCATAGATTGCCAATAATACTCTTATATCGTTTCAAATTATGAAAGCATAAAACACAACGTTAAGGAACTTCTTAAATCCAGAAGGACAATTTTGTGACATAAGTTTTAGTTTAACCCATTCGTGCCCAACATCTTTTGCGTAAATTTTATTTGGTTGGCACCACTATTTTTAGAAGATTTAAGTTTAGTTCATTAATCACGAAAATGCGTCATTTAAATAAAATAATTATTGCTTTTCTTTTTTACCGGTGTCAAAAACAGTGTTGAATGCACCTTTTGAAGCGTCCTTAAAAAGGGACGCTAGGCACTAATGGGTTAATTATGTTCGGAAGAGCATGAAACTAGCAGGTGATGTTGAGAAACTATCTAACCGGCCAGGTTAGATAGTTTCAGGGGTTTTTTTTTTCTTTTTTCAAACGCACTGTATATTTTAGAAAATAGTGTCAAATGGCCGTTTTAATACGAATTTCCGTGCGAAAGAAAAATAACCATTCCACGAAGGGTAAAAAACTTTTTTTTACGTAATCAAAATCTTTTATAACTCGATTGGTAATTTATTGATAAAAAAATGGTAAACATTGTTCGATTCCAAATTCCTTTCATATTTTATGTGATTATGGTCTTTTTATATTATTATTATATGATAGATGGCCTTCCAATTTTATATCTTTGTGTTAAAAAATAAATTTTCAAATGTATTAAAACGTTTTGCACTTGTTGAGGAGAGCAGTTGAGAACAGCTTTAAATGAAATTTTCAACTTTAAAAAGAAATAAATTCCATTTAAATATACTTTCTACTTTTTGTTATGAAGTTTAAGGGTGTATTCGAAAAACGCTTTTCCACCTTCAACAGCTCAAAAATTTCCCATACAATTTCAGACACATTTTTAAAAGTAGAAACATGAAACTTGCTGAGGGCATTTTTGAAGAGATGTACAAGGTTCCGTGTGATGTATTTTTACGCTCAATTCATTAGAATTTGATTTATAAACAATTATCTTCTCAGTATGACCCTTTTTTTCGTTCACAGATCTCCCGCTAGGGGAAAATCTGTTCAAAATGCCGTTTTTGATTTTTTTTTTTTTTTTGTTGTTGTTTTTTTTTTTTTTTTCAATATTTTCTGCATTTATCAAAGAATTGACATTTACGGCACCTTGTGTACTTTCTAAATAAGATAATTTGCCAGTTTGATGCATATGAGAGTAAAAATGAAGTAAAAAATAAATCGGAAAATATTGTTCAGTCGAATTCAGTTTGAATCGAAATACACCCTTAATTGTACTGTGAATATTTGAATTTTACATAAATAACGTGATATAACAAGCTTTTATATCTTGTTGAAATAAAGCCTGATCATTAAACCACGCTTACGGTTAAAATCTACTTATCCATTCATATCTAATAATTTTTCATTGAAAAAAGAATCCTTAGAACTTATACAAATCGCTTTCGAATAAGAAAAATAATCCGATATGCTGCCTTTCACAATTTCTTCCAATGTCAATAATACTCTTATATCGTTTCAAATTATGAAAGCATAAAACGCAACATTAAGGATTTTCTTAAATCCAGAAGGACAATTTTATGATATAAAGTGTAATTTGTTTTTGTTCGGAAATGCATGAAACTAGCAGGTACTGTTCAGAATCTGTCTATCCGCACTCATTTTCCCGTTTTTTTTTTTTTTTTTTTTTTTTTTTTTTTTTTTTTTTTTAAGCAAAGTTAATGGATTTTTTAGAAAATAGTGTCAAAGTGGACGCGTTTTGAACCGAATTTCCGTACGTTAAAAAAGAATAACCATTCAAGAAAGCATAAATAACGTCTTTGTCGCGTGATCAGAATATAACTCGATTGGTAATTCATTGGTCAAAAAATGAAAAAAAAAAAAATACTTCGATTCCAAATCTCTTCCATAGTCGGATTTTCCAATTATAGAGCAGAGCAGTTAAGAACAGCTTTCAATGTGAATATTTGAATTTTACATAAATAGCATGATATAATAAGCTTAGATTTTATTGAAAATAATTTCATTCTAATCATTAAACCACGCTTACGGTTAAAATCTACTTATTCATTCATATCTAATAATTTTTCATTGAAAAAAGAATCCTTAGAACTTATACAAATCGCTTTCGAATAAGAAAAATAATCCGATATGCTGCCTTTCACAATTTCTTCCAATGTCAATAATACTCTTATATCGTTTCAAATTATGAAAGTATAAAACGCATCGTTAAGATCTGGCCTTACGGACATACGGTTACAGTAAACTCAACCATTCGCGATCGATAATGCATTGCCAAATCCCTCCGACTAAATTATCCTGTCCGAACGCTGTTCATGATAAAGAAGAAAAAAAAATCGATAATTTACCTCCAATTAGTGTCGTGTATTGTTAGAGAGGTAAGTTTGTGAGGTATGATATCTGAAAAGAAATCTAAAGAAATTATTTAAATTTATTATTCATGCCTTTTTTAATATTAAGATATGATTAATTCCATTGTTGATTCAGAGATAGGCGAAAGATGCTGTTGAATTATAATTTATCAAAAGTAATAGGTATTTATTATATTATTTAAAAGCATAAAAAAGTGGCTGTATTTGTGAAAAGTGAATAAGTTTCTAATTTCAGATGTGTATGTGATTATGTATGTATACGTTTCTACATACTGTTACTCAACCATTTTTTTTAATCCATTTTTTGTATGCTTAAATAATTTGAAATTTTATAATAAAAGGTTCGAGTAAACATAACACAATTAATATTAAATTAAAACTGACTACTTATATCCATATGAAAGACTATTTTATTATACACATAATTATGCATAAGCAATTAATTTTGTCATTTAGAACTATTGTTGAAAATATTTGAATTTCAAAATCTGTTTTATGATTTACTAATTGATATAGAGTACGGAAAAAAAACAATTTCGTAAGAATTTTTTTTCTTTTTTTCTTTTTTTTTTTTTTTAAGCTTAATTGTTTTTTTCCTTTTAAAAATTAATTTGAAATTAATTTGAGCCTCCCCCTCCCTTTGTACTTCTGTGGGTAAGCACGGGCTTCAGAGGCCTATTCGGTAAACAGGCCGAAGTAATTCGGTAATTGGGCAAGATCCTGTTATCATAATGCAAATTTTGCCCTCATTTATGAGGATTTTAAACCTTTAGGAAATTTTTCATCATTTCATATTTAAAGGGTAAAAGTTTACTCTTAGTGAACTCACAACACTGTATCTCCATTCGGAAACAGAAATTAATCAACTATCAATCATTTTCCTCGTGAACGTCGCATCCTTTGCAGTTTACACGAGTTTTACGTTCTAACTCATTATGTATCTGATATATATTTACTTTTCATAATTTGTTTTATTTTCTTCAAGAAATTAATCGATATATATCGGTTCGCAAGTTTGTCAATTTGTTTGTAATTATGTGTTTTGTACATGGAGAAATCTGGTAAGCATCTGAAACAATGTTACATTTCATTCGCCATTATGTTAACCCATTAACGATGAGCTTCTTTCTCACACACATTATTTTTTCCCTTTCTTAATTTGGAATTATTTAATCGCTCAAAATATGAGATTAGATAAGGCAAAAATTTCAAAAATAAAATACTGGTATTCAAATTTAAAAGTTTTGTCCGCCTTACATTGCAAGTTTTCTTGCCAACCGATTTTAACCCCTTGCGGCGCGCTGGTTTCATAAATATACCACTTAATTTTAATTCTCTAACGCCACATTGGCACCAGAATTTTGTTAAAAAAAGTTACAGTTTATTGAACGCGTGAAATACATCGTTTTATTATTTAAAAATAAAATTGTTTTCAAATTCCGGTGTCAGTCATTAATTTCAATACTTAAGCAATGAATTTGCACTTGCGCCGCAAAAGGTTATTGAATCAACAGCACAACTGTTAATAATAAATAGTTAAACATACAGTAAGTCTTTTGATGAACTGATTTAGTCACAGGGCCCGACTTAGACAGTGGGGGGCCCTGGGGCAAACAATATTAGGGGGCCCCCTTCTATCTTAAAATTTTTCGATAATTATACTGAAGTGACTAAAACGGAAATTTACAAATATTGTACCGGGTGTCCAGTAAATGACTGACCCATTTTGAATGTAAATAACAAAAACACTGTTTGAGATAAAAATGCGCGGCTTGCTGTATTGTTATTAGAATATAAATAAATTTTTAAATATGCACTTTGTTAATGTAATATAATAATATTTAAAATAATATCTCAGTCTCAAGACTGAGAAGGGAAAATATAATACAGATGGTTCAATCATAAATATTATTTTAAATCACTTTCCAACCAACGTACCCTATTTCTGAAGCTGATTCGAGAGTCGATTCAACATATAGATTCAGATTCAGCCGAAAATCTCATATTTATGAAAATTAGAGTCATGTCTGTATTCAAACAGCCTGTTACCGCCAGCGCGATATTTTCCCGAAATTTGAATTATATTAACAAAGTACATGTTTAAAAATTTATTGATTTTCTAATAACAATACCGCAAACCGCGCATTATTATCTCAAACCGTTTATTTGTTATTTAAGTTCAAAATGGGTCAGTTATTTACTGGACATCCAGTTTATGTACATAAGTTTCGTGTCAAGTATTATTCTATATACATAATAGCAGAAGAAAGACAACTTTAAGAAATTATAGAATACAGTTTTTTCCCCTTCCGATTACAGGATATGAGGCTAAATATGAGTCCTTAAGGGTGTTCTTAACTGATACGCTCAACAAGCGAAAAACGTTTTGACACATTTACAAATTCATTTTTCAACAGAAAGATATAAAATTTTAATGCCTGACTATGGAAGCGATTTTGAATTGAACTTATTTTTCTATTTTATGATAATTAAATTACTTATCGAGTTATAAGCTATTTCGATGACGCAATCACCTGTTTTTCTCCTCTTTTTCGACCCGTTTTTCTGCTTTCGTCGGGAAATATGCTCAAAAGTGTCAACTTTGAAGGCTTGTTATGAAAAATCTATTGTGTTTTTTTAAAAAACAAAAGAATGAGTGCAATTAGACAGTTTCTGAATAACAACACCTACTATTTTCATGCATTTCCGAACAAAAATAAATTAATGCATGTGTCACAAAGTTGCCTTTTTTGATTTAAGAACACCCTTAAGGAGGCATTGGGTACGGAAATAGAGGGGTAGGAGAAGAGTGACACTTAAAATTTTTAATTTCTAAAAAAGTCGTTTGAAAATTTCAGTGATAGTCGATAATTTCTTATTTTACTGACAGAATTTGTCGGTGCCGGAAGGTTTAAACAAAGAATAAATTTGTTGCTATATGAATTGTAAAACACAATATTTTCCAAATCTGGAAATATATTGCATTCCATTCGCCACCAAGTTAAATAAACAGTAAAATTTTTACCAACAATAAGTTCAGGGTGTACTTAAATCAAAAAGGGCAACTTTGTGACACATGCTTTAATTTATTTTTGTTCGGAAATGCATGAAAGTAGCAGGTGTTATTATTCAGAAACTGTCTAATTGCACTCAATTTTCTGTTTTTTAAAAAATACAATAGATTTTTCATAACAAGTCTTCAAAGTTGACACTTTTGAGCACATTTCCCGACGAAAGCAGAAAAACCAGTCGAAAAGCAGGAGAAAAACGGGTAATCATGTAGTCGAAAAAGCTTAGAACTGGATAGGTAATTTAATTATCATAAAATGGAAAAATAGGTTCGATTCGAAATCGCTTCCATAGTCAGGCATTCCAATTTTGTATATTTCTGTTAAAAAATGAATTTGTAAATGTGTCAAAACGTTTTTCGCTTGTTGAGCGAAGCAGTTAAGAACACCCTTAAACAAACATTAAAACTTTTGCCAAACTGATTATAAAACACATTAGTCAAAATAAATCTGGAAACTAATCCAGACTTTGCTTAGATAGACTTGTGAAGTTGAAGCTATCCAGACAGAAAAATAGACTTGACTTTGGACAAGAATCAAAAACAAGATCTTAAACACTGCAACGATTATCAACGTATTACGCAATGTGTGACAGCTAACGTCTCAATTATCTTCGATTCTGTCTGTTGAAGAATGGGAATGTGCGACAGGTTTGCGAACTGACAAACAAAACTTTTTTCATTTGTTCCAAGTCAGAAGTGGGTTACAAGTATTTCCAGAGGAGGATCCCGTTTAAATATATAAATACAAATTGTTCTATTATAATGTGTAGTGTATTTTATAATGATATATTTTATAATCCGCAAATATACATTATAAAATACATTAGTCCAACGGAATCTGGAAACCATAGTGCAAAAAAATTCTAGAGGCGCTGAAGCTAGCCTGACAAAAAATAAATAAATAAATAAATAAATAAATAAATAAATAAAATAAAAAATAAAATAAAATAAAATAAAATAAAATATAAATAAATAAAATAAAAATAAATAAATAAATAAATAAAAAGGAAAAATAAATAAATAAATAAACCCATAATAATCAACAAAAAAAAGACTAAATAAATAAATAAAATTCGCATTAATCTTTATCTGTTGGTGGCACAAAAACAGTGTAAATAGCAAAAGTGTTTAAACTAAGGTAGTATTTAATATTATAAGAGAAATAAAAAATGTGTTTAAAGCATCAAAACACTTTATTTCGTCTTGCAAAACAGTTTCGATAGTCATAGCTGGGTTCGTAAGCTTCAAACATTTTCAAGCAGGTTTTATCAGAATTTTCATAATATATGGCTTATTTAACAGAAAAGAAATCTTCAGGTCTAGCGATAACGTAACGATATACATTGAAATGTGAAATAAATACATGTACTATAAATGAACATGTACTAATAAATGAACTATTAAAGTAAAAAAAAAAAAAAAAAAAAAAAAAAAAAAAAAAAAAAACTGACATAGTCTTAAAATACTGAAGCTCCAACTGTAACCGTTTTCGTAGAGGTTCATTATCACCGCTATAAAAACGTCCACCAGTAAATTTAAACGGTAAGTTTCTATTTATTTAAAAGCCTCGTTAACAGACAATTTCAATAAAAACAATGGCGAAAACCTAAATTTATTTTTTTCTGGCGGAAATATAATTCGGCTGCATTGCTTCCGTCACTTTCCTTCTGTTGTCAATGAAAAGATTATAGAAATACTTATGCAAACTTACAACGGTAAAAAAAAAAGAAAAAAAAATGTGAGCGAAATTTCCCCATCAGTAAGGCGCTTAATTTTTTCTTCAAGTTTGATGGTGGTAGTTTTCACCTGCGGTAGTCAAAAACTTGTACACAATTAACCCCTTAACCCTTTCCGGCACACCGTGCCCGATCTGGGATATCTAATTTTTATTCCAAACATGCAAACGGCACCAATAAAATTTAATGAAATTTCGCATTTACAATAAAAGCTTAAATTAAGGATTTCAAAATATCTAAAAAAAATCGTCTGTGAATTCCGGTGTCAGTCGATAATTTTTCATTTTACTAACAGATTTTGCCCGTGCCGGAAAGGGTTAGCTGGTTAATTCTTTTCCGTTCAATAAATTAAAAATAGTGGACTCACACCACTATTATTTAAGTAAAATATTCGTAAAATTGAGTCTAAACGTTTCCGCCTTTCAATAGTATGAAAATTTTCTTAAAAATAATAGGGGTGTCAAAAAGCTTTAAACAATGAAATAAGCAAATTCGTCTTGCCCGAACGCCGTTCGGGCAAACCGGTTAAGGGGTTAAAAGAAACAGACGTCATTTTGTGACAACCTCCTCAGCTACTACACTCGCATCTGTTAGACAGTACACTATATGTCTCTACCTCTTTATTCATAACTTCATTGCATAAAATACCATCTTCATTGCAAAATATGATTGCACAATAAATAAATATACAGTGGCGGTCAAAAGTTTCCGGCCACCGAAAATTTTTCTGATAATTTGTAACCAGGGTGCGTAGTCATAAAAAAACTCAGAGGATTTTAATTCTTTTAGTATCAGAAATTCTTTAAAGTACTGGTTGTTACATCTGAAAAAGGATTTTTTTTCGTTAAATAAAACAAATATTACATTATGAAAATTCTGGTAAAAAATCCTTACAAGGTCCTTCCAAACTACGCACCCTGGTAACTATGCCCATATGGAGAGGAATCTCAAAGTGATATTTATGCATTTTATTGACATAATAATTAGGAACTTACTTGTGGAATAACATGTAAATATCAATAAATTTAATTGACAAAATTAAGTACAAAGGAAAACGCATGTTCTCAAAAGTTTCCGGCCACCTTCGCAAATTTTTTAAAAAATGTATTGTAATAGAAAACTACAGCGATCAACAACATTTATAATTAGTATTTTATAGTATTAGTATTTTATTACTTTCAGAAATAAGTTCTACGGCGCAGTAACGTAACATTCATTACAATCAACTGTTAAAGTTCGTCTATGGTACGTTTTTTCCACATTTCTTGCAATTTTTTGAAATTTTCTGCTGAGTTGGAATATTTATAGTTCGGCAGACGTTTGTCAACTTCTTCCAAAGATTTTCTATCGGATTCATGTTGGGCATTTGGGCTGGCCATTTCAAAAACAAAATTTTTTGTGCGAAAACCATTGCTTGCCAAGCCTTGCATGCATTCATTATGTCGTTATCCTATTAAAACAAATAGTTGCGAAAAAAAAATTTCCTCTAATAAGGCATAAAATGATCTTGCGAGATATCCTTATACATTGCATCATTCATCTTGCGGTGGATTTTAAATAACGAACCGACAATTTTTAAAGAAAATACCCCTCACATTATAACGTGTCCTCCGCCATGCATAATTGTATGAATAACGTATGTTGAATCACATTTTTTGTTGTTAAGTCATCAGACGTAGTGTCTGCCATCACTCTCAAAAAAGTTTCAAATTCTATTGATGGAAAAATAGTACTTTGTCTAGTTTTCACTATACCAGACTTTGTGTTTTTTGGAAAACGTAAGTCAATACATTTATATTTTGTTACCTACGAAAAATTTTTGAACACCGACACTTCCGTAAAGTTCTGTATCACGTCAGAATCTTGACACGGGAGACCGACTTATTTCAACAATATCTTCATTTTGTAAATAGCTGTATATTGCAACGG
Organism: Maratus speculifer; assembly: GCA_964019185.1. Lineage (NCBI taxonomy): Eukaryota > Metazoa > Arthropoda > Arachnida > Araneae > Salticidae > Maratus > Maratus speculifer. The sequence goes on from OZ025300.1 coordinate 231,059,328, forward strand.
AATTTTTCTGAGGGTCATCAATTGTTTTTCTCTTGATAATTCTGTCAACGAGAATAGTAATTTTTTGAAGTCTTCCGGACCTCACAAAGTCTTGAAGGCCACGGCCATCTTTATATAATTTTTAAATATCGTTTACAGTTGATTTACCGATCGATAACTTTACCACAATACCTCGAAAAGATTTGCCCTTTAGTGACAAATTAATCACTCATTTACGGACAATATCTGTTGAACTTTTCAATTTTGAATTTAAACTATGCTATTCACGTTGATTCATTCACAAAAACGATAAAAAAAACACTTTTACCGATAGAAAAAAAGCTAAAGAATGATGAGTGGCCGGAAACTTTTGCACACGCGAACTTCGAATTCTGCTCCTTTGCATGAAGCGTCCACAGTATCCAATCAAAATGATCACGTAGTCAGAGGTCATTCACATATTCCTAACTTTTGAAGCAATTGTGCTTCTTTTTTGCTCAAACCTTCTGGTAAATAAATCAAAGAAACTAACTGGCCGGAAACTTTTGACCGCCACTGTATATATATTACAAATTTAATTTTTTTTCTTCTCCAAAATTATTCTTACCTACGATTAATGAAGATTTACACCTGAAAAAAATTATTAAATTTTACTTTTCTAACTGTGGTTGAGGGAAAAAAAGACGGTTGTAATATTGCTTTTTTCTTATTTTGCAATAAAATTTTTTGAAATATTCTGGCGTAAATTCGACATTACAGAAACACAATTACTTGTATCTGAAAAAATTAAAGTAAGCATGTTTAAAAAAATTCAACGGGAAATGTGAAATTCATATACAGGTTAGAAAAACTTTTAATAAAAAATATACAAAATTTAAATATAAATGATACAAAAAGAAAATTAATAATAATAATATTTAACGGTGCATTTTATACATCATGGAAATTTTTTATCCTCTTGATGCCTACTATCCCCCCTCTAAATTTGTCGATCGAATTCGGCAATACCCTGTATATGAATGAAAAAGTAATTTAATCTAATTGAAAATTAACTATCAATACTTATTGTTTTCAAAAAACTTTCAATAATTTTTTAAGCTCTCATTTTGATTAGAATTCGTTGAATTTTATTTATTAAATAATTCAATACAGGAATTTCTATTTATGATGATTGAATTTTACAATAAGAAACAAAGTGTATACATGTTACGGATTTGGTTTATTTAATATGTTACTTTTTTCAGAAGCAAAATAATTATATAGCTAAAATTTTGAAGTGATAAAATGTCACCAGAATTTACGAATAACTTTAATTAAATATAAACATGTATTTTTCTCTACGTATTTTGTAAAAGCAAAATTTTATTACAAAATTATGGTTATCGCTTAACAGATTGGAATTAAAATTAATTGGTATGTATGATATATCATCAACCTTCAAAGGATTAAAAATTTAATCGAAAATTGTTGAAAATGATGAATTTATGTAAAAAAAAAAAAAAAAAAAAAAAAAAAAAAAAGGCTTAAAATATAAAGAAATTATTGAAAAAATTAAAAGTAAAATGAACTGCAAATTTAATGTAAAAATGACTTTAAAATATATTCACCTGCACACAAAACTGAATGTAAATTATACCGTGAATAAATCTTTTAATAAAAATGTACGAAAAAAAAATCTATAAAATCAAAATATGATGATATTTTATTAATTCAATGGTTTGTTTTATGCTTTCATATCTTGAGATAAAAGACATTTCAAAATATTCCATTATCGGTAAAATTTTCTAAATCCGAATTATATTGTACAAGTTTTAAAAACTCTTTGGTGCACCATTATTAAGCAATAAAGGAAGAGGTAACTTTAACCGTAATTGCGATTTAATGATCAGTAGTTATTGATTTTGAAATTATTTTCAAATTCTTGGATTTTGCATCCTTTAAACAAAATTGAATAAAAGAGTTACCAGTTACTTATTATTATTGCTTGTAGTTATAATAAAGTGCGTTTTAAGGAATTTGATTTCTTTCAGAAGTTGCTTGCTGAGAAAGGTGAATCTATGATTTAAACAACAGCAGATTCATGGGGATTCAGAGTTTCTTCTTATATATTATTGAATATTTTATAAACAAGAAGTATTACGTTATTAATGTGCATTTGAGTGAAAATTTAGGGGAAAGATTCGTTTTGAAAAATTAAAGATTTGTTATTAAGTCTTGCTTGTTGCAACCAGCATTTTCAAAATTAAAAGATATAAAGCCTGAAGAGTAATTGTAAAAGTTCAATTAAAAGAAAAAAAAAATCAATAATAAAAAAAAAGAACATTTAACAGATTACCACGAATACTAGTAAAACAGCAAGAAACAAAACAATGGAGATTAAAGCCAATATAATTGAAATTATATTGGCTAATATCGGTAAAATTTTCTAAATGCGAAGTGTATTGCACAAGTTTGCAACTCTTTGGATGCACCATTATTAAGTAATAAATGAAGAGGTAACTTTAACCGTAATTGCTATTTAATGATCAGTAGTTATTGCTTTTGAAATTCTTTTCAAGTATTTTCGAATTCTTGGATTTTGCATCATTTAAACAAAATTGAATAACAGAGTTACCAGTAACTTATTATTATTGCTGATAGTTATAATAAAGTGCGTTTTAAGGGATTCGATTTCTTTCAGAAGTTGCTTTCTGAAAAAGGTGAATTTATGATTTAAACAATAAAGGCAGATTCATGAGGATTTAGAGATTTGTCTTATTTATTATTGAATATTTTACAAAAAAGAAGTTTTACGTTATTAGTGTACATTAGAATGACAATTGAGGATATAGATTCGTTAAAAAAATTAAGGATTTGTAATTCCTGCCTGTTGCAACCAGGATTTTAAAAATTAAAAAATATAAAAAATGAAGAGTAATTAAAAAAGCTCTATAAAAAGAAATTTTAGTTAAAAGGAAAAATGAACATAAAAGGCTAATTCCATGGGTTCGGTAGTGTAAGTCACATAATTTATTAATTGCTATGCTTGTTAGCCACCGTTATTTTCGAAAAGTCTGCTTGGCCTTATTCAATTAATGAGAATGTGCCAATAAAATTAATCACATTTTTTTTTGTTCTATAATATTGGTAGCCAAAAATCGTAGTCTGTGACTTACACTACAAGTACTCATGGAAATAGCCAAAACAGATTACTACGGATACTTGTAAAACAGCAAGAAACAAAACAATGGAAAATAAACTGAAGCTAGTTAAAATTTTACCAGTCTTAAAGGGAAAGAAAGAAACCAGGCGTTTTATAATTTTATAATTTCAAATAATACAAGATTATTATTGATTTTGGTAGAAGTTATAGTAGCATAATAGGCTATTTTTTATTTATTCGAAAGCTATTTAAAACTATAAGCTTTAAGAATTTCTTTTGAAAGAAGTATTATTACGTAGGAACCTTTAAGGGTGTTCTTAAATCAAAAAGGGCAACTTTGTGACACATGCTTTAATTTATTTTTGTTCGGAAATGCATGAAAATAGCAGGTGTTGTTATTCAGAAACTGTCTAATAGCACTCAAAAATTTCTTTTTTAAAAAACACAATAGATGTTTCATAACAAGCCTTCAAAGATGACGTTTTTGAGCACATTTCTCCACGAAAGCAGAAAAACCGGTCGAAAAGCAGGAGGAAAATGGGTGATCGCGATATCGAAATAGCTTAGAACTGGATAGGTAATTAAATTATCATAAAATGGAAAATTCATTTCGATTCGAAATAGCTTCCATAGTCAGGCCTTTCAATTTTATATCTTTCCGTTAAAAAATGAGTTAGTAAATGTGTCAAAACGTTTTGCGCTTGTTGAGCGGAGCAGTTGAGAACACCCTTAAGTTATTTCTCAAGTGCTCCGCTCAACAAGCGCAAAATGTTTTGACACATTTACAAATTCAATTTTTAACGGAGAGACGTAAAATTGGAAGACCTGATTATGCAAGCGATTTCGAATCGAACTTAGTTTTCCATTTTATGATAATTAAATTACCTATCCAGTTCTAAAGTATTTTGATCACGTGATCACCCGTTTTGCTCCTGCTATTTGACCAGTTTTTCTGCTTTCGTCGGGAAATGTGTTCAAAAATGTCAAATTTGAAGGCTTGTTAAGTAAAATCCATTGCGTTAAAAGAAAAAAAAAAAAAAAAAACCTGTGTGCAATTAGACAGCTTCTGCTAGTTTCATGCATTTCCTAACAAAAATAAATTAAAACTTATGTTGCTCTTTTTGATTTAAGAATACCTTTAACTGTAACTGTGGTTTAATAATCAGTGATTATTACTTAAAAAATATATAATAAGTAGAATAACAAAACATAATAAATATTGAAACATCATTTTTAACTATCAACATCTTCCTATCGTGCAAGTGCTCTAAAAATATTGGCAAGAATCACATTTTGACCACAGTCCTTTATCTTAATTCGCTCAATCCTTTATCGTAATTCGCTCAATCCTTTATCTTAAATTCGCTCAATCCTTTATCTTAAATTCGCTCTTATATTTAACCCCTTGGGGACGAGCGACACGTATACGTGCCGCAAAAAGGCTTAAGAATCCGTCTTTATTCCCACCAGTAAAATTATACTGCAAAATTTGCCTTGTTTAATCGGAGAATTTTCTCGAATGGGCAAGGTATGAATTTCTTTTTTTAAAAACCGGTGGCAAAGCATTAAAAATTTCGTAAAACGCTCCCGCCGCGAAAGTGTTAAGTGTAATAGCTCTTTACAATTTTAAAGCATATGCACGACCAGAAGATGTTGGTGAATTTAAATAATATTTCAAGGTTGTGTTTTGTTACTATAACACATCAGAATTTCAGATATTACATTCGTAAAAACGCTAATTTAAAAATAATGATAATAATAATAATGTGAATTTTTTCACATTTCAGCAAACCTTACAGCACGTGCGTGACTGAGAGATATATTTTATTTCTTTTTATACCCAATTTTTAGTCTCTCGAATTCGAAACTTTACCGCGATTTCCCGATTTTTTGCATTTTTTTGGTCCAGCCTGAATTGCAAAATCTACCAGTTGCGAATATATGAAAAAGTTGTCACACCATAACTGCCGTTTTTATTTATTTATTTTTACATCGGATCAGCGATTTTTGATTACCACCAAAGAAAATTTCCACCAGTAAATTTTGAATAGAAAAGTTTGCCTCGTTTTAGCGGCGTATTCAGCCGACACATCTCTTACGAAAATGATAAAAACTTCTTTTCATTTTTACTGGTGGAAGTTGCCCAGAATATTACACAGTCAAACCTCGTTAACAGGACCCTCAAGGGGAATCAAAATTTTGTTCATGTTAACAGTAATTCGTGTTTCCAGTATCAAATATTTGTACTCATCTTCATAAGAGACTGTGAAAACAATTCATGTTAAAAGTAATTCAAACTAAGCGTGTTCATGTTAACGAGGTTTGACTGTAATTTCTTTCACTGGCATGGACAGGAAATTGTTTAGGTAATTACAATATAGAAGAAACGCAAAGCTTGACTTCCACCGAAGTGAATTTCCAGCAGTAAAAATAAATAGCTGCTTTTGGCCATAATCATAATTGAAATTCGGCATGAATAAAGCGTCTAAATAAGGAGAAAATTTTTCTTTAAATTTACTGGTGGAAGTTTGACATAACAGCAATGAGAGCCACTTAGAAACCGATAACAGTTGAAGCTTCACCATTTTAAGCACATGTTAGTTCCTTCCTCTTTTTTCATAATTTCATGACATTATTATATTTCAATGGAGAAGTAACTTTAATCGTAATGAGGTTTAATTGGGGTTAATAATATAACTTAAAAAGGAAAGAATTTATAATTAAAAAAAGAGATCTTGAAAGGTGTTTGTAAAGAGATTACTAAAAAAATGTCATTAAAAATTTTAAATAAAATGGAGCTAAAAAAATTCACACGCGCTCTCGAAATCGATTGGAAAATATAACGTGGGCATGAGAATCGATAAAATTCGAAAATAAAATTGATAAAATTCTATTCTTTTGTAAAAAAAAAAAAAAAAAAAAAATCTATAAACTTAAAATTTAATGATGTATTTTAAGCTTTCATAGTTTGAAATGATGCAAACTTTGAAAGAAATTTTAAAAGATTCCTTTATCGAAAAAAAAAAAAGAAAAAAAATCTAATTTTAAAGCTTTTTGTACAAGTTGTTTTGAATGGAGCATTATTCAGAAATGAAAGAAGAAGTAACTTAAATCGTTTTATTTAATTGTGGCTTAATGATTCATATTTATCAGGGCTCGAAATGAAAAAAGTCCATGAATCGGAACGCTATTTCAAAATTATTGTTGAATAAAAACATTTTTTAATTACCAAAAATTTATATCTAACCTCATAAAAAAATTTAAATTAGTTGGATGTACTAATACCAAAATTTTCTACTATCTCATACTTTTAATATTTGAAAAAGTAGTTACAAATGCTATACTTCAATATGATTAGTTCAACATTTTAACATTATTAGTTCAATACCATATCAATTTTAATTTCCATCTTAAAGTTATGATCCATAAATATACACGAAAAATATACCATAGACATGATTAGGAGAAAATTTTTAATTAAAAAATTTCCTCTTATAAGGAAAAAAAAAAAAAAAAAACTAAGAATATTTTAAGAATTTAATGATGAATTTTAAATGCTTTCATAATTTAAAATGATATAAACATTGGAAGAAGAAGACTATTTTCAAAAATGCCATTATCGAACATCTTTTCTATTACCAAAGAGATTTGTAAAAGTTTTAAAATTTGGTTTTGAATGGGACATTATTCAATGATAAATGAAGAAGTAACTTTAATCGTAATTGTGGTTTAACAATCAGTATTAATTGCTTTCGTCATTTCAAATATTATTCGAATGCTTGGATTGCGAGTTATTTAAGCAAAATTGGTTTACTTATTATTGTTAATGAATTTTTTAATAGCAAACAAAATGTGTTTTGGGGAATTTGATTTCTTTTAAAAGCTCTTGAGTGAAAAAGGTGAATTTATTATTATAATATATAGATTTGGCAAGTAATTATAAAAAATTAGTTTAAAAACATATTTTTTAAAAGTAACGTAAAACTGAATTTAAAACTAATTCACATACAAAATTCACTAAAATACAGATACACATGAAATCAAGGAAAAATTTTAATTATAAAATTCCCTCTTATAAGGAAAAAAATAATAATAACTGCTTTCAATATTTAAAACAATATAAACACTGGAAGAAATTTTCAAAAATTCCATGATCGAACAATTTTTCTATTACTAAAGAGATTTATAAAATATTTAAAAATTCATTTTGAATGGGGAAATTCAATAATTATCAATAATTATTCAATAACGAATGAAGAAGTAACTTCAATCGTAACTGTGGTTCAATAATCGGTTGCTATTTGCATTTGAATCCTTTTCGAGTATTTTCGAATGTCTATACATAACCTCACATAAACAATGAATCGATATGAAATAATTTCTTTCCTAGAGTAACAAGTTTCCGCTCTAAATCGATATAGAATTTTTTTTTCTTATAAAGAAGGAAACTGAACTGTCAATAAAAAGCAACAGCAACAACCAACAAGCAACGAATAAAAATATTTTCATCGCTTCTTAAGATTAGAATGAAAGGCAGAAGAAAGCGAATCACTCTTGATAAAATTAATAATACTTTTCTCGTTCGAGAACAAGTTACGAAAAAAATCAGAATATCTTTTTTTTTTTTTTTTTTTTTTTTTTTTTTTTTTTGGTCAGCTGGGTTTAATTTCTTACATCATTTTGCAAAACATGCTTATTTGATTCCTAAAACTTGTATAACCTTTAAAAACTGGAAGTCAAAAATTTTTACGATTCCAGTACTTTCTTCTTGTAAAGGTAGAAGAAAGTAAAAATGACTAAAAAACTGTAGCAATTTCATAAAATTCACCCAATTGTTTCTATTGCGTACAAAACTTATTGATACCCCCCCCCCTAGTAAGTCAGAGTTATAAATTAAAAATTTGAATTTCTTGAACCCTTAACTGATTTGCCCGTACGCCGTTCGGGCTAGAGAAGTTTGCTTAATTTATCATTTAAATCTTTTTGACACCACTATTTTTTTAAAAAATAATTTCATATACTATTTAAAGGCGGAAATGTTTAGACTAAATGTTACGAATATTTTATTTAAATAATAGTGGTGCGAATCCGTTATTTTCAATTTATTGAACGGAAAAGAAAGAGCCAGTTAAGGTGTTAAATATTTGTCCGTACGCCGTTCGGGCTAGAGAAGTTTGCTTAATTTATCATTTAAATCTTTTTGACACTACTATTTTTTTTAAATAATTTCATACTATTTAAAGACGGAAATGTTTAGACTAAATGTTACGAATATTTTATTTAAAAAATAGTGGTGCGAATCCGTTATTTTCAATTTATTGAACGGAAAAGAAAGAGCCAGTTAAATATTTGCGTAAAAAATTTCATGTTATAAAAAAAGGGCATCAAACAATTAAAAAAAAATGACAACATAATGTTGACGTACGTCCCGGGATACATAACCCCACATGAACATCGAATCGCTATGAAATAATTTCCTTTCTAGAGTAACAAGTTTCCGCTCTAAATCGATATAGAATAACATTTTTTATACAGAGAAGGAAACTGATCTGTCAATAACAAACAACAGCAACAACCAACAAGCAACGAATAAAAATATTTTCATCGGGTTCTTCAGATTAGAATGGAAGGCAGAAGAAAGCGAATCACTCTTGATAAAATTAATAACAGTTTTCCCTCCCGTTCGAGCATGTGTTACAAGAAAAATGACAATATCTTCTTTTGTCGCCAGGGTTTACTTTCTTATTAGGTGCGTTCGTAATTATGTAAATACGTAGCACCTATAGTTGTCGTTCAGTCCGTCCGTCTGTCTGTCTGTCTGTCCGTCCGCATATAACAACACAAAAACTATCCAACCGAATCGTTTGAAATTTAAAATAAATAATTATAACATAATTTTGTCGAGTCATTTCAAATTTTATGAAAATCGGATGAATAGATCAATTACAGGGACAATCAAAAGGATTCCGTTACATTACGGTCAATCGGGAAAAAAGTTTCAAATGCATTTTAATCGTCTGAAATTTAAAACATATAATTATTGCGTAATTTTGTCGAGTCATTTCAAATGTTATGAAAATCGGATGCATAGATCAATTACAGGGACAATCAAAAGGATTCCGTTACATTAGGGTCAATTGGGAAAAAAATTCCAAATGCATTTTAATCGTTTGAAATTTAAAACATACAATTATTACATAATTTTATCCAGTCATTTCAAATGTTATGAAAGTCGGATGCATAGATCATTTACAGGGACAATCAAAGGTATTTCATTACATTACGGTCAATGGGAAAAAATATTCAAATGCATTTTTATGATGTTACACTAATTCGAACATAATAGAACTGGTATGAATCTGTGAAATATATACTAAAATATGCATTCTGTACAATCTGTGATGCAAAGAATTTTTTTTATTAAATTACAGGGCCACACAAAAGTATTCCACTACATAATGCTATACGGGGAAACATTGTTTGGGACGTGTTTTAATTATATTCAAATATTTCACATTTTATGAATAAGATATATGTTTCTGACGTGTAATTAAAATTACTTTCTGCATATTTACAGAAACACAAAGATTTTGACTACTATACTGTATCCATATATACTCTACTATATCAGCAAGATCTGAATATTTTTAAAACTTCGTTATCGTACGAATGCACCTCATTTGCTACGTTCACGTGCAATTTCCAACTTGTATCATTTTGCAAAATATGTTTAGTTGACTCCTAAAACTTGTATAAACGTCAAAAACCGGAAGTCGAAAATTTTTACGAATCCAGTACTTTCTTTTTGTAAAGATAGAAGAAAGTAAAAATGACTAATAACCTGTAGCAATTTCATAAAACTCACTCAAGTATTTCTATTGCGAGCAAAACTTATTGATACCCCCCTAGTAAGTCAGTTATAAATTAAGAATTGGAATTTCTTTAAATATTTGCGTAAAAAAAAAATCCATGTTATAAAAAAGGCATCAGATAGTTAAAAAAAATGATATAATAATGTTGATGATAGGTCTGGGATACATAATCCCACATAAACATCGAATCGATCTATATATTTAAAACACCTGGCTGTTTTTTTGGTCATCAGCCCTGAGCTTTCTACTGGTCCGATTTTGATAATTATTTTTTTTAATGAAAGCTCTTTATGTGTAGATGTGCCCATTCTGGCTAATTTTTAATTTATTTCAATTTTTCTATTTTAATTTTAATTTTAATTTTAATTTTAATTTTAATTTTAAAAGCTTTTTCATGCCATTTCTTCAAAACAGTGGCAACAGGTTAAGCTTTTCCCAAAATTTATTTTGTTTCATTATTTTCCACCAATCAGGATCTTGATCTCATCGGTGAATGTATAATCGCATTTCAAAAAAAAAAAAAAAAAAATTAATAATAAAGATTTTCGTTAAATTTAATCATAATAAAATGATTCCACATAGTTATTCCCTGCAATACACAGATTATTTACCGAGTAATATTATTAAGTATTATGTAAGTAAAATAACAGAAGATAAACTTTAATAAAATATAATATCTAAAATGAAATTTTTTCGATGGAGAAAATGTCGTCATACAGAAACCAGATAAATTTGTTCCATGAATATAATATACATTGTTATAGCTGTGTCAGTGATGATGTCATATTCACTTCCTGCATCTAAATAAAGTGAACTTCTATTAATTTAAAGGTCCGTGGTGTGCACAAATGAAAATATTTTTATAAACTGCGCCATTTCTGTTTAATTATAATTAATATTTTATGAAACTAAATAATTCTTAAATAACTGCATAAATCACGCTTTTATTTAAGAAAAAATGAGTATTTCTGAATGTGTAAATGATGTCATGTTAGAAAAAAAAAAGAATAAAACCTATATTTCTATCTTACGTAATATCAAAAAATAATTAAAATCATTTCATTGTATTAAGTTATTGTTTTTAAAAAAATTGCATTTCAGCAACAAATACAAAAATTTTATTCTTTTTAATAACAGACATATCGGTTTTTTTTCGTTGCCATAACAACAAAATTAATTTTTACAAGTTCATGGAGGATACAAACCAATAAATAAATTAAATTTATTGCAAGTGCTCTGTAAATGTGTAGTGGGTTGGTTAGGCAGTTTAGTAAGTCCCTGTTTCTATTATAATTAAAATGTTTCATTGATATTATAATTATTGTACAGTTATCAAGCGATATTTAAACGGAGAAAAATAAAATATGCAGATATTTTTGAATTCGTCTTCCGGGGTATAATATTAACTTCCTAAATAATTTGGCATTTAATTAATATTTAAGGTTTAGAAACAGCATTAAAAATAGATTTGTAGCTAAAGTTAAGTCCAACATAATAATTTATGAGTTGTTTTTCTTATTTTTTGTTATTTTCTGAAGTTTGTGTATCTTTATCATGAAAAGCTATGTTATCCCTATTTTAAGAGGTGTCAATTGTTTTTTTCGCTAAGTATTTTACTGTCTATATAAGATTGATATATATCATACCTAATATATATTCTTTTCCGTCTATTTTCAACGGGTGCAACTAATATGTAATAATTTCTTCCTAGAACAACGAGTTTCCGCTCTAAATCGATATAGAATAACTTTTTTTTTTTTTTTTTTAATAGAGAAGAAAATTGATTTGTCAATAAAAAACAACATTAGCAATAGCCAAGGAATAAAAATAATTTCATTGCGGCATTATAAATTTAAGAATTTGAATAATTTTAAATAGCTCAGGAAAAAAATACCATGGTATAAAAGCAAATGACATCATAACATGGATGTACGTTTGGGATACATAACCCCACATAAGCATCGGATCGATATGAAATAATTTCCTTCCTACAGTAACAAGTTTCCGCTCTAAACCGATATAGAATAACATTTTTATGCAGAAAAGGAAACTGATCTGTCAATAAAAACAACATTAACAACCAACAAGCAACGAATAAAAATATTTTCATAGCTTCTTAAGATTACAATGGAAAGCGGAAAAAAGTGAATCACTTTTGATAAAATTAATAATAGTTTTCTTGTTCGAGCACAACTTACGAGAAAAATGAGAATATCTTCTTTTGTCAGCTGGGCTTAATTTCTTATATCACTTTGCAAAGCATGCTTATGTATAATGCAACGGAAAAAAACACACATAATGAATATGTAACGTAAAAAAGAAAAAAACTTCGATAGAGCTCATGTCAAAATATATACACATGGTTAATGGAGACAGGCCCCTTGCGATTTTTGATATTTTGTTAAATATCTAGAAAAATACATTGAGTAATTATCCTGAAACTCTAAGTGTGTAAACGTAATAGTACAGGTCATGCATTTCCGTGAAGATTTTTTCCCGAAACTCCATAGGGGACCGTCAACAAATTGAAAAAGAACGAATATCTTTTGAATAACCCTGACAAAAGTAACGTAGCATACGCGTTCAAACTATAGATTATGATTAAGTGGCTTATTGGAATAAAGTGCGTTCATTTTAATGTGGGACGGCATGTATATTCGTAGAGAAATTAAGGTTTTTATAAAAACAGTCCCAAATTTTGCAAGTTTTTTGCTTATAATTTACAGCTTTCGTAATATAAAATAATGTTCTTTTCACTTTATACACTATATCACTTTATACATTTTATACACGTTCAACAGTATACACTATACCCTGCAATCAGAATTAAAAGGTAAAAAAACCTGTGTGAAAAATGAGCAGGTTTACTAAATAAATTTTCATTGCGCATGCCCGAACGCTATCAAAACTTTATTTGCATATGTGTTAGCTAAATGTATAGGGGAACTTTAGTAAAAGTCTCAAAAACATAGCTTGAAAATTCTAAAAGTGATCGTCGATAGAATAAGCTCAAAATTCGATATTCTGAAAATGAAGGGAAAAGATGAGAGGCTGTATCCATTTATCCTTTGATTAGTGTCAATACAGAAAACACAATATGACACGTACTACTATATTTGGGTACATTCCCTCATTTTTTTTCAGACTTTTCCCCATGGACCGTATTGTAACCGAGTTTTTTTAAGGCTCCTGTCTCTGCAAGCGAAGACTCTCGCGAGATAAGACAGGGCTGCCACAGGCGACTATTTTTTAATTCTTATTGTTACCACTTTCTTGAAACAGAAATCCTTAATAGACAATTTAAGCAATATTATCTAGAAAAATCTACTTCAAAAATTCTATTAGAAAAATACTGTTATTAGCGGAATATAAAAATAGTCGCCTGTGGCAGCCCTGCTAATACTATTCCTATGGGGAGGTTATTTTCTAATAACTTGTTTGCATTTTGACATTTTTATATATTTAGTTTTGCATTGGATAGCTTAAGTCTCTGTTGACATCGTTCCTTTTTTATTTTTTCGATTTCGATTGCAGATATTTTTTGTAAAGCTATTTCCACTTTGAAAACCGTTTCCAGAAACAAGTGTCATTCTAAAAAAAAGGTCAGCAACCAAAATTGAAAAAAACTAGTCGTTGGGGGCCACCGTAATACTTACCCATCATGGATATGTATATGAAAATAAAACATGTAAAAACTATTTATACAATGCATTGCAATTCATAAACAAAATTTAAATATTGTTAATATACATAGTAATGCTTTATTAAAGAACTGCTGATGTACCAATTTCGACAAATTATATAAAACGCCAAACTACTCAAGTAGTATCGAACTGCGTAAAAAAAAACATCCTTATAACTCCAAAAATAATAATTCTATTAACTAACAATTAACTGTGTCGGATTAAGCGTCTCATTTCCAATTAAAATATACCTCTGAATTGAAATTTAAATGAAATACAGGGTCATGAAAAATCGAAGAATGTGGAAAACAGGATTACAAATATCTCGGCAACTAACTATCCGATCGACTTCGTTCTATATGCAAAATGTGTGTTATTTTATTGCCTTTTACGTCCATTTCTTAAAACAAAAGAATTCGAAAATTTTTATATACCTTTCATCAGAACGAATTTTTCGAGGGTCCGAAAAAAATAGTTCCGGATAATCGAGGTTGCTGATATTAAATAGGCTTCGTCCCATTCTTACATACTAACTACATACAAAATTTCAAGTCTCTATCTCAATTTGTTCGGGAGATAGAGCGTTTACAGACAGACAGACAGACAGACAGACGGACGGCAAATTTTTTTCTCTAAAAATATATTTTTCGAAATCTCACTATCTAAAACGTGTAAATTCGTCAAAAATTTTTTTTCGATTTTCAAAACGATTGCAAGACTTACCCTATACTACGTATGATGGGTAAGTAATAAATAAATAAACAAAAAGAGCGATATCGAGAAAAACTTTAGCTATCCAATGCAAAAAAAAAAAAAAAAAAAAAAGGTCAAAATGCAAACAAGTTATTAGAAAATAACCTCTCCATAAGAATAGCATTAGCTCGCCAGTGTCTTCGTTTGCAGGGACAGGAGCTAGAGGTCTGCACGGGCCGAAATTTCGAGACCCGAGCCCGGCCTGGTCCGAACGAAAAAATGTTGGACCGACCCGGCCCGAACGTTAAAAATTCGGCTCGAACCCGACCCGGCTCGGGTGAATTTCTACAGAACATTGATCTTTACTCTAACGAAAGAGCTCAGACCAAAAAAACTTATCTTAATGTTTTTTTTTTTTGTTTTGTTTTTTTTTCTTTCATGTTTATAATCTCTACTTATGCAGAAGTGCCATGGGCTGCGATATTTACGCTTTTAATGAACCTTTGTTTGTTGTATGTAAATGTTTCAGTTATCATTAGTATCATTAATACATTTTAAAAAAAATCTAAAAAATGGTATATGGTAAAAGTAAAATCTTCAAATACTTCGGAAAGAAAAAAATACGTTTCCTTCTTAGCAGATGTAAATGTTAATACATTTTTTTTTTCTCGCGCATTGTTGTATTTATTTTGAATGAATGAACAGTTTAAAAGAAATTAGCTTCGAATTAAAACGAAAATTACGTCATAATCATGTTTTTTTTTATGTGTTTAATTCTATTTTAAGACGCCTAGTGATCTACGATTCTTTAACACTAGAACCGCGGGAAATTTTACTCAAATTTCATAAAAATATCTTACACCAGAAATTTTAAATAAACTATTCAATTTACAGAGGTGTGAAAATTATTAAAATAATTATGATTTTTTCCATTTTTCTTGATTAATATTGTATATACTTGCAATGTTTCATGAAAGGTAATTTGTTTTGTTGATCTAATCAATTTTTCACTTCTTTAGAATAGTTTTAGGATTAAAATGTTGTTAAATGTTGGCCATTTTTTAAGATGAAAAATATTTCATCCAAATTAATCAAATTATCTGCATTGCATAAAGAAAGTTTTTGATTAAAAAATGAATTTAAAATAAAATTTTAAAATGACCTGCTTTCTGTGCTAGTATTTTCATTCTTTTCTTTAGTTGGCATCAGTATTATTTTATTCTTAAAAAAAAATCTTTTTGCTGTTTTGATTAATTTATATTTATTAGTGGCTTTTTTTCGTTTCTCAATGGATTATTGCATGATTATGAGCAAATCAAATGATATTTATCCTAGAAAAATAGCTGTTGCAAAGTGTCCCATCCAAGAAAATAACTAGACACAACATGAAATTGCTAAAAAAGCAAAATTTTTGTAAGCATCTGTGTGTAGAATAACATTATCTTTGGATTACAAATGTGAATATGATAATTCTAGAGTAGGTAAATACGGAAAGAAAAGTAAATGTACGGTAAAAACAGAAAGGGAATTAATTCAAAATGCCAAAGCTAACAGAAAAGCAACTTGTAAACAGCTAAAAATCCCTTTGCAAGTGTTGTTGTAAATGCATGGGATTCACTATGCATAGAAAAATCCCATGCATTTACAACAACACTTGCAAAGGGATTTTTAGCTGTTTACAAGTTGCTTAGAAAATTTATCTCATCTGGACTCAGTGCTCGTCATCCTCACAAAAAGCCTAAAATCACATCTGCAATGGCAAAAAACAGACTTGCTTGGGCAAAAGTTGTACAAGAACAATTCGAAAATGACTGGACAAGATGAGAAATGTTATTTTTTCTTTAATTAATCATTTGAATTTAAGTTGTTCATTTCTTTTCTTGAAATCATGTTTTTTTGCATAATGATTAACCCATTAACGCCCGAATTATTTTCTTCGCTAATATTTAAATTTTGTATTTCCCACCACTTTTAAAAGCAAATTAACTTTTATCTAAATTTATCGAGGATTCTATCTCGCGAAATAAGGTATATATTTATCTTCATCTTTACTGGTGGGAATACCGCTTTCTTGCTTTTTTTGTGACTGTCCTCAAAAGAGGACGCTGGGCGTTAATGGGTTTTAATGATACAGAACTATTTATAAATTTGATTAAAAAAAAATTTTTCAGAATATTTTTCGACAGTTACATATTTTAAGGATTTTTTTATCTTTTAGGTAAGTTTTTCCTATGATTCAATGTTTACGATTCAGAAGAACGCAGTCAATAAATCAGGGGAATTGCCAGTGAAAACATTTCCTAAAATTGCATAGCAAAAACACTTAAACATACTACTAAAATAATGGTTTGGAGAATGTTGTCTTCTCAAGTTACTGGACTTTTATACATTGTAGAAGGCATGATGCACCATTATCAGTATAAAATAGTGCTTAAACAAAGACTAATTCCACAATTAAATGACTGGTTTCCAAATGGAGTCTTCATATTCATGTATGATAGAGCTCCATGCCATAAAGCTTCGTCTGTCACCGAATTTTTGAAAGGAAAAAATATAAAAACACTTCTATAGCCTAAAAACAATCCAGATATGAATCGCACAGAGAATCTTTGTGCCATTGTAAAGAAAAAACTTAAGAAAAGCAGCATCACAAACCAGAATGATCTGATAGAAAGACTCATCTGAATTTGGCACCATAACAATGACATACAAATTAGTTCCCAAAAACTCGTACAAAGTGTACCAAAATTATCGAATCATTAATAAAAAACAAGGGATGCGCACTAAATATTAAATGTATCAATATTTTTTTTAAAATAATGTATTATTTCTTTAATATAACAAGATTTTATTGTAAATATCACAATTATTCTAATAATTTTCACACCTCTGTATTTATTTTAACTATTTTAATTCGAAACGCCTGTAACTTATTCTGCGAAGAAATTTCTGGTTTCAATCGACGCCTGTTCATTTGGTACGGGTCAAAATGACCCGTCATCGCGGTTCTAGTGTTAAAAAGAATAAATTCTAATGTTTAATTGTAGAGTAATGACGACTTAAAATTATATGTCTATTTTGCAAAAATTTTTGGACCAAACCAAACTTTACTGATTTATGAACAGACTTTTCCACGCCAAGAAAAGGATTTTCATACGGGAAGGTTCAACAGGAACTGTTTATTTTGGTCCGTGAAGACAAGGAAGAACGAAATCAGTCTCGCCTTCGTACGGAAAAAATAAGTTAGGCTCGGCCCGGCCCGATACTCCAGGGAAAAAAATTAAGGCCCGAATGCCGTTAATGGAAATCGGCCCGAACCCGGCCCGCGGGTCTGGCTGGGATCGGGTTTCGGGCCGAGGCCCGGCCCGTGCAGATCTCTAACTGGAGCACTAAGTGTCCTTGTGTACGTAAATGAATCATAAATGCTACACGCTTCATTTTCAATACCGAACATGCTATAGTAAAACTCAATAACATACATCAATTTCAATTGCGATCGGACTATATTTGTGTAAGTAAGAGCACGAACAGAAAAGCAGAATTCATAAACACTAGTCAACTATGTTGGAAGGTATTGAAAATATATGTAACCAATCTGTTTGACCCCTTTGCGACGGGAGCATTTTGCGTAATGTTTATTCTTTTACCCCAATTTCTTAAAATAGAAAATTGTCTCTACTTGAATCACGAAAATGCTCTGATCAAGTAAGGCAAACTTTACAATAGAAAATAACTGATGAGAATAATGTAAGATTCTGGCCACCTTAAGGTGCACATATACCGGTCGCTCGCCCCCCAAGAGGTAAAACCAAAAGTATAGTATCCAAAGTAAAGAAATAATAATAATATTTTAAAAGTTTTCGTTTATAGTTCTTAAATTTTTGTCCAAACTAAACTTTTGCATCAAATAAACAGTGTCCAAAATAACAAAAATTCCTTGCATTTAAATAATTAATTCTGCAAAATTCCACATTTTTTATCAAAAAATATACTGAATTCTCCCTCCCCCCATATGTTAATACATCGAGCGGAAAACTTTAAATGTTAAATTGAATAACTGGAAGAAAGATAAGCACAGAAAGATATCACGCAATTTAGAGCGCATTTAAAACCTCAACTCAAAAGTATTTCCACTACAACAAATGCTTATTTAATTTCATTCAAACAAATAAACAATTCTCTGAAACTTTTTTACTTTTTCAAATATAAATTTGTTCCAAAACCCGTGTTTCATTGTCTTTATCTTGAAGTTTCCGACTGACATCACATGTTTGGCAACACGGGGTGGTAATCAGTCGTGAATCATTTGAAATGTTGAATCAGCTCTTGAATAAAAATGTTTCACTTTGGAAAAAGTATATGGCTATGATTCATTTCTTTGACAAATATGTTTTTCTTTTTTTCATTACCGTAAAGTTTCAAAATCGCAGTTAAGGATGTTTGTCCTCAACTTCTCTGCTCTGCAAGCGGAAAACGTTTTGACACATTTACAAATTCATTTTTTAACGTAAAGATATAAAATTGCAAAGCCTGACCATGGAAATGATCTGGAATTTAACACAGTTATCTATTTTTCGATTAATAAATTACCTATTGGTTAGAAGATTTTTCATCACGTGACAAGACGATTTTTATCCCAGTTTGAACTGGTCTTTCTTCTTTCGCAAGAATAATGCAAGATTCTGACCACCTTAAAAGCACGTATACCGGTCGCTTGTCCCTAAGAGGTTAACCCATTAGTGCCTAGCGTCCCTTTTTAGGGACGCTTCAAAAGGTGCATTGAGCACTGTTTTTGACACCGGTAAAAAAGAAAAGCAATAATTATTTTACTTAAATGATGCATTTTCGTGATTAATGAACTAAACTTAAATCTTCTAAAAATAGTGGTGCCAACCAAATAAAATTTACGCAAAAAATGCTGGGCACGAATGGGTTAAACCAAAACTATAATATCCAAAGTAAAGAATTAATAATAATAATTTGAAAGTTTTCGTTTTTAGTTCTTAAAGTTTTGTCCAAACTAAACTTTTGCATCAAATTAGCGGTGTCCAAAATAACAGAAATTCCTTGCAGTCAAAGAATTAACTCTGTAAAATTCTACATTTTTTTTTTTAAATTATACTAAACCCTCGCCCACTCCCCTCCATGTAATATGTTAATGCATCGAGCGGAAATTTTTAAATTGAATAACTGGAAAAAATATAAGCACGGAAAGATATCACGCAATTTAGCGTGCACTTAAAACCTCAAGTGTTTTCATTACGACAAATGCTTATTTAATTTCATTCATACAAATAAACAATTCTCTGAAACTTTTTACTCTTTCAACAATAAAATTGTTCCAAAACCCGTGTGTCATTTTCTTTATCTTGAAGTTTCCGACTGACATCACATGTTTGGCAACACGGGGTGGTAATCAGTCGTGAATCATTTGAAATGTTGAATCAGCTCTTGAGTAAAAATGTTTCACTTTGGAGCAAGAAAATATATGGTTATGATTCATTTCTTTGTCAAATATGTTTTTTTTTCTTCATTACCTTAAAGTTTCAAAATCGCAGTTAAAACTTTTAGAGCACACGAAAAGCTTATATCTTAAGGGTATAGATGATATCGCGACAGTGCGAACATAGAATGTTTAGCATCATATGGTGTGTGCCTACCTTGAGAATTTTTTTATAAATAAGAAATTTTTATCAAAAAATCTGTCTTTAGTTAACCTTCCTACCCTGTTGAAATTTTACTCAATCTTAATAAAAACATTTCACACCAGTATTGTTATTTAGAACATTTTAATATATTTAATTGATTTATATCATCGAACTTGTTAATTAGCTTTCTTCATTAAAAAAAGTTCTGGTTCGAATCGTATAAACCAAATTATAGATATGGGTCGATTAGATCCATTCAGGGTAGGAAGGTTAAATAGGAAATAAAACTATGAATTCATACAATTTTTTAGTGGAATTTTAATTAACTTTTCAAATTTAGGCAATATTTAGCTAAATTTCAATAAAGAATTGCGTTTATGCCAAACCTGCTATGACGAAATCTATTCAATGTATTTCACTTTTAATAATGAAGTATTCTGTGCACTATAATTGGCACGTATACCGGTTGCTCGTCCCCAAGGATTTAAACGGGGTTGGAGTATATAGAGCAATTTTATTGTTCGTTTCTAGTATCTTTTATCAATAATCTTTAGCAGATATTTTAGAGGCATATATCATGAAGATTACTGATAAATGATATTTATAAAAATAATAAAATATGTCCTATATACTCTGATTTCCGTTTTAATCTTGTAATTTATTTTAATGATGAGCAGAATGAACGATTTTATTATTGAATAAATTATTCAGACATGCTCAAAATAAATAAATAAATAAATTCCAACCTTTATATACATTTTAAATCAATTACCAGCAGAAATTTAGAAACAAGTTGGAACAAACAAGAACTAGTCGATTGAGGCTACCGTAATACTTATCCATCATTTATATGCATATAAAAATAAAATATGTGAAAACTATTTATACAATGCATTTCAATTCCAAAACTAAATTTAAATGTTGTTAATACACATAGTAATACTCTATTAATGAATTGCTGATGCACCAATTTCAACAAATTATATAAAACGCCAAACTACTCAAGAAGTACCGAACTACGTAAAAGAAACATCCTTATAACTCCAAAAGTAATAATCATATTAACTAACAGTTTGCTGCGTCGGATTAAGCGTCTCATTTTCAATTAAAATATACCTCTGAATTGAAATTTGAATGAAATACAGGATCATGAAAAATCGAAGAATGTGGAAAACAGGATTACAAATATCTCGACAACTAATAATCCGATCGACTTCCTTCTTTATGCAAAATTTGTGTTTTTTCATTGCCTTTTACATGCATTCCTAAAAATAAAAAAAATCGAAAATTTTTATGTACCTTTCATCAGAATGAATTTTTCGAGAAACCGGAAAAAATAGTTCCGGATAATCGAGGTTGCTGATATTCAATAGGCTTCGTCCCATTCTTACATACTAAGTACATACAAAATTTCAAGTCTTTATCTCAATTTGTTCGTGAGATAGAGCGTTTACAGGCAGACAGACTGACAGACAAACAGGCAGACAGACGGACGGCAATTTTTTTTTTTTTCTGAAAACATGTTTTTCGGAATCTCCAGTGTCCAAAACGTGTAAATCCGTCAAAAAAAATTTCGATTTTCAAAACGATTGCAAGACTTACCCTATACTACGTATGATGGGTAAGTAAAAATAATCACAGCTGCCAATCTTCGAAATCATCCTAATTTAACCACCTCTTCAAATTTGAATAATACTGTAATTTATCTGGCGACACAGTATTTAGTACTAGAAACTAAATTAAAAAATTTAAAACAAAAGTTGCAGAAAGCCTATTTTTCTAAAAATTTAAATTCTTTTAAAAAATCCCTACTATTTTTATAAATTTGAATATTTTTGCTTCGATTTTTTTCCCACACTCATTGGAATATACTACAAAAAATTCAGTATGATTTTAAGATACAGTCGGCTCTCGTTAATTCGAACTCGTCGGGACCACAAGAAATGTTCGAATTATCCGAAGTTCGAATTATGGATAATGAGAAATGAAAACATGCTTAATATGGTACTATTACAAAAAAAATTAATGCTATAGAGTTTTTTAATTTATTTCGTCTGTTATAATTAGATTATGACTTAATATTATATTAGGATGTATAAATACATAAACTAATTAAAAGATTAGAAACAAGCACAATGGAAGATATATTTAAAGCGTCTCTGATGGATAGACGGGGATCTAAGAAAGTGGATAGCAAATGCATTGGATTATATGTATACTTGTTCGGAACAATTTTCACAAAAATCAAAGAAAGAAAGTTATTCGTAGGATCTGAAATTCGTGAGAAATAAGAAAAAAAAATTAAAATCGGAATTTTCGTTAGTTCGAATTAAACGAAGTCAAGCGAAAATTAGTTCGAATTAATGAAAAATTTTAACGTTATTCCGCCATTGAAAATTTCGGGACTTCGTGTTTAGTTCGAATTAAGCGAAGATTCGAATTATCCGATTTCGAATTAACGAGAGTCGACTGTATATGGGATTTTACATTTAACATGAATTTGTTTCTCTCGTGTTTACCAAAAAATGAAGGAAATTCAACAATCTCTCAATTTAAATAAAAAAAAAAAAAAAAAAAAAAAAACAATAAACTCGATTGTAAAAATACAAACAGGGATAAAAATCAGTTTAAATTTTTATTTGTCTGACTAACTGCACTGAGTGTATTAACAAAATTTACTACAAACTAAATTGAAAAATTTAAAACAAATGTTGCAGAACAGCCTATTTTTCTAAAATTTAAAATTCTTTTAAAAAATCACTACTATTTTTATAAATTTGAATATTTTTGCTTCGATTTTTTTCCCACACTCATTGGAATATACTACATAAAACTGAGTACGGATTTTTAGATATTTAGGATTTTACATTTAATATGAATCTGTTTCTCTCGTGTTTACCAAAAAAAGAAGGAATTTCAACAAACTGTCAATTTAAATATTTAAAAGAAAAAAAGAATAAACTCGATTGTAAAAATACGAACAGGGATAAAAATCAGTTTAAATTTTTGATTTGTCTGGCTAACTGCGCTGGGTGTATTAACAAAATTTACTAGAAACTAAATTGAAAAATTTGAAACAAATGTTGCAGAACAGCCTATTTTTCTAAAAAGTAAAATTCTTTTAAAAAATCACGACTATTTTTATAAATATGAATATTTTTGCTTCGATTTTTTTCCCACATTCATTGGAATATGCTACGTAAAACTGAATATGGATTTTTAGCTATTGAGGATTTTACATTTAATATGAATCTGTTTCTCTCGTGTATATCAAAAAATGAAGGAATTTTCACAAACTCTCAATTTTAACATTAAAAAAAAAAACAAACTATAGACTTGATTGTTAAATCCATACACAAAAATATTAAATATACACCATGGAAAACAAGTAAAAAAAAAAATATATTTAAATTAGCTAAGAATCCTTAGTATTTTTCGAAAAAGCAAGTTGTAAAAATACGAACAGGGATAAAAATCAGTTTTAATTTTTGATTTGTTTGGCTAACTGCACTGGGTGTATTAACAAAATTTACAATATCTCGCGATATACTTGTCATACAGGTAAAAAGAAGCGTCAAAATATTCACAATTAAAGATGCTTTCATTAAACATTTAAAAAAAAAAAGAAAGAAAATTGATATTTTGACCAATTAGAAGGTAATGAGTCCCTTTAATCAATTAGGTTCAGAAATTTTGAAGGCAAACAAATTGTTATGGGTTTCTTAAACTAGTTCTAATTAGAGTTGCATTTTTTTTTTTTTTTTCGATACAAAGTTCTTAGTAGAAACTGAATAATAATAATAATAATTGAATAATAATAAGAATATTATTTTCCTAAGCAACGTCATCCTACAATTAATGGATTATCATTTCTGCATTTTCTCGTTTTTTAGGCCATTGATATAAATGTTTATCCCACAAATCATGTTCCTTTAAGAGTAATAGGACTTCGACATTGCAAGGTGTTGATCATCCGTAAATCATTGACTTCATGAAACCAGCTCACGTGTCAAAACAATCTGCTTGCGCCGAAACAAGAAAGCTCTTATCGATTTATTCCTCCACGAGAGCTAAAACGAACACATTTATTACCCTTTTTATCGTTTATGAATTTTGATTAATCTAAATTTTCAGGTGTAAATGGTGAAGTTCTCTGACTTTGTTCGGCCAATGCAAAAATCAATCAGACCAATTCAATTTCTGGGGGAGGGAAGGACAAAAAAATAGTTATAGGTTTCTTAAATTAGTTCTAATTAGAGAAACAATTACTTTTTTCGACACAAAATTTCTAGTAGAAATTGAATAATAATAACAATTGAATAATAATGATAATAATAACAATTTCGTTAGGTTATCCTACAATTAAATGGATTATCATTTCTGTATTTTTTCTAAACATTTTTAGGCCATTGATATGAATGTTAATTCTTCAAATCATATTCCTTTAAGAGTAATGGGGACTTCCACAATGCAAGGTGTTGATCATCCGTAAATCATTGACTTCATGAAACCAGCTCACCTGTCAAAACAATCTGCTTCCGCCGAAACAAGAAAGTCCGTATCGATTTATTCCTCCACGAGAGTTACAACGATCGTTTATTAGTACTTTTTTTTTATCGGTTATGAATTTTGATTAATCTAAAACCTCGCGAGTATGCATAAACTGTGAAGTGACATATCTAAATTTTTTGACTTGTTCGGCCACTGCAAATATCAATCAGACCAATACAACTTTTTTTTTTTTTTTTTTTTTTTGGAGGGGATTCAGATGTTTTTTAATCCATTAATCAATTTTAACTTTTTTAAAATACCTACTGTTTTTATTAATATGAATACATTCGCTTCGATTATTTTCCATATTCAGTGAAATATACTGCATAAAACTTTTTATGGATTTTTAAATGTATGGGATTTTACATTTAATATGGGTTTTTTTTTCTCTTGTGTATATCAAAAAATGAAGGAAATTCAACAAACTCTCAATTTAAATCCATATACACAAAAGTATTAAATACACCATGTAAAACAAGTTTTAAAAAAATTCAAACTTATATTTAAATTAGCAAAGAAGACTTAGTATTTTTCGAACAAACAAGATATAAAATTGTAAACAGGGAGAAAAATCAGTTTAAAGTTTTGAATTGTATGGGTAATTGCACTGAGTGTATCGACAGAATTTACAATATCTCGCGATATAACTGTCATATAGATAAAAATAAAGTACCAAAATATTCACAACTAAAAAAGTTTTCAGTTAATACATACATAGCTGCCAACTCTTCTGATTTTTTGACCCAGAAAAATTTAACAGAAATATTTGCTTTATTTAATCAGCGCATTACGGCGATTTGGAAAAGTAAAATTTGCTGTAAAATTTTTCCGGGCCGAAAAAGCGGAAGATGTTGGCAGCTATGTATATATATGTAAAAGAATATTGATATTTTGATTTTCAAGGTATTGTGTCCCCTTAATCAATTGTGTTCAGAAATTTTGAAGACCAAAAAATTGTTATGGATCATGTAAATTGCTTCTAATTAGAGTAAGAAAACATTTTATACAAAATTTCTAGTAGAAATTAAATAGTAATAATAACAATTCCCTAACCAACGTTATCCTTCGATTAATGGATTATTGTTTCTGTGTTTTCTCTAAACTAGTTTTTAGGCCATTGATATGAATGTTAATTCTGCATGTTCCTTTAAGAGTAATAGGACTTCGACAATGCAAGGTGTTGATCATCTGTAAATCATTGACTTCACGAAACCAGCTCACATGTCAAAATAATCTGCTTCCGACGAAACAAGAAAGCGCGTATCCTCCATGAGAGTTAAAACGAACACATTTATTAGTATCTTTTTTATCGGTTATGATTTTTTATTAATCTAAAACTTTACGTGTACGCATAAATACAGCTCATATTCAAAATATTAGAATAATTACCTTTTTTTTAGAAATTGAAAATATCGTTTGGTAATTTAATATCTTTTAATGAAAATATGCAAACGATATTTTTATTAAGAACTTATTGTTGATTAAACTTACTTGTTATCTTAAATTTAATATCATTTTTGAAAAGATTAATTGCAAAAAAAATTATTTTGAAAAGTCAAAATATTAGAATATTTATTCAAGTGGTTCAAAATATTAGAATATTTCACATTAATTCTCCTTTAATTATTACCAATTCTTAACTGGTGGCATCATTGATTAAATTCAGACTATTTTATTTAAAATCAGTATTCTTTTTTGCAGTTTGTTTCTTTTTCGTCTTAAAATGGGCCGTGTGAGTGATATTCCTGAATCTACTAAACTTCGTATGGTTGATTTGTATCGGCACGGTAAAAATCAATGTTTTATTGCGAATTATTTACATTGTTCGCAATAGAGCGTTAGTAAAATACTAACACAATATTCAAAAATTGGAAAATTTCAAAATAATCGCCGAAATGGTGGCCGAAAACCAAAAACATCTGCTAGAGATGACAGGAAACTGAAGCGTATAGTTAAGAAAAACCGTTTTAAAAGTGTGCGATTCTTGCACCGAAAATGGAAAGAAGAAGGAGTTGAAGTTTCTACATCAACAACATTAAGACGTCTCCATAAATTTAAATTTGAATCTCGTGTACCGAAAACAAAACCTCTCATGACTGCAAGACAAAAGCGTATAAGATTGAATTGGTGTAAATCAAGACGTTTATGGAGCAATGAAGATTGGAAAAATATATTATTTAGTGATGAAAGTATGTTTTGTGTTTCATATGGTAATCAAGGTATTCGAGTTTGGAGAATGAAGCAAGAAGCATTTGATAAAGAATGCCTTAAACGTTCCGTAAAATTTGCTGCTAGTGTCATGGTTTGGGGTTGTATGAGTGCAGAAGGACCTGGAAAGTTATGCATCGTCTACGAAAAGGTTAACTCTCTGATATATCAAGAAATTTTAGAATATTACATGATTCCATCATCAGAAGATTTATTTGAAGATGATTTCATCTTTCAACAAGATTTAGCGTCCCCGCATACCTCGGTGTCAACTAAGAATTGGTTCCGCCAACAGGTACTTCCTTGGCCACCAAATTCACCAGATCTCAATCCCATCGGTGTATAATGAAGAAAAAACTTCAAGAAAATCCTCCTTCAAGTAAAACTGAGTTAGTGGCACGTATAAAGTCTATTTGGGCTAATATTGATAGAAATGTTTGTAAACACCTTGTATATAGTATGCAAGATCGATTGTACGCTGTTATGAAAGCTAAAAGGGATGCTACAAAATATTAACTACCATTTACTTCATATTCATAAGGTAATATTGTTGCGTAAAATAAAATATTGTAATATTTTGAACCAATCTAAATTTTATTCTAATATTCTGGTGTGTTTAAAGAAGCTGTATACCTAATTTATTGTGCTGTATTTTATATTTTATAAATGTTAAAATCTTATCTAAACATTCCAGATTTAATTTATAAGAAATTTAATTGCATTTACTTAGTATAAAAAATAAATAAATGACAAATAATTTTTTCTCATTACTTTTTCTCAATTATTCTAATATTTTGAATATGAGCTGTAGTGAAGTGAGAGATTCTTTGACTTTGTTCGGCCAGTGAAAAAATCAGCCAGAGAAATTCAAATTCTTGGGGGGGTGGGGGGAGAATGCCGATTTTTTTTTTAATTCTTTAATCAATTTTAACTTTTTAAAAATCTCTACTGTTTTTATAAATATAAATACTTTTACTTCAATTTTTTTTTTCATACTCAGTGGAATATACTACATAAAACTATGCATGAATTTTTAGTTGCATAAGTTGTTACATTTAATATGATTTTTTTTTCCGTGTAAATCAAAAAATGAAGGAAATTCAACAAACTCTCTATTTAAGTCTATACACAAAAATATTAAATACACCATGGAAAATAAATTTTAAAAAATCAAACCTCTATTTAAATAAGCAATGAAACCTTGGTATTTTTCGAACAAACAATATAAAAAGTTATGAACAGGGAGAAAAATCAGTTTAAAGGTTTGATTTGTGTGGGTAATTGCACGGAGTGTATCAACAGAATTTACAATATCTCGCGATATAATTGTCATATAGGTAAAAATGATGTGCCAAAATATTCACAACTAAACAACTTTTCAGTTAATATTAAAAAAAAGAAAATTGATCTTTTGACCAATTTCAAGGTATTCTGGCCCCTTAATCAATTGTGTTCAGAAATTTTGAAGACAAAAAATTGTTATGGGTTATATAAATTACTTCTAATTAGAGTAAGAAAATTTTTTATACAAAATTTCTAGTAGAAATTGAATAATAATAATAATAATAACAATTCATTAACCAACGTTATCCTACAATTAATGGATTATTGTTTCTGTGTTTTCTTTAAAGAGGTTTTTAGGCCATTGATATGAATGTTAATTCTGCAAATCATGTTCCTTTAATAGCAATAGGACTTCGACAATGCAAGAGGTGTTGATCATCCGTAAATCATTGACTTCATGAAACCAGCTCACCTGTCAAAACAATCCGCTTCCCCCGAAACAAGAAAACCCGTATCGATTTATGCCTCCACGAGAGTTACAACGAACACATTTATTAGCATCTTTTTTATCGGTTATAAATTTTGATTCATCTAAAACCTCACGAGTATGCATAAACGGTGCGATGAGAGTTCGAAATTTTCTGACTTTGTTCGGTCAGTGCAAAAATTAATCAGACCAATTCAATTTCTGTGGTGGGGGGAGAAAAAAAAAATGTTATGGGTTTCTTACATTAGTTCTACCGGGTGTCCCAAAAATGACTGATGGATTTTCAAATTCAATAACTTGCAAACGGTGACAGCTATTTAAAAATTTTTTACAGGAGGGTTATGTATAATGTCAGGAGTTTTTTTACCGTAATTTTTTATTTTAGTTCGCATCTCAAACAACAGGTGGCGCTGACGGCGATTGAAGGCCAGGTCGACGCTTCACTTAGCACTGATCACCTGGCCTTCAATCGCCGTCAGCGCCACCTATTGTTTAAAGTTCGAAATAAAATAAAAATTTACGATAAAAAAACTCCTGACATTATACATAACCCTCCTGCAAAAAGTTTTTAAATAGATGTCACCGTTTGCAAGTTATTGAATTTTAAAATCCATCAGTCATTTTTGGGACACCCGGTAATTAGAGTAATGTGTATATAAGGTACCCTGGGGTGATAACGCCAGGCGGGGTAATAACGCCAAGTGCTTATATTTTGCATAATTATGAAATAATCAGATAAATGACACCCATGTGCTCTGCGCAGAAGGGTTTTGAGTCATATGAATCGCAAAAAAAACAGCTTCAAGTTAATTTGTTTCATTTTTAGGTCTTATTGTTTTTACAAACAACTAAAATTAACGCTTGATTTAAAATTTGCGAGATACGTTTTGTGATGTGAAGACTATCTTTTTATCCGGAAATACTTTGTTAATTACATAAATTTGTAGTGCATTTCATGTACTTTTAAAATGTTGTTGAAGATTTTGGATATCTTGTCGAGATAATTTGTAATTTAAAATATACTGCGCAATAGCTATACCGGGGTAATAACGCCAGTGCTTGACATTAAAACCCCGGTTGATTCCCTACAGTGGCCGAGCTACATCCTAAATACTGAATCAAATAAACACAGTTAAAACTGTGCAATGTTTCTCATATTTTTATTTAAACGGTCCTTTTTAAGCAAAAAGAAGCTCACGGTCTGATATTCTTTTGCCTCATTCCCCCCTCCCACACCACACCTTTATTTTTCTTACACTTTCACAAAATATTGAACATTTTCAATAGCTTAGAATGCAATTTGTCAATTTCTAAGTTTGTAGAGTTTGTATTTTTAGAATTGGGCTATCTACATGCAATTATTCCATCTTATTTCATAGTTTTGTTTGCATGGCGTTATTACCCATATAGGTGGGTAGTAACGCCGAATAGCATTGGTCAAGAAAAAACGCCATTACATTTTATGAATACATATCTGTTAAATTATTTTATTTTATATAGATAGTCAATGAGTTGCTGTATCAGATCCTATATTTGTTTGAAAAATACAATAAAAAACTAAGCCGTGAAAATTGGTAGAACCTTAACGTGGCGTTATTACCCCAGGGTACCTTATATATATTTTTTTTTTCGATACAAAATTTCAAGTAGAAATTGAATAATAATAACAGCTGAATACTAATAATACTAATAATAATTTTCTAACCAAAGTTATCCTACAATTAATGGATTATTATTTCTACATTTTCTCTATACATTTTTTAGACCATTGATATAAATGACAATTCTATAAATCAAGTTCCTTTAACCCCTTCGCGACGGGAGCCTTTTACGAAATTTTTAATGTTTTGTCACCGGTTTTTAAAAATAGAATTTTGAAAAAGTTTTACAGTGTAATTTTACTGGTGGGGATAAACAAGGATTCTTAAGCCTTTTTGGGGCACGTATACGTGTCGTTCATCTCCAAGATGTTAAGAGTATTAGGACGTCCGCAATGCAGGGTGTTTATCATCCGTAAATCATTGACTTTATGAAACCAGCATATGATGCGATAAAACGAACGCATTTATTACCTTTTTTATCGTTTATGAATATTGATTTTAATCTAAAATTTCACATGCATGGCTAAATGTTAAGTCCAAATTTTCTGATTCAGTTCGGCCATTGGAAACATCAAACAGACCGATTCTATTTCTGGTGTGTGTGTGTGGGGGGGGGGGGGGGGAGGGAAAGCCGATATTTTTTAACCCGGGGCTGTCACTGACAAATATTTTTACATTCAATTCTCCCCACTATTTTTAAAAAGATAATTTCTTATTATATTTCTCTTGAACATGCTGATAAAGCGTTTGAAGAACCTTTTGTTTCGAAACAAATGGGGCAAGATAGAATTAAAAAATAGTCGTCTGTGGCAACCCTGTTAACTCCTTCAGAAAAAAAGTATTCCTGTTGCTAAAATTCTGAAATGGTTTAACCCATTAACGACGAATTATTTTCTTCGTAGGATTTCCCACCACTTGTAAAAGAAAAGTAGTTTTATTTTAGTTTATCAAGGAACTTGTCTTATGATAGAAAGTGAATATTTAACTCCATATTTACTAGTGTGAAAAGCGTTTTCTTGCCACTAAATCTAGCGATCAAAAAATATGCTACTGGCCATTAAGAGTGTTGTTCTCAAATCCAAAAGGGCAAATTTGTGACATAATTTATAATTTTTTTTTTTGTTCCAAAATTCATAAAACTAACAGGTGTTGCTAGTCATAAACTATCTAATCGCACTCATTTTTCCGCTTTTTTTTAAACTCAATAGACTTTTCAGAAAATAGAGTCAAAGTGGGAATTTTGAGCCGATTTTCAGTGTTACAAAAATCAGTCAAGCAGACTTGAAAAACGCCTTTGTCACGTGATCAAAAACTCGATAGTTAATTTGTTGATCAAAAAAATTGGACAACTCAGTTAGATTACAAATCGCTTCCATGACCAAGTTTTGCAATTTTACATCTTTCCGTTAAAAACTGAATTTATAAATGTGTCAAAACGTTTTGCGCTTGTTGAGCAGAGCAGACGAGAACAGCAAGATTCGAAAAAATATATATACAACAAAAAATAATAAAATAAAATAAAATAAAATAAAATGGAAATTAGTAAAAATGATTTTTCTTCATGAACATCATTAAGGGAAAATTTTATTCCAAAATTCAATGGCAGTGTGGCATTTGGGGAAATAAAATTAAGTGGGATATTTTATATCCCACAGCATTTCAAGCAACATTCGCATACAATGAAAATCATTTTAAAACAATGTTACATTCATTTGTTATAGACATTTATTTGAAAAAAAAAATATATCAAGTGTAGCATTTTTCAAAATATTTTGTCTGCAAGCTATGGTTTATTGAATAAAAAGTATGGTAATTTAGGTGATTATGTATGCAAAAAACTAAATTGTTTTTTAACGAAAAAAATAAAAGGTCGTTAAAGAAAATCCTAATTTTAAAGTTAATTAAAAAAAATACATTTTAATATAAAGAATAGATATTTATGCCTAAGTTCTCATTTTAATTTAATCGTAAATTTCTCAGGATTTCTTCACACAAATGTAAAATATCACTATTATGTATTATTAATTTTTTCTTTCTTAAAAAAATTGCCAAGTCGATATTATCTTGGTTTTCATTAAATCAATGTCATAACTTTTGTATCTTCTCATCAAATAACATAACTTCTTTTAACATCCATTGTTAATCAGCCGTAAATCATGGGCTTCGTCAAACCGGCTCTTGTGTCAAAACAATCTGCTTCCGAAACAATAACTGCGTATCAATACATTTCCCCATAAAAATGAAAAGTGCTCCACCTTTTGTTTTGCGTTTGAGTGTTTAAACGCATCAGAACTAATGAAGCATACACTAACAAATATCCAGGTCAGTGCACTTTACAATTACTTGTTATGAATGATGTACGGAACGCGTGAGAAAATTAGTTCCTTGTAGTATTTATTCATATGAGAGGATAAAAAAAAAAAAAAAAAAGACTTAATTTTTTAAGTGTGTATAAATCAGTTTTTTTTTTTTTTCTTTAGTAGTGATAAAAATTACTCTACAGAATTGCAAAAACGGAGCTGACATGTACTGTAAGTAACAAGATAGCTTTCATTCCAATTTAATTTCAAACAATGAGGCAAATCACAATATTAATACCAGTGTCTTCATGGAGTTTTACACCTTGTTATTAAACTTAAGGCCCTTGTCCTCGCTCGAGGAAACGCTCGCGAGCTAATGCTATTCCTACGGGGAAGCATTTTTCTAATAACTCTTTCGCATTTTGACATTTTTTAATTTTTTTCTTTTCTTTTTCTTCTTTTTTTTTTTTTTTTTTTTTTTTTTTTTTTGCATTGGATAGTTGAGGTGAATGCCGACAGCGCACTTTTTTTACTTTTTCGATTTTGGTTGCAGTTTTGAAAGTGAAACTAACTTTGTAAAAAATATCTGCAACCAAAATCGAAAAAGTAAAAAAGGTGCGCTGTCGGCATCCACCTCAACTATCCAATGCAAAAAAAAAAAAAAAAAAAAAAAGTCAAAATGCGAAACAGTTATTAGAAAAATGCTTCCCCATAGGAATAGCATTAGCTCGCGAGCGTTTCTTCGAGCGAGGACAGGGGCCTTAAAATATACAAATAAATACTTAAAAGGTGTTGCAAAAATAGATATTATTTGTTTATTATTTACCTTAGATCTTTCGGATGCCCTCGCAGCCATTTTCAAAGGAATATAAAAAAAGATAATTGATTAGAAATAGAAAACTTAAAAACAAAACAAAAACAAAACGGCATTCTGGTAGAATATCCTTGGTGTTTCGATGAATTCCTCGTGAACTTTGTTTGTACACACGGACTGGTTTAGTTTTTAAGTTTTCTATTTCTAATCAATTATCTTCTTTTATATTCCTTTGAAAACGGATGCGAGGAAATCCGAAAGATCTAAGGTAAATAATAAATAAATAATATCTATTTTTTTCAACATCTTTTAAGTATTTATTTCTATATTTTTAGTTGATTTCAAGCGTTTTCATTAAACTTAGGCTCCATGTATGTCTGTCTCTATTTAACTTCTTTGTATAACAATAAATGTACTTTGTTTCACAAATGTCTTTTTAATTTATCCTGTTTTTAAGCTATAAAAAAATCAATATTTTGTCTCAACTATGTTCGGAATACAGGGTGGCAAGTGGTCATCGAAAATCACAGTCAAAAATGATGTTATATACCAGCATTTTCTTAAAGAGAAATTCCACTTATTTAATTCCTTTGTATTGCTTGAAGTTCTTTCTATAAGATAAACTTTTTTACCAAAAATAGAACCCACTTCAAAAACTACTGCAAAGTAAAAAATATTTTTTTTTACAGAATAATTAATAAGAAATTAAACAAACAGCATTGTATTTACAATGCATTTTGTTAGATTTATGTACATTAAATTGATTTTTTGGAGTCGGTGTCAGCCGAGCCAAGTTTAAAATTAAAACTAAGTTTCTAATATTGAATAATTGCATTTAACTTGGCTCTGCTGGCACCGACTCCAAAAAATCAATTTAATGTACATAAATCTAACAAAATGCATTGTAAATACAATGCTGTTTGTTTAATTTCTTATTAATTATTCTGTAAAATAATTATTTTTTACTTTGCAGTAGTTTTTGAAGTCGGTTCTATTTCTGGTAAAAAAGTTTATTTTTAACTTTTTAGTTTTTCTATTAGCTTATGATTGAGAAAACGGTTACAACAATCAATATTAATTTGTGAGAAATCATTAATTTTATTAGCTTTTGCTTAGTTACTAAAAAATTACTGAACCAATTTTGATGAAACGGAAGTATACCAGTTCAAGAGCAACTTCTTTCAATAAATCAAAATCCATATAAATCGGATGGATAGTTTTGGAGTAATCGGTGAACATACATAAAAAAAATACATACGCGTCGAATTGTTAACCCCCTCCTCGTTTTTTGAAGTCGGTTAGTAATTATTAGTATTTAATTTGTAAAATATACATATAAAAAAATTATAATACGGAAAAAAATTATCGTACACACGTATGTCCTGAGTGGGGTTTGATCCCACGCTTTCTTTCAAGAGCTAGAGTCTAAATGAGGCGCTTTAGACCGCTCGGCTACCCCGAATGTATTCCACTCGGCGAACTTATTCAAGGTCCATGTTACTTTTAATTTGCGAGAAATCATTAATTTTATTAGTTTTTACCTAATGACTAAAAAAGTACTCAACCAATTTCGATGAAATGGAAATGATACCAATTCCAGAGTAACCTCTTTCATTTAATACAATGACTAGTTTAATCGGTTGGATACACTCTAAAAGTGGAAGGAGTGAAATGCTCACTTTTTGAGAGAGTGACAGGCTTTCTGACTCCTTTCGGAGTGAATTTAAAAGAAATACACTCCTTAAAGAGTGGAATTTTTCACTCCCTAGGAAAAAGTGAAATATTTCACTCCATTGTCGAGAGTGAGACATGCCACTCCGCTGTCGAGAGTGAAACATCTCACTCGTGACGGGAGTGAAACATCTCACTCCGCTAAAGAGAGTGAAAGCCTGCAATTTTACAGTTTTAAAATTTTCCGTTCAACTTTGAATTTACATATGGAGAGAAAAAAATGAAAAACACTAAAATATGTCACTTCTCATTTAAATTCATGCAAAAAATACGAATAAATGTACTGAAATTACTTTCACAGGCATACATATAACATAAATTTATTTAAAATAGATATAAAACATCTTAAAATACATTAAAACCATTAAAAAAACTTAAGATTTTTTTCAACCATTACACGGCCTTCATAGTTTTTTAATGTTTTTAATGAACTTTAAGATTTTTTTAATAATCTATTTTAAATAAATTTGTATTATATGTATGTACCTGAAAGTAATTTCAGTTCATTTATTTGTACTTTTTACGTTAATTTAATTATTTAACACAATGTGGATTTCGCACAAGTGTTGAATTCAAGGCACTGAACAATGAATCCCCCCCCCCCGGAAAATGTGGGGTTTGTGTTTTCAATGGTCAAAAATGCAATCCCCCCCCCCCCGAATCTCTTTAATTCATTACAGAAGTCGCTTCCGGAGAAAAGTGTCTGAATTCAACACTGTTTAACACTAGAATTTTATTTGCATATGTGAATGTAAACAAGTGTTGAATTCAGACACTTTTCTCTGGGAGGGATTTCTGTGGCTCCGGGGGCGGGGGGGACATTATGGAGGTCCGGGGAGGGATTGCACTTTCTGGCCATTAAAAACACAAAATATCAAAATTTTCGGGGGGGGGGCATCTTACTTACCCAGGGGATGCCCCCCCGAGCCACCCCCTGAATTAAATATTGCTGAAAAAGAATTTTTAATCTGAAATTTAAGACTTTTATGAATGTCTTAATTTTTAGTTACATAATCGTCTTAATATGATCATGGTATAAACGAACCACGAAATATGTTAGAATTATCTAGGAAGTGTTTTATTTTATAACGACGTTGAACGTTTCTACTATGTGAATTGCAAACCAGATTCAGATTTCTGCGCATGACGTACTGATATGACGTAATTTATGAGAAATTAACAAGAGCGGGAAGCTAGCTATGTACGCCATTAGTTCAGTAAAAAAATGGATTATACTCTTATTTCGGATAATTTTAGAATAAAAGGGTGAGTCATATTTTATTTTAACGTGTTATTCCAGTGGATTTTATCTATGAAGAAGAGTAAATAGCTTTAAAGATTGATCTCTTTTTGTAGTATAATGTTAAACTTTTTTTGTCAAGCTATTGTTCGTTATGCTTTCTTTATGTAACCAGTGTAACTTGTAGCTGTTTTAATATTTAAATTGCATTTTTTTAAATTCAGTTAGCTAGATTTTTAAGAATAAACCAATGAGTGATAACTAGTTTAATCTTCCTCTGCGAAACTGTGAAATGATGAATTCGTCATCATTCAAAAACAAAATTTGCTTACACACTTTGCTTACTTCGCTTTTGCTTACTTCGGAAAAACTGAATGATTTTTTTTTTCCCACCTCATGATTCAGTGATTCATGGTTAAAGAGATTAAAAAAAAAAAAAAAAAAAAAAATTGAAACCGTTTGATACCGTATTTATTTAATCTTGTATTTCTTCTGTTTTTACTATTAAACACTTGCAGCTATACGCATCAATATTTATTTTATTTTATTTTATTTTATTTTATTTTATTTATTTGGTATTATTCCGGAGATAAAAATGATATTCATATATGATTTTGATTTTGGAAAAGTTTTTAGATTGAAAAAATATCTTTAATACTGTAAAAATTTTCTTTAGATGTTACCATAAAGGAAGTTTGTGAAATATTTATTCTTATTGATATTTTAATTTACTATTGAAAATCATAAATTATAATGTCCAACGCTTCAGATTTAACATTTACCAAATTTCTAAAAATATCATAGGAATTTCTTGTATACTACCGTAAGATTTTTGAAAATTAAACAAACGCAGAAACATTTTATTCATGTATGGCAGTTTATTTTGGTTGTTTAACGGTATATTTAAAAAGCATTGATTAATGTATTTTGAGTTTTTTAAATTGATGTATTAATTATTTTAATTTATACGAAAGCATTGTTTTCTATATTTTGTTAACGACTTTAAATTTTAAAAATTGAGTAATATCAGAAAACAGTTATTTATTTTCCTTTTATTGCAATCGTTTCTGGTACAAGTAATTATTAGCAGTAAAAAATTAAATATGATAAATTAGGTATAAATAAAAAGTTGTTTATTCTTGACGTGAAGTTTATAAATAAAATTGCCTTAGTATATATTTTTAAAAGTTCATATTTACTTATGTAATACAAGTTTGAATATATTTTTTAGTGATAAATAACTATTTTTTTATATTCAAAGTATTTTTAAATCAATTAAAAACAATAGATATGTCATTTCTTTTCTTTTTCTTCTTTTTTCTGTTTTCTAAATCTTTCTTTTTTTTAATTAAATTATGTAAAATTTGTCTAGCTCTTATTCATAAGATATAAAATTTACTGGCATAAAGAAATTAAATATGACTTATATTCTGCAGATATATGTTGTAACCATAGTACTAAAATCCACTTTTCAGGCAATAGCTAGTGAAAATTAAACATAAGGAATGTGTTTAAATATATGTACTGTAACGTTCTGAATATCCTCATTAGCACACTGTCAATAAAGGCAGATGCTAGCACGTGTAAATACCCTCTGACAAGTACGATACATTTGTGTATAATAAAACTTCAACTTTCCAATTATCTAAGCAATAAATTCCACTTGAAGCCTCTCCAACTGACGTTATAAAAATCGTATTTCAGACCCAGAATTTAACGTTAGACAGTTTGAATATAATAAATTTACACTACTTGAGCTGTCTGATTTACCCTGTTAATGATCGGCGATTTTCAAAGAAAACTGCTTTATATATATGCAATTTCAAAGAGGTTCAAGAGAGGATTTTTGGTTTTGTCTCTGAAGTGAGTCGACCTAGCTCGCCAGCCGGGGCGCATATTGCCCCGTAACAAAGTGAAGTCCGTTACGGCCACCGTCTGATTGTGATAACTGTGGAAAGGCCCAAAAACCCACGCGCAACTGTGAAACAGCTGCGGACAGAGTACAGAATGTACTCTTATTTAAATCTTACTTCTACATATTTTTTCCAATTCTAATTTTCTTCTGTTTTGCTGTGCTGTGTGTTGCTGTTAATAAAGCTTTGCTAAAAGTCATCCTGGATTTATTCATTCAATACGTCACAGCAAGTTGAATTGGTGTCAGCAGTTGGATTGAGTTTTAGTCAGAAGAAATAGTGATTGGATTTTCTTAGCGGAAAATATAAGCAGATCATCTTTCCGAAAACGCAGGCTCCCTGATCCCTTGGTAGAAACGGACGACTGGAATTTTCTGGGATACGTCGTTCCTCTGAGGCGGAGGTGAAATTGTTTCCTGACCCTCGACCCTTGTCAGCTGATAAAAAAAAAGAAGAAGAAGAGCGATTTTGTCGTGACCTACTTTCGGGAAAGAAAATAGTGATAGTGTTTGTTTTTAGTGCCGTGTTGGTGTTTGTGTGCAATTCTGTGTGAGTGCTTACAGATTGTGATTTTCCTGTTTCTTTGGATTAAAAATTTGGAAAAGTATAAAAGCTTCAATGGGGTAAGTCATTCCATTTCAAAAAGTTCTTGAGTAAATAATTTTTATATATATATAAAATAAAAAATATTTATAGAAGAATTTTTTTTTGTTGTAAATGTTAAACCCAAATTGTACAAGTACACATAAGGGAAGCATTTTTTTTTATATATGTATGTGTATAAAAGATGTTTTTTTTTTTCCTCTGATTTTTATGTATGTAAAATTTAAAATTTGTTTTTAGTTATTTTAATAGTTAAAATTTGTCTATATGTAAAAGAAAAATTTCCATAGATATAAATATTAAAAAAAATATAGAAAGATATAGAAATTTTTTTTTTTTATATCTTTTGGAAGTTTTGATAAAAAAAAAAAAAAAAAAAAATCAGCATTAAATGTGTACATTTTGATTTTTATATGTAAATTTCTGTTAAAAAATTATAAGTAGAATAAGGTAAAAGTTTTATTAAAATGGCGTACTTAGGCAAAGGTAAGAAAGATGATGTAATTAAATTAATCGATGAACTGGAAATACCTAGACTAGGCACCGAAACTAGGACTCAGTTAAAGAATTTAATTGTGAATTCAGATGATTACGATGAAGATTTTGTATCCGAGATATATGATAATATTTTAAGAGAAAATCAGGAAGCGGCTGAGAGAGAGGAACATGAAATAGCTAGAAAAAGAAATTTAGAGAGCGAAGAATTATTAAGAAAAGAAAATGCTGAACGTGAGTGTAAAAAAATGGAACAAGGACGAGAGTTGAGACAGAAAGAGTTAGAATTAAATTTTGAATTAGAAAAATTAAAATTAGAGAAAGGAATCCCTGCATCGGGATCAAATTCAAATGACATTAATTCGCGTCCTTCAGAATTAAATTTGAAAAAACTAATACCCGAATTCGACCCCGAAAAAACAGATATCAGTTTGTATTTGGTTTTGTTTGAACGACAAGTTAAAAGAGCTAAAATTAATAGAGAAAACTGGGTGTCCCACTTAATTAGTTTATTGCCAATTGATATTGTAACGATTATAGCAAGAGAAGCCGAAGATTTAGCGGAGAATTATGATCACATTAAATCAGTTCTTTTAAAACGTTATAAATTAAATGCAGAATCATTTAAAGTTAAGTTCTTACAGCACGTCAAACGTCCGAGCGATACATGGAAGGATTTCGGTTTCGAGTTACGAAATTATTTGCAGGAATGGCTTGCAAATTTGGAAATAAATTCGTTTGAGCAACTCACTGATCTTTTAATCGCAGACCAAATCAAAAAACGCGCTAAGCCAGAGATGAGAGAACACTTCTTAGATAAGTGGCCGTTAATTAAAAGTGAGGCCGAAATTACTGAACTACTTGATGGTTTTGATAGCATTCGAGCGTCGACGCCGAAGAATAGAGATAATAAGCATGAAAAAGCTCGTATGCAAATTGATGATAAATTTAGAGGAAGTAAACCCCGATATACTCCCTCCTTTGGCGTTACTAACACACAAGCGGATATAAATAGAGACAGGGCATTCGAAAGGAGAGTTAAATTAAAATGTTTTATTTGCAATTCGGAAAACCATCTAAAAAGTTCGTGCCCAAAATTGCAGAAAAAACCACCTTCAGGGTCAGTAAACAACCTCCAGGAAAAAAAAGGAGAAGATTTGTTAGAAACATATACTTTTCAGGGAACTGTAAATGGATATAGAATAGAAATCTTAAGAGATTCCGGAGCTACGTTGGATTTAGTTTGTCGGAAATACATAAATCCAAATGATTTTTGCGGTGAGCAAATATGGATTAAGCAACCCTTAAGCTTGGAGTTAGTTTGTCTACCGTTAGCAGTTGTAGAAATATCGGGAGATTTTGGTAAATTACGGACAAAGGCGGCCGTGTGTGGAAACCACTTGAACCAAAATCGATATTTGCTAGGGAATAAAACGGCAGAATTGATTAAGGAAAAAACGGGGTATGAGTTTTTTTCGGTGGGTCAGGTAAATGCTGTACAAACGAGAGCGTGTGCAAAGCGCATGGAGAAAGTTGCCGAAAGGGATCGGCAAGAAAAACTTGAAACGGAAGTTTCAGAAGGGTTGAATCGAGAGTCGAAGGATGAAGCAGGGATTTTAGTTCCGACGGTAGAAGAGGAACCGATAGAAATTCCCGCTTTAGAGGCCGGAGCGCCAGAGTTAGGGTTATTGAAGATAGATAAACAAGGTTTTATCGATGCACAACGAAAGTGCGCGGAAGTAAGGGAATTGCGGAGTCGTTTGGATAAACCAAACGGGGAAAAAGCAAATCGTGTATATTCGATTAAAGATGATTTGCTAGTGAAAAATCGCGAGGATCGATTTGGAAATGTGACGAGATTGCTGGTAATTCCAAAGCCGTTAAGGAAAGCGGTAAAATCGTTGTGTCACGAAGGGACGTCGGCACATTTGGGTTGTACTAAATCCAAGGATAAGTTAAATAGATATTTTTTCTGGCCAAATTGCAATAAGGAGATGGAAGATTTTGTACGTTCTTGCGATTTCTGTCAGAAAGCAGGGCGGCCAAATGAAAAAAAGAAAGCCCCCTTAAAATTAGTACCAGTGATTCAGGAGGTGTTTTCCAAGTTAAACATTGACGCTTGCGGTCCGTTACCTCTGACCACAAATGGGAACCGTTACATTTTAACAGCGATGTGTATGGCATCGAAATATCCTGAGGCAATACCCTTAACAGATTTAAGTTCCGTGAAAGTAACTGAGGCATTATTAGACATTTTTTGTCGCACAGGTTTTCCTTCTGAGTTACAGTGTGATCAGGGAAAATCGTTTACCTCAGCATTAACTACAGAATTTCTAGAGAAATTCGGCATAAAGGTAAGCCATAGTTCTGTTCACCACCCACAAAGTAATCCTGTCGAACGATTTCATAGAACTATGAAACGGCTTATGAGAGCGTTATGTTTAGAGTCCGGAGCGGACTGGGATAAGCAGTTGCCAGCGATACTGTTAGCACTCAGAACTGTAACACATGAGAGTACGGGATACACTCCATCAGAATTAGTGTACGGAAAAAATTTACGCACACCAGAAACATTAATTGCGGAAAAATGGCTGGATCCACCTTTAGAAAACGATTTAGTTACGGAACATGTGTTCAATTTAATTAACAGGTTAAAGCGATGTCGTGAGATAGCAGTTACGCGAATGGAAGATTTACAAGTCAA
This sequence comes from Maratus speculifer, assembly GCA_964019185.1. Lineage (NCBI taxonomy): Eukaryota > Metazoa > Arthropoda > Arachnida > Araneae > Salticidae > Maratus > Maratus speculifer. The sequence goes on from OZ025300.1 coordinate 231,101,276, forward strand.
ACGAAAGAATTGGTACGACAAAAATGCTATCAAACGAGAATTTAAAGAGGGTGACTTAGTTTTAGTCTTGGCGACATCGAGACCAAATAAATTATCAGTTCAATGGATTGGTCCAGGGACAGTAAAAAGTAAAATTTCGGAAACGAACTATGTTGTCGAAATACCGGGAAAAAAAGAAAAGACCCAAATATATCACGTAAATATGTTAAAACCATATTATACGCGACCGGAGCATGTGAATCTACTAGACTTCGAGATTTATCCTAAATCATTGGAAGACCAAGACTTAGAGATTCCGTATCTAGAGAATGGTCCTATGGTATATGATTTTGAGGAAGTAATTCGTAGCAGTGATTTAGAAAATCTATTGAGCAAAAGTCAGATAAATCAATTGCATGAGGTGTTAGATAGATTTTCAAAGTGCTTTTCTAACATTCCTGGTCTTACAGACTTAGTTGAGCACGATATCATTCTTGATAGCGATACTCCGATTAGGTCAAAACCGTATAGATTTTCTCAAAGACAGACTGATATTTTAAAAGATGAAATCCAGAAAATGTTAAAGTTAGGTATTATAGAGGTAGGAGAGTCAGACTACACTTCTCCGATGATATTGGTAGAAACTCCCGGAAAAGATCCCCGGCCATGCGTTGATTATCGCCGCTTAAATAGGATCATTAGAACCGAATATTTTCCTCTTCCGAATATCGAAGAAAGAGTTGAGAAAGTATCATCTGCTAAATTTATAACGGTCTTAGATCTAGCTAAGGGGTACTGGCAAATCCCTTTAAGTCCAAGAGCCCAACGGTACGCTGCTTTCTGTACAACCTTTGGTACTTTTAAATGTTTAAGAATGAGTTTCGGTTTAAAAAATGCTCCCTATTTCTTTAGCAAACTCATGTCCGAGTTACTGAGAGAATTCGAGGAATTTGCTGTTCCATACTTAGACGATGTTGCTATATTTTCAAATACTTGGGTAGACCATTTACAACATATAAGTTTGGTTTTGGAGAGAATTGAAAGGGCAAATTTGAAAATAAAACTTTCAAAGTGCAAGTTTGCGCAAAACCATGTCAAGTATTTGGGGCATATTGTAGGAACCGGTACAAGATCACCCGCGGAAGCAAAAGTAGAAAGTGTTAAAAACTTTCCGACCCCTAAAACGAAAACGCAGATACGCGCTTTCTTAGGTTTAGCCGGATATTATAGCAGGTATATCCAAAACTATTCGGTAATAGCTGCGCCTTTAACGGACGCGCTAAAAGGGAAAACAAAAAAGGGCGAAATCACTTGGACAGCTGAATGCGAAGAAGCATTCCGCAGGTTAAAAAAGAGTTTAACAGATACGCCGGTTTTGCATGCACCGAACTTTAAAAAAGAATTTTTAGTTCAAACGGACGCTTCAAACCGAGGCATGGGAGTTGTGTTAAGTCAAGAGGATGATAGAACAGGTGAAGAACATCCAGTTCTTTATTTAAGCAAAAAGTTCTCAGAAGCGGAAAAACGGTACAGTACTACCGAACGCGAATGTCTGAGTATAATCTTTGCAATAAAGAAATTGCATTACTATTTGGACGGTAGGAAGTTCAAAGTATTTACAGATCACAATCCCTTACGCTGGTTGAGATCAAATGCTAGTTCTAACCCTAGGCTTATGAGATGGGCTTTAGCCTTACAACCCTACGAGTTTGAAATAATTCATAGAGCAGGCAAAAACAACAAAAATGCGGATAGTTTGAGTAGAGCAGAAATGCTAGAGAAAAAAGAGTAAAAATCTTTTTATATTGAACATTTTTATATTGATATTCTATTATTTTGTACAGTATTGTTTAAGAAATTATGCAACTATAATATGTGTTTGTGTTTTTATATTTGAAGTAGCAAAGTTAGAAATGTTTGCAATTGCATAAAATCTTTCCATAAGAAAGTTCTGGTTGTTTATATTGAAATATAATTGTAAAACATGTGTATATTGTACTTAATTGTGAACTTTCCTTATGGGTACTTGTGTTCATTATATTTAAAAGGTTTTTTTTTTCCCTCTCAAAATTTAAATTTAAATTTTAAATTGGGTTAAGGCTGTTTGCCAGTAAATGCAGATTAACTCAAGATCTTTTTGGTTGTTGACTAACCCTTTATATATGAATTTTTCCCTTAAGAAAAATTCTTGCTAAGAGGGGAGGACTGTAACGTTCTGAATATCCTCATTAGCACACTGTCAATAAAGGCAGATGCTAGCACGTGTAAATACCCTCTGACAAGTACGATACATTTGTGTATAATAAAACTTCAACTTTCCAATTATCTAAGCAATAAATTCCACTTGAAGCCTCTCCAACTGACGTTATAAAAATCGTATTTCAGACCCAGAATTTAACGTTAGACAGTTTGAATATAATAAATCTACACTACTTGAGCTGTCTGATTTACCCTGTTAATGATCGGCGATTTTCAAAGAAAACTGCTTTATATATATGCAATTTCAAAGAGGTTCAAGAGAGGATTTTTGGTTTTGTCTCTGAAGTGAGTCGACCTAGCTCGCCAGCCGGGGCGCATATTGCCCCGTAACAAAGTGAAGTCCGTTACGGCCACCGTCTGATTGTGATAACTGTGGAAAGGCCCAAAAACCCACGCGCAACTGTGAAACAGCTGCGGACAGAGTACAGAATGTACTCTTATTTAAATCTTACTTCTACATATTTTTTCCAATTCTAATTTTCTTCTGTTTTGCTGTGCTGTGTGTTGCTGTTAATAAAGCTTTGCTAAAAGTCATCCTGGATTTATTCATTCAATACGTCACAGTACAGACAGAGCCTGATTACTAACGGGGCACTCTCTCCCCAGTAAAATTACATAGAAATTTTTGCCTTGTTTAAACGCCCTTTTCAATCAAAATTGCTATCATGAATAAGGAAAAAATTTCTATTTATTTTTTCTGGTGGGAGAGTGCCCCGTTGATAATCAGGCCCTGAGTACAGATATACATATTCGACCAAAAAAAAAAAAAAAAAAAATTCTAAACTCCACGTTCATATATTTAAAAGTTGAATTATGTATTAAAAAAAAAAAAAAAAAAAAAAAAAAAAAGCTCATAACGTACATCACGGGAATTATAAAAATTCTAAATAAAATTTAATGGGTATCTAAATGGAAAAAATAATATTATCTGATTAAGATTACGGTTAATTATACTTGTCCTTATGGACATTTTAAAACTATCATATATTTATAGCGCATGCAATGAACACAAACACAAACGATAAGATTGTTTTTTTTTTTTTTGTCAGTAATCTAATTTAATTCATATGTAACTTTAATCGAGTTTTTTTTTTAAAGTTCAATTAATGTTACAAAATATGAATTATATAAATATTGTTAATAAAGTATTTTTTTCCAATCTTTATGGCTCTTGTATTTATTTTCAGTGCATGCTCTAAAGATGTGATTTTTTAAATGTCCATAAAAGCAACATAAAAAAAGAATTTGCTGCATAAAAAGAATAACATTTACTCCTATGTAAGAGTGACTATTCACTCCTATCTGGGGTGAAAAAATGCACTCCTTTAGCAAGAGTGAAGAGTCACTCCTCCGAAAGAGTCAGCATTCACTCTTGCTTACAATGATTATTCACTTCCCAGGAGTGAGTATTCACTCTTTCACAGAGTCAACAATTCCACTTTTGCCCAGAGTGAATAGTCACTCTAAAGAAGTTGGGCATATTTTGAGTCTGCGATAGAGTGAGTATTCACTCCCCCGGAGTGAATAGTCACTCTTTTATTTAGAGTGTAGTTTCGGTGTAATCGGTGAAAATACATAAGAAAAAAATACATGCGAGTGGAATTGATGATAATATCCTCTCCTTTTTTTTTAAAGTCGGTTAAAAAAAATTTAATACAGAAAAAAATACGGTATATTATACACGTATGTCAGCAGAGGGGTTCGAAACCACGATTTCTTTCCAGAACCAGAGCTTAAATCAGACGCCTTAGACCGCTCGGCTATCCTGACTGCAATTTATTCCGCGAACTTTTCAACGTCATGTTACTTTTCACAAGTCTTATTTTAGTACTTCTCACTGATAAAAAGATATCTGGTACTCTGCGCTAACGGTTAAATACAAAATATTCTTAATAGCATAATTAGTATTTAATTTGTAAAAAATATATATAAAACTTATAATATGGAAAAGGTTATTACATACATGTATGTCAGGAGTGGGGTTCGAACCCACGATTCCTTTCGAGAACCAGAGCTCAAAGTTGGCGCCTTAGACCGCTCGGCCATGCTTCCCGCGATACGTGTAGCGAACTTATTCAACACTTTTGATTTGCGAGAAATCACTAATTTTATTAGTTTTTGCCTAATTACTAAAAAAGTACTGAACCAATTTCGATGAAACTGAAATGGTACCAATTCGAGTGCAAGCTCTTTCATTTAACGCCAAAACCAAGTTAATCGGTTGGATAGTTTCGGAGTAATCGGTGAACATACATAAAAAAAAAATACAAGCGCGTCGAATTGATAACCTCTCCTTTTTGGAAGTCGGTTAAAAATACAGTCGGCTCTCGTTAATTCGAACTCGTCGGGACTACAAGAAATGTTCGAATTAACCGAAGATCGAATTATGGAAAGTATGAGAAGAAAACATGCTTAAAATGATACTATTACACTATAGAAAAATCTCCTTTACTTTACACCAAAAAGGGTGGCAACTAAGTTGCTACCCCAAGTGGTGTAATGAAATTTCACTTGTAAATTGGTGTAATGAGCCACCAACTATCAAATGGTATAAACAAACACCATTTGTAGTGGCAACTTAGTTGCCACCATTTTGGGTGTAAAGTAAGTAATATGTTTAAAATGTACGTTATAATAAATTGTCTCAGTTAACCCTTTAACGATCATAGCATTTTCATTGCTAAGATGTCGAAATAAATGAATGACACCGGTAATAATGAACAAATATATTTCTAAATAAAAAAAAAGTGATTTTTCACATACAAAATAAAAGGGATATTTTTAGATAAAAATACCGGTGTCAGTGTTGCGTATCGGAATTAAAATTTTGTGGTTTCGTGGCGAAACCAATGAACTTTAAAGGGTTAAAGGGAAGTTTAGCACACTCTTTGCGTGAAGCTATTTTTTTTAAATTATGGCTGTATTAAATTTGAAATGTAATTTTTTAATTATTATTATTATTATTATTTTTTTTTTTTTTTGCTACCATTTATTAAAGTACACTAAATGGTAAAAAAGGAAATTTCCTAATATTTACATGACTTTAACAGCAAAATAAAAAATAATTTAGAGATTACATTTTAAATTTAATACAGTCATAATTTAAAATAAATAGTTTGACGCAAAGAGGCAGCGAAACTTCCTTTTAATGGAGGCAATTTATTATAAGATTCATTTTAAACATATTACAGCAAAGAAATATGAACTAAACTTGAATGAAATAACTTTAATGAAGCGAACTAAAATTTCCTATATTTGCATGCTTAAAAATATCTTTTTCATAGGTCAATAATGCGTTCAGTAAGTTAAAAAACATTATAATAACGAATTTTTTATGAAAACATTTTTTGTTAAAGTTCGGGCAAACGCTATAGTCATACGATATAAAATATTTTTGTAACGAAATGTATAATTACTCGAAACTATCACTATAAGTTTAATTCGGAGTTTCTAGTTTTCTTAAGAAAATAACAAAAATAAGCTACATATGATATTAAATTACCTCACAATTATACAATTTAATGCATAATATAAAAAAAGCTTAACTATGCCAGCTATCAAATAAACAAAGCTGTATTAAAAAAAAGTTGATTACAACTGTTATACTAAAGGCATACTTCCCGTTAAATTCGAACATGTCGCCATTGTTCTTAAAATGGCAGTGCACTAACACATTATTAAAAAGCATTATCTAATAAAAAAAAAAACCACATGCAAACATTTTTTAGTCTTAAATCTTACACCTACAAAGAATAATATTAATATTGCTTACCGTTTGTTTACTTTTCCTCCTATTATCCGAAAGTTAGAAAGAAGGATTAAATGCGAAGTAAAATGGCGGCGTGTCGTCTGCAAACATAAGAAATCAAAACAGAAAGATGATATATGACTCTGAATTTGGTGTTACAGTTCAATAATTGCGACTAAAGAATAAAATACCACCATTCCAAGATTATTCTTACATTTTTTACGGAGCTACTACCGAAAATAGTGTAGATTTAAAGTTTATTCAGCAATTCATAACCCCGATTTAAATGTAATATTGCTCCTTTGTTTTTACAGTGTACAAAAGAATCAATGTTATAATTTTTTAAAATTTATTTCGTCTATTTTCATTAGAATATAACATAATATTAAATTAAAATTTATAAATACATAAACGAATTAAGGAATTAGAAACAAGTGCAATGGAAGAAAAATTTGATGTGTCAATGGTGGACAGACGGGATACTAAGAAAGTCGATATAAAACGCATGGGATTTTATGTATTCTCGTTCGGAACAATTCACACAAAAAACAAAGAAAGAAAGTTATTCAAAGGATATGAAATCCGTGAGAAAGGAAAAATGAAAAATTGGAATTCTTGTTAGTTCGAATTAACCCTTTAACGTTCATTGGTTTCGTCACGAAACCACAAAATTTTAATTCCGATACGCAACACTGACACCGGTATTTTTATCTAAAAATATCCCTTTTATTATGTATGTGAAAAATCACGTTTTCTTATTTAGAAATATATTTGTTCTTAATTACCGGTGTCATCCATATATTTCGGCATCTTAGCAATGAAAATGCTTTGATCGTTAACCCCTTGAAGGGCGGTGATGCCACCACGGCATCATCTAATTTTAATTCATTATTGACACATTGGCACCCGAATTTCTTAATGAAAATTTCAACCAAATAAAATACGCAAACATACACATTTACATTTTAAAATATAAAGTTTCTTGTAGATACTGGTGTCAACCAATTATTTCAACATTTTATTAATACAAGCACCTTGCCCCGGAAAGGATTAAAGAGTTAAACGAAGTCAAGATTAAATGAGTTAGAATAAATGAAAAATTTTAACGTTATTCTGCTATTGATAAATTTCGGGACTTCATGTTTAGTTCGAATTAAGGGAAGATTCGATTTATACGATTTCGAATTAACAAGAGTCGACTCTACTGTGTTTTTCCCTGACCACTCGCCACCCTGAAATAGGAGAATTTTTCCGACAGCGGGAGGTCTCTGCTACACTTCAAAATGTATTTCTTAAAAGCAGTGGTGCAGTCGTAAAAATAGTACAGAGTATACGCTCCAAGCAGAGAGTATACGCTCAACAGCAGAAGGTATACCTTACAGCAGGGCTGTCCAACGCAGCGCCCGCGGGCGCCATGGCGCCCTTATGACAGTTTCCTTTTACTAGTCTTTTCTTTAAAGTAAAATCCCCTTGTTTAGGATATTTTATTTAAAATCCTTGGTATTTGCTTGAGAGATGTTTTAAAAACTCTACAAGTGTATTTCACGCATCAACAATGATAACGTACACAACGTATTCAAAGAATGGCAACAACACATGATTAGTTCTTTTAAAAAACAAATCATGTACTGTTGCATTACTATTTTTTAATTATTCTTTATAAATCTCTTTTATGGAAATTAAGCCAATAGAAGAATAAATCTCGGCAGTAATTTTTTTTTAACATTTTGAGAAGTGAAATGTGGAAAAAAAAAATTAAGCTATCCCTTCCCCCTTCTTACATGAAAGTTCAGCATGTTTGTTATCGTAATTGGCGTTGTTTCATTGTTCATTTGGCTGTTTATAAGACAGGATAAAAGCTGTCTTTTTCTCCTCCAGACTTTTGAATCTTTAGGTAATTTTAATGATTTTGTTTCATAAAAGAAAAAAAAATTATAAATTGAGCGAAAGAATTTCCATCAATGAAAACTCTTCCAGACTCTCTCTTTGGATCCACTTATGACTTTGTTTCTATACTTTTTAAAATTTTAAACTTACACTTAAAAAAAAAAGCTATTATTCCTAAGTATTTGCGTCCCGAAAAAACCTGCCAATATATCTGAGTATCATTTTATTTTAATAATCGGTGATATTTCCTTTTCTGGCTCTTTTCAGTTCAAAAATATTTAAGATATACCTCAGAGAAAAATGTATTCGAAATGTATTACAATTTACAGTTATTCTGATTTTTTTTTAAACATTGCACTTTAGATCTATAGGGGCATTATGTCTCTATTTGTTCATATGTATTGCTACTAAAATTAAAACATCATTTTCTTGCATGTTTTGAGCCATTTCAATAATGGCGCCCTTCATTGCTTGTCAAAAGCTGGGATGCGCCCCTGCTTAGTAAAAGGTTGGACAAGCCTGCCTTACAGTATATGTACTATAACTTTCTTAGAAAACAGAGGGTATATGGTGTTAGTAGGGGAAAAATGTCTGTCCGGCCTCGGGAGGAGGCGTGAGGCTCGGTGGTGGTGGTGGGAGCCTCCTCCTCAAGCCTCCTCCTCAAGCCTCCTCCTTCACAGCCCTCCTCCTCACACCTCCTCCTCCTCAATCCTCCTCCTCAATCCTCCTCATTCCTCAAGGTTGTCTTGTAAGAGAAGGGGTTAAAAAGGGGGATTAAATTTTTTTCGTGAAATTTGAATATTTTATGCTATAAGAGAGGGGTAAAAGGATGATTAATTTTTAAAGTATACTTCAGTACGAGCGGTTCTTTTGACTGTTGATTAAGAGATGAATGATTCATATTAAATTAAAAATAGTAATTAATTAAAAAGTAATTAAAAATAATAAGTGAAAAATAATGAAGGGACTTGGAATTTTTCGAGCGGTATTTTTTAGTCAAGTGTAGTACGTAGTGGAATTTAAGAAGTGAATTACAGCAATTAACGATAATTAGTAATTAATAAAAAAGTAATTAAAAATATTGAGTAAAAATAATGAAGGTAATAATTAAAAATGATAATTAAAAATAATGAGTAAAAAATAATGAAGGGAATTTTTCGGTGAACTTTAGTTTCAGGATCTATTTTTTCGATTTTAAGCGGAAATTTTGGGGAGATTGATTTTTTTTTTTTTTTTTTTTTTCACCGTGTTTTTAATAAGGGGTTAAGCGCATATTTTGGGGACACAGAATGTTTTTTTCTGTACTATTGTACGAGTAGTTTTTAATTTTAATGTGGTGACTTAAAAATTTTCAGTTTGGTGTAATTTAAGGATCTATTTTTTCGATTTTAAGCCGAAATTTTGGGTAGATTGATTTTTTTTTTTTCACCGTGTTTTAAATAAGGGGTTAAGCGGATATTTTGGGAAGATAGAATATTTTTTTCTGTACTATTGTACGAGTGGTTTTTAATTTTAATGTGGCGACTTAAAAATTTTCAGTTTAGTGAAATTTAAGAGTTTGTTTTTTCGATTTTAAGTGGGAATTTGGGGAGATTGATTTTTTTTTTTTTTTTTTTTTTTTTTACTGTGTTTTTACATGATGAGTTAAGCGGGTATTTTGGAGGATATTATTATTTTAGACTAATCATTCACGAAGGCTATTTTGTGGATATAAATGTTTAATAGGGGGACTTTAACTTTTTTGCAATGATATTAACGCGCGCTCGTCGACCTAACCGTATGGAGTTTATAATTTTCTTCGAATCATGTGTGAATATTGGCTTAGAATATCTTAGAAAGACTTCCACCACCTTTATCTCTATCCACCGTCATTAATAACACATGCTGGTAATGGGAATTTGGGAATAACAATTTTGAATATTTATTTCATGAAGGAACTTTAAAATTATTTCGAGTACTCTTTTTAGTCAACTAAGTTATACACTTGATATTTCAGAATAGCTAAAAAATAACTTTAAAATTTGAATGAAAAAATATGTTTCAAAATGGGATTTTACGTGCTAGCATTGAATCGCACTCGTCGCCCTAATGGTTTGGAATATGTGGTTTTCTTCGAACCTTGGTGAAAATTTAATTGAATTGATTATTATTATTATTTTGTATGTCTTGTATGTATATGTGTGTGTGTGTATGTTTGTGTGTTGTATGCATGTATGTGTGTGAATATATGTTTGTGTGTTGTATGCATGTGCGTGTGTTGTATGTATGTACGTATGTATGTGTGTTGTATGCATGTATTTGTTGTATGTATGTGCGTGTAATTTTTTGTCGATAGGTGTGATCTTTAGCTGAAAGTGACCTAGGGTCAAAACTTTTACCCAGGAATCGCCACGGGGAGGCAGATCACTTGATTCCCGTATTACACACATTCACATACATTATTTCGAGCGATATTTTTAGTGAAACATAATATGCAAATGAATTTGTAAAATAATTAAAAAAATAACTTTAAAATTTAAATGAAAGAATGTTTTAAAATGGAATTTTACATACTAACATTTAATCGCGCTCGTTGGTTTTTACTGTTTGGAGTCTGTCATTTTCCTTTAACCTTGGAAAACCTTGCGTCAATAAGGATATTTCAGAAAGACCTCCAATTTGGGTACTCTTTTAAACTAATATTTGTAATGAGATGTGTTCGCGCGCGTCGGCCTAACTGTTTGGAGTATCAACATAAAATCAACAAATTAATACAAAATATTTCAAATAGTAAGAAAATGATTGATTAAAATCACCAAGTAAGAATAAAAATACTTCAAGCAATGAGAAAATAAATGTTTTAAACCGCCAATTTAACATAAAATATTTCACACAATAAAAAATGAAAGATTAAAATCGCCAACTCAAAATGAAATCTCATGAAATTAGAATAAAAACATAAACAAAAATCGCCAAATTAAAAGATTATTCTTATCTCACAATAAATATTCTGAAAGACCTATTCAAAAATTCTAGTTAAAGTTTTTATTCAAAATTCAAATAAAACTCCTTAAGTTTTGACATGTCACTAAAAATTTAAAGTAAACATTTTTTCAAAGTGTAATTATCAAAGATTAATTTTTCTAATAATTAACTCGTGCAAAGATAGTTCAAAGTGCAATGATTCACCATTTGCCTTTTAAATCTTAGAACATATTATCTGTGATATGAACATCACGTTATGTAAAAATTATAAATAAATATTAGTAGTTTTAAAATAATTTTTATTCGAATGGGTAGTTCGATGAATTAATAACATTAGAATTTTATAGATTAAGAAGTAACAATTGAGAAAATAATCATTTCAAAATATTTTTTTTTTTAAACCAACTTTCATGCAATTCAAAAGTTTTTATATGAAAATTAAATATTTTTTTTTTCTTAAGAGAAATATTTTACGTGGGTGAAAAAGTGAGAGTCAGTTAATTTATGAATCACTTTAAAATATTACCACACAATAAATTGTTTTGAAACTATATTCTTAAACATATTAATATTTAAAAGTTTAGTCATTTTATACATTTTATATACAAATTTTACTTACCAACATATGAATTCGCCTTCAATCCGCACTTTCTTCAAGAGTAATGTTTGATAAACTCTTATCAACACAGCATGTTGTTGTGAATCACTAGCAAGTTAAGACAGGTATGATATGAGTAATCGTTGGGATTTTCCCAAAGAGGTGAAGTCATTCTTATCAAATCCTATTCTGAATGAGAAATATTTCAATTGCAATTAACTTCAGATTTTGCTATTTAATAATTATTTTTTTAATTTGACAATTTTAATTAATGTTTTAGTGAAATTACCTTTAAGATTTTAATTTTTTTTAATGCTTATACTATTTCAAACATGTACATTCCTATTTGTAAATAGAAAATCATAAAAAACATATTTGAATGATTTTATTATTATTATTGTTAGACATTATATTTGAAAATCATTTAAACTTTTAGCTTTTATTATTATTATTATTTAGATATTAAGAAGTGACGAAGACCTGGAGAATTAATCTCATCTTAAAACTGATTAATATTCGAAGAAAAATTTATTCTGTTGTCTTTTAATTTACCAAACATATATCTTAATATTCATTAACACACTTCTTATTTAATGAATAATGTATTTGATGAATAATATATTTTATAATATATATGAGATTTTAATCTTTTTTTAAAAAAATTGGGTTATGTTAGTTCATACACATACGTTCTTATTCGAAAATTCAAAACCATAAAAAACATCGTTGGTTGATTTTTTATTTTTAATTAGACATTGTATTGGAAAAGCATTAAAACCTTTCATTTTTATCCCATTTAGACTTCAAAAAGTGTCGAAGATCTAACTGCTTTGCAAAGACTTAAAACTAGTGATTTGATGAGTCATACTTGCTGTGGGTTGTTTACAATTTTGAAATTATCTTTATTAATTACCAAACTTCTCATTTTTTTTAAACACCACACTAATCATTGCTCCCATTACTTAATCACGTAAATATAATTTATATCGTTTTTGATTATCAGTTTTATACTAACATTTGACACTTATACGTATGTGTTGTATTAATTCTGTTAGTTTTTAAATTTGATATTTCAAATATTAAACTAACTCTTAAGAATATGACTCGATGCAATTTACTTATTTTATACAAGTTAACTTTACTAATCTCGTTAAAATTATTCATTTACCAATGATTTAAATTTCACATTTTAAAGTCATTTATATAATATACTAACATTTGACTATTAAATATCAAATAATGGATATGCACTTTTTACACTCACATCTTACAATGTAATTAGTAACCAAATGTAATGATTTTTAAGCATGTCTTCTTAATTTTTTTACAATGAAAGACTATCACAGTTGAATATTTAGCTTTCTCTTCATAACTTTATCGAGAAATATATAATGTATACCACACGATTTCATTAAATGAATCACAATACATTTCAAACTTCTCATTTTCAATGTTTTATATATACTAGTGTTTATCAAATAGGTGTTTATTCTGAACAATCATTACTTAGTATATTGATGAAAAGTTTGTGTTGAACGGTTTTTAACTTAAATGGTGTGAGAGAAGGATATATTAGGACAGAAGTTATTAAATATAGAGTCTTTAAAGTTTATACCCGTGCAAGAATTGGCATTTCAAGAAACAAAGTTGTGTCACATTTGAAAGCATTCTTTATATTCGAAACGCACACGTGATCACGATCACATCACTGAAGAGCATAGAGAAGCTGTTTATGTTGTATATAATTTGAATTTTCATTAACACAATATTATAACCGAAGTTTTTCGACAGTTTGAAAAATTATGATGTTCAACGTCTGCACACGTTAACACAGAATAAGATTAGCTTATGCCCTTTCGATGATAAGCGTTATTTGCAGGTAAGATGTATTAACATAACAAAATTTTCTTGGTAATTTTACTCGCAGGTTTCGAAACCACAAACATCTGATCATACTTCTCATTTTTAACACGCGACACTAACCATTGGGCCATTAAAGCCCGTAATTTAGTAACTAAAAATTAAGAAAGATCATCGAAAATGATTACTTCACACATGCAAAAATAATTTTTATTGTGACTTATCAGTTAAAAATCACGAAGAAAAGAAAAATATCACATATGTTTTGGATTACTTTGAGATTTTATGAGTCACTTCATCAGTTAAATAGACATAACCACTTCTTATGAATCACTACTTATGCTTAAATTTTGAAACACTTGCTTATATGAAATGTATTATATTTTAGTTTATCAGTGATAGTGCGATTACTTGTTAATAATTTTAATGTTATTAAAAAAAATTAAAAAAATCAAATGTGAATAATTAATTAAAAAAACACAAGTCACTATTAAAGGTTTGAACAAATTATTAAAATTATTTTACAAAACTTTTCAAATTATTTAAAAATGTTTCACTAATATTTAGTAATCGTCAAATTTTAATGTCGATAATCATTTATGTTAGTCAGGTTTTCTGTTTTAACTGTTAAGTTATCAGATTCCCCCTTCAAGTACATCTCATTGATAAGTTTTAATCAACCAATCAACTATTTATTTACCCCAGCAACCAGCTATTTGTTTACCCTAGTAACCAAAAAGCTTTTGTCGACACACGAACAAAATTTTGAAGATGCAAGACTCTTCATTTTCACTCGAAAAAACAATGACTTATGTAATAAATTTTTTCTTTACTTAAATGAAACCTTCACATGTGTATGGTAAAACTTGGAAAATTTCATTTAATGCACAAATTTAAAGTTAACAGACAAGGTCTTCACACATCTTTTAGTATTTTACTAACACTTTGCCAAATATCTTTAGAAAACAACAACAGAATTTTAAATAATTATTTTAATAAAAATTCTCTTTTGTAAGTGACATTATTAAACTAACTTGAAAAATTAACTTGACAAAGCAAGTTTTCATTATTCCAACTAAGTAATATTCATAAGTTTTATATGATAAACAACCTGTTTGGTTATGTCCCAGCATGGCTTTATAAAATGTATCTAAAATAACCTTTAATATCAATGTTTAAAAATATGCGAATAATTCAGTTAGTCTTTTATAGATGATTATTTTCCCTTCTATTATTTAAAAGACATTTTAAAATAAAATTATTACTGATGCCAGTTTATCCCAGTGTTATGAAATGTGTATGCAAAACTTTTAATTCTAATTTTCACATTTTATTATTTCAAATTATTGTTTTCAAGTTGTACTAAAATTTGGAAAAAAATATTTAATTTTCATGCATAATTAAATTGAAATACTTTAATAATAAAGACACATTTAACATTGTATACTCACCTAATCCAACACTTTCACAAATACACGTCCGACTCGCTCCAAGGTTTAGGAAGAAATGAGAGATTCAAAGTCCTTATCAGAAAATGTTATCAGATAGTCTTATCTTAAGATAAGTGACGTCAGAGAACATATGTCATCAACTGGTCACGTGATGTATATCACATGACCAGTGCTTTGTTAATTAATCTTATTAATTAATTATTAAGTATTAAATTATTAATTATTAATTAATTAATTATTAAGTATTAAATTAAATTATTTAATATTATTAATTAATCTTATTAAAAATAGTTATTATTTTTTAATAACAAAGAATTAATAACATTAAATAATTTAATTTAATACTTAATAATTAATTAATTAATAATTAATAATTTAATACTTAATAATTAATTAATAAGATTAATTAACAAAGCACTGGTCATGTGATATACATCACGTGACCAGTTGATGACATATGTTCTCTGACGTCACTTATCTTAAGATAAGACTATCTGATAACATTTTCTGATAAGGACTTTGAATCTCTCATTTCTTCCTAAACCTTGGAGCGAGTCGGACGTGTATTTGTGAAAGTGTTGGATTAGGTGAGTATACAATGTTAAATGTGTCTTTATTATTAAAGTATTTCAATTTAATTATGCATGAAAATTAAATATTTTTTTCCAAATTTTAGTACAACTTGAAAACAATAATTTGAAATAATAAAATGTGAAAATTAGAATTAAAAGTTTTGCATACACATTTCATAACACTGGGATAAACTGGCATCAGTAATAATTTTATTTTAAAATGTCTTTTAAATAATAGAAGGGAAAATAATCATCTATAAAAGACTAACTGAATTATTCGCATATTTTTAAACATTGATATTAAAGGTTATTTTAGATACATTTTATAAAGCCATGCTGGGACATAACCAAACAGGTTGTTTATCATATAAAACTTATGAATATTACTTAGTTGGAATAATGAAAACTTGCTTTGTCAAGTTAATTTTTCAAGTTAGTTTAATAATGTCACTTACAAAAGAGAATTTTTATTAAAATAATTATTTAAAATTCTGTTGTTGTTTTCTAAAGATATTTGGCAAAGTGTTAGTAAAATACTAAAAGATGTGTGAAGACCTTGTCTGTTAACTTTAAATTTGTGCATTAAATGAAATTTTCCAAGTTTTACCATACACATGTGAAGGTTTCATTTAAGTAAAGAAAAAATTTATTACATAAGTCATTGTTTTTTCGAGTGAAAATGAAGAGTCTTGCATCTTCAAAATTTTGTTCGTGTGTCGACAAAAGCTTTTTGGTTACTAGGGTAAACAAATAGCTGGTTGCTGGGGTAAATAAATAGTTGATTGGTTGATTAAAACTTATCAATGAGATGTACTTGAAGGGGGAATCTGATAACTTAACAGTTAAAACAGAAAACCTGACTAACATAAATGATTATCGACATTAAAATTTGACGATTACTAAATATTAGTGAAACATTTTTAAATAATTTGAAAAGTTTTGTAAAATAATTTTAATAATTTGTTCAAACCTTTAATAGTGACTTGTGTTTTTTTAATTAATTATTCACATTTGATTTTTTTAATTTTTTTTAATAACATTAAAATTATTAACAAGTAATCGCACTATCACTGATAAACTAAAATATAATACATTTCATATAAGCAAGTGTTTCAAAATTTAAGCATAAGTAGTGATTCATAAGAAGTGGTTATGTCTATTTAACTGATGAAGTGACTCATAAAATCTCAAAGTAATCCAAAACATATGTGATATTTTTCTTTTCTTCGTGATTTTTAACTGATAAGTCACAATAAAAATTATTTTTGCATGTGTGAAGTAATCATTTTCGATGATCTTTCTTAATTTTTAGTTACTAAATTACGGGCTTTAATGGCCCAATGGTTAGTGTCGCGTGTTAAAAATGAGAAGTATGATCAGATGTTTGTGGTTTCGAAACCTGCGAGTAAAATTACCAAGAAAATTTTGTTATGTTAATACATCTTACCTGCAAATAACGCTTATCATCGAAAGGGCATAAGCTAATCTTATTCTGTGTTAACGTGTGCAGACGTTGAACATCATAATTTTTCAAACTGTCGAAAAACTTCGGTTATAATATTGTGTTAATGAAAATTCAAATTATATACAACATAAACAGCTTCTCTATGCTCTTCAGTGATGTGATCGTGATCACGTGTGCGTTTCGAATATAAAGAATGCTTTCAAATGTGACACAACTTTGTTTCTTGAAATGCCAATTCTTGCACGGGTATAAACTTTAAAGACTCTATATTTAATAACTTCTGTCCTAATATATCCTTCTCTCACACCATTTAAGTTAAAAACCGTTCAACACAAACTTTTCATCAATATACTAAGTAATGATTGTTCAGAATAAACACCTATTTGATAAACACTAGTATATATAAAACATTGAAAATGAGAAGTTTGAAATGTATTGTGATTCATTTAATGAAATCGTGTGGTATACATTATATATTTCTCGATAAAGTTATGAAGAGAAAGCTAAATATTCAACTGTGATAGTCTTTCATTGTAAAAAAATTAAGAAGACATGCTTAAAAATCATTACATTTGGTTACTAATTACATTGTAAGATGTGAGTGTAAAAAGTGCATATCCATTATTTGATATTTAATAGTCAAATGTTAGTATATTATATAAATGACTTTAAAATGTGAAATTTAAATCATTGGTAAATGAATAATTTTAACGAGATTAGTAAAGTTAACTTGTATAAAATAAGTAAATTGCATCGAGTCATATTCTTAAGAGTTAGTTTAATATTTGAAATATCAAATTTAAAAACTAACAGAATTAATACAACACATACGTATAAGTGTCAAATGTTAGTATAAAACTGATAATCAAAAACGATATAAATTATATTTACGTGATTAAGTAATGGGAGCAATGATTAGTGTGGTGTTTAAAAAAAATGAGAAGTTTGGTAATTAATAAAGATAATTTCAAAATTGTAAACAACCCACAGCAAGTATGACTCATCAAATCACTAGTTTTAAGTCTTTGCAAAGCAGTTAGATCTTCGACACTTTTTGAAGTCTAAATGGGATAAAAATGAAAGGTTTTAATGCTTTTCCAATACAATGTCTAATTAAAAATAAAAAATCAACCAACGATGTTTTTTATGGTTTTGAATTTTCGAATAAGAACGTATGTGTATGAACTAACATAACCCAATTTTTTTAAAAAAAGATTAAAATCTCATATATATTATAAAATATATTATTCATCAAATACATTATTCATTAAATAAGAAGTGTGTTAATGAATATTAAGATATATGTTTGGTAAATTAAAAGACAACAGAATAAATTTTTCTTCGAATATTAATCAGTTTTAAGATGAGATTAATTCTCCAGGTCTTCGTCACTTCTTAATATCTAAATAATAATAATAATAAAAGCTAAAAGTTTAAATGATTTTCAAATATAATGTCTAACAATAATAATAATAAAATCATTCAAATATGTTTTTTATGATTTTCTATTTACAAATAGGAATGTACATGTTTGAAATAGTATAAGCATTAAAAAAAATTAAAATCTTAAAGGTAATTTCACTAAAACATTAATTAAAATTGTCAAATTAAAAAAATAATTATTAAATAGCAAAATCTGAAGTTAATTGCAATTGAAATATTTCTCATTCAGAATAGGATTTGATAAGAATGACTTCACCTCTTTGGGAAAATCCCAACAATTACTCATATCATACCTGTCTTAACTTGCTAGTGATTCACAACAACATGCTGTGTTGATAAGAGTTTATCAAACATTACTCTTGAAGAAAGTGCGGATTGAAGGCGAATTCATATGTTGGTAAGTAAAATTTGTATATAAAATGTATAAAATGACTAAACTTTTAAATATTAATATGTTTAAGAATATAGTTTCAAAACAATTTATTGTGTGGTAATATTTTAAAGTGATTCATAAATTAACTGACTCTCACTTTTTCACCCACGTAAAATATTTCTCTTAAGAAAAAAAAAATATTTAATTTTCATATAAAAACTTTTGAATTGCATGAAAGTTGGTTTAAAAAAAAAAATATTTTGAAATGATTATTTTCTCAATTGTTACTTCTTAATCTATAAAATTCTAATGTTATTAATTCATCGAACTACCCATTCGAATAAAAATTATTTTAAAACTACTAATATTTATTTATAATTTTTACATAACGTGATGTTCATATCACAGATAATATGTTTTAAGATTTAAAAGGCAAATGGTGAATCATTGCACTTTGAACTATCTTTACACGAGTTAATTATTAGAAAAATTAATCTTTGATAATTACACTTTGAAAAAATGTTTACTTTAAATTTTTAGTGACATGTCAAAACTTAAGGAGTTTTATTTGAATTTTGAATAAAAACTTTAACTAGAATTTTTGAATAGGTCTTTCAGAATATTTATTGTGAGATAAGAATAATCTTTTAATTTGGCGATTTTTGTTTATGTTTTTATTCTAATTGCATGAGATTTCATTTTGAGTTGGCGATTTTAATCTTTCATTTTTTATTGTGTGAAATATTTTATGTTAAATTGGCGGTTTAAAACATTTATTTTCTCATTGCTTGAAGTATTTTTATTCTTACTTGGTGATTTTAATCAATCATTTTCTTACTATTTGAAATATTTTGTATTAATTTGTTGATTTTATGTTGATACTCCAAACAGTTAGGCCGACGCGCGCGAACACATCTCATTACAAATATTAGTTTAAAAGAGTACCCAAATTGGGGGTCTTTCTGAAATATCCTTATTGACGCAAGGTTTTCCAAGGTTAAAGGAAAATGACAGACTCCAAACAGTAAAAACCAACGAGCGCGATTAAATGTTAGTATGTAAAATTCCATTTTAAAACATTCTTTCATTTAAATTTTAAAGTTATTTTTTTAATTATTTTACAAATTCATTTGCATATTATGTTTCACTAAAAATATCGCTCGAAATAATGTATGTGAATGTGTGTAATACGGGAATCAAGTGATCTGCCTCCCCGTGGCGATTCCTGGGTAAAAGTTTTGACCCTAGGTCACTTTCAGCTAAAGATCACACCTATCGACAAAAAATTACACGCACATACATACAACAAATACATGCATACAACACACATACATACGTACATACATACAACACACGCACATGCATACAACACACAAACATATATTCACACACATACATGCATACAACACACAAACATACACACACACACATATACATACCAGACATACAAAATAATAATAATAATCAATTCAATTAAATTTTCACCAAGGTTCGAAGAAAACCACATATTCCAAACCATTAGGGCGACGAGTGCGATTCAATGCTAGCACGTAAAATCCCATTTTGAAACATATTTTTTCATTCAAATTTTAAAGTTATTTTTTAGCTATTCTGAAATATCAAGTGTATAACTTAGTTGACTAAAAAGAGTACTCGAAATAATTTTAAAGTTCCTTCATTAAATAAATATTCAAAATTGTTATTCCCAAATTCCCATTACCAGCATGTGTTATTAATGACGGTGGATAGAGATAAAGGTGGTGGAAGTCTTTCTAAGATATTCTAAGCCAATATTCACACATGATTCGAAGAAAATTATAAACTCCATACGGTTAGGTCGACGAGCGCGCGTTAATCTCATTGCAAAAAAGTTAAAGTCCCCCTATTAAACATTTATATCCACAAAATAGCCTTCGTGAATGATTAGTCTAAAATAATAATATCCTCCAAAATACCCGCTTAACTCATCATGTAAAAACACAGTAAAAAAAAAAAAAAAAAAAAAAAAAATCAATCTCCCCAAATTCCCACTTAAAATCGAAAAAACAAACTCTTAAATTTCACTAAACTGAAAATTTTTAAGTCGCCACATTAAAATTAAAAACCACTCGTACAATAGTACAGAAAAAAATATTCTATCTTCCCAAAATATCCGCTTAACCCCTTATTTAAAACACGGTGAAAAAAAAAAAAAATCAATCTACCCAAAATTTCGGCTTAAAATCGAAAAAATAGATCCTTAAATTACACCAAACTGAAAATTTTTAAGTCACCACATTAAAATTAAAAACTACTCGTACAATAGTACAGAAAAAAACATTCTGTGTCCCCAAAATATGCGCTTAACCCCTTATTAAAAACACGGTGAAAAAAAAAAAAAAAAAAAAAAAATCAATCTCCCCAAAATTTCCGCTTAAAATCGAAAAAATAGATCCTGAAACTAAAGTTCACCGAAAAATTCCCTTCATTATTTTTTACTCATTATTTTTAATTATCATTTTTAATTATTACCTTCATTATTTTTACTCAATATTTTTAATTACTTTTTTATTAATTACTAATTATCGTTAATTGCTGTAATTCACTTCTTAAATTCCACTACGTACTACACTTGACTAAAAAATACCGCTCGAAAAATTCCAAGTCCCTTCATTATTTTTCACTTATTATTTTTAATTACTTTTTAATTAATTACTATTTTTAATTTAATATGAATCATTCATCTCTTAATCAACAGTCAAAAGAACCGCTCGTACTGAAGTATACTTAAAAAATTAATCATCCTTTTACCCCTCTCTTATAGCATAAAATATTCAAATTTCACGAAAAAATTTAATCCCCCTTTTTAACCCCTTCTCTTACAAGACAACCTTGAGGAATGAGGAGGATTGAGGAGGAGGAGGTGTGAGGAGGAGGGCTGTGAAGGAGGAGGCTCCCACCACCACCACCGAGCCTCACGCCTCCTCCCGAGGCCGGACAGACATTTTTCCCCTACTGGTGTTCCTTAAAAAAATCCAGAGGGTATACGGCGTATACCCGCGCATACTCTCCACTACATCCCTGCTTAAAAGTAGTGGTGTGAACAGAATATAAAAATGGTAGACTGTAATTGAAACTTCACGATTACTCCCTACACGTATTTTTCAACAGATTCCTTAACACTAGAACCGCCATTAGGAGTCAAAAGACCCCTGTCAGATTGATAATAATAGATTCGAACCAGAATTTTCTTTATAAGGTATCTTAAAAGTATATTGCACAAAAATAGACTAATTAAATAAGTTAAATAGTTCAAAATTATAATTCTGGTGAGAAACACTTTTAGTAAAACTTGTATAAAATACCCGGCGGTTCTACTGTTAATTTTCAATTTCTGTTCCGTGAGCTCTCAATGTTTCGATAAATTAACGTCAACTTTTGCACCTTCTCATCTAATAATGTAACTTCTTTTACTATCCATTGTTAATCAGCCTAAAATCGTTGACTTCGTCAAACCAGCTCTTGTGTCAAAACAATTTGCTTCCGAAACAATAACTGCATATCAATACATTCCCCTATAAAACTCAAACGTGTTCAATCTTTTGTTTTGCGTTCGAGCGTTTAAACGCATCAGAACTAATGAAGCATACACTAACAAATATCCAGGTCAATGCACTTTACAATTACTTGTTATGAATGATATAGGGAACACGTGAGAAATTTAGTCCTTGTAGTATTTATTCATATGACAGGATCAGGACAGGTAAATAATAATAATAATAATAGTAATAATAATAAAATACTGACTTAAGTGTGAGTAAATCAGGGCCGTAGCTAAAAGCGAACAATAGGGGGGGGGGTTAGAGAATGTAGAGGGGGCTCAGAAGAATGTAGGAGGGGCTCATAATTTCTCTCTCTCTCTCTCTCTCTGACGCAGAAAGTTAAATTAGTGCACATTGACATTGAAAGTACTATGTACTATGTACTTATGCTATGTACTGTTGTAATAACTTCATTTTATGCTAAGAGAAGAATATGACGATGAAAATTTTGAGTGTATAACTGGTGCAAAGTTAAACTTCATGTCAGTTTCATACGTACAAATAGGATGAAGGGAGTGCAGAAACACTTATTTTAGATACAATTTAGTAATTCCGCAAAACTATGAAAGGTTCTCAAAACTAAATTAGATTTTTGAACAAAATTTCATTTGGGATTTTCAGAACAGAAATTCATTTGGTGACTTTGGAATCTTTTCCAGTGTGGGGCTCAAAATATTTTAGGGGGGGGGGCTGAGCTGCCCATAGCGCCCCCTCGGCTACGGCCCTGGTGTAAATAAGTTTTTTTTTTCTTTAGTAGTGATAAAAATGATTCAGCTGAATTGTATAAATGGAGCTGACATGTACTGTAAGTAAGCAGCTAGCTTTCATTCTAATTTGGTTTCAGGCGTTTTCATCAAAATTAGGCTCCATGTATGTCTCTATTTAACTTCTTTGTACAACAATATCAAATAATGACACGTGAAATATGCACATGGCTCTCAGTGCAAGCGCATCTTTCTGGAAACTGTTATTGGACACCCTGATACGTGAATGAAGGTTATCAAGTTTGAAAATGCTTTTCTCGTCTGTCTTTTTCGTTGTAAAGAGCATTTCTTTTTACTTAATTTTATTTTATTCATTGACAGATTGTTGACGTACGAACACCAGGTATTATCGTCATTTTATTAAATAAGGAATATCATCAATAATCAGTTTACGCTCACATTTTTATTCTTTTAACTTTTAAATTCGAAAGAACCTGTCTTCACGATAAATCATAAATGTGCGTTTTTTCTCAAACGCCTTTTAATTTTTTTCCTGTTTTTAAATAACACACACACACACACACACACAAAAAAAAAAAAAAAAAAAAAAAAAAAAAAAATCATATATACATTTTTTTTTTTTTTTTTTTTACTTTTGTTCGAAATGGGCGGAATTTCGGAACAGCGGATCACGGAATAGCAGGACTCCACTGTACTACAAAATGTATTTCTTAAAAATAGTGGTGCTAATAGAATATAAAAATAATAGCCTGTAATTAACCCATTAACGCCCAGCGTCCTTTTTTGAGGACGGTTACAAAAACAGCAAGAAAGCGGTTTTCCCACCAGTAAACAGGAAGATAAATAAATACCTTATTTCACGAGGCAAAATTCTCGATAAATTTAGATAAAAGTTAATTTGCTTTTAAAATTGGTGGGAAATACAAAATTTAAATTTTAGCGAAGAAAATAATTCGGGCGTTAATGGGTTAAAACTTTACGATTACCCCAGTTGATTCCTTAATATTCAATTTCTGTAATTTCGTAAGTTCCCACTGCTTCGATAACTCAATGTCATATCTTTGTATCGTCTCATCTAATAATGTAACTTCTTTTACTATCCATTGTTAATCAGCCGTAAATCATGGTCTTCGTCAAACTGGCTCTTGAGTCACAACAATTTGCTTCAAAAACAATAAGTGCGTATCAATACATTTCCCTGTAAAACTTAAACGTATTCAACGTTTTGTTTTACGTTCGAGTGTTTAGACGCATCAGAACTAATGAAGCATATGTACTAACAAACATCCAGGTGAACGCACTTTACAATTATCCATTATCAATGGTATAGGGAACACATCAGAAAATTAGTTCCGTGTAATATTTATTCATATGAGAGGATCAGGACAGAACAATAAAAATAAATAAATAAATAAAGTGGAGGTGCAATGCATTTATGCGAGTCCCCGACCCTTAAAATACATTTTACATTTTATTATAAACATAGACTTTTAAAAATCAACATTAGTTAATTTCTGTCATAATGTTAAAAAACATTTTACTGAAAATTTACGGCTTTTTTAAAAAAAAAAAGTCAGATAATAATCGATTTATTCACGTAAAATATTCTGACTCATAACAATTTCCCAATAAATAGTCAATGATCATAAATTTCAGGAAAGATACATACAACTGAAATCCAAGTTCAATATTATACGAAACTAATACGCAGGTGTGAAGTAATTTTCAGCTTAAGGCCCCTGTCCTCGCTCGAGGAAACGCTCGCGAGCTAATGCTATTCCTATTGGGACGCATTTCCCTTAGCTGTCGGGGCTTCCTATTGGAAGCCCCGACAGCGCATCTTTTTTACTTTTTCGATTTTTAATGCAGATATTTTTTACAAAGTTAGTTTCACTTTTAAAACCGGTTTCGAAACTGAAAGTGCTTTTTAAAAAATATATCTGCAACCAAAATCGAAAAAGTAAAAAAGGTGCGCTGTCGGCATGCACCTCAGCTATCCAATGAAAAAAAAAAAAAAAAAAAAAAAAAAAAAAAAATGTCAAAATGCGAAAGAGTTATTAGAAAAATGCTTCCCCATAGGAATAGCATTAGCTCGCGAGCGTTTCCCCGAGCGAGGACAGGGGCCTTAATGTTGTTTTACAACTAAAACCTTCAAAAGGTTCCTACTCTTTAGTAATTTCTTATTTTAAATAGAAGGCATTTTACAATCGTCAATAGAGAAAATACATTTATATTAACTAAACGAGAAAAAAATATAGCTTAAAGCCAAAATCGATATTACATGCTGACATACAATTGCGCAATTTAAATTTCAACAATATCGACAATCGGCTCATTCACGTAAAACAGCGGTTCCCAAACTTTTTGGCTCGCGGAGCCCTTTTTGGGAAGAATTTCTAAGGCGGAGCCCCTGAACCCAACGATACTCTATGGTTTATAAATAATTTTTTATGCCTATGGAGCACAGAAAAATCTGATGGATAAAAATCCGAGCCAGAAATGATTCTCAGTTTGGCGCTTTCCTGATACAGAAATTCTAAATTCATACTAGAAATTTTAAAAATCTTAAATATTAAAACGAAATCTTTTTACCAGAGTGGTGTTCAAGCAATACTGTTGACACGTTGACTGCCAAGCGAAAAGTGTTAATATTCACCAGGGTGCCAGTTGAGTGTGTGTGTGTGTTCAATTTGAATATTTGGAACATAAAATCAATATTTTTTAATCTGACTCATTTTGCAACACACAGGCATGAAAGAGTTCCTCCTAAAGGAGGAATTCCACCTTTTTTAAAGCAATTTTGGACATTCTCTGGATTAATGCAAAAATGCAAAGAAAATTTTAGAAGGCTATTAGGGGGTGGGGGCTGAAAAATTGCCTGACATATTGTCGATTCAAACCCTTGGAGTTTGTTCTTGAATTGTTGTGAAAAAGACATAAAATCAAAAATTAGCTTATATAAGCATCTGAAAGTCAGTCATATAAATGAAGATGCTCAAAATGTCTTAAGAATGATTTTTTTTTTACTTTAAAAATTCAAAGTGAAAGGAAGTGTTTTTGGAATAGAATAATTTGTACTATTTATACAACACTTTTGGGTAATTTCTGTGATAACTTTTTCGAGATGTATGTCTGAAGCAAACAATATTGTTAATAATTTCTAAAAGTTACGAAAAAGAAAAAAACTATATACACAAAGTATATAAATATTAAATGGATATAATTGAGAGGTTTGTTAAATGATAGAAGCTATTACAAAAAAAGGGTATTTTAAATAACATTTTTTCTAGGGGCATTTTTTTTTTGTTGTACGATGGAAAACAGTATAGAAAGTTTAAATATACAAATAACGTAAAACCTTTAACTGTTGTTCAAAACTTTACCCAAATCACACAAAGAAGCCGATCATCATATGTTTCAATAAATTTTATTTTATAAATAATTTTCATCTTTTTTTTTTTTTTTTTTTTTTTTTTTTTTTTTTTTTTATCGAGATTGCTTTCCCCACAATGTCTCGGTTCTGTCTTGCTTTGATGACAATACTTGATTTGGGGTGTACGGTACAGAAATATTTTCATTGTCCAAAAGCTCGTTTGTTGCTTCATCTGATTATGAAGTGTGAGAAATAAAGAATTAAATACAAACGTATGAATAGGCGGAGCTTCAAAAAACAAAACTGTTCTCAAGCACAGTTATTCAGCAAGCAGAGTTAACAGCACTGGCGGGCTTTTTCTCTTTTAATTGACGTTGTGCATTCGATTTAGAATACTACAGTGAAACCTCCAAATAAGGGACACTCCGAATAAAGGACACCTCTATTTAAGGGACAAAAGTAGCAGTCCCAAAGATGTCCCTTATTTGGAGGTTTCACTGAGTAAGGAACTCCGAATAAGGGATACCTCTGTTTAAGGGACGAAAGTTGCGGTCCCATAGGTGTCCCTTATTTGGAGGTTTCGCTGTATTTCTTGTCGCCTAATTTAAATTGAATTTTTTAAACACATTAAATTCAGAAACATATAATAAAGCAATCCAAACCAAAAATATTATACAGAAAATAAATACATCTATAATGCAAACACTTAAATAGCTTTGTGGTGTATTATTGTATTTTCCATCCCAATTAAAGGTATATTTATTTTTGACACGCACACACACAAATTCCTACATACTTTTGAAAATCTTTCACTTGCAATATGCTAATTTCTTTCATAATTTGATTATTTTCCTGGAACTCAGCGGAGCCCCAAGAAAGTTCAAGCGGAGCCCCAAGGGCTCCACGGAGCACACTTTGGGAACCTCTGACGTAAAATATTCAGACTTATTACAGATTTCCAATATACAGTTGGCAAAAAAAGTATTTGTACACTTCATTTTTTTAAATTTTAATGAAATTAAACGAAATATTTAAGCAAAAAATACTGTAATACATTAATTTAATGCATTATAATATTATAGAAGCAAAAACAAAATTAAACGAATCGATTTTTTACATTATAATAAACAAATATACAAAAATATAATGCAAAAAAAGTATTTGTACACTATATTAATGTAATATAATTAATGAAAATTTAGTAAAATGATACAAATTATTATTTTGTGCGAATTCATTTAGCGTTTATGACTACTTCTAGATGGTGTGACATAGATTTCACCAACTTTTTTGTAGCGGTCTGGTTAATGTTATTTCATGACACAATAAGAGCTTCTTTAAAACTATTTTTTACTGATAGATATTTTTTTTTCGGATTTTTGCATCCAATAGCATCTGCTAATTTTCTATTGGATTCAAGTCTAGAGATTTTAGAGGAGTTACCAGTCGTCTTTGAGTATTTTCGTAAGCATGTGCTGGTGATCACAGCAGTATGCTTTGGTCGTTATCCTGCATAAAGTGAAAAGCTTCCTCTATGCATAATTCTTTGGCACAGTTTAATAAATTATGGCGCGACACATCAATTTATGTTAAACCTTTCCTTCCATTGTCAATAAATTTTAAATGTCGTGCTCCATTAGAAGCTATACACCCCAAAACTATAATATTCCCCCCAACATGCTTGATAGTTTGAAGTATACGTTTTGGATCTAGAACAGTTTTATTTTTACGCCAATTTTTTCGAATGCTTGATGGTAAGAAAATTCCGAATTTTCCCTCATCAGAAAAAATTACTGTTTTTCAAAAATCCAATGATTTACTTCTGTATGCGAAAGAGAATACTATGCGTTTTCGCCTATTTGTTTCGCTGATGAATGGATTTTTCCTTGAGGTTCTTCCTTTTAAATCTGCATTGAGAAGAATATTTTTTATTGTTTGAGGTATTCCTCTGATGCGAGAAGATGTTGCAAGGTCTCCAGCAAATTTTTGAACCGAACGCATAGGATTTTTTAAAGCTTTTTTAACAACACTCCCTTTTTCCCTCATTGTTAGTTTGCTAAGAAGTCCTGGTTTTCATTGAATTTCGATGCTTTTAATTTATTCATAGTTTCTCACTATACATCCAATAGTTGTAAATGGTAATTTAATAGCTTTTACAAATTCTTGTTGCGAATTTAAATTTTTATTATGCTCAATCATAGGATTTCATATACCTAGAGGTGCCTCTCTAGTTTTAGGTTCTATACTCAATTACTTCAAGAGGAAATTAGATTAAATGTCAGACAAATATAATATGAACTTAAAAATTATTAACAGCTTCTGTAAAAGTAGTCCTTTGAACCATAAACACAATAAAACACAGTACATATCAGGATGGAGAAATGTACAAATACTTTTTTTGCAAGAAATTTTTAAACTTTTCCTATTAGAAAATTATTTTACATCTTTATCGAAATTTTCTGTTGTGTAATTTAAAACGGACGGTAAGCAGACTGTATTAAAACTATTTTTGACAAAATATCTGTTTTTATTTAGTTAAAAATTAAAAATTTTAGAGTGTACAAATACTTTTTTTGCCAACTGTACATCCAATGATCATGAATTTCAGGAAAAGAGACATGCAACTGAAATCCAAGTCCAAGATTACGCAACTACTACACAGGTGTGAAGTAATTTTCAGCCTAACATTATTTAAAAACTAAAACCTTCAAAAGGTTCCGACGCTTTAGTAATTCCTTATTTTGAAAAGAAGCATTTTACAATCGTCAATAAACAGAATAAATTTGTGTTAAACGAAGGGGGGGAAATAACAAACAAAGCATAACTTGTGGTGATCATAAATTTCAGGAAAAGAGATATACAACTGAAATCCGAGTTCAAGATTACGCAAGGAATACGCAGCTTGAAGTAATTTTCAGCCCAAAGTTGTTTTACAAATAAAACCTTCAAAAGGTTCCGACTCTTTAGTAATTCCTTATTTTGAAAAGAAGGCACTTTACAATCGTCAATAAATAGAATATATTTATGTTAACCGAAGGAAAAAAAAAAGCATAGCTTAAAGTCAAATTCACGACGATCATACATTTCAGGAAAAGACAAATACAAATGAAATCCAAGTTCAAAATTGTGCAACTATTACACAGCTGTGAAATAATTTTCAGCTTAACGTTGTTTTACAACTAAAATCTTAAAACGGTTCCGACTTTTTAGTAATTCCTTATTTTGAAAAGAAACATCTTTTACAATCGTCAATAAAGAGAATAGATTTATGTTAACCGAAGGAAAATAAAAGAAACAAAAAAAGGCATAGCCTAAAGTCAAATTCCCGATTACATGCAGGTGTGAAGCTAAAATAGCAACCTGTTCAGGCAACATGACAAATCTATTCGACTTGAGCTACTAGAAATTTGAATATAGAAGCATGCCTTCCTTATTTCCGGAGGGATTAGGTCAGTGTTATCAGCAGTGTACCAAAGTTCAACTGGTGAATGAATATGCTAATTTCATTTTAAAATGAATGAATCTTTGCGATATCGCGTTGACAAAGGAAACAGGAAGAATAGAATTCAACGAAAATTGTTTACAATGAGTTATGATAAGGGAATTTAAACACTAAAAATAAATTACTAAAAATAAATCTGTTTACTAAAAAGGTGCAATACGATTTTTTAAAATTTTCCTATTGCAAGATTAACCTGTCTAAAAATTAAAGAAATATGTTAAAAATCAATTGTAAAAACATGAAAATCTTCCGAGATCTTTCAATCGCTACCGCGATCGTTATCAAAAGATATGGTTTTGTTGGCAAGTCGAATTCGCTGTGCTATTTATATACACGTATGATATCCTTTTTTCATAGAAATATATAAACAGAACAACGAATGCGGCTTGCCAGCAAAACCATATTACTTGAAAATTATAGCGATAACGATTGAAAGATCTCAGGAGCTTTTCCTGTTTTTACAAATGATTTTTAACTTTTTTTGTTTTTTAAGTTTTAAAGACCAGTTAATCTTGTAACGGGAAAAAATTAATAAAATCGTATTGTACTTTTTTAGTAAATAGTTTTATTTTTAGTAATTTAAACGGAAAATGAAAAATGTACCTTTACTCGGAACTCGATTCCAGTTTTATGCTTTTTATGAAATATGGAATTTAAACATTAACCCTCGAATACCCTTTGTAGTATATATGCTACCACTAATGTTTTGAATTTAGTGGATTTTTTAATTTAGGCATTCCAAATTCGTACCAGATATTTAAAATAGCAACAATAGCTTTATTTAAATAAAGCTATCATATACGAGATAAGTCATATACGAGAGTGATTTTTTTAAACTTCGTTGTCGTAATTATTTAAATAAAGCTATCGCAGACCTTCCGTTTTTTAAATAAAGCGAAATTTATTATTGAAATTTTCCGATATGAATTCAGATTCTCCGAATTACGGAATTTCTACAACGAATCTTATAGGAAGCGTTAAAATCTTACTCACAGTTTGCCAGCTTTAAAACATAAAATAATCAATTAAACATAATTTTAGAAATATTTTGAGATCTAAGAAAAAAAAGAGACATCCTTTAAGAAGAATACAAACACAAAAAACAGGAATTAAAAATATTAATTTCCTGAGGAGATATCTATATTAATAAAATAACAAATCGCTCTGTGTGTGTGTGTGTGTGTGTGTGTCTGCGATAGTTAGCGAAAACTACGGTACGTACGAAGCTCAAAATTTTTCTGAGAGTAGCCCAATATCTCTCCTGATGCACCTGACTCTCAGAATTTCAAAATTCTATTTATTAACTGAGTAATTAATTAAATTCCAAACCTCACTCTCATAAAAAATCGCTTTTTTTTTTTTTTTTTGCATTTTTACCTTTTATTCTCTTATGGTTGGTTGTTTGCATAAAATTTTCGCAGAAATAATTTTAAAAACTGGGACTGACCTTTAAAATTCATAGACTGGCAAACTGTCAGTTTAAATGAGGATTTTTTTTTTTTTTTCTTTTTTTATCATAGCTGCTGTACACCATGGAGGAAAAAGATAGGTGGTGGCGAAGTAAACCGAAAAAAGAAGATTTGCAATATGAAACCATTTATCGCTGAAATTTTAATGTCTCAAAATAAAGCACGAGGAAGGAATTTTGTATTAATAAGACGGATTGGAAGAAATGAATTACAGCTGAAGCATATTTTACGAAGAAATAGTAATTTTTTAAATGGTTTTTTCTATTATATTATTTATTAAAATAAATGTTTGCTTTAAAAATAATTGAAATTGGGAAATTAAAAATAATTAAATGTCAAAACAAAATTAAATAAAATATTGAAAACATATGATTTGAAGTAAAAAATTGTATTTTTAAAAGTTTTCTCTTTTTTTTTCAGAAATTTTTAATACTTTATAACGTAGATGAAAAATGTTTATGATTTAACAACATATTAATAATTAAATGTCAATATATAAAATATAGTGATGAAAAGATTCTTTTAAAATCATGCATGAACACTTAAATAATAATAGTAATCTAAAATCTAGATTTCAGAGTGCAGACGATTTTAAGACATTAACGAAAGAATATTGATTTTTCAAGCAAAGTCTTAAATGATACTTCTATATTGATATTTCAAAGTCATATGATAAAAATAATCAAATAATTCTTGCCTATGATTGATCTAATTGTATCTTTCATGCATTCTGATCGTGTATTACAGGCAATAATGGCACAAAACGTTATTTTTTAAACGAAATTTTAGTCATCTATTCAATAACAGTTTAAAAGGTAAAAACAAAAACAAAGAAATACTGGTTTAAACCAGTTTGAATTGATCGGAGTTTCAAAGCACATGGTTTTGTTGGTGCTTATTTGGACTTAATGTAGCGGATTTTAGAGTTACATTTTTTGCGTCACCCCAAGACATTATACTGCCACTCTATTAATTTCTTTTTACTATATGATTGTACACATATTTCTGGCATTTCGAACATTAGAATATATGAGTTATTAGCTGTGTTGCAGTAAAAAACATTACACAACACTTTTCTAAGAGTTTATTTTTTTAATCATTGATTAAATTTAAGTGTGTTCTATTCAATTTAAAATTGAAATATGGCTTTAATTTGTTTTTAAACCAAAAATAAAATAGCTGTTTGGCGTACAATTGTTTGTATCCGCAAACGATTCATTCACCATAATAAATTATCAAATAGCAAAGTAAATTATCTATCAGAAATAGCCATAAGAAGAATAGTAGCAAAACTGATTATAACCTTAATGTTTAGACTAATTTAAACATAACCCAATCCCAACCAGAAAAAAAACAGACAACACTCCGATCCGTGATACACAAAATTTCCGTGAGTATAAACCCGACCCTGACCTAAAAATTCTGTTTGGAATCCCGCAAAAATGTTCAAGTAAAGCATAACCCGATTCAAACAAGGAAAAATAATTTTCGTGGGCATGAAACCTGATGATTATTCAAATGGCCAGATAAGATTCCAATCTTAATGATTATTCAAATCATTATCACCATTATCATACAGATTTCAAGTTCGTTTAATATTGTTAATACGGACCCGGGCAACGCCGGACGAGTCAGCTAGTTTTAAATATGCGAATGCAACAAACGTTCATAGACTTAATATTAACACAGGGGAATTCAGAAGCTGAGCGACCAGCATCCTTAAGGGTGTTCTTAACTGATCTGCTCAACAAGCGAAAAACGTTTTGACACATTTACAAATTCATTTTTAACAGAAATTTATAAAAATTTAATGCCTGACTAGCGATTTCGAATTGAACTTATTTTTCCATTTTATGATAATTAAATTACTTATCGAGTTATAAACTATTTTGATGACGCAATCGCCCGTTTTTCTCCTCCTTTTCGACCGGTTTTTCTGCTCTCGACGGGAAATATGCTCAAAAGTGTCAACTTTGAAGGCTTGTTATGAAAAATCTATTGTGTTTTTTAAAAACAAAAGATTGAGTACAATTAGTTTCTGAATAACAACAATTGCCATTTTCATGCATTTCCGAACAAAAATAAATTAATGCACGTGTCACAAAGTTGCCCTTTTTGATTTAAGAACACCCTTAAGAGATGTGACCCCCCACCAGTTTCCCAAAGAAAACAAGTTGGAAATTGCACGTGAAGCGTAGCAAATGAGGTGCGTTCGTACGATAACGAAGTTTTTAAAATATCACTCTCGTATATGAATCTCATAAAATTGTAAATAGTTAATTATAATTAAAAGGCGCATCAATGTTCTCCCTATACCATTATGTAATGGAATAGTTTTGGGTGGCCTTGTAAATCAATAACAAATGTTCTTTGCACTACAGATTATGCAAAATGTATATTATACTTTATAGATGCATATCAATTTTACTATGTTTGAATGAGTGTAACATCATTAAAATGCATTTGAAACATTTTTCCATATTGACCGTAATGTAACGGAATACTTTTGATTGTCCCTGTAATTGAACTATGCTCCGATTTTAATAAAATTTGAAATGACTCCACAAAATTATGTAATAATTATATATTTTAAATTTCAAACGATTCGGTTGGGTAGTTTTTGCGTTGTTATCAGGGACGTAGCTTTAGGGGGGGGAGGGGGGGGAGCCACCCCCCCCCAATATGTTCATGCAATAGGGCGCCAAAGGAGGTTTAAGGGCGCCGCTAGGCGCCCGTAAAAAAGACTTTGTTAGTGGTTAAAAGTAATTATAAAATAACTTAATTTTAAATGTAAAATTACAAAATAAGTTATTTTTCACTTACAAAACATAAATAAGGCATTTAATTTTAGACTTGTTACTACATTTATCTCCCACTCATATCCCGAAGAAAATTTATGCATCTGAAATAAAAATTTCGAAAACAGACTTGTAATCTATTCCGGGATAGATATACACTTCAGAGCCGAAACTAGAGGGAGGCAGAGGGGGCACGTGCCCCGGGCGCCAACAGAACAGAAGGTGAAGAGGGCGCCAAATTAAGATTTTCTTTGGTGTGTTAGTTATTAAGAATGCATATATGTGAGGGGGGGGTGGGGGGTCGCCAAAATCCATATTTGCCCCGGGCGCAAAAAAGGCTAGTTTCGGCACTGATACAGTTATTTTTTTCTTATAGTAGTTGTTGGTCACTCTTAGAAATAGATAGAAAAGGAAAATAAGCGTGGAAGCGACTGTAGTGCGTTTGAATGATTGTATAATATGTTTTAGTAGAAGGGCGCCTCAGTAGGTTAGGGAGGCAGAGGGGGCACGTCCCACGGGCGCCAACAGAACAGAAGGTGAAGAGGGCGCCAAATTAAGATTTTCTTTGGTGTGTTAGTTATTAAGAATGCATATATGTGAGGGGTGGGGGGGGGGGGTCGCCAAAATCCATGTTTGCCCCGGGCGCAAAAAAGGCTAGATTCGGCACTGATACAGTTATTTTTTTCTTATAGTAGTTGTTGGTCACTCTTAGAAATAGATAGAAAAGGAAAATAAGCGTGGAAGCGACTGTAGTGCGTTTGAATGATTGTATAATATGTTTTAGTAGAAGGGCGCCTCAGTAGGTTAGGGAGGCAGAGGGGGCACGTCCCACGGGCGCCAACAGAACAGAAGGTGAAGAGGGCGCCAAATTAAGATTTTCTTTGGTGTGTTAGTTATTAAGAATGCATATATGTGAGGGGTGGGGGGGGGGGTCGCCAAAATCCATGTTTGCCCCGGGCGCAAAAAAGGCTAGTTTCGACACTGATACAGTTATTTTTTTCTTATAGTAGTTGTTGGTCACTCTTAGAAATAGATAGAAAAGGAAAATAAGCGTGGAAGCGACTGTAGTGCGTTTGAATGATTGTATAATATGTTTTAGTAGTAGGGCGCCTCAGTAGGCTAGGGAGGCAGAGGGGGCACGTCCCACGGGTGCCAACAGAACAGAAGGTGAAGAGGGCGCCAAATTAAGATTTTCTTTGGTGTGTTAGTTATTAAGAATGCATATATGTGAGGGGTGGGGGGGGGGTCGCCAAAATCCATGTTTGCCCCGGGCGCAAAAAAGGCTAGTTTCGGCACTGATACAGTTATTTTTTTCTTATAGTAGTTGTTGGTCACTCTTAGAAATAGATAGAAAAGGAAAATAAGCGTGGAAGCGACTGTAGTGCGTTTGAATGATTGTATAATATGTTTTAGTAGTAGGGCGCCTCAGTAGGTTAGGGGCGCAGTCAGGCACCTAAAATAAGGGGTTTCAAAAAGGGCGCGATGGAATGTTTAAGGACGCCGTTAGGCACCTAAAATTTTTATTATTAATGTGACATTCTTATTTACACACACACACACAAAAAAAAAAAAAAAAAAAAAAAAAAAAAAAAAAAAATGAAAAAAAAAATCAGATAACAGAAACATGATTTGGAACTAATATTACAGTAAATTTATAAGAAAATAAATTATGGTTTCAAAAAATGTATAGGAGATCCATTACATTTGAGACATTTTAAGATTACTACCAGGCAGTGCGAAAACAAGAACACATTCCGGAAATGGGCATTGTTCGATCCCTACATGTAACTTGATCTTTCGGAGAAAAGCTCTCCCCTCCAATCCAAGGTTGGTGGTCCTCGAGAGGTCATCTGACCTTTAGATTGTTTTAACTCCCTTCTTATGCCCTTCCGTGTGTAGGTTAGATAATTTCAGGGCGTCATCTACACACATCTTGGTTGTCCAGCATCCTGTATTGTCAAATTGTCATACTGAAGCTGATTGTGCGACTTTTTAAAACTAGAGATTTATTTCGTTCAATTTTTAAAATAAAAATAAAAAGCTGTCTTTCGTAGCCGTCCAGAGAGTAGAAATTCAGTCATGAGTGATCTGACTGAAATAAAACATAAAAACAAAAAGCCAGGATCTTACTACAGACAATAAAACAGAAAAAGGAGTTATAAAGCGGATAAAGGATGGAAATTTATGAAAAAGTGGATGAAAAATGATGATGCAGTGGAAGGTAAAAAATGTGAATCACGGAAAAAAGCGTACCGGAAAAAAGCGCACCGGAAAAAAGCGCCCCGGAAAAAAGCGTCCCCGGAAAAAAGCGTCCCCGGAAAAAAGCGTCCCCGGAAAAAAGCACCCCGGAAAAAAGCGTCCCTTTGTATAAATCACATATTTAAATAAGTCTGATAATTGTACACATGGTTAATTTTAGAATATAAACACTAGATTGAGACGGTTTTATGAAATTTAAGTCTTTGCTCTATCGAGACTCAGATGGGCAGGGAGGGGGGGGGGGGGCTTTAAAAGTTATCTCAAAACCTGTCATTGCTTTAATGAAAAGAAAAAATTGTAAGGTACGAAGAATTAGATA
Source organism: Maratus speculifer (assembly GCA_964019185.1). Taxonomy (NCBI): domain Eukaryota; kingdom Metazoa; phylum Arthropoda; class Arachnida; order Araneae; family Salticidae; genus Maratus; species Maratus speculifer. The sequence goes on from OZ025300.1 coordinate 231,137,901, forward strand.
ATAAACACTAGGTACTTAAATGATTTTTTAAAATTCAGTCTCCCTTGTTCTCCTGTGGAGTGGGGGGGGGGGGGGGGGAAGGGGAGAGGGTGCTTACAAACTTTTGAATATATCTCTTATATTTATTTTTTTAATATTATTTATAATTTGGTTATTTTTCTTATAAAATTACATATTAATATTTTATTATATTTTATATTACATTTATATATCTATATTTATTTAATATATAACATAATATATAATAATAAATATATTAATATAATATAATAATAATACAGAATAAATAATTTATAATAAATAAGTAATAAATTAATAATAATAAATATAAATTAAATATAAAATTAAAAATAAATGTAATTAAATATTTAAAATTATACTTATTAACAAAAGTATATTTAAAAATGATAATATTTTATTAACTCATAGTAAATCACTAAAAATAAATGTATTAATAAATAAAATTAAGCATTAAAAAATCTAGTTTCATCAACAAGAATTAATTTTAAAAATGATAATATTTTATTAACTTATAGGACATAATAAAAATAAGTGTATAAATATATAAAATTAAATATTAAAAAATCTACACATTAACAAGAATTTATTTAAAAAATGATATTTTATCACCCGCCATTACTGATACTATCGTCATATACCTCCAGCAATGTCGCTACGTATCCCCAAGGATACGCGTATCAAAGGTTGGGAACCGCTGTCCTATGAGAATGATATAAATGAGACATTTGTTGCCACTTTAGTTTTTATCATTTATTTATCCACAAGTTCAATATTTATCAATTCCTTGTCACTTTTTTCTGATCACTTTTTGCGCTCTTGTTTTTCCAGTCACTTTTTTCCCTAAATTCTAAAAAACATTCCGAAAAAATGTTATCGTCTAAAGCAGTGATAGATTTGGAGTTTGTAGGCTCACCTCCCCCCCCCCCCCGCCTCCACAGCAGAACAAGGGTGGCTGAATGAAATATATATATATATATATATATGAGTTGATATTACTATGAGTTAATAAAATATTATCGTTTTTAAATAAATTTTTGTTAATGAGTATAATATTTAATAATATTTATTTGTACATTTTTTTATTTTTTTTTAAATTTAATTTTATATTTAATTTATAATTATGTATTATTTATTTATTATAAATTATTTATTATTAATTATTATTATTATTATTAATAATAATCTATTAATTATATTATTAATTATTTACAATTAATATATTATATTAATATATTAATAATTAATATGTATTATATAAGTATAAATATATAATATAAAATGTAATAAAATATTAATATGCAATTTGATAATAATAATAAAAATAATAAACATATAATATATAAATTAATTATGTATAATTTAAATTATAAATAATCAAATTATAAATAATATAAAAAAATATTGTAAGAGTTTGAGTAAATTCAGAGTTTGTAGACAATCGCCCTCTCCCCCTCCCCCCCCCCAACCACCACCACAGAAGAACAAGGGAGACTGAATTTAAAAAAATCATTTAAGTACCTAGTGTTTATTATCTTATTTTTCGTATCCTACAATTTTTTTTTTCATTGAGGCAATAACAGGTTTTGAGATAACTTTTAAAGCCCCCCCCCCCCCCCCACCTTCGCCCATCTCAGTTCCGAGAAAGCAAGGATGCTCAAATTTCATAAAAACGTCTCACTCTAGTGTTTATATTCTAAGATTAACCATGTGTACTATTATCAGACTTATTTAAATATGTGATTTATAAAAAGGGACGCTTTTTTCCGGTGCGCTTTTTTCCAGGGACGCTTTTTTCCGGGGACGCTTTTTTCCGGGGCGCTTTTTTCCGTGCGCTTTTTTCCGGTGCGCTTTTTTCCGCCTACCAAAAAATGTACATATTTTCCTTTAGTTAAGTATGTTCTTAAAGTACAATGTTTATATTTCTGACGCAGTTGTGAGTTCATTTATTATCATTTCTATTATTAGTGGAAAAAATCGAATAGCATTCTCAGTTTTCCGTTAAATTTAATTTTGGCACAGATGTCATATACGCACCACATTTGCGTGAGTGCAACAAAATGGCGATTTTTTTCCTCATATGGTAACCTGGCCATTGTTGTTTATTTATTAATAAACTGTTTATTTACTTTACATTTTCTTTTATAAATCGATATAAATTATTTTGCATTATAATTATTATTTAAACTTTTGTAGTTTATTAGTACTTCCTTTTTAAAATAATTGAAAATAATAAAAAATATATATGTAGCTGATATTTGAAAACGAAGTTTTTTCCAAACTGGCGTTAGAAAAAAAATCGCGCCGATGTGGTGCGTATATGACATCTGTGCTTTAACTTTTAATGGTTTTTATTATTTATTTCCTAAACAGATCGCTATTTTTTGATAAATGGGGATTTTTGAAACTTTTACATTATTAATACATACATTTTACCGAAAAGAATTCAAATGCGTTCTGGATACTTTAATTATACAATTAAAGTGTAATATAACAGCAGTTGTTGATTCCGCCACGCCCATATTCGATATTTTTAACTTTCCACTCTCAAAAACAAATTTATAAATTTCTAATGTCGAAGCTCTGATTTCCATGATGCCTCCATCTGTTTTAAAACCAGATAAATGTACCTTACAGGCTGAAATGGAAATTTTATTTGACCGATGTAGAATTTCCAATACATTAAATGAAGTTATTGAGGAATCTAAAAAATTACGTTCAATACTCAAAGAAAATTTTCGCATAATAAAATTTATAATAACAGCTGGTTCAAATGAACGTTCTTTCAGTCAACTTAAGCTCATTAAACATTCCTTACGAACAACAATGACAGATGAACGGTTGAATAATTTAATGATACTAAAATGTGAAAAATCATTGGCAGAAACAATGGACCTAACCTCAGCTGTGACGAAATGGAATACTTTAAAAAATAGAAAAATTAAAACAATCTGCGACAATTAGCATTTTGTAATATTATTATATATATTCATTTTAAATTGTATTTTTTCTTACTTTTGTTATATCAAATTTAATTGCAAAAAAATATCTTAAAAATCTATATTTTGATGGAATAAGAAATGAGTATGACATAAATGCTTAATCCAAATTTCACATTCAGTGATTTGTTGTATGTTTTATTTACAGGGGCGGATCCAGAGAATCGTTTTGGGAGGGCGATTCCGAAATTTTCGTTTGACGAAATCCCTGCTTTTTTCACTATCGTTTGACGAAATTCGCTCTTTTTTCGGGATACTTTGACAAAATTAGCGCTTCTTTTGCAGCCCTTTGACAAAAATCACGCTTTTTCAGCAATCCTATGTCGAAATACGTGCTTTTCAGCGATTCTACGTCAGAATTCGCGTTTTTTTCTCAACCCTTTGACGAAATTCGTGCATTTTCCATGATCATTTGACGAAATTCACGCTTTTTCGCGATACTTTAACAAAATTAGCTCTCTTTCAGCAATCCTATGGCGAAGTTCACGGTTTTTCAGCGATTCTATGTCGAAATTCGCACTTTTCCGAGTTCCTTTACCTTCTCTTTTCGCAAGCTTTTGAAAAAAGTAGCTCTCTTTCCGCGATATTTTGACGAAATTCGAGCTTTTTACATGACACTTTGACAAAAATCGCGCCTTTTCAGCAATCCTATGTCGAAGTTCGCTCTTTTTACGCGATGCTCTCTCAAAATTCGCATTTTTTCCGCGATCCATTGACGAAATTCGCCCTTTTCCGAGGTACTTTGACAAAATTAGCAGTTTTTTGCAAGCCTTTAAAAAGTAGCGCTCTTTCCTCGACCTTTTGACGAAATTCAAACTTTTTGCGCAACACTTTGACAAAAGTCGCGCTTTTTCAGCGATCCTATGAAAAATTTCGCGTTTTTTACGCGTTCCACTGTCAAAATTCACGTTTTTCCGCGACCCTGTCATGAAATTCACGCTTCTTCAGTGATCATTTGACGAAATTCGCGCTTTTTCACGATACTTTGACAAAATTACTGCTTTTTCAGCAATCCTATGTCTAAGTTTGTGTTTTTTACGCGAATTTCTGTTGAAATTCGCATTTAATCTGCGACCATATGGTGAAATTCGCGCTTTTTCCGTATTAATTTCACGAAATTGGCGCTTTTTCGCGGTACTTTGCCAAAATTAGCTCTTTTTCAGCAATCCTATGTCGAAGTTCGCGCTTTTTCAGCGATCCTATGTCAAAATTAGTACTTTTTCCGCTATACTTTGCCTTCCTTTTTTCCAACCCTTTGACAAAATTAGCACTTTTTCCACGACCTTTTGGCGAAATTTGCTCGTTTTCCGCGATACTTTGAATTAACGTTTTTTTGCAAACATTTGACAAAATTCGTGCTTTTCCTCGACCTTTTCACGAAATTCGAGCTTTTTCCTCGACACTTTGACAAAACTCGCGCTGCCAGCGATCTTGTGTCAAAATTCGCGTTTTTCAGCGATCCTTTGTCAAAATTCTTTTTTTTTTTTTTTTTTTTTTTTTTTGCGCAACCTTTGACAAAATTCATGCTTTATCCGCGATCTTTGGCAAAATTCGCTCTTTTTTCGCGACACTTTGACAAAATTAGCTCTTTTTAGCGACATTTTAATAAAATTCGCGTTTTTTCCGGAACAAAAGACTGTCTCTGACGGAGTCGCAGAAATCCCTTCCGGGAAAAAGTCTGAATTCAACACTGGTTTGGGGGGCGATCGCCCCCCCCCCCCGTGGATCCGCGCCTGTTTATTTATTTAAATCATAAATAAACAATTTATAATTGCATTATGCTGCCCTTTAATTGTTTAAATGGGTAATACATGAAATGTCTATTAGGTTAAGAATAAAAGAATGATTGAAAAGAAATGTGAGCAAGTAATGCAATATCCTTTAGACATGGGGTTCCAAGTGGGTACAATAAAATTAGAAGAAGGGTAAAGCAAGTGATGTTTTAATAGCATTTTTTTTCTTAAGCCGGATAAATTTAAAAAACAAAATTTTATAGCATTTATCTTTTTTTGCTATACATATAGAAATCCTTCCAATAATTTCCGAGAAAAAAAAATACATCTTTATCAGGCCATAGAGCCTTAAAACTACATTTGAAAGTAGCAAAATATTTTATTTCTTCTTTACATCTGAGGAACTAAGATAATAAATGGAAAAATATGTCATTTCATTTTACAGAAACTGGAATATTCAGTATATTTGGTATACATATCACCGTTACATCCTTGAAAAGAGTGAATGTTCATCGAAAGGTTTAACATTCCTTTTTTACATTGATAGAAGTGATAGTAGTGGGCCCGATATCAGAGGATCTCACCACAAACAAGTTAGAAATTGCACGTGAAGCGTAGCAAATGAGGTGCGTTCGTACGATAATGAAGTTTTAAAAATATCACTCTCATATATCAATCTCATAAAATCGCAAATAGTTAATTACAATTAAAATGCGCACCAAACAATGTTCTCTCTATACTCATTATGTAATGGAATAATTTTGTGTGTCGTTGTAAATCAATAACAAATGTTCTTTGCACAACAGATTATGCAAAATCTATATTATAATATGTACTTTATGATGCATATCAATATTATTATGTTCGAATGAGTGTAATGTTATTAAAATGCAGTTGAAACTTTTTTTTTCCATTGACTGTAATGTAACGGAGTACTTTTGATTGTCCCTGTATGCATCCTATTTTCAAAAAATTTGAAATGACTTGACAAAATTATGTAATAAGTATGTAATTTAAATTTAAAACGATTAAAATGCATTTGAAACATTTTTCCCCATTGACCGTAATGTAACGGAATAATTTTGATCGTCCCAGTAATTAATCTATCCATCCGATTCTTACAAAATTTGAAATGACTCGACAAAATTATGTAATAATTATATATTTTAAATTTCAAAAGATTCGGTTGGGTAGTTTTTGCGTTGTTACATGCGGACAGACAGACAGACGGACGGACTGAACGACAATTATAGGTGCTACGTATTTTCATAATTACGAACCCACCTAAAAATTGAAGGCTAAATTCATTATATTGACCAGCAAGTTTCGGGCGGGAGGTGCAGCTTTGAAACCCCTATAACTCTATTGTAATTAACTTTGAGTTCTATATTTTTATTTCTCTTCCAAATACAATTGTTCTTATCATGTCAGGAAAATGGATTTAAGGATCCAGTATTCGATTTCTCTATTAACATTCCACATTGCCTTTTTAGCTTTGAAAAAATAAGAGTTGGGAGAAATATTTTATCAGCACAGTTGCAAGCACTCTTAATATCGAAATCCAACCATGGCTGCATCACTTACATCACCTAAATAAATGTCATTACCATGAATAAGTAACTAAAGATAAAAAGTAGTATAACTACCCTCTCCTCTCCTAAAAAGTTTACAAATAATTCAAGGGCGGCAAAACATTAAAAGGCGCCAAATTTTGGTCTCCCCCCCCAATAAAAATTTCAAGCTACGCCCCTGGTTGTTATACGCGGACGCACGGACAGACGGACTGAACGACAACTATAGGTGCTACGTATTTACATAATTACGAGCGCACCTAAAAAGGAGCCATGACACCCCGCTCTAAATGGAGAGTTGGATTCGCCTTTGGATAAAACACAGTTCGCAATCATTGATACCAATGTCTATTTTTCTATTTAATATTTCTGATAGATAGATAGATAGATTTAATATTTCTTATTTTAGAGTTAGGAAAGATAAAAATAAACTGAAGGGCCACCCTTTTCCAAAGAAAAAAAACAAGCCATGACAACTCCGTTCTAAATGGTGGGCTGGATTCTCCTTTGGATAAAACACAGTTACGCAATCATTGAAAACAATGTCTATTTATTATTTCTGATAGAACGTGAATTACACTCAAGGTCACTACACGCATCAAACATGAAGGTGAAAGAGAATTCTTGAAATGACCAGCAGTCTCCGATGTAGTCCCTGTAGCGCAGTGGATAGCGCGTTGGACTTCTAATCCAAAGGTCCCGGGTTCGAATCCCGGCAGGGATGAGTGATGATTCAATTTCAAACACTTTTTATTTTTCGCTTTTGCACGTTGACGTTCAAAGATCAGAAATCTCAGACGCTATATGGTAGTGATTTTTCTATCACGATTACACATAATTATTTAGGAGTTAAAAAAGATAAACTGAAGGGGCTTGAGGGAAAAAAAATGAAAGCATTTCACAAAAAAAAAAAAAAAAAAAAAAAAAAATTATTTTTATTATTTATTACTCACTTGGTACTAAATAAAATGCATCTTTTAAAACACGCGTGAATTATTGATAAAATCATAAATAATAATTATTAGAAAATTAAGAAAATGAAAATAAATTTTGACAAGCACATTTTTTTTCTACTTAAAACAACGAAAAGAAAAACAATACATATTATTTTTTAACCAAATTTAAATTTGCAAATTCTACTGTAAAAACTGAAATTTTTTTGCGGAATCAGCTAAAAGATAAATAAATAAATAAAAATTATAAGGAATAAAATATCTGATAGGCCGAAAGTCCGTCGAAAATAGATTAATATTGTACATTCTTTCTTTACTTTTTTTTTTAAAAAACAGTGCATCACTGTTAAAAAGTATTGACACTTTTCAACGCATAATTAAAAAATGTTAATGAGTTCGGATTGTTTGTTTGACTGTCTATGTATCTGCCATTTATCTGTGCTTTAACTCGTGTAAATATAGTCAGGTTGTTACGAAACTGATATATGTTATTGGGGTTTATAACGGCATGTTCGTTATTGAAAATGAAGAATGCAGAATTTACGGTTAAATTACACAGGCACTCAAAAGAATTCCGAATAATTCGCTACGAGAAAAATCATTTAAAGTGTATGTTAACGTTAATATGATTTTTTAAGCACGTTAAAATTTATTTTTATCATTGAAGTGCATGCTACAAGACGCTAACTGCAGAATATGGTGTGTATAGAATTTGACGTTCATTTACAGGTACAGTCGACTCTTGTTAATTCGAAATCGGATAAATCGAATCTTCGCTTAATTCGAACTAAACATGAAGTCCCGAGATTTATCAATAGCAGAATAACGTTAAAATTTTTCATTTATTCAAACTCATTTAATCTTGACTTCGTTTAATTCGAACTAACGAGAATTCCAATTTTTCATTTTTCCTTTCTCACGGATTTCATATCCTTTGAATAACTTTCTTTCTTTGTTTTTTGTGTGAATTGTTCCGAACGAGAATACATAAAATCCCATGCATTTTATATCGACTTTCTTAGTATCCCGTCTGTCCACCATTGACATCTCAAATTTTTCTTCCATTGTACTTGTTTCTAATTCCTTAATTCGTTTATGTATTTATAGATTTTAATTTAATATTATGTTATATTCTAATGATAATAGACGAAATAAATTTAAAAAAACTATAACATTAATTTTTTTGTAATAGTACCCTTTTAAGCCTGTTTTCTTCTCATACTTTCCATAATTCGAACTTCGGTTAATTCGAACATTTCTTGTAGTCCCGACGAGTTCGAATCAACGGGAGCCGACTGTACATAGAAAAAATATCGATAGAGTATGTATAACCTATGGCCGTTAATTGTTAGAAATACATTTTGAATTGTGGTACGGGTTTTTATTTATATATTTATTTATATATTTGTCATAAATTAATAAATATTCTTTGTGTGTATAAATTCTATAGATCATATACAGGGTTGTACAAAAGATCTCGAATATACAGTCGTCTCTCGTTAATTCGAATCTTTGCTTAATTCGAACTAAACATGAAGTCCCGAAATTTTTAATAGCAGAATAACTTTTAAAAATTTAATTTATTCGAACTCATTTTCTCTTGACATCGTTTAATTCGAACTAATGAGAATTCCGATTTTTCATTTTTCCTTACATTCTCCTGGATTGCAGGTTCTTGAAATAACTTTCTTTCTTTCATTTTTGTCACAATTGCTCTTAACAAGTACACATATAGTCCCATACATTTAATATCAGAATTTTAGTACCCCGTCTGTTCATTAGTGACTCCTCCACTCCATCTTCGTTTGTATTTGTTCCCAATCTCTTAATTTAAGTTTGTGATTTATATCTTAATATTAAGAGTGTTCTTAAATCAAAAAGGGCAACTTTGGGACACATGCATTAATTTATTTTTGTTCAGAAATGCATGAAAGTAGCGGATGTTATTATTCAGAAACTGTCTAATTGCACTCATTCTTTTGTTTAAAAAAAAAAAAAACACAATAGATTTTTCATAACAAGCCTTCAAAGTTGACACTTTTGAGCATATTTCCCAACGAAAGCAGAAAAACGGGTCGAAAAGGAGGAGTAAAACGGGTGATTGCATCATCGAAATAGCTTATAACTAGATAAATAATTTAATTATCATAAAATGGAAAAATAAGTTCAATTCGAAATCGCTTTCATAGTCAGGCATTAAAATTTTATAACTTTCTGTTAAAAAATGAATTTGTAAATGTGTCAAAACGTTTTTCGCTTGTTGAGCGGATCAGTTGATAACACCCTTAAAGTGAAATTAATGAAAAGAATGTGTTTTAAAGCTTTTATATTTTAACCTGGAAAAACGGGTATGAATGTTATCAGCAATATCAACAAATATCGTCACCTTTTTTAGTCGGAGTCAATTTTTACAAATTCTGATATTAAAAAAAGTTGAACAAGACCTTTAAAAAAAAATATATAGTAATGATAAATTCATGTCTCTAATCTTTTAATTAGTTTATGTATTTATACATTGTAGTTTAATATTAAGTCATATTCTAATAATAACAGTCGAAATAAATTTAAAAAATACTATAAAAATAATTTCTATGTAATAATACCCGTTTAAAAATGTTTTCCCCTCATACTGTCCGTAATTCGAACTCTGGATAATTCGAACATTTATTGTGGTCCCGACGAGTTCGAATTAACGAAAGTCGACTGTATTTCCATTTATTGGCAGAAATTTCTGAAGGAAAATTTTCAATTGTGTTACGTTTTTAACTGAACTAACTTGCGTACTATGTAGTCTACATACAAATCTATAAATCATATACAAGGTTGCACAGAAAAATGAAATCAGATGGTAACTGCAGAATTGGGTTTTCAAATGCTTTATGCTTTTTCCATTTTTTTTTTTTCGACTTCATTTTTCACTTTATTAAACAGTAAGAACAGTACATAGAAAAACAAGTTGGAAATTGCACGTGAAGCGTAGCAAATGAGGTACTTTCGTACGATAACGAAGTTTTAAAAATGTCACTCTCATATATCAATCTCATAAAATTGTAAATAATTACAATTAAAATGCGCACCAAACAAAGTTCTCCCTATACCATTATGCAATGGAATACTTTTGTGTGGCCTTGTAAATCAATAACAAATATTCTTTGCACCGCAGATTAAGACAAATGTATATTATAATATGTACTTTATAGATGTATATCAATTTTATTATGTTCGAATGGGTGTAACACCATAAAAATACATTTGAAACATTTTTTCCCATTAACCGTAATGTAACGGAACACTTTTCATTGTCCCTGTAGTTGAACTATGCATCCGATTTTGATCAAATTTGAAATAACTCGACAAAATTATGTAATAATTATGTATTTAAAATTTCAAACGATTAAAATGCATTTGAAACTTTTTTCCCCATTGACCGTAATGTAAAGGAATCCTTTTGATTGTCCCTGTGATTGATCTATACATCCGATTTTCATAAAATTTGAAATGACTCGACAAAATTATGTAATAATTATGTATTTTAAATTTCAAACAATTCAGTTGGGTAGTTTTTGCGTTGTTATATGCGGACAGACGGACGGACTGAACGACAGCAATAGGTGCTACGCATTTACATAATTACGAACGCACCTACAAAAGAGTTAAAAATATTCATTTCCTGAGGAGATATTTTAAATATACGAATGCAACAAACGTTCATAGACTTAATGAAGGAGAAGGGGAATTCGGAAGCTGACTGACCTGCACCCTTAAGGGTGTTCTTAAATCAAAAAAGGCAACTTTGTGACTTATGTTTTAATTTATTTTTGTTCGGAAATGCATGAAAATAGCAGGTGCTGTTATTTAGAAACTGTCTTATTGCACTCAATTTTTTTTTTTTTTTAACGCAATAGATATTTTATAACAAGCCTTCAAAGTTGACGTTTTTGAGCACATTTCCCGACGAAAGCAAAAAAACCGGTCGAAAAGCAGGAGAAAAACGAGTAATCACGTGATCGAAATACCCTAGAACTGGAGAGGTAATTTAATGATCATAAAATTGAAAACTAAGTTCGATTCAAAATCGCTTCCATAGTTATTTATTCTAATTTTATAACTTTCTGTTAAAAAATGAATTTGTAAATGTGTCAAAACGTTTTGCGGTTGTTGAACGGAGCAGTTAGGAACACCCACCCGTCCCCTTCCTCAAAGAAAGAAAAGGAGCCATGACACCCCGCTCTAAAAGGAGGGCTGGATTCGCCTTTGGATAAAACACAGTTACGCAATCATTGAAAACAATGTCTATTAAACATTTCTGATAGAACGTGAGTTTACATTCAAGGTCACTACACGCGTCAAACATGAAGGCGAAAGAGAATTCTTGAAATGACCAGCAGTCTAACGAGTAGTCCCTGTAGCGCAGTGGATAGCGCGTTGGACTTCTAATCCAAAGGTCCCGGGTTCGAATCCCGGCAGGGATGAGTGATGATTCAAAAACCTTTTCATTTTTTGCTTTTGTTCGTCCCTGTGATCGTTCAAAGATCAGACACTCAGGCAGCGATTACCCATCACGATTACACCTAAATATTTTGAACTGAATTTTGAGGAAAAAAATAAAAGCGTCTGACAAAAAAATATTTATTTTTATTTATTACGCACAGGGGACGAAATTAAAATGCATCTTTTAAAACATGCGTGAATTATTGACAAAATCATAAACAATAATTAAGAAAATGAAAATCGGTGTTCTGATTTTTTTTTTCTGGTATATTGACTTTCAAAGTTCAGAAATCTCAGTCACAATATGGTAGCGATTATCTATCACGAATATTACAGGGCTCCCAAATGGTCCGCGAACTGAACATCAGAATTTTCTTAGAGAAATTTTCTTTTTAGATTTTTCTTGCAAATTGTCAAGAAACCACCTTTGGAAGGTGATTCTAGCGCAAACATATCATGAAATTTTCTGTTAAAAAATACTGATGTTCAGTTCGCGGACCATTTGGGAGCCCTGATATTATTAATTATTTTAAAGTTAAAAAAGATTAAAAAAAAAAAACTGAATTTTGAGAAGGAAAAAAATGAAAGCGAAAACAAAAAATATTTTTCTTTTTCGCTTTTGTATTTTGTCGTTCAAAGTTCAGAAATCTGTCACAATATGGTAGCGATTATCTGTCAGGAATATTATTTAATTATTTTGAAGTAAAAAAACAAACAAACAAACAAACAACAACAACAACAACAACAACAAAAAAAACTGAATTTTACGAAGGAAAAAGAAATGTAAGAGTCAAACAAACAAACAAAAAAATCTTTTTATTTATTACGCACTTTCAAAACATGTGTGAATAATTGACAAAATTATAAATAATAATTATTAAAAATTTAAGAAAGTGAAAATGGGTGTTGCTGTTTTTTTCTTTATTTTTTGCTTTGTATGTTGACGTTAGAAATCTCAGTCACAGTATGGTAGAGATTATTTACTATAAATATTACTAATTATTCTGGAGTTAAAAAAGATTAAAAAAAAGAGAGAGAGACGCTCAAAAGAATTCTTAATAATTAAGGCCTATGCGGAAAATCGTTTGAAGTGTATTTTAACGTTATTACGGTACACATTAAAATTTATACTTATGGCACAAATGTCATGTACGTACCACATTTGCGTGATTGCTACAAAATGATAATTTTATGCATCACATGGTAATCCGGCTGTTGTTGTTTATATATTAATGAACTGTATATTTATTTTTATTTTCTTTTTGAAAAGGATATAAATAGTGCTGTCTATAATTATTAGCTAAGCATTTTTAATTTACTTTTATTTCCTTTTTAAAATAATAAAAAATAATTTTAAAATACATAATGCAACTAATATTTGAAAACAATGTTTTCACCAAATTGCTCTCAGAAAAAAAGCGCCAATATGTGGTGCGCATATGACCTCTGTGCCATATTTATCACTGAGCTGTGCTATAAGGTACTAACCGTAGAATATTGTGTATATAGAATTTGACGTTCATTTACAGGGACGTAAGAAAAATTCGATACAGTAAATAGAATCTATGGACATTAATCGATTGGAAGTTCGTTTTGAATTGTTGTATTGGTTTTTATTTTTATTTGTTTATTTATTCGCCATATTGCTTAGTGTGTTCAAATTCTACAGTTCATACACAGGGTTGCACAAAATATCTTGAGCACATTTCCATTTATTGGCAAAAATTCTGAAGGAAAATTTTCATTGGTGCTTTGATTTTAACGGAACTAATTTGCATACTATGTATAGTATGCTTACAAATCTATAAATCATATACAAGGCTGCATTAAAAAAAATCGGTTGTTTTTTACATAAAGTTCTAATTCACTGAATAATTATCATAACGATTGTACTTTGTAGAAATCAGTAACATAATTCAGAATATTTGAAAGCAATTAATTAAAATTCCAATTCAAAACGAAATCCATATGAGAGATACAAATGAATTTTCAAGACAGAATCGTAAATTATTTGGGCACATTTGAAAAAAGTAACTTCTAAAGAAATATTACTTCAAATCGAATATGTGAAAGAAGCAGCTGTGAATAAGAATCAAATACTTCTTTCACTTTCAAAGAGAGATAAAATAGTCTATTCTTCTTCGAGAACAATCCCAATATATTTCTTTTCAGCTTTCACTTTTGAAGCCAATTTGACCGGTTTCTACAAAGTATTTTTCGAACATTGCCACAATATATATATATATATGTTTTAAGTTTTAAGATTACAATCTTTTGTTATGAAGAAACAATTAACAAATGTGTGCAAGGAATGTAAAATAGAAGCTGGCATTAATTAACAATATATATATGTATGTATTCCATACCTCTGCCAATAGTAAAATCATCCGAATACAGTAATTTATTTTCCGTCTATCCTATATAGTCCCACTCTTGACTTTTAAGTATTGTTGACTGTAATCCATTTTAGCAGGACGCAGCGCCCAGTAATCTTTTTTTTTTAATTTCTTTTACGCACTCCGCGGCTCTTTTAAACCTATCTAATACGCCCGGCGGCGATCCTAAATCTTCCTATGCCCTGTAGGCCGTGGTAGTTCAATTGAACCTGAGAAAATATTGAAAATTCTCTTTAGACAAACCAGTTAAAAAAATTTTGGTGAACAAGGTACAAGTGTGCTCTTCTTTTCGAATAGTGTTCACTTTTTGAAAAAAAAATGTACCTTTTTTTTGGAATAGTGTGTAGTTTTAGTGTTCTCATTTTTAAAAATACCCGAACGGTCGCCCTTTTTTTCTAGAGTCAACACTACTTTTAAGTGTATTTTTGGGTAAATATCGCGTGCATGAAATATTCTGACAATTTTTACTCCATATATTTCTCTTAAATCTTATATCATATGTGGTGTTATGCGTGATATTTTATTCCATACAATTCTTTTTTTTACACATGTTTCTATTATTATTACATGGAATTCACTTGCATTCATTACTCTTTTGATTGTTACATAATATTCTAATTCATGGAAATTGTCCTCACCGCCCTGCGAAAGGTTGGGGGGGGGGGGGGATGAAGAGTACAGTCGCTCCGGGCGCGGAAATTTCGGGTGCTTCAAATTTATACTACCAGCGTCATTTTTGGCCTATCACAAGAAAAAAGTTCGGCGGCGTGGGCGTCAATTTGAAACGTTTCCCCGGGCGCAGTTTTCTCTTAGCACGCCTCTAATCGCCATAAGAGATTCTTCTTTTCAGCAACGAGTAACAGAATTTAGAATTTTTCAAAGCAATTAATTATACTTCCAATTTAAAGCGGAATCCATATCAGAGATACAATTCATTTTTCAGAGACTTTCTAGACTATATATAGCCGAGTCTCTATATAACGAAATCCATCGTTCCAGTAAAAAATTCGTTATATAGAGAAATTCGATGTATAGAGAATGATGTTGAAAATCGTATTTAATGTGTAAATTTTGAACGAATATCATTTTTGATCTTTATAAATAAGAATTTGAAATGTTTAAAAGTAAATATTAACCTAACAATTTATTTCTTAATTATTTAAGCTGTTTCAAAAAAAGAGAACAGGCATTTATTTGAAAGTTTAATGAAAATCAAATAAGAAAGACTTGCATTAATTTTAAACAAAAATATCTGCTTTTTTTTATTTTTATTGTTATGCTCTTAAAAAAATGTTCAAATTTTAGCAAGGAATGAAAAATTGTAGTTAACATTTTCCTTCATCCTGTCTTATGTGCCTCTCATTGATTCCTCTCTTACGTGTGTATCAATCCAATTGACTCTGTTTTGAGAAGGATGTGATAAGGTGTGTGGGAGGTGGGATGAATTCGTTGGATTTAAAGAACAAAAAGAAAAGTAATATATAAAAAAAACTCAGCACTGAACGATAAATCAAAAATACGTGATAGAAAATTGATTCCATATGATTTCGAAGCTTTTTTAAAACTGAATAAAGACCAATTTATGAAAAAATTCGTTATATGGAGATCGATATTTCGCTATATAGAGACTGTTTTTAATGTATAATCATGAAAAAAGGGGACCGTTGTTACAAAAAATTCGTTATATATAGAGAAATTCGATGTATGGAGTTTGGTTATAGAGAGACTCGACTGTATAAATAATTTTAGAGATTGATATATAAATATATCTTCTATGGAAATATTAATTCAAATCAAACTTTTGAAAGAAGCATGAAGAACGTTAAGAATCAAGTACTTCTTTCAGGGCGAGATAAAATAGGTTATTCTTCTTCGAGAATAATCCCAATAAGTCACTTTTCAGCATTCACTTCCGAAGGTATTTTGACCGGTTTCAAGAAAGTATTTTTCGAACATTGCCGGCAATATTCTTTTAGGTCTTTCTTAAAGCTTTAAGATTAAGATTGCAATTTTTTTTTTTTTTTTTTTTTTTTTTTGTAACATAGACACACTTCACAAATGCGTGCAGGAAATGGGAAAGGGAAGTCTAGCAGTAAGTAACATTCTTTTTCTTCATTTTTCTTCGCAGTCCGTAAGTAAAACCAGCTGACCATAATAATTTACCTTATGTATCTCCACTCCTCACTTTTAAGGGCATTTTTTTGGCACACGATATATGGATGTATAGTCTGAATATTCTTATTTTTACATGGAATTCACTTAATTTCATTGCTTTATAGATTTTTACACAATATTCTAATGTATGGAAATTTAAATAACAATTCTTTTACTTAGCAGCAAATAGTAACAGAATTTAGAATTTTTCAAAATAATTGATAACTTTTACAATTTAAAGCTAAATCCATATCAGAGATATTGTTCAATTTCCAGAGACTTTTTAGGTTATATGTTAGTAATTTTATAACATAGAGCATAATATACAGAAAAAAACATTTTCTTACTTGAAATCAAACTTTTGAATGAAG
This sequence comes from Maratus speculifer, assembly GCA_964019185.1. NCBI lineage: Eukaryota > Metazoa > Arthropoda > Arachnida > Araneae > Salticidae > Maratus > Maratus speculifer. The sequence goes on from OZ025300.1 coordinate 231,154,587, forward strand.
CATGAAGAATATTAAGAATCAAGTATTTCTTTCAGATCGCTATTAAAGAAGTTATTATTCTTAGCACTTAGCAACAGAATTTAGACTTTTTTAAAGTAATGAATTAGATTTTCTATTCGAAAGAAAATCCATATGACAGATACGATTCAATTTTCTGAGACTTTCTAGACAAGAATGTAAATTATTTGAGTACATTTGAGTAAAACAAACTTCTACAGAAATATTACTTGAAATAATACTTGTGAAAGAAGCAGCTGCAAATAAGAATCAAGTACTTCTTTCAGAATGCTATTAAAGAAGTTATTCTTCTTAGCAATTAGCAACAGAATTTAGAATTTTTCAAAGTAATTAATTAGGATTTCGATTAGAAAGAAATTCTATATGAGAGATACAATTCAATTTTCAAGAGACTTTCTAGAAAATAGTGTAAATTATTTAAGTACATTTGAGAAAAACAAACTTTTACAGAAATGATACTAGAAATCAAACTTATGAAAGAAACAGCTTCGAATAAGAATCAAGTACTTCTTTCAAAAAGAGATGAAATAGATTATTCTTCTTCGAGAATAATCCCTATAAATCTCTTTTCGGCATTCACATACGAAAACATTCCGACCCCGGTTTCAACAAAGTATTTTTCGAACTTTACCGACAATATTTTTTAGGTCTTTCTTACAGCTTTAAGATTAAGATTGCAATTTTTTGTAATGAAGACACACTTAACAATTGCGTGCCGGGAATGGGAAATGGGAGTCTAGCAGTAAGTAACATTCTTTATTATTTCATTTTTCTTCACAGTCGGTTACTAAAATCCATATTAAAGCTACAATTCCATTTTCAGAGACTTTTTTGGCTATATCTAAATAATTTTAGAACGTAATATGTTAAGCATAATATATACAGAGAAAAATATCTTCTATCGATTTTTTTTCTTGAAAACAAACTTTTGAATGAAGCATGAAGAACGTTAAGAATCAAGTTCTTCTTTCAGGACACCATAAAATAGGTTAATCTTTTGAGAAATTAGTAACAGAATATATAATTTTTCAAAGTAATTAATTAGGCTTTGAAATTCGAAAATAAATCAATATGGGAGATACGATTAAATTCTCTGAGACTTTATAGACAATAGTGTAATTATTTTTGTATTTCATTTAAGAAAAACAACTTCTACAGAAATGATACTTGAAATCAAACTTGTGAAAGAAACAGCTGCGAATAAGAATCAAGTACTTCTTTTAAAGAGAGATAAAATAGGTTATTCTTCTTCGAGAATAATCCCAATAAATCTCTTTTCGACATTCACATCCGAAAACATTCCGACCGGTTTCAACAAAGAATTTTTCGAACATTGCCGACAATATTCTTTTAGGTCTTTTTTAAGCTTTAAGATTGCAATCTTTTGTAATGTAGACACACTTAACAAATACGTGAAGGGAATGTATAATGGAGACGTTGCATTAAGTAACTTACTATTTTTTTTATTATTATTCCCCTATCTGTAGTAAAACCATCTGAATACAATAATTTATTCTTTAGTATCTTATGTAATTTTTAGCTCTGACTTGTGTAATAAGTGTTTAAGCATGGACGGATCCAGCCCTCCATTTAGAGTGGGGGATTGGGGGGGGGGATTACATCACTTAAGTATTTTTTTTATTGAATGCTGTTTCCTTATCCAAAATAACTATTTTTTTTTTATATTTTTGGGAATTCGTTTTCATTTGTAAATACAAAAAATTGCATTTACTTTCGCAAAAATATAAAATTTACCCAATTAAGAAATTGACGAAATTCCTATTTTCTGATAAAAGCAAAAACTCAATCGGAAATTGAGAATTTTAAGCTAATTAAGGACTAGAAAGTTAAAAAAATGCCGTTAACAACGGAACGATTGTCTGTCGTGACCTGAAATTCAGTTTAATACCCCACATTTTACGAAGATTTCCGAAAGATTTTTTGCCTTTATCGATAAACGCAAAACGCTGATTAATTATATTTGTTCTGTATAGTGCATTTGCAAATGTCTTGCATCTGAAATTGAAAATGACATCCTGGATATGTCAGAATTTATCTACTATGGCTGGAAATAGAACTTTAAAGAGTTAGAAAGATTCACATTGTTGAGCAAGGGCTAAATTTGAAAGAATTTAATTTATATTCCATTTAAAAAATATGCTGTAGAAATTTTCCTTCGTACAGGGGAGGGGAAGGGTCATGACATTCGTGAATTTCCCCTTGGATCCGTCACTGTGTTTAATTGTATCTTTTTTATAATACTACCTACATGAAATACCCTAGCTCTTATATTCAACGGAGACCCAAACCCCATTTTCGGCCAAAAATCATCAAAAGATCAAAAAAACTTTTTTCGCAGAAAACGATAAAATACATATTTGCGAATATCCATGCAAAATTTTAGAACTCGGGGACACTTGGAACAGGCAGCAAATGAGCTTCTTTAATTGTAGTCACTAGAGTTTAAAGGACTAGCGGCCATTTTTAAAATGTGTTTTCCTGAAAATGACTTTTTTCATATTTTGCCTAAGTTCAAAGTACTAAGGCTCAGTGGTAAAATGATTTAGAAACAAAGTGTTTATGTTTTTAGAATCTTAAAAAAAATTGCAACAAAAGTAAGGGGAAATATTTTTTTTAACTATTTCTGAAATTTTTACATAAATTGGTAAACATGAAAATTATAACGAATTTAAGGAAATTTACCATGCGTAATTTCTTTCTTTCTTTCTTTCTTTCTTTTTTTTAGCTGATTAAAATAGAAAATTAAAAATAAATATCCCTAGGTCTTTTTCATATACTATAACACTATTTAAGAAATTTTAATAATATGGAAATATTGAAAATTGAATGAGGAGTAGTAATTTTAAAAAGTGTATTTTTCGACAAAAAAAATCATAAAAATCCGCATAAAAATGTACTTTTTAATAAAAAGTGAATTTTTTTGCTAATTATTCCTTACAAAAAGATTCTTAAATAGTACACCATAATTCATTACTTTAAAATCAATAATAAAAATTTTGGGTTTTTTCTTACGGGTCTCCCTTAAGGCTACATTTATTCATGGAATTTTCTTCTATAAAATTCTTATTTATGTACATGTTGATATTATTACATGGAATCAATTTGCATTCATTAATCTTTAGATATTTACATAATATTCTTATGTAATTTGCAACAATTATTAACATAATTTAGAATTTTTCAAAATAATTAATCAAATTTCCAATTATAAACTAAATTCAAACGAGAGACGTTAATCACATTTGCCGTGTACTTGTGCGCTGCATTTGAGTAGAAACTTCATTTTCCGCTATACATACATACCATTATCAAATTTTTGGTGATTTTTGATTCCCCCGTACCTTATGATTTCTCGACACCTCCCCCCCACCTCTCATAAGAATCCCGTTATCAATGTCTAAAAAAAATCAAATTTTCATTTTTTAGGGGGGGGGGGGTGTAATGTACAGATATGGTTATACATTTATTATTTGCACACTTAATTGATTCAAATATCGACAAAATACTTTGCATTTGAAATAAAATTTGTATCAAATATCCCTTAAAATAAATAGTTATTTAAAAATATTCAACAACTATAAAAATATTCTGCCTTTTTGTTGAAGAATGCATTCAACAGTAATAAATTCTTTAGCATTTATTGCCGCACTGATGGAGGTGATGGGGCAGACAGAACTTCCAATCAACATAACAGGCGGACAAAATTCTTTCTCATTTATTTAGAAGTGAGCTCAACAAGTATCATTTCAAGCATACTTCTCAATTGATTTCTTGAACAGCAAATTATATATTTATATACATATATGACAGAAGCATAGGAATGCAAAAGCTTGTAGTATTCCATGCTTTAGAATTAAATAATTTAATAATAATTCAATAATATTAATAATAACTTTGTATTTCCAAAAAAATAAATAACATGCTAAAAATATATAACAGACTATTTTGATGTAAAAAAAAAAAAAAAAAAAAAAAAAAAAATTGGTTGTATTAAAAAGTATAACAGTATCAAAGACAAGCCCCCCTCCCCCCCTCACACACACTCCTTTATCTTAGGCACATCTTCGATATCATTTCCCACACTCCCTTCTCTCCCTAAAATGAAAACATTATACATGCACAGCCCCAAATTTGTTTGTTACTAGTCGAATTCGGGTAAGGTTGACAATGTTTCGGGTCAGATACGGATTTATCCAGGCCCTTATTACCGCATGGGCAAATCGGGATTTTGCCCATGGGCCTCGAATCTTAAGGGGCCCCCAAATTCATACATTAAATTATAAAATATTTACTTTTTTTTCCAATTCCAACTCTTCCTTATGTAGAATCTATTAAATTCATCTTAATATATAAAAATTGCTAAGGTTATACAGGGTGTCCCCTCTTAACGGTGGCCAATGGCTAATTTCTAAACCGTTAGTCATAGACATATAGTTCCAATTGCAAGACTTAAACCGCTTTTCTGTAGCTAAATACGGATGAATTGGACTGAGCTTTAAGGGAACGTTCACTAAGTGCTTAAAGTATTATAAAGGGCGTCTATTTTCAATGCTGTCTAATAGCTAATTCCTAAACCATTTGCCACAGGCATATAGTTCCAATTTCTAAAAGGTTTTAAATGAGATAAAGAAATATTTTAAAAGCAATTTAACTGAAGGTGCTATTACCGTATAAGTTTTACGGTAATGTTAATTTTTATTATTTAACTTCTAGATTGGTTAAAATAGTTGAAGACGTGAGTTTTAAAATTCTCTTTATCGTGAAAATCAAATTTTGGGAAATCGCAATTTTATTTTAAAAGGTGTGGTATTTTGATAAGCCTTTATTTTGATTAAAAAGTTCGTATTTATTTTTCCCTTGCTCAAAATTTCTATTCAAATTTTAACTCACTTCCAAATATCCGATCGAGGTTCAATTTGCACACTTATTTATATCCAATGATAGTATAATACTAATACAATTTTAAGTGAGTACCATTTATTTATTTTATAGGATTACATCAAATTCTGTTAGGTTAAGTAATCTAATAGATTAGTAAATATATGTCATTTTGTAACGATTTGTGACTGTTGCTTTTCATAAATTAAATTAACAAACTTTCTGTTATTGTTTTACTTATAATTTTAATACAAATTTTGCTTTAATATGTAATCATCAACATAAATTTAAAAATAATATTGTAAATATTATTTTACTCTCAATGTTTAATGTGAAATTTTATATATTGCGTTTATTTTTATTTCCAGTAAATTTGTGACTGAACCCTAATTTGCAGCAAAAAAGATGCTTCAACTTTAAACAGCTATTACTCGGTCAGTTTTAATCGCAGAGGAATTGGACTTTTTTTGTATTATTTGTTACAGTAGTGGGGAAAATTTACTAAATATCACTCTTAGGACCGGGGGACCGTATAAAAAGTTAATTTTCGTAATTTTTTTGATAAAATTTTATTTTGAGCTAAATCGCTTGAAAAACAATTCTTTACCTTTTTTAAAGCATTTTTGCAATTGAAACTATATGTCTATGACTAACGGTTTAGAAATTAACCATTGGTCACCGTTGAGAGGGGACACCCTGTATAAAAGAGTTTTGTTCTGCACTAAGGGAAAAAAGTTTTACTTTTATTAATTAAGATAATTATAATTTAGGATTGACGGAGATAAGAATTTTTTCTATGTATATCCAAGGTGCAAAAATATATTTATAAATTACACATACTCATTACGAGTGACCATCAGTTCTACTTGAATAACGTTGCAATGATTCGATAGGGTCCCCCTAATTTATCTTTGCCCAGGGCTAAATTAGTCATAATCGGGGCTTGGGTAGATTTTTTAAAAGAAAGTTCTGAAGGAGTCGTTCAAGTATTACGTAAATAGTAAAAGAGGGAGGGTCCAATGTCTGCTTATTTTTGCTGACAAAGGAGAGAGGGGGAGGCCACGAGAAATCTTACGTAAAATTAGACATGTATTTTAATAACACATAGCATTAACTGGATGAGCATTCTGTGGATGTAGAATAACTTGAGAAAAATATATGGAGTAAACAAGGACCGAAAATGAGGAACATTCTAGCCCACCACTACTTTGAAAACGTAATAATAGACAATGCAGAAAGATGGATTCGAAGATTTCGGACACTATATTAGAATAGTGAACGCCAAACGCATTATATTCCCATGAATTTTGTAATTTTTAATTAAGTGCATAGCTGCCAACTTTTACGTATTTTTTTCTATTGGTATAATTTTATAGTAAATATTGTCTTATTTAATCGTCGAAATCATATGATGGAACAAATGGAAAATCTCTGTAGAATTTTAGTGGTAGGAAAAATGCGTAAAAGTCGGCAGCTATGTAAGTGTCTTAAATAAGTAATTGCCTGTTGTACTACTTGATGTTGTTGTTTGCTAGTTTTTTGCTGTTGTTGTTGCTCATTACGAAAAATAATGATATAATAAAATATATTTTGCGTTCTATGAATAGTTTAATGTAATAACAGTTGTAAGGATATATTAAATCGATTTTGCTTTACTTCGATACCACAACCCCCTACATGTCTATTTATGTAAATTTAAATTTGATAGATTAATAATGTAATTTATCGCTAACTAATTTTCAATGGGAAACATTGTTAATGTTAGAATGTCATAAAATCTTACGTAAACAAAGGGGAAGGGTTCCATTTGCTTATTTTTCCTTACAAGGGAGGGAGGGATATTAAACGACTAAAAATAGCTTACGTTACTACTTGAACGGCCCCAATATTTTTCAAATGTGGTTAAAAAAAAAAAAAAAAATTATATTTTTTAAATATTGATGAATGTATGTTCCTTTGTATACATAAGAAAAAAAATTATGTTATAATTGTCTACTTTTTTCACAATTGCATTAAAAAATGGATTAATTTTCTCGTACTTCAATTCTTGTTAAAATATTTCGTACTTAGATTGGTATATCACGGATTAGGATCGAGTTTCGGATTGACATTTTTTTTAATCGGATTTAGTAGGATTTTAACGGATACCAATATACCAATATAATTTTTCAGTGATAATTTTTTTGGTAAAATAACTAGAGGCTATTTCCATGAGTACTTGTAGTGTAAGTCACAGGCTAGGATTTTTGGCTACCAGGTATTTTAGTACGAAAAAATGTGATTTATTTTATCGGCACATTCTCATTAATTGAATAAGGCCAAGCAGACTTTTCGAAAATAACGGTGGCAAACAAGCATAGCAATTATAAGATAATGTGACTTACACTACAAAACCCATGAAACTAGCCTAGAGAAAATGTCGTTGTCTAAACAATGTCCATCAAACATTCTTCTGGATAATATTGAAGATCAAAATAAAACAAAGATATTATTTTTAGATAAAAAAAATGTATATTAAATTTTAAAAGAAATTAATGGCAGCTTATTCAATAATTCTTCAGTGTATTTTTTTTTTCATTTTTCAATTAATAATATCTAAAACTTTTCAGAATAAATGATTAAACTTTCATTTCAAAGTGAAATCCATATGGCAAAATATAAATACAATTATTTTAGCTTTATCTAAGTAACTCCTAAAACATTTTAGCACATTTGAAAAAATACCTCAAATCATACTTTTGAAAGAAGCAGCTCGATTAAGAATGGAGTACTTCTTTCAGAGAGAAATAAAATAAGTTATTCTTCTGCGAGAATAAATCCCAATAAATCTCTTTTCAGCACTCACTTTCAGAGACATTTTGACTAGTTTAAAAAAAGTATTTTACGACCATTGCCATAATATTTTCCCAAAGGCTCTGGTGCAGATCAATTATGCTACGAGAACCATAAATTATTTCTATCTGCTTTCTTTTCCAAAAAAAACATGTGGTGAGTTTTTACCCCCCCCCCCCCTTTTTTTTTTTTAAAGGCGTTCGTAATTACATAGATACATAGGACGTCGTGCGGGTCCGTCCGCCTGTCTCGTCTAACAGCCCCAAAATTGCTCAACCGAATGGTTTCTAATAACCATTTGGTTGATAATTTATAGAATCGTTTCAGAATTTGGCCGAATCATTTTAAACTTTATGGAAATCGAATAAAAACTGAAAAAAGTTAATAAAAGTTTCCTTTATCCATAAATACGTAAATCCAATACGTAAAGTAATTAATTCACTGATATCCCATGACAGGTAATGAGTTTGGTTTGGCATGGTGATTATTCTATTAAACTCTATCATGCGTGATTAATTCAGTAATATCCAATGGTAAGTAATGATTTTAGGTTGCCATGGTGAAATTTCTAATTAAGATGGAGTCTTATTATTTTCATATTACTTAATTTAATATATATAATCGTAATAAATTTTGGCTTCATGGATTTTTGTAAAAAAGCGCAACATTTATTTCACCGAGATCTAAATATTTAAAAGTCTAGTACAAATGCAAAATGCAAATACTTTATAGTTATTTGAGATTCGTCTAAGCTACTCCTAAAACATTTTAGCACATTTGAAAAAATACCCCAAATCATACTTTTGAAAGAAGCAGCTCGATTAAGAATGGAGTACTTCTTTCAGAGAGAAATAAAATAAGTTATTCTTCTGCGAGAATAAATCCCAATAAATCTCTTTTCAGCACTCACTTTCGGAGACATTTTGACTAGTTTTAAAAAAGTATTTTACGACCATAGCCATAATATTTCCCCAAAGGTTCTGGTGCAGATCAAATTATGCTACGAGAACCATAAATTATTTCTCTGTGCTTTCTTTTTCAAAATACATGTGGTCAGTTTTGAAATTTTTTTAAAGGTAAATACATACCGTATTTACTCGTGTATAAGGCGCACTTTTTTTCAAAAAAATTAGGGCAAAACTCCTAGGTGCGCCTTATACACGGAATAATTTTTTACTGTTGGATGCAATCGAACGATATACATATGAAACAAGAAATTATTCAAAGAAGATATTAAAACTCGGAAAATTTTACTTAATTGAAGTATTACTGCATATTCATTTCATTCCTTGCAGGTTTTTTATACAACAGAGCTAATGACATTATCTAAACGCTAATTATCTTTACCGTCACCCTTTTCTATTTCCCGTCATTCTCTTACAACCCGAAGTCTAAAAATGCATTTTCGTCTTGTTTTCTGATCTGGTGTAATGTTTGTCTCGACTTTTTTTTTTACTGAAATTCTTTTGGTCATTCTTCATTAGCGTATCAAATTTATGGTGCGCCTTATATACGAGATTTTAAGAAATCGCCATTTTTACTTGTAAAGTAGGGGTGCGCCTTATACACGCGTGCGCCCTATTTACGAGTAAATACGGTAAATATGTAGCACCTATAGTCGTCGTATGGTCCGTCTGTCTGTCCACGACTAACAGCGCAAAAATTACTCAACTGAAAGTTTTGCAACAATCGTTTAGTTGGTAATATATAGAATCGTTTCAGATTTTTGGCGAGTCATTTCAGATTTTATGAAAATCGAATCAAAACTGAAAAAGGTATCAATAAAAGTTTTCTTTATCCAGAAATACGTAAATCCAATAGGTAATTAATTCACTGACATCCCATGACAGGTAATGATTTTAGTTTGGCATGGTAATTTTTCTATAACCCTATCATGCGTAATTAATTCAATATCTCATGGTAGGTACTGATTTTAGGTTGCCACGGTGATAATATTTTATTTATGATAAAGTCATACTCTTTCCATATTAGCAAATTTAATATATATATAATCGTACTAAATTTTGGTTTCACGGATTTTTGTAAAAAAGAGCAACATTTATTTCATCAATATCTAAATATGTAAAAGTCTAGTACAAACACACAATGTAATTACTTTACAGTTATTTGAGCTTTATCTAAGCTACTCCTAAAACATTTTAGTACATTTGGAAAAAATACCTCAAATCATACCTTTGAAAGAAGCAGCTACGATTAAGAATGGAGTACTTTTTTCATAGAGAAATAAAATAATTTATTCTTCTACGAGAATAAATCTCAATAAATCTCTTTTCAGCACACACTTTCGAAGACATTTTGACTAGTTTTAAAAAAGTATTTTACGACCATTGCCATAATATTTTCCCAAAGGTTCTGGTGCAGCTCAAATTCTGCTACAAGAACTATGCATTATTTCTCTGTACTTTCTTTTCCAAAAGATTTGTGGTTAGTTTTGACCTTTTTTTAAGGGTGTATTTCGATTGAAACTGCTTATTTTCCGATTTATTTTTGAATCCACTTTTGCTCTCAAACTCATCAAACTCGCAGATTCTCTTATTTAGAAACTACACAAGGTGCCGTGACTGTCAATTCTTTGATAAATGCAGAAAACATTGCAAAAAAAGCAATCAAAAACGGCATTTTGAACAGATTTTTCTGAAGCGGGAGATTTGGGGACGAAAAAAAGTGTCATGCTGAGTAGATAATTGTTCATAAATCAAATTCGTATGGAGCGTAAAATGACATCACACGGCACCTTGTACGTCTCTTCAAAATTCCCCTCAGCAAGTTTCATGTTTCTACTTTTAAAAGTATGTCTGAAATTAAATCAGAAAATTTCGAGCTGTTGAAGGTGGAAAAGCGTTTTTTCGAATACACCCTTAAAGGGTGTTCGTAATTGCATAAATACGTAGCACCTATAGTCGTATGTAGGGTGCAGCTCAAAACGCCTATATTGAAAGTATTTTCCGAAAAATCTATTGCGTTTACAAAAAAAAGTTTTTGGATTTTATAGTTTCTGAATAACAACATTTGTCAGTTTCACGTGTTTCCAAACAAAAATGAATTAAAACTTATGTCATAAAGTTGCCTCTGTTGATTAATCAGAGATATGTTTAGGAAAATTATAGGTCCTTCAAAGGACCCTACACAAAATTATTTATCTTAAAACAGGACCCTTCACAAATTTTTTTATCCCCAAACAGGACCCTTCACAAACCATTTTATACCAAAACAAGAACCTTCACAAAATCAATTGTTTCCTAAATAAACCTTTTATCAGTATTTTTACACCTTCAAATTGGACTTTTCACAAATTTAGTCATTTAAAAATAATATCTAGCCTGTAAATAAACAGTTGAACTAACCAAACAGCATATTATTTAGCTTTATATGTATGAAAGATAGAATCTAAAGACATCGATAATTTAAAATTCACAAAATTAAGACTAGAATTTTCACAAATATAAAAAAAAAACTTCACAATTTCAAAAAAAAAAAAAAAAAACAGGACCCTGTGAGAAAAGTCTGGACAGACCCCTCTTAATGAACAGCCTTAAAAGAATGCATTTAATTAGTTTTTGTAGTCCCCGATTCAGTTAATTGTGGAAACAATCGATCCTCACGGATAAGCCATATCATACAAAATCGCAAAAAATCTTTTCTTAAAATCTTTACTTTCTTCCAAAATGCGTTTAAAATCTTTTATCTCGAAAAAATTACTTTTTCATTCTATTTTATTTTACATTTTCTGTGTGTATATTTGAATGAATTCTCTCTGCAAAATGTTTGTTTAGATAACAACATTCAAACAATAAAATAAGCTAAACTTTATTCAAAATAAAAAAACGGAAAGTGGCTATCGGAAGAAGCGGTGAAGAATACGAAAAGCTAATTTCAGTTCAATTTATGAACAATAAAGCTGCGGAGCGTATTGAATTGGAACTAAACTACATGGATAAATTTCTTACACAAATATCTTGAGCTCAAAATAGATTAATTCCCTAATGCAAAATAACGCCACTTCTTCTTTTTCTCCTCCCCCCCCCCCCCTTCCCTCCCGAATTTTGCAGAACTGAATTTCTAGTTTCTTCTATTTTTACAAGAAAAAGTATTGGATTCATGAAAATTTTCGAATTCCGGTCTTCGAAGGATTTATATGTTTTATAAGTCGATATCACAAAAAGTATGTTTTTACAAAATACGTCTCCGAATCTGTGTACCCGTGAGTCTATGATCCTGCTTGTATGTACGTGACACGAAAAAAAAATACATATATTGATGTTGATTAGCGTTTGGTGTGAACTGCTCAAAAAATGGCGCTGTTATGCTTTTTTTTTTTTTTTTTTTTTTTTTAATGCGATTTTAACAATAGCTCTGTCTTAAGAACTAATGCACGGATTTTCATCAAGCTTCAAATTCAAGTATACCTTGATAAATATTGGCACTGATTGTGTTTTGATGTAAATCACCCAAGCACAGCCTTAAAAAAGTAAATTTGATAGTTTTTGTTATATCCGATTCAATTCCTTTTAGAAACAACCAAGTCCCTCGGATAAGCCGTTTCTCTACAAAATCAGAAAAAAATCTTTTCTTAAAATCGCTACTTTCTTCCTAAATGCATTTAAAATCTTTTACCTCGAAAAAATTACTTTTATTTTACATTTTCTGTGTGTATATTTGAATAAATTTTTTCTGTAAAATTGTATGCTTGGATAACAGCATTCAAACAATAAAATAAACAAAGCTTTATTTAAAATGAAAGAACCGAAAGTGGCTATCGGAAGAAGCAGTGAAGAATACGAAAAGCTAATTTCAGTCCAATTTATGAACAATAAAGCCGCGGAGCGTATTGAATTGGAACTAGACTACATAAATAAATTTCCTACACAAATACCTCGAGCTCAGAGATAGGTTAATTCCCTAACGCAAAAAAATGCCACTCCGGCTTTTTTCCCTACCGAATTTTGCATCACTCAATTTTTATTTTCTTTTTCTTTACAATAACAATAATAATAATAAATCCCATACTTTAAAGTGCATCATAAATCTACTGTTCAACAAGCCTAATACTTTCTGACACATTTACTGGCTCATTTTGAAACATAAAGGCAAAAAATTGGAAGAGCTGACTACGGAAGCGATTTGAAATCGAAATTATTTTTCCATTTTTTGATAAATAAATCACTCATCAAGTTATAAGCGAATTTGATCACGCGACAAGACTTTTTCTCCCTTCGCTGACTGGATTTTCTGCTTTCATCTAAAAATTCGGCTCAAAACGCCTGTTTTAACAGTGCTTTCTGAATGATATATTACGTTTATAAAATAAATAAAAAAGTAAAAGAAGAAAAAGAAGTAAATAAAACACTAGAAAAATCTTACGATTACATAGTTTCTCAATAACAACATCTGTCAGTTTCATACGTTTCTGAATAGAAATAAATTAAAACTAACTTCATAAAGTTGCCTCTTAACGTTTTAATTAAAAAAAAAAAAAAAAAAAAGTAAAAAAAAAAAAGAAAGAGTACTTTTGTAATCTCCAATTCAATTAATTGAGGAAACTACCGCGACTTTCGGATAAGCCATAGCATACAAAATCACAAAAAAAAAAAAAAAAAAAAAAAAAAAAAAAAAAAAAAAAAAAAATCTTTACTTAAAATCTCTAATTTCTTCCTAAACGCATTTAAAATCTTTTAGTTTGAGAAATTCCTTTTTATTCTATTTTATTTTACATTTTCTATGCGTATATTTGAATGAATTTTTTCTGCAAAATGTATGTTTAGATAACAGTATTCAAAGAATAAAATAAGCAAAGCTTTATTTAAAATAAGAGAACGGTAGTGGCTATCGGAAGAAGCGGTGAAGAATACGAAAAGCTAATTTCAGTCCAATTTATGAACAATAAAGCTGCGGAGCGTACTGAATTGGAATTAAACTACATGGATAAATTTCTAAGACAAATACTTCGAGCTTAGAGATAGGTTAGTTCCTTTATGCAAAATAACGCCTCTCCTGCTTTTTTTTCTACCGAATTTCGCATGACTCAATTTTTATTTTCTTCTATCTTTACAATAATAATAATAATAATAATAAATCCCGTATTTTAAAGTGCATCTTAAATCCACTGCTCAACAAGTCCAATACTTTCTGACACATTTACTGGTTCATTTCAAAACATAAAGGCACAAAATTGGAAGAGCTGATTACAGAAGCGATTTGAAATCGAAATTATTTTTCCATTTTTTGATAAATAAATCACTCATCAAATTATAGGCGAATTTGATCACGCGACAAGATTTTTTCTCCCTTCGCTGTCTGGATTTTCTGCTTTCATCTGAAAATTCGGCTCAAAACGCCAGTTTTAACAGTATTTTCTGAACGATATATTACGTTTACAAAATAAATATACAAGAAAAAAAAAGTTAAAACACAGGAAAAATCTTACGATTATACATAATTTATCAATAACAGCATTTGTCAGCTTCGTACGTTTTCGAACAGAAATAAATTAAAACTTACGTCATAAAGTTGCCTCTTTGGATTTAATAACAGTATTAAAAAGAATGAAATTAATTAGTTTTTATAATCCCGGATTCAATTAAATGTAAAAACAACCGAGCCTCATGGATAAGCCATATCCTACAAAACCACAAAATATCTTCTTCCTAGATCTATTTAAAATCTTTTACTTCGAAAAAAGTTGTTTTTTCATTGTATTTTATTTTACAATTTCTGCATGTATATTTGAATAATTTTTTTCTGTAAAATTGTATGCTTGGATAACATCATTCAAACAATAAAATAAACAAAGCTTTATTTAAAATAAAAGGACGGAAAGCGGCTATCGGAAGAGGCGGTGAAGAATACAAAAAGCTAATTTCTGTCCAATTTATGAACAATAAAGCTGCGGAGGGTATTGAATCGGAACTAAACTACATGGATAAATTTCCTACACAAATACCTCGAGCTCAGAGTTAGATTAATTCCCTAACGCAGAATAACGCTATTCCCTTTTTTTTTTCGAATTTTTCAGAGTTCAATTTTTTATTTCTTCTATTTTTACAAGTAGAGGATTTATACGTTTTAGGTACCAGAGATCTCGAAAAACTTATTTCTATAAAATGACTGTCTGTATATCTGAGATTCTGTCTGTAAGTGATACAAATTTTGAGGACGCTCTATCTCAAGACCTAATGCACAGAATTTAATAAAAATTTATTTTTAGATAGTTCTTGAAATTAATAAGAATACGAAAATGCGGTAAAGAATACAAAAAAGCTAATTTCAGTCCTATTTATGAATAATAAAGCCATGAAAAATGGTTTAATCCTTAGAACAGAGGATTTTTGACTTGAAACACCAGGTGTACCGCCACAATCTTGAAACAATTGAACAACTGAAGCAGTACATCTCTTCTGGATGTGAAGCCATCCCGCCTGACACGTTTACAAATGTTTCTGGTAATTTCGTTCAGAGAATACGCTATATTATTGTTGCGCATGCTGGATATGTGGAAAATATCGTACTTTAGATTTTTCTAGACTGCAGTGTCATCTGTTGTTGAAAATTGTAACTAATTTCGAAAGCTTGTCTGCCTGAAAATTTACTGTTGTCTCAAGCATATTGCAACAAACAGTGTATTTCTATCGCGGCCCGTTTAGTTTTTATTGATTTTTCAAATATACCGGTCATTTCTGAAACACCCTATACATCTTATGCGGCCATCTTTCGGTAACAGACAATGCCATTTATAGATAATTATTTCACACAACCTTCATGTTATAAAAAATAAAAAAGTCTTACAAATTTATTAAAATTGGAAGCTTCCCAAAACTCGAACACTACGTATAAAAAGGTTAAATAAAAAGTACTTTAAAAAGTATCTTTGTACAAGTCTCGTTTTTTCAACAACTTCTTAAATACATTTCAATAAAGAAAACAAAACCTATCATGCATTTAAAAACTCACGAAAATAATCGAACAGTAAGCGGCTACGGAGAGAAGCGGAAAAGAATACTAAAAGTTAATTTAAGAACAATAAAGCTGCGGAATCTGTTGAAAAAGCTCTAAACTACCGGGATACATGTCTCGACGAAGCATCCAGGGATGGGTACACGACATTTCGGTCCCGTCACTTCGGTCCAGCCATTTCGGTCCCGCCGTTTCGGTCCCGAGACATTTCGGTCCCGCCGTTTCGGTCCCGAGATATTTCGGTCTCGAGACAATTCGGTCCCAAGACATTTCGGACCCGAGACAATTCGGTCCCCAGCTACTTTGGTCCCTTGTTATTTCTTTGCTCCCTCCCTGATAATTTAGATTCTAATTGTTGTGGGCCTGCAAAATGGTATGAGTTCAACATTATTCGGGCCTTTTTAAATTTTTTTAATTCTCTCCCTACCCCCAAGTTTTATAAAAAGTTGAATATAAGAGTCCGATAAATTTAAACTTTTATAACTCGTGATAATGAAATCACAGCGAGCTGAAAATTTTCTTTGATTAAACAATGTGATATAAGTTTAGGGGATATTGTCTTTTGCTTTTAGTAGTATTATTATTAATCAGAATAATTATTTTAAATTTTATTATTAATTATTAGTATCAGTATTTTATATAAACTTCTATAAACTACTATAAACTAAAACGTATTTTATATAAACTGCCATAAATATTTTTTTGGCTGTTTATGTACATTTTTTTAGAACCTTTAAATTAGCATTAATTAAATAATAAAAAAAACAGTGCTTATTTTTTTTCTTCGAATTAGTTTAATAATAAATGTCTTTAATAATTCAATTAGACAGTTATAAGTTATAATATATACGTATTTCCTCAAATCACCCACCTACACCCTCTCCTTTGATAATTCAGAAATGAGATACATTTATTGAAGAACAAATTTTTTATTTGTTTTATTATTTTTATAATACAATGTTGCATCTTATAAATTTGTTTTCATAAGTTACTTTCCATTATTAACATTGCGAAAGCAATAGTGATCTAGTAACTGGGTATGCTATGAAAAAAATTTGTTTTTAGAAATTTGCCTCCGCCATTTTTTTTCCCTAATAATAATAGTATTTAATGATTGCATTGTTTAACAGTCTTCTCATGCCATGAAGACAATTTTTCTGAGTTAATTTTATTGAAACTGGACCTCTAAACAGATGATTATTATTATTTTTTTTATTTACATAAAATATAATAATATTTTAAAAAATAATAATATAAATATTATATATAAAATATAGTGTATAATTTAATAAAATATATTAAAATGTAATATATTGTTATTTTAAATAATTTTATTTTCAATTTTTAAGTGTCAAAACTAAGCTTTTATTTATTTATTTATTTGAATCACCTTTTCGCTCCTACTTTCCCAGAAAAAACAATAATAATACTTATTTTAGTTTAATTTTTAACTATACTAATTGTTTTAAATTTCTGTAGTTTTAAATATACAATAAATAAGCAAGTAAAAGATAAATTTCTGTTTAGAACTACTAGGAAATATAATGATGTATTGAATATAAAATTAATTATGTATTGGGTTTATTTTAAAGTAAAAATCATTATGTAAATTAATAATGTTATTAATTAATAAATATATTTAATAAAATATTAATTTAATTTTTATATTAAAATTACAAACTGTTTTGAGAATTAGGATTACCAATTATCATTAGGATTACCAATTATTATTAGGATTACCATACAAAATTTGTGTGAATTATAATATTTTGGATAAGAGTTATACGTGTTTGCGGCTTTCGGCACTTATAATCGCATTATACTAAAATTTTATGGCCTTGAATTTAAAAACTTTGCAATGTTCCCTTTAAAATTATGTCTTATTTCATAAAATTTCAGTGTGCAGGAGAAGGGACCGAAATGGCTAGGGACCGAAATGTCTCGGGACCGAAGTGTCTCGGGACCGAAATGTCTTGGGACCGAAACGGCGGGACCGAAATGGCAGGACCGAAATGGCGGGACCGAAACGTCCTGCTTCCTCCAGGGATAACGTTGTGTACAGGGGATAAGTAAGTCACATTCCCTAAGTGCAGAATAAAAGGATAATGCCAACTTCATTTGCATTATTTCTTTTTATTTTGTAGAGTAGCGATTCGAGTTTTTCTTTTTTAAGAGAACAATTTATCTTAAAATTGGTCAAAAAATCGATTTTCTTTTTTAAATATTAAATGAAAGCTTATTTTAAAAATTACTTTTTACAAGTCTCCTTTTTTCAACAACTTCTTAAAAATACATTTCAATCAAGAAAAAAAATCCTATCATGCATTTAAAAATTCACGAAAATAATCGAACGGTAAGTGGCTACGGAAAGAAATGGAAAGGAATACTAAAAGCTAATTTATGAACAATAAAGCTGCAGAATCTGTAGAAGAAGCTCTAAACTATAGGGATAAATTTATCGGTGAAGCATCCAGGAAGAAGTTTGTGTTAGAGGTCTGCACGGACCGGGCTCGGGCCGATTTCCGATAATGGCATTCGGGCCGGGCCGGGCCGGGCTCGGGCCTTACTTCTGAAGACTCGGGCCGGGCCTAGTCACTAACTCTTTCGGGCCGGGCCTAGTCACTAACTCTTTCGGGCCGGGCCGGGCCGGGCCGGGCCTAGTCACTAATCTTTTCGGGCCGGGCTGGGCTCGGGCCTTAATTTTTTTGCTGGAGTATCGGGCCGGGCCTAACTTTTTTTTTCCGTACGAAGCCGAGACTGAGTCCATTCTTCCTAGTTTTCATGGACCAAAATAATCAGTTCCTATTGAATCTTCCTATATGAAAATCCTTTTCTCGACTTTTTATAAATCAATAATATTTGGCTTTGTCCAAAAATTTCTGCAAAAAAAGCATATACTTTTAAGCCGTCATTATTCCACAATTAAACATTAGAATTTATTCCTTTTAAAGAATCGTAGATTACTAGGCGTTTTAAAATAGAATTAAACACACACACACACACACACACCCAAAAAAAAAAAAACATGATTATGACAGATTTTTTTTTAAAACTGAAAACTGAAAGTGTCTTTTAAAATGTTCATCCATGCAAAATGAATACAACAATACGGGAGAAAAAAAATATATTAAACATTTAGATCTGTTAAGAAGGGAATGCATTTTTTTTTTTTTTTTTTTTTCGATCCAAAGCGATTTCGTCTTTGGAAATTTTACCATATAACGCTTTTTCGATTTTTTGTCTCCGTTACAGGGAATATGGATTAATAATACTTGCGATAACTGAAACATTTACATACAACAAACAAAGATTCATTTAAAAGCATAAATATCGCAGCCTACGGCACTTCTGCATAAATGGAGATTATAAACATGGAAAAAAAAGACTAATATAATTTTTTTTGGTCAGAACTCTTCCATAAGATTAAAAATCAATGTACTGTAGAAATTCTCTCGAGCCGGGCCGGGTTCGGGTCGAATTTTAAATTTTTTCCGGACCGGGCCGAGCTCAGGCCGAAATTTTAACTTTCGGGCCGGGCCGGGTCGGGCCATTATTTTTTTCGTTCGGGCCGGGCCGGGCTCGGGCCGAACTTTTAACTTTCGGGCCGGGCCGGGTCGGGCCAATATTTCTTTCGTTCGGGCCGGGCCCGGACGGAAATTTTAACTTTCGGGCCGGGCCCGGGCCTGGAAATTTCGGCCCGTGCAGACCTCTAGTTTGTGTATAGCGGATAGGTAAGTCACATTCCCTAATGCTGAATATAAAGATATGCAAATTTCATTTTCAATCGTAACGATTTGAGTTTTCGTTTTTTTAGGGATCAGTTTATTTCAAAATTGATCAAAAAATCGATTTTCTTTTTCAAATATTAAACGAAAGCTTGTTTAAAAAAGCCTTTTTTTACAAGTCTTCTTTTTTCAACAACTTCTTAAAAGTACATTTCAATAAAGAAAACATAACCTATCGTGTAATTGAAAACTCACGAAAATAAACAAACGGTAAGTAGTTACGGAGAGAAGCGGAAAAGAATACTAACTAAAAGGTAATTTATGAACAATAAAGCTGCGGAATCTGTTGAAAAAGCCTTAAGGCCCCTGTCCTCGCTCGAGGAAACGCTCGCGAGCTAATGCTATTCCTATGGGGAAGCATTTTTCTAATAACTCTTTCGCATTTTGACATTTTTGAATAATTTTTTTTGCATTGGATAGCTGAGGTGCATGCCGAAAGCGCACCTTTTTTACTTTTTCGATTTTGGTTGCAGATATATTTTTTAAAAAGTACTTTCAGTTTCGAAACCGGTTTGGAAAGTGAAACTAACTTTGTAAAAAATATCTGCAACCAAAATCGAAAAAGTAAAAAAGGTGCGCTGTCGGTATGCACCTCAGCTATCCAATGCAAAAAAAATTATTAAAAAATGTCAAAATGCGAAAGAGTTATTAGAAAAATGCTTCTCCATAGGAATAGCATTAGCTCGCGAGCGTTTCCTCGAGCGAGGACAGGGGCCTTAAACTACAGGGATAAATTTCTCGGAGAACCATCGAAGGAAAACTTAGTGTACAGGAGATAGGTAAGTCACATTCCCTAATGTAGAATAAAACGATAATGTTAATTTCATTTTCATTCTTTCATTTTATTTTGAAGAGTACCGATTCGAATTACGTTTTTTAAGGGAACAGTTTATCTTAAACTGGTCAAAAAATCGATTTTTTTAAATATTAAATGAAATCTTGTTTAAAAAAGTACTTTTTGAAAGTCTCCTTTTTCCAACAGCTTTTGAAAAACACATTTCAAAAAAGATAACAAAACCTATCATGCATTTAAAAGTCACAAAAATAATCGAACGGTAAGTGGCTACGGAGAGAAGCGAAACGAATACTAAAAGCTAATTTATGAACAATAAAGCTGCGGAATCTGTTGAAGAAGCCACTACAGGGATAAATTTCTCGGTGAAGCATCGAGGGAGAACTTTGTGTACAGAGGAAAAGTAAGTCGCATTCCCTAATGTAAAATAAAATGATAATGCCAATTTCATTTGCCTTCTTTCTTTTTACTTTGTAGAGTAGCGATAGGAGTTTTCTTTCGTATTTTAGCCCTTTCAGGGACGGTGGTATGTTTACGAAACCACATAATTTTAATTTTTAAATGCGACAAAATAGCACCAGAATTTCGGTATACATTTTTTCCATTCATCATAGAGGTGGAAAATAGCTTTTTCTTATTTACAAATAAATTTATTTATATGTAAATTTAGGTGCCAATGATTTATTTCGACATTTTAGCAATGGAAGTGCTTTATCCCGGAAAGGGTTAAGGCTCCTGGCGAATGGCGTCCACCCCCTCCTCCCCCAAGTTTTGTAAAAGAATAAAACTCTAAAATCTTGTATCTAGATAAAATAGAAAGAACAACATTTTTTTCCTTTATTTCCTTTTACTTTTTTCCCATCCTAATGAAACAAATTAGAGAGTTTTTTTTTATGCGACAAACCTTGTCTGAAAACTCCAGTCGAAGCTCTTACTTTTAAGAAGACATTTAATATTTAAATAAAATACTTTGTGTGCAAACGATTCAGTTTAAATTTCAGACCTCTTTTATTTCTTTTTCTATTGTGTTAAAGGAATTGCCTTTTCCGAAGGAAAGAGAAAAATCTCTGGAAAGTCCTAAGGAAATGCATTATTTCCTTTTTCCCTTCTAATCGTAAATGTATGATTTCACGTAGGGGAGAGTGGAGATACTTGAGCATAGAAGATACTTGAGCCACCCCTATTATCTCTACAGTTGGTCAATTTTTCTTTCTAAAACTGGCAACATGGTAACATATTTATAGTTCTGAACATGTAAAAAAGAAATCACATGCCTTGGTACCATTTTGAAAGTATGGTGATTAACCCTTTGAGCTCTGCTGGTAGAATTTTCTACCACATTATTTTAATTCTGAAATGCCACAACGACACCAGAAAATTCGACCAAATTTATTTGAAAAAGGTTTAATGCATTTTTTCGCGTATATTGTAAATCGTTTTTTTTCTTTGCAAAATACTGGTGCGAATGTGACATCTGGCTCAAGTATCCCCTCCATGGGGATACTTGAGCCACGATGTAAAAGAAAAAGTAAAAAATTATTAGACATAGAAAAATAGTTCAAAATTAATTGAAAGTGGTTTTCAATTGAAGAAAAAATATCAAATTTTCATTTTCAATATTTTATTTTGTTCTAAAAAATTATAAAAAATTTAAAAAAATTAAAATTTAAAAAATGGCTCAAGTATCCCCATCTTCCCCTACACAAAAACACATGGAATTGCGCAGTTCGAAAGAAAATAAAAAAGCTATTTTTCGGATACATGGTAGCAGGGTTACGAAATTAATTGTCAAATCTAACTTAATATCTATGCGCATGACATTCCATCCTCCCTCCTCCAAGTTTCACAAAAGAATGAAAAATCTTATATTTCGATAAAATAGAAAAAGCAACATTCTTTTTCTTTATTTCATTTAATTTTTTTTCCCATTCGAAAGAAATAAGTTTCAAAGTTTTTTATGCGACAAACCTTGTCCGAAAGCAGCAGTCCCGACTCTAACTTCAAGAAGACGTTTAATTTTTAAATAAAATACTTTGTGTGTAAACCATTTAGTTTAAATTTCAAATTTCTTTTTCTATTTCTTTAACGAAGTCTTTTTCTATGGAAACAGAAAAATCTCTCTGGAAAGCCTAAAAAACTGCGTTAGCTCTTTTTTTTTCTTCTAATCATGAATTTATGATTTCACGATTAGAAGAAAATTTTTTCACAAATACATAAAAATGCAAAATTCTAAAAAGAAAAAAAAAAAAAAAAAAAAAAAAAGAAGAAGAAGAAAAGGAAGAAAAAAAGCTATTTTTCAGATACGATAGCAGGGCTACGAAATTAATTGTCAAATCTAACTTAATATCTTGTAAAACGCCGTCCCCCCCCCCCCTTCCAAGTTTCGTAAAAGAATGAAAACTCTAAAATCTTGCATTTAGATAAAATAGAAAGAGTAACATTTTTTCCTTTATTTCATTTAACTTTTTCGCCATTTGAAAGAAATAATTTAGAGGTTTTTTTTGCGACAAACCTTGTCCGAAAACTGAAGTCGTGGTTCAAACTTTTAAGAAGACGTTTAATTTTTAAATAAAATACTTTGTGTGCAAACGATTCAGTTTAAATTTCAGACTTTTTTAATGTCTTTTTCTATTGACTTAATGAAATCGTCTTTTTTGGAAGGAAAGAGAAAAATCTCTCTGGAAAGTCTAAGGAAATGCAATTTCTTTCTCTCTCTCTCTCTCTCTTTTTGTTTCTAATCGCGAATGTATGATTTCACGCGCACACAAATACATAGAAATGCACCGTTCTAAGATTTAAAAAAAAAAAATGCTATTTTTCGGATACACGGTAGCAAGATTACGAAATTAGTTGTCAAATCTAATTTCATATTTTGGCGAATGACGCACCCTCCCCTTCCCCTGCTTCAAGTTCCATAAAAGAATAAAAACTAAATACTTGCGTCTAGATAAAATAAAAAAAACTACATTATTTTTTTATTTTTTTATTTTTATTTTTCATTTAACTTTTTTTTATTCGAAAGAAACAAGTTAGAGACTTTATTATGCGAGACAAACCTTGTCCGATAGCAATAGTCACGGCTCTAACTTTTAAGAAGACGTTTAATTTTTAAATAAAATACTTTGTGTGCAAACGATTTAGTTTAAATTCCAGACATATTTTTTTTTTTTCCTTTTCGATTGTCTTAGAAAAATCGACTTTTTCGAAGGAAAGAGAAAAATCTCTCTGGAAAGTCTAAAAAATGCTCTCACTCTCTCTCTCTCTCTCTCTTTTTCTTTTCTCCTAATTGTGAATGTATGATTTCACGCGCACACAAATACATAAAAATGCGCTGTTCATAAAGAAAAAAAAAAAAAAAAAGCTATTTTTCGGTTACACGGTAGCAAGATTATGAAATCAACTGTAAAATCTAACTTAATATCTTGGCAAATGGCATCTTTTCCCTCCTCCTCAAATTTCAGTAAAAGAATGAAAACTCTAAAATCTTGCTTCTAGATAAAATAAAAAGAGCAACATTCTTTTCCTTTCTTTCATTTAACTTTTTCCCCATTCGAAAGAAACAAGTTAGAGAGATTTTTATGCGACAAACCTCGTCGGAAAACTGAAGTCGAGGCTCTAACTTTTAAGAAGACATTTAATTTTAAAATAAAATACTTTGTGTGTAAACGATTCAGTTTAAATTTCAGACTTTTTTTTTAAATTTCTTTTTCTATTGTCTTAAAGAAATAAATTTTTTCGAAGGAAAAAGAAAAATCTCACAGAAAAGTTTATAGAAATGCGTTATCTCTATCTCTCTCTTTTTTTTCTTGTAATCGTGAATGTATGATTTCACGCACACCAAATACATGTAAATGCGTCTTTTTGAAAGAAAGAAAGAAAGAAAGAAAAAAACTACTTTTCGGATACACGGTAGCAAGGTTTGTACGCTTCAAGAAATTTCATACGCCTTTTATCAGATTTTTTTTTTTTTTTGTAAAGTAATATTTGCCTTGTTTAAGACTGTTCTTAAATCATAAAGGGCAACTTTAAGAACACAAGGTAGAACCCGTCGAATTTCCACGAAAGGAAATATTCAAAAAGGAACTGTTTCATTGATTTATAATAAACCTACAAAATTAGTTATAGTAAAAAAAAAAAAAAAAAAGCAATGTATATTGGTAAGTCTAACTCTTAAACAAATAATATTTAACGTCAAATTAACAAAATACAATTTCTATAAAACTCAGTTGAAAAAATTATTACATCGTACTTGTAAGTAGTAAAAAATAATAAAGATCTGTTATTATGACAAAGTTACCATTTTATTGTCTTATGCTAGTATGCTAACTTTGACTCAATCATAGAATTTTTTTCCCCGTGGAATCTAAACCCAATCATCTTCATCATATCAAAATTTATAAATGCACATTTCGTATATGTATTCAACTTTTCAGAAAAAATGGCATTTTATTAATTTGATCATTTTGATTCAAAACTTGAAATCTCAATGGTATTAGCTGAAACACATATTCAACTTTTTATATTCTTTTACGTGTAAATCAAATTTTGTAAATGAAATTAAAATTCACAGGGTTTTATAACAGAAGATATTTAAATTTCAATTTTTTCCCTTTTAATGAGAAAATGGCAACATAAAGATACAGCAATCAATTTCTTCCCTTTTTTCCTTTGCTTTTAATAGAAAAGGAGTACTCCTGTTGCCACGATTAGAAAAGCGGTATCAAAAACTACAAAAAAATTAATATTTGAAAAACAAATTAAGATACAGCTTTCAAACAAAATTCATTTAAAAGTAATTTTTTTCCCTACACGATGTTGTAAAAATTGAAAATGTGTGATATGTGGAAGTTTAAAAATTCGTAATAGCAAAAATCGCAATACTGAAATTTCATTTAAAATTTGAAAGTGTTGCCATTCGCAAAATGACGTATGCGTTATGCACAGATACGTTTGGCCTTTATAATATAGATAAGGCTCAAAAGGGAACTTTATGACGTTTTATACATTAATTTATTTTTGTTCAGTAATGCATTAAACTAACAGGTGTTGTTGTTCAAAACTATCTACTAATCGCACCGAGTTTTCCGTTTCTTCTTTCTTTTTTCCCCCCTCCAAACAGAATTGATATTTTAGAAAATAGTGTCAAAGTAAATATTTTGAACCGACTTTCTGCGCGAGAGAAGAAAAACCAGTTCAAAATGGGGTGAAAATCACCTGTCACGCGATCAAAAAAGCCTATAACTCAATGGGTAATTTATTGATACAAATATAGAAAGCTGATTTAAGTTCCGGATCGATTCCATGGTCAGGCTTTGCAATTTTGTATTTTTCCGTTAAAAAATAAATTTATAAATGCGTGAAAACATTTTGCGCTTTTTCAGCAGAGCAGTTGAGAAAAGTTTTAATTAAAAAAAAAAATCTATCTTTAGGGACCAGTATTTTATAAAATTTCTAGTACTGAAACACCAAAAATTTCCTGAATCCCTTGATTAGAAACCAGGGTAGCTAATTTTGGATAATTAGCTGCCAACTTTTATCCTTTTTAACTATCACTATTTTTCTATTTAAAAAAGGGAAAAATAAAACTGTTATTTAAAGCAATAATTTTCGATGATTAGATAAAGCAAAATTTTCTGTCTAAATAAAATGGTGAAAGAAAAGCATAAAAGTTGTCAGCTATGCATATGCTAAAAGTGATTATAATAGACTCAAAGGCTTAACAAACTTTTAAAAAACAGATCTACTAGTTTCAGTTACACAAATGGTCACATTGTCAAGATCAGTAATGGGATATAAACATCCTTTAATAGTACACGAAATTAATCGTTAAATCTAACTTAATATCTCAGCGAATGTTTTTTCTCTTTTTTCAGTTTCTTAAAAGAATGAAAATTCTAAAATCTTAAGTCTGGATAAAATAGAACAGCTGCATTATTATTTTTTTTAATTTAATTTAACTTTTTTCCCATTCGAAAGAACCAAGTCAGAGAGTTTTATGTGACAAGCTTGTCCGAAATCGGCGGTTACGATTCTAGGAAATAAATATATACAGGGTGTCCCCTCTCAACGGTGGCCAATGGCTAATTTCTAAACCGTTGGTCATAGACATATAGTTCCAATTGCAAAAATGCTTTAAAAAAGGCAAAGAATTGTTTTTAAGCGATTTTCGTCAAAAAAATGTTTTACTAAAAAATTACGAAAATTAAATTTTTATACGGTCCCCCGGTCCTATAAGTGATATTTAGTAAAAAATTTTCAACACTCTAGCAAGTAATACAGAAAAGGTCCCATTCATGTAACATTAAAATTGACCGAGTTATGAAACTTTAAATTTCATGACTTAAACCATTTTTCTATAGCTGAAAAAGGACGAGTTCGACTCAGCTTTAAGGGAACGTACACTAAGTGCATAAAGTATTATAAAGGGAGTCGATTTACAACGCTGTTCAAAGGCTACTTCCTAAACTATTTCTCACAGACATATAGTTTCAATTACAAAATGTTTTAAATGAGCGATTTAACTGAAGGCGCTGTCACCGTATAAGTTTTACGGTAGTGTTAATTATAATTAATTAACTTCTAGATTGGTTATTAAAATAACTGAAGACATGAATTTCAAAATTCTTTTTATCGAAAAAATCAAATTTTGGGAAATAACGAAAAAACTTTAAATGCATCTATTGGTTTTCATTATAAATTTAGAGATTGCATTGTTACAATAGTGGAGGTTTGTATAGACTGATAGAGAAATCAGAAAGCGATAAGTCGAGTTTTGAAATTCATATTCTCAATCGTACTTTTACGTATGTTTTATTTTGTAAGCAAATGCAGCTGATTCTTTTCGTGATTTTATTTTAAAAAAGGTATATTATTTTGATAAACTTTTATTTTATTTATAGTTTTCGTATGTAAATTTTCCTAGTTCAAAACTTATATTCAAATTTTAACTCACTTCCAAATATCTGATTGAGGTTCAATTTCCATACTTATTTAAACCCGATGACAATATAATATTAATACGATTTTAGGTGCGTTCCATTTATTTATTTTATAAGACTACATCAAATTTTATTAGGTTGAGTAATCTAATAGAGCTTTAAATATGTATCATTTCGTAACGATTTGTGACTGTTGCTTTTCATAGTTTAATTTAACAAAATTCCTGTTATTTTTTTACTTATATTTTTAGCACAAATTGCATATTTTACTTTAACATGTAAATGCCAACATAAATTCAGAAACAACATTGTAATTTTTTTTTTTTTACTCTCAATGTTTAAAGTTAAATTTTCTATCTGATGTTTATTTTTATTTCCAGTAAATTTGTGACTGACCCCTATTTTGCAGCAAAAAATATGCTTCAACTTTGAACAGCTATAACTCGGTCAATTTTGATCGCAGAGGAATGGGACTTTTTTTGTCTTACTTGTTAGAGTAGTGGTAAAAATTTTCTAAATATCACTTGTAGGACCGGGGGACCGTATAAAAATTTAATTTTCGTAATTTTTTAGTAAAAAAATTTTTTGACCTAAATCACTTAAAAAATAATTCTTTACCTTTTTTAAAGTATTTTTGCAATTGGAACTATATGTCTATGACCAACGGTTTAGAAATTAGCCATTGGCCACCGTTGAGAGGGGACACCCTGTATATATACATATTTTAAGAAGGCATTTAATTTTAAAATAAAACACTTCGTGTGTAAGCGATTTTTTTTCCTTTTGAATGTATAACAATTGTCTCACTTGGTCTGCTCTTTGAACACCACTTTTATTTTATTTTTTTACAAAAGCGTTTTTTTTTAACAGGACCTGTGATGTATAGTAATACTCGTGCGCACGCACACACACCAAAATATACATATGCGACATTCTACAAAAAACGTTATTTGTTCGGTTCATGATTTTGACAGACTTTTAAAAAATGTTTTAGCATTTTTGCATAACATAACTCATTGAAAAAACAGTGAAACTCCCATTTAACAAAGCCTCATCATTACATTTAAACCCTTAGTTATAAAGAAAATTCGTTAAATAGAAACCAATTTAAATACGTGAAATTTGTATAATAAAATATAGATTCAAAAAATGAAAAATGCACGTAAAATAGAAATATTTGGAAAATGTATTTTAATTCGGGCAATAAATTTTTTATACAATCAATTGATATATGAAGCAATTTTAATTAGAATAATGTCAAAAAAAAAAAAAAAAAAAAAAAAAAACAGGTAATAAAGAGAGTTAAACAAAAATGAAGGGTATTGTACTTTTCTAAGTATACTGCAAATATTTAACTTAAATAATTATAACAATACTTTGAACAGTTCTCTAATAAAAAAATACACTATTCATAATTTTTTTTGCCCTTATGTTAATAAAGCAATACACCTGTAACATTTTCGTAAAACTGGAATCCCTTTTTTATTGAAAATTTTTACCATTTCTTCTTTTGAATGCAATTAATTACAACACAATCCGCTGAAATAAATTCATGTATTTCTATATGTAATTCCCAACAATAACCTCTCGGTATGAAAAATGAAAATGCACATATATGGATTAATCTTCGTTATATTGAATATATTTTTCGTAATATGGAGATTAATTTACATGTTAATGGTGTTCAAACTGAAAGTTTCACAGAAAATTTCATTAAGGGGCTGCTTCACTCGAATGAAAAGACCCATTCGCTAATGCTAATCCTATGGAAGAAATTTATAAAGATATCTCTCTATCATACTTTTGAATGATTATTTTTGTATTGGATAGCTGAGATTGGTCTGAATGCTGGCCGTTTTTTATTTTTTCGATTTTGTTTACAGATATTTTTTATGAGGGTGATTTCGCTTTCCAAACCGGTCTGAAAATGAAAGCATTCCCGTAAAAAATATCTGTAAACGAAATCAAAAAAGTAAAAAACGACCTGCATTCAGATCAATCTCAGCTATCCAATGCAAAAAGAATTATTTAAAAATATTAACATGCAATTGATATATCTTTATAAGTTTCTTCCATAGGATTAGCATTAGCGAACGGGTCTTTTCATTTGAGTGAAGCGGCCCCTTAAGAGAAAAACTTCGTTAAATAGAAATTTCCAATGGACTACTTTTTTAAAATTCAGATTTCTTGACTGGCACCACTTTTTTTGAAATAGTAAACTTCGCCATCTTTTACCATATTTACTGACCTATTAATTATGGCGAAATCGAAGGAAATTTTACCGTTTCATTAAAAGGATGCACTGACAACACTGTTTTCATACTGGATTGTGTTGACAGGGTACCGATAATATCATATCATATACTATTAATATAAATTTTATATAATTATATAAAACATTTTATACACTTAAAACAGCATTCTTTTTCCTAAAAGTACACAAAATCTTGGGTCAAATCTAATTCAACATTTTAACGAATGACAGTTTTTTTTTTACCTTCAGTTTCGTAAAAGAATGAAAACCTAAAATTTTGAGTCTCAATAAAAAAGAAGAGCAACATTCTTTTATTTCATTTAACTTTATCCCTTTCCGAAAAAAAAAAAAAAAAAAAAAAAGTTAGAGAATTCTTTCTGCGACAACCTTGTCCAGAAGCTACAGTCACGGTTCTAGGGAATAATAACAGAAAAACTTTTAAGAAGACGTTTGATTTTTAAATAAAATACTTTGTGTGTAAACGATTAAGTTTAAATTTCAGACTTCTTTCCTTTTTCATTCTGTTGACTTAAAGGAATAATCTTTTTTCGGAACGAAGAGAAAAGTCTATGTAAACGCATTACTTTTTTCACTCCCTGTCATTTTAAATGTATGGTTATACCACCCGCTGAATACTAGGCCTGGTCACTGACAAAAAAATGGCGACAACTGTAGGTGCATTTATTTATTTATTATTATTTAACGTATATACGGTCTCTTAAATTTTGACACCAGTATTTTACAAAAGATTTCTTTGACTAGCTTAACCTCATAAAAATGAAGTGGAAAAACTTTAAAAATTATTGGTACCAATATTTAACATACACATACACACGAGCGCATACACACGATGAAAAAAATCTGCCTTCGGCAGCCGTCATTTTTGTGTATAATCACTCAGACCTAGAATTTAAGGGGCGGTAATAACATGCACAAATACATAAATACAATAGTACCCCGATTTACGTTACCGATTTAAGTCCCCCGGATTTACATTACCCCGCATTTACGCTGTCTGGTCTTGAAAAAAAAAAAAAAAAAAAAAAAAAAAAAAATCTTTAATTAAATCGCACTTATAATTTTTTTTTATGACTTTCGGTTCTACGTACCAGTCGACAGTCAAGTGATAATGTCAAACAAATAAAAAACTTCGCTAATAAAAGCTTGTAAAACTCACACTATTGTTACAAAAACATTTAAAAAAATGGCAATACAAAACTTTATTGCAAGATTTTATCACAAGCCCAAAGGCTCGACTGGGGCAGTTGGAACAATAAATTGTCATTTAAAAACTATTGATTTACTTCAAATTCTTGTATTAAACCCAAATTCTTTTTTTCTGGGGGGGGGGGGGGGACCAATATTAAATGTATGTAACATAATTCCTTAATAAAATAGAATATATTCATTAAATTTTGGACATTTTTTATTGCTTATTCTCTTTTATTTATCTAAATGTACCTTGCCTTACGTCACTAGTTTTAGAGCGAACTTCTGACGAAAAACGATGTATTAGTGTATGCGTGAAAATCATCTGACAGATTTTTTATCAAGGGATTACAAATTCATACCAGAAATTTTCTATAGCTTTTATCTGTTACATGCATACACGCATGCACACTCTCGTACATACAGGAAAAAAGTGGTAAAAATTACTTCTGCAGAGTTCTTTTTCGCCTGTGGGTAAACTGAGTTTTAACCACTTCTTGGCGGCGTTTTTTCTGCTGCGCGATAATCAAGCCATGCCTTGTTTCCTTTACTTTTAGCTATCGATCTTCTCGGCAACCCTCGGAGCGAAGAACCGATTTCTTTTCTCCTCCGTTAGCGGGAGCTTGCGCATGCTCTGTTCGTTCTTTCTTTTCTAGCTTTCTTATTGGATGAGAGAGGGGAAACTTAAGAATTTTAATTCTGGCGCTTTGAAATTATTTAAATTTCTGGTGTCGTATTTGACCGTTGGATTGCGAAAAGAGTTCATCGGCATTTCTTTAGTCATGTAGATATTTTGAATCTTAATGTTATGTAATTGCATATTAAATATAAATGAAAATGACCATTTGCATTCAAAGCTTAATATATTTTTTTTGAAAATCTCTTATTGATTTCTTTCTTTATTTAAAAAATGTCTGGTTTTGTTTTTAAAAGAAGGTATGTATACAATTTCTTTGTTTCTTGAACGGAATTGTTTTGAATGTTTAAATATTATACATGTTTTCATATTTTAAAGAAAAATATCACCGGGGGGTTCAGGGGGGCTCCGCCCCACTGAGAAAGAATTTTTTTTTTTCGAAAAACTTTGTAAATTACATTTTTGGTTATGGTCATCCGAATTTGGAATCTTAAATTTTATGGAATAATTTTGTATGTAAATGAGATATTTGTTTTAATTTTTCGCAATATGCATGTTTCTTACATCCTAATTTTTGCAATATTTTAAGATTCTGCGTTATTATATGTATTTTTGCTCTATTTTTATTGTCGCGATCTCCCAAACTCCGTTAAAAACTTAGTTTGTCTGTAAGTGGATTTTTTTTTTTTTTTATGTGTGATATTTCAAATTCTTTTAAATTTCTATGTTTTAAAACATGTATTTTTTATTTATTTTTATTATCGCCACTTTAAATTGCGTTCTTTTGCGTGGTGTATCCAGAAGTCAAACTCCGGGAGACAAAACGCAAAAGCGCGCCAATGTGGCGATATTTTGAAAACGCGCCAAGAAGGGGGTTAAAACTCAGTCGCGCCCAATAGTTTTTTTTTTTTTTTTTTTTTTTTTTTTTCAATAACATACACTCACATCCGTTCATATTCGCAGAGAAAGTGATAAAAGTCACCCTTAACCCCTTAATTCTCGTTCCCGGGATATTCACGGACTGTGTTTTTATTCAAATTGTTTGTTTCCCACAAGTTTTATAAAACAGTGCAATAGTTTTACATAATCTAACGTTTTACTTGTCATTATATAAAATAAATATTTCTTCTTCTTCTTTTTTACTTTCTTTCTTTCTTTCTTTCTTTTTAAAGTCGTGCCAATAAATAATTGAATTTTTAAACTGTTATTTAATGCGACCATTAAGAAATCAAACAGCTTATTTTTAGTAAAAAAAAAATTGTAAGTTAAAACCACATTTACTCACACACACACAGAGAGAGAGGGGTGTAAAAAATGGAAAAAGTGTCCTTTAAATAATTTCTTTTGTAATTAAATTATAAATTAAAATAATATTTACACACATATCCGCATACACTGCGAAAACAAACACTAAAAGTTGCCTTTAGATAATTATTATTATAATTTATTTATTTATTTATTTATTTTGCCAATAAAGTATAAATTGCAATCGTAATTTGCAAACACTCTAAAAAGAAGGAAAAAAACTGATCATCAATACCACTAGAACAAAGAAAAATTGACTTCAGTTTATTTCAAATATTTAATACCAGAATTTTTATTTAACATTATTAAATTTATTTATCTAACTAACCTATATTTTTTTATCAGTACATATGTCACTTATTTGATAAAGAAATTCCTGATTCGAATCGGAATGTATACATTTCGCACGTGCCAAAATGATCCCTCATTGTTGTCTAGTATTAAATAACCTTTTTCGTGAATAATATACACTGAAGCGCGCATACACACTCAGACAGAGACAGAGAAAATGTAAAAGTCACCTTTAAATTAGTTATTTTTCGTCAATAAATTTTGAAGCAGCAATCTTCTGTATTTTGTATTCCAAATTGTCATCTGTATTTCCAGTTTTAAAAGAAATATATGCCAGCAAAAACTTACCTGAAAGAGAGAAAGAAATGTATTAAATACATTAACCTCACAAACAAAAAACATAAAATTCAAACATAAAACCAAGAAACAAAGGCACATAAAGGACAGCACAGTATAATATACAAAACAATAAATAAAGGTACCAAAATTAGAAGACGTCAAGAGAATTGAATAATAACGCGTGTTTAACTTTTGAAATGGTAGGTTGAAATTTGAATAAAAACTTGTTTGCTAAAAGGCTGTTCTTTTAAACGAGCTTATTGTTCTATTCTTTTTTGCACAAGTTTCATTTTCGTTAAGGCAAATCCGACACGCAAAAAAAGATAAAACAGTAACGGTAAAAAAAGAAATAATAATAATTTTATTTGCATTTGAACTCCAGCCACCTCCCCTACTGTACTTATCCATCATATAAAATGGTGTGTTATATATTAAGAAAAAAAGATTTGCAATAAAATAATCAAGATATAAAATTGTAAATAATCACATGATTTTTTTTACACTCTTTCAATACACTCAATCTGGTTTGAGTTTGTAAAAATGGAATTTTGTAATCGACTTTTAATTAACTCCGATTTTAATCGAATTTTAATTAATTAATTAACTAATTAACATTTGATCAAAAACTTGATTTCAAAAGTGCGGTTCTTTTGAACAAGCTTATTGTTCTATTCTTTTCGCATAAGTTTTATTTTCGTTAATGCAAATCTGAGACACAAAAGAAGATAAAACAGTACGGTAAAAAATAAAATAATCTCACAAATAGAAAACATAAAATTCAAAATAAAGTCAAGAAACAAAGGCACGTTAAGGATTATGCAGCATAACTCAATGCAATAAACGCAGCTGCAAAATTAGAAGATGTCCGGAGAATTGAATAATAACGCATGTTTAACTTTTGAAATGGTAGGTTGAAATTTGAATAAAAACTTGTTTGCAAAAAGGCTGTTCTTTTAAACGGGCTTATTGTTCTATTCTTTTTTGCACAAGTTTTATTTTCGTTAAAGCAAATCTGAGACACAAAAGAAGATAAAACAGTGCAGTAAAAAATAAAATAAAATAATAAAATATATATTCTTAATTTTATTTGCGTCGGAATTTTTCCCCTTAGTGTACAGACATTAAAAAATATATTCGAAAACAGATTTTTTTATTTTATTTATTTATTTATTTTTAAGTTTTATAAATAAATTAAATAAATTCATCTCTACTCATATATTTACAGAGTCCTACAGATATTCAGATTTGCAAAATCGGTTCTGGTAATAGCTTCTTTCTATATGATGTGGAAGTTGTTTTTCAAACTCTTATTCTACAGTATGTAATTTAAGGGTGCATTTCGATTCAAACTGCTTATTTTCCGATTTATTTTTGAATTCATTTTTTGCTCTCAAATACACCAAACTTTCAAAATCTCTTATTTGGAAAGTACACAAGGTGCCGTGATTGTTGATTCTTTGATAAATGCAGAAAATATTGCAAAAAAAAGCAATCAAAAACGGCATTTCGAACCGATTTTTCCCAAGCGAGAGATCTGGGATCGAAAGAAAGGAGCATACTGATAAGGTAATTGTTAATAACTCAAATTCTAATGAATTGAGCGTAAAAAGACATCACACGGCACCTCATACGTCCCTTGAAGAATCCCCTCAGTAAGTTTCATCTCTCTATTTTTAAAAATGTGCCTGAAAATGTATCGGAAAATCTCGAGATGATGAAGCGTTTTTTCGAATACACCCTTAAGTTATGAAAGAACAGGGGGAAGTAATAGGTTTTATTACAACAGCTTGAAGACGATAATATTTCAGAGGGGAAATATTTATCTCTGCTTTTATTTTTTGTTTAGGAGGAATGTTGGAATGCTAACAGCAAACACATATTCTTATTTATATGGAAGTAAAAATCCCGCATCGCAGGGAGGATGCGTGAATGAGAAAGAATACAGAAAGACTATGCATAGGGAAAAATAGTACTTCCCTTATAACTTCCCTATGATAACACTGAATTTCTAAATAAAAACTCCGCCAGATATGGCAACACTGTTACTAACTATCCTAGGATCAGGTTTTCATTTTTGATGAGCGTTTTTAGTTTAGAACGATTTAAAACAAAAATTTAATTGCATTAAATGTAACTTATTCTTATGAGATATCTATTTGATTTTATTTATGAAGTTTATGTTTTTACTTTTTTAAGGGGGGGGGGGGGGAGTGAAAGTCTTTCAAACTATAAAAGTTACAGCTAAATATATATATATATATATATATATATATATATATATATATATATATATAGATGCCTTTTTTTATATTCTGCATTCTAAAATCAAAAATATATTCAATATAATACAATCAAATATAAATGTCAAAACTAACTATTTGAACTTTCTTTTTCCCTTGTCACACGTTAAAAAGTACCTGTTGACAAAGTGTTTCATTTTATATAAACAACAGAATCTGATTATATCACTGCATGGATGAAAAATGATTCTTGCTGTTTCCAAAGGTATTTTCTTTTAGGAGAAAAAGAAGTCGACTCTTAAAAGAGGAGAACTCTTCAGCTCTTTTTACAATACCTGTGAAATTCTGGTACCATGAGAAATGATTTTATGAGATTCTTCTTAAATATGTGTCCTTATACAGGATGTTTCAAAATAACGTGGACAAATTGATATGACAAATCATGCAACGACAAGGATAAAAAATCACATAGGAAGATAGGGTCGCAAACTACTTATTGACTCACAAATACACGGTGTTTCTTTCTAGCTACAACTAGTTTGAAAATAATAATTTCCAGGAAAATAATAACATCGTAATGAAAATGGAACGATTTGTACCTAATTTTGTGCGAAATGTGATAACGTTACGAAAAGGTCTGGAAAAACATATTGCTCAAGCAATCGATGATACCCTATAAACTGATGATCAGTTCAAAATGTGAGGTGCCAAGTGCGTATTGCTGGTGCGCATAAAGCAAACTTCTACCACTTTTAATTGGTGTTATCACATTTAAAACAAAGGTGAGAATGTCTATTAAAGTTTTATTATAATTTATTTCATTTTTCTGAAATTTATTATCGTCAACCCAAATTGAGTTAGGATGAAACACCCTGTATTTGTGACTCAGCAAGGGGTTTGCGGCCCTATGTTCCTATGTGATTTTTATCCTTGTCGTATGCCTGATTTGTCATATCAATTTGTCCACGTTATTTTGAAACATGCTGTATATAGCTATTAGATTGCATTAGGATATATCAGAGAATGTTGTGGACAGACGGACATGCGGCCAGATGGACAGACAAACCGAAAGCATAAACACATTTCAACTTTGCTTAAAAATAAAATAAAATAAAATAAAATCAGGCTAAAAGAGACTGAAAAATTAAATACAAAACATTTCAATTACTCAAAACTGTCGAGATCAAGGAGGAAAAGGTTAGTAGGACACTTTTCAATAGCAGCCATTGTTAATCATTAATAAGTAATAGTAAGGAATAATATAATTACCAAGAAATAGTATCATATAAAAAGTGAATAATAAAATAGATAATTATTTCATACATTTTATTAAAAAAAACATAAAATAGAAAGAAACAAAGAACTGAAAAAAGAGAAAGTCAACAGAAAGCAAATCAAGTGCATCATTATTCACAGAATGTTTATCATTATAAACGACAAAACTAACTATTTAAACTTTCTGATGATAATTTGAATGATATTACTTGTTTCCCTTACTACAAGTTAATAAATTTAACTTTTTCAAAAAAATGTATAACCGACTCCAAAAAAAGCGCTAAAAAGAATTAAATAATTCTATAAAATTCTCTAATGACAAATCGTTATCCAATAACCACACATTGACTATCATGCACCGGTATAAAACGGTTAAATTTAATATATAGAATTTAATATCCACCAAACATAGGTTTTCCAGAGAATATTTTTTACAAGAGATTAATTTACATATTTTTGATTTAATTTTTGAATATATACATATAAAAAGTAAGGAATTACTTTTGGAAGTTGGTGCCAAGCAATCATAATCGATAATGATTTCCCCATTTTATTTATGGTACTAGCCATAATATATCCACAATTCTTACTATATTTAAGGTAGTTTGGCACCAACTTCAAAAAGTAATTCCTTACTTTTTATATGTATATATTCAAAAATTAAATCAAAAATATGTAAATTAATCTCTTGTAAAAAATATTCTCTGGAAAACCTATGTTTGGTGGATATTAAATTCTATATATTAAATTTAACCGTTTTATACCGGTACATGATAGTCAATGTGTGGTAATTGGATAACGATTTGTCATTAGAGAATTTTATAGAATTATTTAATTCTTTTTAGCGCTTTTTTTGGAGTCGGTTATACATTTTTTTGAAAAAGTTAAATTTATTTCCTACTTTTTAGTTGTTTATACCGTAATACATAATTATGTGTACTGGAATATGATGGCTCTTTGCAACGCATTACTAATGAACGCACTTTGCTGAGTTCTGATGTATTCGCTTTACTTGTCACTGTTTGATTGTCAACTTTTCAAAAGACACTTACAATATCGGTTAGTATCGTTGTGAATCTTTAGGATTTCTGGATGTGGTAACTTCTTCAGATCTGGCACGACGAAAAGCTACCGCATTCATAAAATCTTAAAGTCAACATCTAATCGTACGGACATCGGAAGTGGTTATCGAAAGGTGACAATGCCTCAAGTAAAGTGTCCTTACACATAAGCGCGCGGCAAAGTGCTTCCATATATGAGTAAACAGCAAAATGACTCCATGTATCAATGAATAGTAAAATGCTTTTCTAGTATAGTCAAAAGTACTCCTCCCTCAGTCAGAAAAAGCAAAAAGAAAGATTTTAACAAGAATCGCTCTATGATCCAATAGATAAACAACAACAATCTAATTAATTCCTATAAATGCAGTAAAGGCATCGAAAATGATTCGACGAGGAATCCGAAAATCATAACCTGTACTTGGCTGCATCTATAAGAGAGTGACAGCATTCGATGCCCAAATACTTTTTACACGGACGCTTTTGGCCCAACTAAACTGTTAAAAATTTGAAGCACACTCCACCGCTTTTATGGAAAACGATTATTTCAGCCTATCATGGATCATTCTCATGGGTCAAAAGACAAATATTTTATAAAAGCGGGGGAGTGACGATGCAGCAAAAGGGTAAAATTTTTTACAGTGTATGTATGAGATAATCCATAAAAGGGATGGAGTGACGATGCAGCAAAAGTTAAATTTTTAATAATGTATCGCAATGCTAGGCATTTTCTATTATAAAATTTTATGATGATTTCCTGGTAGAATTCGATTGTACGCCGAATGAACCTTTATTTCTACACAGACATAAATACATAATCCATATTATTTTACAAATTCGTGGACGTACAAGGACAAGAGAGCACAAGGAAATATTACGACACAAGAAAAGTACAACTGGGAGCTACACATAAAGAGTGTGTGCAACGGAGCCAGTGGGATTCGAAACCACAGTCTTCTACGCTCTCAAGAGATTAGCAGCGTGGTGTCTTAACCACTCGGCCACAAGGACCCTCTTGATGATTCATTTTTGTCCAGAATCTTTTCAATCAATCGTGTACTGTGCTCCATGTGTCGTCATACTCACATCGAGGAATCCTACATGAAGAAAATCTGAAATCATTCTGGTGTCTAATCCGGTAACCAAATCTGAATCTAAAGATAATTTTGCTACACATATCTATGCACTTTATTTTGCATTGATAAGTATAGATAATTTTTTCCTCCGGAGCAAAATATATACTAAAGAAGTTTCATCTTTTCAACAATGTCGATTGGTATCGATGTCTATTTCCGCTTTAGTGGATGCGAGAACTTGTCCATTTGAGCTTTAACATTTCGGAAATTTATCGCATCCAGCAAACTTTAAGGCCCCACACTAGGCACAGAAAAAGACCCGGATAATAATGTGAAGTCTATGGGGGCGTTCTTTTCAAATAACTCGCTCAAATTTTTAAATTTTTACGTGATTTTTTTTTTTTTTTATTTTGCATAGGATAGCTGAGGATATTCCACAACCGACCTAGTTTTTACTTTTTAAATTTTGGTTTCAGATTTTTTTTTAATTATTTTAAATTTCAAAACCGGTTTAAACGGTTGTGAAATTGAAACTATCATTATATAAAACATACATAAGCAAAATCAAAGAAATAAAAACTAGGCCGGTTGTAGATCATCCTCGGCTATCCTATGCAAAAAAAATCAGGTAAATATATTAAAATTTGAGCGAGATATTTGAAAAGAACACACCCATAGTCTTTACAGTAACATCCGGGTCTTTTTCTGAAACTAGTGTAGTGCCTTAAGGTCCACAATCAAATCTACAGACTTCGTAGTTGGGAATTGAAAAGCTGACAATCCATCAGTACACGTTAAAATTACTTTGAAAAATTACCTTTGTTTTTAAAGACTATCTATTTTCTGACTAATGAGAGCGATCTAAAAACGTATATGGAGCGTTTTCATTGGTCAGAAAATAGTCTTTAAAAACAGAGGTAATTTTTCAAGATATTTTAAACAGGGTACACTGTTAAAAATTTGACCCTTTTGCTGCATCGTCCCTCCACCGCTA
The DNA here is from genome assembly GCA_964019185.1 of Maratus speculifer. NCBI lineage: Eukaryota > Metazoa > Arthropoda > Arachnida > Araneae > Salticidae > Maratus > Maratus speculifer. Next base: position 231,194,501 of record OZ025300.1, read on the forward strand.
ATATGAAAAACGATTACTTCAGCCTATTATGGAGCATTCTCATGGATCAAAAGTGAGATATTCTATAAAAGCGGGTGACGATGAAGCGTGACGATGAAGCAAAAGGGTAAGATTTTTTACAGTTTAAAGTACGCATACACAATCAGAGCGCGTCATGTTTCTTCTATGACTCAATGCATAGCAAATTAATTCTAAATGTTCGTATGTATTAAAATACAATTTAAATAGATATTAAGATATTATCAAAATCACACCATGGTTCAACATGCGTCTATATGAAAGTAGCAATATTTGAAGTTAAGAATGTTCTTTGATAAAAGCGGTTTTCCAAAGTACAGAAAATTTAAGAATTTTTATTCCAAAACTTGGCGGTAGTCGCCTGAACGATTTTGTTTCGTGGTGAAAGAAGTTAACTAGCTTAACTTAAATGGTAAGCTTATCAAAATTTTTCGTCATTTATATTTGTCCAAATGTAAATCTAGCACGTAGCAATGTACTTTAATCACTTTGTGAATCCGGCATAACAAGCACCCTGATACACAGACACTCTTGCTTTAACGTGTAAAGCTCTTTAGAGATTAAATTTCAGCTTTTCGATATCGAATTCTGATGTCTGGATCGATGTGGATGTTTCAATTTGGTGGATGCGAGATTTGTTCCAGCTAAGATTTTGTACTTTGAAAAAAAAAAAAAAAAAAACTAGCATCTCTGCAACAGTGGTTAAGATCAAGAAGGATTATTCGCTGTTAAGCAAAACAAGATTGACCAATCATAAGCCTTCATTTTTGAGAACTTTTCATTGTTCGAAGGAGAGAGTCTGGAATACATGGAGTGAAAATTTGCTATCGACACTAAAAAATTTGACCCTTTTGCTGCCTCGTTACTCCATCGCTTTTATAAAATTTCTTTGTTTTGACCAATGAGAATGCTCCATAATAGAGCGAAGTAATCGTTTCCTATAAAAGCGATGGAGTGACGATGCAGCAAATGGGTTCAATTTTTTACAATGCAAGCAGTGCTAAAAATTTGTATCCTTTAAATGTGCAACGATGCTACTGAATTCCAAAGTGTCGATCACAGCGACATCTGCGGCATTTTCGTGATACATTATCTAGACTAGCAATAATTCTTGCTTTTTTAGAAAATGTCCTGCAGATGTCGCTTCTATCTTTAAATTTCATTAGCATTGTTGCACATTTAAAGAATAGAACATTTTAGAGCTTTTTTTAAGTGTTACAGAGGGCGTGTTCAGCACAACTTACCGGTTACTTACCGACCACTTACCGATTGTAGACAAGTACGAAATGAAAATCAAAGCGAAGTGTGACGTCAGCTACAATTCAACAGAATAGTTTTCATTGATGCCACAATTTGCTTTCGTACTGCCCTACAATTTGTCGGTAACATTGGTTACTTCTGTAAGTTGCTCTGAACACGCCCTGAGATAGCCGATTTCCACATTATATCCCTAGATGCTATATTTCCGGTTTCTTGCATAAGAAAAATTGTCCGGAATCCAGTTAGAATTTGCACTGTTAGCGAAACCAGATTAACGAATCAGAAGCCTGAATTTTAGCAAATTTTTCAATGTTTTAAATAAATTTTCTTGTTAATAAATCTCGTTTCGCAAACAGCGCAAAATTTATGTGAATCCTGGCCCTCGTCCAGTTAGGATTTTGCACTTTGAACACTGTTAAAAATTTGAAACTTCTACTTTATAGTCTATCCATCGCTTTTATAGAAAATGATTACTTCATTGTATTATGGTGAATTCTCATTGGTCAAAATAGAGATATTCCATAAAAGCGGTGGAGTGACGATGCAGCAAAAACTTCAAACTTTTAACAGTGAAAAGATCGTGTGTCTATGCAAGTGTAACATAAAAGCATGCAAAAGGAGCACTTCTAATTGGTCGATTGCTTCAAAATGAATTTGAAATTTAAAGTTTTTATTTTTTTAAAAGTTCTAATTATTAGATTTTTATGAAATTCGAATGGGACCACATGGGCCTCATACGCTTTCAGACAAAAAAAGAATTATCAAAATCGGTTCATATTTCCAAAAGTTATGCGTGAACAACAAATACATACAGGTCGAAATCATAACTTCCTCTTTGAAGTCGGTTAAAAAATACCCGCCGTCAAAGTGTTTCATTTTATATAAACAACAGAATTTGATTATATCACTGCATGGACGAAAAATGATTCTTGATATTGATATTTTCTTTTAGGGAAAAAAAAAGAAGTCGACTCTTAAAAGAGAAGAACTCTTCAACTCTTCTTGTAATACTTGAGAAATTCTTGTACCATGAGAAATGATTGCATGAGATATTTCATAAATATATATTCTTATATATAATTGGTATCCAGATGCTATTAGATTGCATAAGGATATATCAGAGAATATTGAAGATAGAATAAACATATTTAACAACGAAACTTCACGAAGAGTATGCAGGAAAGCAAGAGGGATACTTTTATATTAATCAAACGCAAATGATAAATTGCCAAATATTGTTCATATTGTCAACATTTCAATTAACCCAGGAAGACGCGCGTCGGGCCTTAAAGACCAAAGTGCGTATGTTTTTTAGAATTTATCATCACTATATATATATATATTTTTTTTAAACGTCTTGTTCAACTTTTTTAAATCTCAGAATTTGTAAAAATTGACTTCGACTAAATAAGGTGACGATATTTGTTGATATTGCTGATAACATTCATACCCGTTCTTCCAGGTTAAAATATAAAAGCTGTAAAACACATTCTTTTCATTAATTTCACTTTAAGGGGCTACTTAAATCAAATGAAAAGACCCGTTCCCTAATGCTAATCCTATGGAAGAAATTTATAAAGATATCTCGGTTGCATTTCGATATTTTTAAATGATTCTTTTTGCATTGGATAGCTGAGATTAATCTGAATGCAGGCCGTTTTTTACTTTTTCGATTTTGGTTCCAGATGTTTTTAGCTTTCGCTTTCCAAACCGGTTCCGAAAATGAAAGCATCCCCATAAAAAATATCTAGAAACAAAATTAAAAAACGACCTGCATGGAGATTGGTCTCAGCTATCCAATGCAAAAAGAATCATTTAAAAATATAGAAATGCAACCGAGATATCTGTATAAATTTCTTCCATAGGATTAGCATTAGCGAACGGGTCTTTTCATTTGAGTGAAGTAGCCCCTTAACCTCTTTAGTCCCTGGTTCCTCATTCGGGGACCTTTTTTCTTTTACCTTTTTTCTGTCGTTTACAGTGTCATTTTTTTTTCAATGAATAAGTATTTGAATAATTATTTTAGCTTCAGCACTAAAGATGTTAAACTTTCCAATGATAATTTGGAATTTGTTTCCCGTGCTACACGTTAAAAAATACCCGCCATCAAAACGTTTTCATTTTATATAAACAACAGAATCTGACTATATCACTGCATGGATGAAAAATGATTCTTGATGTTGATTATAAATACTTATTCATTGTTACTTATTCATTGATACTTATTCATGAATGATGAATGAAAATACTTATTCACTGTTTTTTGAAAAAAAAAAACAATGAATAAGTATTTGAATAATTACTTTAGCTTCAGCACTAAAGAAGTTAAACTTTCCAATGATAATTTGGAATTTGTTTCCCGTGCTACACGTTAAAAAAATACCCGCCACCAAAATGTTTCATTTTATATAAACAACAGAATCTGACTATATCACTGTATAGATGAAAAATGATTCTCGATGTTGATAAAGATATTTTCTTTCTGGAAAAAAAGAAGTCGACTCTCAAACGAGGAGAACTCTTCAGCTCTTCTCACAATACTTGAGAAATTCTTGTGCCATGAGAAATGATTCTATGAGATTCCCTTAAGTACGTTTTCTTATATGTAATAGATACTCATATTCTATTAGATTACATTAGGAAATATCATGGGATGCTGGAGATAAAATATACTTATTTAGCAACGAAACATCCTTCTGGAAGAGTACGCAAGGGAGAAAAAGGGATACTTTTATATAACCAGGCGCAAATGATAAAGTGCCAAATACTGTTCACATTGCCATCATTTCAATTAACCCAGAAGGACGCGTATCGGGCCAGATAGACCCAGAGTGTCTATGATTTTTACAATCTGTAACCACTATATATTTTTTTCAATTATTCAGAAATTATTTTAATTTCTCTATTTAGGTGCGTTCGTAATTATGTAAATACATAGCACCTATAGTTGTCGTTCAGTCCGTCCGCCCATCTGTCTATACGCATCTAACAGAGTAGAAATTACCGTTTGAAATTTAAAATACATAATTGATGCATAATTTTGTCGAGTCAGTTCAAAGTTTATGAAAATGGGATGCATAGTTTAATTACAGGGGCAATCAAAAGCATTCCGTTACATTACAAACAATGGGAAAAAGTTCATTTTAATAGTGTTACACTATTTCAAACATAATAGAATTGATATGCATCTTTGAAATATATACTAAAATATACATTCTGTACAATTTGTGGTGCAAAAAACATTTGTTATTAATTTACAGGGCCACACAAAAATATTCCATTACATATTAATATGGGGGAAACATTATTTTGGGCGTGTTTTAATTATATCAAACTATTTCACATTTTACGAAATTGATATAGGTTTCTGAGGTTTATTGTAAGTTACTTCCTGTATAATAAAAAGCAGATAAAATTTACAGGAACACACAAAATATTTCGGATACTTATAAGGTATCCTAATTTCTGTATAGTATTGCACCAAAATCTGTATATATTTTTTAACTTCGTTATATTATAGTAATTTTTTTTAACTTCGTTTGTTCGCACCTCATTTGTTATGCTTGACATGCAATTTCTGATTTTTTTTTTTTTTTTTTTTTTAATGAGTAGAAATGTCAGGATTTTATGAAACATTATTTCTTGGAGAAATTTTGAGGAAGTAAAAAATCATTTTAAGGTTGTTCTCAAATCCCAAATGGCTTCTTTCTGACATTTTTTTCAATCCTTTTTTGCTTATAAACCTATCAAACTGGACTCTCATTAAGAAATCAAGTCATAAATTAATCGCTTTGAAATTGTGAACCATCCTAAACGAAGAAATTGTTACAAACATGTCTGGAAAATTTATGGAACAGCCTCTCATGTTTTATTAATCTCACAGTAGTTATCACTTATTTAGTGCATTTATGTGCAACACAATGAATAAAATTTTATGATTTAACCAGAGTAGTAAATAGTGTAGGCTCTAAGTCGTTTTAGCCGGACGCAGCGCCCGGTGGACCATTTTAATTTATTCATCCTCCCGGTGGCTCTTTTAAGCCCTTTCGATGCACCCGACGGTCCTTTTTAACATTTCCCATGCACCCCGTGGCAACTCAATTGATACCGGGAAAATATCGCAAATTCTAGGGGACTCTAAACGAACCAGTTCAAAATATTTTTGGTGAACAAGGTTCACGTGTGCGCTTTTTGAAAAAATGTACCCCACTTTTCTTAAAAGAGTGTTAACCTTTTGAAAAATTCCCGTCCGGCGGCTCTTTTTTCTAGAGTTACCGCTAGTAAAGAAGATATATTATGCCTTCACTGCACAATTTTTTTTAATTTTACGGGGAGGGAGGGGGGGGGGAGAGAAATCTGAAAGTTATATATCGGTTTAATAATGGGGGAAAATTAGTGAGAATTTAGTATTTTATTATGAGTACCTGTACACACAACTGGGGTTTTTAATCTCAATTGTGTGTACAGGAGAGGGGGTACACACAATGAGGGATCTATAGGTATAGGTCCGATATAGATCAGGTAGAGGGATCTATATCGGTTTAACAATGGGGGAAAATTAGTGAGAATTTAGTATTTTATTATGAGTACCCTGTACGCACAATTGGAGTTTTTAAATATTGCATTACTAAATTTTGCAAAAATTTCTAACAAAATAAATAAATTAATTAATCCAGATGTAGCAATACTGATGTCTACACTGTAAAAAATAATTGTAATAAAACAGCCCACTTTTCAACGATATGTGTTTATTAACAGCATCAAACTATTAAAAAACGCATCACTGTTTCTCTCCAGTTTTGCTGTTTTATGACAGCAAAAATCTGCACTGTAAAAAAATAATTGTAATGAAACAGCCCGCTTTTCAACATATGTGTTTATTAACAGCATCAAACTATTAAAAAACGCATCGCTGTTTTTCGCCAGCTTAATTGTTTTACGACAGCAAAATTCTGGCTACGAGTACTTCATTGCGAAACGCGGCAACAGAAACTTACTGTAGGGGAAGTGAAGCGAAGAAGATCTGTGTCGGCCATGTTTTTAGTTTGTAAACAGCGCGAGAACCACGTTGATTTGCGTAAAAAAGAATCAATTAAAGATAATGTAAGTACTATTCATTTTTATTTAATAATGTAGTTTTATGTTTGATTATGAAACTTTCTTCTAATATAGCAAACATTTATATATGAGTCAAATAAGCCTAATTTTGTGAGATTATTAAAAAATAACCAGGAGGTCATTGCTTAATGGTGTAATTTTTCCAGATGTTTATACTATGTATTATAGTTAATATAACTTGCATCCTTGAATGTAAATGCTCTGAGAATAAGACACATTATGGAAGAACAATTAAATAAAAATAATATCTGATTGCAAAATGCCAAAATTGTGCATAAAAATATGCACAGTGCATTATATCTAATAGCCTTAGTATACTGTGTATTATAATAAAGATCTGTATTGAGGTTTGTGTAAAATTTCACATAAAAGGAGCAAAAAACTTCAATTGGTCTAAGCCATATAAAGTCGGAAAAAAACAATCTATGTTTTATATTTTATGGACCAGTAAATTTGTTAGGTATTAATTAATCCATTCACTGTGGATAAAGAAGTAATACGTACTGCTTATAAATGCTGTAAAAATGCTTAAAGATTCTCTGGCTAAGTAATGTTTTGTAAAATGTACAAAACCTTTTTGCACATCAAATAACTTTGTATTTATACCCAAAACTAAGTCTTTGCTTTATTATTCCAGAATTATGAGATGAACAAAACTTTTACAAGATTGATTGCACTTACTTTGAGTGGTGAATCCAGGGGGGGGGGGAGGTCATAAACTCCATCTGAACAAAGAAAATTTTTAAGGAAATTTAAAAATAAAATGTACAGTGTCTCACATAAGTGATGGGACACTTGTGCTTTACAAAAGGAAACTAATCCAATAAATTAAAAAAACATGTACACATTTTTTTGTGGGTGTGTTTCATACTTAAATTTAGTAAAGATTATTACATAACATACATTTTGTCAAAATATTAAAATATTAATTTAATAAAAATACAAATGTTTAGAACGGAGCAAAAAATAGCTCACATAAGTGATGGGACACCATTATATATATACAACAAAAATCGTCTGAAATAAGCAATAAAAATATTTTTGGGGGTTTTATTTTTACTTAAAAGCAATTGGCAATAATTTATAAAATCGTCTGCAGTATTTCTCTCCAATTTGTTTTGGAATTTTTGTGTTTTTTAGCTCTGTGTAGCCATGAATGCTAAACGAAAAGAAACATCGCCTGAAATTCGAAAATTAGTTATTAATTTGCATATTGAACGTGGAAAATCTATTAGAAAAACTGCTGAAACATTTAACTTGAGTCGTTCAGCAGTTTTCAATATCATTAAACGATATAAAAAGAATCATATGATTCAGGATAAAAGAAGACCTGGCCGACCATCAAAACTATCCAATGGAATAAAGCGAATTATCGTTCGAAATATAAAAAAAAAAATCCAAGAAATAGTGCTTCAAAAGTTGCTGCTGATTTACAAGCATTATATGGAATAATTGTTAATCCTGAGACTATTAGAAGGGTAATTCGATCTGCTGGATATCACAGTAGAGTAGCCAGGAAAAAATTCTTTGTAAGTGAAAAGAATAGAAAACTCAGACTAGCTTTCGCAAAATCCAACATAAATAAGAATTCTGATTACTGGAATAAAGTTATATTTGCTGATGAGAGTAAATTTAATATATTTGGTTCTGACGGTAGAATCTTGGTGTGGAGAAAACCCAGGTAAGAATTTCGCAAACAGAACTTGGTACCAACAGTAAAACATGGTGGAGGAGGAGTTATGGTATGGGGGTGTATATCGTCCGCTGGAGTTGGTAATCTTGTTTTTATTGACAGTATAATGGATCAGTACAAGTATATTGATATTTTAAAGCAAAATTTGAAATCTTCAGCACAAAAATTGAACCTTCATAACGATTTTAAATTCTACCAGGACAATGACCCCAAGCACACTGCTCTGAACGTTGAAAACTTTTCAAAAAATCGATTTTTTTTTTTTTTTAATGATCTAATTTGATTATTCAATTAATTCTTAACCCAATGCAAAAAACCGCAAAAAAATATTTGCATTTTTAACTATCAACACTTTCATAGCCGCACCCATATAATTTCAACTTTAAGTCGCGTTTTCTCAAAACTTGATTTTTGACCACAAACACCAAGATTAAAAAACTGTTTGATGGAATGGCTTAAATTTTTTTTGCATGCGTATAATATCATTATCTAGAGGATGAATTAATATAGTTTAGATAGTTTAATATTTTGGGTATTTTTAATGAAAAAAAATTGTATTTTTTAGGTGTTTTTAAAATTTTTAAGTTTGAGAGTTTTTTATAAGGTTTTTTTCGAGAGATTGTTATATCCTTAATTCATTCTATAGAGTAAAGTTTCCTGATCTTTTTAAAGCAAAAATTAGGTTCATCTAAGTCAATTCAACGTTAAGATGTGTTGGTGATATAACACTTTTTTTTTTTTTTTTTCGAAAATTCTGTTACATAAATTTTGCTATATTTCTTATTATATTACATTGAAGTACTTCATTTTATAATTTTGTAAGACTATAAACATACCTGTAAAATATCAGAAAGTTTAAATTAGTTATATTGAATACTTCTGTTTTTATAGGGACTCGAAGCGAGAGCTCTGTTTACATGTTTTTCCATATCGATCAACTCCTGAGCCCCCTTAACAATCAGAATCATCTAGACTCCTTTAAAGCTGAACTTAAATCCAAAGTAGGTAATTTCTGACCTATCCATGAAGTATATTTTAATTTTAGATGCAAGATACATTTATTCAGAGCAAATGTGATTAACGTTTTCCATTTTTTAATAAAGGCAAAGATAGTTTCATGAAATCTCCATAAATTGTAGAATTTTATACTGAATTTAGACCGTGATTGTCAATTGCTCCCTCATAACCTCTTTTTGTAACTCTCAAGCCTTAAAAATGTGTATAAATTACTTAATTTCTTGAATGATTCTTTGATTTTTATGAAAGTGGAAAAATTTTCAGTTTCTTGGCATCTGAATAAAATGTATATATTTATATTTTTACGAATATTTATGGAACTTTTTTGTTATGAATGAAATTAACTTCCCAAAAATAACAGAAATTTAGCTATTTTGGATGTGGCGACAATCTTCAATATAAAAATTGCTTACCTATTAAGAGACATGACCCCCCCACCCCACAAAAATAAAAAAAAAGCCATGATCCTTTTCTAAAAGGAGGGCTGGATCAGCCCTTGCTTACTTTAATATTTGGTCTTAAAATTATTAAACTACCCTACTACATTTTTTACATAAAAAAATATACTGACTGTTAATTATCCCATATGATTGTAATTTTGCAGTGTATATGTTTAAAAATGAATATCTGCTTTACTTTGACATTTCAAAAAATTTTACCTCCATTTATTTAATTTTTGTATTGACAATTTGCTCATTACAAATTACCTTCTTCTCTCCTCCCCCCCCCCCCCAATCTCTCTCTCTCTCTTTTTTTTTTTTTTTTTTTTTTTTTTTTTTTTTTTTTTTTTTTACAAATACTATTTGGAATACTGATTTTTGTTAAAAATTTCATTATTTGGATTATATTTTAATGTTTGATCTCTGAATTTTCAAAAATTTTTAAGCATAACATTGTGATAAATGACCACTTGCTGAAAAGTTTTTTTTCGTGCAGCAAAAAAAATTGTCTTTGTCAAATGGTCATTTATAGAAGCATTGGGGTTAATTTTTTTTAATTAAGTTTAAATATTACAAAATAATAATAAATAAATTTTTTAACAGAAATCGACCTTCTAAAGTTATTTGTAAAAAAATATACAAAATGGGTTAGGGTGGAGAATTTGTAATAAGTAAATGGTAAATATATAAATAAACCAAGATAAATAAAAAATAAATAAAATAGTATAGGAAAGCAAAAATACATTTTTAAAAATATACATTGTGAAATTAAAAAAAAAGTTAAAAAATTTACCGTGAATGTACAAAGATACTGAGATATCAAAAGAATAAAAGAAAGGTTTAAAAAATTCAAATTTTAAGTTATTTCAAAAGCAAGGTTTGTCTTTTACCACAATATATAGAAATACTAAGCATGGGCGGATCTGGAGAGTTCTCAATGGGGGGGGGGGGGGTCATTTTAGAAATTTTACTATTTGCTTATTACGAATTATCTCATGCTTCAATTCTTCTCCACGCATGTTATTTTTCAATAATGAAATTTATGTTGACAGTTTCTGTTGAATTTTTTTTATTATTATGGCTTTTTCTTTTTTTTTTTTTTAATGTTTAATCTCTGTATCAGCAGTTTTTATGTTTTTACATAAACAGATATCGCAAGAATTATTTTCAAAAGTAAAAATATTCTTTGATTTTATTCAAGAGAGTAAGTTTTGTATTATTAAAGGTGCTAAAAGACAAGCATAAATGGCTGGTGCTGAAAAAAATGTGAACTTTATGAACAAATTAGAGAGAAAAAACCGATCAACAAGATTTTCCTGAATTTGATCAACGAAATTCCCAGTTTTCTGTGCCCGATTAAAGAAACTTGTAATTCTTCCATGCCTGAACAGTCAAATTTGTACTTTTTGCAAAACCAATTGACAAAATTCGCAATTTTTACGAAGCCAAGTGAGAAAATTTGTGATATAACCTCGCCATCAACAAAATTTGCAATTCTTATGAAAGCAATCGAGAAAATTCCCGATTTTTTCCGCGTCTGATCTATAAATTTTGTTATTTTATACAAAGTGAATTTTTCTGAACCTAACTGTGACAGAATTTGCAATTTTTATGAAGCCGATCGATGAAATTAGAGATTTTTATGAAGCTGCTCAATGAAATGTGTAATTTTTAGAAAGCTGATCGATGAAATTCACTATTATCTTCACATAATCGACGAAATTTGCGATTTTTTTTTTTTGCATGATCAAAATTTGCGATTATTATAAAACTAATTGAGAAAATTCACAGTCTTTCTGTGACTGATCAACAAAATTCGCGATTTTTATGAAATTGATAGGCAAAATTTGCAATTTTTACAAAGCCGATCGATAAAATTCACGATTTTTTTCTCACATGATCGACAGAATCTGAGTTTTTTTTCAAGCCTGATCAATGATTTTTTTGCGCATGATCAGTAAAATTTTTATGAAGCCAATCGACGAAATTCATCATTTTCGGCACCTCATCAACATATCGATCGACGAAATACTTGCAATTTTTCTCTCTCAGACCAACGAAATTTCAAATTTTTAGAAATCTGATCAATAAAACTAACGATTTTTTGGTGTTCGAATGACAAAATGTGCAGTTTTTCCACCCGTAATTAAAGAAATACAAATGTTGCCATGCCCGACTAACGAAATTTGTGATTTCTGTATTAACTTTGATGAAATCTGCATTTTTTTACACAACAAGATGAAACTCGCACTTTTTTCACCTTATAAACTGACAAAATTCATGATTGTTTTGCAGCTGACCAACGAAATTTTCAATTTATCTGCACATTGTAAAATTTGTGATTTTTCCGTGTCTTATCAATGAAATTAGCGATTTTTTCATCCCTGATCAACAAAATTTGCAATTTTTTCTTACCCAATCAACAAATTTTGCGTTTTTTTTCACACAATAAACCGAGAAAACATGCTGTTTTTTTAAAATTGATGAATTTAATGTGCCATTTTTACCAGCATCATCAACAAATGACAATTTTTTTCTTGCTCAGTCAACGAAATGTGCGATTTTTTGTGTCCGACCCACAAAATGTGTGATTTTTCTATGCCTGATCGACAATAGTTTCTATTTTTTCGTGCCCGATCGGGGAAATTTTCTATTTTTTTCTAGCCCCATTGGCAAAACATGCTTTTTTCTGCACTTAATCAATGAAATTCATTTTTTTCCATGCCGTTCAATGAAATTTACTTTTTTTAAGTGATGAAATTTTATATTTTCCCAAGGTAAATTGATGAAATTTATGATATTTTCCTGTGACTTATACACAAAAATTGCAATTCTTTCCAGATATGAATTCACGAAACTCGCAGGCCACACTTTACCGAATATTAAAAAAAGAAAAAAAAAATAGTTAAAATTATATTGGATTTAAAACATTACATTTAAAAATCTCATTTTTAAAAAACCATTATCTTCTAACAATTGGTTGTTTAGTTGTCATATTGTTAAAAAATACAAGGAAGCTAAGACTGCATTGACTAAGTTACTTTTATATTAGCTGATTCTGTAATGTTTAAATAATCTTATTTAATAAAATGCGAAATCAGCCCTTAATAGCAAGTCACTAGGCCTTACAACCCATTCTGTAAAACGGAAAAGAATGAATAGCCATTTATAAATCAATTACCACTGGTTTTTTTTTTCATTATTATTATTTAAATTAATTAATCTTCTGTAAATTTTTTAAAGCCCATCAAATAAACTGATTTTTAGTGTCGAGAAGGACGGTGACAAGCCCCATAGTTATGTACTCCAATGTTTGGTGAAAAATTTTCATTCATTTATGTAAACCTTTATGTTTACAAAATGTACTTAGAATTTTTTTCATATTAATAGGAACCAAATCAGCTGTACTTTTTATTCCAAGAAAAAGCTTCAGTCAGTATGTAATGGCAGATGATGATTTAAAGATTGATTTGCCACGTACTTTGTCTTCAGTCTTGTTTATTCAGAAGAATACCAAGTAAAAATGGAATTTATTCTGAGGTAAGCCCAATTCTCAAAAAGTTGTGTTTTCAGTTATTTTCCTAAGGTAAAATTTGGTTTAATGGTGCTGTTCAGTGTATCAAATTCAAATCCAGAATTTCAAAACTCAGATTTATCTAAAATCAAAACATTTTCCTAATTAGCTCATTTTTTTCATCTCGTTTTTTTAAAAATCTCATTAGTTGTTTAGATTTATTTAAAAGGTTTTTTAATGCAGTAGATTCTTGATTAATTGGGATCAAATTATCCAGGCTGCAGATTAAACGGGAGAGTAAAAATCTCAGTTTTGAATGCAGTTCATTATGTTGATGCTGTATAGAAACTAATAAAAAACATCACGATTAAGAAATCATGGAGGAGATTTTTATCAGATGAAGAAACTGAAATTCCAACAGAAGATAACAATAGTACTGATATGCAGAGTGAAATCTTATAACATTTGAAACTGTTTTGAAATTGAGCATAAAGAAGCAATGCAACAATGGATTAATGAGCATTTGAAATTGGAATACTACGAAGTTTTAAATGATGATGATACTTGACGTGTGTCACTTGTGATTCAGAGTTAAAAAAAAAGGAATTTCAAAGTATTTCTTTAAAATAATGAAAAACACCTTATAACTTATCAAAAGTTAACTACAGTGATGCATTAGTACATATTGAGGCATTACTTGATTACTTGGAGTTAAAATAAAACAGACATGCTAAAAAAGTTATATTGAGAAATTTGCATAGTAAAACTCGTCGAAGAAAAGAAAAAAAAAAACTGGACTCCTGTCATTTTAATCTTCACAAAAAGTGACAACTACATTCTTTTTTTTTTTTTTTGTACTAATTATGAATTCAAATAACATTAAAATTTTTATTCATTATTTTTCTTTCATATCAAATAAATCATTAATGTCCTATTGTGTAATAATTTGACACTTTTTATCCTTTTTCCAAAATTTGTACAAATCTGAGATATTTACTTAAATCACTTGCATTTTTTATCTTCGACACAAAGACAACTTCATCAACACTTAATCAAAACATAAATATCAATAATTTGACAGAAAACAGTTGAAAATACTAATTGAATTAACTTTTGTATTTGCAAGCATTTATATTCGATATGTTTACAATTGGACATACACAATCTATAAATCAATTTAAGTTTTTTTTTTTTTTTTTTTTTTTTTTAATGAATGAATGAATGAATTTTTGAGTTTTTGCAATTTTCATTCTTAATTGTAGTCTGTATAACTCACCACTTTCATGAGTTATTTTGGATATTATATTGACTAATGGTAAAATAATAAAAATAAGTGTAAATGAATTTGCAAGTGGTCATTAATATTTAAATTAGTAATCATAAAAATTAATGTTAGTAAGTCTTCCATTAATGTTTTTGTGTAATTTGATTTAAGAATAAAAATGTATGTAACTTAATTAAATTATTAATAATCTAATTTTAACCAAAGTTTATTAAAGCTAATGTATTAAAAAGTGTTTGGTATAGAAAATTCTTACTTTGGTCAATCCCTAATTAACGACACAAAGTAATTTTTATGCATATTTGCATGAAATAACTCTTTTTATTCACAAACACACACAAAACAAGAAAAAAAAACTGGTTTTTTAAAATTTATATTTTATATTTAAAAAAACTTTGCTTTTGAAATTTGGTCTACCATGACAAAAAGATTGTCATTATCCTGCTCTGGGATTTTTTGATACTATATTCCACAAAATTGAAAAGATGGAACTCAATTTAAATGTTATCTTTTTTTTTTTTTGTTTCTTATAGGGCTTGATGGAAATTCTTCCAGATTCTTCAAGTAGCAAGTGAGCGATGAACAAAAGTGTGAAACTTGTGAAAGATTTGGCAAACTGTAAAAACATGTGGACAGATTGATTTAAATTAATTATTAGTTAAAGAATTAAAAATAAAACTATTTTCTATGTCTTGCTGCGATTTTTGAGATTTTTATTGAAGTTCATGTTTGTTTATAGTCGTATGTGGTTTCAATTTATAGACAATGAATGAATCTCATCAGGTGAAGGTTTAATATAAGTTTCACAAAGTGCCGACATAATTTGGAAATCAGGGGAATTATGGAAAATCAGTAAGGTTTGTCTGTCAAAAGTAAAGGATTTTGTAAAAATATTCTAAAATCAGAGAAATATGTCTGCATGTAAAAATATTTGTTTTCTTGCCAAACAAATCAGTTTTTTTTTTTATGTATTGTATTTTTTCTACAGTTGCTCTCAATATTTAAATAATAATTGCACATGGTATAAATTATAAATAAACACAAAATGATCACAAGTTCTCATCTTTTCTCGATAGCTCATATATTAAAGGCAAGTTACCAATTTTTGAAAATTTTAAATTACATACTTGCATAACCTTTGACCAGATGGTCAGCTTAACTGTTAATGCCCAACTTTTTTACACTTCTGTTAATTCTTCGGCACAGTTTGTGTTGTTGTAACAAATCCATATTCAAAATATTTTTAAGTTCAAAATACATGTACGAAAAAACTTCCAAAATGGCTTTTCTCTTGAAAGGTGAATGCCTCTATTAAGGGTACACTTTTTCACTTCCTCAAATTTATATATGTGAGCGCTTAAATCTCTGAATAGTGGGTACCTCTCAATCTACACACATGTAATGTATATATGTGTATATAAAGTATCAAAAATACAATGCATGTATTTTCATGTATATCAAAAATGAAATGGTTCTTAAAGAAAGCATAATCTGTAATTGCATTTCTTTTCACATTTTCATTTTATCTCTCATAAATTAAATGGAATGTATATTCACACATTTTCAAATGTGTATTTATTTTCATTGGGAACATAGTTTAGCTTAAATTTTGTATAAGTCCCAACAATCTGAGTTGCAAAAAACCTATACATGACCTGCGAATTTTTTCTCTTGTAAACTCAGTTTGCAGGAAAAAAAAATTAGATTCATTCTGAGCCGAAAAAACATATTTAAGATAACCCTACTCAGAGGTTTTACTATATTTAAATATAGATAGGTTTATTTTTCATAATAGCTTTAAAACATGATTTACTTTCATTTCATTGCAGGTTGAAATACTTCGGGTCAGGTTGTGGGTTGCAGAAATTTATTTTTGCGGGTTCTGGTCAGGTTGTGGGTTGATTTAAAATGGAATTTGCAGGTCAGGCTGAATCTGACCCAGTATATAGTAAATAGGGAAGGGCTGATCCTTCATGAAATGTGATGCCATAGTTTTAGAATAAGTGATGAGAAATCCAACATATATTTAAAAATATGGTATGTATATTGTTAATAATGAAAATCAAAGAAGTCTGATAAATTTACTCAAGGAAAAAATCAGGGGTATTTTGTTTTTAAAAGGGGTTCTGAGTATTCAGTTTTATTTTATAATATTTAAACTTGGAAAATATGCATGATATATATTTTTATTATTTCTGGGATATTGCTAAAATTTTTCTTTAATGTTATGAAATTGATTATGTATTTTAATTTGTTACACAGTGAGTGCGTAGTTTTGCTTATCAGTGTATTTTGTGGTACTTAGTATTTTATTTGAAATTATAATTTGAAACCAAAATAAACTCACTGTAATAGTAAACAATTTGAGTGTGAATAAGTGATTTGGTCTTTTGTTGCAAAATTATTCATTTCTTCCCAGTTCTTACTCTCCCCTGCATTTGACAACATTATTGTCATCACCATTCATGTTTAGTGTGCAATATATAACTGGATATACAAGCATTTGTGAAAAATAAATAAATTCGGGCTATTTTCAACAAAGAAACTAAAGTACAAAATTTATTAAATACAGTAGACTCCCTCAAATCCTCACAGCTTGGGACCAGAGGTTTTGCGGATTTTAGAATTTTGCAGATTTCTGGTCATTGCTTTGTTTACATTTTTTAAACAGTAATTTGAGTGAATTAATAGTGCATTCGGAACTATAATGATTGCTTACAATATAATAAAATATTAAAATAAGTAATTTACTAAAATAATAAAAATTTAGATAGTTTTTAAAATGATAAAAGTACTAATAGCAAAGGTCAAGTTAATAATCAATAATGTATGATTAAATATTCATTATAAATATTAGATGTATTTTTCCAAAATTATTCAACAAAACTTGAGTACATTACTAATTAACATCAAAATCATAAAAAAAGGAATTTTTTTTCAAGTTAAGCCAGGCTTAGTAACCAAAAAATCTTGATTAATGCATAAATATAATTGATAAGATTGTGATTACCAGTGATATCAGCAATATCTTGAATTTTTTCCAAAAAAAATTATTCTTCCTTCATGAAAAAAAAAACATGAATAAAGGATTATCTATACATATAATAAAACAGTAGGACCCGGTGTGTCTGTACATTGAAGATAATTGACAAAAATGGAGTCAGGGCGATAAAAGAAAACCAATGAAACACAAAAAAAAATTTTTTTGAATTTTTTGTCTGTCTGTCTGTTTGTCTGTCTGTCTGTCTGTTTGTTCGAGGTTATCTTCGTAACTACTGAATGGATTTTTATGCGGTTTTCACTAATGAAGAATGCACACTCCCGGGCAGTGTATAGGCTTTGTTTCATCAAAATCGGACAACAGACAAAAAAGCAACAAAAAGAAACAAAAGAAACTATTAGGTGCGCTGCTCACGTTTTTTAGTACATAACGTTTTTTAGTACATATAAAATCCAATAGATGTCACTGTGCGATTTTAAAACGCGCTATCGTTATGTTTTCGCCAGTCTACTTAAGTATGAGAAAGTTTCAAGCTGGCTGTCGTTCCATGTGGTTTAGTCGGTAGAACGTCAGTGCGCCATACTGATGGCCCGGGTTCGATTCCCAGCATGGAATTTTTTTTCACTATGTTGGCATTAACGCCTATAAGCAATTAAAAGAATTTGAAATATTGTATTCAAGGCGAATTTTCTCTCTGGGAAAATTTCCTTGCATTAATATGTCAGTGTAATTTTTTTTTCGATTTAATTTTTTTTTCGAAACTTTGTTTTTCTTAAAAAATTACAGTAAATATTTGATATTTCCCAACGTTTTTTGAATGATCAACTTGCTTTTTTTTTTTAATGTATGTCTGAACCTTATCTAACTACTTCTTCAAGATTTCTTTAGATAAACCGACCAGCGTAGCGGGCGAAGGCCGCTAGTTAAGAAAATAAAAAAATAAAAAATGTATGGAATTGATGAAAAAAAAAAAAAAAAATTAATTTTGTCCCAATATCTGAATTGAAAATTTCATTGTTTACATCCATAAAATATGTGCGGATTTTAGGGAGTTGCGGATTTCTGGTTTGCGGATTTGAGGGAGTCTACTGTATGTGGAATTTGGCAGCATCAGTTTCTGATATGAGAAAACTTATTCAATGTGCTGCCGTATAGCCAATTTCTTCAAATTTGAGAATTAATTAAATAAATGCAATCAAATGGATATAAATGACTACACTAAAGAATTAATACATATTTAACTAGAAAATATTTCTAGTTCTAAGAATTTTATTTAAAAGCATTGAGGTCAGAAGTAAGATACTGTGTGTTTTAAAATGGATTTTATGATTTTAAAATTCAATAATTTGCAAATGGTGACAGCTATTAAAAAAAAGGCTACTACCATTTGCAAGTGACTAAATTTTAAAATCAGTCAGTCTATTTTAGGATACATAGTACATTAAACATAGGCTAAAAAATCTGTATAATGTATAGTGGTTGCTCGCAGATATTTCTTGTGCAAAAAAAAAAAAAAAAAAAAAAAAAAAAAAAAAAATGACAGCAAAAGTTGCCAGAAAGTACAAGTAGTATGTACAAGAAATATCTGACCACACACTTTTCTTGTACATACAGAATATTTCTGGCAGCAAAAGTTGCCAGAAAAATTTTGTATGTACAAGGAATACTTGTAAGTACAGAAAAATTCTGGCAGCAAAAGTTGCCAGAGAATTTCTGTGGACAAGGAATATCTGTGCATACGGAAAAATTCTGGCAGCAAAAGTTGCCAGAGAATTTCTGTTGACAAGGAATATCTGTGCATACGGAAAAATTCTGGCAGCAAAAGTTGCCAGAGAATTTCTGTTGACAAGAAATATCTGTACATACGAAAAAATTCTGGCAGCAAAAGTTGCCAGAGAATTTCTGTTAACAGAAATTCTCTGGCAACTTTTGCTGCCAGATATTTTCTGTTGTTTTACAAGATTTTTTTTTACAGTGTAGTAACATACATGCGCTACCAGCATCAAAAGGCGAGGGATTGGCTCCTGTCCTCGCTCGAGGATAAGCTCGCGAGCTAATGCTATTCCTATCATTTTTCTGATAACTCTTTTGCATTTTGATATCGCTCTTTTTTTTTTTTTTTTTTTTTTTTTTTTTTTTTTACCTTTTTGATTTTGGTTGCAAATATTTTTTTAAAAAGCACTTCACTTTCACTTTCGAAACCGGTTTTGGAAGTGAACTAACTTTATAAAAAATATTTGCAACCAAAATCGAAAAAAAAAAGAACGATGTCGACATCCACCTCAGCTACCCAATGCAAAAAAAAAAAAAAAAAAAAAAAAAAAACTTAAAAATATTAAAATGCGAAGAGTAATTAGAAAAATGCTTCCCCATAGAAATAGCATTAACTAGCGAGCGTTTCCTCGACCAGGAACAGGGGCCTTAATGTAATTAATTATCAGTACTCCTTTTCATATGAAAAAGAATAAAATAATTTCTATAGAATAATATCTATTTTAAGTCGAAAAACAAAAAAAGTTTTTACTATTTTGAATAAGAGACAGCAAAAAATAATCTTTCTTTTTCCACTCTAAGTGAAAAATAGAAAATTATTTTACAATTTCGAACAAGAAGGTGTGAAAAAAGTTCTAGCATGAACGTTAAAGCACGAGAATTATTGACACATATAAAAAAAACATTTCAAAAAGACTTTAAAGTATGTGACTTTTAACTTCACATGTGACTGTACTTCACAAAGTAATCCAAGTTGCTTTTTCTAATCTAAGTCGAAAAACAAAAAAAGTTTTTGCTATTTTGAATAAGAGAAAGCAAAAAAAAATATATCTTTTTCCACTCTAAGTGAAAAATAGAAAATTATTTTACAATTTCGATTAAGAAGGTGTGAAAAGAGTTCTAGCATGAAAGTTAAAATACGAGAAATATTGAAAAGTTAAACGCAATCTCTCCGTCCTTGAAAGTCGGGTTCTTCTCTCAAAGAGGAATCTTTGACAACTTCTTTTCTCGTTACCAACGTGTGACGACCCTTGGTAACCACTCTGCCGGAAGAAGAAGTGCTCTGAAACGCGGAAGCTCTGAAAGAAAATAACATGACAGATTGAAAAAGTTTTTTTTTTCTATTTTTTCTTTCTTTCTTTCATGTCAGTGGTAAAAGTAAGAAATTCGGATGGACATTCAGAAAATCTTTTGATATTTTGCCATCAAGCTTTTACTTTTTATTATTATCCCCTCCTTCAAGGCGAAATGATCCGTCAATGTTCTTTTTAAATTTTAAAACAAAATAGGGCTTCCAAATGGTCCGTCAACTGAATTCCAATATTTTATTAGATAAAATTTGTTTGTAGATTTTCTTTATAATTTGCACAGAAACCATCTTCGGAGGTTAATTCTAACGAGAACGTCACAGAAACCTTTCATGAAATTTTCTGTTAAAAAATATTGGTGTTCAATTCGCGTACCATTTGGGAGCCCTGGAACAAGTGTTATTAAAATCCTTAGTAATAACTCAGTAATAATAATATTATTAATAATATAAAATAATTTTAAAAAATTGAAAAATTTTTTACAAGAAAGAAGTTTTGAAAAAGATAGGTACAAAGAACAAAGAAGTTTGAAAGTTGCTGATTAAGAAAAGAAAAATTTCTGAATTTGTTTTCTGAAAGAATTCATCGAATTTGAATCAAATTGTGCTTACAACGAAATGTTTTTCACGTCTGGAAATCCGCTGCAAAATGCTTTGAAAAATCTTCCGATTTTATCAAAAAATGATAAGTAAATAAATAAATAAAAAATAATAAATAACAGATATTCGGTAACATAGTTTCTAAAGAAAAACATCTCAATTTCGTGCGTTTATGAACAGAAATGAGCTTAGAAAAGTGTTTAAATGACATAAAAAGAATAATAATAGGTTTCAAAGATGCTTTAGAGTGTGTAACTTTCGTAACGTCTGTAATCCATGTTACTTTCTCCACTCCTAGCAGGGCCCGAATATAACTAATTGGGGCCCTGGGCAAAGGTAAATTAGGGGGCCCCCGTTTTGAATCATCGCAACGTTATTCAAATAGAACTGATGGTCACTCATATGTGTAAGTGTAAGATATAAACATAATTTCGTACCTTAGATATAAATAGAAGAAAATTCATCGTTCCATCAATTCTAAATTAAATACGTTAATTAATAAAAGTACACATTTTCCCTTAGTGCAGAACAAAACTCTTTTACATAGCTTTAGCAATTTGACATATCACTGTAAGATTAATTAAATAATTTCACATATAGAAGAGTTGGAATTGGAAAAAGAAAGTAAATATTTTATAATTTAATGTATGGATTTGGGGGCCCCTTAAGGTCCGGGACCCATGGACAAAGTCCCGATTTGCCCATTGGGTAATAAGAGAATGACTCCAAGTCAAAAACGAGGGAAAAAAAAAGGAGGGGGGAGGTAACTATTTTGAATATCCTCTTCAGACCCCAGGGCTTATTTATGTACTTTTCTTAATTTCAGTTATGGATTTATATTATCAAACCGATACCTAAAAACGATTGATCAGCAAAAAAAATTAGAATTTATTTTTTGTTGATAAAAATTGATGATACATCGGGACTCAAAAAAGACATTTTTTGACAATTTCTTTGGATTTTTTAATTTTATTATACTTTTTTGCATTGTAAAAACACTGAAAAACATAAAATAAATATATATTTGGTAATTTTTCATTACTAATGGATTCGACAAATGATTCACACATGATGACATAATAAAATTATTTGAGTTTTCATTTTTGTTTCGTACATTTTTGCTTCAAGCCAATTTTATATAACATGTAGCTTACTAAAAAAGAGCTATAACAAACAAATTACTATTTTGTTTAACTCTTCTATCTGTTAGGCCTCCATTTACACCAATTTCTCTTTTTTTTTACATTATTTATATACGTGAAAAAAAATTTTAAAGATATGTATCCTATAAGATACATCAGGTCTGAAGAGGATATATCAGGATTTTTAAAACTGTTCGTATTTGAATTCCCATGTTTCATGAATTATAAAATTATCATAACTTATTTAGAAGTTCACGTTTTCATGTAAAGAAAAATAAAATAAAAAGATAGTGAAAACTTTCTACATTCCAAATCGAAAAAGAAAAAAAAAGGGTTTTCCTATTTTGAAAAAGAGATAGCAAAAAAGTAATATCACTGTTTCTGCTCTAAATGAAAAATAGAAAATTATTTTACAATTTTGAACAAGAAGGTGTGAAAAGAGTTCTAACATGAACGTCAAAATACGAGAATTATTTAAAAGTTGAACGTAATCGCTCCGTCCTTGAAAGTCAAATTCTTCTTTTCTGCGTCTTTTCTCTTTGACAACTTCTCTTCTCGTTACCAACATGTGACGACCCTTGGTAACTACTCTGCCGGAAGAAGAAGCGCTCTGAAGCGCGGAAGCTCTGAGAGAAAATAACATGACAGATTGAAAAAGATTTTTTTCTTTTATCTCAATGTTAAAAGTAAGAAATTCGTCACGGCGTTCAGAAAAATATGTTGATATTGTCCCATCAAGCTGTATTTTTTTTTACACAAGGCGAGATAATTCGCCTGTGTTCTCTTTAAATTTTAAACCAACAAGTTGAATAAAGCCTGGAAAATAATAATGACAGTAAAATAATTAAAAAAAAAAAAAAAAAAAAAAAAAAAAAAAACAATAAAAAAATTCTGTACTACAAAATAAATAAATAAATAAAATAAATAAGAGAGAAATAAAGAACATAGAAGTTTGAAAGTTGCTGATAAAGAAAAGTAATGTTTCTGGATTTCTTTCGAACGAATACATCGAATTGTGCCTACAGCGAAAGCTTTTTCTCTTACATTACGCTTTCACGTCCGGAAATTCACTGCAAAACACTCTAAAAAATCTCTTAACTTTACCAAAAAATAAAAAAAAGAATAAAAAAACTATTTGATAACATATTATAGTTAAAAAAAAGAAAAAAAAAAGAAAAAAAGAAAAAAACTTTTACTGTCTGTTACTTTCTGGACTTTATGTCGAAAATGGACAAGAAAATTTTTTTTACTAATTTGAATATATCTGGATTTTTAAAACTGTTCGTTTCGGAATTCGGATATTTTATGAATTATAAGGTTATTATAACTTATTTAGTAGTGCTTGTTTTCATATGAAAAAGAAGAAAATAAAAAGATTGAGATAACTTCCCCCCCCCCTCAAAATATATATATATATATATACTTGTTTGAATAATAATTTCTCTTTTTCCACTCCAAGTGACTTTTCACTTCCAAGTGAAAAATAGAGAAGTATTTTACAATTTTGAGCAAGAAGGTGTGAAAAGAATTCTAACATGAACTTTAAAATACGAGAATTATTTAAAAGCTAAACCTAATCTCTCCGTCCTTGAAAGTCGGATTCTTCTCCCCTGCGTTTGTTACCAACATGTGACGACCCTTGGTAACCACTCTGCCGGATGAAGAAGCACTCAGAAGCGCAGAAGCGCAGAGAGAAAATAACCTGACAGACTGAAAAAGCTTTTTCTTTTCTTTCATGTCAATGGCAAAAATAAGAAATTTGCCTTGGCGCTCAGAAAAATCTGTTGATATTTCCCATCAAACTTGTATTTTTCTTTTTTACTTTACTTTTTTTTCTCCCTTAAAGACGAGATTATCCGTCTGTGTTCTCTTTAAATTTTAATCCAACAAGTATGAATAAAGTCCGGAACAATAACTCAGGAATAATAATAATAATGACAGTAAAAGAATTTAAAAAACCAGTCAAAAAAACTTTTTACAAACTTTTTTTTTTTTTTTTTTTTTTTTTTTTTTTTTTTTTTTAATGGTTCTAAAAAAAGAGAGAAAGAAAGAACATAGCAGTTTGAAAGTTGCTGATTAAGAAGAGATATGTATCTGGATTTTTTTTCCTCAAAGAATACATCGAGTTGTGCTTACAGCAAAAGTTTTTTCTCCTACATTGCGTTTTCATGTCCGAAAATTCGCTGCAAAACGCTCTGAAAAATCTCTCGACTTCATGTCGGAAACGGAGGGGGAAAAAAGTTTGATCTATTTTGAATATATCTGGAATTAAAAATTATTCGCTTTTGAAATTTGATATTTTATGACTTATAAGATTATTATAACTTATTTAGCAGTGCTAATTTTTATTTGAAAAAGAATAAAATAAAAAGATCGTGATAACTTTCTCCACTCCAAATAAAAAAAAACGAAAAAAAAAAAAAAAAGAGTTTTTACTATTTTGAATAAAAGACAGCAAAAAGTAATGTCGCTGTTACCTCTCTGAGTGAAAAATCGAAAATTATTTTACAATTTTGAACAAGAACGCGTGAAAAGATTCCTAACACGAACGGCAAAGTGCGTTTTTAGGTGCGTTCGTAATTATGTAAATACAAATACGTAGCACCTATAGTTGTCGTTCAGTCCGTCCGTCTGTCTGTCTGTCTGTCCGCATATAACAACGCAAAAACTACACAATCGAATCTTTTGAAATTTAAAACATATAATTATTACATAATTTTGTCGAGTCATTTCAAATTTTATGAGAATCGGATGGATAGATCAATTACAAAGGCGATCAAAAGTATTCCGTTACATTACGGTCATTGGGGAAAAATTTTGCAAATGCATTTTTATCGTTTGAAATTTAAATAACATACTTATTACTTCATTTTGTCAAGTCATTTCAATTTTTTTGAAAATAGGATGCATAGATCAAATACAGGGACAATCAAAAGTCCGTTACATCACAGTCAATGGAAAAGAAAAAGTTTCAAATGCATTTTAATAATATTACACTCATTCGAACATAATAATATTGATATGCGTCATAAAGTACATATTATAATATAGATTTTGCATAATCTGTTGTGCAAAGAACTTTTGTTATTGATTTACAAGGCCACACAAAAGTATTCCATTACATATTCAGTATAGAGAGAACATTGTTTGTTGCGCATTTTAATTGTAATAAACTATTTACAATTTTATGAGAGTGATATTTTTAAAACTTCATTATCGTACGAACGCACCTCATTTGCTACGCTTCACGTGCAATTTCCAACTTGTTTCCCTCTTTGACAGCTTCTCTTCTCATTTCCAACGTGTGACGACCATTGGTCAATTGCATACTTTGCCGCAAGGCGAAGTTCTCTGAAGCGCGGAAGCACTGAGAGAAAATAACATGACAGATTGAAAAAGCTCTTTTTTCTTTGATTTCAATGGTAAAAGTAAGAAATTCGAGTTAGCATTTAGAAAAATTTGTCGATATAATATTGTCTCATCAAGCTTGTATTTTTCTTTTTGTTCTCTTCTTCCTTTTTCTTTCGTAAAGACCGCATGATCCGCCTGTGTTTTCTTTAAATTTTAAATCAACAAGTGTGACTGTAGTCCAGAACGATAACTCAGGAATAATAATAATAATGATAAACTATTGAAAAAATATTTATATTAAGAAAAAAAAAAGGTTCTAAAAAAGAGAAAAATAACACGGAAGTTTGAAAATTACTGATTAAAAAAAGAAATGTTTCTGGATTATTTATTTATTTATTTATTTATTTATTTTTTCCTGTTAGAATACATCAAATTGAGCTTACAACAAAAGGTCTTTTTCCCTACATTGCGGTTTCACGTCCGGAAATTGGCTGCAAAACGCTCTGAAAAATCTTCTGGCATTACCAAAAATTGGGGGAAAAAAATCTATGTTACTTTTTTGATTTTATGTCGAAAACACAGATAGAGAAAAAAAGTTCTAATTATAACGAATATATCTGGAATTTTAAAACTGTTTGTTTTGGAATTCTGAAATTTCCAAACTCCAGGATAATAAAAAATATAATAATAATTAAATAATAATAAAAACAAAACCCCAGAAAATTTCTTTACAAGAAAAAAAAATTCTAAAAAAAAAAAAAAAAAAAAAGAGAAATAATGAACACAGAAGTATGAAAGTTGCAGATTAAGAAAAGAAAAGTTTTTGGATTTTTTTCCGAAAGAATCCATCGAATTGTGCTTACAACGAAAGGTTTTTCTCCTATATTGCGCTTTCACATCCGGAATTTTGCTGCAAAACGCTCTGAAAAATCTTCCGTCTTTACCAAAATTTGAAAAACAAAACTTATCTATTTGATAAGATAATTTCTGAATAAATACACTGGCCAATTTCGTGTGCTTATGGACAAAAATAAACTCAGAAAAATGTTTGAACGATATAAAAAAAATAATAATAAAAATAAAAAATAATAAATAAAAAATATGTTTTACAGTTCTTATTGAGCAATTTATATAATTTTACATGACATGTGGATACAAGATAAATATACGTTTCTTTAAACATTATAAATTATGACATAAAATCTCAATAAAGTTATAGAGCGGCGGAAATTTACTCTGAAGCTTTAACATTTATACGGTCACCAAATATAAAAATAATAAAAGAATAACAAAGGACGATAAATGACAGTGATTCACTTTATGATAACACTGGTAACTATAGCAGTACGTAATTAATTACAATTTTTTTAATACCAGAAAACTCTTATTGTTGAAAATAATAGGCAAAGATATATTTCTTTAATATCGATAATTTTCATAAATTGATTTTTGAATCTCTAGATTCTCAAAATGTTACTATACTGCGCGCCGCGGCGAAATGTTTACTTTTGCCTTTGACGTGAAAGAAAATGGCATTTTCAATCTGTCATGTGATTTTTCTCTCAGCCGCTTCCGCGTTTCAGCATATCTCTTCTGCCGGTACGAGAAGCTATCAAGGGTCATCATATCCTGGCAACAAGAGGAATTGAAGTCAAAGAAAAAATATGCAGAAAAGAGAGAGAAAAACTTTCAAGGACGGAGTTTTCCATTTAGCTTTTACGATTTGTAACTTTAAAATTTTTATGGTAGAAATGGGTATTATCTCTAGTAAGATCAATTTTATTACTCTAATATCAATAAGTTTCATAAATTGAATTTTGATACGCTAGATTCTCAAAATGTTACTATACTGCGCGCCGCGGCGAAATGCTTACTTTTGTATTTGACGTGAAATAAAATGGCATTTTCAATCTGTCGTGATTTTCTCTCAGCGGCTTCCGCGTTTCAGCATTTTTCTTCTGCCGGTATGAAAGTTTATCAAGGGTCGTCATATGCTGGCAACAAGAAGAGGAATTGAAGTCAAAGAGAAAAGATGCAGAAAAGAGAGAAAGAGAGAGAATAGTTTCAAGGGCGGAGATTTCAATGTAGCTTTTACGATTCGTAATTTTAAAATTTTATTGTAGAAATGGATATTATCTCTAGTAAAATCAATTTTATTTTTTTAATATCAATAATTTTCATTAATTGAATTTTGACCCGCTAGATTCTCAAAATGTTTTACGCTGCGCGCCGCCGCGAAATGTTTACTTTGGCCTTTGACGTGAAAGAAAATGGCATTTTCAATCTGTCATGTGATTTTCTCTCAGCGGCTTCCGCGTTTCAGCATATTTCTTCTGCCGCTATGAGGAGTTATCAAGGGTCGTCTCGTCATATGCTGGCAACAATAAGAGGAATTGAAGTCAAAGAGAAAAGATGCAGAAGAGATAAAGAAAAAAATAATTTCAAGGACGGAGATTTCCATTTAGCTTTTACGATTCTTAATTTTTAAATTTTATAGTAGAAATGGTTTAACTCTTTCTTACTAATTACCCATCATACGTAATATAGGATAAGTCTTGCAATCGTTTTTAAAATCGAAAAAGTGTTCTTGACGGATTTAGACGCTTCAGACACTGGAGATTCCAAAAAAACATATTAAAAAAAAAAAAAAAAAAAAAAAAAAAAAAAAATTGCTGTCTGTCTGTTTGTAAACGTTCTATCTCCCGGACAAATTTAGATAGAACATTGAAATTTGTTGTGCACTTAGTATGTAATAATGGGAAGAAGCCTATTGCATATTAGTAAACTCGATTATTCGGTACTACTTTATTCGGACTCTTGAAATATTTGTTCTGATGAAAGGTAGATAAAAATTTCCGAATTTTTTTATTTTAAGGCGTGGATGTAAAATACAATAGAATAACACAAATTTGCATAAAAAAGAAAGTCGATCGGATAATTAGTTTCTGAGATATTTGTAATCTGCTGAGACATTTGTTATTTTCCACACTCTTCGATTTTTCACGCTCCTGTATTTCATTAAAATTTCAGTTCAAATATATATTTTAATTGGATATAAGATGCTTAATCCGACGCAGTAAATTGTTAGTTAGTATGATAATTATTTTTGGAGATATAAGAATGTTTCTTTTGCGCAATTCGGTATTACTTGAGTAGTGTGGTGTTTTATATAATTTGTAGAAATTTGTTCATCAGCAATTCATTAAAAGAGTATTACTGTATTAAAAAAACTTAAATGTACGTTTAAAATTTATTTTAGAATTGCGATGCATTTTACAAATAGTTTGCAAATTTTTTATTTTCATATTTTATATTATGCATATACAGTCGGCTCTCGTTAATTCGAACTCGTTGGGAGCACAAGAAATGTTCGAATTATCCGAAGTTCGAGTTATGGAAAATATGAAATGAAAACATGCTTAATATGGCACTATTACAAAGGAATTGATGTTATGGTGTTTTTTTATTTATTTATTTCGTCTGTTAACATTAGAATATGACTTACAGTAGAACCCCGATAGTTCGGACTAACTGGGACCAGGCCCAATCCGGATTATCGAAAATCCGGATTATCCGGAGAATAAGAGAAAAATGGAATAAAATAAAACATAATTACAGAAATCACTTTTATATTAAACTTATTGAATAATTACAGACGATAAAAATTTTTACTTTGCTTAATTCTTCCGAAAAGATTTCAGAAAAAGTTTTTTTTTAAATTCAGAATATGATGATGAAACAAATTAATGTTATGGAAATTAGCCAATCGCTTCTCAAACTTGAAAAAAAAAATGACCAAATCAATCCGGATTATCCGGAGATCCGGATTAACGGGGTCCGAATTTACGGGGTTCTACTGTACTATTAAATTAGAATGTATAAATACATAAACTAATTAAAAGATTAGAAACAAATACAATGGAACAAAAATTGAAATCGTCACTGATGGACAGACGGGGCACTAAGAAAGTGGATATCAAATGCATTAGATTATATGTATACTCGTTCGGAACAATTTTCACAAAAATCGAAGAAAGAAAGTTATTCAAATGATCTAAAATCCGTGAGAAAGAAAAAAAAATGAAAAATCTGAATTCTCGTGAGTTCGAATTAAACGAAGTCAAGAGAAAATAAGTTCGAATTAATGAAAAAATTTAACGTTATTCTGTCATTGAATATTTCGGGACTTCATGTTTAGTTCGAATTAAGCGAAGATTCGAATTATCCGATTTCGAATTAACGAGAGTCGACTGTACATGATGGGTAAGTACTACGGTGGACCTTAAACACTAGTTTTAAAATAATTTCTGTTTTCAGACTTCAAGTGCAGAAAGTGACACGTTATTGCTAAGAATGTATTTATTAAAAATGCATAGTCTTGCTCATTGGCGCACAAAAACAAGAACTTTAATGAGAACTCGTACAATTAAAAATAAAATCAACGTTTTGAGTCGTCTTCTGCAGCCGTCTTCAGGAAAATATTATAGTGAAATGACTAAAAATTCAGAGATGAATGCTTTCTGCGTCAGGAATATTTCTGATATAGTTATATTTTACTGTGCAATTGTTCACTATATGTTTGTGACACATAATTTTTATGCAAAAATGTAATAATTCTGATTGGTTTAAGCATTTTTGCATTTTGGATTTAAGGGAGACCCGTAAGAAAAAACCCAAAATTTTTATTATTGATTTTAAAGTAATGAATTTTGGTGTACTATTTAAGAATCTTTTTGTAAGGAATAATTAGCAGAAAAATTGATTTTTTATTAAAAAGTATATTTTTTATGTCGATTTTTAGTATTTTTTTTCTGGAAAAATACATTTTTTAAAAGTACTACTCCTCATACAATTTTCAATATTTTGGTATTACTAAAATTTCTTAAATAGTGTTATACACTGTTAAAAATCTTGTTCTAGTTTGAACCAAAAAAGTTCGTTTATTGGTGCTCAATAGCTGCCACCATAAGATGGTGAAATCTTGAACCAAAATTTGGAACTCCCATTGAAGCATAGTTCCAATGCTTGGAAAGAAGTTGAACTAGGAAGCTTCAGATTTTGGTTCAAGATTTTACCATCTTACGTTGGCAGATATTGAGCACCAAAAAACAAACTTTTTTGGTTCAAACTAGAACAAGATTTTTAACAGTGTAATATATGGAAACGACCTAGGGAGAGATATTTTTAATTTTCCATTTTAATCAGCTAAAAAAAAAAGAAGTTACGCATGGTAAATTTCCTTAAATTTGTTATAATTTCCATGTTTACCAATTTATGTAACATTTTCAGAAATAGTTAAAGAAAATATCTCTCCTTACTTTTGCTGCAAATATTTTTAAGATTCTAAAAACATAAACTCTTTGTTTCTAAACCATTTTACCACTGAGCCTTAGTACTTTGAATTTAGGCAAAATATGGAAAAAGTCATTTTCAGGAAAACACATTTTAAATGGCCGCTAGTCCTTTAAACTCTAGTGACTACAATTAAAAAAGCTCATTTGCTGCCTGTTCCAAGTGTCCCCGAGTTCTGAAATTTTGCATGGATATTCGCAAATATGTATTTTATCGTTTTCTGAGATTTAAAAAAAAAAAAAAAAAAAAAAAAATGAACTTTTGATGATTTTTGGCCGAAAATGGGGTTTGGCTTAAGGATGCGATTCAGTGAATTTACGGATTCGCCACGCTAATGTTAAGTCGATGGACTTAGAATGTTTTATTTTACTTAAAATATCTCCTCGGGAAATCGATATTTTTAACTCATTTTTTTTCTGTACTCTTCTTAAGAGTGTTTTCAACTGCTCTGCTCAACAAGAAAAAAAGGTTTGACACATTTACAAACTCATTTTTTATCAGAAAGATATAAAATTAAAAAGCCTGACATTGGAACGATTTCAAATCTATTCCACTTTCACATTTTTTAATCAATAATCATTTTTTGATCAATAAAATACCTATTGAGTTGTACGCTTTTTTGATCACGTGACAACGTCTTTCCACCGCAGTTTGGCTGGTTTTTCTTCTCTCATGCGGAAAAGTCAAAAACACACACTTTGAGATTATTTTCCAAAAAATTGTGTTTGAAAAAAAAAAAAAAAAAAAAAAAGAGCGCGATTACATAGTTTCTGAACCACAACACCTGTTGGTTTCTTGCATTTCTGAGCAAAAATGAATTAAAACTTATGTCATAAAGTTGTCCTTTTTGACTCGAAAACGGCCTTAATAAATGCTTTTTTTTTTTTTTTTTTTTTTTTTTTTTTTAAATATGACAAAATTATCATGGCAACCTCGAATCATTATTTATCATACAGCATCATGTAAATAATTATGTATGATAGCATTTAATAGAATAATCTCTATGGTATACTAAAATCATAACCTGTCATGAAATATAATAATTGAATTAATTACATGTGATAGGATTTAATAGATTGAAATCTTTTATTAATATCTTTTTAAGTTTTAATTCGATTTCCATAAAATTTGAAATGACTCGAGAAAACTTCGTAACAGTTATATAAATTGAATTTTAAACCGTACGGTTGGGTAATTTTAGCGCTGTTACATGCGGACATAATGACACACAAACGGACGGACCAAACAACGACTGTAGGTGCCACGTATTTATACAATTACGAACGCATCTAATGAAGCTCTATTAGAAAATATATATCAGCATATTTTTTAAACCAATTTGCATCATTAGAGTATATGCACGTCACTTTCAGACATTCTGAATTCATACGGAAATTTCGAAAGAAGAATTTTTCTTTGAACAATAATGCTATTAAATAATGCAAAAAATATATTTATATAAAATAACAACCAAAAAGAGTGTCATGAAGTGTTATCAACAATTGTAAATCAATATATCTGTAAATTAATCATTCCTGTAAATTAATATCTAAGTTAATCACTTAAAAAAGATATTTTACTTTAATTAATTAAAATTCTTTAAAATCTGTTAAAATAATTAAATAATAATGGCAATAATAATTAATCTTAACTGATTCTTAATTAATCTTGACTGACTATTCTTGAATAAAAGACACCAGCACAATTTCAATACATTTGCGTAAAGGATGTACTAGGAAAAATGTTTTTCCACTGTTAAAATCTCACAGATTTTCAGACTTATTTTTGATAATAAAATCATAAAACTTTCTGACGTGATTTTTGAAGAGTTGTATACGAGACAGTGTGTTTTTATTTTATAAATAAATTTTTTCTCAATATGGCATCTTTTTTCGTTCCCAGTTTCTCGCTTAGGAAAATTCGGTTTAAAACGCCAACTTTGGTAACAAATTTTACAATATATTTTGGCTTTATCAAGACATCGACAATCACGGCGCATTGTATTGTTTCTAAGAATCTACCGATTTGATGCGCTTGAGGAAAAAAAAAAAAAAAATTAAAAATTAATTAGAAAATAACCAATTTGGATTTCAATACACGCTTAAGGCTGCTGATCACTCACATTCCGAATTACCCTCCGTAATGTTGTCTGTGGGCGTTTGATGCATTTTTAGGTTCGTTCGTAATTATGTAAATACGCAGCACCTATAGTTGTCGTTCAGTCCTTCCGTCGTCCGCATATAACAACGCAAAAACTATCCAACCGAATCGTTTGAAATTTAAAATATATAATGATTACATAATTTTGTCGAGTCATTTCAAATTTTATAAAAATCGGATGCATAGATCAATTACAGGGACAATAAAAAATATTCCATTACATTACGGTCAATGGGGAAAAAAGTTTCAAATGCATTTTAATCGTTTGAAATTTAAAATACATAATTATTACATAATTTTGTCGAGTTATTTCAAATTTTATCAAAATCGGATGCATAATTCAATTGCAGGGACAATCAAAAGTATTCCGTTACATTACGGTCAATGGGGGAAAAAAATTCAAATGCATTTTAATCGTTTGAAATTTAAAACATATAACTATTACGTAATTTTATATGGAGTCATTTCAAATTTTATGAAAATCAGACGCATAGATCAATTAGAGGGACAATCAAAAGTATTCCCTAACATTACGGTCAATGGGGGAAAATGTTTCAAATGCATTTTAATGGTGTTACACTCATTCGAGCATAATAAAATTGATATGCATCTATAAAGTACATATTATAATACATTTTGTATAATCTGTAGTGCAAAGAACATTTGTTATTGATTTACAAGGCCACATAAAAGTATTCCAATGGTATAGGGAGAACATTGTTTGGTGCATATTTTAATTGTAATTAACTATTTACAATTTTATGAGATTGATATATGAGAGTGATATTTTTAAAACTTCTTTATCGTACGAAGGCATCTCATTTGCTACGCTTCACGTGCAATTTCCAACTTGTTATATTTAAAATATCTCCTCAGAAAATTAATATTATAAATTTCTTCCTTCGGTTTTCTCTTCTTAAAGGATGTCACCTTTTTTTCTTAGTTTTTAGAAAATCTCTAAAATCTATGTTTTACTTAATATTTTATGTATTAAAAGCTGACGAACTATGGAAGTAAAATTTTAACACTTCATATAAAATTAAGCATAGATTTTAGAAATATTTTGAAAACTAAGAAAAAAAGTGACATCCTTTAAGAAGAGAAAACCGAAGGAAGAAGTTAAAAATGTTCCGAGGAGATGTTTTAAATATAAGAACGCATGAGGGGAACTCGTAAAGTGACTGACCCGCAGCCTAAAGAGCCCACATTAGTCATTCAAAAAGACAGGGATGATAATGTTAAGTCTATGAGGTTATTTTCAAATATAGCGCTCAAATTTTAATATTTTTACATGATTTTTTTCTTTTCGTTTCTTTTCTTTTCTTTTTTTTCTTTCTTTTTTTTCTTTTTTCTTTTTTTTTTTTTTTTTTTAAGCATAGGATAGCAAAGGACGATCTACGACCGGGCTGTTTTTCACTTTTTCAATTTTGGTTTCAGATATTTCTTTAAAAAATACTTTAAATTTAGGAACCAGTTGGAACCGGTTCTAAAATTGAAACTATCATAATATTAAATATATATATAACCAAAATCGAAAAGGTAAAAACTAGCCCGGTCATAGATCGTCCTCAGCTGTCCTATGCAAATAAATAAATAAATAAATAAAAAGAAAAAAAATCAAGTAAAAATAGTAAAATATTGAGCTAGACATTTTAAAATAACGCATCCATAGACTTAACATTATCATCCGAATTTTTTTGAGTGACTCTAGGGGCATCTTAAGAATTTTTTTTCTTTTTATACAGACATTTCGCATTCATTCTGATAATTCCGAAAAAAAAAAGAAACTTTGTGTAATCACGAGACGTCTATCATTAAATACAGCGAAATTATATTTATAAAAAATATATTATTATAAAATAACACTCAAAAGGAGAAAGAAACATGATAGAAAAATGCGGATATGTGTGAAATCAATTTTCATTTCCTTCCAAATAAGAAAACAATGGATTCCCAGCGTAACTGACCTGACTATCTTTTGCAAAAACTTCCTGTAAGGAAATATATCTCAATTATTCAAACGTAAATATATATGCAGTCGACTCTCGTTAATTCGAATCTTCGCTTAATTCGAACTAAACTCGAAGTCCCGAGATTTTCAATAGCTGAATAATGTTAAAAATTTTCATTAATTCGAACTCATTTTCTCTTGACTTCGTTTAATTCGAACTAATGAGAATTCCGATTTTTCTTTTTTCTTTTCTTTCTCACGTATTTCAGATCTTTTGAATAACTTTCTTTCTTTGATTTTTGTGAAAATTGTTCCGAACGAGTATTATACACGTAATCTCATGCATTTCATGTAATCCCATGCATCTGATATCCAGTTTCTTAGTGCCCTGTCTGTCCATCAGACAAGCTTCAAATTTTTCTTCAATTGTGCTTGTTTCTAATCTTTTATTTAGTTTATGTATTTATACATTCATATTTAACATTAAGGCCCCTGTCCTCGCTCGAGGAAACGTTCGCGAGCTAATGCTATTCCTGTGGGGGAGCATTTTTCTAATAACTCTTTCGCATTTTGACATTTTTGAATAATATTTTTTTGCATTGGATAGCTGAGGTGGATGCCGACAGCGCACCTTTTTTACGTTTTCGATTTTATTTGCAGATATCTTTTTAAAAGCACTTTCAGTTTCGAAACCGGTTTTGAAAGTGAAACTAACTTTGTAAAAAATATCTGCAATCAAAATCGAAAAAGTAAAAAAGGTGCGCTTGTCGGCATCCACCTCAGCTATCCAATGCAAAAAAAAAAAAAAAAAAAAAAAAATATTCAAAAATGTCAAAATGCAAAAGAGTTATTAGAAAAATGCTTCCCCATAGGAATAGCATTAGCTCGCGAACGTTTCCTCGAGCAAGGACAGGGGCCTTAAGTCATATTCTAATGATAACAGACGAAATAAATTAAAAAACACTATAACATTAATTCATTTGTAACAGTACCATATTAAGCATGTTTTCATTTCATACTTTCCATAATTCTAACTTCGGATAATTCGAACATTTCTTGTGGTCCCGGCGAGTTCGAAATAACCAGAGCCGACTGCATATATATTTAATTTGGAATGTTTTTACAATTAATTGCAATAACGAACCCTCTAATGCCCATGATAGCATATATGCTACCATCAGTGTTCTTATTTTACATTCAGATATTCCGAATCAATACCAGAAATTAAAACAAGAAAGAAAAACTCACGCGTGAAGCATAGATTATGAAGCGCTTTCCAACATACTCAGAATAATGAAACAAAACTGCACTTTAAAAAAAAATTAAATATTACGTCTCATTTCACGAAACAGATATGTATAACGCATTTCAAAACCGAATTTCAGCTGTTCCCATCTACAATAAGAAAATTATCCGAACTTTTTAGCAGCCCTGTATATGATGTAGAAATTTGTAGCTATTAGCAAAATGCAATCCAAAATTTAGTTCATTTGAGATACATAT
Organism: Maratus speculifer; assembly: GCA_964019185.1. NCBI lineage: Eukaryota > Metazoa > Arthropoda > Arachnida > Araneae > Salticidae > Maratus > Maratus speculifer. Next base: position 231,230,982 of record OZ025300.1, read on the forward strand.
GTCTCAGTTGAAAATTTCCCTTGAGCAATTTTTGCTAATAAGGAAAGCGGTATGCGAATATTTTTGTGCAGTCCTGTAAATGAGGCATAGAATTTATATGTAAATAGTAATATGCAAAACATTAACTAAATTTAAAAGCGCATACCGAATTTTGAAACGTATTCTACAGCAATTTACGCAAAGGCAGAACTGTAATCGATTTCTTTTGTGTATCTCTTTAGATTAGTAAAAAATACCATAAATGCTCTGTTTTACGTGATCGTAGAGAAATTCTGTGATTTATATCAATTTCAATGCATTTGAAATAGCGTACTGTCATTAAAATACTCTCAAATCGATTTTTCCCCATAAACCATAATGTAATCGAATTCGTTTGAGTGTCTCTGTAAATGTCCCTTTATTGACAGTATGCTTTCCAAAAAAAGCAAAACAGAAAAAGAAAGAAATAAAGAAATGCTTTTTTAAATTTAAGAAATACAACACATATCAAAGTAATATATACATACATATACAAAAAGAACAGAATGGATTGTTCAAATAGAATCAAGATTTGTAAAGGAAATTCTCTTCCACCAAAGTTAAACAGAACAGAATTATATTTATCAGGAAATTCTAAATCTTGGTTTGAGTTTCTGTTCGTTTAAGTAAAATAACATTCACGATAAAAGCTTTAAAAATAACATTCATTTTTAAAGAAATTTTTTTTTCCGAAGAAAACAAAGACGAAAAGAAATAAAGAAATGTTAACTTGAATTTAAAATAAATAAATAAATAATACATCACGGTTTAAAGCATAACGAAAAACAGATAAATGAATAAAAAATAAAAAAATGGATTGTTTAAACAAAATCAAGATTTGTAAAAAGAATTCTTTTACACCTTAAGTTAAAAAGAGCGGAAGAAGATTTATTAGGACTTTCTAAATCTTGGTCTTAGTTTCTGTTCGTTTAAATCAAAACGAACGGTGAATGCATAAAAAAAACATCGATTAAAAAAAAATTATTATTATTATTATTTAAGGGGAAAGGGGTGGTATGAAACAGAAAAAAAAATAAAGAAATGTTATCTTAAATTTTTAAAATACAACACATTTCAAATTATCAAGTAAAAAAAAAAAAAAAAAAAAAAAAAAAAAAAAAAGAATGAACTGTTTAAACAGAATCAAGATTTGTAAAGGAAATTCTCTTTCACCTTAAGCTAAACAGAACGGAAATATGTTTACCAGGACATTCTAAATCTTGGTTTGAGTTTCTGTTCGTTCCAAAATAACATTCACGAGGAAGGCTTTAAAAATGACATCGATTTTTAAAGATTGATTTTTTGATATTTGAAGGAAATAAAGAGAAAAAAAAAAGAAATGTTGTCTTAAATTTTAAAACAGACAACACATTTCAAAGTAACACGCAAGTAAATAAATAAATAAATACAAAAATAAAAGAATGGACTGTTCAAATTCAAGTAGAATCAAGATTTGTAAAGGAAATTCTCTTTCACCTTAAGTTAAACAGAACGGATCTATATTTATCAGGACATTCTAAATCTTGGTTTTAGTTTCTGTTCGTTTCAATCAAAACGAACGGTAAATGCATAAAAGTAACATCGATTTTTAATTTTTTTTAAGGGGGGGGGGGGGGGGGGTTGAAACAGAGAAAAAAAAATAAAGAAATGTTATTTTAAATTTTTGAAATACAACACATTTCAAATTATCAAATGAAAAAAAAAAAAATACAAAAACAAAAGAATGAACCGTTCAAACAGAATCAAGATTTGTAAAGGAAATTCTCTTTCACCTGAAGTTAAACAGAACGGAATTATGTTTACCAGGACATTCTAAATCTTGGTTTTAGTTTCTGTTCCGTTCCATGTAAAATAACATAGATTTTTAAAGACTGATTTTTTTATATTTGAAGGAAAAAAAGAAAAAAAAAGAAATGTTGTCTTAAATTTTAAAACAGATAACACATATCAAAGTAACAAGTAAAATACATAAATAAATACAAAAATAAAAGAATGGACTGTTCAAATAGAATCAAGATTTGTAAAGGAAATTCTCTTCCACCTTAAGTTAAATAGAACGGAAATATATTTATCAGAACATTCTAAAGCTTGGTTTTAGTTTCTGTTCGTTTCAATCAAAACGAACAGTGAATGCATAAAAAAAAAAAAAAAAAAAAAAAAAAAAAAAATCGATTTTTAAAGATATTATTATTATTATTATTCAAGGAGGGGGGGGGGGTGAAACAGAGGAAAAAATAAAGAAATGTTATTTTAAATTTTTAAAATACAACACATATCAAAATATCAAGTGAAAAAAATAAATAAATACAAAAACAAAAGAATGAACTGTTCAAACAGAATCAAGATTTGTAAAGGAAATTCTCTTCCAACTTAAGTTAAATAGAACAGAAACATATTTACCAGGACATTCTAAATCTTGGTTTCAGTTTCTGTCCCATTCCATGTAAAATAACACTCACCATGAAGATTTTTAAAATAACATCGATTTTTAAACGTTGGTTTTTTGATATTTGAAGGAAATAAAGAAAAGAAATGTTGTCTTAAAGTTTAAAACTAACAATACATTTCAATGTAACATGCAAAATAAATAAATAAATACAAAAATAAAAGAATGGACTGTTCAAATAGAATCAAGATTTGTAAAGGAAATTCTCTTCCACCTTAAGTTAAACAGAACGGAAATATATTTATCAGGACATTCTAAATCTTGGTTTTAGTTCCTGTTCGTTTCATGTAAAATAACATTCTCGCTTTAAAAATAACATTGATTTTTAATGATTTTATTATGATTATTATTGGAAGCAAACAGAGGAGAAAAGTAATAAAGAAATGATATCTTGAATTTTAAGAAATAGAGCACGTTTTAATGCATAAAGTAAAAATATATAAATAACAGAAAAACTGTTCAAATAGAATCAAGTTTTGTAAAAGAAATTCTCTTCCACCAAAGTTAAATAGAACAGAATTATATTTATCAGGACATTCTAAATCTTGGCTTGAGTTTCTGTTCGTTTCATGTAAAATAACATTCACGATAAAGGCTTTAAAAATAACATTGATTTTTAACGATTATTATTATTACTATTATTATTTGAAGAAAATAGAGAAGAAAAGAAATTACAACACATTTCAATGTACAAAGTAAAAAAATATATATATATATATATATATATACAAAAATAAAAGAATGGACTGTTAAAATAGAATTAAGATTTGCAAAGGAAATTCTCTTCCACCTTAAGTTAAACAGAACAGAAATATATTTATCAGGACATTCTAAATCTTTGTTATAGTTTCTGTTCGTTTCATGTAAAGCAACATTCACGATGAATGCTTTAAAAATAGCATTGATTTTTAATGATTTACTTTTTTTTCTTTAAGAAAACAAAGAAGAAAAGAAATAAATATTATCTTATTTTTTATACAACACATTTCAATGTACAAAGTAAAAATAGATAAATAAATAAATAGATAATTACGAAAATAAAAAAAATGGACTGTTCAAACAAATTAAGCTCTGGAAAGAAATTTCTCTTCTACCTTAAGTTAAAGAGAACGGAAATATATTTTTCAGGTCATTCTAAATCTTGATTTTAGTTTCTGTTCCGTTTCAAGTAAAATAACATTCACGTTATATAAATGCTTTAAGCAACATGAATTTTTAAAGATTTTTTTATATTATTATTATTTGAAGATAACATAAAATGTATGATCTTTACCATGGAATGTGTAAATATAATAGTATTAATTCTAGTTTTTATTCATTTTACGTGAAATAAAAGAAATAGTCCCCATTTTGAAACAGAATAGAGCTATGTGTATCAATTCGCTGGACCCAACTTGAAAGGAAAATAACGTCATATTCCATGGTTCGTACGGGTGCCGTTATTTTTCAGATGAAATACCAGCATTTCTTTATATAAAAATAAATACACCTCAAAAGCTTAAAATTTTATTTTAACTGAGATTTTCTACAAGAAAATACTGGTTCCGAAGAATTTTCTGGATATGAAATTTCAGAACCACTACGAACCTAGTATTCAATTCTAAAAAGATAACTGTTCTGAACTTTTAATCTTTTAATTTGTTCGTATTGCATTATTCGTGTTGTATCCACTCGATCTGTTTTAAAATACCACTTTTCACAAACAAAAATTTTCGTTTTAAACTAAAAATTTCTATTGCGAAATTTCCAGAAACTTACTTCAAAGGTTACATCTCTCGCTAATGCTATAAAAACTCATCGCAAAAACTTTTTTTTTTTTTTTTTTTCTTTTTTTTTTTTTTTTTCAGAAATACGGGTATACAAAAAGCGGATTACTGAGAGCCCTGTTATCGAGACATTCGAAATCTTCGTTTTGTTTTCTATTAGCTTCATGAAAAGTGAAACGAACGAAAAATGTTTTGAAATAGAATAGAACTATGTGGGTGTAAAACCGATTCGCTTTTTCAACAAAATAGAAAAACATACCGTATATTGCACTAGATTATTACATATTTTTTTTAAATTTAAATGTCATTTAGAAGTTTCTTATTAGGTTCGTTTGTAATTATGCAAGTATGTAATATCTATAATTGTTCAGTCCGTCCGTCCGCCTGTCCATTAGCATATAATAGAGGAAAAACTATCCAACTGATTCATTTGAAATTTAAATTATACAATTGTTGTATAATTTTGTTATTTAAATTGTTGGAAAATAGGATGTATACTTCAATTACAGGGAAAATATAAATCATTTTACGCTTACAAGAACCTTGCCCCTGAAAGGGTTAATCCATTCAAAGGCGCCGTTTTCAGTTTGGAAGCGCTTGTTTTTACTATCCAAATTACCAATTGGCACCATTAATTTCTTAGTACGATTTCGATCTCATAATATGCATGAGTAAAAGGTTTTAATTATTTCCAAGTAAATTTCTTGTTAAATTGCAGTAGGGGAAGATGGGGATACTTGAGCCATTTTTTAAATTTTAATTTTTTTAATTTTTTTTATAATTTCTTAGAACAAAATAAAGTATTGAAAATGAAAATTTGATATTTTTTCTTCAATTGAAAACCACTTTCAATTAATTTTGAACTATTTTTCTATGTCTAATAAATTTTTACTTTTTCTTTTACATCGCGGCTCAAGTATCCCCATGGAAGGGATACTTGAGCCAGATGTCACATTCGCACCAGTATTTTGCAAAGAAAAAAACCGATTTACAATATACGCGAAAAAATGCATTAAACCTTTTTCAAATAAATTTGGTCGAATTTTCTGGTGTCGTTGTGACATTTCAGAATTAATATTATGTGGTAGAAAATACTACTAGCAGAGCTCAAAGGGTTAATCACCATACTTTCAAAATGGTACCAAGGTATGTGATTTCTTTTTTACATGTTCAGAACTACAAAAATGTTACCATGCTGCCAGTTTAAGAAAGACAAATTGACCAATTGTAGAGATAATAGGGGTGGCTCAAGTATCCCCTATGCTCAAGTATCTCCACTCTTCCCTACAAATTAATTATTTAAAGATTTTTGGGACAGAAATGTCTTGTGGCTGAAAAAGTTAACAAATATTAAATATTTAAACGCTTCAAGTAAAAAAGTGCAAGAATAAAGGGATTGGCTTCTGCAAAGAAAAAATACATTTGTAAAGAAAATCTCTGAAAGGAAAATACAAAACAAAAATACATTTAGAGCCTAACTCCCACTCGATCTATCTTAAAATACCATTTTTCACAAACAAAAATTTCTCTTGCGAAATTTTCAGAAACTTACTCCAAAGGTTACATCTTTCGCAAATGCCATGGAAACTTACCACGAAAACATTTTTTTCAGAAATACGGGTATTCAAAAAGCGGATTACTGAGAGCCCTGTTATCGAGACAATCGAAATCTTCGTTTTCGTTTCTATTCGCTTCATGTAAAGTGAAACGAACGAAAAATGTTTTGAAATAGAATAGAACTATGTGGGTGTAAAATCGATTAGCTTTTTCAATATAATAGAAAAACATGCCGTGCTCAGATTAATCTGAAATTTTAAAGTTATTTTAAGTAACATTTATTTCTAATGATTTTTCTTTATGGCAACCATTTGCGCTCGCTGGATTTTTATTTTCTAAATTTAAACGTCATTTAGAAATTTTTCTTATTAAGTTCCTTTGTAATTATCTAAATACGTAGCACATATAGTCGTCGTTCAGTTCGTCCGCCCGTCTGACTGTGTGTCCGATCGTCTGTCCGTTCGCACATAAAAGAGCAACACTACCTAACCGAATCCTTTGAAATTTATAAAATATAATTTCTGCATAATTTTGTCGGATCATTTCAATTTTTTAGAAAATCTGATGTATATTTCAGTTACAAGGGCAATCAAAATTATTCCATTACATTATGGTCAATGGGAAAAAATAATTTCAAGTGCATTAATTATGATGTTACACTCTTTCGAACTTAATAAAACTGATAAGAATCTATGAAGTATACACTAAAATATACATTCTGTACAATCAGTGGTGCAAAGAATATTTTTTATTAATTTACAAGACCACACAAAAGTATTCCTTTACATAATGATATAAGCGGAAACATTGTTTAGTACGTGTTTTAATTGTATTAAACTATATTATTTCACATTTTATGAAATTGATATACATGACTGAGGTTTACTACAAATTACTTCGAGTATACTAGAAAGTAGATAGTATTTTCAGGGACAAACAAAAGATTTCGGCTACTATACTGCACTGTAAAAAAAAGGGTCGATCTACTAAAAAAAACTTTAGTGATCCTTGTAATTAGTAAAAAAATTTTAGTAATCTTAGTCGGTTACAAGAAAATCTGTAAGAATTACTAGAAAAAAGTTAGCAAAGAAGAGAGTTAATGGTTTTATATTTTTAATAACTATTACTAAAACTCACTTGGTGTGGCCTTGATAGCATAGTGGTTATAGTAACGGACTCCAGACTGAAAGGTCCCGGGTTCGATACTGGCCACCGCCAAATACGCCCCGAATGTATGTAGTGTAAGTAATCGTTAGTAAAGGGATTATGAAAATCCTGTCGGAGCAGTTAGCAATGTTTGATGCTGCCATCTAAGGCAGCCGGTTTTGCCGAAAATCTTCAGCTCCAGAAGTCTGGAGGCAGCTCGAAGGAAGCTCCTGCCCTTCGAGCCCACATAATGGTTATTAAAAATAATTTTGGAGCTATTACTAAAATTTTCTTGGTGGCTCATACTAAAAATTTTTAAGTTAGTTATACAAAAAATTCTTTTGTTCAGTTTAGAAAAGAAATGCTTGTTTCGCTTGCAAAAAAAAAAACGTTTGTAATGGTTACTAAAAAATTCTGTGGAATACAAATTTACTAAAAAATTTTTAGTAACCTCTTGAACTTTTTTTTACATTGTGTATCCAAAATACTTTATACTATTACACTAACACCTGAATATTTTTAAAATTTCATTATAGAACGAATGCACCTCATTTTCTACGCTTGACGTGAAAATTCCGACTTGTTATCCCTTTCACTGAAAGGATGTTGTATAGTTTGTCAAAATATGGTAGAAATGCACGCATGGTGCATACGCATCAAGGGACAGGTGCTGATCTCTTTAGCTGTAGATAGATTTTTTTTTCATTGAATAAGACAAATACAGTCGAACCTTGATTTAACGTACTTTGATTTAACAAATTCTCCGATTTAACGAATATTTTTTCTGTCCCGACAAAAAGGATGCTAAAATGATCTGATTTAATGAATTTTTAGCTTTTATTTAGCGAACAACAATCGCTAAAAAAAAAAAATTGCATTTGCAGATTAAACTAAAACTTTGATTTTTTTGTATCTTTCACATCCTAATCCAATTGTTACATTTTTTTTCTCATTTCTGGTGGATTCAAAAGACAGTTTTTTTCCCTTTTCAGCTAGAAACATCACAAAGATGTAGAGCTAAATACCTGCGATAGTAAAGGGCAAAATTAGCACTAGCCACCGGCCACAGGGCCAGTATACGAGAAAAAGTGGCCAGTGAAAAATTGCCTATCAGTGGCCACCTTCTGGCCACTTTTATACAAGGAGAGAATACAATGAGAATAAAATTTACTTACATTTCATTAAAGATTCTACTTCTTTAGGTTCCAATGCATTTTATTAAACATATTTACTTGGACTATTCTGTTTTAAATTAATACTTATAGAAATGTTAACTATTTAGCATTTTTAAATAAAAAAGTGGCCGCTAGTTTAAACAAAGTGGCCACTTGAAAAACTAGTCTTACTGGCCAGTGGCCGCTGATGAAATTTCCCAATTTTGCCCTATATGCGATAGTGAACAGAAAGGGAATGAACATTCTGAAAGCAATCAAGATGACGAAGAAACGGAAATTTAAATAAAAAATGTGACATTCCAAGAACCAATTTGCAGTTTGAAAAAATTATTTTTTGTCTCACGAGGTTGATGATATTATTCTTACGGAGTTAGAAAATATCGACAAAGAACATTGGAAAGTCAAAACAATGAATCCAAAACAAAGCACTATCAAGGATTTCTTTCCAAATTGCCAATAAGTATGCATGTATTATGTACTATTAAGTTTTAAAAGTAAATAACATTAAAGAATTTAGATAATTTAATCGTTGATTATCCTAACATATAATTTTTAAGCTCGTAGTAAACAATAATCATTCTTTTTTTTAAATCTGTATATCTAAGGATATTTTCTATTGATATTTTTATACCATACTCTTCACAAAAATTGATATTCGATTTAACGAATTGCTTTGATTTAACGAACGGACTTGTAGGTCCCAATCAATTCGTTAAATCGAGGTTCGACTGTATTATTTTTTAAAAATACTGGTAAAAAATCCCTGAAAGTCTTCGAAACGTAAGAACCTTTGTAAGGTCTGAACTACCGCCAAAACAAACTTCAAAAAAAAAAAAAAAAAAAAAAAAAAAAAAAAAAAAAAAAAAAAAGATTATTAGCCATAAGTATGACCGAATTTCCAAATTCATATGACGCTTAAATAAGAAAAAAATTTTCTGTTCTAATTTATTGGTTGAAATTTCGCTGCTTTGAGGATATGTCAATTCCTTTTTATTAATAGTCATATGTTTCGGAAACAAATATAACACCAAATTTTTAGCGAAACATAAATACAAATTCTAAAAATAAAGAATTTGTGTTTAGATTTACGTTAACGCTGTTCTTAACACCTCTGCTCAATAAACGCAAAACGTTTTGACACATTTACAAAATCATTTTTTAACGGAAACGTATGAAATTGAAAAGCCTGACTATGAAAGTGATTTGGAATCGAACTGAATTTTTCATTTCTTCATGAATAACGTACCTATTGACTTATAAACGTTTTCTATTAAATGACAAGTACGTATTTCACCCCCGTTCGAATGGTTTTCCTTCTTTCGAACGGAAATTCAGTTGAAAACGCCCAGTTTGACATTATTTTCTAAAACATCTATCGAGTTTAAAAAAAAAAAAAAAAAAAAAAAAAAAAATCGAGAAAATGAGTGCGATTAGATAGTTTTTGCACAACAATACCTGCCAATTTTGTGCATTTCCGAACAAAAATAAATTAAAATTTATTACATAAAGTTGCCCTTTTTGATTTATAATAACAATAATTCTACTGATTAAAAAAGCTTTATTCTTTTGGGTAAGGTTCAAAACAGAAAGTAGCATGATAAAAAAGTCACTTTTCCATTCTTTGTCTCATTTCTATGACTTTGGACAAAAATATAAGACATAAAACAATTGAATGTCTTGTCCAGCTATTTTCTTTCATAATTTGATTTTGAAAAAGGTGAAACATATTTTTTTCGTGTTCAGTAAGAACAAAGAATTGATAAAATAAAAACAGTTGATAATAACCTTTGAACAACTTTTTACAGTGTGTTCAGGGAAGAATATTGGGGGAGGATCTTGTCTTATGGGCATAAAACATGATAACTTCCTGGCTAGTTAGAAATCAATTTCGCATTAAGAATTTCTACGGAAAATAGGAAAGCTCAAAGCTATACAGAATTGAGAATAACTTTATCTATTGTACATTTTATAGAGAACAATAATTATTAAATTATCTATCTATCTATGCTAAATACTTATACACACAAAAGAAAGAAAGAAAGAACTTATGTCTAGATTTTTGCTAGATTTATGTCTAGATTATGTTAAAAAAATTCATATTTTCTGTAGCAGCAATAACTCTACTGGTAAAAAAGTTAAAAACAAGTCCGTTTGGGGCCCCACCAGTAGCCGAGAGGTTCAGACCTCTCTACTGGTAGACGGCAGGTGGTGGGTTCGAACCCAATCGCGGCTGTCGGCCTAACCGTTCGGAGTTTTCGTGGTTTTCTTCGAACCTTGCGTAAATACGGGTTAGATTCCCTTAGAAGGACCCCCACGAAGGGCACTCCCCCCTGGTCCTATATCCCATTAGTGTAGATAATCGGACGACAAAAATAAACCAAACCAAGTCCGTTTGGGAAAGATTCAAACTAGAATGCAATGCGAAAAAGTCACTTTTCCATTCTCTGTCACATTTCCATGACTTGAGCAAAAATATAAGACATAAAACAATTGAATGTCTTGTCCAGCTATTTTCTTTTATAACTTGTTTTTAAAAATGGTAAATCATGGTTTTCTTTTCTTTTCTTTTTTTCTTTTTTTTTTTTTTTTTTTTTTTTTTTTTCGTGTTTAGTAAGAACAAGGAGAAGATAAAATAAATACAGTTGATAATAACGTTCTGAACAGTTTTCTACACTGTGTTCAGGAATAGGAAGGAGGAGGGGAGAAGGACTTGTCTTACATTCATAAAACATGACTTCCTGGCTACTTCGACATCAATTTCACATTAAAAATTTCTGTGGAAAATACATAGCACAAACCTATATTACAATTAAGAATAAATATATCGATTCATTTTACAGAGAACCAATAATTATTAATTTATCTAACTACCTATGCTAAACACTTATACACACAAAATAAATAAAGAACTTATGTCTAGATTTACGTTAAAGAAAACTTTTATGTTTTCAGTAACAGCAATAATTCTACTGATAAAAAGTTAACTCCTTTGAGGAAGGTTCAAAAGAGAAAATCCAACGCGAAAAATTCACTTTTCTATTCTTTGTCACATTTCCATGACTTGAGCAACAATATAAGACATAAAACAATTGAATGTCTTGTCAAGCTATTTTCTTTTATAACTTGATTTTGAAAATGTTGAAATAAGGTTTTTTTTTTTCATGTTCAGTAAATACAAGAGGTAGATAAAATATATACAGTTGATAATAACGTTTGAACAACTTTCTACTGTGTGTTCAGAAACAGGGAGGAGGGTGGGGGAGGGTCTTGTCTAACAGGCATAAAACATGATAATTTCTTGGCTAGTTCGACATCAATTTCAAATTAAGAATTTCTGAGGAAAATACGTTAGCCATACTACAATTAAGAATAAATGTATCTATTGTACATTTTATAAAGAAACAATGATTATTAATTTATCTAACTATCTATGCTAAACATTTATACTGACAAAATAAAGAAAGAACTTATGTCTAGATTTAGGTAAAGAAGAAAAAAAAATGTTTTCTGTAGCAGCAAAAATTCTACTGATTAAAAAAAAAAAAAAAAAAAAAATTAAAAATGTCTCTTTGAGTGAGGTTCAAAACAGAATGCAACACGAAAAATTCACTTTTTCATTCTTTGTCACATTTCCATGACTTGAGCAAAAATGCAAGACATAAAACAATTGAATGTATTGTCCAGCTATTTTCTTTTATAACTTGTTTTTGAAAATGTTGAAATATGTTTTTTTTTATGTTTAGTAAATACTAGAAGTAGATAAAGTATATACAGTTGATAATAACTTCTGAACATCTTTCTACTGTGTGTTCAGAAACAGGGAGGAGGGTGGGGGAGGGTCTTGTCTAACAGGCATAAAACATGATAATTTCTTGGCTAGTTCGACATCAACTTCAAATTAAGAATTTCTGCGGAAAATACGTTAGCCATACTACAATTAAGAATAAATGTATCTATTATACATTTTATAGAGGAACAATGATTATTAATTTATCTAACTATCTATGCCAAACATTTATACTCACAAAATAAATAAAGAAAAAACTTATGTCTAGATTTATGTTTTTTTTTTTTTTTTTTTTTTTTTTTTTTTAATCACATTTTCTGAAGCAGCAATAATTCTACTGATAAAAAATGTTTAAAAAGTCCTTTTGGGGAAGGTTCAAAAGAGAATGCAAAGCGAAAAAATCACTTTTCCATTCTTTGTCACATTTACATAACTCGGACAAAAATATCAGACATAAAACAATTGAATGCCTTGTGCATCCAATTTTTATTAAACTGGTTTTTGAAAATGGTGAAACATTTTTGTCATGTTTAGTAAAAACAAGAAGATAAAATAAATACAGTTGATAATAACATTTTGAACAATTTTTTACAGCGTGTTTAGGAACAGGGAGGAGGAGGGGGTAGGGGCTTGTCTTACGGCATAAAACATTAGTTCGACATCCATTTCACGTTAAGAATTTCTGCTGAAAATATGATACCTAAAAGCTATAATACAATTAAGAATATATATATATCTACTGACAAAAAAGATTACTCCTTTAGGGAAGGTTCAAAAGAGAATGAACTCGAAAATGTCACTTTTCCATTCTTTGTCACATTTCTTTGACTTGAGCAAAAACTATAAGACATAAAACAATTGAATGTCTTGTCCAGCTATTTTCTTTTATAACTTGCTTTTGAAAATGGTGAAACAATTTTTTTTATATTAAATAAGAACAAGGAGAAGATAAAATAAATACAGTTGATAATAATATTTGAACAATTTTCTACAGTGTGTACAGAATACGGAGAAGAAGGGAACAGTGACTTGTCTTGCAGGCATAAAACATAACTTTCTGGCTACTCTTCGACATTAATTTCATGTTAAGAATTTCTGCTGAAAATACGATAGCTCAAAGCTATAATACAATTAAGAATGAATATATGTATTGTGCAATACAGAGAAAAATCATTATTAATTTATCTCCCTATCTCCCTATCTATGCTAAACACTTATACACACAAAGCAAAGAAAGAAAGAACTCGTGTGTAGATTTATGTTTAAGGGTGTATTCGAAAAAACGCTTTTTCACCTTCAACAGCTCGAAATTTTCCGATACAATTTCAGGCACATTTTTAAAAATAGAAATATGAAACTTGTTGAGGGGATTCTTGAAGGGACGTTATGAGGTGCTGTGTGATGTCATTTTACGCTCAATTCATTAGAATTTGATTTATAAACAATTAACTTCTCAGTATGATTCTTTTTTTCGTTCCAGATCTCCCGCTAGGGAAAAATCGGTTCGAAATGCCGTTTTTGATTTCTTTTTTTGCAATATTTTCTGCATTTATCAAAGAATTGACAATCACGGCACCTTCTGTACTTTCCAAATAAGAGATTTTGAAAGCTTGGTGTATTTGAGTGCAAAAATGAATTCAAAAATAAATCGGGAAATAAGCAGTTTGAATCGAAATACACCCTTAAGGAAACTTCATGTTTTCAGTAGCAGTGATGATTCTATTGATAAAAAATGCCATCTCCTATGGGGAAGGTTCAAAAGAGAATGCAACAAGACAAATTCATTTTTCCATGACTTGAGTAAAAATATAAGACATAAACAGTTGAATGTCTTGTCCAGCTATTTTCTTTTATAACTTGATTTTGAAAAAAGGGGAAACATACTTTTTTTCGTGTTCAGCAAGAACAAGGCGCTGATAAAATAAACACAGTTGATAAAAAGTTTGAAAATTTTTTAACAATGTGTTCAAGAACAGGAAGGTGTGTGTGTGGGGGGGGGGGGGGGCTTGTGTTACAGGCATAAGATATGATAACTTCTTGGCTACTTCGACATCAATTCCACGTTAACAATTTCTGTGGAAAATAAGATAACTCAAAGCTACTGTACAATTAAGACTAATATATATCTGTTGTACATTTTACAGAGAACGAATGGTTATCAGTTTATCTAGCGATCTATGCTATAATTAAAAAAAAAAAGCAAATTATATTTACTTTTAGCACAATTTTCTGTCAAAGATAATCATAAACAATTATTCTCTAATTTCTGACTCATTCACGAAATCATTTCATCGTAGAAAAAAAAAATCTGCAAAAATCCAAAATTTGTACTCGCAATCAATGCTTTTTTTTTTTTTTTTTTTTTTTTTTTTTTTTATAGGGTATCTCTGCCTTGCAGGAGCATGATCTATGATTCCTTGTTTTTATTCCTTGTTTACAATTATTTTAGTTCATCAATCATAGTCTAAACGTAATGCTAGAAAAACGTTAAAAGTCTGCCTCATCAGTACAAAAGTAACGTGAAAGGTCATATACGAAAACCAAACATAAAATGAAAAAACAGTCCATTTCATTGTTTCTTTTGTACTTTTTTTTCTTTTCTTTCTTTTTTTTTTTTTTTTCTGAACTCTATGTATTATTAATCCACATTACATAATTTGAATACATTACATGTTTATCATACGAAATCTTCTGAAATCGCATATGAAATATCAAGCTTGAATAAAAATGAAATGTATTTTGAGGCGGTGATAAATTTCAACCATAATGTAAATGTACAAAGTTTCTTCTTGGTTTCGAAAACAAAGAATACATCAGAAAATCATGAATATAATGATGGAAAAATACATTATTTTGCTTGTTTCGATAACGAAAATTGTTACATAATAACAAAAATGCATGCAACATCACACTCAAAGATAAAAATCTTAAGAATTCGTATCCAATTTATGTTAAAGGAAACAAGATAAACTTCAGCTATATGTTTTCAGTCGTCGCAGTATTTCAAATAAGTCTTGGATAAAAGAGCTTTATTCTTTGGGGAAAGTTTCAAAGAGAATACAACGGTCAAAAAGCCTACTCGAAGAAAAATATCAGAATTGAAACAATTGAATTTCTTGACTATTTTTTTTTATTTATTTTATTTATTTATTTATTTATTTATTTATTTATTCGCCAGTTCAATATATAAAAGAAAGCTTTAGCAAGTTTAATTATTCAACTTTATTTTAAATTCTTTGGTTTATTTCGACAACAAAAATTGTTATGTAACAGCAAAAATTTTTGCAACATGACACTTAAAGAATTAAAAAAAATTAACAGTTCGTATCCAATTTATTTTAAAGACATAGTTGCCAACCTCCTGATTTTTTTTAATATCAGTAAATTCTTATAAAAATGTTCGTTTTATTTGATTGCGGAAATTGTGCGATTAAATATAAAACAAGTTTTTTTTTTCATAAAAATACTGCTGTTTGAAAAAATCGGGAGGTTGGCAACTATGTTAAAGGAAACAAAATAAACTTTAGAAAAATGTTTCCAGTCGTCACAGTATTTCAAATAGTTCTCGGATAAAAGAGACTCCTTGCGAAATGTTTAAAAGATAATGGAACGTAGCAAAGCCGACCATTCTGGCACAGATAAAAATATCAGAATTGAAACAATTGAATTTCTTCAATATTTTATCATACAATATATTTTTGTAGATGGTAAAATACGTTTTTTCTGACCAGTTTTGAGACGATGATAAAAGATGAACCAGAACGTTAATATATGAAATTCCTTCTTTGTTTCGAAAACAAAGAGTACCTTAGAAAACAACGAATATAATGGTGGGAAAATGCATTATTTTGATTATTTCGGCAACGAAAATTGTTATAAAATAACAAAAATGTATGCAACATGACACAATAAAGATAAAAATCTTAAGAATTCGTATCTCATTTATGTTAAAGGAAACAAGATAAACTTTAGCTGTATGTTTTCAGTCGTCACAGTATTTAAAATAGTTCTTGGATAAAAAAGCTTTACTCCTTGGAGAAAGTTTCAAAGAGAATACAACGTGGAAAAAACCTGACACAGAAAAAAATATCAGAATTGAAAAAATTGAATTTCTTGGCTTTTTTTTATTTTGTTTGTTCAATATGTAAAAGAAATCTTTTGCAAGTTTGAATTAGACAACTTGTTTTTACATTATTTTATTTATTTTGACAGCAAAAAATGTACGTAACATGACACTCAAAGATAAAAAATTAAGGATTCGTATCCAATTTATAGTAAAGATATAGTTGCCAACCTCTTGATTTTTTTAATACCAGTAAATTCTTACAAAAATATTCATTTTATTTAATTGCAGAAGTTGTGCGATTACATAAAACAATTTTTCTACATAAAAATGTTAAGATTTGAAAAAATCGGGCGGATGACAACTATGTTACAGGAAACCACAGAGTACGGAATTGTAACAGAGAATCAACTTTCATACACTGTAATGGCAACTTGTTTAACATGGGATTACGCATAGACAGTAGTGACACGAGCGGACCACTCTGAAACTACGATCATAACATAAGAGAGGTTGCTAATTCGGCGAAACATCGCTTCCTTGGCGACAAATGATAAGGGATAAAAGAAAAGAAAATACAGCGACGGCTTGCTGCTTCTTGTTTTGAAATTTATGAAATAACTTTGACGTATTCGTCTTGCAAACAATACATGTGTCTCTTCGTAACATAACCATCTAATAATATAAACTTGAAAATTCAAGAATAATAACAGTAATAATTACGAATCAATATAAGCGCGAAAATCTAAGATCAAATAGCATAAGCACATGTGCAAAGTTAATCAAATCAGCATTCAGCAAGAAGCGCCAAGCATAATAAGGTTACAGTTAAATAGAAATCACGAGGATAAAAATTGCCAACGCGATGGTTTAGTTTTTAAGTGATCCACTGAGGGCGCTCTTTTCAAGCCGAGTTGAGGCTCTGTTACAACTCTGTGCAGGAAACAAGATGAGCTACATGTTTTCAATCGTCGCAGTTTTTCAAATAGTTTTTGGATAAAAGATCTTTCAACCCTAGAAAAAGTTTCAAAGGGAATGCAACGTTAAAAAGCATACCATTCTGACTCAGAGAAAAATATCAGAATTGAAACAATTGAATTTCTTGTCTGTTTTATCTTACAATTTATGTTTGGAAATGGAGAAATAACTTTTATTACCAGTTTTGAGACGATAATAAAAGTTTAACCAGAGCGTAAATATACGAAGTTCCTTCTCAGTTTCAAAAACAAAGAATATATTAGAAAAACACGAATATAATGATTGAAAGATACATTATTTTGCTTATTTTGACAACGAAAATTTTTACATAATAACAAAAATACATGCAACATGACACTGAAAGATAAAAATTTTAAGAATTCGTATCCAATTTATGTTAAAGCAAACAAGATAAACTTTAGCTATATGTTTTCAGTCGTCGCAGTATTTCAAATAATTCTTGGATAAAAGAGCTTTATTCTTTGGGGAAAGTTTCAAAGTGAATACAACGGTCAAAAAGCCTACTCGAAGAAAAATATCAGAATTGAAACAATTGAAGTTCTTGACTATTTTATTTTTTTATTTATTTTATTTTATTTATTTATTTATTTATTTATTTGCCAGTTCAATATATAAAAGAAAGCTTTAGCAAGTTTTAATTATACAACTTTATTTTAAATTCTTTTGTTTATTTGGACAACAAAAATTGTTACATAACAGCAAAAATTTTTGCAACATGACACTTAAAGAATTAAAAAAGAATTAACAGTTCGTATCCAATTTATTTTAAAGACATAATTGCCAACCGCCTGATTTTTTTAATATCAGTAAATTCTTATAAAAATGTTCGTTTTATTTGGTTGCGGAAATTGTGCGATTAAATATAAAACAAGTTTTTTTTTTCATAAAAATACTGCTGTTTGAAAAAATCGGGAGGTTGGCAACTATGTTAAAGGAAACAAAATAAACTTTAGAAAAATGTTTCCAGTCGTCACAGTATTTCAAATAGTTCTCGGATAAAAGAGACTCCTTGCGAAATGTTTAAAAGATAATGGAACGTAGAAAAGCCGACCATTCTGGCACAGATAAAAATATCAGAATTGAAACAATTGAATTTCTTCAATATTTTATCATACAATATATTTTTGTAGATGGTAAAATACGTTTTTTCTGACCAGTTTTGAGACGATGATAAAAGATGAACCAGAACGTTAATATATGAAATTCCTTCTTTGTTTCGAAAACAAAGAGTACCTTAGAAAACAACGAATATAATGGTGGGAAAATGCATTATTTTGATTATTTCGGCAACGAAAATTGTTATAAAATAACAAAAATGTATGCAACATGACACAATAAAGATAAAAATCTTAAGAATTCGTATCTCATTTATGTTAAAGGAAACAAGATAAACTTTAGCTGTATGTTTTCAGTCGTCACAGTATTTAAAATAGTTCTTGGATAAAAAAGCTTTACTCCTTGGAGAAAGTTTCAAAGAGAATACAACGTGGAAAAAACCTGACACAGAAAAAAATATCAGAATTGAAAAAATTGAATTTCTTGGCTTTTTTTTATTTTGTTTGTTCAATATGTAAAAGAAATCTTTTGCAAGTTTGAATTAGACAACTTGTTTTTACATTATTTTATTTATTTTGACAGCAAAAAATGTACGTAACATGACACTCAAAGATAAAAAATTAAGGATTCGTATCCAATTTATAGTAAAGATATAGTTGCCAACCTCTTGATTTTTTTAATACCAGTAAATTCTTACAAAAATATTCATTTTATTTAATTGCAGAAGTTGTGCGATTACATAAAACAATTTTTCTACATAAAAATGTTAAGATTTGAAAAAATCGGGCGGATGACAACTATGTTACAGGAAACCACAGAGTACGGAATTGTAACAGAGAATCAACTTTCATACACTGTAATGGCAACTTGTTTAACATGGGATTACGCATAGACAGTAGTGACACGAGCGGACCACTCTGAAACTACGATCATAACATAAGAGAGGTTGCTAATTCGGCGAAACATCGCTTCCTTGGCGACAAATGATAAGGGATAAAAGAAAAGAAAATACAGCGACGGCTTGCTGCTTCTTGTTTTGAAATTTATGAAATAACTTTGACGTATTCGTCTTGCAAACAATACATGTGTCTCTTCGTAACATAACCATCTAATAATATAAACTTGAAAATTCAAGAATAATAACAGTAATAATTACGAATCAATATAAGCGCGAAAATCTAAGATCAAATAGCATAAGCACATGTGCAAAGTTAATCAAATCAGCATTCAGCAAGAAGCGCCAAGCATAATAAGGTTACAGTTAAATAGAAATCACGAGGATAAAAATTGCCAACGCGATGGTTTAGTTTTTAAGTGATCCACTGAGGGCGCTCTTTTCAAGCCGAGTTGAGGCTCTGTTACAACTCTGTGCAGGAAACAAGATGAGCTACATGTTTTCAATCGTCGCAGTTTTTCAAATAGTTTTTGGATAAAAGATCTTTCAACCCTAGAAAAAGTTTCAAAGGGAATGCAACGTTAAAAAGCATACCATTCTGACTCAGAGAAAAATATCAGAATTGAAACAATTGAATTTCTTGTCTGTTTTATCTTACAATTTATGTTTGGAAATGGAGAAATAACTTTTATTACCAGTTTTGAGACGATAATAAAAGTTTAACCAGAGCGTAAATATACGAAGTTCCTTCTCAGTTTCAAAAACAAAGAATATATTAGAAAAACACGAATATAATGATTGAAAGATACATTATTTTGCTTATTTTGACAACGAAAATTTTTACATAATAACAAAAATACATGCAACATGACACTGAAAGATAAAAATTTTAAGAATTCGTATCCAATTTATGTTAAAGCAAACAAGATAAACTTTAGCTATATGTTTTCAGTCGTCGCAGTATTTCAAATAATTCTTGGATAAAAGAGCTTTATTCTTTGGGGAAAGTTTCAAAGTGAATACAACGGTCAAAAAGCCTACTCGAAGAAAAATATCAGAATTGAAACAATTGAAGTTCTTGACTATTTTATTTTTTTATTTATTTTATTTTATTTATTTATTTATTTATTTATTTGCCAGTTCAATATATAAAAGAAAGCTTTAGCAAGTTTTAATTATACAACTTTATTTTAAATTCTTTTGTTTATTTGGACAACAAAAATTGTTACATAACAGCAAAAATTTTTGCAACATGACACTTAAAGAATTAAAAAAGAATTAACAGTTCGTATCCAATTTATTTTAAAGACATAGTTGCCAACCGCTTGATTTTTTTAATATCAGTAAATTCTTATAAAAATGTTCGTTTTATTTGGTTGCGGAAATTGTGCGATTAAATATAAAACAAGTTTTTTTTTTTTCATAAAAATACTGCTGTTTGAAAAAATCGGGAGGTTGGCAACTATGTTAAAGGAAACAAAATAAACTTTAGAAAAATGTTTCCAGTCGTCACAGTATTTCAAATAGTTCTCAGATAAAAGAGCTTTACACTTTGCAAAATGTTTAAAAGAGAATGCAACGTAGGAAAGCCTACCATTCTGGCCCAGATAAAAATATCAGAATTGAAACAATTGAATTTCTTCAATATTTTATTATACAATATATTTTTGTAAATGGTGAAATACGTTTTTTCTGACCAGTTTTGAGACGATGATAAAAGATTAACCAGAACGTTAATATATGAAATTCCTTCTTTGTTTCGAAAACAAAGAGTACCTTAGAAAACAACGAATATAATAATGGAAAAATGCATTATTTTGATTATTTTGACAATGAAAATTGTTACATAATAACAAAAATGCATGCAACATGACACTGAAAGATAAAAATTTTAAGAATTCGTATCCAATTTATGTTAAAGCAAACAAGATAAACTTTAGCTATATGTTTTCAGTCGTCGCAGTATTTCAAATAGTTCTTGGATAAAAGAGCTTTACTCCCTGGGGAAAGTTTCAACGTGACAAATCCTACCATTCTGACTCCGAGAAAAACATCAGAATTGAAACAATTGAATTTCTTGGCTATTATAATTTATTATTTATTTTTGGAAATAGCCAAATTCTTTTTCGCCACTTTAATATACAGGGTGTATCAGCACAGTGGTTAAAAATTTCAGGAGAGGTAAAGTATACCTAGATTATGCGAAATCACATAGCAATGCGAGGTCGGAACCGTTTTCCTGGCGAGTTAGTGGTGACATACAGAAGTTTCATTTTATAGAGAAATTTTTATTGTTCCTACCACTATTTTGAAAATAATAGCTTCATGGTAACTTTGTATAGCATATTTTAAATAAAATTATCATGAAGATTACAGATTAAGGGTTCTAGTAGGAACAATAAAAAATTCCTATACAATGCGACCCCTGTGTATCGTTACTACCGCGCCAGGAAAATATTTCTGACCATGTAATGTTATGTGATTTCTCATCGTATAGGTATTCTCTATTTATCCTGAAAATTTCAAGCCATTGTTTTGATATACTGTGTATACAAAGCATTTACAAGTGTTAACTAAGAACTTCTTTCAACACTTTCTAACATAGTTGAAAAGTGTTTATAGATTCGGTTTGTCTGCTCATGCTCAAGTTGTCATAACCTACCTAAGCTGTAAGTACATGCTCAAACTGTCGTAAAATAGTCAGATTGACAAGTAAGTGACTTAAGCGTCAAGTCCCACTTTTCTTCCGTAATACATGGATTAATTTAATCCACGTATAATACTTTTCGTACCGGTAATATTTAAAAAAAAGGAATCACTATAAATTTCGCGTAAATTTGCTATTTACAATTCAAAACAATTTTAAAAATCTGTACTGCAAACATTTCGAAAAATAACAGATAACGTGTATAAATTGTCGTGCATTTCGAGTTGCTGATAAAAGTTAAACCGCATTCTAAACGTAGAATGAACTTAGACCATATCTTCAAATTTTTCGGAAACAAATAATACTGTTAGAAGACCATAAATACAATTATAGTGAATTGTGTTCGGCCAATTTCAATTTCAAAAATTGTTATATAACAACTAGAATGGATACGATAAATGTATATCACATGGCAATATCTAAAGAATTCATATCCAATTCATGTTAAAGAAAACAAGATACAGTTTAGCTGTATGCTTTTAGTCGAGAGAGTATTTCAAATATTTCATGTATAAAAAAGCTTTATTCCTTGGGGAGAAACTTCAAAGAGAAAGCATCATGAAAAAGTCACTTTTCTATTCTGGCTCGGGCAGAAATATCAGATGTGAAACAATTGAATTTCTTGTCCGGCTATTTTCTTTTACAATTTGTTTTTGGAAGGAAAGAAACAAATTTTTCAGAGTATTCATGAGATAAATGCAGTTGGTAGTTTCTTTATAAATTACGTGCTATAAATATATTAGCCCACCAATGGGGAAGTTGTACTCATCTTAAATTATGCTTTCTTTTATGTTTAATTGATGAAGACGATATTACATTCCTCGAAATTCAACTCGCAATTGTAAAAAATAATTTAAAATAAATAGTTATTACAGTTTCAAACTCCGTTAAAAGCAAAACAAAACCACGTGATCCGAAAACGGGACGGGACTGATTTGATGTCACTATACATGAAACAGAGATTCTACCTAGCCATCTGCATTGTGATTGAAGGCTGTTTTCCATTGCTTTCCTTTGTTATCTACTATAAACATCTTTAAAGACTCATTTACACAAAAACAAAATCAAATTAGAGTCAAAACATTATTTTATTTAACATATCCAAATATAATGTACTATTAATTTATACATTTGCATTAATTTTCATTCAGAAAAGTGCTGAAGGTAGTTTGGTTATTAATTACAAAATTATACCTTCTGGAAATAGCTTTTTTTTCTCTCAACAACTTTTAAGTATCTCGAGCTCCAAAAATATATCAAAATAATGATTAGATGATCCCCTAATATACGAAGTGTTTATAAAATGTAAAGATCCGCCTCAAACAGCAGAAAATAAAAAGTTTTAATAAGCGCGTTCGCAACACATATCGTAATCTAGAACATTTGATATTTCCCTTACAATCATTCGTTATTTGTACGATGAATTTGTTTTGTGTAGCTCGTGTTTGTAACGAACGCTAGAACGCTCGGAAAATTTACTTAAATTTTATAACAATATTTTATACCAGAATTTTTATCCAAAATTACTTAACATAACTTAATTTTGATAATAATTATTTACTTAACATAAATCCGCTTTGTTTAAATTTTACTTATTTCAAGAAAAATTTTCTGGCTCGAATTGAAATGTAATCACATAGTTAGAGTGGAATTGACTGCTTACGGAGTTAATAGTGTTAACCCCGGAAGGAGGTTAACACAGACTAGTGTTCATTCAAAATCGATCTAGATGCGAATTACGATCCGTCACACTTTGTTTTTCCCATGCAATAGATGAGCATCCAGCGGATATTCATAAATAACATGTTTCTATCTACGGGAACACGCGTCTCTGAGACGACAAAATGTAAAGAAATGGTATTGTGGTTTCTCTTGAGGTAGGACCAACATCTATGAAAAACGCAGAACAGGTATAATCCAACAGGCTTACCAGTTTAGTTTTTTATTTAGACAATATGAATTCATGCCAGAAATTAAAAATAGTATTTTTTGTTGAATCTAATAACGGAGATTACGCAGTTACTTAAAGTAAAAATTCTTCTTTCAAAATTTCCGGTATAAATTAAAACAGAGGCTAAACTGGCATTTTTGTAAGCTATCTGAAATCTCGAACCTTGCACTAGAGATCTGCACAAGCCCGGGCCTGGCCGGGCCGGCAAAAATTTGAACGGGCTATACGGACCGGGGCGATTTCAAGAGACTATGAGCTATTTTCAATGAATATGACTTTAAAGAGAATGAGTATAAATGTGCGTCATGAGCCGATACTAGATTGACATCATCAATATAGAAATGTAACTTGTACAGTATAGAGAACGGCATCGGACAGATACTTTGTGTCTAACCGGAATTACAACCATCAAATGCTATAGAACTTGTTCAAGGCATAAAGAATGTCTTGTATACAGAGATTTCTCAAGCCTACCGCCAGTCTCTGATCTATAGTGTGACGAACAGGATTGCAATAGGGATTAAAAACAAAGGAGATGCTATAGAATACTGAGTTTAGTTTCAATTCTTCATTAAAAGTATTTAAAAGTCAACTTTGTTGATCTTTAAATAGCTTTTATTTGAGAATTCCATTAAATCTAATATTTTTATGAGTGGTCTGAAACTTTTGCATACGACTGTGGTTATTGCAAAATAAAATAAATGTAGAAATGTTAACATAATACTCAAACAATAACAAAAATTCGGAAAAATTCATATGAAATTTATATTTAAAAAAACAAGATGAACTTTAAGGCTACAGTGGACTTTCAAAATCGCAAAAAATCAATCATCAAATTGTCGAATTTCCATTTTTAGCGTAAAAACATTATATGAACTCCCTGCTATTAAACACAAAAATAATTTTTCAATTTCGACTATTTTTACTGGAGTTAGAAGCATTTTTGTCCAATCAGCTGATTGTGCCACGCCCCTTTGTTTACTTTTTTGCAGATTCACACCCGTAAAATGTAGCCTAGTTTTTAGTTTTACCATACAAAATGTTATTTTGCACTGAAATTAATAATTTTGTGATTTCGCAAAACAATACTTTAACTGTAACATTTAACTGTTTCTTTAAGCGTTTGTTTATAATGTATTTAAAAGGAATTAATTGCTTTTTGTCCCCAATCTTTTTAGCTTAAATTAAAAAATATTAATATATTTAAAACATTAAAAATATTTAATATATTTAACAAAAATTTGTACAATAAGAGATATTTATACCATGAATATTTCTAGTAAAATTTGAAAAAATTTCATTAGAAAATACAAAATGTTACTTTTGAAAAGATTTTTTTAAATTCAGATACTTCACGTCCTTTGCATGAATTACTGTCGAAGCCACATATTTTATGTGAATTTACCATAAAAATATAAAACACTTACATATAAGCTAGAAATGATATTATATCGCTTAATAGCTGAAACTGTGTCAGTAGGAAAATATTAAGCAATTATAACCACTGTAGTTACTAAAACCTGTTTTTCTCAGAATGCATATTTTCGTCGTTTTCATGATTTCAAAATGTTCCATGCGAAATTCTTTATGCCCAATTTTTCTGATTTTTTGTTTAAAATGCTCTTTATGTATGTGTTAACAAATGTTACTAGAAATAATTTTTTTTAGACGCATGTAAATTTTTTAAATTTCAGTTATATGAAATTTTTAATGATTTTTTAACGGAAAATACAAAAGAATTAAGTTTAAACCATTTTTTTTAAATGTTAAAAGTAATATGCTAAAAATGCTTAGTAACATTTGTTAACACATACATAGAGAGCATTTTCAACAAAAAATCAGAAAAAAATTGGGCATAAAGAATTTCGCATGGGGCATTTTGAATTATTGCCATTTTTTGTTAATTTAAAAAAAGAAAAATCTGTATCTCAAAAACTATTGAATATATTTTTTAAAAAAATTGTGAAATAAAAGATATATATATTATGATTATTTCCAGAAATTCTTTAAAAAATTCATTGAAAATTAAAAAAAAATTAGTTTTGAGAGTCCACTGTAGCCTTAAGCTGTTTAGTTTTAGTCGTGGGTGTATTTCAAATATAGTATAGATAAAAAAGCTTTATGCTCTTTGAAGAATAGTGCTATGAGAAAAATCACTTTTCCATTCTGGCTCGGACAGAAATAAATATCAGACATGAAACAATTGAATTTTTTGTCCAGTTATGCTCTTTTACAATTCGTTTTTGGAAAGGATGAAATGTATTTTTAAGGGGAAAGCAGTATTTGTCAGATAAACGCAGCTGGTTTGCTCCTTACCAGTGGAGTAGCCAGGGTCGAGGTCTGCATACTGTGGGTACCACTAACTTTGTAAACATATGTTCGCTTTATCTAATCGGAGAATTCTCTACTATTTCTCAATACAAAGAAAACTTTTAAATATTATTGGTATCAGTACATTTGGACCCCCCCCCCTCACCCTGGCTACACTACTGCTCCTTACCTTATATTATATAAACGTTATATTATAGCTTTACATCGTTCCTCGGATTTTCGAAGCTTGTTCTGAAATCCAAACTGAGTGGTCGATGTTGAAGTCACATTATGGCTGTTCTCAACAGCACTGGCTCAACAAGCGAAAAACATTTTGACACTTTTATAATTTCATTTTTTAACAGAAAGATATAAAACAGCAAGGCCTAACTATGGAAGCGATTTTGAATCGATTTTTTTTTTCCATTTTATGATAATTAAATTACCTATCGAGTTATAAGCGATTTCGAACACGTGATTACGTAGTTTTTCACATTTTGTAAGACTGTTTTTTCTGCTTTTGTCGGGAAATTCGGTTCAAAAAGCTAACTTTGCCGGCTTGTTCTTCTATTGCATTTATGGAGAAAAACAGGAAAATGAGTGCGATTAGATAGTTTCTGAGTAACAACACTTGCTAATTTCATACATTTACGAACAAAAACAAATTATAACTTATATCAAAAAGTTGCCCTATTTGCCTTTAAATCACTTGCGTTCGCAAACATATGAAATTGGCAGGCTCTCGTATTCAGATCTGTGAAATCGAACGAACGTGTTTTTAGCATTTTCCAACAAAGTTGAAAAGTGCTTATGAATTCGGTTTGTTTGGCCGTCTGTCCGCGCTCTAACTCTCATAAATATGCTCGGATTGTCATGAAATTTTTGGACGTTAATGACGTTTACTTGAGCACGAACCCTATTGAAAATGAAGGTTATGCCATGATTAGTTTATTTACAGGGACAGTCAAAAGTTTTCCATTACATCACGGCCTATGGGGAAAAATCGTTTCAAATGAATTTTAAAGATGTTACACCCTATCAAACATCTTCAAATTTATATGCATCTACAAAGTGAACTAAAATATGCATTTTGTAAAGTATGCAGCGAAAAGAAAAGTTATTCGTTTACAGGGCCACACAAAAGAATTCCAATACATAATAATAAAGGGGGGATTGTTTGCGGCATATTTTAATTATGGTAAACAATTTCATATATAATCAAAATGATGTACGTTGCTGAGGATACTAGTGCATAATACTAGTGCATAGCATTTACAGAGACACAAAAAAGATTTCAAATAGTATATTCTATCCGAAGTCCTGTATATTATGGAAGATGGCTGTTAGATGGGTGAAATGCATTTTTTTTTTTTTATTATGATATACGCTTTTAAGCTTCACTAAATTTATGCATATCATATGGTTTGTATAAATGCTAATTGTTACACAATTTAAATATACAGGGTTACACAAACGATCTCGAAAGGCAGAAAGGTTACTGAATATGCGCATAATTTACTTAAAGGTGGTTTTTAAATATGTTATGCCTTTTTATGTTGAATTGCATTTAGTTTACTAAGAAATGTTTGTAGAATATAGATAAAATGATATACAGGGTCACGCAAAGAACTGAATACATGGTCACCTTTGGATGATAATTTCAAAAAATTTTATTTAAGTAATTTAAAGAGAATTTATTTTTAAATTAAACTTTAGCAAAATACTTTCGTGTATTAAGGGTGTATTTCGATTCAAACTGCTTGCTTTCCGATTTATTTTTGAATTCACTTTTGTTCTCAAACACATGAAACTATGATGAGCAGATTCTCTTATTTAGAAAGTGCACAAGGTGCCGTGAAGGTCAATTCTTTGATAAGTGCACAAAATATTGCAAAAAAAGCAATCAAAAATGGCAATTTGAACCGATTTTTCCGAAGTCGGAGATCTGGCAACGAAAGAAAGGGTCTTCCTGTAAAGTTAATTGATTATAAATCAATTTCTAATGAATTGACATCACACGGCAACTTATACATCCCTTCAAAAATCCCCTCAGCAAATTTCATGTTTCTATTTTTAAAAATGTGTCTGAAATTGTATCGGAAAATTTCGAGCTGCTGAAGGTGGAAAAGCGTTTTTTCGAATATACCCTTAAAAGTTCTATGTATTTTACAGGGTAAAAGTATGTTTCCATCTATTAGTAAAATTGCTGAAAGGAAAATTTAAACCAGTTAGTCGTTTTCTTGCTAAACTAAATTTTACCATTATGTAGTCTATGTATTAACAGACAGATCAAATACAGGGCTTTTCAAAAGTAATGGAATACATATTTGGATATGAAGAATAATACGTTATTTCCCTTGATAACGAAGTTTTGTTAAAGATTTCAAGAAGTGTTGGAAAGTGCTTCATAATCTATGCTTAACGCATGATTTTTCTTACTTTTTTTTTTTTTTTTTTTTTTTTTGTCTTTATAAAAAAAAAAAAGGCAAAAGAATTTCCAGCACTGAAAAAAAAAAGGGTTCTCAAAATTGAGCAAAAACACGTCGTTTGACGTACGAGCGAATCAGGGAAGCGGTTAACCAAAACAATGTTGCCAGAGGGCAACTTTTTTTAAATTCACGATTCTTGATTGGTACCACTTTTTAGAAATAGTAAAATTTGCCTTATTTAATGACATGTTTATTAAAGGCCAAAAACAAGGGGAATTTTTTTACCATTTCAAAAAAAAAAAAAAAAAAAAGAGTTGTGTAAATCAAGAAATTTGAATTTAAAAAAATTAGTTATGGCAACACTGAACCAAAAATACTCTTATGGAAATATCACAATTTTTATAAAAGCAATGTATTTAAATGCATTATGATCAACTCTATAAATGGAAAGGCTTTAGGAGTTAAAAATGTTTTATTTATTTATTTTTAGCTCACAGGCTATCATAACCTGAGAGCTTATGTGCCCGTCCGTTCTGTATGTATGTTCGTATGTTCGTTCGTGCGTAACGCGATAACTCATGATAAAAATATCGGATCCACTTGAAATTTTGTATATAGGTATATCCTGATAAGGCGCTTCCCTGATTAGTTTTTGGAGTTCATTCGATATGTATAAGAGGGGGAACGGGGGGCTCACGCCCCTCCCCTTAATTGATATAAACGAGATTTTCATGCAGAATTAACAGTTTTCGTTCAAAATTTAGATATAGGATCATTCTGATGAGGTGATTCCGTGACTGTTATTAGGTGTTCATTGAATAAGTATAAACAGGGGGAACGGGGGGCTCATGCGCCTCCCCTTAATTGATATAAACGGGATTTTCATGCAAAATTAACAGTTTTCGTTCAAAATTTAGATATAGGATCATTCTGATGAGGCGATACCGTGGCTGTTATTAGGTGTTCATTAAATAAGTATAAACAGGGGGAACGGGGGGCTCATGCCCCTCCCCTTAATTGATATAAACGGGATTTTCATGCAGAATTAACAGTTTTCGTTCAAAATTTAGATATAGGATCATTCTGATGAGGCGATACCGTGGCTGTTATTAGGTGTTCATTGAATAAGTATAAACAGGGGGAACGGGGGGCTCATGCCCCTCCCCTTAATTGATATAAACGGGATTTTCATGCAGAATTAACAGTTTTCGTTCAAAATTTAGATATAGGATCATTCTGATGAGGCGAGTCCGTGGCTGTTATTAGGTGTTCATTGAATAAGTATAAACAGGGGGAACGTGGGTTCTAATGCCCCCTCCCCTTAACTTGTATAAATGGATTTTTCAATCAGAATTGTAAGATTTCGTTCAAATCTCTGAATAGTTTTGGAAGTTTAATGGTTAAGTATAAAAGAGGGGAATAACTCCTCTTAAATTATATAAATGCTAAATGGGTTTTTATTAAGAATTATCCGATTTGCTCTGAATTTTGGATATAGATTTTTTAATATGATAAAGCATGTACTTGATAGTTTAGGAGGTTCAATGATTAAGTACAAAAAAGGAGAAAAGGGAGAGCTGTTTCTCCTTCTTAATTTTTTTTCGAACGGAATTAACGAAAATACAAGGTTGTAATGTACAATGGAGAAATTTCACGATTTTCATTTTTTCTTTCATATTAAAGAGCAGAAAAAATCAAGAAAATTGATACCATTTTTATGTATATTTGAAGCTTTAATAATTCACTAAATGAATTTTAAAAGTGCAGTTTTTGTCTTGGCGGGAAAACGCTGCATCGCGGACGAAAGCGGCTGTGACGTCATTTGCCATGTAAACACCGTCCTATTACGTTGCTGGCTTAAGCGTTTGATATATTTCTTATATCTTTTTAAAATTTCTATACCAAAAATGGGTAGTAATGTGTGTTATAAATGTTGTATAGTGCCATGTTGCACAAATAGTACAGTAAATTCGCCTGATAAGCACTTTTTTTAGTGTTCCTAACTATTATGATAACGATAATTTATTCTGATGTTAATTTGATAGAAATGTTTTTGTAAACTTATAATCTGCTATTCTTCATTTGTATGTGTATTTATTGATTAAATCTAAATAAAATTTTAATGTTTTTCGTTTTTTGGAAAATATGAATGGGAATAATCACATATGGAACAGAAAAAAATTATGTATCATACATATAGTCATTCATTTTTATTTTTGCATATTAAGAAGTGCCTTGAAGTAACCGATAGCTTATTTTTGAAATCTATATATACATTCCTTATTCAATAATGATTATGCAATTTTTTGGAAACCTCTAATTTTGATATCCGTCTTTAATGCATAAAATAAACATTAACATAAACATATAAAAAAAAGCAATCACTTATGAAAACAAATTTTCACTGAAATCATACATCCTCAGAGAAGCATATTCAGACTTTTTAATAAGTATTTTTGCATTAGTAGCATATCCAGGGGAAAAAATGAAGGGGGGGGGGGGAGAGGCAAGAAGAGGTTTGTTCTACATTAATGTACAGAAGTTTTAATACACAGGAGAATTCAAAGTTTGGGGGATTTTTAAGGGACATTATAACCCTCTAAATAATATTTTTGGATAGTGAAATATTTTGGGAATAAAAAGTTCAATATTATATTTATGTTGTGTGTAACAATTAAGCTTTTTTTCATGAAAATTTATATTTTATCTCAACTGTAAAATAAAATTTCTACTACCGAAAATATAAGCTATTTTATGCCTATTTATTTATTTATTTATTTTAATTTATTTATAATTATTGTTTACCAATATATATTTTTAATGTATGTATGTACTTTATGGAATTTCAAATGAAAATTTATTATTTCCTATAAATTATAAATAATAATTTTGATGTCAAATGTCCAAATGTACTACTTAACTTTAGATGAATAAAAATGGACAAATTATATTACATTTTTTTTCACTCTAACAAAAAAAAAAAAAAAAAAAAAAAAAAAAGGGGGGGGCAAAAATTTTTAATTGGAAATTTAAAAATTGTCTGCTGATCCCAAATAGCATATACTGTATGATACATACATTATATAATTATAATTCTTATAAGAAATCGTCAGCTACACTTACAAAGTAAATCAAAATAAATATTTTTTTAATTTATATCTTTTATTTTCCTTTGAAGGCAAATATTAGTTAAGACTTATGCTCTGTATAGGAAATTTTTCCAGATTAATAGTCTGTTCTGAATATTTTTGGTATATGTCACCGATTAATTGCACATTTAGTAAACTTCAGTGTCAGTGATAATAAACATTTTTCTATTTTATTATTTGACGTATATTAATATTTAAAACAAACTAAATATTAAAAAGGTATTCATTTTGTTAACGCTTTTTTCTAATAAAATATTATGCGTTATTTGAGACAAGTCTTTAAAATATAAAAAGGTGAACAATCTTATGAAAAAAAAAATCTTCATAAATTAAACACAAAGTAGCCTGTAATTCAACCAACAGAAATTTCACTTAAAAAGTAAAACAAGAAGTTTTCATTAAAAAAAATGAGCGTACTTGTATAAAAATGTATGGAATAGAAAATGTCAAGAGGTAGAATCGAACTCTGGCCGTCTGGCCAGTAGGTGGGTACTCTACGAACAAGCCACGGATTACTTGAAAACACATGCAAACTTGATATTCAAATTTTAGCGGCCAAAAGTAACCTGTCACGATTGCAAGATAAATTTTCTAAATTGTTTAGATTATTTCCTGTTCGATATTGAATGTTATATATTCAATGTTATGTATTCAATGTAAAAAGCTGTGCAGTAGTTTTTAGAAAATGATCCATATCACAATCTTTTCTCCCAACTTGAACTTATTTTTTTCCTTGTATGTTTTTAATAAAAGTTTTGAGTAATGCTTTATATATTATACAAAAAAACATCGGCAATTTCTGTGCCGATGAAATCAGAATTCTTTCCTGAAAAACCAAAATGGAAAGAGAATCCATTTTTGGGAGGTTGTCGTCTGACTGCCCTTTTACAAATCCTGCCGAAATCGACATTTTCAAATTAAAAATTTAATGAATATAAAACGTAAACGATGTATTGTAAATTAAGATAAGTTAAGTCTTACTTTTTTACATATTTAAAGTTGCTAACGTTAAATAAATTTGTAGAAACAGATGAAACAAGGTTGCAAATAGAAAAAGCAATGAGAAACAGTATGCGCGCAAAACCTAAACATTTTGACTTCGCGGCAAATGACGTCACAACCAATCCCGTCGTGTTTTTGTATCACGTGGTTTTGTTTATGTTTTTGCGTTGTTAAAAACAGTAATTAAAAATTATTTAAAATCATTTTAACGATTCTGAGTAGATTTTTGAGAATTTTAAAATAAACTTTATCGGTTACACACAAAAGAAAACGTATTCCTCCCGGGTGAAATTTCTCCATTAGTATGCGTAGCCTGTGAGCTCAATGCCATCAGTTTAACTGGGCAATATTCTTTTTTATTTTTATTTTTTTTCAGAGAAAAGCTATATCTATGTTAGTGTTGACTGTAGAAAGAAGAGCCTCCGAGGGGAATTTTTTCAAAAAAAGGAACACTAATCTATTAATAAAACAACAACAACAAAAAAAAAAAATTGTATTTAAAAAAAGCACTATTTAAAAAACAAAATATATTTTTTTTCAAGGAAAAAAAAAGGAACATTATTTTTTTAAAAAGAGCACATTTGCACCTTGTTGACAAAAATAGTTTGAAAGGATTTGTTTAGAGTCCTCTAGAATTTGCGATATTGGGGGATCAATTTAATTGCCACGGACTGCTTAAAAAGTATTAAAAATAACCGGAACGCATCGGAAGGGTTTAAAAGAGCTGCCAGGCACATAAAAGAAACAACAAGGGACGCCGGATGCTGCGCCTTGCTAAAACAGCTTAGAATCAACACTACTATGTAAATTATTAAGAATGTCACCATTTTTTGGAAATATTTATCTTTAACTGTTTCTTTATGCAGTCTAAATTTGATCGAGTAGCATTTATTGGGCGAAAAGAACTATTTTATCAATTAAGCAGCGTAAATATATTTTACATTAAGCTTCTTTCAATAGTGTTTAAAAGTACTATCAGTGCATAAAGGGTTAACAAAATATAATAAACGGAAAAATTGGTTTAAGGGTGTTCTCAACTGACCCGCTCAACAAGCGCAAAACTTTTTGACACCTTTACAAATTCATTTTTTAACGGAAAGATATAAAATTGGAAGGCCTGACTATAGAAGCAATTTCGAATCAAACTTAGTTTTTAATTTTATGATAATGAAATTACCTATCAAGTTATAAGCGATTTCAATCAGGTGATCATGCGTTTTTCTCCTGCTTTTCGACCTTTTTTTCAGTTTTTGTTGGAAAATGCGGTTAAAACTGCCAGCTTTGCGGGAAGCTTTGGAAAATTTATTGCGTTTTTTAAAAAAAAAACAGAAAACTCAGTGCGATTAGATAGTTTCTAAACAACAACACTTGCTAGTTTCATGCATTTCTGAGCAAAAATAAATTAAAATTTATGTCATAAAGTTGCCCTTTTTGATTTATAAACTCCATTAATTAATTTTTTTCCCCCTGCGAGTGAGAGTGTGTGTGTAGTCCAAAACCTAAACTTTCAATAATTGAAGCACTTCTGAACCAAACTTCTACTGTATATACCTATTCGAAACTTTTTTATTACATAAAAAAGGGCTTTGCTACTGACATTCGCCTTTTTTCTTTTAGTTCGATTTTGTACTACATCTACTATGCCACTAAGTGAGGAAATTTAAGGTTATCAATTAAGGTCTATCGTAATCTTAAGTAATGAATAAAAAAGACGTTAGATTTCGAAATCCTTTGGAACTACACGAGTTAATTATGCTTCTTTTTTTCCACATGAATGAGCACGTATAAAGAGCGAAGACTCGGATGAAAACATTGTAGCATTATCCTTTCTTATGCAGCTGAAAGGCTTATTGTTTGCAAAATTCTGTTTCGAAAAAAGATTTGCGAGTCACGTGAATAGCTGGGGAAATTATGCTGTTCATCATTTGTCATCCTCCCCCCTCACGTGATCACGAAAAAATAAAAAGAAAAACCTCAAATTATAACAAAAAAAAAAAAAAAAAAAAAAAAAAAAAAAAACCTTGCACAATAATTTATTAAGACAGTAACGCAAATCCAAAGGAGATACTTTCTGGTGCAGTTCTGAATTCCTATTTGTTGGGAAACGCGTGCAGTTCACAAGTGTCCTTATTTACAAAATTACACCATTAATTTATTTATTGTTACAGAATTACACCATTCGATTACATATTTATATTTTATATTCGATTACATATTACAAATAATAAAGCAAAGAGAACTTGATGCTGGAACAATAACACACATGAGATATTAGGCTAAAATTTATATTATTAGGGTTTTGGTATCTTTCTCGAAATAAAAAATTGCTACCAATGTCAATTTAAAATCATTTGCATCCGAAATTTCAAGGAATGGTATGATACTTTGAACTTTGAAAACACAACAACAATAACATTTTTAAATTAAAAAAAGAAAGAAAATGCAATAATGATAATAATAATAATAATAATTTCTAAATTTAATTTCAAGCACAATATGTTATTGTTACGAATTATTAAAGATATTTTAAAAATTAAGTGAAGAGATATTGGCACAATACTGTATAGCATTATGAGGTAGTAGATTAAAATTAATAAGCTATATTAGAGTTTCGCTACTTTTCTCGAAGACAAAAATTACCACTAATCGTTTATATATCGATCATGTGTACATTGTAATGATATTTTTATCACATTAATAATTTTGGAAAATAACATTCAAGATGACGTTTATAAAAGAGAAAAAACAAAACAACAATGAAAAAAAAATAATTTATGCAATTAAAATTACAGAGTCCGATTTCCTTGTAAAAAATAGGAATATTTTATTTTTCAATATCGAAGTGCAAAGAATGTAATATTGATGCAGTTTTGCACAATATTCACGAGATATTTTAAAGTATACCCGGGGTGGCATCAAAAACTGCAATTCTGTGTTTGAAAAAAAAAAAAAAAAGTCGCAAAAGAAAGCTGTTTTTTTTTTTTTTTTTTTTTTTTTTTGTGACTATAGTTTCAGTAATTTAACACGCGACTGGTGCACACTGAATTATTTGTCTAATCCATTGTACATGCTAGCATTTGGGTTATTTTACTAGAAAACATATTTTCATTTGCATAAAATAAAATTTAACAATAACCATACAAAAATTAAAAAAATAAATAAATAAAATAGGGGAGAGTGGGGATACTTGAGCCACCCCTATTATCTCTACAGTTGGTCAATTTTTCTTTCTAAAACAGGCAACATGGTAATATATTTATAGTTCTGAAGATGTAAAAAAGAAATCACATACCTTGGGTACCATTTTGAAAGTATGGTGATTAACCCTTTGAGCTCTGCTGGTAGAATTTTCTACCACATAATTTTAATTCTGAAATGTCACAACGACACCAGAAAATTCGACCAAATTTATTTCAAAAATGTTTAAGGCTTTTTTTGCGCGTATATTGTAAATCGGTTTTTTTCTTTGCAAAATACTGGTGCGAATGTCACATCTGGCTCAAGTATCCCCTCCATGGGGATACTTGAGCAACGATGTAAAAGAAAAAATAAAAATTTATTAGACATAGAAAAATAGTACAAAATTAATTGAAAGTAGTTTTCAATTGAAGAAAAAATATCAAATTTTCATTTTCAATATTTTATTTTGTTCTAAGAAATTATAAAAAATTTAAAAAAATTAAAATTTAAAAAATGGCTCAAATATCCCCATCTTCCCCTAAATAAATGTCAGAGAATTTTTACATCTCGATAATTGTGAAAACAAATAACTTTTACAATGACATTTTTAAATGAAAACAAAACCGAACAAAAATGAAAAACAAAATTCACGCAAGGAAAACTTCCCAGTACGACTTCTAACACATAACTTGTCTTTATTATAGACAGGATTATCTGCCGAAGTTTTAAAAATAATGAAGCGGAAAGAGTCTGGGAAAACTTCTTGATTACTTAAGAATTTTCACGACCCGTTAGGTGTGAAATATTTAAAAGCAGAAGTAAACTGAGGGTCAACATTGATCGTGAGTACCTAGTTAAACAATTATTTTAGCTAATGACAACATCATTAAAATTTACAGATGATTGCATCTAATTTATGATACGTTTCAAAGGGATTTGAAAAAAAAAAAAAAAAAAAAAATCAATTTTTTAAAAGGAAACGGAAAAAGTACAATCCAATGATTTTATTAGGTCTTTGTTTGAAAATGTATTTTTTTTTATTATTATTTCAAATTTGATAAAGACTTACTTTTATTGATTTTTTTTTTTTATGATTTAATTTATTGCCAAATAAAGTATTTGTAGTTTTAAAAACAATGCATAGGAACGGTAAATGATAAATTGTATAAAAGAAAATCTTTTAATCCAAATCTTTTTACAATTATGTTAAAGTTTCCACATGGCATTATGTAATATTTTTTGTAACAGTAAAATAATTGAACGATTTTCGCTTCAAATCTAGTTGACTTGATTTTATTATTATTATTGTAAGTTTTTTTTATCCACCTCTGCATATCGGATAACTTAAGTTTTATTTATTTTTCAAATTTCTATTGAATTTGGGATTCTTTGCTCATTTTAATCAGCTATTATCTTCTATGGGTTAGTAATTGAGTTTCTGTACTACTGAATCCACACCAGAATTTCCGAAATTTTCATTTCAAAATAATAACAAGTAAGAAAAATCATGCGTTAAGCATAGATTATGAAGCACTTTCCAACACTTAATGAAATCTTTAACAAAACTTTGTTATTTAGGGAAATAATAGTGTATAGCCAAATATACCCAAGTATGTATTCCTGTACATTAGAACAGCCCTGTATTTCATATGTCAGTTCATATAATGGGAAAATTTAGCTTAGCAAGAAAATACCCAGTAGCTTAAAATTTCTTTTTCAGCAATTCATACTATTAGATGGAAACATACTTGAATACTTTTGTTCAGCCCTGTAGTTTATATTGTACCTTTATTACACGTCAGCATTAGGCTAAAATTTATTGTAACCTAAAACACTTTTAAAACAACTGAAATCACATTCCCATAAATCATCATTCATAGGCGTCCATGTACCGAATTCTTTGCGTGGCCCTGTATATCCCTTTATCTATATTCTGCTAACATTTCTCAGTAAATTGAAAGCAGCTCAGCGTAAAAATGCATAGCTTATTTAAGAACCACGTTTAAATAATTTACGCTCATATTCAGTAACGTTGGTGAGCTCTTTTGGGTAGCCCTGTATATCAACTATAACATTTATACACACCATATAATGTGCATATATTTAGCGAAATATAAACGCGAATATGATAATTAAAATGCATTTGATCCCTCCATCAGCCATCATCTGACACATATACGGTACTTCGGAAAGAATATACTATTTGAAATCTTTTGTGTGGCCCTGTAAATGCTATGTACTTCATATTATGCAAGACAGTAGCGTATAATTTATATTAAGCTTCAGTGACATATATCAATTTTATTATACATGAAAAAGCTTAATATATTTAAAATATGTCACACACAATTCTCCCTTTTACCATTATCTAATGGAATTCTTTTGTGTGGCCCTGTAAATGAATAATAGCTACATTTTCACCTTATATTTTATAGAATGTATATTTTAATATGTGTGACAGGGTATAACATCTTTAAAATTCCTTTGA
This sequence comes from Maratus speculifer, assembly GCA_964019185.1. Classification (NCBI taxonomy): domain Eukaryota; kingdom Metazoa; phylum Arthropoda; class Arachnida; order Araneae; family Salticidae; genus Maratus; species Maratus speculifer. The sequence goes on from OZ025300.1 coordinate 231,269,106, forward strand.
AACGATTTTTCCCCATAGGCCGTAATGTAATAGGAAACTTTTGATTCGCCCTGTAGATAAACTAATCATGGTAGCAACTTCATTTTCGATAGGACTTTTGCTAGGGTAAACGTCAATAACGTCCTAAAATTTCATTGCAATCCGAGTATATTAACGATTTTCCCCCATAAGCCGTAATGTAATGGGAAACTTTTGATTATCTCTGTAGATAAACTAATCATGGTAGATACTTCATTTTCAGTAGGGTTCGTGCTAGGGTAAACCCCAATAACGTCCTAAAATTTCATGGCAATCCGAGTATATTAACGATTTTTCCCCATAGGCCGTAATGTAATGGGAAACTTTTGATTCGCCCTGTAGATAAATTAATCATGGTAGAAACTTCATTTTCAATAGGACTTTTGCTAGGGTAAACATCAATAACGTCCTAAAATTTCATGACAATCCGAGTATATTAACGATTTTTTCCCCATAGGCCGTAATGTAATGGGAAACTTTTGATTCTCTCTGTAGATAAACTAATCATGGTAGATACTTCATTTTCAATAGGGTTCGTGCTAGGGTAAACCTCAATAACGTATAAAAATTTCATAGCAATCCGAGTATATTTACGGGAGTTAGAGCTCGGACAGACGGACAGACGGCCATCCGGCCAGACAGCCAGACAAACCGAATGCATAAGCACTTTTCAACTTTGTTGGAAAGTGCTAAAAATGCGATTTAACGAGTGTTTTTTTTTTTTTTTTTTTTTTTTTTTTTTTTTTTTTTTTCCTTCCCAACCAAACCTATAACAGTAACATTTAATAAATAATTTCTGGTTTCAATTCTTTATTAAAATTAGATAAGATAAAATTTATCTCATTGCCCATCAAGAGATTTTAAAAACAACGAGGACAAAGAAAACATTTTTATTATTTAAGAATTTTCACGGCCCATTAGGTGTGAAATATTTAAAAGCAGAAATAAACTGAGGGTCAATATTGATCGTGAGTACCTAGTTAAACAATTATTTTAGCTAATGACAACATCATTAAAATTTACAGATGATTGCAACTAATTTATGATACGTTCCAAAGGGATTTTTTTTAAATCAATTTTTTAAAAAGAAACGGAAAAAACACAATCTAATGGTTTTATTAGGTCTTTGTTTGAAAATGTATTTTTTATTATTATTTGAAATTTGATAAAGACTTACTTTTATTGATTTTTTTTTTTTTTTTATGATTTAATTTATTGCCAAATGAAGTATTTGTGTGGTTTTAAAAACAATGAATAAGAACAACAAAGGTTAAATTGTATAAAAGAAAATTTTTTAATCCAAATCTTTTTTCAATTATGTTAAAGTTTCGACATAGTACTATGTAATATTTTTGTACAGTAAAATACTTGATGATTTTCGCTTCAAATCTAGTTGATTTGATTTTATTAATATTAATATTATTATTATTATTTTATCCATCTCTGCACATCGGATAACTTTAGTTTCATTTACTTTTTAAAATTTCTAGTTGAGTTTGGGATTCTTTGCTCATCTTGATCAGATATATGTTTTATAGATATTAGTAATTGAGTTTCTACACTATTGAATCCACACCAGAATTTTCGAAAATTTTCATTTCAGAATAATAAAAATGCGATTTTACGAGGGTTTTTTTAGCCAAACTTATAACAGTAACTTTTAATAAATAGTTTCTGTTTCAATACTTTATTAAAATTAGGTAAGACAAAATGTCTCGCATTGCTCCTAAAGAGATTATACGATTTTTAAAAACAAGGAAAGCAAAGAAAATATTTTAATTTTTTAAAAATTTTCACGCCCAGCTAAGTGTGAAATATTTAAAAGCAGAAATAAACTGAGGATCAGTATTGATCCTGAGTACCTAATTAAACAATTATTCTAGTTAATGACAACATCATTAAAATTTACAGATGATTGCCGCTAATCTATGATACGTTTCAAAGGGATAAAAAATCAAATTTTTAAAAAAAGAAATGGAAAAAAGTACAATCAAATGATTTTAATAGGCTTTTGTTTAAAAATGTCTTTTTTATTATTATTTGAAATTTGATAAAGACTTATTTTTACTTTTTTTTTTCTTAATGTTTTACTTATTGTCAAATGAAGCATTTATGTGGTTTTAAAAACACTGAATAGAAACATAAATGATAAATTGCATAAAAAAACATTTAATCCAAAATTTTTTTTGCAATTATCTTAAAGTTTCGGCATGGCGTTACGTAATATTTTTCGTAACAATAATACACGTGGATGATTCTTAACTATTGCAGAGTCCTGCACTTCAAATCGACTTGATCTTATTTTAATATTATTGTTATCATTTCTTATGAGATCCCCCCCCCCCCCCATCTGTGCACGTCTGATTAACACTAGAACCGCCATTAGGGGTCATTATGACATATGCCAAACTGAAGATAACCGATTCGAATCAGAAATTCTTTGATAAGATTTGTTAAAGATGTTCAACAGAAGTATTGGCTAATTAAATATGGTAAAAAGTTTTAAATAAAAATTCTGGTGTCAAACAATTTTTATAAAAATTGTATAAAATAGCCGGCGGTTCTAGTGTTAACTTTGTTATTATTTATTTTCAAATTTTCCACTTGAATTTGTGGTTCTTGCTCATTTAATTCAATTATCCTTTTCAGGAGCAAATAATTGTATTTATGTAATGTTGATTTCACACCAAAATTTTGGGAAAATTTTATTTCAAAATGCGAAACAATTTTTTTTTTTTTAACTTTTTTCAATCAAAGTCATAATAGCAAAATCTAATAAATAGTTTCTGGTGAAAATCTATATTAAATTTAGGTCGGATAAATATATCCCGCTACCTTCTAAAGGGTTATACACGGTTTAAAAAGAGCGAAGCCAAGTAAAACATTTTGATTTTACTTTGATTTTACTTGACTTTATTTATTTTTTAACACACACGCATTGCTTAAAACACATAGTTTTAACACTAGTACGCCCGGAAATTTTACTCAAGTTTGATAATAATGTTTCTCACCAGAATTTGATTCAAAATTATTTAATTGATTCGTTTAACGGAAATCTGCGTAGTTTAAATATAAAATATTTCAGAAAAAAATTTCTGGGTCGAATTGAAATTTAATCACATGGTCGGAGTCGAATCAATTCCTTCCGAGAGCTCTAGTGTTAACCCTAAAATGCATATTGTATCATTTTCGATACCATAAGTGTTCCCGATTTATTGGGGGTTTTATTCACATATTCCGTATTCTCACCAGAAATTTAAAAGAGCAATTTTCACTTAATGACAGACCATTCGTAATTAAATAAAGAAAAATTTACTATCTAGATTTTTCTGGTATGAATTCTGATCCTTTGAATTGCGCATTTTTTTGGAACGCGTTCTGTCCTATGCATTTAAGGGTGTATTTCGATTCAAACTGCTTATTTTCCGATTTATTTTTGAATTCACTTTTGCTCTCAAATGCATCAAACTTGCAGATTCTCTTATTTAGAAAGTACACAAGGTGCCATAATTGTCAATTCTTTGATAAATGTAAAAATATTGCAAAAAAAGGCGATCGAAAACGGCATTTTGAACAGATTTTCCCGACGCGGGAGATCGGTGAACGAAAAAAAGGGTCATGCTGAGAAGGTAAATGTTTATAAATCAAATTCTAATGAATTGAGTGTAAAAGGCATCACACGGCACCTTATATGCCTCTTCAAGAATCTTCTCAGCAAGTTTCAGGTTTCTACTTTTAAAAATGTGTCTGAAATTGTATCGGAAAATTTTGAGCTGTCGAAGGTGAAAAAGCGTTTTTTCGAATACACCCTTAAGGGTTAAAACCTTGCAGCACCATAACCATTTCGGCCCATAATCAATTAGCACCACAATCTTTTACCTCTATTTTTTGGCCGAAAATGGAAATCTCAAAAATTTGATCCATTTTATGTGTCACGTGCCCGACATTTTTGGCCTTGGATTTACTCTAAATAATCAGAATCATTGAAACAAGTTTTTTAAATACAATTATATCATGTAAATGCCGCGCGACTGATTTAAACTTTATTAAACAAGGTTGATTGCCTCGAGCCAGCAAATGCAGCTTGGCTTCTTTTAAGACATTGAAAACATTTATGGAGGAAATGAATGCATAAGGCTGATATTTTTGCACCGAGGTTAAAATAATTAATTTTAGTTGGTAGAGTACATTTTAAATTTAGTTTTGCATTTTTTTAAGGCAACTGCGGTCAATTTCGTTTAATGCGATCATGGCTAAAGTGAGGAACACTTGTAAAAGGAGTAATTTGTTCGTTAAGAACACTTTGTCATAAAGAACTACTTCACTCATGCGATAACACCTACTCGCTAATTTTAATCCTACGGGAAGAATTTTTTAGAATATCTCGTTTGCATTTCAATATTTTTAAATGTTTTTTTTTGCGTTGAATAGCTGGGATAATTTTCTGCAAAACCATTTTACACTTTTCAATTTTGTGTATATGGTTTATTTTAATTCATTTTTTTACTAGGATACTATTGCTTTCGGGAACCGTTTTCGAAAATGAAATTATCCTCCTAAAAATAAACTGCAACCGAAATCGAAAAAAAAATGGCTTTAGTAACTATCAATCTCAGCTATCCAATGAAAGAAATAATGGAAATGCAAACGAGATAGCGAAAAAAATTCTCCCATAGGATTAATTTCAGCGAGTGGTTGTTTTCACATCAGTGAAGTAGTTCTTAAAGAAGATTTCGGAGAGTGAATTAGCATTCTGAAATAGATTATTTTCGTTAACGGAGACATGATTGTATCATAGCTGCCAATTACTACGATTTTTAAGCACTAAATAATTCTTAACTGAAAATTTCAGTGTTATTTAATCGTGAAATATGCAATAAAGAAGTCAAAGATTTTTCTAAGTAATTATTGGTAATCCAAAATCTTAGAGGTTGGTAGTTATACACATTATATACAAATTTAAATTTCGAATAAGGAAAAAAAGGAGTAACAATAAAAAAGTAAAATTTTGTGCCCCGGACCATGTTATTTAGATGTAATAAAGATTTTTCCTCCCGTAAAGTCGGGATGCGAGGAAACTGATTTACAGGCGGACTAGGATGATTATCGAAAGGAAATAATACAGATTGTCCCAAAAATGACGGGTCTCTTTAGAAAATGATTTTTTTTCTTTTTAACCCCTTAACTGGTTAATTCTTTTCCGTTCAATAAATTGAAAATAACACACCACTATTATTTAAATAAAATATTCGCCTTTCAACAGTTTGAAAGTCTTCTTAACAATAATAGTGGTGCCAAAAAGCTTTAAATGATGCAATAAGCAAATTCGTCTTGCCCGAATGGCGTTTGGGCAAGCCAATTAACACTAGAACCGCGGGAAAATTCAATCAAGTTTTATAAAAATATTTCTCACCGGAATTTTCATTTAGAACTGTTTAAGTAATTTGCTGAAATTATTTTTTCTCAGCTTATATTTATCTTATTTTATAAAGAGTTTTCCGGTTCGAATTGACATCTTTGCGCAATATACGGATCAAAATGACCCGCCGCCGCGGTTCTAGTGTTAAGGGGTTAATAACTTTTTAACTCTTTGCGACGCGCTGGTTTCATAGATATACCACTTAATTTTAATTCCCAAACGCCACATTGGCACCGGAATTTTGTTTTAAAAAATTACGGTTTATTGAATGCGTGAAATATAGCGTTTTCTTATTTAGAAATAAAGTTGTTTTCAAATTCCGGTGTCAGTCATTATTTTCAATACATAAGCAATGAATTTGCCCTGCGCCGCAAAGGGTTACCGTAATTTCCTGCGTATAATCCGCGGATAAAACAATTCTTTTTCGACCCAGAAATTTTATTTTGTGATTGAAGACAAATATTTACGGCGATCTAAAATGTTATATTTTATTTAATAAAATTTCTGGGTCGAAAAATGATTGTTTGGTCCGTGGATTATACGCAGGAAATTACGGTAAATGCGTTCGTAATTATGTAAATACGTTGCACCTATAGTCGCCGTTCAGTCCGTCCGTCCGTATATAACAGAACAAAAACTACCCAACCGAATCATTTGAAATGTAAAATACATATTTGTTGCATAATTTTATTTTGTCATTTCAAATTTTATGAAAATCTGATGAATAGTTTAATTACATGGACAACAATAAATATTTCCTGGCCAATGGGAAAATATTATTTCAAGTGCATTTTAATGGTGTTACATCCTTTCAAACATAATAAAATTGATATGCGTCTGTATAGGGCAAAATTGGGAAATTTCTTTAGCGGCCACTGGCCAGTAAGACTAATTTTTCAAATGGCGACGATGTTTAAACTAGTGGCCACTTTTTTATTTAAAAGTACTAAACAGTTAAAATTTCTATAAGTATTAATGTAAGACTGAATAGCAGTAATAAATATGTTAATATAAATGTAATGGAACCCAAAAAAGTGGAATTGTTGATAAAATGTAAGTAAAATATATTATCTCCTTGTAAAAAAGTGGCCATAAGGTGGCCGCTGATAGACAGTTTTTCACTGGCCACTATTTATCATTTACTGGCCCTGTGGCCGGTGGCTAGTGCTAATTTTGCCCTTTACGCGTCTGTAAAGTATGTACTAAAATATACATTCTGTACAATCTGTAGTGCAAAGAATATTTATTATTAGCTTACACGACTACACAAAAGTATTCCATTACGTAATGTTATAGATGGAAACATTGTTTGAGAAAATAAATTAAATTAATTTTTAATTAACTTTTAAGTATTTTTTTTATCTTTTACAAATCATGAAATCTAAAAATCATGATTCAAAGTTACAGTATTCTTTTGGAACAGCAATCATGTAGAATTTGAAAACAAAAATTTTAAATTTTAAAAAGAAATTTTGTGTGTAAGTAGTAATTTCATGCTTTAATATGGAAGAAACTAATAATAATAATATAATAATATGGATAGTTGTCAAGAATATATAAGAAAGGAAAGAAAAAACAAACCCAATAAAATGCAAACAATGCTACAATTAACTATTAAAAAAATCTAAATTAATTTTTAATTACGTTGTAGCATTTTTTTTTCTTTTAGAAACCATAAATTACGTATAAGCTATAAATTATGATTCAAAGTAAAAGTATTCCTTTGGAACACCAATACTAGATTTCAAAAACAGAAACTGTCAATTTTTAAAAAGAAATTTTGTGTAAATAGTAATTTCATGCTTCAATATGAAGTTAAATAACAATAATAATATTATTAATAATAATGGTGTTGTTAAATGTATATGGATGAAGAAAAATCTAACAAAATGCAAGAACTTTTGTTACAATTCAGGAGCAATTCTTAATTGAAGCCCATGTTACAACTTCTAGTACATAATTAGTGAAGGAAAAAAAAAGGAAAATCCCCAGCAGATGTGATGTGTCAAGAAATAAGAATTAAGTGGAAACTGAAGTTGTTATCTTATCAGTTATATTGCTTCGTGTTGATCTAATCATGTTGTTATCCATATTAATTTGAAACATTGACGATGACGTGTTGCATGTAAAAAAGAAAAAAAAAAAGGAAGGACATATAAAACAAGATTTTGCGGAAGTACATGGGAGATTTTCAACTTCTCAACAAGTAAATTTTCTTTTCTATTTTCTTTATTTATTTATTTTTCGTTACCTTCTAAATGGTCTAAAATATTAATAGCTATATTTGTTAAAACTTTTTACGAGAAACAACGAAAATGTTGATTTTTATATTCATAGCTAAAAATATGTTTAGTTATAAATAGCATACTCTAGTAAAGTTAAATAACGATCCTTTAATTATGTATATATATATATATATATATATATATATATATATATAAAGGCTTTCTTCTGTATCAATATCCATTAACCCTTTCCGGTACACTGTGCCCGTTCCTCTGGGATACCTAATTTTAATTCCAATCTTGCAAACGGCACCAATAATATTTTGTGAAACTTTGCTTTTACAATAAAAGCTTAAATTAAGGATTTAAAAAAGCTAAAAAATTCGTACGTGAATTCCGGTATCAATCGATAATTCTCATTTTAGTAAGAGATTCTGCCCGTGCCGGTAAGGGTTAATAGTATTCAAAGTAACAAACTAATTTTTTTTCCAGATTTTATTTTATTTTTATTTATTTATTTATTTACTTTTATTTTTTAATGCATCAGTATGTTAAACATATTATGTTTCTCGACGTTCGTTATGATATGTCTTATTGAGATTTGCAACAATATACAAAGTTTATAAAAAAAAGTGACAAAAAAAAAAAAAAAAAAAAAAAAAAAAAAAACGACTTTTTTATTCTAATTTTACAAATCTCATAATTTTTGCTTATTTCTTAAAATGATAAACCTTTTAAAAATCTGGTCCCTACAATTACAGAACCTATCAATAAGAAAAGTATGAAAATAAATATTCTACGTATCAAACTGTGGTGGAAGTTTTTTGTTGTTGTTGTTAATTATTTTTTTTTAACATAATTACATTTTTCAATTTTATTTTTCTATAAAAATTGCATTATTTGCCGAATAATTTTTTCTTCTCATAAACCCTTTTAATACGATAAATAAATTTAGCTTTTATAAAACTATCGTTACCCCTTCGCGACGCGACGGGAGCCTTTTATGAAATTTTAAATGTTTTGTCACCAGTTTTTAAAAACAGAAATTTGTTTCTTATCAAATCGAGAAGATTCTCCGATTAAGTAAAGCAAATTTTACATTAAATTTTTACTGGTGAGTACAGACAAGGATTCTTAAGCCTTTTTGTGGCACGTATACGTGTCGCTCGTCCCCAAGGGCTTAAACCTTTGAGCTCTGATGGTAGAATTTCCTACCACTTAGTTTTAATTCCGAAATGTTACCCTGGCATCGGAATATTCAACCAGATTTATTTGAAAAAGGTTCAATGCATTTTTTCGTGAATATCGTAAATCGGATTTTTTCTTTTCAAAATACTGGTGCTAATGTGACATTTGGTATTTTGAAGAAATTTATCCACCAGAGCTCAAAGGGTTAAGAAATTCTAAGTTCTCCCAAGAAAGTTTAACCCTTTAATGATCATAGCACTTTCACTGCTAAGATGTCGAAATTAATGAATGACACCGGTAATTAAGAACAAATATATTTCTAAATAAGAAAACGTGATTTTTCACATACAAAATAAAAGGGATATTTTTAGATAAAAATACCGGTGTCAGTGTTGCGTATCGGAATTAAAATTTTGTGGTTTCGTGGCGAAACCAATGAACGTTAAAGGGTTAAACAATTATTGTTGTTTATTAAAACAGATAATGGAATAATGTAGAAGTTGATCTGGTTTTCTGGATTACCTAGTGGCGCATAAACTTAACATCCATTTTAAAGGTGATACGATTAAGTGAGGCTTAGGAACCATGACAGAAAATTGCTTAAGCGTGGTTAATCCACAATATATATATATATATATATATATATATATATATATATATATATATATAAATATATGTATATAAAAGATTTTACTGACTAAAGTAGAAATGAAAGTAGGTTAGCCCTCAAACGGTGTTCATTTTGAATGCACTTTATTTCAAATATGCAGAGCTTCCAACTTTCCTACTGATATTTTTATTCTGAAAATGTACTTTTATTTAATTGGAGCATTTCAGCGATTTAACAGGAAAAAAAAATTCTCTAAAATAATAGTGGTGTGCAAAAAAGCCGCAGACTTAAATGTGTATTCGAAAAATTATTTTTCCACCCTCAACAGCTCGAAAATTTCCAATACATTTTCAGACTCTTTTTAAAAGTAGAAACATGAAACTTGTTGAGGTGATTTTTGAAGAGACGTATAAGAGGCCGAGTAATTCCATTTTTCGCTCAATTCTTTAGAATTTGATTTATAAACAACTGTTTTTCTCAGTATGACAATATTTTCGTTCCCAGATCTCCTGCTGAAAATTCTGCTCAAAATGCCCACTTTCACAGCCTTCTTTTGCATTATTTTCTGCATATATCAAAAAATTGACAAGCACGGCACATTGTGTAGTTTCTAAATAAGTGAATTTGCCAGCTTGATGCGCTTGAGAGCAAAATTGAATTTAGAATAAATCAGAAAATAAGCAGTATGGATTGGAATAAAGCCTTAAGGGGGCTCAGGGGTTGAAAACTTTTAAAAAAATCGATTTTATTTTTATGATCTAGTTTGATTATTCAATTAATTCTTAACTCAATGCAAAAAACCGCGTAAAAATATTTGCATTTTTAACGGAGTTATGAGCATTTATGTATCAACACTTTCATAGCCGCACCCATATAATTTCAACTTTATGTCGCGTTTTCTCAAAACTTGATTTTTGACGACTAACACCAAGATTTAGAAAAAACTATTTGATGGAATGGCTATTTTTTTTTTTTTTTTTTTTTTTTTTTTTTTTGGCCAAGCATATAACATTATTATCAAGAGAATGAATTAAGGATATAACTATCACTAAAAAAAACATTGTTAAAAAATTTCTCAAAGTTGAAAATTCAAAAAACCCCTAAAAATACAGCTTTTTTTTCATTTAAAATACTCAAAATATTAAACTATCTAAAATATATTAATTCATTCTGTAGATAAAGATGTTATATGCATGAAAAAAAAAAAAAAAAAAAAAAAAGAAAAAAAAATTAAGCCATTCTATCAAATAGTTTTGTTTTAATTTTGGTGTTAGTCATCAAAAATCAAGTTTTGAGAAAACGCGACTTAATGGATTGAAATTATATGGATGCGGCTATGCAAGTGTTGATATATAAATGCTTATAACTCCGTTAAAAATGCAAATATTTTTATGCGGTTTTTTGCATTGAGTTTAGAATTAACTGAATAATCATATTAGACCATTAAAACAAATCGATTTTTAAAAAAAATTTCAACCCCTGAGCTGCCTTAACAAGTCCGAATATTGGGTCGAAAGAAGCTTGAATCTCTTAGGGTAAATTGATACGTTATGAGTAAAACTCAATAAAATTATTTTTAAAACCTTTCTGGTCTGAACCCAAAATTTCTGAATTAAAAACTACTAGATTTGGGAACATTGTTTGGGGGCTGCTTAGCGCTAATAATAAGTTTAAAAAAGTCGTATAAAGTAATGAAATAAAAGATAATTGTTTCAAAAGTACTGACTTCCCTTAAAACAAGTCAAATATAGAAATCCATATGAATATAATATGCATGAAACTTACCTTTCTTGAAATCCCAAGAAAAAATCCTTTGGAAAACTTTAAATCCTTATAATGTTTAAATCCTTATGACACAGATATCCGTGAAAGGCGAGGTTCAAAACACAGTATAGTAACACAAATAAAAGTAATATCCACAACGTAATCCTATTTTGAAATAAAGGCACTAGAATTCACACACACACACTTTTCTTAATCCACTAACGAATTCGCGGACACACAGTAATCCAATGGGCGCACGAAAAGGGAACACACAAAAGCTACACGTATATCCACAAACCTGGAAAAGAAAGAAAAAGTAAAAATTAGCGAGTTTTTTTTTCAATTAAATGCAAATGAAAATACACATAATAAAAATTCGGATGATAAAACAATAAAACTTTCTTGGTCACCACCTGATACATAACTCTCCACTCAGGGTTCCTAGCAAAACATAACGGGCAAATTTCCTGATTTTCCATGACCAAATCTCAAAAAATTGCCTGATTTTCCATGACCGAATTTCAAAAATGACTTTAACCAAACGGGAATACAATGAAATTTGGTACTTATTTTCATAATCCTTGTCAAAACTAATATATATTTTTTAAATTATCCCTCAAATTTCTAGTTTTTTTTTTTTTCCTTTGCAATTGTTTGAAGAATTTTGTGATTTTTTTCCACATACTATATGATGATTTTCGCATCATTTTTCATTTTTTCTCCGAGACTTTTCCATGACTTTTTAGAAAATATTTGTAAATTCCCTGACTTTTCCTATATATCTTGAAATTTCCATGATTTCCCCTGACTACTTTGAAATTCCCTGACTTTCCAAATTTTCCCTAACTTTCCATGACGCTGGGAACCCTGCCACCTGAGGGACAACTACAGCAATTACCAAAGAAAAATCATCATGAAGCGCTTTTTTAAGACGTTTGCAAACTAAATTTAAAACAAAATTTTCGCAAGGAAATAGTGGTGATTAAAAAAGAGAACGCCCCGAGGCATGATAATATACTAATTCTTTTTAAAAGATATATTTAAGTATACAACTATATTATTAACATTATTAATAATACTATTATTTAAAGATTGCAATGTACATAATTTTTTCAAATCATATTTAATTAAAAAAAATATATATTTATTTTAAAAATAAAGGGCAGGGCCTCGCCTTGTATACGTTATTCTCAAATTCTAACAGTTTACTTTCTGATAGATTTCGGAATTCATATAAAAAAAAGCATAAAACAAGCCAATGCCCTTATTCAAAAACTTTGAAATCGAATATAATTTCATTTTTTCTTGATAAAAGCAGATGATCTTTTACAAAATTCTGTCAAAACTGTCATATGGAACAGAATTTGTAGACATAAAAGCCTGAGAAATGTCATCAAAAGAGAAAAATCATTTGTAAGACAAAATGTTATATATTTATAGAAAATGGAATAAAAGATTTCATGTTACTTTAATACTTAGGCCTACAATAGCTGTATTTTCATTGGGGAAAATACTTGTTTTGAAAATCGCGGTAAATAAATGCAAAAATAAATAAATAAATAGTAATCACTAAAACTCAGTTTACTGCATTCATAGAAAAGATTTTATAATTCCTATTACTGGCTAAACATTGTATTGCGCCATAATTTAATTTTATATACGCGTTTCAGCAGTTTTCTTTAGAAAACTACAACGAAATATTCTTTTCAGCCTCGAGCAGTCTTCAGGTACTTGAATCTGGAAAGGATCTTTTCTACGAATTTTGATTTTGAACAATAAGCGAACACGTTTACACGATTTTTAACCCACGAAGAATAGCTTTTCATTGTAAATACTACTTACCTTTTGGCGGAAAACATTTTACACAGCGTTCATTCGCATGTCGCTCGTCACAGACTGCTGAAATGAACGCTAGTACTTGTTTGGTGGGTGTGGGCGCATAAACCAGCTGATGCAGGGTTGCCAAAATCGCCAATCGGAAGTATTTTTGGCTTTTTTTTTCGCCAGCGTTATTTCCGTGGCCGAGAAAGCGCTCGCGAGCTAAGGTTTTTTTCTAAAAACTGTTATCTGCATTTCGACATTTTTTAAATAATTATTTTTTCATTAGATAGCTAAGGTGCATCTTAACATCGCACCTTTTTTAGCTTTTCCATTTTGGTTGCAGATAATTTTTATAAAGTTAGTTTCACTTTCAAAACCGGTAAAGAAACTTCGAAAATAATTGAACTACAGCCTGTTCCTATTGATCATGTTTCATGGATTTTCTTTTCTTTTTGTTGTGTGTTAGCATTTAATTTTATGTGAATATACACGCACATTCTCTTAATAAGCGTACATTAGATAAGCAAACAAGTTTTAAATAGTTTTAAGCAACCATTCTAAAAGTATTTACATAGATGATTAAAAATTGAATAATAATTAAAAAAAATAAATAAAAAATAATTGTTTCTTATATTAAAAAAAAAGCTTTTTTAATTATTTTCAGATTATGTCAAGTATTTCTTGTGAAATCCCTCAATTTAAAACTAGAAATGAATGAGATTATACATATTATACCAATGATTTTATATAATCTTTACTAAAAACACTAACTTACAGAGTTTGGAAAAGGTTACAGATGCAAAGATTTAAAAGCTAAGAAATTCATTTCTGTCTCTCAACCTTTTTTCTCGCGGAAGGTGGGAAATGGGCATTTAAAACTGTTTTAATTACTTTCTGACCATATCTACTAATTCTAATTAATCATTCCAATTTTAGTCTAGAAATGAATGAGAAAGGAATCGAATGCAGTTTTCTCTAGAAACTCTAAATTCTAGAGTTTGGAAAAAGTTTCAGATAAAAAGATTAAAAAAAAAAAAAAAAAAAAAAAAAAAAAAAAAAAAAAAAAATTTTTTTTTTTTTTTTTGATAAAAAATAATGTTTTAACTATTTTCTGATCATATCAATTATTTCTAATAAAATCACTCGAATTTAAAACTAGATATAAATGAGACTTATATGAAATATACACAGGAATTTAGCGTAATTTTCTTTAAAAACACTAACTTATAGAGTATGGAACTTGAAAATCTTTAATGACAACGTCATTCTTTAATAACTTCAAAAAGCAGAATTATTCAGTCAGTGAAAAATCAATCTCTGAATCAGACAAATGCAAATAAAGCTTAGTATGAAATTAAATGCAACTGCTAAAAGTATCCAGAAAGTATTCAAAACTGCATTAAAAAAGATGGATTTCCATTTTTTTGGAGAACCACTTTCATGTTTGGTAATTAATTCTATGTCCTCACAAAATAAATATATTCTTATTTCACATTTTTCAAAAATCAGACACCTGAATAAAATTGCTATTAATTAAAAAAAAATTAATGGTCAGAGTTATTTAAAAGGTAAAAAATTATTTCTGCCTGCAAAAATTTAAATCGATTCTACTCTCGAAAATCTCTAATGACAATGTCATTCTTTCACAACTTCGAGAAGCAGAATTATTCAGTCAGTGAAAAATCGATCTCGGATTCAGACAAATGCAAATAAAGCTAAGTATGGAACTAAGTGCAACTGCTAAAAATTTCGAATTGGAGATACCTTCTTTTTTCGCTAATAAAATCACTCCATTTTAAGGTTTATACTTGAATAGGATTAAATATCGAAAAAAATAAACTGCAGTTTTCTGTAGGAGATATAATTTTTGCCTTTGGACAAAATTCTTAAAATAAAAAAATAAAAAGTGGATTATTATTATTATTAGGATTATAAGGTACCCTGGGGTAATAACGCCACGTTAAGGTTCTACCAATTTTCACGGCTTAGTTTTAGATTGTATTTTTCAAACAAATATAGGATCTGATACAGCAACTCATTGACTATCTATATAAAATAAAATAATTTAACAGATATGTATTCATAAAATGTAATGGCGTTTTTTCTTGACCAATGCTATTTGGCGTTATTACCCACCTATATGGGTAATAACGCCATGCAAACAAAACTATGAAATAAGATGGAATAATTGCATGTAGCTAGCCCAATTCTAAAAATACAAACTCTACAAACTTAGAAATTGACAAAATGCATTCTAAGCTATTGAAAATGTTCCATTTTTTGTGAAAGTGTAAGAAAAATAAAGGTGTGGTGTGGGAGGGGGGGATGAGGCAAAAGAATATCAGACCGTGAGCTTCTTTTTGCTTAAAAAAGACCGCTTAAATAGAAATATGAGAAACATTGCACAGTTTTAACTGTGTTTATTTGAATCAGTATTTAGGATGTAACTCGGCCACTGTAGGGAATCAACCGGGGTATTAATGTCAAGGATTGGCGTTATTACCCCGGTATAGTTATTGCGCAGTACATTTTAAATTACAAATTATCTCGAGAAGATATCCAAAATCTTCAACAACATTTTAAAAGTACATGAAATGCACTACAAATTTATGTAATTAACAAAATATTTCCGGCTAAAAAGATCGTCTTCAGATCACAAAACGTATCTCGCAAATTTTAGATCAAGCGTTAATTTTAGTTGTTTGTAAAAACAATAAGACCTAAAAATGAAACAAATTAACTTGAAGCTGTTTTTTGGGATTTATATGACTCAAAACCCTTCTGCGCAGAGCACATGGGTGTCATTTACCTGATTATTTCATAATTATGCAAAATATAAGCACTTGGCGTTATTACCCCGCCTGGCGTTATTACCCCAGGGTACCTTTTTTTTTTTTTTTTTTTTTTTTTGTTAAAAAATTGCTATTCATTCAAAAAATTAATGCTCACAGCTTTTGAAAAGATAAGAAATTATTACTACCTGCATAATTTAAATCGATTCTGCTCTTGAAAACCTTTAATGACAATGCCATTTTTTAACAACTTCGAGAAGCAGAATCATTCACTCAGTGAAAATCAATCTTAGATTCAAACAAATGCAAATAAAGTTAAGTATGGAATTAAATGCAACTGCTAAAAATTGTGAATTGAAGATACCTTCTTTTTTACTCTAATAAAATCACTCCACTTTAAGGTTTTTACTTGAATAGGATTAAATATCGAAAGAAATCAATTACAGTTTTCTGTAGGATATAAAAATTTTTTCCTTTGGACAAAATTCTTAAAATAAAAAAATAATAAAAAGTGGAAAGGTTTATTTTATTTTTTTATTATTAGGATTATATTTTTCCTTTAAAAAAATTGATGTTATTTCAAAAAATTAATGATCATAGTTTTTGAAAAGATAAAAAATTATTACTACTTGCATAATTTAAAAGAATTCTGCTCTTGAAAACCTTTAATGACAACGTCATTCTTTAACAACTTCGAGAAGCAGAATAGAAATACCTTCATTTTTCTCTAATAAAATATCTCCATTTTAAGGTTTGTACACGAGTAATATTAAATATCGAAAAAAAAATCAATTATAGTTTTCTCTAGGAGATGTAAAATTTTTACCTTTGGATAAAATTGTTAAAATTAAAAATTAAAAAGAGGAAATTTTTTTATGTAATTATATTAATTATTTTTTTATTTAAACAATACACAATTTAAATGATATTATAATTCATTTTCTAATTTATTCATTTTGCATGTAAAAAAATTAAGTATTTTATTCTGTTCTTTTTTCTGTTATTTATATAAAATAGAAGAATTTAAAATCTATTTTAATTCGTAAAATATTTTTAAATGCAAGATAAGACACTTGAACACCACAATCATTAAAGAACGGGAGCCGGCAGTGCAGTCAATCACGTTATCAAGTTCTGGGATAAAAATCTAGGATTAGTGAATTCGCATATTAAAATGCAATTAGTCTGCCAAATCATATCTTGGTAGAAAACATCTAAAAATCCGATTTTAATGGTTGACTCATAGGTTTACCATTATGTTTACCTTCTCTCAATCCTCTAAGTTTTTATACTTTTGGGTGCAGGAAAGAACAATGGTAAACCTACGAATCAACCACTAAAATCGGGATTTCATGTGTTTTCCACAAAGATATGATTTGACAGACCGATTGCGTTTTGATATGCGAATCGAAATTTAACTAATTCCAGATTTTCATCCTTGAACTCGATGAGGTGATTGTCTGTGCTGCTGCCTTTCGTCTATTATCTGTTTCTTTCTTTTTCTTTCTTTTCTTTTCTTTTTTTCTTTTTTTTTTTTTTTATTTAGGATTAATTTGAATCACTATTTATAACTAAAAATAACAAAAAATATTTTTATTATTTGTTTGCAAAACAGTTTGCTTAAAAAAAAAGAGAATTATTTGAAGAATTTTAGAAGACATATATGGTATCATTAAAAAAATTGAAATAAAAATATAAAATATTCGCCACATACACACAATAGAAAAAAAAAAGCTGAAAATTCATAAAAAATTAATCGGAAAAAAAAAATCTCACAGAAAATATTGAAAATGTGAAAACTTTAAATCCATGAGGAATTCAAAAAAAGCGGCAA
This sequence comes from Maratus speculifer, assembly GCA_964019185.1. Lineage (NCBI taxonomy): Eukaryota > Metazoa > Arthropoda > Arachnida > Araneae > Salticidae > Maratus > Maratus speculifer. The sequence continues at coordinate 231,286,777 of OZ025300.1, forward strand.
ATCTCGGATCTCCAGATAATTCGTTATTCTTGATTGACGCATTTCAAATATTTTAACATGGGTGTAACCAGTTAATCGCTTCTCCAATTAATTACATTATAAAAAAAAAAAAAGGCACAAAATCCAAGCATTTTTATTATATTTTCAAAATATAAAAAACTGAAATGAAATATAATGAGGATTAGTTTTATTTTAATTCTTTAGTAATTAATATTTTACTTTCAATTACCCGATTAATTAAAAAAAATATGAATAGTAGAAAAATAATGAATAAAAATAATTGGAACAGTAAAATTAATCAGTATAACGAAAAAACTTTGTAAGTAAGTATGTTGCCAATTGGCGTATTTTATTCAACGCAGTGTCGTAATCTGATTTCTTTTTATATGTTTCACAGACTCTCATATAATAAATACATTGTAAAATAAAATATCTATGCTTTTATGTTTATAACGTTTTGTAGTGATTTTTTAAAAACTATATTTATGTCATGTTTGACAATTTACCAGTGATATGGATAAAAAACAAGAATAACAGAAAAATATATGCAACATTTAAAAAATAATAATAATAAATGTCTCTTTTTTTTGTCCCGGCTATTTTTGTGTAATTTATTTTGGTAAAGTTAATTCATTTGATGAATTTAAATATTTTTCTGAGTATTCCGAGTATATTTCCAAACTATCTTCTAAATATGCAAATATTTCTTGATTATATAACTGCCCTTTATCTCTTGTTCCTTTTTAAACCATCATAACATTTTGCCAAACATTGCTATAGTTAGACAACTAAATTTAAGACATAGCCGTAAATAATGTTTTAGTTTTACCCAGTATAAGCATACAAGATATAGCAGCTTGCATTTAATAAAGAAATAGTTTCTATGTTTAAAAAAGAAATATATTATTTAGATGTAATTTACCAAGTAGTTTTCAAATTATAAAGCTTGTATGGTAATTTTTTTTTTTTTTTTGCTCTTAACCCACTTGCTTTGTGCCCAGCATCTTTTGCGTAAATTTTATTTGGTTGGCACCACTATTATTAGAAGATTTAAGTTTAGTTCATTAATCACGAAAATGCATCATTTAAATAAAATAATTATTGCTTTTCTTTTTTACCGGTGTCAAAAACAGTGCTGAATGCACCTTTTGAAGCGTCCCTAAAAAGGGACGCTAGGCACTAATGGGTTCATTGTAGCGATGGAATTCCATATTATCATAATCTAAGACAGGGGTGTGAAATTGTGGCCCGACGGACACCAGTAAAATTTTACAGAAATAACTAGCCAGTCAAATCATCGAATCACTACGATTCAATAAGTCCACCATTTCCTTAAAACATTAATGGTATGAGACGGGTCACAGTTTAACACTCTTGGGTCCAAACGATCAGTAATATTGACATATCAATAAATCGATTGATATGTCACACACGCTATTGCTGTTTCTTCACACGACTTTGCGGAACACCGGTGTAAAACGTATATCCAGAAATAATCCAAGAGGCTTCGACGAAAACAAAAGTTTAATTAGAACATACAGCACACAAAGACGTCACAAACACAGGTCTGGACATGAACACAATTAAATATATATATATATAAGTATATATCCGGATTTCATATTTCTTTCAAATACTCCTATACAAATCTTTTTTCACTAACATATAAACACCGTGCCCTTAGCACACCTCTATACATATTACCAGATAATTTCAAATTCCTTTTACCTGCCGCAAAACCATTCGCAGGTCCTCTCTTTACCTAACACACACACTTCTCATTTTCCGTACCCCTTCCTCGCCTCACTCTCTCTCTCTCTCTCTCCGTCCGCTCGTCACGTGACGTAAAGAAGCGGCGCCGTTGAATAAAACAAAAAAAAAACCATCATCAGTCATCACAGTATATTGCTTATAATTAAAAAGCAATTTTTAATTATAAGAATATAGGTTGAAATCATAAAATTAAATAGATCAAGAATAAACCGCATTAATATTATAAAAAACCGCTAATTGTTAAATAATTTTTGAAATCATTTAACCTTGGAGAATGCGCGCCGGATCTGATAGACAAAGACTGCGTATAATTTTTACAATTGTCACCACTACTATTTTTAAAAATAATCGCGAACTCCCTTTATCGCAGAATTTGTAAAAACTGCTTCTAGTTAAAATCAGGCGGCGATTGTTATTTATGTTTTTTGGTGACAAAATAACAATCTTTAATATACTGGGCAGTTTTGGAGTGTCAAGCATCCAGCGCCCGTCCTGTAGGGCTAATTAACCCTTTCCCACGCGGACAAATTCTGTTAGTAAAATGAGAAATTATCGACTGACACCGGAATTTACAAACGAATTTTTAAGAAATCCAGAACTCCTTAACCCTTTCCGGCACACTGTGTCCGGTCTGGGATATCTAAAGATGTAAAGATGTAAAAAAGATTATGAAATAGAATCAGCATGTTTAATTTCATAATAATAAGCCATATTAATAGTTTTAAAAATAATTGTTGAAGAATTATCGAAAACTTAATTAACCAATTAGTTACATTGTTTCACACATTATTAATAACTGTATGTAAACACATATGTCATAGTTCGTACGGGTCCTGGAATTACATGGCCTGAAGATTATTTGTCACCAGCATTTTCTTACAAAAAACTCTTCTATAACTGGTGAAATTTCGCACGTTTCAAGTAGGCTTATTTTTCTCTAAGAAAAATGCTGGTACTTCACCTTGAAAATAACGGTGCCCGTATGAACCATGTATGTGAGAGTATATGATGAGTAATTCTATATGTATAATCAATAATTAATCACTAAATGTACTTTTTATAGTTAGTTTAATAAAACAAAACTTTATTTTTTAAGATGTAAGATATTGCAAAATTTCCAGCTGAACTCCATGTTAATATTTATATTTATTTTATATTGTTATACTCATTATTAAATTTATATTGTTAAACTTATATTTAAAAAATAATATAGCTGAGTTTATTAATATTTTTTTCCAATAATTCTATATCTAGAATCAAAAGAATTCTATAAAATGCGATCGGTGACATTGACTTATAGATTAGACGATAAACTTGGTAATACGATTATGAAATAAAATCAACATATTTAATTTCATAATTATCGAAATTTAATTAATCAATTACTATACTCATTAACGATAGATTGTCTCCAGTCAGTAAATATTTTCTTATGTTTATTTTAATAAAACAATATCGTGTATTTAAGATGTAATGCACCGTAAAACGACATTAGCTGAACTCCATGTTATTAGCTGAACAAATATAATATTTAGCTAACATAACAATCAGCTGAACTCCATGTTAATATTTATAATTATTTTATATTGTTATGCTCATTATTATATTTATATTGTTAAACTTATATTTTTAAAATAATATAGATGAGTTTATTAATATTTTTTTCCAATAATTCTATATCTAGAATCAAAAGAATTCTATCAAATGCGATCGGTGACATTGACTTATAGATTAAACGATAAACTTGGTAATACGGTTATGAAATAAAATCAACATATTTAATTTCATAATTATCGAAATTTAATTACTCAATTACTATATTCATTAACGATAGATTGTCTCCAGTCAGTAAATATTTTCTTATGGATATTCTAATAAAAGAAAAATTTATATTTAAGATGTAGTGCATCGTAAAACGACATTAGCTGAACTCCATGTTATTAGCTGAACAAATATAATATTTAGCTAACGTAACAATCAGCTGTACTCTATTGTTAATATTTATATTTATATTGTTACAATTATATTTAAAAAATAATACAGCTAAGTTTATTAATATTTTTTTCTCAATAATTCTATATCTAGAATCAAAAGGAAATAAAATCAACAAATTTAATTTCATAATTATCGAAATTTAATTAATCAATAACTATATTCATTAAAAATAGATTGTCTCCAGTCAGTAAATATTTTCTTATGACTATTTTAATTAAAAAAAATTATATTTAAGATTTTAATAACAATTTTAATTTTTCTTAAGAAAGGTTTTATAGTAAAAATAAAATACATTGACATGTTTCGGAACCGTCAAATAAGTTCCATAGTCATAATATAAATAAAACAAAATTTCAAAATATTACTCGGTCAATACAAATGACACGTGACAATGAGATATAAATAACAAAAAACACGCGCTCTATTGCAAAAAATTAAATTAAAATATCGACCATGATCTAAAACTTAACTAAAAATAAAAATAAAAATAAAAAGTAAAAATAAAAATAAGTTTTAGATCATGGTCGATATTTTAGTTTAATTTTTTGCAATAGAGCGCGTGTTTTTTGTTATTTATATCTCATTGTCGCGTGTCATTTGTATTGACCGAGTAATATTTTGAAATTTTGTTTTATTTATATTATGACTATGGAACTTATTTGACGGTTCCGAAACATGTCAATGTATTTTATTTTTACTGTAACACCTTTCTTAAGAAAAATTAAAATTGTTATTAAAATGTTTATATAAAAGGTGAATGCTTTAACCCCTTGAAGGGCAGTGGTATAAAATATATACCACTTAATTTTAATTGAAAAACGTGACATCGACACCAGAATTTTGAAATGAAAATTTTAATTGAATCAAGTACCTGAAGAAAAGCTTTTATCTATTTTGAAATAACTTTGATTTTAAATTCTGGTGTCAATCAATGATTTCAGCATTTTAAGAGTAGAAGTGCTTTGCCCCTCAAAGGGTTAAAATCTGATGATTTAAAAATCAATTGGATTTATATAACTTTATATTATATTTAAGATGTAATGCATCGTAAAACGTACTAATTATCTGAACCCCATGTTACTTATATTTTAAAAAAGATATAGCTAAGTTTATTATGATGTTTTTCACAATAATTCTTTGCCTAGAATCTAAAGAATTCTATCAAATACGATCGGTGACATCGATTTATAGATTAAAGGATAAACTTGGTAATAAGATTGTAAAATAAAATAGGCAAATTTAATTTCATAATTATCGATATTTAATTAATCAATTACTATATTCAATAAAGATACGTTGTCTCCAATCTGTAAATATTTTCTTATGATTATTTTAATAAAACAAAACTTCAAACTTATGGTGTAATGAATCGTGATACTTTCTGATTTAATTTCTTTTCTGATTACACATATAAAAAAAAGGATAGGGTGACGTTTATTAATTTTTTCCCACAATAATTCTTTCCCTAGAATCTAAAGAATTACATCAAATACGATCAGTGATATCGATTTATAGATTAAATGATAAACTTGGTAATAAGCTTGTAAAATAAAATAGGAAAAATTAATTTTATAATCGATATTTAATTAATCAATTACTATATTCAATAAAGATACATTGTCTCCAGTCGGTAAACATTTTCTTATGATAATTTTAATAAAACAAAACTTCATACTTATGGTGTAATGAATCGTGAAACTTTCTGATTACACATATAAAAAAAATGATAGGGCGACGTTTATTAATTTTTCCCCTAATAATTCTACAGATGTAATCTTGTAAAGGCCATCAAATACGATCAGTAACATTGATTTATCGATTACATCGGCTAAACAATTATCTTGGTAATAAGATTATCACTGGTTTTAAATGGTTAGTAATAAACCTTGTGAATAGTTTAAAAAACTGGTTGTATGACAATGAATGAAATTTATGTAATTGAATAATTATTATTGTCATTCAAAATATTTTTTTTTCCCTCATTCAATCAACAAATATTTTTCTATGTTGAAAAAACTAATAGAAAAGAATTATAATGTGATTTTTAAAAAAATATATGATCTACAATGAATATTCTTATAAACTTAACAAAATAGAAAAAAAATATACGTTAATATATTTACTAACTTAATTTGTAAACCCTTTGTCCTCTGATAGTAGAATTTTGTACCTCTTAATTTTAATTCCGAAATGTCACGTTGGCACCGGAATATTCGATCATATTTTTTTGAAAAAGGTTTAATACATTTTTTAGTGTATATCGTAAACCGAATTTTTTCTTTGAAAAATACTGGTGCCAATGTGACTTTTTTAATTTTGAGGACATTTAACCACCAAAAACGTAAATTAAAAACTTCACACTAGAACTGCCGGGTATTTTACTGAAGTTTTATAAAAAGTGTTTCTCACCAGAATTTTAGTTTTAAACTATTTAATTTATTTAATTATTCTCTTTTTCTGCTGCTTACATTTAACATATCTTATAAAGAAAATTCTGGTTCGAATCGACTATTATCAATCTGGCAGGGGTCATTTAGACCACTAATGGCTGTTTTAGTGTTAAAGACAGCAAAAGAGGTTTATTCCACTTTTCACATGTTTCGACTTTACCGAAATCATTTTCAAAACAAATAACTAGAAATATTCTTATATTGCGCATTCCAAGAAATGCCAACATTCAAGTTTTCACGTACTTATTCATTTTATACACATTATTATTTAATGTTATTTAAATGTTTATTTTTATTTTCTAACCACCCAGTCTTAAGACAGAAACATCAGGTCCAAATTTTCCTTAAGTCCCACAAATAGCATGTAAAAAAAAAAAAAAAAAAAAACTATTAATGTTTAAAATAAATATATAAACAAACAAAATTTATATATATTCAGCAACCCGTAAAAACGGGTTGGATCTCGCAGTTTAAATAATTGTCACAAACTCACTTTAAAAGATCAAATTAACACATTTTCAACCAAATTATTGATTATGATATTAGAAAAATATGTCAGAAAACGATTTCCACTTTCTTAACGTTCATTGCTTTCTCTACGAAACAATTAAATTTTAATTCCGATATGCAACAACGACACTGGAGTTTTAATTAAAAAAAATCCATTTTATAATGTATGTGAAAAATCACTTTTTCATATTTAGAAATATATCTGTTTGCAATTACCGGTGTCATTCATTTATTTCAACATCTTAGCATTGACTATATGCTTTGTCCGTTAACCCTTTAACGTTCATTGGTTTCGCCACGAAACCACAAAATTTTAATTCCGATACGCAACACTGACACCGGTATTTTTATCTAAAAATATCCCTTTTATTTTGTATGGGAAAAATCGCGTTTTCTTATTTAGAAATATATTTGTTCTTTATTACCGGTGTAAATCATTTATTTCGACATCTTAGCAATGAAAATGCTATGATCGTTAAAGGGTTAAACTATTCGACAATTTAGATCGTGAGTATTTCTTTGTTTTTTAAACAATTAGAAGATTAAAAATTTGTTATATTTCACAAATCAATAGATTCGGTTATTAGTGCAGTAAACTAATCTGGCAACTTCGAACCAGATTAGAGACGGTTTCTTAATAATACGTTTGAAGAATTTTTATTGAAATACCATACAATTAAATAAAATTTTATAGCTCATATATTTTCTTGATCGTTTTTAGCTTTAATTAATTTTAATTTTGCAGAATAAGTAATAATAAAGTATTTCCATAATCATCATACGCCCTAAAATAAGTATATAACTAAAAATAAATATTGAATTAAAAAAATAATAATGCGTAATAAAATTAAAAAAAATTGCATATTGCTTCGGCAAATATGTGCAAGAATAAACAAAATCCATCCATGGTAAATATATATGGACATGAAGAATTGATTGATAATAAAGAAACCATCTCTCTACTTTTAAATAGAATGAAATTCTACCGCGGTAATTCATGTAGCTTTCAAAAACTTTTATTAACAACGGCAGATGAAAACGTTCTCCCCTGATTTATGAGCTACGATTTTTGAGGGGGAAAAAAGGAGTTCAGATCACAATAGCTGTACTCTTAACTACCTTGAGAATTTAAATTAGGAGATTTCCTTTCAAAAGGAAATATTATGACCCGAAAGGATTAATTTTATTTTTGCAGAATATATGTAATAATAAAGTACTTTAATAATCATCATACGCACTAAAATAAGTATATAACTAAAAATATATATTGAATTAAAAAAGAAATAATAATACGTAATAAAATGAAAAAAAAAATATGTCTGCATATTACTTCGGCAAATATGTGCAAGAATAAACAATATCTATCTATGGTAAATATATATGAACATGAAGAATTGATTAGAAACAAAGAGACCATCTCTCTATTTTTGATTAAAATGAAATTCTACCGCGGTAATTCATGTAGCTTTCAAAAACTTTTATTAAAAACGGCAGATGAAAGCGTTCTCTCCTGATTTATGGGCTACGATTTTTGAGGAGGGAAAATAAGAGTTCAGAGAACAATATCACCGTATTCTTAACTTCCTTGAGAATTTCAATTAGGAGATTTTCTTTCAAAGAGAAATAAACTTGATCCGAAGCTTAAAATAAAGTTGAATTAGAAAAATTCCACTGCAGTTAGATTTAAAGAAATACTAGTTTCCGTTACTAATACACTAAAGTAAAACGTGGCAACGCTTAAGGGCAGAAGAAAAAAAAAATACATATTAATTTAAAACAGCTATACTCATTCTGTGACTCGCGGGCCACACGCGACCCTATTTAATCAATAATCCATATTCGTAAAATGTTGAGATTAGAGTAAAATTTTATTAGGCTGCGAAATATAAATCACACGAAATAAAATTTAAACATTATTTGCATTTTATTTTCTGCAAATATGAGTAAGATTTATATCTATGCATCGTAAATATATATGAGCATGAGAAGTTGATTAGAAATAAAGAAACCATCTCTCTACTTTTGATTAAACTGAAATTCTACCTCGGTAATTCATGTACCTTTCAAAAACTTTTATTAAGAACGGCAGATGAAAACGTTCTCTCCTGATTTATGGGCTACGATTTTGGAGGAGGGGAAAAGAGTACAGAGAAAAATCGCCGTATTCTTAACTTCCTTGAAATTTAAATTAGGAGATTATCTTTCAAAAAGAAATAAACGTGATCCGAAGCTTACAAATAAAATAAACAATATCCATCCATGGTAGGTATATATGGACATGAATAATTGACTGAAAATAAAGAAACTATCTCTTTACTTTTGATTAACCCTTTCCGGCGCAGTGTTACCACTCCGGCAACACGTAATTTTAATTCCAAACTTACAAACGGCACCAATAATATTTTAGTAAAATTTTACTTTTACAATGACAGCTTAAACCAGGGAATTCTTAATTTCTAAAAAAGTCTTTTGTAAATTCCAGTGTCAGTCAACAATTTCTCATTTTATGAACAGAATTTGTCTGCACCGGAAAGGGTTAAAATGAAATTCTATCGTGGTAATGCATGTAGCTTTCAAAAACTTTTATTAACAAAGGCAGATAAAAACGTTCTCTAATAATTTATGGGCTACGATTTTAGAGGGGGGTGGGAGGAAGAGTTCAAAGAACAATCGCCGTATCCTTGGCTTTCTCGAGAGTTTAAATTAGCAGATTCTCTTTCAAAAAGAAATAAACTTGATCCGAAGTTTAACACTAGAACCGCCAAAAGGGGTCAAAATGACCCCTGCCAGAATGATAACAGTCGATTCGAACCAGAATTTTCTTCATAAGATATGTTAAATATATTTAGCACAAAAATAGACTAATTAAATAAGTTAAATAGTTTAAAATTAAAATTCTGGTGCGAAACACTTTTTATAAAACTTTAGTAAAATACCCGGCTGTTTTAGTGTTAAAAATAAAGTTGAATTAGAAAAATTCTACTGCAGTTAGTTAAATTTAACCTCTTGCGGCGCGGTGGTATATGGTATATCTACGAAACCACCTAATTTTAATTCCCAAACGCCACATTGGCACCGGAATTTTGGTAAAAAAAAATTACGACTAATTGAAAGTGTGAATTATAGCGTGTTCTTATATAGAAATACAGTTGTTATCAAATTCTGGTGTCAGTCATTACTTTCAGCACTTATAAATGAATTTGCCCTGCGCCTTAAAGGGTTAAAGAAGCAGTTTCCGTTGGTAATACAGAAAAGTAAACATGGACAGCTTAGTGGCAGAACAGAAAACATCAATTTGAAACATTTATCCTCTTCAGACATGAGCATAAAATAACAGTTCAAATATATATTTATGGCTTTTGGATAATTGAAATGACACCATAGATGACAGAAAGAGTCATTTTTATGAAATCGGTACTTTAGGGGACTGGTAATTTAGGTTTACAAATCTGGATATAAAAGTACAAATCCCCTTAAAACGTCAGTTTAACTATCAGTAATATAAATTTATGCAATAACAAAATTAAGGTCTTTAAACAAGTAAATGCTCAGCAAATCCTCAAAATTTTTTCTTGTAAAGCATTTAAGTTAAACAATCATGAATATTTCTTACTTTCTTGGCTTCAATATTTTAAAGGTATTTTCGAAACTCGGATGAAAATAATATTTATTTTATGAGGTAATATTCACCAGTGCTGACATTTATTGGTTCTGTTTTAAAGCAAAAAACATTTAGCTGTATAGAAATAAAGTAAAAATGCAAAAAATTCGAGCAGTTTAGTTTTTATGAGGAAAAGAATGGAGGTACACATTTGTGTACCTCAGGTCTGAAGAGGTTATACTCAATTTGTGACCCGCGGGTCACATGCAACCCGAAATAAACAATCATTAATACTTATTTATGAGACCCTATGAGAAGTGCATAAAATACGGTTAAGTATATTCAGAATGCATTTTTAGGCTGATAATTGTAAGAATGCAGATGACACTGATCATAGCAATATTTTTGTATTGCTTTATTATGCTGCTTTCGTTACCTTATATTGTTCTAATTACTGTCGTAGTTATACATATTTTCCCCCTGTTTGTGCTTTCAAAAACTGTTATTAACAACGGCAGATGAAAACGTTCTCTCCTGATTTATGGGTCTACGATTTTAGAGGGGGGGGGGGGGGAGTTCAGAGAACAATCGCCGTATTCGTAACTTTCTTGAGAATTTAAATTAGGAGATTATCTTTCAAAAAGAAATATTATGACCCGAAAGGATTTATTTTAATTTTGCAGAATATGTAATAATAAAATACCTTAATAATTATCATACGCACTAAAATAAGTATATAACTAAAGATAAATGTTGAATTTAAAAAATAATAAAATATAATAAAATGAAAAAAAAATATTTGCATATTACTTCAACAAATCTGTGCAAGAATAAACAATATCCATTCATGGTAAATATATATGCACATGAAAAATTGATTAGAAATAAAGAAACCATCTCTCTATTTTTGATTAAAATGAAATTCTACCTCGGTAATTCATATAGCTTTCAAAAACTTTTATTAACAACGGCAGATGAAAACGTTCTCTCCTGATTTATGGGCTACGATTTTAGAGGAGGGGAAAAAAGAGTTCAGAGAACAATCGCCGTATTCTTAACTTCTTAGAGAATTTAAATTAGGAGAGTTTCTTTCAAAAAGAAATAAATTTGATCCGAAGTTTAAAATTAAAGTTGAATTAGAAAAATTCCATTGCAGTTAGATGTAAAGACACACTTTCCAGGGTACACACCCGACCCGATGTGAACAATCCATATTTATGAAATTTTGAGATGAGTATGCTCGGACTACGAAATAACAAAATCATGTAATTAAATTAAAAAATTGTTTGCATATTAATCTGTGCAAACGTAAGTTGAAAAAATGTCCATGTATTTTAAATATATATGAGTATGAGGAAATGATTAGAAATAAAGAAACCAACTCTCTACTTTTGATTAAAATAAAATTCTATCGCGATAATTCATGTGATTTTTAAAAACTTTATTAACAACGTCAGATGAAAATATACTCTGCAGATTTATTAGCTACTGTTATAGGAAACTAGTCGTTGGGGGCCACCGTAATACTTACCCATCATGGATATGTATATGAAAATAAAACATGTGAAACTATTTATACAATGCATTGCAATTCATAAACAAAATTTAAATATTGTTAATATACATAGTAATGCTATATTAAAGAACTGCTGATGTACCAATTTCGACAAATTATATAAAACGCCAAACTACTCAAGTAGTACAGAACTGCGTAAAAGACACATCCTTATAACTCCAAAAATATTAATTCTATTAACTAACAATTAACTGCGTCGGATTAAGCGTCTCATTTCCAATTAAAATATACTTCTGAATTGAAATTTGAATGAAATACAGGGTCATGAAAAATCGAAGAATGTGGAAAACAAGATTACAAATATCTCGGCAACTAATAATCCGATCGACTTCGTTCTATATGCAAAATGTGTGTTATTTTATTGCCTTTTACATCCATTCCTTAGAACAAAAAAAATCGAAAATTTTTATATACCTTTCATCAGAACGAATTTTTTGAGAGTCTGAAAAAAATAGTTCCGGATAATCGAGGTTGCTGATATTAAATACTGTTCGTCCCATTCTTACATACTAACTACATACAAAATTTCAAGTCTCTATCTCAATTTGTTCGGGAGATAGAGCGTTTACAGACAGACAGACAGACAGACGGACAGACAGACAGACAGACGGACGGCAAAATTTTTTTTCTAAAAATATGTTTTTCGGAATCTCCACTATCTAAAACGTTTAAATCCGTCAAAAAAAAATTTTCGATTTTCAAAACGATTGCAAGACTTACCCTATACTACGTATGATGGGTAAGTAAAAAGAGTTCAGAGAACAATCGCCGTGTAATTTAAATTAAGAGATTTTTTTTTAAAGGCTAGTTCCATGGGTTTTGTAGTGTAAGTCACATTACCTTATAATTGCTATGCTTGTTTGCTACCGTTATTTTCGAAAAGTCTGCTTGACCTTATTCAATTAATGAGAATGTGCCGATAAAATAAATCCCATTTTTTCGTACTAAAATACTGGTATAGTCAAAAATCGTAGCCTGTGACTTACACTACAAGTAATCATGGAAATAGCCTAAAAAGAAATAAAATTGAACCGAAGCTTTAAAAAAAAAAATTGAATTAGAAAAATTCTACTGCAGTTAGATTTAAAGAATCACTTTCCAGTGGTAATACAGTAAAGTAAACATGGCAACGCTTAGTGGCAGAACAAAGAAAAAATCATTTTGAAACAGTTATACTCAAATTGTGATCCGCGGGTCACATGCGACCCGAAATAAACAATCATTAATACTTATTTATGAAATTATGAGAAGAGCAGAAAATACGGTTAAGTATATTCAAACTGCATTTCCAGGCTGATAATTGTAAGAATGCAGATGGCATTGCTGATAGTAATATTTTTGTATTGCTTTATTATGTTGATTTCGATACCTTACTTTTACTTTAGTTACCGTCATGATTACATAAATCTTCTCCCTGTTTGTGTATAAGTATTGTTAATTGTGTCGAGACCATCACAAAATGCCTTTTTTTTCCCTTAAAGAAGATACACGAAACATAAATAATAAAAACTGAATTTCTTAAAGCACAAATAAAAAATAAATAAATAAATAAATAAATAAAAATATTTATTCTTAACTCCTTTGAGATTTTAAATTCGGAGATTTTCTTTCAAAGAAAAATAAGTTTAATCTAAAGTTTAAAAATAAATTTAAATTAGAAAAACAATAAAAATCTGCCGCTTAGTGGCAGAACAGAAAAAATCAATTTGAAACAGTTATACTCAAATTGAGATCCGCAGGTCACATGCGACCCGAAATAAACAATCATTAATATTTATTTGTGAAATTATGAGAAGAGCAGAAAATACGGTTAAGTATATTCAAACTGCATTTCCAGGCTGATAATTGTAAGAATGCAGATGGCGTTGGTGATAGTAATATTTTTGTATTGCTTTATTATGTTGATTTCGTTACCTTACTTTTACTTTAGTTACCGTCATGATTACATAAATCTTCTCCCTATTTGTGTATAAGTATAGTTAATTGTGTCGAGACCATCACAAAATGTCTTTTTTTTCCCTTAAAGAAGATACACGAAACATAAATAATAAAAACTGAATTTCTTAAAGCACAAATAAAAAAAAAATAAATAAATAAATAAAAAAAAATATTTATTCTTAACTCCTTTGAGATTTTAAATTCGGAGATTTTCTTTCAAAGAAAAATAAGTTTAATCTAAAGTTTAAAAATAAATTTAAATTAGAAAAACAATAAAAATCTGCCGCTTAGTGGCAGAACAGAAAAAATCAATTTGAAACAGTTATACTCAAATTGAGATCCGCAGGTCACATGCGACCCGAAATAAACAATCATTAATATTTATTTGTGAAATTATGAGAAGAGCAGAAAATACGGTTAAGTATATTCAAACTGCATTTCCAGGCTGATAATTGTAAGAATGCAGATGGCGTTGGTGATAGTAATATTTTTTTATTGCTTTATTATGTTGATTTCGTTACCTTACTTTTACTTTAGTTACCGTCATGATTACATAAATCTTCTCCCTATTTGTGTATAAGTATAGTTAATTGTGTCAAGACCATCACAAAATGTCTTTTTTTTTTTTTTTTTTTTTTTTTTTATTATTAGAGAAGATACACGAAACATAAATAATAAAAACTGAATTTCTTAAGCACAAAAAAAAAAAAAAAAATATTTATTCTTAACTCCTTTGAGATTTTAAATTCGGAGATTTTCTTTCAAAGAGAAATAAGCTTAATCTAAAGTTTAAAAATAAATTTAAATTAGAAAAATTCCACTGAAGTTATATTTAATGAACCGCTGCTTTCCATTGCTCTTGGCCCAAAGGAGACCCGATGTTGATCATTTGAATCATTAATCCATATTTAGAAAATGTTGCGATCAGTATAAAATTTTCTCAGACTGCGAAATAACAAAATTACATAATAAAATCGAAACATTATTTGCATATTACTTTCTGCAAATATGCGCAAGATAAAAAAAAAAATAGATATCCATAAATTGTAAATATATATGAGCACGAGAAATTGATTAGAAATAAAGAAATCACCTCTCTACTTTTGATTAAAATAAAATTCTACCGCAGAAATTCGTGTAACTTTCAAAAACTTTTATTAAGGCACAATACTAGTCACAGAGAAAGACCCGGATGATAATATAAAGTCTATCGGAGTGTTCTTTTCAAATATCTCGCTCAAATTTTAATATACAGTGAAACCTCCGAATAAGGGACACCTATGGGACCGGAACTTTTGTCCCTTAAATAGAGGCGTCCCTTATTCGGAGTTTTTGTTATTATTTTTAATTAATTGTTCAGAGGTATATAAAAATAATAAAAACATTAAAGGGGAAATTTAAATACACCTGAAGTGTATAAATTACGTTAATCAGACACAAAAGGAAGAAGAGAGAATTAATTAACTAAAATTTTCAATTGATTATTAAATCATTAAAAGATTTGTAGAATTATTGATTTATATGTTTTATGCAAATTGTGTGTACATGCAAAAAGTATAAAAGTATTTGAAAGAATTTAACTAAAAGTAATCAATCAAAAGAGATTGTTTTGTAAATTTCAGTTTTTCACTACAAACATTTTAAGTGTTCATTTACCATACTTATAAATTTTAGTTCTTCATTATCAGCAGTATTTACAAAAGAAAAGTATTCAACTGCTTTGCGTATTTTAAAGCAACAAATTTCGCAAATTCTCTGCTCAGTAAGTGGAAAATGTTATGACAAATTTACAAATTCATTTTTTAACGGAAAGGTATAAAACTGAAACGCTTGGCTATGAAAGCAATTTGGAATTGAACTGTATTTTAAATGTTGAGATAAATAAATTACCTATTGACATATAAGCGATTTTGATCAGGTGACAAAGACGTTTTTCAACCTTTCTTGAGTATTATTCTGCTTTCGCGTGGAAATTCTGTTCAAAACGCCCACTTTTATATTTGCTATAAGATTTATTGCATTTATTAAAAAAAAGTTTGATTACATATTTTCTGAACAAAAACACCTGCTAATTTCAGGCATTTCCGAATAAAAACAAATTAAAATTTATGAATTAAAAGTTGCCCT
Source organism: Maratus speculifer (assembly GCA_964019185.1). Lineage (NCBI taxonomy): Eukaryota > Metazoa > Arthropoda > Arachnida > Araneae > Salticidae > Maratus > Maratus speculifer. Next base: position 231,302,747 of record OZ025300.1, read on the forward strand.
TCTTGGATTTGAGATAGCCTAAAACATCTGTAAAGTTCTTTAGTTCACAATTTTCTTTTATTCTCTACTTTCAGAATCATCCCCACAATTTTCAACATTACTTTCATTGGGGATAAACTCACTGATGTTGAATATGATTTGTGGATAAATAAATGCTCGTTAATTGTGTTGTATGCCTCTGTATCAAAGTAACTGCCTGTCTGTTTGATAATTTCACAAAAATCTGTATTTTCATTTTCATCACTGAATCTTCATTATCTGAAATACAAAAAAAACAGTCCCTTTAGTCTCATTTTCAAGTGTCCCTTAAATCGAGTGTCCCTTATTTAGAGATAAATACATTACAAGTTTTATACCATGGGCAGGGCCTGATTATCAACGGGGCACTCTCCCACCAGAAAAAATAAATAGAAATTTTTTCCTTATTCATGATAGTAATTTTGACTGAAAAGGGCGTTTAAACAAGGCGAAAATTTCTATGTAATTTTACTGGGGAGAGAGTGCCCCGTTAGTAATCAGGCTCTGACCATGACACTGGGACCGGACGTTTTGTCCCTTAAATAGAGGTGTCCCTTATTCGGAGTGTCCCTTATTTGGAGGTTTCACTGTATTAACATAATTTTTCCTGCATAGAATAGCTGAAGACTATCTACAATCGACATAGTTTTTACTTTTTCGATTTTGCTTATATATTTTTTATATTATGATAGTTTCAATTTCAGAACCGGTTTAAACCGATTTTGAAATTTAAAATAATTTTTTTTTAAAAATCTGAAACCAAAACTGAAAGAGTAAAAATTAGGCCGGTTGTGGATCGTCTTCAGCTATCCCATGAAAAAAAAAATTGTAAAAATTTAAAATTTTGAGCCAGATATTAAAAAAAAAAAAAAAAACCGCTCCCATAGACTTTACATTATCATCCGGATCTTTTTCTGTGACTAGTGTTGCGTCAAGAGCGTACAACGCGGTAAAAGCCGAACGCTAATGTAAAGTCTAAGGGAGCGTTCTTTTCAAATATCTCGTTCAAATTTTAATATTTTTAAATGATTTTTTTTTTTTTTTTACAGGATAGCTGAGGACGATCCACAACCGGCCTAGTTTTTTTTTTTTTTTTTTTTTTTTTAATTTTGCTTTTAGATTTAAAAAAAAAATACTTTAATTTTCAAAACCGGTTTAAACCGGTTCTGAAACTGAAACTGTTATAATATAAAAAATATATAACCAAAATCGAAAAAGTAAAAACTAGGCCGGTTGTGGAGCGTCCTCAGCTATCCTATGCAAAAAAAAATCACGTAAAAATATTAACATTTGAGCGAGATATTTGAAAAGAACGCTCCCATAGACTTATCATTATCATCCGGGTTTTTTTTGAGTACTTTTCTGTGACTATTGTGGGGTCTTAAAGGCAGAAGAGGAAATATTAATTTAAAACATCTATACACAATGTGTGACCTGCGGGCCACATGCTACCCGAAATAAACAAGCATTAATCCATATTTATGAAATTATGAAACGAGCATAAAATTCAGTTAAGTATGTTCAGGCCGCACTTCTAGGCTGATAATTATAAGAATGTAGCTGCCACGGGTGATTTTTTTTCTTTTGTTGATGATGATTTAATATACTGTTTTCATTACCTTATTTTACTCTACCGACGTGATTATATAAAATTTTCTCTCTTTTTTGTACATAAGTATAGTTAATTGTAGCAACGCCAACACGGAACAACTTTTTTCTCTTAGAAAAACACAAAAGCATAAATAAAAATTGAACTTATTGAAATTAAAAAAAAAAAAAGAAATTTCAAGCTATCTCATTATTAATGATTAAAATTTAATTCTAGTTCAGAAATTTAAATAATCTTGTCAAATTTTTATTAGTGTTACCAGATGAAAATGACTAAAATTTTCAACTAAGGTTTATAAAAAAAAGGGGGGGGGCTTATGGAACAATTTCTATATTCATAATTTCTTCGACATTTTAAATTAGAAGATTTTTATTTTGAAAGCGATTAAGAATGCATATCCACTGCGATATACTAATATTACTCCAATTAAGAATGCAGTTAAATTATAAAATTTCTTCTGCATTTAAATTTTAGGAATTGCTCGTTTCCGTTGCTAATGCAGACATGTAATGTGCCAACGCTTAATGGCTGAAGAGAAATTAACTTTAAAATTGATTTTTGTTTTCGATTAAGTTTGAGAATTTTTTAATGCATAATTACATTTTTAAGTATATATAAAAAGTTGTCGTAAATGCATATCATCGATTTCTTTTTGTGGTCAAAAGATATTTTCCCACAATAAAGGCCTTGGCGAGATAAAGAAAATTGTCTTGGCAAAAAAAAAAAAAAAAAAAAAAAAAAAAAAAGAAAGAAAATTTTTGAATTTTACACAAAAAATACTATTAAATTGCATCTATTAATCATCGTGCAGCGTAAAATAAATAAATAAATAAATAAATAAATAAATAAAAATATTGAATTTTCGAAATAAAAATTATAAGTAAGAAACTTAATAAAATTGCATTTTACTACATCAAGTATGTGTATAAAAACATCATTACGTTATAGATATATATAAACAGGAAATGTTGACAGGAAATTAAAAAAAAAAAGTAAAAATAAAATAAAATATCTCTCTACTTTTGATTACAATTAAATTCTACAGCTGTAATTTATGTAACTTTTTAAAACTTTTATTAACAATACGAGATGAAAACGTTCTTTTCACATTTATTGGCTACTGTTTTAGGAAAAAAAGAACTCGGAACAATCGCACTATTCATAATTTCTTTAAGAATTTAACTTAAGAGATTTTCTTTCAAAGAGAAATAAAACTTAACACTGGAACGCCGGGAAATTTTACGCAAATTTTACAAAATATATTGAAGACCAGAAAAATAATTTGAAATAATTTAGTTTACTTGTTTAACTCTATCCATTGCAAATAATATAAAACTTATTTCTTGAAGATTGTTCTGGTTCGAATCGTCAATTAGTCCAGCAATTGGTGTCGAATTGACACCTTTCCGGAGTTCTAGCGTTAATCTAGAGCTTAAGAATAAAGTTAAATGAGAAAAATTCCACTGCAGTTAGATTTAAAGAATTGGTAGTTTCTGTTGCTAATACGGTAAATTAAGCGAGCCAACGCGTTGAGGCAGAAGAAAAAATACCAAATTAAAACAGATATAATGAACATGTGGCCCGGTATGAGCGATCATTAATCCATATTTATAAAATATCGAGATGAATATAAAATTAGCACAGGCCGCGAAATAAAAATCATACGAAATAAAATTGAAACATTATTTGCATATTAATTTTTGCAAATATGCGTAAAATAAAAAAATATCCATACATTGCGTTGAAATTATATGTGAGCATGAGAAGTTAATTAGAAATAAAGAAATCGTCTCTCTACTTCTGAATTCTACCGCGGTAATCCATGTAACTTTCAAAAACTTTTATTAACAACGCCAGATGAAAGCGGTCTCTTCAGATTTATCTGCTAATGTTTTGTGAAAAAAAGAGCTCATTGAACAATCGCCGTATTCTTAAAACTTATTTGACAATTTAAATTATCAGATTTTCTTTCAAAGAGATATAGAAATAAGTTTCATCTAAAACTTAAAAGTAAAGTTAAATTAGAAAAATTCCACTGTAGTTAGATTTAAAGAATCGCTAGTTTCTGTCACTAATTTAGTAAAGTAAGCCTGGCAACACTTAGAGGCAGAAGAAACAATAACAATTTAGAGCATATTTGACCCGCCGCACCCGCACATACGGGTATTTGAACATTATACGCGGTCAAAAGTCAAATTATTAAAGTATGAAGATTGTTAAAAAGTAGACAACCTGAATTAGAGGACAGTTTCAAGAATATACCCAATATCTCTTCAAACTTTTCCAAGTGCATGCGTCTCGTTCAAATTTAGTCGGAATTCGATCGTTCAACTTTTTGCTTGTATCTGTTCTCGGCGTTCGTGTAAACACATTATCTTTTTAGTGAAATATTTATTATTTTACGATTATTTTGAAAGTTTTTCTGATGGATCCTAATACAACAGATAATAATGCAAATCTTTAATATATTTCTTTGTTGTTTTATCATTGTGAAGTTTAGTTGTTGTACTTTGAAGGTACCCTCGTATTACAGTAAGATTATTTCTAAAATATTTTATTTAATCGAGTGTTTGTGGTACTGCCCAGTCAGATCCTGTTATAATTTCTAACTTAATCAAAAGTTTGGCGTCTTGAGTAATGAAAAAAAAAAAAAAAAAAAAAAAAAAAAAAAAGCGCGGATGTGCCTTGGAGCTTTCAACTTTTTTCTCCAAATATAGAAAAACAAAAATTAACTATCGTAAATAGCATTCTAAAAGAAAACATTTTTATTGCAAGTTCACAAGGTGCCTTGGAAATAAGAATTGTCCCGTAAATATTTGTTTGATCAAACGCAATGCTTGAAAAAGCAAATGGATTTTACTCACTTTTGGCTAGTTTTAAGCATTTGGCACACTTTTATAAAAATCCTGATTAATTTTATGGGGGCTCTCTTAAAAGGGGAGGAGGACCGGAGCAACTGCCCCGCATGGCCCTGCTGAAGTCGGGCCCTGAATAAATCGTATTTATAAATCTAGTAAATATATTTTTCTTTCAATCGTATCCTTTAGAATAGATATATATCATAAACTAATTTTGGCCTCGTAGATAATGCAAAAACCCGTATGTGCGCGGGCTTAATGCGAACCGGGGGAAAAAAAATCATATATCCATACATTTATGATATTTTGCGATGAGCATAAAATGTGTTTAAGTATGTTCAGGCTGCATTTTTAGGCTGCTTAAAGTAGAATGCAACTGATATTGGTTATACTGATTTTTATCTACTGCTTTTTTATACTGCATATGTTACCTTGCTACATTCTAATTACAGTCGTGATTATGTACAAGTTTTCTCCGGCGATGGCGGGCTGTGGCAGCATCCCCTATAGTCTCCTCCTGACTGCAGGGGGTGTTGGCTATGTCCCACGTAGCAGCGTAGCAAAAATAAGTAATCGATCAAAAAAAAAAAAAAAAAAAAAAAAAAAATCTACTATTTTAAGGTTGTTTTTAAAACAAAAAGGAAAACTTTATGACATAAGTTTTAATTTATTTTTGTTTGGGTATGCATGAAACTAGCAGGTATTGTTATTTAGAAACTATCGAATCGCACTCATTCCCCTCCACGCTTTTTTTCAAACACAATGGGTTTTTTTTTTCTTTTTTTTTTGAGAAAAAGTGTCAAAGTGAGGGTTTTGAGCCGAATTTCCGCGCGAAAGTAGAATAGCCACTCAAACAGGGATGAAAAACGTGATTGAAATATCTTATAACTCAATAGGTAATTTATTGACCAGAAAGAGGAAAATTCAGTTCGATTTCTGATCGCTTCCATAGTCAGGCTTTCGGATTTTATATCTTTTTTTTGACAAAAAATGGAATTGTAAATGCGTCAATACGTTTTCCGATTGTTGAGTAGAGCGGTTGAGAAGAACATTTAGATCAAACTTGAATTCTGAATCAATATCTTATACGTCTGAGAAATTTTTAAGAAAATATGGTGTAATCAACAGTACGGAAAAAAAAAACTATTGCAGATTATGTTTGAGAGATTCTTTATAGCATAAATTATCTTTATTTTTAAAGAAGTTAAATGCTCCTATAATCATAATTTTTTGAAATAAAATTAATATGTAAAAGTTAAATAAATATCTATATGAACAGATTTATTAGCAGCGCCAGATGAAAATTACTGTATGGAATTTTCAACTACAGTTTTACAAAACAGAAAAAAACAAGTTAGAAATTGCACGTAAAGCTTAGCAAATGAGGTGCTTTCGTACGATAACAAGGTTTTAAAAATATTATTCTCATATATCAATCTCATAAAATTGTAAATAGTTAATTACAATTAAAATGCGCACCAAACAATGTTCTCCCTATGCCATTATGTAATGGAATACTTTTGTGTGGCCTTGTAAATCAATAACAAATGTTCTTTGCACCATAGATTATGCAAAATGTATATTATAATATGTGATTAATAGATGCATATAAATTTTATTATGTTCGAATGAGTATAAGACCATTAAAATGTATTTGAAACATTTCCCCCCATTAACCATAATGTTAGGGAATACTTTTGATTGTCCCTGTAATTGATCTATGCGTCTGATTTTCATAAAATTTTAAATGACTCGACAAAATTATGTAATAATTATGTATTTTAAATTTCAAACGATTAAAATGCATTTGAAACATTTTCCCCCATTTACCGTAATGTAACGGAATACTTTTGATTGTCCCTGTAATTGATCTATGCATCCTATTTTCATAAAATTTGAAATGACACGACAAAATTATGCACTAATTATATATTTTAAATTTCAAATGATTCGGTTTGGTAGTTTTTAAGTTATTATATGCGGACGGACGGACGGACTGAACGACAACTATAGGTGCTACGTATTTACATAATTACGAACGCACCTAAAAAAAGGAAAAAAAATAGCTTATGGAACAGTTTCCATATTCATAACTTCTTTGACAATTTAAATAAGAATTTTTTTTTCAAAAGTAGTGATTGAAAATACAGTTAAATTATAAAATTTAGAAACGCAATTTTCAACGCTTAAAGGCTGAAAAGAAAATAACTTTAAAATTGATTTCTTACAGATAGGTTTGAGAAATTTTTAATGCATAATTGCATTTTTAAATGCATGTAAAAAGTTACAGTAGATGCATTTCATCGATTTCTTTATATACACTATAGGGACCTTGGCGAGATAGAGAAAATGGCTTTGGCGAAAATAAGAAGGAAATGCTTTATGCATATTTTATAGCAACCTCTTCACTGTTATTCATTTGTATTTTTTTAATATAAAGAAATCATTCAGCTATTTTTACATAGAAACGGCAGTATAGTAAAACTTCCATTTATCGAATTCTCATCGTATATTTAAACACTTTCCGTTATGAAGATAATAAAATATGCTTTAAAAAAAAAAATACTAACCGACTCCAATAAAAAAGGATCAAGCTTGGCGACAACTTGGCGCTAATGCATATGAATGTATAGTTTTTATATGCTTATGATTTGAAAACGATTGCAACAATGAAAGATTATTTGCACCAAATCATTATTTTTTTTAGTCAAATTTACATTTTTTTATCTAAAAAAAAATCTAATCATCAGAATTTAATTAAATTAAAATGGGACCACATGGGTATCTTATATTTTCAAACAAAAAAAAAAGAATTATCAAAATCGATTCATATTTAAAGACTTTATGAGCGGTCGAAATCATAACCTACTCCTTGAAGTCGGTTAAAAATGAACGCTTCTAATTGGACGACTGCTTCAAAAAGGATTTGAATTTTTAATGTTTATATTTTTAAAAAGTTCTAATCACTAGAATTAGATGAAATTGAAATGGGACCACACGGGCATCTTAAACTTTCAAATAAAAAAAGAATTATCAAAATCGGTTCATATTTACGGAAGTTATGGGTGAACAACAAATATACATACAGGTCGAAATCATAACATCCTCTTTGAAGTCAGTTAAAAAGTTAAATATAAACCAACTCAAATTCATGAAATTTGTAATATAATAAAATGCACATCCATAAAATGAAAAATGTACATAAAATAAAAATATTGGAAAATTGTATTTTAATTCTGGGAATAACCTTTTTTTTGATCCCATCAATAGACATATGAGAAACATTTAATTGGAATAATGTCTAAAAAAGGCATAATGAAGAGAGATAAAGAGAAGCTAAATCATAGAGACATTTTTCACTCTTTTCTTAAAATTCCAAATCCTTAACTTTAAAAAAAGTTTGTAATATTATTCTGTACAGGTTTTTTATAAAACACATTCTTCATAAAAATTTTCGCACTTTGTAAGTATCCGAACAGTTCATCTTTAACATTTTAGGGAAACTTATATTTTTCTTATTGTATTGAAGTTTTTTACATTTCTGCTTTTGAATGCAAATGATTAAATGAAATAAATAATTTCATAATAATTAATGATTATAATAATTAATGATATAATGATTAATGATTAAATAAATCATTTTATTTTCATACAGTCTGTTGAAATGAATTCATACAACCATCGCAACAGAAACCTGTCCGTTTGAAAGTTATACATGCATGAAAGGGGATTAAACTTCGTTACAGAGAAAACATTTTTCTAAATATAGAGATTAATTTGTATATTAACGGCGTGCAAAGTCAAGGTTCAGCAGAAAATTTCATTAAGTAGAAAACTTCATTAAAAAGCAACTTCGTTAAAGGAAAGTTCCACTGTAATTTGCATATAAAAATTATTTATAAAAATGTGTATAATAATACGCATACAAATACATGCATAAACAAGTATAAATGTTCATGAGGTTTATTTTGAAAACGGTTTATAATATTTGGCAAAAAATGCCCCTTACCTTAAATAATGACGATATATATATATAGAAAAAATATTTCGTTTTTTTTTTTTTTTTTTTTTTTTTTTTTTTTTTTTTTTTTTAAGGGTGTACTTAAATAAAAAAAGGCAACTTTGTGACACATGCTTTAATTTATTTTTGTTCGGAAATGCATGAAAGTAGCAGGTGTTATTATTCAGAAACTGTCTAATTGCACTCAATTTTCTGTTTTTTAAAAAACACAATAGATTTTTCATAACAAGTCTTCAAAGTTGACTCTTTTGAGCACATTTCCCGACGAAAGCAGAAAAACCGGTCGAAAAGCTGGAGAAAAACGGGTGATCGATCACGTAGTCGAAAAAGCTTAGTTCTGGATAGATAATTTAATTATCATAAAATGGAAAGATAGGTTCGATTCGAAATCGCTTCCATAGTCAGGCATTCCAATTTTGTATATTTCTGTTAAAAAATGAATTTGTAAATGTGTCAAAACGTTTTTCGCTTGTTGAGCGAAGCAGTTAAGAACACCCTTAAGTAAGTGGTGATTCAAAAATATTTTTTATTTAATTACATCGGTTTATATGGTTTATTATTACAAAATGTATGTGTGCATATATATAACAATTTTGAGCATCTGCATAAATGAGAAAAAAAGTACAAAACATAGATTAGAGATAATGAAAGAAATCCACTTTCTTACCATTTTTCATTGAACCTTAAATTTTACCATGAGAATTTAAATAATCTCTGCTAACTTTTATTAACAACGAAAGGTGAAAACGTTTTTTGCAAAATTAATGACTCTAATATTAGAAAAGGACCTCAGAGGAAAATCTCAATTTTCTTAACTTCTCCGGCAATTTAATCTTAACGATAAAAAACAAATTTAAATTAAAAGAATTTTACTGCAGTTAATTTATAGGAGTTAGCTTAATTTTAGAAATTCTCAGAATATTAGCTAGTTTTGGTTGTTACTGCAGTAAAGTAATCTGGCTGCAATAATTGGCAGAAAGGAAAAAAAAAGATTAAGTTTCTGTAATCGAATTATGTAGATTTGAATTAGTTTGATATTTCCTATATTATCGTGTTCTTTAATTTTGCATATTTTACTTTTGTATGTCCTTGTAAACCAACTATAAGATACACATACTTGATTTACGAACTTAATTCAATTAGTTTTGAATTGGTTTGATATTCGTAATCTTAACGATAAAAAACAAATTTAAATTAAAAGAATTCAACTGCAATTAATTTATAGGAGTTAGCTTAATTTTAGAAATTCTCAGAATATTAGCTAGTTTTGGTTGTTACTGCAGTAAAGTAATCTGGCTGCAATAAGTGGCAGAAAGGAAAAAAAAAAGATTAAGTTTCTGTAATTGAATTATGTAGATTTGAATTAGTTTGATATTTCTATATTATCTTGTTCTTTAATTTTGCATATTTTACTTTTGTATGTCCTTGTAAACCAACTATAAGATACACATACTTGATTTACGAACTTAATTCAATTAGTTTTGAATTGGTTTGATATTCGTATATTATCGTGATGATAAGTTTTGCATGTTTTAATTTTGTGTACCAGTAAATAAACTATAGATCCACATACATGAATTACGAACTTAATTCAATTAGTTTTGAATTGGTTTGTTTTTTCGTATATTATCGTGATGATAAGTTTTGCATGTTTTACTTTTGTGTACCCATAAATAAGCTATAAATCCACATACATGATTTACGAACTTAATTCAATTAGTTTTGAATTGGTTTGATATTTCGTATATTATTGTGATGATAAGTTTCGCATGTTTTACTTTTGTGTACCCGTAAATCAACTACAAGATCCACATATTTGATTTACGAACTCATCCAAAATACTTACAAGATACAAATTGTCGTAAGTGCAACTGTCCTAATTATAAGCAAAATGAATGCGATTGGTCGATTTCCAAAGGAATCAACATAAAAAAAATCGAAAGATTAATATATTTTCTAACAATGAACTCGTATCTAAAATAAAAATTAAAGATATAAATTGAAACTTCTCTTTGCAGTTTTAGTCTGGATTGTAATTGTTATTTTCTAAATCAATACCATATTTCAGAATCTCAAGATCTCAGGCGTCTTTGGACAATTTTTAGCAGCAAATTTATGCTACAAGGCTGGATATATAATTAAATGTAACAGCTAAGAATTTTGAATCAGATTTAAAAAAAAAAAAATCTTTTTCAAATTTGAATCTTAAAAAATATGTTAATATCGGAAAAATAAAGAAATTTTATCTTTTTGAAGAAATGATAATTTTTATAACCGATAGAAAAATTAATAAGTAAATTGTCCAAAAGAAAGATAACTTCTCCAGTAGGCCAAAATAGAAATAACTTCAGTGAAATTGAAAATAAGTTTTCGTTAAAAAAGTTTTATTCCCTGAGAACGATCACTGTTACTCGTGATCACTGGAGCAAATTTCTATAAATATTTCCAATTATTTTATTAGATAATATATTAAAGATAAAAATTTATTCTATGCAAAGGATTATTATATTGTAATCGAGACAAAAACTAATGGGGAGCATGTAGGGCATGTCCGGAGTCTAAGTGTAGAAATCGCCAAAAGAAAAATTGCTTCATCGTTCGGTACAAAAACAAATGCCAGATCAATGAATTGGTTTGATATTTCATACATTATTGTAATAATAAATTTTGCATTTTTTCTTTCTTTTCTGTGTGTTTGTACCTGTAAACCAACTATAAGAACCACATAGTTGATTTGCGAACTCATCCAAGATACTTACAAAATACCAGTTATCCCAACAAAAACTGTCCCAATTATAAAAAAAAAGTGATTGCGATAGGTCGATTTATAAAGAAATCAATATAAAAAAAATTAAGATTAAAATATTTCCTAACAATGAACTCGCATCTAAAATAAAAATTAAAGGAATAAATTGAAATTTTCTCTTTGCAGTTTCATAGTCCGGATTGTAATTTTCATTTTCTGAATCAATAACCATACTTCAAAATTTCAAGTAATTATGGACATTTTTTAGCAGCTAATTTATGGTACAAGGTTGAATATATAATTAAATGTATCAGATAAGAATTTTGAATTTGAGATTTTTATGAAACCTTTTCAGATTTGAATCAAAATAAGTAAATTAATATCGGAAAAAATGAATCAGTTTTATCTTTTCGAAGAAATGATAATTCTTATTATCGACAGAAAAATTAATAAGTAAATCAGCAAAAAGATAATTTCTCCAGTAGTCAAAATAGAAATAACTTTAGCAAATTGAAAAAAGTTTTCTTGCTTCTTTATTTTAAAGAAGTCGAAATAAAAGTTATATTCTCTGGGAGTCAGTCCAAAAAGGTGTTAATTATCAGCATTTTGTTTAAGAGAAAATCGCTTTGTTTAATCCTTTTATATTACTCCAAGTATCGTCTATAAGAAAATCCTGGCAATTTCCGGTTTTTTTTTTTTCTTTTTTTGACTGCATTTTTCCCTAACCACTCGCCACCTTGTGTTACTCGGGATCATTAGAGCAAATTTCTATAAATATTATTTTATTATAGGGGAGAGTGGGGATAATTGAGCATAAGGGATACTTGAGCCACCCCTATTATCTCTACAGTTGGTCATTTTTTTCTTTCTAAAACTGACAACATGGTAACATATTTATAGTTCTGAACATGTAAAAAAGAAATCACATACCTTGGTACCATTTTGAAAGTATGGTGATTAACCCTTTGAGCTCTGCTGGTAGAATTTTCTACCACATAATTTTAATTCTGAAATGTCACAACGACACCAGAAAATTCGACCAAACTTATTTGAAAAAGGTTTAATGCATTTTTTCGTGTATATTGTAAATAGTTTTTTTTCTTTGCAAAATACTGGTGCGAATGTGACATCTGGCTCAAGTATCCCCTCCATGGGGATACTTGAGCCACGATGTAAAAGAAAAAGTAAAAATTTATTAGACATAGAAAAATAGTTCAAAATTAATTGAAAATGGTTTTCAATTGAAGAAAAAATATCAAATTTTCATTTTCAATATTTTATTTTGTTCTAAGAAATTATAAAAAAAAATTTAAAAAATTAAAATTTAAAAAAATGGCTCAAGTATCCCCATCTTCCCCTACACTATAATTAAAATAAAATTTTATGTAACCAGTTAAATATCATTGTTCTTTACGCAGGTAAAATACATTTAATTTGTAACAAAAAACATTTTTCTTCTCTATATAGCAAGTTAAAATTTTCTTACTTTTGTGACACTGGTCATAAAAGTAACAGAATTTTTAACATATTTTATGAAGAAATTTCTAACTGGAATCGTCTATTATCAATAAAGCATTTATCAAAATGACTCCCCATGGCGGTTCTAGTGTTGAAAAGAATAAAGTGTGTAAGTTATGCAACATTCTGGAAGATATCACCACTAAAATTATCTATATTAACTCTCTACTAAAATTTCAGTTCGATTTCGATAAATTAGAAAAAAGTAAACTCGTCGTCATTTACAATGCATGCAATTTATTCAAAGCTCATGGATGTATTGCAATTTTTAACTATCTCAATCAATTCTGCCCTTTAAGAATTTTAATGACTACTTTTTCTTACTCTTATGACACTCTGCTCACAAAAAGAAGAAGAAGAAAAAAAAAGCATATTTTATAAAATTTTTAATTGAAAATCACTATTATCCACAAAGCATGGGTCAAAATGACCCCTTATGGCGGTTCTAAAGTTAATAAGAATAACGCGTGCAAGTTATGCAACATTCTGAAAGATATCACCACTATAATTACCTATACCAACTCTCTCCAATATGATTTCGATAAATTAGAAAATAAAGTCGTTGACATTTTCAATGCATGCAATTTATTCAAAGCTCAAGGATATATTGCAATTTTTAACTATCTAAATCAATTCTGCCCTTTAAAAACTTGAATGACTTCGGACTTTTTTTAGCAGCAAAATTATGCCAGAGAAATATCGATCAGAGTTGTAGAAGGTTGTACAACCGCTGAATATAGAATTAAATGCAACAATTAAGGATACTGAAGGTGAGATAATTTTTTTAATTTTAACAAAATAATCTTTAAAAAAAAACCCTCATATTTGAATTCGATTAAATGAATTAAAATGGTGGTAAGTGAAGCATTTTTTTTAATTCTATGAATGGGTAATTTTCAATTCTAATAGAAAAATTAATGAGTAAATCGGTAGAAAAAGTTTTTTTTTCGTTTGCTACATTTTTCCTCAGTGAACTCCGGTAAAACAGAAAGGGATTTTTCCAATTTATTCGTTTAAAGTCTTAAGAACTTGAAATTTTAAAAAAGGAATTTTCTTAACATATGTAATATGAACATATAAACTTTGAAAAGTCCAGTTCGAGTTCGATAAATTAGAAAAAAGTAAATTCGCTATCATTTTGCACATATGCAATTTATTCAAAGCTCAAGGATATATTGCAATTTTTTACTATTTAAAATCAATTCTGCCTTTTAAAAACTTTAATGACTTCGGACTTTTTTAGCAGCAAAATTATGCCAGAGAAATACCAATCAGAGATGAAGAAAGTTGTCCAATCGCTGAATGTAGGGTTAAATGCAACAGCTAAAAATTCTGAATTTAAGATTTTTTTTTTTTTTTTTAACTTTAACGGAATCGTAATTTTTTTTTTCTTTTTAAATTAAAGAAGTTGAAAAAAAAGTTTTATTCTGTGGAAACACTCACTGTTACTCGTAATCTTGTGGGCAAATTTCCATAAATAGTTAATCTATTCGTGTCAAAAGAATAATGCTTACAAGTTATGAAACATCCTGAAAAACAACACCAATATAATTATATTAAGTCTCTATTAAAATTTAAATTAGTTTCCGATAAATAAAAAAAAAAAAAAATAAAGTCGCTATCATTTTGAACAAATGCAATTTATTAAAGGCTGAAGGCTATATAGCAATTTTTAACTAGCAGCAAAATTATGTCAGAGAAATATCGATCAGAGATGACGAAAGTTGTGCAATAGCTGACTATGGAATTAAATGCAACAATAAAGAATTGTGAATTTGAGATCTTTTTTAAACTTTAACAAAATTGTAATAAAAAAACTCTTATTTGAATCCTTTTGAATCGTCCTTTTTTTTCTTTTTTTAAAAAAAGCTCATATTTGAATCCGATTAAATGAATTAAAATGGCGGAAAATGGGGCAGTTTTTTTTTTATCCTGACAAAGGATAATTTTTATTTCTAACAGAAAATCGGTAGAAAAAAGTATTTTTTCTTTTGCTACTTTTTCCTCAGTAAACTTCGATAAAACTGAAGTGGATTTTCCTATTTATTAGTTTAGATCTTAAGAATTTGAAATTTAAAACAAAGGGAATTTCCTTAACCCTTAAATGCATATTGTATCATTTTCGATACCACAAGTCTTCCCGATTTATTGGGAGTTATTTTCACATATTCCGTATTCTCACCAGAAATTTAAAATAGCAATTTTCTCGTAATTAAATAAAGAAAAATTTACTATTTAGATTTTTCCGGTATGAATTCTGATTCTTTGAATGGCGCATTTTTTGGAAGGCATTCTATCCTATGCATTTAAGGATTAAAATATACGTCTAATATGAACATTGAAAAGTTCACTTTTTACTTAAAAAGCGACTAAAATAAAAAAAGGCATATTACCACCACTATAATTAAATATATTAGCTCTCTACTAAAATTCCAGTTCGAGTTCGATAAACAAGAAAAAAGTAAAATCACTATCATTTTGAACATATTGAATTTATTGAAGGCTAAGGAATTTAATGCAGTTTTAACTATCTAAATCAATTTTACCGTTTAAAAACTTTAATAACTTTGGATTTTTTTTAGCAGCAAAATTATGCCAGAGAAATATCGATCAGAGATGAAGAAGGTTGTACAACCGTTGAATATAGAATTAAATGCAACAGTTAAAAATTCTCATCGTCATTCTTTTTTTTTTTTTTTTTTTTTCTAAGCTTATATTTGAATCTGATTAAATTAATTAAAATGGTAAAAAATGAGGCAGTTTTATTTTTAAATTCTAAGAAAGGATAATTTTTATTTATAATAGAAAAATAAATAAGTAAATCGGTAGAAAAAAGTATTTTTTTTCTCTTGTTACATTTTTCTCAGTTAACTTTGAATTGAAAGGGATTTGTCCGATTTATTTCTTTATAATCTTAAGAAATTGAAATTTTTAAAAATAAAATTTCCTTAAAACATATAATATGAACTTTAAAAAGTTCATTGTTTTGCTTAAAAGACCACTAAAATAATAAATAATACATTATCACCACTATAATTATCTACATTAACTCTGTAGAATAATTCCATCAATAACAAAGAAAAACATAAAACTGCTATCATTTTCAACACATGCAACTTATTCAAAGCTCAAAGATATATTGCATTTTTTAGCTATTTAAATCAATTCTATCCTTTAAAAACTTTAATGAAGGTTGTACAACCATTGAATATAGAATTAAATGCAACAGTTAAGAATTCTAATAGTCATTTTTCCCCCAAGCTCAAATTTGTATCAGATTATATGAATTAAAATAATGAAAAATAAAACAGGTTTTTTTTTTTTGTGAAATTTTAAGAAAGGCTAATTTTTATTTCTAATAGAAAAATTATAAGTAAATCGGTAAAAAAAAGCATTTTTTAATTTCGCTATTTCTTCCTCAGTGAACTTCGATAAAACTGAAAGGGATTTTTACTACTTATTAGTTTATAATCTTAAGAATTTGAAAAAAAAAAAAAAAAAAAAAAAAAAAAAGGAATTTCCTTAAAACATGTAATATGAACTTTGAAAAATTCCCTGTTTTTCTTAAAAGACAATTAAAATAATAAAAGATATGTTATCACCACTATAATTATCTGTATTCACTCACTACTAGAATTCCAATTCGATTTCGGTGAATTAGAAAAAACTGAAGTCAGTATCATTTTCAACATAGGCAATTTATTCAAAGCTCAAAAATATATTGCAATTTTTAACTGTCTAAATCAATTCTGCCCTTTAAAAACTTTAATCATTTCGGACTTTTTTAGCAGCAAAATTATGCCAGAGAAATATCGATCAGAGATGATTAAGGTTGTACAACCATTGAATATAGAATTAAATGCAACAGTTAAAAATTCTAATCGTCATTTTTTTCCCTCAAGCTCTTATTTGAATCAGATTAAATGAATGAAAATGATGGAAAATGAGGCTTTTTTTTTTAATTCTAAGAAAGGATAATTTTTATTACTAATAGAAAACTTAATATGTAAATCGGTGGAAAAAAGTATTTTTTTCTTTCGCTACTTTTTCCTCGGTGAACTTCAGTATAAACGAAAGGCGTTTTTTCTATTTATTCGTTTATAATCTTAAGAACTTGAAATTTTAAAAAATGGAATTTACTTAAAACATATAATATGAACATTGAAAAGTTAACTGTTTTTCTTAAAAGACACTAAATTAATAAAAGATGTTATCACCACTATAATTATTTGCATTAACTCTCTACTAAAATTCCAGTTCGAGTTCGAAAGATTTAGAAAAAAGTAAAGTCGCTATCATTTTGAACATATACAATTTATTCAAAGCTCAAGGATATATTGCAATTTGTAACTACCTAAATTAATTCTGCTCATTAAAAACTTTAATGATTTCGGAGTTTTTGAGCAGCAAAATTATGCCAGAGAAATATCGATCAAAGATGAAAAAAGTTGGGCAACCACTGAATATAGAATTAAATGCAACAGTTGAGAATTCTGAATTTGAGATATTTTTTAACTTTAACGAAATCGTCATTTTTTAAATATTATATATATATATATATATATATTATTTTTTAAGCTTATATTTGAATCCGATTAAATGAATTAAAATTATAGAAAATAAGGTAGTTTTTTTTTTTTTTTTTTTTTAATTCTAAGAAATAATAAATTTTATTTCTAATAGAAAAATAACTAAGTTAACCGGTATATAAAATTATTTTTTTCTTTTGCTACTCTTTTCTCAGCAAGGTTCGCACACTCCTTGGAATTTCCAAGGACTCTGGCACCACTATTAAAAATAAGAAAATTTACATTTAATTTTTAAACCACAACATTCGCAATCGGCACCTCCATTCGCAGATTTTACGATATTTTTCTGCATTGAAACACTTTGAAAATATTCTTAAAATTTAGTGGTAGAACTGTGCGAACCCTGCTCAGTAACTTCGATAAAACCGAAAGAGATTTTTCTTATGCCAGAAATACAGAAAATTAATATTAAGCCAGAAATTTAATACGTTTAAAGTCTTAAGAGTTTGACATAAAAAAAAAGGAAAAAAATGGAATTTCCTTAAAAATTGTAATATGAACGTTGAAAAGTTCACCTTAAAAGGAGACTTAAATAATAAAAGATACGTTATCACCACTATAATTATCTATATTAACGCTGTACTAAAATTCCAGTTCGATTTTGATAAATTAGAAAAAAAAGTAAAGTCGCTTTCATTTTGAACCTATGCAATTTATTCAAAGCTCAAGAATATATTGCAATTTTTAATTACCTAAATCAATTCTCCCATTTAAAACCTTGAATGACTTCGGACTTTTTTAGCAGCAAAATTATGCCAGAGAAATATCGATCAAAGGTGAAGAAAGTTGTACAAGTGCTGAATACAGAATTAAATGCAACAGTTAAGAATTCTGAATTTGAGATCTTTTTTAAACTTTAACAAAATCGTCATTTTTTTTTCTTAGATGTTGATAAAAAATATTCTCTGGAAACACCCATTGTTACTTGTAATCATGTGAGCAAATTTCCATACATAGTTAATCTATTGTTGTTAAAAAGATTAATGCGTGCAAGTTATGAAACATTCTGACCTCAACCAAACATCACCACTATAATTATGTATATTAAGTCTCCACTAAAATTCCAGTTCGTTTCCGATAAATAAAAAAAATGAATAAAAACGCTGTCATTTTGAATCAATGCAATTTATTCAAGGCTTAAGGATATATTACAGTTTTTAACTATCTAAATCAATTCTACAATTTAAAAACTTTAATGACTTCGGGCTTTTTTTTGCAGTAAAATGATGCCACAGAAATATCGATCAGAGATGACGAAAGGTGTACAGTCGCTGAATATAGAATTAAATGCAACAGTTAAGAATTCTGAATTGGATATCTTTTTTAAAGTTTAACGAAATCATCATTTTTTTTTCCAACCTCATATTTGAATCCGTTTAAATGAATTAAAATGGTGGAAAATGAGGCATATATATTTTTTAATTCTAAGAAAGGATAATTTTTATTTCTCATAGAAAAATTAATAAATAAATCGGTATAAAAAAAAGTATATATTTTTTCCATTTGCTACTTTTTCCTCCGTAAATTTCGGTAAAATTGAAAGGGATTTTTCCTACTTATTCATTTAGAATCTTAAGAGCTTAAAAAAAAAAAAAAAAAAAAAAAAAAAAAAAGAAGTTTCCTTAAAACATGTTATATGAACCTTGAAAAGTTCACTGTTTTTCTTAAAAGACAACTAAAATTATTAAAGATATGTTACCACCACTATAATTATCTATATTAAATCTTTACCAAAATTCCAGTTCGATTTCTATAAATTAGAAAAAAGTAAGGTCACTATCATTTTGAACCCCAGCAATTTAATCAAAGCTCAAGGACATATTGCAGCTTTTAACTATCTAAATCTATTCTGCTCTTTAAAAATGTTAATGACTTCGGACTTTTTTAGCAGCAAAATTATGTCAGAGAAACATCGATCAGAGATGAAGAAAGTTGTACAACCGCTGAATATAGAATTAAATGCAACACTTAATTATTCTGAATTCGATATCTTTTTTTAACTTTAACGAAATCGTCATTTTCTTTTCTTTTCTTTTTTTTAGCTCATATTTGAATCTAATTAAACTAATTAAAATAATGGAAAATAAAGCTTTTTTTTTAATTCTAAGAAAGGATGTTTTTTATTTCTAATAGAAAAATTAATAAATAAATCGGTTAAAAAAAAAAAAAAAAAAAAAAAAAAAAAAAAAAAAAAAAAAAAGTATTATTTCTTTTGCTACTTTTTCTTCAGTAAACATCGGTAAAACCAAAAGGATTTTGCCAATTTATTCGTTTATACTCTTAAGAACTTGAAATTTTAAGAAATGGGATTTCCGTAAAACATATAATATGAACTTTGAAATGCTAACTGTTTTTCTTTAAAGACGAGCAAAATGATAAAAGATATATTAGCACTACTATAATTATCTACATTAATTCTCTACTAATATTCCAGCTCGATTTCGATAAGTTAGAAAAAAAAAGTCGCTATCACTTCGAACAAATGCAATTTATACAAAGCTCAAGGATATATTGCAGTTTTTAACTATCTAAATCAATTCTTCTCCTTAAAAACTTTACTGACTTCGACTTCTTTTAGCAGCAAAATTATGCCAGAGAAATATCGATCAGAGATGACGAAAGTTGTACAGTCGCTGAATATAGAATTAAATGCAACAGTTAAAAATTCTTATCGTCATTTTTTTTCAAGCTCATATTTGAATTTGATTAAATGAATTAAAATAGTGGAAAATGAGGTATACATATTTTTTAATTCCAAGAAAAGATAATTTTTATTTCTAATAGAAGAATTAATAAGTAAATCGGTAGAAAAAAGTATTTTTTTTTTTTTTATTTTTTTTTTCACTAAACTTCGGTAAAACCGAATGGGATTTTTTATTTTTATTCCTCTGTAAACTTAAGGTCTTGATATTAAAAAAATGAATTTTCCTTTAAACATATAATATAGGTTCAACATATCAAGGTTATCAAACATATCAAGGTTCGCACACTCCTTGGAATTTCCAAGGACTCTGGCACCACTATTAAAAATAAGAAAATTTACATTTTATTTTTAAACCACAACATTCGTAATCCCCACCTTCATTCACAGATTTTACGATATTTTTCAGCTGTGAAATACTTCGAAAATATTCTTAAATTTTAGTGGTAGAACTGTGCGAACCCTGAATATGAACTTTAAAAGTTTCACTGTTTTTCTTAAAAGAAGACTAAAATAATAAACAATATGTTATTACCACTATAATTATCTATATTCTCTCTTTACTAAAATTCCAGTTCGATTTCGATAAATCAGAAAAAAGTAAAGTCGCTATCATTTTGAATCTATACAATTTATTCTAAGCTTAAGGATATATTGCAATTTTTAACCACCTAAATCAATTCTGCTCTTTAAAAATTTTAATGACTTCAGACTTTTTTTAGCAGCAAAATTATACCAGAGAAATATCGATCAGAGGTGAAAAGAGTTGTACAACCGCTGAATACAGAATTAACTGTAACAGTTTATAATTCTAAATTTGAGATCTTTTTTAAATTTTAACAAATCGTATACATATATTTTTTTAATTAAAGAAGTTGAAAAAGAAATTTTTATCCTCCCACCCACTGTTACTCGTAATCATGTGAGCAAATTTCTATAAATAGTTAATCTATTAGTGTTAAAAAGAATAATGCGTGCAAGTTATGAATTGTTCTGAAAAACATCACCAGTATAATTATGTATATTAAGTCTCTACTAAAATTCCATTTCGTTTCCGATAAATTAAAAAAAAAATTAAAGTCGCTATCATTTGGAACAAATGCAATTTATTCAAAGCTTAAGAATATATTGCAATTTTTAAATATCTAAATCAATTCTGCCCTTTAAAAACTTTATTGACTTGAGACTTTTTTTAGCAGCAAAATTATGACAGAGAAATAACGATCAGAAATTGTACAACCGTTGAATGTAGAATTAAATGCAACAGTTAAAAATTGTAATCGTCATATTTTTTTCCAAGCTAATATTTGAATCGGATTAAATGAATTAAAATGGTGGAAAATGAGGCACTTTTTTTTATTATTCTAAGAAAGGATAATTTTTATTTCTAATAGAAAAAATTAATAAGTATATCGGTAGGAAAAAAGGATTTTCTTCTTTTGCTACTTTTTCCTGAGTAAACTTCGATAAATCCGAAAGGGACTTTTCCTATGTATTCCTTTATAATCTTAAAAACTTTTAAAAAAAAAAAAAAAAAAAAAAAAAAAAAAAGGATTATCCTAAAAACATATAACATGAACTTTGAAAAGTTCACTGTTTTTTTTAAAGACGACAAAATAATAAAAGATATGTTATCACCACTATAATTATTATCTATATTAAGTCTCTCTAAAATTCCAGTTCGATTTCGGTAAATTAGAAAAAAGTAAAGTCGCTGTCATTTTGAACGTATGCAATTTATTCAAAGCTCAACGGTGTATTGCAATTTTTAGCTATCTAAATCAATTCTGCCATTTAAAAACTTTAATGATTTCGGACCTTTTTTAGCAGCAAAATTATGCGAGAGAAATATCGATCAGATATGAAGAAAGTTGTACAACCGCTGAATATAGAATTTAATTGCAACAGTTAAGAATTCTGAATTTGAGATCGTTTTTAACTGTAACAAAATCGTCATTTTATTATTATTATTATTATTATTATTTAATTAAAGAATTGAAAAAAAAATTAGTCTCTGGAAACAACGACTGTTACTCGTAATCATGTGAGCGAATTTCCATAAATAGTTAATCTATTAGTATTAAAAAGAATAATTCGTACAAGTAATGAAATATTCTGGAAAACATCACCACTATAATTATGTACATTAAGTTTCTACTAAAATTTTAGTTCGTTTTCGATAAATTAAAAAAAGAAGAAGAAGAAGAAGAAAATTAAAGTGACTATCATTTTGAATAAATGCAATTTATTCAAGGCTCAAGGATATATTGCAATTTATAACTATCTAAATCAATACTGCTCTATAAAAACTTTAATGACTCCGGACTTTTTTTAGCAGCAAAATTAAGCAAGAGAAATATCGATCAGAGATGAAGAAAGTTGTACAACCGCTGAATATAGAATTATATGCAACAGTTAAAATTTCTGCATTCGAAATCGTTTTAACTTTAACGAAATCGTCATTTTTAAATTTTTTTATTTTATTTTATTTTATTTTATTTTATTTTTTTACGGGGGAAAAGAAAAGCTCATATTTGAATTCGATTAAATGAATTAAATAGATGGAAAATGAGACTTTTTTTTTAATTCGAAGGAAGGATATTTTTTTTTTCTAATGGAAAAATTAATAAGTAAATTGGTAGAAAAGGTATTTTTTTTTTTACCTTTCTCTACTTTTTCCTCAGTGAATATCGATAAAACCAAAACGGAATTTTCTTATTTATTCGTTTATAATCGTAAGAACTTGAAATTAAAAAAAATGAATCTTACTTAAAATATGTAGTATAAACTTTTAAAAGTTGACTGTTTTGCTTAAAAGGCGACTTAAATAATAAGATATTTTACAAGTTAAAACTATGCATTTTTTTTTATTATTTTTATTTTTTAGTACTTTTGAGCTTTTCCAAGTTCTTCGTCAAAGAATATTTTATACATACATACATACATATATATATATATATATATATATATATATATATTTCCTGGATTGAATTTAATTAGAGAAAATATATACTATTACATGGCTGTCAATTTCTACGCATTTTTCCTACCACAAAAATTTTATAGTAAATATTTTCTTAATCAATCATCGAAATCTTTTGATTAAACAAATGGAAAATCTCTGTACAATTTTAGTGGTAGCAAAAATGCGTATTATATTATAACTTTAACTATCTAAATAATTTTTTAATGGAATTCAAACACAAAAATTGTTAAATTAGACAATCAACTAAAATTATTATAAATTCAAACGATTGAAAGTTGCAAATTTCTACAAATTTCTAGATAATATTACAATTCTAACTATCTGAATTCAATCCTTACATTTCAAACTTGAATGACTTCAGACATTTTTAGCAGCAAAATTACTGTAAAAAAATATCGATTAGGGACCAAGAAAGATGTAATAAGGCTTCGGAATTAAATGCAACAGTTAGGAATTTTTGATTTGATATCGTTTAGGATTTGAGTCATATTCAGAAAAAAAAAATGAAAAATAAAATTTAAAAATTGAAATTTTTATCCCTGATAGAAAAATTAATAAGCAAATCGAAAAAAAAAAATTATCATTTTATTAACTTTTTTTCTGTTCCCAAAGAAAAAAAATCGAAAGAACATTACTAAAACTGAAAATATTTTCTAAATTTACTTGTTTTAAAATGTAAGGATATCTTGGAAAAATGAAATTTTATTTCAATTAAATATTTAGATTTCAGGCTATCTGTAGTACAAAAATGTAGATGTAATCTGTTGTTTTTTAATAAATAAATAAGTTAATTAAAAAATAAATAAAAGTTAAATTAATATCTAAGTCATAATTTTAAAATTTTAGGATACCATATTGAGCATCTACTTTAACCATCTAACTTCCGTGGGAGAATGCGTTCTAAAAATTTTGTAATTAAAAGAATCTAAATTCATACCAGAAAATTTTAATATTGAAATTACCCTAATTTAATGACGGAATGTTTATTACTAAATAAAACAAATATTGCATAGTTAAAAAAAAAAAAAAAAGAAAGAAAGAAAGCAGCATTCAAATTAAAATTAGTATTTTATTGGGAAGAAGCTTTACAAAGTGGAATTTTGTTTAAAATGATCCTCAGACAAGAAACCTATATTTCTAAGTTTTTTGTTTTCTTTTCTTTCAAACTATTTAGACTTAAAATTCAACGTCTGGGTGATTATTTACCGAATTTTTGTAAGCGTTTAACTCATGATTGCATATCGCATCGTAAAAATCGCAAAACAGAATAAGGTGAAACATATGTAACACAATTCTTTACAGAAATTTTAATTGACGAATCAAACATACACCACATATATCCATAAAGAATAATGATTCCTTTTTCACAAAGGCAATGTAAACAAAACAGAAAATAAAATAATAAATAAAATGCACAAATTAAAGTAATCTAACTGCAACTTAAATAATTATGAGAAACTTTGTAAACACTTCGGAATAAGAATTTCTTTCTTTTTTAAAGAAATCAAATTACTGCCATGAATAAAAAACGAGAGAGAAGCGAGAGCTAAAGGAAAAGAGAAACGATCAAACAACAATTTTCTTTCACTTAATTTCTTCGACAACTTGAATTAAAGTATTCTTTTTCCTACGAGCAATAAACTTAATCTGAAAATCTGAAAAAGGAACGACGAAGTTTAGCCTGTCAAAAGCCAATTTTAATTGCTAAGGCAAAGCTGCCATTTGGCTCTTTAACCTTAACCGGAATGTAATGCTACTGAAATTGTTTTAAAAACCTTAGCATAATTTTTTAATAATTTTTCTTCAAAAATATTTGTATAGAAAAAAAAAAAGAAAGAAAGAAAGAAAGAAAATTAAGTAAATTAACACGCAATTGTTGATTTTGAAAAACAAACTTAAAACTTTGGGCAACGCCAGTTACTTTAGCTAGTATATCATAACTTTATCTGAATATTTTTTTTACTGGAATTCCAAGTTTGTTAAATTAGACAAACAACTGAAATTGTTATTAATTCAAAAGATTCAAAGTTGCAAATTTCTAAATTTGTGAATATATATTAAAATTTTAACTGTCTAAATTCAATCCTTCCATTTAAAACTTGGATGACTTCAGACATTTCTATCAGCAAAATCACTTAAAAAAATATATCGATTAGAGATCAAGAAATATGTAATAGAGCTTCGGAATTAAAAGAAACAGTTAAGAATTTTTGATTTGAATCAGATTCAAAGAAAATAAGTTGAAACTGGTGTGAATCAACATGAAGAGGTAAAAATTTCTTTAACACTCCATAAAAAACTTAAATTCGCCAGACCTTTTAAAAAAAAAGTCTTTCTTCGTCAGGCGAAAAGAAGCGTCTACTATGAAAGCAGTAGCAAGTCTGGTCGTGCCACTACTTTCGTCGTAAAATCGCAAGACAGAATAAGATGAAACATATGTGACAAAAACCTGTAAGGAAATCTTAATTAAAAAATCAAACATATGGCACATTTATAAATAAAGAATAATGATCTCTTTTTCATAAAGGCTGTAAAAACAAAAAAAAATGAAATGAAATAGTAAATAAAATGCACAAATTAAAATTATCTAACTGCAATTTAAGTACTTATCAGAAACTTTATAAACACTCTAAAATCAGATATATATATATATATATATATATATATATATATATTAAATCAAATTAATGATATGCGTAAAAAACGAGAGAGAAGCGAGAGCTAAAGGAGAAGAGAAACGATCAAATAACAATCTTCTTTCACTTAATTTCTTCGACAACTTGAATTAAAGTATTCTTTTTCCTACGAGCAATAAACTTAATCTGAAAATTAAAAAAAAAAGAACGATGAAGTTAAGCTTGGAAAAAGCCAATTTTAGTTGCTAAGGCAATCCTCCCACTTGTCTCGTCTTTTTTTTTTTTTTTTTTTTTTTTTTTTTTTTAGGTCACATTTTTTTAAGACAAATCTTCTTTTTTAAAATTTTTTTCTCACAAACTTTGTGGAACCTTAACTGGAATGTAATTTTATTGAAATTGTTTAAGAAATCTTAGCATAGTTTTCGAATAATCTTTTTCCAGAAATATTTGCATTAAAAAGAAAAAAGAAAAGAAAATTACGTAACTTAAAATGCAATCGTTGATTCTGAAAAACAAACTACCGGGTAATTTAGACTTTAGCTAGTATATCACAACTTTAACTATCTAAATACTTTTTTTAAACTGAAATTTCAACTTTAATATTGTTAAATTAGACAAATAATTAAAATTGTTATAAATTCAAACGATTCAAAGTTACAAATTTCTACAGATTTCTGGATATATTACAATTTTAACTATCTAAATTCAATCCTTACATTTAAAGTTTGAATGACTTCAGATATTTTTAGCTTCAAAATTAGTTAAAAAATCTCGATTAGAGGCCAAGAAAGATGTTTCAAGAAAGACTTCGGAATTAAAAGCAACAGTTAAGGATTTTCGATTTAAAATCTTTTAAGATTTGATTCAGATTCAATGAAATAAGTTTAAACTGGTGTGAATTAATGCGAAGTGATAAAAATTTCTTAAACACACCATAAAAAACTAAATTCGCTGGACGTTTCAAAAGAACTGATTCTTTCTTCGTCAGGCGAAAATAAGACGTGCGTCTACTATAAAAGCAATGGCACTAGTAGTCGTGCCGCTGCTTTCATCGTAAAATCGTAAAACAGAATAAGATGAAACATATGTGACATAAATATGTACCGAAATTTTAATTGAAAAATCAAACATGTACCACATCTATAAATAAAGAATAATGATACCTTTTTCGTAAAGGCAGTAAAAATAAACAGGAAATAAAATAATAAAATGCACAAATTAAAGTATCTAACTGCAATTCAAATACTTATCAGAAACTTTATAAACATTTTAAAGTATTTTTTTATTTTTCATTTTTTTTTTTTTTTTTTTTTTTTTTTAATTAAATTACTGCCACGAGTAAAAAACGAGAGAGAAGCGAGAGCTAAAGGAGAAGAGAAACGATCAAATAACAATTTTCTTTCACTTAATTTCTTCGACAACTTGAATTAAATTATTCTTTAATTAATATTAAATTATAACTTAATCTAAAAATAGAAAAAGGAACGACGGACTTAAGGCCCCTGTCCTCGCTCGAGTAAACGCTCGCGAGCTAATGTTATTCCTATGGGGAAGCATTTTCTAAAAACTCTTTCGCATTTTGACATTTTTGGAATAATTTTTTTTGCATTGGATAGCTGAGGTGCATGCCGACAGCGCACCTTTTTTACTTTTTCGATTTTGGTTGCAGATATATTTTTTTAAAAAGCACTTTTAATTTCGAAACCGGTTTTGAAAGTGAAACTAACTTTGTAAAAAATATCTGCAACCAAAATCGAAAAAGTAAAAAAGGTGCGCTTTCGGCATGCACCTCAGCTATCCAATGCAAAAAATATTATTCAAAAATGTCAAAATACGAAAGAGTTGTTAGAAAAATGATTCCCTATAGGAATAGCATTAGCTCCCGAGCGTTTACTCGAGCGAGGACAGGGGCCTTAAACCGTGCTAAGGCAAACCTCCCACTACACTCGTTTTTTCTTTTTTCTTTTTCAGGTCTTATTTTTCTAAGAAAAGTCTTTTTTTTTCAAATTTTTCTTACAAATTTTGTAGAACCTTAATCGGAATATAATTTTATTGAAATTGTTTTATAAAATTTAGCATAGTTTTTGAATTACCTTTCTTCAGAAATATTTGCATTAAAAACACCGGGAGCCTTGTGCTAGGGCAGCAAAATAACCTAGCGATATTTCGATGTTGATGCGAAAGTAATAATTTAAAATAGATCTTTTTGATAATTTATTATTAAAATAGTCCCGACAAAAGCTTAAATTAAACAGTTTTTAAAAAATGTGAAAAAACAAATAAATTTAATTGTAATACCGTAAATTAAGATTATTTGAAGTTTGGGTTTCTGATTAGACCGCGACCAACGACATACAAGGCTAGTCCATGACTTTTAAAACATTGCATCATAACTGGATTATCTGTATGCGGCGACACGAGCAAAACTTGGTTAAAAGGCTACTTTATTCAAATGGAAAGACCAGCTCGCTAATACTAATCCTATGGAAGAAATTTGTAAAGATATTTCTTTTGCATTTTAATATTTTATGCATTGGATAGCTGAGATCGATCTGTATGCAGGAGGATTTTACTTCCTGATTTTGTTTACAGATATTCTTTATGAGGCCGCTTTCATTTTCGGAACCGGTTTGGAAAGCGAAGACACTCTTATAAAAAATACCTGCAACAAAATTCAAAACATAAAAAACGGCCTTCATTCAGATTAATTCCAAGAATACAATGAAAAAAAAAATCATTTAAAAATATTGAAATGCACTCGAGATATTTTTATAAATTTCTTCCATAGGATTAGCATTAGCGAACGGGTCTTTTCATTTGACTGAAGTGACCCCTTAATCGCACATAGTAACAAGGAAAACAAATAATAGTACTTTAAAGTTATTACATTACCACTTATGACGGAGGTAAGACAGTGCTACTGCTACTATATCTTACAAACTGTGAAATTTAGCACAATTATTCCCCAGATAAAAAACCGCTGTTTCCGAGAAGAACTTTTCAGAAAATCGAATAAGATTTTTTTAAACTTAATTTTGAGATAATGTTTTACTGGATTTTTGAACGCACGCAAAAGTTTTATAAAAAATGACATGAAACAGACAATGGAACATATAAATTAAAAATTCAGTTGATAAAAACTTGAACTAAAAAATATAAAATGAAAAATAATTACTTTTACTGTAAAAATAAAATAAAATAAACTGCACTGTTTTTAAATGATAATCTACCTAACGACGATTTAAAAATTTGGCAGTAGTTTTATAAACAGCTCTGAATGAGAACATCGTTTAGAAAATTAATGACTTAAGATGAAAAAACCAGGAAGTTAGACGTAAAAGGAGAACTCTTATAACAATCTTTTTACACTTAACATCTTCAATAATCTGAATTAAAGTTTTTTTTTTCCCCCGATAAACAGCAAACTTAAATTTGAAAATTAGAAACAAAAGTAAATTAAAAATGCACTCTGCAGTTTAGTCTGCAAATCCCCAGTTTTGGTTGCTAAGGTGGTAAAGTAACCTAGCAACGTTTAGCGGCTGATGTGAAAATAATAATTTAAAATAGACCTTTTTTGGCTATTAGTTTTAAAGTTGTAAGCGAAAGAAAATAAAATTTGACATTCACAAATTTTTTTATACGGAAAAAAGTAAGTGAATGAATGATTTTGGATAGGTAAAATTCCGGTAGCAGAAAGTTCGAGATGCGAGACGCGTGACGTAGATTTTCTTTTCTCTTTTGCAGATTCTTTTTCATCTAATCTTTATTTTGCTTCGTATTATGCTTAGCTTTTTATTACTTAATACTAAAATTTTATATTATTATAGATAAAAAAACTTAAAAAATGCCTAATAGCGCAAAGAGTAATGATTGTTTGATTAATTAATGCTTCAATTGTAAAAATCTGTTACATGCGGATTATTAATTAATTATCGTATGGTTAAAATTGCACACCCCATTGTCATTCAGCA
The DNA here is from genome assembly GCA_964019185.1 of Maratus speculifer. NCBI lineage: Eukaryota > Metazoa > Arthropoda > Arachnida > Araneae > Salticidae > Maratus > Maratus speculifer. The sequence goes on from OZ025300.1 coordinate 231,332,400, forward strand.
TTTTTATAGGTTTATATAAATTGTTGTTCTTAGTGAGTCTTGCATGACAACCTACTTAAGTAGCCTATGGGCCTGAAGTGTCTACCCATATGTAAACAGCACTAACTAAACTGTATGTAATTTCAATTGGTTTCTCAAATACATCTGTTTTACTCACTCCACCCCAACCATCCTTTAAATTCTGCAAAGTGTTTCCGAATCCCTGGTAAACTGACTTCCACAATTATTTAATGCAATGATATGATAATTAGGTTACTGTGATCGTTAATTTTGAGATATTTTTTTAAAGAATTTTTGAGCACACGTCTATTTTCATTTCACGCAAAAGTTTTATAAAGAATTACATGAAACATAAAATAAAAATTTAGTGGATAAAAACTTAAATTAAAAATTTTATGATGAAAATAATTGCTTTCACAGAAGCAGTAAAAATAAAATTAAATTAAATAAACTGAACTATTTTAAAATTAAAATCTACCTAACGACGATTTAAATATTCGGCAGTAGTTTTATAAGCAGCACTGAATGAGAACGTCATTAAGAAAATTAATGACTTAAGACGAAAAAAACAGGAAGTTAGACGGAAAAGAAGAAATCTAATAACAATCTTTTTACACTTAATATCTTCAATATTCTGAATTAAAGTTTTTTTTCGATGAAAAGTAAACTTAAATTTGAAAATTAGAAAGAAAAGTAAATGAAATACGCACTCTGCAGTTTAGTCTGGAAATTTCCAGTTTGGGTTGCTAAGACAGTAAAGGAACGTAGCAACGTTTAGCGGCTGATGTAAAATTAATAGTTTAAAATAGATCTTTTTGGCTATTAGTTTTAAAGCTGCTAGCGAATGAAAATAAAATTCGACATGTACAAAAATTTAGTAGTAGAAAAATAGAAGCAGTAAAAATAAATTAAAATAAATTGTACCAGTTTTAAATTAAATTCTACCTAACGACAATTTAAATATTCGGTTTTAGTTTTCTGAATGTGAACGTCGTTTAGACAATTAATCACTTAAGACGAAAAAAAAAAACAGGAAGTTAGACGGAAAAGGAGAACTCTAATAACAATCTTTTTACACTTAATATCTTCAACAATCTGAATTAAAGTTTTTTTTTCTTCCCGATAAACAGTAAACTTAAATTTGAAAATTAGAAACAAAAGTAAATTAAAAATGCACTCTGCAACTTAGTCTGGAAATTTACAGTTTCGGTTGCTAAGGCGGTAAAGTAACCTAGCAACGTTTAGCGGCTGATGTGAAAATAATAGTTTAAAATAGACCTTTACGGCTATTAGTTTTAAAGCTGAGTGAATGAAAATAAAATTCGACAGGTACAAAATTTTTTACACGGAAAAAAAAAGGTAAGTGAATGATTTTGATTTGGTAAAATTCCGGTATCAGAAAGTTTGAGACGCGAGACGGGCGACGTAGATTTTCTTTTCTCTTTTGCAGATTCTTTTTTATCGAAACTTTATTTTGTTTCATATTATGTTTAGCTCCTTATTATTTAACAAAACGTTAATATTATTATTAATTAAAAAATTTATAAAATTCCTAGAAACGCCAAGTGAAATGGTCGTTTGGTTAATTAACGCTTCAAATGTAAAAATATGTTACCCTCAGATTCCCCCCCACCCCCACCCCCCGAAAAAAAGAGCTATGTATTTTTCTGAAATAATTCCTTTTCCCTACAAGTAAATATATATATTTCAATAATCAAGAGATCTTAGAAATTTTTTAAGGGATTTTTTCATTAATCTGGCATTTAAATCCCGATAAATACTTTATTAAAAATGTGTCATTTTAATTTTTACTCTTTGCAGATTGATTTGACACAATGATTTCAATTTTAAATAATTCCAAAATCAAAAGTCGATGAAAATTTTGATTCGAAATACATCCAACTTTAACCGAATATCAAAAATCGCTTAACACTAGAACCGCCATTAGGGGGTCAAAATGACCCCTGCCAGAATGATAGTAGTCGATTTGAACCAGAATTTTCTTCATAAGATATGTTAAATATATGCAACGCAAAAATAGACTAATTAAATAAGTTAAATAGTTTTGAATTAAAATTCTGGTGCGAAACACTTTTTATAAAACTTTAGTAAATCACCCGGCTGTTTTAGTGTTAATGCAAACTCTTGCAACCACAACGAAATGTCGTCAATAATCAATATTATTAGTCAACCCATTTACAATTATATTATCCAGTTCAATTTTTTGTTGGACGATTACATTTTTCCTAACACAAACAACTTTTTCCAAAACAAATTTTCGCAACACCACAAAAACATATTAACAGATAGAATAATAATAAAAGCTAAATCCATAACAAGCCCGTTCATAAATCATCCTCATAATTTAGAATAGAATCCGAAATACCTTAAAAATTTAAACATAATTTACACATTTTATTTAAATCATCTTTACTTAATGCTAATCCCATAGGGCAATCAATAATTCGAAGTGTCAAAATTCAGAATAACAAATTAATTTTTTTTCTCTAAGAAAGTTTTGTAAAAGTCTATAAATGCCTTTTTAAAAAACGTCGTTTTAGCTTTTATGTATTTAACATAATCATTTGAGCTGTAAATATTAAAAAATCAAAATGGGTATATTAACTCAAATTTCAGTTTGGTGTTAAATATTACTTTATACCAGTGTTTCTCTCTCTCTTTTTTTTTTTTTTTTTAAGTGATACACAGGAATTTATGTTTCAAATTTCGCAACACTCTGGAATTTATGCCTATAACTCTACGGCACACTAAACTTATAATGACTAAAAGCCTATTAAAGGAATATATGCCTAATCTTAATCCATTTGATGTTTATAAATCTTTTTAAAATAAGATATATTTTTGTAAAGAAAAGAAAAAAAAAATAGCAATTGTGTTTGAAAAATATGGCGGATCAGTGATGATTTTGGCCTGTTCAAAACATGATGTGAAATCAAAATTGCATTACTTTATATGTTAGTTAATATACTTTTTATCGAATAAATCTAAAGAATATTGGACAAGTTTCTAAAAACTCACAAATCGGCAAACACTTTAAATTAATAGTGAAATAATTAATCTGAATTTAAAAATGCACCCAAATTTAACCAAATATGAAACATCTTTTCGTCTTTATAAAAATTGTAAAACTACGGAGAAATTTAACTGCAACTTTATCAGTCAACCCACCGATAATTATATCACCGAATTTCATTCTTTTTGTAGAATTTATAGATACATTTTTTTTTAACCACGATAACCTTTCTCAACAACAAGACAAAATTTCCAGAACATCACTTAATGCATTAACAGACAGAATAGATAATATAAAAAGCTAAATCTACACGAAGTCTATTGATAAATCATTGTCACAATCTATGGATAGAATATGAAATACCTTAAAAATTGAAACATATCTTCTAGATTTCCTTTAAATCAACTTTTCATACTCACAAATCCCAAAGGGCAATCAATAATCCACATAGATTCAAAAGTCAGAATAAGAAATTATTTTTTTCTCTAAGATAGTTGTAAAAAAAGTCGGTAAATGCTTGTAAAAATTCGCATTTTAGGTTTTATATTCTGAGAGGTATTTGACATAATCATTTTAACTTGAAATATTACGAAATTAAAGACAGGTGTGAACTCGAATTTGAAATTTACGAAAGTCTAGTGGACAAGAATTCTTGTGACGTCACATTAGGTGAAATGGCAATATTTCTACTTCGACCTCGAACCGCAAAGAAGAATAGGGTTTTTTTCTTTATAGATTCACTGAAAAAAAATGAAGTACTCATCGAATTGAGTATTTTTGGATCAAAAATGAACATATTGCTTTCTCAATTTTGAAACAGCATATGTTATCAAATCCAATCAAACGATAATTTTGTACTCAGTATTGGTTTACCTCATTCATGGCGGCATGATTATTAACCCATTCGTGCCCAGCATCTTTTGCGTAAATTTTATTTGGTTGGCACCACTATTTTTAGAAGATTTAATTTAGGTCATTAATCACGAAAATGCATCATTTAAATAAAATAATTATTGCTTTTCCTTTTTACCGGTGTCAAAATCAGTGCTGAATGCACCTTTTGAAGCGTCCCTAAAAAGGGACGCTAGGCACTAATGGGTTAATGTAAATATTAAATTATGCACAGTATTTTAAAATAATTTTAAAGTATGCTTGCAAATAATGCCCTTGTCATAAAAATGTTCTATTTGGGTATTTTACTTGTAACTTTGCTATTTCTCTTAATAAATATTCAATTTAATATTTATTGTTCATAATTTTCAGCAAGAAATAAATATCAGTATATTTTCACTTTAATTTGTAAATTCAGGGGGAAAATAATAGTGATTTATATTTGAACACAACCGTGGAATCAAAAATTAGTACATGTGTTTCTCAGTTTTGAGAATTTTTGGATCGGAGCATGTGAAGTACTTAACATTGTACTTTACATAGTACTTTTTACTCAATTTTGAAAACCCATTTTTTTTTTTTTTTTTCAGTGATGCGGTAAGTACAATGGACAGCATCCTTGTGACGTCGCAGTTGGTAAAATTTCGATTTTTATAAATTCGAACCGAATGGAAAAATAGGGTCAATATCAACTATCACATCAAGTATTGTAACTACAAAGAAATCAACACTTTTGTGTCAGCTGGGTGTGCAAATGATAAATCACGGAATATTCTTCCTATCGTCAACATTCAGACTGTATCTTTTTTTTTTTTTTTTTCATTTATAACCTTTCATTCATTTCATTTAAAGTAGATAACTTTTATCTGAAGTAAATAACTACATGCACGTAAAACACATACTCTTTACACATTCCATTTAAATTCCCACAAAAATCACTTATTTTAATCTATACCTGATCGCAGGTGAAAAATCACCAGATATTCTTCCCACATCGCTATCATTTTTATTGCATGTATTTTATTTTCTTTCATTCTTTTCGTTTAAATAAATTAAAATATATACATTTACAATACATGCATTTATAAATAATGTATTTTCACAGTCACATTTGACATATTGCAAAACAAAATTTCCACAACATTTTAAAATTATGTAGACAGACATATAACAGTTAAAAACAAACCCGATATCCACACAAAGTCATTACATAAATCATTGTCACAATCGGCAAACAGAATTAAGAAAAAAAAAAAAAAAAAAAAAAAAAAGAGAGAGAGAGAGAGAGAGAGAGAGAGAGAGAGAGAGAAAGATATAAGTTATACATTTCCTTTTGACCGTATTTTCACACCCACAAATCCCAAAGGACAATCAATAACACAGACAGTCAAAACTCAAAAGAAGAAATTAATTTTTTTCTCCAAGATGACTTTAAAAAAGATATTTTTCATTTTACAATTGTTATTTATTTTAAGTGTTTAAGTTTTAAATGAAATTAAAATTTTCCTTCTTATTATATCATTACAAATTAAATTTTCATTCCAACTATTTTTAATCTCTGAAAAAAAAAAAAAGTTAGAAACAGCATTTATTTATTTATTTATTTTCATAATTATTTTCTTTTAATTTATAGATCTGGATAGATAAATTTTCCCATCAAATCTAAAAATAAATAATTAAAAATAAAATAATAATAATAATACTAATAAAAGCCGCTTAAATATTTTTTTTTCTTTTTACAGTTGAGTATTCAGTTACTTCGGAAAAAAATGTTTAGACTGAATTTTCAACCATTATTTCATCCTTTAACTTGCTGTTAATCTTTGGATTAAGTTTATTCTTAAACTAAAAAAAAAAAAAAAAAAAAAAAAATCGTGCAACACAAAATGTGGAAGAATTTACAATAGACAGGTTGTTTTTTGTGTTGTTTTAACAGTCTGAGATCATTAATTACGGAACTTTTCTTCTGGTGTCGTTAGTAAAATTTATGAAAATAAGCTGCTTTTCTAAAAAACGGAAGGAATTCGAAATGAAATTTTCAATTTTCTGAGCAACTCGTCCTTTTTATTATACCAATACATCTAAATGTTCAATCACGATATTTTTAATCTATCTATCTATACAAATATATTATAAGTCAGAAATAGCACATGTTTTTATTTTCTTTTAATTTCGAAAGCAAAACTAATAATTTTTTTTAATATAAACTGAAAATAAATAGCTAAAAGAGCTGTTTAAAAAAATATTTTTGTGGCACAGATCTGTCAGTTCATTCGGAACCAAAATTGTCAGACTGAATTTTTATTTTTATTTCATTCTTTAACTTGTAGTTCATCCTTAGATTGTTTATTTTTCCATTTCCCTTTTAATATTTAGAATGAAAAAAGAATTATGCAATTAAAAATGAGGAAGAACTTAAGCATAATACAGAGTTTATTTTTTGAGCTCATTTTTCAGTCTGAGATTATTAATTACGAGGCATATGTTTTTATCAGGCGTTGTAAATAAAATAAGCTGTTGTTGTAAATAGTGGAAGGACTTCAAAGTGATTTTTTTTTTTTTAATTTTCAGAGCAACTCTTTATTTTAATTATATTATTAAAATTAAATTTACATTTACGATATTCTGGGGGAAAAAAAGTAAATGTTAAGTAAAAAATACCACCTATTTTCAAATCACTAATGATTTTCTTTTAATTTTTTAAAGCCGGAAGGATAAATATTTCAAACTGATCTAAAACTAAATAATTAAAAGAACCATTTAAACGTATATTTCTCTTTTTTATAAATGTTATCGGTGAGTTACCTTGGAGCCAGAATTGGCAGAATGGATTTTTACTGTTATCTCATTCTTTAACTTGTAGTTTTTATATGCTTAGATTAAGTTTATTTCTCTGTTTCTTTTTTAATTCTTGATGATACAGACGCCAATAATTACTACTGGCATAATTTAAGGCAAAAATTGCGCGAGTTCTTCAGTATGGCGATGGGAGGCGGTTCCGTTATGGTGTGAGGCGCATTTTCATATGCAAGAAAATGGGATCTCCGAAGAGTTGAAGAGAAAATGAATTCGGACAGTTATCAACGGATGCTATTTCAAAGTCTGATACCCTTCGGACCACTTTTAGGGGGTCCAAAATAGAAGTTTCAACAAAACCATTCTCCCAGCCATTCATCGAAATACACACAAGAGTGGCTTAAGGGTGTTCTTAACTGATCCGCTCAACAAGCGAAAAACGTTTTGACACATTTACAAATTCATTTTTTAACAGAAAGTTATAAAATTTTAATGCCTGACTATGAAAGCGATTTCGAATTGAACTTATTTTTCCATTTTATGATAATTAAATTACTTATCGAGTTATAAGCTATTTCGATGACGCAATCACCCGTTTTCTCCTCCTTTTTGACCGGTTTTTCTGTTTTCGTCGGGAAATATACTCAAAAGTGTCAACTTTGAAGGCTTGTTATGAAAAATCTATTTTTTTTTTTTTTTTTTTTTTTTTTTTTTTTTTTTTTTTTTTAAACAAAAGAATGAGTGCAATTAGACAGTTTCTGAATAACAACACCTGCTATTTTCATGCATTTCCGAACAAAAATAAATTAATGCATGTGTCACAAAGTTGCCTTTTTTGATTTAAGAACACCCTTAAAAGAGAAAATATTGATATTTTACCTTGGCCACGTCGAAGCCTTGACCTGAACCTCATAGGAAACTTGTGGGGTTATTTGTCTCGCCACGTCTGTGAGAATAACAAACAATGTCATACAAGATATGAATTAGAAACGGCCATTATGGAGAAATGGACAATATTCCCAAATCGTTCCTTAAAAAATTAATTTACTCTTTGCCAAATCGTGTGTTTGGAGTTATTCAGAGAAAGGGTGGAGCAACATCTTAGTAAAAATTTCAGAAAATTGCCTTTCCCGTAGGCGGTCCTAAAATTTTGTAACACTTCTTTTTAAAAGTTTTTGTTATATTGATGTTTTATTTTTTTTCCGAATTAATTTCTTTGTGTAAGCTGCTGAATTTTACTAACAACTTTATGTACTAATGTAGAGATTCTTTATTTTGATTGAAATATTTCTTTAATTACCTAAATAGCAAAATATGTTGTGGCCTGTTAATTTTGTAACAGGCTGTATATATTTTCACTTAAATGCGTGTTTTCTTAAAAATATATTCTCTAAAACTGTTTTTTTTTTTAAAGGGTATAGCGAGGTAAGAATGGCGAAATGGCCCCCATGGTCAATGACTGATTTATTATTTGTACTAGTATGAGCACTCTAAAAGAGTACAAAATGCAAGGTCATTGACCCCTGATCTTGACCTGTCTTTAAGATATTCGATAAAGTTCGTACGCGCGCCGTTATTTTTTAAATGTATTTTTCTGAAAAACTATAAAAGCTAGAAAGATGCGGTCAATTGCATATATTGAGAGATACTTTGAAAAATATTTTATATTTTTTTCAGAGTTTTCGTGAACTGACAACTATGCAAAATAATGAAAGAAAGTATAATTCTTTTATTTTAGTACTGTTCTGTTATGTCTACCGCGCCAAAAAAAATACATAATATTCTTTAATTTATATATTTATAGCACACAAAAAATGATCAAAATCAAAGAGGCGCTTTTGAGTAATATCTAAGAAGAAAATAGAAAAGGTTAAAATAAAAATTCTAAATAGAAAAGGAAGAAAAAGAGAAAAACTGATACCGGATAAATTTAAAAGAGAAGGTAACACTGATATATGGCTAGTGTGACTCGGAAACACGGCTAGTAGGACACTAAAATTCAGCTAGTGAGTAGGTGGATCGATGAAATTAGCGATCACCCCGATCTGCACCCCCTCAAATCCGCAAACCTGAAATCCGCAACTCTCTAAAATACGCACATATTTTATGGATGTAAACAATGAAACTTTCAATTCAGATATTCGGACAAAATTTGATTTTTTTAGTTTTCTATCAATTCCATATATTTTTTAATTTGTAATTTTCTCAATAATACTCTATTCATGTTATTTTCATGAATGAAGAATAAATTTTTGGGGGGAAAATTCAAGATATTGCTGATATCACTGGTAATCACAATCTTCTTACCAAATATATTTATGCATTAATCAAGATTTTTTTTGGTCATTCAGCCTGGCTAAGCTTGAAAAAAATAATCCTTATTTTATGATTTTGATGTGAAATCGTAGAGTACTTTTATGAGGCAAGTTTTGTTGAATAATTTTGGAAAAATACTTTTAATTTTTATAGTGAATATTTAATCATGCACTATTGATTATTTACTTGACCTTTGTTGTTAGTAGTACTTTAATCATTTTAAAAATTATCTAAATTTTTATTATTTTAGTTCATTACTTATTTTAATATTTTATTATATTGTAAGCATTCATTATAGTTCTAATTGCGTTATTAATTGCATTGAAACTATTGGTTAAAAAATGTAAACATAGCAGTGACCAGAAATCCGCAAAATTCTAAAATCCGCACAACCTCTGGTCCCAAGCTTTGTGGATTTGAGGGAGTCTACTGTACTTGTACTGTTGAAATTCTGTCTAAAAATTTTTTTAAGCGAGGAATTCAATGTTGTAATTAATGAAAGTAGAGATGATGATAATTAAAGTTATATCTATCATTATCATGTCTACCGCGCCAAATATATATATATATATATATATATATATAATATTCTTTCATTTATATATTTATACCACGTAAAACCTGATCAAAATCAAAGTGCTTCTTTGAGTAATTATGAATTTAATAAGTAAGATCACGGATGGTAGAAACTAACTAAAGAGGTCTTTTTTAGAATTATTTATTATAATTACATCAAAAATATTATTTCAAACATCATTATTTTCATTTATTACAATATTGATTTCATCATTTAAAAAAAGGGTATAGCGAGGTAAGAATGGTGAAATTGCCCCCATGATCAGGGACTGATTTATTATTTGTACTAGTATCAACACTCTAAAAGAGTAAGAAATGCAAGGTCATTGACCCCTCATCTTGACCTGTCTAAGATATTCGAAAAAGTTCGTACGCGCGCCGTTATTTTTTAAATGTATTTTTCTGAAAAATAATAAAAGCTAGAAAGATGAGTCCAATCGCGTATATTGAGAGATACTTTGAAATTTTTTTTCCCAGAGTTTTCGTGAAATACAACTGTGCAAAATAATTAAACAAATTATAAATCTTTTTTAGTACTGTCCTGTTATGTCTACCGCGCCAAAAAAGATATATAATATTCATTAACCCTTTTCGGCGCGGACAAATTCTGTTAGTAAAATGAGAAATTATCGACTGTCACCGGAATTTACAAACGACTTTTTAAGAAATCAAGAACTCCTTAATTTAAGCTTTTATTGTAAAAGCAAGATTTTATTAAAGTATTATTAGTGCCAATTGCAAGTTTAGATTTATAATTAGGTGTATCCTGACCGGACACACTGCGCCGGAAAGGGTTAATTTAACCCGTAAGTACGCGTGCAGGGCCTAAAAGACCCGGAGTGCATATGGTTTTTCAATTGTAACCAATAATTTTTTTTTAAGTAATCTTCAACTTATTTTATTCAACTTATTCGCAAAATTTGTAGGATTGTCTGCATCTAAATAAAGTGACTTTTATAATTTGATTTAATTTTGACAAAATTAAAAATCATTCATATCCTGGATAAGCGTGCGTTCTCCCTTGTTATATACTTTTACCACACAAAAGCTGATCAAAATCAAAGAGGTGCTTCTTTGAGTAATTATGAATTTGCTAAGTATGAATACGGATGGTAGGAACTTATTAAAGAGAACTTTATTTAGAATTATTTATTATAGTTACATGAAAAATATAATTTCAGTCATCATCATCAATATTTTCATTTATTACAATAGTGACTTCATCATTAACAAAAATTTGACAGAATTTCAGCAGGACGTAGAATGCGAGATAGATATATCGCATGAGCTAAATAATATATGACACTTGCGACATGGGCGCAGCATACAACTGTCCTGTTTCCATTTCGACAATCGCAACAATATCCTCGGATTCCTTCGATATTGTTAATATTAGGAACATAATCAATGAACACCCGGTAATATTTACTATTTACGTGTCTGGAACGAACATTTAACTTGATAATATTTGGGGTTTGTTTAACGTAATACATGCAGAGATTACTCGTGTCGTCCATTATATCAGCCAGGTATGAAATGGCAAATGAGAGCTGATAGGAACCTGTAAATACTATTTTTAATTGTTCTTCAATTAGTTGTGGAAAATCCAAAATTTCTGATGATACCAGTCGTTGAAAAGCTGTTTTTCTACGGTTCAGTTCTGCTTTTTTACCTCTTCACTTAGAGAGTTTGATAACGTCATTCGCTCTTTAATGTATTGAACAATTATCTCATTTAAGCCTGCATCAGAATCTAATCGCTTACTGAATTTGTTGTGTAAAAGTCCGACAACTTTGCATAATAGACTTACTTTTGGTGGTATTTTATTATCAAGATTGTTACTCTCACCTAATTGTGACAAACCAGGCAATTGTTTATGTATTGTTGCCTTGACACAGCAAGTTACGTAAAATCGTATTATATAATAACTATCTACCGACTGGTGGATCAAAACAGCAAAATCTCCCAACGCAAACTATAATGCGCATGTACGTCGGGGCGATCGCGAATTTCACTACTTCACCGACTTAGTCACTGTATGTCTATGTCTCATTAACCGTATATGAGTATTGCTTTTTCTTTTAAATTTGTCCGGTATCAGTTTTTCTCTTTTTCTTCCTTTTCTATTTAAAATTTTTATTTTAACCGTTTCTATTTTCTTCTTAGATATTACTCAAAAAGCGCCTCTTTGATTTTGATCATTTTTTGTGTGCTATAAGTATATAAATTAAAGAATATTATGTATTTTTTTTGGCGCGGTAGACATAACAGAACAGTACTAAAATAAAAGAATTATACTTTCTTTCATTATTTTGCACAGTTGTCATTTCACGAAAACTCTGAAAAAAATATAAAATATTTTTCAAAGTATCTCTCAATATACGCAATTGGCCGCATCTTTCTAGCTTTTATAGTTTTTCAGAAAAATACATTTAAAAAATGACGGCGCGCGTACGAACTTTATCGAATATCTTAAAGACAGGTCAAGATCGGGGGTCAATGACCTCGCATTTCGTACTCGTTTAGAGTGCTGATGCTAGAACAAATAATAATTCAGTCATTGACCATGGGGGGCCATTTCGCCATTCTTACCTCGCTATACCCTTTGTTAAAAGAATTATAATTTTTTTCTTCTCCACTTGTCAGTGTGATTTGTTTATATTACTGTAAATAAAATAAATATTGCATAACAATTATACAATTTATAATAGCATACAAAAACTAAACGATTTTCACTATACAGTTTTCTTAAACTTTTACTTTTATAATCTAATCTTTAAAGTATTATCTTTAATACCAGAGTAAAAATCTTTTCTTCGGAGAAACAATTTGCTATCAATTTTCTTCTACTTTGTATAATTAAAGGTAAGTAGTGAAGAACCATTTTCTTTTCAATTGCTTAAATCATCCAGACTATAAAAAATGTTGTAATATTCCTAGAAAACTTCATAATTTAATTTTCTTCGGCATTAAGAATAAATCCTGCTATCGTTGTTGCCATGGTTACAGCCAGGGAAAGTTTTATTTAGCATTTTCTATAGTTATAAGATATTTTTAATTTTTTTTTCACTCAAATGCATATCTTCTTGAAAGTATAATCTCTGAATTTTTTTTTTCTTTTTCAGATTTTACCTTTGTTCATTAAAAATTTCAAAATGTGTTAGATAAACTAGAATTTTTTTTTTTTTTCACTTGTTTGTCAATGTGCTTTTTTATTTTACTAAAAATAAAATAAATATTACCTAACGATTCTACAATTCATTTTTAAAATACAAAAATTAAATTATTTTCAACATTTATTTTTCTTAAACTTTTACTTTCTAATTTTTAAAGTATTATCTTTAATTCCAGAACTGAAATTTCATTGGAGAAACAATTTCCCATCAACTTTTTTTATACTTTGTATAATCAAAGGTAAGTAGTAAAGAACCACTTTCTTTTCAATTGCTTAAATCATCCAGACTATAAAAAATGTTGTAATATTCCTAGAAAACTTCATAATTTAATTTTCTTCGGCATTAAGAATAAATCCTGCTATTGCTGTTGCCATGGTTACAGCCAGGGAAAGTTTTATTTAGCATTTTCTATAGTTATAAGATATATTTAATTTTTTTCACTCAAATGCATATCTTCTTGAAAGTATAATCTCTGAATTTTTTTTTCTTTTTCAGATTTTATCTTTGTTCATTAAAAATTTCAAAATATGTTAGATAAACTAGAAATTTTTTTCGCTTGTTTGTCAGTGTGCTTTTTCATTTTACTAAAAATAAAATAAATATTACCTAACGATTATACAATTTATTTTCAAAATACAAAAATTAAATGATTTTCATCATTTATTTTTCTTAAACTTTTATTTCTAATCTTCAAGGTATTACCTTTAATTCCAGAACAAAAATATTCTTTGGAGAAACAATTTGCCATCAATTTTCTCCTACTTTGTATAATCAAAGGTTAGTAATAAAGAACCCCTTTCCTTTTCAATTGCTTAAATCATCCAGACTATAAAAAATGATATGATAATCCTAGAAAACTTCATAATTTCATTTTCTTCCGCATAGAGAATAAATACTGCTATCGTTGTTACCATGGTTACAGCCCAGGAAAGTTTTATTAAGAATTTTCTATAGTAATAATGTTTGTTGTTGTTGTTGTTGTTTATTAAAATGCATGGCTTCTTAAAAATATAATCTCTAGCATTGTTCGTTTTTTTCTAATTTTATCTTTGCTCTTTAAAAATTTCAAATTTTTAAAAAAATAATTAGAATTTTTTTTTCCCTTTCGCTTGTTTCTCAACGTGATTTATTTATTTTACTGAAAATAAAGTAAATATTACACAACGATTACACAATTTATCCTAAAGCTGTTCTCAACTGTTCTTTGCACTGAATAATATTTTAAAACATTTACAAATGCATTTTTAAAAGAAAGATATAAAATTGAAAAACATTATGGAAGCGATTTGGGATCGAACTATGTTTTCAATTTTTAGATCAATAAATTGCCCATCGAGTTATGAGGCAGGGGTGCAAAAATCTAGGCGCCAGAAGGTAGTCTCACCACTAAAATTTTAAAGTTTTTTTCGGCTCAAAATTTAATAGCATTCTTGCAGGAATTTTACACGAAATATTAGACGAAGAAAAACGAAATAAATTTTGTGGTGAGAAACTGCCTGCTGGCGCCTAGATTTTTGCACCCCTGTTATAAGGGTTTTTGATCACGTGACAAGGCATTTTCCTCGCTTCTTTGAATGGTTTATTTGCTTCTGTCCAGAAATTCGGTTCAAAACCCCCTATTTGACACTATTTTCTGAAGATTCTAATGTGTTTAAAATAAAAAGGGAAAATGAGTGCGATTACATAGTGGCCAACAACTGCTACTTGTACCATGCATTTCCGAACAAAAATAAATGAAAACTCATGTCATAAATTGCCAATTTTGATTTAAGTATACCCTTAACCATATAAATACTAAATGATTTTAAAAATTTTTTCCTTTAAAGTTTTAATTTTATTTTCTAATTTTCAAAGTATTATCTTTAAAATTTTAAAACAAAAATGTGTTGGAAGAAACAATTTTATATCAGTTTCTCGTCTATATTTTGTATAATTAAACTCTAGCAATAAAGAACTACTTTATTTCTGTATTTCTTAAATCATCCAGTCTACAATTTTTTTTTTTTTTTTTTAAATAATCTTCGCAAACCACTAAGTTTCATTTTCTTAGAATTGGAAATGAATCCCTGCTGCCGTTTTTACCATGGTTACATATTGGTAGGTTTTATTTAGCATTTTCCATATTGATAAGAAGTCACTTTTTTATTTCAAAATTTTGTTCGCTTAAATGTATGTCTTCTTGAAAGTATAATCTCAAATACCATTCTTTGTTTCTAATTTTATTGCTGTTCTTTAGGAATTTAAAAATCTCCTAAAAGAATTAGATTTTTTTTTTTGTTCTTTTGTTTGTTTGCATGATTCTTTCACCTTACTGAAAATAAAATAAATATAAAAGCCAAATTCATGTGACTGTCATCAACACTTCCGGGCTTACCCACTTCACTCTTTATATGCTAAGCAGCCAATTTCATGTTAGCCAGCGCAGGTGATAAGTCGCCAAATTATTATATAGATTATGCTGTCATCAACCGTTTGTCGTGATCGTGATGACCACTTCGCTTTTTCATGGGCCAAGCGGCCAATTTTAATCAAAATTATTTTTCCGGATAAAACTTTAAAGTATAAAATTTATACTTTTATAGAGATCGCTTGAAAAAAAATAATATTTCAAAGATGAATTACATTGAAGTACGTGTATATTTTGAGATTACTTCAGTGAAATTTCAATTAACTTCCCAAAATCTGTTTCCACCAAAGTAAACAAAAAAAAAAAATAATGATAATAATAATAATAATAATAATAATAATAATAATAATAAAAGACTCATTCTCCAATGATTGAAAAAAAAAAAAAAAAAAAAAAAAAAAAAAAAAAAAAAACAATGGCACTTACGTATTAATGCCACCGCAGCAGAAGTCGCGCTGACGCGCCACTAAAGAGCAATCTTGTAAAATAAATATTGCCTAACGATTATACAATTTATTTTAAACATTAAACGATTTCCATGGTTCATTTTTTCTTTTAATTTCGCTTTTATTTTCTAATCTTCAAAAGTATTATCTTTATTTTCAGAACAGGAACAATTTGCCATCAACTTTTCCCCCTCTTTGTTAAATCAAAGCCTAGAAATAAAGAACTGCTTTCTTTCCGAATTGCTTAAATCATTTTAGACTATAAAAAATGTTATAATAATCTTCGCCAGCTTCATATTTTCGATTTTCTTTCGCATTGGGAATGAATCTCTGCTGCCGTTATTGTTACCATGGTTACACTTAGTGAAAGTTTTATTTGGCATTTTCTAAAGTGAAAAAAGAAAAAAAATACACATTTAACTTTCATTTACTCAAAAGTAATTTTTTCTGAAAGTGTAATTTGAAATATTATTCTTCGTTTCTGATTTTGTTTTCTTTGAGAAATTTATTTTATTTTATTTTATTTTATTGAAATGCACACTACAGAATAATCCATTTACAGTGTTGCAATAACGTCATAAGAAACAAGACAACAGAAAAAAAAATGCAAAACATAAATACTTACAATCACATAGAAATAAAACACGAATAAAAAATAAATTAAAAGATTAAAAGTTCAGAACATTTAGCTTTGAAGATAGTAAATGACATATCAAATATCAAAATATCAAAATGCACAGAGAATTAATTAAATATTTTGTAAAATTTATGCAAGGAGGAATTATTAATATAATTATATTTAAGAAATGGCAATGTAAAAAATTAAGTGGACCTAATTTTAAAATATTCTAGAATTTCCCTAAAATCCCCTAAAAAACGATCTCTAAAATTTAGAATCTCTTAAAATAATTGGAAAATTACGTTTCCTTATTTGATAGATTGTCTGTTTCTCATGTTGAAATAAAATAAGTTGTGAAGACTATTTTCGTTCATATTTTTAAAGAATGGGAGTTAAAGTTTATCAACTGCTTGATACATCCAGGGCCTGATTATCAACGGGGCACTCTCCCACCAGAAAAAGTAAATAGAAATTTTTTCCTTATTCATGATAGTAATTTTGACTGAAAAGGGCGTTTAAACAAGGCGGAAATTTCTATGTAATTTTACTGGGGAGAGAGTGCCCCGTTAGTAATCAGGCTCTGGATACATCTAAAAATCAGCCGTGACTATTAAAATTACATTGCGTAAAATAAAAATAACTCAAGTAGGAGAGACTCAAGACCAAGATCTGACTATGTATGTGGCATTTATTGATGAAAATTAAAAGAGTATTACACTCTTATGGGGTGACCCCCGGTAAACAGATAAATATTGGGATACTACATCTTGACAGCCGGACGGTCAGAGATTGAATGATTCCTGACATCAAATAAGATAGCCAAAATGCGTCGAGCTAAAATGTGGTTACCCTTAGATCGTAATAACCCTATACGTATAGTTCATAAAGAAAGTTTAAATTAAAAAACATGCCAACCTGACTGTTAATTTGGCGATTAATATATCAGCGTACAAATATGCATGCCAATACTGATTGCTGGGGAAAATATTTCTATATGCATAACACAGATGTCAGGCGCCGCTTTAATATAAACAGAGCGTTAGATTTTAAGCCGAAAAAGGAGTTGTAATGTCTGTTAATTTGAAAAGGAATTAAGTTATTGCCGCAAATGAGCATATGGTTTTAAAATATCATTCTATGTACTCTTTGAACAAACGAAAGTATGCAAGCTCAGATAATAAGTTTAGGATGAGAAAAGATTTGATTTTTATTTATTTTATTAACGGCCTCGGTTAAGCATGAAAATCTACATAACTGCAATTTAAAGGAAAGAGATAAATATATTCTTTTTAGAAAGTAAAAATGATGTTTAATTGATTTGAAATTGGGAAAGATAATTTAAATTTTAAATTTGAGAATTTAAATTAAAAAAAAAGAAGCTAATAATAATATGTGATATTATGTTACTTTCGGCATCACATATCTCTCCCCCTTTCCCGGAAAAACTATTTTAACCCACATGAATTTAGCTCGACACATTTAGTGACGTAGGCATATTTAGAATAACAGTACAATAGCACATACATAACATAAAATAAAGTTGCAACTAAGATATATATAATATGGATAAATGAGCTCATAAAATATTTTTAAGCATATATGCATTGATTAATAAAAATATTGAGATTTTAATTTCTCAAATAAAATATATAAGTAAGGTATACCATTTTCATATATTTGCTGATCAACATATTACATAAAATCTCTTTATTGAACTAGAGATCATGATCCGGAATTTTTTTAATTGTGCACCGGTGACTTTAAAATATTATACTTCCAGATCTTTCATATTGCTTGACTTCAAGTCCTCAAGCTGAAAATTTTTTGGTGTCCATGACATGTTGAATACGTCCCAACCAAAACATTATGTTGCAATGTGAATATCAACAATATCAACACAAAAACTGTATATTATGAAAAATTTTAAACTCAATAAGCACACATATATAAGGCATAGCTATAATAAAGTATAAATGACACATATAAAATATCTAGTGTGGCTAGAGACTTCAACGAATAAGTATAATTGCAAGTAAACACATTAAATTTATTCAATGAAGACAAAGTTTAACTTTTTTTTTAAGTAAGAAAAATTAAAAAAGGTGATCAAAATCTGTAGTATGTAAAAGAAAACTGATAATGTGAAAATCAAAAGCATTTGTTCTGAAGAAATGCACAAGTATTGATAAAGATAAAATTTTTCTTGAATGTGTAGAGAATGTGTTTGTAAAAAAAAGGTAAAGTAGAGAGTAAATATGTGCAGTTAAAATGCAACCATTAACTGGGCTTCTATTGAAGATACGGCTGGTATAAACACCAACAAGGTTGCACTTACATTTAACTTTTTTATAAAATACTCTCAAAACCAGAAGATGAGAAATAACGTGTGAATTAATGTTTATAAAACTACACCATGTCTAAAAGAAGTTATGTTAAATTCAATGTACTTAAGACTTACATGATAATTAAGTAAAATGTTAAATAGGCAGACAAATGGATTGAGTTGATGGCTTCCTGATAAAGTAACTAACATCATTAAATACAATTTAATTTAGCATATTTAAAGTGACATTTTATTGTAATAAAATATCTTTCTTCAAAAAAAGGCGAAGGTTTTTTTTTTAGAAGAAATCAGTGACACAATTTTGATGTGTAAGTGCTGTACCGATTATAAATGTATATCAATAAAGGAGTACAAAATAATTTACAAATTGACACATCAGATGCTGTATTCATATGTTTATGACAGCATAATGCATCACCATTGCTAAACTGAAATCCTAAAGATCATTTTATAAGTTTTCAGTAATGCATAAATATATATTTCAAATGTAAATAAAAGGTAATGTAAAGAAAAGGATTGTGTATTTGTGTCATTCCCTATATTAAAAAAACAACAACAAGTAAGTGTAAAAAAAGAGATTAAAATGAAAGTTATATTAATGTTGCATGTTGTAAAAAAAATAAACATTAATCAACCATTACACAATACGCATACTATTGCGATGCAATAAGTAAGTAAGTACAATTGTTCAGTTCATTAGAATTTATTTATAAACAATAACCTTCTCAGTTATGACCCTTTTTTCGTTCCCAGATCTCCTGCTTTGGAAAAATTGCTTCTAAATGCCGTTTTTGATTGCTCTTTTTTGCAATATTTTCTGCATTTATCAAAGAATCGACAATCACGGCACCTTGTGTACTTTCTAAATAAGACAATTCGCCAGTTTGATGCATATGAGAGCAAAAACGAATTTAAAAAAAAATCGGAAAATAAGCAGTTTGAATCGAAATACACCCTTAATTCAGGAACAGACATGCATTGGAAGAAACAGTTCGCCATTAATTTTCGGATATTCGACTTAGTATAATTCATTACTTAGTATTATCGAAGTCCCGTAATAAAGAGTATAAATTACTTAAATCATCCAAGACTATAAAAAATGTTATTGTAATGATCAAATCTGTGAATCTTTACTATAATGCTTACCGAAGTTGCACTGAATTAAAGATTTATTAGAATTGTTCACTCCCGAGAACCGAATATAGGGGGGGGGGGGGGGGGAATCGAAATTACGTAATTGTCGGTGATTATCATTAAATTTTTTATAGTCTGTGTGTTTTAAACAATTCAGAAAGAAGTGCTTTGTATTATAAGCTTTCGATTAATCGAAGTAGAGGAAAAAATTATGTTAAACTATACTTTTGTTCTGGAATTAAAGTTAATATTTTGAAAATAAAAAATAAAAATTGATTTTTTTTTTTTTTTTTTAACATTGATAGAATTATTATTATTATTATTAAATTTTGTGTATCAAATAAATTGTTTGAGATTCAAAATTTTAGAGAAAAATATTCATTGTAGCTCATATTTATTATATTTATTTACTAAACGATTTACTAGATATTACAGAACAATGAAACGTTTTCATTTAATACAGATATTATATAATAAAACATGTTATTAAAATAAGTTATTTATTTTACTTACGAATTATGGAATCAATTATATATTCATTAATGAATTTATAATGTTACATAAGTAATATTTGATACAGTATTGTCAAGAAAATACAATTTAAGTGAACGAAAGTTTAGAACAAAAGAAATATTTTATCACTTTAGAAAATGCTAAACAAAACTTTCGCTCGGTGTAACCATGGTAACGACGATAAAAGAGTTTCATTTCCGACAACCAAATATAGAAAAATAGTCGAAATTACGTAGTTGACGGTGATTATAATAACATGATTTTTTATAGTATGTGCATTTTAAACAATTCAGAAAAGAACTTTTGATTGAAAAAGTTAGAGAAAAAAATTTACTTTATACTTTTTTTCTTGAAGACTATTCTGGTATCATAGTTAATATTTTGAGTGTAAACTAGTCGTTGGAGGCCACCGTAATACTTACCCATCATGGATATGCATAACATAATATATGAAAACATTACATATGAGTAGTAGGAAAATAACAGTTTAAGGACAGCCGGAGGGGCAGAGGAGCCGCCCCTCCGCATCCCTCCGCCCCCGCTGCCACCACCGTCCCTCCTGCGCCCACCGTGCGTCCCCCTCCACAAACGCCCCCTAGTGGAAAAAAGGAACATTCTATTATAACAGGATAGGTGAACAACCTTCTCTAATTAAAAATATTATCAATCACATCTCAACTCGAAATCATACTATATGATGAAGATTAAATTTATATTTGAATTTTGAACAACCATAATTTTAATGAGTATTATTAATTAAGCAAAACAATTAAAATTTCAGTTTTCAACCATTTTATTTAGATTTCTTCAACTACAAGATGAGATTATCAATTTAACACAAGAAAGTTAAACATATTTGAATTTTGCTTGATAGACCATCTTAATGAGTAGTATTAATTAAATAAAAACAATAGAAAATATCAAGTTTTATAGAAAAAGACTGATTTCTTATGATTTTTATCAACTATATGATCAATGTAACGACTTAAAAGTTGAAAGTTAAACGTACATCCTAGTTTTTCAACAACTATAACCATAATGAGTATTGATAATTAAGTAAAAAACAACGGAAAATATCAAGTTTTATAGAAAAAGACTGATTACTTACTATTTTTATCAACTTAAGAGAGAAAACTTAAACGTACATTTCAGTTTTATAACATCGATAATCTTAATGAGTATCGTTAATTAAGTAAAAAACAATAGAAAATATCAAGTTTTAAAGAAAAAGACTGATTTCTTACATTTTTTTCCACTCAAACTTCAGAATATCAATTTGAGATAAAGAAATTTAAACGTGCATTTCAGTTTTTAAGTGGCTATCACTTTAATATCGTCTTAATGAGTTTTGTTAATTAAGCAAAACAACGGAAAATACCGATTTTTAAAGAAAGAAAACCAATTTCATCATACTTTTATACACCAACTAAGTAGAATTTTAATACATAAACGAATTATTTAAAGAAATATTCAACACATACGCACATTTGAACCTACGAAGCATTCTTCATTACGTCATATCCAAACTAAAACTTTTTTCTACAACCCCTCCACCCATGTATTCCAAGTAGGGGAAACACACAATAGAGTTCTGACGTCACAACTTACAAAGGTATACAACAAAATGTTTACGTTCAAGAAAAAGTATCGCACAGAGAGAAAAAAGAAGACATTTAAACTATTTATCCATTCTAGTTTTATAACAGTTACCACAACATCTCCAAATTAAAATTTGAAGTCATAATGAGTGTAATTAATTAAGCAAAATAATAGAAATATTAGTTTTTCAATGAGGAAAAGACGAATTTAAACAAATTTTATTAGTTTTACACTAGTTTAATAATAATTTTAAGAGGAAAAAGACGAATTTAAACTTTTTTTCTCATCTCCAACACGGATATATCAATTTTAACAGAAGAATTAAACGTATATTTTAGTTTTTAACAACAAAATCTTAACAAGTATCATTAATTAAACAAAAATAAATATCAGTTTTAAAGAAAAGACGAATTTGAATAATTTTACACTAGTATTTTCAAAAGCAACATGGAAATATCAATACTTATTCACATATTTCACTTATTCACTGTATTCAATACTATATTTAATAAATTTGGATACACTTTAAGAATTTCCTAATCTATAATTATATATTAGCTGTATATTTAATGTTACCCATGTTTTCAACATTAGTTCATAATCGTGAATTTTGTATTTTAAATACCATGTATTCAGGTTCAGATTATTTTCACTTGAAATCATACAGAATTTTTTAACAGAGTTTGTTTTTGAAATCATTGAAGCAACTGTATTTAATATTTTTAACACCAATTTTCTAAGATTTTTTAACATTTTCCGGTTGTACATTCCTCAGCAGTATATATTCTAAACAATAGAAAATATTAATTTTAAGAATAAAAAGACGAATTTATTAGTTTTACAATATTTTTTCTCATCTCCAACACGGATATATCAATTTTAACAGAATTAAACGCATATTTTAGTTTTTAAGAACAAAAATGTAATAAGTATCATTAATTAAACAAAAAAATAAATATC
Source organism: Maratus speculifer (assembly GCA_964019185.1). Classification (NCBI taxonomy): domain Eukaryota; kingdom Metazoa; phylum Arthropoda; class Arachnida; order Araneae; family Salticidae; genus Maratus; species Maratus speculifer. The sequence continues at coordinate 231,355,211 of OZ025300.1, forward strand.
AATTTTCAAGAAAAGACAATTTTTTACACAAATTTTCAACTTTGAAATACATTTGTTTACATATATTGTTACAATATATTACTAAACTTAAACTTTTTAAAAACGTTGAATGTCTTTACAAAGGGTTCATATTTATATTTTTCACGTCTTGACTGCAGTCGAAATCTTACAACAAAAGTATACTTTTATTATTTTTATTATTATTATTATTCTAGAAAACCTAAAAAGTCATTTCTTGCTGCTTTAAACACTTGACATATTAAAACTACTCTGAGATATTCTACCCATATAATTAATCAAATTAGGACATGATACATCTTACACTTCAAAATTTCTGAATTTTTACAATACTTATTTTCATCAAACTTTATTCTTGATCCTATATATTTTAGGAGTACAGAATTTTAACATCTGGGCTATTCCATGCGAATTTGTTTGTCTGTTACACAGCTAAAAATTGTTATGCTTGTTGGCCACCGGTATTTTCGTAAAGTTTGATTCGTTTTATTCAATTGATGAGATATCTTCAACAAAATAAGTCTCATTTTTTTGACATAAAATACTGGTAGCCAAGAATCGTAGTACGTAACAGACAAACAAATTCGCATGGAATAGCCCATCTGTTTTTATCTACTTATCAGAAAATTATTAAAACACCCAACAACATTTTCCAAATATGAATATTATCTTTACAGTTTAATAATACAAAACATACACGAATACAAAGTTTAATTTTTACAAACATTTCATATTTCAAACCAAACTTTTCGAAATTTTCACATCATAAGAGCAAACATTAGACGAACTTTTTAACTTTTTTTATTGCTTAGATCTTTTCATCATCACTTTTAATTATGATGATTATCCATTTTTAGGTTGATTGTCGAAACACTGTAACTGAAATTACATAAACTTAATGTAAAAAACCATGTTCTCACACAATTTCTTGAAATTCAACAAAGAATTGACTATTACTTATCTATTATTATTCTTATTAAATACTTATCTACATCAATATCGACTCTCGATAGTATATAGATATTTCATCATTACACACTTACAACTCTTTTCAAACGTTTATCAGAAAAATAAGTCAATCAAAGTCTAGTAGTTATCACACCTGTTCCTCAGAAATATTACTATCATATGAAACAGTAAAGAAAATTAATAGGTATTTAATATTTAATAACCTCAAACGTGAAATTACTGTCGAATGAGAATACTAATAATCTATAAAATCAACTGTTGAACAAAAAAATAGTACAGATTACCGAAAATTCAAATGTTTTTCTGCAAAAGTTACAAAAATTAACAAATGAATGACAAGTTAGAGAAATAACTAAAAAAGTTAATGAACATATTTACAAATTTATTAAAATCACACCTTTTTCTGGATTACAAACCACAATTTCTTGAAAAATTTAACACCGAATTTGTAAGATTTTAGTCCTAGTATTACATGCACTCAATAAATATTCAAAATTAACAAAAAATATAATTTTTTATTCTCATCAATAAGCAGAAATTCTATATTAAAAGAATATTTTCATAGTAGCACTTATAAAAATGAGAGTTTACAAACTGATTTTCATAATTTTATCACATTTAAACTTAATATTTTACATAAAACATTATTTAATCAAATTTTATGCTTTCTAATTCAGTAAAATTCAATACTTTTTTAGTTTTTAAACCAATACCACAATATTTATTTACATCAAACTTGATTCTTCACCTTTTATATTTCCACATTACACACGTGAGATAAATACTAACTTGGATCAGGAGTTGAAGTCAATTGATTCCATTCGATTTTCATCATGTACGCATTGCTCCTACACGAAATTTCTTACTTCTATAATCATCTAATGTATTAAAACTAATCTACTCATATTTTTAATCAATTCATCAGATGTTTCATCTCGCACTTCTGAATTATCGTGCATCAAGTTGCTTAAAATATAAATACTATCTTTATAGTTTTAATGATATATAGTATAGGGGAAGATGGGGATACTTGAGCCATTTTTTAAATTTTAATTTTTTAAAATTTTTTATAATTTCTTAGACCAAAATAAAATATTGAAAATGAAAATTTTATATTTTTTCTTCAATTGAAAACCACTTTCAATTATTTTTGAACTATTTTTCTAAGTCTAATAAATTTTTACTTTTTCTTTTACATCGTGGCTCAAAGGGATACTTGAGCCAGATGTCACATTCGCACCAGTATTTTGCAAAGAAAAAAATCCGATTTACAATATACGCGGAAAAATGCATTAAACCTTTTTCAAATAAATTTGGTCGAATTTCCTGGTGTCGATGTGACATTTCAGATTTAAAATTATGTGATAGAAAATTCTACTTTCAGAGCTCAAAGGGTTAATCACCATACTTTCAAAATGGTACCAAGGTATGTGATTTCTTTTTTACATGTTCAGAACTATAAATATGTTACCATGATGCCAGTTTTAGAAAGAAAAATTGACCAACTGTAGAGATAATAAGGGTGGCTCAAGTATCCCCTATGCTCAAGTATCCCCACTCTCCCCTACATGGTTTATCTTGAGTTAGCACTTCCATAGTATTAATCAAATTATATGTTTCATCTTGCACTTGATCTTAATGATTTCATCTTGCATCTGAATTATCGTCCATCGAGTTTTTTTTTAAATAATAATATATTTATAGTTTTTGATTATACATAGCATGTACGAATACAATCTTTAATTTTAACATTTCATATTTCAAATAACCTATTTCCGAAACCAAGCTATGTGAATTTTACCACAATGCTTATTATCATAGAATAATTTGTGTTTCACACTTTTCTAAAAATTATCAGATATGTACCCCTCAGAGAAATTACTATCATATGAATAAATGAAGAAAATTTAATTTATATTAAAGGTACACGAAATTGATTCCAATATACATGTATTTAATAAAAACAAATAAATAAGCGATTATTTATACATTAAACCTTTACTAAATATATATTTCTTTCATTATACAGATGTTTCAACAAGATGAACCAAAACAGCAACAAACTTCAGAAATTAATGATTCGAATGATTCATCCCTAGCACATGTAGCGTTAACGAATAACACATATGTGAGTACTTATATGAGAAATACCAGAATTCGTATATGAAACGTAATTAGAGTAAATACAAAATGATTTGTTTTACTACCTACACTTTAACAAGTGCTTTTTACCTATATTATTGAAGAGAATCCTAACTGTGTCCATTTATTTCTATTACAGATGTGGTCTATTTGCTACAAACACTTCTTAAGTAAATGGAATTTAACAGAACATACAAAAATATATACAGGTGAAAAACCTTACACTTGGAAAGATTACCATAAATGCTGTTTTCAAGAGACGTGAATCAAAAATGCACACATCATCATATAAAGCATCGTCAGATATATGTAAACTTAGCGAAGATATTCAAAAATTAGTCAGACTTTTGAAGAATTTAGAAATAAAGGAAGATATTTAGGCTATTTATCCATCATATTTTCACAACACTTACCACAATATCTCAAACTTAAAATCTGGAAGACATACACACTGCTGAAAAGTAATTTTGTGATTCTTCTAACCAGTATAAATGTATAGATATTATTTTGCAATGTATTCTTTAAATGCTCACATTAAATATTCTTTTATATGCATATATCGTTGTGTTTATTTTTCTAATACCTATTACATTAATGAAATACATAACATTTTAAGTGAAATAACACTCTCACAACTTAAAAAATGCATAAGAACATACAAAAAATAAGCAGATGTATGAAAAAATATGCAAGTTTACAAAATAATTTCATTGTTTTCTAGAAATATTAACAAAAAATATTTACAATATGAAAAAATTGCAAAAGTGAAAAGAAAAAACACAAATGTAAAAACAAAAACCACAAAGTGAAAAACTCATAACAAAGTTTTTAAAAAAAATATTTACAACAATTTTTTTTTTTTTTTACAAAAACCAAAACTTCCAAAAATATTTTTTTCAAAAAATTTTTTTTCAAAAAAATTTTTTTCAAAAACATTTTTTACAAACAAATTTTTTTTCAAAATAAGTTTTTACAAAAGTAAAAAAAAGAAAATCACAACGTTAAAAAAATGAAAAATTTTTGTTAAAAAAAGTGTAAAAAAATTGCAAAAAAAAGTTGCAAAAATTTCAAAAAAAGTTATGAAAAAAGTCTCAAAAATTTTGTTGGTTAAAATACAACTCCGAAAAAAATAGTTTCGGATAATCGAGGTTACTGATATTAAATAGGCTTCGTCCCATTCTTACATACTAAACGTATACAAAATTTCAAGTCTCCATCTCAATTTGTTCGTGAGATAGAGCGGTTACAGACAGACAGACAGACAAACGGACGGACGGCAATTTTTTTTTTTTTTGTAAAAATATGTTTTTTGGAATCTCCAGTGTCCGAAACGTGTAAATCCGTCAAAAAAAATTTTCGATTTTCAAAACTATTGCAAGACTTACCCTATACTACGTATGATGGGTAAGTAAAAATGAAAGTGGATTTTTTCTAAGAATAGTGAAAAGCATTATTTCTTTTATGAGATAAATTGTTTGAGATTCAAAATTTTTGAGTTCAAAATTTTTGAACAATTTCATCGTAGCTCACATTTATTATTTTTGACTACTAAACGATTTATTAGATATTAGGGAACAATGACACGTTTTCATTTAATACAGATATTATTTAATAAATCACATTATTAAAATAAGCTATTTATTTTGCTTATGAATTATAGATTAATTATATATTCACTAATAGATTTATAATACCATATAAGTAATATTTGAGGTAATACTATCAGGAAAACGCACACCTGAGTGAATGAAAGTTTGAGACAAAAAAATATCTAATCATTTTAGAAAATGTTAAATAAAACTTTCGCTCAGCGTAACTATGGTAACGACGATAGAAAAATTTCATTCCCGACAGCCAGAGGTAGAAAAAAAATCGAAATTACGTAGTTGACGGTGATTATTATAATATTTTTTTTATACTCTGCGTATTTTAAGCAATTTAGAAAGGAGTGATTTGTATTATCCGCTTTTGACTAAACGAAGTAGAGGGAAAATTTATAACAACCTTTTTCATCGAAGACATTTCTGTTCTGTAATTAAAGTTAATACGCTCATCATTAATCAGTTAATCATTAGCTTTTTATTGGATAAATTGCTTAAGATTCAAAATTTTAGATTTTTTTTTAATTGCAGCTTAGATTTATTACTTTCATTTACTAAACGATTTTTTAGATATTACAAAACAATGAAACATTTTTATTGAATGCAGATATTATGTAATAACAGATATTATTAAAATAAGTTATTTTTTTTTACTTACGAATTATAGAATTAATTATGTATTCAATAATGGTTTTAAAATGTCTAATACAATACTGTCAAAAAAAAAAAAAAAACGCTTGAGTGAAAAAAACTTTAAAACAAAAAAAATACCTTATCACTGTAGAAAATGACAAACCTAACTTTCGCCCATCGTAACCATGGTAACGATGATAGTAGAGTTTTATTCCCAACAACTGAAAAAAAGATCGAATATGCGGTTGACGGTGATTACTATAGCATTTTTTATAGTGTATGTCTTTTAAGCACTTCAGAAAAGAGTACTTTGTATAATCAATTTTCTATTATACGAGGTAGGAGAAAAATTGATTGCCAACTTTTTCCCTTCCAGAATAGTTTTTCTTTTTCTGAAATTAAAGTTAGTACTTTAAAAACAACAAAACAAAAGTTTTTTTTTTTTTTTCTTTTGAGGGGGGAGGTGAGGAGGCAGCATATTGAAAATTAATAGTTTTTAATGATATAAATTTTTTCAGATTTAAACTTTTCAAATAAAAGTTTTCATTAAGCTTAGATTTATTATTTTTATCTATTAACCCTTTCTGGCACACTTACCTATTTTTAATTCCAAACTTTCAAACGGCACCAATAATATTTTAATAAAATTTTGTTTTTACAATGAAAGCTTAGATTAGGGGGTTCTTAATTTTTTAAAAAGTCGTTTGTGAATTCCAGTGACAGTCGATAATTTCTCTTTTTTACTAACCGAATTTGCCCGTGGCGGAAAGGGTAAAACGATCTAGACATTATACAGCTATCAAACATTTTCATTGAATACATATACTATCTAATAAGAATTATTGTTAATAAGTTACAGAATTTATTTACGAATTTAATATGCACTTCGATTCAAACTAATTTTGCTTTTCTTATTTTCTTTTTTTTAATGTTGATGTTTAGTCTTATAATTAATTATATATTCAGTAACAAATTTAAAATCTCCCAAAAGATAATGTTTGAGATAAAGCTTTCAAGAAAATATATGTCTGAGTGAACGAATGTTTAAAACAAAAAATTATCTTATCACTTTAGAAGATGCCAAATAAAACTTTTCCTCAGCGTAACCATGGTAACGACGATAGTAGAAATTCATTCCGTTAACATAATGTTGAAAAAATCGAAATTATGCAATTCGTAGTGATTATAATAACATTTTTTATAGTCTGTATATTTTAAGCAATTTAGAAATGAGTGCTTTTTATTATCAGTTTTCGGTTACATGAAATACGAGAAAAATTGAAAGCAAAATTTTTTTTAGTGAATACGTTATGCTCTCGAATTAAAGTTAATACATTAACAACGCAAAATATTTTTTTTTTTTTTTTTTTTTTTTTTTTTGGTAAGCATAGTGAAAATTATTAGATTTTTCATGAGGAAAATTGTTTGAGATTTAGACGCATCTAAGATTCATTCCTAGATCTCCTAATGCTATAGAACTACGAAACATTTTCATTGAATACAGATTTTTCTAAAAATAGTTATCATCAATGAGTTATATAAATTATTTATTTAAGAATTGGATATGCACTTCGATTCAAAATAATTTTCTTTTCTCACCTTTTTTTAAAAATCTTTTAATTTTGTTATTTAGGCTTATAGAATTAACTATATATTCAGTAAAATATTTTAAATTTCGCAAAAATAGTTTTGGAGATAATGCTTTCAATAAAATGGACATGTGAATGAACGAAACTTAAAAAATTACTTATTTATTATTTTTATCTACTAAAAATAGTAAAATTAGTTAATACAAAACAATGAAACGTTTTTATTAAATACGGATATTACCTAATAACATATATTATTAAAAATATATGTAATTTTTTTTACTTACAAATTATAGAATTAATTATATATTCAGAAATAAATTTAAAATGTCACAAAAGTAATGTTTGAGACAATACTGTCAAGAAAACACACACTTTAGTGAACCAAAATTTAAAACAAAAAGTTAACTTATCACTTTAGAAAATACCAAATAAAACTTTCGCTCGGCGAAACCATGGTAACGACGATAGTAGAAATTCATTTTCGTCAACTATATGTGAAAAAAATTGGAATTACGCAATTGGCGGTGATTATAATAACATTTTTTAGTCTTTGTGTTTTAAGCAATTCAGAAAGGAGTGCTATGTATTATGAACTTTCGATTAGAAATTGAAAGCATATTTTTCTCTGAGTACGTTTCTGTGATGGAATTACACTTAATACTTTGATGGTATGGGAGTGAAAGTGATTTTTTTTGTTAGACATTAGTGAAAATCATTAGTTATGTAACAGGATTTAGTAGTGATTTATTCTACATTGAAAATGGAAACACTTTGACATATTTAACAGGCATAAAAATATATTGATTTTTTATTTAGAGATTGTAGGATTCAGTAGTGATTTATTCTAGATTGAAAATCAAAGCACTTCCTGATTTTTATACATATAACAGATACTGGTATGTTATTCCGGTATCCAACAATCTTGTCAATCTTTTTATTAAATCTAAAGAAAAATCCGTAAATGAACAGCAACGAAATTTGATTAAATGGATTAAAATAAAAAAGATGACGATGATAAAAAAATAACCACTCCCTTTCATCTCTTTCTTAGTTTCCTAATAAAGGGACAAAACAATCTTATCATTCAGAAAAATCAAGCTAAATAAAATCTGTGCATGTTTCCATGGTAACGAGGATTTGCTCTAGATACATCCCACAATTGATAAAGGAGATTTTGGTGACTTCAATATACGAAAAAGATATTGATTTTGTTTTTGGAGATTGAAGATTTAGTAGTGATTTACTCTAGATTGAATATCGAATCACTTTATGATTTTGATAGGTATTACAGACACTAGTTTGTTATTCTGAAATTTACCAACGGCAATTTTTTTTTTTTCCATATAAAGAAAAATTCGTAAATGAACAGCAACGAAATTTGATTAAACTGATTTTTTTAACAAAAAAAAGTTGATAATGATAAAAAATAATTATTCCCTTTCATCTCTTTCACAGTCTCCCAATAAAGGGACAAAACAATCCTATCATTTAGTAAATCAAGCTAAATAAAATCTGTGCATGTATCCATGGCAACGAGGATTTGCCCTAGATTCATCCCCCATTGATAAGGGAAAACAAATTAAAGTATTTGGTGACTTCAATATACATAGAATATTGATTTTTTATTTGGAGATTGTAGGATTCAGTAGCGATTTATTTTTGATTGAAAAGCTAAGCACTTACCAGGGAACTGCAAGAAGTGCAAGTCGCCGATTTTGACGAAAGTGGTATCGTTGGAAAGATCTCATCGAGATCAGTAAAAAACTCAATGGAACCACCTGTCAAAAAGCAGCCGTTTTCGAGATATTCGACAATTTATGTCACGTAACTAATGCATACTTAATGGGGGACCGCGAAAAAATTTGTCTCGATTTTAACGAAAGTGGTATCGTTAAAAAGATATCATCATGAGGAAGAAAAAACTCAATAGAACTACCCGTCGGAAATGAGCCGTTTTCGAGATATTCTATAATTTATGTCACGTAGCTAATGCATACTGCTCTAGTGCACACTTTATGCGGGACCGCAAAAAATTGTTTTATCGATTTTGATGAAAATGGTGTCGTTGCAAAGATATCATTGTGAGAAGTAAAAAACTCAACGGAACTATCCATCTGAAATGAGCCGTTTTCGAGATATCCGACAATTTATGTCCACTTAATGCAGTTTCCCAGCAGTGTGTATTAGCAATGTGACACAAATTGTCGGCTATCTCGAAAACGTCTCATTTCCGACGAGTGATTCCATTCAGTTTTTTAATCCTCATGATGATATCTTTTCAATGATACCACTTTCGTTAAAATCGAGACTAAAATTTTTTGCGGTCCCCCATTAAGTGTGCACTAGCTACGTGACATAAATTGTCGGATATCTCGAAAACGGCTGATTTGCTACGGGTAGTTCCATTGAGTTTTTTACTGCTTACAATAAGATCTTTCCAACGATACCACTTTCGTCAAAATAGGTGACTTACACTTCTTGCAGTTCCCTAGTTAGTGAATTTTATAATATAACAAACACTGATTTGTTATTCCAGAACTAAACAACCTTGTCAATTTTTTTTTAAATCTAAAGAAAAATTCGTAAATGAACAAACAGCAAGAAAATTTCATTAAATTGATTTAAAAAAAGGTGAAGATGATAAAAACCAACAATTCCCTTTCATCTATTTCAGAGTTTCCCAATAAAGGGTCAAAACAATTTTGTCATTTAGGAAATCCAACTAAATAAAATCTGTGCATGTATCCATGGTAACGAGGATTTGCCCTAGATACATCCTCTATTGATAAGGGAGACCAAATTAAAGCATTTGGTGACTTCAATATACGTAAAAGATATTGATCTTTTATTTGAAGATTGTTGAATTTACTAGTGATTGATTCTAGTTTGAAAATTGTAACACTTTTGATTTTGATACATATAAAAGATTCTAGTTTTTATTCCGGAATTCAACAGCTGCAATTTTTTTTAATCTAATAAAAAACTCGTAAATGAACAGCAACGAAATTAGATTAAATTGATTTTTTTTTAAAAAAAAAAGAAGATAATGATGATAAAAAATGACTATTCCATTTCATCTATTTCATAGTTTCGAAATAAAGGGACAAAATAATGTTATTATTTAGAAAATCAAACTAAACAAAATCTGTGCATGTATCCATGGTAACGAGGAATTGCCCAGATTTATCCCCCATTCATAAGGGAGACCAAATTAAAGCATTAGGTGACTTCAACATAATAAAAGATATTGATCTTTTATTTGGGGATTGTAAGATTTAGTAGTGATTTATTCTAGATTGAAAATAGAAGCACTTTGTGATTTTGATACATATAACAGATAGTAGTTTGTTATTCCAGAAATCGACAATCTTGTCAATTTTTTTTTTAATCTAAAAAATCCGTAAATATACAGCAACGAAATTAGATTAAATTGATTAAAAAAACAAAGATGATGATAAAAAAAAAAAAAAAAAAAAAAAAAAAAAATCTCTTTAATCTATTTCATAGTTTCCCAATAAAGGAACAAAGAAATCTTATCATTTAGAAAAATCAGGCTAAATAAAATCTGTGCCATCCATGGTAACGAGGATTTGTCCTAGATTCATTCCCCATTGATAAGAAAGACCAAATTAAAGCATTTGTTAACTTCAATACATGTAAAAGATATTGATTTTTTATTTGGAGATTGAACATTTTCATAAATTTTTCAATCTAAAGAAAAATTTGTAAATAAACAGAAAATAAATTTTATTAATTCGATTTAAAAATAAAAAAAGAAGAAGAATGGGAAAAAACATACTATTTCCCTTGCATCTGGTACGTAATTTCGCAATAAAGGTACAAAACAATCTTATGGTTTAGAAAAACAAGCCAAATAAAGTCTTTCAGTGCATGTATCCATGGTAACGAGAATTTGTCCAAGATTCATCCCCCATTGAAAAGAGCAATCAAATTGAAACATTTGGTGAATTTTGGTGTAAAGCATATTGATTTGCTATTTCGGGTTTGAAAATTTTAGTTTCTTTTAAATCTAAAGAAAATTTTTAAATGAACAAAAAATTTATTTCATTAAAATAAAAATTAAGAAGAAAAGGAACTAAATGAGGAGAATGATGAAATATACTATTTTATTTACATAACTTAAATAGATCGGGAGGCGGCAGTATACACAAAAACCTAATCAAGTTCACACGTGAAATTTTAGACTTAGTTAAAACTTGATTTGTATAGTAATGTTCAATAGTATGCGAAATAAGTTCTTGATGGAAAACACCTAAAACCTAATTTAATATCCATTTGACTCGTAGGTTTACCATAGTTTTTCCTAAACCAAAGGTATAAAAACGTGAAGGATTGGAATTTTCTGAAATTTGGGCAGAATGTCCTAAGACTACTAAGGCAAATATTAAAATAAAAAATTGAAATTCCACACTTTAGCCTTTTGTTAATCAAAATCATACTGAGTCCTCTAACTAATGATTATTGAAGGACTATCTTTTCGAAAACGTATCATTATATTTATTATTATCATTGTTATTTCAGTTTAATAATAACTGTTCCCTTTCATCTATTTCATAGTTTCCCAATAAAGGAAAAAAACAATCTTATTTAGAAAATCAAGCTAAATAAAATCTGTGCATGTATCCATGGTAACGAGGATTTGCCATAGATTCATCTCCCGTTGGTAAGAGAGACCAAAATAAAGCATTTGGTGACTTCAATATATACCGTAAAATGGGGTGAATAGGAACAGTGGGGTGAATAGGAACCAAACTTCCCGGTCATACAAATAAATTTATTATAAATATATGTGATGATATTTTTAGTTGCCAATTTTTTTATAAGAAGGTAATAACATTAAGAGTGTGGAAATTCAGTTTTGACATGTTAGCACAACTACTGGGGTATATAAAAAAAAACTTTAAGAGGATCCTCAAAAATTTCATTTTTTCAACGTCTTCAAAACTTTGCATGTAACTACAGTATTTTTCGTATTCTAAACCTAGAGAGGGGATTTTTAATGAATGATAGACCTGTAAACGATACGCGGTATTATATTCAACTTATTTCTAAACAACATAATGAAATAATGAAAAATGGCTTGTAACATCAGAGGTTTAAGATTTCCGGGGTGAATTGGAACACGTTTTCTCTCATGGTTTATTTTTCTTTACAGTATTAGTTTCATGTAATATATGAAAACACATGTATGAATATGTACTGTAACAATATTTTTTTTTGGTTCTAATTACTTGAAGAGTTTAAAGGCGCCAAGAAATTACTTTCTTGAATAAAAAAGTCAATGCCTAATCCAACAGACATGGAACACACAATGAAAGCATTTAAACACAGCAAATTAGTTAGAAAAGCTGCACAGAATTATTCTCTGACATCCACAACATTACACAAACATCTCAAAATGAAAAACCAATTAAAAAAGAGAGGGAAGTAAACAGTACTAAGGGCTGGGGATGAGGTCGTATTAGTAGATCGAATTAATATATGCAGCGATTGGGGCTACTCAATAGATTCACTTACCCAATGACTACTAGTAAAAGATAACACAGAACAGGGCTGAATTTGTAAAAAATTCTACTTCAGCAATTCGAATATAATTTCTCAAAATAAATTTTAATTTTTCTTGATTTCAAAGTTGTTTTCTAATTTTTAAAAAGGCATACCTTTATTTGTATAAAAAATAAAGGCTTGGTTTCACAGTAACTACGTGTTCCTATTCCTCCCTTATCATTATTACCAGTTTTTATTAACCCTATTAAAGTTTGAATCGGAATAAATAAAGAATATAACATTTGTTCCGATTCACCCCTATCTGCGGGGTGAATCGGAGCACCATTAAAAAAAAAACAAATAATCTATATAAAAACAGTAAAAATGTTTCGTTTTTGCTTAAAAAGTAAAGAACAAAACAAGACCGAAGTTTCTAGTAGAAAATAAAAAAAAAATAAAAAAATCAGTTGTTGCTTTTTTTTAACGTTAAAGTTGAAAAGTGTTCCGATTCACCCCATTTTACGGTATAAAAGATAATGATTTTTTATTTAGAGATTCAGGGTCAGTACGGTTCCTGGAATTTCATAACCAGGAAATTTTTTGGTACCAGTAATTACTTACAGAAAATTTTTCATTAAATAAGGCGAGATTTGGTGCGTTTGAACTAGATTTATTTTTCTTGAAAAAAAGTTCTGGTAAGTCACCCGGAAAATAACGGTAGTCATACGAACCATGAAATTGTAAGATTTGGTATTGATTTATTCTAAATTGAAAATCGAAGCATTTAGCGATTTTTATACATATAACATATATTGGTTTGTTATTCCGGAATTTAGAAATCCGTCAATGTTTTTTAAATCTAAAGAAAAATCCGTAAATAAACAGCAATGGAATTTGATTAAATTGATTTTTTTAACAAAAAGAAGAAGATGATGATAAAAACTTTGTGATTTTTATACACATAACAGACACTGGTTTGTTATTTCAGAATTCAACAATCCGTCAATATTTTTTTTATCTAAAGAAAAATCCCTAAATGAACAGCAACAAAATTTGACTAAATTAATTAAAAAAAAAAAAAAAAAAAAAAAAAAAAAAAAGATGATGATGATAAAAAATAACTATTCCCTTTCATTTATTTCACTGTTTCTTAATAAATGAAGAAAACAATCTTATCATTTAGGAAATCAAGCTAAATAAAATCTGTGCATGTATCCTTGGTAACGAGGATTTGTTCTAGATTCATCCCCCATTGATAAGGGAGACAAAACTAAAGCATTTGGTGACTTCGATATACATAAAAGATATTGATTTTTTATTTGGAGAACGTAGTATTTAGTAGTGATTTATTCTAGATTGAAATTCGGAGAATTTTTGATACACATAACATATGCTGATTTGCAATTCCGGAATTAAAAAATCATGTCCAAATTTTTTTCTTTATCTAAAGAAAAATTGCAAATAAACAGCAACGAAATTTGATTTAAATGATTTTTTGAAAAAGAAAGAAGATGATTAAAAATAACTATTTCCTTTCATCTATTTCATAGTTTCCCAATAAAGGAACGGAACAATCTTATCATTTAGAAAATCAATAGAACTAATTAGAACTAAATAAAATCTGCGAATGTATACGTGGTAACGAGGATTTGTCCTACATTCATTCCCCATTGATAAGGGAGGTCAAATTAAAGCATTTGGTGACTTCAATATTTATAAAAGATATTGGTTTTTTATTTGGAGATTATAGGATTTAGTAGCGATTTATTCTAGATTGAAAATCGAAGCACTTTATGATTTTTATATTTATTACAGACACGAGATTGTTATTCTGAAATTTACCAAAGGCATTTTTTTTTTTTTTTTTATCTAAAGAAAAATTCGTAAATGAACAGCAACGAAATTTGATTAAATTGATTTTATTTTTTTTAAACAAAAAGAAGATGATGATGATAAAAAATAACTATTCACTTTCATCTCTTTCATAGTTTCCCAATAAAGGGAGAAAACAATCTTATCATTTAGAAAATCAAGCTAAATAAAATCTGTGCATGTATTCATGGAAACGAGAATTTCGTAGATTCATCCCCAATTCATAAAGCAGACAAAATAAAAGCATTAGGTGATTTATAGTATATATATATAATATTTGGTGTATTTGGCTTATTAGTATATATATATATATAAAAGATATTGATTTTTTATTTGGAGATTGTAGGATTTTGTAGTGATTTATTCTAGATTGAAAATTGAAGCACTTTGGGGTCTTGATATGTATAACAAACAGATATTAGTTTGTTATTCCGAAATTTAACAATAGTGTCTTTTTTTTTTTTTAATATATATTAATCTAAAGAAAAATTTGTAAATGGACAGCAACAAAATTTCATTAAATTATTTTTTTCCCTTTAAAAAACGTGAAGATGATGATAAAAAAATAACCATTTCCTTTCATCTATTTCATAGTTTCCAAATAAAGGACCAAACAATCTTATCATTTAGAAAATCAAGCTAAGTAAAATCTGTGCATGTATCCATGGTAACGAGAACTTGCCCTAGATTCATCCATCCCCCATTGATAAAGGAAACCAAATTAAAGCATTTGGTGACTTCAGTATACATAAAAGATATTGATTTTTTATTTGGGGATTGAATATTTTCAGCAGTATTTTAATCTAGAAGAAAATTTGTAAATAAATAGAAAATAAATTTGATAAATTTGATTAAAAAAAGGAAGAAGAATAGGAAGAAACGTATTTCCTTTGCATCTGTTGCATAATCCTTATATATATATTATAAATGTGAAAGTATGTCCGAAAAATTGGCTTCAAAATGGATGGATTTATGTCTTTGAATTTTTGTATATATATAGATTATTGGCCTGAAATGAACATAGGCTAATTTTTATTTATTTTATTTAAATATTTTTCTTAATAATTCAACATTTCACTATTTTTCATGCAGAGTAAATTGAAAATTTTTCCATAATATCAGCGGTGCACAACCTTTGGCCCGCGGGCCACAAAGATACCATTATTTTTATGCAGAATATTTTTCCTTATAGTTATGACGAAATCTTTGCTATTAAATAAAACAAACGACTCTTTTCAAATATTCTGGTGGGAAACAATTTTCTGACAAAAAGGTTGTGCATCACTGCGATAATATTTAATCATCTTTCTTTTTTCGTTGCCAAAAAATAAAAAAACTGAAATAATTATCTCTCTTCTGTAATTAATTTTCAATTGAAAGATTTTCACGTGATAAAACAAAATGAAATAAATAATTAGACCTTATTCTGTTTTTCGGTTCGATGTTAAAAACCGCAATTTTACCAATTGTGACGTCAGAGGAATACTGTTTTTCTTCTTATATCAAGCAGATGATTATATAAAATTTCTTTTACACTTAGAAGACTTCACAAGAATATAACTTCACACTTTACAAGAATATAAATATTTTAGTAGTTTTTCCAGATATATATAATCCGTAATAAAAATGAACCTTTTTCTTTCTTTCGGTTCGAGGCTATAAAATTAAACTTTTTACCAATTGTGATGTCATAGGAATACTTTCCATTAAGAATTTTAAAACTACCAATGTAACATCGTATCTGAAACAAAGTATAAGTTTTCAAGTTTTCATTTTTAATAACACAATGTAATTTTGAGTAAGTGCTAAAAAGAGACGAATGTGGCGTCACATATTAAAAATAAAATAAATATGCTCTGATTTTGCAATGAAATGAGATTAAATTATGATATCAAAAGTTATTATTTAATGAAAATTAAGTTTATCGTCTGAGCGTGGTTAATATAAATATTTAATTTTAAAATGAAATAAGTTTTTTTAAAGGTTAAATATTAAATGACTAGAAAATGTTAATAATTTATACATATCGTAAATGAAGTAATGATCAATGAAAAACACTTTTTATCATTCTTAGAAAGTAAGAAAAGCTCAACTAATAAAAAAAAATATTTTTGTGTGTTAATTCTTAAAATTGTTCAATTCTGAAAATATAAATAAAAATCACTTTAAAATGCACTTTCGGGCTTAAAATCTAAAGATTTAATGTAATTGTGAGAAAATACATTCCCTCAGTCAATGCCTCAATTTCACTTAATGTGCTCGAAGTGTACTGGAAACAGGTTTGTAAATGGATATTAATCCCTCATTTTTTTAGCCCTTAAAAAGTAAAAATATGTTGTCACTTTTAAGAATATTTTTTTATAATAAATTTCTATAAATTTTTATGGTATGTAAAGCATATATATACAAATTATACAAAAATGCCACCTAAAACACAGTTTTGTAGTAGATTTTTCCTAACAGCGTTTTTTTTTTTTTTTTTTTTTTTTTTCGTTTTACGGAAACTACCCCCTTTTTGACACTTTCTAACATGCTCTAAAAGTGTTTACGACTTCAACCAGTCTGTATACTGGATGCCGAGTGCCTGGGATCTTCCGTCTGTTTGTCCGTGTCTCAACTTGAGTAAACATAGTGGGATTCATACGAAAATAACATACGTTATTGAGATTTGTCATAGCATCTGCGGCATTAAAAATGAACCAGGTAGCAATTATAGCTGAAACACAGGATCACTCAAAAGGAGACTTTACATTATGGTCTAAGGCGAAAATATCATTTGTGGTGTATTTTGATAATGTTACATAATTTTAAATGTAATGAAATTTACATGAATTTTTAAGGTTCACAAGAACATGGTTACTATCGAATATGTTAAGTGTAGTACTTATAGTTTGCGTACAGAAAGCTCAAAAGTATTTCAATATATCATGGTCTGTGAAGAAAAACCATTTGCAGCGTATTTTAATAATGTTATTTTATTAAGGTTATTTTAATAATATTGAAATTGATATCAGTTTCTGAAGTGCACTAAAACAGGATTTCTGTAGAAAATGGGGTGAAAAGATTTAACATTCATTTACAAGATCACAGAAAAATGTTCGATAATATAATAGTCTACGTGGAAAAAATATTCCCAGTGTATTTTAATTGCGTTGCACTATTTTAAACATGATGAAATTAATATACTGAGATAATCAATACAATGATAGATACTGAAATTTACTACAATATGCTTGCAGTTAAGTATGATTTGCATCACATTTGTTGTTCATTTACAGAGACGAATAAAAGATTTTGGACCTGTGTCCAGATCTCAGATATTGTATCCAAAGTATGGTATATTAGAAAAGATTGCTGAAGAGCTTTTTCAATTATCGTATGTATTTTAAAGAAAACTAATGCATCCTGAAGTTCAGCTACATTTGGTATAATAAGATATGTTTGTAGAATTTAAATAAATCATGTATCGGAGTATACAATAAACTGGATATATGGTCACCTGTGCCATAGCGATTCCCGGAAATATGAATTCAGTAATTTGAATCGGGTTTTTTGCTTGAATAATTTAACCCAAATATACGGCCATCTAAATATTTGCACGTAATATACAGGAATGCACAAAAGAATTCAAGTACGTTTCTGTCTATTATTTAGAAATTGCTAAAGGTGAATTTTAATCTTCGCTATACTTTTTCTAACTAAGCAAAATTTTAACATTGTATTGAGAATATTTACAAACACATAGATCATATACACAGCTGCAGAAAAGAATGGGCCGGCGAAGCTATGTATTATGGAAATGTTGGATATTTTTTTTTATTACCTAGGTTTAACACATGATTTTTCTTTCTAACAGCTAGTTTCTCAATAAGAGTATAAAACAATCTTAAACTTTAGAAAAACAAGCCAAATAAAGTCTTTATGTGCATGTATCCATGGTAACGAGGATTTGTTCCCCTATTGAAAAGAGAGATCAAATTGAAACATTTGGTGATTTAGATGTATGTAAAATATATTGATTTTCTATTTCGGGATTGGAAATTTTTAGTTTTCTTTTAAATCTAGAGAAAATTTCTAAATTAATTTGATAAAAAAAAAAAAAAGAAGAAGAAGAAGAAAAAGAAGAAGAAGAAGAAAACGATGTCACGGGAATGTGGGGCAGAGGCCCCCAAGCACCTAGTTAAAGTATCAGAAGTCGAGGAGAATGATGATATATACCGTTTTAGTTACATATCCGGGAGGCGGCAGCACAGACAATCGCCTCATCGAGTTCACAGCTGAATTTTTTGAATTTGTTAAACCTCGATTTGTGTATTGGAATGCCAAGTCATATGTTGGAGGGAAACACCCAAAAACCTGCTTTTACCGGTTGACTCGTATGTTTACCGTCGTGTTTTCCTGCACCCAATGATATGAAAACATGGAGGACTGGAATTTTCTGAAACCTGGACAGAATGTCCTAATTATACTAACAAGGAAGGTGTCCATACGGGCATACTCCGAAAAATCTGAAAAAAAAAAAAATTACAGAATGTTCTTCTCATGAGGATATATACGTTTATGAAAAAAAATGCGGCGGAACCCCCGAACCATTTCCGTAGAAAAATAATGAAATTTTCGTTATTTGGCGATTTATCATTGGTTGGCGATAAAAAGCAATTTTTTTTTTTAAATGTTAAATGCATTTTAAAGGGAAAAAATTCCATGTTCAACGTGTTTAAATAAATTAAATATCTTTGGTTTTGTCAGTTTTAGTTTGTTTTAAACATAATTTCGTTATATTGATACTTACATGTATCTATATTCAAATTTAACCATCAAAATTTGAGTTTAAACGAAATTCAAATTTAAATTAATTAAAATTGTTTCAATTTCACAGTCTAGTTGAGCATGAGCAATGCTGGAAGGCCAGCATTTTCTTTTGTTAAGACATATCAAGAAAGCAGCGTCCTTCCAAAAGAGCAAATGGCACTATCTTATTTTATTTTAAACATTATTTTGAAAACATAAAATATATAAATACTATTTCATAATTATACAAAACTAATCTTATTTAGTTTAACTCTTTAATATAAATTAATCACAATATTAATTATCGCAATGTCTGCAAAATTGCGAAGGGCCAGCATTTTATTTTATTCAGATGTACATCAACAAAGCAGTGTCTTACCAAAAGAGCAAATGACACTGTCTTATTTTATTTTAAACATTATACAGAAAACACATAATTTATTATAAATATTATTTTATAATTGTACAAGGCTAATCTCATTTAGTTCAACTCTCCAGTATAAATTAACAATATTAATTACAATATTAATTATCACGATATTTGCGAAATCCGGAAGGCCACCATTTTATTTTATTAAGACATACATCAACAAAGCAGCGTCTTTCCAAAAGTGCTAAAGGCACTATCTTATTTTATATTAAACATTATTTTGAAAACAGAAAATGTAAAAATATTATTTTATAATTAAACAAAGCTAATCTTATTTAGTTCAACTCATTAATATAAATTAATAACAATATTAATTATCACGATATCTGCAATATTGCGAATGACCAGCATTTTATTTTATTCGGATGTGCATCAACAAAGCAGCGTCTTTGCCAAAGATCAAATGACAGTGTCTTATTTTATTTTAAACATTATACAGAAAAAAACATAATTTATTATAAATATTATTTTATAATTATACAAAGCTAATCTTATTTAGCTCAACTCTTCAATATAAGTTAATCACTATATTAATTACCACTATAACTGCGAGATTGTCGAAGACCAGCATATTATTTTATTCAGATGTACATCAACAAAGCAGCGTCTTTGCCAAAGAGCAAATGACACTGTCTTATTTTATTTTAAACATTATACAGAAAACATAATTTATTATAAATATTATTTTATAATTGTACAAAGCTAATCTCATTTAGTTCATCTCTCTAGTATAAATTAATCACAATATTAATTATCACGATATCTGCGAAATTCCAAAAAGCCACTATTTTCTTTTATTAAGACATACATCACAAAAAAAGCGTCTTTCAAAAAAAAAAAAAAAAAAAATACACTGTTTTATTTTATTTTAAACATTATTTTGAAATAAAAATTTATAAATATTATTTTACAATTATACAAAGCTAATTTTATTTAGTCCAACTCTTCAATACAAATTAATCACAATCAAGGGTCGTATTTGTCCTGAAATTTTAAGAGCAGAAGATTGTAGAGGTCTGCACGGGCCCGGGCCTGGCCGGTGGCCCGTACCCGGCCCGGCCCGCGGGCCGGGCCGGCGGAATCCTTCCGAATTTCCTAACGGGCCGGGCCGGGCCGGCAGATTTAGAATAGTTTTTTCAACGGGCCGGGCCGGGCCGACAAACAACATAAACGGGCCGGGCCGGCAAAAAAATTGAACGGGCCAGACGGGCCGGGCCGGGCCGGGCCGAAAAAAAATTGAACGGGCCAGACGGGCCGGGCCGAAAAAAAATTGAACGGGCCTACCGGCCCGTTCTGAAGATTTGAGCAGACACGATAAAATATGAGCTATTTTCAACGAAAATGGTTTTAACGAGAATAAGTATAAATGTGGCCATACTAGTTTGACAGCATCAATATAAAAATGCACAGTGTATCGGCATCGGAGAATTACATTATGTGTAACCCGTTTTGATATTTTTTTAACTGACTCATGCCGGTCCGAAATCATGCTTGCATTATTTTTCTACATATAGACTGGCCGGACCGGTACTAGACTTAATTATTGGCTGAAAACATAATTTGTAAAATTAACAGCGATAAAGAACTTATGTTAGCTTAGTCTTTGGATATATACTTCTTGATGATTTTTAAATTAATTTCTCAATAGTGCGAAAGTTTGACACATTTTCTGATTAATTTTAAATTGTAAAAGTATAAAAGTGATAAGCCTAACTATTGAAGGGATTTGGAATCGAATAGCGTTTTTCATTTTTGGTAAATAAAATACTTGTATAACCTTGTTGAGATATAATAGTTTCTCAAATGATTGCAGGTTTTTCTCCCTTTCCTTGCTATTGCTTCCAAAAATTCTATTCAAAACGCTAATTATGACAGTATTTTATTTGTTTGCAGTATTCTTAAATTGCTTGTATCAAAAAAAGGATAACGCCATTCGATTATATAGTTTCTGAATAAAGATATCTGCTAATCTTATGCGTTTTTGAGAAAAAAAAAATGAATTTAGAAATGTATCAGAAAGGAGCTTCTTTGAATTTAGGAATGAATTTGGATTTGAAATCTATAATAAAATGATATAGAAATATATTTATAAATCTTCTTTTATTAAACAGCTTCAAAATTAATGATGTTTTTAGCTTTCTTTCTTTTTTCTTTTATTCTAAGCCATATTAATTTTTTAATGAATCTTTATTCGAATGTTAAAAGCCTAAGAATCTAAGTAATCATCAACGTTGTTAATGTGTATTTGCTGTAAAATGTACTGTAAAATCATTCCATAGATATGTATGCAGTATTCTTTAAAGGAATCTTAGTTATATGATAAAAATATGAATTTTTTTGAAATCGTAGAAATTTTAACGGGCAAAAACGGGCCGGGCCGGGCCGGGCCTGTTTTCGCTGATTTTTGTACGGGCCGGGCCTAAAATATAAAAAATTAAACGGGCCGGGCCGGGCCCGGGCCGAACTTTTGAGTTTTGCAACGGGCCGGGCCTGGAAATTCCGGCCCGTGCAGACCTCTAGAAGATTGTTCCGTATCAGTATTTTCTTATAGAAAATTTCTTCTTAAATAAAGTCATATTTTGCCATATATAACTTAAATTGATTTTTCTATTAAAAAATGCTGATATTTGCCCTGAAAAATTTCTTCTTAAATAAAGTCATATTTTGCACATATAACTTAAGTTGATTTTTCTATTTAAAAATGCTGATATTTGCCCTGAAAAATTTCCTTGATCACAATAATAATTATTACGATATCTGCAACATTGCGAAAGACCAGCATTTTATTTTATTCAGATGTACATCAACAAAGCAGTGTCCTTGCCAAAGAGCAAATGACACTGTCTTAGTCTTTTTTTTTCCCCCGCCTTCTCTTGGATCGAGAATTCAGAGGAAAGAAAAAGAAAGAGAATAAAATACATAAAATGACATGACACCAAATCACCCTCAGTCTTTTCATGCCTTCTTTGTTGGTTGCTACAGTAACCACTGCGGGTGATTTAGGTAACGCCGTTAAATTATTGACTGTAGAGAGATGGCGTTGCATTTCTATTCAAAACTATAAGATATGAAAATTATTACTATTATTATAAATAAATTAACAATTTTTATTATTTTTCTTGTGCTTGTATTTAAATTTTCATTTATGTAATAATAGATTTACTGTTTTTATTAGTGTATTTTTCTTACTGCTTCTGCAATTTTAATCGACGGTACTTAATTTAAAACTGATTAGCACCCCTTCAATTCCATGCTTTCACTGTTAATTGCTAGAGTAACTACAACTTCGATAATGCTGTTAAATTAATAATTGCATACAGACAGCGTTGCATTTTAATTCAAAACTATAGGTCGTAACAATTAAAGGATCAACCGAAACTAGTTTTAAAAGGGACTCTTCACTCACTTGAAAACACCCGCTCCGTAATGTTAAAACAATAAGGTGTTTTTTTTTTTTTTTTTTAAATGGTGAAGTTGATTTTTATTATGGCTATTTTTAACTTTTTGATTTCGGTTGCAGCTTTCATTTTAATAAAGGTAATTTCACTTTCGGAACCGGTTTTGATTCTGAAAGTACCTTTTTTTAAAAAAAATCTGCGACAAAAATCAAAAAGTTAAAAATAGTTACATTAAAGATCGACCTCAGCTATTCGATAAAAAATCGCTTAAAAGTATTCAAATTTATGCAAGAAATTCAAAAACGATCCCTTCCTCCCCACATTGGTGTTTTCATGTAAGTGAAGAGCCAAATAAAATTGAAGCCGAAATTTTATTTCTATAATCTTCCTATTTTCGGTCGGAAACGAAAATTCCCAAAAATTTCTAAAACATAATTAATACAAACATAAATATACACAAATGCAATTAAACATGTTTATTAAATATGCATAGATATTAATTATACTTGTGGTCCAAGTTGGCTCACTGTGCCTCTGAACAAACATTTTATTTTCATATAAAATAAAATGTAATTCATTCATTAACAATGGAGAATGATTTTCTAATTCTACGAATTTCATCTATTTAAAAAATATTTTAGGTATATGCATACCTCGATTTATCTTTTATAATGACGAGGTGGAACCCGTCGAAATTCGACGAAAGAAAATGTTTAATAAGGAACTGCTTCATTGGTTTATAATAAATCTACAAAAGTGCTTACAGTAAAAAATGCATCTTATATCGATCAGTCTACCCCTCAAACAATTATTATTTTAAGCTAAGATTATCAAAATACTATAAAACTCAGTTGTCCAAATTTTTAAAATTAAACTTTAATTGCATATAAAATCAGTATAATATAATAAAGATCAGCTATTATGATGAATTTATCAATTGAGACTCGTATGTTTGGTATAAATGCGAATGAAAAAAAAAAATATTCCAAATTGATACGATCATAGAATTTCACGCGAAATTAAAATCCGTCATAATTTTCATCTTCTCAAAATTTAAACACGTATTTTATTTCTCATATCCGTATTCACCATGTTTAAAAAATGGTATTTTAATTTGATCATTTTAAAATCACTTTAACTCAAAACTTGAAGTTATTTAACTGATGAATAAAAACGAAATCACGGAATTTTATAACAGACGATATTTTTTGCAAAATATACGCATTTTAATTTCTATTTTTGTTTCTTTCAATTTTAAGAGAAAATGGAGTGATTCTGTTGCCACAATTACAAAATTCGTACTATAAACTACAAAAAAATTAATATCTCAAAAACAAATTGAGATACGGTTTTCAAACAAATTGCATTTAAAAGTACATTTTTTTCTCTATACGACGGTATAAAAATTGGAAATATGTGATGTTTAGAAGTATAAAATTTGCAGTAGCGAAAAATGCAAAACTGAAATTGCATTGGAAAGTGTTGTCATTCGCAAAATGACGTATGCGTTACGCACAGATACGTTTGGCCTTTATAATATAGATTTTTGTAAATGACCATCTGTTATACTTTTTCAAAGAATATTCGAAAAACAGCAAACTCAAACCAAAAATTTTCTGTTACTCTTAAGTTTGCAATATTTATGTGAACACAAATAAAGCGTTTTGGTAGTGTCTTGGTCATATAAGCATTGCTTGCTTTACAATTTGCACTCTGGTCTCCAGTCTGCTATGACTGATAATTATAAACAATGAAGTTCATAGCAATAAATGAAGAGTGCCTCATTTGAGCTGATGTAACTCAAATCAATGAATAAAGTTAAAAATTTCCGAAGAAAGAAAAAAGATTCTTGGAATACAGATTGGACAGGTCGAATTTCAGTCCGGCCGATTTTTCAGCAGCATTTAAGCCAATAATGAATGTTTGTGAAGCTCATATTTTGGATTGAAAATGAAAACGAATCTTCGGCGAGATTCCAATGACACAAATCATAGAAACAAGATGATTCAACACTTTTCCCATGAAAAATCTGTAACATAGACCCAGGCCCAACAGATATGCTCAGACATAGTTTTTAGGGACTCTAGCCTAAAAATTAATTTTGAATTGCGTTCCAGACAGCACTTAGAATTTGATCACGCGGCCTCGCAGTTACGGTAATGCAGGCTGATATATTCTACAAAAGCCCTTAATTTTGCACTTAATATAATTATACTGCTTTACTTAACTGTAATGTTAATCCAGAAATTATAAACAACTTATCAGTTTTATCCACATACCGTACGAGCAAAGATTGTTTGCTTGTTTCGTTACTAAAAGGTTTTCTACATCACTAATTGTAAACGTTAATGTTTGCTTTATTTAATGGCAGATGTTTTTTCGATTGTATAAGGCAAATATTTCAATACAAAAAAAAAAAAAAAAAAAAAAAAAAAAAAAAAAAAAGCGGTGTCTAGTCTTTATTCTAGTTTACTGCTTCAATAAATAAATAAATAAATAAATAGATGAATAAACTGTTAAATGTGTTAACCCTTAAATGCCCAGTGTAAGGTCTTTTGATCACATGTAACAAAGGGTGTTCTTAAATCAAAAAGGGCAACTTTGTGACACATGCTTTAATTTATTTTTGTTCGGAAATACATGAAAGTAGCAGGTGTTGTTATTCAGAAACTGTCTAATTGCACTCAATATTCAGTTTTTTTAAAGAACACAATAGATTTTTCAAAACAAGCCTTCAAAGTTGACAATTTTGAGCCCATTTCCCGACGAAAGCAGAAAACCGGTCGAAAAGAAGAAGAAAAACAGGTGATCTCGTGATCGAAATAGCTTAGAACTGGATAGGTAGTTTATTTATCATAAAATGGAAAAATAAGTTCGATTCGAAATCGCTTCCATAGTCAGGCATTTCAATTTTGTATATTTCTGTTAAAAATGAATTTGTAAATGTGCCAAAACGTTTTTTGCTTGTTGAGCGGAGCAGTTAAGAACACCCTGCCTGACTATGGAAGCGATTTCGAATCGAACTTATTTTTCCATTTTATGATAAATAAACTACCTATCCAGTTCTAAGCTATTTCGATCACGAGATCACCTGTTTTTCTTCTGCTTTTCGACCGGGTTTTCTGCTTTCGTCGGGAAATGTGCTCAAAATTGTCAACTTTGAAGGCTTGTTTTGAAAAATCTATTGTGTTCTTTAAAAAAACTGAATATTGAGTGCAATTAGGCAGTTTCTGAATAATAACAACCCCTGCTACTTTCATGCATTTCCGAACAAAACTAAATTAAAGCATGTGTCACAAATTTGCCCTTTCTGATTTAAGAACACCCTTAAGATCCTGAAGCCTGTTTTTATTCTAATTTGTTATCGTGGGGAGGTAAAAACATCTTTTGTTGATATTTTTTGCAATAAAGTCGAATGGCATTTTTTCTCTATCTTTATAAGATAGTAATTACTAATTCTGCAAATTATTAAACGCATTATAAAAAATATTATATCGTTGAATAATTGATTTTGTGTGGTATAAACACTTTAAAGTAAGTATATAATTTAAAATTTTGTAAGCTTTTTTAGGTGCGTTCGTAATTATGTAAATACGTAGCACCTATTGTTGTCGCTCAGTCCGTCCGTCTGTCCGTCTGTCCGTCCGCATATAACAACGCAAAAACTACCCAACCGAATCGTTTGAAATTTAAAATACATAATTATTACATAATTTTGTCGAGTCATTTCAATTTTTATGAAAATCGGATGGATAGATCAATTACAGGGACAATCAAAAGGATTCCGTTACATTACGGTCAATGGGGAAAAAAGTTTCAAATGCATTTTAATCGTTTGAAATTTAAAACGTATATTTATTACATAATTTTGTCGAGTCATTTCAAATGTTATGAAAATCGGATGCATTGATCAATTACAGGGACAATCAAAAGTATTCCGTTACATTACGGTCAATAGGGAAAAAAATTTCAAATGCATTTTAATGGTGTTACACTCATTTGAATATAACAGAATTGACATGAATCTATGAAATATGTACTTAAAAATTAATTTTGTACAATCTGTGATGCAAAGAATATTTTTATTAAATTACAGGGCCACACAAATGTATTCCACTAAATAATGTTATACGGGGAAACATTGTTTGGGGGGTGTTTTAATTATATTAAACTACTTCACATTTTATGAATAAGATATACGTTAATGAAGTATAATAAAAATTACTCCCTGCATATTTACAAGAACACAAACATTTCGACCTCTATACTGTATCCAAAGTACGCTCCACTATATCAGCAAGATCTGAATATTTAAAAACTTCGTTATCAACGAACGCACCTCATTTGCTACGCTTTGCGTGCAACTTCCAACTTGTTTGTTATGCAATTCGTGTTAAACACAAACATAAATTAATTTTTTCGCAATAAATACCAAAGATAGACTCATATGCAATGTATCTTAATTTTTATACAGGGTGATTCTAAATTCATGTTACAAACTGTAAGGGTTGTTACAGGACACTGTAACAATAATATTGTGTACAGGAATGGATGGACGCAAATGAAATGTTGAAGTACAAAGAAAAGGGGACCAATTTGACCCTTCGTTATTTCAAAAATTTGGCTTCCTAACGCCTCAACAACACAACTTACCTCTACTCTGGATGTAAAGTTGCCACGCAACTAGCTAGTCCATCAACCTGATCACATTATTCCATTGTTCAAATTACATAAAGCAAAATTTTTCTTTGAAAATTTCCGGTATAGAAAAGTTTAAAAAAAAAATCACTATTTTTTGTGTTTAAGCCAGTTTTTATTCTTTTTAATTCAAAAATTTCTATTTCATACAGGAAATTTTCAAAGAATTTTTTTTTTTTTTTTTTTTTTTTTTTTTTTTTTTTTTTTTTTTTTTTAAGTAATCATGAAATATATGTGTTAAATAAAGAAAAGAATAATATAAGAATTTTCTGGGGTGACTGAGAAATTTTAAAATACAAAAATGACCAATTTGGGCCCCTGGTTTTTCTACATCAACGTGTCTCTTCTGACCACATATTTATATATGATGAATGATTGTTACAGTGCCCTGTACCAAACCTCAAAGTTTGTACCATGAATTTAGTATCACCCTGTATATGTGTAAAACAATTACTATAGTTTTCAATTGATAATGATTTCTATTTTATGTTCTGTACAGTAGGTACTATCTTCTGTAACCACAGAAGCCCCGTTCGGATCCCCTGATATAAAATAACCACAAAAACAAGAAGACTTTTATTACGAAAACTCCAAAAAGGCGGAACATCTTTGGAAAAGAGGAAATGACACTGACTTTGCTTACTCCTGGCTCGAGAAATTAGAAGAAAGAAGAAGAAAAGGAATAAAGTGTATAGAATGGCACTAAATCACCTCCAATGTTTCAAGTTTCTTCGTTGTAACCAATGTGAGTGATTTAGGTAGCGCTATTGACTCCTTGGGGACGAGTGACCCGTATAAGTGCCTTATTAAATTGGAGCATTTTTTTTTTTTTCGATTTAATAAGGCACAACTTTCTGTTTTTAAAAAGATTTTTTGTGTTCCGAACCTTTTTAAAAATAAATTACACCCATTGCTTTTATTATTAATATTGTTATTCTTATTAATTATATAAGTAGATCTTATTTATTTTATTACTTCAGCATAAAACACCGCAAAGTTTATAATTAAGAAAAAGTAGAAAAGTAGGACGCCATTATTCTCTTCTATTAACAATTTCGCGACTGAAGCCTTTTACGAAATTTTGAATGCTCTTCCACCGGTTTTAAAAAACAGAAATTTGTGCCTTTTCAAATCGAGAAAAATCCTCACATTAAATAATTCAAATCTTTCAGTAAAATTTTACTGGTGGGGATAAGCAAGGATTCTTAAGCCTTTTTGCGGTGCGTATACGTGTCGCTCCTCCCCAAGAGGTTAAGGACCAGACACATAGCACTAACTTCTTGCGGTCAGGCGTCGCTATTTTTTATCTTTCGTGTCGGCACTTTGATGTATAAAGTGCTTTTTCAGTGAACTTTTTTGAACTTCAAGAGAGAAATCGAACTCGAAATCAGTTGACAGCTTTACGACTGAAGATGGGGGTGAGATAAACTTTCCCTTCCTTTGTCAATTCGGTAGGGTCAGTCCCTCAAAAATCATTTAAAGAGGTTTCACCTTTGTTCCGTACGGAAACAAAGATAGATTTATTGCTCTTTTAATGTAATAAAAACTAGTGTTGTTCGCTCGCAGCCTAAGACATATATGAACAGAGCATCATCTTCTCAAAAGAACAAGCGATACTATCTTTGTTTTCTCTCGGCTCAAGACCTCGGGCGAGAAGAAAATAAAATACACAGAAGACACTAAATCACTCTTTAATTTTTTCATGGTTGCCAGAGTAACCAATGCGGTGATTTAGTCAGCACAATTAATTTGTTGATTGTGAGATATTGTTTTATTTCAATTAAAAGTTGAAAATTAATAATAATTGTAATAAAAATTATTATTATTATTATTATTGTTATTTTGTTTAAATTAATTCTTTTGTAATAATGGATTTAAATTCTTTGTTACAACCAGAACAGTTAAGATAAAAATATTTAAATTAAAATAAAAATTATTTAAATGTTATTTTAAGTAAAGGAAAAAGAAGGAAATTTTTAAAGCAATATTTTTTTAATAGAGAATTTGAAGATTTTTTTATTTTCCGGAACTCTTAAAAATAAGTTATACTCATTGCTTTTAATATTGTTATTCTTATTAATTATATAAGTCCATCTTATTTAGTTCATTACTTCTACATAAAACCTCCACAAAGTTTATAATTAAGAAAAACACAAATTTTTTACTGTAGGATATCGTTTAATTTTAATTCAAAGCTATAATAGTAATAAAAATTATTATTATTATTTTGTTTAAATTAATTCTTTTGTAATAATGGATATGATTTCTTTATTGCAACCAAAACAATTAAGATAAAAATAATTTAAAAGCCTCTATAAGCAAAAAAAAAAAAAAAAAAAAAAAACTAATGCAATTTTTTTTTTTATTTGAAGATGTTTTGTGTCCCGTGCCTTTTTAAAAATAAATTATACCCATCGCTATTATTAGTGATATTGTTATTCTTATTAATCATATAATTTCATCGTATTTAGTTCTTTACTTCAATATAAAACACCACAAAGTTTATAATTAAGAAAAAGTAGAAAATTAGGACGCCATTATTCTCTTCTATTAAGACAAGTATGAACAGAGCAGCATCTTCCCAAAAGAACAAGCGATACTACCTTTGTTTTCTCTCTGCTCGAGACCTCGGGCTAAAAGAAAATAAAGTATATAGAAGACACCAAATCCCTCTTAACTTTTTCATGGTTGCTACAGTATAACCAATGCAGTGATTTAGACAGCACAATTAAATTGTTGACTGTGGGATATTGTTTTATTTCAATTAAAAACTAAAAAAATATATACAGTCAAGTCTCTATATAACGAAATCCTTCGTTCCAGTAAAAAATTCGTTATATAGAGAAATTCGATGTATAGAGAATTATGTTAAAAATCGCATTTAATGTGTAAATTTTGAAAAAATATCATTTTTGATCTTTTTAATTAAGAATTTGAAATGTTTAAAAGTAAACCTAACATTTTATTTCTTAATTATTTAAGCAGTTAAAAAAAAAAAAAAAAAAAAAAAAAAAAAAAAGAACAGACATTTATTTGAAAGCTTAATGAAAATCAAATGAGGAAGACTTGCATTAATTTCAGACGAAGAAATGTGTAATTCTTTGTTGTTTTGATTTTAAAATTGTTACGCTCTTTAAAAAAAAATGCTCAAATTTTAGCAAGGAACGAAAAATTGTAGTTCACATTTTCCTCCATTTGAAGGCCTGTCATTGATTCCTCTCTTATATGTGTAACAATCCAATTGACTATTTTGAGAAGGATGTTGAAAGGTGTGTGGGAGGTGGTATGAACTTGTTGGATTTAAAGAACAAGGAGAAAAGTAATATTAAAAAAAAAAAAAAAAAAAAAAAAAAAAAAAAAAACTTAGCACTGAACGATAAATCAAAAGTAAGTGATGGAAAATTGATTCCATATGATTTTGAAGCTTTTTTAAAACTGAATAAATTAAGACCAATTTATGAAAAAATTCGTTATATGGAGATAGATATTTCGCTATATAGAGACTGTTTTTAATGTAATCATGCGAAAAGGGGACCGTTCCTACTAAAAATTCGTTATATAGAGAAATTCGATGTATGGAGTTTCGTTATAGAGAGACTCGACTGTATATATATATATATATATATATATATATATATATATATATATATATATATATATATATATATATATATATGTAATGATGGGATTTTTAATTACTATTCTTATTAATTTTATAAGTTTTTAGTTCTTTACTACAATATAAAATGCCACAAAGTTTTTAATTAAGACAAACTAGAAAATTAGGACGCCATTATTCTCTTATATTAAGACATACACGAACAGAGCAGCATCTTTTCAAAAGAACAAGCAATGCTATCTTTGTTTTCTCTGAGCTCGAGGCCTCGGGCGAAAAGAGTATAAAATACATAGAAGACACCGAATCACTCTTAGATTTTTCATAGTTGGCATGGTAACCAATGCAGTGATTTAGGCAGCACAATTAAATTGTTGACTGTGGGATATTGTTTTATTTCAATTAAAAGTTGAAAACTAATAATAATAGTATTAAAAATTATTATTATTATTTTGTTTAAATTAATTATTTTATAATAATGAATTTAATTTTTTAGAGCAACTTCAGAACAATTTAGATAAAAAAAGTTAATCAATATTTTGAACGGGGAAAAGTTTTTTAATGCTTTTTTTTCTTTTTTAGAAAATTAGAAAATTTGAAGACTTTTTGTGTCCCGACCCCTCAAAAATAAATTATACCCATTGCTATTACTAATAATATTTACATTCTTGTTAATTATATTCCAACTTTCATTACTTCAGCATAAAACACCGCAAAGTTTATAATTAAGAAAAAGTAGAAAAATAGGGCGCCATTATTATCTTCTATTAAGACATATATGAACAGAGTAGCATCTTCTGAAAAGACCAAGCAATACTATCTTTGTTTTCTCTTGGCTTGAAACCTCGGACGAAATAAGAATAAAATACACAGAAGACACCAAATCACTCTTAGCTTTTTCATGGTTGCCATAGTAACCAATGCAGTGATTAGGTTGTACAACTTAATTGTTGACTGTGAGATACTGTTTTATTTCAATTGAAAGTTGAAAACTAATAATAATTGCAATAAAAATTATTATTTTGTTTAAATTAATTATTTTGTAACAATGGATTTAATTTCTTTATTACAACCAGAACAATTAATTTAAAAATATTTTAATTAAAAATAAAAATAACTTAAACATCATTCTAAGCCAGTGTTGCCAGATTGGGAATTTTGTCCCCATTTTGGGGAATTTTGAGCCTCCAGGGGAATTTTTTGGGGACAAGTAATTCTTGGGGACATGCTTGGGGACTTTTAACATATTTGGAGAAAAACTTGGGGAATTGTTATCACAATTTAAATTTTTATTTTCAGACATTTGCCAATGCTGGATCTCTCTCGAATTAGATTTTGATTTGGAGAATGAAAATAAAATACAGAAATAATAGATATAAAACATTATTTTCATGGTCGTGCCTACCGTTTACATGTACTATTGATTCAACATGATTTGCCTTGGTCTATCCCCAACATAAAATTTTAAAATAAGTTAGAGAAGCAGATTTTCCTGTCATCGCGGTCGGACACACAAGCACAAAAATGCATTTCCCTTATTAGTATAGATTTATACAACAATTTATAACTTTTTTGCTGTTGATTAATGCTTGTTAATTTGTGTTTCATAGAATGCCAGTAGAAATATTTGTAATTGCAAGACCTCCAATTACATACTACAATCACATTGCTACATTTATAATTGACAATTGCGCAATAAATGCTGCAACTCTTTTTTTTTTTTCTTTTTTTATAAGAAACTTGAATGAAAACTCTACGGTGTTAAATGACTTAGATCTTTACATTATTAAATCTTCAGGCATGTCCAAAACGTTCATTTGCTGTGCTTTTTAAAAGATGTTAAAAGCAGCTATATTTGCTTTACTAGTGACGAAATCACAGTGATTGATGTAACACAGATGCTTTACATTAGATAAGTGCTTCAGTGGGGGTAACAAAAATTGAAAATCATGTTTTATAAGTCAGATAAAAGTAGATAATGCCAACATCATCTCAGATTCATTCAAACCCTACTATTACACATGGTCTAAACTTTGAAAAAGCTATTGGTATAAAGCGTAGATTGAGCTAATGCAATGATAGGCCAGCATTATCAACTAGCAACAATTTAAATAGCATGTGTAAACGAGCATAGTTGTTAATATGTATTTCTTATTCTTGTAGATCAGTCCTGAATATACATGCAAAATTCTGTTGAGTTTAAATGTTTTTTGTAAATGGGGAATTTTTTTTAAAAAAATGCTTGATTTTGGGGGAAAATTGAGTTTAAATTTGTTTAAAAAAATTTTGTAACGGAAAATTGAAAGTTGAAAACTTGCCTTTTTGTGCAGAAATTGCGTTGGGGACTTTTTTTGAAAAAAGGTCTGATTTGGAGAAATTTTAAGAAATTTTGGGGGAAATGGCTTTTGACAATCTGGCAACACTGTTTTAAGCATAAAAAAATTTAGTACAATGTTTTTTTTTTTTTTTTTTTTTTTTAGAAAATTAGAAATTTTTTTATGTCCCGGATCCTTTTCAAAAATAAATTATAGTCATTGCTATTATTAGTAATATTGTTATTCTTCTTAATTAATTAGTATATAAGCCCATCTTATTTCGTTCATTACTTCAATATAAAACACCACAAAGATTATATATATATATATATGTGACGATTTAAGGAGAACTCGAATTATTTCCACTGGTTAAAAAGAAACACACAGTCATGGCAAGCGAGGGAAAAAACAAAATAAATAAATAAATGTAGAAGATCCAATAATTAGTCATGGGCTGCTGTAAATTCATTTATTAAATTCGTAATAATGAGGAAGGAAAAGCTCCTTTTGCAAAAATTCCATCATTATTTCAGCGAGCTGTCCTCATCGAAAAAGCAACCCAAGAAATCTTCTTTTTCATCTCGAGACTTCCACCTTTTTAAACTAAAATAAAGTTCTGGAACATTCTGTAACCTCAAACCACCATTCTTTTATGTAAACAGAATTCTTGTCCAGCTACGAGATTATTTTCCACAAACGATAAATTTATTTTTTAAAAAATATATTATTTAACCAATTTATAATTGACTCAGAATTTTAAATATCTTAGGCAGACGATTTTTATAAATGATTAATTTTAAGAGAAAAAGAAAAGAAATGAATTTATTAATATGCACACATCAAAGGTTGACGTAGGAAAAATAAATAAATAGATAAAATAAAATAATGATATTTTTTGAAAGGTATGGTTTTGGAATAAATTTAATAAGACTTTCTTAAAAAGGGTTGATAAAAACATAGAAGAAATCAGTTTTATTTGGAATATTAAGAAATAAAGTTTTAATTAAGAATATTTTTAATTTAGAGCCATCTTTTTAAATTTACGCATACTGGAATAATGTTTCCTAAGGAAAATTAAGAATTTATATCGTCTGCATAAGGATTAACAGATTAGATTTAGATACAAGATTTTAATTTAATAATTTGAAGTAAGTACGGAATATTATTATAAGAAAATTAAGATAGTATAAAGGTTAGTTTTGGCGAAAAAATTTTAAATTTGTAATATATATATATATATATATATATATATATATATATATATATATATATATATATATAAGACCATTAAAAGTAGATAATATTCACCAATTGAATTTATCATTAAACCAAACCGAAACATGAGAAAAATTTATATGAATAAATAAAATGAATGTAATAGAAATTTGTAGAACCAAAGCAGAATTATCAAGCCCCAAATACTTTGGAACTACAAATGAAGTATGTGGTTTCATCTCCGTATTAGCCATGAAAAGCAAAATAATATGAATTTGGGGCTACCAACACACAAAAACCAAAATTCATTAAAGAAATACCAAGTAATAAAGAGTGGAAAAGGGGAAAAAATAAATAAATCAGTAACAAACTACAAATGGAATTAGTCACAAAAGCACATCCGTTACCCTTATATATATATATATATATATATATATATATATATATATATATATATATATATATATATATATATATATATATATATATAAATTAAAGTAGGACGCCATTATTCTCTTCTATTAAGACATACATGAACAGAGCAGCATCTTCTCAAAAGAACAAGCGATGCTATCTTTGTTTTCTGACCTCGGGCAAAAAGAGAATAAAATACATAGAAGACACCAAATCACTCTCAGATTTTTCGCGGTTGCCACAGTAACCAATGCAGTGATTTAGGCAGCACAATTAAATTGTTGACTGTGGGACATTGTTTTGTTTCAATTAAAATTTAAAAACTATTATAAGAGTTATAGGTTTTTTAGTCATTTTTTTGTAATAATTCATTTGTTTGTTATTACATTGAGAATAATTAGTTTTAATATTAATTATAGATATTAATATTTTAAACTATGTTTTGCCGAAACAGATTCATTATGTTTACTTTTATTTAGAGTTACGCTGAGTCCGGTAACGAGATTTTATCCGAATATGATCCGTCCGAGATTTAACTCTTCGAGATTCGGGATTGTATTGATCCGAATTTTTCAAAAGTGAGTCCTCAATATATATCAAGTTAAAAAAAAAAAAAAAAAAAAAAAAAAAACTGATATATTTGAATGAATAATAAGTGTACTAGTGTTTATTTTTACTCAAAATAAGATAAAATTGATATGAGGGATGTAATTATAAAACTAATTTTCTACAATTTCATTAAAATATATTTTTTTTTTTTTCACCTATGGTCCGGAACGAGGTCGAGTGTCAATATTAGGGGTCCGGAATAAATTTTGGGCGAGCAATCTTTTTTTTTTCTTTCCGGGTCGGGTTCTTTAGGCAGAAATTTGATTGTCATGTCGGATACATCCTAGGACATGCTGGAATCAACATTTATTATTAATAATAATAATAGATTATTATCATAATCATTAACATTAGTATTATCAATGCTATTAGAAAGACGGTACCATGCGAAACTATCCAGTACGAAAATAGTGTGGCCATAGTGAGCTACTTTTTTAAAATTCAAATTTCTTGATTGGCAGCACTTTACTGAAATGATAAAATTCCCTCTTAATTATTGATATGTCATTAAACATGCTTAAAGAAGGCGAATTTTACTATTTTTAAAAAATGGTGCCAATAAAAAAATCTGAACTTAAAAAAAGTAGCATACTGGCCATATTGTTTTCATATTGGACAATTTGACATGATATAAAAAATATGTCCATCTTACTTAATCCATATCTTGGAAAGCAAAAGATCAATTCTGAAATCCCGTAAAACACACCAAATTCCTTTTACGTAATGCAGGATATCTTAATGGAATGTACTCAAACCCAACGAGATAAGCAAATGGAATGCAAAATAGTAGAACAATGATGACTAAAAATAGCAATTGTTATACGTAAAATATCTTCTATATATAACCTTATTATGTATCTTTATTATTAACCACAAAATCAATAATTACAATAACTTGGAAAAGGCAGTACGCCGTTATTTTCTCCTATTAATAAGACATAAGTCTACAGAACAACATCTTCGCAAAAGAACAAATTACACTTTCTTCTTTTCTTTTCCGTTCGAGGTCCCGGATGATATAAAATAAAATACAAAAATACATAGAATGATACCGAATCACTCTCAGCTTTTACAAACAATTTCTGTTGGACACCAGAATAATTACTGCTGTGATTTAGACAACGTATTTAAATTATAGTGTTTCAGTTCAACAACCATTTTCCAAATGGTAAAAAATAATATTGCCTTTAAAACATTTGTTTTGTAACAATGGACATTTTTTCTATTTTAAATAAAGCACAAAAAACACCAAGTCACTGTCGGTTTTTTTCTTTTTTTCCAAGCTATTTTTGTTGTTTTCTAATAAAACAAATGCAGTCAAATTTTTGGCTGTACAAAAATATCCTTACATTTCAGTGCGATATTAAAAACTGATAATAATAATAATAATAATAATAATAATAATAACAATAATAATAATAATAATAATAACAATAATAAAAATAATAATAATAATAGTAATAGTCTTAGTTTAAGATATTTTTGTTATGGTGAATATGTTGTTTTTCTGCATTTGAATACAAAGAAATTTATTTTGAAAAGTAGTAGGTATTGACATAATTATGGACTATACTTTCTCAAAAAGGATCATCAAATTTACTAAGAATAAGCATCATAATCATTAATATTACTTTATTACTTTATTTATTTATTTTTAATAATTGCTACAAGCAGTAATAGTTTTAGTAATGTTGTAAATTATTACAATTATTAATATTTTTAGTAATTTTATAATTATATACCAAGTGCATCTTATTTAGTTCGATTCCTCAATAGAAAACGATCACGAAGTCAATAATTACGGTAACTCCAAGAAGGCGGTACGTTACAACAGAGTAGCATCTTAGCAAAGAACAAATGACACTTTCTTTGTTTTCTCTTGGGCCGAGATCTCGGGTGAAATAAAATAAAATACATAGAAAGATACCGAGTTAATCTCAATATTTTCAAGTTGTCTTTATTGACCATCAGATGCTGTGATTCAGACTGGGTAACTGTTGACTGTGGAGTGATATTATTGTATTTCAGTTTGAAAATTGAAAACTATATAAAAATATTGGAATTTACTATTGTGTCTTTAACCTCTTCGCTCCCTGGGCCCCCGAATGGGGACCTCTGTTTTGTCCCTTTTTATGAACAGTTTTCGAGCATAATTACAATTTCCTTATTAGAGAGATAAGTTTGGAAGTCTAAAACTCGAACTGCTGCAATAAATAAATAAATAAAAATATTGCTCTGAAGCCAAATGGAAGAAGAAATAAGTCAGCAATAATTAATGATACTGCATTAATACTCGGTAGCGAAGAGGTAAAAACATTCTTTTGTAATAATGCATTTGTTTTTCTTTTAAATAATAATAATAATAATAATACACATAGAACAACACCAAATCACTCTTTGTCTTTTTAAGTCTTTCTTGTTGCTTGTACAAAAATAGCGTTGCATTTCAGTGTAATACTAATAGATAATAATAAATAATGTTGTTGCTGATGATGATTGTGATAATACCATCAGTAATAATAATAACAAGTTGGAAATTGCAAGTGAACGTAGCAAATGAGGTGCGTTCGTACGATAACGAAGTTTTAAAAAAAATTCAGATCTTGCTGATATAGTAGAGCGTACTCCGGATACAGTATAGTAGTCGAAATCTTTACGTTTCTGTAAATATGCAGGAAGTAATTTTTATTACACCTCAGCAACGTATATCTTATTCATAAAATGCGAAATAGTTGAATATAATTAAAACACGTACCAAACCATGTTTCCCCGTATAGCATTATATAGTGGAATACTTTTGTGCGGCCCTGTAATTTAATAATAAAAATTCTTTGCATCACAGATTGTACAGACTGCATATTTTAGTATATATTTCATAGATTCATGCCAATTCTATTATGTTCGAATGAGTGTAACATCATTAAAATGCATTTGAAACTTTTTCCCAATTGACCGTAATGTAACGGAATCCTTTTGATTGTCCCTGTAATTGATCTATGCATCCGATTTTCATAACATTTGAAATGACTCGACAAAATTACGCAATAATTATATGCTTTAAATTTCAAACGATTAAAATGCATTTAAAACCTTTTTCCCTATTGACCGTAATGTAACGGAATCCTTTTGAATGTCCCTGTAATTGATCTATCCATCCGATTTTCATAAAATTTGAAATGACTCCACAAAATTATGTTATAATTATGTATTTTAAATTTCAAACGATTCGGTTGGGTAGTTTTTGCGTTGTTATATGCGGACAGACGGACGGACAGACAAACAGACAGACAGACAGACGGACGGACTGAGCGACAACAATAGGTGCTACGTATTTATATAATTACGAACGCACCCAATAAGAAGAATAACTGTGTTTGCTTAAAAAAAAATACCTTTTTATGGTCAATTTATTGTTTCTGTTATAAATACAATGAACATAAATTTATTTTAACATAACAATAAATATAAATTTATTTGCTAGAAATGGGTTCGGACAAGGAGAATTTTCTTGATTCGTTACTAAAAGCTTTTTGATACCACTAATTTTAACAGTAATTTTATCTTAATTACGTGCTAGACAGTTAATAATTGTATAAGACGAATACCTAGTATGGGAAAAGTACTATGTATCCTTATCGAAAATTATGATGTCAAATACATAAATAAACAGTTAAAAATTAAAAATAGCAATTATTGATATATATTATGAACTATATTTTCTCAAAATGAGCCAGCATATTTACTAAAAGTATCATCATAGTTATTAAAATTGATATTATTTTAAAATATTATTTTACAATTATATATATTTACATTATTTTAGTTATAATAATTATATTATTTTTAAAAAATTACAATCACTATTATTTTATTAATATAGTTATTATATACTAAATTACTCTTAGTATGTTTCCTCAATGTAAAACAACCATAGAGTCAATAATTACGATAATTTCGAAAAGGCGAAACGCCATTTTCTCCTGTTGCAAAATACATCAACAGAGCAAAATCTTCACAAAAAAGCATATACTACACACTCTTTTTTTTTTTTTTTTCTTGGCTCGGGACTTTGGGCGAAATAGAATAGAATACATAAATTGACATAAATCACTCTCATCAATTTTCAAGCCATCTTTGTTGATTGCCACAGTAATCACTGCAGTAATTTAGGTAGCGCAGTAAAATTGTACACTGTGGCATGATAACGTTACATTTCAATTCAAAACTGAAAGCTGTCAGAGAAAATTAAAGTCATTTAACTGTTTGCCGATGATTTGTTTGAGGATATTTATGAAGAATATTTAGATTTAGTGAGAATAATATGGGTAGATTTTACAGAATTCAATGTATGAATTCACAGAGTGGACTTCAAGGTTTATGCTTTTCAAATATCCAACAAATTTTCGGTGAAATTCAATAATGTTTTTCAGCAAATATCATAACATCTATTTATTACATGAAAATTCTGGCCAAATCATCCTTAGTCAGTTTAATGTCCTTAATTTTTTCTGGCAGCTTTGAGTTTTGAAATGAAAAACAAGAAATATCGTGCCACCGTCAATAATTTAACTGCGCTGCCTAAATCGTCGCCGTGGTTACTGTGGCAACCAACAAAGATGGCTTGAAAAGGTTGAGAGTGATATGATGTCAATTGATGTATTTTATTCTATTCTGCCCGAGGTCCCGAGCACAGAGAAAAACAAAGAGAGTACAACATGCTCTTTTGCGAAGATGTTGCTCTGTTGATGTATATCGCAACAGGCGAAAATGATGGCGTTTCGCATTTTCAAAATTATTGTAATTATTGATTCTGTGATTGTTTTAATTGAGGAGCCAAATTAAGTAAGACAGGCTTAGTATATAGTAACAATATTGCTAAAAATTTTAGTCGCTGTTCTAATTCTTTAATAAAAGAAAGAAAATTAATAACTATGATGAAACTTATAGATATAATTTCGCAACTATAAAATACATGGTTACTGTTGCAACCAACAAAGACGGCTTGAAAATGTTGAGAGTGATTTGATGTCAAATTATGTATTTTATTCTATTCCGCCCAAGGTTCCGAGCCGAGAGAAAAACAAAGAGAGTGCAGCGCTCTTTTGCGAAAATGTTGCTCTGCTGATGCATGGCGCAATAGGAGAAAATGATGGCGTTTCATATATTCGGAATTATCGTAATTATTGACTTTGCGGTTGTTCTATATTTTGGAATCAAACTGAATAACAAGGACTTTGTATATAATAACAATATTTCTAAAAATATTAGTAATTGTAGTAATTTTTTTATTAACACTAGAACCGCCATTAGGGGTCATTATGACCCGTGCCAAATTGAAAATAGCCAATTCGAACCAGAAATTTCTTGATAAGATTTATTATAAATGAGCAATAGAAAAATAGGCTAATTAAATAAGTAATTTTAAATAAAAATTCGAGTGTCAAACAATTGTTATAAAACTTGAATAAAATAGCTGGCGGTTTTAGTGTTAAAAAAACATTAATAAGTGATATCTATATTATAAAGGCCAAACGTATCTGTGCGTAACGCATACGTCATTTTGCGCATGGCAACACTTTCAAATTTTAAATGAATTTCGGTATTGCAATTTTTGCTATTAAAAGTTTTTAAACTTCTTAATGCCGCATATTTTCAATTTTTACACCATCGTGTAGGACAAAAAATGTACTACTTTTAAATGAAATTTGTTTGAAAGTTGTATCTTAATTTGTTTTTGAAATATTTTTTTTCTTTTTTTTTTTAGCTTTTAATACCCTTTTTCTAATCGTGGCAATAGTACTCCATTTCTATTTAAAGCACAGGAGAAAAGGGAAATTTGAGCGCTGTATCTTTATGTTGTCATTTTCTCATTAAAAGGGGAAAAAATAGAAATTTAAATATCTTCTGTTATAAAATCCGGTGAATTTTGACTTCATTTACAAAAATTGATTTACACGTAAAAAAAATATCAACAGTTTAACATCTTTTTCAGCTAATAGCATTGAGAGATTTCAAGTTTTGAATCAAAATTATCAAATTAAAATGCCAATTTTTTTGAAACGTGAATACAGATGTGAAATGTACATTTCTAAGTTTTGATATGGTGAAAATGATGCCGGGTTTAGATTTCACGGGAAAAAAAAAAATCTATGATTGAGTAAAAGTTGAATAAATTTTGCTTTTTATCGTTTAGGAATACTAGCATAAGAATCTTAATTGATAACTTTATGATAATAACATATCTTTATTATTTTTTACTGCTTACATTTACGATTAAAGTTTAATTTTAACAATTTATACAACTGCGTTTTATACAAATATATTTTGTTAATTTGACGATAAATATCGCTTGTTTAAGAGTTAGACATAACAATATAAAATGCATTTTTTACTATAACTAATTTTGTAGGTTTATTATAAGTTAATGAAACAGTTCCTTCTTAAACAATTCCTTTCGTCAAAATTTGATGGGTTCTACCTTGTTTAAATAATTTTGTAACTATAAAATACGCCCGAAGCGTTAAAGTTCAATATTTATAGCGTATTTCATAGCTACAAAATTATATCCATGTATTATGATTTCACCGATGCTGGTTTTATTCCGTCTCGTTTTTTTCACAGAATTGTAAGTCATGAATACACTCTATCTTGTACTGCAGATACAGTCTTGCCAAAATATAATAATCCAAAAGTCGACTGCATAAAAACCTAAGGTATCGAGCGCAAGAAAAAATCTTTATTTTATTGAAGAGTAGTAATAGGAGAATCCAATGTATCCATTGATAGATATCCATCTCTGCCGGAAGTGGAGTGGTGCACAAGCCAAAAATTAATACCACTAGTGGCTCACTCGTAGGTTTATCCTTGTGCTTGCCGTACAATCATTTGTTTTGATTGTACAGCAAACACAATGTTAAACCTACGAGTAAACAACTAGTGGTACTGATTTTTGGCTTGTGCACCACTCCACTTCCCGCAGACATGGATCCTTAGATTCCCCTATAATAACTCTTCTAAAAAATAAAGTTTTTACTATTATTATTATTATTATTATTATTATTATTATTATTATTATTTTGTGCTCGATAGCTTAAGTTTTTGTGCTGTTGCTTCTTGGACTATAAGAGTGGGGAGCGCCAGATTTGATATCTTCTAAGCAGCTCAGTTGGCTGAACATTAGTGCACTACGCCTATGACTTGGGTTAGAGAGTCCTGGCTTAAACACTTTTTTACTCTTTTTTTTTAGGCCTTGTTAGTAATCATTGAATTAAAAAAAATCATGTATTATTTTCACTACACGTTGGAATGCAAGCAATGAAAATTGTCATTAATAGAATTCATAAAGATAATTTGTTATATATGTCTTTTTCAGTTACAAATATTTCAATGATTTAATAATTAAATAGAAATTGGACATAAATTTAACTTTTATTGAGTAACAAAAATTCATCTTGAAGCAAGAAGTAATGAGTGTTCATTGACAACAGAAAAAAAAAATATAGCTAAAAGAACAAAACTGAAACTGCCATTGTGCTGTGTCAATCTTTAAAATAATTTTTATTTTAAACTTTGTACATAAATTCTGATAGTATTCAGTCATTTTAACATTTTCTCAAAACAAGTGCTCTGCACTCTAAAGAGTTAAATCAAGTGAAAAATCCTTTTTAATGTTTAGTAAAACCGTATAAACCGTGCAAATAACAATGTCAACGTTTTTTCATTATTTAAAAGCAATTGGAAAATAAAAAATATCACAGAAAGAGTTTTAAATCTCAAAATAAATAGGACAATTTTAACCCTTTGAGGGACGAACAATTTCGTTTCTGTAATGCTGAATTCCCACCGGAAATTGGAAAAAAAATTCCAAATAAGGGACAGCAATCTTTCAACAGTTTTGCACCAAAGATCTAAAAGCAATAGTTAATTAAATTTAACTCCTCCTCAAGGGGTTAAGCCCAGTAAAATTAACGACCGATACTTATTATTTACGGTTAACCCTTTCATTCCCATGATATAATACGTTCTGGAAATTCCGTAACTCTGAGATTCTGAATTTACACCGGAAAATCTCAATGATAAATTTCGCTTTATTTAAATATAAAATGTCTGCTATTAAATAAAGCAAACATTTCTATTTTAATTTTCTTGTGTGAATTTGGAATTTTCGAATTAAATATAGAGAAAAAAATAAGAAATGTCATGATGCCATTTGGACTCACTGGGAGTGAAAGGGTTAATGAATAAAATTAACGTATGGCAGAACCCGCATATCCAAGGTATGAATGTTTTTTACTATGTCATTTAGTCGTTACTAATTCTGCGATAAAATAAGTTGAAGATTGTTTTAAACGCATAGTAGTGACAATTGTAAAAAATCATACGCAGTCTGGGTCTACCAGGCCCGGCGCGAAACCTCCCGGCTTTATTGCTAACTTACAAAAAGCATAAAAAATTATATAATTTACATATCATACTAAAACAGCTGTCCAAAGGTAAAAATTAACTTAATTGGTTTTATTTATTATACGAGGAAAAAAATCGTTTGCATTGATAATTTTTATTTAAGATCGTAAATTTAACAGTGTAATATATTTTTATTTATTTTATATATTTTTTTTTAGATTTCACAAAAAAAATTTCCACTTCACACAAAAATTGTTAAATGATTATACCGTAAAAAAGCTCTTTTCTATTGAAAAAATGACA
Source organism: Maratus speculifer (assembly GCA_964019185.1). Taxonomy (NCBI): domain Eukaryota; kingdom Metazoa; phylum Arthropoda; class Arachnida; order Araneae; family Salticidae; genus Maratus; species Maratus speculifer. The sequence continues at coordinate 231,399,738 of OZ025300.1, forward strand.
CTAAAACTAAAAGATTAAGGTATTTACCAGTAAAAAGTATTTCCAGATGTTTCTCATTTTTAACAAAATTTCACAGCTATTTTTAAAGCCAATTTTCTTCTAATTCGATCAAAGATGGCGAAATTGAATTTACTAATCTTACAAGTAGTAATAAATAACTCAGTTTAGATCCAAGAATTCAAACACATTAGAAAAATAAATTTACCAATAAGCTGTAAAGTTTATGTCGACGGGCCGCAAAATGGCGATAAAAGAAACTATTCCATTAGCCCGACGCCAGCGCGATAAAATTGTTGCCACTTAAGAATGAAAGAGGGGCAGACGATTCTCAGTCCTATCACATAAGAAAATTTTGTTGTAGACTCAGTGTTATATCACAGGATACGACATAAAGATAGAAGAAAATAGAGCACCGCTTGTAATAGAAAACAATGAAGATGTAGGACTTGGCTTTTTTATTCGCAATTGAAGTCAAAATCGCTAGAGGTAGCTATTTATCAATGAAAAGAAAATAGATGAAAAAGAAAAGCTTTGAAATGTTAAAGTTTAAATATCATAAATCTAAGGAATGAGAATTCATGACCAACCTGATGGAAACCTTAAAAGGGTTAGATAAAAATAGAATTTAAGAAAATATATTTATCGATATATAATCTTAAACTAATGGACTCTTTTTTTTCTTTCTGTTTGAGGCTTATAAAAACCTCCATTTACCAATTGTGACATCACAGGAATGCTGTTGTTTATGTTGTTGCTGTTGAAAATTTCGTTTACACTTAATAAATAGTTGGGCATTTTTAATTATCGAATTTTTAAAAATTGCCACTTTACCAATTGTGACGTCACAGGAATACTGTTCATACATTACCACCTAAGCAAATTTTCACCATTGTTTTCTTGAAAAGTGATGAGTTCTGCGATTAAATAAGCACAAATTACTTTTCGAAATTAATGATGGACTTTTATCTTAAAATTTCCGGGTTAAGTACATTATTCGTATACTATAATTCAGTCGTTTTTAAAACCAATTATTAGGGCTTTTGACACTAACTTTGCAAAAGTAATCCAAAATTCTGATTTTGAAAAATTACAAGAGTACATTTTCACAATACCTTATGGATTAAGTCGTTGAGGAAAGAGATAGATGGAGATGCACAGTATGCCGTAAAAAATGGCTTGCAATATGATGCGCTCAGATTTAAATACCCTTATTTGGCCTCAAACAAAACAATCACGTGAAAAAGGAACCGAATTTAGTTAACATTACCTGTATGTTGTTTCTCTAAATAAAAATGAATTGATTAGATTTAAGTATTCTAAAGTAGTATTTCATTGTATTATAAATAAAAAACTGCATCATTAAAAGTTTTCTTCTTTTTTTTGCGAAAGCACGCGTTTGTGTTAGCGCTGAATGTAGCAGATTTTACGGTTGCATTTTTGGCGTCATCCCCAGCTACTGCACTTCATCTCTATTTTTTCTTTTTTACTCCATGGGATCAAGTACTATAAAGTTTCAATCTAATCATAGTTTATAAAAGTTTCAAAAATAGAAATAACTTTTCTTTGGCAGAATGAAATCGTCTATCATACCAGAATATTTAGTCAAATTAAACAATAGTGCAAAATCGTCTCTAGGAATTGCATTTATACACGCCTTTAAATGTATTCTACATTGTGAAATATGAAAATATGAAGCTAATAATTTCTGTTTCCAAAATATACCGTTATCATCAATACCATTTCAAACTAGGATTTTCATTTTGGCGTCCCATTTTAATTCGAAATTTCAATTTGAAACCGGAAATTTCAAAAGAAGAATTTTTACTTTATTTGATCGCTGAATATTTCTCATTAAGAAAAGAATAAAATAGTATTCTTTCTTTTTGATATGAATTTTAAATTTTTGAATAAAAATGGAGGTAAAACAGGCTACTTTTTTTTAAAAAAATTCAGATTTCTAGATTGATATCACTTTCCCAAAATGGTAAAATCCTTTTTGATTTCGCTTTAACCCTTTCCGGCACGGGCAAAATCTGTTAGTAAAAGGAGAAATTATCGACTGGCACAGGAATTCAGAAACAATTTTTTTTTTAATATTTTGAAATCCCTAACTTTAGCCTTTAATGTAAAAGCAAAATTCACTAAAATACTATCGATGCCGTTTGCAAGTTTGGAATTAAAATTAGGTATCACAGACTGGGTACAGTGTGCCGGAACGAGTTAATTGATACGTCATTAAAAGAGGCGAATTTTACCATTTCAAAAAAATGGTGCCAATCAAGAAATGTGATTTTTTTTAAAAGTAGTTTATTGGCAGCACTCACTTTATTGGATGTATAGGATAGTCAATACTATTTTGGATAGTTTGACATTGTTCTGACGATACATGTAAAAAATATGCTTTTCGTGGGAAATTAATTTAGTAATTATCAGTGATTTTTTTTTCTTTTAGATTGTGTTATATATAAAATGTGCATATTCCTTGAAATTCCTAAGGAGTCTTGCATCGCTTCGTCTGATTAGAAAACTCCTGATTAATATTTAAATCAGAGATTTCGCAAGCGCTTAGCTTGAAAGCATAACTTGTAAAAAATTGTCAGCGATTGAACAAGCTGAAACATCATGTTAATAATCTGTCGTAATGTTTTATGCACCCTGACTTTACAGTTTTTTAAAATTGTCAAATAAACGTAATTTAATTTGAAAGAAAAGAAATAAATTCGAAATCAATAAAATATTTTTTAAAAATTTAAATTTTAGAGGAAATGATTTTAAAAGTAGCATACGTTTTGATTGCAAGAAAATGCATGTAATTAATGAAAAATTCTAAAAAAGAAAAAAAAAAGTCAAGAATTATTGATATAGTACGCATCAACTAGGATCAACTCTTTTAAATTACCATGCTTTCTTTAAAATTAATGAGTGATATTTACAGCATATTTTTAAGATATAAAGTACTTCTCTAATTCGAAATTATAGTACAAAATTATTTAGAATTACGGAATAGTTGATACAACTTTTAAAAACAACATTTCTAATTATTTAGAGGGCTGAAATAGTTGACGCAACGTTTAAAAGCAACATTTCTAATTATTTTGCGGTGCGAAATAGTTGACGCAATGTTTAAAAGCAACATTTCAAACTTATTTGTAAATTGTATTTAAAAATATTCATTTTACTCATGAATACGCAATTTCCACATTAAATTTTTTTTCTATAAGGGTGAGGGGAGGGGAAATTAATTTTGCCTTTTCAGGATTGTGGTTAATTTTTTTAATAAGCTTAAGTGCTATATTTTTTTCAGCTACATTCATGATACCACTAGTACATTTAAAATACTTATATGAATGAAGTTTTAACACCTTGGAGATGAGCGACTGGTATACGTACCGCATAAGGTGCTCAGAATTCTTAATTGTTCTCACCAGTAAATTTTTATTGTAAATTTTGCATTATTTAATCCAAGCATTTTCCCTATTCAAATAGCAAAAAAATTCTCGTTTGAAAAACCGGTGATGAAAGATTAAAAAATCAGGAAAAGACGCTCTCGTCCATTGAATAATAGACAGTACCAAGAAAAAGTACTTCAATTTACTGAAAAGAAGAATACGAAAATTACATCTTCTTTGTTCATACCTCTTAATGTTTCAAAAGTCATAAAATCAAAGTTTCATTTCAAATGTTAAATACTTTGTACATTTATATATATATATACTTGTATTATATTTCTCTAATATTTACCGAATTTTCTATTCCTTGCTTCATTTGATATGATATGTTTTTCAAATTTTTGTAGTCTTCATTTTAATTTCTTTCTGCTTAACCGCTGCCATCGAATTAATCAAAGCCAGAGGACACAAATTGTGACGTCATCGCTAATCGACCAATTTCTCACAAGTGTTCGAATTCTCACCTTAAAATTGTGAACAGACAATTTCTTTCGTTTTATTTGTAGAATATCTGTCATCTTAAAAAACAATAATAACTGTTTAAACTTACTGGTGACAATTCGGAAATCCTAAACAAAAATTTTGCCAGATGTGGATGTGTTTGTTACTTGAAAATAAACTTGTTCGTGAATTCTGGTGTCGTGTTACTTATTCATGTAATCAATTTAACAATGGAAGTTCTCTGCGCCGAAAAGGGTTAAGTTACAAAGAGTGCACAAATATCTAGCGCTGAAAATTACAAACCGCTATATAGGATTCGTATGTTGTTACCGGCGATAAACAGATGATCAGTAGAAAACGAAAGGTGCATTTTTTCTACAAAAAACACATGTTGCAATTTACAAATTAAATAACAGTAAAATGAGGATATTTTTAATTAGCGTGATTGCTTACCGATTCATTCACAAATAGGAAAGAGAGCAGTAATTAACACTTACCTAAAACAGAAAGAAAGTACAAAATTAGTCAAGTTATACTTATAAAATACTATTTATACATAGAAAAATTATTTAGCATCTTTGAGGAATTTCTGAATTTTGCCACTGTATATTCTAATATTTAATGCGTGAATTTTCATATTGCTAACTAAGCGTAGAACCAACTTAGTGAAAAAAAAGTCCATGCCGGGTATCGAACCCGGAACCCATGGAAAAGCAAGTGCTCTACCATTTAAGGCCCCTGTCCTCGCTCGAGGAAACGCTCGCGAGCTAATGCTATTCATTTGGGGAAGCATTTTTCTAATAACTCTTTCGCATTGACAGCGCATCTCTTTTACTTTTTCGATTTTGGTTGCAGATATTTTTTACAAAGTTAGTTTCACTTTCAAAACCTGTTTCGAAACTGAAAGTGCTTTTTAAAAAAAATATCTGCAACCAAAATCGAAAAAGTAAAAGAGGTGCGCTGTTGGAATGCACCCAGGACCGTAGCTAGAAGTGTACGATAGGGAGGGCTCAGGGGAATATAGGGGGGCTCAAGGGAATGTAGGGGGGGGGGCTCATATTTTTTTGTTCTCTCTAAAAGATGCAGAAAGATAAATGAGTGCATATTCACATTGTAGGTACTATGTTTCTCATTAAACTGTTGTAATAACTTCATTTTTATGCTAAGAAAAGTATATGATGATGAAAATTTTGAACGTATAACTGGTGCAAAATGAAACATCCTGTTAGATTCATATGTACCAATAGGATGAGGGAGTGTTGAAACACGTATTTTAGATACAGATTAGTAACTCTGCAAAACTGTGAAAGGGTCTCAAAACTAAATTAGATTTTTGAACAGAATTTCATTTGAATTTTCGGAACATTTAGTGACCTTGGAACTTTTTCCAGGGGGGGGGGGCTCAAAATATTTTAGGGGGAGAGGCTGAGCCGCCCCTAGCGCCCCCTTAGCTACGGCCTTGCATGCACCTCAGCTAGCCAATGAAAAAAAAAATATATTCAAGAATGTCAAAATGCGAAAGAGTTATTAGAAAAATGCTTCCCCATAGAATAGCATTAGCTCGCGAGGAGGACGATACCCAGCTTAGCATGTCTCACTTTATATGTTGGTTAGGCTACAACTCGCAGCATGAGATGGAACCGTCTGCATGAGCACGCAATCTTGCGGCGTAACATGAGACACCAAGAAACCCAGCATCGGTAAATCACATACCGTATTTTCGGGTGTATAGTCCGCGGCTTATACAAGAAAAAAACCTCCCAAAAAGCCGCTGCGGCTTATGCACGGTGCGGGTTATACAAAGATTTTTTTTTCAAAAATTGGAAATCGTAATATTTTTTCTACAATTTTTAAACCTTAAAAAATTTGAAAAAGCATCAAAATTTGAAAAAGCATCAAAATTTGAAAAAGCATCGAAATTTGTAAATTTTTTTCGCTATGCCTTGAAATTTAGAGAGTTCTCCCATGTTTGTAAAGGCTTTTTTTACTGCTTAAATACAGTTATTTCTGGATATGGAAGAACTGTCGCAACTATCGCCAAGTATTGCACTGATAGATGTATAATAGCCATTGTGTTTGTAGAGTACAAAATCCAAACTCCGGAACCCTTCCAATCTCGACAATTCTGAATTTAAGATCATTTTTAGTTTATTTTTCAAAAAAATAATCTACCGATCCTGTTGCAAAGAACAAAAAAAAGTGCGTGATTTATACCATTTCGGAACGATTCAGAGCAGTCGTTCTTTTTCGAAACGATTCCGAGGAGTCGTTCCTTTACAGAGTCGTTTCATTTCGGAAGGAGTTCAAGGAATCGAACTTTTCCGGAGTCGTTTCATTTCAGATAGAGTCCGGGGAGTCGTTCCTTTTCGGAGTTGGTACCTTACCCTGTTGCAAAGAATAAAAAAAATGCGTGATTTATGTCATTTCGGAACGATTCAGAGCAGTCAGTCTTTTTCGAGAAGATTCCGAGGAATCGTTCCTTTACAGAGTCGTTTCATTTCGGAACGAGTTCTAGGAATCGAACTTTTCCGGAGTCATTTCATTTCAGATAGAGTCCGAAAAGTCGTTCCTTTTCGGAGTTGGTGCATTTCGGATCGATTCCGAGGATTCGATCGTTTTGGGAACCAATGACCTAAGATACGTATACATTTTATGTCCGAAATTTTGAATTTATCACCGATTTTTTTTTTCGGAAATTTTTTTTAAAAATATCACGCTTCTTTAAAAAAAAATGAGCGTAAACGCCACATCGCTTAAAATTTTATCTTAAAACACGTAAATGTCGCGGCGTTTCTTCCGAAAATTACGGTACTGATAATCTTAATTTTTTAGCCCAATTACTGTAGATGTTATGCATCACGAAAAAATTTGGTAAATTTGTGTTAAAAATTATGACTAATGGCTTCTAATTTCGAACCCTGGTCGAAATATACGTTCGTAAATGGTGTATAGCCCGCGGACTATACACCGATGCATCTCCGCGGGTTATACACGAACTTTTTTACTGCACTGCTCGATTTAGGGGTGCGGGTTATACACAGGGGGCGGGCTATACACCCGAAAATACGGTATATATTTAATATTAATCAATTTCTCAATTAATTTTCAGCAGTGAAATTACGATTGAAAATCTAGAATATTTAATACGTGAATTTTCACATTGCTAACTAAGCATAGAAGCAGTTAGCAATTCCAGGCTTAGTTAGCAATGTGAAAATTCACGTATTAAATATTCTAGATTTTCAAGCGTAATTTCACTGCCGAAAATTAATTGAGAAATTGATTAATATTAAATGTATATTCTGATTGTTCATATTACAGGGATCATACGCCTACTGGCATTTTCCGACCAAGAAATTCTTCGATTCCAGTACTTTCTTGTAGAAAACTCCTGACTAAATAAGGCGAAATTTCGCGCGTTTAACCTTGATTTATTTTTCTATAAAAGAAAAAAATATGTACTGAGATTTCTCCTGGAGAATTCTCAGAAACATACAAACCCTGGTATTACGTTTTAATTATTTATTTCTTAATTATTATTATTATTAAGATTCAAATCAAAAATTTTTAGACAATTCATTAGATTTTAAAATACACACTTTGTATCTGAATGATATAATACATGGAATAAATGATTAGACAATGTTTTGTCTCTTACCCTGATCAGTTGTATCAGGCGATATCATTCACCTCCCCCTTTATTTACACAAAAAAATACTACAATTGTAATTATTGCAAATTATTACAATTAAATATTTATATTAACCCCTTCGCGACGGGAGCCTTTTACGAAATTTTTAATGTTTTGTCACAGGTTTTAAAAAAGGGAAATTTGTGTGTTGATAAATCGAGAAAATGCTCCTATTAAATAATGCAAATTTTACAGTAAAATTTTACTGGTGGCGATAAACACGGATTCTTAAGCCTTTTTGAAGCACGTACACGTTCCCAAAGGGTTAAATCCAACGCTTCTGGTCAAATGTTATGTATAACAAACACTACATAGCATAATTGTTAATTTAAACACAGCCCCGTATAATCTGAAGCAAAAGCTACTTTAGGTAACTTAGTAATAACAAGATGAAAAAATGACAACTCTTTGTTAGTCAGTTTTGTCACATCGTTTTCAAGCATTTCTCCCATGGAACTATTAATAAAGAGAAAATGACATATCCTTAACTCCCACCTACTTTTAATTAAGATTATCACCAGAAACTTTTAATTAAGTTTTTCTTTTATAACTGGCGAAAAAGAGCTAGAAAATTGCTTTCCTTTATTTTGAAAAAATAGTTTTCCAAATTTCCAGAGGAAATTCAACGTTACAGAAGCACAGCTGCTTGTCAGTCCAAGGCTCCCAAATGGTTCGCCAACTGAAGATCAATATTTTCTTTAAAAGATTTTCCTTTTATATTTTCTAAGAAATTGCGCAGAAATCCACGTTGGAGTTTAGTTTCAGTACAAATGCTGTAGAAACCTACTATGAAATTTCCTGTTAAAAAATATTAAATGTTCAGTTCGCGGACCATATGGGAGCCCTGTCAGTCAGAAAGTTAGAATAACGAAATGCGAACTGTTACCGTTATCGCAGAAGTGGATTACTGCCGGATCAAACTTCCACCAGTAAATTTAAATAGAAATTTAAGCCTGATTTAAATGCTTTATCACAAGAAATTCCAGTTTTAAATTATGGCAAAAATAGACATTGATTTTTATTGGTGGAAGTTTACTTAGGCGCCAATCATGAGCTGCTTTTCACCACATTGTGACAACTTAGACAACTTCCTGTCAATGACAGTGCAAATGATTAAAGTACATTGTTAAACTGTCACCAGAAAAAACAAACAGAAAATTTAACCATATTTATGAGAGAAAGGTTTTACGAAAACAGTCGCTGAAATAAGACAGAATTTGCTAGTAGAAACTGTTGATCCTATGTAAAAAACCAGCTGCCATCTTGTGACAACCTCCTCAGTTAATTCACTTGTAACAATGGAGAAAATGACATATCCTTAACTCCCACCTACTTTTAATTAAGATTATCACCAGAAACTTTTAATTAAGTTTTTCTTTTATAACTGGCGAAAAAGAGCTAGAAAATTGCTTTCCTTTATTTTGAAAAAATAGTTTTCCAAATTTCCAGAGGAAATTCAACGTTACAGAAGCACAGCTGCTTGTCAGTCCAAGGCTCCCAAATGGTTCGCCAACTGAAGATCAATATTTTCTTTAAAAGATTTTCCTTTTATATTTTCTAAGAAATTGCGCAGAAATCCACGTTGGAGTTTAGTTTCAGTACAAATGCTGTAGAAACCTACTATGAAATTTCCTGTTAAAAAATATTAAATGTTCAGTTCGCGGACCATATGGGAGCCCTGTTAGTCAGAAAGTTAGAATAACGAAATGCGAACTGTTACCGTTATCGCAGAAGTGGATTACTGCCGGATCAAACTTCCACCAGTAAATTTAAATAGAAATTTAAGCCTGATTTAAATGCTTTATCACAAGAAATTCCAGTTTTAAATTATGGCAAAAATAGACATTGATTTTTATTGGTGGAAGTTTACTTAGGCGCCAATCATGAGCTGCTTTTCACCACATTGTGACAACTTAGACAACTTCCTGTCAATGACAGTGCAAATGATTAAAGTACATTGTTAAACTGTCACCAGAAAAAACAAACAGAAAATTTAACCATATTTATGAGAGAAAGGTTTTACGAAAACAGTCGCTGAAATAAGACAGAATTTGCTAGTAGAAACTGTTGATCCTATGTAAAAAACCAGCTGCCATCTTGTGACAACCTCCTCAGTTAATTCACTTGTAACAATGGAGTTATGAAAAAAAGAGAAGGAGACATATAGTGTATTGTCTAGTAGTTGCGAGTGAAAGTAACTGAGACGGTTATCACAAGATGGCGGCTGTTTCTTTTAATTACGTCAACAGATTCTACGACCAGTAAATTTGAATAGAAAATTTTATCTAATTTAAGCGCCTTACTGATTAGAAATTTCTCTTATAAATATGGTAAAAAAAATTCTATATCTTTTCACTGGTGTCCGTTTACATTAAGTATTACAATATTTATCACTAACAGAAACCGTAGGTTGAATTGGTTGTCACAATGTGGCAGAACTACTACAGCCGAAATAAATTCCCATCAATATAAAATAATATTAGTTTTTACGACAATTATTCATCAAAATTTTCCATCAAAGAAGCGTTTAAGTAACGAGAAATTTTCTATCTAATTTTACTGGTGTAAGTTTTCCGCGATAATAATGGAACATCGCGAAAGTGGTTACAGTTGAAGCTTCGCTAATTTAAGGATATGTCAGTTCCTCTTTATTAATAGCTCATGCTCGTAACTGGTAGACAATACACTATATATTTCCGAATCTTTATTCATACCTCCATTATTGTTCCCCCATCGCTACAGATTCGTGTGGTTTTAAAATGGTCTCTAAGAGGAATAAGATCTGCTGGGAAAAAATTATGGAAAATGCTGCAAATATTACAAAAGTTTAACATAGATTTAGGATTAAAACAAAATACGATTAACCATATTCCACACAAAGTGATATGGACCAGAATCTACTCATATATCATTTCACGCATTGGATATGAACAAAGTGTATATCAGCATTTTGCAACTACAAACACTGTGAATATATAACTACATACGAATTTCAATTGTTATACAATTGAAAATGACAATAGAGTAATTGTCCCATGACAAATTAAATTTTCATGAGAGAGAGGGAATTTGAGGATCAAAGTTTGAGAAATGCAAATTTCGATTATTGCGATAACTCCAGGTTAATATTCAGATCAAAAGCCATATAACAAAGGTAATAGGTTCAATACAACAACCCCATATAATATGAAGAAAAATTATCATATTGTAATATGATACAAGCAAGAATGTAGTGGAAGGCATCCGGTGGTGGTATATGCCGTAATTCCTATGGATGGATTTTAACCATAGATCCTCAAGTTTTTAAAAGCTCAATATATGCCTTATTTTCTAAATAATGGTATTGCGCATAGCCTGTATTTGTAGCATAAACACTCTTTTTTTTTCTTTTGAAGACTACAACATTGAAACAAGATAAAAAGGCGACAACACCTTGTCTTTTATCCTCGTCAAGCGATATCTCACCTTTTCTCCATACATTTTCTCCCCACATTGCTTGCTGTAGGTTAGAACTACATTTGGTAATATGATGAGGAGAAATAAAAGATTTCGAGAAAAAGTAGGAATTTTCTTTCAGTTAACCTGGAATATATAACAGTTTTTAGACTGCAAATGTTAGAATAGGAATAGGGATAAAAAATGGCACTAGAAAAATGTTACAATTTCGATAGCTCTAGAAAATAAAAATGGATACATGTGGTATAAATGACATATGACATTCTTCGATCGTTGGTAAAATAGTTCCCAAACTGTACTTCGCGAAATACTTATACAGGAAGAATTTCAATTACTATAATTGAAAAAGATATCTACTACGGTAACATTAGGATAACACGGCAAGCTATCTATTTCATTAGTGTTGTTAGATTAATAAATTATCAGAAAAGTATTTTAATCGGCGATGTAAATCATACTCAAGTCAACAGGCCAGATCAAAAATTGCGTGCAACAAAAAACTTAATAATCAATTCAAATTCAGTCTCATATAATTAGCAGCCGAAGCATCGCGCTGTAACTTAATACTACAGGATAAAAATTGACAGCGGTTTGTCTAATATCATCGTCAGATTTGTCAGGCGATATACGATTTTTTTTTAACCTCTAAGAATGTTGCTAAACTGAAATAAATATTCACAAATGCTATTGAATGAGTGTTTGGAGAAAGAAGAGTTCAGCGAAATTCATGATGATCACAATTATTTTTAACCGCTTAACTGTTTCTTTTTTTTATGTACAATAAATTGAAAATATGGAATGAAGACTACTTTTTTAAGCTAAAATATTAATAATATTTAATCTAAACGTTTCTGCCATCAAACAGTATGAAATTGTGTTTAAAAAATTTAGTCGTGTCAAAACTTTTTGAGAAATGGATCAAGCAAACTTAACTTGCCCGTACAATTTACAGGCAAAACAGTTAAGTTGGTAAAGTTCACTGCAGGTGAAAAATTCTGGATATAAAAGCTACACAGCTTTTATTGTTAATTCAAACACAGTTCGCACAATTTGAAACATTGTAACTTGAAATAACGAGAGTTAACAATGATTTGTCCCCTGCCTTTGTAAAAGTAATACCCATTTTTTTTCCCACACACTTTTTTTTCTATTGCTACAGCTTAGATAACATTAACCCTTTGTGGCGCGGTGGTTTCATAGATATACCACTTAATTTTAATTCCCAAACGTCACATTGGCTCTGGATTTTTTTTTTTTTTTTTAATTTCAAGGTTTATTGAATACCTGAAATATAGCGTTTTCATGTTTACAAATAAAGTTGTTTTCAAATTCCGGTGTCAGTCATTTATTTCAATACTTAAGCAATGAATTTGCCCTGCGCCGCAAAGGGTTAATCTGTACATCATGCTATAGGAATAACAATAATAATAGGATAATAGGACTAGAAAGATGTTACAAAAGTTCCGGTAGATACAGGAATAAAACTGGATACATGAGGTAAATAACATATGGCTTTCTCTTATCGTTGCTATGACAATTCCCAAATTGTATTTCGCAAAGTACACATACAGTGTGGATTTCATTTGTTATAACTGAAAATGCTTTCTACTAGGGTAAAATTAGGATACCGCGCCAAATTACAATTTACATAAGAGTTCCGTGAACACTAAAGTGTGATAATCGGTATTGTACATTATACGCAGATCGATGCAGTAGATGAAAGATTATTGGTAACAAAAACATAATAAACACTGAAACACAACCTTATAGCATTAGATGCAGAAGATGGCATCGCAGCGTATAGGGAAAATTAATTGTTCTTATCACTATTTTGAAAATAATACAAGGGCAATTCGGAAAGAAACCTCCTTTTATGAATTAAAAAAAAATCTAATGAAAGGATGGTTTTTATTACTCACGTTTGATAGACACATTCTTCAGCTACTTCTCAGCATAATCGAAGCATTATTTAAAACATAGCTGTAAATCAGGTTTGAAATTCCATCGTCACAGACTTCTGCCGCCGGCCTATTCAACAGGGCTGTTCGTTCTATTCTATCCACACCACTATTTTTTTTAATTTGTAATAAAAGGATATTTTGAAAATTAACTTCCGTCGGGGCTTGGCACTATTAGTAGAGGGCGGAGCGCAACCATCGCTAAATCAAGCAATCTGTAATTCCGTAAAATTTCAGCAATCTTGGGGAGAGTGTCGGACTACTGCGCGTTTCCTCGTTATAACGTCACAAAATGTGCGCTGCCATTGAAAATCCTGCCAAATGCGAGGTACGAGAAGTAATAAGATTTCTTTGGGCGAAAAAATTGTCAGCAGCGGACATTCATCGTGAACTGCGTGCCATATATGGCCCAAACATTATAAGTGAAGGTGTAGTGTGTCAATGGGTCAGGTTTTTCAAAGGAGGAAGAACAAGCATCCATGATGAATCAAGGAGTGGGAGGCCGTCTGTAGTGAGTGATAATCTCGTCGAACAATTTGAAGACAAAATTCGTTAGATCCGTCGATTCACAACCTCGGAACTTTCCCAAGAATTTCCGAACATTTCTCGGACTGTCACCGAAAAATTAGGCTATCGGAAGTTCTGTGCTCGATGAATGCCAAAGATTTTCACGAAGACCAGCAAAATTATTCGAATGGGTGCTGCTTTAGACTTGTCACCGAAAAATTAGGCTATCGGAAGTTCTGTGCTCGATGGGTGCCAAAGATTTTCACGGAGACCCACAAAATTATTCGAATGGGCGCTGCCTTAGACTTTCTTTCCCGGTACAACACGGAAGAGGTGAAGTTTTTCAATAGAATAGTGACTGGCGACGAGACTTGGATTGCGTATGCAAATGCTGAAACAAAGCAACAGTCAATGGCATGGGGTCATACCGGTTCCCCAAACCGGCTGAGGAAAGCCCGTCAAACTTTGACATCGAGGAAGAATATGTTGGCCGTGTTTTGGGATGCTCATGGTATCTTGCTGGTCGAATTCATGAACCGTGGTAAGACAATAAATTCTGAAGTTTACTGTAGCCCCTTGAAGAAACTGAAAAGAGCCACCCAGAACAAACGCCACGGCCTGCTGACATCTGGAATTGTGTTCTTGCACGATAACGCTCGCCCTCACAGAGCTCAGAGAACACAAAACCTTTTGCGCCAATTCGAATGGGACGTGTTTAATCATCCCCTCTACAGCCCCGGCTTGGCTCCTTCTGATTTTCTTCTGTTCAAGGAAATAAAGAAGTGGCTTGGAGCACAGCACTTCGCTGACGATGTGGATCTTCAAACTGCTGTGACAAGTTGACTGAATTTGCAGACAGATGAGTTTTATTCAGAAGGGATTGGTAAGTTAATAAAACGATATGACAAGTGCTTGAATGTACATGGTGACTATGTTGAAAAATAGAAGACCGCTGTACCTTAGAGATGTAAATAAAAAAATTTTTGAAAGTAGGCTTGTTTTTCATTTATACAATAAAACGAAAATTAGTTTCCGAATTACTCTCGTAATATTTTACTTGACCCATTATTTTTTAAAACATTTTTGGTAGTACATTTATCAGCAAAATTATATAGAAAAATATGTTAAAATTCTTTGGATTGAAAGAGTGGTGCGAGTTGAATTTAAAAATAATCGCAGTTGAATAGGCCGGCGGCAGAAGTCTGCGACGATGGAATTTCAAAGCTGATTTACCGTTATGATAATTGTTTTAAATAATACGGCAATTATGTTCAGAAGTAGCTGAAGAACGTGTCTTTCATACGTAAGTAATAAAACATGTTTCCTTTCATTAGTTTTTTTTATTATTATTCATAAACGGAGGTTACTTTCTGAATTGCCCTCGTATTTTTATCATATCTGTCTACAACATGTATTAAATAAATTGATGATAAGAATTATTGATAAAGGGTTCTGGTTAGAAAAACAACACTTTTTTTTAAATGTATACAATGCGACTCCTGTAGAAGCACCACACTGTAATTTGATACAACAAGATTAAATTTGAAAACGGCTTGTCTCCTATTCTTGTCACCTTGTCAGATTTGTCAGGCGATGTGTACGTCCTTTTTTTTTTTTTTTTTTTTTTTTTTTTTTTTTTTTTTTTTAATTCCAAGAACGTTGTTAAACTGGAATAAATAATCACAAACACTACTGAATTAGCATAGGAAGAAGAATAGGTCACAAAAATTTAGGATGTACCTTTGGCCACAATTTTTTAAAGGGAAATGCACTGTAGGTCTAATGTTCTGGATAATAAAAGTTATACTGCTTTTATTGTCAATTCAAACACAGTTCATATAATTTGAAGCAATGTAACTCGATACAACAGGATAAAAAGTTGACAACGTTTTGTTTCCTGTCTTTATCAAGTAATATACTCAATCATTTTTCTTTCTTTTTTTCTTTTTTTAAAAATTGCTATAAGCTAGAGCGGCTATGAAAATAGTATTATAACAGATATGAGATTTCCGCTTTTTTGCACACCAGTAAAATCTTAGAGAAAATGCTATTTTATTTAATCGGAACATTTTTGTGATTTAAAATAAGAACATTTTCTCTAAGATTTTACTGGTGTCCAAAAAAGCGGAAATCTCATCCCTAATTATAAAAGAAATAGAGGATTTCAAGGGACGAGAAGGGGTTTTCTTTGAGCAAACTTGGAAAAAATATAGCAGTTTTCAATCTGCAGATCTTTCGATTGGAATAGTAATGGAAATTGGCACTAGAAATATGTTATAAAAATTCTAGTAGTTTTATGAATTAACCCTTTCCGGCACGGGAGAAATCTATTAGTAAAATGAGAAATTATCGACTGACACCGGAATTCACAAACGAATATTTTAGATATTGTGAAATCCTTAATTTAAGCTTTTATTGTTAAAGCAAAATTTTACTAAAATTTTATTGGTGCCGATTGCAAGTTTGGAATTAAAATTAGGTATCACAGACCGGGCACAGTGTGCCGGAAAGGGTTAACTGGATACATGTGGTAAATGATGTAATGGCTTTCGCCAACGTTCCTTTGCTATTATAATTTCCAAATGTACTTCGCGATACACGCACATAATATAAATTTTAATTCTTATAATTAAAAATGCTAAAGATAAAATTAGGGTAACGTTGCAAATTATACTTTATTATAAGTGTTTCATAATCAGAAAAGAGTAATAATCAGTGATGCAAATTATACTCAGATCAGCGCAACAGATAAAAGGTTACAGGCAACAAATACCTAATAATCAATTCAAACGCAGATTACAGGCAAGATTACAGGCAACAAATACATGATAATCAATTCAAACACGATCCCATATAATTAGCAGAAGATGTATCATATTGTAACTTGATACCACAAGACAAAAATTGCCGTTTGTCTCCTATTTTTGTTAGATTTGTTATTCTACATAAATTCTTTCTCTTTTATTTTTTTATGTCTAAGAATGTTGTTAAACTGAAATAAATATTCACAAACGCTACTGTATCAACGTGGAAAGAAAAAGATCACAGAAATTCAGGATGCAACTTTGGCCATAATATTTTAACCGTTTCCCTGATTTGCCCGTACGTCATACGGGCAATGTGTTTTTGCCAGTCATGATTTGCCCGTATCAAGTACGGGCGAATGATTTCAAATCATGATTTATTATTCTCACCAATAAATTTTTATTGTAAATTTTTCATTATTTAATACGAGCATTTTTCGGATTCAATTAGGCAAAAACTTCTGTTTTGAAAAACCGGCGATAAAAGATTAAAAATTCTGTAAAAGGCATGAAAAAAATAGGCATTAATTATTAGTTAAAAGTTTTTTTTTTTTCAAAAATATTTATTATTTAATCCTTTAACGTTTATTGGTTTCTGCAGGAAGCCACACAATTTTAATTCCGATGTGCAACAACGATACCGGAATTTTAATTAAAAAAAATCCATTTTATTATGTATGTGAAAAATCGCTTTTTCTTGTTTACAAATATATTTGTTCGCAATAACCGGTGCCATTCATTTATTTCAACATCTTAGCAATGAAAATGCTTTGTCCGTTAAAGGGTTAAGAAGAAGTCCACCGTAGGCTCAAAGAATCTTGATAATAACAGCTTTTATCGTCAATTCAAACACAGTTCATATAATTCAAACCTTTCCAGCACAGTATACACAGTCTAGGCATACCTAACTTTAATTCCAAATTTGCAAACAACACCAATAACATTTTAATAAAATTTCGCCTTGACAATGAAAGCTCTTTTTAAAGAGTTTATGATAACTAAACAAGTCCTTAATGAATTCCGGTGTCAGTCGACAGTTTTTCATTTTACTAACAGAGTTTGTCTGTGCCGAGAAGGGTTAAAGCACTGTAACTTGATACAACAGGATAAAAAGTTGACAACGTTTTGTCTCCTGTCCTTATCAAGTAATACCCAACCTTTTTTTTTTTTTTTTTTCATACTTTTTTTCTGTATTGCTACAGGTTAGAGCGGTTCTAAAATGGGATGTAAGAGGAATAAAAGCTTCCGAATGAGGGAAAAGGGAACAAAGATAAACAGGA
This sequence comes from Maratus speculifer, assembly GCA_964019185.1. NCBI lineage: Eukaryota > Metazoa > Arthropoda > Arachnida > Araneae > Salticidae > Maratus > Maratus speculifer. Next base: position 231,417,324 of record OZ025300.1, read on the forward strand.
GTGAAAGTCGGGGTATTTCAAGGGCGCAGACATAATTCCTCTCGTTGGGGAATAACGCCTTGAATTTGTAAAAGCAGGAAGAAAAATTGAAATATGGAGACTCATTAAATTGACTTTAATCATAGCGATAATCTAGTTATGGCAGTCTTTTGTGCACTTTGCAAATAAACTGTTCACGCAACTTCCAGTAAAAAGCGAAAACTCTTGAAAAGGAAAGTTATTTTATTTTTTCTTTTAATTTTCCTGTGTCATTTTAAACTTTTTTTTTTTTTTTTTTTTTTAGAAAGACTTGATGCCGTTTTGTTTCTTTTACGAGCTGATGCAGTTTTTAATGGAAAATAATTAGGAATAAAAATATTAATTTAATTTTTTTAACTGTTGTATAATTTTCTCTACTGTATTTTCAACAAGCGTAAAAGTTTTGACAAATTTACAAATTCATTTTTGACAGAAAGATATAAAATTGAAAGGCCTGACTAAGGAAGCGATTTCGAATCGAACTGTATTTTCCAATTTCTTTTTAATGAATAAATTATCTATTGAGTTATATGGAATTTTGATCACGTGACAAGGATATTTTTCATTTTTCCTTGAGTGGTTATTCCTCACAGTTTAATTACATTGCTTCTGAACAACACTTGGTAGTTTCGCACACTTCCAAACAAAAATACATTAAAACTTATGTCGTAAAGTTGGCCTTTTGGATTTAAAAAGAAATCTTAATGGAAAATAATAAGAAGGGATAAAAACATGTGGGGATGAAAACATGAAGGGATAAAAACAAAATCAAAACCCTACCACGCAAATTAATGTGAACAAGTTGGAAACGTCAGGCGTAGCAAATGAAGAGCGTTCTTACTATAATGAAATTTTTAAAACATACAGCAATTCGGATGCCCAAATCTTGTGTCCCTGTAAATATTCAATGCTTTCTATTATACAGGAATTAACCAGTAGTAAACCTCAGCAACGTATATCAATTCCATAAAATGTGAAATAGTTTAATATAATTAAAACGCAATCCAAAAAAATGTTTCCCTCTATACAATTATGTAACGGAATACTTTTATGTGGCCCTGTATATTAATAAAAAAATATTATTTACAACACAGATTGTACAGTATATATATTTTAGTATATATTTCATAGATGCATATGAATTGTATTATGTTCGAAAGAGAAGCAACATCATTAATATTTTTAACTTTCAGGAACAAGTGATTATTATTCAACAAATCAAGCAATTTCAAAGATATTTTCAACACATTGCCAGTTTCAAAATCTCCAACAAATCAACCAATTTCAGAGATATTTTCAACGTATTGTCAGCTTCAAAATCCTTTTTTATTTTTCTTTACATCCAAAATCTCGAAGCACGGAACAATTCACGTTGAAAAGCCATTGAAAATGAAGCCATCAAACGTAAAGTAATTACCCACATTTGAAAAATGGTCATTAAACTGATCATTATTATTATTTTTTTAAAGCTATCAAGCTAGAGAGGGATACACTTACTTAATATGTCATTATCTGTTTTAATATGTTTTCATCCTCTCCATCCGTAATGCAAAAGATAATTATAAGAAATTAGACGTCAATTTCCAGTGATTATGATGTCAGTTTACACCCTAGAAATAATGGAGATATTACAGGTTTCATACGGCAATTAATGGTAAAATTATTTGCTAATTTAACAATCAGTAGAGTGTATACGTAAAGGATTTCTTAAACAATGATAATATTTTTTTTCCCTTTAAAATCATTTCAATAAATTTATAAAACAAGTCATCAACTCTTTCATCAGCTCCCCCTCCCCCTTTTTTTTCTTTTGAACTATGAAAGCGGCAGAATTCTAAGACATGATTTCTACACTTAGCTGTACTAGGAATATTTTTTATGTTGAAAAACTCGAATTATATAATCCCGCGACTGCAAAAAGCAAATTTTTCTTTAAGATTTTTTTTTTTTTAAATCTGATAAGCCAAAAAAATTCCTATCCAATCAACTGAAAATTTTTAAATTGTGCAATTTTTACGGTAAAACACCAAATAATTATATTCATTAAAAGGGTAAAGAAACAGACATAAAAAGCAAATACAAATTATTTTTTATGAAAATACGGGACTAATCTTATAAAAAATTTTTCAAAGTACGCAATAACTTTGTAATTAAAATTAAAATGAAAGAAAATTTTTTTTTGCTTCAGATACATATGAGTATTTCACTGAAAGATATTTTCAATACATTGTCAGCTTCAAAATTATTTTTATTTGTCCTTTCATCAAAAATCTATAAGTACGGTACAATTCACAATGAAAATCCATTGATAAATACCATTTTTTTCCTTAATTATATATATATATATATATATATATATATATATATATATATATATATATATATATATATATATATATATATATATATATATTTTAATGAAAATAAGAAACGAATCTTATAGAAAAATTGCAAAATACACAATACATTTGTCCTTAAAAATAAAACGAAAGAAGATATTTTTAACTTTCAGACACACAAGTGATTATTATTCAACAAATCAAGCACTTTCAAAGATATTTTCAACACATTGTCAGCTTCAAAATCTCCAACAAATCAACTACTTTGACAGATATTTTCAACGCATTGTCATTTTCAGAATCATTTTTATTTTTCCTTTCATCCAAAATCTCGAAGCACGGTACAATTCACGTTGAAAAGCCATTGAAGATGAAGCCATCAAACGTAAAGTAATTACCCACATTTGAAAAATGGTCATTAAACTGATCATTATTATTTTTTAAAAAAGCTATCAAGCTAGAGAGGGATACACTTATTTAATACGTCATTATCTGTTTTAATATGTTTTCATCCTCTCCATCCGTAATGCAAAAGATAATTATAAGAAATTAGACGTCAATTTCCAGTGATTATGATGTCAGTTTACACTCTAGAAATAATGGAGATAGGAGATATTTCAGGTTACATACGGCAATTAATGGTAAAATGATTCGCGAATTTAACTATCAGTAAAGTGTATACGTAAATGATTTATTAAACAACGATAGAATTTTTTTGTTTAAAATTATTTGAATAAATTTATTTAAAAAAAAATCATCAAATAGCTTTAAAAAAAAAAAAAAAAAAAAAAAAATTAAAGCGTCGGAATTCAAAGACATGGTTTCTACTCTTCCAGCTGTATTAGCAGTATTTTTATGTGGAAAAACTCGACTTATAATAATCGCGTGATTGCAAAAAGCGTATTTTTCTCTAAGAAAATATTTTTATTTATCTGATATGCCGAGAAGAATTACCATCCAATCCATTGAAAAATTTTAATCTGTGTAATTTTTTACGGTTAGAGACCAAATAATTATTTTAACCAAAATGGTTAAAAATACATAAAAAGCAAATACAAATAAGAAAAACATAAGTATCTAGTAATATTTTAATTTAATAATCTTAATCAAAACAACGAAAAGCAACTTAAAAAAAAAAAAAAAAAAAAAAAAAGCAGCCACTAAAGATTTTTGTTTAAAATAATTTCTAACCGCCTTTTAACAATAAATTTTCATAATGAAGAAAATATTTTTAATCGTGAAGAATGATATAGATATTAACCCCTAGAGGGGTATGTATAATATTTCAATAATATTGAACTCTCACCGGAAAAATCGAAAAATTTTGTTTAAAAAAAAAACAAAAAAAAAAAAAAAAAAAAAAAAGTACTTTTTCAGCATTTTACTGCCAACGTTAATAATATCAAATTCCGCTAAATATTTCTCTTTAGAATCTCGTTTAAATTAGCTGAGATAAAATATATCTCACCGCGCCTCAAGGGGTTAATATACGAAAATAAGCATTATATTAATTTCAAGTTTGAAACCAGAAAAATAACAGAGAAATAACTTCTAGGAGGAATAAACAACATCTATTGTTCTATTACAAAGTTTCCAAATCTACAAGCAAATCTAATGTGAGAGGAAACGTGATTCCAGCATACGGTATGCGTCATTTGCTCTGTTTTCTAAGTAACCTTTGAGCGACGTCTCGTGAAAATTCGACGTCAGAGATGGTGTAAAATTTTAGTCGACAGAAAACAAAGAACACCGAGTTGACAGCAGAGATAGAATATCTTTAGACATAGTCACACTAGGAGTGTTATACGTCACATCGTTCGGCAACAAATGTCATGATAAAATTACAAAAGCTTTTTCAGTCAGTTTGGAAAAAGATGTTGATTTTGGAAAGCGTATAATGTTTCTTGCTGGAGTGACTGCGTACCTATTCGCAAGAACAAAAGAAAAAAAGTCCATAGAAATTATTCCTCTCTGTCTCTTTCTCTTTCTCTCTTTCCTTTTTATTTTTTCTTACTTGATTCGTTTAAATTGCTAGTGTGTATGTTTGCGCGTGCATAGAAATCTGTATTTAGGGTATAAATTTTTTATAATAAATCAGAGTTCGTACACATTAAATGATTCAAGGGATTTCAGGGTGTACCAGAAATTTCCTAAGGTACTGCTCGGTATATTTATAAGTACAGTCCACTCTCGTTAATCCGAAATTGGATAAATCGAATCTTCGCTTAGTTCGAACTAAACACGAAGTTCCGAAATTTTTAATGGCAGAATAACGTTAAAAACTTTCATTTATTCGAACTCATTTTGTCTTGGCTGCGTTTAATTCGAATTAACGCGAGTCACGATATTTCATTCTGTTTTACTTTCTTACGGACTTCAGATCATTGAAATGATTTTCTTTCTTTTATTTTTGTCAGAATTATTCTGAACTAGGATACATAAAATGCCATGCATTTCATATCCGCTTTCTTAGTGCCACGTCTGTCCATTAACCCCTTAACTATGTAATTCTTTTCCGTTCAATAAATTGAAAATAGCGGATTCACACCACTATTATTTAAATAAAATATTTTTAAGATTTAGTTTAAACATTTCCGCCTTACAATAATATGAAAATTTTCTTAAAAATAATAGTGGTGTCAAAAAGCTTAAAATGATGCAATAAGCAAATTCGTCTTGCCCGAACGGCGTTCGGGCAAACCAGTTAAAGGGTTAATGACGCCTCTATCCTTTCTTCCATTGTGCTTGTTCCTAATCCCTTATTTAATGTATGTATTTATATCTTTTAACTTAATGTTAAGTCGTATTGAATGATAACAGCCGAAATAAATTAAAAAGACACTATAACATTAATTCATTTGTGATGATACCTCTTTATACATGTTTTCTTCTCATAGATTTCATAATTCGAACCTTTCTTGTGGTCTCGACGAGTTCTAATTAACGAGAGTCGACTGTAGATTTTTTTTCTTTCTTCTTTATTTTATTCATTTTTTCATTAAAAAAGGCAAATATTAATTTACAAAAATTCTGATAAAAAGTACATGAAAGTCCTTGAAGCGTACCAACCCTGTAAATGGAAATGAAAGACGAATGATTTAACCCTTTAACGATCATAGCATTTTCATTGCTAAGATGTCGAAATAAATGAATGACACCGGTAATTAACCCTTTGAGGGGCGGTGGTATATATTATATACCACCTACGATTGATGAAGATTCACACCAGAAAAATGTTAATTAAATTTCCCTTTTCTAACTTTGGTGGAAAATGGGCGTGTAATTGCTTTTCCTCTTTTTGATATAGCTTTTTTACAAATTTCCGGTGGGAGTTCAGAATTACTCGAACGCAATTGCTTGCCCCTCAAAGGGTTAAAAACAGATATATTTCTAAATGAGAAAACGCGATTTTTCACATACGAAATAAAAGGGATATTTTTAGATAAAAATACCGGTGTCAGTGTTGCATATCGGAATTAAAATTTTGTGGTTTCGTGGCGAAACCAATGAACGTTAAATTGTTAAAAGGAATAAATCGTACGCATTGGCGTAGGAAGACGGAAGAATTTGGCAGGGTGTTTGAATACCACTATCTTTATACAAAATTTTTCGCCTTACTTAATCGCAATCGCATAGTTCTGCGATTAAATACGACTAAAAATTCTATATGATAATATTGTTATCCATACCCTTCTTGACTACATGATAGAACAGTGTTGCCAATGGGTTACTTTTTTAAAATTCAGATTTCTTGATTGGCACCACGTTTTTGAAAGTGTGAAATCCATTCTATTTAACAACATATTAATTTAGACGAACACAAACAGTATTTTACCATTTGAAAAAAGTGGTGCGAATACAAGAATTCGAATTTAAAAAACATAGCCGTTTGGCAACATTGTGATAGAATAGTGAAAAAGTAAGAATTAGATTTTAATTTTAACTCTTATTTTACCACTAAAATGTACAACTGTTTCACCTCAATAGTACACTCTGTGGCCTATACAAAATAAATAAATAAATAAATAAGTAAATAAATAAAATAAATAAAAATAAAAATGTTTATGCCTCGACTTCCTTTATCTGAAAGGTAAACGGATACCCCCGTCACTCCTTTTCGCCCTGTGACTAGACTGTATGTCCTCTACTACAGTAGTGGTACCGCAATGACCTAAGATACTTATTAGAAAGTCAATTATTAGATCGTTTATTAGAAAGTCAATGTGGTACCGGGTTTGATTCAAGACGACGCGACTCCATTCGCTGTGTCCGGCTGTATTTGTGTCATCTTGTGGACAGAGTCTGATAACCACGGGGTAAACTTCCATCAATAAATTTTAATATAAATGTTTTCCTTATTTAAATGTCGTATTTATGCAGAACTTCTGTCATAAATAAGACATAAATTTCTATTTATTTTTACTGTTGGATATATTATTATGTGAAAAACACTTCAGGGGATTGCTTCTGAAGGGTAAATGATCTAAATTCTCATTGTAGTGTAAGAACAGGTATTAAAAGCTATTTTTCATTGGCCGTCAGGAATCGAATACACGATCTTCAATTCTGAGTTCCTGAAATTTTGAAACGGTACATTGATAACTGGGATTCAATAGATCCCCCCCCCCTCGATTTACAAAAGAAAGAAACTGAGAGACATGCTTTATCAAATTACTTTTTATGAGTTTATCTGGCAAAAATTACAATCAACACACACAAAAATGGGCATGCACACAAACCAAATTTATAAGCACTTTGCAGCTTTTTTAGAAAGCATTAGAGCACACACTTAATATTACCCGAATAAAAATGCATGCTTCATTAATAAGTGTTGTTATGCCTGTTTAAAATAATACAGCCTACTTGTTTTTATGTTATAGATTTGACACCACAAAGTGTTAACACCTTTTCCTCATCAGACTTTATGTATTTTTCTTTTCTTAAGAGTATGAATAAAATTACACAATTCAATAAAACTTCATGTCCTGCATTCGTAAATTTTGTCGGACTACAGAGGACGCAAAAGCCTCTTCAAAATTTATAAATAAACGGAAAGAGAAAAAACTTTTTCTTATCGTAAAATCATTTATTTAGTCAATAAAAAGTTTTGAAAGGCATAAATCTTCTCTCGTTAGTTGAAAATCGAAAATCAATTTACAAATAATAAAGATGTGTAAATTAAACCGATTTGCTGCTCTAAACTGCTTAGAATTTTTCTGCTTTTTCCACAATTATTCTTCCCTATTCATAAACGAGAGAAAGCAGTGATCAAGCCTATTACGTCATTCTTATGATCGCATGTTGTTATTAATAAAAAATGAAAAATATTCAGTTTGGTCACCTGTCGATAATTAAACAAACCAACGCGCTTGTCTGTTCTTTTTACAGTTTAAGTGCACATTTACATATTAATTAAATGTCTATTATTCTCTCTTTCTCAAGTGACTAGAAGTTCGGCAGATATTTTCTCCTTAGGAATTCCAGAAGAAAAGATCGGGTATTGAGATGAAATTGATTTATTTAATAAAAACAAAAAGTAAATTGATCTGATCAATTAACTATTATGCTGTATAGCGATTTTTTTTTAAATATTGCACAAAATTTGAAATTAAATAGAAAACAAGCAAGAAAGTTAGAAATTTCACGATGGTATGCGAAATATTACCGAAGCACTAACGAGAAAATAATTAAATATAAGGGATATCAACGTAACAATAGATAAAATATCAGAATTTTTGTCAAAGAAGTTTAACTCAAGTCGCCCGAGATATTTTGAGCTACTTTAATTTGAATATCTTGATTCCCGCCAGAAAATTAAAACAGCAATATTTGCTTTAATTAATAACAAAACATTCCGAAACAAACAACGAAATTAGCCATCGAATTTTTCTGGTGTAAAATCAGATTTTCTGAATTACATAATTTCTAGTACGTGTTTTATCACGAGCTTTAAAGGGTTTAGATACAGATAAGGCTGAAAAAAGAAGAAGAGAAAAACCCTCTAAAATTAAAATTAAATAAAAGTTATGTTTTCTTTGGCATTCAAATTTTAAATCATATCACAGAGTAGAAAATCTTCAGAAATTGAAAAAAAAATATGTCAGATCGTCTTAAAAAGTTTTCACAACCGATATTTAGATGCAATGGATTTGCTTAACCCTTTCCGGCACGGGCAAAATCTGTACTAAAATTAGAAATTATCGACTGACACCGGAATACACAAACGAATTTTTGTAAATATTTTGAATCCTTTAATTTAAGCTTTTATTGTAAAAGCAAAATTTTACTAAAATATTACTGGTGCCGTTTGCAAGTTTTGAATTAAAATTAGGTATCCCAGACCGGGTACAGTGTGCCGGAAAGGGTTAATAAAACAAAAAGCATTTAATTATTCAGTATATGAGAATTTGATTTTATGTTGCTTAACCCTTTCAAGGGGAATGAACTGCTATTCGTAAAATGCAGGCACCAGAATTTAAAAACAAATTTACTTCAAAAATGGTAAAAGCTTTTCTTCACATACTTAAAATAATTAAAAATTTTCATTCTACATTTCTGGTGTAAATGTGACATTTCATAATTAAAATAAAGTGAAATTTATTTTATCCTACCGTCTTCAAGGGATTAATGGTTTATTTTGAGGAAATATTACGAAAAAAATTAAAGTTAAATAAATAACTAAATACCCAGAAAGTTTGTAATGCACTGAATTAGGAAAAAAAATTAAACATAACAATATATATATATATATATATATATATATATATATATATATATATATTATTAACAGTAATTATAATCACATAAATGTTTACTTATATAGCTAAGGACGTCAAGAGGTTAAGTTATATTTCGCTCTCATATTTAAAATTGCATTATAATCAAGACAATTATGTAGAACAAAATTTGTAATTTGTACGCATTAAGGGTGTTCTTAAATCAAAAAGGGCAACTTTGTGACACATGCTTTAATTTATTTTTGTTCGGAAATGCATGAAAATTGCAGGTGTTATTATTCAGAAACTGTCTAATTGCACTCAAATTTCTGTTTTTTAAAAAACGCAATAGATTTTTCTTAACAAGCCTTCAATACTCACACTTTTGAGCACATTTCCTGACGAAAGCAGAAAAACCGGTCGAAAAGCAGGAGAAAAACGGGTGATCTTTTGATCGAAATAGCTTAGAACTGGATAGGTAATTCAGTTATCATAAAATGGAAAAATAAGTTCGATTCGAAATCGCTTTCATAGTCAAGCATTCTAATTTTATAACTTTCTGTTAAAAAATGAATTTGTAAATGTGTCAAAACGTTTTGCGCTAGTTGAGCAGATCAGTTAAGAACACCCTTAAGGGATTCATGGGATTTTAGGTGTTTTACTACCAAAAATTTCATAAAGTACTGATCATTATAGCTAAAGTTAGCCCCCCCCCCCACCTTCTTTAAATAAGGCAAATACAGTCGAATCGCGTTAACATGAATCTCAAGGGGAATCAAAATGTTGTTCATGTCAACAGCATCAAATATTTGTATTCGTCTATATAGGGGATTGTAAAAACATATCATGTTACAAGTATTTCACGTTAAGCGTGTTCATGTTAACGAGGTTTGACTGAATTATTCAACAAAAATTCTGGTAAAAATGCTTGATAGTCCTTCAAACGTACAAACTTTGTAGAATTTAAAAAAATAAAATAAAAAATTCTATAAGACATTGCAGTAAAATCGTCAAATGTCAAAAAAAAAAAAAAAAAAAAAAAAAAAAGTAGGTGGTCATTAAATGGTCAGGGATTTAACAACAAGTCATGAAAGGTATAAATCTTCAGTCGTTACTCCAAAATTACAAAATCAATTTACAAATAATAAAAATCATTAAGTCAAATCGCCCAGTATTTGTTGTTCCACGCTTTCTCGACGTAACTCCTCGACCATTCAGTCCTATTTGAACAACTATAATGCAAGAGTAATCAAGCCAATCGCGTTATCTCTAATATCCCATTCTCCTTGTTATCAATAAACCATAAAATTGATTATTAAATAAGTTGACGCATTGAACTACTCTTTTCCCAATTTTAGTGCACATTTACATATCAATTTCCCTAGTATCTTAGCCTGGATAATTTTCCAGTGTTGTTAGATTTTTCAATGTTTTATGCCAGAAATTTATTTCAATAATATTTAATTAGTGTTGGGCAGAATGAGTGATTCTATTATTCGATTGGATCAATTGTAGGTACTAAAAAGCATAGCTGGCAACCAGGTTGTCAAATAGGCATCTATTTTTATTCAGAAAATTTTAGCTCATACCGGAAATGAAGAACAGTATTTTATAACTTATATAATAAGAGATATTTTTATACAAAGATGGATTTAATTAAAAGTAATTTCGTTTTTTGCCAATTTAAGGATTTATATATTTTTTAAATCACTGATATTAATAATTTTTTTTTATTCAATTTTCTTTCTATTTTAAAAATTGTTGCGATTTATAAATGATTCAGTATTTTAAATTTCGCTTACACAATTTTTTTCGTTTCTAGAAATTTAAAATTTTAGATTTTATTTAAATAATTTCATTTTAGCATTTTTAATTCGGTTAAAGAAATAACTTTTTTATAAATATTTTAAAATTAAATTTATTAGTGTTACCATCGGGTAAGATATTAATAAGTATAAATGAATAACTTGGATTTATTAATTTAAAAATAAATTGTAATGAAAGAAATATTAAACGAAACCCTCTGTGTGATCTGCGAACACACTTATCCACCACTTGTTTACAAAATTACTAATGATATTTGATAAAAAATATACAGCATGGTTGGTACAGGTACCGTTATTTTCCACGTGAAATACCAGCAGTTCTTTATTAAAAAATAAATGTAGTTCAAAAGCGCAACATTTCCTCTTACTTAATCAAAGAATTTCTATAAGAAAATACAGTAGAACCCCGCTAATTCGGACCCCGTTAATCCGGATCTCCGGATTGATTTGGTCGAATTTTTTTTCAAGTTTGAGAAGTGATCGGCAAATTTCCATAACATAAATTTATTTCAGCCTCATGTTCTGAATAAATAAGTATTTTCTGAATTTTTTTCGGAATAATACCCCAAGCTTTCTTATTTAAACTCTTTAATGTTATCTATGAAAGTAACAACTATGCATCATTTAAGCTTTGGCAATTCCAATTTTCACAGTTTTTTATTTAATCCATTTAGAAATGTCATGAAAAGCTCACTGCTTAAAAAAGTTTTACCTCATTCGTTCACATTCTCCGGATAATCCGGATTTTCGACAATCCGGATTAGGCCTGGTCCCAATTAATCCGAATTATCGGGGTTCTACTGTACTGGTACCGAAGAGTTTCCTGGTCATGAAATTCCAGGACCCGTAAGAATCCTGTACAGAATTGCTGGAAATTATGTTTTTGTGCAATTCCCAACTATTCATTTGATAGTGAAACAGTTTATTCCACCCATCACTACATCTCGCGTCTGTCAAGACGTCTTCTATGTCATGAATATTAAATATATTTGCCGCAAGTTTTAATAACTTTTAAATACTGGAAAATACAAAATACTGCAGCATAAATGCACACTTACATAATTAAATTTGCATTTATAAATATATAATTATACTTACATAAAATAAAGCAAGCAAAAAACACAAGTTGAAGGAATATGATAATTTATAATTATTGTTAATTTTAAAGTCTACTAAAAGAAAATCATTTTTAAGAAAAAACGGTGAAATAATAAAAGTTTCGCGTTTATAAATTTTGTCACACAATGTAAAACGATGCCGTCTCATTAGAATTTAAGAATTATGTCTTTCTTATCTTCAAATCATTTAATCTATCAAACCAAAAGTTAAATCTTCACTAAACACTCCGAAATTGAAAATCAATTTGCAAATTTGTGTAAAATAACATGAGATGAATTTACGAATAACCGTTAACTAATCTCTCCATTATTCACAACTTTCTTCCTCGACTTTTCACCACAAAGACATTCTATATCGAAACGTGATGTGTTACAGCACAGCACAAAGTTGCTAAGATGCAAAATATTTATATTAACCGATTCGTGCCCAGCATCTTTTTCTTTTTTACCGGTGTCAAAAACAGTGCTGAATGCACCTTTTGAAGCGTCCCTAAAAAGGGACGCTAGGCACTAATGGGTTAAAATTATGGCGTAAATAGCTTGGGCGGTGGTTCATTTTTGGGCCTATTAACCCATTCGTGCCCAGCATCTTTTGCGTAAATTTTATTTGGTTGGCACCAGTATTTTAGAAGATTCAAGTTTAGTTCATTAATCACGAAAATGCATCATTTAAATAAAATAATTATTGCTTTTCTTTTTTACCGGTGTCAAAAACAGTGCTGAATGCATCTTTTGAAGCGTCCCTAAAAAGGGACGCTAGGCACTAATGGGTTAATGTAAACCCTTAAATGTCATTTTGGCACCAGAATATTCGAATGAAAAATTACTTTTTACTAAATATGTGAAGAGCAGTTTTTTGCTTAATTTTAAATAAATCTGTTTGTAAATCCCGGTGCAAGTCGCTCATTTGAGAATTTTCCGAATAGAAATACCTTGCCCGTGAAAGGGTTAATCAGAAATATTTAACAAGTATGTCATGTACTGCTTGAAATATTAAATATATTTGCGGCCAGTTTTAATCACTTTTAAATACTGGAAAATACAAAATGCTTCAGCATAAATACACACTTACATAATTACATTTGCTTTTATAAATGCATAATTACATTTACATAAAATAAAGCAAGCAAAAAACACATATTGCATGAATACGACCCCCCAATTTATTGTTAATTTTAAAATCTACCAAAGTAAATCATTTTTAAGAAAGGATGATGAAATAATAAAGTTTTATATTTATAAATTTTGTCGCACAATGTAAAACGCTGTCGTCTCGTTAGAACTTATGTCTTTCTTATCGTAAAATAATTTACTCGGCAAACCAAAAGTTTGGAACATATAAATCTTCACTACATACCCCGAAATTGAAAATCAATTTGCAAAGGGTATAGCCGGGTTTCTTAGTAAAATATGACCTTGAGGCAAATACATCGAGTCCTACATGGATCGATAGCCCATAAAAAGAAATTCCTTTCTCCCCAGTTTTAAGTTTGTATCTCAAGACCATGGGGGGTAATGACCCTAAATGCCTGTTTTGGAAAAGAGTGCATTGTGATGAAACTACTAAGCAGATTACAAAGAAAAAAATAAGGGATGTAAAAAACCACCATACGAAAGTTTGACATTTTTTTCAGATTTTTTTAAACAAAACAAGTTTTCTAACATTTTTCCTGTTTTTAAATGTACATTTTAATTAAAAATAAACTGAAATTTCTGAGTGACCACCTTAATTTTTTTGCATGAAATACTATGAGACATGATGCATATTCACTATCAATTTCAATTTTCTACGTATGGTGCATCATATTAAAAAAGGGGCAAAATCATATTACGGTGGAAATGTGGGGCGTGTCTCGGACAAATTTCACGCCTTATTTTAAAAATACCGTATGAATTAATATGTGAGATTTGAAAAGAAGGCGTGAAATTTATCCGAGACACGCCCCACAATCCCGCCGGAATATGATTTCGCCTTTTTTTAATATGATGCACCATATTTAGAAAGTTGAAGTTGATAGTGAATATGCATCATGTCTCATAGTATTTCATGCAAAAAAATTAAGGTGGTCACTCAGAAATTTCAGTTTATTTTTAATTAAAATGTTCATTTAAAAACGGGAAAAATGTTAGAAAACTTGTTCTTTTGTTTATAAAAATCTGAAAAAAATGTCAAACATTCGTATGGTGATTTTTTACATTCCTAATTTTTTTCGTTGAAATTTGCTTAGTAGTTTCGTCACAATGCGCACTTTTCCTAAACAGGTATTAAGGGTCATTATCCCCCATAATCTTGAAATACAAACTTAAAACTGGGGAGAAATGAATTTCTTTTTATGGGCTATCGATCCATGTAGGACTCGATGTGGTTGACTCAAGGGCATATTTTGCTATGAAACCCGGCTATACCCTTTATGTAAAATAACACGAGATGATTTTACGAATAACCGTTAACTAATTTCACCATTATTAATAACTTTCTTCCTCGTGTTTTCACCGCAGAGACATTCTGTGTCAAAACGTGATAAGTTACAGCATAAAGCTGCTACGATGTAAAATATTTATATTAAAATTATGGCGTAAACTACTTAACCCCTTCAAAGGCGGTGGTTCATTTTTAGACAACCTAATTTTAATCCCTAAATGTCACATTGGAACAAGAAAATTCGAATGATTTTTTTTTTCTTAAGCATATGCTTTTTGCTCTTTTTTAACCCTTTCCGGCACACTGTGCCTGGTCTGGGCTACCTAATTTTAATTCCAAACTTGCAGGAAGCACCAGTAATATTTTATTAAAATTTCGCTTTTACAGTGGAAGCTTAAATTAAGGATTTCTCAATATCTGAAAAATTCGTTTGTGAATTCCGGTGTCAGTCGATAATTTCTCATTTTATTACAGATTTTGCCCGTGCCGGAAAGGGTTAAACGCTCGGAGACGAGCGACACGCATACGTGTCGCAAAAAGGCTTAAGAATCCTTGTTTAACCCCACCAGTAACAATATACTGTAAAATCTGCCTTATTTAATCTGAGCTTTTTCTCGATTTAATAATGTGCAACTTTCTGATTTTAAAAACCGGTGACAAAACATTAATAATTTCGTAAAAGGCTCCCGTCGCGAAGGAGTTAAATAACTCCTTTTATAAATCCCGGTGCAAGTCACTCATTTGAGAATTTTCCGAATAGAAGTTCTTTGACTCTGAAAGTGTTAATCAGAAATATTTAACAAGTATGTCATGTACTGCCCCAAATATTATATATATCTGCAGCCAGTTTTAATCACTTATAATCCATTGCAGACAAGCGAAACGCATAAGTGACGAAAAATGGCTTAAGAAACATTGTTTATCCTCAACAGTAAAATTTTACTGTAAAACTTGCCTTATTTCACCTGAGCATTTTCTCGATTTTCAAAGGCTCAAATTTCTGTTTTCAAAAACCGGTGACAAAGCATTAAAATTTTCGTAAAAAGCTCCCGTCGCGAAGGGGTTAAATACTGGAAAAGACAAAATACTACAGCATAAAAACACACTTACAATAATTACATTTGCATTTATAAATGTATAATTAGATTTACGTAAAATAAAGCAAACAAAAAACACAAGCAAGAAAATTTTAAATTGAATATGAATGTGAAAATTAAATTTATAAAAAATGAATGTAAGAAAAATGATTATAATAAAAAGAATACTGCCCAGTTAAACTGATGGCATTGAGCTCACAGGCTACAAATACTAATTGTACATTAAAGCCTTATATTTTCAAGGGTTAATTCCGTTCGAAAAAAGAAATTAAGAAGGGGAAACAGCTCCCCCTTTCCTCTTTTTTTATACTTAATCATTGAACCTCCTATACTATCAAAGACATGCTTTATCATATAAAAAATCTATATCCAAAATTCAGAGCAAATGAGATAATTCTTAATAAAAACCCATTTAGCATTTATATTAAAAGGAGTTATCCCCCTCTTTTATACTTAACCATTAAACTTCCAAAACTATTCAGATTTGAACGAAATCTGAAAATTCTGCTTGAAAAACCCATTTATATAAATTAAGGGTGGGGGCATTAGAACCCCTGTTCCCCCTATTTATACTTATCCAATGAACACCTAATAACAGTCACGGAATCGCCTCATCAGAATGATCCTAATCTACATTTTGAACGAAAACTTAATTCTGCATGAAAATCCCATTTATATCAACTAAGGGGAGGGGCATGAGGCCCCCGTTCCCCCTCTTATACATATCGAATGAACTCCAAAAACTAATCAGGGAAGCGCCTTGTCAGGATATACCTACATACAAAATTTCAAGTGGATCGGATATTTTTATCACGAGTTATCGCGTTACGCACGAACGCACGTACATACAGAACGGACGGGCACATAAGCTCTCAGGCTATGATAGCCTGTGAGCTAAATAAAGAATACTGCCCAGTTAAACTGATGGCATTGAGCTCACAGGCTACAAATACTAATTGTACATTAAAGCCTTATATTTTCAAGGGTTAATTCCGTTCGAAAAAAAAATTAAGAAGGGGAAACAGCTCTCCCCTTTCCTCTTTTTTTATACTTAATCATTGAACCTCCTATACTATCAAAGACATGCTTTATCATATAAAAAATCTATATCCAAAATTCAGAGCAAATTAGATAATTCTTAATAAAAACCCATTTAGCATTTATATAATTTAAAAGGAGTTATCCCCTTCTTTTATACTTAACCATTAAACTTCCAAAACGATTCAGAGATTTGAACGAAATCTGAAAATTCTGCTTGAAAAACCTATTTATATAAATTAAGAGGGGGGGGGGAGGCATTAGAACCCCTGTTGCCCCTATTTATACTTATTCAATGAACACCTAATAGCAGTCACGGAATCGCCTCATCAGAATGATCCTAATCTAAATTTTGAACGAAAACTTAATTCTGCATGAAAATCCCATTTATATCAACTAACGGGGGGGGGGCATTAGAACCCCTGTTCCCCCTATTTATACTTATTCAATGAACACCTAATAACAGTCACGGAATCGCCTCATCAGAATGATCCTAATCTAAATTTTGAAAACTTAATTCTGCATGAAAATCCCATTTATATCAACTAACGGGGGGCATGAGCCCCCCGTTCCCCCTCTTATACATATCGAATGAACTCCAAAAACTAATCAGGGAAGCGCCTTATCAGGATATACCTATATACAAAATTTCAAGTGGATCCGATATTTTTATCATGAGTTATCGCGTTACGCACATACGCACATACGCACATACATACAGAACGGACGGGCACATAAGCTCTCAGGCTATGATAGCCTGTGAGCTAAAAATGAATATAAGAAAAATGATTATAAAAAATTAAATTTTAATTTAATTAATAAAACAATAAATTTTAAACTTATTGTTAATTTTAAAATCTACTGAAGGAAAATCATGTTTAAGAAAGAACGACGAAATAATAAAGTCTCGCATTTATAAATTTTGTCGCGCAATGTCAAACGCTGTCGTCTCGTTAGAACTTTAGAATTTTGTCTTTCTTATCGTAAAATCATTTACTCGGCAAACCAAAAGTTTTCAAACATATAAATCTTCACTACATGTTCCGAAATTGAAAATCAATTTGCAAATTTATGTAAAATAACATGAGATGATATTACGAATAACTAATTGCTCCATTATTTATAACTTTCTTCCTTGACTTTTCACCGCAGACACATGCTGTGTCCAAACGTAACAAGTTACAGCATAAAGCTGCTAAGATGCAAAATATTTGTATTAAGGGAGACCCGACCCCATTTTCGGCCAAAAATCATCAAAAGTTCAAAAAAAAAAATTTTTTTTTTCTCAGAAAACGATAAAATACATATTTGCGAATATCCATGCAAAATTTCAGAACTCGGGGACACTTGGAACAGGTAGAAAATGAGCTTTTTAAATTGTACTTACTATAGAGTTTATAGGACTAGCATCCATTTAAAACGTGTTTTCCTGAAAGTGACTTTTTTCATATTTTGCCTAAGTTCAAAGTACTAAGGCTCAGAGGTAAAATAATTTAGAAACAAAGTGTTTATGTTTTTAGAATCTTAAAAAAATTTGCAACAAAAGTAAGGAGAGATATTTTTTTTTAACTATTTCTGAAAATTTTACATAAATTGGTAAACATGAAAATTATAACGAATTTAAGGAAATTTACCATGCTTATTTTTATTTATTTTTTTTATCCGATTAAACAGGAAAATTAAAAATATCTCTCCTTAGTTCTTTTCTATATACTATAACACTATTTAAGAAATTTTAGTAATACCAAAATATTGAAAATTGAATGAAGAGTAGTAATTTTAAAAAATGTATTTTTTGACAAAAAAAAAAAAAAAAAAAAAAAAAAAAAAAAAATCCTTATAAAAAAATATACTTTTTAATAAAAAGTGAATTTTTTTGCTAATTATTCCTTACAAGAAGATTCTTAAATAGTACACCAAAATTCATTACTTTAAAATCAATAATAAAAAAATTTGGGTTTTTTTTCTTACGGGTCTCCCTTAAAATTATGTATATATTGAATGAAAAAGAATGCATAGAAATGTCATTATGGATGGTTATTAAAAAAGAATAAACAATGTTATAGTCAGGGAGCCGGTAACATCAAAAGTTCCAAATTGAAATTTAAAAAAGAAAAAAAAAATGTAAATTGACAGAAAAAGGTCTTACAAGCAAAATGTCTAGGAGTGACAAACCGAAAATAAATTCAATAAATTTAATTATTATTAACAATGCTAGTACGACTTGGGGGTCTTATATGACCGAATTCATTTTCTATTTTGAAATTTTCAATATTTTAAACCACTCAAAGAGACGTTATTGAAGAGATGAGATCACTCTGGTATCGTTACATTGCGTTTATATTTAGATTATTTTACTTTACTTTATACATTACTTTTTTTTTTACAAAGTCAAACTAACGACAAGGATTAAATAAAATCTAATTATGTCGAGCAACTGAATAATAACAGTAAAAAAAAAAAAAAGGCATTTTAAAAAACGATTATATATATATATATATATATATATATATATATATATATATATATATATATATATATATATATATATATATATATATATATTAACTTGAACTTTAACTGTCTAATGTGACTGTATGCAAAATTGTATTGCTATCACATGGTCGAAATTGATATTTGTAAGCTAACCTATTATATAATTTAATTTGTTTAATTATTTCCATTTGACATATTTTTTCTATTTAATCAATTTTTCTTCAAATTTATTTTTATTTTCTATTTCTTGTTCTCTATGGAAATTATGATTGCGATTGATAATTGTAAGTTATCTTTATAAATATTTAATTACAGTTTAATTGTTTTTTTAATATTTTTTCTTTGAAATGGTTTTTCTATTGCAATTACTATGTTGATGATTCTATTGTGTTCTTGTTATTTTTCTTGATATTTTTCTTTGAAATAAGTTCTCATTTGCGATTGCCTCATGGCAATGTGGAAATCATTTTTAGGTCTATCCTGATTTCCACTCAGAAATTAATCGCAATTAATGTGGCTATTTAGTATTGCCCTTGATAACGAGCTAAATACCACATTTTCAATTTTATTTCTAATTCTGACAGCTCCACTGTGTGATATGGTTTGGCATTAACAAAAATTTTTACAGTAATTGATGTTGATTTGTAGTGTTATCTAATGGTTCTATATATATATAAATTGACACATCATTTTCAATGCTAACAATTCAACAATGGATAAATAATACAGTCGTAATTTATGTATATATTTTAAACAAATCACAAAAGCAAATCGCTTTTGAAATAGAATGATGAGTTAGTTCCTAAAAATTTGCATTTTCATATTTCGTTGTACTGTCTTAACAAAATTAATGAATTTTTATTTAATACTTTTCATATGATATTGCAAAACAATTTATTGAAGGGATAAAAAAGTTTTGAGATAAAAAAATCTTTCCTCTTTGTTATTTGTAAATCGAAAATCAATTTATAAATAACAAAGACCAGAAAGTTAACGGGAGAGATTTACTCCGACGAATTTTCCCATAATTATAGAAATATCATTCTCGCTATGTTCAAAGCAAAACAGAAGCAGTCATACCATTCACGCTATATTTGAATAATAATAATGAAAAAGAAAAAAACATTTTGTGAAAGATTCATAAAAGAAAAAACTTTGAAACTCATTTTCCATGCTAACCAGTTAAACAATGGATAAATAATATACGTTGAGATTTATGAATCTTTTTAACAAAATAAAAACAATTCCATTCTTGAGAAAAAAAGAAAAAAAAAAAGATGAATTTGCAACGATTTGCATTTTTATTTTTCGTTGCACCCTAAAGGCATGCATGATCACAGTGACGTCACTGTGTGTCACTTTGGTCACATCACATCTGTGACCAAAATGCCACCACTCAGTGACGTCACATTGTGACTGAGATGTAACTTTCTTAAAAATCTTTAGAAATTTATAAATATCCTTTAAAACATGTTATTTACTTTAAAAAACATGTTTCTCGCAATTTAAATATCGTCGCTTTTGTCACAGTTTCGTCACAATGTTAATGTCAAATTAGTCACAAACGACACATTTTTCACAAATTTGTCACATTGTGACCACTTTGTGAAACGTCACAAAAGAGCTCTAAAACGGCCATAACGACTTCACATTTTAGTCACTGTGACTTCACATCGACGTCATGTGACGTCACATCGACAATCGATGGTCACAAAGTCACAATGTGACTTCATAACGACGTTGCAGTGACGTCACCATGCTTTACGGGCACTGTCTTAATATAATTCATGTTTTGTTTAAATGCTTTTCATTTGATTTTGCAAAACCATTCATTCAAAAAAGTTTTGAGATGAATAAATCTTTCTTCTTAACTTAGGAATCGAAAATCAATTTAGAAATAACAAAGATCACACACAGTTAAATCGACGGGGACTAATTTACTCCGCCGAAATTTCCATGTTTATAGTAAACATGATTTCCACTCTGTTCAAAAGCGAAAAAGTAGGAGTCATATCAATCACGCTATATTTGAATAATAATAATACTAAAACATTTTATGGAAGATTTATATAAAAAAAATTTTGAAACGTCATTTTCGATGCTAACCAGTTAAAGAGTAGATAACTAACAGACGTTGAAAAAGAATGCCTCTCTTGAAAGTCGCTCTTGAAAAAAAAATGATGAATTTACAACGATCTGCATTTTTATTTTTCGTTTCACTGTCTTAATATTATTTATGTTTTGTTTAAATTCCTTTTATTTGATTTTGCAAAACCATTCATTCAATAAATCAAAAGTTTTGAGATGAATAAATCAGTTTTCTTTATTTAGAAATCGAAAATCAATTTACAAATAACAAACATCGCAAAATTAAACTGATGGGGATTTACTTCGCCGAATTTTCCCATGATTATACTAAACACTATTTCCGCCATATTCATAAGCAAAACAGCAGCAATCATGCCAATTACGCTACATTTGAATAATAATGATAATAATAATAAATATATGGAAGAATTATGTTTAAAAAAAACTAAAACATCATTTTTATTGATAACTAGTTAAATAATGAATATCTAGTAGACATTGGGATTTAGAAAATCTTTTAACCCTTTAACGTTCATTGGTTTCTCTACGAAACCACAAAATTTTAATTCCGATATGCAACAGTGACACCGGAATTTCAATCTAAAAAAAATCATTTTATTAGATATGTGAAATATCACTTTTTCTTATTTACGAATATATTTGTTCTCTTTTACCGGTGTCACTCATTTATTTCGACATCTTAGCAATGAAAATGCTTTGATCGTTAAAGGGTTAACCGAAAAAAAAAAGAAAAAAAGAAAAAAGAAAAAAAAAAAGAAAAAAGATGGACCGTTTTTGAAAAAGAATGATGAATTTACTGCATTTTTATTTTTCGTTGCACTGTACTACATAATTCATGTTTTGTTTTAATGACTTTCATATGATATTATAAGATCCTTTATTCATACCAGAAAATGTTTTGGAATGAATAAATCTTTCTTCTTTACCTAGAAACCGCAAATCAATTTACAAATAATGAAGATCACAAAGTTACACCGATAGGAATTTACTCCGACAAATTTCCCCCCTGATTATACAGGGCTCCCAAATGGTCCGCCAACTGAACATAAATAATTTCTTAGAAAGATTTTCCTTTTATATTTTTCTAGCAAATCGCGCAGAAATCGACTTCGAAAATCAGTTTTATCGCAAATTCTGTAGAAACCTACTAATAAATTTTCTGTTAAAAAAGACTGGTGTTCAGCTCGCGGACCATTTGGGAGCCCTGTTATAGCAAACGTAATTCACGCCATGTTAAAAAGCAAAACAGCAGTAATCGTACCACTCACGCTATATTTGAATAATAATAATAATAAAACATTTTATTCAAGATTTATAAAAGAAAAAAACTCTGAAATACCATTTTCCATGCTAATCAGTTAACCCTTAAATGCATATTGTATCATTTTCGATACCATAAGTATTCCCGATTTATTGGGGGATTTATTCACATATTCCGTATTCTTACCAGAAATTTAAAAGAGCAATTTTCACTTTACTTAATGACAAACCATTCGGAATCAAATAAAGAAAAATTTACTATCTAGATTTTTCTGGTATGAATTCTGATTCTTTGAATTGCGCATTTTTTGGAACGCGTTCTATCCTATGCATTTAAGGGTTAAACAATGGATAACTAATAGACGTTGTGTTTTATGAATTTTTTTAAACAAAACAAAAACAAAGAGAGACCGCTCTTGAAAAAGAATGATGAATTCACAAAGATCTGCATTTTTATTTTTCGCTGCACTGTCTTAATATAATTCATGTTTTGCTTTAAAGCCTTTTGTATGATTTTGCAAATCCATTTATTTATTCAATGGATCAAAAGTTTTGAGATGAATAAATCTTTCTTCTTTACTTAGAAATTGAAAATCAATTTACAAATAACTAAGATCAGAAAGTTACACCGACAGGGATTTACTCAGACGAATTTTCCCATGATTATAGCAAACGTAATTCACGCTAAGCTCAAAAGCAAAACGGCAGCAATCGTACCAATCACGCTATAATTGAAAAATAATAATACCGTATTTACTCGTGTATAGGGCGCACGCGTGTATGAGGCGCACACCTACTTTGCAAGTAAAAATGGCGATTTCTTAAAATTTCGTATATAACGCGCACTATAAATTTGATACGCTAATGAAGAATGACCAAATGAATTTCAGAAAAAAAAGTCGAAACAAATATTACACCAGAAAACAGACCAAAATGCATTTTTAGACTCCGGGTTGTAAGAGATTGACGGGAAACAGGAATGAGTGACGGTAAAGAGAATTGCTAATTAGCGTTTAGATAATGTCATTAGCTCTGTTGTATAAAAAACTGCAAGGAATGAAATAAGTATGCAGTAATACTTCAATTAAGTAACATTTTCCGAATTTTAATATCTTCTTTGAATAATTTCTTGTTTCATATGTATATCGTTCGACTGCATCCAACAGTAAAAAATTATTCCGTGTATAAGGCGCACCTAGAAGTTTTGCCCTAATTTTTTGGAAAAAAAAGTGCGCCTTATACACGAGTAAATACGATAATAAAAAACCTTTAATGGAAAATTTATATATTAAAAAAACTTTGAAACTTCATATGCCATGCTAACTAGTCAAACAATGGATAACTAATAGACGTTGTGGTTTATAATTTTTTTCAACAAAATAAAAATAAAGAGGCCCGTTCTTGAAAAAGAATGATGAATTCACAAACACATGCATTTTTATTTTTCGTTGTACTGTATTTATATAATTCATGCTTTGTTTTAATGCCTTTCATATGATTTTGCAAAACTATTTATTTATTCAAAGTTCATAAGTTCATAGTTTATTCAAGGATCAAAAAATTTTAATATGAATAAATCTTTCTTCTTTACTTAGAATTCGAAAATCAATTTACAAATAATAAAGATCAAAAAGTGACGCCGATACGGGTTTTTCTCCGGCAAATTTTCCCATTATTATAGAAAAGGTAATTCACGCCATGTTCAAAAGCAAAACAGCAGCAATCATACCAGTCACGCTATGTTTAAATAATAATAATAATAATAATAACAATAATAATAAAAATATTTTAAGGAAAATTTATTTAAAAAAAAAAACTTTGAAACATCATTTTTTATGCTAACCAGTTAAATATTGATAACTAATAGGCGTTGTCATTTATATTTTTTTAAATAAAATAAAAACAAAAAGGGGCTGCCCTTGACAAAAAATGATGAATTCACAATGATTATTTTGCATGATTTTGCAAAACCATTGATTCATTCAATGGATAAAAAATTTTGATGTGCATAAATCTGTCTTTTTTACTTAGAAATCGAAAATCAATTAACAAATAACAAAGATTACAAAAATACACCGATAGGGATTAACTCCGACAAATTTTCCCATTATTACAGCAAATGTAATTTACGCCATGTTCAAGAGCAAAACAGCAGCAATCATACCAGTCACGCAATATTCAAATAACAATTATAATAATAAAAACATTTTACGCAAGATTTATTTATTTAAAAGAAAAAAAAAAAAAAAAAAAAAAAACAGAAAATTATGAAACATGATTTTCCATGCTAACCAGTTAAACAATGGATAACTAACAGACGTTGTGGTTTATGATTTTTTTAAAACAAAATAAAAACAAAGAAGATCTGTTCTTGACAAAGAATGATGAATTTACAAAAATCTAAATTTTATTTTTCGTTGCACTGATTCAAATTTTGTTTTAATGCCTTTCAAATGATTCTTCAAAACCACTTATTTATTCAATAGATCAAAAGTTTTGAGATGAATAGATATTTCTTCTTTATTTAGAAATCGGAAAACAATGTACAACTAACAAAAATTACAAAGTTAACTTTTTAACGTTCAAAGCATTTTCGTTGCTAAGATGTTGAAATAAATGATTGACGCCGGTAATTGCGAACAAATATATTTGTAAATAAGAAAAAGTGATTTTTCACATACACAATAAAGTTGATTTTTTAAAATTAAAATTCCGGTGTCATTGTTTGCATATCGGAATTAAAATTTTGTGGTTTCGTAGAGAAACCAATGAACTTTAAAGGGTTAAACTGATGGGGATTTATTAACTCCGCCGAATTTTCCCATGATTATACTAATCATTATTTCCGCAATATTCATAAGGAAAATAGAACCAATCATACCAATCATGCTACGTTTGAATAATAATAATAATAATAAATTATGGAAGATTTATGCTTAAAAAAAAAAAAAATCTTTAAAACACTATTTTCTATATTAACTAGTTAAACAATGGATAACTAGTAGACGTTGTGATTTAAGATTTTTTTAAACAAAATAAAAACAAAAAGTGGCCGTTCTTGAAAAAGAATGAATTTAGTGCATTTTTATTTTTCGCATTTTTATTCACTGTATTAAATAATTCAAGTTTGTTTTAATGCCTTTTACATATGATACAGTAAAACCATTTGATTCATCTTAGAAAATGTTTTGTAATAAATAAATCTTTCTTCCTTGCTTAGAAATCGAAATTCAGTTTACAAATAACAAGGATCACAAAAGATGGGAAATTTCAGAAAATTTTTTCATGATTATAGCAAACATCATTCCCGCTATGTTCAAAAGTAAAACAGTAGCAATCATACCAATCACGCTATATTTGAATAATAATAAAACAACCTTTCATGGAAAGTTTATAAAAGAAAAAAAAATGGCTATTTCCATGAGTACTTGTAGTGTAAGTCACAGTCTACGATTTTTGGCTACCAGTATAGAAAAAAAAAAAAAAAAATGTGATTAATTTTATTGGCACATTCTCATTAACTGAATAAAGCCAAGCAGACTTTTCGAAAATAACGGTGGCTAACAAGCATAGCAATTAATAAGTTATGTGACTTATACTGCAGAACCCATGGAATTAGCCAATTGAAAATTCATTTTCGATGCTAACCGGTTAAACAATGGATAACTAAAAGACGATATGATTTATATACAAGGTGATTCAAAAAAACGTGGACAAAACGGTATGCCAAATCAAGCATACAACAAGGATCAAAAATCACATAGGAACATAGGGTCGCAAACTACTTATTGACTCACAAATACAGGGTGTTTCATTCCAGCTACACCCGGTTTGAAAGTAATATTTCGAGGAAAATAAAAATATTGTTATGAAAATGCAACGATATGTACCTTATTTTGTGTGAAATGTGATAACATTACGAGAAGATCTCGAAAAACGTATTGCTGAAGCAGTCGATAATACCGCATAAACTGATTATGACAGTCCAAAATGTGAGGTGCCAAGTGCATATTGCTGGTGCGCATAATGCAAACTTCTATCACTTTTGTTTGATGTTATCACGCTTAAAACAAATGTGAGAATGTCCGTTAAACGTTTTATTATAATACACTTCAGTTTTCTGAAATTTAATACCGTCAACCCAAATTGAGTTACGATGAAACACCCTATATTTGTGACTCAATAAGTGGATTGTGGCCCTATGTTCCTATGTGATTTTTTATCCTTGTCGTACGCTTGATTTGTCATATCAATTTGTCCACGTTATTTTGAATCACCCTGTATATATATATATATATATATATATACCAGGTGTCCCAAAAATGACTGATGAATTTTAAAATTCAATAACTTGCAAACGGTGACAGCTATTTAAAAATTTTTTGCAGGAGGGTTACGTATAATGTCAGGAATTTTTTTAAACCAAAATTTCTTATTTTAGTTCGAATTTCAAACAATAGGGGGCGCTGACGGCGACTGAAGGCCAGGTCGACACTTCACTCACTGGCCTTCAATCGCCGTCAGCGCCACCTATTGTTTGAAATTCGAACTAAAATAAAAAATTACGGTAAAAAAACTCCTGACATTATACATAACCCTCCTGCAAAAACTTTTTAAATAGCTGTCACCGTTTGCAAGTTATTGAGTTTTAAAATCCATCAGTCATTTTTGGTATACCCGGTATATACATATATATATATATATAATAAAATAAAAGCAAAAAGGGGCCGCTCTCGACAAAGAATGATGAATTCACAAAGATCTGCATTTTTATTTTTCGTTGCACTGTATTAATATAATTCATGTTCTGTTTTATTGTTTTTTATACGATTTTGCAGAACCATTTATTTATTCAATCGATCAAAAGTTTTGAAGGGAATAAGTCTGTCTTCTTTACTTAGATATCGAAAATCAATTTACAAATAACAAATATCACAAAGTTAAATTGGTGGGGATTTATTTACCCCGCCAAATTTCCCCATGATTTCCGCTATGTTCAAAATCAATACAGCAGCAATCGTACCAATCATGCTATATTTAAATAATAATAATAATAATAATAATAATAATAATAATAATAATAATAATAATAATAATAATATCAAAACATTTTAAGAAAGGTTTATAAAAAAAAAAAAAAAACCTTTTGAAACATCATTTTCGATGCTAACCAGTTAAGGGTGTTCTCAACTGCTCCGCTCAACAAGCCTAAAACGTTTTGACGCATTTACAAATTCATTTTTTAACAAAAAGTTATAAAATTGGAATGCCTGACTACAGAAGCGATCTCGAATCGAACTGAATTTTCCATTTTATGATAATTAAATTACCTATCCAGTTCTAAGCTATTTCGATCACACGATCACCCGTTTTTCTCCTGCTTTTCGACCGGTTTTTCTGCTTTCGTCGGGAAATGTGCTCAAAAACATCATCTTTGAAGGCTTGTTACAAAAAATCTATTATGTTAAGAAAAAAAAAAAAACATTGAGTGGAATTAGACAGTTTTTGAATAACAACCCCTGCTATTTTCATGCATTTTCAAGCAAAAATAAATTAACGCATGTGTCACAAAGTTGCCCTTTTTGATTTAAGAATACCCTTAAACAATGCTCAACTAATAGACGTGACAAAAAGAACAATGAATTCACAAAGATCATGTTTGTTTGAATGTCTTTCATATGATTTTGCAAAACCATCTATTCAATGGATCAGATGTTTTGAAATGAATAAATTTCTCTTCTTTACTTAGAAATCGAAAATAAATTTACAAATAACAAAGATACGTAAGTTAAACCGATGAGGATTTATTTACTCCTGCGAATTTTTCCATGATTATAAAAAACATGATTTCTGCTGTTTCAAAAGCAAAACAGCAGCATTCATATACCAATCACGCTAAATTTGGATAATAATAATAAAAAAATATGGAAAATTTATAAAAAACAAAAAGATTTTGAAACATAATTTTCCATGCTAACCAGTTAAACAATGGATAACTAATAGAAGTTGTGATTTATGAACTTTTTAAACAAAACAAAAGCAAAAAGAGTCTGCTCTTGAAAAAGAATGATGAACTCACAAAGATCTGCATTTTTAGTTTTCGTTGTACTTTATAGTAAATATAATTCATGTTTTGTTTTAATGCCTTTCAGATAATTTTGCAAAAAATATTTATTCAATGGATCAAAAGTTTTTAGATGAATAAATCTTTTTTCTTAATTTAGAAATCGAAAATCAATTTATAAATAACAAACATCGCAAAATTAAACTGATAGGTACTTATTTATGTCACCTAATTTTCCCATGATTATATCAAACATTATTTCCGCAGTGTTCAAAAGCAAAACAGCAGCAATCATACCATTTACGCTGCATTTGAATAATACTAAAAAACATTTTATATAAAATTTATAAATAAAAAACTTTGAAGCATCATTTTTTATGCTAACGAGTTAAACAATGGATAACTGATACATATTGTGATTTATCAAATCGTTTCATTGTGATTTTTATTTATTAAAATTTAAAAAAAGAGGGTCCATTTTTTCAAAAATAATGATTAATTCACAAAGATTTGCAGTTTTATTTTTCGTTGCACAGTTTTAAGACTGTTCTGAACTGATCCGCTCAACAAACGCAAACTGTTTTGACACATTTACAAATTTCCTTTTCAGCGAAAATTTATAAAATTGGAACACCTGACTGTGAAAGCGATTTGGAGTCAAACTTAGTTTTTCATTTTGTGATAAATAAAATATTTGTTGAGTTATAGGAGAATTTGACCCCGTGACCGATCGCATTTTCACCTTAGTTTGAGTGTGTTTTTTGCCTTCGTCGGATAATTCAGTTCAAAATGTCAGCTTTAACAGTATTTCCTGAAACATATCTATTGCATTTGTATAAAAACGGTACATTGCATGCGATTAAATAGTTTCTGAACAACAAAACTTACCAGTTTCCATATATTTCTGAAGAAAAAAAAAATTAAAACGTGTGTCATAAAGTTACCCTGTTTTATTTAAGAACAGCCTTAATATAATTCATGTTTTGTTTTAATGCTTTTCATATGATTTTGCAAAAGCATTTATTTATTCAATGGATCAAAAGTTTTGAGATGAATAGATCTTTCTTCTTTATTTAGAAATCGGAAAACAATGTACAACTAACAAAAATCACAAAGTTAAACTGATGGTGATTTAAGTACTCTGCTAAATTTTCCCATGATAGAGTAAACATGATTTCCACTGTGTTTAAAAGCGAAGCAGCAGCAATCATACCTATCACGCTATATTTTGAATAGCATGCTCTCTTTTAATTATAAAGCATAAAAATTATCAATTTTAGTCTCCTAGGTAATTAATAAACAAATAATTTCTCTCAACGTCTCTTTTTATGGATTCAATATGCATTTAATTAATTCAAAATTATTATTCTTTTATCTTAAGTAATATAAAATTCGACTGACTTTAGAATAAAATGTTCGATATTTAAGGAACATAAATTTGTTTAATACAACAGTAGACAAATTTAATTATTACGGCTCTGAAATTCTAATTTTGCCTGTTTAGTTATTGATTTATAATAAATTATCCAAAATGTAAATGAAACACAAATTACTCTGAGGATTTGAATTAAGAATTATTTGGTGACTATTATTTTAATAGTAGGTGTATTTTTCAGAAATGTGTAATGATACTAAAATTTTATCTTATTTATCAAAAAGTTATTGATGAATTATGAGCAGGGGTGCAAAAGTCTAAACGCCAGCGGGCAGTCTCTTATCACAAAAATTTAAAAGTTTTCTTTGCTTAAAATTTTACAGAGTTCTTACAGGAATTTTACACAAAATATTAGACGAAAAATAACGAAATAAATTTAGTGGTAAGAGACTGACTATTGGCACATAGATTTTAGTACCACTGATTATGAGCATAGTTAGATAGTTTAACATGATTGTTTCCATTATACGTTTTTGATAAATTTAATAAAAATTCGACTGACTTGAGAATAAAACGTTCGATATTTAAGGAACATAAATTTGTTTAATACAACAGTAGACAAATTTAATTATTACGGCTCTGAAATTTTAGTTTTGCCTGTTTAGTGATTGATTTATAATAAATTATCCAAAATGTAAATGAAACACAAATTACTCTGAGGATTTGAATTAAGAATTATTTGGTGGCTATTATTTTAATAGTAGGTGTATTTTTCAGAAATGTGTAATGATACTAAAATTTTATCTTATTTATCAAAAAGTTATTGATGAATTATGAGCAGGGGTGCAAAAGTCTAAGCGCCAGCGGGCAGTCTCTTATCACAAAAATTTAAAAGTTTTCTTTGTTTAAAATTTTACAGAGCTCTTACAGGAATTTTACACAAAATATTAGACGAAAAATAACGAAATAAATTTAGTGGTGAGAGACTGACTACTGGCATATAGATTTTAGCACCACTGATTATGAGCATAGTTAGATAGTTTAACATGATTGTTTCCATTATACGTTTTTGATAAATTTAATAAAAATTCGACTGACTTGAGAATAAAACGTTCGATATTTAAGGAACATAAATTTGTTTAATACAACAGTAGACAAATTTAATTATTACGGCTCTGAAATTTTAGTTTTGCCTGTTTAGTGATTGATTTATAATAAATTATCCAAAATGTAAATGAAACACAAATTACTCTGAGGATTTGAATTAAGAATTATTTGGTGGCTATTATTTTAATAGTAGGTGTATTTTTCAGAAATGTGTAATGATACTAAAATTTTATCTTATTTATCAAAAAGTTATTGATGAATTATGAGCAGGGGTGCAAAAGTCTAAGCGCCAGCGGGCAGTCTCTTATCACAAAAATTTAAAAGTTTTCTTTGTTTAAAATTTTACAGAGCTCTTACAGGAATTTTACACAAAATATTAGACGAAAAATAACGAAATAAATTTAGTGGTGAGAGACTGACTACTGGCATATAGATTTTAGCACCACTGATTATGAGCATAGTTAGATAGTTTAACATATTGTTTCCATTATCCGTTTTTGATAAATTTAATAAAAATTCGACTGACTTGAGAATAAAACGTTCGATATTTAAGGAACATAAATTTGTTTAATACAACAGTAGACAAATTTAATTATTACGGCTCTGAAATTCTAGCTTTGCCTGTTTAGTGATTGATTTATAATAAATTATCCAAAAATTAAATGAAACACAAATTACTCTGAGGATTTGAATTAAGAATTATTTGGTGACTATTATTTTAATAGTAGGTGTATTTTTCAGAAATGTGTAATGATACTAAAATTTTATCTTATTTATCAAAAAGTTATTGATGAATTATGAGCAGGGGTGCAAAAGTCTAAGCGCCAGCGGGCAGTCTCTTATCACAAAAATTTAAAAGTTTTCTTTGTTTAAAATTTTACAGAGCTCTTACAGGAATTTTACACAAAATATTAGACGAAAAATAACGAAATAAATTTAGTGGTGAGAGACTGACTACTGGCATATAGATTTTAGCACCACTGATTTTGAGCATAGTTAGATAGTTTAACATGATTGTTTCCATTATCCGTTTTTGATAAATTTAATAAAATTTCATTATTATTATTTTATTATAATCGTTATCTATAACAATTTCAGTTGCAACTTTTACCCCTAGCACTCTGGCGTTGTTAACCCTTCCCTGCACACTGTGCCCAGTCCGGGAACCTAATTTTAATTCTAAACTTACAAACGACATTAATATTATTTTAATAAAATTTTGCTTTACAGTGAAAGCTTAAATTAAGGGGTTCATAATTTCTAAAAATATCGTACATGAATTCCGGTGACAGTCGATAATTTTTGATTTTACCAACAGAAATTGCCCTGCCGGAAAGGGTTAAAGGATGCATGTCACTAGCCACAAATGTTGCCGCATCTGATAATTTTTTTTTTCTAGAAATTTTGATTCACATCATAAAAATTTAACTGGCAATTTTCTTTTATTTCATTTATAATAAAATTACAGTAAAGTCGCTAAATAACGGACACCTCGGGAGCGCAGAAAATGTCCGCTATTCGGAGGTGTCCGCTATTGAAAAAACTTCAGACATTCAAAAATTGCTAAGAAATGCTTAATATTTCATTAATTGACTTTTATATGTCCGAAAACCTGTATTTTATGATTAGTCAGAAATAAAAAAAATTTTAAGCATTAAAACTGAAATAAAATCGTGCATATCTTTATCAACTACTTATTACATTCTTATGGTAAAAAAAAGAAAATAAATCGAAGTTATCATACGAGCATTTAAAACGAAATCGAAAATGATGCATGTATTATGGAATTCTGCGGATCAAAAAAGTTGTTCTTCAAGTGAAAAAAATCCTAAAATCCTAAATCTTTCTAGAAGGTAAGTTATCTTTCTCGGAATTGGGCCGAAGTTGAATTCAGACATTTTTGTCCTAAACAAATTTCTGGTTATATATATATATATATATATATATATATTGGGGGGGTATAGAGTTGGTTTCGCTTTATGATTATTAAAACCACAAAATCTCAAATCTTCCAGGAAAATTTCAATGCTATGGGAGAATGTCCCTCCCAGGCCACCCCCTGAATACACCGGGCATAAGGGGTAGATTTACCGTACCCATCCTATACATTTGTCTCTGATCTCAAAATTTGTGACCCATTATCCTAATAAATTTAAAGGCTTTTTGTCTTTTTACTTATTTTTTTTTTTTTTTTTTTTTTTTTCGAATTAAAAGATTAATTTTTATCCTTTATCGTCAAAATTACTGTCCGCTATTCGGAATGTCCGTTATTCAGAGTTTAAAGATACAAATTAACATTAGGTTTTGGGAGTGGGGATTGGAAAACTGTCCGTTAAATAGAAGTGTCCGCTATTCGGGAGTGTCCGTTATGGAGATTTTACTGTATTTAGAACTTATGACTTGCTAGAGGCAGAAAGATTGATACTAGAAAGCTATATTCTTTCTCCTCTACTGAATCAAACATTTTCTTATGGCACATATTCTTATTAAACTTTCTAATCTTGTAACCTTAATATGTGTCGCCACTGAAAAGTGTCCATTTGTTTAAAGAAACTGGTTTTGCTTGTTATGCGGCTTGTGTTGAATTTCTGAATATCTTTTCTATCTTTCAATCAAAATTTTAACTGCGGATTTAACATCTAATTTTATTGACTCTGTGAAACTTCGCCTCCAATTTCGGATTGGCTGTTATAGTCCTCTGTCTTTCTACTATACTAAAGTTTACGTTTTTTGCTATCCTAACAACTAATTTTTTTTTACTATCATGAATGTAGTTGCTTTTAGCTTTACAACTATACTTATTTACTGCTTTTTATGATGTGCTACACAATTTACTCATTGACTAGGCGTAGATTTGCTTTGCAAATGGGTTGCCACCTCGACCAGCTTTAAAATTCATTATTCACTGTTGAGTTATCTTCTAATAAAAAAAAAATATAAGAACTGAAAATTGTTGGTGAGAATTCAATATAGCTAATTAAAAAAAAAAGGGCTATGTACAACAGAACCCCGTCTATCCGAATTCCGGTTATCTGAAAATCGGCTTAACCGAAAAACCTTAAAATTTCTTAAAGTCTGTTTTAAATGTGAAAAAGCATTGCCAACACTGTTTTTACCGATGCCAAATAACACTTTTCAACATATTTTGATTTACGATTACTATTTTATTTGTAAGTATTAGATCAAAATAATTCTGAATCATTCTTAAGGGTGTTCTCAACTGCTCCGCTCAACAAGCCTAAAACGTTTTGACACATTTACAAATTCATTTTTTAACAAAAAGTTATAAAATTGGAATGCCTGACTATAGAAGCGATCTCGAATTGAACTGAATTTTCCATTTTATGATAATTAAATTACCTATCCAGTTCTAAGCTATTTCGATCACACGATCGCCCGTGTTTTTCTCCGGCTTTTCGATCGGTTTTTCTGCTTTCGTCGGGAAATGTGCTCAAAAACGTCATCTTTGAAGGCTTGTTATAAAAAATCTATTATGTTAAAAAAAAAATAAAAAATAAAAAAAAAAATAAATAAATAAATAAAAAAAAAAAAAACATTGAGTGCAATTAGACAGTTTCTGAATAACAACCCTTGCTATTTTCATGCATTTTCAAGGAAAAATAAATTAACGCATGTGTCACAAAGTTGCCCTTTTTGATTTAACAACACCCTTAATATATTGAAGAGCTTTTTTAATACAGATTAGCTTTAAAAATTACAAGAAAAAAAAGTCAAAAAAAAAAAAAATGAAAGGTGTTATTGCACACTGGGTAAAAATAGTGTGAAAAATCACGCGCTTTATGAAATAAACAAAGTCAACTTACCAATTTGGTTCATTCTGTAATTTATGGTACTTTATTACATTGACATATAAGACACTTCATTTTTTTTTTTTAACCCATTCGTGCCTAGCACCTTTTGCGTAAATTTTATTTGGTTGGCACCACTAACTTTAGAAGATTTAAGTTTAATTCATTAATCACGAAAATGCATCATTTAAATAAAATAATTATTGCTTTTCTTCTTTACCGGTGTCAAAAACAGTGCTGAATGCACCTTTTGAAGCGTCCTTAAAAAGGGACGCTAGGCACTAATGGGTTAATAAAATATGATGTGATTTTCTTTTGTTTTTCAACTTCAGGATGCTTCGATACGGTACCGCAAATTTTTTACTACAACTATGTTCTAAATTACGATCACAGCATTTTATCAAAAAAGTTTTCACCACAAGTCTTCTGGTTATTCAAATATTCTTATGGAATCACGGTTATCCGAAAATTCCTATGTAGCCCCGGTTAACCGAAAATGCTTTGGTCCCGTGCTTTTCGAATAACCGGGGTGCGTTTTCAGAAAGGATCACGTTTTGAGCACCAGCCTTGGCGAGTTGGCGAAAGCGAGAACGTTCAGCTAAATGCATCCCCAAACACAAAATAAACTAAGTTCAAATGTGTCATAAAACATATGATTAATAGAATTATATTTACTACAAGAGAATCTTTGCTACTGTTTTTAATTAACTTCTCAATTTTTTCGAACATAGCGAGTTAAGGAAATAATATTTTTTAATTGAGAAAAAAAAAAAAAAAAAAAAACTATGTTTAGATGTTCTATGAAATTTAAAGCATTTTAATCTGAAAAAGCTCTTTGTTTTAAACTATGTTTTAATCGTAAACAACGGTGAATAACATTTCCTCGTACTATAGTCTTTGCTTGATAACATTTACAGCGCGATCTCTTTGCAGAAGGAAGGGTTGCTATTCGCTTTTGACGTCACAAACAAGAAAGGGTGCGTAGCATTGACTGCATCTCCGCGCCAATCGTTGTTCTGGCGATAAGGTGCTCAAAACGTGATTCTTTCTGAAAATGCAAGCGGGGTTTTACTGTATTATGACGTATGTTGCGTAAGTCATTGTCGGAAATGATCAAAATTGTATGACGTACGCAGCATATGCCATAGAGTTAAAGAGGTTAAACATATATAATTTGATTTTTGTTATGAAAAAAACTTTTTTTTTTTTGTTACAATACTTTGCGAAAACGTAGTAAAATTTTTCGTCAAATTTTCAAATGAAAAGGGAAACCCAACAATAATTTATGGACACTATATATTACCTTTTTATTCCAAACTAACTACAAAGGAAAAAAAATAAATGCCAATGCACTAAGTAAATTTATACTTCCATGATAGTTTATTAAAAGCTATAAAAAATCTTTTTCGATGCTAACCCGTTGAACAATGGATAAATAATGAAGGTCATAATTTATATGTATTTAAACAAAACATAAACAAAGGGCAGTCTGTTCTGAAAAAGAATGATGAATTTACAAAAATTTGCATCTTTGTGTTTCGTTGCCCTATCTTAACAGAATTCATGATTTATTTATTTATTTATTTATTTATTTATTTATTTAATGTCGTTCAAATGATATCGTTAAACCATTTATTTAAATTAGAAAAAGTTTTGAGATGAATAAATCTTTCTTCTTTACTTAGAAATCGAAAATCAATTTACAAATAATAAAGACCACTAAATTAAACAAATGTTGACTTGCTCCGAGAATTTTCCCACGATAGTCCAATCAAATAATGAAAGTTTGCCATAATAAATGCTAAGGAGATTAAATTTGGCGCAGTTGTTCCTTGATAGCTACTGATGACTAGGTAAAAAGTCCCCATCGATAGGATGTGAGCGAGGGGGGGGGGGGGGGGCAAAAATACGTCCTCCCCTTTTTTTAGTTTAGGTTTTTGAAAATATCTCAAACATTATGGGTTTTTATAAACGGTCCCGTGATTGACGAATAACCAAGGTTCCACTTCGTATAAATGTCATTTTTAGAGAATTTTATGCTCTTTAATTTATGGTGAAGTAATTTTTTTTAAAATAAAAACACATAGTTTCTGGGATATTTTCAAAAACCTAAAAAGAGGGGAGGGGCTTATTGACCATCCCTCCCCTCTCCGCTCATTTACTATTCATGAGGACTTTTTACAGAGTCATTAGTAGCCATCAATGAACAAATGTTCCAAATTTCATCTCTGTGGCATTTATCATGGTAAACTTTTCTAATGTATGATTGAACTAAAAAGGTCAAGGTTCCGGTTCGGTGAATGACGGATAACCGAGGTTCTACTGCATATGCATGTCATTTGTAGAGAAATTTATGCTTTTTAATTTATGCTGGAGTATTTTTTTTTTTTTTTTATAAAACCTCATAATGTATGAGATATTTTTAAAAACCTAAAAAAAGAGGGGGGAGGACTTATTTCCCCCCCTCCCTCCCCCTGGTCACATCCTATCGATGGGGACTTTTTACCTAGTCATCAGTAGCTATCATTGAACAACTGTGCCAAATTTCATCTCTTTAGCATTTATTATGGCAAACTGCCCCAAAAAGGGCTTATTTGATTGGACTATGATTATAACAAACATTATTATATTATATAAGCTATATTCAAAAACAAGACAATAACAATCATAACAATCAGGCTATGTTTGAATTCAAATGACCCCGTTTATTAATAAAGCTTAAAAATTAATAAATTTAGTCACTTAGGTAATAATTAAGCAATTTCTCTCATGCGATTTTTTTACAGTTTATATATACATTTAGATATTAATAGAAAATCTATTATTATTTTTGTCACATTTCATACAAGGTTCGACAGATTTATTCTTAGGTAAATCGAAAATAGATGTTTCGATATTCAGGTGGCATAAATTTGTTTAACTCGGGAGGACGCGCGCAGGACCTAATAGACCTTGAGTGTGTACGGTTTTTGCAGTTGTCACTGTTATATTTTATAAGTTTATTTTCTACTTATTTTATCGCAGAATTTTAATTAAATTTTCTGCGACTAAGGAAAGTGACAACTCTTTGTTTTTACTGGTGATTAACTAAAAACCGTTGACACAGTCAATATGCTCGCGTTCCCCCGGGTTAATATAACAGCAGTGAAATTTATTTAGTATGGCTCTGAAAATTCCAGTTTTGCGTTGTTTAGCTATTTATTTATCAAAAAATAGTGAAGATTCAGATGATAAATTTATTTACCCTGGGAATTTGAACTAATGCCTCGTGAATTATATTTAAATATCCCCAATAACATTAACGGTAATTTCCTTCAATTTAGCTCATATAATGAAGCATAAACTATTCGATATTCAGGTGGCATGGTTATGTTTAATATACAACAGCAGTGAAAATTAATTATTATGGTTCTGAAAATTCCAGTTTTGCGTTGTTTAGCGATTTCTGTATAAAAAAAATATTCAAAACTCAGATGATAAACTTATTTACTCTGAAAATTTGAAATAATACTTGGTGATTTTTATTTAAATATTCTCATAGACATTAACGGCAGTTTCCTTCGATTTAGTTTAATTTAATGAAATGTAAACAAAATAAGTGCGAGATCTTTCAAATATAACTTTCGAAAGAAATATTTCGTACAAAAACGCCAAATTTCAATTTTAACAAATTGATAAACTATCATCTCGGGCTTCAAACTTTCTATATTGCTGGTAAAATAGTCATACTTTAGACAGCAAATTTTTAAAAAAGTGTTATTTTTTTATTAGTTCAGAAATCTACTGTCTAATGATAAATATCACTGAGTGACAAAGATTTATTGCACAAAACGCATTTTCCTAAAATAATTAATATTATACGCGTCAATAGTTTATTGAAATATATACGAAATATGTGCGAAACTTTTACAATACAGCTTTCAGAAGAAATATTTTGTATAAAAACAGGAAAAATTAACAAAATCGCAAATTATCCCGAGATTTTAAACCTCTTATATTGCTGGTAAAATAGTTATATTTTAGACAGCAAATTTTACGAAGTGAAAATTGTCTTTAATAGTTTAGAAATCTATAATCTATGATAAATATCAATGAGTGACAAATATTTATTGCATAAAACATATTTTAATAATAATTAATATTATACGCGCCAGTAGTTTATTGAAATCCATACGAAATAAGTGCGAAACCATTACAATCTAGCTTTCAGTAGGCATATTTTGTGCAAAAACAGGAAAAATTAACAAAATCGCAAATTATCCCGAGATTTTAAGCCTCTTATATTGCTCTTAAGATAGTCATATTTTAGACAGCAAATTTTAAGAAGTGAAAATTGTCTTTAATAGTTTAGAAATCTATAATATATGATAATTATCAATGAGTGACAAATATTTATTGCATAAAACATATTTTAATAATAATTAATATCATACGCGCCAATAGTTTATTAAAATACATACGAAATAAGTGCGAAACTATTACAATATAGCTTTCAGTAGGCATACTTTGTACAAAAACAGGAAAAATTAACAAAATCACAAATTATCCCGAGATTTTAAACCTCTTATATTGCTGGTAAAATAGTCATATTTTAGACAGCAAATTTTAAGAAGTGAAAATTGTCTTTAATAGTTTAGAAATCTATAATATATGATAATTATCAATGAGTGACAAATATTTATTGCATAAAAGATATTTTAATAATAATTAATATCATACACGCCAATAGTTTATTAAAATACATACGAAATAAGTGCGAAACCATTACAATATAGCTTTCAGAAGGCATATTTTGTACAAAAACAGGAAAAATTAACAAAATCACAAATTATCCCGAGATTTTAAACCTCTTATATTGCTGGTAAAATAGTCATATTTTAGACAGCAAATTTTAAGAAGTGAAAATTGTCTTTAATAGTTTAGAAATCTATAACATATGATAAATATCACTGAATGACAAAGATTTATTGCACAAAACACATTTTCCTAAAATAATTAATATTATACGCATCAATAGTTTATTGAAATATATACGAAATAAGTGCAAAACCTTTACAATATAGCTTTCAGAAGAAATATTTTGTACAACAACAGGAAAAATTAACAAAATCGCAAATTATCCCGAGATTTTAAACCTCTTATATTGCTGGTAAAATAGTCATATTTTAGACAGCAAATTTTAAGAAGTGAAAATTGTCTTTAATAGTTTAGAAATCTATAATCTATGATATATATCAATGAGTGACAAATATTTATTGCATAAAACATATTTAAATAATAATTAATATTATACGCGCCAATAGTTTATTGAAATATATACGAAATAAGTGCGAAACCATTACAATATAGCTTTCAGAAGGCATATTTTGTACAAAAACAGGAAAAATTAACAATATCACAAATTATCCCGAGATTTTAAACCTCTTATATTGCTCATAAAATAGTCTTCTGACCTCAAAACTGGTAGATGGAAGGTGCTGGGTTCGAACCCAATCGCGACCGTCGGCCTAACCGTTCGGAGTTTTCCGTGGTTTTCTTCGAACCTTGCGTAAATACGGGTTAGGTTCCCTTAGAAAGACCCTCACGGAGGGCACCCCACCCCTTAGAGCCTATATCCCACAGAGTAGATAATTGGCCGACATACATACAAACAAACAAACAAACAAACATAAAATAGTCATATTTTAGACAGTGAATTTTAAGAAGTGAAAATTGTCTTTAATAGTTTAGAAATCTATAATCTATGATAAATATCAATGAGTGACAAATATTTATTGCATAAAACATATTTTAATAATAATTAATATTATACGCGCCAATAGTTTATTGAAATATATACGAAATACGTGCGAAACCATTACAATATAGCTTTCAGTAGGCATATTTTGTACAAAAACAGGAAAAATTAACAAAATCGCAAATTATCCCGAGATTTTAAACCTCTTATATTGCTCATAAAATAGTCTTCTTTTAGATAACAAATTTTAAGAAGTGAAAAGTTTCTTTAACAGTTTAGAAATCTATAACCTATAATAAAAATCACTGAATGGCAAACATTTATTGCATAAAACATATTTTAATAATAATTAATATTATACGCACCAGTAGTTTATTGAAATATATACGAAATACGTGCGAAACCATTACAATATAGCTTTCAGTAGGCATATTTTGTACAAAAACAGGAAAAATTAACAAAATCGCAAATTATCCCGAGATTTTAAACCTCTTATATTGCTCATAAAATAGTCATATTTTAGATAACAAATTTTAAGAAGTGAAAAGTTTCTTTAATAGTTTAGAAATCTATAACCTATAATAAAAATCACTGAATGGCAAACATTTATTGCATAAAACATATTTTAATAATAATTAATATTATACGCACCAGTAGTTTATTGAAATATATACGAAATACGTGCGAAACCATTACAATATAGCTTTCAGAAGGCATATTTTGTACAAAAAATGAAAAAATTAACAAAATCACAAATTATCCCGAGATTTTAAACCTCTTATATTGCTCATAAAATAGTCATATTTTAGATAACAAATTTTAAGAAGTGGAAAGTTTCTTTAATAGTTTAGAAATCTATAACCTATAATAAAAATCACTGAATGGCAAACATTTATTGCATAAAACATATTTTAATAATAATTAATATTATACGCACCAGTAGTTTATTGAAATATATACGAAATACGTGCGAAACCATTACAATATAGCTTTCAGTAGGCATATTTTGTACAAAAACAGGAAAAATTAACAAAATCGCAAATTATCCCGAGATTTTAAACCTCTTATATTGCTCATAAAATAGTCATATTTTAGATAACAAATTTTAAGAAGTGAAAAGTTTCTTTAATAGTTTAGAAATCTATAACCTATAATAAAAATCACTGAATGGCAAACATTTATTGCATAAAACATATTTTAATAATAATTAATATTATACGCACCAGTAGTTTATTGAAATATATACGAAATACGTGCGAAACCATTACAATATAGCTTTCAGAAGGCATATTTTGTACAAAAAATGAAAAAATTAACAAAATCACAAATTATCCCGAGATTTTAAACCTCTTATATTGCTCATAAAATATAGTCATATTTTAGATAACAAATTTTAAGAAGTGAAAAGTTTCTTTAACAGTTTAGAAATCTATAACCTATAATAAAAATCACTGAATGGCAAACATTTATTGCATAAAACATATTTTAATAATAATTAATATTATACGCGTGAATAGTTTATTGAAATATGTGCGAAACCATTACAATATAACTTCCGAAAGAAATAACTTGTACAAAAACAGGAAACAATGTTTAGTCCAGGCATTAAATCGAGCAAGGCCTTTCGAAATAACTCAGTCTTTCTTCGTCAGGCGCAAAAAGAGGTTCTGTCGGAAGGCCTTGCTCAATTTAATTTATTTTATGGTGTTTTAAAGAAGTTTTTTTTCACTTTAATATAATGACACCAGTTTCAACTTATTTAGATTGAAAAAGAACAAAAATATCATTGTCAAAATTATCATTGTCATATTGTCAAAACTAATATGGCAAAAGCATTCAAACTGTAGGTTATGATTCAGTAGCTTATTGTAATAAGCTGTGTTCATTTTTAGCATGTATACTTGTAGAAAAATTGAAGTTTTTACAAAAATAGTCCCAAATTTTTCCAAGTTTTTTTCTTACATTTTGCAGAGTTCTTAATATAAAATAATTTTTCTTTTCCGAAAATATGACAAATAATATTCTTCACAATACCTTGTAATCAAAATTAAAAAATAATAAAAAATTTATGGAAAATGAGCAGGTTTACTAAACAATTTTTCATTGCGCATGCGTAGATGCTATCAAAATTTCATTTGCATATTGTGTTAGCTAAATGTATCGAGCAATTTTGATAAAAGTGTCAAAAATATGGCTTGAAATTTCTAAAAAAGGTCATCGGTAGAAAAAGCACAAAATCCGTTATTCTCAAAATGAAGCAAAAAGATGAGGGGCTGTATCCATTTATCCATTTATTACTTTCGATATAGAGAAAACAATATGGCACGTACTACTACATTTGTATAAAGTAAAACTTTTTACTGGCGTCCGGCTGATAGCTTTTACTGTAGAATCATCTGTTTTGGTGAATATTATTAATCCTTTACTGTTCCACGTTAAAAATCTGGCACTTACCTAAAATCAGGCTTCGCACAGTTCTACCACTAAATTTTAAGAATATTTTCAAAGTGTTTCACTGCCAAAAATAAATAAATAAATAAATAAATAAAATGTCGTAAAGCTTGTGAATGAAGGTGGGGTTCACGAATGTTGTGGTTTGAAAATTAAATGTAAATTTTCTTATTTTTAATAGTGGTGTCAGTCCCGTAAAGCATGGTGATGTCACTGCAACGTCGCTGTGAAGTCACATTGTGACTTTGTGACCATCGATTGTCGATGTGACGTCATGTGACGTCGATGTGAAGTCACAGTGACTAAAATGTGAAGTCGTTATGGCCGTTTTACGGTCGTATTCATAAAGAACTTCGACCGAGAGTTAAGCCACAGGTCCAGTAACTCAGAGTTGGGATTTTTAACCGAGAGTTGAAAACTCGTATTCGCCATCGACTTCGGATGAAAAGTTACCGAACCCAGAGTTCCTGGACCCCGGTTGAAAGAAGTATGCCTATTGGTTTAAAAATTCCCGTCTTTTTCGGTTTCGCGTCGCGACATTATTTTTGTTTTGTATGAAAAGCGTTTAAAAAAAAAGGGGGGGGGAGGGGTTCAAAAAGAAGGAAAAACAAAGATTCAATGCGATTTTTTTTTTCTCCACAAAATATACGGAGGAAATTAAAACTTGCAGCCACTAGATATGGAAATTTAATTTATTGAAAGTTTTAATATTTTTTAAACAATTGATTCAATTACTTTTTTTTCTTTTTTCAATTGATATATGAGTTAGGTAAATGATATGAATCGTGTATCGGCCAAAAAA
This sequence comes from Maratus speculifer, assembly GCA_964019185.1. Classification (NCBI taxonomy): domain Eukaryota; kingdom Metazoa; phylum Arthropoda; class Arachnida; order Araneae; family Salticidae; genus Maratus; species Maratus speculifer. The sequence continues at coordinate 231,461,108 of OZ025300.1, forward strand.
AATTAGTTATTTAGTATTTTTTCATTAGTTAGTATTTTTTTTTTTTTTTTCAAAATAATTTTTACATATTTGTTTAAAAATGGAATTTCATTTGGATAAAAACTAATGAAATTTGACTTGAATAAAAACTAAAATTTTATTACAACAGTTATTATGTTTTGATTTCCATTATTAATAGCTTTAATTAGTAATTAAGTAATTTCTAATAAGGAAAATATTAAAAAAGAAAAAAAAGGAAAAAATGAAAAAAGTAGCCTGTATATCAGTATAGATGTTATCCAAATGTAATAATTTTATTGTTTGGATTTTCAGCGAAAACGGTTAATTTTAATTGAGCTAGATAGCTATTAATATTCCAAATAGACTGGAAAAAAGTAGTGAAATAATATTAAGAGAACTGCAGAAAAAGATGAGCTGGAGATTCTGGCACTGCCTCGGCATTAGGGACCAGGCCGCAGAGGCACGAGACATGGGCGCATATAGTTATCAATTCCGATTGATTGATCAACCCTTTTCATTTAACTAATAGTTAAATAAATTTCCACACTTCTTGTAACTTTAAACTGTAAACAGTGCGATATTTTATAAGAAGTTATTTTAAGGAAATTAAACCTTTATTTACCCTAAATTAAATTAAACCTTAATTTAAACCTTTTAAAATTACTAGCATATGAATTTCCATTCAACACACAGAATCGAATAAGTCCTTTTAAAAACAATGATAAATGAATTCCGAACACTAACCTGTCAAATAAATGTGAAATATTACAGAAAGTTGATTTTTCATTGACCAGTTTTTAGAGCCCCCCCCCCCCCCTTCTCTACTCTTTGTTTATGAGAATTGTCATTCTCAGATACAAGATCAAATTTGATTTCTTAAAAAAGAAAAAAAGAGAGAGAGAGAATCAAATGAGTTAAGCTCATTTGATTCTCTTCGACTATTTTTTTTTTTTTTTTTTTTTTTTTTTTTTTTTTTTTTTTTTTTGCTAAATTAGTGTTAAATAAATAATTATGAAATATTATTACATGCACGCACGCACCTGTTTTTGGATCCAGTATTCCATTTGAGAGAATGTATTTACTTCTCAAAGTAAATTATAAAAAATCATATTTTATTTTATATATTTTTTCTAGCTTTATTATTTTATATTTTTTATTCATTTAAATATCATTTAATTAGATGTAATAAGAATTTTATTTAGTATAGAAAGAAAAGAGATTTTATTATATATATGTTATGATTGATTAATGAAAGATTTCTAGACTAGATTGGTAAAGTAATGATAGCAATCTATCAAAACAGTTCGAATTCATTATTAATAATTTCATATAATTTTACATTACATAATAAATAAAAAAGTTGTCTTTTGTTTGTGAATTTGTGGAGAAGAATGGGTCCCCATTAGCACCATCCTACCCATTCCCTCTTTATTATTATTATTCTTTTATTTATTTTTGTGTATGTGTCATGTGTTAATTAAAGTACTCAAGATGCTGTATAAGATATAGAAATAAAAATTAAATTTAAAATGCTACCAAAAATAGAAGAATGTATGTAATCTCATATATATACATATATGTTATCTGTTTTTAACTAGTTTATTTATATTTATACATATATTCCCAACATTATATGTTGAATTGTTTGTTTTCATAAATACTCATAGTCGCCAACAATTTATTTGCCTTAAAATAGTCAGCATTACTGAAAGAGCTGATAAAATTATTTTTGGTATGGGGTTGTTTTTTTTAAAAAAGCTGTTTTTTTATCATTGTATTTCAACTTTTTAGTAATTTATTGTTTTTAAGCTAATTAAGGAGTAAAAATTAAAAGTGATCTCTAAAAGAAATCTCACAATTTCAGGAGGTAATTCAATTTTATTTAAAAATTGTGAGGCTCGTGTTTTAAGAAGCCAAAAGGATTTATTATTACTATTATTATTTTCGTATAAAATAGCATTTCTAATGCAATATTTTATACTATATGTAATTTTAAAATTAAAATGCAGTTGAAAAATAGATGTATTTAAATTAAAAACTTGAAATTTCACAAAACTTCGGATACAAATAATAACAACAATGCTATAGTGTTAATGATCGGAGGTATTTCATGTAATACGATTCATAATTTTAAAAAGAACAAACCTTCTAAAAGTCTTCAATAAACCGATAAAATCCAAATGAATTGTTTAAATTTTAAGTAAAAAAATCTAATTTATAGATCTGATATACATTTATCTAAGTTTGTACATAAACAATAAATCTTTCGTACAATAAAACCAAAATTTAATTTTCAAACTTACTATAAGTACGGATAAAAAATCTACAGAGAATGTACGGATATTTAAAAATAATCTTCGTATTTTTCTATTTTAACAAAAATGCAAATCAGAAAGGTATCTCACATTTTAATTAGACCTTATGTAAGCACGACATTTATTTCGGCACTGTTAAAATATTAGTTCTTTTTTTTTAAACATCAAAATTGCATAATGTAAATGACTTTAAACAAACTTTAGACAGACGCGTCAGTTATTACTGTTGGTTATTTTAAAGCAAATATTTTTTTCGCGATCACGCGTATTTTTGTAAACAAACAATTCAACGCATAATATATAGAGTATTTATACGTAAATATAAATAAATCAAATAAAAATATTGAACGTAATACACATATATGAGATTACATACCTTTGCATAATGTTCTTCTGTTTTATTTGATTGTAAAACTTTTATATTTTGACAGCACCTATATTCAGTACGAAAATACGGCAATCGCCATTGTAAAATGTCCGTCTCCTCTTTCTCTTCCTGCTTGTTTTTCGTAAACTACGCATGCTCGGTTATGAAAAACAAACTAACATTCGTATTCACTATCAACTTGGACCTGGAGTTACCATGAAGTTTCGCCCGAAACCCAGGTTCAAAGCAATATCGGTATTCTTCATCAACCTGGCAGAACCGGTTCAAGGGGAAAACACAAGGTCAAGTCGATTAACCTAACCAAGCTCTCCAGTAGGTTCAAATTCGTTTCTCATAACCGAGCATGCGTAGTTTACGAAAAACAAGCAGGAAGATAGGAGGAGACGGACATTTTACAATGGCGATTGCCGTATTTTGTAACTGAATATAGGTGCTGTCAAAATATAAAAGTTTTACAGTCAAATAAAACAGAAGAACATTATGTAAAGGTATGTAATCTCATATATGTGTATTACGTTTAATATTTTTATTTGATTTATTTATATTTACGTATAAATACTCTATATATTATGCGTTGAATTGTTTGTTTACAAAAATACGCGTGGTCACGAAAAAAATATTTGCTTTAAAATAGCCAACAGTAATAACTGATTCGTCTGTCTAAAGTTTGTTTAAAGTCATTTACATTTTGCAATTTTGATGTTTAAAAAAAAAAAAAAAAAATAATAATAATAATAATAATAATAATAATAATAATATTTTAACAGTGCCGAAATAAATGTCGTATTTACATAAGGTCTAATTAAAATGCGAGATACCTTTCTGATTTGCATTTTTGTTAAAGTAGAAAAATACGAAGATTATTTTTAAATATCCGTACATTCTCTGTAGATTTTTTATCCGTACTTATAGTAAGTTTGAAAATTAAATTTTGGTTTTATTGTACGAAAGATTTATTGTTTATGTACAAACTTAGATAAATGTATATCAGATCTATAAATTAGATTTTTTTACTTAAAATTTAAACAATTCATTTGGATTTTATCGGTTTATTGAAGACTTTTAGAAGGTTTGTTCTTTTTAAAATTATGAATCGTATTACATGAAATACCTCCGATCATTAACACTATAGCATTGTTGTTATTATTTGTATCCGAAGTTTTGTGAAATTTCAAGTTTTTAATTTAAATACATCTATTTTTCAACTGCATTTTAATTTTAAAATTATATGTAGTATAAAATATTTCATTAGAAATGCTATTTTATACGAAAATAATAGTAATAATAAATCCTTTTGGATTCTTAAAACACGAGCCTCACAATTTTTAAATAAAACTGAATTACCTCCTGAAAATGTGAGATTTCTTTTAGAGATCACTTATAATTATTACTCCTTAATTAGCTTAAAAACAATAAATTACTAAAAAGTTGAAATACAATGATAAAAAACAGCTTTTTTAAAAAAACAACCCCATACCAAAAATAATTTTATCAGCTCTTTCAGTAATGCTGACTATTTTAAGGCAAATAAATTGTTGGCGACTATGATTATTTATGAAAACAAACAATTCAACATATAATGTTGGGAATATATGTATAAATATAAATAAACTAGTCCAAAACAGATAACATATATGTATATATATGAGATTACATACATTCTTCTATTTTTGGTAGCATTTTAAATTTAATTTTTATTTCTATATCTTATACAGCATCTTGAGTACTTTAATTAACACATGACACATACACAAAAATAAATAAAAGAATAATAATAATAAAGAAGGAATGGGTAGGATGGTGCTAATGGGGACCCATTCTTCTCCACAAATTCACAAACAAAAGACAACTTTTTTATTTATTATGTAATGTAAAATTATATGAAATTATTAATAATGAATTCGAACTGTTTTGATAGATTGCTATCATTACTTTACCAATCTAGTCTAGAAATCTTTCATTAATCATCATCTTTCATTAATTATATATAATAAAATCTCTTTTCTTTCTATACTAAATAAAATTCTTATTACATCTAATTAAATGATATTTAAATGAGTAAAAAATATAAAATAATAAAGCTAGAAAAAATATATAAAATAAAATATGATTTTTTATAATTTACTTTGAGAAGTAAATACGTTCTCTCAAATGGAATACTGGATCCAAAAACAGGTGCGTGCGTGCATGTAATAATATTTCACAATTATTTATTTAACACTAATTTAGCAAAAAAAAAAAAAAAAAAAAAAAAAAAAAAAATGTCGAAGAGAATCAAATGAGCTTAACTCATTTGATTCTCTCTCTCTCTTTTTTTCTTTTTTACGAAATCAAATTTGATCTTGTATCTGAGAATGACAATTCTCATAAACAAAGAGTAGAGAAGGGGGGGGGGGGGCTCTAAAAACTGGTCAATGAAAAATCAACTTTCTGTAATATTTCACATTTATTTGACAGGTTAGTGTTCGGAATTCATTTATCATTGTTTTTAAAAGGACTTATTCGATTCTGTGTGTTGGATGGAAATTCATATGCTAGTAATTTTAAAAGGTTTAAATTTTTTCTTTTCCTTAAAATAACTTCTTATAAAATATCGCACTGTATACAGTTTAAAGTTACAAGAAGTGTGGAAATTTATTTAACTATTAGTTAAATGAAAAAGATTGATCAATCAATCGGAATTGATAACTATATGCGCCCATGTGTCGTGCCTCTGCGGCCTGGTCCCTAATGCCGGGGCAGTGCCAGAATCTCCAGCTCATCTTTTTCTGCAGTTCTCTTAATATTATTTCACTACTTTTTTCCAGTCTATTTGGAATATTAATAGCTATCTAGCTCAATTAAAATTAACCGTTTTAGCTGAAAATCCAAACAATAAAATTATTACATTTGGATAACATCTATACTGATATACAGGCTACCTTTTTCATTTTTTCCTTTTTTTTTTATTTTAATATTTTCCTTATTAGAAATTACTTAATTATTAATTAAAGCTATTAATAATGGAAATCAAAACATAATAACTGTTGGAATAAAATTTTAGTTTTTATTCAAGTCAAATTTCATTAGTTTTTATCCAAATGAAATTCCATTTTTAAGCAAATATGTAAAAATTATTTTGAAAAAAAAAAAAAAAAAAAAAAGAAAAAAAAACAACTGACTAATGAAAAAATACTAAATAACTAATTTTTTTTTTAGCCGTTACACGATTCATATCATTTACCTAACTCATTTATCAATTGAAAAAAGAAAAAAAAGTAATTGAATCAATTGTTTAAAAAATATTAAAACTTTCAATAAATTAAATTTCCATATCTAGTGGCTGCAAGTTTTAATTTCCTCCGTATATTTTGTAGAGAAAAAAAAATCGCATTGAATCTTTGTTTTTCCTTCTTTTTGAACCCCTCCCCCCCCTTTTATTTTTTAAACGCTTTTCATACAAAACAAAAATAATGTCGTGACGCGAAACCGAAAAAGACGGGAATTTTTAAACCAATAGGCATACTTCTTTCAACCGGGGTCCAGGAACTCTGGGTTCGGTAACTTTTCATCCGAAGTCGATGGCGAATACGAGTTTTCAACTCTCGGTTAAAAATTCCAACTCGGAGTTACTGGACCTGTGGTTTAACTCTCGGTCGAAGTTCTTTATGAATACGACCGTTAACCTACTGGGAGAGCTTGGTTAGGTTAATCGACTTGACCTTGTATTTCCCCCTTGAACCGGTTCTGCCAGGTTTATGAAGAATACCGATATTGCTTTGAACCTGGGTTTCGGGCGAAACTTCATGGTAACTCCAGGTCCAAGTTGATAGTGAATACGAATGTTAGAGCTCTTTTGTGACATTTGACAACGGGGTCACAATGTGACAAATTTGTGAAAAATGTGTCATTTGTGATTAATTTGACATTAACATTGTGACGAAACTGCGACAAAAGCGACGATATTTAGCTTGTCAAAAACATGTTTTTTAAAGTAAATAACATTGAAGAATTTTGAAGAATATTTATAAATTTCTAAAGATTTTTAAGAAAGTCACATCTCAGTCACGACGTGACGTCACTGAGTGGTGGCATTTTGGTCACAGATGTGATGTGACCAAAGTGACTCACAGTGACGTCACTGTGACCATGCATGCTATTAGGAGTGTCCTTGGAAATTCCAAGGAGTGTGCCAATCTTGCTAAAAACATTATAATTTTCGTTATGTGCAATGAATTTGGTCAATATGATCGCTGTAACTGATCAGAACAATCCAATCAATGCTGTAACACTTATTTTTTCCATGTCAGACTGCTGCACTGGATAAACAATTAGAATTTGTTCTTCGGAAACAAAAGAAGTTTCGATCAAGTTATTAAGGTAAGATATATTTTTATTATTTTTGCTGAATACGTATAAACATTAATACAAAAAAAATTACATAGCGTTAAGGGGGCTCAGGAGTTGAAAACTTTGCAAAAAATCGATTTTTTTTATAATCTAGTTTGATTATTCAATCAATTCTCAACTCAATGCAAAAAAACGCATAAAAATATTTGCATTTTTAACGGAGTTATAAGCATTTATGTATCAACACTTTCATAGCCGCACCCATGTAATTTCAACTTTAAATCGCGTTTTCTCAAAACTTGATTTTTGACGACTAACACCAAGATTTAAAAAAAAACTATTCGATGGAATGGCTTAATTTTTTTTTTTTTTTTGCATGCATGTAACATCATTATCTATAGAATGAATTAATATAGTTTAGATAGTTTAATATTTTGAGTATTTTTAATGAAAAAAATTTTTATTTTTTAGGAGTTTTTTAAATATTCAAATTTGAGAGTTTTTTTAATAATGTTGTTTTTGAGTGATAGTTATATCCTTAATTCATTCTATAGAGTAAAGTTTTCGAATCATTTTAAAGCAAAAATTAGGTTCTTATGTCAATTCAACGTTAAGATATCTTGGTGTTGGTGATATAACACATATAATTTTTTTTTTCGAAAATTGTGTTAAATAAATTTTGCTATATTTCTTTTTTTATTACATTGAAGTACTTCATTTTATAATGCTATAAGACTACAAACAATACTTAAAAATATCAGAAAGTTTACATTGAATACTTCTGTTTTTATATGGACTCGAAGCGAGAGCTCTGTTTACATGTTTTTCCGTATCGATCAAGCCCTGAACTCCCTGAAGCAGATAAAATTAATTATTTTTAAGCTCATTTAGCTGCAAAATATAGCGTTACAATATTTTAAGACCAGAAATGTGTACATATGACACATACCATAAAATATAAAATTTTAGCTGAAAATTTGAAATTTAATTTTTTTTCACCATTTTTCACATTATTAGATTGATTTATCGATATCAATTTTTTTCCATAAAACAACAGAAAAATCGTGCAGTAAAGAGTTAAATTGAAAAATAAAAATATATTATCGATATTGATGGCAGGAAATAAAATATATTATAAAAAATCTTTTGAAAGGATAAAGAAAGTAAAATGTTGAAAAACAATAACATACATAAGAACGAAAAAAGTAGAAAGGGAAAAACTTTTTATTGTAATATTCTTTTCCCTACTTATAGATTAATTTTCACAAAGTCAATCTAAATGCGGGGAAAAAATGAAAAGTCAGAGCATTAAGTAACTGAATATAGAAAACTTTTTATGATGTTTATAAAGAACTTCAGAAGATCATTTTCGATGCTGACCAGTTAAACAATGGATAAATAATAGGCGTCGTAATTTATAATTTTTTTTAAACCCATTCGTGCCCAGCATCTTTTGCGTAAATTTTATTTGGTTGGCACCACTATTTTTAGAAGATTTAAGTTTAGTTCATTAATCACGAAAATGCATCGTTTAAATAAAATAATTATTGCTTTTCTTTTTTACCGGTGTCAAAAACAGCGCTGAATGCACCTTTTGAAGCGTCCCTAAAAAGGGACGCTAGGCACTAATGGGTTAAACAAAACACAAAGGGGAATCGCTTTTAAAAAGAAAGATGTGCCAGCTTACAAAGATTTGCATTTTCATTTTTCGTTGCACTGTCTTAAAAAAAATTTATGGATACTTTTTTCCTTTTAAGCGTTTCATGTGATATTGTAAACCCATTTATTCTTTGGATCAAAAGTTTTGAGACGAATAAATCTGTCTTCTTTACTTAGAAATCGAAAATCAATTTACAAATAATAAAGATCCCTAAGTTAAACCGATAGGGATTTACTCAGTCGAATTTTTCAATGACATCGTCCATACAGTGTTAACCAGAAACTTATCAATATTTTTGAAAAAAAAAAGTTCAAATAATGTCTATTTTTTTTTCATGTTTTTAACAAAATTTTTAATTATTTTGCACCGGCACTACAAAACAGAAAATTTTTGCCTAATTGAATAAGAACGAGTCGTTGGGGTGCCACCGTAATACTTACCCATCATAATATAAAATATGAAAATAAAACGCGTGTAAACTATTTATGGCAGTTCCAAAATAAAATTTACAACCATAATTAAATAATTTATTACACATAATAATGCTCTATTAATGAATCGTTGATGAGCCAATTTCGACAAATTATAGAAAACGCCAAAATACTCAAGTAGTACCGGATTGTGTAAAAGAAACATCCTTATACCTAAAAAAATAATAATCATATTAACTAAAAATTTACTGCGTTTGATTAAGCATCTCATTTCCAATTATAACATATCTGTGAATTGAAATTTGAATGAAATACAGGGTCACGAAAAATCGAAGAATTTGGAAAACATATTTACACATATCACGGCAACTAATTATCCGATCGACTTCGTTTTTTATGTAAAATTTGTGTTATTTTATTGCCTTTTACGTCCATTCCTTAAAATAAAAAAATTCGAAAATTTTTATATACCTTTAGTTAGAAAGAATTTTTCGAGAGTCCGAAAAAAATAGTTCCGGATAATCGAGGTTACTGATATTAAATAGGCTTCGTCTCATTCTTATATACTAAGTACATACAAAATTTCAAGTCTCTATCTCAATTTGTTCGGGAGATAGAGCGGTTACAGACAGACACACAGACGGGCGGACGGCACATTTTTTTTTTTTTTTTTTTTTCTAAAAATATGTTTTTCGGAACCTCCAGTATCTGAAACGTGTAAATCCGTCAAAAAAAATTTCGATTTTCAAAACGATTGCAAGACTTATCCTATACTACGTATGATGGGTAAGTAAAAAATGCTTGAATTAAATACACGAAAATTTACAATAAAAAGTTACTGGTGAGAATAATAAATTATGATTGTAATTTAGATTCTCATACCACGTACGGGCAAATTATGATTGGCAAAAACACGCTGCCCGTATGATGTACGATCAAATCAGGGAAGCGGGAAAAAATAACATATGTCAACCTCCGGCTTTTAAAAAATCAAGTAATTATATTTTGAACCAGAAATTCATTTAATTAATGTAACTAAATAAATTTTAATTGATTATCTCATTGAATATTAGTTATATTTACATAAATAACTTTTTTGGTTCAGTGTGTGTTGTCTTAATTTAAAAAAGGGCGAATGTTGTAAGTTATGAAGCAGGTATACCAATCAATTACACGATCCCTTTTAACAGTAAAGCATGAAAATTGGTAAGTTTTGTCATTATATTACTTAATTTTTGGTTATTATTTTAGGTAAGTTACTAAACAAACTATTTCTTTCATCCAGCTGTTTTAGAATTTTACAATTTGAATGTAACATACATACATTAATTGAAAAATTATTATTCTTTTTGTCTCAAGTGATATATGATTCGACAGACTTCATAATATTCAGGTTGCATGAGTTTGTTTAATACATGCAAGACAAATTTAACCCATTTGTGCCCAGTATCTTTTGGGTAAATTTTATTTGGTTGGTCCCACTATTTTTAGAAGATTTAAGTTTAGTTCATTAATCACGACAATGCATCATTTAAGTAAAATAATTATTGTTTTTATTTTTTACCGGTGTCAAAAACAGTGCTGAATGCACCTTTTGAAGCGTCTCTAAAAAGGGACGCTAGGTACTAATGGGTTAATTCTTATGGATATAGCACTCACCAATTTTATGTGTTTCCTAACAAAAATAAATTGAGAAATGTGTCAGACAGTACACAATTTTTGAGATCAGTCCTGAATGTTTCTATCGGCTGTATAAGTAATATCAAGAAATGGTTTGTTCTTCTCAGGGTTTAAATCTACATTTACATATTAATTAAAATTTATTATTTCATCTCAGAGCGATCTAAAGTTGTACGAACTTGTTTCCAGATGTTTTGACAGGTAACATTTTCGTTATTCTAAACTAGAAAATTAATTTACAAACAATAAAGACCACTGAGCTAAAACAACAGAAAATTTCTTTTCACAAATTTTTCCCCGAGATGATCGGGATCAGAAATATTATTCACGCCTTTTCCAAAAAATCAGACAGCAACTACTATGCAAATTACACTGTTCTTATAATGTCAGGTTTATTATTATTTTTATTATCTTTAGAAAAGCAAAATTACATTATTTTAGCCACCTAGATAATTATTTAACAATGTTACTGGTGATTAACAGGCACATTTACATATTAATTGAAATTTTATTATTTCTTTCCCAGTTCGAAGGATTTATCTTGAAATGTTTTGGTAGGCAAAAGTTAACGTGCTTATTCGAAAATCGATTAACGTACAATAAAAGAGACTAAACTAAAAGACGCCGGAAAATTTTCGTCATTATTTTTTATACAAGAAGATCGCGAACATCATTAATTTTTAAAAGAAGACGTTAACAATTATGCCAATTATATTGTATAATAGCATGTTTTTAATGATTTATAATAAATAATAAAACAAAATTAGTTTAGTCTGCTAGGTGATTTTTAAACAAACTATTTCACTGATCCGTTGTTCTTAGAGTTTAAATATGTATTTGCATATTAATTGAAAATGTATTATTCTTTTTTTGGCCTATACTTCGACAAGTTTCTTCATAAATAACTCAAGAACAAATGATTCGGCATTCAGAAAGCAAACGTTTCACGTAGCGGCATTTGTTTAGCAAAACAAAAGTCAAAATTTATTTACATGGCTCTGAAGCACTTTCTTTTAATAGATGCAGTGCAAAATTAAGCCGAAATAAAAAACTTTTTAGAAAATTCTCGTTTAAAATATTATTTGTGAATGTTATTTGAATAGTCGATGGGAAACATTTTGAGTTGTTTGTTCTCTAATCCAAACTTGGGTCATTTCTGACAGTCTATAAATAAGATTAAAAATATTCTAATTTATTTCCCCAAGTAAGTAAAAAAATGCATAATTGAATTTTTATAAAATGGATACTATCCTCAAAATTTGAATATTGAATTATACTGGTAAATGGTATTGCGTTATTATAAATTGAAAATATTTAACAAATATTAAACAGTAGCTGACTTACCCGACGTTGCAAGGGCCCGTAGTAATAACCTTCAATATTCATTAATGATCAAAATTAAAAGATAATTAGCAAAATTATGCCCACCAAGTTAATATCGCAACCAACCCTTAATGCTCAATTTTTCATGTTAATTAAATGCTATTGAATACAAAATTGCACTTCCGCGTATAACTTAACGTCGCAATTATGCAAATTAGGTGATTGTCAATGTGGTGTGCAATGGATGTAAGTTGGAATTCTGGTCTATAATGTTGTTTAACCCTTAAATGCATATTGTATCATTTTCGATACCATAAGTGTTCCCGATTTATTGGGGGTTTTATTCACATATTCCGTATTCTCACCAGAAATTTGAAAGAGCAATTTTCACTTTACTTAATGACAGACCATTCGTAATTAAATAAAGAAAAATTTACTATTTAGATTTTTCTGGTATGAATTCTGATTCTTTGAATTGCGCATTTTTTGGAACGCGTTCTATCCTATGCATTTAAGGGTTAAAGTGGATGATGAGCCTGAGAGTGATCAGTATTCATTAGTTATGACTCAAAGGCATCATTTAAGAGAAGTCAAAAATGGAGCATAATTGGTAGAATCAAGGGAAGCCAAATACAAATGGAGTTCTTCCAAGATTCGAATGTACCTCAAAGTGTCATGCCAAAAGCTTCGAGCCACTTTTTAAACACTGGGTACTTTGATAGACAGCCTGGTTTAGGGAGACCTAGAGCAACAACTACTCCGAAAACCGTTTGCTGCCATAGTCGGCTCAAAGAAATCGCGAACAGACTACAAGAGATTTGGTTTCAGACCTTGAGGTGCTACAGTAACTCGAATTAGCCTGAAAAATTCTCTAAAAGACGCTTGTTTCGAAAAAGTTAATCCCATAATTATTTAAAATTAACAGCTGTTTTTTTTTAACTGAATGTCACAATCAATATGTTGACGCCTTAATCTTTAAAGTTTAAGTTACATTTAACAAGAAGCTAAATCAAAGAAGGAAGAAATAAATGATGGATAAATACGGATATGGATACCCCTTTCCATTTCATTGGTTTATTTATTTTTTTTTTCTTTTGCATAAACACGCTATGAAGATAGCTAAAACTTCAAACATAACAAATCCGGTAAAATTCACATCACGGTCGGAAAATATCCTCAAAACAGTATCATTAATTTCCATTACCTACCTCGTTTGAAAACAGCGTAGTCCAAAATCGTAATTATTCATTTAATCATGTCCTTTCACAGCTTTCCAACTTTGCTTACAACACATCGCGATGATTAAGCTCAAACCTTTCCCTTATTCAGTTGTATTCGCTGGAAATTTACATATTAATTAAATGTCCAATCCCAGAAATCCTACTTCACTTTTTTCCCCTTTTTTCTTTTCCCATGAATGCTCCACAAAAAGGCATGCGAGATTTGTACTTGAAAAATGACAAAGCCCGGTATAATCATGTAGTTTGGTTCTAAGGCATTTGATTGTTGAACCGTGGATTTTGTATTATTAACTGAAAAGGTTTGGATGCGTTGTTTTCTTTTAGCTGTGTTTATTCGTTCAGTATATTAGCATATTTATATCAAAAAATTCTAAATTTCTGGTAATTTTTTTTTTTATTTCTATTAAGTATGTAACAATTTGGCAGCAAGAAATAAAGAAAATTGTTTAAATTCTATAACCAATTCTATACTTTTTAACATTTTTAGCTCTTAGTTCCCCTTTTTTTCTTCGTTTTATTTATTTATTTATTTTAAAATTCTAAAACAAAGAAACTGTTCTTGTATTTGGTAGAATGCAATTATGTAAAATGATTTTTCTTCAACTATTTCTTCAGGGTTCATACGCTTTAGGGGATGCAGGGGATTTTAGGTGCCAGAAATTTCTTAAAGTATGGGTCGTTACATATAAAAATATATTTCTTTTTTTCTTTTTAGTTAAATAAGGCAAATTTTACTCACCCTTGTCGGGTTTTTTTCTTTGACTATTAAAAAAACTTTTCGTCCATAAAAAAAAAAAAAAAAATATTAAACTAAACCAACGAAGAAAGACACAAGTGATTAAAAAATACAGAAATCACTTTCCATTTCAACCATTTTTTTCTTTTCTTTCTTTTTTCTTTTTATTTTTTAATATACATAAACAGACTATGAAGATATCTAAAATTTCAAACATAACAATGCTCGGTAAAATTCACATCACGGCCAGTAAATTTCCTCCAAACAGTATTATTAATTTAAATTTATCTTCCTCATTTGAATACAGCGTAGTCCAAAGTTATAACTATTCATTTAATCACGACCTTACTTTTCCATTAGCTTTCCTACTTCGCTTACAACAAACACATCAGCCTTTCCTTATTCAGTCGTATTTGCTGGAAATTTACATATTAATTAAACGTCCAATCCTCGAAATCCGACTTCATTTTTTTCTCCTTTTTCTTTTCCCATGAATGACTACAAAAAAAAAAAAAAAAAAAAAAAAAAAAAAAGCATGGATAATTTGTATTTGAAAAATGATAAAGCCCGTTATAAAACCATGTAGTTTTGTTGTAAGCCATTTGATTGTTGTACACTCTAAATAAAAAGGAGTGACTATTCACTCCAGAGGAGTGCATACTCACTCTATCGCAGACTCAAAATATGCCGAACCTCTTTAGAGTGACTATTCACTCTGAGCAAAAGCGGAATCATTGACTCTTTCAAAGAGTGAATACTCACTCCTGGAAAGTGAATATTCACTCTAAACAGGGGTCAATAATCACTATTTCTGAGGAGTGACTATTCACTTTTGCTAAAGGAGTGCGTCTTTTCACTCCTAGAAGGAGTGAGTAGTCACTTTTTCATAGGAGTGAATGTTCTTTTTTTTTTTTTTTTTTTCAATGAATTCTTTTGTTTTTTATTGCAATTATGGGCACTTTAAAAGAATCGTATCTTTTAGAACTTACAATGAAAATAAATACAAGCTTGGTAAAGATTGGATTAAAATACTTTATTGACAATATTTATTTAATTTATATTATGTAACATTAATTGAATTTTTTAAGGGAAAACGTAATTAAAGTTACATATGAATTAAATTAGATTATTGACAGAAATAAACTATTTTATTCCTCTCTTTCTTCTTGTATTTGCTTTCATTACTAGCCCCATAAATATATGATAGTTTTAAAATGCCCATAAGCGCAAGTTATGAAACAATTTTAAAATCATGAACAGTCAATATTTTTTTTCAGATACCCATTAAGTTTTACATATTATTTAAATAAATCCATAATGCACGTTATCTATGTTTTTTTTACATGTAATTAAAATCTTATTGCTGAAAAATATATATTAATACAACCCGTATTTATAAAACATAAGTCATATTTAATTTCAATTTTTTATTCCCGTATATAGAGTAGATATGCATGTAATGGATGGACACCCTTAAGGCATCTGACACTGCCGGCGAAGACACTCACAAGCTAATGCTAATCCTATGGGGCGTGATTTTTCTAATATCTCGTTTGCATTTTGACATTTTATTTATTTATATACTTATTATGCATTGAATAGCTGAACTTTGTCTCTATATCACATCTTTTTTACTTTTTCGATTTCGGTCGCAGATAATTTTAATAAAGTTTCTTTCACTTTCAAAACCGGTACCAAAAATGAAAGTGTTATTCTAAAAAGTATCTGCTGCCGAAATTGAAAAAGTAAAAGTAAACAAATATTTAAGACAGAAAATATGTTTTAATGACTTCTGTAACTTAAGTGTTTTTATTTAAATGGTGAACGATTAAGCGCTATAAGCCCCTCTTTGACTGTGCCCTTAAATAATATTATCTGCCTCATGAGTAGTTTGATTGCCAGATTATAAAATAGACAAAACATTGATTCATTTTAAATAATAATAATAATAATAATAATAATAAAATGAAAAAAATATTAAAATTTTATTAATCACATTAATATAACTATTTATAAAAGTTTTGGTGCCATTACATTTTGATATGTGTAATTTAAAAATAATATTTGATTATTTAAGTTTTCTTTTAGTCAATATCTTGTATGCACTATACACATTCCCCAAAATGGCATTTTTAGCAATTCCTATATGAGTTGTACATTACTGGAAAATAACTATTTATAAACTAAATATAATAACTAACTTTATAAATATTAAACTTTAAAATTGAAACATTATTTTCCGCTTCCTGATTGCTTTAATTAAGAATATCAACAATAGTGCAAAATTATAAAATATGCAAGGGGGGAGTTACGAAAAAAAATACTAAAAGCTACATTTTTATTGGTTATATTTTTATAAACCGAAAATATTTAGGGGCGTTTATTACTAGCTTTGAAAAACATTTGTAATATAAAAAGCAGTTATTTATCTCTTTAAAAATATTTCGTTTTATATAAGTCACACTACGAACTTTTAAAATTAATGAAACAATTTCAATAAACATCAGACATAAAAAAGCACTTTGTTTCAATACTTAAATATCATGTTTTATTTTAAATGTCTAGAAATACATACGTCACAAACAAAAGTTTACAACAGATATAAATTTTTTAACGGAATAAAATTTATTGTTAGATTCAACAATTTCTCAAAAATATTGACATAAAAGAAATTCCTATTCGAATTATACATTTAACTTCAAAAAGTAAAAAAAAGTATGTACTTTAAGATAAGACTGAGTCAGAATAATAAAATCACGTAATTGCTAATGATGTTTATATTGTATGACTTGTGTCAGCATTTCTTTTTCCTGAGGAGATAGAATGGCTGACACATAGCAAATGATTTTCTGCATAACGTGAAACTGAACGGAATATTCACGAACTTTTGGGAACAAAAATTGAAATTAAACATAACTTACCTTGATAAATAATATCCTTTTTTTCATAAATGATAATCCCTTGTTTGGTAAATAATATCCATGTACTGTGACCTCTCTGTTATTGAGTATTAATGAAGTGTTATATCTTTTCACTGATTTTTTTTTTTTCATTGTGATTCCAGAAGAGATTAATCTAATATTTGGATTATTTCATAGCATACATATCGAAGCATATCATTCAAAGATCGAAATTTAAAGTACGTTTGAATATTATTAATAAAACGAAATGAACGGAGATCCACATATGTGGAACCGAGGAAACGAAAGATTAATTTTAAAATGGCGGAAACGTTTTTCTTATCAGTAAAGGAAGTGCAGGACATTTCTGATTGGCTGATGAGTCACTATTGTTGGCGGAGTGAGTATTCACTCTTCGAAAGAGTTAACAGCTGACTCTTAAAAAAGAGTGCGTTTTAAAACCAAATAAGCCTAATTTTTCAGGTTATATTATGAAAGGGAGTTTTTGAAAATGAAAAATTGACATATTTTGGTGTTTTTCATTATTTTACGCCATATATTGGATCAAAGTTTAACGGATTTTTTTTTTAAGTTTATAATGACGGGCTTTCACTCTCGTTGGTGGAGTGAGATATTTCACTCTCTATAACGGGGTGACATACTTCACTCTCGACAGCGGAGTGACATTTTTCACTCCTTTCTAGAGAGTGGGAAATTTCACTCTTTAAGGAGTGTATTTTTATAAATTGCACTCTAAAAAGAGTGAAAATGTCTGTCACTCTCACAAAGAGTGAGCATTTCACTCCTTCCAGTTTTAGAGTGTATTAATAATTGAAAAGGTGTCGATGAGTTGTTTTCTTTGACATGCGTTTTAGTTCAGTATATTGTTATATTTAAGTTAAAGAAATCTCATTTTTAGGTAGATTTCACATGAAATACTACCTATTGCGGTCGCTCCTATGTTGGAATTTCTGAAAATTTTTTGCAGATCTACGCCGATCGTGACCTCTAGACCCCAAAACTACCACCAGTAAAAAAAAATGTATACATTTATCTAACTATCTATCTATATATATAAATCACTTTCTTCTAGACACGATAACTTTTATAATTATGCTCTAATTTCAACCAAACTTATACATAAAATCAAAGCATATAAATTCTCGGTCAGGTTTGTTAACCCTTTCCGACACACTGTGCCCGGTCTGGGATACCTATTTTTAATTCTAAACTTCCAAACGGCACCAATAATAATTTAGTAAAATTTTGCTTTTAGAAAAAAAAGCTTAAATTAAGGAATTCAAAGTATGTAAAAAACTCATTTGTGAATTCCGGTGCCAGTTGATAATTTCTCCTTTTACGAAAAATTTTGCCCGTGCAGGAAAGGGTTAATGGGTAAAATCGGACAAAGGGGGTTAAAACAGGGAAGGGTTTTGTGAAAACCGAAAAAACACTATAACTTCTTAATTAAAATATATATTGAATAAGTTTAAAGTTTATTATACTTCTAAGAAATGGGCGAAAAGTTTCTGCACGACAGATATTTTATAAAATTAAAAACGGGCTCAAGAGGTCAAAAATCCAGGGTTTTTAGAAGAAAAAAATTCATAACTTCGCCAATTCTCAAGATATGAAATCCAGTTAAAGTTTTTATAAATGTTCTAAAAATTATCTAAAACTTTTGTGTTTACAAGTTTTTGATAGGAACAATTTTTATAGATAAAAAAAAATTAAAAACGAAAAGAAAAAGGGGGGTGGAAAAAGAAAAAAATCCATAACTTCGCCAATTCTTAAGCTATCAAATGCGATTAAATTTATTTTACATCTACTCAATAATATCTACAACTTTTATGCTGACAAGTTTTTTTATATTACTGATTCTTAAGGCAAAAATAAATTAAATAAAAATAGGAGTAGGAGGAAAACCCCCAAATCCAAACTGCTTATATACTGACTCACTTTTAAATTCAATTTTGATTTTACACGCATCCAAATCGTAGATCCTCTTATTAAGGAACTATATAATGTGACGTATTGGGCAGTTTTTGGAAAAAAGGCAGAATATATTGCAAAAAAGGCTGCCAAAATGGGTATTTTGAAAGGGAATTTCCCGAAATGATCGTGAATGAAAAATTGAGGAAGTATTCAAATAACAAATTGCGTTTTTCTAACTCATTTTTAAATCCCTTTTTGCTCCCAAACGCATCCAATTGACAGGTTCTCTTATTTAGGAACTATATAATGTGGCGTATTAATCACTTTTTTTTTTAAATATATATAAAAGTAGAATATATTTCAAAAAAGGCTGCCAAAATGGGCACTTCTGACAAAATTTCCAGAAGCGATCGTGATTGAAAAAATTGAGGTTTTCAAATAACAAATTGCGTTTTTTCTGACTCATTTTTACATTCAGTTTTGCTTTCAAACGCATCCAATTGACAGGTTTTCTTATTTAGGAACTGTATAATGTGCCGTATTGGTCAGTTTTTTGAGAAAGGCTCAATATATTTTTAAAAAGCTGTCAAAGTGGGCACTTCGCACAAAATTTCCTGAAGCTATCATGATTGAAGAATTGAGGATGTATCCAAATAACGAATTGGTTAATTTATGACTCATTTTTGAATTTAATTTTTCTCTCAAACGGATTCACTTGACAGTTTTTTTGTTATTTATGAACTATATAATGTGCGTATTGGTCAATTTTTTTTTTTTTTTTTTTTTTTTTTTTTTTTTTTTTTTTTTATAAAATCAGAATATATTTCAAAATATGTTGTCAAAATGGACTGTTGAGCTGAATTTCACTTAAAATGATTCTGATAAAACCAGTTCTTACAGAAAAATAAAATTAAAATTTTTCAAAAGCGGCCAAATAAAGTTGTTAAACTGGGTTTATCTCTTATCATATTTTACTTTTTGTTGTTAAAATGAGCACTCTTCGAAATCCACCTCCGCCTATAGGCCAAGCCGACAGGGATTTTTCTAATTAAGTTCTATAATTATATTTTTATTCGTATAAAATATCTAAAGACTTGGCACTAAGAAATAAGAAAAATTACTTAAATTCTCCATCATTTTTTAGCAATTTTAGCTTTAGCCTTTATTTATTTATTTACTTATTTTATAATTCTAAAACAGAGAAACAATTCTTATATTTGATAAAATGCAGGCAATATAATTTTTTCCTTCTATTATTTCTTCAGGGCTAATACGCATCAAGGGACTCAGCGGATTTTAGGTGTATCAGAAATTTCTTAAAGTATCGCTCGTATTATATAAAAACATATTTTTATTTTCTCCTTTAACCCTTTCCGGCGCACTACTCTTTAAAGTTGGAATTTAAAGAAAAAAAAAATTAGGCAAACTATTTAGGCCTAGAGGAGTACACAGGTATTGTTTTGTAAAGATTGCACTAAACATTTTAATTATACAGCTGTTGCCGAAGTGGTAACCTCCCATAAGTAAAGCATTGGTAAGCGCAGTGAGAAGAGCATTGCTGTGAAGCGCGTATTACAATAAAACATTTTACCTATTATTTAAAAACAGTAGAGTTTGATCTGTGTGGTGCTGCCATCTAGAACTCATAAGAAAGATTTAAAGTAGCCATTAGAGTAGTTTTTGAAACATTCACGGAGTTTTTGTGTCTCTAAACAGGGAGAACTTTAGGTGTTGTCGACCCGGCAACACTGCGCGTTAAGGGGTTAAATAAGGCAAATAATACTTTCCGAAAATTTTGGTAAATAGCGCTTGAAAGTTCTTGAAACCTACAAACCCTATTCTCTAATATTATTATTATTGTTATTATTATTATTATTCAGGGTGGGAAATAATAAGGGAAAAACACAGTACATAATAGAGAAACCACCAGTATTTTTTTTTTTTTTATGGAAAATTCATCGAATAATAATAATAGTGATTAAAGAAGACGTATTTCTACGCAACAAAATTGTAGTATTTAAAGCCTTTTTTGACTGTATTTTACCTTTATCACTCACCAGCCTGTAATTAAAAAAATATTTCGTCCTTAAAAATATAAATAAATAAGGAATATAACGAAGGAAGACATAAATGATGGAAAAATACAGCAATCCTTTTCTTTTTCAACCACTTTCTTTTCTTTTCTTTCTTTTTTCGTTTTCTTTCTTAATTATCGAATAATAATTGTGATTAAAGAAGACGAATTTCTATGCAACAAAATTGTGGTATTTAAAGCCTTTTTTGACTGTATTTTACCTTTATCACTCACCAGCCTGTAATTAAAAAAAAATATTTCGCCCTTAAAAATATAAATAAATAAGGAATATAACGAAGGAAGACATAAATGATGGAAAAATACAGCAATCCTTTTCTATTTCAACCACTTTCTTTTCTTTTCTTTCTTTTCTCTTTTTCTTTCTTAATTCCCATAAACAGACTACGAAAACATCTAAAACTTTAAACATAACAATGTTCGGTAAAATTCACACCACGTCTGGCAAATTTTCTCAAAACAGTATCATTAATTTCCATTATCTTCCTACTTTGAAAACAGCGTAGTCCAAAATCGTAATTACTCATTTAATCACGCCCTTTATTTTCCATTACAGCTTTCCAACTTTGCTTACAACACATCGCGATGATTAAGCTCAACCCCTTCCCTTATTAACTCGTATTTGTTGGAAATTTACATATTAATTAAATGTCCAATCCTCGAAATCAGACTTCGTTTTTTCCTCTTTTTCTTTTCCCATGAATGCTCCACAAAAAAGTATGGAGATTTGTACTTGAAAAATGATAAAGCCCGGTATAATCATGTAGTTTGGTTGTAAGGCATTTGATTGTTGTACTTTGGTTTTTGTATTATTAATCGACAAGGGTGTCGATAACTTATTTTCTTTGACCTGTGTTTTTTCATTCAGTATATTGTTATACAGAAATCTCATTTATCTGATTAAGTTCGTTAATTATGTTTTTATTCTTTTTATGTTAAAATTTGGTAGAAAGAAATAAAGAAAATTCTGCAACCACTTCTACATATTTTTTAGCATTCTTAGCGTTTAGTTGTTTTAGTTGCTGTTGTTATTGTTTCGTTTTATTTATTTATTTTATAAAAAAAACATAAAAGAAACTATAAAAAAAGAAAGAAAAAAAAGGAAACTATTCTTGTATTTGATGAAATGCAGATAAGTAAGATGACTTTCTCATTTATCGATTCTTCAGTGTTCTTACGCATCGGGGATTTGGGGGGGGGGGGGATTTTAGGTTTTCTAAACCAGGAATTTCATAAAATATTTGTCGCTATGTATAAAAGGGATTATTTTTCATTCAATAAGCCAAATATTACATTTACAAAATTCTGGTCAGCAACGCTTAAAAGTCCCTGAAGTGTTCGAATTCTGTTCTTTTATTATTATTAAAAATATTTTTTAAATAGCATTCAAATATGATTGTAACTAAGTAACATAGAATTTTATTATCGTGAAACATGCCTATGGCCTCATTTATAAATCTTTGATAATATTCGTTTTTTTTTTTTTTTTTTTTTTTTTTTTTTTTTTTTTTTTAAGAATATTAACATTTTTTAATTCGAAAATGATGATTTTAACCCATAAATTAATTTCCCCCCTTCTCCCTACCGACGTTCTCCTTCTTCTTTTTTTTTCTTTTTTTTCTTTCCTATTTTTGTTCAGCATTAAAAGGTGTTTAGAAACTCGGCTCACAGAAATAAACAAATTCAGTTAAATTTTAAAACATTTCAGGATTTTTTTTTTTTTCTGATTTGTTTTTTGTAACTCTAAAAAAGAGAAAATATTTTTGCATTTCTTGTGTAATATATTCCTGTACATGTTATGAAAAATTCCTGCATTTAAAAAAATATATATATTACAATGTTTATGCGCTTCAAGAGCTTTCAAGCACCTGTATCAAAAATTTCGTAAAGTAATATCCCCCCCCCCCCTCCTTCTTTACTTAATAAACTTTATCAATTGCATGAAAATCAGAGTATATCGAGAGTTAGAGCGCGGACAGACAAACTGAAAGCATAAATACTTTTTAACTTTGTTGAAAAGTATTAAAAATAGATATTTGTGAGCGTGTTATTTACCGAGTTTTTATTTTTTAAATTTTTTGCGAAAATATTTCTTGCAAGAATTATCTCGAAAATGTGAAAATTTATGCGAAGAAAAACACATGTTGACCTAAATATATTTTAATCACAATTAGTAATTTTTATCTTAGTTTATTATTATAAGTGATTATGATACATATTTTTATACGAATTTATATTAAAATAAAACATTTTTTCATATCTAAATCATCTTTACCAGCGGCAAATTATGCACGAGTTACTTTCAAATCTTTTAAAATAAAATCTTGAGACGTGTTCCCGACTAAAGAAATTTTTCGGTAGTTCGTTCAATCACGATACCCAATTCTTTCAGAGCCTTTGAGAATATTTCAGCGAAATTTTCGCTGCATTGCTTTACATACCGCTGATTGTGCTTTAAGTTAAATTTTGCGTGTTACTTTAAATAGAATCCTTTTCTTAAATAAATAATATACATACAAAATATTTGTCTGGTTATTTATATGTACTGCGCGGCTTATACCCAACTCAAACTCGAAAACTGTTTTTCCCTAACAACGTATTCGCAACACTTTAACTCGAATATAATCATAAAAAGAAAGAAAAAAAGAAAACGAAAGGGGGGGGGGCAATAGTTTATTTAAATAAAGCCATTTTTTTTTTCTTTGTTATAAATCAAATTAGATTTATGGCATTACATTATGTTTTTCAGAAGATCGATTTATAAATAATTATTTTAACATAATTAAACTGATTGGTAAAGTTTATAGCGAATTAAATATTTTCAACTGAGCGAAAACTTTTTCATGCAAGAAATTCTCGCCGGTTGTTGACCCAGTTAGCTTAAACGGTAAGCAATTTTATGTCAGTTTGATTCATTGTAAATGATTATGATACATAATTTTTTACGAATTTATGTTGAAATAAAACAGTTTTACATATCTAAAGTTATCTTTGCTCGCAACAAATTATGCACGAGTTACTTTCAAATCTTTTAGAATAAAATCTTGAAAAGTGTTCCCGACTAAAGAAATTTTTCGGGAGTTGGTTCAATCAGCATACCTATTTCTTTCAGAGTCTTTCAGAATATTTCAGCGAAATTTTCGCTGCATTGCTTTACAAACCGCTGATTGTGCTTTAAGCTAAATTTTTCGTCTTACTTTAAATAGAATGCTTTTCTTAAATAAATAATATGCATACAAAATATTTTTCTGGTTATTTAAATGTAATCCGCGGATTATACTCGTCTCAAATTCGAAATTTTTTTTTTTCTTAACCCCTTAACTGATTTGCCCGTACACCGTTCGGGCAAGACGAATGTGCTTAATTCATCATTTAAAGCTTTTTGACACCACAAATTTCTTAAAGGTGTATTCCAAAAAACGCTTTTCCACCTTCAGCAGCTCGAAATTTTCCGATACAATTTCAGACACATTTTTAAAAGTAGAAACATGAAATTTGCTGAGGGGATTTTTGAAGAGACGTCTAAGGTGCCGTGTGATGTCTTTTTACGCTCAATTCATTAGAATTTGATTTATAAGCAATTAAGTTCTCAGTATGACCCTTTCTTTTCGTTCCCAAATCTCCCACTTCGGAAAAATTGGTTCAAATTGCCGTTTTTGATTGCTTTTTTTGCAATATTTTGTGCACGTATCAAAGAATCGACCTTCACGGCACCTTGCGCACTTTCTAAATAAGAGAATCTGCGAATTTGATGTGTTTGACAGCAAAAGTGAATTCAAAAATAAATCGGAAAACACGCAGTTTGAATAGAAATACACCCTTAAAAAAAATTTCATATTTGAAAGACGGAAATGTTTAGACTAAATGTTACCAATATTTTATTTATAAAATAGTGGTGTGAATACGTTATTTTCAATTTATTGAACTGAAAAGAAATAACCAGTTAAGGCAGGGGTGCAAAAATCTAGGCGCCAGCAGCCAGTCTCTCACCACTAAATTTATTTTGTTGTTTTTTGTTTAATACTTCGCGTAAAATTCTTGCAAGAATACTATTAAATTTTAACCGAAGAAAATTTTTATATTTTAGAGGTGAGAAACTGCCCGCTGGCGCCTAAATTTTTGCACCCCTGAGTTAAGGGGTTAACAACGTACTCGTAACACCTTAACTCAAATATAATGCGTAAAAAGAAAGAAAGGAAAAAGCTACTTTATTTAACCCTTTGCGGGGCAGGGCAAATTCATTGCTTAAGTTTTGAAATTAATGACTGACACCGGAATTTAAAAACAACTTTATTCGTAAATAAGAAAACGCTATATTTCACGCATTCAATAAACCGTGATTTTCTTTAACAAAATTCCGGTGCGAATGTGGCGTTTGGGAATTAAAATTAAGTGGTATATCTATGAAACCACCGCCCCTCAAGGGGTTAAATAAAGTCAGAAAAAAATTGTTATAAATAAAATAAAATTAATAGCATTACATTAGTTTTTCAAAAGATCGACTTATAAGTAATTATCAAAAAACCTTTAAAGATTCTCGTTACTAAAATTGAAATTTTGTGCCAGCGCTCGGATCTAGTATCCAGGAGGCGGTGCTGGGGCCATGGATCTGGGTGTTATGATCGGCAAAGAATTACGAAAATTCCCCGGAATTCCTTCCGGCCACAAAAATAGGTAAGCTTCTTACTTTTTGCAACGGAAGCTACCTAAAAATTATATTTTGATATTATTTTATGTTTATATATTTTGTATCTTTTTTTGTAAAGCAATATCAGTAACTTAAAAATTTCTGCCAAAATGCCTTACAAATAATTCATTTTTAAATGATTTTTTTTTTAAACTTTTTAATTGATTTGCCTGTACGCCAAGACAAATTTGCTTAATCCATCATTTAAAGCTTTTAGACACCACTATTTTTTTAAAAAATAATTTGATTCTATTTAATGGCAGAGATGTTTAGTCTAAATTTTATGAATACTTTATTTAAAAAATAGTGGTGTGAATCCGTTATTTTCAATTTATTGAACGAAACAGAAATAACCAGTTAAGGGGTTAATGCATAGCTGCCAACTTTTACGCATTTTAGCTACCATACTAAAATTTTAAAAGATTTTCTATTTGTTTAATAGTAAGATTTCGAAGATTATACATGACAATATTTACTAGAAATTTTTTGTGGTGGGAAAAATGCGTAAAAGTTGGCAGCTATGGGTTTATGGGGAACATCTATTGTTTTAATAATGCATTATGCAGCGACCAATGAATAATTCTGCTTCGAAATTTCCGATGTATCCTATTGCTCATGTAAGCTTATGTAATTACAAGCTGTACCCATGTTTTCTCGGGATATACAGATAGTTTCTGAGGGGTACACATCGAGTCAGTTTGAGGAACATCGTATGTAGAATAGCTAATGAATAGCTGCATATCAGAGTTATCAGTGAATTATTACCGTATTTACTCGTGTATAGGGCGCACGCGTGTATAAGGCGCACCCCTACTTTACAAGTAAAAATGGCGATTTCTTAAAATCTCGCATATAACGCGCACCATAAATTTGATACGCTAATGAAGAATGACCAAATGAATTTATGTAAAAAAAAAAAAAAAAAAAAAAAAAAAAGTCGAAACAAACATTTCACCAGACCAAAAAACAAGACGAAAATGACATTTTTAGACTTCGGGTTGTAAGAGATTAAGGGAAATAGGCATGAGTGATGGTAAAGAGAATTGCTAATTAGCGTTTAGATAATGTCATTAGCTCTGTTGTATAAAAAACTGCAAGGAATGAAATAAATATGCAGCAATACTTCAATTAAGTAACATTTTCCGAGTTTTAATATCTTCTTTGAATAATTTCTTGTTTCATATGTATATCGTTCGACTGCACTCAACAGTAAAAAATTATTCCTTGTATAAGGCGCACCTAGGAGTTTTGCCCTAATTTTTTGGAAAAAAGTGCGCCTTATACACGAGTAAAAACGGTATTTAAAAAAAAAAAAAATCAGTTTTTTTTTTTTTTTTTTTTAATTGGCACTACTGTTTTGAAATGGTAACGTTCGCCTTGTTTAACCCTTTAACGTTCATTTGTTTCTCCACGAAACTACAAAGTTTTAATTCCGATATGCAACCGTGACATGAATTTTAATTTAAAAAAAAAATCCATTGTATTATGTATGTGAAAAGTCACTTTTTTCTTATTCACAAATATATTTGTTCGCAATTACCGATGTCAATCATTTATTTCAACATCTTAGCAATGAAAATGCTTTGTCCGTTAAAGGATTAATGACCTATTAATCGATGGCAAAAAAAAAAAAAAAAAAAAAAAAAAGAAAAAGAAATGGCGCCGATCAAGAAATTTGATTTTAATAGGTGATCACCTTTACACTTTTCATGACATTTTCTAATAGCGAAATTTGCTTCATTTAATGGCGCATTCCCACGATTAAATGTGGAAAAATTTACTTAAAAAAAAAAAAAAAAAAAAAAAAAAAAAGATGGAAGCTGACAGTTATGCCAATTTATTTTAAGACTTATGAATTGAATTAGCATTCATCCAGCAAGATTTTATGGCACGTCAAAACTTTATGTGTCGAGAGTTTACCGCAAGATATTTATCAAATTACATCAAGATGCTATATTAAAAGGTTTTTAAAGCACGTCAAAAAAATTATGAAAAATTAATAATTCGAAGCTGAAGGGAGTAACTGCGTTATTACTAAATAATGAGTAAAATAAAATTTATAAATGTTTTAATAAAATGATGCTAGAAAAAGATGCCATGGGGTAAAATGTTTAATTATCTAAATGAAAACAGTAAAGCGGCAGAAATATTTTTGCTTCTGAAATGTGTAATAGTACAGCTGCCAATTTATACGTTTTTATTCTATAATTCTAAATTATATTCTAAATTCTTTTTATACTTATAATTCTAAAATTTGCCTCATTTAGTGGATTAAATATGCAATTAAACAGGTAAAATTTTTAACTCGAAGAAAAAAATTAGAAATTGGCATCTATGGTAATAGATAATATCTGATGTTAGCACTGCTGTTAAAGGTTTACCATTAATTTATTACAGAAAATATTTAATTTAACCCTTTCGGGTCGGGTGTACTATTAGTAGTACACGCATTTTAATGGAGTAATTTTTTGTTTTAACCTTCCTACCCTGTTCAAATTTTACTCAATCTTGATAAAAACATTTCACACCAGAATTGTTATTTAAGACATTTTAATATATTTCATTGACTTAAATCTCTGAATCTGTCATTTAACTTTCTTTTTAACTTTCTTTATGAAAAAAGTTCTGGTTCGAACCGTATAAAACAAATTATAGTTATGGATCGATTAGACCCATTCAGGGTAGGAAGGTTAAGAAATAATTTTGCTACTATTTAAAAATAATAATGTTAGTATATGTCTATGCATTTACTACATGATCTCATTTATGTTTAGACATTTAATAATAACAAAAAAAATTATTATTTGCTTATATCTCTTCGCGCCGTTTACGATTCTTTTATTTTAAACATATATTTCACACTTTAAAATAAAAGTTACTTTCTTGAAAGAATCGTGTGAAATTAGAAATTTGTAATATAAGTTAAATCTTATTGTAATGCAATATTTTCTAAACGTCTCCAAAATTTCTTCCTTAACCTATTGTCATTTGAATATGAATTGAATAACACGCAAAACAACACCATTCGTTACTTTTCAGACAATGAAATAATCGTTAAACACTAACTAGTCCATTTTGATAGCTAGTGTTAATGTTATTAACATAAAAGTATTTTTTTCCAAAAACTGAAAAAAAAAAAAAAAAAAAAAAAAAAAACAGACCCGAAAGTATTAAAAACAACTTTTTATTATAATTTTATATAATGACGAAATAATTTAAACTTTTAGTATTTGAAATGTGACGCAATGCTGGTACGTATTTAATTCTTTATACAGTATCATATCTTTATCAGCGGCTTGATTCTCAAAATTTGATTAATTGGATCCATCTTTAGCCATTTAAATTAAGTTCGCCTCGGCGCGGCGCGCAAAATTATCTTCTTACGATTTAAATCCTTATTTTGCAATTTAATTAAAAATCATCAGAAAGGAGAAGCAAGTAAATTTTTCGGTAGTTCAGGGAAAATCAGAATAAATTATTTGTTATCCCGCATTGAAGCATTTTAAAGACTGAAAATGGGATGTGATGGGTGTACTGAATTCTACCTGTAATGTAACTGAAAATCGGTGTAATTAATCACAAAATTCTATTTACAACTGAATTTTACTTACTATTTAATGATGCACTAGATAACCATTTTTATCTTGCTATTCAGTTGTAACTAATTTCTTGTACGTTTCAAAATTAGTTACATTAAAATAAATACATAAATATTGCAACAACGCAACGCAATGCTGGTATGTAGTTCTTAATACAGTATCATATCTTTATCAACGGCTTGATTCTCAAAGTTTGATTAATTGGATGTATCTTCAGCCATTTAAATTAAGTTCGCCTCGGCGCGCAAAATTATCTTCTTAAGGTTTAAATCTTTATTTTTCAATTTAATTAAAAATCATCAGAAAGGAGAATCAAGTAAATTTTTCGGTAGTTCAGGGAAAAATCAGAATGAATTATTTGTTCTCCCGCATTGAAGCATTTTAACGATTGAAAATCTAATGTCGTGGGCGTACTGAATTCTATCTGGTTGCAGGAAGTGTAATTAATCACAAATTCCTATTTACAACTTAATTTTACTTATGATTTAATGATGTAATAGATAACCACTTTTATCTTGCTATGCAATCATAAATAGTTGCTTATGCTTTTTAAAATTGGTTACATTAAAAAAATAATATCACTTTTTTTTTTTTTTATTTATTTATTTATTTATTTATTTATTTATTTTTTGCCGCATATATTTCTCGATTGTTTAAAAAGAAAAGAAAGAAAAGAAAGAAAGAAAGAAGAAAAAAAAGAAAAAAAAGAAAGAAAGTTGTGTTAGACAAGGTGTAGTTCAGTTTCTTAAATCTTCTGGTGTAACTTTTTACTTGGGATACCGGTATGCGATCACATTAAATATTTTCTTTTCGACACTACTAAATTCTACTCTTACTTATCTACCATATCAATAATATGTTATTGTTAGTTGAACAATATTTTTAAACCTTTAGAAGTCTGGGTTACCAGTTTGGTTTCTACTTTCAATTTAAAAACTTCGAATTCACATCAAAAATTTTAAAAGAAAATTTTTTACTTTAGGAAATTACAAAACGACATTAAATAAAGAAAACAATACCATATAGAATTTTTCGGTGTGAATGTAAAATTTCAGATTTAAAAAAGAGGCCAAATCTGGCAACCCAGCTAGAAGTTAGAAACATACAATGCCAAAAATTTCCTGATTCTCTCATACACCACGGTTCGCAACCAAAACAGTGTTGTACAGTAAAACCTCTAAATAACGGACACCTTGGGAGATCAGAAATTGTCCGCTATTCGGAGGTGTCCGCTATTGGGAAAACCTCAGAGATAGAAAAATTGCTAATGAATACATAATGTTTCATTAGACAATTTTAATATGTTCTAAAACCTCTATTATATGATTAACCAGAAATTTAAATCATTTTTAAAGCAATAAAACTGAAATGAAATTGTGCACACCTTTATCCTTTGTTTATTACACTCTGACAATTTTTTCTTTTACTAAAGTTTGCTTTTACTAACGATTATATGCAATTCGTTTTTCAATGTGAAGTTTTAACTCTGACAGTAATTTTAATCAATGTGAACCATCTTTTTCTAAGAAAAAAATTTATTAACTGTTTACTGTATTTTTCTGTTTCTTACAATCTCAAATCATTCGAGGGAAGAGGGGGGATGTGATCACTGATAAATGTAGTGGGAGAGGGGATTTTCTCCAGCTCATCCCAACATTTATCTGTGATCACAAAATTTGTGACAAATTGCCTAGATAAATTTATAGGATTTTTATTTTTTTTCCTCGTAAAAAAATATTTTTTTAATTCTTTTTTTGCCAAAATTACTGTTCGCTATTCGGAATGTCCGTTATTCAGAGGTTAAATATACAAAAATTTAAGTTTTGGGAGTGGGGATTTGAAAACTGTCCGTTAAATAGAGGTGTCCGCTATTCGGGAGTGTCCGTTATGGAGGTTTTACTGTATATAGTTCTTCATGCAGCATCATACCTTTGTCAGCGTCTTGATTCTCCAAGTTTGATTAATTGGATGTATCTTTAGTCATTTAAATTATGTTCGCCTCGGCGCGCAAATTATCTTCTTAGGTTTAAATCCTTACTTTGCAATTAAATTAAAAATCATCTGAAAGAAGAAGCAAGTCAATTTTTCGGTAGTTCTGAGAAAATCAGAATGAATTATTTGTTCTCCCGCATTGAAGCATTTTAACGTTTGAAAATCTAATGTCGTGGGCGTACTGAACTCTATCTGGCTGCAGGAAGTGTAATTAATCACAAAATCCTACTTATAACTTGATTTTACTTATGATTCAATGATGTAGTAGATAACCACTTTTATCTTGCTATGCAATTGTAGCTAATTTCTTGCACCTTTCAAAATTTGTTACGCTAAAAAAAGTACATATACCGGGTGTCCCAAAAATGACTGATGGATTTTAAAATTCAATAAATTGCCAACGGTGACAGCTATTTAAAAAATTTTTGCAGGAGGGTTATGTATAAAGTCAGGAGTTTTTTTACCGTAACTTTTTATTTTAGTTCGCATCTCAAACAATAGGTGGCGCTGACGGCGATTGAAGGCCAGGTGATCAGTGCTGAGTGAAGCGTCGACGTATTTGTTCTCCAGCATTGAAGCATCTTAACGTTTGAAAATCTAATGTCGTGGGCGTACTGAACTCGATCTGGTTGCATGAAGTGTAATTAATCACAAAATCCTATTTATAACTTGATTTTTTTTATGATTCAATGATGTAATAGATAACCACTTTTATCTTGCTATGCAATTGTAGCTAATTTCTTGCACCTTTCAAAATTTGTTACGTTAAAAAAAGTACATATATGTTACAACAATGCAACTCAATGCTGGTATATAGTTCTTCATACAGTATTACATCTTTATCAGCGGCTTGATTGTCCAACTTTGATTGTTTGATGTCTCTTTCCCCAGTTAAATCCTCTGCGCGCAAAATTATTTTCTTCAGGTTTAAACCTTTATTTTGCAATTTAATTAAAAATCATCTGAAAGGAGAAGCAAGTAAATTTTTCGGTAGTTCTGGGAAAATCAGAATAAATTATTTGTTCTTCCGCATTGAAGCATTTTAATGACTGAAAATCTGACGTCGTGGGCGTTCTGAACTCTATCGGGCTGCAGGAAGTGTAATTAATCACAAAATTCTATTTACAACTTGATTTTACATAGGATTTAATGATGTAATAGATAATCACTTTAATCTTGCTATGCAAATGTAACTAATTTCTTGTACCTTTTTAAAATTGGTTACATAAAAAAAAATTCCATGTGAGGACTTCAGAAGTTAAGCAGTATAAGCAGTAGCGGCTCGTCAGGGAGTGCTGCATCAGATTTTTCTCACCACTAAAATTTAACAGAATTATTCATATTATTTATTCGACAAATTTTGTTGACGAAATAAAACTGAAATTACCATACAATTTTAGTGGTGTGAATAAAGTGATGCAGCACCCCCTGACAAGCCGCTACTGAGTATAAGTGGCAAAATTGAAAAAAAAAAAAAAAAAAAAAAATGAACTAAGTGCACAAACGACCTGAAAATATGTTTATTTATATTCAGGTAAAGAAATATAAGTGATTTTATAATTATGTGCTGCATTCTAGAAATTAAACACTTTTGCCGAATAATAACAATAATGATTAATTATAAATTTAAAGAAAATTGTAATTTACTTTTTTTATAGCTACTGAAATAAGAGCTCAAAGACCACAATGAAATAAGCGACAGTTTCCTAGTTCAGTTCAATCAATTATTAATGATATTCAAATCTAACGTCAATTAGCTTTTAACTCAATTTACTCTAAATCGAATTTTTGTCACATATACCCCTTGGCTTCTGAGGTCGTTATATATATTAAAATTTAGAAAAATACTTTTTTAAAGCGAAACACAAATATGACGCATGGATTTTCTGATTGTTTAACCTTCCTACCCTGTTCAAATTTTACTCAATCTTGATAAAAACATTTCACACCAGAATTATTATTTAAAATATTTTAATATATTTAATTGGCTAATACTTCTTTGGATCTGTTATTTAACTTTCTTTATGAAAAATGTTCTGGTGCGAATCGTATAAAACAAATTATAGCTATGGGTCGATTAGACCCATTCAGGGTAGGAAGGTTAAAAGACAGCAAAGAAAAAAAAAGAAAAGGAAAAGAAAAAAGAAAAGAAATAAAGTTGTGTTAGACAGTGTGTAATTCAGTTTTTTTAAATCATCTTCTGTAATTTTTTCGCTTGAGAAACCGGTATGAGGAAGCCATTGATGAACCATTAGATATTTTCTTTTCGACATTACCAAACTCTACTCTTACAAGGAAAGTCTCCATACTGGAGATTTTTCCCTCAGATTTTTTTGAAAGAATATACAAATACTACAATAGTACTAATTAAAGTACTTATGTATGTAATAAAGTATCAGTCGAATTTAGCGACGGAATTACAGTAAATATTCTGTAAAAAAAAAAAAAAAAAAAAAAAAAAAAACGTTCGAATATTTAGCGTAAAAATATTTAGCGAAAGCGTCACGGGATTTGTCGAGCAGCACTTTTCCTCGCCAAAAAGCAAACGATCTTAACTGAAAACTGTTGGATTTTTACAATGCGATAAATGATATTTATTGAATTTATGCATAAACAATAAGAGAATTTAATATATTATATACATACATATACATATTATATTAAACATATATATTGCTTGTTGCTACAATTTGATTTATCATTTGGAAAAATGTTTTCATATATATATACAAAAAAAAATCATATTGAGAAAAATTTTCATACATTTAAGCGTGTTCAAAAATACAAGAGAGATGTTTTCATAGCAACAAAATCGAATCGACAATGCTCAACTGGACTTTGAGTTTGAAACAATTTTAATTAATTTAAATCATGAATTTCGTTTTAAATTGAAAATTTTGATGGTTAAATTTGAATATAAATAGGTATAACAATCGATATATCAAAATTATACTAACAACAAACTCAAACTGACAAAACTAAAGTTATTTGAGTTAAATTAATCTAAACAAGCTCAACAAGAAACTTTTTTTCCTTAAAGTGCATTTGACATAAAAAAGTATTTTTTGAAATTGCATTCCATCGCCAACCGAGGAAAAATCGCCAAATAACGAAATTTTCATTATTTTTTTAAAGACTCTGTATGGGGATTCCGCCGAATTATATATATATAAAAACGTAAATATCCTCATAAGAAGAACATTCTGTAATTTTTTCAGATTTATTGGAGTATGCCCGTATGGAGACTCTCCTTGTTAGTTATCTACCATAACAATCATAACTTCTTAACATTTAAGAACGTTATTTTTAAAAATCTGAAAATCTGGGTTGATAGTTTGACTTCTTACTTCCAATTAAAAAACTTCGAATTCACATAAGAAATTCCGAAAGAAACATTCTCATTTTAGGTAATCACGAAACGACATTCAATAAAGAAAACAGTATCATACAGAATTTTTGATGTGACTGAAAAATTTCAGATTTAAAAAAGAGGCCAAATCTGGTAACTCAGCTAGAGGTCAGGAACGTACAATGCCAAAAATTTTCTTTTTCTCTGATACATGAAAGTTCGTACGTTTTGCTACCAAAACAGTGCTGGTATATTCATGCAGCATCATATCTTTATCAGCGTCTTCATTCTCCAATTTTGATTAATTGGATGTATTGCATATTTACCCATTTAAATTAAGTGATCCTAGTTTGCGCACAAAATTATTTTCTTAAGGTTTAAATCTGTATTTTGCAATTTAATTAAAAATCATCTGAAAGGAGAAACAAGTAAATTTTTCTGTAGTTCTGAGAAAACCAAAATGAATTATTTGCTCCCCCGCATTGAAGCATTTTAACGACTGAAAATCTGAAATCGTGAGCGTACTGAATTCTATCGGGCTGCAGGAAGTGTAATTAATCACAAAATGCTATTTACAACTTGATTTCATTTACGATTGAATGATGTAATAGATAACCACTTTTATCTGGCTATGCCATTGAAACTAATTTCTTGTACCTTTCAACATTGGTTTACATTTTTAAAAGTACATATATATTGAAGTTTAGAAACATATTTTTTAAAGCAAAACTCAAATATAGTGAATAAATTTCTCGATTGTTTAACCCTTTGACGGTTAAAGCACTTCTATTCATAAAATACTAAAATGATTGAATGACACCGGAATTTAAAAGAAAATTTATTTCATAATATATAAATGATTTTTTTACGTTCTTTGTAAAATTAAAATTTTCATTTAAAAATTCCGGTGTCAGTATGGCATTTCTCAATTCAAATTAAGTGGTATTCTGGGCGCGTATACGCGCTTATAACCACGAAAGGGTTAAAGAAAGAAAAAAGAAAAAGAAAGAAAATTGTGATAGAAAATGCGCAATTAAGTTTTTAAAAATATTCTGCTGTAACTTTTAACTTGGGAAACTGGTATGAGATCACATTAGATATTTCCTTTTCCTACCATTCTATTTACACTACCAAACTCTACTCTTAGCTATCTATCATATTATTCAGATCTTATTGATAGTTAAACAGTATTTTTACAAAAACCTACAATGCCAAAAATATTCTGCTCTATTGCACCAGGATTCGAGCGGGTCAGATAATTTCCAGACCAAGAAAAGCTTCAGCACCAGTATGTTTTTACAACCGCCAATGTGACAAATTATGCGATTAGCAGCATAAAAGTGATTTAATTGGAAGAAAAAATATTAAATAAAATTTCGTAAAAAAAAATGTGGTAAAAGAAGCTTTGGAAATTTTACGTAAAGTTTTCAATTTGAATGTGATGTATAATTTTCAGAAATATCGCTTCTTTGAAAGACTTCAACGCGAACTATCATACCACATATTATATTTCAAAAAAGTGATTTTTTTTCTATAATTTTGTGTGATAATTTTTTTAAAACATTTATCATTTGACAAAACCACACAATGCTTAAATTATTTGCTTCTCACACAATACCATATCTTTATCAGACAATTTATTCTTCCAGTTTGATTAACTGTAATTTTGAAGTATCTAGCATTTAATTTCAGAGCACTTTCCAATACAAAATTACCTTTTTAATGTTTAAGTCTTTCTTTGTTTTAATTAAAATTCATCTTAAGGTTTAAATGAGCATCTTTTTTCGATAGTTCTAGGAAAATTAGATTTATTTATTTTTTCCTATCAGGATGAAACAATTTTAACGAGAGAAAATCTGACGTAGTGGACGTGCAGATTTCTACTGGATATCAAGGAAGTGTAATTAATCACAAAATTATATTTTAAACTTGATTTTATTCACGATTTAATGATATAAAATCTTTGATCTTTCGATATCAGTTCAATTATTTTTTAGATTAAAAAAATTCTTAAAAAGTGCTTGAGTTATTTTTAAAAAGGAGCCTTAAAAAATATTCTTTAATAAATATACCGTGCCGATATCACGCATTAACTTTCTGAAAAAAAAAAAAAAAAAAAAAAAAAAGAAGTAAATGTTTATTTAATTTGAAAATCACGTTTGTTATTATTATGAATGCTCAACGTTTTTTAAATATATATATTTATAAATTAAAACTATTTCTTTATTAAAATTAATTTTTTTTTCAATTTAGTTAAATTTTTAAAACTTAAAACTTTGTATTTTTTTCATTCAAACTTTCTTTTTACAATTTAAATAAGTATGAAAATTTAAAAATTCCAACATTTTCAAATCCTCCGCCGCCGTTTCGAGCTCACAATCTACCGAATTGAAGACAAACGACGTACTACAGAGATATCGATTGTCAGACCGAAATAGTTTAGAACAAAATTTGAAACAAATCTCAAATCTGTCAACACATGGTTCCACTTCTGCACATCACCCTGATTAACAATTTCCGGCACACTGTGCCAGGTCTGGGATACCAAATTTTAATTCCAAACTGGCAAATGGCAAGTATGGCATTGTAAAAGTAATATTTTAGTAAAATTTTACTTTTACAATGAAAGCTTAAATTAAGGATTTCCAAATATCTAAAAAAATTCCTTTGTGAATTCCGGTGTCAGTCGATAATTTCTCATTTTAATACAGATTTTGCCCGTGCCGGAAAGAGTTAAAAAATAAACTTTCCCACTTTTCGTTCTTCCACAGGGAACCACCTAGGAATGAGACACTAGTTTTTAAAGTTACTTTAAAACGCTTAGAAGTCCAGCGCAGAGTGCCAAAAAACATTCTGTGTCTCCGTTATTTAACAAATATTTTCCGCTGATTCCACTTTTGTAAAACATATCAGCTCTACTTTGAAATATTGGTTTTGTACCAAGTTGAGTACCAGGGCGACTGACACTGAACTCAGGGCTTCCAAATAGTCCGCCAGTTGAACACCAATGTTATCTCAGAAAAATTTTCTTTTCAGATTTTTCTTGAAAATTGTTTAGAAACCACCTTCATAGGGTAATTTTAGCGCGAATGTTGTAGAAACATACCATGAAATTTTCTGTTAAAAAATATTGATGTTTATTTCGCGGACTACTTGGGAGCCCTGTGAACGTTTTCGTTTAAGCCACGTCCCTAATAGCATGTATGGTCACAGTGACGTCACAGGGAGTCACTTTGGTCACATCACATCTGTGACCAAAATGCCACCACTCTGTGACGTCACATTGTGACTGAGATGTGACTTTCTTAAAAATCTTTAGAAATTTATAAATATACTTCAAAACATGCTATTTACTTTAAAAAACATGTTTCTGCCAATTTAAATATCATCGCTTTTGTCAAAGTTTCGTCACAATGTTAATATCAAATTAGTCACAAATGACACATTTTTCACAAATTTGTCACATTGTGACCACTTTGTGAAACGTCACAAAAGAGCTCTAAAACGGCCATAACGACTTCACATTTTAGTCACTGTGACTTCACATCGAGGTCACGTGACGTCACATCGACAATCGATGGTCACAAAGTCACAATGTGACTTCATAATGACGTTGCAGTGATGTCACCATGCTTTACGGGGTCAATCACTTGTGACTGACAATGTAAAATATGATATTATATAAATTTTAAATAAATTTTCAGTAATTACTTAAAACAATATAAATAATTTAGTTTTATATAATATTTTAAACTGTTAATCACCTAAGATTAACATGGCACTCAACGTGTTAAACATCGTCCCCTAAATACCAGACGTACGCGCTGGCACAAAATAAGCGACTGTCAAAAGCGAAATTTTTTCAACATTTGTACGGCCTCATAAATTTTAAATACGTCTTTTTTTTTTTTTTTTTTTTTTTTTTTTTTTTACACACTTTTGTAAAAAATCTACCTTTTTTTGTAAAAAATCTACCTACAACAGGTGCCAATTTTGTGTTAAAAGACCTGGTAAAATTAGGAGGTGGTAGTTTAAAATACAAGCTCCTCCCAGAATAACATATTGGCATGAGACAATTAATTCTCGCAAGTTTTATTAATTGAAAATACCTCCAGCAACTTAAATTAAGTGCGCCTTGGCGTTCAAAATTACAATTTTAAAGTTTAAAACTTAATTTACTTTTAATTAAAATTCCAATTCTTCTATTATAAGCGATCACCTTTTTCGGTGGTTTTAGGAAAATTAGAGTGACTTGTCTGTTTTCCAAGGTTGAACAATTTTAAAGAATAAAAATCTGATGTAATTTTGGGTTTAATGAATTCTATCGTGCAACAGGAAGTTTAACTTATTACGAAATCGCTTTTAAAACTTCATTTTACTAACAATTTAACCCTGCACTGCGTAGTGATTCATATATGAATAAATTAAACTTTAGCTTTTAATAAATAAATTCGTTTCCAATCAAGCACTATAGAACTAACCCGGCAGGACGAGCGCGGGGTGTTTTGATACCCCAGGATCAAGCAGTGACTTTATGGTTTTCATTTTGTCACCTATGAATGAATATACATAATTATTGTCACTAAACGCGTTAGATAATTGTTACTAAGTCTGCGATACAACGAGTTGAAGACTGCTTTTAAAAAAAAACTAGTGGCGGGAATTGTAAAAATCATGCGCACTCTCTGGGTCTATCAGGCTCGGCGCGCGTCCTCTCGGATTAAAAAATAATTACCAATACACTATTTAAATAAAAATATTCTTAAACTTGAAAATATTTCTGGACGAATTCGAGAGTTTGCTATTGTATAAAATAAAGAATTTCTCTTTAACATCTCTGGTATTTAATTTTAAATTTAATACAAATATACAGTGGCGGTCAAAAGTTTCCGGCCAGTTATTTTCTTCGATTTATTTACCAAAAGGTTTCAGCAAAGAAGAAGCACAATTGCTTCAAAAGTTAGGAATATGTGAATGACTTCTGACCACGTGATCATTTTGATTGGATACTGAAGTTGCTTCATGCAAAAGGATAAAATTCGAAGTTCGCGTGTGCAAACGTTTCCGGCCACTTATCATTCTTTAGTTTTTTTCTATCGGTAAACTGTCTTTTGGTTGTGTTTATGAATGAATCAACGTGTATAGCATAGTCTGAATTCAAAATTGAAAAGTTCAACAATTATTGTTCATAAATGAGTGATTAGTTTGTCGCTAAAAGGCCAATCTTCTCGAGATATTGAGGCAAAGTTATCGATCGGTAAAATCGACCGTAAACAATATTTAAAAATTATATAAAGGTGGCCGTGACCTTCAGAACTTTCAGAGGTCCAGGAGACCCCGGAAAATTACTATTCCTGTGGACAGAATTATCAGGAGAAAAACAATTGATAATCCGCATAAAAATTCCGCTGCAATATACTGCGATTTACGGAATCAAAATATTGCTGAAATAAGTCTGTATACCGTATCAACATGCTGATGTGATGCATACCTTTATGGAAGAGTCGGTGTTAAAATTTTTTTCAGAGTTAAAAAAAATACAAATGTACCCGACTGGCGTTTTCCAAAAAACACAAAGTGTGGTCAAGTGAAAACTGGAAAAAAGTTCTACTTTTCCATCAATCGAATTCGAAATAGTTTTGGAAGTGATGGCAGACACAACGTCCGATGACCTAACAACAAAAGATATGATTCGACCTATGTTATTCCTACATTGAAGCATGGCAGGGAACACGTTATGCCGTGGGAAGTATTTTCTTCAAAAAGTGTTGGTCCGTTATTTGAAATCCACAGCCAGGTGAATAATATAATGTATAAGGATATCTTGCAAGACTATTTTCTGCCTTATTAGAGAAAAAAAATTGGTCGCAACTATTTTTCTTAACATGATAACGACATAAATAATGTATGCAAATCTCGATAAGCAATGGTTTTCGCACAAAAAATTTCGTTTTTGAAATGATCAGCCCAAGCGCCCAACATGAATCCAATAGAAAATCTTTTAAAGGAAATTGACAAAAGTCTGCGGAACTATAAATATTCCAACTCAGCCGAAATTCGCCAAAATTGCAAGAAATGTGGAAAAAACGTACCATAGACGATCTTTAACCGCTGATTGTATGAATGTCACGTTGTTGCGCCACA
The DNA here is from genome assembly GCA_964019185.1 of Maratus speculifer. NCBI lineage: Eukaryota > Metazoa > Arthropoda > Arachnida > Araneae > Salticidae > Maratus > Maratus speculifer. The sequence goes on from OZ025300.1 coordinate 231,501,909, forward strand.
GTACTTATTACTAAAGCTAATAAAATAGTAATACGATAAAATACTAATTGTAAATGTTATTGATCACTGTAATTTTTTATCACAGTGCCACTTTTTTACAAACTTGTGAAAGCGGCCGGAAACTTTTGAGAACATGCGTTTTCCTTTATACTTAAACCATTAGTGCCTAGCGTCCCTTTTTAGGGACGCTTCAAAAGGTGCATTCAGCACTGTTTTTGACACCGGTAAAAAAGAACAATAATTATTTTATTTAAATGATGCATTTTCTTGATCAATCAATTAAACTTAAACCTTCTAAAAATAGTGGTGCCAACCAAATAAAATTTACGCAAAAGATGCTGGGCACGAATGGGTTAATTTTGTCAGTTAAATTTATTGATATTTACATATTCTTCTATAAGTAAGTTCCTAACTATTATGTCAATAAAATGTATAAATATCACTTTGAAATTCCTCTTCATATGGGTATATTTACAAGTTAACTGAAAAATTTTTGCTGGCCGGAAACTTTTGACCGCCATTGTATATACATATAAAAAAAAATAAAAAAATTGAGAGTGAGAAATGCATTTGTTAAAATGAAAATCTTATTTTAATGGATGTTTAATTGACACTAATGTTTGGATAATTGTATAGTTACATCAATTAATTCTATTAATACACAGTTGAGTCTCTCTATAACGAAACTCCATCCATCGAATTTCTCTATATAACGAATTTTTTTTGTAGGAACGGTTTTGTATAGCGAAATATCTATCTCCATATAACGAATTTTTTCATAAATTGGCCTTAATTTATTCAGTTTTAAAAAGCTTCGAAATCATATGGAATCAATTTTCCATCACGTATTATTGATTTATCGTCAGTGCTGAGTTTTTATTATCATTATTATTATTATTATTATTATTATTATTATTATTATTATTATTATTATTATTATTATTAAATTTCTCCTTGTTCTTTAAATACAACGAATTCATCCCATCTCCCACATCCTTCTCAAAACAGTGTCAATTGGATTGATACACGTGTAAGAGAGGAATCAATGAGAGGCACATAAGAGAGGCCTTCAAATGGAGGAAAATGTTAACTACAATTTTTCATTCCTTGCTAAAATTTGAGCATTTTTTTGAGAGCATAACAATTTTAAAATCAAAACAACAAAAAAATTACAGATTTCTGCATCTGAAATTATTGTAAGTCTTCCTTATTTGATTTTCATTAAGCTTTCAAATAAATGTCTGTTCTCTTTTTTGAAACAGCTTAAATAATTAAGAAATAAAATGTTAGGTTAATATTTACTTTTAAACATTTCAAATTCTTAATTCAAAAGATCGAAAATAATATTTGTTCAAATTTCACACATTAAATACGATTTTTAACATCATTCTCTATACATCGAATTTCTCTATATAACGAATTTTTTACTGGAACGGTGGATTTCGTTATATAGAGACTCGACTGTAATTTAATTAATTTACATGATTAAATTGTATGTAACTTTTAATAAACTGTAGCCCTATAATACTATTCTAAGTGTATAGGGTAAATACATTAATTATCTACTTTTAAATCTTAAATCATCTTATACTATTAACACTAGAGCGCCGGGAAATTTTACTGAAGTTTTATAAAATACATTTAAAACCAGAAAAATAATTTGAAATTATTTAGTTTATTTGTTGAGCTTATTTTACTGCAACTGATATATAACTTATTTCTTGAAGATTTTTCCGGTTGGAATCGACAATTAGTCCAGTGATCGGTGTCAAATTGACACCTTCCCGGCGTTCTAGTGTTAAGATATTCAGTATAGCTTAGCATAGTCAAATTAAATGATTTTGTTTTAAATCTTAATAGGGTAAACTATGGTGTATGGTTTGTTTATTCGTTTATTCATTTTATTTTATTTATTTATTTATTTATTTATTTATTTGTTATCACATTACTCATTTTTTAATTTATTTATTTATTTATTATTATCATGTTGACGATATTTTTTTTCCCTTTTCATTTTGCTATCCAATTTAGTAATTTTGATGTGCCTTGTTTTTTATGTTTTTTCTTCATTTAATTTTGGTTTTATGTGTGTTGGTAGCCCCAAATTCGTATTATTTTGCTTTTTCTTGGCAAATACGAAGATGAAACCACACACTTCATTTGTAGCTCCAAAATATTTGTGGCCCGAACATTCTGCTTTGGTTCTGCAAATTCCATTTGTATTCATTTTAATTATTTATTTTTTCATTCCATGTTCAATGTGGTATAAGTTATTAAATTCAATGGTTCATATATTGGAATAAAATTAATGGTTATATACAGGGGTGCAAAAATCTAGGCGCCAGCAGGCAGTTTCTCACCACAAAATTTATTTCGTTTTTCTTCGTCTAATATTTCGTGTAAAATTCCTGCTAGAATGCCATTAAATTTTGAGCGAAAAATCTGTAAAATTTTAGTGGTGAGAGACTACCCTCTGGTGCCTAGATTTTTGCACCCCTGGTTATATATATACATATATTCAAATGGTGAAATGTTCATATTTTTGATAAGAACTTTCAAATAATATATATATATATCAGGGATGAGATTTTCGCTTTTTCGCACACCAGTAAAATCTTAGAGAAAATGCTACATTGTTAAATTGGAACATTTTTGTGATTTACGCTTACAACATTTTCTCTAAGATTTTACTGGTGTCCAAAAAAGCGGAAATCTCATCCCTGATATATATATATTCCATGTCTTTTACGTAATATTTAATCTTTTAGCACCGGTTTTTCAAAACAGAAATTTTTGTCTAATCGAATCAGTAAAATGCTCGGATTAAATAACGCAAAGGTTACAATAAAAATTTGATGAGAATAATAAATCATGATTGGAATATGAAAGCAAGTAGGGGAAGATGGGGATACTTGAGCCATTCTTTAAATTTTAATTTTTTTTAATTTTTTATAATTTCTTAGAACAAAATAAAATATTGAAAATGAAAATTTGATATTTTTTCTTCAATTGAAAATCACTTTCAATTAATTTTGAACTATTTTTCTATGTCTAATAAATTTTTACTTTTTCTTTTACATCGTGGCTCAAGTATCCCCATGGATGGGATACTTGAGCCAGATGTCACATTCGCACCAGTATTTTGCAAAGAAAAAAAACCGATTTACAATGTACGCGAAAATATGCATTAAACCTTTTTCAAATAAATTTGGTCGAATTTTCTGGTGTCTTTGTGACGTTTCAGAATTAAAATTATGTGGTAGAAAATTCTACCAGCAGAGCTCAAAGGATTAATCACCATACTTTCAAAATGGTACCAAGGTATATGATTTCTTTTTTACATGTTCAGAACTATAAATATGTTACCATGTTGCCAGTTTTAGAAAGAAAAATTGACCAACTGTAGAGATAATAGGGGTGGCTCAAGTATCCCCAATGCTTAAGTATCCCCACTCTCCCCTACGTGATATCGGCAAATCATGACTGACAAAAACAAGTTTCCCGTATGAAGTACGGGCAAATCAGTGCAACAGTTAACTTGGTTTAATTCGACTCACATTTTACACAAATTATCTTCGAAGTTGGCAAGTATGATTTCGGGAACACAGAGATAAATAAAAGTACATGGTACTTTTCATTCAAATTACTTTGTTGGATCACATTCAGGCAGCACAGCGAAACAGTCGAAACTAAATATTTTTAATGTGGTCATTTTCTAAATCATCTACATAGATTTAGCTTTTCTCATATTAAAAACGTTTAACTAGAAAACAATGCCCGGTAACAGATAGGGTAACAATTCATTTATTTACAAATTTCATATAGAATTGTGAGATTTCAATACCAGTATAAATTGTAAGTAATCTAATAAATCTTGTAAATATTTTACCCCCCCCCCCCCAAAAAAAAAAAAAAGAAAATAGAAATTTTTGTTTTATGTAAGCACTAGCTGTTCTGCCCGGCGTTGCCCGGGTTCATCAAAAAATAGCAAGAATTGCGAAAAAACTTTAAAAATCATAATAAAAACCTAAAAATTTAAATATGCTGCACGAATTTCGTCTAAACTTCGTTGAAAAGAAATGGGCTAGAAAATTGAAGTTGGATTATTTTTACTAATGTGGAAAAATCATACAAATCGCAAAAAACATTGAAAATCTCATAAAAATATAAAACAAAATTCAAAAATTGTGTTTCAAAATTCGAATAAACTTTGAAGAAAAGAGATCAGAATTTAATAAATTCGGTCGAAAATTGAACCTCTAAAAAATCGAAGCGGGTCGCGAAGAAACGTAAACATCGCTTTAAAAATGGCAAAATTTTCAAAAATCACGGAACTCAAAATTTACTCTACTTGGATAAATGTTTTGAATCTAATTAATTTGATAATGTAAAAAGCATTGAAATACGAAAAAAACTGCTAAAAAATCGCAATAAAAATCTTTAATCGCACAGGAGAAAATTTATCATATTAGCGAAGAAATTAAAAACCGAATTTCTTTTCCGTATCTGAAAAAAATCGCCGTGAACTCAAAAAAAAAAAAAAAAAAAAAAAGCATACTGCATTAAAAATTGCTGTAGATCAAAATAAGAGAGCAAAACAATTACCGTAAAGGATAAAAGTTTGAAACCAAACTCTTATTAGTCTAGAAATTTAAAATCGCATTCCTTTGAAAAATGTTAAAGACTGAGAAAGCCTAAAAATTGCATTGAAAATTGTAATGACAGTCGTAAAACATTAAAAAATCCCTAGGGTAAAAATTCACTGTTATAATATAAAATATTGTAATCAAGAAATTAACCATATTAACCAAAATTTTTGAAATCGAAATCGATTTCCGGATGTAAAAAAAATCGCCACGGAACTTGAAGAATGGCTAAAAATTACATTGAAAATTGCATTAAAAATAGCTAAATATTTGGAAGTCAATGCTTAAAAAAATAATATTAAGGCAGGGCCGGGGGGGGGGGGGTTATGATCGAAATCATTCATAAATTACAAAATGTAGGCATGGAACGCCAAAATCATATTAAGAGATAAAACATTGCATTCGAAACATAACTACATTAATCAAAATGTTTGATATCAAAATTGGTTTCTGAATGGCAGAAAATCGCCAAGGAACTTAAAAAAATGGCTAAAAATCGTATCGAAAACTATATTAAAAATCGCTGAATATTTAAAAGTCATGGCTGTAAAAATTTAATATTCAGTCGAAAATATTGTCGGAAATCGTTCATGAATAAGGAAAAGTCAACACGGAACACCTAAAATCCCCCAAACTAACTAAAAATTACATTGAATATCGCATTAGAAATTGGCAAAATTCATAAAAGCGTGGAGAACAAATTGTACTATTTATGCTAAAAGTTAGAAACAGAAATTCTTTTACCGATGTCAACAACTGTCACAGAACTTGAAAAATCACTATAAAACAGATTAAAAATCAGTAAAATTCAAAAATCCGGACAAAATTTGCCATAGTAAGATAAACATTTAAATTAAATTTGAGTTTGAGTGAACAGTGCTTTGAGGTCTATAGCTACAATGGCTGTTACCTCGATTGATCCAGAAAACACAGAAACAAATACAGAACACTTTATTATTACAAAAAAACCAGTACATACATTTTAATACACATCACAGGGACAACACAGACACCCATGCCGCTAGCTGGACTCGAACCACGGACCAGCGGTGTGGAAGCAGCTGCCTCTGCCAACCACGTCACTGGGTCGGCTATATTAAAATCCTGCGGACATAATTTACCATAATCGGACAAAACATTGAAATCTGAACTCTTTCATTAGTTAAAAAATATCGACACAAAACTTGCTAAACATTTTATGAAAATACACAAAAAATCTGAATCATTGATGTCAAAATTTACTACATTAAGCTACAAATTATTTAAAAATTTCTTTTCCAATTGTGAAAAAATCGCCGTAGACTCGAAAACATCAAAAAATTGTATTCAAAAATTCATTACAAATCGTTTCAAATTTAAAAATAGCGGAGGACAACATTTACTTTAATAGAGTAAAATAGTGTAATCTGAATTATTTCTTAAACACGAGTGAAAAAATCGGCGCAAAGCGTGAGAAATAATGAAAACATTGCTAAAAATTGCATTAAAAAATCCCTAAATTTCAAAATTCGTAAATGAAGTGTAAATGTTTGAAATTAATTTCCTTTTCGAAATTTCAAAAAATAGCCGTGGGATTCAAAAAACCAATACAAATCCATTGAAAAATTCATTAAAAATCGCTAAATGTAAATACATCCCGTGAATAAAAAAGTATTCTAGTCGTGTAAAACGTAGCAACCATTCTTTTTTACATGAATTACAAAAAAATCGACGCAGAACACAAAATATATCAAAAATCACATTGAAAATCGACAAAATTAAAAAAAGGTAAATGGTGAAATTTACTATATTAGGCTAAAAGTTTGAAACCAAAATAATTTTTTAATTGTTAAAACACCTCTGTGGTGGGGATCGAAAAAAATAGTACTAAATCGCATTAAAAAGTTCATTAAAAACGCATTGAAAAATGCACTAAATATCGCTAGTTATTTTTTAAATCGCAGTAATCAGAATTTCATCAAACGGATAAAACATTCTAATCGGAAATCTGAACTATTTGATTATCCGGTTGACCAAGAAACTATCTGGGTCAAACCATAAGATTAAACTACAATAATGGCGGATCGTAAATTCCATATTCACTTGACATTAAACTTGTTACATATGTTTGTTACGTCATCAAGTGTTTTTTACTTCTTATTTTTATATGTATTTGTATTAATGTTTTTCTAAATTATCTCTTCTTTCATTACTTAACATAAAAATTACATCTATTTGTATAATTTGGCTTGTTTCACGATTGATATAATTTGGCGAAATCGGTCGACAGGATAATCACGTAGTAAAAGGAAATCCTTTATAGATACATGGCTGCCAACTACTACGCCTATTTACAAACGAATAAACATATTAGAATCAGAAATTTTAATAGATAATTAACAATACGGAGTGTAATACGTAACATTGCCTATATTTGGCATACATTTTACTAAAAATTTTTTGTGGTTCAAAACATGTTTATGCGATTTAAATAGGCGTAGAAGTTGGCAGCTCTGTAGATAATAAAAAATCGACACGGAACACAACAATTCTTGAAAAATCGCGTTAAAAATCTCTAAAATTATATTAGATTAAAAGTTTGAAATCAATTTTTACTTCCGAATATCAAAAAATCACCATAAAACTTGAAAAATTTCTAGAAGTTGCATTGAAAAGTGCATTAAAAATCACTAATATTAAAAAATCACAGGGGTCAAAATTTACTCTAATAGGGTTAAACGTTGTAATTGGAAATATCTCATGAATGACAAAAATCCGACATCAAACGCAAAAAATCTCGAAAAATCGCATTAAAATTAGCTGAAATTCATAAATCTTAACAGCTAAATTTTAATACATCAGCTTGAGAGTTTTAAGCAAAATTCCTTTTACTAATGTCGAATAATAGCGGCAAAATTTACATTAAATAATTCACTAAAAATCCAAACATCGTTGCACGAAATCCAAATAAATTATATTGAAAAAAGAACAAAATTCACTAATTTAGGTCGAAAGAATGAAACCGCTTTCCTTTTCGCTAATGTGGAAAAATCGCCTCGAAACCCACTAAAATTCGCATATGAATTAAATTAAAAAAACTGAAAATCGGCCTTCTAGGTGTAAAATTTCATACATAACTTCGTGCAGCGGTCTCTCCAGAGCATCGCCAATACTTTAAAAATTTTAACATGCGTTATAAACTACCTTAAAGTGTAAAACAGATCTCCTAACTACATTTCCTAATTTTGTTCGCGCCCCTCCTTTCACGCACCCTGAAATGTGTCACACCATTCTTTGCTTACATTTTTTATCATGTATTATAAACCATTTTAAAATTTAAAATAAATCACATAGTTATATTTCCAAATTTTAACAAAATCGCGTTCTGTTAGTTCCATTTTTCACCACCAGCTAGCGCACTCTATTCTTCAAAAACTTTATCAAAACGATACTCTGTTAAACAACCTATCAGGTGATATATTACTCGAAGGGGTAGCGGTCTTAAGCAAGAATTTAAGATATTTTATGAAATTGCTATTCGAAAATAGTGGTAACTAAATTTTTGACATTTTAGGTAAATTTCGCAAAAAAATACTACTTATTGCATTCTCAACAGCTCAAGATTTTGATAGAAAAACTATGAAAAAAATAGATGCTAAACGCAAAAAATCTTGAAAAAGCGTTAAAAATCACATTGAAAATCTCATTAAAAATCGTTAAAATCTAAAATTCGTAACAAACACAAAATTTGGGGCTAAAAGTTTTAAACGGTTTTCTTTTTATCAATCTAAAAAAAAAGCGCAAAATGAGAAAAAAACACTAAAAATCGCATTAAAAATTCGTTAAAAATTCAAAAATCGCTGTACAAATTCCGAATAAACTTTGCTGAAAATAGAAAAAAATTGCTATATTGGGTTAAAAGAATGAAACCGTATTTCTTTCACTAATGGGATAAAACCGCAAAAATAACGCTAAAAATCGCCTAAAAAGTTATTAAACAAAAAATTGAAAATCGGGCTTCGATGTGCAAAACTGCATGTAAAAAAAGTACTTTCCCTCTAAATTTTGTAACTCTACGTCCAGCAGTCTCTTCAGAACAACGCTGACAGACAAACATCCTTCTCTCTTTATTATTATAGATTTTATTCATGGAAAACTTGTTTCACAAATATAGTGAAATTTTCAATTTTTTTTTTTTTTTACAGATGCCACTTTGCCCAGGCAATATAATCTCTTTTATACACTGACAGGAAGTTGTCTAGGTTGTAAGAATATGACGGAAAAGCAGGGCTTTACTATCGCCGAAGTAAACTTCCATCAGTATATATATATAATATATACCTATATAAAACCGTTAATTGTAAAATAAAATATAAACCATGAAATTTAATACAAAATTACCACATTGAGACATGGGAAAAAAATAAATAAAAATGAATACAATCGAAACTTGCAGAACCAAAACAGAAATCACAGACCCACAAATACTTTGGAACTACAAATAAAGTTTGATTTCGTATCAGTACGTAATTTTTCATTAATAAGGCTTTAACCCTTTAACGTTCATTGGTTTCTCTACGAAACCACAAAATTTTAATTCCGATATGCAACAATGACACCGGAATTTCAATCTAAAAAAATCCATTTTATTAGGTATGTAAAAAATCACTTTTTCTTATTTACGAATATATCTGTTCACTTTTACCGGTGTCATTCATTTATTTCAACATCTTAGCAATAAAACTGGAAGCCAAACTGAAAACCTTGTTTTCATGGTTGGAATGTACCGACTTCTAACGCAATTAGTAGATAGTAAAAGTTCAGAGTCAAAACAAATGGTAATTCTATCTAGCAAAATGATAAAATAGCGTTTTATTACATATTATATCATATTTTTATTATATATTATATTATTATGTATTGTTATTATTGCATATACAACGTTGCTATTAAGGGAGAATGTACATTTTTTGATGCAAAAAAGATGTATAGTATTTAAAGGTATTTTGAATACAATAAATTCTAAATATGTACCATAAAATAACTTAATATCTGTCATGTAGAAATACTTAAATTACATTTTTTAAAAAGTCCAACATATATAAAAAAAACAAAATACATAAATGCATTTCTTTGGATATCAAAAATGCTTTTAATACAAATATTTCTACTGCGGAACTCAAAAGATATATTTATATATATATATATTCCACCAAGAAAGATATGCTGACAAAATTTATTTCAATTTTATTTAAATCCAAAGATCGCAAAAATATTCAAATTTCTACAAGTGCAAAATAGAAATGAATAGTGAGGGTCAATAAATTCACGTGAGTTTATACTGAATTTACATTGGCGGTGTGTGATGAATATCTAATATTCTACATGCTATGATCCTTAATAAGTTATAAAAAGCTATAAACTAAATTATTTATGATTGTAAAAATACTGGTTTCATTGGTTTATTGAATGGTATTGTCTGAATTATTTTGGATGTATTTATAAAAGTATTGATATAAACTAAATTATATATTTTGTCAGAAAAAATCAATAGAATAAAAGGTGTTAAAATGATAAAAGTCTAACAAACTAGAGGATATACATATGTGTATTTCCATGAGCACTTGTCGTGTAAGTCACATTTCTAGTAACTGCTAAATTGTTGGCCACCGTTATTTTCGAAAAATTTGCATGACCTTATTCAATTAATGAAATATCTCTGATGAAATAAGTCACATTTTTTTGTTCTAAAATATTGATACCCAAAATCGTAGTATGTGACTTACACGAACATGTGTTCATGGAATTACCCATATATAACATTTTCTAATTACAAAAAGTTAAAATCTAAATTATCATCAGAAAAATAAACAAAATATAATACAATTGATTAACCCATTTGTGCCTAGCTTCCCTTTTTAGGGACTCTTCAAAAGGTGCATTCAGCACTGTTTTTGACACCGGTAAAAAAGAAAAGCAACAATTATTTTATTTAAATGATGCATTATCGTGATTAATAAACTAAACTTAAATCTTCTAAAAATAGTGGTGCCAACCAAATAAAATTTACGCAAAAGATGCTGGGCACGAATGGGTTAAAATGATAAGAGAAAAATAGTCAATTTATATTACAATGCAGTTACATTCAGAATTTAGCAACTGATGTTATAAAATACAATATAGCTTAAGGGGGCTCAGGGCTTGATCGATACGGAAAAACATGTAAACAGAGCTTTCGCTTCGAGTCCATATAAAAGCAGAAGTATTCAATGTAATTAATTTAAATTTTCTGATATTTTAAAGGTAGTATGTTTGTAGTCTTATAAAATTATAAAATGAAGTATTTCAATGTAATATAATAAGAAATATAGCAAAATTTATGTAACACAATTTTAGAAAAAAAAATTATTTGTTATATCACCACCCGCAACATATCTTAACGTTGAATTGACATAAGAACCTAATTTTTGCTTTAAAAGGATCCGGAAACTTTACTTTATAGAATGAATTAAAGATATAACTATCGCTAAAAAAAAAAAAAAAAAAAAAAAAAACATTATTAAAAAAACTTCCAAATTTGAAAATTTAAAAAACCCCTAAAAAATACAACTTTTTTTTTCATTAAAAATACTCAAAATATTAAACTACTATCTAAAATATATTAATTCATTCTATAGATAACGATGTTATATGCATGCAAAAAAAAAAAAAAAAAAAAAAAAAGCCATTACATCAAATAGTTTTTTTTAAATCTTGCTGTTAGTCGTCAAAAATCAAGTTTTGAGAAAACGCGACATAAAGTTGAAATTATATGGGTGCGGCTATGAAAGTGTTGATACATAAATGCTTATAGCTCCGTTAAAAATACAAATATTTTTATGCGGTTTTTTGCATTGAGTTCAAAATTAATAGAATAATGAAACTAGATCATAAAAAAAAGGATTTTTTGAAAAGTTTCAAGCCCTGAGCTCCCTTAAAAAGTCACTCTACATCTCAAAGGAATTCTCTTATGTCGTAAAATATTCGAAGATAGCATATTTGCCAGACTTCCGACCTTTTTCATACCAGTACTTTTATGTAGTATTTTTTTTATTTATGCAATTGCACAATTTCTGCGATTAAATAGAATGAACATTTTTGTAAGAATTTACCAATATTACAAAAAATCAGGAGGTGGCAATGTTCCCATTATATAGGGAAATTTTATTGCTCCTACAAGGACGTTTAGTCAGTAATCTTCATGATCATTTTATTTAACATATGCTACTGAAAAATATGATGAAGGTATTGCTTCTAAAATAGTGGTAGTAACAAAAAACATTGCCTATGTAAGGCGACTTATGAGGTTGGCAGATATGGTAAGAAATAATGGAAAACTGTAACCGTAGCAGTAAGTTCCTTTCACCCATAACCCAATCTTGTCAGATCCAACCTAAACATGTATCAATTAAATTTTCTAACTATTAAAGTTACCAACAAAGTCAAAAGCTAAGCAATCATCATAAAAAAAGCAACTATAAATAGCTCATTAAGTTAATCACGAGGAAATAGTTAATCTATGTATGACATTACAGTTAGGTTCAGAGTTTAGTAAATAAATCTACAAAATACAATTTAGCTTAATAAATCATTCGATAACCTCATAACAATTCTCTTTTTCGTAAAACATTCGCAGGGAGCAATGGAAAACTCTATCCGAAGCAATTGGCCACAGATCCTATATATTAAGAGCGGTAGAGACACAAAAGCTTTCCGAAAAACCTATCACCTGCTTTTTGTAATTATAAAAGTTATAAACAAAGTCAAAAAGAAATAATTATCAGAAAAATAAACAAAAAATCATACAGTTGATTAACATTAGAACGTTTGGAAGGACTCGATTCGATTTCAGAAATGTGATTATATTTCATAACGAACCAGAAAAGTTTTCTTGAAATAATTTAAATTTAATCCGCGCAGATTTACATTAACTCCTTCGCGACGGAAGCCTTTTACGAAACTTTTAATGGTTTACTACCGTATTTGAAAAACAGAAATTTGTGTATTTCAAAATCGAGCATTTCTATTCCGGGCATTCTAGTGTTAAGTTAATAAAAGAAAAACAGTCAATTTATACATAGATTCAGAATTTTGTAATTAAAGCTAACAAAATACAATTTGGCTTAATAAATCACTCGAAACCTCATAACAATTCTCTTTCCCATAAAACATTCGCAAGGAGTAATGGAAAACTCGATCCGTAGCAATTGGCCCCAGATCCCATATATTAACCCATTCGTGCCCAGCATCTTTTGCGTAAATTTTATTTGGTTGGCACCACTATTTTTAGAAGATTTAAGTTTAGTTCATTAATCTCGAAAATGCATCATTTAAATAAAGTAATTATTGCTTTTCTTTTTTACCGGCGTCAAAAACAGTGCTGAATGCACCTTTTGAATTGTCAATGAAAAGGGACGCTAGGCACTAATGGGTTAAAATCGGGAAAGATGCAGAGGCCTACTAAAACACCTATCAACTGCATTTTCTAATTTTAAAACTTGTAAACAAAGACAAAAGCAAAGTTCACACCAGAAAAGAAATAAAAATCACACACAGGGTTCGTAAGCATCAAGGAATTCAGAGGTTTTAATTGTTTTAGTATCAGAAATTTAGTAAAGTACTGGTTGCTATATTTAAAAATGGATTTTTTCCCCCTTTAAATAAAACAAATATTATATTATAAAAATTCTGGAAATAGGTCCTTACAACGCCTTTCAGACTATGAACCGTGGTACAGTTGATTAAATTAATGACAGAAAAACAGTCAATAAAGCTTTAGAATTTAGTAAATAAAGCTACAAAATACAATTTAGCTTAATAAATCACTCTATACCTCATAACAATTCTCTTTACGGTAAAACATTCGCAGGGAGTAATGGAAAACTCTACCCGTTGAGCAATTGGCTCCATATCGCATATATTAAGAGCGGGAAATATATAGAGGCCTACTAAAACACCTATAAACTGCCTTTTATAATTATAAAAGTTGTAAACAGAGTCGAAAGCAAAGTTATCATCAGAAAAAGAAACAAAAAATCATACAGTTGGTTAACGCTAGAACACTCGGAAATTTTACTCAAGTTTGATAATAATATTCCTCGCCAGAATTTGTATTGAAAATTTTTTGATTGATTTATTTAACATAAATTTGAGAGGATTAAGCTTAAATTATTTCAAGAAAATTTTTTTGGTTCGAATTGAAATTTAATCACATGGTTGAAGTCAATTCGATTCCAACCATGTAATTAAATTTCAATTCCAGCCAGAAATTTTTTCATGAAATAATTTAAATTTAAACCACGCAGATTGACATCAAATGAATTAAATAATCTTCAATATAAATTCTGTTGAGGATTATTATCATCAAATTACAATAGGAATGACTGGGCGTTCTAGTCTTTACACTAGAACGTCGGGATAGAGTCGATTCAACTTCGACCATGTGATTAAATTTCAATTCAACCAGATTTATTTTTCTTCTAATAACATAAATTTAAATCACACAGATTTCAGTTAGGTAAATCAATCAAATAATTTTGAATCAAAATTCTGATGTGAAATATTATCGTGTAACTCGAGTAAAATATCTGGGCATTCTAGAGTTAAGTTAATAACAGAAAAACAGTCAATTTATATAAAGCTTCACAATTCTGCAAATAAAGCTACAAAATACAATTTAGCTTAATAAATAACTCGATACCTCATAACAATTGTCTTTTCCGTAAAAAAATTTGCAGGGAGTAATGGAAAACTCTATCCATAGAGCAATTGGCTACATATCGCATAATTATATTCTTCCCATATTCTCTCCATAATATATATATATCGCTCCATATCTCCATATTAAAAGCAGGAAAGATATAGAGACCTACTAAAACACCTATCAATTGCATTTTCTAATTATAAAAGTTGTAAACAAAGTCAAAAGCAAAGTCCTCACCAGAAAAGAAACAAAAAATCATACACAGGGTTCGTAAGCATCAAAGAATTCAGAGGCACTTAATTGTTTTAGTATCAGAAATTTTCTTAAGTACTGGTTGCGACATCTAAAAATGGATTTTTTTTAATTTTATTTATTTATTTATTTATTGATAAATAAAACAAATATTACATTATAAAAATTCTGGTTAAAGGTTCTTACAATGCCTTCCAAACTACGAATCCTGGTACAATTGATTAGGTTATTATTATAACAGAAAAACAGTCAATAAAGCTTCAGAATTTTGTAAATAAATCTACAAAATACAATTTAGCTTAATAAATCACTCGATACCTCATAACAATTCTCCTTTCCGTAAAACATTTGCAGGGAGTAATGGAAAACTCTACCCATAGAGCAATTGGCCCCAGTTGATCACAGAGCGGGAGAGAGAGACGCAGGAAGCGGGGAAAAGGGTAAGGTTTCACAAGGAATCTGAACCGGGTATGCCCGATCGAAAATACTCAAGTATCGATCGAAAGATACTCTCACTTCTTTTTATCACCTACAAATACGAAACACGAATTTCGCGAGCAACTTCCGCTCCTGGAAGTTGCGGACTTCGTGCGGTATGGAAGTTTCTGTTTTGTGGGTGGTATTGTTTAAAATATTGCAGGAAACATATTAGCCCCTTGGGGACGAGCGACACGTATTCGTGCCGCAGGTTAATTTTTTCCGTTCAATAAATTGAAAATAGCGGACTCACACCACTATTATTTAAATAAAATATTCGTAAAATTTAGCCTTTGAATAGTATAAAATTTTTCTTAAAAAGAAAACAAAAAAAAAAACCTGGTGTCAAAAAGCTTTAAATGATGAATTAAGCAAATTCGTCTTGCCCGAACGGCGTACGGGCAAACCAGTTTAGGGGTTAAGAATCCTTGTTTATATTCACCAGTAAAATTATACTATAAAATTTGTCTTATTAAGGTTCCACACTAGGCACAGAAAAAGACCCGGATATTAATGTGAAGTCTATGGGGGGCGTTCTTTTGAAATATGCCCAAATTTTAATATTTTTACATGATTTTTTTGCACGAGATAGCTGAGGACGATCCACAACCGGCCTAGTTTTTAATTTTTCAGTTTTGGTTTTAGATTAAAAAAAAAAAAAAACTTTAACTTTTGAAACCGATTTATACCGGTTCTGAAATTAAAACTATCGTAATACAAAAAATATATAAGCAAAATCGAAAGAGTAAAAACTAGGCCGGTTGTGGATCGTCCTCAGCTATCTTATACAAAAAAAAGAAAAAAAAATCATGTAAAAATATTAAAATTGGAGCGAAATATTTGAAAAGAACGCTCCCATAGACTTTACATTATTATCCGGGTCTTTTTCTGTGCCTAGTGTGGGGCCTTAATCGGAGCATTTTCTCGATTTAATAAGCCACAATTTTCTGTATTATAAAACTGGTGACACAACATTAAATATTTCGTAAAAGTCTCCCGTCCCGAAGGGGTTAAGGTTGTATTCGAAAAAATATATTTCCGCCTTCAATAGCCCGAAATTTTCTTATACATTTTCAGACTTATTTTTAAGCGTAGAAACATGAAACTTGCTGAAGTGATTTTTGAAGAGATGCATAAGATGTCGTGAGATTTCATTTTTCACCCAATTCATTAGTATTTGATTTATAAACATTTTTCCCCCCTCAATACGAACATTTTTTTCGCTCCCAGATCTGAAGTTTCGGAAAATTCGGTTCAAAATGACAGCCTTTTTTGAAATATTTTCTTGCTTTATCAAAAAATCGACAAGCACGGCACATTATACAATTTCTAAATAAGAGAATTTGCCAATTTGATGCATTTAAGAGCAAAAGTGAATGTAAAAATAAATGAGAAAATAAGCAGTTTGGATATGAATACACTCTTAAGTAAAGGAAAAGGAATTAGATCGTGTTATTGTTTGGAATTTAGAATGATTTTAGATATCCCCAATAAATAAGGCTGTTCCATTATTTCTGTTTGGAAATCGAATTATTAATAATTTTTGGTGTTTTTATGGTAATTACATGCTTATGCTTCAGTTACACGCTGTGTTTAGCGTTTCCTTACTAAATAATAAATGGTTAAGTGCGGGTATATTCGAGCTCAGAGGGTTCCGTAAAATAAATATATGAATTATTAACTGTATTATAAAAAAAAGCCATTTCTGAAAGGATTATAAGACTTTGTAAAAAAAAAAAAAAAACTATACATCGTAGGGCTGGGTTTAGCTGTATATATTATAAAAATATGAATGGATCTGCCATAAAAGTTCAAATAGGCATGAAGTCTAAAATAATATTTATTGTTCTGTATAACTTATCTCTTTTAAATCTTATTTTAATCTAAGTATGATGAACTTAATTCCGTACCGACAATATAAGTAGTTCATATTTAACCCTTTGAGAGGCGGTGAGCCTAAATTGAGCAAGATTATCACCAAAAACTTTTAACGAAATTTTATATAATTAACTTTGGACGTGAATGCTCAAAACTTGCCTATTCTTATTTTAAAATAAAACTTTTTAATTTTTCCGGTGAGAATCCAATTTTACAGAAACATTATTAACTGCCGCTCAAGGGGTTAACCTTCATCTGGCATTTCACAAAACTAAATTCAGCTTATTAATAATCTTTTCTTTTTACAGTGTAGCTAAATCAAAACCCTTCTTCAAAGTATAAATTTGGCATTGTGCTAAGCACGTTTCGAAAGGTAGTGGCAAAGCTGCAACGCAACCTTGGTATGTGCCACGTTTTTTTCAGATTGGTTTTTAATTAACCTTGAGCGATACAGTACTGAGAAATCCAGTAACTGATAACTAGTCGTGAATCCCATAGTATTTATGAGATTAATTCTAATTAAATTAGCCCGCCTTTAACAATTTGACTTTATTGTTTTTATATTGCTACTCAGCATTGCATTATACAAGCATTAAAAGTTGTTATCTAGGCTTTAAAAGCCGTTGGTACATAGAGTATGTCACTATGTGTGTCATTACATATGCCCAAACCATCCGTGTCTTTATGGGTTCGTATCTCGGTTAATTACCAACGATATTTTTCAAAATCGTTATCAAAAATCTTTTATACTGCTGTGACGATAAGTGTCTCCAACGCTCCTCAACACCTTTGCCGAATGCCTGCAAATCGAAATTTGTGTGTAATGAGAAAATGCACTTTTCTCAAAAATTATATGTCCCAGGGCAAACGCTATAGTTTTCCTGTAAGGTTAAAAAGTATCGTCAATTACTTTTAATTTTTGAAAATTTTAGTTTCAGCGATTTGGAAATAAAAGTTCGTGGGGGGGGGGGGAGGTGAGGGCATATTTTTGCATTTCATTTTCGACAATATCTTTAAATGTATAATAACTAAAATTAAAAGAAATGTATTTTTGGGTTCGGTGTTTTGAAAGCTTTGAACGAAACTCCATACGATATACCATAGCTGCCAACATCTTCCGCTTTTTCGGCCCGGAAAAATTTTATAGTAAATTTTAGCATTTCGAATCGCCGAATTCTGCTAATTAAATAAGACAAAAATTTCTGTTAAATTTTTCCGGGCTGAAAAATCAGAAGAGTAGGCAGCTATGGATATACAAAGACTAAAAAACTATAGTTAAAATAAACTAAAACTGACAAAATTAAAGTTATTTAAGTTTAATTTAATTAAACACGTTCACCAAGAAACATTTTTATCTTAAAGAATCTTTGATATTTGACACAAAAAGTATTTTTTGAAATTTTATTCCATCAACAACCGATTATAAATCGCTAAATATTTATATAATTACGCAGTATTTAAATAATAATCGCGCAGTATTTATATAATTACGAACGCACTTCAAAAGCGTCTATATGAAAAAAAATCTTCAATAGAATTGGGGGTGGGGAAGATAATTCGTAATTGTGTCAAAAATAGCGAAATCATAATCGTTAATTCTTTCATGGCGAGCGTTGAGCAAACGCGATGTACAGAAAGTGTATAATTTTGACATTTATTACCAGAAATTTTGAATAGTAAGTTTTCTCTCATTTGGTCACATAACTTCTGCAACTAAATTAAGCAGCTAATTCTATTTTTAATTATCGGTGGTGAAAAAATTAAAATTGTGTACAAGGCGTTTGTAGCGAACGGGTTAATTTCGATATAACTAGCAATATATTATACAGTGAAAATTGTAAAAAGCTGTAGCTATATGAAAAACATTACAAGAAAAAAATTTGCATTTGGTGTCGAAAAATTGAGTACCAAGAAAAAAGAAAGAAAAAACCCCTTAAATTAATTGTTTAAAAGAAACAGCTATTTATATATTTTAAATCTTTTTTACTGCCAATGTATATAACTGAAAATTTGAGCTGCAATTTTATTTTATTTATTTATTTATTACTTCGCAATGTACAAATGTAAGAGCCAGGGATGTGGGGTGGGGGCGAGGTAAATCTCAACATATATCTCCATCACGATGTCACTAACAGACAAAATCCGTAAATGTGGTTGGATTTAGAAATAAAAGGATGTGTAGTGTTTGTCTCAGTGTGATATCATCAGAAATGTAACATAAAAGCATTGAAAAGATTCCATCAAACTTAAGATTTTTTATAAATGCTGTTTTTCTTAGCCAGCTTCTGAAAAATAAACTTAATTGATTTTTCTTTCATTGTAACTTGTTAATCCTTGCTTGGAAAAGCTTTTTCCCCATTTAAAATTGCGAAATAGTTTTAAAAGAAACTATGGCAGACTTCAATAACTTACAAAGCTTTATTGTCAACAGGTTTTACTGAAGCGTATTTCAGATTTCATTTATCATTGCGCAGAGCTGAGCAAATGAGTATTATAAATAAATGTGTTAGATGTAAACAAAGTTTTATAGACACCCACACAATACGCAAATTTTGTATCAAGGTGGATTTTTTTTTTTTTTTTTTTGAGTCCCTATTTATTCCATCTTAGGATATAGATTTTAATATAGGGGGAAGTAAGGTACATTGATATAGTTTTATTCTAAGATCTTTTTTGGTGTGAAAAAAGTAGCAAATTCAAGTTTTTTTTCCATGAGGTGACAGCAAAACTTGTGTAGTATGTTATAAAAATGCATAATCATTGTTTTATGTAGTATTTTTGCATGTAATTTAAAAAAATCAAAAAAAGTCATTTGTATCAATGTGCCCCATCTACGGGGCAGATTGATACGTTTGAGAAAAATGACGACAAAATAATACCAATGCATATTTTTCATAGAAAACGTGTTAGAAAACCATTTTATATTTATTTATAGAAATTCAAATCACCCACAATTTATTTTTAAGCAATAATTAAGGCAATCAAAATTAAATATATTATGACCTGATGTTCTGGCTGTTTCTTGTCTCATTGTTGGCTGTGGTAACTTTGTCATATCTAGCAGTTCAATCCCAGCATTATCATCTTTCTTGGGAAAGATGAAAAAATTACCAGGTTTTCTGTTTATAAATAGGTTTATAAACAGAAAATAAAGGATAATTATACTAAAAATTCTGTTTATAATACAATTATCTTTTTCTGTTCTGCAGTTTGTTTCTCTTACTTAACACTCTCATGTCGAAAATACTTTTTTTCTCTGGAGAATCTATATAAATTCGAGATTTGCCAGAATGCCGTCCTTTTCTTTTATTAGTTCTACTAGTACTATAGCTTTTGGGTACGTTCGTACTTTTTCTGTTAGCAAAAATACTATAAAATGTTCTAATATAAAAAATTAGAGCTATTTCACTTCAATAGAAATTAATATTAGAAATTTTTGGTGAAAAATGGTTGGATTAAGAAGTGTAGGGTAAAAAAAAATAATAAAAAGTAATGAAAAATGAACTAAAAAAGGATTTAGGTTGTATCAATGTCCCCCGAGATAGAGTGTATCAATGTGCTCCATACAGCCATTTTGAATAAAATGAGTCTCAAATCCAACACTTCATAATTTATCTAATAATAAAAAATGAGGAACTGATAAAGAGTAGTTTTATTTGCCAGGGAGAGTATTCTTTTCGGTTGAAAATTCTGGAATAGTATAATACCATTTCAATTGTACAACTCAAATTTACTTTTGACCTACGAAAACAATAAATCACCCGTCCCATTTCACCAAACTACTGAATCATTCCAAGACTTTCTGTATGTAGTTGAGTGAACTAGCATCACCTTTTGGAGCCGTTGTGAAACTTCCTGTAATGACCCTGTGAGCGGTAGAGGGGAAAACTCTATTATATTATGAGGGGAAAACATTATTTAGAAAACTCTAAATAATGTATCAATGTGCCCCATGTATCAATGTACCCCACTTCCCCCTACATTTTTTTAAAAAGCTATCCAATCAATCAAAGCTATCATATCAATTAGCCAGTCTTCCATAAAATTTTAGTGGTATGAAGAACCTGTAAAATTGGCAGCTATGCTAAAGCGAAAAATCTATTTACGGAATGGAAAAAGTCCGGCAACTTTTCTGTCAGAAGTTTTACCATGGTTTCACGGAATTATTTTTAACTTTGTGCATCATGTGATCCCATAGATACAACTGCAATAATAACGTAAGTTCTTTTTAAGAATAACAATTGGAACTAATTTTTAGAAAAAACAGAATTTATAAATGTATATCGATTCTTTATAAAGAAGGGGGGGAAAAAAGAAAGATCACATTTAAAGAGCATTAACCCTGAAGCACGACTCTAAATAACATATCAACGCTTATTTCCTTTATTAAGCAAAAGAATTCCGGGTTCATAGCACGATGTTGATAATTCGCACTTTCATTAACGTCGAAATTATAGGCCTACGACAAGACAAAGAGACTCAGGCAGCTGTCTGAATTGAATTACAACTCAATATCTTTACAAATTATCAATCATACAAGCATGCGATGCGCTATTTTAGATATGGAGATTATAAATAGCTAAAGAAATTAAGATAGATGAAAACAGAATCGTTGTTGTCAATAGTGTGGCATTTCAAATCTACAGCGTATGACAATAGATGATAATGATTATGATTCTGAAATACAATTTGGTTATTTTAAGTCTACTGTAAATAAGAATCTTTAAACAAAACGAACAACAAGACAACAGAAATATCCATAAAAAGGAAGTAACATTTTACACAATCATATTGTGATGAATATTATGATCAGCATCATCCTATAGGTTTATTTAAATCAGACAACTGTTAATTTAATCATTACCATAAAGATCATTACTATTTCCGGGGTGGAGTAAATCTGTTTGAAATAATTAACTTATCTCAGAATTTATAAACGAGACAACAGAAATATTCATAAAAAGGAAGTAACATTTTACACAATCGTATTGTGATGAATATTATGATCAGCATCATCCTATAGGTTTATTTAAATCAGACAACTGTTAATTTAATCATTACCATAAAGATCATTACTATTTCCAGGGTGGAGTAAATCTGTTTGAAATAATTAACTTATCTCAGAATTTATAAACGAATTTATTTTAGCATTAGAAGCTCATTTTCAGGCATGTTATATAAAGAAAAATTTAATTAAATATTCTTGGTGCCAGTAGAATTTAAATTAGGTGCTTTTTTTTAGGAACACCGCGCCGGAAAGGGGTAACACATTGTTGACCAACAATTTCCTATAAAATCTGTGTTTCGAGGCAACAGAAGCCTCGCCCAAGTCCTATTGTCTAGATAGATATTTTGAGTTTATCTATTGCAAAACATCTTTTATTACATTCATTCCAAAATAACTTAATTTGTTGATCTTTTCAAAGTTTTCATTCCGCACAATTATGTCAATCGGAAATCCATTTAATGCAAGTATGTAAATCCTTCCGAACACAATAATTAATTCAAAATGAGCCAACTGCAAAATTATAATAAATGCATCGACATTAGAAGCGCCAAGAACAGTCAATTTGTTTTTTACAAAATACTTCCTCTATCCCAAATTAATTGCGACATTTGAATACTTTTTTACTGAGTATTGATATTTATGACTTTATGATTTTGTTTGAACATTTTTCAGAGAGCTATACTATCAATCAACAATATTTACGTACCTAACATTCCCTCCATAATTCCATAAATAAGTAATTAATTATTAAAAAAAATCCCGGTTTTCACGATCTTAGGCCACGCCCCATTAAGATTCTTTTGACAGTAATCACATAAAACTGCCTTCAATCTAATCAATTGTGAATACATTTAAGAACATTTTATTCCAACTATTACTTCTTTTTTCTTTTTTTAGTACAAGTACTTTTTTTAGTCAAGATTCTAGTATAATTTTACTGGTGTCGATCTACTAAACTGCATCAGAAATTGTTTATGACTCCACCTACTTGAAATGTAGCAACTAATTTGGGACAAAATTTTCAGCCTAAATGTCCCAACTAATTTGGGACAGAGGGAGTATGTATTATTCGATTTAAAACAGAAATTCCTTCAAATAGAGTGAAATATATATATCACACAAAAAATATGTTAAGTAGTTAAGTAAAAAAATCTTTGAAAAAAATTCTGATGTACATTTTTTTTTCTATAAAACTGAAGTGAAATTTCCGGCGCTTATAGTCTAACCCTTCCGAGACGAGCTTCTTTTATAAAATTTTGAATCTTTTATCACCGTTTTTTTGAAGCAGAAATTTTTGCATAATCCAATTGTGAAAATACTCGGTTTAACAATTGAGGCGGGATTAAAACAAAACGGGCCAAATATTTGGTTTAAATCTTTGGGGAAGAGCGACCTATATACGGGCAACAAAAAGTGCTCAGAATCTTTGTTTATCCCACCAGTAAAATTTTACTGTGGAATTTGCCTTATTTAATTGGAGCATTTTTTTTTTTTCGATTTAATAAGCTTCAAATTTCTGTTTTTAAAAACCGGTGGCAAAACATTAAAAATTTCGTAAAAGTCTCGGGGAGAAACGTAAAAGAACGGGATAAAGGCGTGTTCTTTGTTATACAATCTTTATGATATTATGGGCAACAAAATGATGGAGGTTAAACAAAGGAACCAGTGCAAGCTTATTATCAACAAGGTATTGTTTTAGAAACACATGTGAAGACTGTGCCTGAAAATAACAATTTAACCTTCCTACCCTGAATGGGTCTAATCGACCCATAACTATATTTTGTTTTATACGATTCGAACCAGAACTTTTTTTCATAGAGAAAGTTAAATAATAGATTCAAAGCCGTGAGTCAATTAAATGTATTAAAATATTCTAAATAACAATTCTGGTGTGAAATGTTTTTCTCAAGATTGAGTAAAATTTGAACAGGGTAGGAAGGTTAATAAAGACGCCGCTAACCTCCATCCACCATCCCTCCAAAAAAATACATCCATTACAAAAATAATTTAATTTGTTGACATTTTCAGAGTTTCCATTACGCACAATAATGACCATCGGAAATCCATTTAATGCAAATATATAAATCGTTTTGAACAAATAATTAAGCCAAAATAACCCAAGCGCGAAGCTTTCCAAGGTCAACAGTTGCTGAAAAGCGCTGGAGCAAGCACGTGGGAGTAGCAACAATTTTTTCAGGTTTCACGCTCATCAAATCTAAAAACTTGAACAGCGCGAAATAAAATTATACGCCCAATGAAAGACGATATAGAAGAAATAGAAGGAAATTAGTGAGCAAAAAATATTTAATGAACAGTCCAAGTGATTAAATATCAACCACAGGAAACAGAAAATCCCTTTATTTTAATAATTATTCCCTCTCTATTCTTTGATTTATTTATTTATTTATCTTATTTCATGTATTTTTTTGTTTGCTGGAAGAAGATTAGCAATTTAACCTTTTTTTTTAAGTTCGAAAATTTAGAACAGCAACTTAAGCTTTATTTAATAGCAGAAATTTTGCGATTACATAAATTAAAAATTCTTCGTTCAGAATTTCCGGTGTGAACTCGTTACTTCTGAATAATCAGGAAGCCGAGTTAACAAAATTAAATCTAAAACCTGAAAAAATAAAAATAAAATTTGTTCATTAAAGGATTTTAAGAATTAAAATAGGCCATTAAATATATATATAACGATTAGATTAGTGATTTCCAACGTGGGGCGTACATCCCACCGGTAGTCAGTTCGACGTTTTAAGAGAGCAATTCAAAATTTGTAACTCACGTATTCGTTTTTTTTTTTTTTCTTTTAAATGTAATGCCGTAAACGAGAAATAAACTTACAATAATTTTTTTGTCTAATTTTAAAAGCCTCCGATGAAAGTTGAACTATAGTGGAAACCAGATTAATTAGATAATTGCTTTTAAAAGCGTTTTGACGCCGTATACACACCTCTCATACTTTTTAATTTCAAAAATTTCTAAACGTTTTCTGGTTACTATTTTATTTTGCTTTTTTTTTCAATTTTTCGATTATTTACGAGACAGTCTTATAATCTTTTTGATCTGCTACAAGTCACACGAAGAAACTTTCACGCGTGGCGTGAAACTACTGAACCCTTTGAGCACTGGTGGATAAATTTCTTCAACATTGCAAATGTCACATTGGCACCAGTATTTTGCAGAAAGAAAATTCAGTTTACAATATACACGAGAGAGAGGGAAAAAAAGAACTTTTTCAAAATAATTTGATCGAATATTCCGGTGCTACCGTAACATTGCGGAAATAAGAGCCCACACTAGTCACTCAAAAAACCCAGATGATAATGTTAAGTCTATGGGGCGTTATTTTAAAATATTTCGGTCAAATTTTAATATTTTTGAACGATTCTTTTGCATAGGATATCTTAGGACGGCGAGTTTAAAGGCTAATTTATAATTTTTCTCTTTTGGTTA
The DNA here is from genome assembly GCA_964019185.1 of Maratus speculifer. Classification (NCBI taxonomy): domain Eukaryota; kingdom Metazoa; phylum Arthropoda; class Arachnida; order Araneae; family Salticidae; genus Maratus; species Maratus speculifer. The sequence continues at coordinate 231,527,347 of OZ025300.1, forward strand.
TATTTTTGCTATATTAGGATAGTTTCAATTTCAGAAGCGGTTCAATAAACTATTATTATTATTATTATTATTATTATTATTATTATTATTATTATTATTATTATTATTATTAAATCTGAAATCAAGACCAATAAAGTAAAAACTAGCCTTAAAGCTAGCCGTTCTCAGCTATCCCATGAAAATATCGTTCAAAAATATTAAAATTTGAGCGAGATATTTGGAAATAGCACCCCCCATAGACTTCACATTATTACCTGGGTCTTTTTGAAATTAAGTGGTAGAAAATTCAATCATCAGAGTTCAAAGGCACAGATGCCAACATCTTTTAATTATTCCGGAGTCTGCCTCAAGAAAAACAAGTTTAAAACCGGAAAGTGTTATAATAAAGTGATTCTTCTTTTAACATGGTACGTTTTGGCTTACGTTTAAAGTTATTTGCATAATAAAACTTCCGATTGGAAACATGTTTGTATTCGATCGGACTCTGGAATAATTAAGAAATGCTACCATCTATACTTAAGAATATACTAAAATGTCTTGTACTAAACCGTCTTCAACAATATTAGCCTAAAAATATTTGAAATGTCTAAATAAGGTACTACCAACTTTATCAAATTTATAAAACTTAAATAGCATTTGAAATGAAAATGGGCAACTGGATAGGATTGTAAAATAATGCTTACTAGAAACTATTTCCAGAAGAACAGTGCTTGCTATTTCACATTAATCCATAGTTAGTTACCGGTAAAAAATAAACAAAATTTAGATAAAAGTTGTCGTTTTCAAACATATATAAAATAGCTCAGAAATGACATTAGATAACTATTATAATAATTATTGATATTTTCAAAAAAATTAGTCGTCATCGCAAATTAATATATATCTACGAAAATACATAGAGCTGTGAATTTCTGATTCTACCATTTAAAACTTCATCCGTTTAAAGAACAGACTATGTGATTACTTTTTAAAATATAATGGCGGTTTAATTACTATTTTAAAGCTTATTTCTTTTTAAAGATTTACAGTAGCAATTTTCAAATGTATTAACCAGAGCTACGAAATCTGAAACTTTTAGGATACTAGTATTTTAATACAGAAAAGGCTGCTTAAGTAATTGGAACATTTGGATGATTTAATCATTTGAGAGACGCTGTATATGGAATATATTGTACTCCACATAATTTTAATTCACATTTGAACCAGAAAAAGTTCATAAAAAAATTACTTTTATAATTTTGGTGAATAACGGCTGGAAAATTATTATTATTATTATTTTAAGGTTTTTTTTTTTTTTGTTTTTTTTGTTTTTTGGTGGGATTTCAAAATTACTGAAACACAATTGTTTTCCTTTCAAAGGGATGAAAGGATAATAATTTTTTATAAGATAATACTAGTGGGCAAACAGCCGGAGACTTGGCAACTTTATATTAACCCATTAACGCCCGAATTATTTTCTTTGCTAAAATTTAAGTTTTGTATTTCCCATCACTTTTAAAATCAAATTAACTTTTATCTAAATTTATCGAGGATTCTGTCTCGTGAAAGAAGGTATATATTTATATTCCTCTTTACTGGTGGGAAAGCCGCTTTCTTGTTGTTTTCGTAACCGTCCTCAAACGAGGACGCTGGGCGTTAATGGGTTAAGGTGGTTCTTAACCCCTTGGGGACGATGAACACCAGGGTGGCGAGTGGTTAGATAAAAACACAGTCAATATAGATGATAAATACCAGTATTTTGTTAAAGATAAATTCAGTTTATATAATCTCTTTATATTAATTGAAGTACTTACTGTAAGAAATTACTGGTAATTTTCTCTTTTCTTGAATGTGTTTTTCCCGGTTTTCCCTGACCACTCGCCACCCTGAACACGTATACGTGCCGCAAAAACGTTTAAAAATCTGTTTATCTCCACAAGTAAAATTTCATTGAAAAAATTGCCTTATTTAATTGGCCCAATTTCTCGATTTAATAAGACACAAATTTCTGTTTTTAAAAACCGGTGAGAAAACATTAAATAATTCGTAAAAGGGTCCAGTCGCGAAGGGGTTAACCCCTTGAGGGTCAAGCAAAACTGTTTCTGTACTACTGAATTGTCACTGGATTAATCAGAAAATTTTATTTAAAATTAAGGAAAAGCAATTTTTCAACATTTTGCCCTCAAAATTAAAAATAGAAAATTTGGTTAAATCTTTTTGCGACGAGAATAGAATATAAAAATAAAATCACGTATTACGTCCTGTAATTTTTCAAAATCTACAAATCTACTTTAAAACCTACCAAGTGCTTCTTTTGTTCACAGTTATTGTTAATCCACTCCAAATCCTAGATAAGCACAGTGCAGGAAAAGAATAATAGATTATCGAATTTTAATCCAGAAATTCACCAGAAACTTTTAATAAAATTTTACTTTTCTACCTTTGGTTGGGGGGGGGGGGGGGGTATGGAAAATTCCTTTTTCCTATTTTGAAAGAAATTTTTTCGAAAATTCCGGTGTCAATTCAACAACATAGAAATGTACTTGCTTGCCCCTGAAAATTTTAACCACTTAATTAATCAATACTTTTGAGAAAAAGGTTTCAAATATTGTTTATTTAATTATTCATGTCTTTTATAGAATTTTTAATCTTTTAACACCGGTTTTTCAAAACAGAAATTTTTGCCTAATTGAATCAGAATAATGCTTGGATTAAATACAGTAGAACCCCGCTAATTCGGACCCCGATAATCCGGATCGGTTTAGTCATTTTTTTTTTTCAAGTTTGAGAAACGATTGGCTAATTTCCATAACATTAACTTGTTTCATCGTCGTATTCTAAATAAAAAAACTTTTTCTGACATGTTTTCGGAATAATTAAGCAAGTTAAACATTATTACTGCCTGCAAATATTCAATAAGTTTAACATAAAGGTGATTTTCTGTTAGTATGTTATATTTTATCTCATTTTTTTTTCTAATTCTCCGGATAATCCGAATTTTCGGCAATCCGGATTGGGCCCGGTCCCAATTAATCCGAATTATCGATGTTTTACTGTAATACAAAATTTACAGTGACATTTTACTGGTGAGAATAATAAATTTTGATTGCATTATGGATGCTTGTAAGTGGTACGGGTAAATCACGATTAGGAAAAACTCCTTTCCCGTACGACGTATTGGCAAAACAGGGAAGCTGTTAAGAAAGTTAGTCGATATTTAAACGCAATAGCGGCTCGTGAGTTTATAAAATGGAGGCTCACAATATATAAATTGCGAAAATAAAATCTACAACTAAGACTTAATGTTCAGGTTAAAATATGTTTACATTCATAAAAATTAGAAGAGATAACAATGCAATTTAAAGAAATTACAAGCACTCATTCGTAGAAAAAAAAATGCAATATTTTACTTTCTATTAACCCCTTGGGGACGAGCGACACGCATACGTGCGGCAAAAAGACTTAAGAATCCATGTTTATCCCCACCAGTAAAAGTTTACTGTAAAATTTGCCATAATTAATCGGAGCATTTTCTCGATTAAATAAGATACAAATTTCTGTTTTTAAAAACCGGTGACAATACATTAAAAAATTCGTAAAAGTCTCCCGTCCCGAAGGGGTTAAGGAAGATTTTACATGAAAAATGAATGTATAAAAGAAAAAAATATGAACTAAGCAAAATGGCGAACTGAGGGGAATTTTGGAGATACAAATAAATAAAAAAATAAATAATAAATAAAATAAATAAATAAATAATCCACTAAATAAGCGAAATCCCGCACATTAAAGATTGTGCGAATGACAAGTTATAAACTATGCTTTTTCTGCTTCACTCTCGTCTTGTCGCTTCCATCTGGGTTCTGGGTTGTAATATTTGGAATTTTTCTTAATTCTGAAATTTTACATTCACATCAGAAATTCTGCATTGTGTGCTTTTCTGTATTCGACGACTGATGTTTTGTGATTACCTAAAGTAAAATTCTTTTTTAGAATTTTTGATGTGAATACGAAATTTTAAAATTGAAAGTAGAGGCAAAACTGCCAGCACAGGCTTCCGTCTGTATAAGCTGATTTCAAAGAGCATTTCTTATAGATGTTTTGAAAATTTAATTCATTGCTGTAGCGATTTGCTACGAATGAACGTAAAAGAATAAGGGAAGGGTAAAGCTGATCTTAAAAATTGAAAAATCTGGAAATCTTTTTAAAATTACTTAAAAAATTTCTTTGTTTTTTCTGTAAGGCTCACGTGTTTTATACACCAGTAAAGGAGCTGTCAATGTTAAACGTCCAGGTCGACTTATGATTTCCCGAAATCGTTCAATTAAATTACGGAGAAAATTTCAATACAAGTTTACTCTTTGACACGAATCCTCTACACAGGCATAAAAGTGAGAAATAAGGAAAAAGGAGAGGGAGGAAAAAAAGTTCATCTATACAATGTGGCCAAACTCGTACAATTTTGGCACATTTTAACGGTTATCCAAACAATAAAATGAAATATAATTACATATGATTGCTATTTTTCATTTGAACTTAGAAAGTCGATTTTGAAAAAAATTGAAACTAATAATAAATATATAGATTTATTAAATCAAGAAAGAAAATTAAAGACAACTTACACTTGACAGTTTGCTATAAACCTAAATCCAAACATACATAAAGAAGATACGTGGAGTAAAGAGATTATTTTTTCAAAATAAATATTATTTTGAATGGTTTGATAGTTGCATCATTGAAATGACCTCAATATATAAAACATCGTGGATTTGTTCTATGATTTAAAAAATATATACTATTCCAAACAAAATGTTATGAAAAAGCAAGAAGAATTTCATTTACATTACATTACTTTCAGAAGTTTATTATAAAAATTTGTCCTTGATTTGATGACTCTTTTGCACAATAATTCAGAAACAATCTCCAAGGATTTGACTGAACAAAATGTCTGATTATAAAATTTTCAGATCCCCCTCCCGTGTCTATATAAGCTTCCAATATTTTCTTTGCATTTTTGCATCAATCCTTTTCAAAAATTGCCTTAAGGGTGTATTTCGATTCAAACTGCTTATTTTCCGATTTATTTTTTACTTCATTATTGCTCTCAAATACACGAAACTTTCAATATCTCTTATTTGGAAAGTACACAAGGTGCCGTAATTGTCAATTCTTTGATAAATGCAGAAAATATTGCAAAAAAAGCAATCAAAAACGGCATTTTGAACAGATTTTTCAGAAGCGGGAGATCTGGGAACGAGAAAAAGGGTCATACTGAGAAGATAATTGTTTATAAATCAAATTCTAATGAATTGAGCGTAAAAATACATCACACGGCACCTTGTACATCTCTTCAAAAATACCCTCAACAAGTTTCATGATTCTACTTTTAAAAATATGTTTGAAAATGTATCGGAAAATTTCGAACTGTTGAAGGTGGAAAAGCGTTTTTTCGAATACACTCTTAAAAAGGCGAAATTCATCCTTTAGGGGGAACTCTTTCATACCTTTCAACAACGACTTTAACGAAATCTCTACAATAAGTTAAATATCCATATGTTTTAACATACACATATATCACATACAAACGTCAGCGTTATAAGTTTTATTTATATCGCTGACATACTTATAGCGTTGACATTTGTATGTAATGGATGTGTATATTAAAATACCTAAGTTATTCATTTACCCCTGCAAATATTTTATATTTCTTATGGTCTCTTTCTAAAATGTGACAGGCAAGTCTCAAATATTAAGGTAAATGCTTTTGCTAGCATTCCTCGCATTTTGTGGGGAAATATTCATGACAATATATTGCTTTTAGATGTTCACATTGAACTACAAGGGGAGAATAAGGGAAGGGTGAAGCTCATCTTGAAGATATACAGAAATCTGGAAATCTTTTTAATAATATTTTTAAATTTCTTTTCTTTTCTGCAAGGCTCATGTGTTTATATACACCAGTAGAGGAGCCACTACTGTATTAAACGCACGATCATTTCCTAATGTCCTATAATTAGCTTACGGAAAAAAAAAAAAAATAAAAATAAAATATAACTAATCTCTGACACAACTTCTCTACAACGACTTTGATGAAAACTCTACACCAAATAAAATATCCATACATTTTAATTTACACATGCATTACATACAAATGTCAGCGTTTTAAGTTTTACTCATAACGCTGACATTTGTACATGATGGATGTGTATATTAAAACGCATAAATTATTCATTTCTCTCTGCAAATATTTTATATTTCTTATGTTCTCTTTCTAAAATGTGATAGGCAAGTCTCAAATATTAAGGTAAATGCTTTTGCTAGCATTCCCCCGCATTTTGTGGGGAAATATTCATGGCAATACATTCCTTTCAATTATTCGCATTGAAGTACAAGGGGGGGGGGGGGATGGTGAAGCTCATCTTAAAGACTGACAAAAATCTGGAAATCATTTAAAAGTTATTTAAAAATTTCTTTTTTTTCCTTTCTTTTTTTTTTCTTTGTAAGGCTTACTTGTTTATAACACCAATAGAGGGGCCACTGTATTAAACGCACGGATTTACTTATGATCTCCCGAAATTGTATAATCTAGTCAGCGCTACCACAGGAAACTACTTTTTAATTCCATTTAGAACCTCTCTTAAAAAACAAACAACTTTTATATACGCTTTGACAAGGTTTGTAAGAGAAATACTTTACAAAACGCATTAAAAAAAAAAAAATCTGATGCATTACAGAATATAAAAAAAGGCGCCTGTGGCAGCCCATTATAATTAATTCACAGAGAAAATTTCAATATAAGTTTACTATTTGACACAAATCCTCTATAACGACTTTGACGAAATCGCTACAACAAATAAAATATCCATATATTTTAATATACACATACATCACATAAAAATATCAGCGTTATAAGTTTTACTTATATCGCTGACATACTTATAGCGTTGACATTTGTACGTGATGGATGTGTATATTAAAACGCCTAAGTTATTCATTTTTCTCTGCAAATATTTTATATTTCTCATGTTCTCTTTCTAAAATGTGACACGCAAGTCTCAAATATTAAGGTGCCTAAATGCTTTTGCTAGCATTCCCCCGCATTTTGTGGGGAAATATTCATGACAATACATCGCTTTCAATTGTTCACATTGAACTACAGGGGGAGAGGGAACAGAAAAAAGAAAACGCAACAAAATAAAAAAAAATCAAAACCAAAGCTTTTGTACTCCGATCCTGCACTTGTTCCCACCTACTGGGAATTGAAAATCTATACGGGAGAACATAAATTTATAATCTCAGGATGGAGTTGCAAGTCTTTCATATTGGTTAGTTCCGTCAGTTTTAGTGTTTAATATTTTGGAGTTTTGTTAAAATAATAAATGCTGCTACTAAATCGGAGATAGCACGGGTTCCGGAATTTTCAAACTAAGAAATTCATCGATACCAGAATTTTCTTAAAAATCTCATTCGCGCATTTGAACTGAATATATTAAATAAAAAAAATAATAATAAATAAAAAAACCTGATATTTTACTTGAAAAAGTAACGGGAACCATTGGAGCTCTGTAAATACATATTGTGTAAATATTATAGTCATTTGGCTTTGTGAACCATTTTGTGAGATTTCTGAATTACGCAAGTCGATATTAGGTTGTATCTATAGATAGATAATCATAGGAAAAAATTATAAATTATTTGAAAAATTACAATGTATTTACATGTTTGCTATGCAAAGAACAAACATGTTTAACCTTCCTACCCTGAATGGGACTAATCTACCCATAACTATATTTTGTTTTATACGATTCGAAAAAGAACTTTTTTCATAAAGAAAGTTAAATAATAGATTCAGAGAAATGAGTCAATTAAATATATTAAAATATTTTAAATACCAATTCTGGTGTGAAATGTTTTTATCAAGATTGAGTAAAATTTAACCCTTTAACGTTCACTGGTTTCGCCACGAAACCACAAAATTTTAATTCCGATACGCAACACTGACACCAGTATTTTTATCTAACAATATTCCTTTTATTTTGTATGTGAAAAATCACGTTTTCTTCTTTAGAAATATATTTGTTCTTAATTACCGGTGTCATTCATTTATTTCGACATCTTAGCAATGAAAGTGCTATGATCGTTAAAGGGTTAAACAGGGTAGGAAGGTTAAAAACGATTTAAAAAAATTCTAACGTAATTTTCCACGCCCGATGATGAATTGCTTTTTAACAAGCATAAGAGACATTATTGACCAGATTTTCAAGTCAGTCGATATATTTTCTCATAAATGAATAAACCAGAAGAAAATAACAAGATAAATCTTAGCATTTATTCCGAAAACAGAAAAAATAATCTCAATTAGGAACGCAAGAAATGTACTTGGCATCTGCATAAAACACTAGATTTTAGATGGATGAGTAGTAGGGCTGCCAGTTTGTTCTTTTTTAAAATTCAGAACTTCCAAATTTTTACCAGAAATTTCAAATAAAATTTGTTTTTATTTAACCGCTTAACCCTTTCCGGCACGGTCAAAATATGTAATAAAATGACAAATTATCGACCGGCACCGGAATTCACAAACGAATTTTTTAGATATTTTGAAACTCCCAATTTAAGCTTTCATTGTAATAGCGAAATTTTACTAAAATATTACTGGTGCCGATTGCAAGTTTGGAATTAAAATTAGGTATCCCAGACCGGGCACAGTGTGCCGGAAAGTGTTAACTGATTCTTTTTTTTACGTACAATAAATTGGAAATATGGGATAAATACCATTTTCTTTTAGCTAAAATATTTTTAATATTTAGTTTAAGCGTTCCTGCAGTTAAATACTAGTATGAAATCGTATTTTTAAAATTTAGTGGAGTCAAAATTTTTTACTGAAGGATGAAGCAAACTCTTCTTGCCGTATAATGTACGAGTAAATCAGTTAAATGGTTAAAGACAAACCGTTAGATTGGGTGCAATGTTAAGGGAAATATGCAATTTTTAAAACCCGTTTTTTAGGAAATTACCCGACCGATTTTGATGGAATTTGGAATCCATACTTACTGGATTATGCTCAAGTCTTATGGCAGATAGTTTTTTTTCTTTCTTTTCTGGGCTAAAACCTTTTATTTTAAAGCAACTGCAATTTTTCAGATATTTCCCATTATTCAGAATTCCATTATTTTTTCGGTTGCCATAATATGGCGGAAATGGTTTAGAGCCAAAATAAACTTTCACCAGTAAGAAAGAACATCTGTTCTCCGGCGATAATTAACCCCTGCAAAAGCGGATGCAGTTGAAACTTCACTATTTTAACCCTTTGCGGGGCAGGGAAAATTCATTGCTTAAGTATTGAAATAAATAACTGACACCGGAATTTGAAAACAACTTTATTTGTAAATAAGAAAACGCTATGTTTCACGCATTCAATAAACCGTAATTTTTTTAACAAAATTCTGGTGCCAATGTGACATTTCGGAATTAAAATTAAGCGGTATATCTATGAAACCAGCGCCCCGCAAAGGGTTAACCCTTTTCGGCACGAGCAAAATCTGTAGTAAAATGAGGAATTATCCTTGTGACACCGGAATTAAAAAACGAATTTTTTACATATTTTGAATTCCTTAATAAGTTTTTATTGTGAAAGCAAACTTTTTCTAAAATATTATTGGTGCCGTTGCAAGTTTGGAATTAAAATTAGGTATCCCAGACCGGGCAAAAGGGTTAAGGATATATCTGTTCTTTTTTTATTAACCCTTTCAGCTCCGATAGTTGAATTTTTTACCACTTAATTTTAATTCCAAAAAGTTAAAATGTCGCAGGAGTATTCGACCAAATTTATTTGTGAAATATTTATTTTATTTTATTTTATTTTATTTATTTATTTATTGTGTACATCGTAAACTGGTCATTTGAAATTTTGAAGAAACTTCCCTACCAAAGCTCAAAAGATTAACACTTTGTGGACGAACAATATATATACGTGCCGGAAAAAGATTTAAGAATGCTTGTTTTGTTTGTCTCCACCAATAAAATTTTATTGCAAAATTTTTCTTGTTTAATTGGAGCGTTTTCTCGATTTAATAAGGTACAGATTTCTGTTTTTAAAAACCGGTGACAAAACGTTAAAGATTACGTAAAAGGTTATCGTCGCGAAGGGGTTAACCCATTCGTGCCCTGAATCTTTTGCGTAAATTTTATTTGGTTGGCACCACTATTTTTAGAAGATTTAAATTTAGTTCATTAATCACGAAAATGCATCATTTAAATAAAATAATTATTGCTTTTCTTTTTTACCGGTGTCAAAAACAGTGCTGAATGCACCTTTTGAAGCGTCCCTGAAAAGGGACGCTAGGCACTAATGGGTTAATAGTTTCATGTGAAAAACAGGCAAGCAATGCCCAACACTCCAATATGCCAATATGGATTTTTAATTTAAAAATATTAAATTCACACCATAAAATTTTAAATAGTAATTTTCTTTACTTGATTTATGCACACACACACACACAAAAAAAAAAACCTAATGAATAAAACTAACCATTAAAACTTACTTGTAGAAATTGAATGCATGAATAAAAATTCAGCCAAACGCGGCAACACTGTAACTCTACTGACTGACATGTTTGATATAATGATTTATAGAAACTAATTGTTAAATCAAAGTCAGACTATTACATTATATCATTTACAAGTGATCATTAATTGAACCCCATTATAGTTTATCATATAACTATCTACTAAACAATTTCTCACGAGTAGAGTTTGGCTTTACAATAGATAATTATTTAAAGGCTAAGTCGGCAGTAATCAAGCCAAAATTATCTAATGATATCAAGAAGGAATATTAGTAAACCATGTTGAGTTGTGATGTTATATTAGTAGTATTTCAGTGTATCTATCATTTATCTGCAGTTAAACATAATTCTTAGTACAATGATGCAAATACGGTTGCAAATTTCGTGATGAAATCGTGTTTAAAATATCATTTCACAAAATATTTTGTAAGTTATTTTTATGTTAAGGGCATGAATGTGCTATTTATTTTTAAATCAACGACAAAGCGTTTTTACTAAAATGGTAAAACATTCATTGTTACGATACCATTTCGATCGCTTAAGAAACATTTTAACTCAGATATTTTTTAATTATAATAATTAAAAAAAAAAACATAATTTACCGCGTTTTAGGCCATTTAAAGTTTGCCCTTTTTTTTTTTTTTTTTTTTTTTTTTTTTTTTTTTCATTTCTTGTAAGTTTAAACATATTTTCAACGATTTAATTTTTAAGATTTTTTTTTGAGCTGGGCTTGATTTTTCGTCATTAATGAAATAAACCCGATTTTACGGTTTTATCCTTTTTCAGTAAATTTCGATCACTGTGATTTTTCAATATTTGGCAATTAATTATGCATTTTTCAATGTGATTTTTAGCATTTTTTCGAGTTGCTTAGCTTTCGGGAAAAAATAATAATTATAATTCAAACTTTTAACCTAAAATAGTAAATTTCACTCTTTACAATTTTAAATTCATTTTGTTTTCTTTTTTTTTATTTCTTGTAAATTTAAACATATTTTCAACAATGCAACTTGACCCATCAAAAAGCTGTATGCAGCATATTTTGGCATCAGAACAGTTCTATACCTGGTCTTTAATTAATAATCATTAATATTATTAATTAATTAATACTAATATAATAATTAATATTAAAAACATTCATTAATATTAAAAATATTCATTAATATTAAAAAAATGAATATTGAAATTATTGAAAAAATATGTTTATGCTGTAAAACAAAATATTTTTTGTTGTACGTTGCAAGATATTTGGAAACTAAATGTGTTAAAATTAAACTATTTAAAGAAACACTCTTTTAATTAGTTTTTAATCAGTTATGTATATAGATGAAGACGCACATACACACATATATACAGGGTGTCCGAAAAGTCTGGAAACGGTCGAATAACTCGAGAAATACATAAAAGATTGAAAAACGAAAATATACGTGTTAAATATTTTTAAATCAGCTACTCAGTGATACCAAATTTGACCTTCGCAACCGACCCCCTGTGGGTCAGAGGGGGTCCGAAACCGAAATATGTATCGATTTAATATGCTCAATTACACCGTGTTAAACGAGGATTCGAAATAAAATTTAAATACAAAAGTTACGTATTTTTGTCGGTAGAATCCGAATCTGCAATAAAAAATGGGGGGTTATAATTTAAGATTTCAAAGTTGGACCCCCTCTGACCCCCAAGGGGGTCGGTTGCGTTGTAAATTTGGTATCACTGAGTAGCTTATTTAAAAATATTTAACACGTATATTTTCGTTTTACAATCTCATATGTATTTCTCGAGCTATTCGACCGTTTCCAGACTTTTCGGACACCCTGTATATTCGCGGTCGTATCACAAAGTTTCAATTGCAAACGAATATTTTTATATTCTATTCGCATCACTATTTTTAAAAGATATATTTCGTTGTGTATTTCTCTTGCAAATGATCTCGAAACGTATGTAAAAAATTTTTATTTTGAAAAAGTGCCGTATTAAAATATATTCGGCTGTAACTGAAACTTTGTGGTAAATAGAATGCGTAATAAATAGAAATAAAACTATATCCGTAATAAATTCTATATTTTTTTTTCTGTGATGCCTGTTAGCAATAGAAATAAATTCAATACAGATGTTGAAAAGAAGCATAATTCGAAACTGCTGAACTATTAAAATTATTGAAAAATTATGTTTATGCTGCAAAACAAAAATAATTCCTGTTGTAACAAAAATAATTCCTACTGTACATTGCAAGATATCAGGAAATTAAATGTATTAAAATTAAAGCTATTTAAACGAAACACTCTTTTAATTAGTTTTTAATCAGTTATGTATGTATACGAAAACACACATACACAAATATATACAAGGGGTGGTTAAATGAAAAGGTACGAAACGACACGGTGTCCAAATGTACGGTGTGTACAAATGTAGACTTTATTCAAAATATTCACCATAGGCCTGATCACAACGATCCCACTGATGAACAAGCCGCAGGATTCCTTGTTCCCAGAATTCCTATGGCCGTGACGAGACCCAGTCCTTCACAGCGTCCTTGAGTACGCCGTCCGAGTTGAAGCAATTCCCTTTCAGATGTTCCTTCAGTGGACCACTGGGTTGTCCATCTTATCGATGAGATCGATCGTGATGACAGTGTTTGCCTGGCTTGGTCTCGGGTCATCACCCAGACTCTCATGGCATGCACGAAAACGGGCAATCCATTTTCTGACAGACTTGTCAGAGACACATTTCTCCCCGTAAACTGTCACCATTCGGCGATGAATAGCTGCCGGTTTCTCATCTTCCGCTGCCAGAAATCGGATAACACCTCCCTGCTCCTCAATCGTCAAATTTTGCAACGCGAATGCCATCCTGTCCTCATACGGACTGCTGCATCATTTGGACGCAGCTTTTGATAAGAGTCTCTTCTCTCTATTGCGCATGCGGGCAGAGGCGGATTACCCATTAGGCTGAGTAGGCTGAAGCCTAGGGGCCCAGAAGAAAAGGGGGCCCGGTGCTAAAATTTTCCTAATATAAAGAACAAGAAAATATTCTTTTACACTAGTCAGACATTAATATTTAATACAAAAGACAAAATATGTGCGAAATTCTTTGTCGTAATCATTTATATTTTTATCATCAATGTTTTATGAGTTAATGAAGCAAGCATGTGTTTTAAATTTTCCAGTGTATACCTCTTTGAAGTAGTGAAAGGGGGCCCTCAGAAAGTCAAGCCTAGGGGCCCGGATGGTAGTTAATCCGCTTCTGCATGCGAGTACCCGCGCATGCTCCGATCCCATCCAATCGCATCCTGAGATGTCTCACTACGTTCTCCCATGGCGGAATATGCAAATATTTAACTGTTATGTTTTTACGTCGTTTCGTACCTTTTCATTTAATCACCCCTTGGACGCATCTCAAAGTTTCAATTGCAAGCGAATATTTTAATATTCCATTGCATCACTATTATCAAAAGACACATTTCGTTTTATATTTTTCTTGCAAATAATTTCTAAGTTTATGTAAAATATTTTTGTTTTGAAAATGTGGCGTAAAATAGCATTAAAAAAATATTCGGCTGTAATTTAAACTTTGAGATACCACCTACGTATATGCATAATAAACAGAAATAACGAATAAATTCTATTTTTCTTTTTCTGTGAAATCTGTTGGCATTAAAAATAAATTCCATACAGTAATTGAAAAAAAAAAGCATAATTTGAAACAACTGGATTGAAAATAAGGTCTCAAAACTTCGATAACATTGTTATCTTTAGTTGAACGAAATTTACAAAAAGGAAAAAAATATAAGGAAACGATATTTTTAGAGGACTCTATTCAGAATGACAAAGGACGACCCTTGAAATTTAAATATAAAAGAAATGGCGTAATCCTATTTCCAGAAAGCTGAAAAATATTTAGAGGAAGGTACTGATTGTAAAATTGGTGTCGCAAGAGTCAAGTACACTGGAAAATATAACATGGCTAAAGTCTAAAAATAGGAAAACTGTTTACGTGGTAAAATAAATAAATAAATAAATATAATAAAGTGCTAAGGAGCATATTCTTAAATTTATTAAAATCTTTAATATTATTATTTAATATTATAATTAATATTAATAGTACTAAATATTAATATTAATTAATCAATATTAATATAATAATTGAAAATAAAAATATTTTATTTAGAATTTTAACATTAAAGCTATTTTTATGCTGAACACAATTTTTTTTTGTTATAAATTGCAAATAACTGAAAATTAAATGTTTAAAATTAAAAAGATTTAAGATAATAAAATTTTAATCAATAATATATATAGATAAAGACACACACCCACATATACTAGTATGTATTGCAACGTTTCAATTACAAGGGAATATTTTTGTATTCTAGTCTTTTTATATTCTATCACTATTTAAAAAAATACATTTAGTAATGTATTTCTTCTCTTGCAAATGATCTCAAAGATATGTAAAATATTTTTGTTTTGATAAACAAGGCGCGAGCTAGCATTAAAATAAAAATGTTCGGCTGTAATAGAAATTTTGGGATATCCCCTACGTATATGCATAATAAATAGAAATAAAGCTATATACGTAATACATTCTATATTTTTTCTGTGAAATCTGTTGGCATTAGAAAAAAATTCAATACAGCAGTTGAAAAGAAGTATAATTCGAAACAACTGAATCGAATATAAGGTCTCAAAACTTCGATAACATTGTTATCTTTAGTTGAACGAAATTTACAAAGCGAAAAAAAAATATAAGGAAACGATATTCTTAGAAAAGTCTATTCAGAATAACAAAGGGCGACCCTTGAAATTTAAATGTAAAAGAAATGGCGTAATCCTATTGCCAGATTTCTGAAAAATATTTAGAGGATGGTATTGATTGTAAAATTGGTGTCACAAGAGAAACAGAACACTGAAAAATATAATATTACTAAAGTCTAAAAATAGCAAAACTGTTTTTATGTTAAACAAATTAAATAGTCCAGTCATTTTAGCACCTTTTTTTGCAAATAGCGGAAAAAATTAGAACAAAGCTGGATTTTTGCATAGGTGCTAGTTAGTGTATGTAGTTTAACATACTAAAAGTCCCCATCGATCCGATGTGAGCTTTCGCCTCCAGGGGGCGCTAAAGAGCTTGAAAATCGGTTTTTTGTGAATATCTCACGAACAATGGCATCTAGACAAAAAAGTTCAATTACAAAAATGTAGATAATTTAATTTTCTATAAAAAGTGTCATTACCATTTTTTTGTCACACCAACCCTTCCCTGCCAAAAATTAAGGTAAAATAAACATTATTGAAAAAGAATGTGCTAGCACAATCATAACGCGGCGAGGAGGCAGAATAAATACTAAACAACTTTTGATTCCCCCCCCTCATCTCTCCCCCATTGTTTGTATGGCGTTTTTGTGCGCTTGTGCAATACGTCACCTGAGAATAATAAGGTTCTATCTGTGTTTTTGAAAAAATCGACTTATCGATATAGAAATGTTCTATTTGTATCTATGAAGGCATTTATGGATTAAAATAATGTCGTAATATAATTGTAATACTATATGTAAATTATATATAACATCATTTTGATGCAAAAATGCCTTCATAGATACAAATAGAGTCTTTCTATATAGATAAGTCAGTATTTTCAAAAACACAGATAGAACCTTATTATTCCCAGGTGTAGTCATTGCCCAATACCCTATCTCTCTTTGCATTTGTCGAAATGTACCACGTGCAAGTACTTTTCAATATTTTATTTTTATTTGGTGCTCATTTAGCTAGTATGAAATGACCTTAATTTATTGAACGAACTATTTATTCTTTTTAAGATTTTAGGAAGGGAATAATTTTATTTTCAACACATGTTGTAGAAAGTTTTAAATTATTTATGACAGTTTAAAATGACTCTTTCTTAATTGCTTATTCTGAGCGAAAAATGGAGATTGACAAAATAGTTTATCTTGCATGAGATGAGGACTGGGTTTCGAAAGATTTTGTAAAAACAGAAAAAAGGGTCTGAAGTCGCTTGTGACAGCAAGTTCGGAAAGCGATGACCATAAGTGGAAAATACTTGAAGAAATGGCTGAAAACAATAATGAATTTACAGTTCATTCAAAGAGTAAGAAAAATTATTCACGAAAGAATTCTATTAAATCATACAATAAATCTATTGCCGAAAAACGATTAACATCCGCACAAATAAATCATCCATTGAAGGAAAAATTGAGAAATAACAGTCCGTTGTTTGAATTTAAAGGAAAATGTTTGTTATTTCTGATACATTAGAAGAAGATTTTTTACAAAAGGGAAAAAAGAAAGCTCTAAAGTATCGCAGAAAAGAATTTTTTTAATCTAATCATTAAAATAAGACACGTCTCATATCTACGCTTATGGAGAAATTTATGAAGAATGGTTTCGAAGCGAAACAAGCAGAAGATGATGCAGACACACTAATTGTTAACACAGTTATTGAAGTAGCAAAGTCTGGTGCGCTTACTGCTGTTGTTGGCGATGATGATGACTTGCTCGTATTGTTGACAGTTTTAGCACCTCCAGAGATAGAGATATTTTTTATTAAGTCTGGAAGAGGACGAATTGTTACCACCCTGTATTCATCGCACAGTTTTAACAATGACGCTGTTCTGAAAGATCATATATTGTTCATTCACGCTTTTTCAGGTTGTGACTCGACATCAGCAATGTTTGGGAAAGGTAAAATGTCGTTAGCAAAATATTTGAGGAAGGAAGAAGATCATAACATACAAGCTGCCAGCATTTTTAAAAGTGATCAAGTATCTTAATTTGAAGTTTCCGAGGCTGGAAAAACTATTTTTCTTGCTTCATACGGTAGTAAAGCAGAAATTTCTCTGAAAAAGTACCGTTATGTATGTTTCAAGAAAAGAGTTGCTGTTGGTAAAAAAAGCCTTTTATCGTTGCCGCCTGCCGAAGATGCAGCTAGATTGTACAGTTTACGTATTTATCATCAAGTACAATACTGATTGAGCAATAAACTACTTCCTGAGAACTGACGCTGGCAAAATGCACCTTATTTGTTTCCAATTCTTGCTACCTTACCGCCCGCACCAAAAGATATTATTGAATCTATTTTTTAAACTTGCTCCAAAGGATGTGGAAAAGTATGTGGATGCCGAAAAATTGGATTGAAATGTTCTGATATTTCATAAATTGCTGCGGAGTTTCATTTCATAATGCAAGTAAAATTGAATTTGAAGACGAGGAAAATATTGACAGTATCCTGCCCACTGCAAGGGAAGAGGGAAGCGCTACTTCTGAATAGAGCGATGATATCGAAAGGCAAACAAGAAATACTGAAAGCAGCACAACAACGAAAGAAATAAATACAGATAATGACGAATCTGAATCGAGTGTAGAAAGTGAAGCTGTGCAAAGAACTACTAAAGCTGAAATTGGATTAAACCAATCACTATAAGTGGAATATGCCTACGGGGGAAACCGCAGTAAAAAAACGCATTAAGTGCTTTATCTCAAAGGTAGTGTGGAAATAAGTATAAATTTATATTATACATTCACTTTCCTCATTTAAAGGTGAGAGATATAGATCTATTTACATAATTTTTTTTAAAGCAGCAGCAGATTTTTTGAATTTTTATAATTTTACTTTCAAATATGTCCACTTTTTTGTATTTTTGACAGGGAAGGGTTGGTGTGACAAACAAATGTTACTGACACTTTTTATAGGAAATTACATTATCTACAACTTTGTAATTGAACTTTTTTTTCTAAATGCCATTGTTCGTAAGATATTCACAGAAAACTGATTTTCAAGCTCATTAGTGCCCCCTGGTGGCGAAAGCTCACATCGGATCGATGGGGACTTTTAGTATGTTTAACTACATAACCTAACTAGCACCTATGCTAAAATCCAGCTTTGTTCTAATTTTTTCCCCTATTTTTGCTAAAATGACTGGGCTAAAAGTGCTAAGGAGAATATTATTAAACTTACTAAAATGTTTAATATTTTTATTTACTATTATAATTAATATTAATAAACATTAATATTAATTAATTAACATTAATAAACATTAATATTAATTAATTAACATTAATATGATATTTGATATTAAAAATATTATTATTTAAAATTAAAAAAATTAATTTTAAAATTATTAATTAAAAATATTTTTATGCTGAAAAATAAATAATTTTTGTCGTAAATTACAAAATATCTGGAAATGAAATGCATTAAAATTTAAAATATTTAAACAAAACAGACTTTAAATTAATTGGTTTAATAAACTTTTAACTGATTTTTAATCAGTTATATACATAAAGACACGCACACACACATACACTATATGGCCAAAGGTGACCGGTTTTTAACACTTTGTTAAATATCTAGAAAAATACATGAGGAATTATTCTGATAATCTAGATGTGTAAACAAAATAGTACAGGTTATATATATCGGTGAAGATTTTTTCTCAAAATTCCATAGAGGACCGTCAACAAATTTTTTGCATATCCCTGTTAACACTAGTGTAGCAAAAGCGTCCAAATAGCAGATTATGATTACGTGGATTATTATAATAACTGTGTTTTTTATGAGGATATCATGTATATTCGTAGAGAAATTAACTTTTTAATGAAAACAGTCCCAAAATTTTTCAAGTTTTTGCTTATAATTTGCAGAGTTCTTAATATAAAAAAATTTACTTTTCAGAAAATGTGACAAATAATTTTGTACATAATACCCTGGAATCAAAATTTAAAAATAATAAAAATTGTTGAAAAAATGAGCAAATTTACTAAATACTGTTTAACTGCGCATGCGTCACCGCAATCAAAATGTAACTTGCCTAAAGTGTTTGCTAAATGTATAGAGCAACTTCTGTAAAAGTCTAAAAAACATAGTGTGAAAATTCTGAATATAATCGTCGATTGAATAAGCTCAAAATCCGTTATTCCCTAAATGAAGCAAAAAGATCAGGTCTATATCCATACATCCATTGATTAGTGTTAATATAGAATACACAATCATGCACGTACTAATATATTTGGATACATGTACCATATACATACTTAATAAAATTAATATTTTCATTCCAATATTCTGGTGCTAATGTGACATGCAGGAATAAAAATTAAGCGGTTCAAAAATGAACCACCGCCCTTGAAGGAATTAAACTTGTATAACTCGGGGAACTTTAGGGCATGATGACCTTTTTTTCTTCTTTTTGCCTTACTTGTTAGTACACTAGAATTCTGAATATTAATGTATTAAAATAAAAATGGTTTGTAAAATAGGATACATTTTATACAAATATTCATACAAACTTTTATCCAGGTTTGATATTCTTCAACTAAATATTTGTTTACAAAATTTCGTTTATTTTTTTCCAAAGGCTACACATAATGAACTTTACATTATCTTTTTTATACTTATTAGGAATAAATATGATACGGCAGTTAAAAGGAAATAGAATTCAAAACAACTGGATCGAATAAAAGAACTGAAAAGTCCGATAATATCGTTCTTTTTAGAAGATAAAATTTGAACAAAATCCACAAAAAAATATAAGAAAAAAATTTTCCTAGAAAAAGCCATTCAGGATAAAATAGGGTGACTCTTGAAATTTAAATACAAAAAGCATGACGAAATTCCATTCAAAGATTTCTACAAAACATTTAAAAGAAGGTATTGAGTAGAAAATTGGTTTCGGCAGAGAAGCAGTATGTTGTAAAGTCTATCAGAGGTAAAGTCCGAAAGTCATAGATCAAGCTAAATCTTTTTTGCCCATACAACGTACGGACAAATTAGTTAAGCGGTTAATGCATTGAAACAAAATCAGTTTGTAAAATAAGATGCGTTTATACAAACATTAAAACATATTTCTTTTTTCAGGATTTAGCGAAATATTTGTTAATTTATTAATTGTCTTTCATTATTTCCTAAATCTATATGTAATAAATTCGACATTATCTTTTGGATACTTATTAGGAATAAATATGATAGGGCAGTTAAAAGGAAATAGAATTCAAAACAACTGGATCGAATAAAAGAACTGAAAAGTCCGATAATATCATTCTTTTTAGAAGATAAAATTTGAACAAAATCCACAAAAAAATATAAGAAAAAAAATTTCCTAGAAAAAGCCATTCAGGATAAAATAGGGTGACTCTTGAAATTTAAATACAAAAAGCATGACGAAATTCCATTCGAAGATTTCTACAAAATATTTAAAAGAAGGTATTGAGTAGAAAATTGGTTTCGCCAGAGAAGCAGTATGTTTTAAAGTCCATCATTGGTAAATTCTCAAAGTGAGAAAATCAGAGTGTATCAAACAAAGGAAGGTGTTATGCTGCAAAACAAAGTATCTTTTGTTCAGGGTTCGTACGCATAAAGGAATTCAGTCGATTTTAGGTGTTTCAGTATTAGAAATTTCGTAAAGTATTGATCGCTATGTCTGAAAGTAGAATTTCTTTTTCGTTAAGTAACGCAAATATAACTTTACAAAAATTCTGATAAAAGGTGTTTGAAAGTCCTTAATTCTAATTTAAACGAGATTATCACCAGAAACTTTTAACGAAATTTCATATTTTTAACTTTGGCGCAAAATGATGAAAAATTTCTTTTTCGTTAAGTAACGCAAATATAACTTTACAAAAATTCTGATAAAAGGTGTTTGAAAGTCCTTAATTCTAATTTAAACAAGATTCTCACCAGAAACTTTTAACGAAATTTTATATTTTTAACTTTGGCGGCAAAATGATGAAAAATTTCTTTTTCGTTAAGTAACGCAAATATAACTTTACAAAAATTCTGATAAAAGGTGTTTGAAAGTCCTTAATTCTAATTTAAACGAGATTCTCACCAGAGACTTTTAACGAAATTTTATATTTTTAATTTTGGCGGCTAAATGTTAAAAAATTGCCTTTTGTTATTTTAAAATAAATCTTTTTGATTTTTCCAGTGAGCGTTTAATATTACTGAGACATTATTGCTTGCCCCTCAAGGGGTTAAGCGTATGAAATCTGTTTCTTCTAAAATGCAAAATATCGCAACGTAAAATGTATTCAAATTAACCATTTGCACTCAAGAGATAATTTGTGTCCCACCACTTGTGTCCCGCGTAAATGGGTGCTCCAAATGCTCTGAATATCAGTATTTTGAACTATTTTTCTCCGCCTTGGCCGAACAATCTGTGATAAAAATGGCGAAATAAAATGTAAGATATTAGGTGTTTCCAAAGCACTTCGCGTCTAGATTTAAGAGGGGCACCTCAGAACACTAGTGGTGAGAGTTAGCCCCCTCTCGAGTGCAAAGGGTCATAACTATTTAAACATAAAATATACCAACTTTTTCCCCATAACTTACCCCCTTAGCTGTTACCTTTTTCATTTATTTATTTATTTTTATTTATTTATTTATTTATTTTTGACAACATAAATTTAAAAGGTGCTGATCACCACTTTTTCCATACAAAGATATTTGCCTTACTTATTCAAAAAATATCTGACAAATGATAAAAATAAATTTACAATTACAACTTAGTGGCAGTAAAAAGCTTTTAGTAAGGTAGCAAGTAAAATGCTCTTGCCTAAATCCAGTTCGGGCAACACAGTTAAGGCGTTAAAACCTACAAAAAATAATATTTTGAGGATTAGAAAATTCATTTTACCAGAGGCACAATGCATTTGTAACATTCACGAAAATCATTGTGCAAAATATTTGAAACTTGTGAGCCATAGACTTCTTTCTTCAAAAAAAAAGAAGAAACGAATCTTCTGTTGCGAACAGCAAAAAATTTTAATATTAACTCCTTGGGGACGAGCGACAAGTATACCTATCGCAAATAGGCTTAAGAATATGTGTTTATCGCCACCAGTAAAATTATACCGTAAATATTGGCTTATTTAATCGGAGCATTTCTTCGATTTAAAAAGACACAAATTTCTGTTTTTTAAAACCGGTGACAAAACATTAAACATTTCGTAAAAGGCTCCCGTCGCGAAGGGCTTAAGTACATTCAACACAAAACAAAACAGCAACACAAAAAAAATTGCAAAATAGTATGTATTTATTTGCAAAATATTTATATATTATAATATTTAAAAAATATACAGTGGACTCTCTCTATTCTGAACACTCATGGGACCAAGGAAAAATGTTCAGATTATAGGGGTGTTCATAATTGAGGGAGATGGCAAAATGCATTACTACTACTACTGTATAGGGTGACAGTCAGTATTTGATCAAATAAGGTTGGTGCTGCAGGATTTTTATTATATTTTCTTCCTTTTAAGTTCAAGAAATAAACTATCATGATTGCCACAACCCTTAATGAATATCCTATTATTGTTTAAAATCAAATTGTGCTGAAACAACAGGTGTTCCAACATTTAATCGAAGATTTTACCAGAAATATTCAAACAAATTGCAACTTCAAGTACATGCTTAAAATCTAGGAGTGATTTCTGTTTATTTTTCAGTTGAGTTTGTTAAACTTTTTTATTCTTCTGTAACAGTTTCTACGAATTTCCACGATAGGAATTCAAATTGCAAATACATGTTCAGTTTACAGAGAGGTAGAATAGAACTGGGGCCCAAAAGTGGTGTTCATAATAGTGGAGTGTTCAGATTAGAGGGTGTTCAGAATACAGAGAGTTCATCTTTTGTTAAATTTATGGAGATTCGCCGGGACCATCGAAATGTGTTCATAATGCCGGGGTGTTCAAATTAGAGAGTGTTCAGATAGAGAGAGTCCACTGTATTTATAAATATTACAAACCTTCTTTTTTTTTTTTTTTTTTTCTCGAATTCATTTTCTTCAGCGAAAGTTTTGTTAACTCATTAACTTCGATTGGCAAAAAAAAAAAAAAAAAAAAAAAAAAAAAAAAAAAAAAAAAAACTTGCCGACCAAAAAATTTAAGACCTTGTGGGGCGGTGGGATACATTTTATTCAACCTAATTTAAACGAGATTTTCACCAGAAATACTTAACGAGATTTCATATTTTTAAGTTTGGCTGCTAAATGCTAAATGATTGTCTTTTAATATTTTAAAATACATTTTTTCTATTTTTCCAGTGAGAATTCAAAATTGCGGAGATATTATTGCGTGTCCCTGAAGGAGTTAAACCTCTAGAACAAAGAAAACTAGTCGCTGGAGGCCACCGTAATGCTTACCCATCATTTATATGCATATGAAAATAAAATATGTGAAAACTATTTAAACAATGTATTTCAATCCCAAAACTAAATTTAAATGTTGTTAATACACATAGTAATACTCTATTAATGAATTGCTGATGCACCAATTTCAACAAATTATATAAAACGCCAAACTACTCAAGAGGTACCAAACTACGTAAAAGAAACATCCTTATAACACCAAAAATAATAATCATTAACTAAGAGTTTACTGCGTCGGATTAAGCGTCTCATTTTCAATTAAAATATACCTCTGAATTGAAATTTGAATTAAATACAGGATCATGAAAAATCGAAGAATGTGAAAAACAGGATTACAAATATCTCGACAACTAATAATCCGATCAACTTCGTTCTTTATGCAAAATTTGTGTTTTTTTATTGCCTTTTACATGCATTCCTTAAAATAAAAAAATTCGAAAATTTTTATGCACCTTTCATCAGAATGAATTTTTCGAGAATCCGGAAAAAATAGTTCCGGATAATCGAGGTTACTGATATTCAATAGGCTTCGTCCCATTCTTACATACTAAGTACATACAAAATTTCAAGTCTCTATCTCAATTTGTTCGAGAGATAGAGCGTTTACAGACAGACAGACGGACGGCAAAAAATTTTTTCTAAAAATATGTTTTTCGGAATCTCCACTGTCTAAAACGTGTAAATCCGTCAATTTTTTTTTTTTTTTCGATTTTCAAAGCGATTGCAAGATTTACCCTATACTACGTATGATGGGTAAGTAAAATCTGTTCGTAAAATGATGAAATGATTGACTGGCACCGGATTTACAAACGACTTTTTCGAAAATTAAAAATTTGATACTTGAAACCTTCATGTTAAAAGCAAATTTACATTAAAATATTCTTAGTGCCGTTTGTATGTTTGGAATTACAATTAGGTGGTCCCAACATGGGACCATTGTCTCGGAATGGGTTAATACTTTCCAATATTGCGGGTTAAATCCTATTTTTCTTAATTTAAACCACTAAATTTCTTAAAGGCACCAATGTTTTAAAAATATTTTTTACGTTTTAGAATGTTCGCTGAAAAATGTTTATTGTTATTATTATTATTATTATTAATTTTAATTGGAAATAAACATGTTCGCAAGTTTCTGTGCCATTCAGTTATTTCAACTCTTTAGCAACAGTAATTTTTTGAGTTGGAAAGGATTAAGAGGCTGCTTCACTCAAATGAAAAGACCCGTTCGCTAATGCTAATCCTATGGGAGAAATTTATAAAAATATCTCGGTTGCATTTTAATATTTTTAGATGATTCTTTTTGCATTGGATAACTCAGATTGATCTGAACGGACGTCGTTTTTTAGTTTTTCGATTTTGGTTGCAGATATTTTTTATGGGGTTGCTTTCGCTTTCCAAACCGGTTCCAAAAATGAAAGCGTCCTTGTAAAAAATAACTGTAAACAAAATGAAAAAAGTAACTAACGTCATGCATATAGATTGATCACAGATATCCAAAGCCAAAAAATCATTTAATAATATTGAAATGCAACCGAGATATCTGTATAAATTTCTTCCATAGGATTAGCATTAGTGAATGGGTCTTTTCATTTGACTGAAGTAGCCCCTTAACTCTATGAGCTCTGTTGGGAAAATTTCTTAAAAATTCCAAATGTCACATTGGTACCATAGTAATTTGTAAAGAAAAAATTTGGTTTATCATATACATGAAATATATATATATATATGTGTGTGTGTGTGTGTGTGTGTGTGTGTGCACTTTTAAACCTTTTTGAAATAAAACTGGTTGAATTATCAAGTGTCATTGTGACACTTGGGAATTAAACTTAAGTGGTAGAAAATTTAACCATCAGAGCTCATTGGATAACGATAAGTGTCTTTTATACTTATTTTAGTATTTCGACAGCTGTTGGTACCAATTTTTACGTAAGGTAATTTTAACTCATTTAATATCTCAATGTTTGAGATTAGATTTTATGAAAAAATCTTTAGTAAAACAATGGTTTTGGAATGTTAAAGCTTCGCACAACTTAATGGGTTAAGTTTTGTTCCTCTTTTTTTCTTTGAAACTTATAAATATTAAATTCGACATTGTTTCTTCTGCGATCATTAGAAATAAATTTAATAGGGTGTTGAAAAAGAAACATAACAAAAACAACTAGATAGAATAAAAAGTCTCAAAAGTCCGATAACATCATTATCTTTACAAGATAAAATTTGAACGAAATCTATAAAATATATAAAGAACGGTTATTCTTAAAAAAGTCCATCCATTCAAAATAACAGAGAACGTCCCTTGAAATTTAAATATAAAAGACATGGTGAAATTCTATCCCGGGATTTCCAGAAAATATTTATAGGATAGGTATTGAGTGGAAAATTGGTTTTGCCAGAGGCACAGTAAGAACTAGTACAACACTGAACGCTTGGAAATGCTAACATTAGAGAAGATAATTTTAGAAAAGATTTGAGCAAAGATCAAAAGATCAAAATATATTGAAATTAAAACTATTTAAACATGAAAACACATTATTTTTTCAATTAATTTAGAATTTTTTAAAAGAAAATATTTTGTTTTAATAAAGGCACAATGTATGTTGAATATTAACGAAAATTGTTGAACAAAACGTTAAAAAAAAAAAAAAAAAAAAAAAAAAAAAAAAAAAAAAGTAAAAGAAAAAAAAAGTAAAAGAACATGTTCTGTTGTGAAGAGAGAAAAATCTGAACATCAACTCTATTAGAATCAAAACGAAACAGCAATACAAAACAATTCTCAAAATAGGACACATTTCATAAAAATATTCATAAATATTACCAAATTTTTCCACTCCAGAATTTATTTACTTCAGCGAAAATTTAGTTAACTTTGGTTTAATTTTTTCAACTTAAACTTATAAATTCTACATATTTTCTCTGCGATCATTAGAAATAAATTTAATAGGACATTAAAGAGGAAACAGAACTAAAAACAACTGGATCGAATAAAAGGTCTCAAAAGTCAGATAACATCGTTGCATGATAAAATTTGGATGAAATCTACAAAATATATAAAACACGCTTATTCCTAGAAAAGTCCATTCAAAATAACAGAGGGCGTCTCTTGAAATTTAAATACAAAAGACATGGCACAATTCTATCACGAGATTTCAGAAAATATTTAAGGAAGGTATTGATTGAGTGGAAAATTGGTTTTGCCAAGAGGCACAGTGCACTGTGACTGGAAATACTAACATTCATGAAAATAATTTTAGAAAAGATCTGAACCTAAAATATACAGTAATTAAAACTATTTAAACATAAATTAAAATTACACAATGATTTTTTTTTTTCTTAATTGATTAAAAAGTATTTCGAGGAGCGTAATGAATGGAAAATTCGTTTTACCTTAGGCATAATTCATGTCTAATATATTAGCGAAGGTTATTGAGCAAAACATTCGGAATTTGATAGATACAAAAATTATTTAAATAAAAAAAAAGAAAGAAAAAGAAAAAGAAGAGCAGATTCTGTGTGAACAGCGAAAAATCTGTACATCAACTGCTTTGGAATTAAAACAAAACAGCAGTATAAAACATTTTTCAAATTAGGATAGATTTCATAAATATTACAGGGTTTTTTTTTTTTTTTTTTTCAGAATTAATTTTTTAGCGAAAGTTTTGTTATCTTTCGTTCATTATTTTCTTTTTAACCAACAAACAATAAGATCTGCATTCTTTTTTCTGCGATGATTAAAAACAAATGTATTTAACCTCTTAACTAGTTTGCCCGTGCGTCGTATGGGCAAGAAGAATTTCATTAATTCATCACTTGAAGCTTTTTGACATCACTAATTTTTTTTAAATGCAATGGCAGAAATGTTTAGACCAGTGATTCCCAACGGGGGGCGCACCCCCACAGGGGGCAATTTGAGAATTCTATCGGTCATCCTCTTATGATCCTAATAAAATAACTAAATAATATTGCTTCACCAATATGAAGTAACAAATAATTTTAAAAATCATTTTACAATATACATTTTCCGGTTTAAAACTTAAAAAAATATATTTCAAATTGATTTTCGATAGAATAAAAAATCAAGCCACTATCGCCAGACACCGGACATTTGATCAACCAATTAAAATGCGTGCTATTAGAGATTTTGATTCTAGGATCCTACAGTGAATATCTTAATTTGGCTGATAGTTAATGATAGAAAATGTTAACCGTTCTAGGAAGAGAGGGGAGGGGGGTCATCAGGATTTTAGATATGATTTGGTGGGGCATGGCCTGAAAAAGGTTGGGAAACACTGGTTTAGACTAAATGTTAAGAATATTTTAGCTTAAAAAAGTGGTATTCATCCCACATTTTCAATTTACTGTATGGAAAAAAAATCAGTTAAGTGATTAAAAGGAAAGAAAACTCGAGTAAAAGGTCTCAAAAATCCGATAACATCGTTTTCGTTACAAGATAAAATTTGAGCGAAATCTACAAAATACAGTCGAGTCTCTCTATAACGAAACTCTATACATCGAATTTCGCTATATAACGAATTTTTAGTAGGAACGGTTCCCTCTTCACATGATTACATTAAAAACAGTCTCTATATAGCGAAATATCTATCTCCATATAACGAATTTTTTCATAAATTGGTCTTAATTTATTCAGTTTTAAAAAGCTTCGAAATCATATGGAATCAATTTTCGATCACTTATTTTTGATTTATCGTCAGTGCTGATTTTTTTTTTTTTAATATTACTTCTCTCCTTTTTCTTTAAATCCAATGAATTCATTCCACCTCCCACACACTTTTTCACATCCTTCTCAAAACAGAGTCAATTGGATTGATACACATGTAAAAGAGGAATCAATGAGAGGCACACAAGAGAGGCCTTCAAATGGAAGAAAATGTTAACTACAATTTTTCATCCCTTGCTAAAATTTGAGCCTTTTTTTGAGAGCGTAACAATTTTAAAATTAAAACAACAAAAAATTACAGATTTCTTCGTCTGAAATTAATGCAAGTCTTCCTTATTTCATTTTCATTAAGCTTTCAAATAAATGTCTATTCTCTTTTTTGAAACAACTTAAATAATTAAGAAATAAAATGTTAGGTTAATATTTACTTTTAAACATTTCAAATTCTTAATTCAAAAGATCAAAAATAATATTTGTTCAAATTTCACACATTAAATACGATTTTTAACATCATTCTCTATACATCGAATTTCTCTATATAACGAATTTTTTACTGGAACGGTGGATTTCGTTATATAGAGACTCGACTGTATATAAAGCACGGTTATTCTTGGAAAAGTCCATTCAAAATAACAAAGGAAATTTATATAAAACCCTTGAAATTTAAATATAAAAATAAAAGACATGGCGCAGTTCTGTCGCGAGATTTCCAGAAAATATTTATAGGAAAGTATTGAGTGGAAAATTGGTTTTCCCAGAGGCACAGTACGCTGTGAATGGAAATGCTAACATTAGTAAAGATAATTTTAGAAAACATTTCATATGTGTTCGTTACAGGAAAATAAGTATTATGTATCAGAACAAAATCAGAGTGTGTACGCTTCAGCAGTGTTGCCAGATTGGGGACTTTTTAAATTCTTATTATTTGACTTCCATTTTTTTTTTCTTTTTAGTAGTACAATTTGCCTTATTTTTTAGAATTTTAAATCCATTTTTAAATATGCCGAATATTTTTATTTTTTATTTTAAAAAAGTGGAAATGTGAAAGATTTCTATTTCAAAATCAAATAATTTAAACTTAAAAAAAAAAAAAAAAAAAAAAAACAATATTACAACACTGCGCTTCAAGGACTTTTTAGCAGAATTTTCGTTAAGAAATATTTGCTTTTAATTAACCCTTTCAGGCGCGGATTAAATCCGTTTGAAATAATTTATTTACATCAGAATTTATAAACGTTTTTATTAGGAAATACGAACTTGTTTATTATCAAGTGTTTCTTTGTAAAAGGAAAATTCTAATTAAAGATTCTGGCTGCCAGTTAATTGAAAAATTAGATTTATTTTTTACGCTTCAGCAGTGTTGCCAGATTGGGGACTTTTTAAATTCTTATTATTTGACTTCCTTTTTTTTTTTTTTTTTTTTTTTTTTTTTTTTTTTTTTTTTTTTTTTAGTAGTAGTACAATTTGCCTTATTTTTTAGAATTTTAAATCCATTTTTAAATATGTCGAATATTTCTATTTTAAAAAAGCGGAAATATGAAAGATTTCTATTTCAAAATCAAATACAGTGGACTCTCTCTATCTGAACACTCTCTAATGTGAACACCCCGGTATTATGAACACTTTTTCACGGTCCCGGCGAAACTCCATAGACTTAACAAAAGATGAACTCTCTGTATTCCGAACACCCTTTAATCTGAACACCCCGCTATTATGAACGCTATTTGTGGTCTCCATTCCTACTCCACCTCTCTGTAAACTGAACATGTGTTTGAAATCAGAATCCAAATTCTCCCATCATGGAAATTCAGATAAATTGTTACAGGAAAAGGTTACAAAAAGATTTAACGAACTCTTTCAAATAATAATAATAAAAATAATAATAATAATAATAATAATAATAATAATAATAATAATAATAATAATAATAAATAAATAAATAAATAAATAAACAGACAGAATTACTGCTAGATTTTAAGCATGTACTTGAAATTGCAATTTGTTTGAATTGTTCTGATAAAATCTTCAGTTAAAAATTCAGAGCACTTGTCACATTGTTGTCAGTTGCTAGCCTGTAAGAGAAGCCATTTTATGGTCTTTGATTAGGTAGAGACGATTACGGTAAGTTAAAATAATTCACTTCCATCTTGCTTATTTGAAATGTTAGTTTTACTGGCTGCCAGTTAATTGAAAAATTAGATGTACTTTTTTACGCTTCAGCAGTGTTGCCAGATTGGGGACTTTTTAAATTCTTATTATTTGACTTCCATTTTCCCCCCCTTTTTTTTAGTAGTACAATTCGCCTTATTTTTTAGACTGCCCTCGAAAGAGCTAAAACTGTTCGCAACTGATCTGCTCAAGAAGCGCAAACGTTTTGACACATTTACAAATTCATTCAAAGATACAAAATTGAAAGACCTGTCTACGGAAGCGATTGGGAATCGAACTGTGTTTTCCATTTATTGATAAATAAATTACCTATTGAGTTATAAGTGATTTTGATCACATGACAAAGATATTTTTCGTCCTTTCTTGAGCAGTTATTATTTTTTTTGCGCGAAAATTGAGTTCAAAATGTCCACTTTGACAGTATTTTCTGAAAAATTTATTGCGTTTAACCCCCTGAGCTCTGATGGTAGAATTTTCTACCACATAATTTTAATTCCGAAATGTCACAATGGCACCAAAAAATTCGACCAAATTTATTTGAACAAAATTTAATGCTGTTTTTTTTTTTTTTTTTTTGCGCATCTTGTTTACCGTTTTTTTTTCCTTTGCAAAATAATGGTGCCAATGTGACATTTGGAATTTTGAAGAAATTTACACCCCAGAGCGCAAAGGGTTAAAAAAATACGAAAAAAAAAATAGTTCGATTAGATAGCTTCCGAACAAGTCGGAAACATTTTCCTTGCGCGGTAGTGACGACACACAAAGATCACGTTGTATAGGGTTGGTTGGTTGGTTGATTTTTGTCGTCCGATTATCTACGCTAATGGGATATAGGACCAGGGGGAGTGCCCTCCGTGGGGGTCTTTCTAAGGGAACCTAACCCGTATTTACGCAAGGTTCGAAGAAAACCACGGAAAACTCCGAACGGTTAGGCCGACAGCCGCGATTGGGTTCGAACCCAGCACCTGCCGTCTAACAGTTGAGAGGTCCGAACCTCTCGGCCACTGGTCACGTTGTATAGGGAAAATTTTATTGTTCTTACTAGAGCTCTTTATGATAATTTTATTTAAAATATGTTTTAGAGAGATACGACAAAGATGTTATTAATATATTACAAACTTGATATTCGAAAAACACTGGTGCTATTACAGTGACGCAACCAAGGGAGGGGGAGATTTTGGGGTTAAAACCCCTCCCAGAGCTAAGAAAGATAAAAAACTGCCGCTTATATGAATCAAAACCAAGCTTAATATCTAAACGCTTTGGCGTATTTCGGAATTCGCCGTTATTATTATATTGAATCAGATGTTATTGAATAAAGTGATTCATTTAAATAGGGGAAATTCTACTTAAAACTGTGAAAGTGCATATTACATGGATTAGTTAAGTAAAAAATAGGTTATTTGAACTAAATCACTTTTTTGAGACGTACCGTAATTTCGGGTGTATACGCCGCGGATCAAACAATTATTTTTGGACCCAGAAATTTTATTTAGTGATTGAAGACAAATTTTTACGGCGATCTAAGTATGATAGTTACATTTATTTCTTAAAAAATTCTGGGTCGAAAAAGAATTGTTTGACCCGTGGCTTATACACCCGAAATTACGGTATTATGCTAAAATAATGATTTCCTTCCACACAGAAACTCCTTTAAATTTAAGTATTATACAGTGAATATTCTAATTAGTACTGATTCTATTAAACAGCAATTGAAATAACCCTTTATCAGAAACTCACCCCCCGCCCCACCCCTAGAACTGAATACTTGGCTAACAGAATATAAAAATAGTCGCCTTTAACAGCCTTTAAATTAAATTTAAACTACACAGTATTACGTTAAATAAATCAATTAAATAATTTTTAATAAAAGTTCTGGTGTGTAATATTATTTTCAAACTTGAGAAAATTTTCCGGGAGCTCTAGTGTTAAACATTTAGTTAATAAAAAATAAATCTCTTTCCAAGTTTATCGCAGACCTCCAATTTAAGACATTATAAACTCCGCCTTAATTTTTTCTTTTTTCTTTTTTTTTTTTTGTTCCGCCTCTTTTCAACTACGCATTCGGGAAGTTTGTCTTCATTTATTAATTTGACAGCAAAAATAATAAAGCAAATAACTCCTCAAACTCACTTAGGACGATGAAAGTATGAGATGCAAATAACGACTGTGCAAAATAAAATGCGTAAATATAAACCTCTTTTTTAAAGAAGGAGGAAAAAAAATCAAATTGTTGGCAATTTGCCGCCACAATTCCAGCGCTAATGACAGTGGACAGATAGAAAGAGCTTATACGTCTCTTGTTAAGAGAAGCTCTTTTAGAGGAACTTACAACAGCAAAATTAGAAAGAGTCATTTTAAAAAGATTTTTTCTCGCGGAGTCTGTTGTTGTAATCGATATTTTAATGTCTTTGCTTTTAAAGGGTGCGAATTATCTCAGTATAGGTATCGAAATACAGTAAAAGGGATATTTACGGAGAATAAGTAAAAACCCAGATCTTTTGTTGTGTGAGTTTTATTGTACGGAGTTTTCGCCTAGGATTTTAGAATTGCTAGAGTTTTTAATGGGCAATACTTACAGTCGGTACAGGGTTGCCAGGTTAGCCTCCATTTTTATTCAGAAATTTCGACTTCAGAAAGGAACTTTTTAAAGAAGAATTTTTTCTTTAAGTTATCAAGAAAAGTTTGACATTAATTAGATTTCAAAATACATTTTGCATTTTCTGGTATAAGTTCAAATTATTTAAATAAAAGTGGCGGCCAAACAGGCAGCTCTGATTCGGGAAAAGATGACACTAAAAGCCCCGTGATCGCAGAATTGAAGTTTTTTTTTAAAAAATGTAAATCGATAGTAAAAAGGTGTAACAGAATGAGCAGGGTATGACTAGATTTGACAAGCCGAAAATAAGTTTGATTACATTAATCATTCTTGAAAAGCTTTAATGATTCACCTTTATAGCGAAAAGAAGACACTCTACCACCGTCAAAATACGAAAGAAAGTATCCATCAATAAAAATTCAAAGAAAAATAAACATTAAATTTTATCACAGATTGCTTATACAAAAGAAATATCAGGGTTTTTCGGAAATCTCATCCCTTATAATAAACAAAATAAATAAATAAAAAAGAAGAAACACTCTTAACCCTTTGCATTCTTATGTCCAGTCCAGATTTCTTCGAAAATTCATTTTTGGCATCAGTAATTAAAGAACATTATTAATTCTTTACAACCGTATATCCAGTTTCACAAGCTATCATCTTTTTTTTTTTTTTTTTTTTTTTTTTTTTTTTTTGCAAAAATTGCTTTTAACAACCCATAACACTCGTATGTCCAGTTTCACTGGACATCACCTTTCTTTGCAATTTTTTTTTCCTAGCACCAAAATAGGAAAATAAAATATGCCTTACTTAATCAGATTTTTTTTTTAATAATGTATAATTGAGAGTAATTTCTTTTGAAAAAGTGGTGCCGACCGAATGAAATTTGTGTGGAGTCGAAAAGCTTAACACTAGAACCGCGGCGACGGATCATTTTGACCCGTATCATATGGAGAAATGTCGATTCGAACCAGAAAACTCTTAATAAAATAAGCTAAATACATGTTAAATAAAAATTTTTCAATAAATAACTTAAAAAGTTTTAAATAAAAATTCCGGTGAGAAATATTTTTATAAAACTTGAATGAATTTTCCCGCGGTTCTAGTGTTAAATTACCTGTATCAAGGACACCTTTTAGTGTTTCTATATATGCTTATTTTGCTTGAAATTTTGAAGATTAGAAAGTATAAAAACGATTTGGATATAAAAATGATTTGTGATAGTTTCAATCTAAAAATGACCAATTAAAATAACCATAAATCGAAAATTTTTAAATTGAGTCACTTTACACCGATAGCGATATAAATAAATATAGAAATCTTTAACTAACCAAAGAAACAGGCATGAAATTAAAATTTCACTTGATATGTCTTTTTTATACAGCCCTTCAAAAGTTAGCCTCAAATATATATAATCTGTAAACAGAGCAAAGTACTAAAAAACATTTTCTAACATAATTTAATATTTTAATTATTATTCCAAAACGAAAAAATCTTTGTTAGAAGGACCTGGAGCGAGCAGTAAAGTTAGGAAAAGCCACTTTAAATTTTGTTTTGTTTTGTTGAGCTGTTG
Organism: Maratus speculifer; assembly: GCA_964019185.1. NCBI lineage: Eukaryota > Metazoa > Arthropoda > Arachnida > Araneae > Salticidae > Maratus > Maratus speculifer. The sequence goes on from OZ025300.1 coordinate 231,562,066, forward strand.
CTCTAATCGATATTTTATCGAATCGGGAACAGTCTCAGTATGGTAATTAGATTATCACCACAAAAGACCATTTCCAAGTATAGAATGTCAGTGTCTAGATTAAATAATCCACACTAAAATATATATATATATATATATGTTGCTGTTACCAAAAAAAAAAAAAAAAAAAAAGAAAAAAAAAAAAACAGTCAAATAAGATGTCGACACTTACTGTATAGAAAAAACAAAAGGTTATCATAGGCGACTATTTTTATATCCTGTGGTCACCACTATTTTTTAAAAATACATTTTATTAGGTATTTCTCTTGCAATTGTCATAAAACGATAAGAAAGACTTTTAGTTTTAGAAAAATGGTGTAAAATAGAATTTAAATGACCAAGTGATGTAATAAACCCCTTACAGAAGGGGTCGCACCTTCAAATGTTATAATAGAATTTTAAACTATCTGAAAAATATTTAGATGGACCTTTTTGTGATTTTTCGATTTATTTTTAAAACATTATCTATAAATTTTAAGAAAGTAAATAAATTGTTCGTTTCCCAGCACACGATGAAGAAAAAGACTGCGTGTCAGGAAGCCAATGCGAAACTGTTTATTTTACGAAAAAGAATATGTTTTTATCACAATAGATTTTTCCCGTAAAATGACCGATTTATAGAATTTCTTTAAAATAAAATTTGTAGGTAAAATGAACTTTTTGTTCTCAATTATTTTTTTCATGTAAAATAAACAATTTACAGATTTTTTTTCTTTTCGTCACAAAAATAAAAAATAAAATAAAATAAAAATAAATAAATAATAAAAAGAATTAAAAAAAAACCCACTTGAATTTTTGAAATATATCTATTAAAATCTGATTTACTTGTAAAATGGATTACTGATTTATTTTAGAGAAATTCTCTTATTTTTCCCGTGGCAAAAACTAAAATGGTGTGTAATTATAGAAATTACTTATTAAATTTACCTGATTTTTTTTTTTAATTTTGAACGTTATTTGTTCTTTTTTAATGTAATAAAAATGATTTGTGAACGTTTTAATTTAAAAATTACATATAAAATAATCATAAATCGAAATATTTTAAAGTGTGACATCTCATTCCTGTAAATATCATGTTACAATGTAGAAATCTTTAATTCAACATAGAAATACGCATGAAATTAAAATTTGATTTGATATGTCCTTTTTTATACTACTATTCAAAATTCACTTATTAAATATTTGATTAGTCAACAGAGTAAAGTACTAAAAAAATATTTTCTAACAGAATTTAATATTTTAATTATCGTTCAAAAATGTAAAAAAGAAGCTTTTTCAAAAGGACCTGGAGCAATAGAATTAGAAAAGTCATTTAAATATGTTTCTTGTCTTGCGAAGCTGTTGCTGTAATCAATATTTTATCGAACGCGAAAGCGTTAAGGGTAAGATTAGCAATAGATACCGGTCACAGGGATAACGAAGGAGAAAAATCGGTACTAAAAACCTGATTGTCTACGGTCATCTTATGACCATTTTCCTGCAAGAGAAGAATAAATTTTTTTATTTTTCATCATGTTATTCTATTTGTTGTGGTTGCAATATGTTTATATTAGCATATTTACCGGGTGTCCCAAAAATAACGGATGGATTTTAAAATTCAATAACTTGCAAACGGTGACAGCTATTTAACATTTTTTTGCAGGAGAGTTATGTATAATGTCAGGAGTTTTTTTTACCGTAATTTTTTTTATTTTAGTTCGCATCTCAAACAATAGGTGGCGCTGATGGTGATTGAAGGCCAGGTAGACGCTTCACTCAGCACTGATCACTTGGCCTTCAATCGCCGTCAGCGCCACCTATTGTTTGAGATGCGAACTAAAATAAAAAATTACGGCAAAAAAAACTCCTGATATTAAACATAACCCTCCTGCAAAAAATTTTTTAAATAGCTGTCACCGTTTGCAAGTTATTGAATTTTAAAATCCATCAGTCATTTTTGGGACACCCGGTATTTGTGCTATTGAATTTTAGATTAATACTAATAGTATTTTAACCCATTCGTGCCCACCACCTTTTGCGCAAATTTTATTCGAATTGGCACCACTATTTTTAAAAAAATTAAGTTTAGTTCATTAATTACGAAAAAGTTCCAATAAAATAAAATAAAGATTGCTGTTCTTTTTTACCGGTGTCAAAAACAGTGCTACATGCACATTTTGAAACGTCCCTAAAAAGGGACGCTAGGCACTAATGAATTAACAAAAGTTAACTGTTTAGAAATTTTAAATAAAAAAATGGCCATTGGCCAGTAATGAAATTTCCCATCTTTGCTCTTTATAAAAATGTCCTATAATAGTTATTGATCTACCACCACAAAAAGACCATTTTCAAGTGTAAGAATGTCAGTGTCTAGATTAGATAATCTAAATATATATATATGAAAGGATAAAAACTAACCCCTTTCTAAAACTTTAATTTAAAATTCAAATTCAAAAGTTTAAAGTTCCCAATTAATATTTTTAACTTTAATTCTGGAGCTTAAAGCTATTTTGCCCCTGTTAACTTTCTTTCCCAGCCTAACATTTATTACTTTCAGAGATCAATTTTGGACGTTCCTTAAGATTAAAATTGATGATCTAAGGGCTTTTTGCAGCCATTTGTGGTGAGGGCTTCTTACGTCACAAACCCGGGAATTGTGCAGGCCTTGACCACATATCAATCAAAAGCTAACGAACCAATTAAATTAAATGTTCCTCCCAAATTCACAACTATGCCCTCTGCTGGAAAATATGACAATCCCTAACATATTAGCAGGAACACGCGCGAAAAACGAGAGACTTAGCAGATTTGAGGAGGCCTGCAGAACCTACAACCATGTAAACTTTTCCATAATCGACGCATCTGGCTCCGGGAAATCTGACCGGACTCGCGGATTCATCTGTACGAAGAGCTGCCTAATAAAAAGAGTTCGGTCCCACAAGAGTTTCCCGAGTCAAGTTCTTATGCCACGACTCACGACTATGACAACATCCGAAGTCGTTACATTATATAAAAGTCGCGCAGGATAATGAGCGCGTGAAGAACCATTCCCTCTGCCTTGCCACCAAGCCGCGAACATTCAAAAGTGCACGAGAATTCCTCTCCCGTGGAAACCCTTTTTTACCGTCGACCACAAAAAAAAAAAAAAAGATTAATCCAGCGAAAGGATTATTTCCCCAGTAATCATATGTCAGTGTACTTTTATATTTATCATTTTTTAATATTACCTGTATTATTGTCCTTTTATGATAACATAATTTTCAAATTTTATAAAAAAAAAAAAAAAATTTTTTTTGTTACATTTTCTATGTTTAGGTGTATTTTCAATATCATATTTGTGCATAGATTTATATTTTGACAGTTTAATTTTATATAAAATGTGAAATATGTGCTTAAAGACTTTAATTTAAAATGCACAAACTTAATGACCAGAAGACTTCCAAGTAAGAAATATGGACGAAACTTTAAACTGTATAATGCTATAAGTGTGTTTTCCCAGATATTTTTTATATTATTGTTTCTTTACAGCTTCTCTTTATGTTTACATTTTTATATTTTATGTCATATAATATTCTTCTAATTCCTATGTAAGGTTCGGTCAGGTCGTCTCGAGATCCATATCCAAAATTTTTAACATAAAAACTTAAAAGTGTCAAATACTTCCTTAAAATTTATGCCTGAAATTTAAATTTTAAATATTTTTTCCAGCAGAAAAATTTAATCCTCACATCTTAGCAAACTTAACTTTAATATTAACCTTAATCTCTAGCCTTGCATAATTACATTCTGATCCACTTTTGTCTTCTCCATTTTCCTGGGGAGTCCCCCCAGATTTGCAGGCAAATCTGGTGGACCTCAACTTGGAGGGGGGGATATGAAAGGATAAAAACTAACCCCTTTCTAAAACTTTAATTTAAAATTCAAATTCAAAAGTTTAAAGTTCCCAATTAATATTTTTAACTTTAATTCTGGAGCTTAAAGCTATTTTGCCCCTGTTAACTTTCTTTCCCAGCCTAACATTTATTACTTTCAGAGATCAATTTTGGACGTTCCTTAAGATTAAAATTGATGATCTAAGGGCTTTTTGCAGCCATTTGTGGTGAGGGCTTCTTACGTCACAAACCCGGGAATTGTGCAGGCCTTGACCACATATCAATCAAAAGCTAACGAACCAATTAAATTAAATGTTCCTCCCAAATTCACAACTATGCCCTCTGCTGGAAAATATGACAATCCCTAACATATTAGCAGGAACACGCGCGAAAAACGAGAGATTTAGCAGATTTGAGGAGGCCTGCAGAACCTACAACCATGTAAACTTTTCCATAATCGACGCATCTGGCTCCGGGAAATCTGACCGGACTCGCGGATTCATCTGTACGAAGAGCTGCCTAATAAAAAGAGTTCGGTCCCACAAGAGTTTCCCGAGTCAAGTTCTTATGCCACGACTCACGACTATGACAACATCCGAAGTCGTTACATATATATATATATATATATGTTGCTTAAAAAAGAAAAAAACTGTCAAATAGGACGCCGATACTTAAAATATAACTGAATGGCAAACGTTCTGAAAAATATTTAGTGGAATCTTACATGATTTTTCGACTTATTTTCAAAAACATTATCTGTAAATTTTAAGAAAGTAAATATATTATTTGTTTCTCAGTATACAATACAGAAATTCATTAATTTAAAAGAAATTTTTTTTTTAATTACAAAGTTTTTTTTTTTTTTTTTTTTTTTTTTTTTTTTGTAAATTGAACAATTTACAGTTATCCTTCACAATAATATCTCCAGATATCAAGAACTTTTCTATTATTTACCGAAAAATTTCTGTAAAATAAACTTTTTTTTGTGTGTGTGTATGTGCGGACCCCCCCCCCCCCCCCCACACACACACACACTCACGCACACACAATTTTTTGAAATAAACTCAACAGGTTTTTATTTTTCTTTCTTTTCTTCTCTTTTTACAGAGTACTTAGATAATTTACAGGAACAAAAAAGAATCTCTTCAAACAGACTTGAAATTTGAAAATGTAGTTATTAACCCATTGGGGACGAGCGACACTTATACGTGTCGCAAAAAGGCTTAAGAATCCTTGTTCGTTTCCACCAGTACAATTTTACTGAAAAATTTGCCTTATTTAACCCATTTGTGCCCAGCACCTTTTGCGTAAATTTTATTTGGCTGGCACCACTATTTTTAGAGGATTTAAGTTTAGTTCATTAATCACGAAAATGCATCACTTAAATAAAATAATTATTGCTTTTCTTTTTTACCGGTGACAAAAACAGTGCTGAATGCGCATTTTGAAGCGTCCCTAAAAAGGGACGCTAGGCACTAAAGGGTTAATCGGAGCATTTTCTCGATTTAACCCTTTCCGGCACGGGCAAAATCTGTAGTAAAATGAGAAATTATCGACTAACACCGGAATTCACAAACGAATTGTTTAGATAGTTTGAATTCCTTAATTTAAGCATTTATTGTAAAAGCAAAACTTTACTAAAATATTATTGGTGCCGTTTGCAAGTTTGGAATTAAAATTAGGTATCCCAGACCGGGCACAGTGTGCCGAAAAGGGTTTATAAGGTACAAATCTTTGTTTTTAAAAACCGGTGAGTAACATTAAAAATTTCTTAAAAGGCTCCCGTCTCGAAGGAGTTAAGATATGCATTAAACTCTGATTTGCTGGCAAAACGAATAACTGATTTATTTTACAGAAGATTTCTTAATTTTTTTTATAAAAAAAAAGTATGTAATTATAGAATTTACTCATTAAATTTATATGGTTTTAAATTGCATGATCGTTAAATTTACATGTATATTTCTTTTATGATAAATGTTGCTTATTTTCCTGAGTTAATGTTGCGGGGTAAATTGTGGACATATCCTGAAACTTCGGTGCAATCGCTTTTTTAAAAATCATTAGTTTTCATACGAAAAATTTTGTTTCTAATTTACTTTGCAGGTGTTGCTAAACGTTACTTTTTGCTTAACTTGCCATATTATTGTGGTAATTTATCAATTGAATAATTTTATAAAATTAACGGTGGCTACAAAAAAATAAATAAATAATAAAAATTGATACGTGTTCGTACAGATCAAGGAATTTAAGTGTTTTAGTACCAGCAATTTCTTAAAATTCTGGTCACTGTATCTGAAGATAGATTTCTATTTTACTTAATAATGCATATTGGAAATTCGTTATGGAAAATCCGATAAAAGGTGCTTGAAATTCCATGAATTGTACGGACCCTGTAATAAATAAATAATAATAAAAATAAAATAATGTACCGAATTTTGATTCGTCCACTAGTAAAAAAATAATTTAAATGCTAAATAAATTGATTTATTTTTTAAAAACTGAAATATTAATGAAGAATCCATTAAAACTCTATAATACAAATACAGAAACTTTAAACACAAAACAAAGAAATGAGCAAATATTTTCAGACTGAAAGCGGAATTTCATTTGATATGTCTTTTTATACGGCTATTCAAAACTTGCCAGTCAAATATTTGATGCGTAAATTCAGTAAAACGTTAAAAAAAATCATTTTCTAACTAAATTTAATACTTGAATTACCATTTAGAATTTTATATTACACAATATCGCCATTAAATTCTCATTTCAAAAGAAATATTGATGCCGCTCTTGCATAAAACAATTAAATGACGCGATTCTAAATTACTTTTTTAAATTGAGAAAAAGTAATGAAAAAGGAGATAATAAACTGCAAGAATTGATGAGATAAAGAAAAAATAGCGGGAATAAAAGCACTGCCGATAATTTGTATAGTTTTTAATTAAAATGAAATGAGTTTCTAAGATTCTTCTTAAGTATACAAACGCTTTAAAAAGTTATTACTAAAGAAATTCATAAGCATTTAAAAGACAGAAATGGAAATACATATTTCTGTTACTTTTTTCTGCTTTGAGTAGCTTAATTAAAGAAACTCCAGCAAATTAGTTATAAATGAGTTGTATAACGCCAATCGAAGTAATTTGTTCGCGCAATTCAAATTTAATTTCAAGAATTTTAATTTACATGGCTGTTTAAAGAGGATAATTTATACACGTTCGATAAAGGAAAATAACTCAAAGGCGATATTTTTTGAGCAGTTTTGTTAAAAAAAAAAATAAAATGAAAATGAAAAAATAAAGAGGGTAGCGAGACACTCGACAAATTACCTGTAAAATGAATTAGATTTTTAGTAAATTCTAAATAATTAGTTCATGGAGCTCGTTTTTAATTTGAAAAGTTTAATTTATTTGAAAGCATACAAGAGTTGCTCCAATAAAAATATTAGACTTTGTTGAAAGATATTTTTCGATTTACTAATTCCCGAATCAAGATATATTATCCTCTCCAATCTGGTACGATAAAAATGAAAAATATCATTAACAGAGAATTCATACTAACGATCTTTGACAATAAATTCCGCATTTTTTTCTTTGTATCATGCGCAAATTGCTGAAAACAGATGTTAATACTTCAACCACCAAGCTTTATTTTCAGAACTGTATCTATAAACAAATTCACTGATATACTTTTTAATGAACTTTCTTTTTATGACTTTAATATGAAACAAACAACCAATTATATTTAACTAGTTGATTGCAGCAAAATGTGAAAATATGCTTGTTAAAATTAATTATGTTTGCAATGTAATTGAGCTTATGTTACTTACTCTTTTGCTAGACTATCTGTGATAGAGTTGATAAGTGTAGCTGCTCCATTTTAACCCTTTGTGGCGCAGTGGTTTCATAGATATACCACTTAATTTTAATTCCCAAACGCCACATTGCCACCGGAATTTTGTTTAAAAAAGTTACGTGAAATATAGCGTTTTCTTATTTAAAAATAAAGTTGTTTTCAAATTCCGGTGTTAGTCATTAATTTCAACACTTAAGCAATGAATTTGCCCTGCGCCGCAAAGGGTTAATATGTTTAATTAAACTTCTTTTCTTTCTTTCTTTCTTTTTTTTTCCCACCAAAATGTAGATTTTTAATGCATCATCTCACACACACAACGAAAGTGTTATAAATAAAAATCATGCATTACGACCAATTAATCGGTACCACAAGATTAAAACTTACATGATTCAGGGATGAGATTTCCGCTTTTTTGCACACCAGTAAAATCTTAGAGAAAATGCTATACTTTTAAATCAGAACATTTTTGCGATTTAAAATAACAACATTTTCTCTAAGATTTTACTGGTGTCCAAAAAAGCGGAAATCTCATCCCTAATGATTAAAATGACACGGTACATTGCGGATTGTGGATGAAAAACATGGACTACCCGGTACTTATCTATAAAAAGTAAGAATCTCTTTTTGCTTATACCTGAAAGAAATGTTGAGACATACAATGTTTAAATTCATGTGTAGATGAATTAGTGAGGAACGTTCGTATTCACGCCAATTACCGTAATTTCTCTCTTAAACGCCGCGGCTTAGTAAAGTTTTTTTCAAACCAGAAAATTTACTGAGAAAAAGAAATCAAATGCGTGCTAAGCACAAGCAAGTAAACTTATTTTAAAAAATTAATTCTGGTGGAAAATCGAGTTATCCGAGGTGCTGCGTTTACGTGAGAAATTACGGTAATTTTTAGGTAAATTTTTCCAACAGATTTTTCGCTACAAAATGCATTCAATCGAAGAGAGGAGGGAATTGGTTAAAAATTTTCAGGGTTGGATTAAAGCATAAGCCCTCAAAGCACAGTCCAGACAGTGGAGTTATGGATAAAGAGGGGGAGACATGTAGTCTAGTGATTACCAGTTTCGAGTGAAGTAACTGATGTTGTAGTCACAAGATAGTGGCTATTTTTTTCCCCCGTAATACCATGTTCGCACTGAGAAAGTTAAGTCACTTAACTTGAAGTTTTTTGAAGCGTACCCGGAATCAAGATTCTTGCTTGAGCAAGTTTCTGAAACTTGCTTAAGTGAGTTTGCTCTCTTAACTATGAGTTGAGTGGAAATGCGCCTTCTGAATATTTAATTATTATTTCTGAATTTTAGAATATTTAATTCTGATTATTAAATTAATGAATTTGAGTCCTACAAATAATTACAAACTATTTCAAGTTGTTATTTGTTTACTCCAGTTGCTTAACACGTGTGTTTGTGGGGTGTTTTTGTAATCAAAGGCCGAAAATGGAAAATGTTGAACCTGTTATTTCCTCCCACAAAAGAAATTAATTTTTAATTGAAATAAGGCAGGATAATTACTGTGTAAACAAAAAAGTTAAAAGTTGCAGTTACAAATTTCAGAACTTATGCGCATGCTCAGATGTCAGTTTGGTCAAATTAAGTCACTTACAATGTTTAGTAAATGCGAACAGGTGAAGCCTAATTCCGGGTATCCAGCTTCAAAAAATTTAAGTGACTTAAAGTTAAGTCACTCAACTATCCCAGTGCGAACAGGATATAAGGCCAATAGTTTTCGATTACCGCCGGGACAAACTTCCACCAGTAAATTTAAATCGAAAATTTCGCTATATTCGTGCAAAATTTCTCTTACAAATATGGTAAAAAATTCTATTCATTTTTACTAATGGATGTTGCCCCCAGAATTATAATTTATTCGATTGACACTAATGGGAGTTTATCTAGTTTGTTAGAACATGATGGAAACGCTCGGCCAAACTAAATCGAAGTAAACTTCTACCAGAAAAATAAGTAAAACTTAATAAAATCACAATTTTTAATCTATTTTATGAAAGCCTAACTTTACTATCGTAACTTTCCCACTCATCTCCTTATCTTCAAACAAAATAAATGTCCAAGTCCTTTTACCTATAATCACAACTTTATAATCTATTTTAATGTTTTCTGATTTTATTATCGTAACTTTTCCACCAATCTCTTATTCTCAAACAAAGTAAAATGTCCATGTAATTTTACCTCAACCCCTTGAAAGACGGTGGGATCTAATTTAAGCGAGATTTGCACCAGAAACTTTTCACAAAATCTTATACTTTGGCGATAAAAATGTTGAAAAATTACTTTTGATTTTGAAAAATTACTTAATTGGAAATAAAATTTTTCGATTTTTCAGGTGAGAATTTAATATTACAGAGCTATTATTGCTTAAACCTTAATCCTTACCGGGACAAGATACTGTATTCGCATTCGTAAAATGTTGAAATAATTTGTGACACCTCTATTTACACGACATTTTATTTGTAAACTAATAAAAGTGCATTTTTGCGTATTTAATAAAAATGAAATTTTCCTAGAAAATTTCTGGTGCAAGTGTGGGAATTTAGAATTAAGTTTAGGTGTTGTCATTTGTCAACACTGCCCTTCAAGGAGTTAAAGGGTTAAAATGGTTAAGACCTTTCAATATTTTTCGACATTTAGCGCCGTTGTAAATTGTGATCTCATTTGGAAATATGCAAAAATCGCTAACGACGGTAAAAAAAGAACACGACTGCATATCTCATATTGAATCTGAAGACTTCACTCAATTACGAGAATAGAACAACGAATTGCTTGCAGCGTACAGTTCAGAAAAAAAGACAGGTGAAAAAAGATCGTATTATCGCTTGAATTATATCACGCAGATTAAAGGGCAATAGATCCTTATGCTGCAAAAACATTACAACCGTCAGACACGATCTGTTTCGGAAGGGGAAGATCCACCCCTTTTTATTTTTTTTCTTACTTCAAGAGGCGTATTTATGGTTTTTCTTTTTTTTATACTGAGGAACTTTTTTATTCGCTTTCAAGCACGTTTATAAAAAAAGGGTAGAGAAAAAAAAATCACTCAAAACAAAGCGTGTAGTATTATAACAGCACGAAAATTGTGTTTCGAAAGCAATGAAATGTTATTGGTACCGCACACACGTAATCTTAAAGAAGATTCGATCAATAAATCTGTGATTATCAATGGGTTTTATGGCTAGAAAAAAGTCTAAATTCGTGTTATTTATACGAAATACATTTAATGGAATTGTAAAAAGGGAGAAAGCTGTAATTTTCTCAAAATTTTAACATGACATGAGAAAGTCAGATATTTTTTTTTCTTTTTCGCTTTTTTTTTTTTTCTCAATAATATGTTGGATGAAAATTTTAAATATCATCAGAAAGATTTAACTACTTCTTAACATGTTCACGAGCATATTGAACGTGGAAACGTAAAAGTATGTATTTTGTGGACTGGCAGAAGAAAATATTATCGGATTGAAAATTTTATAAGCAAGAAAAAAGATGGTGCACTCTAAGCATTATTATTATTATTTTGCTGTCTTATCGAATTTTCATTTGTTAAATTTAAATGTATAGTTCTCTATAAAGAGTCTTTCTTTCTAACATTTGGAAAAAGTTTGTTGTTTTGGTCGAGAATAGACCTTGTTGAGTCCGCATTTTATCCCTCCCCCCTTATTAACGTGCGTGATCTTTTAGCTTTTCTTCTCTTATTGCGACTCTTTAGCATAGCCACAAGAAGAAAAAATCAACAAATGAAACCGGATAAATTTAAAACTTTTCTTGATTAAATTAAAGACGCCAAAAGTGGTAATGGATGTGCATTAGGCTCTAAAGCTACCAAACAACCGCAGCTGCGCCGAACTCGTTATTATTAAACTATTAGCTGACAATTTGCATTGGTTAAAATGAATCCGGAAAACTTTCGTCTTATGAATCTGAATTCTTGCTTTATCAAATCGATTAGAATTTCCTTTTCTACGTGGTTATTATAATTTGTTAAATTTTATTTATTTTTTTTTCCCATGTACGGTAATACCCGGTATAGCTTTTTCATCAGTCATTTTGGAATTAATGGAATGTATCTACCTTTTTTTTCTTCACTCTGTATTGCTATGCTTTTTATATTTTATTATATCTTAAAGTGAAATTTATTAGGATGAACGAAGCGAATCCTCTACTAGCCCACTCAAATAACACTTTGTCGTACACTTTACAAAAAAACTGTGCAGTATTTTGACTTGAAATTAAACACAAATATAAATTATGATCTGTAGATTTGCAGAATATTATTTTTTTTATAGAAATACTTTTCAATGAATTATTATTTTAATTAATTTATTTTACATGCTTTTCCATTACGAACGCATTTTTTCAAATAAAACGTGAAACATGTACGTTTTCAGAAGAAAAACTTAAACCATGGGGTCAGTGATTATAGCTAGAATCATCATTAAATAAATATACAAATAAAATATATTTTCATTATTCTGACAAAATATCTCAAAAACTGCTTTCAGATTTTCAAACTATGCTCATTCCTTTTAACTTAGTTTCATGATTTCTCTTATAAAATTTATAAAATACTTTTTTTTAGAGCAATTATAGCATATTTTTAATGAATTAAAATTTGTGAAAATTCTCTTATTAACATTCAATTATAAAAGTATTTTTCTGTGTTAGGAATTCAAATACACAATTTATTCTTTATTTGTGAAATCATTTAAGCAGGCGATATTTATGAATTTTAAAAGAATTATAATATGTTTTTGTGAAGTGGCAATAAAAGAATTGTAAACAAATAAAATTAATTAATATTTTGTATAATTCTACTTCGAAAATATTTTTATTTATATGTTTTTGTGGAGTGGCAATAAAAGAATTGTAAACAAATAAAATTAATTAATATTTTGTATAGTTCTACTTCGAAAATATTTTTATTTATACCAGTCTTATATCATAAATAAACAACACTGTAAAAAATATGACTATTTTGCTGCATCGCCACTCCCCCGCTTTTATAGAATATCACTCTTTTGGTCACTGAGAATGTTCCATGTAAGCCTGAAGTAACCGTTTTCTATACAAGCGGTGGAGTGACGATGTAGCAAAGAAGTCGTATTTTTTTCCAGTGAATCTAAGGAAATTCATAGTTATTTGGTTGAACTACATTTTTAAATTAAAATGCCCCAAAACTTATTACATTTTTGCTTAATGCAAAAGTAAAATGCAAAAGAAATTGAAAAAATATATTATTACTTTCAAATATTTATCTGATAGCATAATACTTCGCGAATCCAAACAAAGCATGGCTTTTGCTAGTTATATATATATATATATATATATATATATATATAGTTAGTTATTTTTTTCTTTGAGACTATCAGCCGCGTTTAACATTATTTCTGAGTCTCTCCAAAACCCCTGCACCTCTACAATGGATCATTTCTACACTGGACGTAAAGTTGCCATGCAAATAGGTAATCCATCAAGGATTACACTGATCCATTTTTTTCGCCCCGGTTGATTGTAAGCAAATATATAGTGTAAACGCAATTTCGTGCTCATAAAAAAAAAGGGGGGGGGGGACAGCGTTTAACGTGTTAAATATTTTCCTCGTTCATTTCTGTGTTGAGATTGCACAAACATTCTCTGGAAAGTCTGTTTTTAAACAAGTAAGAATCACAGAAAACAATACCAAACGAGAGGTCTGCACGGGCCCGGGCTTGGCCCGTGGCCCCGTACCCGGTCGGCGGAATCGTTTGGAATTTTCTCACGGGCCAGGCCGGCAGATTTAGAATAGTTTTTTCAACGGGCCGGGCCGGAAGGGTCGACAAACAACATAAACGGGCCGGACCGGCAAAAAATTGAACGGGCCAGACGGGCCGGGCCAGGCCGATAAAAAAAAATTTCGGGCCTGCCGGCCCGTTCTGAAGATTTAAGCAGAAACGATTAAATATGAGCTATTTTCAACGAAAATGGTTATAACGAGAATAAGTATAAATGTGACCATACTAGTTTGAGAGCATCAATATAAAAATGCACAGTGTATCGGCATCGGAGAATTACATTATGTGTAATCCGTTTTAATATTTTTTTAGCTGACTCATGCCGGTTCGAGATCATGCTTGCATTATTTTTCAACATATGGACTGGCCGGACCGGTACTAGACACTTAATTATTGGCAGAAAACATGATTTGTAAAATTATTAACAGCAATAAAGAACTTATGTTAGCTTAGTCTTCGGATATATACTTCTTGATGATTTTTAAATTAATTTCTCAATAATGCGAAAGTTTGACATATTTTCTGATTAATTTTAAATTGTAAAAGTATAAAAGTGATAAGCCTAGCAATTGAAGGGATTTGGAATCGAATAGCGTTTTTCATTTTTGGTAAATGAAATATTTGTATAACCTTGTTGAGATATAATAGTTTCTCAAATGATTGCAGGTTTTTCTCCCTTCCCTTGCTATTGCTTCGGGAAATTTATTCAAAACGCTAATTATGACAGTATTTTATTTGTTTGCAGTATTCTTAAACTGCTTGTATCAAAAAATGGATAACGCCATTCGATTATATAGTTTCTGAATAAAGATATCTGCTAATCTTATGCGTTTCTGAGAAAAAAAATGAATTTAGAAATGTATCAGAAAGGAGATTCTTTGAATTTAAGAATGAATTTAGATTTGAAATCTATAATAAAATGATATAGAAATATATTTATAAATCTTCTTTTATTAAACAGCTTCAAAATTAACCATGTTTTTAGCTTTCTTTCTTTTTTCTTTTATTCTAAGCAATATTAATTTTTTAATGAATCTTTATTCGAATGTTGAAAGCCTAAAAATCTAAATAATCATTAATGTTGTTAATGTGTATTTGAGTAAAATATATTGTAAAATCATTCCATTGGTATGTATGCAGTATTCTTTAAAGGAATCTTAGTTATATGATAAAAATATCATTAAACCGGGCCGGGCCTAAAATATAAAAATTTAAACGGGCCGGGCCCGGGCCGAACTATTGAGTTTTACAACGGGCCGGGCCATGCCCGGGCCTGGAAATTCCAGCCTCTGCAGACCTCTATACCAAATCTATTTTTTAACACAAACTTGCTAAGTCTCCGACTTTTTGCACTCGACTATGATTTCAGAGAAAAATGATGTTCTTTTAAATCGCCCAGATGTTCCAATTCAACAAAAGAACTTTCTGTATTAAAAAACTGGTATCTAAAAAGTCAGAGACTTCAGTATCAGTAAACCATTAAACCTATAACCATTTAAAAACATAATTAGGTGTAGTAAAATGTATAAAGTGGGATCTACCGATGTTCAATTTCTTGTCAACCCTTACAGGATTCTTCCACATCAGGGGATTAAGGAGATTTTCGGTGTTTTAGTACCAGAAATTATGTAAAGCACAGGTCGCTACATCTGAATGTAGATACAATTTTTCCCACATTGGATAAAGCAAATATTACTTTACAAACATTTTGATAAAGGGTGCTCAATGATCTTCAAAGCCTCCGACTTAACGTTATCAATCGCTCCCTACGCTTCCTCTTTCTTGTACCAGAAAAAATTAATAGAAATCTTTGCTTTTTTTTAATCAGCAGATCACAGCGATTTAAAAAGGTAAAATTTACTATAAAATTTCTGTGGTACAAAAAGACGTGATACTATCAACTATTTTAAAACGATTATCTTTATAGTAGACGTCTATTGTTGATTTTAAAGAAATGTACCATGATGGTTTTTGATTTGAAATAGTAGTAGGATACGACTACAAATCTTTGATATCCATATCTATATTTAACATTACTTAAAAACGTATTTTTTAAAAGTGTATTTATAGTTTAGTTAATTTTGCATGACTTTTTTTTTTATTATTAGCTTAATGCGTGCATATTAAAAAAAAAAAAAAAAAAAAAAAAAAAAAAAAAAAAGGAGGAAAAAGCTTTTCTAATCAAAGCATGGCTCTTTATAACATCACGAAATTTGTATTTAAAATTGCAATGAACGGGTAAATGCTATTGGTACTGCGCACACGTAAGTTAAAAAAAATCGATTACTTACATTGTAATTATCAGTGTCTTTTTCGCTACATAAGAAAGCAGGATTCGTAACATTCTTATTAAAATTTTCACACATTGCTACAAGTACTTTAAAACGATGTAACAAGATGACTGCCTTCCCTAAATTATAGAATCTATAGGTGGCGCTATTGCCACTTTCGACAAAATATCCCGAGATATTTTGCCTTCCTTTCTAAAAGACATGAAATGAAGTGAAGTAATTTAATTTGGTGAGAGTAAGATTGGGATGTGTGTTCCAAATACATCTCCCTTAGAGATGTTCTTTTTCGTTGAGGTAATTTTATGAATGTTTTAACTGATTGTTTTGCGCGTCGTCATGCGATTTGTATATAGTGTGTTTTGTGCTGCGACGTCTACAATAAAAATGTGACTCTAACATCTCTGTTCTATATTTTAAGTACAGAACAACATCCCACAACGATAATATTTATAGTAGGTTTCTACTGTTGATTTGAAAGGAATCTACCACGATGGTTTTTGATTAGAAATAGTAGTAGGAAACATAGGAAATTTAGGAGTGCTACAAGCCCTGAAAAAGGTTTAAGTTTTTTCTTTCTTTTTTTTAAAAAAACATAAATACTACAAGTGGAATCGTAAAAATGAAAAGTTGTAATTTTCTCTAAATTTTAGCATGACATGAAAGAGTCACATGCTTCTTTTCTTTTCTTCCCTGTTCTTTTTGTACTTTCTTAAGTTATTAGTAAAAATTAAAAAATAAAGAATGAATTCCAAAATAAATAAATAAATAAATAAATAAAAACATGTATTTTTGTGTCTTGGAATACGTGGAAGATTGTTCCTACAGACATTTCGAAGACGAACTATAAGATTTCGATCCAAAACGCACAAAGATCTGGGGTGAAAATCTGATCCAAAACATCTTTTATATAAAAATAAATTTCATGTTTTGAACTTAACAATGATCTTTTATTATTATGAAAGTAACAAAACACAAACATAAAAAATACAGAGCAGCAACTGTAGAAGTTAAAAAAAGAAAAAAAAAACACAAACAGGAAATGCGAACCGAAAGAGGAAACTGATATAGATGGACACTGATTATGTTGTGTTTTCTATATTGCATTTCTGTATCAATAGTCCAAGGATCTCCACGATTCTTGTTCTTTCAAGATACACGGAAGTTTTAAATGATAGTGACAGGTGTCATTTTTCCCATAAAGAGAAAACGAAAACAGGGTATAGGTTAAGGCTAAAAACCCAGCAAATTGGAAAAGAGTTAAAAAATCATGGAACTTCAGTATAATCTAAACTCTGATTAGAAACAAATGCTTGAGATTTCATGCTGGCGCGACGCTATCTCCAGTAAAAAGTTTTAAGTACCAGAATTCCCAGAAGTAAAAAGTGTCTACGAAATTTCTTCGGAGTTTCAAGCTTTTTTTATTAACACAAACGAATTAATACATGTATGGAAATCGGTACAGCATTAGGAATATATATTTATATAATGTTACGGTTAATTTGATAAATTCGGCAATTATTAATAACAATCAGTTATTATTAATAACAACTATATATATATATATTAGTAAATTCGATAAATGGTTATATATTAGTGAAATTTACCGGTTATTAAGAATAATTAAAGATGACATTCGGTCAATAGGTTAAATGGTTAAAAAAATAGTTATTCAAATAATGATAATATGATTTAAGAGACAATTTATTCTCCCCACTATTATAGCAACAAAGAGAATTTACTGCCAAATTATTCAAGGAGCATCAGTAAAATTTATTATTATTAATTTGAATTGGCTATATATATTGCTTTAAAAGTAAGATAAATAAGATAATTACCAATTCTTTAGTGCGATTATTAACATACTTTTAATAAATTTATATGCGTACATAGAGTGTTACACAAACATCATTTAGGCTATACAGAGTACATATTGCTCGAATAAAAAACTTCCTTTTTTTTATTCCGGTTAAAAGTATAGAAAAATTAACAGCTATTGAAATGATAATAAGATTCAAGATCCTATTTATTCTCGCTCTCCTAATATAGAAAAAACGAGAAGTTACTGCCAAATTATTCAAAGTGCTTCACTAAAATTTATTATTATTATTTTGGTTTTATAATATTATTATTATAATTGCTTTAAATACAATTCTTTAGTGCTATTAATAACGTACCTCTAATAAATTTACACAAATACATAGAGTACTATATAAATATCACATAGACTATACAGAGTATATAATGCTCAAATGAAAAAACTTCCTCTTTTTTAATTTTGGTTAAAAGAAGAGAAATTTTAACAACTATTGAAACGATAATCAGGGCCCGATTTTTGCAGGAGCATGCGGGGCAATTGCTCCGCCCAGGGGTGCAAAAATCTAGGCGCCAGCAGGCAGTTTCTCACAACAAAATTTATTTCGTTTTTCTTCGTCTAATATTTCATGTAAAATTCCTGCTAGAATGCTATTAAATTTTGAGCAAAAAAAACTTTAAAATTTTAGTGGTGAGAGAGTACTCTCTGGCTCCGCCCTCCCCCCCCCCCCTCATGAGAGTAATTAGAATTTTCTCTAAAAAAAGTGCCAAATGATAAAAATTAGCCAAAATGAATCAAAAATCATCTATTTTCAAACATTTAGGAAGGTAAGAGTGGTCCTCCTTTCTCTCTTTGCTTCCAGTACCCCATCCATCCATTATATAAACGAACTACATTAGAAAATTAATAATTAAAGTTTTGTTACAACAACTTAGCATTCTATTGTTTTCGAAAGAAATTCTTTATTGGGGATTTTTTCTCGTAGCGTGGCAAGTTAAAACCATTAATTATGACCAATTAACGACATTTTTTTAGCCATCTTATAATGTGCGCACGATAAGCAAAGAAAAGTTTGCAAAAAGAAACTTCTGTCAGCAAATCTTTTTTATTTTTCCCTTACAATTATTCTGCTAGTACTTTTTCTTAAAGTTGTCACTATCTTTTTGTGATACCCTGTATACAGATGTGACCTGTACCGAGTACAAATTTATATAGACATACAATACGTATGAAGTCTAATACTAGCCACTTCTACATTATTTACAAAAAAAAAAAAAAAAAAAAAAAAAAAAAAAAAAAAAATTCTATCGACAGACAAAAAATTCATTCTCCCCACTAATATAGCAACAATAAGAATTCGTTGACAAATTATTCAAAGTGCTTCACTGTAATTCATTATTATTATTATTCTGAATTGGTTGTGCGTAAATTGCTTTAAAAATTTGATATTAAGGTAATTACCAATTTTTATGTGGTGAATTGGTAAATTGTAGCAATTTTTATTTGGTGAATTGTAGCGAATTATGAATTGGTTAAGTGTAAATTGCTTTAAAAATAAGATATATAAGACAATTATAAATTTTTTAGTGATATTAGTAACATATCTCTAATAAATTTATATATCACAGAGTACTATACAAATGTTACATAGACTAGAGAGTATATATTTCTCAAATAAAAAACTTCCTGTTTTTCGATTCCGGTTAAAAGAATAGAATTTTTCACTGCTATTGAAATGATAATAAGATTCGAGAGTCTGTTCACTATCTCCACTAATATAGAAACAATGAGAATTTACTTCAAATTATTCAAGGAGCTTTACTAAAATTTGTTATTATTGTTTTCAGTTTGTTATGTGTAAATTGCTTTAAAAAGAAGATACAATATAATTACCGATTCTTTAGTACTACTATTAATAACACACCTTCATTAAATTTCTATACAAATGTCATATAGACTATAAGTGAATATATATTGCTCAAATAAAAAGCTTCCTGTTTTCTTTTTTTTTTTCCTCGGTTAAAAGAATGAAAATTTCAATAGCTATTGAAATGATAAAATGATTCAAGAGTCTATTCATTCTCTCTACTAATATAGCAACAACAAGCAGTTACTGCCAAATTATTCAAGAAGCTTCACCAAATTTTATTATTATTATATTCAATTGATTATTCGTAAATTGATTTATAAATAAGGTATATAATTATCAATTCTTTAGTACTATTAATAACATACCTCTAATAAATTTACAGAAGTACATAGAGTACTATACAAATATCACATAGACTATACAGAGTATAGGTTGCTGAAATAAAAAACTTCCTGTTTTTTTCAGGAATGAGATTTCCGCTTTTTTGCACACCAGTAAAATCTTAGAGAAAATGCTATATTTTTAAATCGGAACATTTTTATGATTTAAAATAACAACATTTTCTCTAAAATTTTACTGGTGTCCAAAAAAGCGGAAATCTCCTCCCTATTCTTTTATTGTGATTAAAATAATGAAAATTTTAGCAGCTATTAAACAGATAATAAGATTCAGGAGTCTATTTGTCCTCTCCCCACTAATATAGCAATAAGGAGAATTTACTACCAAAATTTTCAAAGTGCTTCACTAAAATTTATTATTATTATTTTGAATTGGTTATGTGTAAATTGCATTAAAAATAAAATATACCGTAATTTCCCACGTAAACGCCATATCTTGGATAACTCAATTTTCCCCCAGAATTAATTAAAAATTTTTCTTTACTTGTTTGTGCTTAGCACGCATTTGACTTCTTTTTCTCAATAAATTTTCTGGTTTGAAAAAGACTTTACTAAGCTGTGGCGTTTACGTGAGAAATTACGGTATAAGGTAATTACCAATTCTTTAGTGCTACTAATAACATACTTCTAATAAATTTCTGTGCCTTAATTCCACCGTATCTGCGCGTTTCAGATAAATCTATTTCCTCCCATAATTTATTTTAAATAACACGTGATTTTCCTTTTCTTAGCATTGACTTCATTTTTACAATAAAATTCCGGTTTGAAAAAGAGATAACTGAGCTGTGGCATATACGCGAGAAATTACGGTAAGTACATATAGTAATATAATGTCAAATAGAGTAATATAATGTCTATATAAATTTCACATAGATTATACAGAATATATATTACTCAAATTAAAAACTTCCTTTTTTTTATTCCAGTTAAAAGAATAAAAAATTAAACAAATGATAATAAGATTCAAAAGGCTGTTCATTCTCTCCACTAATATAGCAACAACGATAATTTACTGCCAAATTATTCAAAGTACTTCACTAAAATGAAGTTTTTAAAAAGCTAAAAGATTAAAGCCTACATCCGACATAAGGTACAAATCGCCCGTTAAGTAAATCTAACTTCAGGGTCACAGCAATCTTTGCATACGAAGGCCGTGTTTTTGCGGAATCATTATGCGGTGTTTTGCGGCCTTGTATCCGCATTGGAGGCCGCAGCACATTGTGAGCTTTTGCCTTAAAACCTGTTAAGTTCGACGCCTTTGATAATTCGGTCATCCATCTAAATGAAGTGGCCTTGTTTGTAGATTCTGACTTCGAAACAACAGCGAGTTGTTACGAGAGAGATTGAGTAACACTTTCTTGACAGATACATCATATTTATAGCGATAGAATGTAGCAAAAGTATGAAAGGAGATATATGTCAAACCAGAGAAAGATTAGAAATAAGAAGATCGGCGTAATATAATAGAGATACACGCATTACGTAATGCGATGATTATGACATTCAAATGCTAGTCGTAAAATTGTTTCGATTTTTTCTGAATTTTCCGCATAAATCAGAGCTCTAAATACTCTAGAATACTTTCTTACAGTTTATTATCTTTAAGCACTTAACTGATTCTTTTTTTAATGTTCGATAAATTGAATATATATGCGATAAACACCACTTTTTTTAATCTAAAATATTCGTAATATTTTGTCTAAACATTTCGGCTACATACTATGTATCTGTACTTAAAAAAATTAGCAGGTGTCAAAAAACTTTAAGTGATGCATGAAGAAAACTCTCTTTGCCCGTACGATATACGGGCAATAGTCGGTGATAATCTTTCTATTCGATAAGGTGAGATTTTTTTTTTCTTTTAATACTGGTTTTTAGAGAATTTGGAGACCTAATTAATACTGGACGCCTGGCCACACTAGGAGAAACCCTGTAAAAGTTAATTTTGAAAATTTTAGCTCGAAAAAGATAACAATAAAAGTGGCACTTGCGCACTATATCAAAAATTCAAGTCAGTATACTTTTATTCCGTAAGTACTATCATGAAGGGTAAATTTTCCTCGGAGAAGAAATTGGCAATTATAATCATGCTGTTACAGAAAAATCTTCAGAATTTCCAACAATTCAAAATTCGGATTTTTAAAAAAAGAAAAAATAATAATGTAACTATAATTGTAGTGAAACTCAACTTCCGCATTGAAGGCCGCAGCATATTGTGAGCTTTTGCCTTAAAACCCGTTAAGTTCGACGCCTTTGATAATTCGGTCATCATCTAAATGTGTGGCCTTGTTTGTAGATTCTGACTTCGAGACAACAGCGAGTTGTTACGAGAGAGATTGAGTAACACTTTCTTGACAGATACATCATATTTATAGCGATAGAATGTAGCAAAAGTATGAAAGGAGATATATGTCAAACCAGAGAAAGATTAGAAATAAGAAGATCGGCGTAATATAATAGAGATACACGCATTAGATAATGTAATGATTATGCCATTCAAATGCTAGTCATAAAATTGTTTCGATTTGTTCTAAAGTGTCCGCGTAAATCAGTATCCAAATACTGGTTTCTTATAGTTTTTTATTTTTAATCACTTAACTCAGTGATTCCCAAACTTTCTTGGTACACAGTAAAAAATGAAGATCCAAATTGGGTTGAAAGGTTTCTGGGTATAGTAATTTTCCTGAAATGGTACAGTAAGGATTCCAAAATAGTAGAGTATTGTTCCCAAAATAGATAAGCCAAAATAGTTCAAAACAGAGCAAATCTTTATTAACATCAAATTAATCAAAATTTCTGAGGTATAATGTATATACTATCTAAGATATTTTAATTGTTTTAATGTCATTAAAAATCAGACTTATTTAAAACGATTTTGTGCTACAAACTGAACTTTCCAAATTGGAACAATTCTGTACCCAGAAATCTTTCAACCCAATTTGGGTTTCATTTTTTACTGTGATACGACCCACCTTTCAGTGAGAAAAAAAATTTCGCGATCCACCTAAGATAAAGTTGTATATAAGTATAGCAATTTTTGTACGATCTCTATACGCTCGGCTTTCTTATCCTACGAAAAGCGCAAATTTTCGCACTGAAGATGCGTATTAACAAAACTGGTAATCTCAATGTATATAAGTGAATAGTGATTAAAACAATGCACAAACAACAAAAATAGTTGAAAATACGTTTAAAAATTAAATTATTATGAATGATTATTATGAAAACATAACTTTATAATCAATGAGATTAGTACTGGTGTTTACCAATATGAGAACATATATTAACACGCAGTTTGTCTTAGTTCTTTTTCAAAAACAGCAAAGTAGAAAAAGCATGTTCTCATAAGCATGAAGTATTGAGTTTCATCAAGGACCTCAAAGTTGATTTAAATATTTCTCGATATTCTCTTCTTATATTATTCTAGAAGGAAATTATGTATTCTCCCTTGAAATATTATTTCCTGTTGAAAATATCATATCTTTTTAAACAGATGACATAAAAGGTATATTTTGATGACAAACCTACATAATTCCGCGACCCACTAAAACAACTACCGCGGCCCATCAGTGGGTCGCGACCCATAGATTGGGAACCGCTGACTTAACTGATTTTTTTTTTTTTTTATGTACAATGAATTGAATATATGGGATAATCACCACTTTTTTAAAATCCGTAATATTTAGTCTAAACATTTCGGCTACTTAATATGAAATTATAATTAAAAATTTTAGTAGGTGTCAAAAAAGCTTTAAGTGATGCATGAAGATGCATGCTCTTTTTGCGATATATGGGCAATAATCGTAGAATTTTTTTTTCTATTATATAAAGCGAAGAAATTGTTTTCTTTTAATACTGTTTCACAGAGTATTTGGAGACCCAATTTATACTGGACGTCTGGAAACCCTGGGAGAAACCATGTAATAGTAGTGTATTTTGAAAGTTTTAGCTCGAAAAATATAAAATGTCGCATTTACTCACTATATCAAAAAACTCATGTCAGTATATTTTTGTTCCTTAAGGGAGACCCGTAAGAAAAACCCAAAATTTTTATTATTGATTTTAAAGTAATGAATTTTGGTGTACTACTTAAGAATCTTTTTGTAAGGAATAATTAGCAAAAAAATTCACTTTTTATTAAGAAACATATTTTTTATGGGGATTTTTATGATATTTTTTTGTCGAAAAATACACTTTTTAAATTTACTACTCCTCATTCAATTTTCAATATTTTGATATTACTAAAATTTCTTAAATAGTGTTATAATATACAGAAAAGAACTAAGGAGAGATATTTTTAATTTTCTATTTTAATCGGCTAAAAAAAAATAAATAAATAAAATTAAAAAAAATACGCATGGTAAATTTCCTTAAATTCGTTATAATTTTCATATTTACCAATTTATGTAAAATTTTCGGAAACAGTTAAAAAAAAAATCTCTCCTTACTTTTCTTGCAAATTTTTTTAAGATTCTAAAAACATAAACACTTTGTTTCTAAATCAATTTACCACTGAGCCTTAGTACTTTGAACTTAGGCAAAATATGAAAAAAGTCATTTTCAGGAAAACACGTTTTAAATGGCAGCTAGTCCTTTAAACTCTATAGTGAGTACAATCAAAAAAGCTCATTTTCTACCTTTTCCAAGTGTCCCCGAGTTCTGAAATTTTGCATGGATATTCGAAAATATGTATTTAATCGTTTTCTGAGATAAATTTTTTTTGAACTTTTGATGATTTTTGGCCGAAAATGGGGTACGAGTCTCCCTTAACTACATACAATGATGGGTAAATTTTCCTCGGAGTAGAAACCAATCATGAATATTATTATCACACTGATATAGAAAAATGTTCAAACTCTGCAATGATTCAAAATTTGGATTATTTAAAAAATAAGAAAAATAATGTAACTATAATTATAGAGAAAGCTCAACTTCCACATTTGAGACCGCAGCACATTGTGAGCTTTTGCCTTAAAACTTTTTAAGCTGGATGCCCTTGAAAATTCAGTCATTCAAGTGACGTGGCCTTGTTTGTAGATTCTGACTTCGAAACAACAGCGAGTTGCTACAAGATAGATTGAGTAACACTTTCTTGACAGATACATCATATTTATAGCGATAGAATGTATCTAAAGTATGAAAGGAGATATATGTCAAACCAGAGAAAGATTGGAAATCAGAAAATAGGCGTAATATAGAGATACGCGCATTACATAAATCGATGATTATAACATTAAAATGCCAGTCATAAAATTGCTTCGATTTGTTCAAAAGTGTTTCTTTTATTATCATATCCGCTGACATTTGAAGTGGTTATACATATTCATTGTATATTAATATTATTATAAGAATGTAATATTATTTTAAATTTTTTAAATCTTATGTGTGTTTTATTAAAAACATGTTTTTATAATATAGGGTTCCTATAGGCCAAATAATTTCTTTAATTTTAGGTCAGAAAATGATGTATTGCCGCATATACTTGATTTTTTTATTGAAGCATTTCGAATTCTCATAAGTTTTTTGTTTTACTGATCTTATATAAATATAAGTAAATAAAAAACAATGTTTAAAGCACTAAAACACTTTATTTATTATTGCAAAGTAGTTTCAGTAGCCATAGTGTACCAACATCAGTGAAAATTATGATTGCTCAGAAAAGAAATTTTCCGAAATACGTGTTGGAGAAGCAGATTCACTGACAAAGTTCATCAGCCAATAAAATTACAGGAAATCCTAGGAAACAGCCTAGGTAGAAGAAGCAGATACAGCAATAAAATTCGTCAGCCAATATAATCGAGAAAGGAAGTCTCAAAAAAGGGCTATGTAAGCGGATTCAATAATCAAGTTAATTGCCAATCAAATTTCAGAAAAAAGTTCAGAGAACAGCCAATAAGACATAATGAATGTAATCTGAAAAATTTATGTTTTATTGGCAGCACATTGTGAGCTTTTGCTTTAAAATCAGTTAAGTTCCACGCCTTTGATAATTCTCTCATCCATCTAAGTGACGTGGCCTTGTTTGTAGATTCTGACTTCGAAAAAACATCGAGTTGTTACGAGAGAGATTGTGTAAGAACTTCCTGACAGATACATCATATTTATAGCGATAGAATGTAGCAAAAGTATGAAAAGAGATATATGTCAAACTAGAGAAAGATTAGAAATAAGGTGCTCGGTATAATATAATAGAGATACACGCATTACATAATGCGATGATTATGACATTAAAATGCCAGGCATAGACTTGTTTAGATTTGTTCTATTTTATTATTATTATTATTATTATTATTCTAATGTTTCGTAAGTGTCCGCATAAATCAGAGCTCTAAATACTCTGAAAAATACTAGTTTATTACAGTTTATTATCTTTAACCACTTAACTGATTCTTTTTTTATGTACAATAAATTGAATATATGAGGACCCCAGAAGCCAAGGGGTATAAGTGACAAAATTGAGTTAAGTGCACAGGGTATCTGGAAATATGCTTTTTTCATTTCAGATAAAGAAATATAGGTCATTTTCTGATTATTTGGGGAGTTATAGAGATAAACCACTTTTTTCGAAAAACAAACAATATTGATTAATTATACATTTAAAGAAAATTGTACTCTATTTTTTTAACAATTATTGAAATGAGAGTTCAAAGATTAGAATGCAACAAGCAGATGTTTCCCGTTTCAATTTAGTCAATTGTTAATGATGTTCCAATTTAACATCAATTATCTTTAAACTCAATTTACTCCAAATCGACATTTTGTCACTTGTACCCCTTGGCTTCTGTAGTCGTCAAATGGGATAAACACTACTTTTTTAATTTAAAATGCTCGAAATAGTTAGTCTAAACATTTTGGCCATTAAATAATATAAAATTTTATTTAAAAAATTAGTGGTGTGAAGCCAACTCTCTCAATAATCGCAGATAGTTTTATCAGATAAGGCGAAGGATTTTTTTTTCTTTCAATATTAGTTTCCAGAGTATTAGGAGACCCGATTTATAATGGAAGGCCTGACAACACTAGAAGAAACTCTGTAATAATTTATATTTTGGAAGTTTTAGTTCGAAACATACATAAAGGTAACAATAAAACGCGGCACTTACGCACTATGTCAAAAACTCTAGTGAGTATTTATTTTTTTCCGTAAGTAGTACAAGTGGTGCAGCCGGGGGGGGGGGGGGGGGGTCAGGCACTGGATACCACCTTTTTCTTACAGTTTTGTTCCTTTTTTTTTAAATATAAAAAATACTTCTACAAATATTTTTTTCAAATTTAACTGTATAAAAATAGAGATATTTTGAGTTTTAAAATCCCCCCCCCCCTGGGTACGCCACTGGTACTACAATGATGGATAAATTTTCCTGAAAGAAGAAATCGCTCTTGACAATTATAATTATACTGTTACAGAAAAATCATCAGAATTTGCAACAATTCAAAATTTGGATTTTTTTAAAGAAGAAGAAAAATAATGTAACTTTAATTATAGAGAAAACTCAACTTCCGCATTGTAGGTCGCTGCACAGTGGTTGTGAGTTTTCCCCTTAAAATCTGATAAGCTGAATGCCCTTGATAATTCGGTCATTCAAATGACGTGGCCTTGTTTATACATTTTGAATGCGAAACAACATCAAGTCGTTACGAGAGAGATTGAGTAATAGCTTCTTGACAGATCTATCATATTTATAGCGATAGAATGTAGCAAAAGTATAAAAAGAGATATATGTCAAACCAGAGAAAGATTAGAAATAAGAAGCTCGGTGTAACTTAATAGAGATACACGCATTACATAATGCGATGATTATGACGTTCCAATGCCAGCCATAGAATAGCTTCGATTTGTTATAAAGTGTTTCTTTTATTATCATATTCGCTTACATTTGAAGAAGTTATAAATATACATTATATATTTGTATTACTTTAAAAAATTCTAAATTTGAAGTGCACTATATTAGAGAATATGGCTAAATTTTTTTAAATAAGTTTCTATAATATAAGGTATAGACCAAAGAATTTCCTTAATTTTAGATCAGAAAACAATTAATGATGTGTTGCCGCATCTAGCTGATTTTTTTTATTAAAGCTTTTGGAATTCTTACAAGTAAATTTTAACAGTTATTTTTGCTTTACTGATATTATATAAATATGATTAAATAAACAACAACGTTTATAGTTCAAAACACTTTATTTATTTTTGGAAACTTTGATAGCCATAGCGTACTGTCATCAAAGCAAGTTATGATTTCTCAGAGAAGAAAATTGCCGAAATATATGTTCGAGAAACAGATTCATTGACAAAGTTCATCAGCCAATAAAATTACAGGAAACACTAGGAAACAGCCAATGTAAGAAAGGCACATACAACGATAAAAATCGTTCAGCCATTAGAATTGCAACCAGAAATCTCAAGAAACGGACCATATAAGCGGATTCCATTATCAGTTAATTGGTCAATAAAATTTCAGGAAAGTTTAGAGAACAGTCATAAAACACGAATATAACCAATCTTTCCTTGTATTTTGGTGTCTTTTATTTAACCAATTTTTCATTTAAATCTATTCCGTTTGAGTTTGAATTTTTTTTTTTCAAACCTGGCTTCCGCTAAAATCTCAGTTATTCAGGACATAAACCGGGATCATTGAACCTGGCTTCGGCTAGAAAGTCACAATAAGAGATGAAAATCTAAAGGATCACCACGAATGTCAAAAAAGGTTAAAAAATAAAATGCGGACAAACCCTAGGTCCGTACTCGACCGAAAACAACAACCATTTTCCAAATTGGTCATAAGTATACATTCAGTTTACTGTATGAGAATTTAAGTAAGAAAACTGACCATAGATCATTCTTTCTTTAAGAACAATTTCTTTTTTCTCAGATAATGAAAAATGTTACCAGTAATTCGTTTTTTATACCACAAAAGTTCATGCATCGTATTTTTAGTAATTAACCTTTTCCGTCACGGGCAAATTTTGTAGTAAAACGAGAAATTATCGACTGACACCGGAATTCACAAATGAATTTTTTTAGATATTTTGAATTCTTAAATTTAAGCTTTTATTGTAAAACCAAAATTTTACTAAAATAGTATTGGTGCCGTTTGCAAGATTGGAATTAAAATTAGGTATCCCAGACCGGGCACAGTGTGCCGGAAAGGGTTAATGGACACATATACATGTAGCGATTGTGTAGATTTGGATGTGTTCGCTATATAGAAAGATCCAATAAGGAAGTCTTATTGATATTGATTTTTAACCTGGAATAATATCGTGGACATTATTTTGAAAAATCGCATCAATCTGAAACCGACCCACAAAAATCCAAATCCAAATCGAAACCGATCCGAACCCTAAACAATGAAAGTCAACCCGATCCGTAGCACAAGTAAATAAATAAATAAATAAATAAAATAAAAATCAACCAGACCTGAACATGACCAGCAATGAAAAAACAAAGTGTCAACCCGATTCGACCCAATATTCGGTGACAGATTGATCATCCACATCCGTGGCGTTGGTTTTGCAGATTATGACTTCAAAATAATACGAAAATAATTAACACCTTTTTCATAGATCCATCAATTGTAACGATACAATATAGCAGAATCGTAAAGATGTATATTTTAAACTACAGGAAGATCAGATATTCGAATCTCGATACAATTTAATAGAGATATGAGTACTAAAAAATGTACCAATGAAGAT
This sequence comes from Maratus speculifer, assembly GCA_964019185.1. Lineage (NCBI taxonomy): Eukaryota > Metazoa > Arthropoda > Arachnida > Araneae > Salticidae > Maratus > Maratus speculifer. The sequence continues at coordinate 231,591,664 of OZ025300.1, forward strand.
TATAAGACAACAAAATGCGAATCATGTGGTTTGACATTTAATCTACACTGTTTCGAAACCTTTTTATCTCGATAACTTCGAAACTTTGATAAACGTATATGCTTATAGATTCGGATTTTTTTTTTCTTTTTTTTTTTTTTGTTTCTCGTTTATTTAACTCTTTAATTTTCACGCCCGTGACTGTCACGAGCAGTGTAGGCTACGTTTTAAAAATTAAAATTATTTGTTTCCCAGCAGTTTTTTTCAAATAATGTAATTGGCTTTATCTTCGCATCATTTTATTTGCCATTAAATAAAGTAAATATTTTTACTTCGAAAAAGTAGTGGCCATCAAGCAATATGAATAAAAAAAGTAGCCCAATCTTATTGGCTGCGACGCTTAAAAGGTTAAAAAGAAAAAAAAACTTCTAATTTTGAAAGTTTTGACCAATTTATACAATGATTGCATATTTTCAATTCATACTTTGGCTCAAAATAAACATAGAGTGAAAATCACATTCATGTGTACTATATTCAAAACTTTAATATTCCTCCGTAAGTATTATTACGATCTGGTTTTTACAAAATACATTTTGAAATATACTTCTCTTGCAAATATTGTCAAAGCGTATGTAATTGATTTTAATTTCGAAAAGTTGGTGTGAAATATAATTAAAGAATAGTCACCTTTGGCAACCCTGCGACTCCTCAGAATTATAATCAAGCGAGTTAAAAATTATACAAGTTTTGACATAGCACAGTTCGTACGGGTCCTGGAATTTCAAGACCAGAATGTTCTTTGATACCAGTATTTTGTTACAGAAAATCTCCCTTTAAAGAAAAAGAAATTTCGCGTGTTTGAATTACTTTCAATTTTTAATAAAAAATATTGATATCTAACCGCTTTTCCGATTTGCCCGTACGTCATACGGGCAACGTGTTTTTGTCAACCGTGATTTTTCGCATAGGATAGTTGAGGATGATCTACATCCGGGCTAGTTTTTATCTTCCCGATTTTTTTTTTTTTTTTTTTTTTTTTTTATTATGATGTTTTAATTTCAGGACCGGTTCCAACCGATTCCGAAATTTAAATTAATTTTCAAAGAAAAATCTGAAACCAAAATCGACAAAGTAAAAACTAGGCCAGTTGTAAATAATACTCAGCTATCATATGCAAAAATAATCATGTAAAAATATTAAAATTAGAGCGAGATATTTTAAAATAATGCCCCCTTAGATTTAACATTATCATCCTATTTTTTTTTTTTTTTTTTTTTTTTTTTTTTTTTTTGAATGACTAGTGTGGGCTTTGTGGTCTAAGTACTTAACCTAGGGAATAACTAGACTCGTACGAACGCTGCATACAAATATTAAAAAAAAAAAAAAAAAAAAAAAAAAAAAAAAAAAAAAAAAACTTCTGAATTTGTATTTTCTAAAAGAAAATATAAATAATGCAACTATAATTATTTTAAAAAAAGGAAGAAAAAAGAAAAAACAATCTATTTTCTGAATTAATAGCCTCAGTACAATATAAGTTTTTTTTTCTTCTGAAGTTCGACGACTTTGATAGTACGGTTATCCATCTAACTGACGTGTCCTTAGATTCCGACATCGAAACAACAGAGTAGTTACGAGAGAGATTGAGTAACAGCATCTTGATAGATGCATCATATTGCATCCGGTACATTCAAGCAAAAATATGAAAAGAGAAACATGCCAAATTTAATAGAGATACGTGCATTGCATAATGTATTAATAGTGATTGTGACATTGAAACAGAAGACATAAGAATTGTTTAGATTTTTATGTGTTAGTCTTTGCTTTATTATGAAAATAACTAAATCTACACTGTAAGACAATTATATATATATATATATATATGCATATATAGGAAAATATTGCATAAACATAAAAAAAAAAAAAAAAAGAAAACAAACAGAATAACTCCTTAATCTTTTCGGGTCCATTTTGCCCAGTCTGGGCAGAATGTTTAGGAGCAAGTAATTTTAATTCCGAACTTGCAAGGGGCGCCAATAATATTTTAATAAATTTTTGCCTTTACAATGAGAGCTTAAATTAAGAGACTCTTAACCCTTTGCGGAGCAGGGCAAATTCATTGCTTAAGTATTGAAATAAATGACTCACACCGGAATTTGAAAACAACTTTATTTGTAAAATTGAAAATGCTATATTTCACGCATTCAATAAATCGTAAATACTTTAACGAAATTCCGGTGCTAATGTGGCGTTTGGGAATTAAATTTAAGTGGTATATCTATAAAACCACTGCGCCGCAAAGGGTTAAATTCTAAAAAAGTTGTTTGTAAATTCCAGTGACAGTCATTAATTTCACATTTTACGAACTGAATCTGACCGTAACGGAAAGGGTTAAAAGAAGAAAATAATATATATATATAATTATTTTAAAAAAATTCCTGAATTAATGGCCCCAGTACAATGTGAGGGTTCCCTCTCCCCTCCCCTAAAGTTCGACGACTTTGATAATTCTGTTATCCATCTAATGGATGTGTCTTTTTTGATAGATTCCGACATCGAAACAACAGAGTAGTTACGCGAGAGATATCGAGTAACATCATTATCAGGTTCTGAGACCACCTCTGCTGAAGATTGGAATTTCCGATATTTCACTATCTTAATCTTTTGTGTATTGTATGGTTGTGTACTAGAATTCTCAAGGTGACATTCTTTCTTTGTTGAAGGGAGGATCGACAGGTAATCCTGTACAGGTGGTGTTGGGAGAAAGAGGAGATTGCTGGGAGGCGTGTTCATCCGTCAGTGAGATATGTGGATGATGAGCAGACAAGCAATATGTCACTAATCAAGAAAGGAATGTAGAATGTGTCCAATGAAAAAGCTCCAAAGGGGGTTGACATTGGGGAAACACAATGATTTGAGAAGAGCAAGACTTATCTCAGATTAGTACAGTTCGTATCTGGGCTCGTACCTAGAGAGTAGTGTAGGACCGAGGTCCTTGTGTGTAGTGTTGTGGGCCGGATATCGTAGGCCGAGTATCCATGCGTTGGGAGATTCGAAGTTGATCTCCGGAAAAATGAATTTAACGTGCATTGAGTGTGAGGTGGAAGGTGTAATTTGAATAGTACACAGCCAACCTTTACAGTATTTAATTTAATGTTGAACCGGATCACCTATATCCGAGTTGTAATTGTATATAATTGTAAATAGCGTATTAAGTGTGTACATATATTCTAAATAAACTGTTAATTCAGTTAATTGACAGCGTCAGTGTTCATTTACACAATCCTCACAGTGGGTGACCGACATCACCTAGTAATATCGGTGGTGGCAGCTATAACTACCACGGACTTTCTTCAAAGTTGTGCGGGCTGAGAGGAGCGTCCGACAATCATCTTGATAGATGCACCATATTGCATCCGGTACATTGAAGCAAAAATATGAAAAGAGAAACATGCCAAATTTAATAGAGATACGTGCGTTGCATAATGTATTAATGGCGATTGTGACATTGAAAGAGAAAACATAAGAATTGTTTAGATTCTTATGTGCTAGAGTTTGTTTCATAACGAAAATAACAAATACAAAAATGCGAAATAAAAAATTTAATACGAAAAAAAAAAAAAAAAAAAAGACATTCTGTAAAAACTACAAAATAGCTTTCATCGCATACTTTCTGGATAGGATTTCAAAACAAAACATTTCCTGAAATGTAATCAATCATTTAAATAATAAAAATAAATCAACAACTAAACAAACTATTAATAAACATCTTAAGATTTTTAACGCTACGTTAGCTCCTAAAAATGAAGCCTATATAAGAAAAAAGAAAAATGCAATTCTGTAAAAACTACAAAATAACTTACATTGCAAACTTTCTGAATAGGTAATTCAAAACAAGACATTTCTTGGAATGTAATCAATCACTTAAATAAAATAATAATAATAATAAACAAACCAACAGCTAAAGAAACTATAAATTAATAAGAAAAGTTAATAAATACCTAAACATTTTAAACTATACGTTAGCTACTAAAAGTAAAGCCCATATATATATATATATATATAAATACAATTTCGTAAAAATTACAAATAATTTAACTTTCAATGCATATTTTCTGACTAGATAATTTAAAATTAAATATTTTTTGGAATTTAGTGAATAGTTTAAATAAAAACAATAAATCTACGTCTAAATAATCTATCCTAATATTAATCTACCCTATAAATAAGAAAAATTAATAAACATAAGATTTTTTTTTGATTATGATAGCTTCAAAAAAAAAAAAAAAAAAAAAAAAAAAAAGCCTATATAAGAAAATAGGAAAACACAATGAATAGAAACCTCAACCCATTCGTGCCCAGCATCTTTTGCGTAAATTTTATTTGGTTGGCACCACTATTTTTAGAAGATTTAAGTTTAATTCATTAATCACGAAAATGCATCATTTAAATAAAATAATTATTGCTTTTCTTTTTTACCGGTGTCAAAAACAGTGCTGTATGCACCTTTTGAAGCGTCCCTAAAAAGGGACGCTTAGGCACTAAGCGTCACTAATGGGCGCTTAGTGCCACTAGTGCACTAATGGGTTAATTAAAATTGGCTGGTATGTAAAACATCTCTGTAATTGCGAAATTCCTGATTTTTGAACAACAATATTTTTACGCAGAATTACATGTTTTATAAAGCCGCGCAATATTTTCCAATAAAATAAACTAAGCATTTATGTAAGAATTTACTGGTATTAAAAAAAAAAAAAGCGTGAGGTTTGCAACTATGCATCCCACCGCACTTCAAAAGGGTAAGAGCTTTTACTATTCTAGTTATAATAAAATATATTTTTATGATGTAACACTCGTCTACCCGTTCAAATAAATAATAATAATAAAAAAATAATAATAATAAAAATAAATAAATAAGGCTGTCTCGCGTCACGTGACCTGAGCTCTGCTGAATTAAAAATGTAGCTGTAGTATTTTTCGTTTTAAAAATCTGGCAACACTAGTTGAAAAGTTAAAAAAAGTTCTATTCGAAGTTGGCTATCATGGTTCGTACGGATCCTGGAATTTCACGACCAAGAAATTTTTTGGTACCAGTATTTTCTTATAGAAGATCTCCCATTAAATAATGCGAAATTCCGCATGCTTGAACTAGATTTATTTTTCCATTAAATAATTCTGGTAACTCACATGAGAAATAACGGTATCCGTACGAACCATGGCTATGAGCAGTGAGTTCATGTCTTGTTTTGGTGATCTGTGCAACTAGAATTATGTAAAAAGCGCTGATTAGTTAATATTTTATGTTTGTGTACTGTTTTACGTGTTATGTGCCGTCTATGAAGAAATAAAAAAATATTAAAAGAAGATCGCTGCCCCGAGAATTTGTATTTAGATAAGTGAAGCTTCTTTTCTTATAAATAAGTAAAGCGAGTAGCGAGTTCTTAGAACATAGCATTTATACGACTGCATAAAAATTTTAAATGAATAATGATACAATACACTAACCTGAATGATGATGATGATTATAGCAATATTTTAATAATATATATATATATATTAAATGAACTACAAATTCACAAAAATAACTCAAACAATAATAAAAGAGCAAATAAGTGACGTAACCTTAGGCCTATTTACTAAGATTTTCTCTTAGAGAAAAAGCGTTGCGAAACAATTTTCAGAAATTGCGCTTATTGCAAACGCTAAGTACTTTATTCGATTATTCGAAAGAGATGAACAGGATTTAAAACTTCCAGCCGAAATTCGGGGCAGCAAATTCTGAGAACGGCTCACGAAATATATCAGAAGAGATTATTTCATGGAACAGAAAAGGTCAAACAACAATTCTAAGAACAGCAAAGAAAAATAGTTAAAGCGGAATTTATGCTACAAGAAGTTGGTTAACAAAATAATGACATTTATTGGTGGATTTTAAAGGTGAAATAAAACAAAAATGTAATCAATTTTCTTAAAAGCAGACTTTTATTTTTTGGTTTAGACCATTCACATTGAAGAAGAAATTCCATTTTATTTTCTCGTTATTTTCGGTAGAAGAAAAGATTGATAAATAATTCCAAAATGAAAATAACAATGTACTGTAAAAAAGACAGCGTTTATTTAATCGCTTAATTGATCAATATTTTTGAAAAAAAAAAAAAAAAACTTTAAAATAATGTCTATTTTTAAAGGGTTTTACAAAATTATTAATATTTCGTCACCGGTTTTTTAACCCTTTCCGGCACGGGCAAAATCTGTTAGTTAAATGAGAAATTATCGACTGACACCGGAATTAACAAACGAATTTTTTAGATATTTTGGAATTGTTAATTAAAACTTTTATTCTAAAAACACAATTTTACTAAAATATTATTGGTGCCGTTTGCAAGATTGAATTAAAATTAGGTATCCCAAACCGGACACAGTGTGCCGGAAAGGGTTAAAACAGAATTTTTGTTCCTAATTGAATTAGAAAAATGTTCGGATTAACCCTTTAACGTTCATTGGTTTCTCTACGAAACCACAAAATTTTAATTCCGATATGCAACATTGACACCGGAATTTTTATCTAAAAAAATCCATTTTATTATGTATGTCAAAAATCACCTTTTCTTATTTTCAAATATATTTGTGCGCAATTACCGGTGTCATTCATTTATTTCAACATCTTAGCAATGAAAATGCTTTGATCGTTAGAGGGTTAAACAACTTGTCCTGGAAAGGGTTAAATGTACAAAAATCGCCTTTTTCCGGTAATATTTTTTGTAAATTTATTTCGTACGATGATAGTTATTTAAAAAACCAAAAAATAAAATGATATTCAAAAATTTCTGGTGTGAATAATTTTCTGAAGTACATAATTGAAAAAAGGAAGCACTCAGTAGATTTTCAACGAATGGAAAAGTCAAAGTAGAAAAACATGATAAGGCGTTTTTTCTTAAAAAGTACGAAAGTAGCTATTTTCCTTTTTTTTTTTTAGTAGATTAATTTTACACAATGACAGACATTTTAAAAATTAAAAAAAAAATTGATAATCAAAATATTCTGGTGTGAATTTATTATTTCTAAATAAGCAAATTTGTCAATGCGGGCAACACTACAAATAAATAACACGCCTTTACGTGATCTGATGCTGATTTCGGAAGAACTAACAAAAGCAGTTCATAATACAAAATAATGCGGACATTTTGCCTAGTGCAATTCCTAGGAATTTTATTCAATTACTGTTTGGAAAAGATGAACACATTTTTAAACTAACAAACAGTTTTCGGAAGTACATAATTGAAAAAAGGAAGCACGCAATATATCACACGAAATGATTTTCAGCGAGTGAAAAGGTCAAAGTAGAAAGACATGATTAAAAAGCGTTTTTTCTTAACCCTTTCGTGGTTATAAGCGCGTATACGCGCCCAGAATACCACTTAATTTGAATTGCGAAATGCAATACTGACACCGGAATTTTTAAATGAAAATTTTAATTTTACAAAGAACGTAAAAAAAAACATTTATATATTATGAAATAAATTTGTTTTTTAATTCCGGTGTCATTCAATCATTTTAGTATTTTATGAATAGAAGTGCTTTAACCGTCAAAGGGTTAAATGAACGAAAGTCTCTTTTTTCCACTTTTTTTTCTTTTCTTTGCTAAACGTAAAAGCTTGTTTTCTAGACTAATATATAATTTATTTATGCAGTTAATCGAAATATATTACATTTGATATGATATTAACTTTTTTTTTTTTTTTTTTTTTTTTAAGCGGAAGAGTTACAAAAAATAATCATCTACTTAACCTTCCTACCCTGTTCAAATTTAACTCAATCTTGATAAAAACATTTCACACCAGAATTGTTTTTTAAAACATTTAATACATATCATTGACTTATTTCTCTGAATTTGTTATTTAACTTTCTTTAGGAAAAAAGTTCTGGTTCGAATTCTATAAAACAAATTATAGTTATGGGTCGATTAGACCCATTCAGGGTAGGAAGGTTAAATTGTCATAAAGTAAATGCCTGTAACTTTATACTCTATAATTCAGACTGCTTTAAAAAGTCATTCCACGAAACAACATGTTTTTCAAGAAAGTGTTTAAAAAGAAACTAGTTTTTAAAAGCAGTAGGAAAATTTTGTTTATTGGGATTTTTTTCCCCCCTTTCTCTTCTTTTTTCCGCTTTCTTTTATTTTGATCATGAGTAGTAATGATATAACATGCGCGTAGCCAGGGGGGGTGCCCTGGGTGCCCGGGCACCCCCCCGCTCGCGCAGATCCAAGATTGATTTTTTTTAAATCAAAATTTATAAAAGAAAAAAGAAGAAAAATGTAAGCAAAGTTAGTTCAATTAGTTAATCAAAACTAACAGTCTATGTTTTGAAATGTGATAAAAGAAGAGACCTTGATTCTTTCTTTTTTTCTTTTTAAGAAAATTATTTTATTCATCTTTCTTAAAACTAGAATATTTACTACAATCTGTATTAATCACAGTAAATCAAAAAAATTGGTTTTATAATCCCAATTTGATGTCGTTTCTTTATGGAATTTTTTTAACACATTTCTATTGCATGCATATTTCCATAAAAAATTAAAGTAAATTCTCGACAAGGATAGAAACTACTATTTATATCTTTGCTTTTGTTATCTAAAATCTAGATAGGACCCGTAAGACATGGTGACGTCTCTGCAACGTCGTTGTGAAGTCACATTGTGACTTTGTGACCATCGATTGTCGATGTGACGTCACGTGACGTCGATGTGAAGTCACAGTGATTAAAATGTGAAGTCGTTATGGCCGTTTTAGAGCTTTTTTGTGACGTCACATTGTGACCACTTTGTGACGTCACAATGTGACCAATTTGTGAAAAGTGTGTCATTTGTGACTTCTTTGACATTAACATTGTGACGAACTGTGAAAATTTTTTTAGAAAGTCACATCTTAGTCACATTGTGACATCACTGAGTGGTGGCATTTTCGTCACAGATGTGATGTGACCAAAGTGACTCACAGTGACGTCACTGTGAACATGCATGCTATGAGGGGAGCAAAAAATTGAAAGGAAATACAGATGTGAAACGATAATTCCACCATGTGATTAGCCTGGAGAACGGAGGGGGTGGAAGATTGTACAAATTAGAGATGAGACAGACTCAGCCCCAGCACGAAAGCCCGAGCCCAAACCCGGGTCCGAAGCGGGCACGGGCTCTATTTTCATTTTAGTATTCGGGACCGGAGGGGGGGGGATGCTCGGGCTCATTCTTTCTAAGAATTAAAAAACATTTATGTGTAGAAGAGGTTGAAAGAACTACTATTTTCCTTTTAAAATTATTTATTCTTTTTCAAGTCATTTCAGTGTTATTTTGATCAAAACGAAAGAAAAATAAAAATATTTTTTTTTATGTTTCAATAGTTGATTGTTGCTTCAAAAGTAAATTTGTGATGTATGGAGATTTATGTCTACTGCATTTCCATCGACGATTAATTGATAAGGCGCCTATCAAAATAATCATAAATAATAAATTAGCTTCTAGTTGGATTTTCGTTTAAGGCAGAAGATATTTTTTAATTCGATCGTTTATTTATTTATTTTGTTAGAGAATGATTTCTTCGTTTTTGATGCAGACTAAATGCTTGAGGTTTGCAAATTATTTGACTGTGCACGAATCATAATCGTTCTTCATATGACAACAGCATTGTGACTTTTTTTTTCTGTTTGTCATCATGAATTTTGCTTATGCTCAGGATTTCCCTTCGAAGGTAAACATATTTTACATGTTATTCCTATAGAAAACATTCGATTAATATTTTTTCTTTTCCCATAAAAACAACGGAACTTTAAGATAACTGTATCAATCTTTTAATTTGCGTTGATTTTAAGGTTCCCGTCAGTCATGGGGAATTGTTAAGAGAAATGAATTGATTATAGATAAATGTACAGGGGATGTAGTGAAGGGTATACTGGGGGTATACCTTCTGGATTTTTTTAAGGAACACCGTATAACCCTCTGTTTCTCATGAAACCTATAGGATGTACTCTCTAGAATATACTCTCTGCCTTGAGCATATACCCTCTGCGTTGATCGTGTAACCTGTGGTTTTTTTACGACTACACCCCTGAAGATGTACACTTTTTATAGGAAATTGAAAACGTTTTTTGATTCTTCAGCATACAAATAGTAATTTCTATAAACTCTATCCATTTATTCATTACACTTCTTTAATATGTCCATCAAATTTTCTTCTTAAAGGACAAGAAATATGGGAATCGTTTTATGTATGAAGGATATTTTTATTTGATAGCAAATTGCTCTTTTCATAAACTTGAATTAAAATTTTTATTTAACAGTAAATTTTATAAGAAAATTTAAAAAATGGGATATCACATTTGAAACAATTTTAAAATATCATTAAATCTTTTATTTAGTTATTTTTGTATACTTTTTGTATCGGGCTCGGATCAATGGCGGATCTAAGGAGGGGGGGGGGCGATGGGGCGATCGCACCCCCCCTTAGGCTCATAAAGGTTTTCAAACCAACATGAGAGATCTTCATGGAATAGGACTTAGACTGAAGGCCAACGTCGGCACGGCGCGGCCCTGCCCGGGCCGCGCCAATTCGTGAATCAGGCAGTGGCGGATCTAAGGTTGGGGGGGGGGGGAGGGGAGATGGCGAAGGGACGATCACACACCCTAGGGTTGGGCTGGGTCAGGTTTTCTGACTTTTAGAGCCGGGTATTATCTTGATCTTTATTTTTTCTTTTGATTTGGATCGGGCCAGACTTGTTTTTCTTTCATGTCGAGCCCTCCCTGGAGTCATTCTTCCTAAATGTCTGTATTAGAGAAGAGACAGTGCTCGGACCCGGACTCATTTTTTTCTGAAACCTATAAATTTTATTTATCAATGAATAGAAAATATTAAAAGAACTTGCCTCCCCCCACTCTTAAACATTACTTGTTCCTTTTCAAATCATTATATTGAACATTTTGATTAGAATGAAGGGGAAGCAGAAATTGTGTTTTTTTCTATTGTAGCTTTAGAATGCTATTTTAAAAGTAAATTATTAGTCACTTCTACAAACCAATTTTAGCCATTTCCGACGATGTTCTGGCGCCAACAAAAAAGCGGGAATAATGAATTTGTCTGTAGTTTGGTTTTTGTCTGTAGCAGAGGTTATTTTGTAATAGGGTTGTTTATTATCATTATTATTTAGACATTTAATGCGAAGAGGATATTTTCTTCCAATTTTAATTTGCTTTTGGCGCATAATTTAGATTACTGTTATACAAAGCGGACACAGGTCGTAATCGCTTTTCATATGGAAATAATTTTAGTGATTGTTGCTTTTTTGTGAATTCTGATGATGCTGAAGCTGTTACTCTGCAATTTACGAAGTCACTTTTGGTCGTAAGTAAATTTAATTTCCATATTATTCCGATAGAAAGCAATTGAGCAGTGTTTCCTTTATTCCTGTAAAAGCATCGTAATTTAAAACTTTTAATTTAATGTTATTGTCTGGGTCACGCCTACCCAAAAGATTGTTATGAGGAATGAAATGGTATTCGGAATCTGCCGCTTTGTTAAATCAAATGTTATTCAACAAAGTGATTCAATTATCTATTTTTAAAATGAATCGGAAAGTTTCAAGTTGTTAAGCACACTTTTCAAAAAAATTGCTGACTGATTCTATTAACCAGTGATTCAAATAACCGGCGAGTATTTTTATCTGAAACTCCCCCCCCCCCCTAAAACCGAATTCTGGCTGCGCCACTGCGTTTGTCCTTTTTAAAAGAAGTTCTACACAATTATACCTTCTGCAAAAAACCTGTCTAAAACGGAAATCTGATAGGTTTTATGGGGTTCCGTTTTATTAGGTTTTATTAAATAAGATATTGTTTGTACCCAACATGTTCAGGTTAAAAAATTTGGGCACCCCCCCGTTCAAGAGGCTGGCTACGCCTATGTATAACAACAATAATAATAAAATAATAATAATAATATAATAATAATGGTTTAGGTTAGTTGTTAAAATGTCCTAAATTTACAGTTACACCAATCATGCAAGATAACTTTGCTGAGAAATCAAATTCACAATCTTTTAACTAAAAAATAGCAGTAGTTTTAACCCTTTCCGACATAGAATAAATCTGTTTGAAATAATTAATTTATACCAGAATTAATAAACAAATTTATTACTCCAGAAAATAGGAACTTTCTTTCATCTTCAGGTATGTTATAAAAAGAAAATTTTAATTAAATATTTTTGATTCCTGTAAAATAAAAATTAGGTGTACTATTTTAGGGACACAGCATTGGAGAGGATTAACTCTTTCGACTCAAGCTTCTCTTATAGAAATTTTATTCAGTTGAAAACATCTTTTTAAAAGAAGTTTCATTCAAGTATACAGTATCAAAAATGCTCAAATGAAATAAGACAAATTTTATTTTCTTTTATTGTTGGTTAAAAAAAAAAGATGATGTCCATTTATACTGGACATACGAGGGCAAAGGGATAATCAAGTGTCACAACGTCCCATACTAATTATATATTTACTATAACTTTTTCTAACTGACAATGCTCGTGGAACACTTCTTTCAAATGTGCAAATGGATATACCACGGACCATTTTAGCTTAGAAATACTGGTAGTAAATATATCCCTGCTGCGACCCCAGAATATAATACTAACAAGGAAGGCCTCTATACTGGGCATACTCAGAATTTTATATAAAAAAAAATACTAATTAAAGTACTTATGTATGTAATAAAGGATCAGTCAAAATTAGCGGCGGAATCACATTAGAAATTTTATAAAAAAATAAAATAGTTTCGAATATTTGGCGTGAAAAGACGAAAGAGTCACTCGATTTGGGGGACAGCTCTTTTCCTCGCCAAAAGCTAACGATTATTATGCAACTCAAAACTGTTAGATATTTAGAATGCGTGTAAATCGTATTTAATGAATTTAAACATAAACAATGAGAGACTTTAATATATTATATACATATATATACATATTGTATTTCATATATATATTACTTGTTGAAGTAGCTATTTAATTAATCACTGGAAAAAATGTTTTCATAGATTGAAAAAAAATCAAATTGAGAAAAATTATCTTCATACATTTTAGCGTATTTAGAAATAAAAGCCACATGTTTTCATAGCAACAAAATCTAATCGACAATCCTCAAATGGATTTTGAGCAGGAAACAAATTTAATTAATTTAAATTATGAATTTCGTTTTAAATCTCAAATTTTGATGATTAAATTTGAATATAAATACATATAAATATCGATATAACAAAATTATACTTAAAACAAACTAAAACTTATAAAACTAAAGTTATTTAAATTAAATTTATCAAAACAAGTTCAACATGAACCTTTTTTCCCCTTGAAGTATATTTGACTTAAAGTATTTTTTTGACATTACATGCCTTCGCCAACCAGCGATAAATCGCCAAATAACGAAATTTTCATTATTTTTTTACGGATACTGAATGGTGGTTCAGCCGAAATTTTTTTTATAATTGTATATATCCATACGAGAAGAACATTCTGTAATTTTTTCAGATTTTTCGGGGTATGCCCGTATGGAGACCTTCCTTGTAAGCAATAGAAATTTCGCATCCTTTATCTAATCTAATGTTTATTTCGGAGGAAGTATGAAAAAAAGCATCGTATAATTTAAAATGCTGTTGACATTTTGTGTAGTAGCTTTTCGTTTACTCGATTGTTCGGAAAGAAACATTTTTGAACTAGCAAACAATTTCCGGAAGAATACGATCGAAGAAGGGAAAACGAAATGTATCATATGAAATGTTTTCTGAAATGTATGGAAAATTGATTTGTTTGGGAACACGGATAATTTTTGCTTAGAAATACTGGTAGTAAATATGTAATTTTTTAAGGTACTGCGACCCTTTATAATAATGCTAAGCCATAGAAATTTTCCATCTTTTATATGACCTTATGTTTATTTCGGAAGAATTCTAACAAAAGTTACAGCCCAACTGTTTTAGCCCAAAATGTTGCAGGCGTTTTGTGTAGTAGCACTCATTTATTCGATTATTTGGAAGAGATCTTCGAACTAGCAAGCAATTTTCATAATCGGAGAAAGGCAAGCGAAATATAAAACACGAGATGTTTTTTAAAAGTAGAATTTATACAAGATAACATTGGTTAAAACAAATTCACAATCTCCTAACTAAAAATTACTAGCAATTTTAACCAAGTATCACTAGCTTTCCGTATTTCCTTCACTATCACTTTCTCTAATCGACAATAATCGCGGAAAATTTCTTTAACCCTTTCCGGCACACTGTGTCCAGTCCGGGGTATCTACCGTAATTTCGGGTGTATAAGCCGCAGATCAAACAATTCTTTTTGGACCCAGAAATTTTATTTAGTGATTGAAAACAAATATTTACGGCGATCTAACTAGTTATATTTGTTTTGTTTTTTTAAATCTGGGTCGAAAAAGAATTGTTTGATCTGCGGCTTATACACCCGAAATTACGGTACTTTTAATTACAAAACTTTCATTCGGCACCAATAATGTTTTAGTAAAATTTTGCTTTTATAGTGAAAGCTTAAATTAAGGGATTCTTATTTTCTAAAAAAAAGTTGTTTGTAAATTCCAGGGACAGTCGATAATTTCTCATTTTACTAACAAAATTTGCCTGTGCCGGAAAGGGTTAACATGTGCAAATATATATATATATATATATATATATATATATATATATGTATATATATATATATATACCGCGAACATTTTTGTTTAGAAATACTGGTAGTAAACATATAAATTTGTAAGATTCTTCGACCCCAGAAATAATAGTAAGCCCTAGAAATTTCGCATCCTTTACGTGACCTAATGTTTATTTCGGTAGAATTCTAACAAAAGACTCGAATAACCCAAAATGTGGCAGACATTTTGTGTAGCAACATAACTTTATTCAATTATTTGGAAGAGATGAACACATATACGAGAGATGAACATATCAAGAGAGATGAACACATCAAGAAATTTTCGGAGGAACAAAATCCATGCAAAAATGGTGAAATATATCACACGAGATGATTTCTGAAATATGCAAAGAATTGATTTGGTTGGCGCCGCGGAATTTTTTGTTTAGAAATACTGGTAGTAAATATATAACTATATAAGATACTGCGACCCCATATATAATACTAAGCCACAGGAATCTTACAACCTTCACATGACTTAATGTTCATTTCGGTAGAATTCTAACAAAAGACTCATATAACCCAAAATGCTGCAGGCGTTTTGTGTAGTAGCGTTCATTTACTTAATTAGAAGATACCTTCGAACTAGCACGCAATTTTTGAAGTAACATAATCGAAGAAAAGCGACTTAAATGTATCATACGAGATGTTTTCTGAAAGTTATGATATTGGTACGATTGATATAAGATAACATTGATAAAACAAATCCACAAATTCCTTACTAAAAATTAGTAGCAGTTTTAATCAAGTGTCACTGGTTTTCCATGTTTTTGATATATTCATTTTCTAACCGAAAATCTTTGTGGAATATTTCTTTAAAATGTACAAAAAAGGATATACCGCTGACATTTTTTGCTTAGAAATACTGGCAGTAAATAGGGGAGAGTGGGGATACTTGAGCATAGGGGATACTTGAGCCACCCCCATTATCTCAACAGTTGGTCCATTTTTCTTTCTAAAACTGACAACATGGTAACATATTTATAGTTCTGAACATGTAAAAAAGAAATCACATACCTTGGTACCATTTTGAAAGTATGGTGATTAACCCTTTGAGCTCTGCTGGTAGAATTTTCTACCAAATAATTTTAATTCTGAAATGTCATTATATATTGTAAATCGGTTATTTTCTTTGCAAAATACTGATGCAAATGTGACATCTGGCTCAAGTATCCCCTCCATGGGGGTACTTGAGCCACGATGTAAAAGAAAAAGTAAAAATTTATTAGACATAGAAAAATAGTTCAAAATTAATTGAAAGTGGTTTTCAGTTGAAGAAAAAATATCAAATTTTCATTTTCAAAATTTTATTTTGTTCTAAGAAATTATAAAAAATTTAAAAAATTAAAATTTAAAAAATGGCTCAAGTATCCCCATCTTCCCCTATATAAATATGTAAAATACTGTGACCCCAGAAATAACCCCTTGGGGACGAGCGAAACGTATGCTAAATGATAAATAGGCTTAAGAATCCGTGTTTATCGCAACCAGTAGAATTATACCGTAAATGTTGCCTTATTTAACCGGAGCATTTTCTCGATTTAATAAGGCACAATTTTTTTTTCTTTTTTTCAAACCGGTGGCAAACCATTAAAAATTTCGTAAAAGTCTCCCGTCGCGAAGGAGATAATACTAAGGCATATGTATTTCACATCCTTCACGTGACCTTATGGCTATTTCGGAAGAAGTCTAACAAAGTCCTCACAAAACCCCAAATGCTGCAGACGTTTTGTGTAGTAGACTTTCGTTTATTCGATTATTTGGAAGAAATGAACGCATTTTCGAACTAGCAAGCAATTTTCGGAGGAACATAATCGAAGAAAGGCGAGCGAAAAATATCATACGAGATGTTTTCTAAAACATACGAAAGGCTTATTATTTATTTATTTATTGTGCCAAGGACATTTTTGTTTGTAAGTATGTAAATGTATAAGATAATGTGACTCCAGACATAAAACTAAGCCATTGAAATTTTCCATCTTTTACATGGCCTTATCTTTATTTCGGAAGAATTCTAAAAAAAGCATTGCATAACCCAAATGCTGCTGACATTTTGTGTAGTAATGCTAGTAATTTATTCGATTATTTGGAAGACATGAACACATCTTCGAATTAGCAAGCAATTTTTTGGGGAAATATAATCGAAGAAAGGTGGGCGAAATATATCATAAGAGATGTTTTCGGAAAGTTATAATATTGATATAATTCATATAAGGTAGTATTAGCGAAAACAAATTCACAATCTCCTGACTAAATAATAGTAGCTGTTATAATGCCTTAATGGTCGCAATTACTTAGGTTTAAAAATTCAAATTCATTATTCCCTTCACCTTTTTGAAAAAAAAAATATCATGTTAAGCACAAGTAAAATGATAACAGAATAAAACCAATTACACTATTTAATAAAACTGGTGGGAATCAAACAATTCTGAATAAAAGCCGTGAAACTTGCAGCCCGTGAATGTCTCGGGCGCTATGATTAAGTGGTTAAACACAGTGTTGCCAGTGGGCTACTTTTTTAAAATTCAGATTTCTCGATTGGCACCACTTTTTTAAACGGTAAATTGCCTTTTCTTGTTGCCTTAATTATTATGACATTGAATAAGGCATATTTTATCATTTGTAGAAAGTGGTGCCAATCAAAAATCTGAATTTAAAAAAAGTAGCCCATCTGGTAACACTGGTTAACCCTTTCCGGCACGGGCAAAATCTGTTAGTAAAATAAGAAATTATCAACTGACACCGGAATTCATGAACGGAATTTTTAGATATTTGGAAACCCCTAGTTTAAGCTTTTATTGTAAAACCAAAATTTTACTAAAATATCATTGGTGTCGTTTGCAAGTTTTGGAATTAAAATTAGGTATCCCAGACCGGGCACAGTGTGCCGGAAAAGGTTAAACAAGAGTCACTGGCTAGCCCACTTTTTAAATATATTCAGTACCACCTTTCCTAATGGAAAATCTTTGTGAAATATTTTTTTTTTTTTTAAATGCGAAAAGGATATGCTTCTAAAAAAGCCTCATTCTGAACGGATATTTTTGCTTTGAAATACTGGTAGTAAATATATAAATATATAAAACTCTTCGACCCCAGAAAAAGTAGTAAGCCATAGATTTCGCTTTTTTCACGTGATCTAATGTTTATTTCGGAAGAATTCTAATAAAAGACTTGCATAACCCAAAATGCTGCTGACGTTTTGTATAGTAGTATTCCTTCATTCGATTATTTGGAAGACATGAACATATTTTCGAACTAGCAAGCAATTTTCGGAGGAACATAGCCGAAGAAAGGAGGGCGAAATGCATCAGACGAAATATTTTTTAAAAATATGAGTTTTTTCTTCCTTGCTGCTATGGACATTTTTGTTTAGAAATACTGGTAGTACATATATACATATACAGGGGTGCAAAAATCTAGGCTCCAGCGGGCAGTTTCTCACCACTAAAATATAAAAGTTTTCTTCGGTTAAAATTTAATAGCATTCTTGCAAGAATTTTACGCGCAATATTAAACGAAAAACAACAAAATAAATTTAGTGGTGATAGACTGTGCCTGCTGGCGCCTAGATTTTTGCACCCCTGTACATATGTGATACGCTGCGACCCTAGAATATAATACTAAGCAATTGAAATTTCGCATTCTTTACGTAATATTTTGTTTATTTCGGGCGAATTCTAACAAAAGTATACTCCAAAATGCTGCAGATGTTTTTTGCAGTAACATTCATTTATACAATTATCCACCATCTTCTAACTAAAAATTAGTAAAAGTTTTAATCAAGTGGTACTGGCTTCTCATATTCTTAAACCACTTTTTCTAACCAACAATCTTCGTGGAAGTTTTCTTTAATAGGTGCAAAAAAGGATATACCACGGATATTTTTGCTTAGAAATACTGGTAGTAAATATATAAATATGTCAGACAGTTTGACCCCAGAAATAATAGTAAGCCATAGAAATTTCGCATCTTTTACGTGAATTAATGTTTATTTCCGAAGAATTCTAACAAAACACTCGCATAACCCAAAATGCTACAGACGTTTTGTGTAATAGCATTCATTTATTCGATTATTTGGAACAGATGAACATATTTCGAACTAGCAAGCAATTTTCTCAGGAACATTATCGAGGAAAAGCGAGCGAAATGTATCATACGAGATGTTTTCTGTAAGCTATAATATTGGTACTATTCATACAAGATAACATTGGTGAAAAGAAATTCACAATCTCCTAACTAAAAATTAGTAGCAATTTTATTCAAATGCCACTGGTTTCCCATATCTTTGATACGTTCACTACCACTTTTTCAACCCAAAAATCTTTATGGAATATTTCTTTAAAATGTGCAAAAAGAAATATATATATATATATATATATATATATATATATATATATCATGAACATTTTTGCTTAGAAATACTGGTAGTAAATATATAAATGTAAGAAAATACAAAAAATCAAACCTATTAATTACTTTTTTAATAAATCACCCCTCAATGTGGATACGAGCCCCATGACTAATAATCACGGATTTAACAGGGCAACTAGAAATCTAAGTTTATCGTATTAATTTAAGTAAAACACATGGCCTTTTTAACTGGTAACCCCTCGCGAGATGAGGAATTTCAAATATACATCTACGCACTTGGTCTCCAGAACTCATGATGTAAAGACCTGTAAAAAGGTTTTGCTCTGGTTTAGAATGTTTAAATAAATCGTAATTAAAACTCATCCCCTTAAAGTCTGTCGTTTCATGAAAATGCGACATAAATATGTAAGACTCTTCGACCCCAGAAATAGTAGTAAAAGCCATAGAAATATCGCATCCTTTACGTGACCTAATGTTTATTTCAGATGAATTCTAACAAAAGACTTGGATAACCCAAAATGTGGCAGACGTTTTGTGTAGTAGCATTCCTTTATTCGATTATTTGGAAGAGATGAACACATTTTCGAACCAGCAAGCAATTTTCTGAGGAACATAACCGAAGAAAGCAGAACGAAATATATCATGCGAGATGTTTTCAAAAACATGCGAAAGACAGATTATTATTATTTTTTTTTTCTGTGTGACGAGGACATTTTTGTTTAGAAATACTGGCAATAAATATGTAAATGTATAAGATACTGCGACTCCAGATATAATACTAAGCCACAGAAATTTCCTATCCTTTACATGACCTGGTTTATTTTGGAAGAATTCGAAAAAAAGCCTCGTATAACTCAAAGTGCTGCAAACGTTTTGTGTAGTAGCATTCATTTATTCGATTATTTGAAAAGTTGAACGCATCTCGAAGTAACAAAGCAATTTTCAAGAGGAACATAATCGAAGAAAGACGAGCGGAATATAGCATACGAGATGCTTTCTGAAAGTTATAATATTGATACAATTCATACAAGATAATATTGGTGAAAACAAATTCACAATCTACCTACTAAAAATTAATAGCAATTTTAATCAAGTTTAATTAGCTTTCCATATTTTTAATATATTCACTATTACTTTTTGTAATTGACAATCTTCGTGGAATATTTCTTTAAAATGTGCAAAAAGAGATATACCATGAACATTTTTGCTTAGAAATACTGGTTGTAAATATATAAATATGTAAAATTTTTCGATCCCAGAAATTATACTAAACCATAGAAATTTCGCATCCTTTACGTGACCTAATTGTCGCGAATTCGATTAATATTTGTAATTACTTTGGTGTCCACACTCTCATAGTGACTCCATGGTCATAGTTTTATTTGTCGCAGACGATCACGAGAAATGAAAAAGTAGTAGTAGAATTATTCTGGAATAAAGTGTGTGTTAAGTTTTATCTGAAATGTTTTGAAGCTTCGTTTTTGTAAGATATTTACGTTATTTTCACACGTTTAATTATAAAACGACGATGTCTATATTTTCGGGTAGATTTTATAGCATCGAGATCGCATTGTTTGTGATACTAATGTTTATTTCGGAAAAATTTTAACAAAAGATTCGAATAACCCAAAATGTGGCAGACGTTTTGTGTAATAGCGTTCTTTTATTCGATTATTTGGAAGAGATGAACACATTTTCGAACCAGCAAGCAATTTTCGGAGGAACATAATCGAAGAAAGGAGAGCGAAATATATCATACGAGATGTTTTCTGCAATGCACGAAAAATTGATTTCTGGGCGCTTTTTGAAATATTATTAAAACGTATACTATATTTTTCTAGATGCACAGTTAAATAATGTGATAAATCAAAAATTATACACTCGATTTCTTGTTTTACATACAGAATTGGCGTACAGTTTAAAAACTGTCAGTTAAGCGACTTTTTTTTTTTTTTAGGCTTCTTTTTTTTACCTACACTATTGAAAAAATCCTCCGCCAAAACAATATGCTTTCTAGAAAAACATCGAAGATTGAAGCTTCACACTGGAATATTCGAAAATTTTTGCTTCAAAGTAAGGGAAAGCAATTTTTTTCACGAAAGTTAGAAAGGTAAATTTTAATTAAAAGTCTTTGGTGCAAATTTTGATTAAAATCAGGAGCGATATAATTCATCGCACCGCTCCTGAAGGGAACCCCTTCGCAACGGGAGCCCTTCAC
The DNA here is from genome assembly GCA_964019185.1 of Maratus speculifer. NCBI lineage: Eukaryota > Metazoa > Arthropoda > Arachnida > Araneae > Salticidae > Maratus > Maratus speculifer. The sequence continues at coordinate 231,612,971 of OZ025300.1, forward strand.
GAAATTTTTAATGTTTTGTCACCGGTTTTTAAAAACAAAAATTTGTGGCTTATTAAATTGAGAAAATGTTCCAATTAAATAATGCAATTTTTTCAGCATAATTTTACTGGTGGGGACAAACAAGGATTCTTAAGCCTTTTTGTGGTACGTATACGTGTCGCTCGTCCCCAGGGGGTTAAATGATTTACACACAGCTTCATATAGCAAAACTTAAATTCCGTTCACACCACTATTAAAAAAATACATTTTATAGTATATTTCTCTCGCAAATGTTGTCAAAGGGTATATAAAAGATTTTTATCTTGGAAGACCGGTGCACGATAGAATTACAAAATAGTCGACTGCACAAGCAATGGTAATGTACATATTTTAGATAACTTTCTTTTTCCTGTTTTTTATTGTGAAATTAAAGTATCATTTGATAAAATTCTTCTGATTCTTTTTTATAAATTTATGCACAACAAAATTTTTGCAGAAAAAAAAATATTGGTTAAAATTTGTGTCAATACCGAACTAGTTTACACAATGCATATTAGGGTGGGCCGAAAAAAACTTTTTTTCGATTTTCGATAATGGCGGGTGCGGAAAAGAGGCCACTGGTGGTACTTAGTTCACACAAAAAATTTGAGATTTTTTGGACAATTCCTTACCCTGCCGCAAATGGCTTGAAGTTTTGCCAAAATGCTGATTTTTGAACTTTTTTAGCAAAAAAAATTTAAATATTAAATTAAGCTTTTTTTTTTGTGGTATTTAGTTTAAAAGATGTGTTTAATGTGCCAAATGTTTAAATAACCTCTAATTATGCATTAGTTTAGTGCTATGTTTTTTAAAAATGTACAGATTTTAACTTGTTTTGCGTTCCGTACCAACGCGAAACAACCGAGAACTCCTCGCGTGGATGTCGTAGCTGCATGCCGAGTTTTACTCGCCTATAAAAATCGACTGATTTAAAATACACATAGCAATTAAATAATGCATTATCAGAACTTATTTAAACATTAGATACGTTAAATATGCCTTTCCAAGTAAATACAGCCAAAATAAACTTAATTTAATATTTTAAAAGTTTTTAATAAAAAAGTTCAAAAATCAGCATTTTGGCAAAACTTCAAGCCATTTGCGGCAGGGTAAAGAATTGTCCAAAAAATCTCAAATTTTTTGTGTGAACTGAGTGGCACCAGTGGCCACTTTTCCGCACCCGCCATTATCGAAAATCGAAAAAAAGTTTTTTTCGGCCCACCCTAATGCATATTGCATAAATAGTGACATGTGTACAGAATTGGAATAGTTATAATTTTAACTATACCATTATAATCAGCACCACATACCAATATTTACTCAGTATTGGTGTTATAGAGTAAATCTTTGTAATGCGATTAAAAGAGAAAAATCTGTTGTAAAATGTTGACATTTACAACAATGTCAACATTTATTTTGCGACAGAGTGATAATAATAATGAATTAACAATTAAAAAAGTAGTAAAAAAAAAACTAACCTTATACTACTTATTGATATTTATGAAAAATAAATTCACTGGATTTTATCTGTGTTATGAAACATAAAACTATTCACCCTTAGCGGCGCAGGGCACATTCATTGCTTAAGTGTTGAAATTAATGACTGACACCGGAATTTGAAAATAACTTTATTTTTAAATAAGAAAACGCTATATTTCACGCATTCAATAAACCTTAATTTTTTTAAACAAAATTCTTATGCAAATGTGGCGTTTGGGAATTAAAATTAAGTGGTATATCTATGAAACCACTGCGCCGCTAAGGGTTAATTAAAAATCAATAGCAGTTTTCAACACAATAAGACAACCAGTCGTGGAAATTACGCATCCTTTACATGACCTTATGCTCATTTAGGCAGAATTCCGAAGCATTGCATAATCCAAAATGTTTCTAACGTTTTGTACAGTAGCATTCGTAAAGGATTTTATCTGATTATTTGGAGATACGGAAATTTTTAAACCTGCAAGCAATATTTGGAAGTGCATCAAAATGTAATAAAACGCAGTGTAACACTTCCGGTATGAACTCACTTATTCAATCATACCTCTTCGCATCTAAACATTTGGCAGTTCAAATGCTCGAATACTGTTGGAGAAAAGATGTAACTTCTCCCTTCAGGAAAATCCCATGTAAGTACATTACATGTCATACATTTTTAATTTGTTCAGAATGATATTTTTTTTGCGAATTTCAGATTTCGTGTGATATTTTGTTCCGAATTATATGACAAATTAAAAATTTATTCGAATTTGAATATCTAATGTTTTTAATCGCATTAAAAATTAAGCATTATTTCAATGGCACTTTAGCATTAGTTAACCCTTTAACGTTCATTGGTTTCGCCACGAAACCACAAAATTTTAATTCCGATATGCAACACTGACACCGGTATTTTTATCTAAAAATATCCCTTTTATTATGTATGTATGTATGTGAAAAATCACGTTTTCTTATTTAGAAATAGTATATTTGTTCTTAATTATCGGTGTCATTCATTTATTTCGACATCTTAGCAATGCTGTGATCGTTAAAGGGTTAAAGGGACATTAAAGAGACAATTTTTCTGTACTGAAGGCTGCGATCAACGACTCTATAGGCCCTTTTAAATCCCGTTTGCACGCAATAATCTAGAGGTTTTCAATTCATAACGGTGCACTAAAACATCGCATCAACATCGGTGCGTCTGAGACGACATCTTTGGTAATATTTTTATCAATTATTTCAAATTTCAAGTAAAACCACAATTTTTTCCCACTGCCCTGGGATAGGCATCTACTTTACACTAGTAATCGAACAAAGGAGAACGAAACACGCAATATGCTAGAGGTTTTCAATTCATAACGGTGCACTAAAACATCGCATCAACATCGGTGCGTCTGAGACGACATCTTTGGTAATATTTTTATCAATTATTTCAAATTTCAAGTAAAACCACAATTTTTTCCCACTGCCCTGGGATAGGCATCTACTTTACACTAGTAATCGAACAAAGGAGAACGAAACACGCAATATGCTAGAGGTTTTCAATTCATAACGGTGCACTAAAACACCGCATCAACATCGGTGCGTCTGAGACGACATCTTTGGTAATATTTTTATCAATTATTTCAAATTTCAAGTAAAACCACAATTTTTCCCCACTGCCCTGGGATAGGCATCTACTTTACACTAGTAATCGAACAAAGGAGAACGAAACGCATAGCACTAGATAATTTTCTGTGAATGAAAAGGTCAAAGAATAATATCAAAATGCGAAGACATGATTAAGTTGATGTCTCTCGTAAAATGCACGGAAAATTGATTTTTTAGCATACTTTGAAATACTGCAGAGGTGAAGGTTTTGTTTTTGGTACGTTAAAGCCAGGGATGAGATTTCCGCTTTTTTGCACACCAGTATAATCTTAGAGAAAATCTTGGTCTGTTAAATCGCAAAAAAGTTCCGATTAAATAATATAGCATTTTCTCTAAAATTTTACTGGTGTTAAAAAAAAACGGAAATCTCATCCCTATTAAAGCACAGTTATGTTATGTTAAAATTTGAAACCCTTTAAGTAGATAGCATATTTATAATCAGCATTATGTACTAATATTTACTCAGAATTGGTGCTATGTCATGTACAGTAGACTCCCTCAAATCCGCACAGCTTGGGACCAGAGGTTTTGCGGTTTTTAGAATTTTGCAGATTACTGGTCATTGCTTTGTTTACATTTTTTAAAAAATAATTTGAATGTAATTAATAATGAAATCAGAAGTATAATGAATGCATACAATATACTAAAATATTAAAAAAAGTAATAAACTAAAATAATAAAAATTTAGATATTTTTTAAAATGATTAAAATACTAAAAGAAAAGGTCAAGTTAATAATCAATAATGTACAATTAAATATTCATTATAAAAGGGGGAATGCGTTTTTCCTAAATAATTCAATGAAACTTGCCTGATAAAGGTACATTACTAATTCACATCAGGATCATAAAATAATGAAACTTTATTTAAGGTTTAGCCAGACTTAATAACTAAAAAAGCTTCATTAATACATAAATATATTTGGTAAGATTGTGATTACTAATAATATTAGCAATATCTTTATTTTTTTCAGAAATAAATTATTCTTTCTTCATGAAAACACATGAATTCAATAACCTTAACAAAAATTATAAATAAATAAAAAAAAAAAAGTCTAGAATTGATATAAAACTGAAAAAATGAACTTTTGCACCTACATCTGAACTGAATGTTTCATTGTTTACATCCGTAAAATATGTGCGGATTTTAGAGAGTTGTGGATTTTAGGAGTGCGGATTTGAGGGAGTCTACTGTATATTTTTTATTATCATTCAGTACAAATAAAAAAAAAATCTTTAAAATATGGACTAATATTTATTTACTATAAAATAATAATTAAAGTGGAATTAGTAGTAGAAAAAAAATATATTAGAAAACATAAAGTTATGCTATTTATTGTGTTTCATAAAAATAAAATGCATCGGACAGATATTCAAAATATGAAACATATAAAGATTCTTTGTTTATTAGTTAAAAATCAGCAGCAGTTCTTAATGCAATAAGGCAACCACCCGTGGAAATTACGCATCCTTTACATGACCTTATGCTTATTTAGGAAGAATTCTGAATAAGTTGTTATGTAATCCAAAATGCTGCAAAGATTTTGTATAGTAGAGTTCGTAAAGGATTTTGTACGATTATTTGAAGGAGGTGAAAACTTTTTTAGAACAATTTTCGCAAGCGCATAATCGAAGAAAGGAGCGCAAAATGAATCGTACAAGATAATAAATTTTCTGCTAGAGAAAAGGTCAAAGATTACTATCTAAATTTGAAGGCATGACTAAGTTGATGTCGCTTCAAAAATGCACGGAAAATTGATTTTTTACCATTCTTTGAAATACTGCAGAGGTTAAGGTCTGTTTTCGGTATATATATGCATAGTTATGTAAATCCATAGTTACGTTATGTATAGAAACTTTTTAAGTAGATAGCTTATGTATAACCAGCATTTTGTACCAGAATTTATTCAGAATAAATGTTAAACTGTAATTTTTTTGTGAATCGCACAAGATAATACATTTTCTGCTAGAGAAAAGGTCAAAGATTACTATCTAAATTTGAAGGCATGATTAAGTTGATGTCGCTTCTAAAATGCACGGAAAATTGATTTTTTAACATTCTTTGAAATACTGCAGAGGTTAAGGTTAGTTTTCGGTATATATATATGCATAGTTATGTAAATCCATAGTTACGTTATGTAAAAATTATAAACTTTTTAAGTAGATAGCATATGTATAACCAGCATTTTGTACCAAAATTTATTCAGAATAAATGTTAAACTGTAATTTTTTTGTGAATCGCACAAGATAATACATTTTCTGCTAGAGAAAAGGTCAAAGATTACTATCTAAATTTGAAGGCATGATTAAGTTGATGTCGCTTCTAAAATGCACGGAAAATTGATTTTTTAACATTCTTTGAAATACTGCAGAAGTTAAGGTTAGTTTTCGGTATATATATGCATAGTTATGTAAATCCATAGTTACGTTATGTAAAAATTAGAAACTTTTTAAGTAGATAGCATATGTATAATCAGCATTTTGTACCAAAATTTATTCAGAATAAATGTTAAACTGTAATTTTTTTGTTTTAATTCGGTACAAATTCAAAAGAAAACACCTCTAAAATTTGGACCAATATTGATTTACTACATAAGGATAATCATAGTGGAATTAATAATAGTAAAAACAATTAAAAACATAAAGCTATATTATTTCCTATATTCATAAAAATAAAGTGTATCGGGCTGTATCCAAGGTATGAAAAATAAAAGGACTCTTTGATTTTTTTATTAAAAATCAGCAACAGTTCCCATTGCCATAAGTTAGCCATGCGTGGAATTTATGCATACTTTACATGACCTTATATGATTACTTAGGATGAATTCCGAATAAGGCTTTGTATAATCTAAAATGCTTCAAATGTTTTGTATAACAGCTTTCGTAAAGGATTCTATCCGATTACTTCGAAGAGATGAAGAAATTTTAGCAAGTAGTTTTTGGAAGCATATAATCGAAGAAAGGAGCGCAAAACGAATCGTACTAGACAATTAATTTTCTGCGAGAGAAAAGGTCAAAGTATACTATTAAAATGCGAAGACATGATTAAGTTGATGTCTCTTCTGAAATATACAGAAAATTGATTTTTTTTTTTTTTTAACATTCTTTGAAATGCTGCAGAAGTGAAGGTCTTTTTAGTACATGCATAGTTATCTTATGTAAAATTAGAAACTTTTTAAGTAGATAGGATATTTATAACCAGAACTATATACCAATATTTACTCGAAATTAGTGTTATAATGCACTTTTTAAAAATTCAGTATAAATTAAAAAGAAAACATCTTTAAAATGTGGACAAATATTGATTTACCAAATAAGAATAATTATAGCAGAATTCATAATAGGAAAAACGATTAGAAAACATAAAGTTTTATTCTATTTACTTACGTTCATAAAAATTGAATGCATCGGATTGTATCCAAGGTAAGAAACATAAAAGAATCCTTTGTTTCTTACTTAACCCCTTATCAGGTTATTTCTTTTCCGTTCAATAAATTGAAAATAACGGATTTACACCACTATTATTTAAATAAAATATCCTTAACATGTAGTCTAAACATTTCGGCCTTTCATTGGTATGAAATTATTATTAAAAAAAAAAAAAAAAAAAAAAAAAAAAAAAAAAAAAAGTGGTGTTAAAAAGTTTTAAATGATGAATTAAGCAAATTCGTCTTGCCCGAACGGCGTACGGTCGAATCAGTTAAGGGGTAAAAAAACAACAGCAGTTCTCAATGCAATCAGGCAACCACCCGCGGAAATTACGCATCCTTTACATGACCTTATGCTTATTAAGGGAGAATTCAGAATAAGCCGTTATACAATCCAAAATGCTGCAAACATTTTGAATAGTAGAATTTGTAAAGGATTTTGTTCGATTATTTGAAAGAGATGTAGAGATTTGAAAATATCAAGCAATTTCCGGAAGCGCATAATCGAAAAAAAAAAAGCTCAAAACACATCGTACTAGATAATTTTCTGCGAATGAAAAGGTCAAAAAATAATATCAAAATGCGAAGGCATGATTAACCACTTAACTGATCAATATTTGTAAAAGAAACTTTCAAATAATGCTTATTTTTTCATGTGTTTTACAGATTTTTTAATCTTCTATCACCAGTTTTCAAAATAATTTTTTTTTTTTTTTTTTTTTTTTTTTTTTTTTTTTTTTGCCTAATTGAATAATAATAATAATCCATACTATTAAAATTCGACCGTATATTGTATGTATATACGTATGTATGTGACGCTATCTCTTCCGAACCCGGAAACGGAGAAACGTCGCGTTTGTTTTGAATTGAAAGAAAAAAATCCGAGGATCATGAGTTGCCCATTCACATCCCGAAATTCCAATTAGTTCGTTAATTATTAATTAAAAACTAATCAGACACGTTATAATTTTAACTGATTTGCCCCTGCATGTTTGCAATTTGGGCGGAAATGACGATCCGAAAAAGATCGACTGAGGTAGAAAATTTCTCCCTCTGTTTTCTGATTTTTAATTGCCATCGGTGCAGTTATAAACACACCAGCAACAAAAGGATTAGATTTTCGAATACGTCGTTCTTTTCTTGCACTTACCGTCTAATTTTTTTTTTAAATTTGTGATTTTTCAGATATTTTTTCGAAATTTCGATTTTCAGCGTTTTTTTTCGCAATTTTTTCGAAATGCGTTTTTAAATTCCAATCCTGGCAGTTTTATGAAACTCTAACAAGAAACAACGCCAGATTCTGAATCCTCATTCTTTTCTGTTAATGTCAGTGTAATTTTTTTTTTTTTTTTAATTTTTGATTTATTCGATTTTTAAATGTTTTTCTTCGAAACTTCGTTTTTCTTTAAAAATTTACAGTAAATATTCTATATTTCCCAAAGTTTTTGCACTGTCGACTTGCTTTAAAAAAAAAAAATGTATGTCTGAACCTTATCTAACTATCTGAAAAAGATAGAAAAAATCGGTTGAGTGGTTGATTGGATAATGATATATAAGCGATTGTGAACATTAATATTTTATATCTCGCCGATTTTTTGGGTATTTTCTCTCGAAAAATTTTTTAGCTCTTTACCTAAACATGATTTAAAAGTATTCGAAATTTTGAAAGAATTGATTGAATAGTTAAAAATTTTTTTTTTTAATTTCCATTGAAGCAGACTTCAAAATGAAAGCATTGATTTGGCCGGCTTTGATTTTTGTAAAACCTACATCCAACCCATAAATTCCACGGAAGTTATTTTTGGCATTATGCCAAATTCCATACTTAAACGCGAAATCCTTTTGTTTGTAATAAAAATTAAGGGTTTTAATAAAAATCGCAATTAAAAAAAGTTACACAACTGGTGCTAATTTCTATAAATTTCCCGTAATTAATAAACTATTAACCCTTTAACGTTCATTGGTTTCGCCACGAAACCACAAAATTTTAATTGCGATATGCAACACTGACACCGGTATTTTTATCTAAAAATATCCCTTTTATTATGTATGTGAAAAATCACGTTTTCTTATTTAGAAATACATTTTTTCTTAATTACCGGTGTCACTCATTTATTTCGACATCTTAGCAATGAAAATGCTCTGATCGTTAAAGGGTTAAACTATTTAACCCCTTCGCGACGGGAACCTTTTACGAAACTTTTAATGTTTTGTCACCGGTTTTAAAAAACAAAAATTTGTCCCTAATTAAATCGAGTAAATGATCTGATTAAATAAGTCAAATTCTACGGTAGAATTTTACCGGTGTGAATAAACAAGGATTCTTAAGCCTTTCTGCGGCACGTATACGTGTCTCTTCGTCTAATCAGACCAGCGTAGCGGGAGAAGGCCGCTAGTAACAATAATAATCATCTCAGATTAAATAATTTGAAATTATATATATAAAACCCCTCCGTGTACGACGATTCCGGGGACAACCCATCCCCGAGAAAAAGAAACTTATTGCAACTGCGTCCACGTTAGGCTTAACTATTCCGAGCTGTTCACAAATATTCTAATTGTTCAACTTATGAAAATATACATGTGAAAGATTTATTCATTACTCACTTTCTTTAAAACCTACAAAAACTATTTAATTATAATGTTTAAGTTCTAAATAAAACAACCAGCAATTACGGAAAAAACAAACCAAACAAACAATGTAGGCAAATCAATACTGTTGCCATTCAAGAATGACAAATTCCGTGATTGAATCTTTAGAATGACTCCTTTGTAACATCACGACTCAGGAATGATCGGGCGCGTTCGGGATCTATGCGCGCTGAGCGCGCACGCTTAGGAGTCAGGTACGTGGAGTGGATCTTACAGCGGAATAGTACTCGGTAAAAACTCCTGAGTTTGCGCGCGAAGCGCGTGTATCTCCTGAACACGTTCATTGTTTACTCTATATTGTTGACATTTGTTTTCGATCTTATAGAGTGTTTTCTTTTAAATATTAGCTAAAAAATGGGCCAAAATAGGAAATTTTTTTATACATTTTGGATATTTTTATTATTTTCTCTCAGTATTTCTCTATATTTTTGGCTGTAGTTTCACAATATAATCTTTTATAATTGATTTTTTTGCCTTATTTTATTCTTTTAAAATTTATGTATTTACGATTTGTTCATTACAAACCCCATCATCCACCAGACAGTTTTGTTATAGTTTTAAATGCAAATTTCTGTTAAAATTTTCTTTTTTTATATAGATTTTTTTCTCCATGTTTAATCGCTGTATTTTTAAAAATTGTTTAAGCCTAAAGTGGCTGATTGACCACAGTTGTAATTTTTTATCATCCTTTTAAAAATGCAAACACGTCATTTTGACGGGCTGTCTTCTAGTTTACAATAAAAATGTACTGGTGTGAGTAATAAATAATGATTAACCCTTTCCGGCGCAGACAAATTTTGTTCATAAAATGAGACATTGTTGACTGACACCGGAATTTACATAAGACTTTTTTAGAAATTAAGAATTCCCTGATTTAAGCTGTCATTGTAAAAGTAAAATTTTACTAAAATATTATTGGTGCCGTTTGTAAGTTTAGAATTAAAATTAGGTGTTGCCGGAGTGGTAACACTGCGCCGGAAAGGGTTAAAGTATGGATGCTCGTACGTTGTACGGACAAATCATCAGTGGCAAAAACACGTTGCCCGCATATCGTATGGGCAAATTAGGGAAGCGGTTAAGTTGATGTCGCTTAATAAATGCACGGAAAATTAATTTTTAACCATTCTTTGAAACACTGCACAGATGGTTTGTTTTTGGTACATGTACACTTAAGTTAAGGAGGCTCAGGGGTTGAAAACTTTTCAAAAAATCGATTTTTTTATGATCTAATTTGATTATTAATTTAATTCTTAACTCAATGCAAAAAACCGCATAAAATATTTGCATTTTTAACGGAGTTATAAGCATTTATGTATCAACACTTGCATTGCCGCATCCATATAATTTCAACTTTAAGTCGCGTTTTCTCAAAACTTGATTTTTGACGACTAACACCAAGATAAAAAAAAAAAAAAAACTATTTGATGGAATGGCTTAAACTTTTTTTTTGCATGCATATAACATCATTATCTATAGAATGAATTAATATAGTTTAGATAGTTTAATATTTTGAGTATTTTTAATGAAAAAAAATGCTGTATTTTTTAAGAGTTTTTTTTAATTTTCACATTTGAGAGTTTTTAAATAATGTTGTTTTTGAGTGATAGTTATATCCTTAATTCATTCTATAGAGTAAAGTTTCCGGATAATTTAAAAGCAAAAATTAGGTTCCTATGTCAATTCAACGTTAAGATATTTTGGTGTTGGTGATATAACACATAATTTTTTTTCAAAAATTGTGTTACATAAATTTTGCTATAATTCTTATTATATTACATTGAAATACTTCATTTTATAATTTTATAAGACTACAAACATACCTTTAAAATATCAGAAAGTTTAAATTAATTACACTGAATACTTCTGTTTTTATATGGACACGAAGCGAGAGTTCTGTTTACATGTTTTTCCGTATCGATCAACCCCTGAGCCCCCTTAATGCATAGTTGTGTTATGTGTAAATTAGAAACTTCAAAAGTAGATAGCATATATATAACCAGCATTATGTACCAATATTTACTCAGAATATGAGTTACATAGGATTTTTTTATCTTTATTCAGTATAAATTAAAAAGAAAACATCTTTAAAATATCGACCAATATTGATTTACTAATTGCGGATAATTGTAGTAGAATTAATAGCAAAACGATTGGAAAACATAAAGTTATACTATTTACTTACGTTCCTAAAAATAAAAAGCAACGAACTGTATTCATGGTGTGGAACATAAAAGGATTCTTTGTTTTTTAATTAAAAATCAGCAGCAGTTATCAAAGAAATAAGGCAACCACACGTGAAAATTACGCATCCTTTACATAACCTTATGCTTATTTAGAGAAAATTCTGAATAAGGCGTTATATAACCAAAAATGCTGCAAATATTTTGTATAGTAGCGTTCGTAAAAAATTTGTCCGATTATTTGAAAGCGATGCAGAAATTTTTAAAATCAGCAAGTAATTTCGGAAGCACATAATCGAAGACAGAGCGCGAAACGCATCGTATAAGATAATTTTCCGAGCGAGACAAAAGGTCAAAGAATAATATCAAAATGCAAAGGCATGATTAAGTTGATGTCTCTTCTAAAAGCTACAGAAAATTGATTTTTTGTCATTCTTTGACATACTGCAGAGGTGAAGGTTTGTTTTCGGTACCTTCTCGCTCCGTACAAAATAAATGAAAACCTCTTTAAAATATGGATCAATATTGATTCACTGCATAAGGATAATTAAAGTACAAGGCTCCCACTGGTCCGTTTTTGGAAACGAGTATTATTTCAGAGAAAACTCGTTGTAGGTTTGTTTCTCAACAGTCAAAAGAAAAAAGCAGTTAAAAGCAGAAAAAAGCAGTTTATATTTCTAAGAAATTTATAAAGATTTTTCTTTGAAAATAAAGTGGTGTTCAAAAAATTGAACCGAACGGGAGTAGGACCTGATTACTAATGGGGCACTCACTCGCTCTCCAATATAATATTATAGAAATTTTCGACTTGTTTAACTCCTTCGCGACGGGAGCCTTTTACGAAATTTTTAATGTTTAATTACCGGTTTTAAGAGACAGAAATTCGTAACTTATTATATCGAGAAAATGCTCCGATTGCTTAAGTCAAAATTTACGGTATAATTTTACTGGTGGCGATAAACACGGTTTCTTAAGCCTAATAGCGGCACGTATACGTGTCGCTCGTCCCCAAGGGGTTAAGAACACACACTGCTGACTGAAAGAGACCGGGATGATAATGTTAAGTCTATGGGGGCATTCTTTTCAAGTATCTCACTCAAATTTTAATATTCTTTCATGATTTTTTTTTACATTGGATAGTTGAGAACGATCCGCAACCGGGCTAGTTTCTACTTTTTCGATTTTGGTTTCAGCGTTTTTATATTATGATAGTTTCAATTTCAGAACCGGTTGAAATCGGATATGAAAGTTACAAAAAAAAATTCCGAAACCAAAATTGAAAAAGTTAAAACTAGTCCGGTTGTAGATCATCCTCAACTATCCTATGTAAAAAAAAGTCATGTAAAAATATCAAATATATGAGCGAGATATTTGAAAAGAACGCCCCGACAGACTTAAAATTATTATCCGGGTCTTTTTTAGTGAGTAGTGTGGGCTCTTAACCCTTTCCGGCACGGGTAAAATCTGTACTAAAATGAGAAATTATCGACTGACACCGGAATTCACAAACGAATTTTTAAAATATTTTAAATTCCTTAATTTAAGCTTCTATTGTAAAAGCAAAATTTCACTAAAATATTATTGGTGCCGTCTGCAAATTTGGAATTAAAATTAGGTATCCCAGACCGGGCACAGTGTGCCGGAAAGGGTTAAGTGCACTTTTTATTCAAAATTACTATCATGAATAAGGAAATCTTTTTTTATTTCTTTTTCCTGATGGGGTGTGCCCCGTCGACAATCAGGCCCTGAGTGGGAGCTCTATTATAGTGGAATTAATAATAGGAAAAACAATTAGAAAGCAATATTTTATACTATAACTTATGTTCATAAAAATAAAATGCATCGAGCTGTATCCTAGGTATGCATAAAATGATTCTTTGTTTCTTAATTGAAAATTAGCAGCAGGTTCCTTTGCAACAAGGCAACCACACGTAGAAATTACGCATCCTTTACATGACCTTAAGCTTATTTAGGGCGAATTCTGAATAAGTCATTATGTAATACAAAATGCTGTAAAGATTTTATATAGTAACGTAGTAAAGGATTTTGTCCGATTATTTGAAAGAGATGCAAAAATTTCGGAACTATCAAGTAATTTTCGAAAGCGTATAATCGAAGAAAGAGCTGGAAATGCTTCCTATAAGATAATTTTCTGAGCGAGAGAAAAGGTCAAAGAATAGTATCAAAATGCGAAACCATGATTAAGAAAATGTCTCTTCTAAAATGCACCGAAAATTGATTTTTCAGCATTCTTTGAAGTACTGAAAAGGCGAAGATTTGTTTTCGGTACATTAACGCATAGTTATATTTCATGTAAAAGTCAGAAACTTTTTAAGTAGATAGCAGATTTATAACCAGCATGTACCAATATTTACTCAGAATTAGTGTTATAGTGTGGCTAAAAAAAAATATATATTAGTACAAATTAAACAGAAAACATCTTTAAAATATGGACCAATATTGATTTACTACATAAGGATAATTATAATGCAGGGCTCCCACTGATCTGTTTTTGAAAACCAGTATTATTTCAAAGAAAAATTCCTAGTTGGTAGGTTTCGGCAACAATCGCAAGAAAAAGCCGTTATGTTTAACTTCATACAAAATTTATATATATATATATATATATATAAAGTGGTGTAAAAATAGACCGAAGGGAAGCTCTATTATAAAGGCATTAATAATAGGAAAAAATATTAGAAAGTAACAGTTGTACTAAAAACTTATGTTCATAAAAATAAAATGCATCGAACTATATCCAAGGTATGAAACATAAAAGGATTCTTTGTTTCTTGATTAAAGATCAGCAGCAATTCTCAAAGCAATAAGGCAACCACCACCAGTGGAAATTACGCATCCTTTACATGACCTTATGCCTATTTAGGCAGAATTCTGAATAAGGCGTTATACAATTCAAAATGACATTTTGTATAGTAGCGTTCGAAAGGGATTTTGTTACGATTATTTGAAAGGGATGAAGAAATTTTGAAACTAGCAAATAATTTTCGGAAGCGCATAATCAAATACAGAGCGCGAAACGCATCGTATAAGATAGTTTTCCGAGCGAGAGAAAAAGTCAAAGAATAATATCAAAATGTGGAGACATGGTTGAAGTGACGACTCTTCTAAAATGTACGGAAAAAATGATATTTTTGGCATTATTTGAAATGCTACATAGATGTAGATTTCTTTGCTACACTTTGGGTTCTTTGGGGACAAACGACTAGTATACCTGCGGCATCATGTCGTCAGAATCCTTGATTGTTCTCATCGGAAAAATTTTATTGTAAATTTCGCCTTACTTCATCCGGGGAATTCCTTGATACAATTAGCCAAAAATATTTATTATGAAAAACAGGTGATAAAAGATTAAAAATCCCATAAAAGACGCTCGTCCCGAAGGGGTTAATTCATAGTTATGTAATAATAATAATAATAAGTAGATAGAATATTTAAAACAGGTATTATGTACCAATATTTGCGCAGAATTGGTGTAGATAGTGTAAATTTTTTAAAGGAAAGATAAGGCTGGGTGCAACACTATAGGGAAAATGCGAGTTTTCAGACCCGTTTTCCCGGAACTTACAAAGCCGATATTGATGAAATTTGAAATCCTTGTTCACTAAATTATGCTCAAGATATATGCCAGACAATTTGTTTTATGTGACTTGAACTTTTTATTTAAAAACAATAGCAATTTTTCAAAAAAAAAAAAAATCCTTGAAATAATTATTTTTTTTTAAAACTGTCTGCCACAAAAGATCTTATATTTATACTTTACCACCAAAAAAATGTTTTATCGAAATCACTGGAGTACTTCAGGAGTTAATGGGATTTTTAGCTGAAAAGTAATTTTTTCGGAAAACCAAAAAACGTAGTGAAGTCTTGCACAGTTTTATCAAACACAGGAATTAAGCGCTTAACTGATTTGCCAACGGGCAAGAAGAATTTGTTTGATCCATTACTTAGAACTTTTTGGTGCCGCTAAATTTTTAAAATACAATACTATTTAACCCTTTAACTTTCATTGGTTTCTCTAGGAAACCACAAAATTTTAATTCCGATATGCAACAATGGTACCGGAATTTTAATTTTAAAAAATCCATTTTATTGAATATACGAAACATCGCTTTTTCGTATTTACAAATATATTTGTTCACAATTACCGGTGTCATTCATTTATTTCTACATCTTAGTAATGAAAATCCTTTGATCGTTAACCCTTTCCGGCACGGGCAAAATTTGTACTAAAATGAGAAATTATCGACTGACACCGGAATTCACAAACGAATTTTTTAAATATTTTGAATACCTTAATTTAAGCTTTTATTATAAAAACAAAATATTACTAAAATATTACTGGTGCCGTCTGCAAGTTTGGAATTAAAATTAAGTATCCCAGACCGGGCACAGTGTGCCGGAAAGGGTTAAAGGGTTAACTCCTTGAGAGGCAAGCAATAATGTCTCTGAAATATTGAATTGTCACCAGAAAAATCGAAACATATTCTTTTGAATTAAGAAAACGTAAATTTTCAATATTTAGCCACCAAAGTTAAAAATAAAAAATGCCGTTAAAAATTTCTGGTGAGAATCCCGTTTAAATTAAGTGGGATAAAATATATCTCACCACCCCCGGTCATAATGCAGTACATATTAAAAAGAAAAACCTTTTTAAAATACGGACCCATACTCATTTATTGCATTATGATAATAATGAAAAAATAATAAGAAGAACGGTTAAATAAATGCATCGGACTGCATCCAAGATATGAAACACGAAACGATCTCAATTAAAAATCAGTAGCAGTTAATTCTCAACGCAATAAGGTAACCAGCCGTGGAAATGACGCATCTTTTACTTGACCTTATGCTTATTTAGTAAGAATTCTGAATAAGACGTCGTATAACCTAAACGGTTATCCCTTCGCTAAGACGTTTATCCGATTATTTGAAAGAGATGGAGAAATTTTGAAGCTAGCAAGATTTTTAGAGGCGCATAATCGGTGAAAGGAGTGCGAAATGCATCGTATTAGATAATTTTCCGTGAAAGGAAAGGTCAAAGAATAATATCAAAATGGGAAAGCATGTTTAAGTTGATGTCTCTTCTAAAATGCGCGGAAAATTGATTTTTTAGCATTTTTTGAATTATTGCAGACGGCAAGATTTTTATTTTAATGTGCATTAATGTATACTTAAGTAATAAAAAAAAATACAAAATTCTTAATTAGATAGCATATTTATAACTTGCATTATGTACGAATAATTACTTAGAATTAGTGTCAAAGTGTAAATCTTTTTCACCCTTTAAGGAGCAAGACTTTTCTGCTACAAAATGGTTCAAGTAGTTAATTTACACAGCAAATTACGAAAAAATTTATTTGACAATACTAAAAAGCTCATTTCTACGTATATTATGATATCGAAATTTCGCTAAACAATTATAGGCAGTCAGCGATTTAGGCATTAAAATCAACCGTTTGCAGACTGAAAACGGTGCCTCTGAAAGGTTAATGCAGCACAAATTAAAAATAGAAACACCTTTAAAATATGGACCAACAATGATTTACTGCATAATGATGATAATAATAGAAATAGGAATGCGAAAAACGATTTGAAAGCATTTATTTAAAGTATTTACTAATACTCATAAAAACAAAGTACATCGAACTGCATACACGTTATGATACAGAAAACTACTCACAATTTTCAGAATGAAGCTTTGTACAAACCGAAAAACGTTTTCCACATGAATTAAAGTATATATAAATACTTCGATAAAATGCAGTTACATGTAATAAATGAGTATAAAATATTTAAATAAAATTAGTATGAGTTGGCGTGGCTTCCAGTGAAAATGCAGTACATATTAAAAAGAAAAACATCTGCAAAATACGGACCAATACTGATTTATTGCCTTATGATAATAGTGAAAGTAAACAAATAATAAAAACGATTACAAAACAAAAACTTTTTGCTGACATTTACAAAAATGAAATGCATTGGACTGCATCCAAGATATGGAACACGAACTGATCTCAATCAAAAATCAGTAACAGTTAATTCTCAACGCAATAAGGCAATCAGCCGTGGAAATGACGCATCTTTTACTTGACCTTATGCTTATTTAGTAAGAATTCTGAATAAAACGTCGCATAACCTAAAAAGTTATCCGTCCGCTAAGACGTTTATCCGATTATTTGGAAGAGATGGAGAAATTTTGATGTTAGGAAGATTTTTAGAGGCGCATAATCGGAGAAAGGAGTGCGAAATGCATCGCACTAGATAATTTTCTGCGAGTGAAAAGGTCAAAGAATAATATCAAAATGGGAAACCATGATTAAGATTATGTCTCTTCTAAAATGCACGGAAAATTGATTTTTTGAAAATCTTTGAAATAACGCAGATGGCAACATTTTTCTTTTAATGTACTGTACAGTTAAGTTATGTAAAAAACAGAAACTTTTTAACCCTTTGCGGCGCAGGACAAATTCATTGCTTAAGTGTTGAAATAAATGACTGACACCGGAATTCGAAACAACTTTATTTGTAAATAAGAAAGCACTATATTTCACGCATTCAAAAAACCATAATTCTTTAAAAGAAAATTCCGTTGCGAATGTGGTGTTTGGGAATTAAAATTAAGTGGTATATCTATGAAACCACTGCGCCGCAAAGGGTTAATTAGATAGCATAGCATAGCCAATGTTTCGTACAAATATTTATTCAGAATTGATGTCAAAGTGTAAATCTTTTTAACCCCTTTAGGGCAACCATACTCAAGCTGCGGTCCACATGTTTTTTATACAATAAGGCGACCAGCCGTAACAATTACGCATATTTTGCATGACCTTATCTTTATTTAGGAAGAATTCTGAATGAGGCTTTGTACAAATCAAAAATGCTGCAGACGTTCTGTTTGGAAGAACTGAAAACATTTTGAAACTAGCAAGCAATTTTTGGAAGTGTTTAATCGAAAAAAAGAAGTGTGAAACGCACCGTACCAGATAATTTTCTGTGAGTGAAAAAAATCGAAGAATAATATCAAAAAGGGAAAGCATAATTAAAGTAATGTATTTTCTAAAATATACTGGAAATTGATTTCTTGGTATTCTATGAAAATTGCAGAGATGAAAATTTGTTTTTTGAACTTTAATGCACAATTGAATGATGTAAAATATCGAAACTTTTCCATTAGATAGTATATCATGCTTGACAGAGATGAATAAATAATATGTATACAATAAAAAAAAAAATACAATAATAAGAAAGAAAGTTTTATAATAACACTTTCCAGCAGAGACGAATTCTGTTTATAAAATGAGAAATTATTGATTGATACCAGAATTTACAAGCGACTTTTTTAGAGATTAAAAGTTCCTTAATTTAAGCTTTCATTGAAAAAGCAAAATTTTATTAAAAAATATTGTTGGTGCCATTCGCAAGTTTGGAATTAAATTGTTTTATGGGGTTTCTAAAGATAAAGGAACACTTTTTTGCAATCTTGGGCGAATCGGAACACATTATTAATATTGATTAGCCGCCATTGGAGACAAGTTTCTGCAGTTTGCTTTAAAAGCTAAAAGAAGATTATTTTTTCAATAATATGTAAAAGTTAATTGCGAATATGAATATAAACATTAAGAATATTAATAATTGTTCGATATATTGCAAAAGTATTAAACCAATAGAATTATATAAATAATGCTTAGATTGTAGTGAAATTTGATGCTTAACCCTTTCCGGCACGGGCAAAATCTGTTAGTAAAATGAGAAATTAACTACTGACACCGGAATTTATAAATGAATTTTTTAGATATTTTGAAGTCCTTAATTTAAGCTTTTATCTTAAAAGCAAAATTTTACTAAAATATTATTGGTGCCGTTTGCATGTTTTGGAATTAAAATTAGGTATCCCAAATCGAGCACAGTGTGCCGGAAAGGGTTAATGAACTTATTAACACGGATATGTGTGTGAGAGGTCTAAGGAACCTGACTTGATTACTATCAGAGCACAGTTACACCAACATTTCGGCCATGAATAAGGCAAAATTTTCTGTTTCTTTTTACTGGTGGGAATGTGCTCCGTTGGCAATCAGGCACTGACTAGGAACGACCACAAATGAAGAAAGGCGCCAAACATAATAGGCGATCTATAGATGCGGTATGTTATTACCGGCGATAAGCTGGCTATCAATATAGTTAAAAAAAGAAAAAAAAAGGTTAAATTTTGTAATGTTGATTTAAATGACACATGTTGTAATTTACAAATTAAATAACAGTAAAATGAAACATTTTTTTATTTTAAATCATTTCTTACCAATATATTCATAAATAGGAAAGAAGACAGTAATTAACACATACCTAAAAAGAAAGAAAGAAAAAAGTATTAGTCAAGTTATATACTATTTATACTTATAAAATTATTTATTATCTATGAGAAGTATCTGGAATTATCCCGCATGCATTCGAATAGTTCTTCAATGTTCTTTTATTCTGTTTATGCTTTATTAATTAATTAATTATTACTATTACTATTACAGTTTACAGGAAGATAGATAAACATAGAAGATATACAGATTAGTAATTTTACAGATAAAAATTCTTTATCATATCTATAAGGAGTATCTGAATCTAACCCGCAATACATTCGAATTGTTCTTAATTGTTCTTTTACTATTTTATTAATTAATTAATTACTATTATTATTATCACAATTATTATTACTATTACAAGTTTCGTATGCATCAAGAAATTCAGATGATTTTATGTTTTTTAGTACCAGAAATTTTGTAAAATATTAGTCGCTAATGTCCGAAGATTAAATTTTCTCATTTAAATAATACAAATATTCCGTAAGAAAATTCTGGTAATAAGTCCTTAAAAGTCCTTGATGAGTATGAATCCTGTTATACATACAATATATTGGAATACTTTAAAGGCTACCAATATCTTTTTCCAAATTCCACTCCGTAATGGTAAGTCTATGGGCGTTCGATTCAAAATATCTCCTCAGGAAATTAACATTTTAAAGTTCTTTTTTCAGTGTTCTCTTCTTAAAAAATGTCACTTTTTACTTAGTTCTCAAAATATTTCTAAAAACTTTGCTTAATTTAATATTTTATGCTTTAAAAACTGACAAAGGGAAGTAAAATTTTAACATTTCATATAAAATTAAATGTTTCTTGCAGACACTTTTATAACTAAGACAAAAATAGACATCCTTTAAGAAGAATACAAAGAAAAAAGAAGTTAAAAATATTAATTTCCTGAGGAGATATTTTGAATATAAAAATGCATCAAACGCCCGTAGACTTAATATTACGGAGGCAAACACGGAAAATGAGTGACCAGTACCTTAAGTTATGAAATATAAAACTTCCGAAAGCATATTCAAAACTTCCTTACAAAAAATGAGCAGCAGTTCATAACGCAATGCAATGCGCCGGAGAATTTATTCTCCTTCACGTGACCTTATGTTTATTAAGGAAGAATTCTAACAAAAGCGTTACATAAGCCAAAATGATGCAGACGTTTTATATAATAGCGTCCGTATGGTATTTTATTCAAGTTATTTGAAGAGATAAACCTATTTGAAACTAGCAAGTAATTTTCGGAGGCACTTAATCGAAGAAAGCAGCACGAAACATTTTATAAGAGATTATTTCATACGCGTGAAAAGTTCAAAGAATAGCATGATTAAACTGACGTCTTTTCTAGAATACGTGCAAAACTGATTTTATTGTATTCTTTCTTAAAGTGCAAGTTTATTTACCTAAATTTAGCAAAAATTAAATATGTTATACTTGTGAACTCACGCATTGAAGCTTATTGGTGTCAAATTTGTTAAATTTGGAGCTGGCACCGTTCCAATTGAATACAATATTGTATCAGCACTTTTAGTGCTTACATTTTAGGAATATATATATATTTAACCGTTATTATTCAAATATAAAATACAGTACACCTTGTTGTTATCACTATAAATTATAATACTAAATGGTGATACGCTCAAAGTTTATTGTATTTTATTTACTTATCGTCTCTTCCTAATACTTTTACTATTTATTCACGAATATTTACGCAACATCAGTATTTAAATATTTTCAGTTTAAAGGTAAATTATATATATATAAAAAAAAACATTAATTGTATTACAATATATGGACCATTGAATACAGTACACTTTGTTGTTATCATTGTAAAATAATATACTAAATTGCGATATCCACCAAATTTACAGTGTCTTATTTACTTACACTCACTTAGTAATTTTACTATTTATTCACGAATATTTACTTAAAATCTGTATTTAAATATTTTCAATTTAGTTATAAATAATATAAAAAAAATTTTGTTACAAAAAATGATACTAAAATAAATAATAATAAAAATAAATGTATGTTTAAATCTAGATAATAATAACAATAAAAAATCAACTGTACTCAAGTTGTGAAACACAAAAATGTCGAAAGCATATTAGGTTCATCTCTTCAAATAAAATGAATAAAATGCCATACGGAAGCTTCTATACAAAACGTCTGCATCATTGAGGGTTATGTTTATGTAACGCTTTTGTTATCAGATGCATGGGGTTATATGTATACTCGTTCAAACCAATTTTCACAAAAATCAAAGAAAAGAGGTTATTCAAATGATCTGAAATCAGAGAGAAAGAAAAAAAAAAAATGAAAAATCGGAATTCTCATTAGTTCGAATTAAACGAGGTCAAGAGAAAATGAGTTCGAATTAAGGAAAAATTTTAATGTTATTCTGCCATTGAAAATTTCGGGACTTCATGTTTAATTCAAATTAAGCGAAGATTCGAATTATCCGATTTCGAATTAACGAGAGTCGACTGTACAATATTAAATGATGATATCCACAAACTTTATTGTGTCTTTTTTACTTATCATCTCTTCTTAGAATTTTTACTATATCTCTACGAATATTTACATAACATCTTTATTTAAATATTTTCAATTTAGCGGTAAATTACAAAAAAAAAAAAAAAAAAAAAAAAAATGTTTGCTATGAAAGTTGGTAATAAAAGAAATAATAATAAATATAAATATATGTTTAAATTTAGATAATAATAATAATAATAGATTGACTGTACCAAGTAGTGAAAGATAAAAATGTTGCAAGCATATTCAAAATCGCATAAGTAAAATCAGCAGAGTTCACAATCCAATGCAATGTGCCGTAGAAATTATTCATTCTTCACGTGACCTTATGTTTATTAGGGAAGAATTCTAACAAAAGAGTTATATAACCCAAAATGATGCAGACGTTTTATATAGAAGTGGCCATATGGTATTTTATACAATTTATTTAAACAGGAGAACATATTTGAAACTAGCAAGCAATTTTTCTTGGCAAATATAATCAAATAAGATATCACGAAACACATTATACGAGATTATTCCATGCGTATGAAAAGATCAAATAATAGCGTGAAAATACGAAGACATGATTAAACTGACATCTTTTCTAGAATACAAGGAAAACTATTTTACTCTTTTCTTCGAAATTAAGTTCAGTGAAAGCCTATTTTCGTGAATTTAGCACATAATTAAGTAGTGTTCACTCTAGAAATAAAAAGGGCATGGTGCTTTTCGCTAAAAAGGGCACTACCAGGGCCTGATTATCAACGGGGCACTCTCCCACCAGAAAAAATAAATAGAATTTTTTTCCTTACTCGTGATAGTAATTTTGACTGAAAAGGGCGTTTAAACAAGGCGAAAATTTCTATGTAATTTTACTGGGGAGAGAGTGCCCCGTTAGTAATCAGGCTCTGGGCACTACTGCAGCAAAAAGGGCACTTTTGCAAGAAAGAAATTGTTATTGCCTTTAGAAGGGGTAAAAAAGAAAGCAGCAAAATACATAATTTTTAAATATGATAAATCAAGTAACATTAATTTTGAATGACTCTATGATATAAAAATTAAAAATACAATTAAATTAAAACATGATTGAATAGCTTCACATTCTTTTTCTTTAAACAATGAAAAAATTCTATCATTTTTAGGCACAAAAATTTGGAAATACTATAGAATAAAATATATATATATATATATATATATATATATATATATATATATATATATATATATATTAAAAATCTCTGGATAAAACCAGTGGTGCATTTTATTATTTTTAAAAAGGGCAAGGTGCATTTTGTAAATTTGAAAAAGGTCAGGGTGCTGCACCCTTCAAAAATGGCCTAGAATGAACACTAAATTAAGAATGCTATAATAGTGAACTTGTATTGAGGCTCATTCGTACCAAATTAGCTAAATCTGGTGCTGATACCGTTCCAATGGAATACATTATTATATCATCATCTTTACTGCTTATATTTTATCTATCATCAGTACCATATTAAATTATTCAATATGAAAACAGTGTTGCTAGTAAACTATTTTTTCTATTTTTTACTTCATATTTCTTGACTAAAACCGCTTTTTTGAAATGATAAAATTTCCATTGTTTTCACCTTAATTAATATGTCATTAAATAAGGTTAAATAAGGCGGGCTTTGCTATTTTATAAAAATATATGTAACAAAATGAAATCTGAATTTTAAAAAAGTAGCCTACTGGTAACACTGATTTCCTATTAGATAGTTTGACATGCTGACGTGACATATACCGACGACAAAATCCAAAATTATTCATCTATAAAGTACAATGCCCTTTGTTGATATCATTATAAGATGTAATATTAAGTGGTGATATCAACAAAGTTTGTTTCATTTAATTTTCTTATCGCCTCTTCTGGGTATTTTTACTATTTATTCATAAATATTTACTTAACATCGATATTTATTTATTTATTTTCAATTTAGTGATAAATAATTATTTATATACATCTATATATATATAGTTTGCTACGAAAAAAAGAATAAAAGAAGTAACATTAAAAATAAATATATATTTAAATCTAGATAACAGTAATAAATAATTGACTGAATTTTAGTTGTGAAGCATAAAAATGTCAAAAACATATTCAAAACCTCCTAACTAAAAAATCCGCAGCAGTTCATAACGCAACGTAATGCAATGCGCCAGAGAAATTATTCATCCTTCACGTGACCTTATGTTTATTAAGGAAGAATTCTAACAAAAGCGTTACATAACCCAAAATGATGCAGACGTTTTGTAGAGAAGCATCCGTATGGTATTTTATTCAATCTTTTTGAAGAGATGAGCATATTTGAAACTAGCAAACAACTTTCGGAGGCACATAATCGAAAAAAGAACCACGAAAAGTATTATGCGGAATTATTTTATATGCATGAAAAGATCAAAGAATAACATGAAAATAGAAAGACATGATTAAAGTGACGTCTTTTCTAAAATACACGGAAAACTGATTTTATCCTTTTCTATGAAATTAAGTTCAGGTGAAAGCTTATTTTCTGGAATTCAGCACATAATTAGTAATGTTGTTATTTTGAACTTATGCATTGTTGCTTATTTATGATATATGATATATGATAATAGTGTTGATTTTTAATTAAATTACGAAAAACTTCGCTATCAACCATTTTAGTGCTTACATATTTGAAATACTATGCATAACTATTATTTTTCGTCGATAAAAGAACAATAAACTTATATTATTATAAAATATAATACAAAAGGCTGATATCAAAAGAGTTTATAGTATTTTATTTAATCATAAGCTATTTTTGTTGCTTTAACCCTTTAACGATCATAGCATTTTCATTGCTAAGATGTCGAAATAAATGAATGACACCGGTAATAAAGAACAAATATATTTCTAAATAAGAAAACGTGATTTTTCACATACATAATAAAAGGGATATATTTAGATAAAAATACCGGTGGCAGTGTTGCGTATCGGAATTAAAATTTTGTGGTTTCGTGGCGAAACCAATGAACGTTAAAGGGTTAAATGAATATTTCCATATATCATTTAATTCGTTTAATGCGAGCATCACTAAAGGGAACGTACTATTAAAACGAGCAATTTGCACGTTAAGGGGACACAATACCTTGAAATTGGTCAAATATAGATTTTCTTCTTTTAATATTTACTGAAAGCTTCTTTAACCCTTTAATTCCCATGATAGAACCCGTTCTAGAAATTATGCAGTTCATTTCACACCAGAAAAATTTAATGGCTAATTTCATTTTATTTAAATACGGAATGGTCTGTTATCGATTAAAGCAAATTTTGTTGTTTTAATTTTCTGGTGGGAACTGAAATATACGAATTAAAATATCTCGGGCGGTTTGGGATCCAGAGGGTTAACCCTTTAACGATCATAGCAATTACGTTGCTAAGATGTCGAAATAAATGAATGACACCGGTAAATAAGAACAAATATATTTCTAAATACGAAAACGTGATTTTTCACGTACAAAATAAAAGGGATATTTTTAGATAAAAATACTGGTGTCAGTGTTGCGTATCGGAATTAATATTTTGTGGTTTCGTGGCGAAACCAATGAACGTTAAAGGGTTAACTGTGAATATTTTGACACGTCATTTTTGACTATACAGCAATCACATTGTGAGATATTGTAAAATTTGTTAATAGATCCAGCGCAATGACCCGTACAAACTAAAACTTTAAACTGATTTTTCTGTCTGTTTCTATTTGTATATCATGCTTGTTCGAAAAATACTAAGGCTTCTTTGCTAATTTAGATAGAGGTTTGAAATTTGTTTTACTTGTTCTCCATGGTATATTTAGTATTTTTGTGCATGGATTTAAAATTCTAGTTAATAGTTATTTTAAAAAAAATATTTAAATTGTGAGTTTGTAGAATTTTTTTTAATTTTTACTATACACAATATAAAAAAAAATCATATTAACCCATTAACGCCCGAATTATTTTCTTCGCTAAAATTTAAATTTTGTATTTCCCACCACTTTTAAAAGCAAATTAACTTTTATCTAAACTAGCATACCCAGCCCGCTTCGCCGGGCTTAATTTGAAGGTTTATTTAATAATTTATGTGTATGGTACGCTTCCCGGACCATCGGCACTCCACGTGCGTCGGGTGAGCGTCAGAACAAACTTTCAGCATATACATATGGGTGGTTGTACTTGAATGCACAGACCTGCGCGTTTTTTTCTATCTTGCTTTTATACCTCTGGACCGAGTTGGCGCATTGCCAAGATTTGCTTCCTCTGGACCGAGTTGGCGCATTGCCAAGATTTGCTTTCCCCTGTGCCTCAATTAATTAATTAATTAATTATCCTCGGAATTCCTTTTATTTATAGAGATTAATCGAGGATTCTGTCTCGTGAAATAAGGTATATATTTATCTTCCTCTTTACTGGTGGGAAAACCACTTTGTTGCTGTTTTTGTAACCGTCCTCAAAAGAGGACGCTGGGCGTTAATGGGTTAAATGTAAAATCCCATAGATCTAAAAAACCATACACAGTTTTATGTAGCATATTATAATGAATGTGGAAATAATTATCGAAGCCAAAATATTCATATTTAATAAAGTAGAAAGGATTTTTAAAAAGTTAATTAAAAAATAATAAATTTTAGTAAAATAGGCTGTTCTACAAGAATTTTTTTAAAATTTTATTTGTATATGTAAAAGTATTGTGCCTACATTAAGTATTGTGCCACTACATATAACGACATCAGAAGAATTAAGAACATAACTTCCAACTTTTACGCATTTTTCCTACCACAAAAATTTTATAGTAAATATTGTCTTATTTAATCGTCGAAATCTTATGATTAAATAAATGGAAAATCTCTGTACAATTTTAGTGGTAGCAAAAATGCGTAAAAGTTGGCAGTTATGCCAAGGACAAGCAGCACAAATGACCAAAAATCGATTTGGAGTAAATTGAGCTTAACGATAATTGACGTTAAATTTGAACATCAATAATAATTGACAGAAATGAAAGAGGAAACTGCAGCTTGTTGAATTGACGCCTTTTACTTTTGATTTCAATAACTGTAGTACAATTTTCTTTAAATTTATAATCAATGTTTGTACCAATGTTAATATTTTCACATTAAGGCTAAAATAAAAAAAAGTTAAAATATAAACCAAATTCTGCTACAGAGAATGAAATAAAATGAATAACGATAAATATGTCTTTAACCGAAAAAAAAAACTAGTCGTTGGGGGCCACCGTAATACTTACCCATCATGGATATGTATATGAAAATAAAACATGTGAAAACTATTTATACAATGCATTGCAATTCAGAAACAAAATTTAAATAATGTTAATATACATAGAAATGCTCTATTAAAGAACTGCTGATGTACTAATTTCGACAAATTAGTATATAAAACGCCAAACTACTCAAGTAGTACCGAACTGCGTAAAAGAAACATCCTTATAACTCCAAAAATAATAATTCTATTAACTAACAATTAACTGCGTCGGATTAAGCGTCTCATTTCCAATTAAAATATACCTCTGAATTGAAATTTGAATGAAATACAGGGTCATGAAAAATCGAAGAATGTGGAAAACAGGATTACAAATATCTCGGCAACTAATAATCTGATAGATTTCGTTCTATATGCAAAATGTGCGTTATTTTATTGCCTTTTACGTCCATTCCTTAGAATAAAAAAATTCGAAAATTTTTATATACCCTTCATCAGAACGAATTTTTCGAGAGTCCGAAAAAAATAGTTCCGGATAATCGAGGTCGCTGGTATTAAATAGGCTTCGTCCCATTCTTACATACTAACTACATAGAAAATTTCAAGTCTCTATCTCAATTTGTTCGAGAGATAGAGCGTTTACAGACAGACAGACAGACAGACAGACGGACGGCAAAATTTTTTTTCTAAAAATATGTTTTTCGGAATCTCCACTATCTAAAATGTGTAAATCCGTCAAAAAAATTTTCGATTTTCAAAACGATTGCAAGATTTACTTTATACTACGTATGATGGGTAAGTAATATGTACATATTCCGGGTTCGTATGCGTCAAAGACTTACAAGCACCTTGTACCTGAATATTTGAAAAATAATATTCGCCTTATGTAATGAAAAAAAAAAAAAAAAAAAAAAAAAAAAGAAAAAAAATTCAAAAATAGTGACCAGTATTCTTCGTAGTTTCTGGTACTAAAATATTTAAAATCTCCTGAATAAATAATTGACACGTACTAGCCCTGTATAATATATATATATATATATATACATATTAAGTTGTATTTTTTTAGTCTTATTCTCAAACAAAATACAGCTGACTCCATTCATGCTATGAAACAAAAAGCCGTTGTGAGCAGATTCACAATCTCTTAACAAAAAAACCAGCAGCAGATCTTCACGCAATGTTATCAGCGATACAAATTATGCATCCTTTATGTGACCTCATGCTTATTTAGAAAGAATTCTAACAAAAGCATTGCATAACCGAAAATGCTGCAGACGTTTTGTATAGTAGCGTTTCGTAAGATATTTTATTAGATTTATTTAGAAAAGAAGAACACATTTTGAAACTAGCAAGCATTTCGGCGGCATAGAATCGGAGAATATATACCAGGTTATTTTCAGCGAATGATAAGGTCAAAGAATATCAAGATATTGAAGACGTGATTAAACTGGCTTCTCTTTTCTACAAAAAATTGATTTTTCGAATGGGTATATTTATTAATCTTAATACATATTTAATTATCTTAAATTAAAACTTATTAATTTTATAGGAATTTGATATCCATTACCAGTGCTTTAATCCAATGTTACTGTAATCATTTATTATGTAGTTCCAGGAAAAATATTGATTCCCTTTTTTTTATTTTTTTGTTTCATAAGTTAAAGATTTTAGGCTTTCTTCCTGTTTTTATTATGTAATATATATATATATATATAAAATACTTTTATAAATACATCCAAAGTTAATCAGACAATACCATTAAATAAACCAATGAAACCAGTATTTTTACAATCATATATATATATATATATATATAATACCATTTAAAGTAGATAAGATTCACCAATGGATTTTATCAATAAAACAATAAACCAAAAAGAAGAATTAGAACTGAATTGAATTATAATTTAAAAAAAAATAGTGAAACGAGTATATCTGAATAAATAAATAAATAAAATGGGGGCTGCAAATGTAATTTGTAGTCCCCAGAGCAGAATCATCAGGCCCCAAATGCTCTGGAACTACAAATGAAGTGTACGGTTTCATCCACGTATTAGCCACGAAATAGCAAAATAATACGTATTTGGGGCTACCAGCATACAAAAAACAAATTATTAAACAAGGAACAGAGTAATAAATAGTTGAAAAAATGAATATATATATATATATATAATAATAATAATAGCAAATAGTGCAGCAAATAGTGTCAGTAACATGAGCACAAACTAACCCTATTTTTGCACGTGGAAATGATAAACTTTACATTCATATATAATTTGGATAAAAAGTAAGAAAACAAAATAATGAGAACAAAAAAAAAAAAAAAAAAAAAAACTTATCTGTTTATCACCATTAATGAAGAGGACTGCGCAATAAAATGATTAATAAATTATTAATGCAGGAAGCAATAGTTAATTATACAAGCTGACATAGTAACACTGTAGAAAAACCATTTCGCTAGTAATACATGCAACGGATCTTCGCAAAATCACATATATATATTCGGTTTTTGGATAGGTTTCTATTCGATTCCACTATAAACATATTCACATTCTCCTACAAAACACCAGCAGGAGTTCTTCATGCAATATTATAAGAGATACAAATTACGCATCCTTTATGTGACCTTATGCTTATTTAGAAAGAATTCTAACAAAAACATTGCATAACCCAAAATGCTGCAGACGTTTTGTATAATAGCGTTTCGTAAGGTATTTTATTCGATTTATTTATAAAAGAGGAACACAATTTCAAGCTAGCAAGCAATTCGAATGCATAGAATCGGAAAAAAGATTACCAAAATGGAGTATTATACAAGGTTATTTTCAGCGAATGATAAGGTCAAAGAATGATATTAAGATATGGAAGCCGTGTTTAACGCTAAAACGCCGCGAAGGTGTCGATTCGACACCGATCACTGGACCAACTGTCGATTCGAACTAGAAAAAGTTTCGAGAAATAAGTTATATGGAAGTTGCAGTCAAATAAACTAAACAAATAAATTAAATAATTTCAAATTATTTTTCTGGTTTTACATATATATTATAAAATTTGTGCAAAATTTCCCGGCGTTCAAGTGTTAAGCTATCTTCTTTTCTGAAAAATATGAAAAATTGATTTTTTGAATGGGGCGAAAGTGTTAGTATATTTACTAATCTTAATGCATAGTTAATCAAAAATTAATAAATCAAAATTTATTAATTTTGACAGGAATTTGATATCCATGATTAGTGCTTTAACCCAATGTTATTATTACAACCAATTCTGTAGCTCCAGGAAAATTCGGTTCCCTTTTTTGATTTGTTTCTTAAATTAAGGATTTTAGGCTTAGTTCCTGTTTCGCCTTTGTAAAAAATAACGAATTCATTCGTTTTTCGCTTGAGTGCTAAGCTAATCATAACTAGGAAAACTCTCAGTGCTGCTGAACTGTTCAACCACTGCCAACGAAATACACAAAGCCAGAGGACAGAGCAATTTTATTTTATTTTATTTGTGGAATATCCTTTCATTTTATAAAACAATAAAAACTATTTAAATTTACTGGTGGGAATTTGGAATTTTCCAATAAAAAAAATCAGCGAGATGAAACAACACTGCAGCATTCAATATCCCGGCAGAATTTTTACTTTTTGCAAACGCAAAACTTCTGTCCATAAAATAATAAAAATTTACTATTTAGAATGTCTGGTATGAGTTCGGAACTTCTGAATAAAAAAGAAATCCTTGAAATGGCGCATCTAGCAATTTTAATCCCAACGTAGCATATGTTAATTCGCATATCAGAGAGAATGAGAAAAAAATAGTTTCAGCATTGCACATTATAAGAATGAACGCCACTCTCCTGACATTAAATTAATCCTTTTACGGGAAAAGAAAAAGAAAAAATTGAACAGCATGCAGCTTGGGGGGAAAACAGCATGCAGTTGGGAATAAAAACAACATGCAGTTGGGAATAAAAACAGCATGCAGTTGGGAATAAAAACAGCATGAAAACCGAATAGTTGCACGAAGTGTTTTGCATAGGCATAGCCTATATGCAAAAAAAATTGGAGAAAAACTCCATTTTAAAAAAAGTAATAAGGGTACAAAACAGGGTTGAAAAAATCTAGGTGCCACGCCAGCAGGTAGTTTCTCAACACTAAATTATTTTCATTTAATATTTAGTATAAAATTTTTGCTAGAATGCTACTAAATTTTCAGCGAAGAAAGCTTTTAAATTTTAGTGGAGAGAGACTATTCGTTGATGCCTAAATATTTACGCCGCTGACAAACAGGGTGGTCATAAAAAAACTTTGCCGATATATGGAGCTCTAGCGGCCAGTCCGTTCAACTGATCGAGGTGAAATTTCAGATATAGCTATTCAGAGGTATGAGCTCGAGATTCTGTGAACGGCAACAAAAGAGCGCTCACGGTTACGGTTATAGTTACAGAAACTCGAAATTTTCCAATGGCAACACCCATTTTTTTTCATCGCAAAATGCTCAGCGCATGCGAAAACCCTAAAGAACGTTGGAACGGTATGGTTATTGCAATAAACGGACGCGTTTTGCTCGCACAAAATCAGCTCTACGAACGGCCCTCGAAAAACACGACCAAGGCGCACGAAGAAAATTTGAATATGACAGAGACAAAATACCAATCACGGAACATCGTTTGCCAGATAGTCAGCTTAGAAAACGAATAAAAAGTAGGGTGGGAATGTTAGTTCGTCAGTCGAAGCTTGCAGATGCCAACAAAATGACTTCGTTCGTGGTGAGTTGGTAAAACTATTATCAAAATGAGATGAATGCTGCGAAAACCTGGCGCGTTTACCGTCGAAACCATCGCCAAATACGTGGCCTATGATTTTCACAAGCGCTTCGTGATTTAGTAATGAAATTCGAAGAAATTGGCTGCACCTGAGATAGTCTGCGATCCGGACGACCGGTACCAGCGCGCCCAGATGTTGGAAGTGAGAGACCATCAACAACATACAGACTTTGTTAATGAATTTCTTATCCAGTAAGATGGAGATAACGATCGACCTCTTCGTATATTATGAGCGGACGAGGTACATTTCACCTTAACTGGTAACGTCAATGGCATCCGCGATCCCCCGACCTCACTCCTATGGATTTCAGGTTCTGGGGATATTTTGAGTGTACATGTGCAATCCGCAAACTTTGCCGTATTTGAAAGATTCTATCAAACGTGAGATTACAAACATCCCTCATGCGATGTAACGTTCGGCTGCGTATTGTCCACAGTCGCCACCATGCAATGTGTAATTGCCTGTGATGGCACCCATGTGGAAAATGTGTAATCAAAATAAAAGTTTTCTCCGATCTATGTTGTAATCAGAGATTAGTGTACTGACTCTGTGTCATATGAAAATTTACTCCTGCGCCCTAATCGTGTTTTTTATGGGGGGGGGGGATTCGCTGAACAGTTTTTTGTGCGTGCATAATGTGTCCGTTTCTTGCTATACACCTACGGTTCTAACGCTCTTTAGGGTTTTGGCATGCGCTGAGCATTTTGCGATAAAAAAAATGGCTGTTGCCATTGGATAATTTCGAGTTTCTGTAGCTATAACCGTAATCGTGACCGCCATTTTGCTGCCGTTCAGGGAATCCCGAGCTCATACCTCTGAATAGCTATATCTGAAATTTCACCTCGATCGGTTGAACGGACTGGCCGCTAGAGCTCCATATACCAGCAAAGTTTTTTTTTATGACCACCCTGTATATATACATACAATATATATGCTGAGAACATATATATACATACATATAAATTTTATTTGTAATTGTTCCAATATTGCTAATTCCATTTGATTGTCTTGTCATGTGTAATTTTATTATATTGGGTTATTCTATATTCATTGTAGATGTTGCATTGTAATATTATATATGGGTATTTCCATGAGAACATGTCGTGCAAGTCACATACTACTAGTTTGGATACCAGTATTTTAGAACGTAAAAATGTGATTTATTTTATCAGAGATATTTCATTAATTGAATAAGGTCATGCAAACCTTTCGAAAATAACGGTGAACAACAACTTTGCAGCTACTAGTACTGTGGCTCACACGACAAGTGCTCATGGAAATACCCATATATACCGGGTGTCCCAAAAATGACTGATGGATTTTAAAAATCAAAAACTTGCAAACGGTGACAGCTATTTAAAAAAATTTTGCAGGAGGGTTATGTATAATGTCAGGAGTTTTTTTACCGTAATTTTTTTATTTTAGTTCGCATCTCAGACAATAGGTGGCGCTGACGGCGATTGAAGGCCAGGTCGACTCTTCACTCAGCACTGATCACCTGGCCTTCAATCGCCGTCAGCGCCATCTATTGTTTGAGATGCGAACTAAAATACAAAATTACGGTAAAAAAACTCCTGACATTATACATAACCCTCCTGCAAAATTTTTTTAAATAGCTGTCACCGTTTGCAAGTTATTGAATTTTAAAATCCATCAGTCATTTTTGGGACACCCGGTATATGTATATATATATTGTAGTAATGTATAATGGTTATATATATATACATATATATATATATATATATATATATATAGTTTTACAAAAAAAAATGTCGGTTCAGCGACGCGAATCCTTCTGATACAATTTCTGATTTGTTATTAAACATAAGAACATGATACTTGCCGGACTGACTGTTTAAAAAGATTTGTAACGGAAGAGTTTTTCACAATTTCTGATAAATACTTCATATCTCGAGTTATAAGCAATTTTTTTCTCAGCATGACAGCTGTTTTCTATTTCAGAGCTATCGCGCCTGAGTTAGCTATCACAGCAATTTCTGAATCATCCTCTACCTTTATCGAAAAACTGAGATAAAACTTACAAGGAAGGTCTCCATTGTGGGCATACTCAGAATTTTTTGAAAAAAATACGAATTAAACTACTCATGTAGGTAATAAAGGATCAGTGAAAATTAGCGGCGGAATTACATTATTAGATATGTAAAAAAATAAAATAGTTTGGAATAATTGGCGTGAAAAACTGAAAGCGACACGGGATTTGGCGAGCAGTGCATTTCCTCGCCAAAAGCAGACGATTTTAACGATTCTGAAAATTGATTTTAATTAACTTCACTGTTAAATATCTGCAGCATTTACTGCATCATCACTCCACTATCTCTCCTAGAATATCTCTCTTCTGACCAATGAGAATGCTCCATATCACTGTGAATTGACCGTGTCATACACTGTTAAAAATCTGCTGCATTTTGTTGCAACGCACTCCACCGCTTGTATATAATGTCTCTATTCCAACCAATGAGAAAGCTCCATTTCACGTCCAAGTAACCGTTTTCTATTCAAGCAAGGGAATGCGTTGCAACAAAATGCAGCAGATTTTTAACAGTGTATTTTTCAATTTGGAACAATTTTAATCAATTTAAATTGTGTTTTAAATGATAAAATATATTAATTTCGTTTTGTTATAAGTACATATAAACGTATATGACAAAATTACACTTAAAGTAAAATAAAAATGCAAAACTAAAATTACTTAAACTAAACTTATTTAAATAAATTGAACATAGAAAGTTTTTTCTTTAAAAAGCATTCGAAGCGTAAAAGCGTATTTTTCAAAATTTCGTTTTTTCGCCAACCGGAGATAAATCGCCAAATAAACGAAATTTTTATTATTTTTTTACGGACGTTATAAGGAGGTTCCGCCGAAATTCTTTTTATAAACATATATAACTATATGAGAAGAACATTCTGTAATTTTTTCAGATTTTTCTGAATATGCCCGTATGGAGACCTTCCTTGTTAGATTAGATAGTTTGTTAAGATTGATCTCAACTGCTCCGCCCAAAAAGCGCAAAACATTTTGACACATTTACAAATTCATTTTTTGACAGAAAGATATAAAATTGGAAGGCCTGATTATGGGATCGATTTCGAATCCAACCTAATTTTCCATTTTATGATAATTAAATTACCTATCCAGTTCTAAGCTATTTCGATCACGTGATCACCCTTTTTTCTGCCGGGTTTTTCGACCGGTTTTTCTGCTTTCGTCGGAAAATGTTTTCAAAAACGTCAACTTTAAAGGCTTGTTATGAAAGATCTATTACGTTTGTAAAAAAACGGGAAAACTGAGTGCAAATAGACTGTCTCTGAATAACAACGCCTGATAGTTTCATGCATTTCCGAACAAAAATAAATTAATACTTGCGTCACAAAGTTGGTCTTTTTGATTTAAGAACTCCTTAAGGAGGATTATTTAAACGGATG
Organism: Maratus speculifer; assembly: GCA_964019185.1. NCBI lineage: Eukaryota > Metazoa > Arthropoda > Arachnida > Araneae > Salticidae > Maratus > Maratus speculifer. Next base: position 231,648,761 of record OZ025300.1, read on the forward strand.
GAAAATTTGATTTCGGGGACAAATATTTAAAAGTGGTCGCATGCACTCATTTTTACGCTAACCAGTTTATATATATTCTTCTTCCTCTTTTTTTTTTTTTTTTTTTTTTTTTTTTTTTTTTGATAACATTGTAGTATTTTATCCATGTTGTATAATATATGTTTTGCATTAACCTCTTCGGACCCAAGGGTTTATTTATATATATTTTTTAACTTCTGTTATAAATATATATTAACAAATTGCTAATTCAGAAAGATCGAAAAGCGAAAAAAAAAAATTAAATTCATTTTTCGCACATAAAATTTGATAGATGGAGACACAATAAGTGCATTTTCTGACAATTTCTTAGAATTTTTTATTTTATTTTATACATTTTGTGCAGTAAAAAAATGAAGTAATTAGGGGAAGATGGGGATACTTGAGCCATTTTTTAAATTTTAATTTTTTAAAAAATTTTATAATTTTTTAGAACAAAATAAAATATTGAAAATGAAAATTTGGTACTTTTTCTTCAATTGAAAACCACTTTCAATTAATTTTGAACTGTTTTTCTATGTCTAATAAATTTTTACTTTTTCTTTTACATCGTGGCTCAAGTATCCCCATGGAGGGGATACTTGAGCCAGATGTCACATTCGCACCAGTATTTTGCAAAGAAAAAAAAACGATTTATATTATACGCGAAAAAATGCATTAAACCTTTTTCAAATAAATCTGGTCGAATTTTCTGGTGTCGTTGTGACATTTCAGAATTAAAATTATGTGCTAGAAAATTCTACCAGCAGAGCTCAAAGGGTTAATCACCATGCTTTCAAAATGGTACCTAGGTATGTGATTTCTTTTTTACATGTTCAGAACTATAAATATGTTACATGTTGCCAGTTTTAGAAAGAAAAATTAACCAACTGTAGAGATAATAGGGGTGGCTCAAGTATCCCCTATGCTCAAGTATCCCCACTCTCCCCTATATATTTAATAAACTGTATTACTAATGGACTCTACAGATGATAGTTTAACATACAGAAAAATTATTTACGCTTACATTTTCGTGCATTTCGTAGGGATGAGATTTCCGCTTTTTTGGACACCAGTAAAATCTTAGAGAAAATGTTGTTATTTTAAATCATAAAAATGTTCCGATTTAAAAATATAGCATTTTCTCTAAGATTTTACTGGTGTGCAAAAAAGCGGAAATCTCATCCCTGATTTCGTATTTTTTTGCTGTAAGCCATTTTGATATAACACTTATCTCGCTAAAAAAGCGCTTTAAGAAACAAATTGCTATTTTGTTCTGTTCTGTCATCTGTCAGGATTCATTCATAAAATTTTCATTATTTTTAACATTATGTATATACGTAAAATAAATAAATAAATGTTGAAATATTTGCCTTATAAAATAAATCGGATCAGAAAAGGATATACACTGTATAATTAATTAATAATTATTATTCTTGCATGTATGATTTAAAAAAATAATAATAAACAGAGTGGTGAGTGATAAAAAAAAAAAAAAAAAAAAAAAAAAAAAAAAAAAAAACAGTAAAAAAAAGGTGTTAAATATCAGTAATTTGTTAACCCTTTCCGGCATGGGCAAATTCTGTTAGTAAAGTGAGAAATTATCGAATATCACCGGAATTTACAAACGTCATTTTTAGAAATTATGAATTTCTTAATTTAAGTTTTCATTGTAAAAGCAAAATTTTATTAAAATATTATTGGTGCCGTTTGCATGTTTGGAATTAAATTTAAGTATCTCAAACTGGGCACAGTGTGCCGGAAAGGGTTAAAGAAAAATTCGCCTTCTTTAATCACTTGATTTTATTAAAAATATTTTCTACAAGAAAAAAAAAAAAAAATATTGGTAGTTACCTTTTTGTGTGTGTGTGTCTATGTGTTTGACCTTGATCACTCGCTTGATAATGTATTTTGCTTGCGCATATGACTTTAAAAGATGTATACCCTTTAGAGCTTTAAAACTTTTAATACCAGCTTAGGAATACAATAATCCCTTAACATTTGTGATTTTTGATTATTCGCGAAATAAAAATGTGCGGAATATTTCAACATTCGCGAATTTTGCTTTATAAAGAATGTTTTTTAGAAAGAAAACACACTTTGTTTTACCAATACTATGAACTACGTGACACTGGGCACTTACGTATTGATTAGCCGACTGTATTACTGTGTGACTAAGTTGCGAGAATGTCATTCTTTGTGTTGAGGGAAAAAAATAGATCAGTAATTACCATTATTTTTTATGCGAGTTTTTTTTTTTTAATTTATAATATTTTCTGCAAAAATTGTCGGAAAAACTTTAAAACATCAACAACAACTTGTTGAAAAAGCAACAGAATGTGATTCTTCACTTGTGAGAAATCTTAACCCTTTCCGGGGCAAAGTACTTGTATTCGTAAAATGTTGAAATAATTGAATGACACCAGTATTTACACGGAATTTTATTTGTAATCTAATAAAAGTGTATTTTTACGTATTTAATAAAAGGGAAATTTTCCTAGAAAATTTCTGGTGCCAGTATGGCAATTTGGAATTAAGATTAGGTGTTGTCATTGTGCCAACACCGCCCTTCAAGGGGTTAACCCCTTCGCGACGGGAGCATTTTACGAAATTTTTAATGTTTTGTCACCAGTTTTTAAAAACAGAAATTTGTGCCTTATTGATTCGAGGAAATGCTCCGATTAAATAAGTCGAATTTTATAGTATAATTTTACTGGTGGGGATAAACAGAAATTCTTAAGCCTTTTTTTTTTTTTTTTTTTTTTTTTTTTTTGGGCACGTATAGGTGTCGCTCGTCCCCAAGGGGTTAAATTTAAAATAAATATAGAGGCCGCAACTTTACTTTACATGAATATCCATAAACCTAAGATCTGTTCTGTCAAAAAAAATCGCGCATTACAATTTTTTTTCTATAAATTAGCAAATAAATTTTACTGCCAACTCATCCGACTATTTGGACCAGAAAAAACTTAACTGAAATTATTGTCTTATTTAATCGACGGATTACGACAATTTACAGTGATAAAATATAATATAAAATTTTTGTGTTATATAAAAGGGGAAGATGTTGACAGCAGTCTAACAGTTTAACCCCTTCACGATGGGAACCTTTTACGAAATATTTAATACTTTATTACCGGTTTTTAAAAACAGAAATTTGTGCCTTACTGAATCGAGAAAATGCTCTGATTAAAAAAGACAAATTTTTACAATAAAATTTTATTGGTGGAGATAAACAAAGATTCTTAAGCCTTTTTACGGCATGTATACGTGTTGCTCGTACCCAAGGGGTTAACAACAGCATACGCAAAATTAAACTTCCGGTGCACTTCTGCTAAGTTCACAAAGTAATTAAATAGTTTCATATCAGCGTAAGAACAATTTGAGAAGTTAAAAGAAGAAAAAATACGCTACTTTAAAAATTCTATTTACATTTTTAAATCTAATTATCATGATAAATTCATTTTTTATTTAGATTCGTGCTTTGAAGGTTTCGTTTTTATTTTCTTACAGCTAATGAGCTTCTTGAATAAAGAGGCCAGTAAAAAATTAGAGAAACTTTAGTCCATCATTATGAAAATAATCAGAGATGGATGATGGAATAGAGGAAAAATATGTTTTTTTTTATTAGGAATATACTATTCTGCAATAATAAGAACATGATTGAATTCAACAATTTGCAGTTTTATAAAACAAATTTTGAAAAAACAGAAAATATTTTTTTTTTTCATTATTATTAAGTTTGAAAACTGAGTAGTGTGATACCTATACACAAAAAAAAATTGGGAATAAATATTCAAGAATCTAATTAACATGATAAATGCATTTTCTATGTAAATCCGTGCTTTTTATAGATTTCCTTTTCTCTCTTTCTTAATGAGCTTTTTGAATAAATACAATGTTAAAAAGTTGAGAAATTTTTGTAGACTATTATGAAATTAGGAATCTGACGGATATATATATATATATATATATATATATATATATATATATATATATATATACAGGGTTGTCATAAAAAAACTTTGCCGATATATGGAGCTCTAGCGGCCAGTTCGCTCAACCGACCGAGGTGAAATTTCAGATATAGCTATTCAGAGGTATGAGCTCGAGATTCTGTGAACGGCAACAAGATGGCGCTCACGGTTACGGTTATAGTTACAGAAACTCGAAAATTTCCAATGGCAACACCCTATTTTTTTCATCGCAAAATGCTCAGCGCATGCGAAAACCCTAAAGAGCGTTGGAACCGTACGTGTATCGCAAGAAACGGACATGTTATGCACGAACAAAAAACTGTTCTGAGAATCCCCCCCCCCTTAAAAAAAACTCGATTGGGGTGCAAGGAGGAAATTTGCATAGACACAGAGTCAGTACACTAATCTCTGATTACAATACAGATCGGAGAAACTAAAACTTTTATTTTGATTACACATTTTCCACATGGGTGCCATCACCATTAATTGCCTGTGGTGATTTTTTTTTTTTCATTGGAGTGTCACTGCATCTTTATTTCATTTCATGCACGTTTTTGTGCATTAACATAATATAAACCTTATTTAGAATTTTTCACTGCCTCACCTCCTACCCCCCATCATTCACTCCCTACTGAAGTCTAAAAATGTATTTTCGCCTTGTTTTGGGCCTGATGTAATGTTTGTTTTAACTTTCTTTACTGAAATTAATTTAGTCATTCATTCATTTGCATATCAAATTTACGGTGCGCATTATGTACGAGATTTTTAAAAATCGCAATTTTTTCTTGTTAAGTACGGGGTGCGCTTTATATACGCGTGCGCGGTGTACACGAGTAAATACAGTAGTTTTAAATTTCATTGATTTACTTTGTAATTGGTAGCATATATTTAACCGCTTAACTGATTCTTTTTTTACTTGCAATAAATTCAAAATGTGGGATGAATACCACTTTTTTAAGCTAAAATATTCGTAATATTTAATCAAAACATTTCTGCTATTTAATAGTGTACAGTTCTATTTTAAAAAATTAGTGGTATTAGAAACTATAAGTGATGGATCAAGCAAACTCTTCATGCCCTTACGACGTCCGGGCAAATTAGTAGTTAATGTTATCTGGATTTCACTCATAAGCAAACATTTAAAAGGCTAACTCTTCGTACACGCAGCTTAATATTCAAGCATTTAAATTTTTAAACACTGTTTTTCTATAAGTGAATGTTGATAGACTATGATATTTAATTAAAAACATTCAGGTGTTTAAATTTTCAAACACGATATTCCGATAAATGAATATTTATAGGATATGATATTTCATAAAAAACACACACATTTTCTGTCCAAGCATTTAAATTTTTAAACGCGGTTTTTCTATAAGTGAATGTTGATAGAATATGATATTTAATTAAAAAATATTCAGGTGTTTTAATTTTTAAACACCTTGCTTCTATAAGTGAATATTTATAGGATAAGATCTTTCATTAAAAACAATGTAAAAGCACACCTTTTCTATTCCAAGCATTTAAATTTTTAAACATGGTCTTTCTACAAGTGACTGTTGATAGAATATGATATTTAACCATTTCTGGCACAGTGGTTTCACGTCCGGCCACACCTAATTTTAAATCCAAGCTTGCAAATGGCATCAGTATTATTCCAATAAATTTTGGAATTACAGTGGATCTTAAATTAAGGAGTTCTTATTCTAAAGAAGTCATTAGTAAATTTCGGTGTCAGTCAATAATTTATAATTTTACGAAGAGAATTTATTTGTGCCGGAAAGGATTAACCACTTAACTAATTTGCCCGTACGTTGTACGAACAAAAAGAGTTTGGTTGATCCATCAGTTAAAACTTTTTGATAATACTATTTTTTTTAAATTAAAATTTCATACTATTTAATGGCAGAAATGTTTAAATTAAATATTATAAATATTTTAGCTTAAAAAAGTGGTGTTTGCACCATTTTTCAATTTATTGAATGGAAAAAAAAGAACCAGTTAAGTGGTTAATTAAAAACATTCAGGTGTTTAAATTTTTAAACACCATGCTCCTATAAGTAAATATTCATAGGATGTGATCTTTCATTAAAAACAATGTAAAACGACACTTTTTATACTCCGGCATCTAAATTTTTGAGGAGCATGCCAAATTCATAATAGTGGGAATTTTTTCATAAGATATGTTAAACGTACACCGCGCAAAAGAAAAGAACGGTTAATTAGATAAATTAAAATTCTAGTATGAAATAATTTTTTTATAAAACTTGGGTAAAACTGCAAGTGTTTTAGTGTTAAAAAAGACCAAAATGGCAACCCTGTTCAAAGATATCAGTATCGTGTTATTCATAAAGTAACACTTGCCTTATTTAATGAGATATTCACATTTAAATATAGGGACCATCCTGTGTTTGTTATTGTAAGTAAAAAAAAAAAAAAAAATGCAAACGAACTATGTAATTTCCTTTATTAAAAACCGGTAAAAAAAGAGGCACATTACTTTAATTTCCGGCGTATAATCCGCGGATCAAACAATCCTTTTTCAACTCAGAAAATTAAAAAAATAAAATGTATCATTTTAGATCGAGGTAAGTACTTGCCCTTTAATTATTAAATAAAATTTTTGGGTCGAAAAAAAATTGTTTGATCCGCGGATTATACGCCGGAAATTACGGTAATTTATTGTTTTATTCATTTCATAAACACTTTCCTTTTAATTATGCCATCTAAAAATTAGAATAATGTTAGAATTTAATTAATATAATATGAAATAATTTCACTAGATGTGACAAAATTACAATTCATTTATTTATTTACAATGCTTTTAAAATGTTCTTATGATGGCGAAGCAAGCTGTTGCAAAGAAATCAATATGAAAATAAAATACAAAATGCGAAGAAATAGCTATTTTTAGCCTGTTATTGAATCAGATAAACCTGTTAAAATTTTCCCAATATGTTGTGCAAAGATAATCTGCCTGAAAACGAAGAATAATTTAGTTCAAAATCTGGCACCAGTAATAAAATAATCATCGTACGGCGCTGCGTTACTTAAAATTCACAGATAATTTTTAATGAAATATGTAAAGTTTTATGCATTTCAAGTAAAAACTGAAAAGATATCGGAATTTTAAAAGCAATAAGACTAAGAGATTGTATTAAACACTGATATATTTTACTGTAAATTTAGTTATTTATATCGGATTTCAAATGCTTCTTTTCACGATGTCGAAAAAGGTTTCTTTGGAAATTACACTCATCATAGCAGTTCTAGAATTTCAATAACTTAAGCTAATACCATTACAAAACTTGATTCAAAAGCAGTCTCACATAAAATTGAGAATAATTTAGTTTATCTGGCCCAGTAGTAAAATAATCATTGTATCGAACTACATTACTTAAAATTCACGAGTAATTTTTAATGAAAGAAGTAAAGTAAGTTCTAAGTGAAAATGAATTTCAAAAGACTAAGTGACTGGGTTAAACACTTCGATATTTTATTGTAAATTTATTTATTTGTATAGGTTTTCAAATAATTTCTTTTCCCAACGTTGAAGAAAATTTCCATGAAAATTTTACTCATTACTACAACATTCTAGAATTTCTTAAGCTGAGCAAATACTTATCCAGTATTTTATTCAAAAGCATATAGCTGCCAACTTTTACGCATTTTTCTTACCACAAAAATTTTACAGTAAATATTGTCTTATTTAATCGTCGAAATTTTATGATTAAACAAATCGAAAATCTCTGTACAATTTTAGTGGTAACAAAAATGCATAAAAGTTGGCAGCTATGCAAAAGTAGCTTCACATAAAAGGAAAATAATTTAGATCACAATTAACCAACTGTGGTACGCTGCACACCACTAAAATTTTATGTTAATCATTGCCTTACGTAATCATGGGATACCTGCGATTCGATAAGTAAAATATTGCTTTGTAAAAATTACCGGCATCCCGCTTGCCACAGATAGCCATTCCTGATTTAGATCAATATCTGGCACCAGTAGTAAAATAATAATCGTATCCTACTGCATTACTTAGGATTAATGAGTAATTTTTAATGAAATAATTAAAGATTAATGCATTCTAAGAGAAAACTAAAAACGAAAAATTGAAAACTTTAACTGTCATAATACTAAGAGACAGGATTAAATACTGCGATATTTTATTGTAAATTTATTTATTTGTATGGGTTTTCAAATGCTTTTTTTTTTTTTTTTTTTTTTTTTTTTTTTTTTTTTTTTTTTTTTTTTTACGACGTCGAAGACAGCTTCAATAAAGAATATACTCATTAGTGCAGCATTCTAGAATTTCATAAGTTGAGCAAATACTTTTCCAGTATTTAATTCAAAAGTAGTCTCACATACAATGAAGAATAATTTGGTTCAATATCTGGCGCCAATAGTAAAATAATAATCGTATCGTGCTGCATCTCTTAGGATTCACATGTAATTTTTAATGAAATAAATAAAGGATAATGCATCATTCTAAGGAAAAACTGAAAGAATTCCCGAATTCTAACAATCATAAGACTAAGAAATTGGATTAATCACTGAAATATTTATTGTAAATATATTTATTTGTATGGGATTTGAAAAAAAATTTCGCGATGTCGAAGAATGTTGCTTTGAAAACTATACCCATAACAGCAAATTCTCGAATTTTATAAATTGGCCTAATATTTTCCTATAAATTAATTCAAAGGTAATCTCACATAAAATGAACACTAATTTAATTCGATATCTGGCACCAATAGTAAAATAATCGTTATACTGCGTTGCATTTCTTAGGATTCACGAATAAACTTTTAGTGAGTGAAGTAAAGATTAAAGCATTCTAAGGGTACAACTGAAAGGATTTTAGAATTTTAACCGTCATAAGACTGAGAGACTGGATTAAATGCTGTGATATTTTATTGCAAGTTTATTTATTTGGATAGGTTTTCAAACGCTTCTTGTCACGATGTCGAAGACTTTTGCTATTAAAATTATATGCATCACAGCACATTTTAGAGTTTCATAAGTTGGCCAAATTTAATATATTTAATTTTCCTATATTTAATTCAAAGACAGTTTCACATAAAACGAGAATAATTTAGTCCAAAATCTGGCACCAGAAGTAAAATAATCATCGTATCGTGTGGCATTACTTAGGATTCACGCGTAATTCTTAATGAAATAAATAAAGGAAAATGAATTCTAAGAGAAAACTGAAAGGATATCAGAATTTTAACTGCAATAAGATTGAAAGAGTGGATTAAACACTGCGAGATTTTATTGTAAATTTATTTATTTTTATCGGTTTTCAAATGCTTTCTTTTCACGACGTCGAGGAAAATTTCTATGAAAATTATACATCACAGCGCATTCTAGAGTTTTATAAGTTGAACAAATACTTTTCCAGTATTTAATTCAAAAGTAGTCTCGCATAAAATGAAGAATAATTTAGTTCAATATCTAGCCCCAGTAGTAAAGTAATCATCGTATCGTGCTGCATTACTTAGGATTCGTGTGAAATTTTTAATGAAATAAATAGAGGATAATGCATTCTATATTTAAACTGAAAGGATTTCGGAATTTTAATCCTCATAAGACTAAAAAATTAAATTAAATATTGCGATTTTTTTTTTTTTTTTTGTAAATTTATTTATTTTTATCGTTTTTAAAATGCTTTCTTTTCACGACGTCGAACAAAATTTCGCTGAAAATTATACATCGGAGCACATTCTAGGGTTTTATAAACAGGCCAAATACCTATTCAGAATTTAATTCAAAATTAGAATACTTAGAATTCACGAGTAATTTTTAATGAAATAAGCAAAAATTATTGCATACTAAGTGAAAATTGAAAGGATGTCAGAATTTTAACTGTCATAAGACAAAGAAATTGGATTAAAAACTGAGATAGTTTATTGTAAATTTATTTATTTTTATTGGTTTTGATATATTTGTCTTTTACATAAAGTCAAAAAAAAAAAAAAAAAAAAAAAAAAAAAAACTGCTATAAAACTTAAACAGAATACAACTTTTTTTCCAATTTGAGAACAAACTTAACCCCTTAACTGGTTATTTCTTTTCCGTTCAATAAATTGAAAATAACGCATTCACACCACTATTTCTTAAATAAAACATTCGTAAAATTTACTCTACAAATAGTATGAAATTAAGAAAAAAATTGTAATGTTAAAAAGTTTTAAAAGATGATTTAAGCAAATTCGTCTTGCCCGAACGGCGTACGGATAAATCAGTTAAAGGGTTAAAGAAGAATTCTTACATGCTTGCAAAATTCTCTATTGCCATTTAAAATATGAAAGATTAATTCTGAATCACGCTATAAAGAATTCAAAGTGATAGAACGGAAGCAATTATAATTCAGTATCTTAAACTGATAATGAGTTATAGATTGTAAAATCCACTAAACATTACCATACTGCATTCTTTAAGATACAATCTGACACAAAAAGTAGAATATTCTCGTTAAACATCTTACATTGACTAATAAAATCTTCACATAACATTATTGCATTGTATCTTTTACAATTCAATCTGACACAAAATGGAAAATAATGCAACGTATAACAACTATAATTTTACTACGCCGGTAACAAAATCGACATTGTACCGTGTTGCGCCACTTAAGAATTTACGCGTAACTTTTAATTGATTAGAAAGAGGCCATTCAACTCAACGGAGCATACCAAGCAGTGACAAATGGCACTCCTTACAAATTCTTAGGATAAAATTCTCCATTCTTTATCATAAAATAACTGCCAGGCAAAATGAGAAATAACAGGCGAGAGAATTCAAACAGCTCTCTAAAGTTTCACCTTTAAATAATGCGTCTCTGATTCCATTCACTATTTCTCAATCACGCTTTGCTTGAAATCCCAGACTAGCATTAATTTGTCAATCATTATTTGTGCTGCAACAATGAATATATGCTAATGCACAATTATGGAAATGTTTTAGGAGAGAGGTAGTTAGAAGCATATATTACTAACAGTTTGAAATGAGATAAAACATTACATACATGAAAATCGAAATTTGTTTTAAATCATTCTAATTATCAAATACTTTGAAAATCTCAGACAAGCAATTATTTGTCAATCATTACAATAATTTAGTAACAACGGATATGTGTTAATGTAGAGTTATGAGAAAAGTTCAGAAAAGAGGCGAGTAAATATGCTACCTGAAATATGCAATATAATATTTTAAACATATCAAACAGGATACCTTTAAAATATTATACTGTATTTTCAGCGCTACTACTATTTAAAATTTGAACGATCTATAGTAAAATATACAATGACATAAAATAAACATATGACATAAAGTATAGATAAATCTAGTGCAATATCTTAAACTGATGATGAATTATCACTTATGAAACCTTCAAATAACAGTATTCCAACAATTTTAGATTGATACAAATCTCATTCAGCATTTTACATCGACAATAAAATCGCCATTATACATTGCTGTGTTTCTCAGAAATTATGATTAATAATTATGTTCACGTTCATAGCTTGTATTTTTCAGCGAAAATAAAGCAATATATTTTGATTCTGATTTCCTATGCAAAAATTGTTTATTGTAACATCACCACTTAATGTTTGAACAATCAATTCTGAATCACACAAATAAAATCCAATGCAACAGAAATAGTAATGTTAAGAGAAATATACTTCAATATCTTAAAATGATAAGAAATTATGGGTTATAAAATATTCACATAACATCATTGTATTGGATCTATTGCAATTTAATTTGACACAAAATGGAAAATAATCTAGCTCAGCATCTTATTACACTGGCAATAAAATCATCACTGTATCGTGCTGATTCACTTAGAATTCGAGAGTAATTTTTAATTGATTAGAGAAAGAGGCCATTCAACTCAACGAAGCATAGCAGGCAGTGACAAATGTCACTCGTTACAAATTCTTAGGATAAAATTCTCTGCTCTTTATCATAAAATAACTGCCAAGAAAAATGAGTAATAGCAGGTGAGAGAATTCAAACAGCTCTCTATAGTTTCACCTTTAAATAATGCGTCTATGATGCTATTCACTATTTATCAATCGCGCTTTGCTTGAAATCCCAGACAAACATTAATTGGTCAATCATTATTTGGGCTTCAAGAATGAATATATGCTAATGCACAATTATGGAAATGTTTTAGGAGAGAGGTGGTTAGATGCTTATATTATAACAGTAGTTTAAAATGAAATAAAATCATTTTATTACATACATGGGAGTCTAAATTTGTTTTAACCCTTTAACCCTTTAACGATCAAAGCATTTTCATTGCTAAGATGTCGAAATAAATGATTGACACCGGTAATTAAGAACAATTATATTTCTAAATAAGAAAACGTGATTTTTCACGTACATAATAAAAGGGATATTTTTAGATAAAAATACCGGTGTCAGTGTTGCATATCGGAATTAAAATTTTGTGGTTTCGTGGCGAAACCAATGAACGTTAAAGGGTTAACGGACAAAGCATTTCCATTGCTAAGATGTTGAAATAAATGAGTGAAACCGGTAATTGCGAACAAATATATTTATAAATAAGAAAAAATGATTTTTCGCATACATAATAAAATGGATTTTTAAAAGTTAAAATTCCGGTGTCGTTGTTGCATATCGGAATTAATATTTTGTGGTTTCGTACAGAAACCATAGAACGTTAAAGGGTTAAAAACTCCAACTCTCAAACACTTTGTTTAAAATCTCAGACAAGCATTAATTTGTTAATTAATGTAATAATAATTTAGTAATAACGGATATGTGTTAATGTAGAGTTGTTGGAATAATTCAGAAGAACGGCGAGTAAATACATTACTTGACTAAATACACTACGTTAAAAGTACAGTGTAATTTTTTAAACATATCAAACAGGATATGTTAAAAAATATTATACCACTTTTTCAGCGCATAAAACAACATATTATGAGTCTGATTATAGCACAAAAAATCATTTGCTGTAATATGTTCTACTTCCACTTAAACTTTAAACGATGAATTAAAAATTACACAATGACATAAAATAGACACGGCGACATCAAATATAGATAAATCTAGTGCAGAATCAAACTCTTGATGAATTATCACTTACAAAATCACCACTGTATCGCAACATTTAGAATTTCGTCTGATACAAAATAAAGAAAAATGTCGTTCACCATTTTACACCGATAATAAAATCGTCATTATATTTTGCTGCGTTATTGAGAAATTATGAATAATTATGTTCGTGATTATACTTTTTATTTTTCAGCGATTAACCCTTTCTTGCGCAGTGTTGCCGAGCCGGTAACACCTAATTTTAATTCCAAACTTGCAAACGGCACCAGTAATATTTTAATATAATTTTGCTTTTACAAAGAAAGCCTAAATCAAGGCATTCTTAATATCTAGACAAGTCCTTTATAAATTCCGGTGTCAATCGCCAATTTCTCATTTTACTAATAGAATTTGCTTGCGCCGGAAAGGGTTAACCCTTTGCGGGGCAGGACAAATTCATTGCTTAAGTATTGAAATTAATGACTGACACCGGAATTTGAAAACAACTTTATTTGCAAAGAAGAAAGCGCTACGCATTCAAAAAGTCGTAGTTTTTTCTAATAAAATTCTGGTGCCAATGTGGCGTTTGGGAATTAAAATTAAGTGGTATAGGGGTTAACTCCTTGCGGCGCAGTGGTTTCATAGATATACCACTTAAATTTTATTCCCAAACACCACATTCGCACCGGAATTTTTTTTTAAAAATTTACCGCTTATTGAATGCAAGAAATATAGCGTTTTCTTATTAAAAAATAAAGTTATTTTCAAATTCCGGTGTCAGTCATTAATTTCGATACTTAAGCAATGAATTTGCCCTGCGCCGCAAAGGGTTAAAGCAATATCTGATGAGTCCTATGCAAAAATTATTTGCTATAATAAGTAATATCACCAGTTAAATTTTGAATAATCAATTATGAATCATCTGTATAAAAGCCAATGTTACATAAATGGTAATGTTAAGGGGGTAATTCCATGAGCACATGTCGTGTAAGTCACATACTACGATTTTGGATACCAATATTTTAGAACGAAAAAATGTGACTTATTTCATCAGAGATATTGCATTAATTTAATAAGGTCATGCAAATTTTTCGAAAATAAAGGTGGCCAACAATTTAGCAGTTACTAGAAATGTGACTTACAGACAAGTGCTCATGGAAATACCCAAGGCAAATCGAGTTCAGTACCTTAAACATAGCTGCTAACCTTCAACTAATCTTTCGTAATACCTGGATTAATTTGATCCAGGTTAACGTCATTTCAAACCAGAAGATATATTTCATGAATCTTTATTTGTTTAATTTCAATATTGTTAGCGGAACATACTTAATTCCATTTCTTTGAAAATTTTCTGGTTCGAAACTCATTAAACCAGGGTCAAATTAACGCACGCATTACGGATAATCTATGTCAGGTTGGCACCTATGCTTAAATCGATGAGGAATTATCGATTATAAAATATTCACATAACAATACTGCATTGCACCTTTTACAATTCAATCTGACACAAAATGGAGGATAATCTCACTCAACTTTTTATTACGCCAGTAACAAAATCATCATTGTACCGTGCTGCGCCACTTAGAATTTACGAGTAACTTTTAATTGATTAGAAAGAGGCCATTCAACTCAACGGAGCATACCAAGCAGTGACAAATGGCACTCCTTACAAATTCTTAGGATAAAATTCTCCATTCTTTATCATAAAATAACTGCCAGGCAAAATGAGAAATAACAGGCAAGAGAATTCAAACAGCTCTCTACAGTTTCACCTTTAAATAATGCGTCTCTGATTTCATTCACTATTTCTCAATTGCGCTTTGCTTGAAATCCCAGACTAGCATTAATTTGTCAATCATTATTTGGGTTTCAACAAATAATGTATGCTAATGCACAGTTATGGAAATGTTTTAGGAGAGAGGTAGTTAGATGCATATATATTAATGACAGTTTCAAATGAAATAAAATCATTACATACGTGAAAATCTGAGTTTGCTTTAAATCGTTCTAATTATCAGATACTTTGAAAATCTCAGACAAGCAATTATTTGTCCATCATTACAATAATTTAGGAACAACGCATCTGTGTTAACGTACAGTTATGGGAACGCTTCAGAGGAGAAACGATTAAATACACTATCTGACATACCTATCTAAATACACTAACTGAAAAATGCAGCATAATACTTTAAACATATCCAACAGGATATGTAAAAAATATTGTACTGCCTTTTTCAGCTCAAAAAACAACATTTTTTAATCTAATTACAATACAAAAATCGTTTGTGTAATATATTCTACCATCAATTAACACCTTGAGAGGTGTTGGATATATTTTATCCTATCTAATTTAAACAAGATTTGCATCACAAATATTTAATAAAACTTTAGCATTTTAGCGAAAATTTGCCTTTTGTTAATTTAAAATAATTTTTTTCAGCTATTTCGGTGAGAATGCGATTCCCAGAGCCATTCTTGCTCACCCCTCAAGGGGTGAAAGTTTGAAGATTCAATTTTAAATGACACAATGACATAAAAGAGACACAGCGACATAAAATATAGATAAATCTAGTGCAGAATCTTAAACTGATAACAAATTATCACTTATAAAGCCTTTAGATGGCATTGCTGAATTGCAGCATTTACAATTAAGTGTAATACAAAATGAAGAAGAATCTCGTTCAGCATTTTACGCCGATAATAAAACCGTAATTATTCTTTCCTGTGTTACTTAGAAATTATAAATAATAATTATGTTCGCGTTTATAGCCCGTATTTTTCTGCGAATAAAACAATATATCATGACTCTGACTTTCAGTTAAAAAATTGTTTGTTGTAATATGCACTATCACGACTTAAAGTTTGAACAATCAATTCTGAACCATCTATGTAAAAATCAATGGGATATAAATGGTAATGTTAAGACAAATCTGGTACAGTATCTTAAACCGATATGGAATTATCTTTTATAAAATATTAACATGGCATTATTGTATTGCACCTATTACAGTTTGATCTGACACAAAATGGAGAATAAACTAGCTCAGCACCTTATTAAAGCGGCAATAAAATCATCACTGTACCGTGATGCGCCATTTAGAATTCGGGAGTAATTTTTAATTGATTAGAGAAAGAGGCTATTTAACTCAACGAAGCATAGTAGGCAGTGACAAATATCACTCGTTATAAATTCTTAGGATAAAATTATCTGCTCTTAAATCATAAAATAACTGCAAGGCAAAATGAGTAATAGCGAGAGAGAATTTAAACAGGTCTTTACATTTTCACTTCTGAATAATGCGTCTATGATTCCGTTCTCTATTTCTCAATTTCGCTCTGCTTGAAATCCCAGACCAGCATTGATTTGTCAATCATTATTTGAGTTAGAACATTGAATATACGATAACACACGCATAATGGACATGTTTTTGAAGAGAGGTAGTGTATTATGAGAATACGTGTATGAGAATACATGTAATTATGAGATGCATGTATTAACAACAGTTTGAAATGAAAGTCATTACAAATATGGAAATCGAAGTACGTTTTAAAACACTCTAACTCTGAAATAAATACTTTACTCAGTTTGAAATCTCAGATAAGTATTAATTTGTCATTCACTACAATATTATTGTAACAATACATCGTTGTTGCACAAAAATGGGCATGTTTTGGAAAAGAGGCAGATAAATACACTATGTCATGGATATGTTTAAATATTATAATGTAATTTTCAGCTCATAAAACAACATAGTATAGCTCTAATTTCAATACAAATATCATTTGTTATATTATGTTCTAACACCATTTAAAATTTGAATGACCAATTCTGAATTAAACAAGAAATAATAAAGTACATATAAATCTATTTCAGCAATCTTAAACTGATAATGGATTATCGATTATAATATCGTCTCATAACATTGCTATATTGAAGCACAATAGAACTCAGTCTGGCAAAAAACGAAGAATTATCTCGTTCAAAATCTTTTACAGGTCACAAAATCGTCATTTTACCAGGTTGAATTCAGGAGTAATTTTTAATTGATTAAAAAGAGACCATTCATCTAAACGGCGCATAGCAGGTATAGACAAATGACACTCGTTAAAAATTCTTAGGATATAATTCTCTGTTTATTATCATAAAATAAGCTGCCAGGTAAAAATGAGTAATAACAGGCGAGAAAATTTAAACAGCTATTTGCAGTTTCACCTCTAAGTAACGCATCTATGATTCCATTCACTATTTCTAAATTGGGCTCTGCTTGAAATCACAGAGCAGCATTAACACCTTAAATGGTTTGACCGAACAGCGTTCGGGCAAGACGAATTTGCTTATTTCATCATTTGAAGCTTTTTGATACCACTATTATTTTTTAGAAAATTTTCATAGTATTGAAAGGCGGAAATGTTTAGATTAAATTTTACGAATAATTTATTTAAATAATAGTCGTGTGAATTTGCTATTTTCAATTTATTGAACGGAAAAGAATTAACCAATTAACATTTTGCGGCGCAGGGCATATTCATTGCTTAACCCTTTCCGGCACACTGTGCCCGGTCTGGGCTACCTAATTTTAATTCCAAACTTGCAAACGGCACCAGTAATATTTTAGTAAAATTTTGCTTTTACAATAAAAGCTAAATTTAAGGAATTCAAGATATTTAAAAAAATCGTTTGTGAATTCCGGTGCCAGTTGATAATTTCTCCTTTGAGCATAGATTTTGCCCGTGCCGGAAAGGGTTAAGTGTTACAATTAATGACTGACACCGGAAGTTGAAAACAACTTTATTTGCAAATAAGAAAAAGCTATATATTACAAATTTAATAAAGAGAAAATTTTTTTAAACCAAAATTCTGGCGTTAATGTGGTTTTTGGGAATTAAAATTAAGATATCATAGATATACCACCGCGCCGCAAGGAGTTAAGGGGTTGGTTTGTCAATCATTATTTGAGCTACAACAATGAGTATGCGATAATACGCAATTATATAAATGTTTTAGAAGATAGGTGGGTAAATGTATGCATTAACCCCCTCGCGACGGGAGCCTTTTACGAAATTTTTAATTTTTTGTCACCGGTTTTAAAAAACAGAAATTTGTTCCTTCTTAAATCGGGAAAATGCTCCGATTGAATAAGGCAAATTGTACAGTATAATTTTACCGATGGGAATAAACAAGGATTCCTAGGCCTTTTTTGCGGCACGTATACGTGTCGCTCGTTTCCAAGGGGTTAACAACAATCTGAAGTGAAATAAAATCATTACATATATGCAAATCTAAGTTTGATTTAAAACACCTTAACTCTGAAGTAAACACTTTGCTTTGTTTGAAATCTCAGACAAACATTAATTTGTTAATCATTGCAATAATTTAGTTACAACGGATTCGTATTAACCCCTCAACTGGTTAATTCTTTTCCGTTGAATAAATTGAAAATAGTGGATTCCCACCACTATTATTTAAATAAAATATTCGTAAAATTTAGTCTAATCATTTCCGCTTTTAGATAGTATGGTAAATTTCTTTAAAATAATAATGGTGTCAAAAAGTTTTAAATGATAAAATTAGCAAATTAGTCTTGCCCGAACGGCGTTCGGGCAAGCCAGTTAAGGGGATAATGTAAAAGCACAGGGGACATTTAGAAAAGAGGCATGTAAATCAATACACCATGTGATGATTATGCTTAAAATACCATGCTGTATTTTTCAGAAACTAAACTATTTTTGAGCATAGGAGTATTTATGGCTCCAATTTCTAACACAGAAATCGTTTGTTGTTAATATGTTCTACTACCATTTAAAGTTTGAACGATCAATTCTGAATTAAACTATGATCGCAAAAAAGACATGTTTGCAGCTGCCAACGTATGCAAATGTTTTCCTATCACTAAAATTGAATGAATTTTTTTTTTTTGAATTATTTTAACGCTAAAATTGCTTGAATTTCGGTGATTCAATTAGCATTAATCTTCCATGAAATTTTAGTGGTATGAAAAATCCGTCAACGTTGGCAGCAACGCTTATAGCATAAAATAGACAACGTAACAAAAAGTACGGATAAATCTAGTTCAGTTTCTTATCGACTTAATCGTCGCGCCCGAGACATTCACGGGCTGCAAGTTTCATGGCTTTTATTCAGAATTGTTTGATTCCCACTAGTTTTATAAAATAGTGTAATTGGTTTTATTCTGGTATAAATTTACTTGCCATTAAATAAGAAGAATCTTTTTTTTCAAAAAAGTGGTGGAAATAATGAATTTGAATTTTTGAACCGTAATTTACTGCGACCATTAAGTGGTTAGACTGATAATGAATTTTCGTTTATAATATCCTCCCATAATATTACGGTATTTCAGTTTTTACAATTAAGTCTGACACAAAATGGAGAATAATCTCGCTCAGCATCCTATTACGACGGTAATAAAATCATTATTCTACCGTGTTGTGCCACTTTGAATTCACGAGTAATTTTTAATTGATTAGAAAGAGGCCATTCAGCTCAACGAAGCATAGCAGGCAGTGACAAATGGCACTCGTTACAAATTGTTAAGATAAAATTTTCTGTTCTTTATCATAAAATAACTGCCAGGCAAAATGAATAATAACAGGCGAGAGAATTTAATCATGTCTTTGCAGTTTCACCTCTAAATAATACGTCTATGATTCTATTTACTGTTTCTCAATCACGCTCTGCTTGAAATCCCATAGTAGCATTAATTTCTCAAACATTATTTGAGCTACAACAAAAAATATACGTTAATACGCAATTATGGAAATGTTTTAGAAGAAATGTGGTTGGATGCTTGCATTAACTATTTAAAATGAGATAAAATCATTACATACGTGAAAAATCAAAGTTCGATTTAAAAGACTCTAGCTTTGAAATAAATACTTTACGCAGTTGGAAATCTCAGACAAGTATTAATTTCCCCAACTTTACAATAATTTAATAGCAACGGATATGTGTTAACCCTTTGTTGCATAGGCTTAACACTTTGCGACGCAGAGAAAATGCATTGCTTAAGTGTTGAAATTAATGACTGACACCGGAATTTGAAAACAGCTTTATTTGTAAACAAGTAAAAGTTATTTTGCAGGAATTTAATAAACCGAATTTTTTTAACAAAATTCCGGTGCCAATGTGGCATTTGGGAATTAATCCTTTAACGTTCATTGGCTTCGCCACGAAACCACAAAATTTTAATTCCGATATGCAACACTGACACCGGTATTTTTATCTAAAAATATCCCTTTTATTATGTATGTGAAAAAACACGTTTTCTTATATAGAAATATATTTGTTCTTAAATTACCGGTGTCAATCATTTATTTCGACATCTTAGCAATAAAAATGCTTTGATCGTTAAAGGGTTAAATTCATTAGCATTTGGGAATGAATTTTTGTCCACTGTAGTGGACAGTATGCAACAAAGGGTTAATGTAAAAGTATGGGAAAGATTCAGAAGAGAACCGTTCAAATCAATACACAACGCGATGGATATGTTTAAAATATTATACTATATTTTGAAGCATATGAGTATTACGCCTTTAATTTCCAAAATAAAAACCTTTTTTGTATTAAAGTTCTGCCACCATATAAAGTTTGAATAATTAATGAAATTTGGATTTCACTATGACTTAAAAAAGTCATGTAACAGAAAATTGACACCATGGCAATAAAGTACAAAAAAAAAAAATCTAAGTTCGGTATCTTAAACTGATAATGATTTCTGGGTTATAAAATCTTCGCATAACATTACTGTATTTAAATATTTACAATTCAATCTGACACAAAATGGAGAATAATCTTGCTCAGGATATTATTACGAAGGTAATAAAATCATTATTCAACTGTGTTGCGAGACTTAGAATTTATGAGTTATTTTTATTAATTGATTATTGTAACAGGTGATTCAACTCAACGGAGCGTAACGGCAGTGACAAATGGCACTCATTATAAATTCTTAGGATGAAATTATCTTTCTTTATCATAAAAAAACTGCCAGGCGAAATAAGCAATAACAGTCGACAGAATTTAAACAGCTGTTTACAACTTCACCTTATAAATAAAGCGTCTGTGATTTCATTCACTATTTCTCAACTGTGCTCTGCTTGAAATCCTAGACTAGCATCAACTTGTCAATCTTTATTTGAGCTTCACAAATGAATACACAATTATGGAAATGTTTTAGAAAGGAGGTAGTTAGATGTATAGATTAGGAACAGTTTGAAATGAGATAACATTATTACATACGCGTATATCAAAATTCGTTTTAAAACACCCTAAATCTGAAATAGATATTTCGTTCTATTGGAAATTTCAGACAACCTTTGTAAAACATTGCAATAATTTAGTAAAGGCGGATATATGTTAATGTAAAAGTTCAGAAAGATTTAGAAGAGAGGCGTGTAAATCAGTACACTACGTCATGGATATGTTTAAAGTAATATACTGTATTTTTGAGCAACTAAAGCAGCGTAGAGTATTATGTCTTTATAACTAAGCTAAAAAAAACTTTGTAAAATCACCATAAAAAGAAAATTAAACAGGACGCGTTTCGAGCTTCAAAAATACAGCTCGTCATCAGCTAATCCAAACACGTGTCACAAGGGACAGAGTGGAGATAAAAGTGAAAGAAAGAGGGAGGAGATTACAAAGAGTGCGACAGGTGGCGCTACCTGACAGAGCCAAGGAGGAAGAGAAAAGTAAAGATAAAGTTAAAAAAGAAGGAGGAGATTACAAAGAGTGCTACAGGTGGCGCTGGCTAAAAGAGCCCAGGTGGAAGAGAAAAATGATGATAAACTAATAAAAGAGAAAAATAAATAAATTAATAAATAAATCTTTAATTTCCAATATAAAAACACCGGTTGTAATAAGTTCTACCACCATTTAAAGTTTGAACGATCAATTCTGAATTACACTATGACATAACAATGACATGTAACATAAAATAGGCACCGTGACATAAAGTACAAATAAATCTAGTTCAGTATCTTAACCCCTTGAAAACGAGCGACGTATACACGTGCCGCAAAACGGCTTAAGAAACCGTGTTTATCCCCACCAGTAAAATTTGTCTTATTTAATCAAAGCATTTTCTGGATTTAATAGGGCACAAATTTCTGTTTTAAAAAACCGGTGACAAAACATTAAAAATTTCGTAAAATGCTCCCTTTACGAAGGGATTAAACTGATAACGATTTCTCTGTTATAAAATATTCGCATAACATTGCTGTATTTAAACATTCACAATTCAATCTGACAAAACATAGAGAAAAATCTCGCGCAACATCTTATCTCGACAAAAATAAAATTATTATTCTATCGTGTTGCGCCTCTTACCGGGTGTCCCAAGAATTTTAAAATTCAATAACTTGCAAACGGTGACAGCTATTTAAAAATTTTTTGCAGCAGGGTTATGTACAATGTCAGGAGTTCTTTTACCGTAATTTTTTTTATTTTAGTTCGCATATCAAACAATAGGTGACGCTGACGGCGATTGAAGGCCAGGTCGACGCTTCACTCAGCACTGATCACCTGGCCTTCAATCGCCGTCAGCGCCACCTATTGTTTGATATGCGAACTAAAATAAAAAATTGCGGAGAAAAAAATTCCTGACATTATACATAACCCTCCTGCAAAATTTTTTTTAAATAGCTGTCACCGTTTGCAAGTTATTGAATTTTAAAATCCATCAGTCATTTTTGGGACACCCGGTACAATTCACAAGTAATTTTTAATTGATTATTGAAACAGCCTATTCAATTCAAAGAAGTGCAGCAGGCAGTGACAAATCCTTACAAATTCTTAGCATAAAATTCCCTGTTCTTTATCATAAAATAACTGGCAGGAATAATGAGTAATAACAGTCGAGAAAATTTAAACAGCACTTTAGAGATTCGTCTCTACATAATGCATATATGATTCCATTCACTATTTCTCAATTGTGTTCTGCTTGAAATCCTACACTAGCATTAATTTGTCAATCATAATTTGAGTTACAGCAATGAACGTGCGTTAATACACAATTATGGAAATGTTTCAGAAGAGAGGTAATTAGATGCATAGATTAAGGGTGTTCTTAACCCATTCGTGCCCGGCATCTTTTGCGTAAATATTATTTGGTTGGCACCACTATTGTTAGAAGATTTAAGTTTTGTTCATTAATCATGAAAATGCGTCTTTAAAATAAAATAATTATTGCTTTTCTTTTTTACCGGTGTCAAAAACAGTGCTGAATGCACCTTTTGAAGCGTCCCTAAAAAGGGACGCTAGGCACTAATGGATTAACTGATCCGCTCAACTAGCGCAAAACTTTTTGACACATTTACAAATCCTTTTTTTAACAGAAAGTTATAAAATTGGAATGCCTGACTATGAAAGCGATTTCGAATCGAACTTATTTTTCCATTTTATGATAATTGAATTACCTATCCAGTTCTAAGCTATTTCGATCAAAAGATCACCCGTTTTTCTCCTGCTTTTCGACCGTTTTTTCTGCTTTCGTCGGGAAATGTGCTCAAAAGTGTCAACATTGAAGGCTTGTTAAGAAAAATCTATTGCGCTTTTTAAAAAACAGAAATTTGAGTGCAATTAGACAGTTTCTGAATAATAACACCTGCAATTTTCATGCTTTTCCGAACAAAAATAAATTAAAGCATGTGTCACAAAGTTGCCCTTTTTGATTTAAGAACACCCTTAAGAACAGTTTGAAATAAGATAACATTATTACATACTTGAATATGAATATCTAAGTTCGTTTTAAAACATTCTAAATCTGAAATAAATATTTTATTGTATCGGAAATCTCAGACAAGCTTTAATTTGTCAATCATAACAATAATTTAGTAACAGCGGATATGTGTTAATTTAAAAGTATACATGAAACATTTAGAAGAGAGGCATGTACCGTAATTTCGGGTGTATAAGCCGCGGATCAAACAATTCTTTTTGGACCCAGAAATCTTATTTAGTGATTGAAGACAAATATTTACGGCGATCTAACTAGTTATATTTGTTTCTGAAAAAATTCTGGGTCGAAAAAGAATTGTTTGATCTGCGGCTTATACACCCGAAATTACGGTAATTCAATACACTATGTGATAGATATGTTCAAAATATTATACTGTGTTTTTGTCCCAATATAAAACTATCTGTTGTAATAAGTTCTACCACCATTTAACCCATTAGTGCCTAGCGTCCCTTTTTAGGGACGCTTCAAAAGGTGCATGTAGCACTGTTTTTGACACCGGTAAAAAAGAACAGCAATCTTTATTTTATTTAATTGAAACATTTTCGTAATTAATGAGCTAAACTTAATTCTTTTAAAAATAGTGATGCCAACCGAATAAAATTTGCGCAAAAGGTGGTGGGCACGAATGGGTTAAAGTTTGAACGATCAATTCTGAATTACACTATGACATAACAAAGACATGTAACATAAAATAGACACCGTGAAATAAAGTACAAATAATTCTAGTTCAGTATCTTAAACTGATAATGATTTCTCGCTTATAAAATCTTCTCATAACATTTACAATTCAATCTAACACAAAATGGAGAGTAACCTCGCTCAGCATGTTATCGCGACAGTAATAAAATCATTATTCACCATGTTGCGCCACTTAGTATTCCCAAGTAATTTTTAATTGATTGTTGAAGTAGGCCGTTCAACTCAAGCAGCATAGCAGGCAGTGACCACTATTTTCATGCAGAATAATTTTCCTTATATTAATGACAGAAACTTTGTTATTAAATAAAAGAAACGTAACTTTTCAAATATTGTGGTAGCAAACAATTTTCTGGCAAAAAAGATTGTGCATCGCTACCTTAACCCCTTGGGGACATGTATACATGCCGCAAAATGGCTTAAGAAACCTTGTTTATCCCCACCAGTAAAATTTTACTGTAAAATTTGCCAAATTTAACCGGAGCATTTTCTTGATTCAATAAGTTACGAATTTCTGTATTTAAAAACCGGTGGCAGAACATTTAAAATTTCATAAAAGGCTTTCGTCGCGAAGAGGTTAAAGGAATTATAGCTAAGGAATTATTGATTATAAAATTTTCACATAACATTACTGCATTGCACTGATCACAATTTGATCTGGCACAAAATAGAGAATAATCTAGCTTAGCTTAGAAATTCTCTGTTCTTTATTATAAAATAACTGCCAGGCGAAATAAGTAATAATAGGCGAGAGAATTCAAAGAGCTCTCTATACAGTTTCACCTTTATGGGGGCCCAGGGGTTGAAAACTTTTTAAAAAATTGATTTTTTTATGATCTAATTTGATTATTCATTTAATTCTTAACTCAATGCAAAAAACCGCATAAAAATATTTGCATTTTTAACGGAGTTATAACCATTTATGTATCAACACTTTCATATCCGCATCCATATAATTTCAACTTTAAGTCCGTTTTCTCAAAACTTGATTTTTTATGACTAACACCAAGATTTTAAAAACACTATTTGATGGAATTGCTTATTTTTTTTTTTTTTTTGCATGCATATAACATTATTATCTAGATTATGAATTAATATATTTTAGATAGTTTAATATTTTGAGTATTTTTAATGGAAAAAAAGTTGTATTTTTTAGGGTTTTTTTTAAATTTTCAACTTTGAGAGATTTTTTTAATGCTGTTTTTATTAAGTGATAGTTATATCCTTAATTCATAATCTAGATTATGATGTTATATGCATGCAAAAAAAAAAAAAAAAAAAAAAAAAAAAAAAGGCTAAGCCATTCTATCAAATAGTTTTTTTTAAATCTTGGTGTTAGTCGTCAAAAATTAAGTTTTGAGAAAACACGACTTAAAGTTGAAATTCTATGCATGCGGCTATGTAAATATTGATACATAAATGCTTATAACTCCATTAAAAATGCTAATATTTTTATGCGGTTTTTTGCATTGATTTAAGAATTAATTGAGTAATCAAACTAGATCATTAAAAAAAAATCGATTTTTTGAAAAGTTTTCAACCCCTGAGTCCCCTTAAATAATGTGTCTATGATCCCATTCACTATTTCTCAATCGCGCTTTGCTTGAAATCCCAGACTAGCGTTAATTTGTCAATCATTATTTTAGTTACAACAATGAATATGCATTAATACACAGTAATGGAAATGTTTTAGAAGAGATGTTGTAAGATGCACAGATTTATAACAATTTGAAATGAAATAAAATCATTGCATACTTAAAAATCTAAATTTGTTTTATAACACTCTAACTCTCAAATAATTTGTTTAAAATGCCGCAGAAACATTGATTTGTCAATCATTACAATCGTTTAGTAACAACGGATATGTGTTACAGCGTTTGTACACTCCAGGGAATTTCCCAAAAAATATAACAATATATCTTATAGAAAATAAAATCCATGTTACACGCGTCAAATTTCGCCTTATTTAATGAGGAGTTTTCTGTAAGAAAACACTGGTACCTATGAATTTCCAGGTCAGAAAATTCCAGGAGACGTACAATGCCTGGTGTGAATGTAGAGCTATGGGAATGTTTTAGAAGAGAGGCGACATAAAGTATATATAAATCTAATGGAGTATCTTAAATTTATGATAAATTATATTTTATAAAATCTTCACATAGCATTGCCGCATTTCAGCATTTATACTTATTACTTTACTTATTTGTCAGACTGAAGTCTGACAAAAAATGCAAAATACCCTCATAGCATGCATGATCACAGTGACGTCACAATGACGTCACTGTGAGTCACTTTGGTCACATAACATCTGTGACCAAAATGCCACCACTCAGTGACGTCACATTGTGACTGAAATGTGACTTTATTAAAAATTTTTAGAAAATTCTAAATATTCTTCAAAACATGTTATTTACTTTAAAAAACATGTTTCTGGCAATTTAAATATCGTTTCTTTTGTCACAGTATCGTCACAATGTCAATGTCAAATTAGTCACAAATGACACAATTTTTACAAATTTGTCACATTGTGACCACTTTGTGAAACGTCACAAACGAGCTCTAAAACGGCCATAACGACTTCACATTTTAGTCACTGTGACTTCACATCGACGTCACGTGACGTCACATCAACAATCGATGGTCACAAAGTCACAATGTGACTTCACAACGACGTCGCAGTGACGTTACCATGCTTTACGGGTAGTCTCGTTAACAGTCTTACGCCTGTAATAAAATAGTCGTTGTACCCTATTAGATATCATAAACAACAGCTACATTTCTGTTTGTACTCTTCATTTTTCAGCGAATAAAGCAAAGTATCGTGACTTTGATTTCCTGTACAAAAATTGTTTGTTGTAATAAGCTCTCTCTTCACATGTAGTCATTACAAAAACTTAACAAGAATGGATATGGATTAATATACAGTTTGGGAAAAGTTTTAGAAGCGAGGTAGTCAGATGCATATATTTAGACGCATTGTAGCGTATAAGAATAGTTTTGTTATTCCTAACACTGTTTTGAAAATTATATCTTCATGGTACCCTTTTTACAGTATGAGTTAAATAAAATAATCTTGAAGGTTATTTATTAAGGTTTTTGATAGAAACAATGGAGTTTTTACTGTATAAGCCCTTCCCCCAGCATTTCTTACACGAATTTCATTTTGGTGGCAACACTTTTTTTTTATTAAGTTGATTTATTTGCAAGAGAAAATAACTAAAATTTTTTTTTTTTTTTAATTATTTTTAATTATACAATGGTGCGAATAAATTATAATAAACATAGAATTATAAGTAAAAAGCTAGTATACGATAAAAGTTAATATAATGGCAAGAGTATAAACAAACGTAAAGTAATTTACGAAAGAATTCAACTCTAGTAACTAAATCATTATCGTATTACATTGAGCTGCAATGAAATTGCGAGTAATTTTTAATAGATTAGTAGGAGGCTATTCAACTCAACAACCCATAACACGCATTGAGAAATGACACTCGTTACTAATTCTTTGGTTAAGATTCTTTATTCTTTATCATAAAGTAACTGCCAAGCGAAGTGAGTAATAGCAGGTGAGAGAATTTGAATGGCTCTTTAGAATTCCATTTCTAAATAAGCCATCTATGATTCCTGGGGCTAATTTTGTGATCATGTTTTAGTAAAAATAGATATGCTTTCATGTACGATCGCGGAAATATTTTAGAAATGATATAGTAGCTAAATTTGTGTAATGGAACAAACACCAATTTATTTTGTTTTATTATTAATGATACTATTTTGAAAACATCTTCATGATATCCTTTGTACAGTGCAAGTTAAATAAAATAGTCTTGGAGATTATTGATGAAGGTTTCTGGTAGGAGCGATAAAATTTTTCCTATATGATCCACCCCCTTCCCCAGCATTTCTTACACGAATTTCATTTGGATGCCACTATCTATCTATCTACCGGGTGTCCAGTAAATGACTGACCCATTTTAAAATTAAATAACAAAAAAAAAAAAAAAAACGGTTTGAGATAAAAATGCGCGGTTTGCGGTATTGTTATTAGAATATCAATAAATTTTGAATACGCACTTCTTTCAAATAGTTCTAATTTCGGCCAAAAGATGGCGCTGGCGGCATCAGACTACAGAAATACCGCCTGTTTTCTTGTTCTCAAGCTGATGATCTTTCCGGCTCATTTTCCCGATTCGAATATGAGTCGAAATGTTGAATCGATTCTCCACTCAACAGCAGAAATAGGGTTTGTTGATTGGAACGAGATTTAAAATAACATTTAAGATTGAACGGGGTCTATTGTAACAATCTATGTCTATTGTAGCCTCCTCAGACAAATATCACGGGGAACTACAAAAACTAGTTTAAAATTACTGTAAAACATCTCCAAAGACGTGTCAATCTATGAATAAATATTTATGACCAGCAAACGTTTGTTAAAGAATCCTAGAAATATTTGTAACAATTCTAGAAAAATTTAAATTAATTTAAAGGATGTTCTGATGTTCTTTAGTGTTTCAAAATTCTCTTCGGAATATGTCATTTTAACCGCTTAACTGATACTCTTTTTACGTACTATATATAGAAATATATTTATGTAAATATGATTTATTATCTTTTTTAAATTATGTATAAAAAAACCAATGTTCAATTTATTTTTCAATATTAATATTTATAAAATTGAACTAAAATAAGTAGACATTCAGTTTTATCTAAAATATCTATGGCCCCACCAGTGGGTGATAGATTCTGACGTTTCAACTGGTAGACGGCAGTGCTGGGTTCGAACCCAATCGCGTCTGTCGGCATAACCGTTCGGAATTTTCCGTGGTTTCCTTCGAACCTTGGATTTTCTTGTGTAAATACGGGTTAGGTGCCCTTACAGAGACACCTACGCAGGGCATACCCTGACCATCCCCTCATATTCTGACCTATATCCCACGTGTACTTAATCGGCCGACATTAAATAAACCAAACCAAACTAAAATATCTATAGGCAATTTTATGGCAAAAAATTTTTAAGGAAACTTTTAACTGAAATAAAGTTTCGTTTCTTTTTCTTCTAGTTTTTTTTAAAATATTGCGTGAAACAAAAGCTGTTGAAAATATTTCAGAAGCCAATACAGTATCCACTGTCCTGATCCTTTCTTTCATTTACTATCTCCCGATTCTACTTTTTTCTCCTGTTGGATTCGATGGTTGAAATACGAATCGGTTTTAAAAGCCTAGATTACAAATTTTGAAGCTATATTTGTGTAATGCAATACCGAATAACAGTAAAAAAGCAATAAACATCAAATTGATGCTCTTAACACAATATCAAGTTTAAATTTTGAGGTATTTGCGTCATCTAAACTGTAAATAGAAGAGGTTATTACAATGCTGATTTAAACGCCAGTTGAGACGTCAGAAACTATCGCCCACTGGTGAGGCCATAGATATTTTAGATAAAACTGAATATCTACTTATTTTAGTTCAATTTTATAAATACAAATATTGGAAAAATAAATTGAACATTGGTATCTTTTTATACATAATTTAAAAAAGATAAAAAAATCATATTTTTAATAATATTTCTTATTTCAAATCAGATACAGGAGATATTTTCAGAATGTTTTTTTTAGTTCTTTTCCTCATACCGGGGGGAAAGAAAGAGATTACATTTTTCCCTCCTATATGGGGGGGGGGGGCAAAAATATATTTCAGGTTCTATGATGCTTTTTGTAATAAAGTTTTGAAGAGGGATGACTTACAGACTATAAAAAAAGATACGTCTTCCTTTTTTCTTTTTAAATATCCGTACATTTTAGCGTAGATACGTTTCCTGCCGTGGGTGGGTGGGGGGAGGCGAGGTGTGTACAAAAGTCATCTAAAAATCTCTCACGGCTTTCGTAATAAAATTTTTGGATACGTTAAATGACAAAACATGAATATAAAGTAGGGATGCATTCGGTTTTCGGAAAAAATAATAATATTTTGTTTTAGGCAGGTTTTTGCCTTAGCAGGTAGTTTTGTATGTTTCTTTCTACTTCGTGATCAATAAATTTTTATGTCTAAAACAGGATTTATTGTAGACGGATTCCTTTATAGTAAGATTTAGAAAATTTTAATGTGCCAATTTATAAGTTTTCTTAGACAGGAGACTTGGCAACGCTATTTGCATACCATTGTTTTTAAATTTTAACTGGTTTGCCCGTACAACATACCGGCAATTATAGTTTGCTTCTTCCATCACTTAAAGCTTTCTGACACTACTAAAAATTTTAAATGCAATTTCATACTATTTAATAGAAGAAATATTTAAATTAAATATTAGGATTATTTTAGCTTTAAAAAAGCGGCGTTTATCCCATATTTTCATTTCATTGTACGTAAAAAAGCGTATCAGTTAAGCGGTTAAAATAACATATTCCGAAGATAATTTTGAAACACTAAAGAACGTCTTTTAAATTAATTTAAATTTTTCTAGAACGCTTCTTTAATAAATGTTTTCTTGTCATAAATATTTATTTATAAATTGATACACCGTTGGAGATGTTTTACAGTAATTTTAAACTAGTTTTTATAGTTTCCCGTGATATTTGTCTGAGGAGGTTACAATAGACAAAGGTTGTTAAAATAGGCCTAGTTCAATCTTATCCCTTTGCGGCGCAGGACAAATTCCTTGCTTAAGTGTTGAAATTAATGACTGACACCGGAATTTGAAAATAGCTTTATCTGTAAGTAAGAAAACGCTATATTTTACACATTCAATAAACCATAATTTTTTTAAACAAAATTTCGGTGCCAATGTGGCGTTTGGGAATTAAAATTAAGTGGTATATCTATGAAACCACTGCGCCGCAAAGGGTTAAATGTTATTTTAAATCTCGTTTCAATCAACAAATCCTATTTCTGTAGTTGAGTGGAGAGTCGATTCAATTCATTTTGACTCAGATTCGACTCGGGAAAATGAGCCGGAAAGATCATCAGCTTGAGAACAAGAAAACAGGCGATATTTCTGCCGTCTGATGCCGCCAGCGCCATCTTTTGGCCGAAATTAGAACTATTTGAAGGAAGTGCGTATTGAAAATTTATTGATATTCTAATAACAATACCGCAAACCGCGCATTTTTATCTCAAACCATTTTTTTATTATTTAATTTTAAAATGGGTCAGTCATTTACTGGACAGTGGACACCCGGTATATATATGTATGTATTTTTACGGAACAGATTTATGTGCAAGAGAAAATAACTAAAAAATCTATTTTTTAAATACAATGGTGCGAATAGAATGTAAAAATAAAATTACATATAAAAAGCTAGCATCTAATAAGAATTAATTTAATGACAAGAATACTAACAAATGGAAACAAATTTACAATGGAATTCAACTCTAGTAACTAAGTCATTATTGTACATTGAGCTGTAATGAAATTGCGAGTAATTTTTAATAGATTAGTAGGAGGCTATTCAACTCAACAGGCCATAACAGGCATTGACAAATGACACTCGTTACTAATTCTTTGGTTAAGACTCTTTATTCTTTATCATAAAGTAACTGCCAAGCGAAGTGAGTAATAGCAGGTGAGAGAATTTGAATGGCTCTTTAGAATTCCATTTCTAAATAAGCCATCTATGATTCCTGGCGCTAATTTTGTAATCATGTATAAGTAAAAATAGATATGCATTCATGCCCTATTATGGAAAGGTTTTAGAAATGATGCAGTGGCTAAATTGGAGCATGGAACAAACATTTAAAAAAATTCCAGTCATTTAAAACTTACCAAATAGGGGAATATTCATAAAAGCTATGTTAAATAATATATTGTTACACAGACAAAAGTTGATTCTTAAAGGTGTATTCGAAAAAGCGCTTTTCCACCTTCAACAGCTCGAAATTTTCCGATACAATTTCAGACACATTTTTAAAAGTAGAAACATGAAACTTGCTGAGGGTATTTTTGAAGAGATGTACAAGGTGCCGTGTCATGTATTTTTAAGCTCAATTCATTAGAATTTGATTTATAAACAATTATCTTCTCAGTATGACACTTTTTTTCGTTCACAGATCTCCCGCCAGGGGAAAATCTGTTCAAAATGCCGTTTTTGATTGCTTTTTTTGCAATATTTTCTGCATTTATCAAAGAATTGACAATTACGACACCTTGTGTACTTTCTAAATAAGACAATTTCCCAGTTTGATGCATATGAGAGTAAAAATGAAGTCAAAAATAAATCGGAAAATAAGCAGTTTGAATCGAAATACACCCTTAAATAAGCCATCTATGATTCCGGAAATTAATTTTGCGATTATTACAATGTGTAAAGATATATATGTAAAGATATGTAAAGATATATATGTATTCATGCACGATTATAAAAAGCTTTTAGAAAGGATGTCGCAGATATATTGGTGAAAGATAGAAAAAAAATTAAATAAAAAAAAAGCGTTGTTGCGTATTGTTCTAAAATAAACGCGTATGACAATTCCAGTCATTTAAAACTCACCAAGTAGGAAAATATTCATAAAAGTGGCATTTAATAATGTAGTGTTATGAGGTTAACAGATGATTTCTAAATAAGCCATCTATGATTCCTGACGCTAAATTTGCGATTATTGTAATGTTTTAGTAAAAATACATAAATATTCATGCACGATTATGGTAAGATTATAGAAGTGATGTTGTAGCTAAATTGGTGAAAGGTAGAAGCTAAAATAAACACGTATGACAATTCTAGTCATTTAAAACTCACCAATATGTATGTATGTAATACACCAATATACCAATGTATATGTATGTAATACATATGTATAGTGTATATATTTACGAGAATAGTCATAACAGTCGTGCTTAGTAATATAGTATTACTCATAAGAATTATGTTTCATAGTAAAATTAAGAACATCGTGTATGTCATACATTTATGTATTTGATTACATATTAAACCAATAGTAAGTGTAAGTGCTTTCTGAGTAAATTTAGGAAAATTTGTAATTTGCATTTGAATAGTCAAAATGCATGGAATTTGAGCTTTTCCTTTTCTAAGGCATTGATTGATTCATAGAAGAAATATTTCAAGACAAAACAGAATTTGGTTCTGTCATTTTGTCATATTTATAAAGTATAAATTAATAAACTATCGATTTATGCACAGTGACATAAAATTTTTTGCGACATATTTTTTAATCATATAAGCTGTTAAAGCATTGTTCCATTATTTTGTTTCACACTGGTAATAAAGGTAGATTGCTAAACAACAGACATTCTCATGCATAGTAGGATTTAAAAATAAATATAAAATGAAGCAATCCACACATATTGTTTGCCTCAGAGCAATAATAGCATATCTAATAATAATAAACAAGAAAGGAAAAATCATGTGCCAATCATAGATTATGAAGCACTTTCAAACACACTCAGAAAAATGTACCAAAATTGCATTTTCGTTTAAAATATTAAAAATATTACGTCTCATTTCACCATATGGAAATGTATAACACATTTTAAAACCGAATTTCAGCTGTTCCCATCTACAATCGGAAAATAATCTGATTTTTTTAGCAGCCCTGTGTATGATATAGATATTTGTATCTATTAACAATTAATTTTAGTTCACATATGCAGTCGAGTCTCTAAATAACGAAATCCCTCGTTTCAGTAAAAAATTCGTTATATAGAGAAATTCGATGTATAGAGAATGATTATAAAAGTCGTATTTAATGTGTAAATTTTGAACAAATATTATTTTTGATCTTTTTAATTAAGAATTTGAAATGTTTAAAAGTAAATAATAACCTAACATTTTATTTCTTAATTGTTTAAGTTTTTTTCAAAAAAGAGAACGGACATTTATTTGAAAGCTTAATGAAAATCAAATAAGGAAGACTTGCAATAATTTCAGACGAAGATATCTATATTTTTTTGTTGTTTTGATTTTAAAATTGTTATGCTAAAAAAATGCTCAAATTTTAGCAAGGAATGAAAAATTGTAGTTAACATTTTCCTCCATTTGAAGGCCTCTCTTATGTGCTCCTCATTGATTCCTGTCTTATTTGTGTAACAATCCAGTTGACTCCATTTTGAGAAGGATGTGGAAATGTGTGTGGGAGGTGGGATGAATTGTTGGATTTAAAGAACAAGGAGAAAAATAATTAAAAAACTCAGCACTGAACGATATATCAAAAGAAGTGATGGAAAATTGATTTCATATGATTTCGAAGCTTTTTTAAAACTGAATAAATCAAGACCACTTTATAAAAAAATTCGTTATATGGAGATAGATATTTCACTATACGTATACATAGACTGTTTTTAATGTAATTATCCGAAAAGGGGACCGTTCCTACTAAAATTTCGTTATATAGGGAAATTCGACGTATGAAGTTTCGTTCTAGAGAGACTTGACTGTAATTCATTTGAAAATTAAAAACTCCCCTTCAGCAATTTCCTCTAATAAGAAAAATAGTACGCGAATACTTTTGTGCTGCCCTATATATGAAGTATAGAATTTATATATAATGAATAATATGCAAAAGAAAAATTAAATTTAAAACCGCATACCGAATTCTAAAATGTACTCTCCAGAAATTATTACGCAAAGGCAGTATGTAACTGATTTCTTTTGTGTGTCCCTGGAAATTAATAAAAAATGCAATAAATGGTCTGTTTTAACGTGATCGTAGTGAAATTCAGTAATATATACCAAACATGTTTTAGTGACCCTAAATAAGCATTATCATTTGCATGAAAATCCGAATATATTTACGGATGTTAGAGTGTGAATAGACGGACAGACAAACCGAATTCATAAGCACTTTTCAACTTTGTTGGCAAATCTAAAAATGATATGTCTGACTTATTTTTATGAGAAACTATGTTTGCATTTCGCGAAACAACTTCCTAAACACATAGTTATGTTTAATATTACATCTCAGGTGTGTTTTATAAAAATTCCCTGATGTTCCGCTATAAGCAGACACAGTTTTTCATAGCAGTAAGTCAGACATCTCATTTTCGATAACTACTAGATTGTTGCTCTGAGGCGACGATAAGTCTAAGTTAATCGTAGTATCACATAGGGCTGCTTCTAATAAAAAAGTACGTGCATAAGTCGTGGAATTTCTGACAATTTTCAGCAAACAAATTTGGCGGGGGGGGGGGGGGTCGACTTATGTACGATTCAATTTAAAAAAAATAAAAAGCTTCGAGTGCTGCAAAATTCTGACTTTTTATGTGCAAGTATTATAAAAAATAGAAATAATAAAAAATAATCATTAGTAAGTATTTTTTCAGTAACATGCTTTTCTTTACTTACTACTTTTTCGCATTGACAAGTGGTATCTTTGATTTGATGTTGTGCAAAATTGAAGTAAAAAGTTAGAGGTCGAATTATACAAGGGTTTTTGATATTTTTCAAAATTTGCATTTGAACGTGAGAGGATCGACTTATACACGAGTATACACTGCAATTTTTAATTGTTTAAACTTTTTAAGGACAAAACAATTCCATTGTTCAAAAATTCAAATTAATGAATGACATCGGAATTCGTAAACAAATTTATTTCTGAATGAAAAAAAAAAAAAAAAGCTACATTTGCCCATATACATAAATAACCGAATTTTTTTTTACGAAAATTCTGGTGGCTTTGTAGCCTTTTGAGATTAAAATTAACCCCTTCGCGACGGGAGTCTTTTACGAAATATTTAATGTTTCGTCACCGGTTTTTAAAAACAGATATTTGTGTGTTCCTGAATCGAGAAAATGCTCTGATTAAATAAGTCAAATTTTACAGTAAAATTTTACTGGTGGGAATAAATGCGGATTCTTAAGCCTTTTGCGGCACGTATACGTGTCACTCGTCCCCAAGGGGTTAAGTGGTTTCATTTTCATAAACATATCACCGCCCCTTATAGGGTTAGCAGAAAGAGACCGTTCAACAGGGAAGGGTACAAATAGGGTTGCCTGTGATGTTCCAGGTAAATTAGGGCTCCAAATGCTTTGGACACCGATACTTTCTTACAGTTCATTTTGTCATATTTAATCACATATAATTCTGCTATCAGATGAGACGAGGAAAATTATTTTAAAATACCGGTATCCAGAAAATTTTGAATCCCGATTTACACGGTATACGTGACAAAATAATATACAAATAATCACCTGTAGATGGTATTCACTATAATTTCTTACGATAAAATATTTTCTAAGTAAACTTTCAAACAAATGGGCAATATAAGGCGGAAGAATTTTTTTGGAAGGAACATTTGTTTTTAACGTTCAACAAGTAAGGGTGAAAAAAGAACAATTTCCGTTTTTCTTTTCTTTTTGCGGAGGGGTGTGTGAATATAAACCCCCATTCAAAATAAAAAAGCTTCCCACTAAAGAACAGAAATTTCACACAAAACTACCCGTGATTTTTTTTTTTTCAATGCACTTTTAGTAGCTAAATTACCATTTCACGTTTCTGAATTGTAAGTATCTTTTAATTGATTAATAGTAGGATTGGATGATATTCAACTCAAACAAATACATTGATAAATAATTCTCGTGATAAATTCTTTGGTTAAAATTCTTTGTTCTTTACAATAAAGTAACTGCCAAGCAAAGTGAGTAATAGCGCGCAAGAGTATTTGAATAGCTCTTTACAATTCCATCTCTAAATAATCTATCTATGTTTCTCATAGCAGTTTAGAAGTCATTCTATGTATGAAATAGGACAGTGACGGTGATTTTGTGATCATTACAAAAGACTAACCACAATGGATATATATTCAGCTTTCAGGTACAATCACAGAATAGTTTTAGAAACCATGTATGTAAATACACTCATGGATAGAAATGACCTAAAATAATTATACACGCAAGAATTTAATGACATTTAAATAACTGTAAAATCGGAAAGAATTTTAAATAACGTTTAAAACTCGGAAACCTACTCAATGATACACATAAAAAAGAACTTTTATATGAACTTGTACAGTTAAAATTAAAGATAAAATTTAAATTTTGAGCTCCTTCTGCAAACATCATATGATATTATCACCATATGATATGATATATGGACCAATGCAGAAGTAGTTCGAAATGTAGATTTTATCATAAATTTTAATTATACAAGTTATATAAAGACTCTTGTTTATGCGCACCATTGAGAAAGTTTATGTGTTTTCAATGAATATGTTCAAATACGGTTTTTATGGATTATATTTTATGGTGCAATTGTCCAATATGTGTTAACCCTTAAGAGCACAGCGGTTCCATATCGGGACCCCCTAATTTTAATCCCAATCTTACACTAAAGATTGCAACCAAAAGAAGATGGCACCAAAAATATTTTAGTTCAATTTTGCTTTTATAATAAAAGTTTAAATTAACGGGGGTTTTTAATTTTTAATTTTTCATTCGTTTGTGATTTCCGGTGT
Source organism: Maratus speculifer (assembly GCA_964019185.1). Taxonomy (NCBI): domain Eukaryota; kingdom Metazoa; phylum Arthropoda; class Arachnida; order Araneae; family Salticidae; genus Maratus; species Maratus speculifer. The sequence goes on from OZ025300.1 coordinate 231,686,683, forward strand.
CAGTCAATCATTTCATAATTTTACGAACAGAATTTTTCTGTGCCGGAAAGAGACCAAATTTATTATTATTATTATTATTATTATTATTATTATTATTATTATTATTATTATTATTATTATTATTTACAGCAGCGAACGAAAATACTGCATCACCTGAGGAAAAATAGAAAAGTGTGCAAATATCATGAGTTATCGTCTTATTTTATGTAAAGATAATGTTATTACATTAAAATATGCTTGTATTATTAATTTACCATGAAAATATAAAAATCTGGTTATTTGCTCTCTTACTCTGCAGAAATTTATTATACTTGCCATGCTTATTTTCTATAAAAGAATGAATAATTTGATCACTTAAAGGAAATTATGACGACTCAAATTATATTAGATGTACAGTCCCTGGCCAAATTATTAGACGCACTCCCTTCTCCTTGTGTCGAATCATATTACTAGCTTCATAGAAATATTACTGTGTGAATAACTGCAATTAATTATGTACATCATTTGTAGGATTATAATAAATAAAAAAAAACATGCCTATGACTTTAAAACTCTTTCTTTTTACAAATTAAATTAAAAATGGCTTAAATTGCAAAATTTATAGCTTGAAACTCAAAAAAAGTCAATATTTTTGGAACCTCTTTTGGCGGCTATCAATGCCTCTATTCTTCGCGGCATGCTAATAATACAAAATTGAAGAGTTTCTTGTATGCATGGGTGACGATTCCAGATATGGATAAGATTTTCTATGAGCTGGGTTTTGTTTGTTATGACTTCTTAGTCAATTCAAACCAGACCAATATAAAGAGGTTTTCAAAATCGGTTTATTCTAAAGCTAAAATGATGGTTTCGAAATGAAGAACCATTTGTATTTTTGCAAGGTATAGCTTTTTGTTACATGGCACGATCCTTCAAGGTCTACTTTCAATAAAAAAATATCCCTGTGTTGAACTGCTCCCAGTAATTCATCAGACATGAATACCGTTGAAAACGTTTGGGAGCTAATGAAGAAAAAACTGGACAAAGGGCTCATAACGAGCAAAACACAGCTCATAGAAAAACTTATCCTTGTCTGGAAACATCGCTCACACATGCAAGAAACATTTCAATTTTGTACTAACAGCATGGAATGAAGAATAGAGGCACTGATTGCCGCCAAAGAAGACTCCAAAAAATATTGACATTTTTTTGAATTTCATGTTGTAAGTTTTACAATTTTAGCAATTGTTAATTTAATTTACAAAAATAAATAATTTTAAAGTCATGGGCGTGCTTTTAAGTTGTAGTAATCCTACAGATAATGTAGATAATCAATTGTAACTATTGGCATAGTAATATATCTGTGAAACTTGTAATATGATTCGACACAAGAAAATATGAGTGCGTCTAATAATTTGGCCAGGGACTGTAAATGTCATTGTCAAATGAAATGCTTTTTATCCTTTACAAACTTACTGTATTTAATGTTTCACAATTTTCAGGAATTAAGCTTAGAAACAATTATTTAAACCTTTTTTTTTATTATTATTATTTCTTTATAAGGTAAAATATCTGTAGAAACATTCCAAATTATACTAATCTTAGATTTTAACACCTTTTTGTTAACTTAATTATAGAGAAGATTTTCGATTTCAATCGATGATTTAAAACAGTTGATTAAGATCATGATTAAAATCGTTGACACCCTACTATAGAGTTTTAACATTGTTTTGCTTTACGAAATCTCTCATTTTCTATAAAGTGAAACAAAATTACCAATCAAATTTTTGTGGTTTAAATTCGAAATTTCAAAAAATAAATAAATAAATAAAAAGAAAGAAAGAAAGAAAGAAAATCTACCAGATGCTCCAACACAGGTTGCTAGTGACACATACCCCGCTAAAAGCACATCAAACCATACAAAAAAGATAATAATATGACATAAAATGATCCTCTTGAAAGTATGTATAATATTCCTTTTGCAGCATGCTAATAATTACTCTATATTTTAATTATAATACAAATTAATGTCATTTATAATATAAGCTCTTTATTACTCTAATTCACGTTACATTTATATACATATAAATATTCCGGATTTCCTTTTCATTTATTCAGTAATACAGTTTACGAAGAGATAATTGTTTAAACAGATACTTGAAGAAAAACATTCAGAACACACCTGGTAGTAAGAAAAAAAACCATGTTCGTTGTTCACCTGCTGCATCGAACTGAGTTCACAAAATAAAGAGCCTCTTAATTTTCATATTTTCATCACGCGATAAGAACATTGTTTTTACTTTTAATTATCAATTATTAAACACAGAATAATGCTTTTATTTATTATTTTATTTATTTATTTATTGTGATACTATTGAATTAAGAATTTCTAAGTAGAGGATATGCAGGATCGCAGCGTCCCTAAAAATTTCGCACTTTTTTACTATTATAGTATTTTAAATCAAAATCTGCATGTCAGATTCCTTCAATATCTATAGTAACTATTATCGTTTAAAAATTGTGGTAGAAATGTTTGAAAATTTTAGGGACGCTGCAACACAGGGATATGTATTTATTGAATACGAATGAATTTCGTATATTATATTCGCTTATATTATCTACCATTTTCAAAAAGAGAATGAAAATTGTTTCTTTTAATTTATTTGATAAAGTAGCTGTCGTTATATCGAGTACGTCATAAAATAATAAAAATGCCCGATATAACGAGAAGCATTCTTCCTATTTTTAATGTTTAAATTTTAATTGTAAATGTTTTATATTTGTCGGCAGAACAGTAACTTACAGGCATAAACGATCAGAAGCATTTATTTTAATAATAAAAAAAATTACTTAAACATAGTGAAGATAATTCCCCCCCCCCCCCCCCCATCCGAGGGATATACGAGAAGAGAGCGACAAATCCCTATAGGTGGGGAGGAGGAAGGGAAGGTAACTCTATTTTAGATTTTTGCAATATAAAAAATTAACTTTCCAAATTACTTTTTCTGTGTATAATTTCATAAAAAATGGCTTTAAGCCATTTTCCTCCTCTCCATAAAAAATGGCTTTAAACCATTTCTTTTTTTCTTTTTCTTTTCTTTTTTTTTCTTTCTTTCTTTTTTTTTAATTAGTAATATTTTTTTCTTTAAGACCAAATCCTATAACGCTTTTGGTCATATATATAAAAAAAATCGTAGCCTATTTTTTTACGATAATACAGTTTACCTAGAGATAATCATTTAAACAGATACTTGATGAAGAACATTCACAACACACCTGGTAATAAGAAAACCATGTTCGTTGCTCACCTGCCGCGTTGAACTGAGTTCACAAAACAGCCTCTTAATTTTCGTGTTTACATCATGCGGTAAGAGCATTATTTTTACTTTTAGTTTTAATTATCAAATATTAAACATAAAGTTTTTTTTTTTTTTCGTGATTATATTGAATTACGAATTTGAGAGATGAGAACATATATTATATTTAATATGAATGAGTTTATATAGGCCTCCATTTTCGAAATGAGAACGGAAGTTGTTTCTTCGGATTGACTTTATAAAGTAGCTGTCGTTATATCGAGAACGTAGATGTTCATGAAATAACAAAAATTTCGATATAAAGAAAAGCATTATTTTTTTTAAATAGGTAACATACTTATTAATATTTTATATTTATCGGCAGAACATTAGTTTACGCGCATAAATTAACGACCAAAAGCATTTATTTTACTTAAAAAAAAAGAAAAGTTACTTAAACATGGTAAAGATACCCTCCCCCTCCCCCTTCAAGGATATTTGAGAAATTAGCGACAAATCCCTATATCAACAGGTGTAGAAAGGGAAGGTAACTATGTTTTAGATTTCTATAACATAAACTTTTGAAATATTTTTTTCTTTATACGATTTGATTAAAAAATAACTTTAAGCCAAAAAAAAAAATAAAATAAAAATAAAATAAAATAAAAGTAGGAATGTTTTCTTCTGTAAGTATCAAATTATATACTACTTTTGGTTATCTAAAAATTGCAGCCTATAATGATGTCAGCCATTTTCTATAATCATGTCAGACACACAAAGATTCATAATTATAACAATAACAATAAATTTCTAAGAAAATCTATTTCACATTCTTATAATTTTTCAACATAATTGTATTATTGTTACATCAGTTAGTTTTGTTCTAAAGGGAAATCTAATATCTTCATCTAATTGCACATTTGTTCACAAGAACTAACGCCAGGTGCTAGTATTGCATGTAACTTAATAAATACTATTAGCAGCAATAAGAATGTTACAGCGACAGCTTCCGTCTCAAAATTTCCGAAAGTGATAATTTAAAATATTCCTCTCTATAATCATAGCAAAATCTGACATTTTATTTCAGGACTTTGACGTCATGATATTTGTGATTCCAAGTGTTGTCAGAACTCGCAATTTTTTTAATTAAAAAATTAAAATTCTTTCAATATTATTCATAAATTTTAGCATAATAATTCTTTTTACTGCATTTATCAGGGTTCGTACGAATCTTGGATTTTTGCGATCAGGAAATTCTTTGGTACCAATATTTTCTTTCAGAAAATCTGTCTCTGAGAGAAAGCAGAGTATTGCGTGTTTAATTTCCTTTTCTTTAAAAAAAAAAAAGTATTGGAAACATTACTGGAAAATACCATGACGTTCTTAGAATTATAAAATGTTTATATTTATATGAATATTTAAATTATATTAATTTAAATCATCCCAAAATTCAAATGCTAATGTGGCATTTATAGGAATAAAATTAACTGTAACCAAAATGAATCATTTCCCTTCAAGGAGTTAAACATTTTAACATATTATTACAGTATCGTAATATATTACAAAAAACATTTTAACATGGAATATTGTGTTTAACTAGAAGTCGACTAAAGTTCAATTGAATACATGCTATTAATTATTATTTTTTCCCGATATTTTTACAGTTTGATAAATTGAAAAGTATCCTGCAATTTCCTCTATGTCATTTTCAGGTTGATTAATTACATGCTTACATTACTAACCGAATTTTCGTGTTTTGTTCTGTCTGTTGTCATAAACGGTACATGACGTCTTTATATAGGGAAATAGGTGAATGATTCCCTTGGGAGACCTTGGCAAACATACTTTTAATCACAAAATAAAGGACTCGCATTATAAACCGTGAAATATAAATGAAGGACGAATCATGCAAAGTTTATATGTAAATACGACGTAGGAATCTGCTCTTAAAAACTGGTTACTGAATGAAATATATATTTTTAAATGTTTTAGATATTTTATACAATTTATTCTTTTAGGGGGAAAGTTTACCTTTTCAACAATTTCATTTAATTTTATAAAATATGATTCAAATAGGGGGGGGGGGGCACCGTATTTCAAAGTTGAACTAAAAGTAAATTTTGCAAAAAGAATTTTTTTTAAACTGCACATTTAATTAAAATTTTAAAAATATTTAAGAAAAATTGAACTTTTAACTGTTTAACTATTTCTGAAAAAAACCCTTCTAATAATGTCTATTTTTTTCTGTGTCTTTTATATAATTTTTAATTTTTTAGCACAGGGTTTTTCAAAGCAGAAATTTTTGCCTAATTGAATCAGACAAATGCTCGGATTAGCAGAGCTCGTACGTTTCAAGGATTTTTTACAAGAATGTTTGTGAAGTAATACTTGACTTATTTAATGGAAAAAAAATCTATTTTTAGACATAGCAATCAGTACTTTACGAATTTTCTGGTGCAAAAACCACCTAAAATCTCAGGAATCCACTGATGCGCACGAACTCTGATTAGATAACATGAAATTTAGAATAAAAATTTACTGGTAATAATAGTACATACATCATTATTGAAATATGAATGTCCGTCCATATCACAGGTAAATCATGATTGGCAAAAACACGTAGCCCGTATGATGTACGGGCAAATCAGGGAAGCGGTTACTAAAAGAATAATTTTCATTCCAAAATTCAAATGCCAAAGTGGCATTTAAAGAATGAAAATTGACTGGAACCAAAAAGAATCATTTCCTTCTAGGCATTAAGAAAAATATTTTAATAAATCAATCATTTAACATTATAATATCATGATACATTACAAAAAACATTTTAATATGCAATATTGTGTTTATCTAGAAATCGATTATACTTCGAATAAATGCATATGCTATTACTAATTTTTTTTTTCGATATTTTTGCATTTTGATGAATTGAGAAGCATCCTGCAATTTCCTCTATGTCATTGCAGGTTGATTAATCACAGGCTTGCATTACTAACCGAATTTTAGTGTTTTGTCCTATCTGTTGTCATAAACGGTACATGACGTCTTTATATAGGAAGGGGAATAGATGAATTATTCAATTGGGAGATCTCGGCAAACATACTTTTTAATCACAAAATGAGGATTCGTATTATAAACTATGAAATATAAATCAAGGACAAACTATGCAAAGTTTATATGTAAATACTACGCAGGAACCTGCTTTTAAAAAATGTAAAATTGTTAAAGAACGCAATGTATATTTTTTAATGTTTTAGATATTTTTATCCCAATCTTTTAACCCTTTAACGATCAAAACATTTTCATTGCTAAGATGTTGAAATAAATGAATGACACAGGTAATTGCGAACAAATACATTTGTAATTAAGAAAAGGGGATTTTTCACATACATAATAAAATGGATTTTTTTAGATAAAAATTCCTGTGTCAATGTTGATTATCGGAATTAAAATTTTGTGGTTTCGTAGAGAAACCAATGAACGTTAAAGGGTTAAGTGAATAGTTTATCTTTTGAACAATTTTTTTCTTATTTTATAAAATATGATTCAAACGGGGGATACACTGCACTTAATGTTCAACAAAAAGTAAATTTAACAAAAAAAATTTTTTTTTAACTACATATTTAATTAAAAATTTTAAAAAGTTTAAGAAAAATTTAATTTTTAAACACTTAACTCATGAATAGTTTTGAAGAAAGAAATATTTTTTTTGTGTTTTTTAGAAAATTTTAATTTTTTATCACAGGGTTTTTCAAAGCAAAAATTTTTGCCTGATGTAATCAGACAATTGCTCGGATTAGATAATGCAAAATGAACAATAAAAATTTACTGTTGAGAATAATAAATCATGATTTGAATATGAATGCCAGTCCGTGGTACAGGAAAATCTTGATCGACAAAAACACATTGCCCGTATGATACACGGGCAAGTCAGGGAAGCGGTTAATAAAAGAATAATTTTCATCCCAAAATTCAAATGTCAATGTGAAAGGATTAAAATTAACTGGAACCAAAATGAATCGATTACCATAAAGGAATTAACCCATTCGTGCCCAGCATCTTTTGCGTAAATTTTATTTGGTTGGCACCATTATTTTTAGAAGATTTGAGTTTAGTTCATTAATCACGAAATTGCATCATTTGAATAAAATAATTATTGCTTTTCTTTTTTACCGGTGTCAAAAACAGTGCTGAATGCACCTTTTGAAGCGTCCCTAAAAAGGGACGCTAGGCACTAATGGGTTAAGAGAAACGTTTTACAAGTCAATCATTTAACATTATAATATCATGATACATTACAAAAAACATTTTAATATGCAATATTGTGTTTAATTAGAATCGATTATACTTCAAATAAATGCATATGCTATTGCTATTATTTTCGATATTTTTGCATTTTGATAAAGTGAAAAGTATCCAGCAATTTCGTCTATGTCATTGCAGGTTGATTAATTAAATGCTTACATTACTAACCGAGTTTTAGTGTTTTGTCCTGTATGTTGTCATAAACGGTACATGACGTCTTTATATAGGGAAATAGATGAATGATTCTCTTGGGAGACCTTGGCAAACATACTTTTAATCACAAAATAAAGGACTCGCATTATAAACCATGAAGTATAAATGAAACCATGAAAGGATTGCATAAAAACCATACAAAGTTTTTATGCAATTATTTGTTGTAATATAGTAACATTACTTTTAATATTTGTTGTAATATTATAAATTATAGAAATCTCGTGATGTATGGAAATGTACATTAGGAGTCTTTACATATCTGAAAACATTTTTTTAGATTCAAAGTTGTTCTAACTATAATATATATATATATATATATATATATATATATATATTATAATGAATTATTTTAGAGGATGTTTATCATATGGTGCAAAGTTGCGTTACATTACAGTATAAATTTGAACCAGGTTAACCCGAGAGAACGCGCGCTTACCCAGGGCATGAATGGTTTTAACTTTGTCACCAATAAAATCAAATTAAAAAAAGTCGCTTTATTTAGACGGAAACAATTCTGACAAATCTTGCAATAAAATATATTGAAGATTAATTTTAAAAAATTGGTGGTTGCAATTGTAAAAACCATACGCACTCCGGGTCTTTTAGGCCCTGCGCGCGTCCTCCCGGGTTAAAAATTTATTTTTTATTGCTTTTACCATTAGTATTCCTTATTTTTTGACAGTCATACTCAGGTGTGCAAAAATTTAGCCGCCAGCGGTCAATCTCTCACCATTAAAATTTAAAAGTTTTCTTCGCTGAAAATTTAATCATATTCTTACAAGAGTTTTACACGAAATATTAGACCAAAGAAAACAAAATAATTTTAGTGGTGAGAAACTTCGTGCGAATGCTTAGATCTTTTGCATCCCTGATAGTCATACTATAATTTAGGATCATTTCTTATCGTTTATTCCACTAGTTCATGGTTCGCACACTCCTTGGAATTTCTAAGAACTCTGGCACCACTATTAATGATCAGAAAATTTATATTTAATTTTTAAGAAAAAAAATTCGCAAGTACCACCATAATTCTCAATTTTTACAATATTTTTCTGCAATGAAATACTTTGAAAATAATGTTAAAATTTTCTGGTACAATTTTCTGGTTGTGCGAACCCTACACTAGCTGCAACAATATACTTAAAATAAGAGTGTGGCATCTGAAAATAGAGAAAATGCTTATCAAAGTTACTCTGAACGACTGGATTATTATACTTATCATTGTTATTATATTCATTTATTTGTTTTATTTATTTCTGCGAGAATATCTCTGCTATTTAAATGGTGTATTTTTTTAAATGTGTATTTTTTTTTTCTTTTGCTTCCTGAATTTTTATAAATCATAATAATAATAATAATAATAATAATAATAAATTAAAAATGCATCCATTTTTAAGCATATATTAGGCCTAATTTGGTATTTTTATATACAGGCACAAAAGTAGGAAACGAGAAAAAAGGTGGACAATTTTCTTCATCTATACAGCGGCGCCAAACTCGTATAATTTAAGTGTCATGTTAACAGCTACATATACAATTAAATTAAATGTAACTGCACATATTACTGATTTTTATTTTAATAACTTAGAAAATATTAAAACTACTCTTTACTTCAGACATACATCTCGAAAAAGATATCTCAGAAAGGTTAAAAGTAGGATAAAATGATAGTAGTTGTATAAATAGTACAAAATATTCTATTCCAAAAAACTTCCTTTCACTTTGAATTTTTAAAATCTAAAAAAAAAATCATTCTTGAAAGATGCTTTGAACATCTTTATTTAGATTACTTTCAGATGCTTATATGAAATAAGCTCACCTTTCATTTTATGTCTCTTTTTCACAGCAATTCAAGAACAAACTTCAAAGATTTGAATACACAAAATGTCAGATTAAAAAAAAAATTCAGACCCCCCCCCCCAATATTTTTCTAAAATTTTCTTTGCATTTTTGCATTAACCCTTTTAGCTCTGGTGGGTAAATTTCTACAAAATTTCAAATGTCACATTGGCACCAGTATTTTGTAAAGAACAACATTGGTTAACGATACACACGAAAAAATGCATCAAACATTTTTCAGATAAATCTGGTCGGATTTTCTGGTGCCGTTGTGACATTTCCGAATTAAAATTAAGTGGTAGAAAATTCAACCATCAGAGCTCAAAGGGTTAATCCAGAGAATGCCCAAAATTGATTGAAAAAAGGTGGAATTCCTCCTTTAGGAGGAACTCTTTCATGCCTGATTATGTATCAGGGAAAAAAATAACTTGGGGATTACACAGCTTCTAACTTTTAAGCCTTTTTTTTAAAATTTTTTTACCATAAAAATTAATAGAAAATTTTGCCTTTTTTAATAGATGGCTTTCGCGATTAACCCCTTACGGCGCAGTGTGTCCGGTCTAGACACACCTAATTTTAATTCCAAACTTGCAATTGGCACCAATAATATTTTAATAAAATCTTGCTTTCACAATAAAAGCTTAAATAAAGAAATTATTCTGTACTTAAAAAGTCGTTTGTAAATTCCGGTATAAGTCGATAATTTCTCATTTTACTAACAGAATTTATCTTCGCCGGAAAGGGTTAAATAACCTAAAATTTACTATTGAATATTAGTGGAAAATGAAGCTAGCAGCTATGGTTACGCGAAAGCTTTATTGCAATACACTAACATCAAACGAAGCAAAAATTTCAACGATTGAAATTGCATCAAAATAATTAAGTATGGGAAAATAGATTTTTCACCTTTTCTCAGGTTTCCAATTTAATTTATCTATGAGAGACAAATCATAAAACACATTTTAATGACTGTATTTTGACAATTCTCTTCAGAAAAAACTGCCTTTTTTTTGGAAAACGTATAATTTTTTAATTTTTCCATCTTGCTTTCAGAAAATTGTTTTTCACTCTTTGTTGTTGTATGACAGTAAAATTTGAAAAATAGTTTTTTATCGAATTGTTGGAGCATTAGCAGCTTCATAAGATGGATAATGTACTTTTGATGAAAATTTAATTTTCTCTTCTTACAACATGTAAGTCCAATAATTTAGTGCGGTTATTCAGTCGTAAAAATAATGAATTGTTTTCGGGGTAGTTCTGTGCCAGCAAACAAAAATAAATTGCTTCAGGGTATATTTTCTTTTATCTTTTCACATAAAAGCAAGTGCACTGAAACATTGTACTAATTTATCCACCTCGCAGAGCTATAAATAAAAGGGAATTTACCGTAATTTTCGGTCAATAATCCGCGGAATAACACCTGATGGCGCTGTGGTATATCTATGAAACCACTTACTTTTGATTCCCAAAAGCTAAAAAGGCACCAAAATTTTGGTAAAAAAAAATTATGGTTTATTGAATGCGTCAAATATAGCTTTTTCTAAATTTCAAATAATGTTGTTTTTAAATTCCTTTGTCAGTCACTAATTTAACCACATAAGAAATAAATTTGCTCTGCGTTGCAAAGGGTTAAACAATTATGTTGGGCCCAGAAATCTTATTTCATAAAGTATTAAATCGCGGTAAGCATTTGACGTCAATTATTAAATAAAATTTCTGGTTCGGATCATGATTGTTTGATCCGCGGATTTTAGGCTAGATCAAAATAATGAAGCTTCGATTGCAACCGGTTCCATAGGGACTGATTACCGGCGGGACACACTTTTACCATTAAATTTCAATAGTAATTTTGTCATTATTTAAACACTTTATTCATGCAGAAATTTTGTCATAATTAAGAGGGGAAAATATTCGTTTTTAAAGCTGGAGTTTTACCCTCTGCAGTTCCGCCATTATAGTGACCACATAAACTATCCTTCTTTCAATGTTAGTAAAAGATATTATAATTAGTACATGTGTGGAGGTAAACGTCTATCAGTAAAAGCAAACAGACATTTTTACTTTATTTATGAAAGCCATTTTTCATGAATAAGACGTTTAAATGCTGCAAAATTTTTTACTCAAATTTATTGGTGGAAATTTGCCCTGCCGATATTCAGACCTTGTATGATCCAAAGTTAACAAAAAACAGCCGCATCTTGTGATTATATTTTCTGTTACTTCACTTGCTACTGACACACATTTTATTATATGTCTCACAGTTTAATTATCCACACTATATTCTTTTTCCACGAATTTAATAGTACATATAAGCAGGGGTGCAAAAATCTAGGCGCCAGCGGGCAGTTTCTCACCACTAAAATATAAAAGTTTTCTTCGGTTAAAATTTAATAGCATTCTTGCAAGAATTTTACGCGCAATATTAAACGAAAAACAACAAAATAAATTTAGTGGTGAGAGACTGCCTGCTGGCGCCTAGATTTTTGCACCCCTGCATATATGGTTATTATGCATATATGGTTATGGACTTATATGGTTCACAACTTAATTTTTTTTCAGTTCATAATAAAAAAAGAAATCGAAAAATCTTTACACTATGAATAGTCAGTCACCTGACCGTCGGTGTATCAGTGTTGCTTAAATCTGTCTTAGTAGCGAAATTTTTGTAAAAAATACTTTGAATATTAAAAAAAAAAAAAAAAAAAAAAAAAAAAGAGTAAAGAGGAATTGACACATTCTCAAAGTATACAAAAGCTTCAACTTGTAACTGGACTCACAGTCACTTACTATGATCAAAGCAAATTTCCACCATTAAATTTGAATAGAACATTTCTATTTTTTAAGTGCTTTTACAAGGTTCGCACACTCCTTGGAATTTCCAAGGACTCTGGCACCACTATTAAAAGTAAGAAAATTTACATTTAATTTTTAAACCACAACATTCGCAATCCCCGCCTTCATTCACAGATTTTACGATATTTTTCTGCAGTGAAACACTTTGAAAATATTCTTAAAATTTAGTGGTAGAAATGTGCGAACCCTGTTTTATAAAGAAAAATTTCACTCATTATTATGCCAAATATATATATATATATATATATATATATATATATATATATATATAAATATTTTATTGGTTGAAATTGTAGTCAGACCCTGGATTTCCACCATATTGTGACAACCTAATCAGCCTCCAGCGGTGTCAGTGATAAAGATTATAATACCCTGGACAACTTCCACTACTAAAAAAGTTTACCATATTTGTGGGAAAAGCTTTGCATAAATAGGCTGCTAACAGATGGCGAAATTTTATACACAAAATTTACTGGTGGAAGTTTGCTTAAGAGATAATCAGAAACTGTTGGTCTGACGTAAAAAACCAGCCGCCATCATGTGACAACCCTAATAGCATGCATGGTCACAGTGACGTCACTGTGAGTCACTTTGGTCACATCACATTTGTGACCAAAATGCCACCACTCAGTGACGTCACATTGTGACTGAAATGTGACTTTCTTAAAAATCTTTAGAAATTTATAAATATCCTTCAAAACATGTTATTTACTTTAAAAAACATGTTTCCAGCAATTTAAATATCGTCGCTTTTGTCACAGTTTCGTCACAATGTTAATGTCAAATTAGTCACAAATGACACATTTTTCATAAATTTGTCACATTGTGACCACTTTGTGAAACGTCACAAAAGAGCTCTAAAACGGCCATAACGACTTCACATTTTAGTCACTGTGACTTCACATCGACGTCACGTGACGTCACATCGACAATAGATGGTCACAAAGTCACAATGTGACTTCACAACGACGTTGCTTTACGAGAACCACCTCAGTTACTCAACTCTCAACTGGTAGACAATACTCTATTCCAGGGCTGTGTTCAACGGCTGTGTCCAACGCGGGCGCCATGCCGCCTTCCGAAGGTTTTCTTGGAGCCCTTTTGAATGTTTTCTCTTAGGTTTTCTAGAAGTAACATTTCATTATAAAGAATTATTTTTTTAATCCTTCTTATTTAGACTAGAAAGAAGTATTTTGAAAACTTACGAAAACACATTAAAACCAGAAACATACTTTGAAAATTTAATCATACATATTTTCAGAATTTGTAATAGTATTTATAAAGATTAATTATGATGGTTAAAGTTGGTAATAATTAGAAATAACAGTTTTCAGTAATTAAGAAGTAATAGAAAAATAAAACTTTTTTTTTTACTTTCATCCACCTCTTTGAAAAGACATTTGGATGAATATTATTTTTTTGTCTTTTTAATCTTTGTTACAATACCCTATTGGCTGTTTTAAAAAAAGTGATTAATGGGGCTTAACCTTTCTGTCTTGACTTTTGAAATTTTAGGAAATTTATTTTCAATTTGCTTAGTAGGGGAAGATGGGGATACTTGAGCCATTTTTTAAATTTTAATTTTTTAAATTTTTTTTATAATTTCTTAGAACAACATAAAATATTGAAAATGAAAATTTGATATTTTTTCTTCAATTGAAAACCACTTTCAATTAATTTTGAACTATTTTTCTACGTCTAATAAATTTTTACTTTTTCTTTTACATCGTGGCTCAAGTATCTTCATGGAGGGGATACTTGAGCCAGATGTCACATTCGCACCAGTATTTTGCAAAGAAAAAAACCGATTTACAATATACGCGAAAAAATGCATTAAACCTTTTTCAAATAAATTTGGTCGAATTTTCTGGTGTCGTTGTGACATTTCAGAATTAAAATTATGTGGTAGAAAATTCTACCAGCAGAGCTTAAAGGGTTTTAATCACCATACTTTCAAAATGGTACCAAGGTATGCGATTTCTTTTTTACATGTTCAGAACTATAAATATGTTACCATGTTACCAGTTTTAGAAAGAAAAATTGACCAACTGTAGATATAATAGGGGTGTCTCAAGTGTCCCCTAAGCTCAAGTATCCCCATTCTCCCCTATAATTAATAAACTATGTAGAACGATTAAAAATCTATGAAAGCACTTCGAGACTGTCTCTGTAGAACCAGCTATTTTGGTTGGTTACCATCATGCCTGCCTTTGTTTTTGTACTTTTTATAAAATTAAATTCACGCCTTCAAAATGAATCCAAGCGTATTTTCACATTTTAAAAGAATTGAATCGACTACAAACATTTTTTAAATGAACCTCTCATAGAAAAATGTATAATTTGAAATTTAATGCCTGTAACTCAAGAAACGTTCGAGACATTTTGTAAACAGCTGTAAGATTCTTTTGCATTATGTTAAGACGTGCTTATATATTAATAATGGAGCCTTTGATTGAGTACCAAGAGTTCAGGTGCTCCCCTGATTACTGAAACGTTGGACAGCCCTGCTCTATTCTATATATCTCCTCTTCATTACTCTATTACTTTGAAATACCAAAATTGAAAAAGAGGAAGGAATTTTTAAATTAAGAAAAACTAAATTATTAATTTGTTAAAAATTTAAGACCAATGGTTTTGTTTCATTTAAGGGGGCTCAAGGGTTGAAAACTTTTCAAAAAATCGATTTTTTTAATGATCTAATTTGATTATTCATTTAATTGTTAACTCAATGCAAAAAACCGCATAAAAATATTTGCATTTTTAACGGAGTTATAAGCATTTATGTATCAACACTTTCATAGCCGCATCCATATAATTTCAACTTTAAGTCGCATTTTCTACAAACTTGATTTTTGATGACTAACACCAAGATTTAAAAAAAACTATTTGATGAAATGGCTTATTTTTTTTTTTTTTTTTTTTTTTTTTTTTTTTTTTTTTTTTTTTGGCATGCATATAACACCATTATCTAGATTATGAATTAATATATTTTAGATAGTTTAATATTTTGAGTATTTTTAATGGAAAAAAAGTTGTATTTTTTAGTTTTTTTTTTTATTTTCAACTTTGAGAGATTTTTTAATACTGTTTTTATTAAGTGATAGTTATATCCTTTATTCATAATCTAGATAATGATGTTATATGCATGTAAATAATAATAATAATAATAATAATAATAATAATAATAAGCCATTCCATCAAATAGTTTTTTTAAAATCTTGGTGTTAGTCGTCAAAAATCAAGTTTTGAGAAAACACGACTTAAAGTTGAAATTATATGGATGCGGCTATGTAAGTATTGATACATAAATTCTTATAACTCCGTTAAAAATGCTAATATTTTTATGCGGTTTTTTGCATTGAGTTAAGAATTAATTGAATAATCAATCTAGATCATAAAAAAAATCGATTTTTTGAAAAGTTTTTAACCCCTGAGCCCCCTTAAACATAATCCAAATACTTTAATATTAATTTTATTTACAGACTTTTTATTTATTTATTTTTTTTTTTTTAACGAGTCCCGCTAAACAAAGCACAAATCACAACAAAGAAAAGAAAACTGCTTAAATAACAGGATTAAAATGACTTTTCTCCATTTTTCCGATTTTTAAAACAGTTTTTAATCATTTTAAACAAGTTACACAATACATTTTTAATTACTATATTTGAAAATTCCATATACTATGACAAAAAATCATTCCTTCAATTAACTTTATTTTACCATAACATTTCGGTCCCTTCTTCTTTCTTAATTTAACAATTCTTAAATAAGCATAACACAAATCACAACGAATAAAAAAGCTAAAAATTAACTAACAATAAGAAACTAAATTTTACACCCTTTTTTCACCCTGTATTCGACTCACTTTTTAACTTCTATAAACAAATTCTAAAATACATATTTAATGACTGAATTTAAACATTCTAAGGCGGCAGAATAATAATAATAATAAAATTATTTATTTATTTTTTACTTTTAAAAACATACCATTCTTTTATTTTTGTATTCCGGTGCGAAATAACCATTCACACTTTTTTCAGATTTTTAAACTTTTTAAATAAATTGCACAATACATTTTTAATTACTGTTTTTGAAAATTTCATATAATAGGAGATAAAACTCATTCCTTCAATTACCTTTATTTTACCATAACATTTTGTCCCCTTTACCCCCTTCTTATTCTTCTTCTTTCTTAATTTAACAATTCTTAATTAAGCAAAACACAAATCACAACGAAAGAAAAGCTAAAAAATAATTAATTACGGGAATTACATTTTGCACCTTTTTTCCCTATTTTCGACTTACTCACTTCTCAACTTTAATAAACAAACTGCAAAATACATATTCAATGACTGAATTTAAACATTCTAAGGAGGCAGAAAAAAATTCTTTCATTTATCTTTTACATTTAAAAGCATACCATTCTACCATTCTTTAATTTTTGTATTTTCGTGTGAAATAACCATATCTGTCTTTTGTTCACAGATGACATTAAAACTTGGAAATAGTCTTTATTGAATTGACAGTTTCAAAAATGACTAATGCGTCCGATGAAAAATTCATGTTGTTTTTTCTACCAGTAGGTGCATTTCATAATCTAATATGATAATTCAGTTGTAAAAATAGTGAAATGTCTTCCAGGCATTACTGTTGTTGTGGGAAAAAAAGGTAGTTTGTTTCGACATATTATTTGTATTTTTATTTCTTTCATTCTTAAGAATGAAATGAAATTTCATTCTTAAGAATGAAAAGAAAATGTGTTTTACAAAGGTTTTCTTAATTTTCTCCTGATGTCACAGCGGGTAAAAAATGGCGGCGCGATTATTCATCTGGTTTCAAAAAATTACGAAGATTTTCGCTATTTTTCTAACTGATATTATATTACTGAACTCAGAAATCTAAATAATGAAAACAAAAGCACAGTCTTTAATTATTTAACCCATTAATGCCCAAAGTATTTTCTTCATTAAAAATGAAATTTTGAGTTTCCCACCACTTTTAAAAGAAGAATAACTTTTACCTTAAATTATTGAGGAATTTGTCTCGAGAAAGATTGTGTTTATTTATCTTCATATTTACTGGTGTGAAAAGGTTCTTTTGCCTTTTTTTAGAATCGTCCCTAAAAAGGGACGCTAGGCATTAATGGGTTAATTGTTACTTAATGCAACATTTGATTAAAAAAAAATTAAAGATGAGCAAGTCAGGAATTGTCTTCAAACACGGCAATTTTCGATGTTTTGATGTTTTCGAATAAATTTTTGTAGATTTAATAAGACATATATATTTTTTTTATGTTTCGATGTTTTTGAACAAGTTTTCGATGATAAAAAAGACGTATTTTTCTGTTAAAAAATAGTGGTAGGAAAAAAGTATAAAAAATGCCACCTATGCACAATATACATTTAATTATTTTATTTCAAAATTTCATATGAACGGGGTAAAATCATTCCATCAGTTAACTATATTTTTAACGATTTCTTTTATTTTTCTTACTTCTTCTACGTTCTTAATTTAACAATTCTTAATAAAGCAAAATACAAATCACAACGAATGAAAAGCTAAAAACTAATTAACAACAGGAAACTAAATTTAACACCTTTCCTTCCCTATTTTCGACTCAATTTTTAACTTCTATAAACAAATTCCAAAATACATATTTAATGACTGAATTTGAGCATTCTAACGTGGCAGAAAAAAAAAAAAAAAAAAAAAAAAAAAACATTCTTTCATTTATTTTTACTTTAAAAAAAAACGTACCATTCCTTAATTTTTGTATTCCGATGCGAAATAACCATATCTGTCTTTCGTTCTCAGATGACATTAAAACTTGGAAATAGTCTTTATTGAATTGACAGTTTCAAAAATGACTAATGCATGTTCCATGAAAAATTCATGTTGTTTTTTCTGTCAGTAGGTGTATTCCATAATCTAATATGATAATTCAGTTGCAAAAATAGTGAAATGTCTTCCAGGCATTACTGTTGTTGTGGAAAAAAAGTTAGTTTGTTTCGACATATTATTTGTATTTTTATTTCTTTCATTCTTAAAGAAAATGTGTTTTACAAAGGTTTTCTTAATTTTCTCCTGATGTCACAGTGGTTAAAAAATGGCGGCGCGATTATTCATCTGGTTTCAAAAAATTACGAAGATTTTCGCTATTTTTCTAACTGATATTATATTACTGAACTCAGAAATCTAAATAATGAAAACAAAAGCATAGTCTTTAATTATTTAATTGTTACTTAATGCAACATTTGATTAAAAAAAATTAAAGATGAACAAGTCAGGAATTGTCTTCAAACGCGGCAAATTTCGATGTTTTGACGTTTTCGAATAAATGTTCGTAGATTTAATAAGACACATTTCTTTTTATGTTTCGATGTTCTTGAATAAGTTTTCGATGATAAAAAAAGACATATTTTTCTGTTAAAAAATAGTGGTAGGAAAAAAGGTATAAAAACTGCTACCTATGAACAATATACATTTAATTATTTTATTTCAAAATTTCATATGAAGGGGGTAAAATCATTCCATCAGTTAACTATATTTTTAACGATTTCTTTTATTTTTCTTACTTCTTCTACGTTCTTAATTTAACAATTCTTAATAAAGCTAAATACAAATCACAACGAATGAAAAGCTAAAAACTAATTAACAACAGGAAACTAAATTTTACACCTTTCCTTCCCTATTTTCGACTCAATTTTTAACTTCTATAAACAAATTCCAAAATACATATTTAATGACTGAATTTGAGCATTCTAACGTGGCAGAAAAAAAAAAAAAAAACATTCTTTCATTTACCTTTACTTTTAAAAATACATACCATTCCTTAATTTTTGTATTTCGGTGTGAAATAACCATATCATGTTTTGTTCTCTGGTGACATTAAAACTTGAAAATAGTCTTTATTGAATTGACAGTTACAAAAATGACTAATTCATTTTCAATAAAAAATTCATGTTTTTTTTTTTTTTTTCTCCCAGTATATGTATTCCATAATCTAATATGATAATTCAGTTGCAAAAATAGTGAAATGTCTTGCGGAAAAAAGGTAGTTTGTTTCGACATATTATTTGTATTTTTATCTTTTTCATTCTTAAAGAAAATGTGTTTTAGAAAGGTTTTTTAAATATTTTCTTGACTCACAGTGGGTAAAAAATGGCGGCGTGATCATTTATTTACAATTCGCATTCGCGAAGGTTTTTTTTTTTTCTTTTTTTCTAACTGCCATTATATTACGAAACTCAGAAACCAAACTAATAAAAGCAAAAGCACCGTCTTTAATTATTTAAATGATTGCTATATAATACATCCTTTGATATAAAAGATTTTTAAATATGAACACGTCAGAAAATGTTGTGAAACGGGGAAGTTTTCGATGTGTTCGAATAAATTTTCGATGTTAAATAAGACATAATTTTTTGTTCAAATATAGTAATAATAAAAAGCCCGTAAAAACTGGTTTCTATGCACAATATATGTTTAACCCCTTCGTGACGGGGGCCTTTTACGAAAATTTTAATGTTTTGTCACCGGTTTTTAAAACAGAAATTTGTGACTTTTTAAATAGAGAAAATGCTCCGATTACAGAAGGCAAATTTTACAGTAAAATTTTTCTGGTGGGGATAAACAAGGATTCGTAGGCCTTTCGGCGGCACGTATTACGTGTCGATCGTTCCCAAGGAGTTAATTATTGTAATTTAAAAATTCCGGGTAGTAAGGAATAAAAACATTGCGTCAATTAACTTTATTTTTAACGGTAACACTTTTTTTTCTCTCTTTTACTTTTCTCTTAATTTAACAATTCTTAGCCCCTTCGCGAAGGGAACCTTTTACGAAATTTTTAATGTATTGCCACCGGCTTTTAAATACAGTAGAACCCCGTTAATCCGGCTCTCCGCATCATCCGGATCAGTCTGGTCTGTTTTTTTTCCCCCCTCAAAATTTGAGAAGCGATCGGAAAAATTTCGACAACATTAATTAACTTCATTTTCGTATTCTGAATAAAAAACTTTTTTCTGAAAACTTTTTAGAAGAATACCTTAATCTTTTTCACGTAAATTCTTTGATATTACCTTTCAAAGAAACAATAGTACACCACTTATAGTCGGCAAGCAGGTTGCTGAGAATACTTTCCGAAAGTCGTGGAAAATTTTATGGTATACAAATAGTGATTTCATGAACAACAAGCAAAGTTGAAACAGACGGAAAAGTAGGCGAGAATGAAAGGGAAATTACACTAGAAATTTTTTTAAACGTGCTTTAAAAGAAAAAAAAAAAAAAAAAAAAAAAAAGGAAAAGAGAGAGAGAGAGAGAGATATTAATATCACCGACATTAGCGATTAAATGAAACAAAAAATAATAAAGTTTACGCTTCACTTACAGATGATGAAATAATCACTTCATGTACAACAGAAGAAGTTAAAAAGGAATATGATTCAGACGAAAAAACTATTTTCATTGATAATAAAGCAAAAGTTATTACCCAGCTAAAAATGAACTGCAGTTTTTTTTATAGAAGTGAAGAGTTTTTGAAGTTTTTCTACCGTTGACAATAGATTTTCTATAGTGCAATCTCGACTCTAAAAATACTTCAGTTTTTTTTGTGGCTAGAGTTTGGTGTTTTTGTAGTTATTTATTTCAAATATTACGCGAGTTATAAAACGGCAAAAATTCTGTAGTTTTTGTAAAGTCCTTCTATAATCCTAAATTTGAGAGAAAAAAAAACTTGATATTTCCAGTTAACCGTAATTTTCCTTAATCGGAGAAAAATAATTATATTTTCGAAATCGAAGCAGGGACCTCCCACACTACTCACCTCCTTAACGATATTTTTTTAGCTCCTGTTTTTTTTTTTTTTTTTTTTTTTTTTTTTTTTTTTTTTTGTAACTTGACAATTATAAATTTTACTAAATTTAAAAAAAAAATGATTAAATTTTAAAATTTAGGCAGGAGAAATATCTATCCCATATGCTTCCTTCATTCTAACGTAAAATCCTTAGTTCTTTTTTAATTATAAGATAAAGAAAATAAAGTTAAAATTTAAATTTAAGGGAGGAACAATGGTTCTCACCTAATGCCTCCTTCCCCTAACAGAAAATTCTTTGTTTCTTTAAATTATTCTAAATAAATTTTATTTTTTCAAAAGCTGAAAAGAAAAATTAAATTTTTATTAACATTTTAAAAGACAGGGAGGGGCAATATGAATTTCTCATCTCACCATTCCGCCCTTTTAATAGAAAATTTCTTATTTTTTTTTAATTCTAAGTTATTTGAAAAGCAGAAATTTTTCTACATTTTTAAAAATAGAAGAAAAGAAAGAATAATTAAATTTTAAAATATAGGAAGGGACAAGCTCTCTTCTACCTTTTTAGCAACAAAGAATGTTCCTATTTCTTCTTTCATTTTAAGCTAATAGAGTAAAGATTAAATTTTACTGTGTTTTTCAAAAATGGGGAACAAAAATTAGTTTTATTTCAAAATTAAGGGAGGGGCAATGGCTAACCTATGCTACCTTCCCCTAACAGAAAATTCTTATTTTTTTTTTTTTTAAAGTTACTCGAAAAGAATAAATCATGTTTTTGTACATCGGATTAAAAAATAAATAAATTACTAATTAAATTTCAAAACCCAGGAAGGGGTGATGTGTCTCACCTCCCCCCCCCCCCTTTACTGAAATGTTTTTATTTCTTTTCTGTTTAAGTTTTTAATTTACTCGAAAAATTTACATTATGTTTTTGAAAGTAAGAGACAAGGAAATTTTAATTAATTAAATTTTTAAAATCCAGGGCGGGACAATAGATCTCCCTTGCTTCCTGCCCCCCCCCCCATCTTCATAACTGAACAATTTTATTTCCTCTTTTATTTTAAATTACTCGAAAAAAATTGTGTTGTTCAAAATCAAAGAAAATTTAAAAATCAAGGGAGGCACAGTGGCTTTCCATTCTTTTTCAAGGCGCCATAATTCGAGCTTAAAAATACAGGGTGGGTTTATTCCTTACTCATTGCATAAATTGTCCTTATTCCATATGGGACATGACTTCCATTTTTCCACGTTTATTTCATAAAAAGCAAGATTAACACCAAAAGAATAATATACTTTTCTTTTTTTATTTATTAAGAATTCTTATGATTTCTTTTTCAAGCCCTTACAGTGCATTTCGGACTCCATGGTCTGTTTCCCCTGGAATAGACGTGCAACTCAACTTTCGGACCGGTTTATTTACTTGCAAATCGATCGACGCGCGGCGCCGGTCTCACCACGTTGTAATCTGAGATCGTAGAAATAGTTTAATTAGTTTATTTGCGAAGATAATTTGTTCTGTTTATTGAAATTAATTTAGAAGACGTGATTAATATTTTTGTAAACTAAATTAAATAATATTATTAAATATGGAAGACGTAGTGCATTTGAATTAAAGTTCGATTTAGTAGCATGCTTGCCTTTACCTGATGCTTTTAAAAATTGAGTGTTATTGAGAAATAAAATATGTCTTTTTTAGGCAACCTTTCGTTTGGTGTTCTCTTCACCAAACGTGCCAGGGTAGCTAATATAAAAATAAAAATACTGAAGTGGAAGAAAAAAAAATCCACTTTGTTTAGAAAAAAAAAAAAATCCTATAAATATGTTTATCTAAAGTGTTATCCATTTTATTATTATATTTTTTTTACATGATTTAGTACTTTACTGTTCATAGTAATAATTAAAAATGTTTTATTTTAGATTTGAAGTTGTTCCAATCATTATAATCTTAAGAATGTTTTTTATTAATGTTTTCTATTTCTATTTAATGTTTAGTTATATAAAAAGTCAATACTAAACTAAAAAAATTCATTTTCATATTATAAATAAGTCTACAATAAATGCCATGGATTAGCATTTTATCGGTAAGTAACTTTTCTTTTTAGGAATCGAACAAATTGTGTGATTATAAAAAAGACTACCATGTGTATTACCATGTATATGCTGATTTTCTTACATGAAATGCAATATATTTCTGCAGAACATAAATTTCTTTTAAGATAACATGGTAAACTGCATATATGAAGAAATTTTCATTTATTTATATCTATAAATTCGTCAAGCAACAGCGGGCAATTTTCTTCAAAGAATGGTGAGCGATAGTGTGATTTCTGTGAAAGGATTACAAAAAAAACCTTTAATTTTTGTTAAAGGATCACAAAAAACAGGCAGAACGATTGAAGGGGGGGAATGCAGTTTTTGTGAACAGCAGAAAAATACTCTAATTTAGTGTTTTTGCAGAAAAATATTCTAATTTTGTCAAAGAGTAGCAAAAAATACACAAATTTTTTCGAAAGATTGTGTGAAAATGCATGAATTATGTCGCAAGATCAAGGAAAATATGCAAATTTTGTTGAAATATTGCAGAAAAATCAAGAATTTTGGTGGAAAAATGACAAAAATATACAAAATTTGTCGGGAGATTGAAAGATAAGATAATTTTGACAAAAATCGAGGAAGATGATGCATTTCGTAGAAAGATCGCACAAATTATAGAAATTTCGTCAAAAGATAGTACGAAACAGACTTGTTTAAAACCAAAAACTTTCTACGCATGTTACATTGGGTCAAAAACTTTCTGCAAATTAATTTAACATTTAATAAAATTATGCATTATATTATGAAATTTCCTTTTATTATGCAATTCATGGGTATAATTCAAGATTTTTGGACATAATTTGTGTTTTTCATGCAATTCATGAACGTAATTTGCATTTTTTAAAGCAATTAATGGACATAATTCGCTTTTTTATGCAATTCATGGATGTAATTTGCGTTTTTTAAGCAATCAATAGACAAAATTAGTGTTTTTTGAGTGTTCTGTTGACCAAATTTATGTTTTTTGAGCGATTCATGAACCGCAATTCGCGTTTTTATGCAAATCATCTATATATTTTGCATTTCTTATGCAATTTATGAACGTAATTCACTATATTTATGCAATTTATGGGTATAATTTGCATTCTTTGAGATTTCAGTTGACAACATTCGCGTTTTTTGAACGATTTAAGACATAAAGGTAATTTGCGATTCATGAATGTTATTTGTGTTTTTTTATGCGATTCATGGACGTAATTTGCGTTTTTCAGCAATTCATAGATATAATTCACATTTTTAGAGCGATTCATAGATGAAATTCACATTTTTTACGCGATTCATGGATGTAATTCACGTTTTTTGAGTAATTCATGGGCATAATTCTAATTTTTCCAGTGCTTCATAGGTGTAATTCGCATTTTTTATGTAATTTATGCACATAATTTGCATTTTTTGAGTGATTCATGGACTGTTATCCACGTTTTTTATGCT
The DNA here is from genome assembly GCA_964019185.1 of Maratus speculifer. Lineage (NCBI taxonomy): Eukaryota > Metazoa > Arthropoda > Arachnida > Araneae > Salticidae > Maratus > Maratus speculifer. The sequence goes on from OZ025300.1 coordinate 231,711,499, forward strand.
ATTCATGAAAGTAATTAGCATTTTTAATGCGATTTTTCGACTTAATTTGCTTTTTTCATGTGTTTTTTTGAGCGGTTTGTCAACAAAATTCTCGGTTTTTTTAATTAACGATTCATGAACCCCAGCAGCATAAATTTTTTCTGCAGTCTGCAACGCAAATAAAAACTTAAACTGTCTTCAGACCAATTCCTCTCATTACATCCACTCAAACCTCAAAAGTATTTGTGATAGACGTAAAAGAAAAGTATTCTTTTAAAAAGAAGTTGCCTTTGTTCTCAGAATTTTTACCACCTCATACATTGTCCGAAAGAGGGGGAGGGGTCTCCCCTTTGACAAAATTGCAGGTTTTTCACGATCTTTTGACGCAATGTCATTTTTTGCGATCTTTGGACGAAATTACTTTTTTTGCTCTCTTTTGACAAAATTTGCCGTTTTTTTATGATCTTTTATCGAAAGCTGTTTTTTTCACGATCTTTTAAATAATTTTGATGTTTTTACGTCATATTTTGAAGAAATTTGCCGATTTATCGTGATCTTTTGACGAAAATTGCCGTTTTGTCGCGATTTCTTGGAGAAATTTGCCGTTTTTCACGGTCTCTTGAAGAAATTTGCCATTTTTTCGCGATAACAATGTTGCTTCATGATCTTTTCACGAAAACTGCCATTTTTTTCGTGAACTTTTGAAATTTTCCATTTTTTGCGATTTTTTGAAGAAATTTGCCGTTTTTGTGATCTTTTGATGAAATTTGGCGTTTTTTCTTGATCTTTTGAGGAAATTTGCTGCTTTTTGCGATGTTTTGAAGAAACTCGTCGATTTTTTTTGCGATCTTTTTGAAGAAATTTTTTGAACAAAATTGATTTCTTTTCGAAGACTATTTGTCGAAAATCACGATACAAAACATCGCAAATTTTGGATAAGGTCCAAAATTTTTTAATTTTTGCTAAATTTTTAACAGTTGAAAAACAGTCTGCAGACCCTCACAAGAATCTGCGACGTATGTCGCAGCGTTGCGCCGATTCTGCTCTCGGGTCATGAACGTAATTCACGTTTTTATGCAATTCATGGGAGTAATTCGTTATTTTTGTACTATTTGTGGGCGTATTTTGCACCTTTTTCAGCTTTTTTCTGACGAAATTCATGTTTTTTGAGTGATTTATGGACATAATTCGTGTTTTTTAGCTATTTATTGGCATTATTCGCTTTTTTAATGTGATTTATGAGCATAATTCATGTTTTTTTTGTGATTAATGGACATAATTTCTGTTATTTTATGCGACTCATGGACGTAATTTGCATTTTTTGAGCAATTCGTGGGCATAATTTGCATTTTTGAGCAAGTAATAGATGTAATTCGCCTTTTTTACAAAATTCATGCACGAAATTCTTGTGTTTGATTTATAAATTTTGTCAAAAAATCAGGAAAATACAAGAAAATTGATGAAAATCGAGCAAAAAATATGTATTTTGTAGAAAGATTGCATAAAATATCTGATTTTTGTAGGAAAATCACAAATTTTATCAAAAAGTCGGGGAAATATGTGAAATATCATGGAAAATACTCAAATTTTGTCGAAAAATTGAGAATTTTCATAAAAAATCAAGGAAAATTTTGTCAAAATATCACAGAAAATATACAAATCTTGTCGAAAAATCTGAAAATCTGAGAATTTTGATAAAAATCGAGAAAAATAGGTGTATTTTGTCTAAAAATCATTAAAATTCACTAATTTTTTCGAAAAATCAGGGAAATGCAGATTTTCTCGAAATATCGCAGAAAATATACAAATTTTTGCAAAAGATTGCAGAAAAATTGAGACTTTTGACGAAAGATCGAGAAAATATGCAAATTTTGTTGAAAGATCAGAAAATACGAAAATTTTGATAAAAACTGAGGAAAATAGACGTATTTTGTAGAAAAATCGGAAAAAACTTGTGAATTTGGTCAAAAAGTTGGGTAAATGCGTGAACTTTTTCAAAAGATCACAGAAAATATGCTAATTTTCTTTAAAGATTGTGGCAATATGATAATTTTTATAAAATATCACAGAAAATATGCAAATTTTGACGAAAGGTGGCAGTAAAATATGCTCAACCGTTCTCAAAAAAGGCACTCTTGCATCACTTTTATATGTATAATTTAAAGACACTTTCACTGTTATTAAATAATTTTCTAATCTGCTACTAGAAAAGGTAATGAATTGAACAGCCACGTCAATAATAACAACAAGACTCAAGTAAACATTCTGAAAAATGACCTTTCCAAAATGCAATTCATCATGCCGTTTTGAAACGTAGGGGTATAACGTGTGGTCTGTTAAATATACAAATGCAAACTGTTGCAATATCCTTGTGAACTTAACTGGGTATTTTGTCTGTATAGAGGGCTATAATTAAAGTATCAAAATAGTCACCAGGCATATAAAAAGTGAAGCAGTCAGTTCAGAACTGTTGAGGACAGTCACATGAATTTATAAGTTTTTATTTTGTAGATTGGATAGTAAATTGTGCATGTATATGGCAAACCACATTAATGTGAATCTCACAGTTTTAAATTTCTGTGTTTTCAGTAATTAACCATTTCAGGGCCGAAACTAGAAGGGGGCACATGCCCCGGGTGCCATCAGAACAGAAGGTGACGTTATGCCAAATTAAGATTTTGTTTGGTGTGATTGATATAAAAAATGCATATATGTGGGAAATGGGGGCACCAAAATCCATGTTTACCCCAGGTGCAAAAAAAGCTAGTTTCAGTGCTGAACCATTTAAACGCCAATATTCCCAAATGGGAGCGTTCCATTATTTGTAATACATAACATATATTTTCCAACATAATAACAATAATAATGTCCTTATTTTTCCTTTAAAATATGAGGTTGATTTCAACTTTTGAAAAAACAAAGAAAAATAGGTTTAAGCATTTATCACAGATATATATGGAAAAATGTAAATTCATTATTTTGCATAAAAAATATGGTACTACTTGGTTATCCCATCGACCTAAAAACTACTACCAAACTTTAAATGCTAATAATGGATGATCATGAATGTCAAATTCAATAACATTAAATATGATCCACAATTAAGTGATTTTTATTTTGACTTTTTATTTGGTTTTTATTAATATTCTACTAATTAGTTGTTTTTTCATTATTTAAAATAAAAATTATGTCAATAGAATAGTATAATTTGGCTATTAGTTTGGCGATTTGTATAATTTGACGAAACTGGTTGATGGGATAACCAAGTAGTACTGAATATATTAATTTGTTTTTATCGTTTTCTCTATGTTACTTACATTTGACCGCTAGGAATTTTAATGTTTTTGCAATTTGAGAAAAAAATCAAGAACATCATGTCATCATACAATAGCATAGAACAGAAAACAACTTGTTACATTTGTATAGGCTGTTAATAATCATGTTCCAAAATGCGAAGACTAAAATGGAAACAGCAAAAAAATCTGTAGAATTTTTTTTGTTATTTTAAAAATTTGTATGCATAATTACACGCATTTGTCTTTAACACTGGTTCTATGAGCGACAACAACAGTTTTAAAGTATTGATTTATGTTTATTTTGCTTGTAGTTTTTAATTTAAAATAAGCATAACAAACAATGTTTTATGTGTTAAAAATGTTTTGCAATTGTTTCATTCTAAAAGTTAAAAAATTTAAACTATAAATTTAGATTTTTTAAAAGATGCCTCTTGACATTGGTAGAAATAGTGTTAAAAGGATATGTGCAATGTGGTGGAATTTGTGTATAATTATTTTCAAAGTCACCAGTAAAACTAATGCATATTGTATGTAGTAAACTGGATTTTATTAATAAAGTTGGGGATACCAAACGTATCTTTAAAATCCAGTTTTATAGATCACAATGCTCTTTTAAATGCTATGTGGGTGTGATGCATAATGAATTAAGTTGCAAAATTTGAAAAAAGAAAATAATGGTCATCAAATAGGATACAAAAAAAACTTCGTTGTTGACATGTAAAAGAAAGGAACCAATTAAGATTGATTTTGAAAGCCATAAAATTATTCAGCTAGTAATCAGAAACAAAAAAAGTTTCTTCCGGCATGTCTTGCTAGAAATAAACAGCAGAAAATTTAAAAAAAAATAGTACAGTTGGAAAACTGCGGTGATTTGGCCGATTCCACTGTAAAATTTTTTAGGATGATACAACTACAAAATTAATGCAAAATTTTTAAGGTAGATACAACCACAAAAGAACTGCAGTTTGAAGACTGCGGTGAATTGGCCATTTCCACTACAGAATTTTTGTGGTCGATACAACTATGAAATTACTGTAGTTTGGAAACTACAGTAATTATGTGGTTGTATCGACCACAAAAACTCTGTAGTGGAAATGGCCAATTCACCGCAGTCTTCAAACTGCGGTTTTTTTTAATTAATTTTCTGCAGTTCATTTTTAGCTGGGTAGCCATAATGAAGCAACAAACCATTTATAACATTTTTTTTTTTTTTTTTTTTTTTTTGAATTTCAGGTGGAAACTACACCCAATAAACCAACCATGCTCAAGAAAATGCATGACCGCAAAAGTTATACAAAACTGGCACTGCAGAAGATTTTATAATTACAAAATAAACATTTTTACTGTCTGTAAATATCCAGTATGTTTAATATAAAGGTTATTTTCTGTAAGTATGTTTTATTTCATTTTTTTTCTCATTCTCCGGATAATCCGGATTGGGTGTGGTCCCAATTAATCCGAATTATCGGGGTTTTACTGTACAGAAATTTCTGACTTATTAAATCACGATAATGCTCCGATTCAAAAAGGCAAATTTTACGGTAAAATTTTATTGGTGGGAATAAACAAGGATTCTTAGGCCTTTTTGCTGCACATATACGTGTCGCTCGTCCCCAAGGGGACACACAAAACACAAATCGCAACGAACGAAAAGCAAAAACAGGAAACTGAACTTTACACTTTATTTTCCTTATTTTTTATAACTTTTTAACATTTATAAACAATGCAAATTATATATCAAATGACTGAATTTGAACATTCTAATGCTGCAGAGAAGAAAAGAAAAAAAAAAAAAACATTCTCTCATTTACCTTTACATTTAAAAGCATATCATTCTTTAATTTTTGTATTTTGGTGTGAAATAACCATATCATCTTTTGTTCTCGGATGATATTAGAACTTGGAAATAGTCTTTATCGAATTGACAGTTTCAAAAATAACTAATGCATTTTCGATGAAAAATTCATGTTTTTTTTTTTCCCCTCAGTATGTATGTTCCATAATTTAATATGATAATTATTCAGTTGCAAAAATAGTGAAATGTCTTCCAGGCATTACGGTTGTTACGAAAAGAAGAAGGAAGTTCGTTTCGACATACTGTTTGTAATTTTTTTCTTTTTTTTTCTTTTTTCACCTTTTGTGTCCTTAGAGAAAATATGTTTTACAAAGTTTTGCTTAGTATATTCTCGTGACGTCACAGTGGGTAAAAAATGGTTGCGCGATCATTTGCTTACGCTTTGCATTCACGTAGGATTTCGCTTTTTTTTTTTTTTTTTTTTTTTTTTTTTTTTTTTTTTTTTTAACGAATGATAGATTATTTAGGAATTATATTGAAAACAAAAAGCACAATCTTTAATTATTTAATCATTTAACTGATCAATATTTTTGAAAAATATTTAAAATAATGTCTGCTTTTTACTTACCCATCATACATAGTATAGGTAAGTCTTGCAATCGTTTTGAAAATCGAAAAAAAAAATTTGACGGATTTACACGTTTTAGGTACTGGAGATCCGAAAAACATATTTTTATGAAATTTTTTTTGCCGTCCGTCCGTCCGTCCGTCTGTCTGTTTGTCTGTCAGTCTGTCTGTCTGTAAATGCTTTATCTCCCGAACAAATTGAGATAGAGACTTGAAATTTTGTATGCACTTAGTATGTGAGAATGGGACAAAGCCTATTTAATATCAGTAACATCGATTATACGGAACTATTTTTTTCGGACTCTCGAAAAATTCATTCTGGTGAAAGGTACATAAAAATTTTCGAATTTTTTTATTTTAAAGAGTGGATGTAAAAGGCAATAAAATAACACAAATTTTGCATAAAGAACGAAGTCGATCGAATTATTAGTTGCCGAGATATGTGCAATCCTGTTTTCCGCATTCTTTGATTTTTCATGACCCTGTATTTCAATCAAATTTCAATTCAAAGATATATTTTAATTGGAAATGAGAAGCTTCATCCGACACAGTAAATTGTTAGTTAATATGATTATTATTTTTAGAGTTATAAGGATGTTTCTTTTACGCAATCCGGTATTACTTGAGTATTTTGGCGTTTTATATAATTTGTCGAATTTGGCTCATCAGCAATTCATTAATAAAGCATGACTATGTATATTAAAACTATTTAAATTTGCGTTTAAATTTTATTTTGGAATTGCAGTGCATTTTATAAATATTTTACACATGTTTTATTTTCATATTTTATATTATGCATATCCATGATGGGTAAGTATTACGGTGGCCCCCAATGACTAGTTTTATGTCTTTTACAGAATTTTTAATTTTTTATCACCAGTTTTTCATAATAGAAATTTTTGACTAACTAACCCTTTCCGGCACGGGCAAAATCTGTAGTAAAACGAGTAATTATCGGCTGACACCGGAATTCACAAACGATTTTTTAGATATTTTAAATTCCTTAAATTTAGCTTTTATTGTAAAGATAAAATTTTACTAAAATATTTTTGGTGCCGTTTGTAAGTTTGGAATTAGGTATCCCAGACCGGGCACAGTGTGCCAGAAAGGGTTAAATCAGAAAAAAGCGCTCAAAATGAAATTTTACCAGTGAGAATAATAAATGATGTTTGGAATATGAATGCCCGTACCGCGTACGGACAAATCATGATTGGCAAAAAGACTTTGCACGTATGAACGTAATTATCGTCTGCATCTAAATTGTATCCTTCATAAAATAAATGTTATTTTAATTCACAGTTTGCAAAATGTCCAAAAGACAGTACGATCAAGAGGTGATAAATTTTCATAAGTATTTATTTAACTTAAATCTTTTTTTTTTTTTTTTTTTTTTTTTTTGAGAATTTGTAGATTTTTTGCTTGTTTAAGGGGTCTTGTACCTTTTAAACGGGATGAAAATCAACAAAAACATCCAAAGTTCGATTCAGTGTATCTTTAAAACTTTTATGCATATTAACATGAAAATTTCACCGTTCAATAGAGAAGATTATGCTTTTTAATAAACTGTCATTAAACATTTAATAGTCTTTCATATAATATATGCGTTACTGAAATTTAAAAACCTCTATTTTTTATTCCGTCGTGCCTTGCGCGCATCCTAATGACCCTATAAATCAATATTTTTGCATATATATTTTTTTCTGTAAAGAAGAATAATGTATTTTTAAAATGAACTACTTACTCTTAAATAAAAATTATTTCATTAACCTTGTAAAAAAAAATTCTAAATAAAAAAAATCAAAATTTTACATTTTTTAATAAATAAAATTATTCACAACTAAAAATTTTATCGCTATAAATACATAAAAGTAGTTCATTTTAAGCATACGTATGTGCTTATTAACTAAAAAAAATTTCATAACAATTCATACATATGTTCTAAAGATATCATGCGCGCAATGTCTAAAAACGCAGTTTTTCAAAAATCTGTTTCAAAGTTGTAACTTAAGTTAATTACCAAAGAAAATCAGTATCTTACTTTTGCTATAACTTCAGTTCTAATGGGAATTTTTGCACGCGGTTTGTTTTAAAATACTTCTAATGAATTATTTTATAATAATTAATGAAACTTGAAAAATCGAATTTTTAAAGCCTTAAAAGGTACTTAAAGATCTTAAATTTGTGATTGCATTAATTTAGCTTAATGGTTATTGAATTCATGTTTTAAGGGTGTTTGTAGTTTTAGATCCATACTTTTGAACCTGAATTACTCAGAGCCTAAAGGGTCAATTTCAGAAAAGATATTTCGGAACTGAAGCTTCGGAAACTGAAGAGATTGAACTCCAGAATGACACCAGAATTTTAGTAAAGTATTTTTTATTCAAATGTCTGTGGAATAAAGCCCTTTTCTTGAAATTGCAATTAAATATGTAGGTAATTTCTAAGGCCAAGGCTTTATTTCAACAGTTCAGCATATAAAATGTTTTCCTCCTGAAAATCATAGATAGTTTAGCAGGAAAGCATGGATATTCATACTGTAAATAATGATTAATATTTTGAAAAAAATATATCCTTTTTCTTTTATTTAAAAACGCAAATGAATTCATCAACGGAGATTAAAGGTGCAAGTCACTTAGCGGCCGTATTCCCGTCGATAATGTTAAATCTATGGGCGTTTGATGCATTCTTATATTCAAAATATCTTCCCTGGAATTAATATTTTTAATAACTTATTCTTAATGGAGAACATTGAAAAATGAAGTTATAAATATTAATTTCAAGAGGAGATATTTTGAATATAAAAATACACCAAACGCTCATGGACTTTCTTTCTTTATAACTGATGACTAGGCCCCTACCTGCTGAGTTATTTCAGCTTAACAGGTTAGATACCTGGTATCGGAGCAAATGGCTGCCCAATTGCCGCGTAGCGGCAATAAACCTGATTTCTTTGCTTCGCATGCCATCATTTCTGAAGTATTTGCTTCTCGTTTGAGCATACTTTGTTTCGCATGTTACTTAGCGTTACATCCTGTTGTTTGTACAGCAAATGGCTACTCAAGTTGGTCTCGTAATTTAGAACCTTGATCAGATGACAAGACCTTCACCTGGCAAGGTATCTCCAGAGGTATAATTCACAGGTAAGTTGAGGACTTTGCACCTACGACGGATTTTACATGCACAAGGCGCCATTGGCGTACATGACGGAATTTTAGCCGTCAAAGTGGCTATTTAGATTAAGTGCTTTGTTTGTAATATTTGTGGTTTATTGCACATTGGGTTAACTATGTGATTTGTTGCCGCACACCTAGTACTCATCATTTTAGACGAAATGTGGCTGGGTGTTTTTAAGCCTAAACGTTGGTACTGAACTTAGCTGAATGTGGGGTCAATTTTGAGGGAAATGAAAAGATCAGAGAATGGCCGAAAAGCTAAGTCGTACCGCAGAAGGAAAAATTTTGTGCCGAAAAACAAGGCAGACGAGAGCGTTACAGAGGGAGACAAAATCCCACCTTTCTGCCTTATCCCACCGAGAAAAACTGGTTCCGTGGGCAAACACGGGATTAAACATACCCGGGTTATTCCTCCCGGGTTAAACATACCTGATATTGCAGGGAAACCTAGAGCTTAGTGAACGTATTAACAATGGGCTTGTCAGTGATGGGGTTTTAAACACCTATTACCAGATTTTTTGTAAAGTGCAGAATTGCCAAGTCTGAAGCTTTTGGTGTACCAATATGATTTTAAAGAAAATCTGTTTCTTTTAAATTTCCCAAAATGCTCCAAATAAATAAAATAATAGTTTCTGTTTTAAAATATTGGTATCCAAAAAGCCGAAGATTTGGCAATTCGGAAGCGAATTTTTTTTTTCCAGGCACCTTCGTCGTTCCAAGCCCAAGCTCGCACTCTGATTGGTTGTTGCTCTCGGCACTGTTTTCACGTAACTTGGCGATAACCATACTTGGCGAAAAATACTTCGCTCTTAAGTGAAGGAGTAAACCTAAAACCTAACCTACTCATTCTTATTCTTCCTTCATTCTTATCCTCGTGGTCTTGTGCTCTTGTGTGTAAAAACTTTTAAAGAGTACAGCTTTCAGTAAGACACTATCCATCCAATCCAATGCTGCAAGAGAAAAGTTACTTTGTACTCGGTTCGGAAGGAAATCAAACTCGACGGAAGCATCTATCGCTACGCCAAGTATGATTAACGCCAAGTTACATGAAAACAATGCCGAAAGCAACAACCAATCAGAGTGCGTGCTTGGGCTTGGAACGACGAAAGTGCTTGGAAAAAAAATTACGCAACTCAGAAAGTGATATTTGTTCATTTAATGAAAATAAATTCAATCTTCAGATAGAGTGACCAGTACTTTACGAAATTTCTGTTGCTAAACCCCCTAAAATACCCAGAATCTCTTAATACGTACGGAGCCTGTAACTTACAAATTACTGAAATTTTTCTGACACACCAGACATAAACACTTGAGTCAATAAATCACGTTCTACTACTTTTAAATTAAAACAATTGAAAGTTTATGATTTAACGAATAACATTATTCAGCTACTATCTTCATCTAAATCATTTTTTGCCATATTAGTTCATTCTATAATGTTATTCATCATTCAATATGGCAAACTATAAAAAGAGACGATTATCGATTTTTTGGCACATTCGCCTAGAGGGAAAAACGAAAATAATAGGCTGTTTTTGAAAGACTGTGGAGAAGAAACGGCTTTAGAGTTTACTTCAATACGTTTTCGAACGAGATCTAGGATATTATACTTCACATTTTGATGGAATAGAGAGATGAAAAATTTTCCCTATTCTGAAGAATACTTTTGAAAGGTGGAAAAAATTATATATTTATTTTATTGTATTGTTATAATATTGCTTTGAACAATAGTCATAAGCGAAGTAGATAAGATTGTATATCCTAAAATAGTTTAGAAGATTGTTTATAGATGTTTGCCTAGTAATTGGCAGTGCCACCACAGAGGACTATTATTTAACTCTCATTTCGAACCGCTCTTTCAAATCAAATTTTTTTTACATGGGTGATTCTTGAATAAATGGGTAATTTCATACATTGATTTGGTGAAAAATAAAAATAAAATTTTAAGCAATATTTTTTAATAATTAGATACAGCATATGCTACTGAGTAATGAACAACACTCCGGCATAAACTTTAAGTTTTATATATTTTTGTAAAAATTATTTTATAAGTTATTGGATTATTCGGAAAGTCCTTTCCGTTTGGGAAATTCAATTTGCACCGAAAAATTCTGTTATTTAATTATTAGATATTGTTTCCGGTATCTAATACTTAGATATTAATAAAGAAAATTTTTCGGTGAGAATTGATTTTCCCAAACGGAAAGGACTTTCCGAACGACCCAATAATTTGGTAATCAAGGTCACTACTCTCCCCAAGATAGTTGTTTACTTTATAAACCAGGATTTTAGTAAAATTTAGATTAATAGATTTGGAATAGATGGTATCACTGTATCCTTTGTCTTCAAGTCATATATGGCATTAATATGTGCTTCGGAGATTGAATCCTCAAATAAATATTTTGAAAGGGGACAGAAAGGACAGGGACAGTAGTGACAAAATTAAGAAAATTGCTTCTGTGTACAATAGAAAGTTAGGCTTAGTAAGACTGCAATATGATATTTTGTACTATGCAAAAGTATGTTATATCATGACAAAATAATAAATGAATAAAAACAATAACAAGGACAGTTTAAGTAGGGGACAGTAGTGACAAGTAATAAACATATTCTTATCTTTCTATCCATTTTGTAGCTTATAACTATTGCTGAAGTCCTTAGAATTGTACCATGTGTTTTTCTGGGCAATTAAGATGGCTCCTTCTACTAAATGCACCTGTTCACCAAATTTTATCTGGTGACTCGGTGGTCATTTTCGATGTTTTATACAAAGGGACAGTAGTGACATTAAAACTAGGGGACAGCGTTTCTCTGACTCAGAACAAATGTAAAACTATTTTTGATTTACAACAAAAATACTTTATTATGTATTTTGGAGTATAGATTTTTATTTTTGGTGGTAAAATTGTTAAAAATAGTCTGTCATTACACTTAAAATTGTTCCAGAAGATCAGTACATGAGGTGAGGGACAAGGGACAGAAGTGACGAATTGAATGTTTAAAATAATATTGCAGTAAAATTTACAGTTATTTTCTCGAAAATACTTTTTGAAATTGTAGAAAAAAATACAAAATACATTTTATGCTAAAAAACAACTATATGAATGACAAAAAGCAGCATGTAACCCTAAGGGATAGAAATTACCCACTTATCGGAGAATCACCCACATATGCTTTGGCAACATTTGAGAGAGCAATACATAAAAAAATGCATTTTTAAAAAACAGTAGTACGAGCAGAACATAAAAATAGTCATATTTCGTTTATTGTATTGTTAAAATGTTGCTTTGAACTTTAGTCAAAAGCAAAATAAATAAAATGGTATATCCTAAAATCGTTTAGTCGGATGTTTATAGATGTTTGCCTAATAAATGGCAGGACAACTATTATTTAATTCTTTTTCGAATCGCTCTTTCAAAAGAAAAATCTTTTATGCATGCTTTGGCATCATATGCAAATACATTACAAAATGTATTTTAAAAAAATAGTGGTGAGAGAAGAGTATAAAAATAATCACCCGTGGCAGCCCTGAAATGGTAATACCGTAATTTCCTGCGTACAATCCGCGGATCAAACAACTCTTTTTGGACCCAAAAATCTTATTTAGTGATGGAAAACAAATGTGTACGTCAATCAAATTAGTTACATTTCTTTTAAAACAAACTCTGCGTCGAAAAATAATTGTTTGATTCGCGGATTACACGCAGGAAATTACGGTAAATATGAGGGGTAAAATGGTCACTTTCTTTTATTAAAAATAGCAGACACCCTCAGGTTCACATAGCTTGAAACAAGCAATTGTGTGGATTTTAGTGTTTTGCGGATTCTGAGAACATTGATATTCAATTAATGTCTTCATATAAATCATTTTTTGTCATATAAGTTTATTCTAAAATTTTATTCACCTTTCAATATGGTTAAATTAGAAAAAGAGACATTTATCGATTTTCTGGTACATTCGCTTCGAGGGAATAGCGAAAATAATAAGCTGTTTTCAAAAGACTGTAGAGTAGGGTGGAGCGAAAAAAATTATTTTTTAAAAATCAAAAACGGGTAGGTGCCAAAAGTTGCCTTTATACTAGTACATCAACTGCGTGAAATTTTACCGCTGAAAAAAAATGGCTTCAGTCTGCGCTTTTGCTCCAAAAATCGAAATTTTGGGTAAAATTTGTCATTTTTTGACATTTTTTCAAAAAAAATTAAAAAAAAATCAAAGAGCTGGTTATAATTTAAAAGTGTTACTTAAACCTTTATATTTATCTGCTTAACATATTTAAACTATAAAACAATATCTATAGTCTGTATAATTGGAGCAAATCTGACAACTTTTGGTAAAATTCAGCGTTACTTCTCTATTGGATCATACAACGAAATTTTGTTTTGAATGCATTTCTTACCTATCTGCTTTCAAAACTATTCTATATATAACTCGTAGATGTGGCTGCATATCATATTTCGAACCGTCTCAGCCACCCAACAATCTTGACCCAGAGTTTTATTTATGTATTGAATTGTTATTTTTTCCCAAGAAGGGCATAAGTTGTCTATGTATCAAAGTAGTTTACCTCTTCTTTGTTTTCACTGACATTGGATGCTAGTGGTGTGACCTGCTGCATGTATATTTTTGTACCTTGTGTAACAGAAGAGGAAGGTGGGTAATGTATTAGGTATGTTGTTAATTGAACCTATTCAGCAGTCTATTATCTTCATTAAATTTTCATACAATTAATACATTATGATTGAGAGTTCTGTTACCACAACATTTTTTCAAACATTATATATATAATGATATGCCTAAAAATTGATTGTATGAATTCATTTTCTAGTATGTCATAATTTACTGTACCTATTACATTAAATATATTTTGAGAAGCTAGCAGTTTAATATTAAGACGATCGTCACAGAGGATTGCAAACAAAATTTGTGTGTAAAGCAACAATATTTCGAAAGAAGTTTTAGTATTTGTTTATGTCGTTTCCTGTGTTGTTTCGTAGTCGAGTAATTTCTAATAAGTTTTTAGATCTATTCGTTAAATATGTATTACATTTGGTATAAAATATCCCGCGGTATAAACTTTGATTATATATTTTGTAAGTGAATCTATAGACTCTGATTGCCAATCTATGCTTACATAAAACGGAAAATTTTATTCGCTTTATGAGCTGTTTTCTTTGGCGAGATGTTTTCTAAATCCCCATTCCCCATTTTTTCTGAGAAATAGCTTTCCTTATGAATTAGCTTTGCAATCTCCGATAGAAATTTCAAGTCTGTTCTGAGTATCTTTTACTTAATTTGAGAAAATAATTTTTCAAAACTATTATCTATTTTATAAAAAAAAATTGCAATAGGAAGTGAAAGGACGTAGACAAAGATTTTCTTATTGATCCAATGAATCCATGTAGATTATAACGTTTTACATCGACTTCTCTAATAATTTACGCAGAGGAAATTCACTGGAGTTGCAGTAGCATATGATCTATTATTATACACAATTCTAAGTTTACCCAATGCAAAATGGTTCACACAGGGTGCGTAGTCATCAAGAAATTCAGAGGATTTTAATTCTTTTAGCATCAGAAATTCTTTAAAGTATTGGTTGTTACATCTGAAAAAGGATTTCTTTTTCGTCAAATAAAACAAATATTACATAATAAAAATTCTGGTAAAAGGTCCTTACAAGGTGCTTCCAGACTACGCACCCTGTCACAGCGACAAATAGAATTCTCCTAAATTTAAATGAGTACTTATAATCGATTAGAGTCTGTACATTCTCTCAAAATGTACTATGCATTATAAGTTTATGCCCAGGACAGTTCATCATCAAATATTGCTCACTTATAAAATGGGGATCTAAAAGTTAATAAGAAATTGCCTGGCTACGAAAACCTTTAGAAAACGGCATAAAACTAATGCAGAAAGAAGTTTTCACAACAACGGTTGCTCTGCACGTGCAGGACAAATTCCCATTACAATTCTCTCTGACGATCACCAGAAATCCCATTAAACAGCTCGCTTCTCAACATATAAAAAATGCAAAAGCAGAATAAATGATGGCATACTTATAGTTGAAATACCTGAAATCATCTTTGAAGCAGGTCATTACGTAAAAAACTATAATGGACTGAAAAAATGTTGAGGTAACAGAACTTCCAATTACTTTCATCAACTGGATGTAAGTTTGATAAAGATAATAGATGGCCGAATAGATCCCTTTAACAATATTCGCGTACATTACTCTGCTTGTCTTTTTTTGTATCAGCTGTAAAAATATACATTAAGATAGCCACAGGAGCATGTGGATACAAAGAACAGATAAACTAAGTGGATGCATCGAAAACTTGCCAAATTTTGATAAAGAAAATCACAAATCAATATATAAATAAAACACTGTACTAAGATGATCAAATAGTTGGGATGGGAAATATAGCAACCTCCATGACGTATGTCCAAGGTAGTTTTGAAAAGAAGAGCTGTATTAAAAACAATTCATTGTATGTCCCAATAGAGTGGTAATGCCGTTTTCTTACCAAAAGTTGTCTGTTTTGCTCCAGCTATACGGAATAAAGATATTGTTTTATAGTTTAAATATGTTAAGCAGATAAATATAAAGGTTTAAGTAACACTTTTAAAAAATAACCAGGTCTGTAGGAATTTTTTAATTTTTTTGAAAAAATGTCAAAAAACGACAAATTTTACCCAAAATTTCGATTTTTGGAGCAAAAGCGCAGACTCAAGACAATTTCTTTCAGCGGAAAAATTTCACACAGTTGATGTACTAGTATAAAGGCAACTTTTGGCACCTACCCGTTTTTGATTTTTAAAAAATAATTTTTTTCGCTCCACCCTACTGTAGAGGGGAAACAGCTTTAAAGTTTACTTCAATACTTTTTCGAACGAAATTTAGGATATTATGCTTCAAATTTTGATGTAGAGAGATGGAAAATTTTCGCTATTCTAAAGAATGCTTTTGACAGGTAGAAAAAGTTTTATGTTTCGTTTATTGTATTGTTAAAATGTTGCTTTGAACAAAAAAATGTTGTAAAAAAAGAAACAGATAAGATGGTATACACTAAAATAGTTTAGAATGGTGTTTATAGATTTTTATTTATTTATTTATCTGCTTACGTATTTTTGTAAATGGTAGAGCTGTAACAGCGATTATTATTTAACCCATTAGTGCCTATCGTCCCATTTTTGGGACAGTTTAAAAAAAATTCAAGTAAGCGCATTTCACACCAGTAAAAAGGAGCATAAATAAATACTTTCTTTCTCGAGACAAAGTCCTCGATAAATAAAGATAAAAGTTATTCTTGATTTAAAAGTGGTGGGAAAATGCAAAATTTGAATTTTAACGAAGAAAATAATTCAGACACTAATGGGTTAATTCTTATTTCAAACCGCTATTTTAAAACAGAATTTTTTACATAGGCTTATTAGCATTTGCAAGAGAAATACATTACAAAATATATTTAAAAAAAAATACTGGTATGAGCAGAATAAAAAAATAATCACGTGTAGCAGCCTTGAAATGGTGATAAATATCAAGGGTGAAATTGTCATTTTCTTTCATGTAAAAAGACAATACAAACTCATATCCACATAGCTTAAAACTAGCAATTTTACAGATTTTAGTATTCTGCGAATTCAGAGAATATTATTATTCAGTTAGTGTCTTCTTCTAAATCATATATATTATAAAGCAGAAGTTCTGAAACTTCCAAACGGGTGTTTTCAAAAACTACCCGATGGATTTTTTTGCCGATTGTATCATTCGATAGGAAATATTTTTCCGAAGGTTTACGTTTCAAATTTAGAGGGTTAACTCTGATTTTTCGTAGTAAATTTCGTATTTTTCGGTTATTTTTGAAAAAGGGTTGCCAGTAGCTGTTTTTGGCGAAAATTATAATTGCTAAAAGAATTAAAATGGCTATATCTATTAGAAATATTACAAATATCTTGAGAATAATAGCAGAAAATAACTACTGATAATATTAATAATAATAAAGAAAGACCGCTTAAATGAGGCGTAATATTATAAAAATATATTTATCTTGAAAATGAAAAAAATATTTGTAATGCTTAAAAAATAAATTAACGCAAAATATAGCAATTGGTTCAACTTTTGGCGACTTATCCCTGGTGTTAGAATAAAAACATGAATTTCAGAAATTGATTAAATGAATTTTGAATGATAGTTATTTCCCTTTTTATTATTTTCTTTCTCTTTTTTATCGAATTTCCGTATAATACAACTTACAGCAGGAAAAAACAGATCTGATTGTAAAAGACACTAAGTTATGAGTTACTATTCGTTTCTATACCATTTTCATCTTGCTTTTGTCGCCAAAGAATGTGTTTTTAAGCCAAAAATGCACCACTGACTTAATGCCTGACTTAGGTTCTTAATAGGCTCAATAATGTTTTTTTTTTTTTTTTTTTTTTCAAGTGAAGATAATTTTTAGAGTATATTTTAATATTCATTCGTAAATTATATAGATATGAGTGTAACTCTTTTATTTCTTTTTGCAAATGTTTTCATTGTTAATTTAATTTTTCTTGCGCCATTTCGTCAATTTCACTCACAGGAGAAATTTCAGTTTTAAAATTTAAAAACTGAAGAAGGAAAGATTACCCCATCGATTAAAAATCTACCCCCAAATTCCAAGATTATATGTCAATAATGGATGATCGTAAATGTCACATTCACTTGACATTAAGCATAATATAAATACTAATTATGTCATCAAGTGATTTTTTATTCGACATTTTATTTCTACTTTTATATATGTTCTGCTAATTTGTTTTTCGTTATTTAAATGAAAATTTATTCTAATCTATATAATCTGGCTTATAGTTTGGCGATTTGTATAATTTGGCGAAATTGATCGACGAACCAAGTACACTGTAAAAAAAAATCTGTGAAGGTACTAAACATTTTCTAGGAAACTGGGATTCCAAGAACTTTTCATGTAACGATAACAGGAAAAATTCCTGTAATCGATTCTGAAACTTGAATTTTTGCTGTTACCGTTACAGGAAAATTTCTTGGAATCCCAGTTTCCTAGAAAAGGTTTAGTACCTTTGCAGATTTTTTTTTACAGTGTAGTACTGAAGGAAAAATTTTGCAATTCAAAGTAAATTTATGCAATTATGCGTTATTACTATAGATAAATTCAACATTTTGAAATGAAAAATTCCCGCTGATAGCTATTAATTAATCTTTTTTATTTATTATTTTTTTCAAATAATACAAAATAATTAAAAAATATTTATGAAATTGGTAATTAAAAACCAAGTTCTCCAAATTGGCGCCAGAAAAAAATTGCGCCAATGTGGTGCATACACTGTAAAAAAAAATCTGCAAAGGTACTAAACCTTTTCTAGGAAACTGGGATTCCAAGAAATTTTCCTGTAACGGTAACAGCAAAAATTCAAGTTTCAGAATCGATTACAGGAATTTTTCCTGTTATCGTTACATGAAAAGTTCTTGGAATCCCAGTTTCCTAGAAAATGTTTAGTACCTTCACAGATTTTTTTTTACAGTGTACATGACATCTGTGTCAAAGTTTTTTCTTATACATAAGTAGGGAAAATGCAGTATAAATACCGATTAAAGTTTTTTCCAAATGGAAATTTTGTCACGGATTTGGTCATATACTCAGCGAGGTATCTCACTGGCGTCAAAATGGCATTATTTTCCTCATATGGTAACCCAGCTATGGTTGTTTGTCTGATGATAAGTTGTTTATTTACTTCCATTTTTTTATTTTTTGAAATGATATTTGTTGTTTTGTTCTACAGTTACTTTTTATTTATTGTTAATTGCTGTTTAAAATGTTAGAAAATAACAAAATATACATAAATTTCTTTGGTATTCTAAAACGAGGATTTTGCCACATTGTAGTTACAAGATAATCGTGCTAAACCTATTGCGTATATGATGTCTGTGTAGGAATCTTTTGTGAAATATGAAAAGTGTAAATTGGCTACTACTTGATTATCACGTCAACCAATTTCACCAAATCGTTCGCCAAATTATACAAATTTAGTACATAATTTTATCTTAAATGACTAAAGAGAAAATGCTTAAATACGAAAGAGCAAATAATTTTGTTTTCATTTTTCAGGAGGAAATTTTGCAATAATAAAGTAATTGTTGTAGTGAGAATTTTAATGTGTGTTTTTTTTATCGTTGGCAACTTGCTGTAACGAAAAATGTTTTTTTTTTTTTTTCCTGCTATTGTTTTGTAAGAGCTGGTTTTGTGAAAGCCATGTTAAGATGGTATTCAAATTTTTGAACCCTCCCCAATTACCACCCCCTTGGGCCGATTTTGCTCATTTGCAATTCCCACTGAGATATTAACCATCTCAATGTACTTGACGAGTTTGAAGATGATTCTTGCATAATTGTGCCTTTTATCGCGCGGACAAAATTTAATATATATATAAACTTTTTAGGTGGGAGTAGCTTTGGGTTCCTGGCTTCACATAATGAAAAGTTGTGAAGAAATTTTTCAGAAGTTGTACCATGGTAACGACTGTAATAATTAATATTTCTTCAGATAAGGGAAAATTTTAAATCCTGTTGCCATAATGGTCTCATTTCGCTTCCAAATGTGCACTGTTAGTAATAAACTAAAATAGCTGGTTTTTGCGCAACGTTTAAGATATTTTAATATCACAATGGTGTCTAAATCGTTTTCAGCAATGAGCAAGGTGCTGCTGGAGGTCCAAATTATTTAAAATACAAATTTAAATTCACAAGTTCGTTTCATCCACGGTTGATTTTGAAATATTGAGCAGCGCAGCGGGCACAGCCTGCTAGTATATATATATATATATATATATATATATATATATATATATATATATATATATATATATATATATATATATATATATATATATATATATATATATATATATATATATATATATTGGTCACATTAGTCCATTCTATAATGTTATTCATCATTCAATATGGGCCAAAATATGGCAAACTATAAAAAGAGACGGCTATCGATTTTTTTGGCACATTCGCCTTGAGGGCATAACGAAAATGATAGTCCGTTTTTAAAAGACTGTGGAGAGGAAACGGCTTTAAAATTTACTTCAATGCTTTTTCGAATGAGATTTAGGATAGTATACTTCAAATTTTGATGTAGAGAGATGGCAAATCTTCGCAATTTTAAAGAATACTTTTGAAAGATGGAAAAAGTTTTACGTTTCGTTTATTGTATTGCTAAAATGTTACTTTGAACAGTAATTAAAGGCAAAATAGGTGTGGTGGCATACCCTGAATAGTTTAGAAGAATGTTTATACATCTTTCTATAGTAAATGGTAGGGCTGCAACGGCGATTATTATTTCATTCTTATTCTTAGCTCGAGCCACTTTTTCTAAATAGATATCTTTTACATAGTCTTCAGCAGCATTTTTAATATAATACAAAATGATTTTTTTGAAAATAGTAGCGCGAGTAGAATATAAAAATATTAGTTTGTGGCAGCCCTGAAAGGATAATAAATATCTGGAGTAAATTGACCATTTTCTTTCATTTAAATATAGTAGACATCACATCCGCATAGTTTGAAAATAGAGATTGTGCAGTTTTTAGTGTTTTTGAGGATTCAGTGAAAGTTATTCAGTTAATGTCTTTCTCTAAATTATTTTTTGTCATACTAGTTCATTTTCAAATTTTATTCATCTTTCAATATGGTTAAATTATAAAAAGAGACCACTATCGATTTTTCAGCACATTTGAATAAAAGGCATAGCAAAAATTATAGGCAGTTTTTAAAAGACTGTGGAGAAGGAAACGGCTTTATCGTTTGCTTCAATACTTTTTCGAACGAGATTTAGGATATTGTACTTCAAATTTTGATGTGGAGAAATGGAAAGTTTTCGCTATTCTAAAGAATACTTTTGAAAGGTAGAAAAAGTTTTATGTTTCGTTTATTGTATTGTTAAAATGTCGCTTTGAACAGTAGTCAAAAGCAAAATAGATAATGTGGTATGCCCTAAAATAGTTTAAAATGATATTTATAGATTCTTGCCTAGTAAATGGCCTGGCCATCATATTCAACTGTTATTATATTCTTATTTCAAACCGCTCTTTCAAAACAAAAAAACTTTTACGTATCTTTGGCAACGTTTGCAAGAGAAACACATTACAAAATACATATTTTTTTTAAATAGTGGTGCAAGCAGAAAATAAATATAATCATCTGTGGCAGCCCTGAAGTGGTGATAAATATAAGAGGTGAATAAACGTTTTCTTTCATTTAACCCTTACCGGCACAGATAAATTCTGTTCGTCCCAGTTAAAAATGAACTGCAGTTTTTTTGAAGAAGTAAAGTATTTTTGAGGTTTTTCTAAAGTTAACTATAAATTCTCTACATTGCAATCTCAACTATAAAATCACTATAGTTATTTTAAAGTTAATTTGAGGTGATTTTGCAGTAATTTATTTTAAATATTCTGTGAACTGTTAACTTTAAAAACACTGTAGTTCTTATGAAGTCATTTTATAATCATAAATAAAAGAATATATGAGACTTTATAACCTCAGAAATACTGCAGTAAATTTGAAGTTTTTATCCAACCATTAATTTAGAAATACATTTTCTGGTGTATTTCCAGTATAACTTATCGTCCGGTAAATTCATAGATTTTAATCGGAGAAAAATAAACTCAATTATGCTTCAAAATCAAAGGAGAGATTTTTCATCGCATCCACCCACTTCCTTAGTGAAAAATTTATTAGTTCCTACTTTATTTCGTTACTCAAAAAAAAAAAAAAAAAAAATCATAAAAAAAAATTTAGGCATGGGCGTGTCTCGCTCTCCCACCCAACTGACAGTTTTCAGTCCCTCCTTTAAGTATCTTTCAAAATCTAAGAAATGCAATCACTGCCCTCTCCCCCCTCACATTTGGCAAGAAATTTTTGATTCCTTAATTTTGAAGATACTCGCAAGTAATAAATTTTTCTATGCTTTTCAAAACAGAAGAAAAAGAAAATTGTGTGACTTAACTTGAAAAATCTAGGAGAGGGGGGGGGGGAGAAATGACTTCCCATAATCTCCCCCCCCCCTCATTTTTAACGAAAAATTCTTTCTTTCTTTCTTTTTTTTTTAGTCACTCGCAAAGAATAAATTTTATTATGTTTTCAAAACTTAGGGAGGAGTAATTACTCTCCCATGTCCCCCCTCCTCCCCTTATCGGAAATTTCTCGTTTCCTTTTTTTAAAATTTCCGTAAAATAAAAAAAATAAAAAAAAAGTCGTTTGATGGACATTGGAACCCACTTTCCGCTGAAATGACTTCCAGTTTTTATGAAAATTACTTTTACTTCATAAAAACAAATAAAAAAACTATAATTCTCATTAAATAGTTCATTTTAAATTTACATTTTAAAATTTTATTATTATTCACCTAAATGAGGCTGATTTCTAACTTTCGTGGTTAGCGAAACGAGGCTGACCAATCAAAACCCTGCAGTTTTACCAAGAACCAAGAGATCATGAAGATACAGGCCTCTGATTGGCCAATCTCGTTTCGCTAAACAGCGAAAAAGCTCTCTGTTTTCCCACGATTATAGAAGACATAAAACTACTCAACTTACGATGTCTTGGCAGCTTATGTTTACATGACTAGCACATGTGGCCGAGCCAGCGGCTTGGTTGGTAGCGTCAACTCCTCCCACGTCGCTGGACCCTGGTTCGAGTCCAGCTAGCGGCATGGGTGTCTTGTGTTGTCCCTGTGATAATGGATGTACCGGATATTCTGTAATAAAGTGTTCTATGTGGTTTCTTGTGATCATTGGAGGTTATGCCGGCGAATAGCTGTAGCGTCTACCTCAAAGCATGTAAAATGTAGCACATGTGACACTCGCGTCTCGTCTTTTCCCGTTCTGATTCGGCTTTCTTTAATTATTTTTTTCATATACTATCGCTTAATTACTGTTTGAATAGAATCACTTTAAGATACAAATTTATGCCCTGAGCTAGATTTATCGGCGTATTATTAGTATTACCGATTCGTGTTCGTGATTCTGTTCGTGTAGTATTTATTGTTCGTAATCAGTCTTGTGTGTAAACTTGTTTGATTTTTTTTTTTTTTTTTTTTTTTTTTTAAATGTGTATCTATATACATAGCCGTAAGTAATATTATGCACCGAGCTACATCTGTCTTTTTGTTTGTATTTCCTGATATTTTGTTTGTATTTCCATATTTAAAATGATTCTTTATGCTAGCTGAAGTCAATCTACGAGGCTCATTTTTTACTTTTTTCACTTTGTTTGCAGGATTTTTTTTTTTTTTTTTTTTTTTTTTTTTTTTGGAGGGGGGGGGGGTCTGAAAATAAGTATAAATACCTCATTAAAAAAAAAAAAAAAAAAAAAAAAAAAAAAAAAAAAAAAAATCGATAAAGTAAAAGAAGAAGCTATTGTAGAGATCAGTTACCCAATGGAAACAAAATCATTAAAATTTATGGAATTGCAAATGAGATATTTTAAAAAAAATTCTCCTAGATTAAGGTTAGCAAGTGGGTGTCTTTGCATAGGTGAAATAGCAAAGTGGATTTCACTATTTTGAAAATGGTAGGGGTGCCAATTTAAAGAAGGGTAGGCACTGCATATGGTAAAAAATATTCTAGAGGAAACACTATACATTATATAATAAAACATTTTTTATTTAAGAAGCGTTATAGCTTGATATAAAGTTGGATTACCATTTCACCAGTAAGTAATTTATTTTCTTTTTTCTCGATTGTTTAAATCAAAATAAATGTGTGGTGTTTACAATATGCGAGTCAAAAAATATTTCCTTTATTTATAAGTAATTTGCTTAGTATGAAACTAAAGTTTCTCTCTTTTCTTTCTTTCTTTTTTTTTTTTTTTTTTTTTTTTTTTTTTTTTTTTTTTTTAATTTATGTATACTAAATTTCACAATACTTTAAGAATTGTGAAGACAGCTCTGTTTATTACTATTGATAAATTGAAGTGATAGAGTTAATTCTAAACCAAAAAGGTTGTACATACACAGAGTTATATAATATTGACGCATGCTCTGTGCAGAAAATTTTATGAAGTTTGCAAAAAATTTTAAGAAAGAAGCAATTTTTATTTTTGTATTCTTTCTTTTTAGTACCAAAAAAACAAAAATATTCCCTCAATTTTATGAACAAATTATTTACTGCTAATGCGAATGTCGTTAAAAAAAAACCTCAAAAAATTGTGAATTTTAATAAAGAATTTTGAAAACATGCATTTCGACAAATAACTTAATAAAAAATGTATATCAACAAAGAATCGTTTAAAAAAAACAATATTTCGACAAAATACCATGCAAAAAACGTGAATTTCATCCAAAGGCTGAATAAAAAATGCGAATTTTGTCCAAAGACCGTGTTAAAAAAGAAAATTTCATCCATGAATCACGTAAAAAATACGAATTACGTTTATGAATAGCGTAAAACATGCCAATTACATGCATGAATCACGTAAAGAACACAAACTACATCCATGATTCGCTCAAAAAATGTGATTTGCATCCATGAATCGTGTAAAGAACGCGACTTATATCCAGAAATCGCTCAAAACATGAATTATGTCCATAAAACATGTAAAAAAAGTGAGAATTAAGTTCATAAATTGTATGAAAAATGCAAATTACGTCTATGAATCGTGTAGTAAAACGTGAATTATGTTCATAAATCGCTCAAAAAAAACGTGAATTTCATCGGCAGAAAGCTGAAACGCAAATTACGTCTTTAAATTGCATAAAAATAGTGAATTGCATTCATAAATCGTAAAATAAAAGTATAATAAAAGCGAATTGCGTTCATGAATCGCTTAAAAAACGCAAATTATGTCCATGAATCACATAAAAATGCGAAACATCCATAAATTGCTGAAAAAATGCGAATTACGCCCAAGAATTGTGTATAAAAGTGAATTACATTCAAAAAATGTAAATTACGTCAATAAATCGATCAAAAAACGCGAATTTCGTCAACAGGAAGTTTTAAAAACGCATATTACATTCATGAATCGCATAAAAATAGCAAATTATGTCCATAAATCGCTCTAAAAACACAAATTACATTCATAAATCACATAAACGCAAATCACGACTACGAATTTCACAAAAAATGTAAATTACACCCAACATGAAATTTGCAAAACTGAACAAGAAAATTCATTTTTTTTACAAAATCGATGAAGAAAATCCACAATCTTTCCCCGTCTGATCAACAAAATTCCCTATTTTTGCAAAAGCGATCAAGAAAATTCATTATTTTTACAAAATTGATGAAGAAAATCCAAAATATTTCCATGTCTGATGAATAAAATTCACAATTTTTGCAAAACCGAAAAAGAAAAGTCCTTATTTTTACAAAATTGGTGAAGAAAATCCGCAATCTTTCTGCGTCTGATCGACAAAATTCACTATTTTTTCAAAAGCGATCGAGAAAATTCATTATTTCAGAGCTGCCAAGTCTCCGGCTTTTAGCACACCAGTATTATTTTAGAGAAAATCATCTGTTTTTAAATCGTCTCAATGTTCCAATTACTTAAAACATCATTTTCTGTATAATAATACTGGTATCCAAAAAGCCGGAGACTTGGCAGCTCTGTTATTTTTACATAATTGATGAAGGAAATACAAAATATTTCCATGTCTGATCAATAAAATTCACAATTTTTGCAAAACCGAACAAGAAAATTCATTATTTTTACAAAATCGGAGAAGAAAATCCGCAACCTTTCTGTGTCTGATCGAAAAAATTCACTATTTTTGCAAAAGCAATCAAGAAAATTCATTATTTTTACAAAATTGATGAAGAAAATCCAAAATATTTCCATGTGTGATCAATAAAATTCACAATTTTTGCAAAACCGAACAAGAAAATTCATTATTTTTACAAAATCGGTGAAGAAAATCCGCAACCTTTCTGCGTCTGATCGAAAAAATTCACTATTTTTGCAAAAGCAATCAAGAAAATTCATTATTTTTACAAAATTGATGAAGAAAATCAAAAATATTTCCATGTCTGAACAGTAAAATTCACAATTTTTGCAAAATCAAACAAGAAAATTCATTATTTTTACAGAATCGGTGAAGAAAATCCGCAACCTTTCTGCGTCTGATCAAAAAAATTCACTATTTTTGCAAAAGCGATCGAGAAAATTCATTATTTTTACATAATTGATGAAGAAAATCCAAAATATTTCCATGTCTGATCAATAAAAATCACAATTTTTGCAAAACCGAACAAGAAAATTCATTATTTTTACAAAATCGATGAAGAAAATCCACAATCTTTCCGTGTCTGATTTCCAAAATTCATTATTTTTGCAAAAGCGATCAAGAAAATTCATTATTTTTATAAAATCGGTGAAGAAAATCCACAATATTTCCGCGTCTGATCAACAAAATTCACAATTTTTGCAAAACAGATCGGGAAAATTCATTATTTTTACAAAATCGGTGAAGAAAATCCGCAACCTTTCTGCGTCTGATCGAAAAAATTCACTATTTTTGCAAAAGCAATCAAGAAAATTCATTATTTTTACAAAATTGATGAAGAAAATCAAAAATATTTCCATGTCTGAACAGTAAAATTCACAATTTTTGCAAAATCAAACAAGAAAATTCATTATTTTTACAGAATCGGTGAAGAAAATCCGCAACCT
This sequence comes from Maratus speculifer, assembly GCA_964019185.1. NCBI lineage: Eukaryota > Metazoa > Arthropoda > Arachnida > Araneae > Salticidae > Maratus > Maratus speculifer. Next base: position 231,738,068 of record OZ025300.1, read on the forward strand.
TTCTGCGTCTGATCAAAAAAATTCACTATTTTTGCAAAAGCGATCGAGAAAATTCATTATTTTTACATAATTGATGAAGAAAATCCAAAATATTTCCATGTCTGATCAATAAAAATCACAATTTTTGCAAAACCGAACAAGAAAATTCATTATTTTTACATAATTGATGAAGAAAATCCAAAATATTTCCATGTGTGATCAATAAAATTCACAATTTTTGCAAAACCGAACAAGAAAATTCATTATTTTTACAAAATCGATGAAGAAAATCCACAATCTTTCCGTGTCTGATTTCCAAAATTCACTATTTTTGCAAAAGCGATCAAGAAAATTCATTATTTTTACAAAATCGGTGAAGAAAATCCACAATATTTCCGCATCTGATCAACAAAATTCACAATTTTTGCAAAACAGATCGAGAAAATTCATTATTTTTACAAGATCAATGAAGAAAATCCAAAATCTGTCCGCGTTTGATTGACAAAATTCATTATTTTTTCAAAATCGATCGAGAAAATTCACTATTTTTACAAAACAAAGAAAGAAATCCACAATCTTTCCGTGTCTGACCGATAAAATTTGTTATTTTTGCAAAACCGATCAAGAAAATTCATTATTTTTACACGATCGGTGAAGTAAATCCAAAACCTTTCCACGTCTGATTGACAAAATTCATAATTTTTGCAAAACCGAACAAGAAAATTAATTATTTCTACAAAATCGATGAAGAAAATCCGAAATATTTCCATGTCTGATCAATAAAATTCACAATTTTTGCAAAACCGAACAAGAAAATTCATTATTTTTACAAAATCGGTGAAGAAAATCCACAATCTTTCCCCGTCTGATCAACAAAATTCACTATTTTTGAAAAAGCGATCAAGAAAATTCATTAATTTGACAAAATCGATGAGGAAAATCCAAAATATTTCCATGTCTGATCGACAAAATTCACAATTTTTGCAAAAGCGATCAAGAAAATTCATTATTTTTACAAAATCGATGAAGACAATCCAAAATATTTCCATGTCTGATCAATAGAATTCACAATTTTTGCAAAACCGAACAAGAAAATTCATTATTTTTACAAAATCGGTGAAAAAAATCCACAATCTTTCTGCGTCTGATTGACAAAATTCACTATTTTTGCAAAAGCGATCAAGAAAATTCATTATTTTTACAAAATCGGTGAAGAAAATCCACAATCTTTCCGCTCTGATCGACAAAATTCACTATTTTTGCAAAAGCAATCAAGGTAATTCATTATTGAAATCGTTTCTAATTGAAAACTATAATAGATTCCAAATTATTTCCAAGCTAGTTAATTTTTGTTTTTATATATAGTTTTTTTTTACTTTTCATGAAAATTTTCCTTTTTTCATACAACTAAAATAGTACAATCCTTGTTTTGTTTTTTTAGTTTTCGGTAGTTTGATTTTCTAGGTTTGTGAGATGTGAAATTGAAAAAAATTCTGTAACGCAAAACTGTTTTTTTTTTTTTTTCTTTTTTTGAAAGTGCAGTCTGCATTAAAGAATCTCAGCATGTGCTATTTCAATTAAAGGATCACGAAAAAATGTGATTTTAGCCGAAATATCATAGGTAAAAGCACAAATTTCATTAAAGGATACCGAGAAATCTTGATTTATAGAAAAAAGGAAATTTACATGAAAAGACGGCAGAAAAAACTGATTTAAGTCAAAAAATTTCTTAAAAACACAATTTATGTCAAAGGATGAGATTTACTTCAAAAGATAACAAAAAGACGAGAATTTCAGCAACACACCATTAAAAAAAGCGAATTTTGTAGAGAGACCTGGAAAAATACTCAAATTAACTCAGCATCAAAATAATAGCTAGAATTTTTTAGCTTCTATTTTGGTGCTAGTGTTAATTTGAGTATTTTTTCTGATCTTTCTATGAAATTCGCTTTTTTTCAATAATGTGTTGCTGAAATTCTCGACTTTTCGTGATCTTTTGAAGTAAATAATCTCATTCGACATAAATTGTGTTTTTAAGAATTTTTTTTATCCTGGCAATATTCAAGGTTATTACATTTTCATATGATTGTCAAGTTAACCAAAATATTTGTTGACATGAAAAAGAAAGGTTTCAGTTAAGATTGATTTTGTAAACCGTAGAAGTGTTTAGCTTGTAACAAAAAGCTAAAAATTTTTTTTCCAGCAAGCCTTGATAGAAATGAACTGCAGAAAAAACTGCAGTTGGAAGACTGTGGTGAATTGGCCGATTCCACTACAGAATTTTTGAGGTTGATGCAACTATAAAATAGCTGCAGTATTTTTTAGGTCGATACAGCAACCACGAAATTACTGCAGTTTACAAACTACAGTAATTTTGTAGTTGTATCAACCGCAAAAATTCTATAGTGGAAATGGCCAATTCACCGCAGTCTTCCAACTGCAGTTTTTTTGTTAAATTTCTGCAGTTAATTTTTAGCTGGGGTAAAATGAGAAATTATTGACTGAGGTCGGAATTTAGAATCAACTTTTTTAGAAATTAAGAACTCATTCATTTAAACTTCCATTGTAATGGCAAAATTTTCTTTAAATGATATTGGTGCCGATTGCAAGTTTTCAAAATACAGTTAGGTGCGCCTAGAGTGGGACCACTATGACGGAAAGTGTTAAGGCCCCTATCCTCGCTCGAGGAAATGCTCGCGAGCTAATGCTATTCCTATGGGGAAGCATTTTTCTAATAACTCTTTCGCATTTTGATATTTTTGAATAATTTTTTTTGCATTGGATAGCTGATAAACATGCCGACAGCATACCTTTTTTACTTTTTCGATTTTGGTTGCACATATTTTCTACAGAGTTAGTTTCACTTTTAAAACCGGTTTCGAAACTGAAAGTGCTTTTAAAAAAATATATCTGCAACCAAAATCGAAAAAGTAAAAAAGGTGCGCTGTCGGCATGTACCTCAGAGCTATCCAATGCAAAAAAAAAAAAAAAAAAAAAAAAAAAAATGTCAAAATGCGAAAGAGTTATTAGAAAAATGCTTCCCCATAGGAATAGCATTAGCTCGCGAGCGTTTCCTCGGCCAAGGACAGGGGCCTTAAGTGCGCTATGCGGAATCTCGCAGATCCGCATAGCTTGAAACTAGCAATTGAGCAGATTTTAGTGTTTTGCTGATTCAGAGAATATTATTATTAAATTAGTATCTTCACCTAAATCATTTTTTGTCATTTTAATTCGTTCAACAATTTTCGACCTTTCAATATGGTAAACTATAAAAAGAGACAGCTATCGAATTTTTTGACACATTCGCCTAACCCTTTCCTGCAAACTGTGCCCGGTCTGGGATACTTAATTTTAATTCCAAACTTGCGAAGCACCAATAATATTTTAGTAAAATTTTGCTTTTACAATAAAAGTTTAAATTAATTAATTCACAATATCTAAAAAATTCGTTTGTGAATTCCGGTATCAGTCGATAATTTCTCATTTTACTAACAGATTTTGTCCGTGCCGGAAAGGGCTAGACAGCAAAACGGAAATGATGGCCTGTTTTCAAAAGACTGTGGAGAGGAAACGAATTTTAAAGTTTACTTCAATACTTTTCCGAACGAAATTTAGGATATTAGAGTTCAAATTTTGATGTAGAGTGATGGAAAATTTTCGCCATTGTAAATAATATTTTTGAAAGGTGAAAAAGTTTTATGTTTCGTTTATTGTATTGTTAAAATATTTCTTTGAACAGTAGTCAAAAGAGAAACAGATAAGATGGTATGCTCTAAAATAGTTTAGAATGTTGTTTATAGATTTTTATTTTTTGTAAATGGTAAGGGCCGTAAGAACGATTATTATTTCATTCTTATTTCGAATTCTTTTTTCAAAACAGAAACCTTGTACATAGGCTTTGCCGCATTTGCAAAAGAAATATAGTACAAAATGAATTTTTTAAAAGTAGTAATGTGATCAAAATGTAAAAATAATCGCTTGTGGCAGCCCAGAATGAAGATAAATATCTGGAGTAAAATGGACGGTTTTTTTTTTCTTTTAACTTTTTGCGGCGCAGAGCCCTTTCAATATATGAGAGTTGAAATTTATGATTGGCACCGGAATTTAAAAACAACTTTATATGTTAATAGGAAAAAGCATATATGTCATACATTTGAGAAACGGAATTTTTTAAAATCAAAAATCTGGTGTCAATATGGCTTGTGGGAATTAAAATTAAGTGGCTTCATGGGTATACAATCGCCGCTTACGGGTTAAAAATAACAGACACCCTCAGATCCGCATAGCTTAAAACTAGCAGTTGTGCAGATTTTAGTGTTTTGCGGATTCAGAGAATATTATTATTCAGTTAGTGTCTTCATTTAGTGCCCTTTAACGATCAAAGCATTTTCATTGCTAAGATGTTGTAAAGTGAATAAATATATTCGTAAATAAGAAAAAGTGATTTTTCACACACCTAATAAAATGGATTTTGTTAGATTGAAATTCCGGTGTCATAGTTGCATATCGGAATTAAAATTTTGTGGTTTCGTAGAGAAACCAATGAACGTTAAAGGGTTAAATCATTTTTTGTTATATTAGTTCATTCTAAAATTTTATTCACCTTTGTAATCTATAAAAAGAGATGACTATAAATTTTTCAGCGCATTAAAATAGAGGGCATAGTGAAAATGATAGGTTGTTTTTAAAAACTGTGGAGAGGAAAGGGCTTTAATGTTTATTTCACTTCTTTTTCGAACTTGATTTAGGATGTTATACTTCAATTTTGATATAGAGAGATGGAAAATTTTCGCTAATCTAATGAATACTTTTGAAAGGTAGAAAAAGTTTTATGTTTCTTATATTGTATTGTTAAAATGTTGCTTTGAACAATAGACTAAAACGACATAGATAAGATGGTATAGATGGTAGCCTATAATAGTTTAGTAAAAGACTATTTATCTATATTTTGTAATAAATTGCGATAAATATTTAGAGTGAAATAGCATTTTTTTTTTCATTTAACCCATTCCGGCACACAGTAATTCTGCTTTTAAAATGATGAACTCTTACCAGAATTTACAGACGAATTTAATAGGATATAAACATTACCTCACTTTTTCGTACTTTATAAAAGAAAATTTTCAGTTAAATTTTCTGTTTGTCAGTATACTTAAAATTAAATGCAGCAAACTCCCTTAACCTTCCGTCTACCAGACAAAACACCCATTTATCTACGGCAACACCTAATTTTAATTCCAATCTTGCAAATGGCACCAGTAATATTTTAATATAATTTTGCTTTTACAATGAAAGCTTAAATTAAGGAATTCATAATATCTAGACAAGTCCTTTATAAATTCCGGTGTCAATCGACAATTTCTCATTTTACCATTGACATCAGAAATATTGCTGTCGGGTCCAATGGACCCGTCTGGTAGACGGAAGGTTAATAGTTTAAAACTGGCGACTGAGCAGATTTTAGAGTTTTGCGGATTTCTTGGTCATTACTTTGTTTACAGTTTTAAACTCTTTCTAGGGCGCCGTTTGCAGTCTACAAACTGGTAATTTTAATTAGACTATTTCATTCTGATACCAGTAAAATTTTAGTACAGTATCGATGGAATAATATATGGAAAATAGAACGTCTGATTATTTTAAACATTTTTTTTTTCCATAAAAAGCGGTGTGAATTAATTATTTGAATATTTTTGGAGCGGAAGTGCCTTGTCTCTGAAAAAGTTAATCATTTGATAGTAATAATGATTTCTGAATTATAATAAATGCTTATAATACAGTAACATACTAAAATAATTAAGTAAAATAATAAAGCGATCAGGGACGAGCATTCTCCATCCCAAATGACCACTCGCTACTCTAAATTTTAATGATATTTCTCTTATTATTTTATGACAGAATTTCTGAGATTTAATTTTAAAAAAAGGAACATTATTAAAATTTAATGGCGAAAATGAACCATTTGGGATGGAAAATTCTCATCCCTGAGCAAAATTTAAGTAACAAATAAATGTGAAGATTTTTTATATTAAATTTATAAGCTTATCTTTTTCTAGATTCGAAAGTAAAAATATTTGAAGCATTGATTTATGTTCTATTAAATTTCAAAATTAACGGAATTCGTGAGTTTTTCATTCTACAAACAATGGTATTTATCTATTGTCTTCATAGAAAACGTTTTTCCCCGTATTACTTGATATTATGATTTCCCTATTCATTTTCTGACATAACTATAAAAGAAGTATATAATCGATATTTTAAAACTTCTTCCTTCAGGGCAAAATGAAATTGATATACTGTTTTTAAAGAGGCTGTGAAGAGAAAAAAAAGCTTTAAAGCTTATCTCAATAAATTTTCGGCCGAGATTTGGGATACTGTATATTTCAAGTTTTGATGTAGAAAGATAAAATGTTTACAACATTTCAAAAAAAAAAAAAAAGTTTTTGAAATGTAGATTTGAAATGTAGACGTTTTATATCTTATTTATTGTACTGATATCATATTACTCTGTTTAATAATCTAATAGCATAATAATTCTAATAACTCAATAATTCTAATAGTTAATAATATTATTAACAGATTTTTCGTGATTTTTTTTTTTTTTTCAACAAACATCATTATCTATCTATTGTCCTTACCAAAAACTATTTTGTTGCATTATTTGATATTAGAATATCTCTATTCATTTTCTAACGTATATATATATATATATAAGAAGAATATAATCGATTTTTTAGAACATCTTACTTCAGGGCAAAACGAAATTGATGTACTGTTTTTAAAAAGGCAGTAGAGAGGAAAGGGATTTAATGTTTAGTTCAATATCTTTTTCGAACAAGATTTAGAACATTATTATATCCTACGAATGTTGATGTAGAGCGACAGAATATTTTCACTATTCTCAAAAAAAGTTTTTGAAAAGTAAAAATAGTTTTATATTTCATTCATCGTATTGATAACATATTTCCTTGGACGATAGTCAAATGGAGAGAGGATAAAATGTTACATTCTAAAATGAATTACAATGATTCAACATGAAATTTATCGCTATTTTTATATTAAATGGTATTAAATATATGAATAATTTTGTTTCTTATAGCGCTTTTTTAGCGAGCTACCTGTCATATAAAAAGGTTTACAGTAAAAATGAACGAAATGTACAAAAATGAAAACGTAAATAATTTTACTATGCGTTAAGATACCATTTGTAGAGTCCGTTGGTAATAAATAAAATTCTGAAATATGTATCTATTTTATGTTTTTCAATGTTTCTGCAATGCAAAATAATAATAATAATAATAATAATAATAATAATAATAATAATAATAATAATATAAAATAAAATAAAATAAAGTAAAACGAGAAAATCCCAGAAATTTGTCAAAAAGGTCCTGTTTGAGTCCCCATATAGAGAGATAGAATAAAAAATGCCTTCGCTATTCCCCCCCAAAAAATTAAAAGTAGAAAAAGCTTTATTTATGATTTATTGTATCGAATTCATTTTACTCGATTCAATTGTCATATCGAAAGCAAATAAAATGTTATGCCCTAAAATAAGTTATTGCAAGTTCAATATGAAATTTATAGATATTTTTATGATAAATGATAATGAATATAATAACAAAATTTGCTTGCGATATTTTTGAACATTTTTATAAAATTTCTTCATATAATTTAGTTTTTATAGAAATATTTTCAACTTACCATTTTGTTTACAGGCAATTTATTTATTTAACCTCTTCGGCTGCCTTCTGACGGCAGCCTTTTACGAAATGTTTAATGTTTTGCCACAATCTTTTCTGAAATGATAAAATTCCCCTTTTTTCGCCTTAATTAAATTTTATTGTATAAGGTTAAATAAGAAAAATTTTACTACTTAAAAAAAAAAAAAAAAAAAAAAAAAAGGTGTTTATTAAAAAATCTAAAAAAAAAGTAGATTACTTGCAACACTGCTTTTTTAACCCTTTTGCGATGAGAGCTGTTTACGAAATTTTTAATGTTTGTCACCGGTTTTTAAAAACAAAAATTTGTGCCTTATTAAATCGAGAAAAAGCTCCGATTAAATAGAAAAATTTTACAGCAACATTTTACTGGTGTGGATAAATTAGGATTCTTAAGCCTTTTTGCAGCACATATACGTGTCGCTCGTCCCCAAGTGATTAATATGAAATCAATATTCAGGGTTCGCACGCTGTAAAAACTTTTAAGCACCGTTTATCAGAATTTTCCTAAATAATATTTCCCTTATTTAATGAAAAATAAAAATCCATCGTCAGATATAATGACTAGTACTTTAACCCTTTGCGGGCAGGGTAAATTCATTGCTTAACCCTTTCAGGGGCAAGGTATTTCTGCTCCGAAAATGTTCAAATAATTGATTCACACCACAATTTAAAAACAGACTTATTTGAAAATAACCAAGAGTTGTTTTTCGCGCATATTATAAAATCGAAATTGTACTAAAATTTTACTGGTGCCAGTTCGAAATTGGAACAGTAATATTAAGTGTTTGCAGACTGCAAACACCGCCCCTGAAAGAGTTAAGTGTTGAAATTAATGACCGACACCGGAATTTGAAAACAACTTTATTTGCAAATAAGAAAACGCTATCTTTCACGCATTCAACAAACCGTATTTTTTTAAGCAAAATTCCGGTGCCAATGTGGCGTTTGGGAATTAAAATTAAGTGGTATATCTATGAAACCACTGCGCCGCAAAGGGTTAAATAATTCGTTATAGTAAAACACCTAAAATCCCCTAAATAGTGTGTCCTAATGTGTGTGAATCCTCATATTTTACAATTGTATACTTCAAGTTTTGATGCAGAGAGATAGAATATAGAATGACTTCGTTATTCCAAAAAACAGTTTTTGAAAGGTAGAAAAAGCTTTATATCTGACTTATTGTATCGATTCCATATTACTCGATCCAACAGTCATATCGAGAGCAGATAAATGTTATGCCCTAAAATAAGTTATTGCAAGTTCAATATGAAATTTATAGATATTTTTACAATAAATGATATTGAATATGTGAAGCAAATTTATTTGCGCTATTTTCAAGTTTTGATATAGAGAGATAAAATGTTTTCGCTATTAAAAAAAAAAAAAAAAAAAAAAAAAAAAAAAAAAAAAGTGTAAAACGTTTAATATACCTTACTTATCTATACTATGCTAATATCATATTTCTCTGTTCAATACAATCAAATTGAGAGCAGATAAAAAGTTATGCCCTAAAATATGTTATGCAGGGATGAGATTTCCGCTTTTTTGCACACCAGTAAAATCTTAGAGAAATTGCTATATTATTAAATTGGAACATTTTTGTGATTTACAATTACAACATTCTCTCTAAGATTTTACTGGTGTCCAAAAAAGCGGAAATCTCATCCCTGGTTATGGTAATTTTAAGGCGAAACTTATAGATATTTTTACAATAAAGTGTATTGAATATATGAACAAATTTTGTTTTTAATTTTTACATACATGTATTTTTAACTGTTATAGAAATATTTTTAACTTATCATTTTGTTGAGTGGCAACTTACATATTTAATATATATATATATATATATTTCATTGATTTTTCCTTATATGTACATTTTAAAAATATCCTTTGTATTATTTAGATTTCTGCGATTAAAGAAGGACAAACAAGATTATTTTCTTTAATTTCAAAGATGAATATATTCGTCAGCTGTCAACAATGTGTCACGAGTATTTGAAAAGTATGTGCATTTTGTATGAAGCCATCTTAGATTATTAAAAATTTATTTATCTAGTGAAGCTCAAATGAATTGCTTTCATTTTACTGCTATGAAAAAATTGATAGTTGCAAAAAAATAAAAAAATAAAAATAAAATAAAAAACTAAGCATTATCACCGAAGCATATGCTACGACAAGCGCAAAAAAATATTAATAAAAAATATAATAAAAAATTGAAATAATAATTATAAAATGGAATCGTAGAATAAAAGGAATTTTTGTTTATTTGCGTAACACGTTTTTTAGACATTGATACTTTCATTGAGACTTATTTACTATTTCACAACAAAGAAACATTTAAGCATTATAAGAAATCTGATAAGGCTGATAATATTATTAACAGATTTTACATAATTTTTATTCAGCTAATAATATTAGTCATCTATTGTCTTTATACCACGGGCACATTTTATTTATTTATTTATTTATCTGTCCTATTATTCCTTATTAATTTTCTAACATTTAAAAAAAAAAAAAAAAAAAAAAAAAAAAAAAAAAAAAACTTTAAAAATGCGTATTATCGATTTCTTAGAAAACTCCTTCAGGACAAAACCAAAATAATATGGTGCTTTTAAAAGGCTGTGAAGCGAAAAACTTTAAAGTTTATCTCAATATATTTTTGAAAGAGATTCGAGATATTATATGCTTCAAGTTTTGATGTAGAGAGATAGATTATTTTCGCTATTTAAAAGAAAAAAAAAAGAAAAAAAAGAAAAGAAAAGAAAAGAAAAAAAGAAAAAGAAAAGAAAGATTGAAACATTTAATGTATCTTACTTATTGTACTGATATCATATTACTTTTCAATATAATCAAATCGAGAACAGATAAAAAGTTATGCCCAAAAATATGATATGATAATTTTAACGCGAAATTTATGAATATTTTTGCAATAAATTGTATTGAACATATGAACAAAATTTATCTGCGCCATTTTTTAATATGTTTTTAATTTTACATATATATTTTTACAGTTGTTACAGAAATATTTTCAACTTATCATTTAAATGAGTGGCAACTTTACATATTCAATATGAAATTATTTTTATACAGTGACTTTTTTTTAATCTGTACATTTTAACGATTGTCTTCAAATAACAACAACAGCAACAACAAAAAGTCGACGTCTATTAAAAGACGAATATATTCGTCAATTATAAACAATGTGCTACGAGCATTCTAAGAGTATGTACATTTTCCATGAAGCTATTACTAGTATAAATTTTATTTATCTAGTAAAGCATCAGTGGATTGTTTTCTTTGTACTGTTACGAAAATGGTGATAGTTACAAAAAATAATAAATAACTAGGCTTAATCAACGAGGCATGCGCTGCAACATGTGCAAAAGAAAACATTAAGAAAAATTAAAATATAATTAAAAATTAAAATAATAATAATAAAATGGAATCATAGAATAACAGGATTTTTGTTCATTTACCTAACACGTTTTTTAGTCATTGATACTTCTATTGAGACTTATTTGCTTTACGCTTATTTGCTTTTTATAAAATATATTACGATAATTTTAATGCGAAATTTATGGAAATTTTTACATGCATATATTTTTAGTTGTTATCAATATTTTCAACTTATCAGTTTGTTGAGTGGCAACTTACTCATTTAACATGAAATCTGTACATTTAAAAAATATTCTTCGCATTATTTAGATTTCTGCGATTAAAAAAGGAAGGACAATATTATTATTATTTTTAATTTAAAGTAACAACAACAATAAAAACAACAAAAAGTCAACGTTTATTAAAATGCGTATATATTCGTCAGCTATCAACAATGTGTTATGAGTATTCGAAGAGTAGGTGCATTTTCTATGGAGCCGTCTTAGACTGGTATAAATTTCCTTTATCTAGGGAAGCACCAATGAAATATTTTCTTTCTACTGTTATGAAAATGTTGATACTTACAAAAAATAATAAATAATTAGGCATTATCACCGAAGCATGTACTGCGATATATGAAAAAGAAAACGTTAATAAAACAAAAACATAATTAAAAATCAAAATAATAATAATAAAATGGAACCGTAATCGTAATGTAAAAGGATTCTTGTTTATTTACGTAATAAGTCTTTTGGCCATTGAAACTTTCATTGAGACTTATTTGCTATTTCGCAACAACGAAGCATATAAGCATCATTACAGGGTTCCCAGCAAAACATGAATGGCAAATTTCCTGACTTTTCATGACATAATATCGAAAAATTCCATGACTTTCCCTGGTCAAATCTCAAAAAAATCCCTGAACAAGCATGTATACAATGAAATTTGCTACTTATTTCCAGACTTCTTTGTCAAAACTAGTGATTTTTTTCTGCAATTGTTTTTTCAAATTTCTAAATTTTCTTTTCCAAGATTATTTGATGAATTTTGTATCATTTTACATTTTTTCTCCAAGAATTTTCCATGACTTTTTAGAAAATATTTGTAAATTCCCTGACTTTTCATACATATTTTAAAATTTCCCTGACTTTCCATGACTACTTTGAAATTCCATGACTTTCCAGACTTTCCATGACTTTCCATGACGCTGGGAACCCTGCATTAGAAATCTGATAATGCTGATGCTGATAATATTATTAATAGATTTTACACGATTCTTTATTCAGCTAATAATATTATTCATCTATTGTCTTAATCAAAAACAACTTTTTGATAAAGAACATTTCAAAAACATTTTTTTTTGGTCCTATTATTTGACATTCCCTATTCATTTTCCAACATAAAAAGCTATGAAGATGTGTATCATCGATTTTTTAGACCAATACAAAACCAAAGTTTTCTCCTCCTTCAGGACAAAGCCAAAATGATATGGTGCTTTTAAAAGACTGTGGAGAGAAAAAAAAGCTTTAAAGCAGAGCTGCCAAGTCTCCGGCTTTTTTTATACCGGTATTTTAATACAGAAAAGGATGTTTTATTTAATTGGAACATTCTGGGGAATTAAAACAAAAACATTTTCTTTAAAATTTTACTGGTGTGCAAAAAGCCGGAGACTTGGCAACTCTGTTTAAAGTTTATTTCAATAGCTTTTTGACCGAAATTTAAGATATTATATACTTCATTTTTTAATGTAGAGAGGTAGAAAATTTTCGTTATTTTTAAGAATAGTTTTTGAAAGGTAAAATATGTTTTATATTTCATTTATTCTATTGTCGTCGTGTTACTTTATTTAATAGCTAAATTGAGAATAAATAAAATGTTATAGCTTAAAGTATGTTTATGATAAGTTCAATCCGATGTTTAGGGATATTTTTAGAACTAATGGTATAGTGAATTTGTGAACGAAGTTTGTTTACGCTATTTTAGAAATTTTAGAATATTTTTTTAATATTCTCAATTTTTTTGTATGTTTAGTTGCAACAGAAATATTTTCATATTACCAGCAATTTATTTCTTTTATATAAAACAGGGATGAGATTTCAGACTTGTTCTATACAAGTATAATCTTAGAGAAAAATTTATGTAATCGGAACATTTATGTGTTTCAATAGAACAACACCACTAAGATCATAACGGAATGCGAAAAGTCGGAAATCTCATCTTGTGATATAATCAATATATTACAATTTTTTTTCACCTCAATATTTAAAAAATAATCTTCGTTTTTCTTAACCACTTATTTATGCGATTAAATAAGGGCAATATTATTATCTTTAATTTCAAGAAACAACAACAACAACAAAAGCTTGACAGCTATTAAAAGATGAATATATTTATCAGTGGTCAATAAGAGGGGTGCAAAAATCTAGGCGCCAGCGGGCAGTTTCTCACCACTAAAATATAAAAGTTTTCTTCGGTTAAAATTTAATAGCATTCTTGCAAGAATTTTACGCGCAATATTAAACGAAAAACAACAAAATAAATTTAGTGGTGAGAGCCTGCCTGCTGGCGCCTAGATTTTTGCACCCCTGGTCAATAAAGTATTCACTCTTTGCACTCGATAGGTGATTTTCACTCACCACTGGTGTTGCCAGGTGTCCCTCGTAAATCGGAACGTCAAATAATTTGGATACCACTAATACCTTACAGTTTATTTTCCCATCTCCCCCCTCCCGAATAGATTGTTCGGCCATTAGATAGCGCGAAGAAAACTAGTTTAAAATACTGGTGTCCAGAGCATTTGGAGCAGCCATCTACGTTTATAGTGAGAATCACTTCTCGAGTGCAAAGGGTTAATTGTTAAGAAAATATTGATAGTTAGGAAAGAAATAACAAGTAATTGTCAAAGAAGCATGCGCACAGAACACATTAATAAAATATATACAGAAAACTTAAATTTAAAAGAAAATTATATTTAAAATAGAAGATAGAGTATAATAATTTTTGTTTTTTGTATGCAATTACATTTTTCGACATAGATGATTTCTTTAAGCCCTTGAGGAGCAAGCAATGTCTCTGAATTATTGATTTCTCACCAGAAATATCTAAAAATTTTATTTTAAAATAAGAAAAGACAAAAATTCAACACGTTGTAACCAAAGTTAAAAATACGAAATTTTGTTAAAAGTTTCTGGTGAGAACCTCGTTCAAATTAGGTGAGATAAAATATATCCCGCCGCCCCTCAAGGGGACCTATTTGCTATTTTCTAATATAGAAGAATAATCCTTATTAGAAATCAACAGCAGTTAAAAATCAAATAATACCGGAAAGTTAGTACAGTAGAACTCCACTAATTCGGACCCCGATAGTCCGTATCTCCGGATTATTCGGATCGGTTTGGTCATTTTTTTTTTTTTTTTTTTATTTATTTATTTTATTTTTTTTTTTAAGTTTGACAAGTGATTGGCTAATTTCCATAACATTAACTTGTTTCATCGTCGTATTCTGAATAATAAAAAAAAAAAATAAAATAAAAAAAAAAAAAAACTTTTTCTGAAATCTTTTCGGAAGAATTAAGCAAAGTGAACATTTTTACTGTCTGTAAATATTCAATAAGTTTAACATAAAGGTGATTTTCTGTAAGCATGTCCTGTTTTATTTTATTTTTTTTCTAATTGTCCGGATAATCCGGATTTTCGATAATTCGGATTGGGTCCGGTCCCAATTAATCCGAGTTATCGGGGTTTTACTGTAATATGATTAACAGAACTCAAGTAGTTTTTATTCAACAAACGATATTTTCCTACATTGTCTTTATTGGAAACTATTTTTCCCTATTATTTTGTATTAATATTTTAACGATAAAAAAAAAAGAGTATCGTCGATTTTTTACATCATCCTTCAGAGCAAAACTAAATTGATGCACTATTTTTAAAAACTCTGTGGAAGGGAAAAAGCTTTAAAGTTTATTTCAATGCTTTTTCGAACGGCGTTTAGAATATCATATACTTCAAGTTTTGATGTAGAGAGACAGAATGTCTCAGCTACTCTCAAGAATAGTTTTTGAAAGGTACAGAAAGTTTTTTATTTCATTACCGTATTATAACATCTGATCGATAGTTAAAAGGAGAGATGATAAAATACTTCATTCTAAAATAAGTCATAATAGTTCAGTATTAAATTTCTCCATATTTTTACAGTAAATTGTGTTAAATACGTGACAGAAATTTGATTGCACTACTTTTGAATAATTTGTAAAAAGTAAAATAACTTTATTAAAGTCATTATAGGGTCATTGTATGTCAAATCAACCAAAAAATTCAATATTCAACCTGACCTTTTCCGGGGTTTATAAGGTTTAATTTGATATGCAAATCGACTATGTATAATTAAAATAAATAAAATTTTAAATTTTTTAAAATTTGAAATTTGAAATTTTTTTAGATAGTCATTTTTAAAAATTTTGAAAAAAATGTATGTTTGTTGTAATATTATAAGCTTTAAATTCTGAAATTTTTAGAGTGGGATCTCAATGGGATCAGGAGTTATGAAATAAAAGCTGAAAATTACCATACAAATCATAAATAAATAACAAAATAGACAGAATTAAATAGCTATTTTAATGGTAATGTTTGTTTTTATTTAATAACTCCTGATCCCATTGAGATCCCACTCTAAAAATTTCAGAATTTTAAGCTTATAATATTACAACAAACATACAATTTTTTCAAAAATTTTAAAAATAACTATCTAAAAATTTTCAAATTTAAATTAAATTTTTATTTTATTTTATTTATTTTAACTATACATAGTCGACTTGCATATCAAATTAAACTTTATAAACTAATCTTTGAAATGAGTGGTCATAAAATTTTCTATGGTAGATAGAACTTGAGAAATTCAAAATTGAAAATGTTTATGCAAGTCAAAAAATGATGATTTTTCAAAATTTAAATTATTAATTGTATAAAAATTTAAAGCCATAAACAAAAAATAAAAATATGCCCTAATTTATATCATCATAGAGAATGATCCCTAGCAGTTTCATTGAAATCGGAAAGGGTCAGGTTGAGTCACTAGTTGATTTGGCATGGAATGACCCTATAGAAATATTTACAATTTACCACGTTTTTGATCGGCAAATTTCTATAAAAAGGTTTCTTTTTTGTAATGATTTTTTTTCTTCTCGCTACATTTAAAAAATAATATTCGCGATATTCATTGGTATATATATATTACTGTGATTAATCGCTTCCCTAATTTGCCCGTACATCATAAGGACAATGTATTTTTGCCAATGATGATTTGCCCTTATCACGTACGAGCATCTATATTCCAATCATGATTTATTATTGTCACCAGTAAATTTTTATTGTGAATTTTGAATTACTTAATCGGAGCATTTTTCTGATACATTTAGACAAAAATCCATGTTTGGAAAAACTGGTGGTAAAAGATGAAAAATTCTGTAAAAGACATGAAAAAATAGACATACCGTAATTTCCTGCCTGTAACCCGCGGATCAAACAATTCTTTTTGGACCCAGAAATATTATTTAGTGAGTGAAGACAAAAATTTACGGAGATCTGATAAGTTACATTTATTTTCAAAAAAATTCTGGGTCTAAAAATAATTATTTGATCTGCGGATTATACGCAGGAAATTATGGTAATTTTCAAAAATATAGATCAGTCAAGTGGTTAAATAAGAAGATTCTTTTTTAAAATGTTAATAACCAAGCACTCCTCAATAAAAATCGATAGCTATGAAAAGATATATTTGTCATCTGTCACAAATGTGTTAATAATAATAGACTTGGCGGCGGCGACACGAATGACTACGTCATCGAGTTACGGGATGAAATCATGATGTAGGACAAGATTATTAGGTTTAGATTAAAGAATGACTGGTCTGCCTAGTCATTTCTTGGTACGATATGAGTAACAGCGGGCGCCAACTCGCCATTTTGCCGTTATTTTCACGCCATCGAGTTACAGGATGAAATTGGTGCCAAAGGTAAAATAAAGTATTTTAAGAATATTTCGGTCTGCCTGCGCATATCCTGGTACAAACCCTCGGCAGACTGAAATTTATAACAAAAAATGACTTTATAATGTTAAATTCAATATGACTACGTCATCGAGTTACGGAATGAAATCATGATGTAGGACAAGATTATTAGGTTTAGATTAAGGAATGACTGGTCTGCCTCGTCATTTTTTGGTACGATATGAGTAACAGCGGACGCCAACTCGCCATTTTGGCGTCATTATCACGCCATCGAGTTACGGGATGAAATTGGTGCCAAATTAAAGGTAAAATAAAGTATTTTAAGAATATTTCGGTCTGCGTGTGCATATCCTGGTACAAACCCTCGGCAAACTGAAATTTATAACAAAAAGGCGTCATAATATACAATACAATTCAGGATATGCTGAATCGGTCGTTTTCTCGATTACTAATGAGAATATTTTCCTAAATCATCAAATTATCGTGAAAGTCGATTGCGAAGTTAAGTAATGTAAAATACGTCTTTAAATTTTTGTATTGTACATTATGAAGCATAATTTGTTATAAATTTCAGTCCACCGAAGGTTTGTACCAGGATATGCGCGGGAAGACCGAAATATTCTTAAAATACTTTATTTTACCTTTAATTTGGCACCAATTTCATCCCGTAACTCGATGACGTGAAAGTGACTCCAAAATGGCGAGTTGGCGCCCCCTGTTACTCATATCGTACCAAGAAATGACGAGGCAGACCAGTCATTCCTTAATCTACACCTAATAATCTTGTCCTACATCATGATTTCATCTCGTAACTCGATGACGTAGTCATATTGAATTTTACATTATAACGTCATTTTTTGTTATAAATTTCGGTCTGCCGAGGGTTTGTACCAGGATATGCGCAGGCAGACCGAAATAGTCTTAAAATACTTTATTTTACCTTTAATTTTGCACCAGTTTCATCCCGTAACTCGATGACGTGAAAGTGACGCTAAAATGGCGAGTTAGCGCCCGCTGTTACTCATATCGTACCAAGAAATGACGAGGCAGACCAGCCATTCCTTAATCTACACCTAATAATCTTGTTCTATATCATGATTTCATCCCGTAACTCGATGACGTAGTCATTTGTGTCGCCGCCGAACGCTCTATAAGAATTATTTGGTGAAGCATCATTGAACCTTTTTTTTTTTTTTTTTTTTTTTTTTTTTTGTCGTAGAAAAATGGATAATCTGCTTGAAAAACGATGGGATATGTTATATCCCACTTAATTTTAATTGCGAAATGTCACATTGATACAGAATTTTGTGATGAAATTTTTGATCTTAAATACATAAAGAAACATTTTTACATCATTTGAAATAAAATTCTTTTTAAATTCTGGTGTACATGAATCACCTCAGTATTTTACAAACAGAAGTAAAGTACTTTGTTCTTTATAAAAGCATAAAACTTATTAGAAATCTATTATACTGGAATGCTAATAATATTATTCACAGAATTCACGTGATTTTTATTCAGCAAAAAATATTATTCATCTTTTCTTATTATCTAAAACTATTTTGTCCTATTATTTGATATTAGAATATCTCTGTTCATTTTCTAACATAAAAAAATATAAAAGAATAATATTATCGATTTTTTAGAACACCCCCCCCCCCCCTTCAGGACAAAACAAAATTGATATGCTATTTTCAAAAGGCTGTGGAGGGAAAAAGCTTTAAAGTTTATTTCTATATCTTTTCGAACGAGATTTAGGGTATCATATACTTCAAGTCTTGATGTAGAGCGACAGAATGTTTTCGCTATTCTCAAGAATAGTTTTTGAAAGGTAGAAAAAGTTTTAAATTTCATTTATCGTATTGATAACATTGCTCTGAAAAGACAGTCAAATGGAGAAAGAATAAAAAGATTAAATTATTAAATACAATAATCTGTACCAAATGTAAGTAGTTTTTTTTAAATTAAATTTTGATTGATGCATTAATTGTTATTTATACACTATTCTATAATTTAGAACCATAAAACTTATCCGAAATATGTTAATCCTGGAATGCTAATAATATTATCAACAGAATTCACGTGATTTACATTCAACAAACAATTTTATCCATCTATTGTCCTTATCGAAACCTATTTTGTCCTATTATATGATATTAGCATTTCTCTCTTCATTTTTTAACATAAAAAATATAAAAGTAGACAGTCATCGATTTTGTATAACATTCCCCTTTAGGACAAAACGAAATTAATATGCTGTTTTTAAAAGCATGGGGAGGGAAAACAGCTTTAACCCTTTCCGGCACGTGCAAAATCTGTACTAAAATGAGAAATTATCGACTGACACCGGAATTCACAAACGAATTTTTGAGATATTTTGAAACCCCTAATTTAACCTTTTATTGTAAAAGCAAAATTTCACTAAAATATTACTGGTGCAGTTTGCAAGTTTGGAATTAAAATTAGGTATCCTAGACCGGGCACAGTGTGCCGGAAAGGGTTAACCCTTTAACAATCATAGCATTTTCATTGCTAAGATGTCGAAATAAATGATTGACACCGGTAATTAAGAACAAATATTTTTCTAAATAAGAAAACATGATTTTTCACATACATAATAAAAGGGATATTTTTAGATAAAAATACCGGTGTCAGTGTTGCATATCGGAATTAAAATTTTGTGGTTTCGTGGCGAAACCAATGAACGTTAAAGAGTTAAAGTTTATTTAAATATCTTTTCGAACGAGGTTTAGGATATTATGCCTAAAGTTTTGATAGAGAGACAGAATGTTTTCGTTATTCTCAAGAATAGTTTTTGAAAGGTAGAAAAAGTTCATATTTCATTTATCGTATTGATACCATTGTTCTTTGAATGATAGTCAAATGGAGAAAGGATAAAATGACTAAATGATTAATTACAATGATTTGTACTGAATGTAAATGGTAATTTCTTTTTTTTTTCTTTTTTTTTTTTCTTTTTTTTTTTTTTTAAACATAGATGCTTTAA
Source organism: Maratus speculifer (assembly GCA_964019185.1). Taxonomy (NCBI): domain Eukaryota; kingdom Metazoa; phylum Arthropoda; class Arachnida; order Araneae; family Salticidae; genus Maratus; species Maratus speculifer. The sequence continues at coordinate 231,758,157 of OZ025300.1, forward strand.
TTGAGACTTATATGCTATTTTGTAACTTAAAATCATAAAACGTCTCTGAAATCTATTAATGCTGGAATACTAATAATGCTATTAACAAAATTTACGTAGTTTTTATTCAACAAACAATTTTATCCACTTATTATCCTTATCAAATTTATTTTGCCCTATTATATGATATTACAATTTTTCTATTCATTTTCTAAAATAAAAAACATAAAAGTAGAATATCATCGATTTTTTAGAATAAATTTCTTCAAGGCAAAACGAAATTGATATACTATTTAGGCTGTGAAAGGAAAAAAGTTTCAAAGTTTATTTCAATGTCTCTTCGAAACGAGATTTAGGATATAATATATACTTCAAGTTTTGATGTAGACAGACAGAATGTTTTGCTATTCTTCTGAATAGTTTCTGAAAGGTAGAAAATGTTTTATATTTCATTTATCATATTGATAATATCTGATAACATCTGTTTTATATTTCATTTATCATATTGATACTCTGAACAATAGTCAAATAGAGTATCTAAAGTGTTAACCCCCGAAATAAATTATAATAGTTCAACGGTAAATTTACGGATATTTTTACAGCGAATGGTATTAAATATATGAAGGAAAATTATTTGCGCTTTTTTTCAATACTTGTTGAGCTATTACATAGTTTTTTTAATAGAAAAAAAGCCGGTAATTTCACTCAAATTTTATAAAAATACTTCACAACATAAATTTGATTTCACATAGTTTAACCTTTGTTTTTTGTGTGTTTCACAGTTATTTTATAATGAAATATCTGATTTGAACCGAAATATACCAAAATTACCGACAGCGGTCAAAATGGCCAATATTTTAAAAATATTTCAACTTACCGCTGTGTTTACCGCAAATTTAACAAGAAGTCAGTTTTTTATTCTGCTTTTTTGTTGGCGATATATTTTTTAAATATCTTCGTATTTTTAGTAGGTGATCTCTGCGATTAAATAAGGTGATTATTGTTTGAAATTTCAGGTAACAAAGAAACTCCCATAAAACTAGACAGTCACGAAAAGACGAATAAAATCGCCTGCTGTCAGCAATGTATTAATTGCAAAAGTTATCTATTGAAGCAAAATTTATCCAGTTTCTCTTTACTGTATGAAAATGTTGATAGTTTCGATTATTAGGTTGGTTGTTTCGAAAAATAATAAAAGTACAAAATGTTTTATGCGAAGTATGTGCTGCGTAATGACATTACGTTAATTAACCTTTTCCGGCACACTGTGCCCGGTCTGGGATACCTAATTTTAATTCCAAACTTACAATCGGCACCAATAATATTTTAGTAAAATTTTGCTTTTACAATGAAAGTTTAAATTAAGGAATTCAAAATATCTAAAAAATTCGTTTGTGAATTCCGGTGTCAGTCGATAATTTCTCATTTTGCCCGTGCCGGAAAGGGTTAAAAATAAACCGTCAATTAAAATTGAACAGAAATTTTAATTTAAAATAGAAACATAGTGTAAAGTGATTTTTGTTTACTGAATGTAAGTAGTTTTTTAGACATTGAGGCTTTTCATTGCACTTATATGCTTATTTTGTAACTTAACCCTTTAACGTTCATTGGTTTCGCCACGAAACCACAAAATTTTAATTCCGATACGCAACACTGACACCGGTATTTTTATCTAAAAATATCCCTTTTATTTTGTATGTGAAAAATCACGTTTTCTTATTTAGAAATATATTTGTTCTTTATTACCGGTGTCACTCATTTATTTCTACATCTTAGCAATGAAAATGCTATGATCGTTAAAGGGTTAACACTAGATTCCCCAGATGGAGTCGATTCGACTCAGACCATGTGACTAAATTTCAATCAAACCAGATCCCCCCCCCCCCCCTAAAATAAGTTAAATTTAAACCGCACAGCAATACGTTAAATAAATATATTATAAATTTTGAATAAGAATTCTGGTTTGAAATATTATTATCAAATTTGAGAAGAATTTCCGGGTGTTCGAGTGTTAAACGCATAAAACTTATTAGAAATCTAATAATACTGTAATTCTAATAGTTAATAATATTATTAAGAATTATCGTGATTTTTATCCAACAAACAATTATTTCCAGTCTAATGTTATTATCGAAAACTATTTTGTCCTATTCATATTATTTTTTGATATTAGAATGTATCTGTACATTTTCTAACATTAAATAATATAAAAGAAGAATATTATCGATTATTTAGAACATTCCCCTTCAGGACAAAACGAAATTGATATGCTATTTTTAAAAGGCAGCGAAGGGGGAAAAGCTTTAAAGTTTATTTTTATATCCTTTCGAACGAGATTTAGAGCATCATATACTTCAAGTTTTAATGTAGAACGGCAGAATGTTTTCACTATTCTCAAAAGTAGCTTTTGAAAGATTAAAAAAGTTTTATATTTCATTTATCGTATTGATAATATATTACCCTGAACAATAGTCAAATCGAGTGTATAAAATGTCATACCCTAAAATAAATTATTATAGTTCAACGTGAAATTTACGGATATTTTTATAGTGAATGGTAATAAACATATGAAAGAAATTTATGTGTGCTGTTTTTGAATACTTGTTTAACTATTACATAATATTTAAATTTTTCCGGAAATGCCAGTCGAATTTTATAAAAATATTTCACATCAGAAATTTGATTTTAAATAGTTTAACGTTTTTTCTTTAATGCTTTAAATTTTTTAAAGTAATTTTATAATGAAATTTCTGATTTGAATTCGAAATATATTCATGCGATAATGGACTTAATGACCGTTCACGGCCGTTAACGCATTATAGAAACATTTCAACTTACCACTATGTTAACCGACAATTGAAGTTCTTCTATAATTACTTTTTTCTTGGCGGTATATTTTTACAATACCTTCGCATTTTTATTAGCTAATTTCTGTGATTAAGTCAGAAGATTATTGCTTCAAATGACAGGTAAAACAATAAGATAAAAACATAAAAATTCGCAGTTACGAAAAGACGAATAAAATCGTAAACTATCAGCAATGTATTAATTGCAAAAATTATCTAATGAAGCAAAATTAAACCATTTTCTCTCTGTTGTAAGAAAATGTTGATAGTTTCGAAAAAAAAAAAAAAAAATGTAACAAAAAGTTTTTAATGAAATATGTGCTGCGCAATGAGATCACCTAAATGAAAAATAAACAGGTAATTAAAACTGAACAATAATTTAAATTAAAAAATATATATATAGCGTAAAGCTCTTTTTTTTTTTTTTTTTTTTTTTTTTTTTTTTTTTTTTTTTTTAAATTGGTTACCAGTATAATCTTAGAGAAAATGTTGGTATGTTAAATCGCAAAAATTTTCTGATTAAATAATATGGCATTTTCTCTAAAATTTTACTGGTGTTTTAAAAAGCGGCAATCTCATCCCTATTTTTTAGACATTGATTTAATTAAGACTTATATGCTATTTTCTAACCTAACACTAGATCTCCCGGAAATTTTAATCAAGTTCGATAAATGTATTTCACTCTAGAATTATTATTAAAAATTATTTAACTGATTTATTTAACTTAATCTGCGTGTTTATAATAGACTTAACCCTTTCCGGCACGGGCAAAATCTGTTAGTAAAATAAGAAAATATTGACTGACACCGGAATTCACAAACGATTTTTTTAGATATTTTGAATTCCTTAATTTAAGCCTTTGTTGCAAAGGTAAAATTTTACTAAAATGTTATTGGTGCCGTTTGCAAGTTTGGAATTAAAATTAGTTATCCCAGACCGGGCACAGTGTGCCGGAAAGGGTTAATTAAAAAAAAAATCTGGTTCAAATTGAAATTTAATCACACACTGTAAAGAAAGTAAGAAAAAAAAATCCGTTAAATTTACGACAAAAACTGCTGGCAGCAATGTTGTCAAGAGTTTAAAATATTGCAACATTTCTGCCAGCAGTTTTTGCCGTAAATTTAACCCTTTGCGGGGCAGGGCAAATTCATTGCTTAAGTATTGAAAGTAATGACTGACACCGGAATTTGAAAACAACTTTATTTGTAAATAAGAAAACGCTATACTTCACGCATTCAATAAACCGTAATTTTCTTTAACAAAATTCCGGTGCGAATGTGGCGTTTAGGAATTAAAATTAAGTGGTATATCTATGAAACCACCGCCCCTCAAGGGGTTAACGGAATTTTACAGTGCATGGTCGGAGTCGAATCGACTCCTTCTGGACGTTCTAGTGCTAAACCAGGGCTCGCACCATTCCTAAAATTTTCTCACTTTACTACCACTATTTTAATACGATAAATTTTATTAAAAACTTCTATTGGAGATGCTAAAGGAATTTTCCACGAAGATATTTTATTGGAAGTAGCGGTAGGAAGTGCAAAATAATTTAGGAATGCAGCGAGCCCTGGCTAAATGCATAAAACTTGTTAGATATCTATTAATACTGAAATTCTAATAATCAATAATATTATTAACATCAGAATTTTCGTGATTTTTATTCAACAAACAATACAATCCATCTATTGACTTTATCGAAACCTATTTTGTCCTATTATTTGATATTAGAAGTCCTCTATTTATTTTCTAACATAAAAAAATAAAAAAGAAAACTATCATCGATTTTTTAGAACATCCCCCTTCAGAGCAAAACGAAATTGATATACTATTTTTAAAAGGCTGTGGAGGGGGAAAAAAAGCTTGAAAGTTTATTTCAATATCTTTTGGAACGAGGTTTATGGTATCATATACTTCAAGTTTTGATGTAGGGAGACAGAATGTTTTTGCTATTCTCAAGAATAGATTTTGAAAGGTAGAATGTCTTATATTTATTTCACCGTATTGATAACATATTGCTCTGAAGGATAGTCAAATGGAGAGATTATAAAATGTTACATACTAAAATGGGCTACAATAATTCAGTATGAAATTTATCGAAACTTTTTACAGTAAATGGTATTAACCCTTTGCGGCGCAGGGCAAATTCATTGCTTAAGTATTGAAAATAATGACCCACACCGGAATTTGAAAACAACTTTATTTGTAAATAAGAAAACGCTACATTTCACGCATTCAATAACCAGTAATTTTTTTAAACAAAATTCCGGTGCCAATGTGGCGTTTGGAAATTAAAATTAAGTGGTATATTTATGAAACCACTGCGCCGCAAGGGGTTAAATACATTCGTAAATTTGCTTCCGCTACAATAATTTTTTTCTTTGATATAACTTTTTTAAGTCATTTTTCATCTTAAAACTTTATTGATCGGTAGTTTTATGTAAAATGATATTTTATAATTATTATTTTTATTTATTTATTTATTTTTCGTTGTAAGTAGACTCTCTCAAATCCGCTTGGCTTGGGATCACAGGTTGTGCGGATTTTAAAATTTTGTAGATTTTTCATCATGGCTTTGTTTACATTTTTTAAACAGTATTTTGAATCTAATTAATAATTCAATCGAAACTATAATGCGTGCAATATAATAAAATATTAAAATAATTAAGTAATTAATTATAATAATAAAATGTAGATGATTTTAAAAATGAAAGCAAAGCTCAAGTTAAAAATCGTAATGCATAATTAAATATTCATTATAAAAAAGAACTGTATTTTTTCTAGATTATTCAATGAAATTTACCTCATAAAGATAGATTACTGATTCACATCAAAATAATAAAATAAGGAAGTTGTATTTGAGGTTTAGCCAGACTTATAACAAAAAAAGATTGATTAATACATAAATATACTTGGTAAAATACCGCAATATCTTTAATTTTTCAGAAAAAAAAATTATTCTTCCTCCATGAAAATTAATGAATTCTGTAATATTAATGAAAATTACAAATTAAAAAATATATATGGAATTGATATAAAAATAAAAATGTCAGATTTTGACCCTACATCTAAACTGAATGTTTCATTGTTTACATCTGTAAATTATGTGTAGATTTTAGAGAATTGCGGATCTTAGGGTTGCGGATTTAAGGGAGTCTACTATATTTTAAAAATAATGTTCACATTAACAATCTCAAATTTTTGCAATTATGTAAAAAGATTTTTTTTTTTTTTTTCAATCGTATAACTCACTCTACCATCCTGGCAATAAAAGTCGGCAGCAATGAAAAGACGAATATATTCGTCAGCGAACAAAAATGTGTTAATTGCAAGAGCTAATATGATGAAGCAACATTGAACTATTTTCTTTCTACTGTATAAAAATGTTTATGGTTACGAAATTAATTAATAACAATATAAATTTTTTTAACGAAGCCTATCCTATGTCCTGTGTACAAAATGCATTAAGGGTGTATTCGAAAAAATATTCCTCCACCCTGATCAACACGAAATTTTCTGATGCATTTTCAGATTCATTTTTAAAAGTAAAAACATGAAACCTACTGAGATGATTTTTGAAGAGACGTTTAAGGTGCCGTGTGATTTCATATTTCTTACAATTCATTATTTATAAACGATTATTTTGTCAGCGTGGCCCTTTTTTCGTTACCAGATCTCTCGTTTCGGAAAATTTGATACAAAAGACCGATTTTTATTGCAATTTTTGCAATATTTTCTGCATTTATCAAAATATAGCCAGACACGACACCTTATAGTTTCTAAATAAGAGAATTTGGCAGTTTGATGCGTTTGAGAACAAAAATAAATTTAAAAATAAATCCGAAAATAAGCAGTTTCAATTGGAATACACCCTTAAGGAAAGACAAGATTAGATTTAATGCTATGGGAAGTATGCGAGCTTTATGACCTGTTTCCTCGGAAACTACCAGACCGATTTTGATGAAATTTTGAATCCCTATTCACAGGATTATGCTCAAGACTTAGAGCAGACAGTTTATATCTGCAATTAAAATCTCTCACCACTTTTTAAAAATAGTATAATTCGCCTTATTTTCAGGATTTTTCATCTATCTTTAAATTGACCGAATACTTCTATTTCAAAAAAGCGATGACAATCAACAACTCGGACTGCGGACTTTTTTGTCCCCAATCTGGCAACAGTGATATCATCCCAGTTGTGCCTACCCTTAATTAGCACCCCTACCCTTAATGTAAGTGAACATGGCATCCCCGTCTTGTTTTCTCTTGAATTTTTACAATTATTTTTTAGGATTTAAAAAAAAAAAAAAAAAAAAAAAAAAAAAAAACTGGGCATAGAAATGGGTTTAGGAAGGTTCAAAGACTTTGTTTAAACCAATAAAAGAAGTCTTTTTTTTTTTTTTCAAAACAATTTACTTATATTTCCTTTTAATAAAAAATAAACATTTAATTAAAAAATATAAAATAAAACAGAAATAACGATTTTTGTTTATTATTTGTGACTAGTTTTTCAGATATTGATGATTTCAATATCTAAAAATCATTGACATCCCGAGACTTACTTGTTATATGGCAGCATAGAAATACAAGCCTTATTAAACAATTAGATTGCTTTTAATTTTCACGACATAATTCAAGTTATTTATTTATTTTCAATAAGTAATATTATTCATTTGTTGTCTTTACCCAATTTAACGATTTTTTTCCCTTTCATAAAATTATAAAAGAAAAGATCGTCCATTTTTTAGAACATTCACCTTCAAGGCAAAACGAAATTGATATGCTATTTTCAAAAAAGCTGTGAAGAGAAAAAAAGCTTTAAAGTTTATTTCAATATCTTTTCGAAAAACATTTGGGATATTATGTATTTCAAGTTTTGATGTAGAGAGACAGAATGTTTTCGCTATTCTCAAGAATATCTTTTGAAAGGTAGATTTTTTTTTTTTTTTTCATTTATCCCGTTAGTATCATGTTATTGTGAACGATAATCAAATCAAGAGCAGATAAAAAGTTATATGGTTAGTTCCAAGAGTACTTGTAAAGTAAGTCACATGCTTTTGGCTACCAGTATTTTAGAATGGAAACATATGATTTAAGTCTGATATCAAAGATATCAGATAAAATGAATAAGGTGAAGCAAACATCTCGTGAATAATAGAGGTCAACAAGCACAGCGGGTATTAGCTATGTTACTTACACTACAAAAATCCATGGAACTATCCAGTTAACCCTTTCTGGGAAGAGAAAATTCCATTCATAAAATGAAACATTATTGAATACACCGTAAGTCACAGACGACTTTTTTAGAAATTGAAAACGCCCCAAGCCCTTTCAATATTAAAGAAAAAAAATTAGTAAAATATTCATGGTGGCGGTTGTAATAAAATTAGGTATGCCTGGAGTGGGCACACTGTCCGGAAAGTGTTACGAAATTGTAAACTCTCTCTTAACCACTTGATCGTCGAACCCGAAACATTCACGGGCTGCAAGCTTCATGGCTTTTATTCAGAATTCTTTGATTGCCACCAGTTTTATAAAATAGTGTCACTGGTTTTATTCTTGGTATCATTTTTACTTGCCATTAAATAAGATGAATATATATATATATTTTTTTTTTTTTTTCAAAAAAGTGGTGACAAAAATGAATTTGAATTTTTAAACCGTAACATAATGCGACCATTAAGGGGTTAACAGCGATCTTTAGCCGTTAGCTATTTTGTGAATAAAATTTAAGAAAATCAGTTTTAAAAATTGTCTAGTGTCAACTCTAAATTTCTGATTTAAAAGTTCCAACGGATTAGGCAACGCTGTTTGCGGCCACCATAGTGCTAAGGCTCTTGTCAGCACGATCGAAGATACTCCATGGGGAGGTTAATTTCTAATAACTTGTCTGTATTTGGACATTTTTTTATTTCATTTGATAGCTGAGGTTCCTTTCCACTTACCACCTTTTTTACCTTTTTCGACTTTGGTTGCTGATGTTTTTTAAAATAACTCTTTCATTTTCTTAACTGATTTTGAAAATGTAACTAATTTTAGAAAAAAAAAATCTGCAATCAAAATTGAAAAAGTAAAAAAGGAGCGATGTGGAGAGGGACCCCACTTATCTAAAGCAAATAAATAAATAAATAAAAATATAAAAATCGAAATGCAAACAAGTTATTAGAAAATACCCTCCCCATACGAATACTATTAGCTGGCGAAAGCAGGAGCAGGAGCCTCAATAAAACGTAAGTAGATAATTAAAATTTTAAAAATAAATAAGTAAATAGAAACATAGAATATTGTGCAATAGGTAGAATAAAATTATTTTTTTATTGTAGCCATATAGATATTTTTATAGACATTGTAGTTTTAATAGAGACTTTGTCTTTTATATAACAGAATTTATTACCACAAATTTTACTAGAAATTTAATATTGGAATAATAATGTTAATATTCTAAAATAAAATACTCAAACATAATTGGAATTTCCATAACAGGATGACATGTTTTGAAGTCTAACATTCAAAGTAATAAAAATAAAATAAAAACCTTGGTCAGAGGTCAAATGGGAGAAAGAAATAATTCAATAATAATTAATAATATTACATTAATACTCAGTAGCAAAGACGTTAATAAAATTTTATGTTCACGATATTGACAGCTGATTAAGAAAATAGAGACTTAGAATGTTAGAAGGATTGCAAAACGAAATAATTTAATTTTACGGTTATTTCAGAATCAATAAAATTCTCTAGAATAAAACATTAGTCTTTATTAAGATGAAATTAGTTTACAACAATTACCGATGTCTTTGGTCTATAAATTCATCAAATGTGCTAAGCTTATTTTCACCTTATGCTAATAATTATAAATGAATTTTTGTAACAGTAACGACGAATGCATTAAGAGAGACAATTACTTTGGCTTCATATCCTACCGAGGTGTTTTCCCAAGAAAAATACAGCTAAATATTAGAAAATGGCTTATTAAGTCAAAGCTACTCGAAATTAATTCAGAGTATGGCAATGTCATCAAAGAAACCCACTAATAGAATTAATTAAATAAATAAATTAGCCTCATTTCGTTTGAGATCAAAAGCAAATAATATTTTTACTTATTATTCTGGCAAGTGTTTGTACATTTCAGCAACAAAGGGAGAATAACTTTTGACGTTGATAATAATCGACAAAGTATTCATAGTTTGTACTTTCTATCTTCTGGGGGTAAAAAAAAGAACCTACACCACAAAAATTATTTTGAAGCGTAGAACTGACTTAGAACAAGGCACAGGCAACTGTTTGCTGAAAGCTATGCCACTTAAGTTAATAAAATTTTATGTGTACAGCTGTTTAGAAAAATTGCCCAACGAAATAATGTAATTATAACGATTATTTGAAGATCAATAAATTTTTCTAGAACAAAAAATTTGGTTTTACTGAGATGAAATTATTTTGCTTCACACAACAATTACCGATGTCTTTGGTCTATAAATTCATCAAATGTGCTACGCTTATTTTCACCTCTTGCTAATAATTATAAATGAATTTGTGTAACAATAGCGACGAATGCATTAAGAGAGACAATTACTTTGGCTTCATATCCAAGCGAGGTGTTTTCCCAAGAAACATACAGCTAAATATTAGAAAATGGTTTATTGTCAAAGCTACCCGAAATTTAATTCAGAGTATAGCAATGCCATCAAAGTAACCCCTAATAGAAATAATTAAATAAATAAGTTAGCCTCACTTCGTTTGAGATCAAAAGCACGTAGCATTTTTACTTATTACACTTAAAAGTGCCTGTTTATTTCAACAACAAGGGGAGAATAATTTTTAACTTTGATAATAATCGACATATTATTAATTGTTTATACTTGTTCTCTTCTGAAAAAACGAAAAAAAAGGAACTGACACCATATAAAAATTATTTTGTAGCATTGTACTGAATGAGAACAAAGGAAAGACAGAGCTTATGATTGAAAGCTACGACATTTTAGTTAATAATATTTTATGTATGCAATATTGGCAGCTGATTAGGAAAATTTAGACTTAGAATGTTAGAAGGATTGCCCAACGAAATAATTTAATTATACGGTTATTTGAAGATCAATAAAATTTTCTAGAACAAAACATTAGTCTTTATTGAGATGAAATTATTTTGATCACACAATTACCGACGTCTTTGGTCTATAAATTCATCAAATGTGCTACGCTTATTTTCACCTCTTGCTAATAATTATAAATGAATTTATGTAACAGTAACGACGAATGCATTAAGAGAGACAATTACTTTGGCTTCATATCTAAGCGAGGTGTTTTTCCAAGAAACATATGACTAAATATTAGAAAATGGCTTATTAAGTCAAAGCTACTCGAAATTTAATTCAGAGTATGGCAATGCCATCAAAGAAACCCACTAATAGAATTAATTAAATAAATAAGTTAGCCTCATTTCGTTTGAGATCAAAAGCAAATAATATTTTTACTTATTATTCTGGCAAGTGTTTGTACATTTCAGCAACAAAGGGAGAATAACTTTTGACGTTGATATAATCGACAAAATATTCATAGTTTGTACTTTCTATCTTCTGGGGGTAAAAAAAAAGAACCTACACCATAAAAATTATTTTGAAGCATAGAACTGACTTAGAACAAGGGAGAGGCAACTGTTTACTGAAAGCTATGCCATTTAAGTTAATAAAATTTTATGTGCACAGCTGTTTAGAAAAATTGCCCAACGAAATAATGTAATTATACGATCATTTGAAGATCAATAAATTTTTCTAGAACAAAAAATTAGTTTTTATTGAGATGAAATTATTTTGCTTCGCACAACAATTACCGATGTCTTTGGTCTATAAATTCATCAAATGTTTACTCTTATTTTCACCTCTTGCTAATAATTATAAATGAATTTTTGTAACAGTAACGACGAATGCATTAAGAGAGACAATTATTTTGGCTTCATATCCTAGCGAGGTGTTTTCCCAAGAAACATACAGCTAAATATTAGAAAATGGTTTATTAAGTCAAAGCTACTCGAAATTTAATTCAGAATATTGCAATGCTATCAAAGAACCAACTAATAGAATTAATTAAATAAATAAGTTCGCCTCATTCCGTTTGAGATCAAAAGCACGAAACATTTTTACTTATTACACTTACAAGTGCTTGTATATTTCATCAACAAAGGGAGAATAATTTTTAACGTTGATAAAATAATCGGCATATTATTAATTGTTTATACTTGCTCTCTTTTGGAAAAAAAAAAGGAACCGACACCATAAAAATTATTTTGAAACATTGAACTCAATTAGATCAAAGTCAGGACTGCTTACGAATGAAAACTATTACATTTGAGTAAATAAAATTTTATGTGTACAATATTGGCAGCTGCTTAGAAAAATTTAGACATTGAATGTTAGAAAAGTTGCTCAACGAAATAATTTAATTATACGATCATTTGAAGATCAATAAAATTTTCTGGAACAAAACAGTCTTTATTGAGATGAAATTACTTTGCCTCGCAAAATAGTTACCGATGTCTTCGGTCTATGAATTTATCAAATATGTTGCTTTCACCTCTTGCTAATAACTATAAATGAATTTGTGTAACAGTAACGACGAATGCATTAAGAGAGACAATTACTTTGGCTTCATATCCTACCGAGGTGTTTTCCCAAGAAACACACACCTAAATATTAGAAAATGGCTTATTAAGTCAAAGCTAATCGAAATTTAATTCAGAGTATGGCAATGCCACCAAAGAAACCCTCTAATAGAATTAATTAAATAACTAAGTTAGCCTCATTTCGTTTGAAATCAAAAGCACGTAGATTTTTAGTTATTACACTTACAAGTGCTTGTATATTTCAACAACAAAGGGAGAATAATTTTTAACGTTGATAATAATCGACATATTATTAATTGTATATACTTGTTCTCTTTAGGGGAAAAAAAGAACCAACACCATAAAAATTATTTTGAAGCATTGAACTAATTGAATTAGAACAAGTGATCAAAACTGCTGTAAACTATTTGCTGTGTCAAATTGCAAAATTTTACAAAAAAAAAAAAAAAAAAAAAGGTAGTGCAGAAAATTTGGTATCGCCGAACTTCGGTTGTGCATCCTTTTCTGCAAGCACACCACCCTCTGCTTACTAGGCCTGAACTCTGACACAAAAAATAGGATAGACGGATGTTTTTCAGTGTTTGATTCTCTTGAACTTAGACACCAGTATTTCTCCCCAAATTTTTAAAACTTAGTTAGTTTAAGGAAAATAAAAAAGAAGTAAAACCTCTTGATCTCAAAATCAAAAGAACGTACGAACGCTGAAAAAAATCTGCCGATGACCGCAGCTACTTTTTGTGCCATAGCTCAGGTCGAGTATTCAGAGGACGGTGACAAGTATGTTTAAGAGTCAGTCTTACTCATTGGGCAGAGATTTTTTTATCATTATTACACGCAAATTATTACAGAATTATTATTATTAAAACACACATTAATTTTTGACAAAATAACTGGATAAATAATTATGTTAAAAAAATCATATGTATTATGAATTCATTTAAAAGATTTGGACATTTAACTAAAAGCACTATAATATTATTAATGAAATTCAGTATTTGTATTAAATATGCCAATAAAACAACTTTGCTTCTTTTACAAATAAAACTACATACAAACAAAAGCAAAATAAAAAAGAATTACAGATTGCAAAATCGAACACATGAACATGCAAAATATTTAAGTAAACAAATATCACTACGAATTTTCTATACTTTGAAGAAATTAGTTTATCAACTACAATTAAATAAAATGGAGCCCAACACAAACGTTGTGCTTGAATTCCAACTTCTGAATTTCAAACAGTGCCTGGATTAATTAAATACTAGCTTGAAATAAGTAGTGAAATTATCCAAGGAATTTAAACAGCAGTAATTTACAAACAAATCTCGTTTTCTAGAGAATAAAGTTTTATAAATTTTAGAGACATCTGAACAATATCTGAATAATGAGGCATTACATGCGTACAAAGACATTTTTTGAAATAGCTTCTCCTGCATTTGGATTTTCAAGATATTAAAAGGTTTGAAATTAACATTGATTTGGAAGCAAAGAGATAGAGAAAATTTTAATGGATTGAATAAAAGAAACCATGCCACTATAATCATACAGTAATATTTAATAATATATATATTAACAACTGGTTAATGAGGCAGTACATGTGCACAAAAACATTGTTTTGAAAGAGCGTGTACTGCATCCGGATTTTCAAGGTATTCAAAGTATGAAATTAACATTGGGATAAAGAAAATTTTAATTGATTGAGTAAAAGAATTCACGCCATTTTAACCATACAGCATAGCAGCCAACTTTTACGCTTTTTTGCTACCACTAAAATTGTACAGAGATTTTTCATTTGTTTAATCACAAGATTTCGACGATTAAATCAGACAATATTTACTATAAAATTTTTGTGGTAGGAAAAATGCGTAAAAGTTGGCAGTTATGCATACAGGAATATTTAATAAATTACATAAAAATTGTAAAGAGGTATTATGCACCTCTACATAAAAAGAATAAAAAAAAGAGAAGAAACACTACAATCAGGTTATTACATTACAGATTTGAGAAAAAAAAAAAAAAAAAAAAACTGCCGCTACACGACTAATACGGTATGTGACCATCAATATAATAAAGGCAAAAAGCGGGGCCTCAAAAAGGAAAGAAATAAGCGTATTGTTTAAAGTATTTTTAACCCTTTTGCGATGGGAATTTTTAATGTTTTGTCACAGGTTTTTAAACAAAGAAATTTGTGGCTTTTTAACCCTTTAACCCTTTCCGGTACACTGTGCCCGGTCTGGGATACTTAATTTTAATTCCAAACTTGCAATCGGCACCTACAATATTTTTGTAAAATTTTACTATTACAATAAAAGCGTAAATTAAGGAATTCAAAATATCTAAAAAATTCATTTCTGAAATCCGGTGTAAATCGATTATTTCTCATTTTGTCCACGCCGGAAAGTGTTAACGGACAAAGCATTCTGATTGCTAAGATGTTGAAATCAATTAATGACACCGGTAATTGCGAACAGATATATTTGTATATAAGAAAAAGTGATTTTTTAAAATGGATTTTTTACAATTAAAATTGCGGTATTGTTGTGTCAAATCGGAATTAAAATTTTGAGGTTTCGAAGATAAATCAATGATCGTTAAATGGAGAAAATGCTATGATTAAATAAGGCAAAATTTACAATAAAATTTTACTGGTGGGGAAAAAGAAGTATTCTTAATCCTTTAACTGGTTCCCTTTTTTACGTGCAATAAATTGAAAATATCGGTTTTTACCACTTTTTTTAAGCTAAAATATTCGTAATATTTATTCTAAACATTTCTACCTTTGAATAGTATGCCATTCTATTTTAAAAAATAAGTGGTGTCAAAAAGTTTTAAAGGATGCATCAACCCCGTAACTGATTTGAACTGATTGACCCGTGACTGATTGCCCGTACGCCGTTCGGGCAAGACGAATTTGCTTAATTCAACATTTAAAGCTTTTTGACACCACAATTTAAAAATAATAATAATAATAATTTCATACTACTTAAAGACGGAAATGTTTAGGCTAAATGTTACGAATATTTTATTTAAAAAATTGTGGTGAGAATCCGTTATTTTGAATTTATTGAACGGAAAAGAAAGTGCCAGTTAAGGGGTTAACCCTCTCGGCCACACTGTGCCCGGTCTGGGATACCTAATTTTAATTTCGAATTTGGAAACGGCACCAAGAATATTTTAGAAAAATTTGACTTTTACAATAAAAGCTTAAATTACAAGTTTCAAAATATCTAAAAAATTCGTTTCTGAATTACGGTGTCAGTCGATAATTTCTCATTTTTACTAACAGATTTTACCCGTGCCGAAAAGGGTTAAGCAAATTCGTCTTGCCCGAACGGCGTACAGGGCAAATCAGTTAAGTGGTTAAGCTTTTTTGCGGCACGCATACGTATGGCTGGCCCCCAAGGGGTTAACCATTATCGGCCCTATATCACCTTCCATATGACATCGGGACCAGCATCTCTTGCATGAAGTTTATTCAGTTAGCACTAGATTTTCACTTGCAAAACACGTGAGAGAGAATTACACTATAAAAATTATTTTAAATATATAGTTATGCTAATAGGATATAAAATAGTCATTTGTAAAATACTAGAGTCCGATAAATATTAAATGTCATTGAAAATACCGTAATGTCATTTACGAGAAACAATAATTGCATTGAATATATAAATAAAAAGTTTAATTTAATTTTCAATTGAAAAATATCTAGCCTGCCATATTCCATTCGCACAATATTTTTAAGAAATATATATTTTAGTACATTTCTCTAGAAAATGTTAAGAAAGTGTATGAAAAAGATTTTTGTTTAGTGTAAGTGATGCTAGAATGCATTAAAAAAAATAATTGGCCGTGGCATCCTTGAAATACGTAAAACTTAGACCTCAAAGAATCAAAATAGCATTAAGAAATTAAAAATGAAATAAAGCAAGTAAGATGTTTATGCAAAAAAAAATGGTATCATCAAATTGGAAAATTGCATTAAAAATAGCTTTTTCCCCCTTTAAAGAGATTATCTTAAATGGTTCATTCATTCAATGTATTAAAAATACTTTTGACTTTACAGTAAAAAATAAAAAATATGTATTCACTATCGCAGTAAAATATTTATGTCAGAAAAAGCATACAGAAATACTTAAAAGAATTATTAGTATCATCATTATTTTATTTGTTTATTTTTGGACAATGAAACATTCAAAAATTTAAGTTGAAAACTTGGGCGTTTTTTGGAGTCTTTTCTGTGAAATCACAAAGACTTCACGAAATCTAAATATTTTGAAAAATATTTGAATGCTCAGAACTTCGAATCGCAAAAATTTACAAACAAATTACATTTTCTAGAAAATAAAGCTTCAACGTCTCAACTGTATCTATAATGTATTTATAGATTACACACAAGTTAAGTTTATTCTCTTGCGGCACGGTGGTATGCCTATGAAACCAATTAATTTTAATTCCGGAAGGCCACATTGGCACCAGATTTTTGATTTAAAAAAATTCGCTTTATTTGATACGCGAAATGTAGCTTTTTTCATATTAAAAAAAAAGTTTTTTGCAAATTCTGGTGCAAATCACTAATTTCAATACTTCAAGCAATGAAAATGATTTTTCATTGATTCATCTCATTTTCAAGTAATAAAACCGCTCTGCGCCGCAAAGGGTTAAAAAAGGCGTTCGTTGTTTACATTTTTAAGCTGGACAATACAGAGAATAAAAATAACATTGAATTTCAAAGCAATTTATAATCAACTAAATTATTCAATAACAATTTTCAATGATTTAGAGAGAAATACAAAAGGTGTAAAAGTACTTTATTATCTTTTCCTTTTGAAAAAATAAATCGCCTAAAATAAAAGTAAAAAAATACATATTTAAAATGAAATATTAACCACCAACAAAAAAATTTTAGATAAAATCTAAAACACCCAAGAGATGAAAATAAAAAACGAAAGTTTTTCGCATAATCTTCGAATTTTCTGCGTCATAAATAACTTTCCTCATTCAAATTATTTTTAAATTTAATCGAAAGCATGTTAATATCATCGACGAAGACTAGTAAATGCATTGAATGCGTAAATAAAATACTTCATTTCACAAAAAAAAAAAAAAAAAAAAAAAAAAAAAAAGACATCTGAGGAAAAAAAAAATTCTGGAGATTCAAAGCAGCAATATGAATTACAAAACAGAAGTAAAGTAAGCAAAGTGTTTACACAAATATATGGCATCACTGTTTCAGTACAAATAGTTTTATTTTTCAAACGGATTATTTTAAAAATTAAATAAAAACGTGCTTTGAAAGGATTCCAGCACAGAACAGTTTTGTTTAAATTTCTTAGTTTAGAATTTTCAAACTACAGGCTTATCAATGCCTAAACCAGAAAATTGCAATCTGTGGCGAAAATATCCCAGGAATTTAAATCTCAACAACTTACAAACAAATCTCATTTTTCAGAGATCTAAGTTTTATATATTCCAAAGAACATCGCAACAATATCTGAATAATGAGACATTACATTAGAGGTCTGCACGGGCCTGGGCTTGGCCCGTGGCCCGTACCCGGCCCGGCCCGCGGGCCGGGCCGGCAGATTTAGAATAGTTTTTTCAACGGTCCGGGACGGGCCGACAAACAAATTAAACGGGCCGGGCCGGGCCGATAAAACAAATTTTCGGGCCTGCCGGCCCGTTCTGAAGATTTAAGCAGAAATGATAAAATATGAGCTTTTTTCAACGAAAATGGTTTTAACGAGAATAAGTATAAATGTGGTCATACTAGTTTGACAGCATCAATATAAAAATGCACAGTGTATCGGCATCGGAGAATTACATTATGTGTAACCCGTTTTAATATTTTTTTAGCTGACTCATGCCGGTCCGAGATCACGCTTGCATTATTTTTCTACGTATAGACTGGCCGGACCGGTACTAGACTTAATTATTGGCAGAAAACATGATTTGTAAAATTATTAACAGCGATGAAGAACTTATGTTAGCTTAGTCTTCGGATATATACTTCTTGATGATTTTTAAATTAATTTCTCAATAATGTGAAAGTTCGACACATTTTCTGATTAATTTTAAATTGTAAAAGTATAAAAGTGATAAGCCTAACTATTGAAGGGATTTGGAATCGAATAGCGTTTTTCATTTTAGGTAAATAAAATACTTGTATAACCTTGTTGAGATATAATAGTTTCTCAAATGATTGCAGGTTTTTCTCCCGTCCCTTGCTACTGCTTCCGGAAATTCTATTCAAAACGCTAATTATGACAGTATTTTATTTGTTTGCAGTATTCTTAAATTGCTTGTATCAAAAAATGGATAACGCCATTCGATTATATAGTTTCTAATTAAAGATATCTGCTAATCTTATGCGTTTCTGAGAAAAAAAAAAATGAATTTAGAAATGTATCAGAAAGGAGCTTCTTTGAATTTAGGAATGAATTTGGATTTGAAATCTATAATAAATTGATATAGAAATACATTTATAAATCTTCTTTTATTAAACAGCTTCAAAATTAACGATGTTTTTAGCTTTCTTTCTTTTTTCTTCTATTTTAAGCCATATTAATTTTTTAATGAATCTTTATTCGAATGTTGAAAGCCTAAGAATCTAAGTAATCATTAATGTTCTTAATGTGTATTTGCTGTAAAATATACTGTAAAATCATTCCACAGATATGTATGCAGTATTTTTTAAGGGTGTTCTTAACTGCTCCGCTCAACAAGCGCAAAAAGTTTTGACACATTTACAAATTCAATTTTTAACAGAAATATATAAAAATGGAATGCCTGACTGTGCAAGCGATTTCGAATCAAACTTATTTTTCCGTTTTATGATAATTAAATTACCTATCCAGTTCTAAGCTATTTCGATCACGAGATCACTCGTTTTTCTCCTGCTTTTCGACCGGTTTTTCTGCTTCCGTCGGGAAATGTGCTCAGATGTGTCAACTTTGAAGGCTTGTTATGAAAAATCTATTGTGTTTTTTAAAAAACAGAAAATTGAATGCAATTAGACAGTTTCTGAATAATAAAACCTACTAGTTTCATGCATTTCCGAACAAAAATAAATTAAAGCATGTGTCACAAAGTTGCCCTTTTTGATTTAAGAGCACCCTTAAAGGAATCTTAGTTATATGATAAAAATCTGAATTTTTTAGAAATCATAAAAATTGTAACGGGCCAAAGCGGGCCGGGCCTGTTTTCGCTGATTTTTTTACGGGCCGGGCCTAAAATATAAAAATTTAAACTGGCCGGGCCGAACTTTTGAGTTTTACAACGGGCCGGGCCGGGCCGAAATAACTTTCGTACGGGCCGGGCCTAGAAATTCCGGCCCGTGCAGACCTCTACATTACATATTCATGCACACAAAGATATTGTTTTGAAACAGACCTTCCCCCCCCTCCCCCCCTTCCTCGCTTGCATTTTCTGTCTAGACAATATTTAAGGAATTAAAAATAATCTTGACTTCAAACCAAAATAGAGAATAATTTGTAAGCAAGTCGTACGCGGACAATTTCAATAATAGCATAATGTATTAGAGAGAACTACAATAAGTGTCAGAGTATTTTATTATCTTTTCCTTTATTATCTTATCCGTTCCTTTGTAGAAAAAAAATTAAAATTAAATCTGAAACATCCAAGAGAGGAAAAAAAAAAAGAATTATTTCGCGAAATATTCGAATTATGTGTATCATAAATTACGTTCCTCATTCAAATTATTTTTAAATTTAATTGAAAGCATGTTAATGTCATCTACGAAGCCTAATAATTGCATTGAATGTGTAAATAAAATACTTCATTTAATTTAAAATTAAAAATATTAAAAAATAGGCATCTGAGAAAAAAAAATTTCTAGAGACTCCAAACAGCAACATGAAATGCCAAAGAGAAATAAAGTAAACAAAGTATTTACACAAATATATGACATTACTATATCGGTACAAATAATTTTATTTTTCAAACGGATTATTTTACGAATTAACCCATTCGTGCCCAGCACTTTTTGCATAAATTTTATTTGGTTTGCACCACTATTTTTAGAAGATTTAAGTTTATTTCATTAATCACGAAAATGCATCATTTAAATAAAATAATTATTGCTTTTCTTTTTTACTGGTGTCAAAAACGGTGCTAAATGCACGTTTTGAAACGTCCCTAAAAAGGGATGCTAGGCACTAATGGGTTAAATAAAAACGTGCTTTAAATGGAGTCCAGCATAAAACTTTTTTTTTTTTAATTTCAAGTTTTGAACTTTCAAACCATAGAACTTATCAGTACCTAAACGAAAATATTGCAGCCTGTGGCGAAAATACCGCAAGAATTTAAATCTCAACAATTTACAAACAAATCTCGTTTTTCAGAGAGCGAAGTTTTATAAATTCCAGAGAACACCGCAACAGTATCTGAATAATGAGACATTGCATATTCATGCACACAAAGATATTGTTTTGAAACAGATCCCCTCCCCTCCTCTCCCCCGACCTCGTTTGCATTTTCTGTCTAGACAATATTCAAGGAACTAAAAATAATCTTGACTTCAAACCAAAGTAGAGAATAATTTTTTAAGCAAGTCAGTGTTCATACGCGAACAATTTCAATAATAGCATTATGTGTTAGAGAGAATTACAATAGGTATAAGAGTATTTTATTATCTTTTTCTTTTGAAAGATATTAAACACCTAAAAAAATAAAAAATAAATAAAACATTTAAAATTTAATCTTAACAACCGATATACCAACGAACCAACAAAAAAATTTAAAATGAAATTTAAAACACCCAAGAGATGAAAATAAAAAAGATGTTTTTCCCGTAATCTTTGAATTATCTGTATCCGGAGATGAGAGCATTCAGACCCAAATGGTTGATTCTCACCACTAAATTCTAATAGTATTCTTAGTTTTAAGAAATTCTGTCATTAAGAAAGGCGAGAAATACCATTAAAATTTAGTGGTAACAAACAGTCATTTTGGTCAGAGCGCTCTCATCCCTGTATATCATAAATAATTTTTTTCACTCAAATCATTTTGAAATTTAATTGAAAGCATGTTGAAGTCATCTATGAAGCTCAGTAATTACACTGAATGTATAAGTAAAATAACTTATTTCATTTACAATTAATATAATTAACATAAAAAAGTATATATGTTGGAAAGATTCAATTCGTATGGTTTTTTCTCTAGCAAATAATGAAATATACGCAATGTTTATTTCATCGCGGCTGGAAAAAGAAAAAAAAAAAGATTAGATTTAGTAACTTTCAACTATTTTCGAAGAGTGATTTAATTAAGTAAACATATAACAGAAATAAAATAAACAAAACACAAATAATTAATATATATATAAAAAAAATTAGACATTTGAGAAATTTTTTTCTCTGGAGATTCAAAACAGCAACACGACAAACAAAACAGAAATAAAGTAAAAATATATGGCACCACAGTATCAGTACAAATATTTTTATTTTTCAAACATATTATTTTGCAAACTACAATTAAGTAAAAACGTGTTCTGAAGTAAAAAAGTTGTTTTCAAAATCCAAATATTGACATTTCAAACCTTAAATTTATCAGCGACTGAACAGAATAATGCAATGCCAGTGTAAAATCTGCGGGAAAAATACCCTAGGAATTTAAATCGGAGTAATTTACAAACAAATCTCATTTTCCAGGGAGTAAAGTTCCAGCGAACACCGCAATAAAATTTCAGTAATGAGCTCCTACATATTCATGTACACAAGGATATTGTTTTGAAACGGCGCTCCCTCGTTTTCATTTTCAAGGTAGAAAATATTCATGGGACTAAAAATAATTTTGACTTCAAAGCGATCAAGTAAATAATAATTTTAATCCTTTGAGCGCTGATCGGTAAATTTCTTCAAAATTCCAAATGTCATATTACTACCACTATTTTGCAATGAAAAAATTCGGTTTACAAAGACACAAAAAAAGCATTAAATTTTTTAAAATAAAGTTGGTCGACTATTCTGGTGCCATTGTGACTTTCCCAATTAACCCTAACACCCGAATTATTTTCTTCGCTAAAATTTAAATTTTGTATTTCCCACCACTTTTAAAAGCAAATTAACTTTTATCTAAATTTATCGAAGATTCTGTCTCGTGAAATAACATATATATTTATCTTTCTCTTTACTGGTGGGAAAACCACTTTCTTGCTGTTTTTAACCGTCCTCAAACGAGAACGCTGGGCGTTAATGGGTTAAATTAAGTTGTAGAAAATACAACCATCAGAGATCAAAGAGTGTTCACAAGTGCGCATTTTCGGATAAGAGAGCTACATATGTAAGAGAACTAAATTACATGTAGAGATATTTTATTATTATTTTTTTTTTCCTGAAGCAGAAAATTAAATACGCAATTTTTATTTAACAGCAGCTGAAGAGAAAAAAAAAAGATTAGATTTATTAACTTCAATTATTGTCTAATAGTGATTTATTTAAATAAACACACAACAGAAATAAAATTTAAAAAGGTTGTTTACACAAATATATGTCATCACCAAATCAGAAACACGCGTTACAAATAGAATTTTTTAAATGAATTATTTTTACAAACAAACAATTCAGGAAAAAAAGTGTTCTGAAAGGAATCCAACATAAAAATGTTATGTTTAAATTCCAAATTTTGAATTTTCAATCCTGAAACTTATCAGTGCTTGAAACAGAGAAATGCAATGCCAATAACTTAAAATCTATAAGGAAAATTACGTTAGGAATTTAAATTGCAACAATTTACAAACAAATCTCATTTTCCAGAGATTAAAGTATGATAAATTCCAGAGAACATCGCAACAATATCGCAATAATGAGCCATTACATATTCATGTACACAATAATATTGTTTTAAAACAACGCCCTTTCCCCCTCGTTTGCATTTTCAAGGCAGATAACATTCAAGGAACTAAAAATAATTTTGACTTCAAAGTGAAGAAGTAGATAATTTTAAGCAATTCAGGCTTCATACTCATACTAGAATATTTTCGCACAATAGCATCATGTGTTTGAGAAAAAGCTATCTACATTTAAGAATAGGGGAAAGTGGGGATACTTGAGCATAGGGGATACTTGAGCCACCCTTATTATCTCTACAGTTGGTCAATTTTTCTTTCTAAAACTGGCAACATGGTAGCATATTTATAGTTCTGAACATGTAAAAAAAAATCACATACCTTGGTACCATTTTGAAAGTATGGTGATTAAACCCTTTGAGCTCTGCTGGTAGAATTTTTCTACCACAGAATTTTAATTCTGAAATGTCACAACGACACCAGAAAATTCGACCACATTTATTTGAAAAAGGTTTAATGCATTTTTTCGCGTATATTGTAAATCGGTGTTTTTCTTTGCAAAATACTAGTGCGAATGTGACATCTGGCTCAAGTATCCCCTCCATGGGGATACTTGAACCACGATGTAAAAGAAAAAGTAAAAATTTATAAGACATAGAAAAATAGTTCAAAATTAATTGAAAGTGGTTTTCAATTGAAGAAAAAATATCAAATTTTCATTTTCAATATTTTGTTTTGTTCTAAGAAATAATAAAAAATTTAAAAAAAATTAAAATTTAAAAAATGGCTCAAGTATCCCCATCTTCCCCTATATTCTTATTTTTTCCTCTCGAAAGAAATAAATCATATGCACGAACTTTTATCGTTTTGTTCTTTTGCATGATGGTTCAAACATGTTTATTTAACCGTAGCTGGAGAAAAATAATATTAGATTTATTAACCGGAAAATATCATTAAAAAGTAATTTAACTAAATAAATACACAACAGAAATAAAATATGCAAATGTTTTTATAGAAACGTATCCTGTCACATAATAAGAAATACGAGTTACATATAGTTATATTTTTTAAACGGATTATTTTTACGAACAACATTTAACAATTAACACGTTAAGCGTTGCGAATTAAAAAAGTAGACTAGTATTATATAATTCCATATCATTTGATTTTAACCACTTTTTTTCAGTAGAAATATTAAACTTATGTACTCGTAATAACAGATAAAATGCTGTGAGAATAGGGAAAATTACCCTATTTTTAAAAACTGGTGGAAATCAAACAGTATAAAAAAAAAAAAAAAAAAAGGCCTACACTGTCCGTAAAACTCACGGGCATGACAATTAAGGGGTTAAGTAAAAACGTGTTTTCAAATGAATCCAACAGAAAAAGTTATGTTTAACCCTTAAATGCATATTGTATCATTTTCGATACCATAAGTGTTCCCGATTTATTGGGTGTTTTATTCACATATTCCGTATTCTCACCAGAAATTTAAAAGAGTAATTTTCACTTTACTTAATGACCGACTATTCGTAATTAAATAAAGAAAAATTTACTATTTAGATTTTTCTGGTATGAATTCTGATTCTTTGAATTGCGCATTTTTTGGAACGCGTTCTATCCTATGCACTTAAGGGTTAAATTCCAAGTTTTAAATTTTCAAATTTACCAGCCATAAACCAAAAAGGTGAAATCTGTGGGGAAATTACCGCAGGAATTTTAGATCGCAACCATTTAAAAACAAATCTCGTTTTAAAGAGCGTAGTTTTATAAATTCTAGAGAATACCGCAACAATATCTTAATAACGAGCCATTAAATATTCATGCACAAAAAGATATTATTTCGAAACAACGTTGTCCTCGTTTGCATTTTCTAGCTAGACAATATTCAAGGAACTAAAAATAATCTTGACTTCAAAGCAAAGTAGAGAATAATTTTGAGGAAATCAAGATTCATATGCGAACAATTTCGCATAATAGCATTATGTGTGTGAGAAAAATAAAATAAATGTAAGAATATTTTACTATTTTTTTCCTCGGGGGAAAAAAATAAAATAGAAACAGGTCCTAAGAAATAAAAATTTAAATGATGATTTTCGCAAAATAGTAAAAAAATCATAAATAACTTTCAACATTAAAATTATTTTGAAATTTAATTGAAGGTAAGATATTTTCTGTAAAATATTTGTATTGAAAGTGTAAATAAAATAGTTCATTTTATTTACAATGAAAATACATGGAATTTTCACATCTGAAGAATTAAACAAGCATCACGAAATGCAAAACAGAAATGAAACAAAGAAATGTTCATACAAATATATGACATTACCGTATCAAGAAACGTATTACAAATATTTTTATTTTTCAAACGAATTATTTCATAAATTACCGATAAATACAAACATGTTCTGATGTAAAACAGTTTTTTTTAAACTACAAATTTTGAAATTTCAAACCTCAAACTTATCAGCGCCTCAACCAAAAAAGTGCAATGCGAGCTTGAAATAAATCTGTGGTGAAAATACCTTCTAAAATTTAATTTGAACAATTTAGAAACAAATCTCATTTCGGAGAGAGTAAAGTTTTATAAATTCTGGAGAACACCGCAATAATATTTAAATAATGAGTCGTTACATATTCATGTATAGAAAGATATTGTTTTGAAACAGGCCCTCCTCGCTTGCATTTTCTAGCTAGACAATATTCAAGGGACTAAAAATAACCCTGACTTCAAAGCACATAATAAATAGTAATTTTAAGCAAAAGAGGCTTCATACGTGAGTATATTTGAGTATGATCCCATGCACAGAGTAGTAACAGAGCCTCAACTCGGCTTGAAAAGAGCGCCCTCAGTGGATCACTTAAAAACTAAACCATCGCGTTGGCGATTTTTATCCTCGTGATTTTTGTTTAACTGTAACCTTATTCTGCATGGCGCTTCTTGCTGAATGCTGATTTAATTATCTTTGCACATGTGCTTAGATTTCCGCGCTTATATTGATTCGTAATTATTACTGTTATTATTCTTGAATTTTCAAGTTTAAATTATTAGATCGTTATGTTACGAAGAGACACATGCATTGTTTGCAAGACGAATACGTCAAAGTTATTTCATAATTCTTTCATAAATTTCTAAACAAGAAGCAGCAAGCCGTCGCTGTATTTTTTTTTCCTTATCATTTGTCGCCAAGGAAGCGATGTTTCGCCGAATTAGCAACCTCTCTTATGTTATGATCGTAGTTTCAGAGTGGTCCGCTCGTGTCGCTACTGTCTATGCGTAACCCATGTTAAACAAGTTGCCATTACAGTGTATGAAAGTTGATTCTCTGTTCCGTACTCTGTAATCCCATGTGTCAAAAAGAACTAAATTACGCGTAGGAATATATTGTTTTGTTTTACTCTGGAAATAAATAAAACATACCGCTAGGATTTATCAGGGATGAGATTTCCGCTTTTTTGCACACCAGTATAATCTTGGAGAAAATGTTGGTCTCTTAAATCGCAAAAATGTTCCGATTAAATAATATAGCATTTTCTCTAAAATTTTACTGGTTTTATTTAAAAAAAGCGGAAATCTCATCCCTAATTTATTTTGTCGTTTTGTTATTTTGTAGGACGGTACAAATATGTTTATTTAACAGCAGCTGCAGAAAAATAAGATTAGATTTATTAACGGAAATTATTATTAAAAAAAATGATTTAATTAAATCAATACACAAAACATTTACATGGATTCCCACTGGTCTGTTTTTTGAAAACGAGTAATATTTTTGAAATAAACTCATGGTATGTTTTTGCAACAATTCAAAAAAAAAAAAAAAAAAAACGCTCTGGTTGATATGTTTTTACGAAATTTATTATTAAAATATTTCTTTAAATAAAAGTGGTTTTTAAAAAGCGGATCAAATGGGAGCCCTGGATGTAAAATATACAGATGTTTACACAAACATAATGCTATTACTGAATTAGAAATACACAAAACACGCAAAAAATTCATAAAATACAGAAATGATTGAATGACACCGGAATTTATAAACAAATTTATTTGGAAATATGTGAAAGCTTTATTCTCTTTTCTTCTATTTAATAAAATGAAAAATTTCTATTCAAAATTGTGGTGTTAATCGTTTAGGAATTAAAATTAAGTGGTCCATAAATTCACCACCGAACTTGAAGGGGTTGAAAATAGATGTATTTTTTAAACGGATTATTTTTACAAACTACAGTTAAGGGTGTATTTCGATTCAAACTGCTTGTTTTCCGATTTATTTTTGAATTCACTTTTGCTCTCAAATACATAAAACTCGCAGATTCTCTTATTTAGAAAGTGCACAAGGTGCCGTAAAGGTCAATTCTTTGATAAGTGTACAAAATATTGAAAAAAAAAAAAAAAAAAAAAAAAAAAAAAAAAAAAAAAAAAAGCAATCAAAAACGGCAATTTGAAGCGATTTTTCTGAAGTGGGAGATAAGGGAACGAAAAAAAGGGTCTCCCAGAGAAGTTAATTGCTTATAAATCAAATTCTAATGAATTGAGCGTAAAAAGACTTTACTCGGCACCTCATACGTCCCTTCAAGAATCCCCTCAGCAAGTTTCATGATTCTACTTTTCAAAATGTGTCTGAAATTGTATCGGAAAATTTCGAGCTGCTGAAGGTGGAAAAGCGTTTTTTCGAATACACCCTTAACAATTAACACTTTAAGCGCCGCAGCCTATAAAAGAAAAAGATATTAGAAAATTCAATTATTTTAAAATACTGGAGGGAGTAAAACGTATCAACTTAAAAAAAAAAAAAAAAAAAAAAAAAAAATAGCCTACACTGCCCGTGAAACTCACAGGCGCGAGAATTAAGCGGTTAAGTAACTTCCTATTCTAAAATTAATCGTGTTCTAAAATAATAATAATAATAATAATAATAATAATAATAATAATAATAATAATAATAATAATAATAATAATAATAATGAATAAAAAAAAATAAAAATAAATAAATTGTGCTTAAATTCCACGTTTCAAATTTTCAAACCTCAGATTTACCAGTGATAAGCCAAAAAGTTGCAATCTGTGGGAAAAATAGCGCAGGAATTTAAATCATAACACCTTAAATACAAATCTCATTTTCGAGAGAACTAAAGTTTTATGCATTCCGCTGAAACAATATTTCAATAATTACCCAATACATATTCATGCACACAAAGATGTTGTTTTGAAATAGCGCTGTCCGCGTTTGCATTTTCTAGCTAAACAATATTCAAGAGACATAAAATAATCTTGACTTCAAAGTAAAGCAGAGAATAATTTTAAGGAAGTGAGGCTTCATACAAGAGTATTTTCACATAATTGCGCAAATGATTTTTATACATGCTTCAAAAGTTGTTGAAGCTAAAAAAATATTTTTTCAAATATACCCTTAAATGGAACATTTGTCCGATTAAGATAAAAAAAAATCTTATAACAATAGTGATGTAAAAAAACAACAACATTGCAATAATGACCCAATACATATTCATGCACACAAAAACTTTTTTTTTTGAAATAGCGCTGTTCTCGTTTGCAGTTTCTAGCTAACTTTTAAAATAATCTTGACTTCAAAGTAAAGCAGAGAATAATTTTAAGGAAAGGAGGCTTCATACAAGAGTATTTTCGCATAATTGCGCAAATGATTTTTATACATGCTTCAAAAGTTGTTGAAGCTAAAAAATTATTTTCTCCAATACACCCTTACATTTGTCCGATTAAGATAAAAAGAAAAAGAAAAAAATCTTTTAAACAATAGTGTTGTATATATATATATATATATATATATATATATATATATATATATATATATATATATATATATATATATTGCAATAATGACTCAATACATATTCATACACACAAAGATGTTTTTTTTTTGTTTTTTTTTTTTTTTTGAAATAGCGTTGTTCTTGTTTGCAGTTTCTAGCTAACTTTTAAAATAATCTTGACTTCAAAGTAAAGCAGAGAATAAATTTAAAGAAGTGAGGCTTCATACAAGAGTATTTCGCATAATTGCCCAAATGATTTTTATACATGCTTCAAAAGTTGTTGAAACTAAAAAATTATTTTTTCAAATAAACCCTTAAATGGAACATTTGTCCGATTAAGATTAAAAAAAAAAAATTAAAACAATAGTGTTGTAAAAAAACAACAACATTGCAATAATGACCCAATACATATTCATGCACACAAAGACTTCTTTTTTTTTTTTTTTTTTTTTTTTTTGAAATAGCGCTGTTCTTGTTTGCAGTTTCTAGCTAACTTTTCAAATAATCTTGACTTCAAAGTAAAGCAGAGAATAATTTTAAGGAAGTGAGGCTTCATACAAGAGTATTTTCGCATAATTGCGCAAATGATTTTTATACATGCTTCAAAAGTTGTTGAAGCTAAAAAATTATTTTTTCAAATAAACCCTTAAATGGAACATTTGTCCGATTAAGATTTAAAAAAAAAAAAAAAAAAAAAAAAATTAAAACAATAGTGTTGTAAAAAAACAACAACATTGCAATAATGACCCAATACATATTCATGCACACAAAGACTTTTTTTTTTTTTTTTTTTTTTTTTTTTTTTTTTGAAATAGCGCTGTTCTTGTTTGCAGTTTCTAGCTAACTTTTCAAATGATCTTGACTTCAAAGTAAAGCAGAGAATAATTTTAAGGAAGTGAGGCTTCATACAAGAGTATTTTCGCATAATTGCGCAAATGATTTTTATACATGCTTCAAAAGTTGTTGAAACTAAAAAATTATTTTTTCAAATAAACCCTTAAGTGGAACATTTGTCCGATTAAGATTTAAAAAAAAAAAAAAAAAAAAAAAAAAAAAATTAAAACAATAGTGTTGTAAAAAAAACAACAACATTGCAATAATGACCCAATACATATTCATGCACACAAACTTTTTTTTTTTTTTTTGAAATAGCGCTGTTCTTGTTTGCAGTTTCTAGCTAACTTTTCAAATAATCTTGACTTCAAAGTAAAGCAGAGAATAATTTTAAGGAAGTGAGGCTTCATACAAGAGTATTTTCGCATAATTGCGCAAATGATTTTTATACATGCTTCAAAAGTTGTTGAAACTAAAAAATTATTTTTTCAAATAAACCCTTAAGTGGAACATTTGTCCGATTAAGATTAAAAAAAAAAAAAAAAATTAAAACAATAGTGTTGTAAAAAAAAAAACAACAACATTGCAATAATGACCCAATACATATTCATGCACACAAACTTTTTTTTTTTTTTTTTTGAAATAGCGCTGTTCTTGTTTGCAGTTTCTAGCTAACTTTTCAAATAATCTTGACTTCAAAGTAAAGCAGAGAATAATTTTAAGGAAGTGAGGCTTCATACAAGAGTATTTTCGCATAATTGCGCAAATGATTTTTATACATGCTTCAAAAGTTGTTGAAACTAAAAAATTATTTTTTCAAATAAACCCTTAAGTGGAACATTTGTCCGATTAAGATTTAAAAAAAAAAAAAAAATTTAAAACAATAGTGTTGTAAAAAAAACAACAACATTGCAATAATGACCCAATACATATTCATGCACACAAACTTTTTTTTTTTTTTTTTGAAATAGCGCTGTTCTTGTTTGCAGTTTCTAGCTAACTTTTCAAATAATCTTGACTTCAAAGTAAAGCAGAGAATAATTTTAAGGAAGTGAGGCTTCATACAAGAGTATTTTCGCATAATTGCGCAAATGATTTTTATACATGCTTCAAAAGTTGTTGAAGCTAAAAAATTATTTTTTCAAATACACCCTTAAATGGAACATTTGTCCGATTAAGATTAAAAAAAAAATCTTTAAAACAATAATGTTGGTAAAAAAAAAAAAAAAAAAAAAAAAAAACAATATTGCAATAATGACCCAATACATATTCATACACACAAAGATTTTTTTTTTTTTTTTTAAATAGCGCTGATCTTGACTTCAAAGTAAAGCAGAGAATAATTTTAAGGAAGTGAGGCTTCATACAAGAGTATTTTCGCATAATTGCGCAAATGATTGTTATACATGCTTCAAAAGTTGTTGAAACTAAAAATTATTTTTTCAAATACACCTTTAAATGGAACAATTGTCCGATTAAGATAAAAAAAAAAAAATCTTTAAAACAATAGTGTTGTAAAAAAAAAACCCGGAGACTTGGACGCTGTATATCGAATATTGACATCTCAGAAACTTTTTCTATAGAGAATAAAAGCACTAACACGAAATGCAAAACAAAAATAAAATAAATAAGATGTTTACGCATATATATAACATCATCGATTCAGAAATATAATAGTTTTATCTTTCAAACGGATTATTTTACGAAATAAAATTAAATATAAAAACGCCCTGTGTCCAAAATAAAAAAGTTGTGTTTAAATTCCAAGTTAAATCTAAAACTTAACAGTGCCTAAACCAGAAAATTGCAATCTGTAGGGAAAATACTCCAAGAATTTAAATCACAACAATTTACAAACAACTCTCATTTTGCAGAAAGTGAAATTTTATAAACTCCAGAGAGCACTGCAACAATATCTCAATAATGAGTCGTTACACATTCATGCACACAAACACATTATTTTGAAGCCTACGTTTGTATTTTCTAGCTAAACAATATTCAAGGCAGTTAAAATAACCTCGACTTCAAAGCACAGAAATAGAGAATAATTTTAACCAAGTCAAAATTTATACGTGAGTATTTTCGCATAATAGTTTTATGTGTTACTAGGACTAAATTATATGCGGGATTTTTAATTTCATTTTATTTTTCGCTTTGGAGGAAATAAAATGTACGCAAGAATATTTATCCTTTTGTTCTTATGTGTGATGGTACAAAATTTTTATTTAACCACAGCTGGATAAAAGTAAGATTAGATTTATTAGCTTAAAACTGTTATTAAGTAGGGGTTTAATTAAATAAATCTCATCAGGAATAAAATAAAAAAGTTTGCACAAATACATACTATCGCCGAATCAGAAATATGCACTGCTCTAATTCTTAATTTAAAAAAAAAAAAAAAAATTGCGAATTAAAATTATGGGTACAAAATAAATGTTTTGAGAAGAGTCCAGCGGAGAAAAATTATATTTAAATTTCAAATTTTTAATTTTCATTCCTGAAACTTATCAGAGCCTAAAACAGAAAAGTGCAGTGCCAGCTAAAAATCTATAAAGAAAATATCCCAGGAATTTAAATCATAACAGATCTCATTTCGTTAGACAGTAAAGTTTTATAAATTCAGGAGAATACCACAACAATATCTCAATAATGAGCTGTTACATATTCATGCATACAAAGATATTGTTTTGAAACAGTCCTCCTCTCTTTCACATTTTGTAGATCGACAATACTCAAGGGATTAACCCCTTTACCCTTTCCGGCACACTGTGCCCGGTCTGAGATACGTGATTTTAATTCGAAACTTGCAATCGGCACCAATAATATTTTAGTAAAATTTTGCTTTTACAATAAAAGCTTAAATTAAGGAATTCAAAGTATGTGAAAAATTTGCTTGTGAATTCCGGTGTCAGTCGATAATTTCTCATTTTACATCAGATTTTGCCCGTGCCGGAAAGGGTTAATGATCCCAATAAATTGCAGTTTAAAAATTCAAATTCATTATTATCACCCCTTTTTGGAAAAAAAAAAAATATTCATCTTATTTAATGACAAGTAAAATGATACCAGAAAAAAAAAAAATACACTATTTTATAAAACTGGTGGGAATCAAACAATTATGAATAAAAGTGGATAAGGTTGCAGACCGTGAATATTTCAATCGCGACGATTAACCCATTAACGCCCAGCATCCTCTTTTGAGGACGGCTACAAAAACAGCAAGAAAGCGGTTTTCGCACCAGTAAAGAGAAAGATGAATATATATGTTATTTCACGAGACAGAATCCTCGATTAATTTAGATAAAAGTTAATTTGCTTTTAAAAGTGGTGTGAAATACAAAATTTAATTTTAGCGAAGAAAATAATTCGGGCGTTAATGGGTTAAGTGGTTAAAAATAATCTTGACTTCAAAGAAGAAGCAAAGAATAATTTCAAGCAAGTTATGCTTTATATGTTAGATATTCGCATAATAGCATGATGCTTTAGAGAGAACTAAATCACATGTAAGAGTATCTTATTATTTATTAATACTATTATTTATTACTTATTATTCTTAAAATTTTCTTTTAAAACAGACTTGAAATTAAACAAGTTCACATGTTCTAATAATTCGTTTATACATTCTGGTGGAAGACAATTATTTCAAACAGATTTAATACGCGTCGAAAAGGGTTGGAAAAAACACCCACAGGAAGTTAAATCACAACCATTTTACAAACAAATCTCATTTTCGAGAGAGTAACGTTTTATAAATTCCGGAGAACATCGCAATAATATCTGAATAATGAGCCATTACATATTCATGTACACAAAGATATTGTTTTGAAACATGCAAAGGTATGTTATTTTTTAAACGGATTATTTTTAGGAACTACAATTTAGTAAAAACGTGGTCTGAAAAAAGTCCAACACAGGAAAATTGTGTTTAAATTCCATATTTTGAATTTTTAATCCTCAAATTTAACATATTTGTAAACAAACGAAATGCAATGCCGGTTTAAAATCTGTTGGGAAAATACCTCAAGAATTCAAATCGCAGCAATTTACAAACAAATCTCATTTTCGAGAGAGCAAAGTTTTATAAATTCCGGAGAACATCGCAACAATATCCGAATAATGAGCCATTACATATTCATGTACACAAAGATATTGTTTTGAAACATCGACCCTATCTTTGCGATTTCCAATTAGCAATTTTCAAGGGACTAAAAATAATTTTCACTTCAAAGCGAAGAAGTAGAGAATAATTTTAAACAAGTCAGGGCTCATGCGTAAGCATTTTTACATAATAGTATTATGCGTTAGAGAGAATTAAAACACATGTAGAAATCTTATTATTTTGTTCCTCTAGTAAAAAATAGAATATACTCAAGAATATTTAAGCGTCTTGTTATTTTGGAAGGTTCAGTGGAGATATGTTTATTAAACCATTTAACTGATCAATATATTTGAAAAATATCTTTCAAATAATGTCTATTTTTTTTCATGTCTTTTGCAGATTTTTCAATCTTTTACACCGGTTCTTCAAAAATGAAATATTTTCTTTATTAACCCTTTCCGGCGCACTACTCTTTAAAGTTGGAATTTAAAGAAAAAAAAATTAGGCAATTTATTTAGGCCTAGAGGAGTACACAGGTATTGTTTTGTAAAGATTGCACTAACCATTTTAATTATACAGCTGTTGCCGAAGTGGTAACCTCCCATAAGTAAAGCATTGATAAGCGCAGTGAGAAGAGCATTGCTGTGAAGCGCGTATTACAGTAAAACATTTTACCTATTATTTAAAAACAGTAGAGTTTGATCTCTGTGGTGCTGCCATCTAGAACTCATAAGAAAGATTTAAAGTAGCCATTAGAGTAGTTTTTGAAATATTCACGGAGTTTTTGTGTCTCTAAACAGGGAGAACTTTAGGTGTTGCCGACCCGGCAAAACTGCGTATTAAGGGGTTAAATCAGATAAATGCTGTCAGGTTCCTAGAAGACATCTGCCCTGAATTAGAAAGGAATGATATTTCCTTATCTAAATATTTTATGTATTGTGGGTTGTGTATCCGTGAAGCTCGAAATACCTTTCTTTCTTTTCTATAATAACGAATGACAGATGTTGACACAGGTGTGCAGATGACGCACTCGTTGATGAATGAAAGTGATGGCCGCGGGGCGTGCCTCAGCTGTCATCTAGCTATTGGAGTGATGTGTAAACAGGAGATGTCATGACTCAAGGTTGGTATGCGGAATTGAACCAATGGAGGAACTCTAAGAGGCCCTGCTGGGGGAAGGAAGATCTCTGACAAGGTTAACTCTGGACGGAGAGGTTAAACAGTTCTCGCTTGGCGTTGAGACCGATAGGTCGCTCAGGATTTGTGGTCCTGTTGGATAGTGTATATTTTGAGCGTGGGACAAGGCGTCCCGGTGGATAGTGTTATAGGCCGAGAAGTGAGGCCTAGTACCCTTGTGTATTGAGATTCTGCAGTAATCTCTGATAAAGCGTATCTAACGCGCGTTGAGTGTGAGGAAGAAAGTGTAAGTTGAACGGTACACAACCAACGTTTATTGTAGTTAATTTAATGTTGAACCGGAGCATCTATATCCGAGTTGTAATTGTATATAATTGTAAATATTGTTTCTTGTGTACATATCTATATCTTAAATAAACTGTTAGTTCAGTTCATTAACAGCGTCAGTGTTATTTTTACCCAATCCTCACAGCAGGTGACCGATATCACCCATTAATATCGGTGGTGGCAGCTAAAACTACCTAGGACATTCTTCGAAGTTTTGTGGACTGAGAGGAGCGTCCGACAAATGCTATAATTAAATAATACAAAATTTATAAGAAAAATTTGCTGGTAAGAATAATAAATTATGATTGGAAGAGGGATGCCAGCAAATCATGACTGGCAAAAAAAACTTGCCCATATGACGTATGGGCAAATCAGGGTAGCAATTAATTAAATAAACACACAACAGAAATAAAATAAAGAAAAGATGTTTACAGAAATATATGCTATCGCTGAATCAGAAACCTGCGTTACAAATAATTGTATTTTTTAAATGGGTAATTTTTACCAATTACAATTCAGGAAAAATGTGTTCTGAAAGGAATCCAACACAATGTTGTGTTTAAATTACAAATTTTGAATTTTCAAACATGAAACTTATCAGTGCTTGAAACAGAAAAGTGCGATGCCGGCTTAAAATCTGTGGGAAAAAACACCCAGGAATTTAAATCGCAACAAACAAATTTCATTTTACGAACAAATCTCATTATCGAGAGAGTAAAGTTTTATAAATTCTGGAGAACATCGCAACAATATATGAATAATGAGCCATTACATATTCATGTACACAAAGATATTGTTTTGAAACATCGACCTTGCGATTTCAAGTTAGCAATTTTCAAGGGACAAAAAATAATTTTGACTTCAAAGCGAAGAAGAGAATAATTTTAAGCAAGTCAGGCCTCGTACGTGAGCATTTTCACATAGTATGTGTTAGAGAGAATTAAAATACATGAAGGAATATCTTATTTTATTACTCAAGTAAGAAACAGAAAGTACTCAAGAATATTTAATAGTCTTGTTACTTTGGTAATAGTGGTGGAGATATGTTAATTTAACAGCAGCCAGGGAAAATGAGATTAGATTTATTATAAAGCAACTATCATTGAATAGTGATTTTATCAAATATGTAAACAAGAAAGAAATATAACGCGCTTTAAGCATGGATCATATAACACTTTCATACATATTCAGAAAACTGTGACATAATTACGCTTTTTAGTGAGTTAAAAAATTACGGCTAAAAAAACATGCGATATCATAGGAAGGCCTATCGAACGGCTGAAGTTACAACGGTTAACCCCTTGGGGACGAGCGACACGTATACGTGCCGCAAAAAGGCTTAAGAACCCTCGTTTATTCCCATCGGTAAAATTATGCTGTAAAATTTGGCTTATTCAATCGGAGCATTTTCTCGATTTAAGAAGAAACAAATTTCTGTTTTTTAAGACTGGCGACACAAAACATTAAAAATTTCGTAAAAGGCTCCCGTCGCGAAGGGGTTAATTCTTCATTACAGTATTTGTTTGTAACAGAGAACTAACATACACGTATTTATTATTTTATTTTTATAGTAAGAAATAGAATATACTCAAGAACATTTAATCGTCCTGTTCTGTTGGTAGAAATGATGGAGATATGATTATTTAACCACAGCTAGGGAAAATAAGATTAGATTAACTATCATTAAATAGTGATTTTATCAAATAAGTAAACAAGAAAGAAAAATCATGCGTTTAAGCATAGATTCTGTATACATTCCAACATATTCAACTGTGACGCCTTTTCATTAGATAAAAAATGAAAAAAAAAAAAAAAAAAAAAAAAAAAAAAAGAAAAAAAAAAAACCCATGAGCGATATTATAGGAAGGTTTATGGAACGGCTAAAGTTATAACGGCTTATTCTTAAGTGTTATTTATTAACAAGAAAAGAGTATTTTAAAGTATTTTAAAAGTCATCCCTCTGTGATTTTTTAACAAATTTCGGGTGACAATAATAATAATAATAATAATAATAATAATAATAATAATAATAATAATAATTTACTATCGTCATAAAACAATCAAGTTACAAGTAAATAATATGTTCTGGACAATTCAACCGTTCCTAGCTTAGAAATTATGCATATTCAGAATATTGCTCCGTAAATACGCTTTTTAGTTAGATGAAAAATGACAACTAAAAAAACATGAGCTATAGTAAAGGGTATCTATATCAAAGCTATATCGAGCCGCTAATCCTTAAATGTTGTAATAATTAACGAGCGAGAGTATTTTATCGTGTTTTAAAAGTCCTCTCTCTGTGATTTTTTAAAACAATTTAGGATGATAATAATAATAATAATAATAATAACAATAATAATAATTAATTACCGTCAAAAAACATTCAAATTACAAATAAATAATATATTCTGGACAATTCAACCGTTTCTAGCTTAAAAGTTAAGCTTTTAATCGTTAATACAATAAGTGTTAAATTCAGGAAATGCAATGGAGGAAAAGGAGGCATTTTTTTTTTTTACTCTAAAAATAAAAATTTATCCCCGGAAGATTTGATATTCTGTGTTTCGTAATGGTTTTAAGGTACAAACTTCTCCTTGGGAATGTAACGCCCCACCTCCTGCTCAGCTTCAAAAGTCCCTCGTGAAAGAATGTTTTATTTCAATGAAGTACATTTGAAAACTGCGATAAAAACAACAGTAATATATTAATTCTCAGAAAAATTAAGTCATATGTATGGAAAAAAAAATCATTCGCATTTAATCAAAATTAACTAGTAACATAGATTCCAACATATCTTAATTATTCCGGAGTCTGATCAAACATAAAAATATGTAAAATGTGCTTTCTTTTTTTCTATAAGGTATATTTTTTATTTTATTTTGAAATTTTTGTCATATAAATTTTCCGGTGAAAACATATTCATCACTGATCAGACTACGGAATAATTAAAAGATCTATGTAGTGATATACCAGCAGGAGCTGTGCATTAGAGATCTGCACGGGCGGGCTCGGGCCTTAATTTTTTTCCTGGGTGGGCCTAACGTATCTTTTTCCTTACGAAGCCGAGACTGATTTTATTCTTCCTAGTCTTCACGGACCAAAATAATCAGTTCCTGTTTAATCTTCCCTTATGAAAATCCTTTTCTCGACGTGGCCAAGTCTGTTCATAAATCAGTAAAATTTGGCTTGGTCCAAAATTTTTTGCAAAAATGGCATATACTTTTAAGTCGTCATTATTCTACAAATAAACATTAGAATTTATTCTTTTTAAAGAATCGTAGATACTAGACTTTTAAAATATAATTAAAAACATAAAAATAACATGATTCTGACGGAATTTTCTTTTAAATTGAAAACTACAAAATTTCTTTTAAACTGTTCATCCATGCAAAATTAGTAATACAACAGTACGCGAGGAAAAAATATATTAAACATTTACATCTGCTAAGAAGGGAACGGATTTTTTTCTTTACAATGCGATACCGTCTTATAAGATTTTACTTTTACCATATACCATATTTTAGATTTTTTTTGTCTTCATTACATGGGATATAGATTAATAATACTAATGATAACTGAAACATTTACATACAACAAACAAAGGTTCATTAAAAGCGTAAATATCGCAGCCTACGGCATTTCTGCATAAATGGAGATTATAAACATGACTAAAAAAAAAAAGAACTAAGATAACTTTTTTTGGTCTGAATTCTTCCGTAAGAGTAAAGATCAATGTTCTTTAAAAAATTCACTCGAGCCGAATTTTTAACTTTTTTCCGGGCCGGGCCTAGCTCGGGTCGAAATTTTAACTTCGGGCCGGGCCAGCTCGGGCCAATATTTTTTCATTCGGGCCGGGCCGGGTTGGGGCCAAAATTTTAACTTTCGGGACGGGCCAATATTTCTTTCGTTCGGGCCGGGCTCGGGCCGAAATTTTAACGCTCGGGCCTGGAAATTTCGGCCAGTGCAGACCTCTACTATGCATATATATGTTTTAACTTTAGGAGGTGAGGGGGTTGGTACGTGATATCGTAAAGTAGGTAAGCTGGGGAGGCACTGACTTATGATATCGTTATCATTTCTCATCCAACCAAAATTTTCTCTTTTTGTGTGCGTATTTTTTTTTTTTTTTTTTTTTTCATCAAAATAATGTGTTATCTCTTTTTTTAATTTGTTATCTATTTTTTGTGAAAATATTAAATTATTATTAAAACCAATAAATATAAAATGATTATAAAAAAAATTCATTTCTAAATAAGAACTTCACCAGGATTAGGCATTCCTGATCTGTCATATTCGCATATAATCCGCAATGGAGAAACCAGATACGAAGTATGTTAGGAATTATATTTGTGTTTATTTGAAAAGGAAAGAGAAAAATGCTGTAAAGTTATTTTCTTGATAATATGTTTGCTTGCCCCTTCCTATAGCAGGATGCATTTGCAGAAAAACAATATTGCTGTTGAATGCACAACAAAAGATCGTTGTATTAGATTAATTTATAACACGATTTTTCAA
The DNA here is from genome assembly GCA_964019185.1 of Maratus speculifer. Classification (NCBI taxonomy): domain Eukaryota; kingdom Metazoa; phylum Arthropoda; class Arachnida; order Araneae; family Salticidae; genus Maratus; species Maratus speculifer. The sequence continues at coordinate 231,798,098 of OZ025300.1, forward strand.
TCGGTCAATCAATTATATCTGTTATAATTGAAAAATCGTGTTATAAATTTACATCTGTTAAAAAATCATTACTAAATACTTTTAAAGGTAACTATCATGTTTAAATTATATTTCATATAAAGTTATTTCATACATGACAGCGATATTTTATTGACTTCTCTTAATTTGAATCAGTAAAGTACGCGAATAATACTTCTATATCACTGCAACCGTAAAAAAAGAAAAAAAAATAGACACTGTTAACGATATCATTACCGGGGGAAAGGAGCTGGGTATTCGGGGAATGATAACATATGATATCCTAGAAGGGAGAGGGAGAACTGATAAAGTTATGCACGTATAATTGATCAGAAACTTTCATTTCGAAATGTGACTAAATTTCCAACTAATTTAAAAACATTCTTTATCATATAACAAAAAAGTAAAAACAAAGTTATAATAAGCACATATCTTTAAAAGAATTTTTCACCCCATTTAATCGTAGAAATGCTCTTTAGAAGTAATGTGTTTGAACTTTTTTAACCCTCCTAGAACCATTGGGATCTTATTTGACCCCAGTTTCTTTCTAATTTGAAATTTGTATTGTTTCAAATTAGAAAAAAAAGTAATTTGTACATAGCATAAGACATCGCATAGACCATTCTAGAAAGATGTTAAATATAATAAAATAAAATTTCTGGTTTCAGATCATGTAAAACAAAGTATCGTCAGAAATTTTAAAAGCTGGTATTAGAAACGTTAAAATAAATTTAAAAAAAAAATAATTTTTAAGAATTTATCGAAATGTTATTAAAGAATTATAAGCGCAAAGTAAGATACATATTTCTATTTTTGATAAATTTGATATAATTTGAAATATTAATTTGATTATAATTATTATTTGATATTTGAGATATAGCTTTACGCATACAACTGCTATCTTAATACAACTTTTTGAGTTATAGCTTTACACATGTAACTGCGTTGTTTAAAGAACTTATTGAGTTATACTTTACGAATATGTAGCAATATTTTTCGACACGATTATAAATCAAAAGTTTCAAAGCAAAGGGAGAACATGATACTATTTTATGGATATTCTGTAAGGACATCATATAAAATATGGCGACCAAAAATTCTACTATTTGATAATTAATTAGAAAATTTTGGTTCCGAAATATACGTGTGAGTACTCTGCGTTCGTAAGTATCTAAAAACATAGCACCTCGCCGCTCAGTGTGTCTGTTTTTCTGTCTGTCCTTTTACAACAACGAAAATACTACACCAATCGAACCGTTTGAATTCGGGTTTTTTACCTTATTTAATGAAATTCAATTAAGGCGAAAACACGCTAATTTTATCATTTTAATAAAGCGGTGTCAGTTGAAAAATATGAATTTAAAAAAAAATTGCTCATTAGTAATAGGGTTTTTCAAACTGGATAATCTGAAAATTCGGACGAAATATGGAAAATTAATTCATATGAATAGATTTATAAAACTACGATAAAAAGATATGAACAAATCAATTTTGAATAAGCTTTAGTCTTAAAATATACACATCCATAAAACATTGGACTTCCATTTACTCAGAATTAACTAGTAAGTTTAAGCTAACGGAATCTGTGCCACCAGAAACCTTACAATTCCGTAAAAAAAACCCATTTCCAAAGAAGTCCTATCGAAACTGAAACTGAAACAGAACAATAACCGAATAATGAAGTATTACATATTCATGCGTGCCAAAATACTGTTAAAAAAAGATCTGTTTTTACTTCTCTTAAAAACAAATAGCTAAAAAATAAAATAAAATGAATCCATCTATTGATGTAAACCATTGACGTAAATGAAATGTTTTCAATTATGATAAGTATTTTATGCAAGAAATAAAATATGCTTGAATAAAAAATGGTAATTTTCCAAGGGAATATTTTATTTTAAACAGCAGATATTAAGACATTTCAAAACGCTTTATTTTAAAATGTATCGAAATGAAATGAAAAGATTATTTTTCCGGAATATTTAACATGGTTCAATTAACAATGAAGGATATATTTTTTTTCTATTTTCAAGGACAGATATAATTATATTTTTATGTTGCAAATTTGAAAGCTGATCAATAGAAATCGAAACTGCAATATTTCTTTAAAAAATCAATCAGAGAGAAGTTTTAAAATAAATATTTAAGATGACAAAGATTTGTGAGAATATTTAAGCGTGCCATAGTTTCATTGTTATGTATAAACAGGGTTCGATTTAAGCGGTATCGCATCGCAATTTGCGATTCAAATTTAACTAAAATGCGATCCAAGAAATGCATTAAATCGCAATCATTGCGATGCATATTTCCCACACCCTTTGTTATGTTATGTACACTTAAAGTTAAAATTTAAAGATGTTTTTTACAAGACATACGTTGTGTTTTCACTCTCCCCAAGTGTTTATTTACAATGGAAGGACAGCGAGACGCCATTGCTAGGCGCAGTTTTCCCAGTAAACACATGATTTGTTTCCGCCCTGACGCTGTGATTGATTACTGAATCACTGTTACTCACTAATCACGGCGTTTGCTCATAGAAGTTTGAGGTGTGTGTTGTAGTGGTTCTAAAATGAACACTCACTGTTACGATTTATTTTTTATTCTTTGTATAATTTTATTTACTTTCATTTATGCTTTTGGTTAAATATTGCTTTAAAAAAAAAAAAAAAATTAATTTTCAAGTTTTAAAAGTTATGTTAGCTATTTTTTTACTTGCTATACAAAAGTGTCTAACTGCTATTCAAAACTGACTTTGTATAGCAGTTACTGCTATGCAACTTTCTTTTTCTAAATCGACCCCTGTGTATAAATTAAGTATGTAATTGGGTAAATTTTCTAAATTATGTGCAATTAGGTTAAAGAACTTTCAAAAACATTTTGACAATATTTTTCGCTTGAAAATATTGCTTTTGCTGAACTAATTTATTTCTGCGTATGTTGTCGCTAATTCATAGTAGTTACATGAATAGTTGCCCGGCTATTTCCATGAGCACTTGTAGCGTAAAGTCAAAGGTTACGATATTTGTTTACCGGTACTTTAAAACGGAAAAATGTGACTTATTTTGCAGGAGATATCTCATTAATTTAAACAGATCAAACAAACTTTTCCAAAATAGCGGTGGCCAACAAGCATATTAGTTATCAGCAAGGTCACTTACACTACAAAAACTCGTGGAATTAACCTGCCTATGATACTGATACTGGGTCGTTTGGAAAGTCGTGTCTGTTTGGAAAAAATCAATTCGTACCGGAAAATTCTATCATTTAATTATTAGATATTGTTACCGATATGTTCAGTAATAAATGAGCAGAATTTTCCGGTGCGAGTTAATTTTACCAAACGGAATAAACTGTGAACGACCCAATACAATAAAATAGTTATTTTGAGAGAAATGTTGGTTACTTTTAAAGGTCTGATACATAACTTTGAACGTATATATTTTTTACTAGCTCATATACAACTTTCAACAATATTTTAGTTGATAACATGGCCGATTACTGCTGGCGCAAACTTCTGCTAACATTTTAATAGAAATAAATTCGTGTTCTTAAAAGGCAGATTTAAAAATAAAATGAGGAGAAAAATAGTCATGAAAAACAACATCCGAAGTTTATCCTGAATTAATTGGCTTCTGATTGCTCATTTTTTTTCTCCCATGCAAATAACTATCAATATATTATTTAGTTATTATTTTTAATTGAATAATAATAAGCTAGAAGAAACAAAATGAAGAAGACAAAAGTTTGGAAATGAGATATTTGGTTACATTGATATAACATAGAATAATAAATATACCTATACGATTTCATAGGAACTTAATCTCTATTTTACTTTTTAACAATTAAAACAACATATTTTCGTTTTAAAATAAGATGCTTACTTTAAATAATTATTCAGATTTGGTAATTAAGACCATTATTTAAAACTTATTGTAATACTTTTCAGACAAATTTAATATTGGATGCTTTTAGTTTTTCTCTACCTCATTTAATAATACAATAAAGAAATTATAATAACCTGTAAGAGTTGAGTGCATTTCATTTCTTATTTTTATACGTAGGTTACTTTTACAAGGTAAATTTTCATAAATAATCCTGATCTCCAACATGCAAACGCATTATCACGATTAAGCATTAGAAGATTATAGCTCACCTGGAAGAAATAGAAAAAAATAACAAAAATTAAAAGGGGATCAAATTATTTCACAAATAATACACTTAACTATTAAAATATAAAGAGAACAATATAAATAATAAAAAAAGGACCAGAATTTATTAAATTATCTTTTTTTATTTTTTATTTATAAGGAATATATTCAACCCTTTCCGGCACACTGTGCCCGGTCTGGGATACCTAATTTTAATTCCAAACTTGCGATCGGCACCAGTAATATTTTAGTAAAATTTTGCTTTTACAATAAAAGCTTAAATCAAGGAATTCAAAATATGTAAAAAGTTCGTTTGTGAATTCCGGTGTCAGTCGATAATTTCTCATTTTAGTACAGATTTTGCCCGTGCCGGAAAGGTTTAAGGAATGATTTGGGAGAGAGATATAAAATTTAGTGGAAACCTCTTACGTATTTTCCTGAAATTCAGTTTTGGCCGGAAATAAGAACACTCTGACGGTTTTGCAACAGAGAAAAATTGTAATGTTTTTCCCAGCATTTTGTTTTAAATGCTGAGAAAATATTATTCTTTTGTCATTATATATATTTAAAAAAAAAAAAGCCTAACTACAAATAATGAATGCAATCCTTGATATTATTAATCATTCTTCAATGCACTGAAAATTCATTAAATCTACAGAATTATATTATTTTAAATATTGCGTACATTACAGTGAAACCAAAAGCTTTGTGAACGGAATATTACGTGTAAAACACTTAGAGGGTTAAAAAATTTTCACGCATCGAAAAGAATGAAAAAACAACTTTCTATATTTCTGTCAAACGCTTGTCACGCGGGTCCAATTAGTGCTGCCCCGTGTTCGCTTAAATCAGGGTTCTAAATGTTCTGGACACCATTAATTTCTTAGAGTTTTTTTCACTAACTTTAATCGTTGATAATTCTTTCATTAGGCAAGGTGAAAAAAATTACTTTAAAATACTGGTGTTCAGAACATTTGGAGCCCCGATTTACATATATCACCTGGCGATATTAAATCCAAGGGATTCGACTGGTACCTCCAAAGTAGTCATTAAATTAAGAAGTTTATTTAAATAATCTAAATAGCTAATTCCATCTATAGTAGGTTAAATAAGTGGCTAGTAAGTTAACTTAAGTTCGTAAAATTAAATAGTTCAGGGATGAGATTGACCAAAAAGCAAAAAAGCTGAAAACTGCGCGAACGACGTTTGAGCAATGACAGGAATTTCAATCGCAACAAATACAATTGCTATTAATAAATATAAATTACATACAATTTAGCTTTGCATAAATAAAAAAGGAATTATTAATATGAAATAGGCAGCAAGTATTTGATTACAATAATGAAAATTTATTTTACTAATATCAGGGGTTATTGTGACTCAGAATGAAAAATCCTGAAAATTAAGTGATACAAAGTAGAAAATTATCAAATGCAAAATATACCATTTCAAAGATCCCATTCAATAAAAAAGATTTGGAGCAGAAAAAGAAAAAAAAAGTGACGACAAAATTAGTTTTTAAAGCAATAAAATTTTTGGAACAGAAAATTCCAATCCAACAATAACCCCCCCCCCTTTTTTTTTTTTTTTTTTTCAATCTTTTGACGGAATTTGTGGCTTTTCCGCGATCTTTTGACGAAATCGGTCGTTTTTCCGCGATCTTTTTACGAAATTGGCCGTTTTTACGCGATTTTTTAAAATGAAATTTGAAGTTTTCTCATGAAATTTGCCGTTTTTCAGCGCTTTTATGACGAAATTTGCAGTTTATTCTGTTTATTTGATGAAATTGATCGTTTTTTCGCGATTTTTTTGACGAAATAGCTTTTTCGCGATTTTTCAACAAAATTGATTTTTTTCCGCGATTTTTTAGACAAAATTGATAATTTTTCGGAGGTTTTTGTGACGAAATTGATCGTTTTTCCGCAATTTTTTTTACTAATTTGATCGTTTTTCGACGAAATTCATCGTTTTTCACAATTTTTTGAGGAAATTTAAATCTTTTTATTACGAAATTTGCGTTTTTACCCCGCGATTCTATAAAGAAATTAGTTTTTTGCGCGATTTTTAAATTAAATTCGTGGGATTTTTTTTTGCGTGACCCATTAACAAATTTACGTTTTTCCATGACTCTTTGACGATATTTCCGTTTTACCCGTGATCTTGTGTCAAAATATCCGTTTTCCGGCGATTTTTGGACAAAAATCACATTTAACATTTAAAGAATTTTTTTCCACGATCCTTTTTGAAATTTCCGCTTTTTTTTCGCAATCGTTCAACGAAATTGTCAATTTCTTTCTGCGAACAATCGACAAATTGATTTTTTTTTTCTTTTGGCGACCATGTGTCGAAATTTGTGATATTTTAAAATTCGAATTTTCCACTAAATATAATAATCTTATAAACTCAAAAAATTGGTCGAAAAATCCGGAAATCCGAGGTATACACGGAACACAATCGCCCATGTTGAAGTCTTCTGTTTTAAGACAATGCCGTTATGTTTTTCATTGAGCATTCGGCGATCGCGATGAAATAAGATAACCCCCGCATGCGATAAAGGACTTCTCGTAGTTGAAGTCTTGAAATAGAGGCATATTTTGATGTGGATTAAAATTATTTTAGAATTCTTTTTTTATTTAAACAAATAAAAAACGGAAGTCTGCACGGAATAAATTCTGAAAACTAAAAAAAAAATTAATGTAAAAAAGCGAAAATTTCAAAAAAGCGAAAATTTCAAAAAAATCGGAAAATCCGGAAAAAGCGGAAATTGAAAAATGACAAAAAAGCTGAAAACCGCGGATCCGCGGAAGAATCTCATCCCTGATAATTAGGTAGTAAGTAGTACAGTCACTCAAAAAAGCATGATGGCACTTGACAAATATTAAACGTTAAATTATTTATAAAAATATTAATTACATTAATACCAAAATAATTTTAAAGATAAAACAATTTAATATTTGGTTAACAAATGTTATCTTAAATATTTTACAATTCCAGCCTCTTCTAACTTTTTAAGTATTATATAACCTCAAACAGTTCTCAAAAAAGTTTTGGGACACTTTTGAAGTGAGAAAGTTAAAACATATTTATCTCTTAAATAAAAATTAATTTTCCTCCATTAAAATTTAATTATATTTCAGATGTTGAATTTCAGTGTATCGTGTCAAATGTCTTTCATTGAGTATAAGCAAAGAATAATGACCATGTCGAATAATAACCTTTGCTGTGGATGTGCGAAATGCGGTTATTAATCACTAGAATACTGGAAAATCAGTTCGTCATATAGGAGAAATTTTAAAACTGAGCAAGTCTAGTATATATAATATTATCTCCAGATTCAGAAAAAATAATAATGTTGATAACAAAGATCACAGTGCCCTAGGATATTTAGTGAACGAGAAGTGCGATGGATCGTGAGACAAGTTCATATTAATCCCAGAACTCACACCGTAAAATTCACCCTGGAATCGGATAAATGGTTATGATAATTTGCAAAAGTTGGAATTATCAGAAATATTTTAACCCTTTGCGGCGCAGGTCAAATTCCTTGCTTAAGTGTTGAAATAAATGACTGACACCGGAATTTGAAAAAAACTTTATTTGTAAATAAGAAAACGTTATAATTCACGCATTCAATAAACTGTAATTTTTTTAAACAGAATTCCGGTGCCAATGTGGTGTTTGCGAATTAAAATTAAGTGGTATATCTATGAAACCACCGCTCCCCAAAGGGTTAAGAAAACATAAGTTTCACGCCCAAGTATCAAGGAAAAATCCCTGCATGTGTAAAGCAAACCGAAGTGCCAGACTGACATTTACCAAACCTATAAAGTAGCCAGCGACATTTTAGTTCTTTTTGTGAATGAAAGCAAATGTAACATTTTCGGATAGGATGGCAAGTGAAACATTTGGCGTAGACCAGATTCAGCATTGCAGATCAAAAATTTACGACCTACTGTAAAATAGGGAGGCGGTAGCCATATGGTTTTTGGTTACGTCTGGCGAGTTAAGGTGCAGGAAACTTAGAATTTATCGATGGTACAGTGGATAGCTTGACATTCTTCAGCCGAATTTTACGCAAAGTGCAATTAACTTGGGAATTGCATGACATTTTAAATTGTATCAGCATTACGACCCGAAGTCTACTTGCTTACATTTGTAAATTGTGGCTTCTCTATTATTGTCCTGGTGTGATTCAGGCCCCTGGGCAGAGTCCAGATCTTAATCCCATTGAACATCTTATGGATTATGTTCAGTAAAGAATCTATGAACATCCTATTTCTAGCAAACAAGATTTAAGAATGCATCAAGTCGAAGAATGGGTCAAAAATCGATCCATTCTTTTGCGCAGAGTTGGTAAAATCTATACAAAATAGACTACGACTGGTCATAAAGCACAGTGAAGACCCAATAAAATATTAAACTAATAATTTTATATATTTTTTCTTGATTTATTGGATAGTGTCCCAATACTTTTTATTTATTTATTTATTTACTTTATTTCTTTTACTATAAAAGTTAACCATAGTTGCATTAAAGTATGCATTGATTTTCAGTTATGATTTGCATTTATTGAAGTATGATAAACTATATTAATTTTGCTTCCTTTACTTTTTTTATCAGTAATATAAAAAGTAAAATTTCATACAATTGTATTATGACCCAATACTTTATCGAGTGAGTGTGTACTTATACAGTTTTAATTAAAAAATCTGGTGTAATATTTTAATAAAAATTGAGTAAAATATCCCGTTGTTCTAGTGTTAACCCTGAGTTATTCTAGATGATTAGAGCACATGACGAAAAAGAAAGTACTCTATCAGATAAAGAAAACGTTTTACGTATTTAGTTTCGCAATGCACTGATAAAACAACGAGCAATTTTCAGATAATGCTGCATCAAATGCATCCATGATTAGAAACAACATTTTATCCAAATTGCGTATCGCGATTATTTTTGGCGCCAAAAATAAACTTCAGGCAAGAAAGAAAATGCCATCAATGATTCTTTCTCCTTCCCCGTGCATGAAACGCCCAGCGGCAATGTTATGGGGGAGAAAAAGGCAAATGCAGAGGAGCGATTTTTTTTTCTTCTTTTCGTCGTACTAACAAGAAACAAATATATACTAGTCAATCAATAAATCTCTCCATCCACACTATGAAAGTTTATTTAATAAGGGAATAAAAGTGAACCCCATTAAGGGGAAGAGGGCAAATGAAAGGTTACTTAAACGGGAACGGAATCGATTCGGTGTTAATCTCCAAGCGAAAAGTGCACCCGAAGTGCTGTCAGAAATAGTCAGCACAGGTTGTAAGGACCACAGCGTACAGACAGAGCCTCAACTGGGCTTGAAAAGAACGCCCTCAGTGGATCACTTAAAAACTAAACCATCGCGTTGGCGATTTTTATCCTCGTGATTTCTGTTTAACTGGAACCATATTCTCACTTGGCACTTCTTGATGAATGCTGATTTGATTATCTTTGCACACGTGCTTATGCTATTTGATCTTAGACAGGACGAAAAGTGGGAATACAAGTTCTGGGACTACTGATTTAAAAATTTGCTTAGACATCATACATTTTTTAAATACCTTCTTGAAAGCTAATTTAATAATACTAAATAAAAATCTATTTAATAAATATCATGGTACTGTATTTAAGACATTTAATGGTGTCAAAAAGCTTTACGTGTACGGCTTACGGTAAAATCAGTTAAGTGATTTAAAAAGGAATAAATTTGAGCTTTATTAATAGGGCTATCGATTCGGGCGGAATTTTTTAATGAGAAATTATGGATTCAGACCGGAAAATTTCGAAAAGTATTTTTTAAAAATAATATTGAAGGAATATATATTAGTGAAACATTTTCGACACAGAGTAATTTTGTTCGTAAAATGAAGAAATGATCGACTGACACCGAAATTTACAAACTTTTTTTTTTCTTTAAAAATTTAAAATATGTTACTTGCAACTACCATTATCATAGCAAAATTTTATTAAAATATTCTTCAGACCAGAATTTTTATTTAGAAAATTTCATTTTTGTTATTTAACATATGTTTACATAAAATACATTTTATTACTTTTATGTAGAAATTTCTAGATTTATCAAAATGTTTTCATTTGATAGCTATCAGATGACTTACTGTTGGTGCATTTAGTAATAAAATAAAAATCAGAATCGATATTTAACCACTTCCCGTACATCATACGGGCAACGTGATTTTACCAATCATGATTTGTCCGTACCTTGTACGGGTATCCATATTCCAATCATGATTTATTATTCTCACCAATAAATTTTTACTGTACATTTTGCATTGTTTAATCCAAGCATTTTTCTCATTCAATTAGACAAAATTTTCTGATTAGAAAAACCGGTGATAAAAGATTAAAAATTTTGCAAAAGACATGGAAAAAAAAAAAAAAGAAAAGAAAAAGACATTATTTGAAGGTTTATTTCAAAAGTATTGATCAGTTAAGTGATTAATGAATCTTGCACCAAATAATTTATCCTCAATATTGTTTAAAATAATCAGTATATATCATTCTAAAATTACAGTAAGATTGACGGAAATATTAATTGTTGAAATATTGAATTAAAAAATTTCTTAGTATTTTGTATTTGCTGGGTGTTAATCCCTCAACTAGAAAATTCTTTTCCGCTCAATAAATTGAAAATAGCATATTCACACCACTATTATTTAAATAAAATATTCGCAAAATTTAGTCTAAACATTTCCCTTTTTCAATAGTATGAAAATTTTCTTAAAAATAACAGTGGTGTCAAAAAGCTTTAACCCATTCGTGCCCAGATCTTTTGCGTAAATTTTATTTGATTGACACCACTATTTTTAGAAGATTTAAGTTTAGTTCATTAATCACGGAAATGCATCATTTAAATAAAATAATTATTGTTTTTCATTTTTAACGGTGTCAAAAACAGTGCTGAATGCACCTCTTGAAACGTCCCTAAAAAGGGACGCAAGGCACTAATGGGTTAAATGATGCGATAGGCAAATTCGTCTTGCCCGAACGCCGTTCGGGCAAACCAGTTAAGGAGTTAAGACATTTTCAAGAAAAAATGCCATTATAATGGCTGTTTATTTAATTATATAACAAATGCATAATGTACTATAAAGGCGAGAAAATGGAATAATTAATCTTTGAAAGGACATAGAATAGATTTTTAATTAATTTCAAAGCAAAGATTTTACATGAAATAATGTCAAAACTAAACAGATTATGTCTTTCTACAGTTACAGAGTGAACAAAGAAAATTTTCTTTTCGAAATGATTGAATTAAACATTTTATACATTTAATATCGACTTAGTGATTATGCCTTATAAAGACATTTTTCGGAAAAATTAATAACAATGCAATGAAATTAGATAACACGTTTGTAATCTATTAACGGGAAAAGAATAAATGAAATAATAATCCTTAAATAGGAACAGAATCGACTTTTAATGGAACTCGAAGCAAAGAGGTAATTCGGCATACTGTCAAAACTAATCAGATTCTAAGAATATTGCGAGAACTAGAAATAATCGTTTTGAGACTAATGAATTAACCTTCCTTCGGGCGCGCCGTTGTAAAAAGTACAACATTCACTTTCTTTTTTCTTTCAAACAAAATTCAAACAGTAGTGGGTGTTAATAACCATTTGTATTCGTTTATCGATACCCAGTTCATGAAAGTTATTTGTATTTCAGATTGCGCAATTAGCTCCAACTGTTATTTTAATCTGCTAACAGTGCATGAAATGTGCAAGGTTTATCTATAAACAGCCTTTAAAAAAGAAAATTTTATGCTTGATATGGGAAGTGACTAATAAGATCAATTATAAGATCAATTATGTAAATCCAAAATTACTTAATTATTGTTTAGTAATTCATTATTAATTTTTATTCTCTGTTATTATAATAGCAAGTAGCTTTTTATACATCTAAACTTCTGCTTTAATATGTTATAACAAAATAAGTGTATTGCGGAATACTTTATAAATTGTAATGAGAGATAACTTATATGATATTTGCATGTTAAAATATTTGTAAAATCAAAATAATGCAGCAATAATTCATTTTTTTTATTCTGTTGTTCAATTTACAACGCGCGCCCGCTCATGTGATGAAAATTTGAGCGCCAGGCGAAAGGTTAAGGGGCTACAGTACGTTTGAGTTTCTCGAAATGATCAGAAATATCACCCTTTTGAAAGTACCAAAATAAAAATAATATGCAATACGTTTTTTTTTTTCTTTCTTTTTTCGCTTTTTGCTTAAAGCTTTTTTGCCATATAATCTTAGCTAAACTACATTAGCCGGAGAAATAAATGTTCTAACTTACTAAATTATTATTGAAATTTTAAACTTAAAAATTCTTCTCACTAATGCGCGAATTAACCTCTTCAGTCCTGGAGTACCCATTTGGGTACATTAAAGGAAAAGGCAAAATTATTCCCAAAAATTTACAATAAATGCATAAATTTCTAATATCGCTTTTCAGATACATCACAGTGTCCTATATTACCAATAGATGTGCTACACGTTTAAAGAAGTAGGAACCATGTGACTTTGAAAATGAGACATTTCCAAAATGGATGACATAAGAAATTTACCAACGACTTCAAGTCAAAGTACGTGAATAATGTAAACTTGTGAGATAATTTAACCCCTTGAAGGGCGGTGATGCCGCCACGGCATCACCTAATTTTAGTTCATTATTGACACATTGGCACCCGATTTTCTTAATGAAAATTTCAACCAAATAAAATACGCAAATATACACATTTACATTTTTACATATAGAGTTTCTTGTAGATACTCTCAAGTATCTCCCTATATCAACAAGTATCAACTCTAGTCAACCAATTATTTCAACATTTTATTAATACAAGCACCTTGCGCCGGAAAGTGTTAAGAAAAATTATTGCATTTTTTTATAAATTATACTGTTTCAAGAATGATTTGGAGTTGTTTATAAATGTTGTTCATATGTGCATGGATGTTGAAAACATCTGCAAATATGTTGTACCCATTTGGGTACAATGGGTCTTTACTATACATTTCCTTCTAAAGCAATTAATTTTCTGCGTAACTATTGTATACACTTGGTTATTAACACATTTTTTTAGGAATGAATTAATTATTTGATTTAGTCTTACAAAAGAAATTAAAAGGGCTTTTTTTCATTTTTTAAAATAATATGAAGTAATATACTGAATTTACTGCTAAAATATGTCATACTTTTTAGTAACTTTAAAAATTTGCAACACGTTTGAAATGTTGTACAGTATTTAGTATTCTACAAGCACGCATGTATTAGTCAAAAAAGTCTTCACTCATACCATGAATTACAAATGCAATGCAAAGAGATAGGTTCTTCCTCTTGCGATTAAATTTACACTCTTCTGGTTCTGTAATGCATTTTTCTGATAACGAAGATTGTCTTAGGAGAGTACGTCCTTTACTTTGCATAGTCAGAAATGCTTGTCTTAAAATTTCCGGGACAAAATTTAATTTAACTGATGTGCAAAATATCCCATTTGGGGGAAATGTGGCTTCCATCGATATCTTCCTTCGAAGCCCAGCCCCTGGAAAATAAAATTTATATTCTTGCCTCAAGTGATGGTATAGTACTGGATTTTCTCTTGTACAAAGGAAAAAATATCGTTTTTGTAGAATATATGAAAGACTTACAGCTTGGTGGAGCAGTTATCAATAATAATAATAATAATAACAAGTTGGAAATTGCACATAAAGCGTAGCAAATGAGGTGCGTTCGTTGAAAACGAAGTTTTAAAACATTCAGATCTTGCTAATATAGTAGAGCGTACTTTCGATACAGTATAGTGGTCGAAATCTTTGTGTTCCTGTAAATAGGCAGGGAGTAATTCTTATTCTACTTCATTAACGTATATCTTATTCATAAAATGTGAAGTAGTTTAATATAATTAACACACCTCCCAAACAATGTTTCCCCGTATAACATTATTTAGTGGAATACATTTGTGTGGCCCTGTAATTTATTAATATATATTCTTTGCATCACAGATTATACAAAATGTATTTTTAGTACATATTTCATAGATTCATGTCGATTCTATTATATTCAAATGAGTGTAACACCATTAAAATGCATTTGAAACTTTTTTCCCCATTGACCGTAATGTAACGGAATACTTTTGACTGTCTCTGTAATTGATCAATGCATCCGATTTTCATAACATTTGAAATGACTCGAAAAAATTATGTAATAAATATACGTTTTAAATTTCAAACGATTAAAATGCATTTGAAACTTTTTCCCCATTGACCGTAATGTAACGGAATCCTTTTGATTGTCCCTGTAATTGATCTATCCATACGATTTTCATAAAATTTGAAATGACTCGACAAAATTATGCAATAAATATACGTTTTAAATTTCAAACGATTAAAATGCATTTGAAACTTTTTTCCCCATTGACCGTAATGTAACGGAATCCTTTTGATTGTCCCTGTAATTGATCTATCCATCCGATTATCATAAAATTTGAAATGACTCGACAAAATTATGTAATAATTATGTATTTTAAATTTCAAACGATTCGGTTGGGTAGTTTTTGCGTTGTTATATGCGGACGGACAGACAGACAGACAGACGGACAGACAGACAGACAGACGGACAGACAGACAGACGGACAGACAGACAGACGGACGGACTGAGCGACAACAATAGGTGCTACGTATTTACATAATTACGAACGCACCTAATAACTGAAAGTGTACCCATAAATGAAAGTAGAGTTATATTCACTGATAGATATTTCAATGTAGTAAAAACAGCTGAATATCTTCTTTCAAAGGAAATTCTGTGTACAGGGACAGTCATGATTAATAGAATAGGTGATGTTGCAAATAAAATGCATGCTGTGAAAATAGTGCAATGAAACGTGGTGAGAGGACTGTTGGGTTTACTAGATCAGATAATAAATTTGTGATGTTGAAATGGAAGGACAAAAAATATGTGCATATGATGTCCACTACATCTGGAAGTGACTTTAGTGATACATGTGAGCGCTGGTGTAAAGATAAAAAAGCCAAGGTTCATGTAACCAGACAAGCTATAATAAGAACGTACAAAGCACATATGGATGGAATCAATCTAAACGATAGGTTCATTGATGCGAACACGTAAATAGCCAGTTCGGATCTCTTCTCACTTTCTCGACTTATTTATGGTAAATAGTTGGGTTTTGTATATAAGAGATTATAGATCCTCCAATATTCCGAAAAGAGATGAAATGAGTTTACTCGAATTTTGTCTTTACATTGCTGAAGTTCTTTTAAAATGTAAAAAGGAAAGTCTGCTGTTGGAAGACCACGAAAATCAGAACACATCTTCTAAAAAAGGGAATTCTATTCCCGAAAATGGGGTTCGCTATATGGGTCTAGACATTGGCCAGAATCTGTTGCTAGGGTATATCAATTTCGATGGCGCATGGAAGGATGCAAAGGTAAATGAAGAGTAAAATATGCGAAATATAATCTATTTCTTTTTTCTTCAGAATAATAACTATTTCAAAAAATTCTATGATAAATGATATATTATTAGATGATTACCATTACAAGGTATGTATAATATTAAACGATATCTGTAATATATGTACAGTCTATATAGTATAGTAGCAAGACATGTATTACAATTATTACAAGATATGCATAATATTTTGACACAATACATAGCTTTCCATAAAAAATCATTTACGTTGATTAAATTGATATATTTTTTAACCCTTTCCGGCGCAGTGGTTTAGTAGATAAACCACTTAATTTTAATTCCCAAACGCCACATTCGCACCGGAATTTTGTTTAAAAAAATTACGGTTTTTTGAATGCGTGAAATACAGCGTTTTCTTATTTACAAATAAAGTTGTTTTCAAATTCCGGTGTCAGCCATTAATTTCAAAACTTAAGGAATTAATTTGCCCTGCGCCGCAAAGGGTTAAACAATAAATAGGTCTTTTTATTGTAAAACAAAATTGGTCTTATTTATTTAAAGAATAACATTTTTATTCAATTGTGATCTGACGTATCCATATGGGGACATAAATTTTAACTATTTAAAAATTTTAAAAATAAAAAACTAATTTTTATTATCTCTTTTCTAAGCCTAAAAGCGCCATAATTTGCTAATAAAATAATTTTTCTATGCAGCAAATTTTTCTCGGGACTGAAGAGGTTAAGTGGTGCGCGCGTGTTTAACCCTTTACGGCACAGGCAAAATCTGTTAGTAAAATGAGAAATTATCGACTGACACTGGAATACACAAACGAATTTTTTAGATAGTTTGAAATCCTTAATTTACGGTTTTATTCTAAAAGCAAAATTTTAGTAAAATATTATTGGTGCCGCTTTGCAAGCTTCGAATAAAAATGAGGTATCCCAGACCGGGCACAGTTTGCCGGAAAGGGTTAACACTAGAACTAGCGGAAATTTGAGACAAGTTTTATAAAAATATTTCACATCAAAATTTTAATTGCCGAAACGCCAGTGAAGGCTTACTTTGGAGACACGAAATTTTTTTTGTGTCTGTCTGTCTGTCAGTTTGTCAGTCTGTCTGTTCCGCGATAATTTCCGTAAAAAGCATCCGATTGGCTTGAAATTAAGTGGGTATGTTAGTGAGAAACTGGGATTAAGCTGTATAGTTTTTTGTAAGATTTGATTCATTCGTTCGAAAAATATAGAATATTTTATTTTGCGCAATAATGCTTTTCTATGGCAAATCCAATGATTTTTAAAATTTTTTCTTGAGAGAAAATGTCATATTTCATTAATGGAATTCAATGATAAAGGGATACTGAAATTTACCAGTTAAATTATTCGTATTGTTTTGAAATTTTTTCTACACATTTGTCAGATTTTTTAAATTATTACTGTAAATTTTGGAGATTTTTTATAAATGTGTTCCAATAATATAAACCAATTTGTTTTAGAGATTTACTTATTTCAAATGTATTTATTTCATTTTCTTTATTTTCTCTGAATGGTTGCCAAGCAATCATTCATCATAATCCTTATTTTTATAATATTAATTTAAATGAAGTCAACGTCAAAATTGATGAATTAATGTGTTTGTATCTTTGTGTATAACTATAACATAGCCCAGAAAAGAACATAGGCTATGTTTTATTAATTTTATTTACATATTTTTCTTAATAATTCAAAAATTCCTTCTTTTTCATGCAGAATTAATGGCGATTTTTTAGATAAAATTTAACCAATTTTCTTTATCGTTGCCAAAAAAAAAAAAAAAAAAAAAAAAAAAAATCAAAACATGGAATAATTTTTCAACGGCAATAAGTTTCAATTGAGCAATTTCCATTCGAAAAATTAAACTAAGAAAAAATAAATATGACGTCAGAATTAAAATAAAAATAAATATAGTACTTTGTTAAATATTAAACACTGAAATTTGTTTCGTTAATAAGAATTCTTCTGACAAAAGATGGAGGCATAATTAGAAGTAAACGAAATAAAAAATAATTATATTTTTAACAATTATTTCACCTGATAAAATTTGACGTCATAATTGAAATAAAACAGGTATTATATAGTAGTCGTAAAAAATATTAGAAACATGGATAGCAATAACTCTTGAATAATGACGTCATTGCCGAAACTTCAGTGAAGGCTTGCTTATTTTGGCGACACAAAATTTATTGTTTTCATAATTTGTTTTTATAATTCACAAATTTAAGTTTAAGGAGACTATGGGGGGTCCAAAGGGGCGGAGCCCCCCTGAAGAAATCTACTATGTTATAATAAAAAAACAAAAATAATAGATCATGAAAATTTCAGAATATCCTAACATAACTAAATATTTAATTTAACGCTTTTGATGGTTGAAAACTTCTTATTCTTATTTTATTCTTATAAATAATTATGTAATTTGAAAATTTTAAATTACAGTTTCCAGGAAGTTGAATATTACCCATAGTGTGTTTTAAAAAAATGATGTGTAAAGCTGACGTTGAGGCTCCTGATCTGCAGATTTACTAGTTTAAAACAGTTTAACTTTATTATTTAACTATTTTTCTTTGCATCTTTAAACCCTTTCCGGCACAGTGTACCCAGTCCAGGCACATCTAATTTTGCTTCCAAACTTGCAAACAGCACAAGAATCATTTTAACAAAATTTTGCTTTTACAATGCACTGTTAAATTGAGGAAGTCTTATTTTCTAAAATAAAGTCAGTTGTAAAGAAAATCCGGTGTCAGTCGATAATTTCTCATTTTAATAACAGAATTTGTCCGTGCCGGAAAGGGATAAACGGTTAACTACAAAAACCCATGAATTGAGCCACATAATCGATTTTGAATGAATATCGAAACAAAAAGTTTACTCGAAATACTGTCAAAGGTAATCAGATTTCGTGACCAATTAAAATCATAGTTTGAAGACTAATGAATTAAAAAGTTTCTAAAATTGTACAAGTTAATTATGATGTATTGAGACATTTTCCTGAAAAGTTTATTTAAAAATACAGTTAGCGAATGAAAAATTATTTAATTAGATAATAAATGCGTAATTTATGAATGGAAATTGGGAGAATATTAATCATTAAGCAGAAACAAAATCGATTTTTAATCAATCTCGAAGCAAAGAGTTTACGCGAAATGCGGTTAAAACTATAAGCGGCATATGTCATTCTAAGTTAATAGTTTGAGACGGAAATTTTAGTTTAGTAAGAATATTAGAAAAGTATAAATTAACACATTTCTATACTTTTCATGTTGGCTATGACTTATTTATAAAATTTCCCGAAAATTTAATAACGGTACAATGAAAATTAAGCAATGTATTAACCACCACTGATTTGCCCGTTACGCTGCTTTACGGGCAAGAAGTACTTATGCATCACTTAACCCTTTAACCCTTTAACGTTCATTGGTTTCGCCACGAAACCACAAAATTTTAATTCCAATACGCAACACTGACACCGGTATTTTTATCTAAAAATATCCCTTTTATCTTGTATGTGAAAAATCACGTTTTCTTATTTAGAAATAATATTTGTTCTTAATTACCGGTGTCATTCATTTATTTCGACATCTTAGCAATGAAAATGCTATGATCGTTAAAGGGTTAACGATCAAAGCATTTTCATTGCTAAGATACACTTATATCGAGAAAATGCTCTGATTATATAAGACGAATTTTAGAGTAAAAATTTACTGGTATAAACACCACAAAATTTTTAAACTATATTTTCATACTGTTCAATCACAGAAGTGTGTAGATTAATACATTAAGAATATTTTAATTTAAAAAAGTGGTGTTTATTCCATATTCTCAATTTCTTGTACGTAAAATAAGAATCAGTTAAGGGCAAATGAAATAATCCTAAAGATGGAACAAAGTCAATTTGTAATGAATGTCGAAGTAAAAAGTCTATCCGAAATACTGCTAAAACTAATCGGTATATGTCATATTAAATTTATGCGTAAGGTTTTAACACTTTTTGTTTCAGTGTTCTATTACATGGAACATTGATCAGCCATTGCAACGAGAAAAATGTACGAATTAACCCTTTCTGGAGCAGACAAATTATGTTAGTAAAATGAGAAATAATCGACTGACACCGGAATTCACAAACGACTTTTTAAGAATTCAAGAACTCCTTAATTTAAGCTTCTATTGTAAAAGCAAGATTTTACTAAAATATTACTGGTGTCAGTTGCAAGTTTGGAATTAAAATTAGGTGTGTCCAGACCAGTAACACTGCGCCTGAAAAGTTTAAGGTTCTAACTGCGTAAACATCCACCTTATTCGCCATATTTTGCAATCAGTGGCTACCACCTACAGTCGCGCCAACATATATGTGCCCGTGGGGCTAGAGCCCACCCAATAATTTTGAATACTAGCATATTCAATTTTCATTTGTTCTATTTCGTTATTCATTTCATTATTATTTTATTATTAATTTTCATCCTTAGTACAAAATTTATTTTGCCAATGATCGCATGTTTTAATTCTCCGACTGACACCCATAAATAAAAAATGATTGAAATGCAAATATTTAACTTTCTGCTGTTTCAACTTGTAGTCATGTTCATGATATGACGATATTACAATAAATATTAATGTCTTTATAAGGAAAAACGCACGAGAATCTAATTTTAAAAAATTGCATCTACAGTCGGCTCTCGTTAATTCGAACACGTCGGGACCGCAAGAAACGTTCGAATTATCCGAAGTTCGAATTATGGAAAATATGAAATGAAAGCATGCTTAATAAGGTACTATTACAAAGGAATTAATGTTATAGTGTATTTTAAATTTATTTTGTCTGTTATCATTAGAATATGACTTAATATTAAAGATTACACTGTATAAATACATAAACTAATTAAAAGATTAGAAACAAGCATAGTGAAAGAAAAATTTAAAGCGTCTCTTATGGACAGATGGGGGCACTAAGAAGGTGAATATCAAATGCATTGGATTATACGTATACTCATTTGGAACAATTTTTACAAAAATAAAAGAAAGAAAGTTGTTATTCAAATGACCTGATATCTGTGAGAAAGAAAACAAAAATGAAAAATCTGAATTCTCATTAGTTCGAATTAAACGAAGTCAAGAGAAAAGGAGTTCGAATTAATGAAAATTTTTAACGTTATTCTGCCATTGAAAATTTCGGGATTTCATGTTTAGTTCGAATTAAGCGAAGATTCGAATTATCCGATTTCGAATTAATGAGAGTCGACTGTATCTTAAAATATGACAGCTTGACTTAATTGTCTATCGTTTACTGGCTGTTCGCTCTTCAAAGAAAAACAAATTGGTTGTACCATTTTACCAAAATATATTTTAGCCTACCCAATATTTTTGAGTCAACCCAATTTTTTTTTCAAAAGTTGGCGCCACTGACCACCTATTTCCTAAGCACAAAAAATTCCTTGGTGGACCAAAATTTCAGAGCAAAAACGGGTTATTGACGCCATAAACAACAGTTTTAAAGACCTTGACGAATCACATTGTACCAATAGTTTACCGTAATTTCGGGTGTATAAGCCGCAGATCAAACAATTCTTTTTCGACCCAGAATTTTTTAAGAAACAAATATAACTATTTAGATCGCCTTAAATATATGTCTTCAATCACTAAATGAGATTTCTGGGTCCAAAAAGAATTGTTTGATCCGCGGCTTATACACCCTTATTACCGAAATTACGGTAATTAATTTCTAACACAGATATGATAAATTTTTTAGCCTTTCAGGAGATTATGTTGAAAAATAAAGAGAAAAAAACTTAAAAAAAAAACACCGTCTTCTCTGTCGGGCCTAGGACTTTTCATCCGACCCTCATATATTTTAATATTAGATAATTTTTTTCTCTATGCGGCAGCAGAATGCATCCCAAAATCTTCCGGAGATATTACTTTGTTGATATAACAAATCATAGTCCCATTTAAAAATATCTAGACAATAATTTCGCATTTGAAAAAAGCAGGATCGACATACTCAATCAGAGCTATAAATGTGGAAGAAAAGCTGGTTAGTTATATAGAGGGAGCAGGTGGTTAATACTGCCTCACAAAAAGCTCTTCCAGAAATGACATAACAATATACTAAGTAAAATCAAACTCTTTCTAATCCGAAAATGCATACCTTGAAAAATTCAGTTCTCATATCATAGCGATTAATAAAATACTTACAACCAGAACCATATTTCACTTAACATACTGCACACGTGTTCTTAATTAACTCTTTCCGGTACACTGTGCCCGGTCTGGGATACCTAATTTTATTTCCAAACTTGCAAACGGCATCAGTAATATTTTACAAAATTTTCGCTCTTATAATAAAAGCTGAAATTAAGGATTTCAAAATATCTACAAAATTCAGTTGTGAATTCCGGTGTCAGTCGATAATTTCTTATTTTATTACAGATCTTACCCGTGCCGGAAAGGTTTAAGAGAAATTTTTGCTAAATATTATTCTTTTAGGCATACAAAAATGTCTTATCTGCATTAAAATAATAATAATAATAATAATAATAATAATAATAATAAAGGGTTTTGTATGTGTATTTGAGATAATTTTTACTCTATTTTCCAATGAAAAATATCTAAAATCTTCCGGAGATTCTAACAAAGTGCATTACTTTGAAAAGATAATGAAGCATTTAAATATTGTCTAGACAGTAATTTTTACATTACAAAAAAGCAAGATCAGCATACTCAATAAAAGCGTACAAGTGAATGAAAAGTTCGTTAGTTATATATATAAAGAGAACAAATATGGAAAAAAATTTTCCATAAAAAGGTCTCCCAAAAGCGACATAAAAATATAGAATGCTGTTTATTATTTAACTCCTTTAAGGGTGGTAGGATATATTTTATCCCATCTAATTTAAACGAAATTTTCACAAGAAACTTTTAACGAAATTTTATATTTGTAACTTTGACGGCAAAATGCTGAAAAATTGCATTTTCTCATTTTAAAATAAAGTTTCCGATTTTTCCGGTGAGGAATAAATATTACAGAAGCATTATTTTTGTCTCTATGAAGATCTTTCAGATAAAAAAAAATCCCATGTTCCTTAACAATTACTTTATTATTTAAAATGTTAAGAAAATATAAGAACCAAAAATGTATGCATTGAAAAATTGAGTTACCATATCACAACGATTAATAAAACCCTTACAGCCAGAAACATATTTCATTTAACATAGTGCAGTAGTGTTCATAATTAAGAGGAATTTTTCCTAAATATTATACTTTTAGACATACCAAAATGTTTTATCTCTAGAAAAGAGCGCCTTTGTATATATATATCAGATAAGTTTTTCTCTATTTTCCGGCGAAAGATATCCTGAAATCTTCCGGAGACTCTAACAAAGTGCATTACTTCGAAAAGATAGTAAGGCATTTAAAGATTGTCTAGACAGCAATTTCACGTTTCAAAGAAGCAGGATCAGCATACTTTAAAACTAGAGCAGTAAATGTCAAGGAAAAGGTGAAGTTCATTAGTCACTGGAAAAAATCGAACAGGTGGTCAATACATAATGTAATTGACCAAAGGTGGAACATATATAGTGAATGTTTACTAGTTGTGTCTTGTTGTTTCAGTTCTAAACGTATAAGTTATGAATTGTGTTGGAAAAACTAAGAGCATTGCTTTATTTAAAAGAATTGAATTTTTGCTATTCTTTATAAACTTTTGCAAAAGGTTAATATCTGTCACTAACAGTGCATTTTTAAATCACGTAGAGTGATTAATTTAACAACTTGTTGACAGGTCAAGAGAATGCACGTGTTACTAAAACCAAATGTTGTTGACTAAGGGCGTGCACTGGATCTTTAGCTCCGCCTATTCAATTTTCTTTGGAAAAAAACAAGTATTATCAGAAAAATTATGCCATTATATCAAATAATTTGCCATTTTTTGTTAGACTCTAACGAAATTTCATGCAGAATCGAAACATTTGCAAGATATTTATTGTTACGTCAAAGATTTTGCGAAATATTTATTGATATGTCAATCCAATCTAGGCAACCGACTTTCAAAAAAGGTTGTGTCGAAACGCTGATTTTATAGCAAATTGGCGGTCAAAATGTCTTAACCCCTTAATGGCCACATTAAATTACGGTTTTAAAATTAAAATTCATTATTCCCACCACTTTTTTTGAAAGAAAATATTCATCTTATTTACTGACAAGTAAAACGATGCCAGAATAAAACCAATTACACTATTTCTTAAAACTGGTGGGAATATAGCAATTTGGAATGAAAGCCTTGCAGCTTGCAGCCGGTGAATGTCTCGGGCAAGACTTAAGTGGTTAAAATTGTATCGTGCACCTGCAAGAAAAAAGACACATCTCGAAAAAAAAAAAAAAAAAAAAAAAACTACGGGAGAGGCAAAAGAAAAATTGCATGATTTTACGGTAACGTAAAATGGTTGTCCTTAGTTCTGCATGCAGTAATAAAAACTTTTGGGAATAAATTTCGTTTCATTAAAAAATGGTCGCTCAGGGGGGGGGAGGGGGGGTAACTCACTGTATATATAATTATTTAAAGCTGGAGTTTGGCAATTATAGTAATTTTCTGATCTGAAATATTAGGTCATCCGGAAAATTCTGCGTTTTTTTTTTTTTTTCTTTTCCCCGAATTCTCAAATGCCCCATTTTCATCGGAATTTTTGGTGTAAAAGTTTGTTTTTGTAATGTATGTATAATAAATTTGTTCGTAATTCCCGGTGTCACTCAATAATTTTAACATTCTCTCAACAGGAGAATATCGCGGAATTTTCCGGACGATCGAATAGTTAAGTCGTACTCCTTGAAGTTTTCAAGGAGAGTGTGAATTGGGTTATGCGTAAAAGGTAAACCAGGGTTACTATGCTTGAAGGGATTCAGAGGATTTTACATTTTTTAGTACCAGAAATTTCGTAAAATATTGGTAATCTGAAAATATTAATTTTTTTCATTAAATAAGACAAATATTACTTTTAAAAAATTCTGGTAGAAAGTCCTTAATCTCTTCGCAACGGAAGCTTTTTACGGAATTTTTAATGTTTTATCACTGGTTTTAAAAAACAGAAGTTTGTGGCTTATTGAATCGAGAAAATGCGCCAATTAAATAAGATAAAATTTATTGCAAATTTTTACTGGTGGGAATAAAAAAGCCTTTTTGCGGCATGTATACGTGACGCTCGTCCCCAAGGGGTTAACCCTTTAACGATCAAAGCATTTTCATTGCTAAAATGTCGAAATAAATGAATGACACCGGTAATTAAGAACAAATGTATTTCTAAATAAAAAAGCGTGATTTTTCACATACATAATAAAAGGGATATTTTTAGATAAAAATAACGGTGTGAGTGTTGCATATCGGAATTAAAATTTTGTGGTTTCGTGGCGAAACCAATGAACGTTAAAGAATTAAAGAGTACGAATCCTGTAAACATGATTAAAATAGCGATCGCAGAATGAAAGTCCTTATAAAACGCAAGAATTACGAACATGAAATCATTTGCGGGAAAGCAACAGATATTGATTTTTTGAAACAAATTTGATTGATGTTTTCAGGCAGTCATGTTTATAGCTTTCTACCAAAACGTTCCGTTACTTCTGGTAGCTTCAGATGAAGTGGCTCTTTACTTTTGAACATACTCTATTTTTCATGTAATCAATGAAGTATTTTTCATTGTCTTCGATCCAAATAGAAAAAGATAAAAGTTATTGAACTTGCGAAAGCATTTTCGCGCCTCTGTATTTTTAAATTAAACTTTGTAATCGAATACTTGTTTTAACTTTTTCAAGCGTAGTCCTACATCAGGACTACCTAAATTGGATTCGAAAATTACAATTTGCACCAAAAATATTTCAAGAAAATAGTGGCTTTATAATGAAATATTAAAAAAAAGCAGTTTTCACTGTGTAAGAAGATTGTTTGTAAATTCTGGTATCAGTCAATTATTTCATCATTTTACGCACAGAATTTTTGTGTGTTAAAACTTTACCGACCGGCCGTCGATTAATCGACGTTTGCTCCCCAGCGCTTACCGACCGGTCGTCGATTAATCGACTTTTGATCTTTCTGTTTGATTTGGTTAGGTTAGACTGACAAGTAGCAAGCAGCAACATTTTGCATTCTTTATTCAGATAATCGGTGCTTTTTTATGAGCTTTAACCCTTAGTAATGAATAGAAAGGATAGTCTCGGCGAGTTTTATCTCGACGACCTGTCAGATTGTCTTGACGGCCGTTCAGCAAGAGTCTGTAAATAATAAACTGAAGACGATTGTAATAGATAAAATAAATATTGTTTAACACTAATATGATTAAAGTAAAAGATTTCATTAAATTTCGTTACCCTAGAATAACATGAAGCGTACAATGTTATCATAGTTTTAAAAAAGCGCATATATTCCCGCGCGTCAGTCTATGCCAAAACCAAGCCGGTGTCTCCGACGATCTGCGGCTGACCGGGCGGTGAAAGGGCATAGTATGTTCGAACCGCTGCCGGTCGGTAAAGTGTTAAGAATGGTTAACCCTTTGCAGTTGAGAGGTGACTCTGACTCACCAGTAGTGTTGTCAACTGTTCCTCATAAATCGGGACGCCAAATGCTTTGGAAACCCCTAATAACTTACTGTCTATTTCGCCATTTTTTATCACAGATTGATTATTCGACCATTAGGTAATACCCTGTTCGCACTGAGATAGTTGAGTCAACTTCAAGTCACTTAAATTTTTTGAAGCGGGATCTCCGGAATTAGACTTCATCTGTTCGCATTAATTAAGCATTTTAAGTGATTTAACTTGACCAAACTACATCTGAGCCAATGGCGCAGCCAGAACTCTGTTCTAGGAAGGGGAAGGGGGGGGGGGCAGATGAGTTTCTGATAAAGGTGCTTGCCAGTTATTTGAATCACCGGTTAAAAGAATCAGTATATTTATTGTATAAAATCATAATGCATCTTTTTCGAAGTTACACTGGCCATGTTTCATTTAAATAGCATTTACAATGTTACAGTTAGTAAAGATAAAAGCCAGGAAAAGACAGTAATAAACCTACGTGTCAACCACTAAAATCGATATTTCAGGTGTTATCCACCACATGACATTACTTGACATCGATTTTCGCATTTATTAATATAAACTTGTTGAAAATTTTGGTAAAATATCTTTGTTATTGTTAAAGTTTTCTAAAAATATCTGGGTTTAAATTAAACTGAAATCACCATTTTTTTTAGCATAAGACGTCACAAAAATGTGACTTAGTTCAAATAATCAATTTTCAGTTAACTAATGTATGCAATATTCACTTTTACAGTTTTAAGTAGAATTTTTGCCATTTAATTCAATCACTTTGTAAAACTGAATCTGATTCAACAAAGCGGCAGATTCAGAAATACGCAAAAAGTTTAGGTATTAAATTTGGTTTTGATTCATATAAGCAGCAATTATAGCATTCTTTCTTAGCTCTGGGAGGGGTTTTAATCCCAAAACCTCCCCCTTGGCTGCGCCACTGTTCTGAGCATGCGCATAAGTTCTGAAATTTGTAACTGCAACTTCTAACTTCTCTCTTTTTTTTTTTTTTTTTTTTTTTTTTTTAACACAGCAATGCAGTATAATTACACCGCCATATTTCAATTAAAAAATTAATTTCGTCATGCTTCCAATTTCTTTTGCGGGAAGAAATAAGCGGTTCAACATTTTCCATTTCTGGTCTTTGACTAAAAGAAAAAAAAAAAAAACGTGTTAACCCTTTCCTGCGCAATTTGAATTCCAAACTTTCAAACGGCACCAAGTTATTTTAAAGAAATTTTGCATTTTAAATGAAAGCGTAAGTTTAGGAATTCTTAATTTCTACAAAAGTCGTTTATAAATTCCGGTGTCAATCAATAGTTTCTTATTTTATGAGCAGAATTTGCCTGCGCCGGGAAGGGTTAAGCAATTGGGGTAAACAAATAACTTGAAATAACTGATCATTGTTTGTCGAACTCAACTCCAGCAGATTTCCTCTCAACTTATAGTTAAGAGAGTATCAAAGGTTTAACCCTTTCCGATACACTGTGCCCGGTCCGGGATACCTAATTTTAATTCCAAACTTGCAAACGGCACCAATATTTTAGCAAGAATATCCTTTTACAGAGTTGCCAACCTCCGGCTTTTGTTAATTCATGAAAACGTACTTTGAACCAGAAATTTTATTTAATTAGAAGTGTCTAGTATTAACTCAGAGGGTCATTTGAAATTTATGTAATTTCATTGACTCAATAAATTTCTGGTTAAAAGTATAAATGTTTGATTTTTAAAAAGCCGGAGGTTGGCATGTCTGCCTTTTACCATGAAAGCTTAAATTAGGAGTTAAAAAATATTTTAAAAATCTGTTTTTGAATTCCGGTGTTAGTCGATATTTTCTCAGTTTACTAGCAGATTTTGCCCGTGCCGGAAAGGGTTAAGTGAATTTCAGAAAACTTGCTTAAGGGTGTTCTTAACTGCTTCGCTCAACAAGCGCAAAACGTTTTGACACATTTACAAATTCGTTTTTTAACAGAAATATACAAAATTGGAATGCCTGACTATGGAAGCGATTTCGAATCGAACCTATTTTTCCATTTTATGATAATTAAATTACCTATCCAGTTCTAAGTTTTTTCGACTACGTGATCACCCATTTTTCTCCAGCTTTTCGACCGGTTTTTCTGCTTTCGTCGGGAAATGTGCTCAAAAGTGTCAACTTTGAAGACTTGTTATGAAAAATCTATTGTGTTTTTTAAAAAACAGAAAATTGAGTGGAATTAGACAGTTTCTGAATAATAACACCTGCTACTTTCATGCATTTCCGAACAAAAATAAATTAAAGCATGCGTCACAAAGTTGCCCTTTTTGATTTAAGTACACCCTTAAGTGAGAATCTTGATTCTGGGTACAACCGCTTCAAAAAATTTCAAATTAAGTGACTCCACTTTCTCAGTGCGAACAGGGTATAAGGAGAAGAAAATTAGTTTAAAATACTGGAGTCCAGAGCATTTGGAGCACCCATTTCCGCGGGACACTAGTGGTCAGTAAGAATAACCTCTCGAGTAAAAAGGGTTAATAGCGTAAGTTATGGGAAATTGACAAAATTTACAGAAAACTGAAATTGCATAGTATTATTGTAAGACGATTTCATTTGTTTTTCACACTGTTAACACTAGAACGCCGGGAAGGTGTCAATTCGACACCGGTCAATGGACTAAATGTCGATTTTAACCAGGAAAATCTTCAAGAAATAAGCTATATAGCATTTGCAATGAAATGAGCTAAGCAAATAAATTTAAAAATTTCAAATTATTTTTCTGGTTTTAAATATATTTTATAAAAGTTGCGTAAAGTTCCCCGGCGTTCTAGTGTTAAAAAGAGATACAATGTATTTGACCTCATTATTTAAATTATTTTCATAATTAATAAACTATTTAAGAAAAAGTGGTATAAGTCAAATAAAATTCTGGCTAATATGTTCTGGCAATATGTGTACCTTTTTAAAATAAAGGTAGCGAACGGGTAAAAAATATACAAGAATAAAATTTAAATAAGAAGATCTGTGAAAGAAAATTGTTTTTTGAAAAAGCAAATATTTATTATGATCATGAAATCAATTAAGGGAAAGCTACAAATATTGATTTTTTCCATCAAGTTTGATTGATGTTTTCAGATAGTCATATTTATAGCAGTCTTAAAAATACTTCGTTGCATTTGCTAGTTTGAGATGACGTTTATCACATTATCTGACTACTATATTTTTCATGTAATCAATGAATGATTTTTCATTATGTTCAATCCAAAAAGAAAATGATGGAAGTTTTTAATCTGTAAAAGCGTTTGCGCAATTCTGTACATATAAATTAACCTCTTAACCCTTTAACGTTCATTGGTTTCGCCACGAAACCACAAAATTTTAATTCCGATACGCAACATTGACACCGGTAGTTTTATCTAAAAATATCCCTTTTATATTGTATGTGAAAAATCACGTTTTCTTATTTAGAAATATATTTGTTCTTTATTACCGGTGTCAATCATTTATTTCGACATCTTAGCAATGAAAATGCTATGATCGTTAAAGGGTTAATGATCGAATTAAATTACGGTTTAAAAATTCAAATTCATTATTGCCACCAAGCTTTTGAAAAAAAAAAGATTCATCTTATTTAATGACTAGTAAGACGATACCAGAATAAAACCAATTACACTATTTTATAAAACTGGTGGGAATCAAATAATTCTGAATATAAGCCGTGAAGCTTGCAGTCATTGAATGTCTCGAGCGCGACGATTAAGTATATTATAAAGTACCGGTTTTAGTCCTTTCAAGCGCATTGATCCAACAGCGATGCAATCTAAATTTAATTAGAAAATCATAATCAGCATCAAGAATATTTAAAAATATTTTATGTTTTCATAACGAAAGTTTCGAGCAGAAATTTTTGCCTTTGTAAGAAGTTTGTCTGGAAACTCTGGTACCAGTCAATCATTTCATCAATTACGAACATAATTTTTACGTGCTGAGGAAGGTCAATACCGTAAGTTATCGGAAACGTGAAAACTTTCAAAAAATTATGGGAAGCTGAAATTGCATGAAATTGCATGAAATTGTAAGACAATCCCTCTTGTTTTTGATGCTGATAAAAAGAGAAGTTACATTAGCCTTCATTTATTTAAATCGTTTTCGAAATTAACCACTTAATGATCGCATTAAATTACGGTTTAAAAATTCAAATTCATTATTGCCACCACTTTTTTGAAAAAAAAATTCATCGATTAAATGACAAATAAATTAATACCAAAAATAAAAGCAATTATACTGGTGAGAATTAAATAATTTTGAATAAAAGCCGTGAAACTTTCAGCCCGTGAATGTCTCGGGCGCGATGATTAAGTAGTTAATAAATTAAACTTAATTATTTATGAAAAAGGGGTGTAAATCAAATAAAATTCATGTGGGAATTGTTATTGTTGTCTCGAACGGGTTAACTCCTTCACGACGGCAGCCTTTTGCGAAATTTTTAATGTTTTGTCACCAGTTTTTAAAACAAAAGTTTGTGCCTTAATAAATCGAGAAAATGCTCCTATTAAATGAGGCAGATTTTACAGTTTTGCTAGTGAGGATAAACAAAACGATGATTCTTAACCCCTTGGGGACGAGCGACACGTATACGTGTCACAAAAAGGCTTAATAATCAGTGTTTATCCCCACCAGTAAAATTTTACGGTGAAATTTGCCTTATTTAAGCGAAGTATTATTCCGATTTGACAAGCCACAAATTTCTGTATTTTGAAACCGGTGACAAAGCATTAAGAATTTCGTACAATGTTCCCGTCCCGAAGGGGTTAAGCCTTTTTGAAGCACGTATACGTGTAGCTGAACCCCAAGGTGTTAACCCTTTCCGGTACACTGGGATACCTAATTTTAATTCCAAACTTGCAAACGGCACCAGTAATATTTTAATGAAATTCTGAACTTACAATGAAAGCTTAAATTGAGGGATTCTTAATTTCTCAAAAAGTTATTTCTAAATTCCGGTGTCAGTCGATAATTTCTCATTTTAGTACAGATTTTGCCCGTGCCGGAAAGGGTTAACCCTTTAACGTTCATTGGTTTCGCCACGAAACCACAAAATTTTAATTCCGATACGCAACACTGACACCGATATTTTTACCTAAAAATATCCCTTATAAATTTGTATGTGAAAAATCACGTTTTCTTATTTAGAAATATATTTGTTCTTAATTACCGGTGTCATTGATTTATTTCGACATCTTATCAATGAAAATGCTATGATCGTTAAAGGGTTAAAAATAATAATAATAATAAATAATAAATAAAATTATTCATGAAATTTTCACCCTTAAATCGGCGCCTATGGTCACATATGACAATCTGTTAAAAAGAAATAAACATAAATAAATAAATAAATTGTGTTTGAAATGCACATGAGATTTATTCAATCAATGTGTATATATTTCTAAAATCAAAAGATGAACTTGAATAAAATTTAAATAAAAAGATCTCTGTATGAAAATTTCTTTTTGAAAACCCAAGAATTTATTATGATCATGAAATCATTTGGGGAGAGGGGGGGGGGGGGAAGCTACATATATTGATTATTTTTTTTTTCTTCCTCGAAGTTTGATTGATGTTTTTAGATAATCATGTTTATGGCGTTCTTCAATATGTTCCATTACATTTGGTAGCTTGAGATGAAGTTTATCATCTTTTCTGAATACTGTATTTTTCATGTAGTCAATGAAACATTTTTCATTGTCTTCGATCAAAAAAAAAAAAAAAAAAAGAAGAAGAAGAAGAAAAGATGGAAGTTTTTGAATTTCTAAAAAGCATTTGCGCAACTCTTTACTTTTAAATTAGGTTTACTTTTAGTATAGTAAACTAGTCGTTGGGGGCCACCTTAATACTTACCCATCATGGATATGTATATGAAAATAAAACATGTGAAACTATTTATACAATGTATTGCAATTCATAAACAAAATTTAAATATTGTTAATATACATAGTAATGCTATATTAAAGAACTGCTGATGTACCAATTTCGACAAATTATATAAAACGCCAAACTACTCAAGTAGTACTGAACTGCGTAAAAGAAACATCCTTATAACTCCAAAAATAATAATTCTATTAACTAACAATTAACTCCGTCGGATTAAGCGTCTCATTTCCAATTAAAATATACTTCTGAAATGAAATTTGAATGAAATACAGGGTCATGAAAAATCGAAGAATGTGGAAAACAAGATGACAAATATCTCGGCAACGAATAATCCGATCGACTTCGTTCTATATGCAAAATGTGTGTCATTTTATTGCCTTTTATATCCATTCCTTAAAATAAAAAATTTCGAAAAATTTTATGTACCTTTCAACAGAACGAATTTTTCGAGAGTCCGAAAAAAATAGTTCAGGATAATCGAGGTTGCTGATATTAAATTGAGTTCGTCTCATTCTTACATACTAACTACATACAAAATTTCAAGTCTCTATCTCAATTTGTTCGGAAGATAGAGCGTTTACAGAGAGACAGACTGACAGACAGACAGACAGACGGACGGCAAAAGTTTTTTTCTAAAAATATGTTTTTCGGAATATCCACTATCTAAAACGTGTAAATCCGTCAAAATTTTTTTTTTCGATTTTCAAAACGATTACAAGACTTACCCTATATAAAATCATATACCCTATACTACGTATGATAACGTAAGTAACAATCGGAAATTGACAAAAAATATTGGAAACTGAAATTGCGCGAAGTTCTAAGACAATCTGTGACAGCATAGACGCCGACTTCATGGAGGCGAAATCAGATATACTTCTATTAAAAATTTATAAAAGTTTTTATCGTACTGAATCACTGTGATTATCCCGGGGTGGACATATCTTTTAAAATCAAGGTAATGAACGAATAAAGATAAGCATGATAAAAAATAAAAATAATAACTTTCTTTTTTTCCCCCTTTAACGCAAGAGTTTAGGTTCACATATCATTAGGCTAGTAAAGGCCACAAATATCGATGTATTTTTGAAACAAACATGATTTATGCTTTTAAGGAATACATAAAAGTTTTATTGTAAATTTTAAAGATTTACTGTATTTTTCAAAAATATTCCATTATTTTACCTAACTTAAATTGAAGTTTATTACATTTCGTAAATGCTAAATTCTTCAAATAAATCTATGGGCGTTTCTTTTCTTTTCTTTCTTTCTTTCTTTTTTTTTTCTTTATTTTAACATCATCGATCTAAAAAGAATGATGATTGTTTTCGAATTTAGATCCGCATGTACACAAATATGCGGTGACGTTACTCAACAACTTAGTGATATAATCGACGAGATATTTTTGAATTAAATAATGTAATAAAATAATTCTTTTTGAATATCTTTCATAAAAAATCGTAAAGAAATAAAAAAATTATTTTTTTTTTAAACATTACAATACTATAAAGTTTATTTCCGTACCTTTTAAAATATGAACTATTCATCTTTTTACACGTAAAAGATTAATACAGAACTGAAATACCGAAAAAGTTTGATGGTGGCATCTCCTTTGTTTGTAACAGGAAAAAATAAATAAAAATAAAAATGAATAAATAAATAAATAAAACCTTGTAAAAATCATGTAAATTATACACCAAAGAAGCTTAATCACAGTGATTAATGAAGACAAAAATGACATTTAATTTCTTAACCGTCGCGTCCGATAAATATAAGCTACTTTTAAAAAAATTCAAATTGCTTGATTGCTACTATTTTTTTTTCTTTTTTAAGTAGAAATTTTCACTTTATTTAGTTGCAGAAAAAAATGATGCGAAATTAACCCTTTGTCATTCATTGGTTTCTCTACGAAACCGCAAAATTTTAATCTCGATATGCAACATCGACACCAGAATTTTAAATTTAAAAAATCTATTTTATTATGCATGCGAAAAATCACTTTTTCTTATTTATAAATATATTTGTTCCCAGTTACCGGTGTCCCCCAGTTATTTCAACATGTTAGCAATGAAAATGCTTTGTCCGTCAAAGAGTTAAACAGACTAAATTGCCCGTCAAAGTCGTGAAAAGTAACCTGCTCCTAAACAGACTAAATTGCCCGTCAAAGTCGTGAAAAGTAACCTGCTCCTAAGTAAGACGAAGTAAGACAAATTTTACGCGGCACTACAAAAACCAGTTTAAAATTATTATAAAACATTTCCAAAGATGCATCAGTTTATATATCGATGTTTCTAATAATCACACATTTATTAAGAAAGTCGAAATGTAACTTTAACAATTCTAAAAGTATTTAAATTAATTTAAAGAGTGTTTTTAGTGTTGCCTTCAGGTGACATCAGGACTGAGGAGGATAGGGGGTAAAAATAAATTACGAAAGTTTACCTCCGTTAAGGGTGTATTTCGATTCAAACTGCTTATTTTCCGATTCATTTTTAAATTCATTTTTGCTCTCAAATGCATCAAACTGGCGAATTGTCTTATTTAGAAAGTACACGAGGTGCCGTGATTGTCGATTCTTTGATAAATACAAAAAATATTGCAAAAAAAGCAACCAAAAGTTGGCATTTTGAACCGATTTTTCCGAAGCGAGTGATCTGTGAACGAAAAAAAGGGGCATTCTGAGATGGTAATTGTTTATAAATCAAATTCTAATAAAATGAGCGTAAAATGACATCACACGGCACCTTATACGTCTCTTCAGAAATCCCCTCAGCAAGTTTCGTGTTTCTACTTTTAAAAATATGTCTGAAATTGTATCAGAAAATTTCGAGCTGTTGAAGATTGAAAACCGTTTTTTCGAATACATCCTTAAGTTGTCTCTTTTGGTTATACATATATATGAAAATATATGTTTCTCATTAAAAATTAAAAACAAAATATAAATTATGTTTGAAAAGCAGAAGCGATTTATTGAAACAGTATATATGTACCTTTTCAAATCAGGGTAATTAATTGGTAAAATATGAACATGAATAAAATATAAGTAAAAAGAATGAAGGAAGTTTTTTCCTTTAAACACAAGAGTTTGTTACGTTCACAAATCATTAGAGGAATAAAAGCGAACAGCACTAGTTTTTATTACACTAAAAGAGCAATGAATCAATCTTTGTTTCCGAACGGAACAAAGGTGAAACCTCTTTAAATGATTTTTGAGGGACTGACCCTACCAAATTGACTAAGGAAGGGGAACTTTTATCTACCCCATCTTCAGTCGTAAAGCTGTCAACTGATTTCGAGTTCGATATCTCTCTTGAAGTTCAAAAAAGTTCACTGAAAAAGCACTTTATACATCAAAGCGCCGATATGAAAGATCAAAAATAGCGACACCTGACCGCAAGAAGTTAGTGCTATGCGTCTGGTCCTTAAATATCGATTTGTTTTTACAACAAATTTGATTTATATTTTTAGGGAATCAGGTTTGTTATATTCTTCAAAATATTCCATTATATTAGTTAGTTTGAGATGAAATTTATTACCTTTTGTAAATCTTGGATTTTTCAAAACAAACAATGTTTTGTTTTTTTCCTACATCATTGAACCAAACAAGAATAAAGATCGTTTTTGAATTCATATCCGCTTAAGCACAAATCTTCGGTGACACTATTCAACATCTTATCGGTGTGATTTTATTTTAGATATTAACCCTTTAACCCCTTAACTGGTTCTTTCTTTTCCGTTCAATAAATTGAAAATAACGGATTCACACCACAATTTTTTAAATAAAATATTCGTCACATTTAGTCTAAATATTTTTGTCTTTAAATAATATAAAATTATTTTTAAAAAAATAGTGGTGTCGAAAAGCTTTAAATGATGAATTAAGCAAAGTCGGCTTACCCGAACGGCGTACAGGCAAATCAATTAAGAGGTTAACGTTCATAGGTTTCTCTACGAAACCACAAAATTTTAATTCCGATATGCAACACGACACCGGAATTTTAATTTAAAAAAAAATCTATTTTGTTATTTATATGTGGGAAAAATCACATTTTCTTATTTATAAACATATTTGTTTCGCAATTACCTGTACCACTCATTTATTTCAGCATCTTAGCAATGAAAATGCTTTGTCCGTTCATAATAACCTTTAAAAATATCGTAAAACAAATTTACAATATCATAAGCGTAATTTCAGTATTTATTAAAATATGGAGAAAGTTTAAAGATTTCTCCTTGAACTTTCTATTTAGGGAAAATATTTAATACTAAATTTAAGTTAATTTATTTTTCAAGCTACTAACAAGTAACAGGGAAAAGGGAAGTAAATACAGAAAACATAAAGGCACTAATTTGAACTATACGCATCGGATGCAAATAACGTAATGTAAATTCAGCATAAATTAGGGATTTATTAAAGAATATCTTGAAAAAAGTACAAAAAACACAATTAATTTTGATGTGTTAAATTGATATGAACAAAAAATACATTAAAACCAAACATTTACACAATTAAAACTATGGCATTAGAATGTGCTAATGTATTTTTAAAATGTATAAT
This sequence comes from Maratus speculifer, assembly GCA_964019185.1. Classification (NCBI taxonomy): domain Eukaryota; kingdom Metazoa; phylum Arthropoda; class Arachnida; order Araneae; family Salticidae; genus Maratus; species Maratus speculifer. The sequence continues at coordinate 231,834,811 of OZ025300.1, forward strand.
TGAAGTATATGGCTTTCGAATTTCAGCAACATTTAGAAATGCTATACGTGCATCTTTAACCATAGCTGCCAATATCTTCCGCTTTTTCGGCCCGGAAAAATTTTACAGTAAATTTTACTATTTCAATTCGCCGTAATCTGCTGATTAAATAAGGCAAAAATTTCTGTTAAATTTTTCCGGGTTGAAAAATCAGAAGAGTTGGCAGCTATGCTTTAACCCATAGCTGTTAACTTTTCAGATTTTTTGGCCCGGAAATATTTAATAGAAATTTTTGACTTATTTTATCCGCAGATTACAGCGATTTGAGATGATAAAATTTTCTATAAAATTTTTTCGGGCCAAAATACGAGAAGACTTTAGCAGCTATGCTTTAACCCTTTGAGGGGCGAAACACTTCTATTCATAAAATGCTGAAATGATTGAATGACACCAGAATTAAAAAACAGATTTATTTCAACATATATAAATGTTTTTCTTTAGGTGCTTGATAAAATTAAAATTTTCATTTTGAAATTTTGGTGTTAACGTGGTATTTTTCAATTAACCCTTTAAAGTTCATTGGTTTCGCCACGAAACCACAAAAATTTAATTCCGATACGCAACACTGACACCGATATTTTTATCTAAAAATATCCCTTTTATTTTGTAAGTGAAAAATCACGTTTTCTTATTTAGAAATATATTTGTTCTTAATTACCGGTGTCATTCATTTATTTCGACATCTTAGCAATGAAAATGCTATGATCGTTAAAGGGTTAAAATTGAGTGTTATATATTTCATCTCACCGCTCTTCAAGGGGTTAAAATGAAAGTGGAGAACGCGTAAATAACATTCATTAATTAAAAAAAGCTACTTTATGAATGTTCTTTTTTTAAGCAAATACAAGAACTAGATACTATCATGAAATCGTTTGGAATTAAAAGCTACGAATATTGATTTCCTTCTTCCAAAAATGTTTATTAATATCTTCAGAGATTCGTGATCATTTCTTTTTGAAAACCATACCCTGCATCTGATGCAATGAGATGAAAGTTACCATCTTTCGCAAATGCTGTTATTTTAAAAAAACATGACGGTTTATTTTCAATCATGTCTGACACAAAACAAAATGATGGCAGATTTTGAATGTATGTCCTCATTTTCACTAATGTGTGACAATAGCAGAGTTATTACAGGAAACTATTTTTATATTCTGTTGGAATCAGTATTTTTCTAATGTAAATTTCGACATATATTTCTTTTGCAAATTTTAGGAAAGTATATTTTAAGGATTTCTGTTTTGATAAAGTGGTGTCAATTAGGGTTAAAAAATAGTCGCCTGTGGTAGTCCGGCAATTGGATGTAAATTTAAATATACTTCTAATGAAAGGATATAATAATCATCGATTACCTCGATAATCTCTGTGATTCAGAAAAAGAACTTTTATTACTTAGGACTATTGCATTTATAAAACAAAAATTAAGTGAAAATCGTTTGATTAATATATGTGAGCATCACAGAATTTGGCTCTTAATGAAATATGAATTTTATCAATATAAATGTGGAGATCCATTTAAGCGGTATAAAAAGCAAGTGAAAAAGGCAATTAGGTTAGAATAGAGATTTATATACGGCCGAAAAAGTAAACCAAAGTTGAAAGTTCTGATTGTTTTTCCGAAATTTTGTGACTTTATGAAAAAGTCTCTACACAAAAAGGCAAATGAAATTTCCAATTTGTTTTTGTATCAAATAACATTAAATTCAATAACTCACAGAAACTACAGTAATTATTTAAGTGCCACAGCTAAACTTAATCAGATTTTTTCCTCCTAAATTGGTGCAGATTTTCAAAACAAGGCAAAATTTGGTACTTTTCGGTTAGACGGGCACCAGTGTTATACATATATATATATCAATATACTGTATATATACATACATATGTACATGTATAATACATCTGTATTTATATAGATCTATACATATGTATACATATGTAAAAATAAAACACGCATCCGGCTAATTGGAAAGTACCCAAAATTTTTGCATAAGCCATGCGAAAGACATCATTTTTATTACACGGGTAGAAAGCCCAAAGTGTAAACTTTTATCTAAAACAAAAAGAAATTGGAAATTTCATTTGCCTTTTGTGTGCATATGTAATATGTAAAAATAAAGCACTTATCCGGCTAATTGGAAAGTACCCCAAATTTTTGCATAAGCCATGCGAAAGACATCATTTTTATTTCATAGATAGAAAGCCCAAAGTGTAAACTTTTATTTAAAACAAAAATAAATTGAAAATTTATTTTGTCTTTTTGTGTACAGCCTTTTTCGTGAAGTCACAAAAATTTGTAAAAATAACCATAACTCTAAACTTTGGCTGACTTTTTTTATCTTAAATATTACAAGTAAATTTTTTAAATATTTTTTATTAAAATCTGCATATTTTTATATTCTTACAGTGATATTTTTAGAATGATTCATGTTTTAGATCCAGAGAAACAATTTTTTGAAGATGGAACTGCAATCTCAAAATACAGACTCAGAAATGTGCGATTTGAGAAAAACCCAAGAATTGGACTCCCCATATCTCACAAACTATGAGGTCTGGGAAGGAAAAATTTCTGATGGAATCATTTCATGATATAATAATTAGTGTGCACACAAAGTTTCATCCAAATCCCTGTCGGTCGGGTTACAAATGGGGAAAAAATTGGTTGAATTGACATGGAATGACTCCTTAGGTAAAATTTCTCGGCGTTCTATTGTTAATGCAAAACATAACGAATGTTTTACTCAAGTTTTTTAATATATTTTACACCAGTATATTTATTTAGCATATCTTTTAATAGATTTTTAGAAATCTAGTATTCTTTCAATTTAAAAGTTTCCCCAAGCACTTCCTCTGAATAGTAGGACTGAGGGCTGACATAAAAATGACGGCGATCTCAGCGTTTCTATGACCCCTTTAATTTCAATACCTGTATATGTATAAATATATGTAACTTTATATTTTTCTGAATTTCTATAAGTCAACGAAAACTTTTGGAAAATGCTGGTGTCTAAATTCCGGGGACCGTACCAACTCTTTTTTAAAAATCCGCTTACGACAGCCTCTTTTTAGGTGCGTTCGTAATTATGTAAATACGTAGCACCTATAGTTGTTGTTCAGTCCGTTCGTCTGTCCGCATATAACAACGCAAAAACTACCCAACCAAATCGTTTGAAATTCAAAATATATAATTATTACATAATTTTGTCGAGTCATGTCAAATTTTATGAAAATCAGATGCATAGATCAGTTACAGGGACAATCAAAAGTATTCCATTACATTACGGTCAATTGGGAAGAAAGTTTCAAATTCATTTTAGTCGTTTAAAATTTAAAATACATAATTTTGTCGAGTTATTTCAAATTTTATGAAAAGCGGATGCATAGATCAATTACAGGGACAATCAAAATTATTCCATTACATTACAATGAATGGGGGGAAAGTTTCAAATGCATTTTAATCGTTTGAAATTTAAAATACATAATTATTACATAATTTTGTCGAGTTATTTCAAATTTTATGAAAATCGGATGCATCGATAAATTACAGGGACAATCAAAAGTATTCGGTTATATTACGGTCAATGGGGGAAAATGTTCCAGATGCATTTTAATGGTGTTACACTCATTCGAACATAATACAATTGATATGCATCTATAAAGTACATATTATAATATAGATTTTGCATAATCTGTGGTGCAAAAAATATTTGTTATTGATTTACAAGGCCACACAAAAGTATTCCATTACATAATGGTATGGGGAGAACATTGTTTGGTACGCATTTTAATTGTAATTAACTATTTACAATTTTATGAGATTGATATATGAGAATGATATTTTTAAAACTTCGTTATTTTACGAACGCGCGTTATTTGCTACGCTTCACGTGCAATTTCCAACTTGTTTTTCTCGATATAGAGGGCAGTATCTTGTATTAACATTACATGTTTTGTATCCAAACCATAATAGATTTCCTCATATACGGAAGACGATTCATAAACCATCCATTTTTTTTTCTTTTAGCATCGAAGATGATGAAAAATCATAAATTGATTTACTTGAAAGATATTGCATACATCGAAAAATGATGAACTTCATATCAAGCTAACAAAAATCATAGAGAGTTATGAAAAAAAAAAGTCCCTGAAAACATAAATCAAATTTGTTGCAAAAAAAAAAAAAAAAAAAAAAAATATGTGTTTTTTTCCCCCTCAAATGAATAAACTTTGGGGCTTTAAAAAAACATTATTCATTCAGCAATCATTTTATTCATATTTATGCTTTTTTTAGTTGTTTACTTTGATTTTAAAATACAGACATATCTTGCCTCACTAAATTTCTTCCGAAATTCAAACAATAGGTTACTTTGGTCTAAACTTTCTTATTTAACCCCTTGAGGAACGGTGGGTTATATTATACACCACCTACGATTAATAAAGATTCGCACACACACACACACACAAAAATTAACTTTGGTGAAAAATAAAAAGAAAAAGTCGCAAAACTGCTTTTTTTTTTTTTTTTTTTTTTCACTTTTCCCAGATTTCCGGAGAGAGTTCAGAATTATACAAACGCAGTTGCTTGCCTCGTAAAGGGTTAACTGATTTTTGCATGATTTATAAATTTCATGATTCAGATTATTCTGGTTCAAATTATTCTGGTTAAATTTCAGATTATTCTGGTTCAAATTAAAAAATATTATTTTAATACCGCATATTTTCAATTTTTACACCGTCGTATAAGGGGGAAAATGTGCTTTTAAAATGCAATTTGTTTGGAAGCTGATTCTCAATTTGTTTTTGAGTTTTTATTATTATTATTATTATTATTATTATTTGTAGTTTTTTATACCTTTTTTGTCAACGTGGCAAAAAAGGTATTCCATTTCTGAACATTAAACATGGACCAATAAGAAAACGAATAAAATCCTGACATCACTTCAGGTATACGTCAGATTTCTCTGTTTTCGACCGACAGAAACACCCAGTTTCCAAATGGTTAAAAAAAAAAAAAAAAAAAAAAAAAAAAAAAAAAAAAAAAAAAAAACATTTAACTATTAAGGAATATAGTACAAATGTTTAAAAAGAAAAAAAAAATAGCTTTCATATTTAACCCCTTCGCGACGGGAGCGTTTTACGAAATTTTTAATGTTTTGTCACCGGTTATTAAAAACAGAAATTTGTGCTTTATCAAATCGAGAAAATGCTCCAATATAATAAGGCAAATTTTACAGTAAAATTTTACTGGTGGGGATAAACACGGATTCTTAAGCCTTTTTGCGGCACGTATACGTGTCGCTCGTCCCCGGAGATGAGCTCAAGAATCCTTGTTTATCCCCACCAGTAAAATCTTACTGAAAAATTTGACTTATTTAATCGAAGCATTTTCTCGATTTAATAAAGCATGAATCTCTGTTTTTTAAAATCGGTGACGAAACATTAAAAAATTCCTAAAAGGCTCCCGACGCGAAGGGGTTAAAGAAAAAATAAATAAATAGAGATTCACATATATGCGCCTAAGTAGCGAAAGGATACTAATCTGTAGTTTAACAGCTGTGCCTAATAGAAAACAAAAAATTTGGCTTGAATTTCGGAAGAAATTTAGTGAAATAGCATATGTCTGTATTTGACAAATTCATTGCTTAAGTGTTCAAATTAATGATTGACACCGGAATTTGAAAACAACTTTATCTGTAAATAAGAAAACGCTATATTTCATGCATTCAATAAATCGTAATGTTTTAAAACAAAATTCCGGTGGCGTTTGGGAATAAAAATTAAGTGGTATATCTATGAAACCACTGCGCCGCAAGGGGTTAAGGGTGTATTTCGATTCAAACTGCTCATTTTCCGATTTTTTTTTTTTTAAATTCATTTTTGCTCTCATATGCATCAAACTGGCAAATTGTCTTATTTAGAAAGTACAGAAGGTGCCGTGAATATTGATTCTTAGATAAATGCAGAAAATATTGCAAAAAAGTAATCAAAAACAGCATTTTGAACCGAATTTTCCGAAGCGGGAGATCTGTGAACGAAAAAAAGGGTTATACTGAAAAGATAATTGTTTACAAATCAAATTCTAATGCACTGAGCGTAAATTGAGATCACACGGTATCTCATACGTCTCTTCCAAAATCTCCTCAGCAAATTTCATATTTCTACTTTTAAAAATGTGTCTGGAATTGTATCCGAAAGTTTCGAGCTGTTAAAGGTGGAAAAGCGTTTTTTGAATACACTTTTAAAATCAATGTAAACAACAAAGAAAACAATAACCATGAATAAAATGATTACTGAATGAATAATGTCGTTTTAAAACTTACAAATTTATTATAAACATGAATTTATTTTAGAAAAAAGCCACATATATTGTTTTCTTTCGGCAAAAAATTTGATTGATGTTTTTCTTGACTCTTTGATTGACTGATGATTGATTTTTTTCTTCAAAACTTTCTATTAGTTTTAGTTGTTTGAGTTGAAGTAAATCATCTTTCGTGAATGCAGTATTTTTCAAGTAAATGAATGGATGATTTTTCATCATCTTCCATATAAAAGAAGAAAAGAAAAACTTGATTTATGAATCGGTTTTTGTATCTATCCATTTATTGCGGAGTGGATACAACATGCTGGTGTGATTTTAACACAGGGATATTTTTAAATTAAGGAATTAATTAAAATAACTCATTTTCTAAAAAAAACTAAAAAAAAACTATTAATAAAAGTAAAGGCAATTTAAAATAATACACTTTGCACTTAAATTTTCTGAAGAACAATGTAAGAATAGCCATTAGCCCTTTCAGAGGCGCCGTTTGCAGTCTGCAAACGGTTAATTTTATTGTTCCATTTGCGAACTGGTACCAGTAAATTTTTAGTACAATTTCAATGTAATAATATACGTGAAAAAGAGCTCTTGATTATTTTCAAATAACTTTGTTCTTAAATTGCGGTGTAAATCAATTATTTGAACATTTTTGCAGCAAAAATACCTTGCCCTGAAACGGTTAACCTCTTGAAGGGCAAGCAATAATTTATGTGAAATAATTGACTACTCACCGGAAAAAAGAGAAAAAAACTATTCTAAAACAAGAAAAAGGCAATTTTATTAACAATTTGCCCCAAATTTAAAATTATCAAATTTCGTTAAAGGTTTTTGGTGAGAATTTTATTTAAATTAGATGGGATAAAATATATTACACCGTTTCTCTGAGGATTAATCATTAACTTTTATTACGTTTTAAGAAAACAAGTTACTTTAATAAAATTTTTAACCCGTTCGCGACGCACGTCAATTGTACATTTTTGTTTTCTGGCACTACTTTTTCTGCAAAGAATTTTTTGATTTACTTAAAACTCGAATTTTCTCAATCAGATAAGGCAAAAATCATCTAAAGTTCAAAGATTTTGCAAGTTCTAAATTCAATACGTATACGCGTCGTTCTTGGAGAAGGAGTTAAATAAAAACATCCCTATGTTGAAATTAATTGCCAGGTATATCCAACACCGCAATAGATATGAATACGATCGATCACTGTTTTGTTGGTGGAATATAGTGAAAAATTATCCATTGATTTATATGAAAAATTCAGCATTCAACAAAAGATAATAACTTCATCTCAAGCTATCAAAAATAATAGAGAGTTTTGACAAAAATAAATATGACTCCCTGAAAACATCAATCAAATTTGTTTACCCACTTAACTCTTTGCGGCACACAGCAAATTCTTTGCTTAAGTGTTGAAATTAATGACTGACACCGGAATTTGAAAACAAGTTTATATAAAAATAAGAAAAAATTATATATCATGCATTCAACAGATTGAAATTCTTTTTACCAAAATTCTGGTGCAAATGTGGTATTTGGGCATTAAAACTAATTGGCTTCACAGATATACCACCGCGCCACAATGGTTTAATCCTTTCCGGCACACTGTGCCCGGTCTCGGATACCTAAATTTAATTCTGAACTTGCAATCGGCACCAATAATATTTTAGTAAAATTTTGCTTTAACCCCTTGAGGGGCGGTGGTATATATTATATACCACCTACGATTGATGAAGATTCCGGTGTCAGTCGATAATTTCTCATTTTACTACAGATTTTGCCCGTGCCGGAAAGGGTTAACTGATCAATATTTTTGGGGAAAAAAACCCTTTCAAATAATGCCCATATTTTTCATGTCTTTTACCGAATTATTAATCTTTTATCCCCGGCCTTTTCAAAACAGAAATTTTTGATTAATTGAATCAGAAAAATGTTCGGATTAAATAATACAAAATTTACAACAACAATTTACTGTTGAGAATAATAAATCATGATTGGAATATGAATGCCCGTGGTACGGGCAAATCATGATTGGCAAGAACAAGCTGCCAATATGACATGCGGGGAAATCAGGAAAGCAGTTAATCCTGTCCGGCACACTGTGCCCGGTTTGGGATACCTAATTTTAATTCCAAACTTGCAAAGGCACCAATAATATTTTAGTAAAATTTTGCTTTTGCAATAAAAGCTTTAATTAAGAATTTCAAAATATCTATTAAAAAAATCGTTAGTGAATTGCGGTGTCAGTTGATAATTTTTCATTTTATTAGCAGATTTCGCATGTGCCAGAAAGGGTTAAAAAATAAATCAATCGGCTTTTACATCAAATGAATTCAGAATTTTAGTAGTTTTTTCATTTATGAGTTGGATCCGCACAATAATTAGGTAGCCTATCTTAAGGCCCCTGTCCTCGCTCGAGGAAACACTCGCGAGCTAATGCTATTCATATGGGGAAGCATTTTTCTAATAACTCTTTCGCAATTTGACAATTTTTTTTTTTTTTTTTTTTTTTTTTTTTTTTTTTTGCATTGGATAGCTGAGGTGCATGCCGAAAGCGCACCTTTTTTACTTTTTCGATTTTGGTTGCAGATATATTTTTTTAAAAGCACTTTCAGTTTCGAAACCCGTTTTGAAAGTGAAACTAACTTTGTAAAAAATATCTGCAAACAAAATCGAAAAAGTAAAAAAGGTGCGCTTTCGGCATGCACCTCAGCTATCCAATGCAAAAAAAAAAAAAAAAAAAAAAAAAAAAAAAAATGATTTGCTTGTCTCCGTACGCCATATGGGCAAGAAGAGTTTGCTTGATCCATCTTTTGACTCCACTAATTTTTTTTAATACAATTTCATACTATTTAATGGCAGAAATGTTTAGATGAATTATTACGAATATTTTACTTTTAAAAAAAGTGGTGTTTATCCTATATTTTCAATTTATTGTGCCTATAAAAAGAAGCAGTTAAGGGTGTTTTCGAAAAAATGATTTTCCACCTTCAACAGCTCGAAATTTTCAGATACAATTTTGGACACATTTTTAAAAGTAGAAGCATGAAACTTGCTGAGGGGATTTTTGAAGTGACGTACAAGGTGCAGTGTGATGTAATTTTTCGCTGATTTAATAAGAATTTGATTTATAAGCAATTATTTTCTCGGCATGACACTTTTTTTCGTTCGCAGACCTCCCACTTCGGAAAATTTGGTCCAAAACGCCGCTTTTGACAGCATTTTTTGCAAAAATTTCTGCATTTATCAAGGAATTGATAATCACGGCACCTTGTATAGTTTCTAAATAAGAGAATTCGAAAGTTTGGTGCATTTGAGAGCAAAAATGAATCTAAAAATAAATCTGAAAAAAGGCAGTTTGGATCGGAATACACCCTTAAGTAGTTAAATCCAAGAGAGAAACAAATTCTCACAAATGCGGCACTGGAAATCCAAAAAGTTGGACACTCCTGTAACAAACACCGACTTACATTTACAATACGAAGTTTGACGACTTTTTACGGAGTTATTACGAGGCGTTGTGCGGTCCTGTTTCGGCACACAGTGTCAGCATTTGCCTTTAAAACCAGTTAAGTTCGATGTCTTCCGTAAGTCGGCCATGCAGCTCTGCGAGGTGGCCTTGTTTGCAGATTACGTATTCAAATCATCAGTGAATATGGATTTACGGGTGTTTGAGCTCCTCCTCCCTGACCGATTAATTATAGCTGCCACTACAAAGTCGCCGAACTGTCGAAAGAAATCTGTCAGATTAGTCAAAATATAATTTGTCTTTTATTTCTGATGACGAGTATTTAAAAGTCACTATGTAGGTCGCTTACCGGTGTTAGAGTAACAAAATGAATAGGTAATTATTCAGTAATTTTGAATGAACGATTTGTATATGTCATAGAATAATTAGTTCGATTAATGACACTTATGTATCATGATGGTTTAAACAGCTTTACATCATCAGAAATAAAATTCATTAAAAAATTCTTAATTTCTTCTGATATGTTTAACTTTTATCAAGTCGTTTTCATGACAACAATTGTTCGAAAGCTAGATTTTGAAAATAAATAAATAAATATTAATAATAATCATTATTATTATTATTAATTACTGTTCCAATTTAAATAGAAATGTGATTTAAACATTATTTAAAGCAGAAAAAACAAAGAAAATTTTAATATAATAAATATTTGAAAAAACTTTAAAGCTTGAATTTGAAATTTTTTGAGTCCCAGACCCCTTTATGTGGAATATGTTACAGCTCACCCCCTTTCAAAAGATTAAGTAGAGAACGTCCTAGGTTTTTTCGAGATAATGTATTAAATCTTAAAGTTTTATATAACATCTAATTAACAAACTCTTCTTGAAATGTAATAATTTTTATAAGCCGAAAAATACTCTAACAGGTAAAAAAGCTGTATAATACAGTGTTGCCAGTGGGCTACTTTTTTAAAAATCAGATTTCTTGATTGGCACCGCTTTTTTTGAAACAGTAAATTAACTTTTGTTTTCGCCTTAATCATCATGTCATTGAATAAGATACATTTTATTATTTGTAAAAAGTGGTGTCAATCAAGAATCTGAATTTTAAAAAAGTAGTCCATCTGGCAACTCTGGTATAATAACGGTGGCAATTTCCAAAAGCGTTAATCAAGCTCTGCATGTTTGTTTTGTTTTATTTTATTTTATTAACACTTTTTTATTTATAATCATTCAACACATAAGGCAGAACATTTTGATTAGCCACTTGAGATTATGTTGATTAAATTTAGATAATTTGAAAAAAAAATGGCTTTTATTTTTATTTATTTATTTATTTATTTTTTTAAACAGGAGATAAAATTTTTAAACAAGCAGTCAAACAATTATAAGTCGCAAGTTTTCGGTTCTTAATTGCTTTAGGTTTTCCAGTATGATAAAATGGGGTAACTCTTTCGTGATGGGAATCTTTTATGAAATTTTTAATTTTTATTCATGTCACCGGTTTTAAAAATAGAAATTTTTCCCTTATTAAATTGAGAAAATGCTCTGATTGATTCCTTCGCGACGGGAGCCTTTCATGAAATCTTTAATGTTTTGTCACCGGTATTTAAAAGCAGAAATTTGTGACTTATTAAATCGAAAAAATGCTCCAATTAAATAAGGCAATTATTACAGTAAATTTTTACTGGTCGGGATAAACAGGGATTCTCGAACCTTTTTGCAGCACGCATACGTGTCGCTCGTCTACATGGAGTTAATAAAAAATGTTATCAAGTAATGAAAAAAAAAGGTAATTCATTTATGGTTTTGAATGATGAAACATCATCTTATTGGAGTCTTCAATTCTCGTAGGAATTTACAAATCTATTTTCGAATTTACATTAAAATATAATTATTTAACCCTTTCAGAGACAGAAGAATTCTGTTCGTGAAATGATTAACTCACATCGCATTTTTCAAACAATTTTTTTAGAAAATAAAACCCCGCTATTTACACTTTCAATACAAAAGCAATAATATATTTAAAGATAATTTGTACTACATGCCAGCTTTGGAATTAAAATTAAATGGAAAGACCGTGTAGCCACCTCTTTTAAAAGGAATAAAGAAAGATCTGAATTCATTGATGGGCTTCGTTCATTATTCCTTTGCGGGGCAGGGCATATTCATTGCTTAACCCTTTCCGGCGCACTGTCCCCAGTCTGGGATACCTAATTTTATTTCCTAACTTGCAAACGGCATCAGTAATATTTTAGCAAAATTTTGCTTTTACAATAAAAGCTGAAATTAAGGAATTCAAAATATTTAAAAATTTCGTTTTTGAATTCCGGTGTCAATCAATAATTTCTCATTTTACTACAGATTTTACCCGTGCCGGAAAGGGTTAAGTATTGAAATTTATGACTGACACCGGAATTTGAAAACAACTTTATAAATAAGAAAAGGCTATATTTCGCGCATTCAATAAACCGTAATTTTTTCTAACGAAATTCCGGTGCCAATGTGGCGTTCGGGAATTAAAATTAAGTGGTATATCTATGGAACCACCGCGCCGCAAATTGTTAAGCCGAAAGCGGTCTCAGATTGGACAGTAAGAGACTTTTTGAAAAAATTTCCGTTAAAAAACATGAAATTGTACTGGCGGCTAGATTATCAATGCAATTTTCATAAAATTGTCCGTTTTTTTTTCTTTTTAATATACAGTGTTTGAATTTTTATTAGTTGTCAGTGGCCTTTCGTACATTGACTACAACTATATACAGTCGACTCTCGTTAACTCGAAATCGGATAATTCGAATCTTCGCTTAATTTGAACTAAACATGAAGTCCCGAAATTTTCAATGGCAGAATAACGTTAAAAATTTCCATTAATTCGAACTCATTTTCTCTGGACCTTTTTTAATTCGAACTAACGAGAATACCGATTTTTAATTTTTCATTCTCACGGATTTCAGATCATTTGAATAACGTTCTTTCTTTGATTTTTGAGAAAATTGTTCCGAACGAGTATACATACAATCCAATGAATTTGATATCCTCTTTCTTAGTGCTCTATCTGTCCATCAGTGACGCTTTAAATTTTTCTTCCGTTGTGCTTGTTTCTAATCTTTTAATTAGTTTTCGTATTTAGACATTTTAATTTAATATTAAGTCATATTCTAATGATAACAGACGACATAAATTTAAGAAACACTAACATTAATTCCTTCATAATAGTACCATATTAAGCATGTTTTCATTTCATTTTTTCCATAATTCGAACTTCGGATAATTCGAACATTTCTTGCGGTCCCGACGAGTTCGAATTAACGAGAGCATTTTTGTATTGTGAAAATCAACAAGCAAAACCGCATCCAAAAAGTAACATTTTCAACCAGAAGGCGCCATGATCGAGCATCTTGCTACGAATGATTAGAAATCCAATGTGTTTAGACTTATGTGATGCAATTTAAATTGCAGGAAAGTACCTTTTAAAGGTAAATTTTGCGAAAAACAGAATAAAAAAAAATTGTAACAATACATAATACGTTAGGAATGAACATAAATTCAGGCACAGATTAGATATTTAAGTATAAAACGTCCAATTTGAAAGCAGAGTTTTTTATAAATTTTGAAGTCACACTAGAAATTTTTAAATAGTATTTTATTTTTTATGTTTTTAGTCAAATACCTATCATTTTATAAACTAAAAATAATTATTAAAACTTTTTGGTAGCGATTCAAAAATTCTAAATGAAAAAAACCGCTTTTAAATCGGACAATTCATATTTAATAAACTTGCCACAAGCAACTAATTTTCTAAATTAATCTCGCACCATGGTTTTAAAAGAAATTTTTTTTTTGCATATACTTTCACAACATTTGCAAGAGAAATATACTACAAAATTTATTTTCTTAAAATAGTGGTGTGTATAGAATAAAAAAAAAAAAAAAATCACCTGTGATAACCTTGTACTCTGTTGCTAGCAATGTTGCCAGTTTGGTCTTAATTTTTATTGAGAAATTCAGAATTCATACAAAGTACGAAAGTATTTTTCCCACTTAAAAATGTCACGCATTCTGTGATTACTTAAAGGAGGAAATTCTTCTGCAGAAATTTCCTGTGTGAGATTGGAATTTCGGAATAAAAATGGAGACAAAACAAACTGGCAATCCTAGCTGTTAATCACTCATTTTCGAATTTCTCTTGCTAATGTTAAGTGTATAGGCTTTTGATGCATTCTTATATTTAAAATATCATCTCGGGATATTATATTTAATTTCTATTTTCTGTGTACTCTTCTTAGAGGATGTTTCTTTTTCTTTTCTTCAGTTGTCAAAATATTTCTAAAATCTGCGTTTAATTTTTTATGAATTGTTAGAATTTTACTCCCAGTTCGTCAGCTTTTAACACATAAAATACTAAATGAAGCATAGAATTTAGAAATATACACAGATTTTAGATATATACAAAAACATTAGAATATACCGGGTGTCCCAAAAATGACCGATGGATTTTAAAATTCAATAACTTGCAAACGGTGACAGCTATTTAAAAATATTTTGCAGGAGGGTTATGTATAATGTCAGGAGTTTTTTTTTACCGTAATTTTTCATTTTAGTTCGAATTTCAAACAATAGGTAGCGCTGACGGCGATTGAAGGCCAGATAGACGCCGAAACTGACTTAACTCAGTACTGATCACTTGGCCTTCAATCGCCATTGTTTGAAATTCGAACTAAAATAAAAAATTACGGTAAAAAATTCCTGACATTATACATAACACTCCTGCAAAAAAAATTTAAATAGCTGTCACCGTTTGCAACTTATTAAATTTTAATGATTATTTTTTCAAAAAAAAAAAAAAAAAAAAAAAAAAAAAAAAACTAATTTAAAAGTTTATACGTGTGAACTTTATGTTTACGGTTTTTAAACAAAGCATTATCATTTTACAAGCAAACGAAACACAATAAAATAAAATGAGAATTGAAACTCATAACTTAATCTAGCGTTTATACCTAACTAACCGAAAATTCTCTTTAATTGATTCAAATTTCGATACCTTCTAGTTCATTAACAGTTAATATAAACTGGAGAAAATTGGTATTTCCACTTTCTTTTACATGAGTATTAGATAAAACTTTTAAACGTTGTGTACATTTAGTATATTATATCAATCATCCAATATGTATAGCAGCCAAATCTTACGCTTTTTTGTACCATAAAATTTAATAATAAATTTTACCTTATTAAATCGCCATAATCTAACGATTAAATAAGACAAACATTTTTATTAAATTTTTGTGGCGCGTAAAAGTTGGCAGCCATGCATGACAACATAAATCCGGCATGAAAGTGAAAAATGAGAAAAAAGATGAAGAAATTTTTCTATCTGTACGATGATGCCAAACTCGTATAATTTAATTTTAACAGATACTTACACAATCAAATCAATTGTAATTGCACATATGATTTATAATAAGTGTATTGAAGTCCCGAGTGTGAAGAAGGCATGCAGACTTGGAATTGAAAAAAATATGAAAATGGATTTGGAAGAAGCATTTTTGTTAATTTGGAGTTTTATAGGCAAGAGATATTAAAAGGTATTACCGTTCTTAATTTTTAGCTCACAGGCTAGTATAGCCTGAGAGCTTATGTGCTCGCCCGTTCTGTATGTATGTACGTGCGTAACGCGATAACTCATGATAAAAATATCCGATTCACTTGAAATTTTGTATGTATGTATATTCTGATAAGGCGCTTCCCTGATTAGTTTTTAGAGTTCATTCGATATATATAACAGGGGGAACGGGGGCTAATGCCCCTCCCCTTAGCTTATATGAAATGTTTTTTTATGCAGAATGATCAGTTTTCGTTCAAAATTCAGATGGAGGATCATTCTGATGAGGTACTTCCGTGATCAGTATTAGGTGTTCATTGGATAAGTATAAAAAGGGGGGGGGGGTTCATGCCCCTCCTCTAAATTGATATAAATGGGTTTTTCATGCAGATTTATCAGTTTTTTTCCAAATTCTTATATGATAAATCATATCTGTGATTAGTTTAAGGGGTTTAATGATTAAGTATAAAAAGGGGAAGTGGAGGGAGCTGCCCCCCCCCCCCGTAATTTTTTTAAAAAATGGAATTAACCCTTGAAAATATAAGGCTATAATATACAACTAGTATACGTAGCCTGTGAGCTCAATGCCATCAGTTTTACTGGGCAATATTCTTTTTATTGTTTTTGTTGCAGGTAAGGGGGGAAGCCTGGCAAATGCTGCATTCATTTTATTTGATAATTTTTAAATCATAATAGATTTTCTTTTTATATTATAAAGGTTATTTTATTTTCATGTTATTTTTTGTTTTTGTTGTGTTTAAAGATATTTTTAATTTATATTTTTATGTTGATTAAATCGTTTTTTGTTTGCTTTTCTTATTAAAAACTGGCATTTTTGTTATTATATATTATTTTTGAATGCAGGTTTGGCAGGCGTTCAGAAACCTGCAACAATTTAAACTTTTTGAAAAAAGAGGGGTGGGGTTAGATTTGTCTGTCCTCCCTCTGATGAGAACAGACTGCTTTTTTTTGCCTGTATGTTGTCTGTATCTTGTTAATAGTTAATTGTTTATTGTTAATTGGTTTACATTTAGATATGCCCTCTATGCCTTGAGTTTATATACTTGCATTTCTAATATATGAAATCTTTATATATGTAAATCTTTATATATGTAAATCTTCTGTGCGTGTGTTTGTCACTGAACTCCTCCTAACGAGTGGACCGATTTTAATGAAATTTTTTGTATGTGTCCCAGTGGATTCTAGAATGGTTTAGATTCACATTTCATCGAAATTGATTGAGTACTTTTTTAGTTATTAGGCAAAAACTAATAAAGTTAGTGATTTTTCGCTAATTAAAAGTGTTGAATAAGTTTGCTGAGTAGAGTGTGGACAGAATGGCTGAGTAGTCTAAGTCACCAGATTTAAGCTTTGGTTCTCGAAGAAAGAGATAGTGTGTTCGAACCCCACTCCTGACATACGTGTATGATTTACAATAAGTTTTCCTGTATTGTAATTTTAATTAACTGACTTCAGAAAATCGTTAACTTTTAACTAAAAAGAGAAAAATAAACTTTTCTATCAAAAATTGAACCGACCTTAAAAGCTACTGCAAAGTGAAAAATAATTTCCTTACATAATTGTAATAAGAAATTAAATTAAGAGCGTAGTATTTATCATGCGTATTATTACATTTATGCACATTTATTTGATTTTTTGGAGTCGGTGCCATTACAACGACTGTCGGGTCCGCTAGTATATATGTAAATATATTTGTAATTTAGAAAGTATAAACAGTGCTAAATGTGTAAATCTAAATATATCTGATCAACTTATGCGAATAAAAGAAATAAATAAATAAAAAGAAAATCAATTTTCCAAGCTTAATTGATCTTTGAGAAAAGCATTTCGAAAAAAGTATAACAGAAATTACCCAAAAGTGTTGAATAAGTGACACAAAATATAATATTCCAAAAAGAAATTTCCATTCATTTTGAATTTTACAAGTCTAAAAAAATTTCTACATCAAATTTATATTTCTTTCTTATTTGTATCAATTAGAAATAAAACGATAGACTCAGTATTTTATTTCTCCCTTTCTTTACACTACACCTACAAATTTCCAAGTCTAGACAACATAAGTAACTTAAATAAAATATCCCCATCTAAAATAAGACAAGAGCGATTACTTTTGGCCATTTTTTCGGCAAAAAATATAATAAAATGGTATTTTAAAACTGACGTATAGTTAATCAGATAAGGAAATATGTTTCCTTATTTTCAAAGTGGCAGTAAGTCGTTCCGCTAACGAAATTTTTTAAAGGAAATCTTATTATTTACAACAGTTCAGTTGTCGCCTCGTTTATGGAAATTTTACTTAACGCACCCAATTCTTTCATTCAAACTTTTTCTAATCTTAGAGGAAGTTTTATTCTCATTTTTATACTAAATATATCTTTTAGGTACATATTGTTCTGTGAGAAAAAGAGCAAATTTAAGATTACTACAATATAGATCGAGATTATTTTCCAGATTATAAAATTGTATTAGATGTACAAATACCGTATATCTCCGTGTATAAGTCAAGAATTGTTGGACATTTTTTTGCTCCATGTTGGGGTGTGAGTCAGCTTATACACGAATCTAAGAAAATTTTTTTAATAGATATCGCCCCGCGCCCTCCCCCTCCCCCCCCCCCAAAAAATGGTTAATATAAAAACATAAATAGTACTTAATAATTACTTTAAGTGATTCAAATTTCGATAATTTACAATTCGTTAATAGCTAATACAAATTAACAAACCACAAAAATCTAATAATAAATTTAATGTTAATAAATCGCTGTAATTAGTACAATATTGGATTAATAGATGACCTTTTACATACATTTCCTAAAACGACGCGACGTTAAGTCGACGATTAAGTAAGACAAACATTTCTATTAAATTTTTGTGGAGAAAAAAGGCATAAAAGTTAACAGCTATGCATATGGCAACATAAACCGAACATTTATAAATAAACTATCGAGATTCAAATTAATATTTCTTTTTTGCTTGTATCAATTGGAAATAAAGCGATAGACTAAGTATTTTATTTTTTTTCTTTCTTTACACGGAATCTATGTATTTCCAATTCTAGACAACATAAGTAACTTAAATAAAACAATCCCATCTAAAATAAATCAAAAGCAATAACTTTTGACTTTTTTTTTTTTTTTTTTTGTCAAAAAATATAATAATACGCTATTTTAAAAGTGAAGTATAGTTAATCAGATAAGGAAATATGTTTCCTTATTTTCAAAGTGACCGTAAGTCGTTTCTCTAACGAAAATTCCACGAGCTTTTAAAGGAAATCTCATTATTTACAACAGTTCCGTTGTCGCTCTTTCACTTAACCTCGTTTATGGAAATTTTACTTAATGCACCCAGTTCTTTCATCATTACTTTTTCTTTCGTTCTTAAAGGGTTTTATTATCATTTTTTGCCTGTTTGAATCTATTTTTAAGGTGCATATGTTCTGTGGGGGAAAAAAAGCATAATTAAGATTACTATAATATCGATCCAAAATATTTTCAGATTATAAAATTATATTAGGTGTACAAATACAGTACATTTCTGTGCTTAAGCCGAGAATATTTCGACTTTTTTTTGGCTCCATGTTGAGAAGGAAGGGGGATTGGCTTATGCACGAATCTAAGAAAATTTCCAAAATTGGATAATCTAAAAAAATGGTTGATATAAAAACATAAAAAATACTGACAAATTTCTAAAAATTCTTTAATATTCCATCCTTCCCAGTGAAAAAATCTACTAATCACCATTCACTATTCAAGTCATTATCATAATTTTTTAAAAAACTCCAATGTAATAGCATTCTTTTAATGATATATCACTGTGAACAGAGTTGCCAAATGGGTTACTTTTTTAAAATTCAGATTCTTGATTAACACCACTTTTTACAAATGATAAAATGTACCTTATTCAATGACATGATGATTAAGGCGAAAACAAAAGTTAATTTACTGTTTCAAAAAAGCGGTGCCAATCAAAAGAAATCTGATTTTTAAAAAAGTAGCCCACTGGCAACACTGACTGTGAATATCGTTGGCGACTAATTCATGACCATTCTCATCTTCAAAAATATCACTAAAATTCCTTCCATCGCATTACATTTTTTTAAATATTGAATAATCATTTTTGTGGTAATTCAAGCCAAAAATAGGATATTTGTTTTTTAGAATCGAGTAAGTTAAAAGAGGATATAAGAAACCCAATTAACCCTTTGCGGGGCGCTGATTTCAGAGATATACCATTTAATTTTAATACCCAAACGCCACATTGGCACCAGAATTTTGTTAAAGAAAATTACGGTTTATCGAATGCATGAAACGTAACGTTTTCTTTTTTTAGAAATAAAGTTTTTTTTTCAAGTTCCGGTGTCAGTCATTTATTTCAATACTTAAGCAATGAATTTGCCCTGCCCCGCAAAGGGTTAAAGAGATTTGTTAGCACAGCAATACAGAATAGCAGAGGCCAATAATTTGGGAGAACACATAATTATTTATTAGCTATGCACAGATAAATGTTAAGTTTTCGTTCCTTGAATTTGTCTACATCTTCTTTTAGCATCGGCTTATTTATGGGTCTCCGATTTTGGGCAATTTTTCATTGAAAAATTGTATACTCGTCTTGTGCACGAACCGGTTTATATACGGAAATATACGATACGTTTCAAAATGTTTTAACCAAGCATCTTAAGAAAACACGTGACTGTGACGCCACGCTCACTCGAATTAATTGTACTCAAATATTTTACTCTCACTTGTTATACACTGAGAAAAAAACTACGGCTCTGGCATCTTGAATCTAAATTGTGGCTCTAGAAAAATGCTCTAGTTCCATGCATTCTTTGTAAATTCTAGTTCCTTTTGCTAAAGAGTTCTAAAGTCTTTAACTAGAATTCAAAAGCGTTTCCCTATATTCTCGTCGTCAAATTTATTTAAAAATCTTTTCAATTAGATGCGATCACAAAAGATTTTAGTAACTACCATTCTTGTTCATGAAATTATTCCCGAAATCAAATGATAATTTCTCGTTACTGAAACGATTCAACATAGAGATCATTAAACGATTCAACATCGACAAACAATCAACAATTTTTGGAGGGTGGTATAATATTAACTGCTCATTCGCAAACTATTGGTAACATTAGCATGTGTGCCAGCCTCCAGCTTTTTGAAAAATCAAACAATTGTCTTTCCAACCAGAAATTTATTTAACTATGGAAATTAAGTAAATTTCAAACGATTATCTCAATTAATGGCAGACACTTTTAACCCTTTGCGGCGCATTGCAAATTCATTGCTTAGGTATTGAAATAAATGACTGACACCGGAATTTGAAAATAACTTTATTTGTAAATAAGAAAAGGCTATAATCACGCATTCAACAAACCGTAATTTTCTTTAACAAAATTCTGGTGCCAATGTGGCGTTTGGGAATTAAAATTAAGTGGTATATCTATGAAACCAGCGCGCCGCAAAGGGTTATTTAAACAAATTTTCTGGTTCAAAATATGTTTTCTTCATTTAAAGAAAGCCGGAGGTTGGCAACTGTGCAGTAGATAACCTTTACTTGATATCATGATATGCTAAAAGTATCCACATTCTAAAACTTTTAATTTGGTATATCGTAACTTAAATTTTAATATTTTGTTTGGTTTATTATCTCCCTTTATATTTAAATACAGACATTTATTTTTTGTAGGATGTCCGCTATTGATGTTTTTATGGTCATCATTGAATTGTAGAATGTTTTGATTATTTTTGTTCGCATTGTTCAACTAATTTTTCCTACATAATGAGATATATGGCTGCAAAATTAGTTCAACAGTGTTAATAGTATAATATAATAAAAATTCATTTGGAAAATAAATTTATTAATTAACAACCTCTTTTTAATCAAATTCATTATTTAAAACATTACTGGTTCGTTCAACATTGTATAGTATTAAAAAGAACAATAGAGCAATAAATCCAAAACTAACTAATGTGTATCTAAATCTTCCTTTTTTTTTTTTTTTTTTTTTTTTTTTTTTGCATTTATTTATTTATTTTCATTTATTTTTTTCTTTTGAGATAAATCTGGTAGTCCTAATAATAATTGATATTCCTTATTTAAAAATACCTAAATTTATTATGGAAATTTTCTGGTGTGAATTAAGATTTTCTGAACTACGGAATTTGTATAACGTATTCTACCCTGGGAAGAGCAGACTTTATGCAATCCTATCCTACCAGAAATCTGAAAGCTTTAAAAAGAAAAAAAAAAAAAACCTCAAATTAATTAAAAGTTTTTAAAACTGTCCGCCACATACAATCTTATATTTATACTCTAACATCGAAAACAAAATTATCAAAACCGCTCGAGTACTTTACGAGATAGTGGAATTTTTACCTGAAAAGTACGATTTTTCAGAAGACCCCAAAAACATAAACGCGTCTAACTCGTGTAAAGTTCATGCACGATCTTATCAAACGCATCAATTAAAGAATATATAAACACTTGGATAAAGTTTTGTTAAATATAATAAATGAGTATAAAATGTCAAAGCAGGGGTGGCCAACTGTGGCCACGAAATTTTTAAAGAAATCGCAGAGATTTGATAATTGGGTAATGATTATTTCATAATTTTATTGGTGTTCAGCGTACCACACTAAGCCACCCTCGTATTAAGCTGCTATCAGATTCACCAACATTTCGTAAGACTTTTGAGCCAACACTTGATTTCCTCCAACTTTTCGCGAAATATCCTCCCAACATTCAGTATGATAGCAAACTGCAATGTTTCCCCAACTTTTTTCCACAGTTGCAAAAAAGTCTGGGCTAGCTTCGATTTTTCATCCAACGTCGAACGTTTCAACGAATCAGAGATAAGCGACTGATACGAAAAGGCGATAAATATTAATACCTGGCACTAGTAGGACTGGTTTTCTGGCTTTTTCTCCAACTTTTTCAAAGGCAATTGTAACCTTTTTCTCTCTTTGAACGGGAAAGTGTTGGAGTTAAAATCGGCTGAAAAGTTTGTCTCGTCTAAATTCCGTGAATCTGATAACAGCTTTAAAGTATAATTAATGCGAGCGGGTGTGTTTCGTTATTATCAAAGTGGCATTAAATTGTTCCTCAGCCAAAAATCTAACAATCTTTTTACCCCTTAGAGGGTGGTGGTTCATTTTTGGACCACCTAATTTTATTTACTTAATGCTTCATTTTCACCAGAATACTGAAAGAAAAGTACCTTTTTTTAAAGTAAGACAAGAAAAGCGTTTGCTTATTTTAACCATTTAATCATAGTTGCTAACTTTTAGACATTTTTGCTACCACTAAAATTGTACAGAGACTTTCTGTTTGTTTAATCATAAGATTTCGACGATTAAATAAGACAATATTTACTATAAAATTTTTGTGGTAAGAAAAATGCGTAAAAGTTGGCAGCTATGCTTATTTGATCAATATTTTTTAAAAATACTTTCAAATAATCTTTTACGACCGGTTTTTCAAAAGTGAAAATTTTGTCTAATCGAATTAGAAAAATGCTCGGATTTAGCGATGCAAAATTTACAATAAAAATTTACTGGTGAGAATAATAAATCACTAATGGAATATGGATGCCTGTAAGTAGTACGGACAAATGAGGGTGATTAAAATAAATTTGTTTGAAATTTCTTATGTCAATTACTCATTTCATTATTTTGCAGATGTAATTACACGGCTCAAAACAATTAAAGGATATTTGAAGTTTTATATAAAATAAAGATATAAACGAATTTTTTTTTGCCGAAAATAGAAGAAGACAATCAGAAATGCACATTTTTCTGGTTTTCAAACTGTGGAGTATGCAAATTTTGAGTTCGACGTCAAAAACGTCGCTTCAGCGGCAGCGAATGAAATTTGATTTTCAACTGGATAAAAGAGAATGAAGACAAGGATGATCGGCATTCAGTGATTGCTTTGTTTCGATGAGTACGATGTCTCAGCGAAGTCATTTGACAGATTCAGAAGCTTGGAGAATTGTTGGTAGGTTAGAAGGGGGCCAAACTCAAGCCGAAGTAGCGCAAGCCATTGGGGTGTCACAAAGTGTCATTTCCAGGATCTGGAACCGTTTTTTGGAGAGTAAATGTGCAGGCCGAAGACCAGGGCAAGATCGTAGATGGGCAACAACGCCCAATGAAGATCGGTATTTAGCGTTAACAGCTCGGAGACACCGAAACATGAACGCTACTCTTTCTCCAACAACACCTTCGCTCGGCTACAGGCACCACGATTTCAACTCAGACTGTCCGAAACCGGCTCCATGCTGTAGGTCTGTATGCTCGCCGATCGATGGTATGTGTTAGATTAACATCAAGGCATCGTCGCGACCGCAGGGAGTGGGCAACCGAGCATGTCAACTGGAGGAGAAATGAATGGAGTAATATTCTGTTTTCTGACGAGTCCCGTTTTTCTGTGCATCCGAATAATAGGCGTATTTTCATTTGGAGGGACCGTGGCAGTAGGAATAATCCTGCGTTCGTGCACGGGCGCACTGACCTCTACATCATTCGAGATGGAGCTCTGACTGGTCGCCGATATAGGGATGAGATCCTCAGACCTATTGTAGTCCCTTACGCTGCAGCAATCGGAGATAACTTCATTTTAATAGACGATAACTGCAGGCCACATCGTGCAAACCTGGTGGAGGATTTCCTTTTCGAGGAAGGAATCGTTCGAATGGAATGGCCAGCGTGTTCTCCAGACATGAATCCAATCGAGCACGTTTGGGACACTCTAGGAAGACGAGTTTCTGGCCGCCAACAACTCCCACAAACTCTCCAAGAACTGGAAAGAGCTCTTCTGGAAGAGTGGGGCAGAATACTCCAACTCGCCTTAATAGCCTCATTGAGTGCATGCCTCAAAGGTGTTCAACGTTGCTGGCCGCCCGTGGAAACCATACCCCCTACTGAAAATGATTTTCTTTGAAGAAAACACCTTTTCTTATTCTTTTTTTCTCATATGCACAAATTGTGTTTTTTTCCTTTTGTACACAAATGCGCAATAAAATGCATTTTTTTTTCTGCCAAACATGTGTAATTTATTCTCATATAACCTACTATGTCTGTTGACCATGTATCAATTAGCTAAAAAGTTTCCCAGATACAAAATCCACCTAAAACTGCAATATCCTTTAATTGTTTTGAGCAGTGTATTTTGTGCCTGAAAGGGTTAAAGGCTAATTCCATGAGTACTCTTAGTGTAAGTCGCATGCTACAATTTTTGGCCACCAATATTTTAGACGGATAAATGTGATTTATTTGAACTCATTGATTTCATCAGACGAAATAACTTTTCCGAAATTAACGGTGACCAACAAGCATAGCAGTTATTAAGGTTGTTCTTAAATCAAAAAGGGCAACTTTGTGACACATGCTTTAATTTATTTTTGTTCGGAAATGCATGAAACTAGCAGATGTTATTACTCAGAAACTGTCTAATTGCACTCAATTTTCTGTTTTTTAAAAAACACAATAGATTTTTCATAAGAAGACTTCAAAGTTGACACTTTTGAGCATATTTCCCGACGAAAGTAGAAAAATCGGTCGCAATTCAGGAGAAAAGCGGGCAATGAAGTGATCGAAACAGCTTAGAACTGGATAGATTATTTAATTATCATGAAATGGAAAAATAAGTTCGATTCGAAATCGCTTCCTTAGTCAGGCATTCCAATTTTATGTATTTCTGTTGAAAAATGAATTTGAAAATGTGTCAAAAAGTTTTGCGCTTGTTGAGCGGAGCAGTTAAGAACACCCTTAACTATGAGACTTACACTACAAAAACTCATTGAACTAACCTAAAGAGATCTTTTTATTAACAATGATTTCATTTTCACGTATTCAATACGCGAATTTATGGTTATTTTACGTGTCTTTTTTTTCCCCTTGTAATTCTTCAAACGCGCCCCTTCCACCCTTTAAAAAACTTCTCTCATCGGGAGAAAACAGTTATTTTGGGGTGTTTATTGATTTATAGGTGGAAATACGCAAGCTTGGGGATAAATTCAAATGAAGTACTACTCCATATTTTCGACAATATTTTCGTAATGTTAAGGCTATTTTCAAAGACAAATTGTTTACTTTCTGACGCATTTTTAATTTCATTTTTATTTGAAAATGCTTAAAGTTGGCAGATAGCTTTATTATTATAAAATTATGTAATCAAACTGGTTTTTTTTTCTGTTTTTTACTAAATAATAAATAAGCTAAAAAACTTTGTTAAATCACCATTTTTCATTTTATGGTGATTTAACAAAGTTTTTTAGCTTATTTATCAATTTTATCGCCAGTTATTACGGTGTTTTATTACTATTTTTGCTAAATGCACAAGATTTTTCAGAAAATGCTGTTCAATTTAGCATTTTGAACCGATTTTCCGGACATAGCAGAATTACAGAAGAATTTCTTAGAACGGAAATTACAAGACCGGCAAAGCCCTTTTATAAGTTTTCGGATCGGACGAATAAATCCTGTTTTTAAATTAAAAGAATGAAATGCAAAATTTTAAAAAAATTTTAAAAAAAATTGCAAAATTTTTAAATATCGGCCTATAGAGCTTTAATTGATATTATTTATTTATTTATTTATTTATTTGTGTCTCATAAGTAAATGGTCATGCAAGTATAAGGATAAAATACAAACTTTCATAAATGCATGCAGGAAAAAAAAATTATAATCATGTATACAAAATAGCAAAAAATATAAAAATGAATTTCAACACTAGATAGCTACAATGGATTTATATAGAATGGTTCATGAAACATTATAAACAATGTGATGTTATTTTAGTATTCATTTTATGATAATTTGAAGAAGAGTACTTTTATTTGCATCTAATTAAATAAAATGAACTCCGACATTATTTTCGATACACTACAAACAGATGTAGCCTGAAATGCAAATTATTGAAACAGCATTTGGGAGAAATATTTAGCTTTATTTTAATGATTAACATTAATATATGCGTCTATTACTTCGCCTAAACAAGAGTTATCATTTTATCTGTTAATAAATATTTACAAATAGTCTGTAAAATAAATAAGCTGGCAAATTATAAGGTTAATTAATTAATTAAGTTATTAAAGCGATTACATTTTTCTTACGCATAATTTATTGTCTTAATCGTAATAGTGTTAAGTATATAGAAAGTAAAGCATGCAGATTTAATTAACTATTAGATAATATTAGCTAAAATTTGAGGATAAAAAACTCCATATCAATAATGTTCATAACATAATTAAAATAGCGCGAATTTTTACAGAATATTTATTAGAAATAATTAAATTAAGCAAAAAAGTATATAACTGGGCTAATGATAAATGTTCATATACTCTGCATTTTTATATACCTTTGTATTCTTATATTTTTATATAGGGGAAGATGGGGATACTTGAGCCATTTTTTAAATTTTATTTTTTTAAATTTTTTATAATTTCTTAGAACAAAATAAAATATTGAAAATGAAAATTTGATATTTTTTCTTCAATTGAAAACCACTTTCAATTAATTTTGAACTATTTTTCTATGTCTAATAAATTTTTACTTTTTCTTTTACATCGTGGCTCAAGTATCCCCATGGAGGGGATACTTGAGCCAGATGTCAGATTCGCACCAGTATCTTGCAAAGAAAAAATCCGATTTACAATATATGCGAAAAAATGCATTAAACCTTTTTCAAATAAATTTGGTCGAATTTTCTGGTGTCGATGTGACATTTCAGAATTAAAATTATGTGATAGAAAATTCTACCAGCAGAGCTCAAAGGATTAATCACCATACTTTTAAAATGGTACCAAGGTATGTGATTTCTTTTTTACATGTTCAGAACTATAAATATGTTACCATGTTGCCAGTTTTAGAAAGAAAAATTGACCAACTGTAGAGATAATAGGGGTGGCTCAAGTATCCCCTATGCTCAAGTATCCCCACTCTCCCCTACTCATTTTATTAAACCTGTATAATAATTTTTTATAACTGGGCTGCCGATAGGATGCATATTACCTTATACATATACAGAGTAACGAATAATCAGGGAAAACATATCGGAAAAAGAGGAAAGTGCTGGTATTTTTCTTATAAGAAATATTTCGAATAATAAAAAGGGATTGAAGAAGACGAATTTCTCTTCAACAAAATACTGCTATTTTATACCTCTTTTTTTAAACCGTGTTTTTACCTAATTATTCGCCATCCTTATATAGTACAGATAACGGATCATTTTTTAAATTATTCAATTTTTAGGTTTAACACTAGAACGACGGGAAGGTGTCAAATCGACACCGATCACTGGAATGGTGGTCGGTTCGAACCAGAAAAATCTTGAAGGAATAAGTTATATATCGGTTGCAACGAAATGAGCAAAACAAATAAATCAAATAATTTTAAATTATTTTTCTGGTTTGAAAAGTATTTTATGAAAGTTGCGTAAAATTTCCCGGCGTTCTAGTGTTAAAAGAAAGAAAGAAAAGAAAACATTAATTAGAAAAAAAAAACTGGAAAAAGTTGGAAATTAAATTACATAAAAAATAGATTTCTAGATGGAATATACAGTGGTGGTTAAAAGTTTGCGGCCAGTTAATTTGTTTAATTTATTTTTAAAAAAAAGATTTCAGCGAAGAGGTAGCGCAATTGCTACCTCTAATTACTACGCTAAACATGATTAGCGTAGTTGAAACTCAAAAATGAAAAGTTCAACAATTATTGTTGGTAAATGATTGATTAGTTTGTCGCTAAAGGACAAACTTCTCGTGAGATTACGGCAAAGTTATGGATCGGAAAATCTGCTGAGTACGATACAAAATATATAAAGATGGCCATGGCCTTCAGGATTTTCTGAGGTCCGGGAGACCCCAAAAGACGACAATTATTATGGAAAGAATTAGCAGGGGAAAAGGATTGTTGATTCGCATAAAAGTGTCGTTGCAATGTCCTGCGATTTACGAAATGAAATTATTGCTGAAATAAGTCCATCTATCATGTTAACATGCTGACGTGACGTACAACTTTATGGAAAAGTCGGTGTTAAAAAACATTACATTAAAATAATAATAATAATAATAATAATAATAAATCAACGTACTCGACTGGCGTTTTTCAAGGAACACAAAGCCTGGTCAAGTGAAAATTAGAAAAAAGTACTATTTTCACATGAATCGAAGTTAAAACTTTTTGGGAGTGACAGCATGCACTACGTCAGATGATCTAACAACAAAATATATGATTCGACATACGTTATTTCTACAATGAAGCATGGCGGAAGATACATTATGCTGTGGGGAGCATTTTCTTCAAAAAGTGTTATCTGTTATTTAAAATCCACGGAAAGTGAATGATGCTATGTATAAGGATATCTTGCAAGATCATTTGCTGTCTTTTATTAGAGGAAAAAATTTGTCGCAATTATTTGTTTGAACATCACAATGACCTAAAAAATATATGCAAGCTCGACAAGCAATGGCTTTGGCACAAAAGTTTCGCTTTTGAAATGGCAAGCCCAGACACTGGATATGAATAAAACAGAAAATCTTTGGAAAGAGCTTGGCAAATATGTTTAGAAATATAACTATTCCAATTCAGCCGAAATTTCCAAAAAATTGTAAGAAGTGTGGAAAAAACTTAACCCAGAAAATCTTCAACCGTTGATTAAATCGATGCCACGTTGCTGCGCCGCAGTACTTATTGTTAAAGGTATGGCGATAAAGTACTAATTGTAAATGTTGTTGATTACTGTTATTTTCTATTATAATATCATTTTTTTTTCTCAAACTTTCGAAGGTGACCGGAAACATTTGAGAACATACGTTTTTCTTTTCAGTTAATTTTGCCAATTAAGTTTATTGATATTTATTTCTTATTCCATAAATAAATTCCTAACTACTATGTCAGTAATATACAAAAATATCGTTTTAAGATTCCTCTTTCTATGTGTATACTTACAAATTAACTAAAAAAAATGTTCTGGCCGGAAACTTTTGACCGCCATTGTATTTCTTTTTATAATAATAAATAAATAAAAACTTAACTTGCACCAAATTGATGAAAATTCTACAAGACATTATAAAGCATTCAATTAACGTGGTAATAATTTACCCTAGTTTGACGGTAACTTTGTAAACGTGAGTCTGTTTTTATGTTCTACTCCCACCACTATATTTTCAAAGTAAACAGTTTAGTAAAATATTTAAGTTAAAAAAATAGTGGTGCAAGCCTTATAAATTCGTATAAAAGATGTCTGTCATTGCGGTTTTTGGAAGGAGTATGTAGACCGTTAAACTTTTCAGGGGTAAAGCATTCTTATTCCTAGAATATTGAAATAAATGATTGGGAAAGGAATTTACCAAGAAACATATTTATAAATTAGAACAGCTACATTTCTAAACTCATGTGCCGTGTTGGCATTTGGGAATTAAAGTTATGAGGTCTCATTAACATATCATAGCCGCTCAAAACATTAAGACATTGTTTAAAATAATGATTTTTTTTAAATCTAAATAAATAAAACAGACTGTGTGCTACATAAATTTCGAAAAAATAAAATAAGAAACCTTAATATTTCAAACGGCATTTAAAAACATTTAACATTATATTAAACATTAATATACCATTTCTACGTTTATTTTCTACTCTGAGTAAGCGTTTTAATTTAATAAGTTTATAAATATTTACTATACAGTCCATAAATAAATAAGCTGGTAAATTAGAAGATTAATTAATAAGTTATTAAAATGATTGTATTTTCCTGCTTAATTACAGATAATTTATTGACTTAAACATAACATCGTGTATTATATTAATAATAAACCGAACAGATTTAAATAGCAACAAGATTTTTAAACAGAAAGGGAACAATGATTTGTTAAAGTTTTATCTCTCGATTTGAGACGTGCATTGCAACATAAAAACAATTCCCTGAAGAAAAATTTTCGGAAATCATTTAAAGTATTCAAATATTGCACTTGCATATAGGATGAAGCATTGGAATTATAATTACCGCTAATTACGGTTGTGTACACAATCTGCAAGAAAACATTTTGATTCAGTGTGTGTTTCTATTCTATACATAAAGTCATGTGATAATTAATCGAATGTGTCAATAAATAACAAGTAAAAATATTTTAATTAAAATGGTGAATATTCAGGAGTAATTTTTCATATTATAAATAAATAAATAATAATAATAATAGTAATAATATATTAACAATAATAATAATAATATATATAGGTTATATATATATTGTAATAATCATTAAGATGAATAAAGTTATACAATAAAATACAGTGAAACTGCGATAACTCCGTACTTCGATAACTCGACATTGATAATTCACATGTTGATACATTGAAAAGAAAAAATAATAATAATTTCGCTGTTAGCCTTCTTAAAATTGACGAAAATGTTGTACAACACCTTCCTCAGTTATCTGCAATTCCGAAAAACGTTTCTTTATTTTCAAACCAAAAAAAGAATTTTTAAAAGGTGCGAGTATAATAATAATTAAAAAAAGAAGCACGGCTATAAAGATTGAACAGTTATTCGCCGATACCTGACTAGGAAAGAAAAAAAAACAGCTCAATTTTTTTTTTTTTTTTTTTTTTTTTTTTTTTTTTTTTCAATTTGTAATTTTCGGAAACGTTCAGAGCCTGATTACTAACGGGGCACTCTCTCCCCAGTAAAATTACATAGAAATTTTCGCCTTGTTTAAACGCCCTTTTCAGTCAAAATTACTATCATGAATAAGGAAAAAATTTCTATTTACTTTTTCTGGTGGGAGAGTGCCCCGTTGATAATCAGGCCCTGGAAACGTTTTGCAATTAGTTTTGACTTGCAACTCATTTAAAATTAAATCATGTGAGGCATTAGTACACAGTGAGGCATTACTTAATTACTTGAAGCAAGAATATAAAAACACACTTGCTGAAAAAATATTGTTAAAAAATTTGAGTAGTAAAAGTAATTGAAGAGTATTTGGAAGGAAAACAGACCTTTATCATTTAATTTTTACCAAAACAGTGAGATAAACTACAATGTTAAAAATTTCGTGCTACTTTGAACCAAGATTTGGTGCTCGCAGCTATTACCAGCTGCCACCATAGGATGATTCAATCGAAGCTCCAAATCTTGGAACGAGTTTACACCATATTATTTGAAAAAAATGGTACTATGGTTCAACCGAAGTTCCAAATCTTAGAACAAGATTTCACCATCTTATGGTGGCAGCTACTAAGCACCAAATTTCGGTTCAAGGTAGCACAAAATTTTTAACAATGTACATTTCTGTTGTTTTACATTTTCGAAATTCATTTCGATTGATTATTGATTTCAAAATTGAACTTTCGAAATCAATTTTTATTTATTCTGGGTATGTTGTTCTGGTGGGGGCAATTTCTCATGGTAGATGTTTAATTTCCACCTTTATAGAACTTATCTAGATGCGATTTACGATTACAACCAAAATATCGAAATGAAAAGTGCATAATAAATAAAAAATAATTAAAAAAAGCATATAGAAAAACCACTTAATATTCAGACAAAAATACAATGAAAGGTAACCTGTAAATTCTCTGGTCTTTTCAAATAAACAGTATCGTTCTAAAAGGAAACAGCCACAAAAATATTTCTCATCTAAACAACATAAAAGCATGGATTACCTGTAAAAGATAGAAAAATAAAATTAATATGCAAAAAAAAGGGGAAAAAAAGATTAGGTTATATAATAAATAAACTAAAAAATTGACAATTCCTAATTCTGAAATAAAAAATGTATAAAAATTTCAGGATGTAGGGCAAATTAGGACTCATAGAGGAATAGAATACGCACTTTGACTTATTTTCGTAAAAATTGATCTATCTTTCAAAATGACAAATATTTCTACTTTCAAAATATTGTGAAATCAAGCAATCTGAATTATAAAAAGTAGCGGAGTAGCAGCAGTGTATAGTTGGATATCAAATGCGATGTTTTGTACAATCAGACACTAAAGGGTACTATTTTCAATTACCTAAATTTCTTCCATTCACGAGAACAGGTTAAATATATAGTCTTTGGACTGCCTTCGAATTACAGTAAAACCCCGTTAATTCGGATAGGACCCAATCCGGATTATCCGGAGAATTAGAAAAAAATGAAATAAAACAAAACATACTTACAGAAAATCATCTTTATGTTAAACTTATTAAATATTTACAGACATTAAAAATGTTAACTTTGCTTAATTCTTCAGAAAAGATTTCAGAAAAAGTTTTTTTTTATTCAAAATACGATGATGAAACAAATTAATGTTATGAAAATTAGCCAATCACCACTCAAACTTGAGAAAAAAAATATGACCAAACCAGTCCGAATTATCCGGAGATCCGGATTAACGGAGTCCGAATTAGCGGGGTTCTATTGTAACACAGTTCCAACCAATGTTGTCACATCTGATTGATTTTTTTTTATTAGGCATTACGAATTCTCACCAGTAAATTTTAATAGTTATTTTTACTTTATAAGACTTATTATAATTAGTAAAAGGTACATACCAAAGGGTATATGCTAGAATCATGAACGTTCATAACTAGATCATACGCTATATCTTTATTTGATAAACAAATTGTATACGGAACTCCTTTAGCCCTTTAATGGGCGGTGTCCACAAGAAAGAAAGAAAAAAAGAAAGACATCAAATTTTATAAGTTTTCGTACCCAGAATATTTAATTAAAATTTTCCTTTTATGATGCACATGGAGATAAGCAATATTTTATTTTTTTATAAATTCATTCGTAAATTCTGGTCTTAGTCCATCATTTTACATACAGAAGTACTTCACGCTGGAAAGGCAAGTAACCCAGAAGATATACGGCGTATAGCTCAGTATAAATTGTTTAAATTGCATATAGGATGTAACATAGATCAGTACAAAAAACCCTGAACGGGTTAAAAGCTTCTGACGCAGCACTTTATCTTATATCTCTAAGAATTTTAAATTTGGGACTTAAAATTAATGATATCAAAATTTATGTGACGCTATGCTATTAATTAATATACATATTAAAATTTATTCATTAAGGTTTTATCAATTACATCTTTCATAAATTCAAAATATGAATCTTAAAAGATATGATATCAAAATTTAAGTGACGCCTTGACGAGGCTTTAAACGATGTTTTAAAATTCCATTTATTTATTTATTGTCCAAATACATTTTCATATCTAAACAATACTTTTTATTTTCCAATACACTGTTAAATACATCACTTTCACTGAATATATATAATGCACTGAAATGTATTTATTTGAATAAATAAATTTATCTTTTGGGCTACGCTGTCCAAAATCAAAAATAACATTTAAATGAATAGTTTTTGCATCATTGTATCTATTTGCATCTATTTAACTTACTTTGGATACAATGACGCAAAAACTATTCATTTAAATGTTATTTTTGATTTTGGACAGCGTAGCCCAAAAGATAAATTTATTTATTCAAATAAATACATTTCAGTGCATTATATATATTCAGTGAAAGTGATGTATTTAACAGTGTATTGGAAAATAAAAAGTATTGTTTAGATATGAAAATGTATTTGGACAATAAATAAATAAATGGAATTTTAAAACATCGTTTAAAGCCTCGTCAAGGCGTCACTTAAATTTTGATATCATATCTTTTAAGATTCATATTTTGAATTTATGAAAGATGTAATTGATAAAACCTTAATGAATAAATTTTAATATGTATATTAATTAATAGCATAGCGTCACATAAATTTTGATATCATTAATTTTAAGTCCCAAATTTAAAATTCTTAGAGATATAAGATAAAGTGCTGCGTCAGAAGCTTTTAACCCGTTCAGGGTTTTTTGTACTGATATCATTGCTTTTTTTAGGTTAATGATAAAAACAAAAAATTAAAGACTAATGCAAAAAATTCATATTCATGATTCATTCACCTTTAATTACCCCTCCCCCATCCCCTTAAAAAAAAGATATTTCATATTTTATTAATGTGTGCTGTACTACTTGATTTTGTTAAAAACAACTCTGTAGTAAAATACGTTAGTAAAAGATAAGAAGGTAATGTACATTCAGCACCATACATCTCAGAAAGGGTTTTATAATCTATGCTGTATGTAATGTATCATTTCTCATTCTTGTTAACTATGTTTTTTCTTTACACATGTTGATACATATACTGCAGATGGATTAAAATGATCAGGGATACAATATTCAGAATGTGCTGGAAAGTATTTCATAATCTATGCTGCATGCATGATTCTTGTTAATTATGTTTCAACCTATGTATAGGTTGATAATATTGCAGATTGATTAAGACTATATGCATTACAATATTCAGAATATGCTGGAAATGTTTCATAATCTATGTTGCACACGTTTTTCTTTCTTGTTAGTTATGATTTGTTCTTTATATAGATTGGTAAAATTACTGCAAATAGATTAAAATGATAGGTTTACAATATTGAACATGTATTGGAAAGTGTTTCATAATCTATACTTATGTGTAATTTTTCATTCTCCTTAGTTTATTTATGTTTTGCTGTTTGCATAGGGTGGGAAGATTACTGTACAAAGATGAAAATTATAGGTTTAAAGTATTCAGAATGAATTGGAAAGTATCTAAACATGCTGTATGCAAAAATTTTTATTGTCGTTAATTATGCTTTGTTTTTTGCACAGAATGGTAAAATTCTTGTACATGTGACAATAAGTTTACAGTATTCAGAATGAGTAGGAAAATGCATCATAATCGATGCAGTATGCATGATTCTTTGTTCTTGTTAGTTATGTTTTGTTCTTTGCACTGGGTGGAAAAATTGCTGTATATGGATGAAAATAGCATTCAGAATATGTTGGAAGTTGCATCATATTCTATGTTGCACACATAACTTTTCGTTCTTGTTTTTTCTTTTTTTTTTCTTTACACATTGATAAAATTATTGCAGATGGATGAAGGCATTTAATTAAATCAGGCTTATATTAAAATTGACAATATACATTCTAAATTAATCAATGTACCTGTCATTTGTACAAAAGAATGTCCTGATTGGTAATTGCCCCGGTGTAATTGATAATTACAATGTTCCCAGGGTAGTTACCGAGAATCAAAAATTTTTAATTAAGCAAATTTTAAATAATATTTTAATCAAAGCCTATATTTTATTGAATAGAAACATGGTGAATCATTAACCATGCTAAATTTGGTCACATCTATTGTAAACATTAAAAAGATATTTAGATGTTAGTGTTTTTTGATCAGGAATTACCCCAGTCCACCCTACAAGTTTCATACTTCAAGTAGGAAAATGCTTAACTGACAAAGAAAGAAAATCAGGACTCTGTTATTTATTAAATATTTTCATTTCATATGATACTTTCCATTCTTGGACGACTTAACTTACAAAATAAAACTAATATATTTTTAGTTTCATTTATAACATTTCAGTCACTAAGCATAAAATATGCAAAGTACATAAATTTAAGCATTTCATGTTTTTAGATTTTTTTTTTTTTTTTTTTAACATAATTTTGTGAAAAAAGCAGACAGCTATTAAAAAATATTCCGTATTTGCTTAGGGTTTCTTGCAGTGCAATACATCAAAAGTATTTTCTAGATTTTCAACATTGTATGTAATATTTTGACGACTTGAAAATATTTTATTTTTTTCTCATAAATCATGTAAAATAACATTTATCCATTAAGAACCACATTTGATTTACTAAACAGCTATAAATACAAATTCCAATTGAAATCTACCCTAAACCCGAAAAATTTAAACCAGATTCAATTGGAATTTTCAGGTGGCATTTCAAAACATATTATTTTGTAACAGGTAAAAGGGTTCTAATTAGGTTTTTTTTTTTCTTGTGGTTTTTTCAATTGGGTTAAGGATAGATTTCAATAGGAATTTTCAGGTTCTGGGTAGTGCATGTTGACAGAAATTAATTCGTCTTTCTTAAACAGATTAATGGTTACACTGATTTTTATTTCAGTTCAAATTGGGTTCTTGTCAATGTGTATCAGCAGAAATTATTTTTCCTTCTTCGGATCAAGTTAAGATTCCATAGAATTTTTTTTTTTTTTTTTTTTTGGGGGGGGGGGGTTGTTGGAGTGAGTTCAATTCAAATATAATTTTCAAGTTCTGGTCAGATTGCATTTCCGCAGAAAATATTTTGTTCTGTGCAGGGATTAGATTTAAAATAGACTTCAATTGGAATTTACAGCTTCTAGTCTGTCCGTATCAATGAAAATTACATTTTCTTTCTTGTTTCAGGATATGGTTGGATAGATTTTTTTTAAGGTTCAAATCTGGTAATGGGTCAACTTGAAATGAAATTTTTAAGTTCTTGTTGAGTTACATTTCAATCTATAATATTTTGTCGCAAATAGATTGACTACTGGAGGGATTTTTTTTTTTTTTTTTTTTTTTTAGTGTTTGGATTGTGTTTAGGATAGATTTCAATTAGAAATTTCCGGTTCTGGTCAATGTATGTCAAAGGAAATTATTTTGTCTTTCTTGGACAAATTTATGTTTACATTAATTTTTTTTCTTTTGGTTTAGATTGAGTTTCAGGTAAACTTATAGGTTTTTGTCAGTGCTTATTGGCAGAAATTATTTTTTCAATTTCGGATCAGGTTACAGTGTGATGGGATTTTTATTTATATTTTTTTGTTTTGTTTCGATTTGGGTTCCATTCAAATAGAATTTTTAGGTTCTGGCCAGGTTGGGTTTACATGAAAAAAATATTCTGTCATGTACAGATACTGGATTACAATTCCTATTTTTTTTTTGGTGGGAGGGGGGGGGGGGGGAGTTTGTATCGGGTTTAAGATTTTATTAAAATTTCCATGATCTAGTCTGTACGTATTTACATAATTTCTTTTTCTAAAAATCTTGATATGGTTGGATAATTGTTTTTTTTTTTTTTTTTTTTTTTTTTTTTCGGGTTTGAATCTTGATTCAGTTTGACTTGAATTGGAATTTTCAGGTTCTTGTCAAGTTGCATTTCAAGTACTAGTTTTCAATTCTGGTCAGTGGATGGGGACGGAAATTATTTTGTCTTTCTTGAACAGATTTATATTTCCTAATTTTTTTATTTTACTTTTTTTTAAGGAGGGGGGGATTGGATTGGGTTTCAGGTTAAGAGTTTGGATCGGGTTTGAGATAGACTTCTATTGGAATTTCCATGATCTGGTCAGTATATATCGACATAAATTGTTCTTTTTTTTTTTTTTTTAAAAAAAATCTTGATTTGATTGGATTTTTTTTTTTTGGGGGGGGGGGGATTGAATCTGGTTTCGGATTGACTTCAAATGGAATTTTCAGGTTCTTGTTGAGTTGCATTTCAAGCATATTATTTTGTGGCAGATAGATTGGGTTACAATTGAAATTATTATTTTTTTTTTTTGGGTGGGGGGGGGGGGGGGGGTAGTGTTTGAAATGGATTTAGGATAGATTTCAATTGAAATTCTTGTCAGTGTATGTGGACAGAAATTATTTGGTCTTTCTTGGACAGACTTGTGTTTCTATTGTTTTTTCCTTTTCGGGTTTGGATTAGGTTTCATGTTAACTTTCAGACTCTTGTCAGTGTGTATCGGCAGAAATAATTTTCTCTTTTTCGGATTAGGTTAAGGTTCGACAGAAATTTTTTTCAGGTTTCAATCAGGTTCAATTCAAATGGAATTTTCAAGTTCCGGTCAGGTTGTGCTTTAATGGAAAATATTTTGTACTGTATAGATACTGGGTTCCGGTTATATGGAATTTCCTTTTTCAGATTCAGATTAGATTTAAGATAGACTAATTGGAATTTCCAGATTTCTGATCACGTGTATCTCTGGAAATTAATTTTTCTTTCCCGAACCGAGATATGGTTGGATAATTTTATTTTATTTTATTTTTTTTGGGGGGGGGGGGGTTGAATCTGGTTTCGGTTTGACTTCAAATGTAATTTTCAGGCTCTTGTTCAGTTGCATTTCAATGTATTTTATTCTGCAGCAGATAGATTGAGTTACTCTTGGAGGGATTTTTTTCTTTCTGGTTTTGGATTGTATAGGATAGATTTCAATAGGAATTTTTCGATTCTGGTCAATGTATTTCAATGGAAATTATTTTGTCTTTCTAGGACAAATTTATCTTTCCATTAAATTTTTGTTGGTTTAGAATGGGTTTCAGGATAACTTGTAGGTTCTTGTTGGCAAACTTGTATAAAACCAAAAACTTTCTGCAAATTAATTTAATGTTGGGTGTAATTCGCATTTTTTGTGCAATTCATGGTCATCATTCGTGTTTTTTATGCGATTTATGAATGTAATTTGCATTTTTTGAGCAATTTATGGACATAATTTGCAATTTTTATGCGATTAATGAATGTAATTTACATTTTACATGATTTATGGACGTAATTTGCTATTTTTATGCAATTCATAGACATAACTTGTGTTTTTTCAGCTTTCTGTTGACGAAATTTGTGTTTTTTGATCGATTTATTGACGTTATTTGGGTTTTTATAGGATTTATGAATGTAATTCGCTTTTTTTACACAACTCTTGGACGTAAGTCACATTTTTTGCAATTTATGAATGTTATTCGTGTTTTTTTGCACGATTCATGGAAGTGATTCGCATTTTTTGAGTGATTTATGAACATAATTCACATTTTTATGCAATTCATGGACGTAATTTGCATTTTTTGAGCGATTCATGAATGTAATTCGCGTTTTTTATGCAAATTATGAATGCAAAATGCTATTCCCTATTTTTATGTGATTTATAGACGTAATTTGCATTTTAGCTTTCTGCTGCCAAAATTCGTATTTTTTGAGTGATTTATGAACATAATTCCCATTTTACTACACAATTCATGGACGTAATTCACGTTTTGAGCGATTTGTGGACCCAATTCGCATTTTTTATGCGATTCATGGACATAATTTGAGATTTTTATGCGATTAATGAATGTAATTTACATTTTACATGATTTATGGATGTAATTTGCTATATTTATGCGATTTGTAGACGTGATTCGCATTTTTTGAGTTTTCTGTCGATGAAATTTGCGTTTTTTGATCGATTTATTGACATTATTTGTGTTTTTATAGGATTTATGAATGTAATTTGCTTTTTAAGCCAATTCTTGTACGTTTTTTTGCATGATTCATGGAAGTGATTCGCATTTTTTGAGTGATTTATGAACGTAATTTGCGTTTCAGCTTTCTGCTGCCAAAATTCGTGTTTTTTGAGCGATTTTTGAACATAATTCCCGTTTTACTACACGATTCATAGACATAATTTGTGTTTTTCATACAATTTCTGAACGTAATTCTCACTTTTTTAAACATTTCATGGACGTAATTCACGTTTTGAGCGATTTGTGGACCCAACTCATGTTTTTTATGCAATTCACTTTTTTTAAGCAATTCATGGACATAATTTGTGATTTTTATGCGATTAATGAATGTAATTTACATTTTACATGATTTATGGACGTAATTTGCTATATTTATGCGATTCATAGATATAATTTACATTTTTTGAGCTTTCTATCGACGAAATTTGTGTTTTTTGATCGGTTTATTGACGTTACTTGTGTTTTTATAGGATTTATGAAAGTAATTTGCTTTTTTTACCAATTCTTGGACGTAATTTGCATTTTTTGCAATTTATGAACGTTATTCGTGTTTTTTTTGCACAATTCATGGAAGTGATTCGCATTTTTTGAGTGATTTATGAACGTAATTCACGTTTTTATGCAATTCATGGACGTAATTTGCGTTTTTTGAGCGATTCATGAATGTAATTCACATTTTTTATACAATTCATGAATGCAAAACACTATTCGCTATTTTTATGCGATTTATAGACGTAATTTGCGTTTCAGCTTTCTGCTGCCAAAATTCGTGTTTTTTGAGCGATTTAGAACATAATTCTCGTTTTACTACACGATTCATAGACATAATTTGTGTTTTTCATACAATTTCTGAACGTAATTCTCACTTTTTTAAACAATTCATGGACGTAATTCACGTTTTGAGCGATTTGTGGACCCAATTCGCTTTTTTTAAGCAATTCATGGACATAATTCGCGATTTTTATGCGATTAATGAATGTAATTTACATTTTACATGATTTATGGACGTAATTTGCTATATTTATGCGATTCATAGATATAATTTGCATTTTTTGAGCTTTCTATCGACGAAATTTGTGTTTTTTGATCGGTTTATTGACGTTACTTGTGTTTTTATAGGATTTATGAACGTAATTCGCTTTTTTTACCAATTCTTGGACGTAATTTGCATTTTTTGCAATTTATGAATGTTATACGTGTTTTTTTGCACAATTCATGGAAGTGATTTACATTTTTTGAGTGATTTATGAACGTAATTCACGTTTTTATGCAATTCATGGACGTAATTTGCATTTTTTGAGCGATTCATGAACGTAATTCACATTTTTTATGCAATTCATGAATGCAAAACACTATTCGCTATTTTTATGCGATTTATAGACGTAATTTGCGTTTCAGCTTTCTGCTGCCAAAATTCGTGTTTTTTGAGCGATTTAGAACATAATTCTCGTTTTACTACACGATTCATAGACATAATTTGTGTTTTTCATACAATTTCTGAACGTAATTCTCACTTTTTTAAACAATTCATGGACGTAATTCACGTTTTGAGCGATTTGTGGACCCAATTCGCGTTTTTTATGCGATTCATGGACATAATTCACGATTTTTATGCGATTAATGAATGTAATTTACATTTTACATGATTTATGGATGTAATTTGCTATATTTATGCGATTTGTAGACATAATTTGTGTTTTTTTAGCTTTCTGTTGACAAAATTTGCGTTTTTTGATCGATTTATTGACGCTTTTTGTGCTTTTATAGGATTTATGAATGTAATTCGCTTTTTTTACCAATTGTTGGATGTAATTTGCATTTTTTGTAATTTATGAATTTTATTAGTGTTTTTTTGCACGATTCATGGAAGTGATTCACATTTTTTGAGTGATTTATGAATGTAATTTGCATTTCAGCTTTCTGCTGCCAAAATTCGTGTTTTTTGAGCGATTTATGAACATAATTCTCGTTTTACTACACGATTCATAGACATAATTTGACAAGACAACACAGACAACATTTTTCATACAATTTATGAACGTAATTCTCACTTTTTTACACAATTCATGGATGTAATTCACATTTTGAGCGATTTGTGGACGTAATTCGCATTTTTTTATGCAATTTGCTTTTTTTGAGCGATTCATGGACATAATTCGTGATTTTTATGCGATTAATGAATGTAATTTACATTTTACATGATTTATGGATATAATTTGCTATATTTATGCGATTCGTAGACATATTTTGCATTTTTTGAGCTTTTTGTCGAAGACGAATTGACGAAACTGGCGGGCCACAGGTTGTGCATCCCTATTTTAGAAGTTTTTTAATTTTTCAAATTTGAGAGTTTTTTAATGTGATAGTTATAGTCTTAATTCATTCAATAGATAATGATGTTATATGCAAGCAAAAAAAAAAAAAAAATTAAGCCATTCCATCAAACAGTTTTTTTTTTAAATCTTGGTGTTAGTCGTCAAAAATAAAGTTTTGAGAAAACGCGACTTAAAGTTGAAATTCTATGGGTGCGACTATGAATGTGTTAATACATAAAAGCTTATAATTCCGTTAAAAATGCAAATATTTTTATGTGGTTTTT
This sequence comes from Maratus speculifer, assembly GCA_964019185.1. Classification (NCBI taxonomy): domain Eukaryota; kingdom Metazoa; phylum Arthropoda; class Arachnida; order Araneae; family Salticidae; genus Maratus; species Maratus speculifer. The sequence goes on from OZ025300.1 coordinate 231,876,989, forward strand.
TGCATTGAGTTAAGAATTAATTGAATAATCAAACTAGATCATATAAAAATCGATTTTTTGAAAAGTTTTCAACCCCTGAGCCTCCTTAAACTCAAAGAGCATCGGTGTGACAAGAAATTATCATTTTTTTAGCATAATGCGTCTCAGACAAGTGATTTATTTCAAATAACAAATTTTTACTTAACTAATCCATGTAATATGCACTTTCACAATTTTAAGTAGAATTTTCGCCAGATAATTGAATTGCTTTATTAAATGAAATCTGATTAAAAAAAGCGGTGGATTCTAAAATGTGCCAAAACATTTAAATATTAAGTTTGGTTTTGATTCATATAAGTGACAATTATAGTGATCTTTCTTAGCTCTTTCTTCGTGCAAGGAGTAATTTTATAAATTATAGTAACATTGTATGATATATCTTGAAATTGACAATATGAATTTTTTTTTTTTGACATAAATCATGTAAAATAATATTCATCAATCAAGATCCACCTCTGACTTATTAATCACTTATAAATAAAATAAACAACTCACAAAGCGTCACAAAAATTTATGAAATTAAGTAGTGTGACATTATTCAAATTTACTTAATTAAGAGGAATCAAGTTAATGAAATGTTGTATAAATATTAATTGAAAACTCTATAGATTACTAGGTACTATTAGGTTATTCCGTCGATCAAAAAATTATCGCCTAACAATAAGATTAAATGCCAATTATGGATGATCGTGAGTGTCACATTCAATGACATTAAATACGATTTGTGTATTTAAAATGTCATTAAGTGATTTTTATTTAGACTTTTTATTAATATTTTACTAATTATTTGTTTTTTCGTTATTTGAAATAAAAAATATGTCATGTATAATTTGGCTGTTAGTTTGGTGATTGTATAATTTGGCGAAATTGGTCGACGGGATAACAGAGTAGTACCGATTACTAAAATATTTCATAATAGAAATAATTTATGTAACTGAAAATGTTTTATCCAACATTTCACTTAAGTTTAAAACAAGCAATATATAGAAATTGTAAAGTCCCTCAAGTGTGTGTAACTTGGGATCAGACATTGTGCAAAATATAATGTGCTCATCTTTTGTTTACATTTTTAAAAAGAGTAATTTGATTGTAATAATGGAGAAGAAATCATAATGAATGCTTATAATAGAGTATAATACAGTCAACTCTGTGAAATCCACAAAATGCATTATCTGCAAAATATGCTAAAATGTAAACATTGAAAAGTGTTTTAACATTTAAACTCAAAGATAAAGATATGCAATACTTTTTATTTTCATGAAATGACAAATTTTTTAATGAAATAAACTGGGGATTTAAGAAAATTCACGTATTTTTCACCCTGTATTTAAAAACAATACTTTAAGCAAATCAGTAAGTTTCAGTTGATTGGGTGCAAACCTATTCTTTGCTCAAGCAGCAAAAAAAATTTTAAAAATAAATAATCTCTAAATATTTTTTTGCAGGATTTTTACCTGGCATTCTCGTAAAATTTTAAATATACCCTGCCTTCTCAGTCTAATCCATAAGTTTTAATACATTCTATATTAAAAATCCATTGCAAGATTCTCGGGTTAACTTTATTCATTGTATATTAAGACATTGCAAGACTGAATTGGCATAACAAGAAACAGCCATGTGGATTATTAAAACCATGAAAATTACTTAATGATTCTATCATGTCTGTTCGATGTTTTTCAATTTGTGCATTTTCTTTATCAAATTCAATTGTACATAAATAAATCCTACCTGAATTGTTAACACCAATATCCATAACTTGCCGCGTTCGGGTTCGGATTCAAAACAAAACTAGACAAGTGGCGCCTCTACGCGTATGAATACATGACTTTCCCACAACAAATAATTTAAAATAATTTTTGTTTGAAAACTTAAAAAAAAAATCAGAAGTCGAAAGTATATTGAATATGTATAATTAAAAAATATTTTCCTATTTTAAAAAAGGATTCAAAATATTTTTTCCACAAAATGCAAAAATATCCAATGTAAAAAACGTAATATTTTCTTCTTACGAAAAATAAAGGCAAAATAAATAGAAATTTGATTTAGTATATATTTATTGAATGTTTTAAAGCACATGATAAGATGTTTTTGTAGTTTAAAAAACATTTATTGCTTCGATGCGGGTGTTTTAACTATGACCATAACTGCATTTTCTTTTTCACTCCCTCTCCGTCTGCTAACCCATAGAATAACATGTAATCCGCGAGCTAATATAGTCCAATTTTTCAAGACCAATATATAACAAACAAGAGTTTTCCTAGAAACAAGGCAAGTCTTATTACCTCTATCTTAAAGAGATTCATATTATATATAAGTTTTAATAAAATCTCCCAGCCGGTTTTCTAGATCTCATTATCAGGAACAAACACCATCGTTTTCAGTTTAAAAATGGTTATCGAGATCTAAAAATATACGGCACGTAGAAATGTAAAAATTATAGGATAAGATTAGACTGGGAATATAAGACTATATTAAAAAAATTGGACCATTCTGACCAATATTTGCTGAGTTATTAGAAGGCGGCTTTTCCGATTTCCTTTGAAGTTGAGTTAGCTGTATATATGAAGTTCCGCATCTACCCTTATGACGATGGTAGGTTTTGACGATGGTAGGTTTAAAGCTGCGTCACTTGAAGGCTGCCGCCTTCTATGATAAATTGCATAACGTCCATTACGTCAAGAAAGCAAAATTTAGAAGCTAGGAAAGTAGAAGAAAGCAAACAGATTTGGATAGATAAAAATTTTCATATTTACTTTCAATTTGATTAACTTCTATAAAGAAAATTACATAACTTGATTTTTTTTTTTCCTTTTAAAATTTAATAAAGCCATAAAATCATCAAATATCATACCGATATGAATGGAAGTGATTCACAAGAAAGAGTTTATCAGAAACAATTTGTGTTCTGAACTCGCTTTCCAATATTCTTTACCATAAAGCAAAGCATATTCAAACTTGGCACACATACATACATTTGGCAATTTTCCAGTCAGTCGCTTCAGATGCTATCAAAAGATGCGTGATAATCAGAGTACGGTTATTTGAAAAGTTAACACAATTATTTGATGGAAAGTGTAGCAATGTAATGGGGAATGAGTATTACTACTCTGAAAACATAAAAGGTTTTAAGTAAACCTTTAACAACAGAATTAAAGGGATTTTTTACGCATAAATATAATAACAGACAATAATTTTAAAAAATTCGAAATCAAATACTTATGCTGACATTAACCTCTTGAGCTCTATGAATTATACGCAGCTTGCGTCATTCTATTTTGATCATTTCCTATTTTCAATTTTAATTCTATTTTCACTATTTGTAATTTTAATCTAAAATTTTCAAGTTCATATCCGAGAATTAAAAAAAAAAAAAAATTATTTTATTTTACGAAATCGCTAAACGTTTAAAGCATAAAAAACAATTCTTCATTTCGTATGTGAACATTACATTAAATTTCTGAATAAAATTTAGGACAAAACTGGTAATGCTTTGTTCATTAAAGAATCAAAACTAGGCTTTTGGAAAACATAAAATCCTAGCAATATTTTTTTAATACTTTAAAAAATTGGGGTTTTTTACTGTTTTTTTAGCAAAATTTCACGTTTACGCCAGACAGCGTACACTCAATTCAAATAAAAATTGTCTTATAAACATTCATATGTCTAAAATATCGATATAGAAAATTAATATTTTTAACTTTTATTTCCTCTTCTTAGCCAGTTCGCAATGGGAACCTTTTACGAAAGGAGAGACAAAAAAATTATACACTTGTGTGAAGTTCCTGCACAATTTTATCAAACACATGAATTAAAATATATATTAACACTTGGATAAAATTTTGTTACATATAATAAATGAGGTGATGTTAGTTTTAAACCTTATCGGTTCTATGTCACTTCTAGGGTGACTTCCGGACCAGCATATCATACACGAATTTTATTCGGTCAGCACCACTTTTTTTATAAGTATGTTCTTTGGCAACATGTCCATGCTACATAATCTATTTTTTAAATGTTGAGATTCCAGTAGAGTTTAACACCTTGGGGACGAGAGACACGTATACCTGCCACCACAGAGTACGGACAGAGCCTCAACTCGGCTTGAAAAGAACGCCCTCAGTGGATCACTTAAAAACTAAACCATCGCGTTGGCGATTTTTATCCTCGTGATTTCTGTTTAACTGTAACCATATTCTGGCTTGGCACTTCTTGCTGAATGCTGATTTGATTATCTTTGCACACGTGCTTATGCTATTTGATCTTAGATTTCCGCGCTTATATTGATTCGTAATTATTACTGTTATTGTTCTTGAATTTTCAAGTTTAGATTATTAGGTCTTTATGTTAAGAAGAGACACATGTATTGTTTGCAAGACGAATACGTCAAAGTTATTTCATATTAAAATAATTCTTTCATAAATTTCAAAACAAGAAGCAGCAAGCCGCCGCTGAATTTTTTTTCTTTTTTCCTTTATCATTTGTCGCCAAGGAAGCGATATTTCGCCAAATTAGCAACCTCTCTTATGTTATGATCGTAGTTTCAGAGTGATCCGCTCGTATCGCTACTGTCTATGCGTAATCCCATGTTAAACAAGTTGCCATTACAGTGTATGAAAGTTGATTCTCTGTTCCGTACTCTGTGCCTGACACAAAAAGGCTTACGAATCCTTGTTTATCCTCACCAATAAAATTATACTGCAAAATTTGCCTTATATAATTGGAGCATTTTCACGATTTAAAAACGCACAAATTTCCGTTTTTAAAAACCGGTGACGAAACTTTAAAAATTTTCCTAAAGGCTCCCGTCGCGAAGGGGTTAAAAACAGAAATAAGTATAAAATCTTAGCATAAAGATGATGCGAATGGGCGTGGCTTCAATGTCGATGTATTGCTTTGAATTTTTAAGGTTATTATTTTTAATGATTAGAAAGGGGGGGGGGGGAGGCATATCAATAGATTCAGAAAAGTTAGAAAAAATCATTTAAGCTAGTAAAACAATGATAAATTTTTTCAAAAAATTTCACTCATGTTTTCCCTTAAAGGGTGTATTTTTATTTTTTCTTATTAGTTGTCAAAATATTTCTACAATCTATCCTTAATTTAACATTTTACGAGTTAAAATTGAGACGAGCGGTCAGTAAGATTTAGACTTCAAATATAAGTAAGTATATATTGTAGATATACATTGGCAATTAAAAATAAATAATAATAATAATAATAATAATAATAATAATAATAATAATAATAATAATAATAATAATAATAATAATAATAATAAAAAGAAACCTTTTAAAGAATATACAGAAAAAGAGAAGTAAAATAAAATTATTTTCTGGGTAGATATTTTTAAATATACGAACTTCTAAGTTTAATATTAGCGAAAGCAATTGGCAAGTTGAATGACCAGCAGATTTAATATTTATGTCAAAGAGGTTTAGCTATACTCCGATTTTGTAACTTGAAATGCATGTATGCATATACCGGGTGTCCCAAAAATGACTGATGGATTTTAAAATTCAATAACTTGCAAACGGTGACAGCCATTTAAAAATTTTTTGCAGGAGGGTTATGTATAACGTCAGGAGTTTTTTTTACCGTAATTTTTTTTATTTTAGTTCGCATTCAAACAATAGGTGGCGCTGACGGCGATTGAAGGCCAGGTCGACACTTCACTCAGCACTGATCACCTGGCCTTCAATCGCCGTCAGCGCCACCTATTGTTTGAGATGCGAACTAAAATAAAAAAATTACGGAAAAAAACTCCTGACATTAAACATAACCCTCCTGCAAATTTTTTTTAAATAGCTGTCACCGTTTGCAAGTTATTGAATTTTAAAATCCATCAGTCATTTTTGGGACACCCGGTATATTCTTTTTCAAATGTAAATTTCTTAATTTTTAATTAAATCTTATAAGACGCAAGCTTTTTTATACATTATTCTATTTAAATATTATATTCACACCACTATGTTTGAAAAATAAATTTTGTATTATATTTTTCTTGCGCATATTGCCTAAGCTATTAAAAAGAAAAAAAGAAAAGAAAAAAAAGAAAAAAAAAGAAAGAAAGAAAGAAAAAAGAAAGAAAGAAAAAAAGTGGTGCCATATAAAATTTGTATAAGAGGTGCTGGTCCTCGTGTCGCGTGAGAAGTGACTAGGACCGATAAGGATTAATTTTAGTCAAATTTAGAAATTCACATATCTTCTGAAAAATCAATGCTTCTTGTGTACGTTTTCCCACTTAAAAAAAATATATATATATACAGATAGGATTAAACATTAATTTGTCTTCGGGGCCTACAGAAATATTTATTCATTGGTTTTTAAGAAACAAGTTTGTTTTTTATGATTAATTTTTACTACAAGAATAACATTTTATCGTCATTTAGTTGGTTATTAGTTTAACCATGGGTTTAATAATGACGTGGGGGTGAAACATTGAGAACCACGCTTTAACCTAATAAAAAATGCAAATATTTAGTCAAAAAACAAACGGCTAGGAATTGTATGGAAATGAAAGTGAAATCGTATTTTTCTATCCTTTTCTTAAAATTGAATCACGCGATGAAAAGCTTCCGTGATCACGTGAAACATATCAATTGATTAAAGTAGATGATATCAGATAGCTTTAAAAGAGTTGTATCATTTCATATTGTATGTGTTAACATCCGTTTATTGTCTTGAATTGTTTGTGAAAAGCAAAAAAGATACATAAACATTGTGCTATCTTGATAGCTTTATTGTACTAAAAAGTAAAAATAATAAACAAACAAACGTTAAGCAATAATGCTTCCTTTTTGTATTTAACAAAATACCATAAGAAAAACGTGACCTACGATTCAGGTTAAATTTTGTCTGCTGGGGGTTTTATTTACATTTGAATATTATCGGGAGTATTTACATTTGAATATTATTATTAAGAATTAGTATTATTAATGGTTACATATAGGGATGCACCGAATAGTGATTCTGGCCGAATACCGAATGCCGAATATTCGGCCGGTAGGTGAACCGAATACCGAATATTCGGCCAACCGAATAATAACTATTCGGCCGAATACCGAATATTCGGCTTTCCAAATACTTTTTATATTTCAAAGTTTAAAGGTATTAAAATGTTACTTTTTAAAACAATTTTACATAATATTTAATGAAAGAAACTTATATTTTGATAAAGAAGACTTTTTATAAGAACATTTAGTATTAAAAAAAATTTGCCTTGATTTATTTAAGAAGCATAATTATAAGGCTTTGTTAATTAATAAAATTTTTAATTTCATGGTTTCTTCTACGAATTAAAACAAACATTTTAAAATCAAAGAGAAATAATGTAAAAATGGTCGAAGAAAAACTTTACAGTTTCATAATTGTCCTTTTAAAATAACTCAAGGCAGATCTTTTTCAATATAAAGTACAAATACTTTCAACTTAATTCTGATTAAAAAAAGTCTAACTCATTGTTCTTTTTCTTATGAATGGTGGCTTTTTCCAACCTTCCCATCATATCATATTTTACAGAAATCAAAGCATGTGAGTTGAAAATATAGTTATGGTATCTTATTTATTATTAATGCAACAAACGAAAACACAAGTTTGACCTAGAGTAAGATGAAATACAATGTACTTACGACAAAATAAGCTGATTATGATTATGGTTTCATGAACAAAAATTGCCTGCCTTGATAGATATTACTTATCTCAAAAGTTTTTCTTTGTTGTTCAAAGACTTTTATTTTGGAATAGATTATTTACTAAATAAAATTTAGGAACTTGCATCTGCACATCATTTATTCCGGAGGCGAATCCTAATAAATCACCATTTTAATTCTCGTGGTTAATTTTCTTAAGTTATACTTTACAAACAGCAAATAAATAATGTAAAAATATTCTATTTTATTTAAATATGATTTTCTTTCTAATTATTTTAAATATATTCATTAATTAACAGTTAAAAGTAGAAATCGTGAGAAGTTTTTAAAAATGTGTTTTAAAGGTTTTTATTAAGTATTGGATTCGGCCGAATACTTTGATATTCGGCCAAACCGAATATTCAGCAGGCCGAATATTCGGTAACGTGGCCGAATAGATACCGAATATTCGGTACATCCCTAGTTACTTATTAAAAATATCCACAGAGGGAAGAGGCAGATGAGATGCAGTATGTCGTAAAAACAATTTGCAATATGATGCACGTTGTCACTCAAATGCCCTCTTTCGGCCCAAATAGAACAAGCACGCAGATTAGAGACTGAATTCTTTGACTTTACCCGTGCATTTTTTCTATAAATGAAAACGATCTGCTTATATTTATGCATTCTAAAGTAATAGTTTATTGTATTATGAATTAATAATTATAAATATGAATTAAAAATAAATGTTGTACTATCATTGGAAACAAATTTTGAACACAATTTTCAAAATTAAATCATTACGATTGAAAAATTAATTACAAAATTCTATTGTTATATAAAAAGAACCAGTGGAATTAAACAAAAGATTTATATTCAAAATCAGTAAATAACAACAGCATACTAAAACTTCGGTACTCCTTTATCATTTGGAAACATCTTAGTATTGTACTAACCCCTTATGTATAAATTTATTTCAGACTTCCTACTGACGTTTTTTATTTTAATTCCATCTCGCACTTACTTTCTCACAATAAAAGTCTTTCATCTTTAATTAACAATATATGCAAAAAACACAAAATACAAAACAATACGACATTTTTTTTTCTTTAAATAGCGATATGGAAAGAAAACAAAAATAAGTGGCAGTGGCAAAATGCGAGTCTAAATCGTCAAATGTACCCAAGGGGTTAATAATTATCATGAATGCAATTTTAACATTGGCTTTAATTTGATGAATCCGGTAATTTTCTGGAATCCAGTAAATTTCTAAGAAAACGAAAGTTATCCGAAAAAGTTTAAATGTAGTCATATCACAGGATGGTGAGTGGTCAAAGACAAATGCCGTAAAAAAAAAAAAAAATGTGAAATACCAATATTTTGATAAAGAGAAATTCGCCTTCTTTAATTCCTTTGTATCAGGCCGGTCCAACCCTTCTGACTACAAGGGCGCGTGTTACCTCTTGGCAAACAGTGCAGGGCGCCATTATTAACAGGGCTCAAAACATGCAATAAATATATTGCAAAGTACTAGTAGCGATGCACATGCAAATGAATATGTAAATGCACCTAGCAGTAGAATGCATAAAGCTGGAGTTCCGTGTAAAAAACAATATATATATATATATATATATATATATATATATATATATAATATAGTAATTAAAAAATATAAAAAGTAATAAATTTCAAATTTATACATTTTCTGCAAGGGAATATCTCAAAAATTTTTGTAATGGGAGAATCCAGAAACTTTAATCTCTCGTATAATTGAAATAAAATGGTAATCAACAATATTTTTAGATTTTTTTAAGACGAAAAAATACTTCTTTATTTATTTAGGATACGCAAATGTGGCGTAATAAAAAAATACAAAAACATAGACATATTAATGACCAATCCTCCCTTTTCCAAAGAGATAGCCTGAAAAAATTTCCATTGATGGAAATAATTTCCCATGATTTTAAAGATTATTTTTTAAACGAAATGAAAGAAAAAATCTGAAATTTAAATGATCTGGTAGAGAAAAATACTCTTTTATCAGTATTATAAAATAACAATGGGCCAGTGTAACAAACATTTATGCATGAATGAAGGGTTGGGTTGCTTGTTTTTCTAGATTTCGCACCTTGACATATTAAAAAAAGTTATTTCTAACTTTTATCAGTTTCCGTCGTCATAATTTCCAAAACATTTTTTTTAATATAAAGAATAACTATAAACCAGTGAAGAAACACAATAACAAATGATTAAATTTTTAAAGTACGTTTTCACTTTTGATACGTGAAATACACTTATCTAGGTTTTTAAAATATCTCTCAAGCAAATAACAAGGACTTTAAATAAAGCATCTTTTTAAATGGAATTTTATTTTTTAAAAATGCTAGTAACAGAAAATCTTCAGAAAGGCGCCAAAAAACCTTCAAATGGCGCCACTGCCTCCGCGGGCGCCGCGTTGGACAACCTGCTTTATATTATTTGAAGTATTTTCTATATACAAAAAAATCCTGACAGTTTCCTCTTTTTTTTTTTTTTTTTTTTTTTTTTTTGACAGCACATTCCCCAGACCACTCGTTATCAGGCAACAGTCAACAAAATTTAGTTTATACTAATTCCTAATAATTAGTGGAGACTGAATAAGAGATTTTAACTCCTTGAGAACGCACGACCAGCATACGTGACAGATAGGGTGCTCAGAATCCTTGATTATTTTCTTCAGTACATTTTTTACGCAAATTTTGCTTCGTTTAATCCGCACATTTTCCAGGTTCAATTAGGGAGAAAAATTATTTGATAAAGATCAATGTTAAAAGATTAAAAATTCTGTAAAAGAAAATTCTTCCTAAAAAAGTTAAAAAAAAAAAAAAAAAAAAAAAAAAAAAAAAAAAAAAAAAAAGGGTTCCTCTTTTATAATTAATATTCTTCCAGGCTAGTTCTAATTCTGATTAACATCCTATTAAACTATCACTCTAGTTTTTCCTCATATATAATCAAACTCAGTTTTAGCTAATGCACATTCTCTTAACAAAGAAACGATATATACTCAATACAAGATCAGACATTAAAAAAAAGTAATAATAATAATAAAAAAAATACATACTATTCAGGAGATCACCTGTTTAATTTTTTTTTCGGCATTCGTGTTTTGAATTAATGGGTTTATAATCGGAAACAAGATGTGGGTCACGTGATATTTTAAAGAGGTCAGACAAATTTTACAGCTGTGGTGGCACAGATCATGAAAGAGCACTTAGATTGTACATCTATGTTAATCTCACTAAAAATGAATGATCGCTTTAAATAAGTAACATTGACCTTACTTATTACATATGCCACGTTTTTTCTTTCAAATTTATATCCACTATTGTTTACAATTCTCCTACACCGGGTGTAGAACACCATGTGTAAAAAAGGGTGTATAGCACCTTTTTTTTTTTTTTTTTTTTTTTTTTTAAATGATAAAATTCAATTTGTTATCGCCTAAATTAACGCATCATTAAATAAGGCACATATTACCATTTTAAAAAAGTGGCGCAAATCAAGAACCTGAATTTTAAAAAATGAGTCCATTTGGCAACACTGGTGTACACGCGTTGTATCTAAACCCCGATCACCCCCCCTCCCCCCCCCCAAAAAAATGGCAACCCGAAACCAACTCAAACATGATTTTTCTACTAAAATTCTGGTGCCAATTAGGCGTTTGGAAATTGAAATTAAATGTTTTGATAACCGTACCACTGCTTTTAACCCTTTAACGTTCATTGGTTTCTCTACGAAACCACAAAATTTTAATTCGATATGCAACAACGACCCCGGAATTTTAATTTTAAAAAATCCATTTTATATGCATGTGAAAAATCACTATTTCTAATTTAAAAATATATTTGTTCGCAATTACCGGTGTCAGTCATTTATTTCAACATCTTAGCAATGAAAATGCTTTGAACGTTAAAGTGTTGAAAGAGTTAATATTTAGCGTCGTATGTATATCATGTACAAAAATTTGTATCATAAAACGACAATTCCAGTGCTGTATAACTCTTCTTTTAATTTACTCATCTATTCCTATGACTTTTAAGGGACAAAAAATACACAGTTTAATCTGGCCTTACACTTTCTGGCACAGTAGTCCCACTTCAGGCACACTTAATTTTAATCCCTAACTTACAAACGTCACCAAGAATATTTTAATAAATTTTTGGTTTTTTCAATGAAATCTTAAATTAAGAGGAGTTCTTAATTTCTAAAAAAAGCCGTTTGTTAATTTCAGGCTCAGTCAAAAATTTCTCATTTTTTGAACAGAATCTGTCTGTGGCGGAAGGAGTTAAATCCCTTGTTCTCTAGAGCTGTTATCGGATGCTTGACACTAGCAACCAATGTCGCCGCATCTGGCAGATTTATTTATTTATTTATTTTAAAGAAATTTTGAATTGACACCACAAAAATTTAATTGGTAATTTTTCCCTCCCTTGAAAATCCGTGATTCTTTAACCCTTTGCGGGGCAAGGCAAATTCATTGCTTAAGCATTGAAATTAATAACTGACACCGGAATTTGAAAACAACTTTATTTGTAAATAAGAAAACGCCAGACTTCACGCATTCAATAAATCGTAATTTTCTTTAACAAAATTCCGGTGCGAATGTGGCGGTTTGGGAATTAAAATTAAGTGGTATATCTATGAAACCACCGCCCCGCAAGGGTTTAAAGCAAAACTAAGCATTAAAATCTTCTGTGAGAAATCAGAATACCCAATTAAAAATTCAACTAGATATCAGGATGCATGCTGCGTTCGTCATTGTCGGAAATGACTAAAATAGTGTAACGTACGTTGAACTGTGAATGCACCATTCCTAAATCACAAATACGACTAACTACACACATGACAGATGAAAATTTTCAGCAATGTTGAAACCTACAGTAAAGATATTTAAATATGTTTTCATAACTATAGATAATAGACATAACAGAAAAATAAGTTATTAAAATCGCTGAAACAGACTACAAGATGCTCCATTCTGTTTCATAATAATTGTTTAGTGGTGTAGTCGAGATAAACACTGCAAGTGTTCTGGTTAATAACATCTATTATAGATAATCCATGAAGATATTTGTTTGATAATAGGAGTATCCAGGTGCTACATAACTATTCCACCATTTATCAAATTTCTGAAATTTGAACATAAGCCGTTTGGTTAACATTTTAGATTTATATAATCAGTTAATAATCTGCTTCGACAAGAAGTTATGTAATTTAGTCGCGGCTTAAATCTCTAATACACATAGTATGTATACTACCATCAATGTTCCATATTAGAGGCTTTTTTAATTCATACCAGAAATTTAAGATAGTAATAATTCACTTATTTAACAATACAAATGCTGTCATTAAATGAAACGAGATTCTCTATTGAAACTTTCTGGTATGAATTGAGATTTTCTGAATTACAGAATTTCAGGAACGTATTTAACCCTTTCCGGCACACTGTGCCCGGTCTGAGATACCTAATTTTAATTCGAAACTTGCAAACGGCACCAGTAATATATTAGGAAATTTTTGTCTTTACAATAAAAGCTTAAATTAAGGAATTCAAAATATTTAAAAAATTTGTTTATGAATTCCGGTGTCAGTCGATAATTTCTCATTTTAGTACAGATTTTACCCGTGCCGGAAAGGGTTAAAGGCTGAACCCTTTAACGTTCATTGGTTTCGCCACGAAACCACAAAATTTTTATTCCGATACGCAACACTGACACCGGTATTTTTATCTAAAAATATCCCTTTTATTTTGTATGTGAAATCACGTTTTCTTATTTAGAAATATATTTGTTCTTAATTACCAGTGTCAATAATTTATTTCGACATCTTAGCAATGAAAATGCTATGATCGTTAAAGGGTTAAAAAAAGGTAAACACAGAAAGAAGGAAAGAAATCGAAAACAAAAAAGAAAAAAAATTGCTTTTTATAATTTGACAATACTTATCTTTTATTTGCAGCAGTTTTTTGAATTTAAAATCAATGTAGTGTTCTTACTCTTCAAGGACTTTCAAGCACCTCTTGCCAGAATTTTTTTAAAGTCATATTTGCCAATTTTAATGAAAAAAAAATCCAGATACAGGTATAATAAATAAATTCTTTTATGACATTTCTGGTACTGAAACATTAAAAATCTCCTGAATCCCATGATAGGTACGAACCCTGCAATATCATTCAGAAATGAGAGTAACCATGCGTATGACCGATGAAAATTTGCGGTAATGTTGAAACTTGCAATTAATGTGTGTTCATAACTAGAGATAATAGACATAACAGAATAATAAGTTGTTAAAATCGCTGAAACAGACTACAAGATGCTCGATTCTGCTTCATAATAATTGTTTAGTTGTGTGGTGGATATAAGCATTGTATGTATTCTGATTAATAATATCTGTCATATGTAATCTACGAAGACATTTGTATGATAATCGGAGTATCCGAGTACTATATAACTATTCTACTATTTATCAAATTTCTAGAACATGGACATAAGCCATTTGGTTTAAATTTAACCAAAATTTTTTGGTTTAAATTTTGGTTAAATTTAAACCAAATTTGGTTAAGCCATTTGGTTTTGGTTTTTGGTTATGGTTGGTCTGGTTTTGGTTGGTTTGTTTTTTCTTTTTTGGTTAATTTTTGGTTTGGTTTGGCACTTTTAGATTTATTTATTCTATTAATAGTCTGCTTTGACAAGAAGTTATATATTTAGTCACGGCTTAAACTTCCAATGCCTACAGTAGCATATATCCTCAGTGTTATAAATTAGTGAATTTTTCAATTCATAGCAAAATTTAAGATAGTAAAATTTAGTTTATTTAAAAAAAAAACAAATTCAGTCGTTAAATGAAACGAAATTTTTTACTGAAATAGATTTTCTGAACTATTGGATTTCTGGAACGTATTTTACCCTGCAAATTACAGGCTTATAAAAAATATAAACATCGAAAAAAAGAAAGAAATCGAGAAAAAAAAGGAGGAAAATTCTCTTTGCAATTTGACAATATTTATCTTTTACTTCCAACATTTTTTAAAATTAAAAACAAGACAGGGTTAGAAACGCTTCAAGGACTTTAAAGCACCTTTTGCCAGAACTTTTTTAAAGTGATTTTTGCCATTTTTAATGAAAAAAGAAAAAAATCTAGATACAGATATCGTGACCATACTATATGCAGATGTACTACGCACGAATATAATGTACTTTACGAATATTCTTTTACGAAATTTCTGGTACTGAAACATTTAAAATCTATTGAATCCCTTGATAAGTAATACGAACTCTCCAATAGCATTGTCAAATCCGAGTAGTTTTACATGACAGATGAAAATTTGTGAAATGTGTGAATAATGTTGAAAACTGCTGTTAAGATATTTAAATGTGAGTTCATAACTACAGATAATATACATTACACAATAATAAGTTATTGAAATCATTGAAACAGACAACAAGATGCTCGATTCGGCTTCATAATAATTGTTCAGTGGTGTAATCGAGATAAACACTGGAAGTGGTCTGGTTAATAACATCTGCCATAGGTATAACACACGAAGATATTTATATGATAATCGGAGTGCGAGTACTATATAACTATTCTGCTATTTATCAAATTTCTAGAACTTGAACATAAGCCGTTTGATATTCAGTTTAGATATTTACTTAATAGTCTGCCTTAACAAGAAACAATATAATTTAGTCACGGCTTAAAAACATAGGAAAAAAACTTAGAAAACGAGAACAAAAGATGAAAGGAAAATACTTTTTTTTATTTGACAATACTCAGCTTTTACTTAAAACTTTTAAAAACAATAGCATTGTAGCACTTAACCGCTTCCTTTATTATCCAGAGTTAATTCGGGCTCATATATATTTCAATTAATTATTATTCAGAGTGAATTCGGACGTACACAGATGCCACTGGCTAATATTTTTATATTATACTCGCACCACTATATCTAAAAAATAAATTTTGAAGAAAATTTTTGTTGCACATAGCTTGAAGTGGTATGATAAAAATTCTAACCTCAAAAAATGGTGCAAATGAAGATTTTTTTAAAAAAATTGCCAGTCGGTATAATAAACTGGTGATAAAACTGAATGGTTTATTACTGGCAAAAAACAAAAAATGAAGCTTAAATTTGTATATTATGTTTGGTTTAATATCCTTATTTTAAAAGTGGAATTTAAAAAAAGTATCATTTGTAGTTTTTTCTTTTTATTCGAAAAATTTGGAAAGGGAAGCGGTTAAGCTTTTATTAAAATAATCTAAAGTGAGTCAGTTCGATTATCCGAATACTTTATAAAGTAATGTGCATGTTCAGATAAATTTCAAACTAGAGTATTATTTCTGTTATAAGTGTAATTAATATTTATTGTTTCACACATTAACGTGATTTCATACTATTCAAACATAAACCTGATTTTCAACATGTGTCGGGTTTTTTATTTAGGCATTTCAAGTTCTCACCAGAAAATTTAACAAGTTATTTTTGTTTTCATTAAAATAAAACATTCGTGAATAAAATAATTAAAAATTAATATTTAAAATTTCCTGTTATTTAACGAAGTTTTTAATATTTTGTCACTGGTTTTTAAAAACAGAAATTTCTGCCTTATCAAAATCGAGAAAATGCTCCAATTAAATAAGGTAAATTTTACAGTAAAATTTCACTGGTAGGGATCCCGTAAAGCATGGTGACATCACTGCAACGTCGTTGTGACCATCGATTGTCGATGTAACGCCACGTGACGTCGATGTGAAGTCACAGTGACCAAAATATGAAGTCGTTATGGCCGTTTTAGAGCTCTTTTGTGACGTTTCACAAAATGGTCACAATGTGACATATTTGTGAAAAATGTGTCATTTGTGACTAATTTGACATTAACATTGTGAAGAAACTGTGACCAAAGCGACGATGTTTAAATTGCCAGAAACCTGTTTTTTTAAAGTAAATAACATGTTTTGAAGGATATTTATAAATTTCTAACGATTTTTAAGAAAGTCACATCTCTGTCACAATGTGACGTCACTGAGTGGTGGCATTTTGGTCACAGATGTGATGTGACCAAACTGACTCACAGTGACGTCACTGTGACCATGCATGCTATTAGGGGATAAATAAGGATCCTTAAGCCTTTTTGCGGCACGTATACGTGTCGCTCGTCCTCATGGGTGCAAGAAATCCATCCAAGTCAAGACTGAATTTTTTTTCTGAGCATTATAAATAACTAAATCCAAAAAAGTTAGAAGATTTCGAAGTCTTGTATTATGGCTAAAAATTGATCTCTTACAATAAAAGAAAGTGATTGGTGGCTCTTGATGGTAAAACTGCTATTATTAAAAGTAGAATTTTGAGTTACTCAAAAATCTCTTCAAGACTTAAATCAGTCCTGAGACAGAAGGTCTTGCACCCATGCTCGTCCTCAAGGGGTTAAAAAAATTACTGGATTTGGCAATATTGACAAAAAAAAAAAAAGTGTTGTAAGCTGATGTATTTCATTTAATTTTATTTCAGAGTTTTTACGATCTTTTAAACTTAAGTATCAATGTTTTCTACAGCTATCCTCCGCGTTTTGTTCCTTATATAAAACAGGTTCAGGTTCAGCCAGGTGGGGAGGCCTACCTGAAGGCTTGAGCCTATACAAGCCCCACCCAGCCTTATATAAAACAGAGCGAAGAAACTTTTATAAAATACTGATGTTAAAATTTAAGAGATCGCACGAATGTTGAAAAAAAAAATCGCCAGCGACACCCCGCCATTTTTATGTCAGAGCATAGGCCTGCTGTTCAGAGGAACAAACTAAAATGCAAAATGAACCAACTCCGGAACCTTAAAACGTGACATAAAATTGGTAATAAATAAAAAAGAATAAACAGGCCTCGGAGTGGTCATTTTTCCAGTCGCTACTAATTTTATAAAATTATTTTTATGGCACACTAAACCAGAATTACAATAGAAAGTTCACCACGAAGCGAATTCCTCTGAGTGCTTAACTCCTTGAGGGACAATCAATAACGTCTTCGCAATATAGAATTCTTACTGGAAAAATCGTAAAATTTTGTTTCAAAAGAAGAAAAGGCAATTTCTTGAAAAATAGTCACCAAAATTAAAAATGTAAAATTTCGTTAAAAGTTTCTGGTTTGAATCTTGTTTACATTAGGTGGTATAAAATATATCTCACTGCCCCTCAAGAGATTAAGAGGATTCTTCATTCTATTTGAAAACTCCCGCTCCGTAATGTTAAGTCGGGCAGGTTGTTTACGAATTTCTCATTTAAATTTCAACAGTTTTAAACGATTTTTGTTTCATAGGATAGCTGAGAACAATCTTTAGTACGACTGTTTTCAATTTCGTCGATTTCGGCTGCAGATATTTTTAATAAAGGTATTTTCACTTTCAAAACCGGTTTCGAAGATAAAAGTACCTTTGTTAAAAAACTCTGAACCCAAAATCGAAAATATAAAAAATAGTCACTTTAGCCCCTTGGGGACGAGCGACACGTATACGTGAACAGTATCGCCACTTTGGGGGGGGGGGTTGGGGGGGGGGCTTTCGAATTGTCGTCAGCTTTATTCGATCACAGCTTGACATGGTTTAAAAATTAAATGTAAATGTTCTTATTTTTAATGGTGGTGCCAGAGTCCTTGGAAATTCCAAGGAGTATGCGAACCTTGGATATAGGGAGAAAATTTCTAACAGAAGCATAAAAACTACGTAATAAGATTTTATTAAAATAAAAGTTTAATATTACGATTACTCTGTGAAAAAGGTAGAATTAAATAATTATAATTGTAAACAATAGTGCAACTTTAAAATAATGAAGAAAAAAAGTAAATATAAATTAGAAATATTAAAAAAAGGAGATTTAAAAAAAAAAAGATAATGAAATATAAGCATAGTTAACAAAAATAAAACTGCCAGACTAAGCTGGTAAGGGCGGTCAGTCAAAGGAGTGGGGCAATGTTATGTCACTGTATAAAAAAAGCGCTTTACAAAGGGTTTTTTTTTTTTTTTTTTCCCACAGAATAACAAAGAACAAAGTTTGCTTCTTAAGGTATTATAAATAACAGTATAGATGGTATAGATGATTTTTTTAAATGAAAAAGTAAAGAGAAATAATAATGATTTTAAAGAAGTAAAGATAGACAAAAGAGGGTAACTCAGAGTCTTTCGACTTCCATAAAAAATGGAAAATTTTTGGTCTTTTTCTGTATTCAGGCTCGAAGATGTCGTAATCGGGTATCTCATCAAGTATTTCGTTGGGGAGATGCTATAGATTACTGTAGAAATTTTCTGAGTTGTAAACTAACATTTCTAAGACAGATCTAAAACCAAAATTTTCGTAATGAAATAATAGTGGTAAAAGTTGCAATTTAGTCTCTATGAAAAGAGACCGCACCAAGGTCTGACATAAATACAGAATGCTTCCATCGAAATTCTCAAACCCTGATTTCAGGAGTCATGACGTCATCACTAATGGTCAAAGTTCTCACTATAGATATAGATTCCCAAACATTTTAAGAAACCAGTGGCTCTTATACCCAAATATTCCAGTCGCCACCAGGGCTTAATTTCTAAGAAAAATGAAGAAACAACACGAATTTCGTCAAAAGATCGCAAAAGAAAAGCTAATTTCATCCAAAGATCACAAAAAAATGTCGCGACTGTGGTAAGTGAAACGCTGGAATACGCGATTTTCATCAAATGATCGCGGAAAAAACGCGGAAATTTTGTTTAGAAAATCGCTAAAAACACGCGGTTTTCGTCAGAAGATCGCAAAAAATGTGGAATTCTCTTCAGAAGATTGCGGAAAAACGCAATTTTCGTCTAATGTTTGCTAGAAAAACGCAAAATTCGCCAAAGGATGGAAACTTAAATGCCTAAAATTAGTCGCTAAGTCAAAGAATTTAGTTGCCACGTGGTAACTGGCAACTGTGAAACTACACCCATATATGTCACTTGTATTGAAATTGACATTAGAAAATTATGAATAAAAATTTTCTTTTACTTATGGAATATCTATCATCTTATAAATATGTAATAACTATTTAAACTTACTGGTGAATACCCGAATAAATGAATTCCCTGCTTTAGAATTTTCCAATAAAAAAATCAGCCAGATGCGGAAACCATTGTGTCATTCCGAATCTGGCTGAATTTT
The DNA here is from genome assembly GCA_964019185.1 of Maratus speculifer. Classification (NCBI taxonomy): domain Eukaryota; kingdom Metazoa; phylum Arthropoda; class Arachnida; order Araneae; family Salticidae; genus Maratus; species Maratus speculifer. The sequence goes on from OZ025300.1 coordinate 231,896,850, forward strand.
TATTTAGCAGAATCTGAATTCTCACCAGTAAATTTAAATAGTTATTTATGTTATATAAGATGATAGATATTCCAATAATAACATAAAAGGAAATTGCTAATCAAAATTCTGCGTGTGTTTTACAATACTAGTGAGAACTCGGTCCATTAGTGGTGACGTCACGCCTCCTGTCCTCATCGTTGACAACATACAAAATCTTTGTGTAAAAAAAAAAAAAAGAAAAAAAAAAAAAAAAAAAAAAGCAAATTTAGAGGATTTTAAAACGTGAAAATATTGAAGTTAGAATACTTTTCTTTGGTTGCAATACTTTTCTTTCTCTAGGTATTAACCCTCTGGATCCCAAACCGCCCGAGACCGCCTGAGATATTTTGAATCGAATATTTCAATCCCCACCAGAAAATTAAAACAACAATATTTGCTTTAATCAATAACAGAACATTCCGTATTTAAATAAAACGAAAGTAGCCATTCAATTTTTCTGGTGTGAAATGAACTACAGAATTTCTAGAACGTGTTCTAGCATGGGAATTAAAGGGTTAAATTAAAACAAAAAAGGATAAAAGAGGAAAACAAAAAAGGGTACAAGAAAGAGTAATTTAAGTACTACTCTCCAAACCAAATTAAACACATTTAGAGATAATTTCTCTGTTAAACAGACCTATCTTATTCGACAAACACTGCCTTCAAAATAGATAACATCAAAACTAGTTCAGTAGTGCCGTTATGATAACACACTGGCTTGTTTGCTTTATTTATCTACGATTTATAATCAGAAATTTGGAGTCTGAAGGATACATAAGAAATCAAACAAACAAATGAAAAGATAATGTGAAGCTGTGATAAGTTTATTTTATTTGTAATCTATCATCATCAAAACCAGATTATGTAAAGATATTTTTTTGAATTTTTTAACTTCTTTTTAAAAATTCTCCAATCATATGTTTCTCACATTCTTTAGTAATATTAAACGCTTCCCTAACCAATTAAAAAAAAAATTCTCATATTTTTTTTTCTTATTATTTTTCGTTACTTATTTTTTAATTCTACGTTGCACAATTTTCGCGAAACAAAAGTCTTTGACATACAGTTTGCCAACATTACCCAGAAAAATATGCTACAAAATTTATATTTTTGTTCAATAGCGGTTCGAGTGGAATAGAAAAATAGTTGCTGGTGACAGTACTGTGTGTCAGAGTTATATCTGGGTAATAATTATTTGCACTACATACGAACTTGAAATTATTCGGGATAATAAGGGAGTGGATTAAAGGATAACTCAGAAGAAAATATTATACAAAATGCACGTTAAAATGCTCTTTCCGTAAAATTTCAAAATGAAACACAAATAAAGTACTGGTTTTAACGAAACATTTATTCCTATGTAATGTCCAACATTATTTTACTGCAGTTTAAAATATTGTTAATGCTTTAATGTAATAAAACGAGGAAAATTAAACATTTATATCAAAGAATTTTCCAAGAATTTCCCCGTAAAATGGCAGCATTTGGCGGTAAATAAGAATTTTTTTGAATTCTTATATTTTGATTATTACATAAAAATTACTTTAGTATTTAAGTTCTTCAAAATTTAGCAATTTAACATGGAAAATCCTTTAGTCTCTAATAGAAAATAAATTTACCACTTGAAATTTCGAATTATTTTAAATGCATAATTTCAATATCTCATATGAGCAAAATCTCATATTTTATGATATTCACCCCTTTACTGTTACAAGATTATTTTATAATTTGATTCAAATGAAATTTGAAAGCATTTTATCCTAAATTTTACATTGTATTTCTTTTTTGACAAATATTTTTCTTTCTAAAAACTGTTTGATTATCTATATAAAACTGAATTAGATAAACCACGGATGCAAGCGTAACGCCAAAAAAATGGCTGGTACTAACCACAAAAAAATAAATAAATAAATAAATAAATAATAATAATAATAATAATAATAATAATAATAATAGCATTCTTTGTTTAATTAAATCACTGAAATCTTGTCATTAAACAAAGCGAGAAATAAATTAAAATTTAAGTGGTTAGAATTGATCATTTCTGGCGTAGCGCTTTCATCCCTAATATAAACCCTATCACGTACGATTTTTTTTTTTTTTTTTTTTTTTTTTTTTTTTTGGTCAGTTTTTAGAAAAAATTACTTTTACATATTAATAATATAAACCAGCGATGTAGTGGAGGGTATACGGGGGATATACCGTATATCCTCTAGATTTATTAAATGAACACCGTGTACACTCTGTTTCTCAAAAAAAGCTATAGTATACATACTCTAGGGTATACCCACTGTCTTAAACGTATACCCTCTGCCTAGAGCGTATGTCCTCGGCTATTTTTACGACTACACCCCCGATATATACACTAGCTATCCAAACAGATTAATTAGTGTTTAACAAACATTTTATTTAATTATCCGAAAGATAACGAATGTTGTTATTTTGCATACTATGCAATAAGTATTCAAATGATAAAAGGCTAAGGAAGAATTTTTGGAGATGTTTAGAAAATATTGTATTGTATTACCAGTAGATTTAACTTATATTAGAAAATCACATGTAACTTATATTACATACATATAATACTTTTTGTGCTTTATTACACATGATTATTTCAGAAAAGTAACTTTTAGTTTAAATTTAAGGAGTGAGCTATATGCATAGCTGCCAACTTTCAACTAATCTTCCGTAATACCTGGTTTAGTTAGATCCAGGTTAACGTCATTTCAAGCCAGAAAATATAGTTCATGAATCTTTCTTTATTTAATTTCAGGATTGTTAGTGGAACATAGTTAATTTCATTCTTTGAAAAAATTCTGGTTCGAAACTGATCAAACCAGGGTCAAATTATAACGCACGTATTACGGATAATCGATGTCAGGTTGGCACCTATGGCTATATGTTTAAAATAAAAGGATCGTAAACGGCGCAAAGAGAAGGAAGCAAATAGTAATAATAATTATTATTACTAAATACCTAAACATAAATGAAGTCTGATAGTAAATGCATAGGCATATACTAAAATTACTACATGTAAATAGTAAGAAAAGCATTTCTTGAAACAAAATAATACTCCATTGAAAGGCAAACACTACCCTATTAGCAAACCGATATTGATCCAGCGTTGCGCCAATATTTCATTTATTGGAAATATTGCAAATAAAGCGCTAATATTGCCCCAATATTGGGATGTTTACATTTTGCCCTTATTTAGCCAATATTTGCAGCCAATATTGGGGTTTCATTAGAAATATTGTCAATGAAACGCCAATATTGTACAAATATTGGCGTTACATCGGAAATATTTCAAATGAAATTCCAATATTTAACCAATATTGGCGTTTTATTGGCAATATTTCTAATGAAACCCCAATATTGGCATAATATTGGCTGCAAATATTGGCTGAATAAGGGCAAAATGTAAACACCCCAATATTGGAGCAATATTTCATGCCAGTATTGCGCCAATGTGCCAATATTGCTCCAAGATGTAGCCAATATTTCCCAATATTGTTTGGCTACTGGGGATATTAATAGTACACAAGACCCGAAAGGGTTAAAGTATAATAATATATTTGTCGACATGTCAGATTTATTTAAAAGTAACAGAAAAACTGATTTAAATAAAAATAAAAAAATTCAACCGGGGAGGATCCGGGCTGAGCCTGATAAACCCAGATTGCATATGGGTGTTACAGTTGTCACCACTACTTTTCTAAAAGTAACCTTCAACTCGTATTATCACACAATTTGTAACAATTGCCTAAGACTGTATAAACTGACAATTTTATTTATATTTACTGGTGATAAAATGAAAACCATTAATGCACTGTGCGGTCTTGGGGTGTCAAACCATCTCGCGCTGGTCCCGCCGGGTTAAAAAAAAAATCAATTGATTTAAATCATTATTTAAATCATGATTAAAATCAAATTGATTTAAATCAACGAACCCTGACCAAAGGTCAGTTCTAATCCCTTTTTTTGAACAGTGGCCAACAGATGAAAGAACTCTTAGAAGAAATTCATCCGCAAGTCTTTCATGCTTCGCTGACGGAGGCATCAGGGCATTAACTCCAGACAAGAAATTAGTGCCTGAGCTATAATACCAAGCTTTAATACTAGTTTTCTCGAAGGAAAGTTAGGTGAAGATTATATTTATGTTTAATCATTTAACTCTGAGTGAAAAGCTGTGAATTTTCTACTGTAACGCATGAATAATTCCACATTCCAAAAAAATACTGCTCTATTCACTATTTTTCCAATTTTCCAAAGTATGACAAGCTATATTTTAGTTAAGTTCGCAATGTTTCAAATGCATCATTTAAGGGTGTTCTTAACTGATCCGTTCAACAAGCGAAAAACGTTTTGACACATTTAAAAATTCATTTTTTAACAGAAAGTTATGAAATTTTAATGCCTGACTATGAAAGCGATTTCGAATTGAACTTATTTTTCCATTTTATGATAATTAATTTACTTATCGAGTTATAAGCTATTTCGATGACGCAATCACCCGTTTTTCTCCTCCTTTTCGACCGGTTTTTCTGCTTTCGTCGGGAAATATGCTCAAAAGTGTCAACTTTGAAGGCTTGTTATGAAAAATCTATTGTGTTTTTTAAAAAACAAAAGAATGAGTGCAATTAGACAGTTTCTGAATAACAACACCTGCTATTTTCATGCATTTCCGAACAAAAATAAATTAATGCATGTGTCACAAAGTTGCCTTTTTTCATTTAAGAACACCCTTGGGAATATTTTCTGTAGCTCTTCTGCTGATGCTGTGAATTGCGATCGTTTCTTATGTATTACTGTACATATTCTAAGTAATTTACAAAACAGCAAACGTGACTGCCATAAAAAAGGTAAAGCTTAACTTATGCCTGGAAAATAATGATTTTTATCACTTAGAGGAACAATGTTTATGAAACTACTTAATATTATTTCAAGTATGCTTCAGTGACACCAGAATTTTCTTTAAAAAAGTTTTCTTTATTATATATGCAAAATACAGCTCATTTATTTATTTATTTATTTACTAATATATTTGATTATATATTCTGATGTCCATCTTTAAAGTCAACAGATTAGAAACGGAAATGCTTTGCCCCTGAAAGGGGTTAACTCATCCGCATCATTAACGTACACATTAGTCTGTTCGGAATTCTGAATTCGTACTAGAAATTCTAAATAGTAATTTAAGCTTTGATTAGTGACAGACATTTCGTATTTATCTAAAGTAAAAATTCTTCTTTCATAATTTCCGATATGGATTCGGAATTTCTTAATAAACTTCTTTATAATATTCGGAAACATTTCCGAAAATCGATGACAGCAAAAGAAACTTTAGAAGTTCTCAATTTATTTTATCACTTTTGCATATATAAATCGCAACCTAAAAACAGATAGTCTGGTTTGAGAAACTGATTAACAATAGAACCGCCATGACCTATGCAAACTTGTCGATTTGAGCCAGAAATAAATGCATGCAGCAGAAGAAAAAAAAAAGTTAATTGCATAAATTAAATAGTTATAAATAGAAATAGTGGTGTGAAATACTTCTGATACAATATGAGTGGAATTGCCGGCAGTTCTAGTGTTAACCTCTTACGCTCTATGATGTACACGTTGATGTATGGCTGACCTTTTGATTAGACTTTCCAAATTCTCACCATATAGTTTTAACTCTCATTTTTGCTTTAAAAGATGATTAGAGTTAAAAGTTAAAATTAGAGTTAAGTTTCAAAAAAATTTTCTCACCGGAATTTCGGTTTGAAACAGTTTAATATATTAAGATTTTTCTTCTTTGAACGTTTAAACTTATTTCTTAACCCTTTAACGATCACAGCATTTTCATTGCTAAGATGTCGAAATATATGATTGACACCGGTAATAAAGAACAATATATTTCTAAATAAGAAAACGTTATTTTTCACATTCAAAATAAAAGGGATATTTTTAGATAAAAATACCGGTGTCAGTGTTGTGTATCGGAATTAAAATTTTGTGGTTTCGTGGCGAAACCAATGAACGTTAAAGGGTTAATTGAATTCCTGATTTGAACCGAAATATATTCATGCGGTAGCCCACTAAGATGACAGTTTGCGAGTTTCCTGGGGTTGATAAGTCATAAATAAAGTAAAAAAAAATTGCTAATTAATTTTTTGTGGTTTGAATTCAAATATTCTTTTAAGAAAAGAAAAAATCTGCCCAGATGCGACAACATTGGTGGCTAGTGACATACATCTGCTAATAGCACCAAAGCTCAAGGAGTTAACGCATTAAAAAATAAATAAATATATAATATAAAAGCTTCTTTAAATGTCGACAATATATCGTATTCTGATATTTCCAAATATAAAGAACATTTTTGGGAGCCGCGGGTAACTTTGAAGAGGTTATTCCATATTTTCGTTTGTGGTTCTATTATATTTCCGTAGATTAAAAAACACGTCTTTTTATGCAATTTGAAGGTTGCAAAAATAAGACAAGAATGCGTGTAATAAATAAAAGTAGCAAGTTATTATTATCCGGCCAAAATCTGTTACGACATTGATGAATGACTAAGCAAAACAAGAAACGGAAAGGATACTTCACACGATGAAAGGCAGCTGATGGCCATTTATTTCACTTCTCTTCCTTTGATTTTTATTTATGCAGCATTGCAAACCAAGTGAAGTGGTATTTTAGAATTTAAATTAGAGTGAAAACTAAAAACACGTGACTACGCTATGAGTCTACATATCTGCCAATATCTAACGCTTTTAAGTGTCACAAAAATTTTTAAATAAGATAAAAACATTTCTATTAAATTTTTGCGGTACAAAAAAAAAAAAAAAAAAAAAAAAAAAAAGTAGTGTTGGCAGCAATGAGATTAAATGAAATTCTTACTTAACATTTTCCCTGCAAATAAAATAAATTATTATATTAACCTCTTCGCTACTGGCGATTATTACTGTATTTTTAATTATTACTGAATTATTTCTTCTCTCGTTTGACTTCAGAGCGAGATTTTTGTTTTATTTTCATTAGCTCAAATCTTAGAATTTGAAACATATTATTCTTATATCGAAATTTCATTTATATTTGAGTATCATTAATAAAATGGGACAAAACTGATGTACCCATTTGGGTACTCAGGGACTGAAGAGGTTAAGAGATGATTACGTGAAAACATTTGTAAGCTACTGTATGAGAGCGTTCTGTGCAAATTTCTGATTTGCATTTCTTTTCTTTTTTTTTTTTTTTTTTTTTTTTTTTTTTTTTTTTTTTTTTTTACTTTTTGGGGGGAGGGAAAGGGTTTTGAAGAATTAGTGGTGCGGCTGAAGTCAATCTTAAAATCTTAACTTATCTGTTTAGACACTGATTTTAAATATCTTATGACGAAAAAAGAGGGGAAGGCGATGTTGAAATACGAACGAGAAATTTGAAAAGAACCTCTCATCCTTACTATATCAGACAGTTTTTTGTATTCAGAAATTCAAAATTCTTCCAAAATAATAAAAATTAATTTTCGGTTATTTTAATGATAGGTATTCCGTGAATAAATTAAAATAAAATTATTGTTGAAATTCTTCTGGTGCCATCTTGAAACGTCTAAATAACAAAAGCCGCCAGATTTGGCAACACAGGTTCTTATATCTTTAAAATTAGCTTGAGAATGTCACTGATTATTACTTATGAAAAATGATGATGAAATGTAAATGAACTAATCGTTGGGGGCCACCGTATTACTTACCCATCATGGATATGCATAATAATATATGAAAATAAAACATGGGTAAACTATTTATAAAATGCATTGCAATTCCAAAACAATATACATAGTAATGCTCTATTAAAGAATTGCTGATGAACCAATTTCGAAAAATTATATAAAACGCCAAACTACTCAAGTATTACCGAATTGCGAAAAAGAAACATCCTTATAACTCTGAAAATAATAATCATATCAAATAATAGTTTACTGCGTCGGAGTAAGCTTCCCATTTCCAATTAAAATATATCTTTGAGTTGAAATTTGAATGAAATACAGGGTCATAAAAAATCGAAGAATGTGAAAAACAGGATTACAAATATCTCGGCAACTAATAATCCGATCGACTTCTTTCTTTATGCAAAATTTCTGTTATTTTATTGCCTTTTACGTCCACTCCTTAAAAAAAAAAAAAAAAAAAAAAAAAAAATCGAAAGTTTTTATGTTCTTTTCATCAGAAAGAAATTTTCGAGAGTCCGAAAAAAATAGTTCCAGGTAATGAAGGTTACTGACACTGAATAGACTTCATCCTTAGCTGCCAACTTTTACGCATTTTTCCTACCACAAAAATTGTATAGTAATTATTATCTTATTTAATCGTCGAAATCTTACGATTAAACAAATGGAAAATCTCTGTACAATTTTAGTGGTAGCAAAAATGCGTAAAAGTTGGCAGCTATGGCTTCGTCCCATTCTTACATATATAAACATACAAAATTTCAAGTCTCTATCTCGATTTTTTCAGGATATAGAGAGTTTACAGATACACAGGTGGACAGACGGCAATTTTGTTTTTCTAAAAATATGTTTTTCAGAATCTCCAGTATCTGAAACATGTAAATCCGTCGAAAAAAAAAACTTCGATTTTCAAAACGTTTGCAAGACTTACCCTACTACGCATGATGGGCAGGGGTGCAAAAATCTAGGCGCCAGCAGGCAGTTTCTCACCACAAAATTTATTTCGTTTTTCTTCGTCTAATATTTCGTGTAAAATTCCAATGCTATTAAATTTTGATCGAAAATAACTTTAAAATTTTAGTGGTGAGAGACTACCCTCTGGCGCCTAGATTTTTGCACCCCTGATGATGGAGATGTAAAAATGTATGCTCAAGAAACTAAATCCCAAAATAACAACAGTACACGTCATCTAATATTGAACTTAATCACGGCAGGTGCTTTTAAATGTCTGGCATGATCAGGTAATCACTTAAAAGACGAAAGTCATTAAGAAATTTAAATAATCGAAATGTAATTGGACAGAAAGAAATGTCACAAAAGGAAGACAGATCATTAGCAAACTAAATGGCTGTTTCCTCATAAAAGTTACATACATTTATTTATGAATACAGCTGAACTGTTTCTAAAATAATTTGCAATTTTCTAGAACAGCATTTCACGAACTTTTTTTAAGTGGGGACCACTTTTATATGTCTAATAGTATGAAAAATGTTAATCTTGCGAGTTGTATCGTGGTATGCATTCATTTTTTTTTTTTTTTTTTTTTTTTTTTTTTTTTTTTTTTTTTAATATTTTAAACTTTATTTTTTTTTGTGTACTTTTCTGAACACTTAACGTACGGGTCACGTAAGTTTACATGTTTGTAAGATGGATGAAGTAAATATTGCTGTTACCAGATATTTTGTAAGAAAGAAGAAGCTGGAGTAATCCAAAAATGCTTACTTTTGATTGGTTGTGAGGGTTCTAAATAGTAGTGACTTTGTAAACAAAAATTGCATGCTCATTTTCGAAAAATGGCCCATCTGTTAATCCTTTAACGTTCATTGGTTTCTCTACGAAACCACACAATTTTAATTCCGATATGCAACAACGACACCGGAATTTCAATCTAAAAAAATCCATTTTATTAGGTATGCGAAAAATCACTTTTTCTTATTTGCGAATATATTTGTTCACAATTACCGGTGTCATACATTTATTTCAACATCTTAGAAATGAAAATGTTTTGATCGTTAAAGGGTTAAATGTTAACCCTTTCCTGTACACTGTGTCCGGTTTGGGATACCTAATTTTAATTCCAAACTAGCAAACTGCACCAATAACATTTTAGTAAAATTTTGCTTTTACAATAAAAGCTTAAATTAAAGCTCTCAAAATATCTAAAAAATTCATTTGTGAATTCAAGTGTCAGTTGATAATTTCTCATTTTACTACAAATTTTGCCCGTGCCGGAAAGGGTTAAGTGTTAACCCATAGTTGCCAACATCTTCCGCTTTTTTTTGTCCCGGAAAAATTTTATAGAAAATTTTACCATTTCAAATCGCCGTAATCTGACGATTAAATAAGACAAACATTTCAATTAAATTTTTCCAGTCCAAATAACCAGAAGAGTTGGCAACTATGGTTAACCCTTTGCGGGGCAGGGCAAATTCATTTCTTAAGTATTGAAATAAATGTCTGACACCGGAATTTGAAAACAACTTTATTTGTAAATAAGAAAACGCTATGTTTCAGGCATTCAATAAACCGTAATTTTCTTTAACAAAATTCTGGTGCCAATGTGGCGTTTGGGAATTAAAATTAAGTGGTATATCTATGAAACGAGCGGCCCGCAAAGGGTTAACGCCTCGGGGACGAGCGACCGGTGTAAATGCCACTTGAAGCGCACAGAATTCGTCATTATTTTTTATTGTAAAATTTAGTTTACTTAATCAGCGCATATTCGCGATTCAATTACAGAATTTTTTCTGTTTAGAAAAACCGGTGGTAAAAAGAATAAAAATTATACAAAAGGCTCTTGTTACGAAGGGGTTAAGGGAAGACAAGACAGTGTGTAATCTTATGTGAAATATGCGAATTTTTAAGACCTGTTTATTCGGAAACTACCCGACCGATTTTGATGAAATTTAGAACAATATTTACTAGATTATGCTCAAGACTTATGGCAGACAGCTTTTTTCTACGACTCAAACCTTTTTATTTTAGAGCAAAGCCATTTTTTTTTTCAATTTTCCTTTTATCAGATTTTTTTTCTTTGTTTTGTTTAACCGAATTAAAATGTTTTTAAACTGTCTGCCTCATATGATCTTATATTGATATTCTACCACCATAAATATTTTTATCAAAATCAGTCGAGTACTTTATTAATTTTTAGCTGAAAAGTACAAATTTTTGGAGACCTAAAAAATTTAGACGCTTCTAACTTGTGTGGAGTTCTTGCACCATTTTATCAGGAACATGAATTAAAGTATATACAAATATATGGATAACATTTAGTTACATCTAATAAATGAGTATAAAATGTTACAGTAAAATTAATCAGAGTGGGCTTGGAGTCCCAATCGTATCTTCCTTTAACAAAGCTCTTAGAAATTTTTAATATTTATATTAAACGAGCGGTAGATACGTTGAAAAATATCTCCTTATGCCGCCATTTTTTGCATCAGCGCGCAGGTCTTCTATTCAATGGACGGTAGTATAAATGCAATGTTTCCAAATTAGAGACTTTTTTAATTCAGAATATTTTATTGTCACCACTTTTTTTTAAATTGTATAATTCGTCCTATTTTTCAGCATTAATCACCCTTGTTTTTTAAATAAGCCGAATATTTTTTTTTTTTTTTTTTTTTTTTTTTTGAAAAAAGCAATGACAATCAACAGTCTGGGGACTTTTTTGTTTCCAATCTGGCAACAGTATACAAATGATCGTGACGGCATGTACTAATAACATGGCTGCTAGTATAACAATATAAGAAACAAATAGAATATGAGTGTACAAAAGCAAAATCAAAAGACAGTTTAAGCTAATCACGTCAGGTGCTTTTAAATGCTTGGTAATATCCAGTAATCATTTAAGAGCAAAAGTCATTATGTAATTTGAATAATCGAAATGTAATTGAAGAGAAAGATTAGTACAAACAGAAGATACATCATTAACGAACTAAATGTCTGTTTCCGCAAACAAGTTACGTTTGCTTGTGGGTTAACCCCTTGAGGGGCAAAGCACTTATGTTCCTAAAATGTTCAAATGATTGATTGACACCGGGATTCACAAATAGATGTATATGATAGAAAGTAAAAGCTGTTTTTCTCGTACATTGTAAAAAGCAAATCTTAATACTAAAATTCCGGTGCCGGTGTGGCATAAGGGAATTAAAATTAAGTGGTATATATAATATACCGGTGCCCTTCAAGGGGTTAATAAAGCATGAAGTGTTTTTGAAATAACTTGTAATTTTTTAAAAGAATAATCTACGTCTCAAAACAAGGTAGATTATAAGAAGTTTAGTTACCGGAAATGCTTAATAGATATAATTTTGCAATAATGCAATAATGCAATTTATCTTGGACAGTTACTAAAAATAATAATAAATTGTTTAGAATATTAATAGCAATAAAAGTGTTTGTATATACAGAAAATTACAATTAGTATTACTATGCTTTTTTCTCTTTAACTTGAATTAATTGAGAAGTACAATTGGCTGTTTTTGCACACCGGTATAGTTAAAATTAGTATTACAATGTATTTCTTTTTTAATCTGAATTAATTGAAAAGTATAATTTACTAAGCTTTTGTCATTCTAGATATTGAAATGACGATTGCCCTTTATCAGCTACATTCAAAATGTTCATTATAGTAGAAATAAATGGTAGAAAAATAAAATATATATTGTAAAATAAAATTTATATGCAAATTATAACAGTTATAAAGCAATGCCAATAAATAATTATAGGAAAAACTTTGTTTATCAAGTGAAGAATAGTTTCTGAAGAGGTGAAAATATTTGCTATTGTATAAAAAAAAAAAAAAAAAAAAAAAAAAAAAAGAGCAGACATCATTGCTGCACACTCTTCAATATTTTTGTACCACAGAAATTTTATATAAATATTTTGATTATTTAATAGGCGGATTACGCCATATAAAAATACAAAATTTTTGAGGTACAAAAATGAGCAAGATGTTGGCAGCTATGAGATTCCATTTTCTGTGTTATTTTATATATCAATATAATGTGTCAAATGTTCTTTATGAGTATTAATGCAACGTTAAAATAAGGAAAAATAATCGTAAAGTTTAAGGATAATCCATAATCTCCCATCCCCCGTATTTGTTTTGTTACTTAAATAGAAAAAACATTACTAGTATACTCAACAGCAGAAATTGAATTGCAAAAAAAAAATTCACACATAGAAAAGATAGATCATTAACTAATAGTCCAAGAGCCGACAGCACAAAAACCTATGTTATCGAGCACGAGAAAAAAAAAAAAAAAAAAAAAAAAAAACCTTTATTTTATGGAAGAGTAGTAATAGGGGAATCCAATGATCCATGTCTACCGGAGGTGAAGTGATGCATAAGACAAAAATTAATACCTCTAGTGGCTCACTCAGGGGTGCAAAAATCTAGGCGCCAGAAGGGAGTCTCTCACCACTAAAATTTTAAAGTTTTTTTCGCTCAAAATTTAATAGCATTCTAGCAGGAATTTTACACGAAATATCAGACGAAGAAAAACGAAATAAATTTTGTGGTGAGAAACTGCCTGCTGGCGCCTAGATTTTTGCACCCCTGGGCTCACTGATAGGTTTATCATTGTATTTTCCTGCTCCCAGTTTTCCATGTTTTCATACCTTTGGTTGAACGGCAAACACAATGTTACATTTGCGAGAAAACCACTAATGTTATAAATTTTTGGCTTATGCACCACCTCTTTTTCGGCAGACATGGATCATTAAATTCCCCTATTACTACTCTTCCATAAAAAAAGCTTTTTTTTTTTGTGTGTGTGTGTGTGTGTGCTCGACAACATAGGTTTTTGTGCTTTTGGCTCTTGAACTATAAATTGTTTGTTTCCGCATACAATTTACGCTTGTTTATGATTAATAAAAGGGAAATTTCCCACAGGAACTTGCAATTTACTCTTGATCTCAAAATACCGTGGGACTTACAGTAAGACTGAGCAGCTCGAGAAATGTAACTTTCGGATAAATAATATGGTAGTTATTTGAACTCACAGTTTCAGGGTTCGTGCGGATCTAGAAATATCCACGCCAGGAAATTTTTCGATACCAATATTTTCTAGTAGAAAATCTATCTTAAATAAAGTGAAATTTAGCACGGTTAATCTAGATTTATTTTTCTTTAAAAAATATTGATATTTTACTTGAAATTAATCGCGTTCAGTGTTGTCAAATTTTGTGAATTTTTAATTCAGAGACCCAGAATTCAAACTAGAAAATTTTGGAAAAGCAATTTCTGATCATTTTATTTCAGGATTGTTATCTTTTATAAAATATACTGGTATTTATAACAACTTAAGAATCAAACAGCACTCTACAACAATAACAACAACAAACAACCAAACAAAAAATGCTCTTTGTTTATCCCTGTAAATACTAACAGCTTTCCATTACACAGACAGCAACTTGTGGTAATTCTCAACAAAACGTAAATCAGTTTCATAAAATATAAAACAGTTTGATGTAAATAAAACGCGCCCCAAACAATGCTTCCCCCTATTTTGATATGTAATGAAAAACTTTTACGGCCCTGTAAACGAATAACAAATATTCTTTGAATCACAAAATTGTACAGAATCTATATCTATATATATAAAAGAAAGTCTGGATTTCGTATTAATCACAGCACAAAAAAATCTACATAACCAATAATCTTGAAAATTGGGGAAAAAATACTTCTTATAACATCGAGTGCCGCTAAGAAGGGATTTTCGGAAATTCCACTCCTAAGGGGGGTAAAAAAAAAGAACGAACTTTTAAAAAAATTCTTAAAAATCGAATTTTACTGTCATTTTTCAACTGATAACATATTTTAGTGTATTTTTTTTCATGCTGAATCGAATGGTACTAAGCAAATTCTTTTAAATTCAGTAGTTCGCTATATACTTCACATTTTCCTAATTTGGTGATGTCTTCGGCGTAAAAACCTGAAATTTTCAATCCTTATCTATATATATAAAAGAAAGTCTGGATTTCGCATTAATCACAGCACAAAAAAATCTACCGAACCAAAAACGTTCAAAATTGGGGTAAAAATACTTCTTATAACATCGAGTGCCGCTAAGAAGGGATTTTTGAAAATTCCACCGCTAAGGGGGGGGCAAAAAAAAAGAACGAACTTTTAAAACATTCCTTAAAAATCGGAATTTACAGATATTTTTTAACTGATAACAAATTTTAGTGTATTTTTTCATGCTGAATCGAATGGTACTAAGCAAATTCTTTTAAATTCAGTAGTTCGCTATATACTTCACATTTTCCTAATTTGGCGATGTCTTTGGCGTAAAAACCTGAAATTTTCAATCCTTATCTATATATATAAAAGAAAGTCTGGATTTCGCATTAATTACAGCACAAAAAAATCTACCGAACCAAAAACGTTCAAAATTGGGGTAAAAATACTTCTTATAACATCGAGTGCCGCTAAGAAGGGATTTTTGAAAATTCCACCGCTAAGGGGGGCAAAAAAAAAGAACGAACTTTTAAAACATTCCTTAAAAATCGGAATTTACAGATATTTTTTAACTGATAACAAATTTTAGTGTATTTTTTCATGCTGAATCGAATGGTACTAAGCAAATTCTTTTAAATTCAGTAGTTCGTGAGATACCAACTTTGTTCTGACCAGCGTAGCGGGCGAAGGCTGCTAGTTTTAGTATATACTTCATAGATGCATTTCAATTTTATTATGTTCGAAAGAGTTTAACATAGTTAAAATGCACTTAAAACTATTTTCCCTATCGACAGTAATGTAACGGAATGCTCTTGATTGTCCATGTAATTAAACTATACAGACGATTTTCATAAAATTTGAAATGATTCGACGAAGTTATGCAACAACTAAACACTTTAAATATCAAACGATTCGATTGGGTATTTTTTGCTCTGTTATATGCGGACAGATGGATGGACTCACAGAGTACGGAACAGAGAATCAACTTTCATAAACTGTAATGGCAACTTGTTTAACATGGGATTACGCATAGACAGTAGCGATACGAGCGGATGACTCTGAAACTACGATCATAACTTAAGAGAGGTTGCTAATTCGGCGAAACATCGCTTCCTTGGCGACAAATGATATAGGAAAAAAGAAAAAAATTACAGCGGCGGCTTGCTGCTTCTTGTTTTGAAATTTATGAAAGAATTATTTTAATATGAAATAACTTTGACGTATTCGTCTTGCAAACAATGCATGTGTCTCTTCTTAACATTACGACCTAATAATTTAAACTTGAAAATTCAAGAACAATAACAGTAATAATTACGAATCAATATAAGCGCGGAAATCTAAGATCAAATAGCATAAGCACGTGTGCAAAGATAATCAAATCAGCATTCAACAAGAAGTGCCAAGCCAGAATATGGTTACAGTTAAACGGAAATCACGAGGATAAAAATCGCCAACGCGATGGTTTAGTTTTTAAGTGATCCACTGAGAGCGTTCTTTTCAAGCCGAGTTGAGGCTCTGTCTGTACTCTGTGGATGGACTGAACGACGACTATAAGTGGTAGGTATTTATATAATTACGAACGCACATAAAAACGGGTCGATTCATGGTAGGAAGCAATGGCGCCAACTTCGCTGTTACTGTTTGTATTTTTATGGTTTGGATATGGTTGTATAAAATATTAAATGGATGTACAACGGCAGCTGAAACCAACCAATATTTTACTCAGTCACGTCAGGTGCTTTTTGAAACGCTTGCTAAAAGTAAGTTATTTCTTAATTCGAAAAGCATTATTATTAAATATTATTATTATTATTATAAGTAAATCTGATAATCGAAATCTAATTGAAGAGAAAGACTGATTCAAAAGCAAGAAGCTATCATTAACGAAATAAACGACTAGACTGTTTCCTCATACAAGTTACGTTTGTTCGTGGTTAATAATGTCGAAACATTTCTGAAAAAACTAATTTTCTGTCAGATAACACTCGATATTTCAAAATAGTCCGTAATAAATTAAATGCAAGTACGATTATGGAAATTGATCAGGAATTTCCGGATATGATGTTCAATTTATATGGGTTGTCAATCCGTTTCATCTATTACGGAAAAATATTTAATAATAGAAAATGTTCAAGGTTTAAATATTGTTCATTTTAGGCCATTTTTGAAGGGTGCAGCACCTGCCCTTTTTCAAATTTACAAAATGCACCCTGCCCTTTTTAAAAGTAGTAAAATGCACCACTGGTTTTACCCAGAGATTTTTAATAAATATTTTTTTTATTCCGTAGTATTTCTAAATTTGTGTGCCCCAAAATGATAGATTTTTTTCATTTCTTTAAGAAAAAGAACATAAAACTATTGAATCATGTTTTAATTTAATTCTATTTTTAATTTTTATATCATAAAATCATTCGAAATTAATGTTACTTGATTTATCATATTTAAAAATTATGTGTTTCATTGCTTTCTTTTTTCCCTTTCTAAAGGCAATAACATTTTTTTTCTGGCAAGAGTGCCCTTTTCCGCTGCAGTAGTGCCTTTTGTAGTGAATAGCACCATGCCCTTTTTATTTCTAGAGTGAGCACTAGTTTAAATAAATCCGATAACCGAAATCTAATTGAAAAGAAAGCGTGGTACGAAAGCAAGAAACTGTCATTAACGAACTAAATGATTTTTTTTCTCATACAAGTTACGTTTGTTCGTGGTTAATAAAGTTGAAGCATTTCTAAGAAAACTAATTTTCTAGCAAATTACACTCGCAATTACAAAACAGTCCGGAGTAAATTACAATGAAAGTACGATTACCGGAAATGGATCAGAAATTTTCGGACATTTGATGTTCACTTTATATGGACTGATAATATTTTCCGCCTATTAAGGAAGAATATCTCATAATAGAATATTTTCAAGGTTTACCATTAAAATTAAACTATCAAAACTTTTTTTTTTTTTTTTTTTTTTTTTTTTTTAATTAAGTAAATCCGACAATCGAAATCTAATTGAAGAGAAAGACTGGTACACAAGAAACTATCATTAAATGAACTAAATGTTTGTTTCACCATACATGTTACGTTTGTTCCTGGTTAATAAAGTCGAAACATTTCTAAGAAAACTAATTTTCTATCAGATTATACTCGAGATTTCACAATAGTCCAGAATAAATAACAATGAAAGTACGATTACCGGAAAAGTATCGGGAACTTCTGGATATAATGTTCCTTTTTTTTCCCTAAATAATTTTAACTGGTTATACTACCAGGACCATAACTAGAAGTAAATAATAGGGAGGGGGGTCATATTCTCTCTCTCTCTCTCTCTCTCTCTCCCTTTGACGCAGAATGATAAATTTGTGCATATTCACACTGTAGGTTTCTTTTTAAACTGTTTTAATAACTTCATTTTATGCTAAGAAAAGAATATTATTAGAAAAATCCGAGTGTATAACTAGTGCATTATTAAACATCATGCTAGCTTCATACATGGTTTGTGCGAGTCCTGGAATTTCATGAAGAGGAAATTCTTCTGTACTCAGTATTTTCCAATAGAAAATCTCTGATTAAATAAAGCGAAATTTCTCATGTTTGAACCAGATTTTTTTTTCTATAAACAAAATACTGGTATTTCACCTGGAAAATAACGGTACCAGTATGTACCCTGTTCATATGTGCAAATGGTATGAGCGAGAGTTGAAACATTTTATTGCAATTTAGTATTTATGCAAAACCGTGAAAGGTCCTCAAAATTAAATAAGATTTTTCAACAGAGCTTCATTTAGATTTTTAAACATAAATTCATTTAGTGACCTTGGAATCTTTTCCAGGAGAGGCTCAAAATGTTTTAGGGTGGGCTGAGTCTCTCCCTAGCATTCCCTTATCTACGACCTTGGTTACTACAGATTATTTCTATTATAAATCAGCCATATTACAGATTAATGTAAGTTAAATGCTTCAAATACGTTAGTGATTTATTATATTCCGGAACTAAAAACCCTTAATAAGCAAATGTATGCATAATAATTACAATAGTAATAATAATAATAATAATAAATCATATTAATAATAAATAAAAAAAATATTTTTATAAAGAGTAGGAAGTAAAATAAAAAGAATATTGCCCAGTTAAACTGATGACATTGAGCTCACAGGCTACGCATACTAATTCTACATTACACCCTTATGTTTTCAAGGGTTAATTCCGTTCGCAGAAAAATTAAGGAGGGGGGAACAGCTCCTCCCTTTCCCCTTTTTATGCTTAATCATTGAACCCTCTAAACTGATCAGGACATGCTTTATCATAAAAAAATCCATATCCAAAATTCAGAGCAAATCGGATAATTCTTAATAAAAACCCATTTATATAATTTAAGAAGAGTTATCCCCTCTTTTATATACTTAACCATTAAACTTCCAAAACTATTCGGAGATTTGAACGAAATCTGACAATTCTGCATGAAAAACCCATTTATATAAATTAAGGGGAGGGGCATTAGACCCCCCCCCCCATTTCCCCTGTTTATATTAATCCAATGAACACCTAATACCAATCACGGAAGTGCTTAATCAGAAAGATCCTATGTGTAAATTTTGAACAAAAACTATTATTTCTTCATGAAAAACCCATTTATATCAATTAAGGGGAGGGGCATGAGCCCCCCGTTCCCCCTCTTATACATATCGAAAGAACTCCAAAAACTAATCAGGGAAGCGCCTTATCAGGATATACCTACATACAAAATTTCAAGTGAATGGGATATTTTTATCATGAGTTATCGCGTTACGCACGTACGAACGTACATACAGAACGGACGGGCACATAAGCTCTCAGGCTATGATAGCCTGTGAGCTAAACACCGTTAATGGGCTTTCCTTCATCGGCAACCTGCAGTAAACATCTGCCATCGCAAATAATCATTGAGAACCGGCATCATAAAAAATGGAGAACTTGTATCAACTAAATCATCGACAACCATCTCTACAAGTCAGGAGTACTAACTATAGTGTTTAGAGATCTCACAAGGGCGTACATAATCAAAATATCTAAATAGGTAAATATTGATGACGGAAGTTAAAATGATATAACGTGCAACATTAGTACCTGAGTATAAGGACCAAAAGATATTTTGTGAAATGTACCTTTAAATCTGATGCAATGTAAATTAAATTAAAATAAGCAATATTACACAGAACGCAAATTTCGAGCATTGTTATCGTATATGTTCCATATTTCATCATCAACAGCAACAACAAAAAATTAAAGCTTAATATTTTAATTTAATTATATATTATTATTATAATTATAATTATTACTATTATTATGTTATATATTATGGCTTAATATTTTAAGTTAATTATATAACATAATAATCTAATACGTTAGTAATTTATTATACTCTAGAATTAAAAACACTTAATAAGCAAACGTATGCAAAAATAAATAAATAAATAAAATAAAAAATAAAAAAAGACTTTTATAAAGAGTGGGGAGTAAAAAAATAAAGTTAACACACTTTAATGGGCTTGCCTTCATCGACGATCTGCACTAGACACCTGTCCCCACAACTAATCATCGACAACCGGCATCACTAAAGGAAAAAAAAAAAAAAAAAAAAAAAAAAAAGAACAACCGGTACCAACCACAGACTTCTGATAAGACTTAAATGAGAAGTCCGTGGTACCAACTAAATTATCGGCAACCATCTCTACAAGTCAGCCGTACTAACTACAGTGTTTAGGGATCTCGCAAGTGAGGCACATAATCAAAAGATCTAAATAGGTATATATAGATGACAGTTAAGACATGGAATACGTTCTAAAGTTCAATAAAAAAATATTTCAAGACTTTCAGTGTAAAAAAGAAAAAAAGAAAAAGAAAAAAAAAAGATTAAGAAAGTGTAAATTTGCGGCATTTTACCGTGAATTAATCCAGTAAATTTATGAAAAATGTCACTCTTTCCAGTTAAACGACAGAAATGAGATTTTCCGCATTTTTACAGACAAATATTTTGCTAAGACAATATTGTCCTTTTAAATCGCAAAAATTTTCCGATTAAATTAAATAACATTTTTTCTAACAAAATATTGATGTGCAGAAACGAGGAAGTCTCATCCCTAAAAACAATCAACTCCCTTAAATTATGTTTTACGGTTCTGTAAAGGAAAAGTCCGTTAATCTAAAGAAAAAGCGCGATTTTTTATGCCTTTGTTATTTCTACTGCAGTAAAATTACTGCAGCATGTTTTTTTTTTTTTTTTTTTTTTTTTTTTACATTGTTCTTTAGTTTAACATATTTACATGTCTATCAACTTCTACGCATATGTAAAGATCAAACACACACATTCGAATCAGAAAATTTAATTAACCCTTTCCGGCACGGGCAAAATCTGTAATTAAAATGAGAAATTTTCGACTGACACCGGAATTCACAAACGAATTTTTTAGATATTTTGAATTCCTTCATTTAAGGTTTTATTGTAAAAGTAAAATTTTATTAAAATATTACTGGTGCCGTTTGCAAGTTCAGAATTAAAATTAAGTACCCCAGACCGGGCACAGTGTGCTGGAAAGAGTTAATAATTCACAACATGTAGTACAATGCATAACGTTAAATAAATTTGGCGAACATTTTACAAAAAAATTATTTGTGGTACAAAACATATTTATAGGACATAAATAGGCGTAGTAGATGACAGCTCTGTATTTATCATAAAAAGCATTTAGTCGATTGAAAATAGCCAAAATTAAACTTTGACAAAAGAAAATCTTGAAAGTCTTCACCGAATTTAACAATATAATAATTATGTGTACTTGTTTTAAATACTGTCAGTATTTACGTGCAATAAAACTATTAATAACTGCATGCAATTTTAAATTATTAGTAATAGTTAAAAATAATAACTATGTATACAGTTCAAAAATCAAGAATTTGTTAACTGTTAAGATTCTCTGAATTTTCTACAGAATCGACTATCCGTGCTGCCGATTCTCCAACTTTTTGAATTACAGTATTTTAATACAGAAAATGTTTTTTTTTTTTTTTTTTTTTTTTTTTTTTTTTTTTTTAATTTAATTGAAAGTTTAGGCGATGTAAAACAACGATTTTTTATTTTTTTAAAGATAATAATGGTGTGGAAAAGGATGGACACTTGGCAACTCTAAAACACTAAACTGATTATCGATTCATACCAGTAAACTGTAAACTTAAACTGTACTGAAACAATCTAAAGAAGTAACCTACATAAATTTTCTGGTTTGTGATATTTTTATAAAGCTTATGTAAACTTTGAATTAATTCCTAAATAAAAAAGCCGCTAATTTTCGCAATATTGTTTACACGTTAATTATTAGCATATACATTAGTAATTTATTACAATTTATAGACATATGTCAGCAAAAACAACTACTAAAAGTGAATCTATTTTTTTTTTTTTTTTTTTTTTTTTAAATTTCAATTATTTGTAATCTAAATTACTATAAGGACTTTTATTCTCTCTTTCTCTTTCTCGGACGATGACTCCATGCAATTACGAATTTGCAAGTTCAAATTGAACACGCAATTTTCTCAGCGATGGATATCCTTTTTCAAAAGACAAAAATGTCCTGTCGACAATGTATTTTGAATTTAAACGGATTTAATGAACGTAATTTGAGATTATAAAAAACTAAGCGTGAATGTTAACAATGAATGCACAGGTTAACCGGTTAAAAGAAGCCAAATGAATATTCAAAAGTTCTTTAACACTGCTTTTTCTTTTTCTTTTCTTTTTTTTCTTTTTTTTTTTTTTTTCTATGATTAAAAAGCTTCAATGACTTCCTTTTTCCTAACTCTTGCTGCCTGTTCTTTACCCCCAAAGGGTGATCTGCAATTAATCGATTCATTCAATTTCAAAAATGATTATTAATAGCCCATGATCACGACAATCTGGCCAAAAAGAGAGTCTACATTGGTCAAAATAGCTAGGTCTGGTCCAAACCGATCCATATAAAAAAATTTCGGCCCAGCTTGTCAAAATTATAGCCCAGCCGGGCCTTACTGAATTTCTTCAGTTTTTTTTTTTGTTTGTTTGTTACATATGGTTAAAAACTGTTTCGTATGGGTGAGTTTTGACAAAAAATACTAATTAAACTTTTTTTTTTTTTCATATTTATAATTTTTACTTTTAAAGAAGCGCAAAAAGCTGCGATATATATTTTTTATTTATGAATCTCCATTTATAGATAATTGTTTCACTTTTCCTTTAATGTTGTTTGCTATGCAGTAAAATCTTCTAAGAGAGAATCTCATAGGAAAGAAAAAAATATGTTATAAACAAGTTCATTTTTTAAAATGTATAAATGCAATCTATTTTTTTTTTTTTTTCAAATATTGTTATATTCAGTTAGGATGAATCTTTTACGTTTAAGACAGGATTGTGTCATAGGCAAATTCGTTTTTAATCGTTTTATTGTATTGTTTTTCTCCTTTAAATCTGCTATTTTTAAAAAATATATTTTAAAGTTTTTATTATAAAATAATGTCAATTTAAAAATGTGTGCATTTTTTGAAAAAAATTTTGAACTAAGCAAATTTTACTTATTTTTGCACGGATGACCTGTGAAGAAGGAAGCCAGTTTCGATTCGGGATGAAGAAACGTGTTAGGCCTAGACGAGTCTTCAGAAAAATGTAAGTTTCTGGGCCTGGCTGAAATACAGAAAACAGACTGTTTTTAACGGTCCCGCCGGGACGATAAAAAGCCTGAAGTTGTGATGGCTAAAGTTATTAAAAAACTCCGAATCGGCATGTTAGAAAAATCATTGTTTAAACTGACAGACATTTAAATAGTAGAGGAAGGAGATGGAAACGGCAAAAGTAAAACTGCATCAGAAGTTTAAGCTACAAAAAGAAGTTTTTTTTTTTCACATGAAATTTTTTAAAAAACACTTAACAATTTTATTAGGGGCCAATTTTTGTTTAAAACTTTAAATGCGTTTTGTGCATGATTTTTTTTTCACCATTTCTCATTTTTAAATTATTAACTCAAGAATCATTAAGGAAATTAGGTACAAACTTTTTTATTATTATTATTATTACATTAATTTTGTTTTTCAAAAAAAATATTTGCTTTTCAACATACGATTAAAAAAAAAATAAGTTACGTCATTTTAAAAATAAATATTGTTAATAGTTTCAAAATTAAATTAAAAAAAAATCCCGAAACAAAACTAAAATTATATTTTCCTCTTTAATTAAATGTAAAACATTTTAAATCCGTTGGATAATGTTTCGAGTTATAACGATTTTAAATTTCCTGACTTAAAAAATAATAGTGAGTTAATTCTTTTTTAAATTTTATGAGAAATTTTTGGATGTGATTTTGATTGCAAATTACTTGGTGAACCACCACAAAAAAGAAAAAAGAAATTCAAATTTAATAAATATATTTTTTTATATTTCCTAGAATTTTTAAAGTAATATTTTCTAGAATTGCACGTTCAATTTGTGTCTAACTCCTTAAAACCCAACGAATTATTTAAACGGCCATAACTCTGTGAGTTTTGTAGATGTGAAGATGCAATTTTTTGTTCAGGATTAAATAGTTTTGTTCAGAGTTTTTAATTCAGGAATGGACGAGGAAAGTTTTCCTAATTGAATTTTTACCCTACGGGAGCTGTATAAAAATTCAATTTTTGTATTTTTTCAAATAGACCATGAAATTGCAACATATGCCATCATATTTTGTATCCTTTTTTAATGATTTTTTGCAATTGGAAGTATTGGATCTAGGGGCAATATTTAAAAAGATAGCTCAACGTTTCGATAATTATGACTCCCCCTGTATATACTTTCAGTTCAATATTAGCTCTTATATCTCATTTCCCATTCATACTATTATCTATGTATAAAATAAAATCTACAATAAAGAAAACCAAGTATAATCTATAGAATATTTTAAACCCATCATTACGTTTTGATTGCATACAAAACAACTGGATTTGTTGCCAAAACAAAAATTTAAAATAAATTAGCTTAATTTTTTTCCTTTTTTGTGATTTTTTTTTTTTTTTTTTTTTTTTTTTTATTATTATTAGTGAGATTTAAAGTGCAGACATGGTAGAGGCTCTGCAAGAAAAAAGCTGAACTTTCACGACCTCACGGACTTTTGATGAAATTTGTATTTTTTTGCAGTGTTTTGATGAAATTTGCATTTGTCAGCAATTTATTTATGAAATTAGCTTTTTCCTGCAACCATTTAACGAAAATCACACTTTTTCCACAGTATTTTCAAAGAAATTTCCAAATATTCATTATCTTTTAGCGAAATTAAAGGTTTTTCTCACTCTCTTTCTAGAAAAATTGTGTATTTTCTGCAATTTTTCGAGAAAATTCGCCTATTTTCCTCGATGTTTATAAAAAATTCGAATATTTTCCTCGATCTTTCAGAAAATGTGCATATTTTCAGCGATTCTTCGTCAAAATTTGCAAATTTTCAGTTATTTTTCTTCAAAATTCACATATTTTCCCGCGATCTTTCGTAAAAATATGCGTTTTTTCTTGCAATTCTTTGAAGGAATTTGCGTAATTTGAAGTGGTTTGCACTCGCGTTTTTGTTGTATTTCATCCGTTATCCCCCTCCCCATAAAAATGTCAAAAAATTTTAATGCATATTTGCATCGATCCCAGGGATAATAAAATTCATCACCGAAAAAGCGGAATTCCGCGTTTCCACGGAAAAGTAACATGTCTGAAAGTGATACAGAAGGCCGTAAAATTCCCATTATTCTATATAAAAAATAATATATCGAAAACGAGAAAAAAATATTTACCAATTATAAATAAATAGTATAAATTTATTGATGTTATTACTAGTAACGAGTTTGCATATTTTATGAAATATTAATTACAGATGAGTTCCTCTTAAAACTATTATAATATGAGGCTTCCCAAAATAACAGATAAATGTTTAATTTAAACCAAAGACTCATTTAATTGTGTAGCTTATGAATTATTCTAAAATAAATATGTATCGTCAATATCTTTAATACTCCAGGTCCTATAATTATCTCACTTTGGACTATTAATAACTTTCCTACATCAGAATTTTATCGCCGAAATTGTTAAGATCTGCGGTAATATGGATTGAGTTCATTATCATAAACAACGTATATTAAACTATACAGGGTGTCCACTCTCAACGGTGGCCAATGGCTAATTCGTAAATTGTTAGTCATAGACATATAGTTATACAAAAATGCTTTAAATCCGGTAAAGAAATATTTTAAAAGCGATTTCGGTCAATTTTTATACGGTCTCCTGGTTCTATAAGTTGTATTTAGTAATTATTTTCCTATTAAATTAACAAGTAAGACAAAAAAAAAAAAAGTCCCATTAATATAACACTAAAATTTACAGAATTATGAAACTTCAGAAATTCATGACTTATATCACTTTCCTGCATTAAAAACAAATAAGTTCGACCATGATTTGAGGGGTCATATATCAAGCGCTAGCAGTATTCGAAGGACTTTGTATCTGTATTTTAAAAAAAAGGTCATAAAAATAATACGATTGAATTAACTTTTATTAAGTTTTAGATTGTTCAAAAAAATTCTATTTTAACATTAACATATGTTTTATTTTGTAAGGAATTGCGACTGTTTCTTTTCATGATTACTTTTAACAAAAAATATGTTATTTTTATTTAACTTCAACTATCGTATGTATAATTTTTCAGTTCAAACTTTGTAATCTAACTTAACTCATTTTCAAATATCCAACCGAGTTAAATTTTACATACTGACGTAAATCCGATGAAAACCTAATATTATTATGATTTTCGGTGGCTACCATTTATAAAGCTTTCAAGTCTCCGGATTTTTGCATAGCAGTATTTGCATACATTTTATTCAATTTAAATATTTGAGCAATTTATAAGAACAATATTTTCTCTAAGATAATAGTAGTGGGCAAAAATTACTATTATTCTATATAAAATACTAAATTCCGGGAAAAAATATTTAACAATTATAAGTAAATATTATAAATTTAGTGTTTTTTATATTAATAACGAGTTTGCATATTTTATGAAATATTATTTACAGATGCGTCTGTCTTAAAACTATTATATCATGAGACATCCCAAAGTAAGTGATAAAGGTTTAATTTAAATCAAAGACTCATTTAACTGTGTAACTTATGAATTATTCTAAAATAAATATGTTTCGCCAATACCTTTATTACTCCAGGTCCTATCATTAGCACATTTTGGAATATTAATAGCTTTCATATACAGTCGACTCTCGTTAATACGAAATCGGATAATTCGAATTTTCGCTTAATTCGAACTAAACATAAAGTCCCGAAATTTTCAATGGTAGAATAACGTTAAAGAATTTCATTAATTCGAACTCATTTTCTCTTGTCTTCGTTTAATTCGAACTAACGAGAATTCCGGTTTTTCATTTTTCTTTTCTTTCTCACGGATTTCAGATCATTTGAATTTCTTTTCTTTGATTTTTGTGAAAATTGTTTCGAACGAGTATACATATAATACAATGCATTTGATATCCACTTTCTTACAGCCCCGTCTGTCCATCAGTGGCGATTTAATTTTATCTTCCATCGTGCTTGTTTCTAATCTTTTAATTAGTTTATGTATTTATACATTCTAATTTAATATTAAGTTATATTCTAATGATAAAAAATGAAACAAGTTTTAAAAACACTATAACATTAATTCCTTTGTAATAGTACCCTATTAAGCATGTTTTTCTTAATTCGAACTTCGGATAATTCGAACATTTCTTGTGGTCCCGACGAGTTCGAATTAACGAGAGTCGACTGTATTAGAATTTGATCACCGAAAATTTTTAAGATGTGCGGTAATATAGATTGATTTCATTATCATAAACAACGTATATTATACTATACAGGGTCTCAACGGTGTCAATGGTTAATTCGTAAACCATTAATCATAGATTTATAGTTAATATTACAAAAATGTTTTTAATGAGGTAAAGAAATATTTTAAATATGATTTTGGCCCATAAAACATTTCTTAACCCTTTGAGGGGCAAGCAATTGCGTTCGAGTAATTCTGAACTCCTACCGGAAATTTGTAAAAAAGTTATATCAAAAAGAGGAAAAGCAATTTTACGAATGTTTTCCTCCAAAGTTAGAAAAATGAAATTTAATAACATTTTTCTGGTGTGAATCTTTATCAGTCGTAGGCCGTATATATGCCACCATCCCCCCCCCCCCTCAAGGGATTAAAAAAGTTACGAAAATTAAATTTTTATACGGTCTCCCGATTCTATAATTTATATTTAATAATTTTTTCCTATTACACTAACAAGTAAGACAAAAAAAGTTGCATTAATATAACACTAAAATTTACAGAATTATGAAACTTCGAAAATTCATGACTTATAACATTTTTCTGCATTAAAAATAAATGAATTCGAACATGATTTGAGGGGCCATATATCAAGCGCTGACAGTATTCGAAGGATTATTTCATGTGTATCTGTACTTTGAAAAAACTCATAAAATAATACGATTGAATTAACTTTTATTAAGTTTCAGATTGTTCAAAATAATTCTATTTTAACATATGCTTTATTTTGCAAGTAACAACAAAAAAATATTTAAGAATTTTAAGTAAATATTATAAATTTAGTGATATTATACTAATAACGAGTTTGTATAATTTATGAAATATTAATTACAGACGTGGCTGTCTTAAAACTATTTTACCATGAGACATCCCAAAATAGCAGATAAATCTTTAATTTAATTCAAAGATTCATTTAACTGTGTAGCTTATGAATTATTCGGAAATAAACATGGAGCGTCACTATCTTTAATACTTCAGGCCCTATCATTATCACATTTTGAAATATTAATAACTTTCATATATTCGAATTTCATCATCGAAAATTATTAAGATCTGCGGTAATATAGATTGTTCTCATTATGATAAACAATGCATATTATATTATATATACCGTATTTCACTACGTATTTTACACATTTATTTTCACCATTTTTTTTGGTGAAAAGTACAGGATGCAAAAAAAAAAAAAAAAAAAAAAAACCGCAAGTTTTTATAATAATTTTTTTTTTAAATAATTATTTGTGAATGTTATTTCCTTGAAGGATTTTCCTTGAAGGAAAACTTAGAGTGATTAAAAAAAATGTCCTTCTTTAACGTTCATTGGTTTCTTTACGAAACCAAAAACTTTTAATCTAAGTCCCAACTTTATCGTATTTTAAACTATCAATAGATTATAATATTTTTAATATCGAGAACTTTTATGAATACAAATTATTAACACTATAAAGGATTTTGACTCATTTGTGTGTTATTTACATACAGGGGTAAAAACAGTCGGGGTAAACAGCCGTAAAAATAACAGAGGATGAAGAGTTTATTTTAATAAATTTTAGAAAACTTTGTTAGTTTTAAATTATATTAATACGTTCAATACTCTCTTTTTAAGGTTCTATCTTTTTTACTATAGCAATCCTTTAACCCTTTAACGTTCATTGGTTTCTGTAAGAAACCACAAAATTTTAATTCCTATATGCAGCAACGACAAAGGAATTTAATTTAGACAAATCTATTTTATGATGTATGCGAAAAATGACTTTTTCTTATTTACAAATATATTTGTTCGCAATTTCCAGTGTCATTCATTTATTTCAACATCTTAGTAATGAAAATGCTTTGTCCGTTAACCCTTTAATGGTCGCATTAGCCCTTTGCGGCGCAGGACAAATTCATTGCTTAAGTGTTTAAATTAATGACTGACACCGGAATTTGAAAACAACTTTATTTCTAAATAAGAAAACGCTATGTTTCACGCATTCAATAAACCGTAATTTTTTCAAAAAAAAAAAAAAAAAAAAAAAAAAAAAAAATTCCGGTGCCATTGTGGCGTTTGGGAATTAAAATTAAGTGGTATATTTATGAAAACACCGCGCCGCAAAGGGTTAAACTGCGGTTTAAAAATTCAAATTCATTATTGCCAAATTTTTTTTTTTTTTTTGAAAAAAAAATCATCTTATTTAATGACAAGTAAAACAATTCCAGAATAAAACGAATTACACTATTTTATAAAACTGCTGGGAATCAAACAATTCTGAATAAAAGCTGTGAAGCTTGGAGCTCGTGAATGTCTCGGGTGCGACGATTAATTGGTTAAAGAGTTAACCCCTTGAGGACAAGAGACACGTATATGTATCTCAAAAACTCTTGAGAAGCCTTGTTTATCCCCACCAGTAAAATTTTACTATAACATTCGCCTTATTTAATCGAAGCATTTTATCGACTCAATAAGACGCAAATTTCTGCTTATAAAAACCGGAGACAAAATATTAAAAATTTCGTAAAAGGCTACCGTCCCGAAGGAATTAATTCCTTCGGGACGGGTGCCTTTTACGAAATTTTTAATGTTTTATCACCGGTTTTTAAAGAGAGAAATTTGTGCCTTATTAAATCGAAAAAATGTTTCGATTAAATACGAAGAATTTTACAGTAAAATTTTACTGGTGGGGATAAACAAGGCTTCTTAAGCCTTTTTGTGGCACGTATATGTGTCGCTCATCCCCAAGGGGGTAACATTCGCGAGGGTTAGGTTCCGTGAATGTCAAAACCACGGTCGCAAACTGCTTTTTTTATATTATATTCGAAATGTCTTGAAATTATTCAACCACTATTTTTTTTAAATACACTTTGTATTGTACTTTTCTTTCAAATGTTGTCAACGAGTATGTAAAAGACTTTTCTTTTTAAAAAATGATGCGAATATTGAAATGTTCCGAACTTTCTATTTCTAAACACGCAAATGATAAGGGATATCTGCGTTTTGAAAATCAATACAATTTAAAAATTTTCTGACACTAAATTCTTATGAATAGAAATTATTAAGATCAGTCAATACTTTTCACACATGCGAAACAATTTATTAATACATACGAAAGAACATATCAAATTATATTTTTAAATATAAAATATGTAATTCACTAAACATAAATTACAAATCTCATAATGATTCTGCTATCAAATACATTCATAACAGAATAGATATTTAATTTAAATGTACCATTAATTTAAATGGAAATGCTATGAATTATTCAGAAATAAATATGCATCGTCAATATCTTTAATTTATTTCAGATCTTATCCTTGACGCATTTGGAAATACGTAATCTAGAACTTAATAATTTTGATATTGTCGAGTCTTTATGAACAAAAATTATCAAGTTCGATGGCAACTAGTTTAACTTTATTATGAATATTAAAGATGAAATAAAATAAATAAATAACATTTCAATAATATTGGTCAACGAAATAAAACTTTATTTTATTTTATATTTTATGTTATTGATTTAGTGTTCATTCTAGGCCATTTTTGAAGGGTGCAGCACCCTGCCCTTTTTCAAATTTACAAAATGCACCCTGCCCTTTTTAAAAGTAGTAAAATGCACCACTGGTTTTACCCTGAGATTTTTAATAAATATTTTTTTTATTCCGTAGTATTTCTAAATTTGTGTGCCCCAAAATGATAGATTTTTTTCATTTCTTTAAGAAAAAGAACATAAAACTATTGAATCATGTTTTAATTTAATTGTATTTTTAATTTTTATATCATAAAATTATTCGAAATTAATGTTACTTGATTTATCATATTTAAAAATTATGTGTTTCATTGCTTTCTTTTTTCCCCTTCTAAAGGCAATAACAATTTTTTTCTGCCAAAAGTGCCCTTTTCTGTTGTAGTAGTGCCTTTTGTAGTGAATAGCATCATGCCCTTTTTATTTTTAGAGTGAACACTAATTGATTTACTCTTGAAATAAACGGTGTATTTTTATACTAATTTGATGTCGCAGGGTATGAATTAACCATTATAATTTTCAGATTGACGAGTCTTTGTGAACAAAAATTTTCAAGTTCGATGGCAACTAGTTTGTTTATTATGAATATTAAAGGTAAAATAAAATAAATAAATAACATTTCAATAACACTAATCTACGATATAAAACTTCATTTTATTTTATTTTTATTTATTAATTTATTTTTATGTTATTGATTTACTCTTGAAATAAATGATGTATTTTTATACTAATTTGATGTCGCAGAGTATGAATTAGCCATTAAAATTTTAATGTTAGCGTTCAATGTAAAAATACAGACGCGGAAAGTTAAGATTTTCTCCCAAAATAAATATTTTAAAATTAATAATTAAACTATTTTGAAAATTAAACCACAAAAATTTTTAACAGAAATCGATTTCGAGGTGCTTTAAATAATAGAATTTAAAATTACAGCCAAATTACAAATCAAGCAGTTTTTAAGATAAATTTATAAAAAATTAAGGCCGATTGAGGTAACAATATTAACTACAGATACCAACATCTATTAACACTAGAACCGCGGAGACGGGTCGTTTTGACCCGGACTCCGTGAAAAGATGCCGATTCAAACCAGATAAGTCTTCTTAAAATAAGTTACATATGAGCTCTACAAAAAGTTGTTTAAACAAATAAGTTAAATAGTTTTTTTTATAAAAATTCTGATGTGCATTATTTTTATAAAACTTGAGTAAAATTTCCCGCGGTTCTAGTGTTAAGGGCCCATACTAGTCACTGAAAAAGGATCCAAATGATAATGTTAAGTCTAAGGGGGCGTTCTTTCCAAATATCTCGCTCAAATTTTAATGTTTTAACCTTTTTTTTTTTTTTTTTTTTTTTTTTTTTTTTTTTTTTTTTTTAGGATAGCTGAGGACAATCTACACCCGGGCTAGTTTTTACTTTTACAATTTTGGTTTCAGATTTTTTTTTTTTTTTAAATAAATTACTTTGACTTTCGAAACCAGCTAGAACCGGTTCTGAAATTAAAACTACCATAATATATAAAATACATAACCGAAATCGAAAAAGTAAAAACTTGCCCTTTATGTAGATCGTCCTCAGTTATCCTACGCAAAAAAAAAAAAAAAAAAAAAAAAAAAAAAAAAAAAATCATGTAAAAATATTAAAATTTGAGCGGGATATTTGAAAAGAAGTTCACTGTACATTTAAAACTAAAAATAAGTTTTCACAGATTGGAACTTAATGTATGAATTTATTTCACAGAAGCGAAAATCATCTGCAACATATTGACATTTACAGGGTTCGCACAGTTCTACCACTAAAATTTAAGAATATTTTCGAAGTGTTTCACTTCAGAAAAAAATCGTAAAATCTGTGAATGCAGGTAGGGATTGCAAATGTTGTGGTTTAAAAATTAAATATAAATTTTCTCATTTTTAATAGTGGTGCCAGAGTTCCTGGAAATTCCAAGGAGTGTGCGAACCTTGCATTTACAACCGAGGATGAGTTTAAGCTCCCGTACATTTAAGTGGACAGTTATTGCTACTATTTCATAAGAATTGAAATTTTAAAAGTAATATACTATTTCAATTAATTATTTTTAAAAGATGGCAGTTAAAACAGGTCGCAAAGGCATTTTTACTAAAAAGTTTTATCCAAAAACGTAAATGTATCATCCGGATCTTTTTCAGTGACTGGTGTTGCGTCTTAATTATTCCAAAGTCTGATTTTAAGGCAAACATGTTTTAAACCAGAAAGGGTTTATAGGAAAATGTGACTTGTTTATATAAGGTAATTAAAGATCTCCTTTTAAAACTTCTTATCAGAAAATATGACTTCTTTATTTAAATCAAATAAATAAATACCGCATTTACTCGTGTATTGCGCGCACGCATGTATAACGCGCGTACTTTACAAGGAAAAATGGGGATTTTTTAAAATCTCGTATATAACGCGCACCATAAATTTCACATGCAATTAATGAATGACCAAATGAATTTCAGTAAAGAAATTTAAAACGAACATTAGATCAGGTCCAAAAACAAGGCGACAATACATTTTTAGACTTCGGGTAGGGAGTGAATGACGGCAATGAGAGTTGCTAATTAGCATTTTAATAAGTTACTAGCTCTGTTGCATAAAAAAGTGCAAGGAGTGAAATAAAGATGCAATAATATTTCAATTAAAAAAGATTTTCCGAGTGATTATGTCTCCTTTGATTATATTTCTTGATTCATTATATCGTGTGATTACATCCAGCAATGAAAAATTGTTCCGTATATAACGAGCACCTAGGAGTTTTGCCCTAATTTTTGGGGGGAAAAAAGTGCGCGCTATTCAAGAGTAAATACGGTAAATAAAATAAAATAAAATAAAATAAAATTTTCTGTTGAACATATTAATCATGAATATGGTACTGTGTATTAAGTGATGTTGGCATCTATGGATTAACCCCTTTGCGACGAGATTTCTTTGCCTAATTTTTAATCTTTTACTTTCGGTTTTTTAAAGCAGAAAATTTTCTGTTGTTGAACTGCAAAAATGCGACGATTAAATAAGATAGGTTTTACATTAAAAAATAACTGGTGAGAATACTGTAGGATTCTAAGAACTTTAACCCCTCAACTGGCACTTTCTTTTCCGTTCAATAAATTGAAAATAACGGATTCTCAACACAATTTTTTTAATAAAATATTCGTAACATTTAGTCTTAACATTGCCGCTTTTAAATAATATGAAATTATTATTATTATTATTATTATTATTATTATTATTAATTGTGGTGTCAAAAAGCTTTAAATGATGAATTAAGCAAATTTGTCTTGCCCGAATGGCGCATGGGCAAATCAGTTAAGGGGGTTAACCCCTTAACGCGCAGTGTTGCCGGGTCGGCAACACCTAAATTTCCTCCTGTTTAGAGACACAAAAACTCCTTGAATATTGCAAAAACTACTCTAATGGCTACTTTAAATCTTTCTTATGAGTTCTAGATGGCAGCACCACAGAGATCAAACTCTATTGTTTTTAAATAATAGGTAAAATGTTTTACTGTAATACGCGCTTGACAGCAATGCTTTTCTCACTGCGCTTATCAATGTTTTACTTATGGGAGGTTACCACTTCAGCAACAGTTGTATAATTAAAATGGTTAGTGCAATCTTTACAAAACAATACCTGTGTACTCCTCTAGGCCTAAATAGATTGCCTATTTTTTTTCTCTTTAAATTCCAACTTTAAAGAGTAGTGCGCCGGAAAGGGTTAAGTGGATCGTATACCGGATGCTCGTCCCCAAATGAGTTAATCCGTTCGAAACCAGCATATTTTGTGCGAATTTTATTTGGTTGGCACAATTTTTTTTTTAAACACCATTTTCACTAAATTTTGAAAATATTTTCAAGAGAGATATGCCAGAAAAGTATTTTAAGTATACAGTTATATGAAAATAATATAAAAATCGTCGTTAGTGGCAGCTCTGCTAATATAGCTTTCAATAAAAGGTAAGAACAAAATTTGACATCATATCTGAAAGTCTTCAAAAATTATATTTTCAGACATCAGACAGAAAATCATTCGGTGAAGTAATTTGGATATATTACAGACGTATTATATGACACTTGTAATATCAAATGCCTTTTTAATATTGTTTCAAACCAAACTGCAATGAGGGTAATTTTTTAAACATAATTTAAAAACTACTTGATGGAATAAGCTGGTACTTTATATTTACGTTTTTGAAGCTTTTAAAATTCAATTTCTGAAAAAAAAAAAAAAAATGATAGATTACGTTTTTAAATGTTAATTTAAAAATACCTATTTGGGAGGGGGGGGGAGTCTGAATTTTGTGCATCTGTATTTCCAAAACAAGAACCAATGAAGGTTACTTACTCTTAGAGATTTTCGTGTTCACACAGCTGCCAACTCTCAACTAATCTTCCGTAATACCTGGATTAGTTTGATGCAGGTTAACGTTATTTCAAACCAGAAAATATATTTCATGAATCTTTATTTATTATTAATTTCAGGATTGTTACTAGAACGTACTTAATTTCATTTCTTTGAAAAAATTCTGGTTCGAAACTCATTAAACCAGGGTCAAATTAACGCATGTGTTACGGATAATCGATGTCAGGTTGGCACCTATGTGTTAAGTGAGTTAATTCTCTAATACCATCGGGATCTTATTTGATCCCAGTTACTTTCTATTTTGAAATTTTTATTGCTTTAAAATAAGAAAATATTTATGAAAATTCTGGGAAGAGGCCTTTTAAGCGTACGCTTCCGGATATTGGACGATTATATAAACTAAAAATTCTTCATTCTGAATTAATGAATGAATAAAAAAAGGTCGGACGGCAATTCTGTTCCATATACTAAAAACATTTACAGTTTTCAAAGGAAAATTGTTGAAATAAATTTTACCTATTTTAAATAACAACATGCTTTTTAAAACACTTCGCAAAATTTTTAATTAAAGCACATTTTGTAAAATATATTAATTCAAAAAAGTCATTTTAATTTTTAATAGGCGCGAAATTTCCACTCGCCAGCTCGCCATTGGCGAGTAAATATTTAAGGTTGGCGAGTACGTTTCGCCTTTTAAAATGTTGTGCTTCAAGAAGGGCAGAATTTAAATTTATGTTCCCATCACTGACATTGAAAGCAGAGCCTGATTACTAACGGGGCACTCTCTCCCCAGTAAAATTACATAGAAATTTTCGCCTTGTTTAAATGCCCTTTTCAGTCAAAATTACTATCATGAATAAGGAAAAAATTTCTATTTACTTTTTCTGGTGGGAGAGTGCCCCGTTGATAATCAGGCCCTGATTGAAAGAGATTCTGGAGATAGTTTACACTGAAAAATGTTCTGCAAGATTCCCCAATTTGCTCCAGATCCTAATATTTTGTGCTGTTTTTACCAGTAAGCACAGCTTCATGTGAGAGATGATTCACAAACAGAATTAAGACAGCTTACAGGAACTCTCTGAAGACTGAGGCAATGAATGATTTGCTCAGAATTTCAGTTAATGGACCCACCCTGACAGAGTTTGATCCTACATTTGCAATTGATAAGTGGTATTTCAGTGCAGAAAGACAGCGTTACACAAACCTAAAGTGCTAATAGTAGAGAAACTTATCCTTCGTATGTATTTCTGTAACCACTGAAATCTTATTCCAAGCTTATTTTGAGTTAGTTATTTTTTTTCAGTAAATATGTTTTGTTTTATCAATTTCTTCATTTTTTTAGGTCAATAGGAAGTTTTTCGTACTACATCTGTTAATATTTTAAAAATATCACATATTTTTTTTTTATAAATGTAAAATATTCTGGATTTAATAGACAGATCCTTCTAACAATGCTCAATTTAAATTAAATTTGTCATAAATATTTAATTTTCAGCGCAGGTGTGGGGGCTGACGTTGTTTGAATGAATGTAAAATAGTAGCGAGGTAAAAATTTTAGTCTGGCGAGTATATTTTAAGCTGAAATTTCATGTCATGTTTTAAACTATATATATATTTTCTTTTCCTAAGTAAGAATTGATCTAACTATTCATTTAAATTACGTAACATTAACTTTAATATGTCTCTTGACCATTCTGTTCTGAGACAGGCGCTAATAGCAAATGAATGATTAATTTAAATGAAACATTCATTTGATGAATATTTTAAGAATTATTCTGAAATAAATATAAATTATCGATAAATTCTGTCTATACTTTAGGCTCTAACATTGTTAAGGCTTAAAATATTAATATGAATTTGACAATTGCCATACACATCTTCTGAAAATTATTAAGTTCCGTGATGTTATAATTAGTTTGTTTGTCATAATATAAATACGCGTATATGAACTGATACTGGTGATTGGAACTGCACATGTTGTTAATAATGAAGAGGTCAGTGGAAGAAAATGTAATGGTATCTTTTCTCAAAAACTGTTTTATTTTACGGTTGAAAACGTTATGGAATATTATATCATATGGTAAAACTAAAATACTACTCACAAAGTACCTACTACTATTTTCCTTTTGCTGCTGGCACTTAGCATCGAGACTTAGCGCATTTTGTAGACTTATGCATAAAAGTTAGACAGCCGATAGTATTTCTCTGCTAAAATTAAATTATACATACTATATATATATATATATAAGGTACTTGTACCCTATATGGACAGTGTTCTCAATATGGACACCACTAATATTCTTTAAAGTAACAATTTTGATAGAGAAATCGCGCTACATTTCCGTGAAGAAAAGCACTTGAAAAGATAATTAAGCCAGGAAAGTACAAAAATGCGCGCTGTTCGCCACTTAGAAGGAAACTTGTTGTTTCGTGGTGTGCTAAAGCAAATACAGGTAAGTTTAAATTCTTATTAGATATTGTAAAATTACTTTAAATATTGAAAAGTTGAGTGTTTTAGAAAGCTTTTAAAACATACTTTTAATTGCTATTGCATATATTGCTTTAAAAAGTTTTCGTTATTTATTACAACATTTAATAAAACTATTCCTGATTCCCAATATGGACACCTTATGTCCACATTGGAAGTACAGCAGGTGAACCTTCATATTCACAAAAATAGAAAGCTAACCAACGACCATTTCATAATATTTTGTGGTAACTGAGGTGCTTTGCATCGGTCTTCGAAGAACCACAACAGAAAATGACCGCACATTCCTAAGTGCATGTTTTGAAGATATTTACTGTGCCCTACCCATCCCTTCAATACCTTAAGATACATTTTTTTATCCCCTTTCCTGTAAAATTCAATAGAAAAGTGCTTCTTCCATATACCTTTTGTAGTAGATCTATAAGGAGCCACCTGTCCATAAAAGGGACTAGTGGTTCCTTATATGGACATTTGTAAACATTTTTTGTTTTCATCATTTAAATTAAACCGTAATAGTTACAAGGTTACTAATTTTAATAATGATAGTTAACAGTCCAGGGATCACGGTCATATATTTTTTGAGTCCTATTACTTGTACATGGTGGTAAAAAAAATTATTAGGGTTCCTTAGGGTGCCCATATTAGGCACAGGTACTTTATATATATATATATATATATATATATATATATATATGTAATAAAACGACGACGATGTTCTATAATAGTGTATAATCACTAATAGAATACCATGTTGGTTGTAGAATACTACTATTCACTAAGATTCAATAGTGGGATGAGCAGTCGTTCCGGCAATTTGACCAGCAGTGGATGAGTTTATTGGGCTATTTCCCCATAAGAAAATTTCAATCAAGCAGTCTTTAAATTAATTTTATTAGAACTCATAAATAAGTTAAGTTCTTTCACGCAATCACCTTGGCACTCTCATCAAATAACTTCCACTTCACCAACTCCGTGATTAAGCTACATTCCACAATGTTAGAATTTTGGGGAGAGAGAAGAAACAGCATCCTAATTCAGCGGAGAAATAAAACGCGCGTCTTGATAGTTTAAAGAAAAGGTGCATTCTACTCTCCTGAAAAGCCAAATGAAAAAATCATTTTCACGACAAAACTAGCGCCCTCCTACTCCGCGTCAATCATTTTAAAAATCCAATCAGGATGGACTCGAGCCTCTAACGGACAAAATGATCAATTCTAATTGGCCGTAATAGGCGGTCTACTGGCAAGAACTATATTTTTTTCTCGGAACACTAAGCCCTTTAGCAACGCGTAGTAACACTTGTCACGCGATGTTAAAAAATAAAAAATAAAATTAAAATCGCAGGAATATGCCAGAAAGTAAAAAGCTTACGAAATACTTCCCGCCTTTTTGAGAAGCAAGAAATAATTTATTAACAACTAAAGTAAGAAAAAGAATTTTAGCTGTTACAAGTTACGAAACTAAGATTGAAATATGTTCCACAAATTTAGAATTGAAGCTAAGAGAGAATAAAAAAAAATGGCGCAATTTTTTTTTTTTTTATTTATTTTATTACAAATCCCCCCTCCCAGAAAGACGGGTGAAAAAGTAGGTCTGAGACCTGCAATTTCACAGAAAGGGAGATGATGCAGACTTAGCTCACGAAGTTGTTGATATAAGTAATAATAATTAGATACTGAATATAAAAAAAATTTAAATTAATTTCTCTTTTTTATATAAATATAGAATTCAAATTTAAAAACACCAAGGTGATGCGTGGAATAACTTCAAATTTAAATACAATAAAATAGGCTTCAATACAAATACAAGATATAATCTTGTTTAAAGTACACATCAAAAAGTAATTTGAAAATATAAGCAATTACCCATAGTAATAACATAAAAATGAAACATAAAAATGAAAAACAATAACGTTAAATTCTTTTTTAACAATGTCAAATCTAGAAATCAATTTTTAAAAGTTTGTTTCAAAAATCCTCTTAAAGTCATATTTGGTATGGCATAGTTCATTACCTCATTTCAAGGATGTCTAATTCATTTAACTGTCCAAATTCATAAGCTAACATTATAATATTAGTTCAGTTTTTGTGTGAGTAAGTCCTTGAACATTCAT
Organism: Maratus speculifer; assembly: GCA_964019185.1. Classification (NCBI taxonomy): domain Eukaryota; kingdom Metazoa; phylum Arthropoda; class Arachnida; order Araneae; family Salticidae; genus Maratus; species Maratus speculifer. The sequence continues at coordinate 231,936,905 of OZ025300.1, forward strand.
AACAGTTCCATTTTGGAATCTTTGTGAAAATACTTTTATAATTGTATTTTTAATTAATAACACATTTTATAATATAGTAATAATAAAATTTAACAATGTAAATAATAAACAATATAATTAAGAAACATAATAAGGAAAAATATCAATAATAATAAATATCATAAGTGTAAGTAAATCTCATAATGGGTATAAGTAAATCTCTTAATAAGTAATAATAAATATCACAAAAGACATTCTTTAAATACTTAATCTCGTTTATCTCATCTCATATTTTTGGGATGAAATATAGAGAGAAGTGGAATAAAATAAAAAATGCAATCAACTATGAAATCATTTACTTAATCTGGTAATCCGAGTACAGGATTAAGTAGGAATATGTACAAAAAAAAAAATAAAATATAATATGATAAATTAAAATAAAATAAAGATAAATAAAAATTTTGTTCATGTTTGAGAATGCACGTGACCTTTAAACTACTAAGATTCTTTAAAAAGAAATATTAATAAATGATAAAAATAAAAAACAAGATCTATTCATGTCAAATAATTACGCAATAAATATTCTCTCGGTGTGATAAAACATTGCAAGATGCAAGTAGGAAAGAGAAAAAGAAACAAAATTATATTATAATTGACATGTACTTGGACTGGAATGCAGAAGCAAAGAAAGAGAGAAAGAAAAAAAAATATATTAAAATAAAGTGATAAAAATTTTGTTACTTGGCAAATAATTAATTTAATAATTGATAGATTAAATTTAATATTACAAATAGGTTCAGTTGAAAGAAAAAAAAAAAATATTCTAAGTAGAGTAATTCAGTACAGAATAAGAAATTTCCACTTTGTTCGTCTACGCCGGCATAAATAAACAAATATAAAAATTTCCAGACAAGTGACACTCTCGCTGCAGTCAAGAGATATCATTGCCATTCTGTGAGAATTACAGGATATTATCTGAATTAAAATATGAAAAGAAATTTACTGTTTAAGAGAAAAAATTATAAAATGATAAACTAGAGATATAGTTTAAGCTACAGTTTTTACCTGAGTTTGTTGTTGTTGATTAGGGGGTTGTTGCTCATGACTTAATTTAAATTTATCAGGGGAATAATAAGGCCTTAATTTAGATACATGTACTATTTCTGAACTTTTGAACTGGTTTTGCCTATCAATTTCAAAATTTACTTCGGATAATTTGTTAAGAATTTTATAAGGGCCACTAAATACTTGTGACAACTTTCTAGTATTAGGGTACTGAAATTCTTCATAGATAACTAGATCTCCTATTTTAAATTTTGGTTCGATATAATCTTTATCATAATATCTTTTATTTTTTAAATGAAATTCATCAGTTCTTGTTTTAGCAATTTTAAGTGCTTCATGAACAGGGGGATAATAATTTTGTTGTAAGGGGGAGTCATAGGGTAATTGGCCAAAAAGCAAGTACGCAGGTGGAAATTTGGTAATAGAATGGGGTGTATTATTATATTCATTAATTACCTCAGTTAAAAGCTTAGTCCAGGGAATTTTAGAGGTAGTGGAGTTTACTTTACATTTTAATCTAGTTACTATTGTCTGATTTACTCTTTCACATTTCCCATTCGTTTGTGGATGATGGGCAGTGGTCAAACGTTGTTTAATATTATGATTTCGCAGGAATTTTTTGAATCTTGAAGAAGTAAAAGCAGCATTCCTGTCACTAAGTATTTTTTGAGGGGACTGTACACTTGAAATCTTACTAAAACAGAATAATTGTTGAGGGATTTTGATATTGAAAATTTGTTTCAGACAATTTGTATAAGTTTCTGTAGTGACACTTTTGGAAGGAAATGCCCAAACATATCTTGTGGCATGGTCTATTATAATATGGAGATATTTTTTTGTAGAATTATAATAATTGAACCCTCCTACAGTATCAACAGACAGACAGTCAAAAGGTTGATCTGTAGTGGGCATAGCTTGTAATAAGCCAAATTTTTTCTGTCTAGGTTTTTTATTTTTCTGGCAAATATCACAGTATTTAACAAAGTTAGTAATGTCTTGGGTCATATCTGGCCAATAATAGTTAGGAGAAATTAAATTTTGCATTTTTTGAACACCAGGGTGACCAAACTGTTCATGAGCAACATTAAGCAATTTTTTTCTTAGGGACATGGGAACTACCACTTTACGAAAACCTTTTCTTTTAACTATAATCAGTCCATTGTCATTAATATAATTTGATCCACACACATTTTCTTTTTCTTGCATCTCAATAATCTCTTTAACGTCAAGAAGAAAAGTAAGGGGCTTACAAAAATGAGAAATAGGGTTTCGGGACAACATGTCGGCTTCGACATTTGTAGATCCCTTTAAGTACTCTATTTTGTAATCGAACATACTTAACTTCAATGACCACCTAAATAATCGACCTCTTAAATGTTTGACATTTTTTAACCAAACAAGAGATGCATGATCAGTATGGATGGTAAATTGTACACCGTGAAAGTAATGATAAAATTTATCTAAAGTATCAATGATAGCAAGACACTCTAGTTCGGTAATGAAATAATTTTTCTCATAACTTCTCAATCCTCTAGAAAAATAAGCAATTGGATGTAAAAAGTTATTATGGTCGGGTTGTTTAAGAACTGCACCTACCGCTACCTGAGAAGCGTCAACAAACATGTGTAGGGGTAATTTTGGGTCATAAATCTTTAAAATTGGTTTAGCAATGAGGGCATCTTTTAATTTTTGAAAAGAGTTTTGACATTCAGTATTCCATTCCCAAATAGTATCTTTCTTAAGTAATTTATTTAGGGGGTGTCTAATTTCAGCATATTTGTCAATAAATTTATGATACACATTTATAGAACCAAGAAATCTTTGTAATTCTTTAGTGTTAGTAGGAGGTTTTAATTTTTTAATCGTTTCTATATTAGTATTAGCTGGAGTTAAAGTTCCATTTTGGATTTCATACCCTAGAAAATTGATTTGTTTTTGAGCAAAAGTACATTTAGATAATTTTAATTTAATATTTTCTATTCGGCATAAATCAAAAATTTGGATGAGATGCTGTATATGTTCATCTATTGATTTAGAAAAAATAATTATATCATCAAAATAATAACAAGCAAAGTCTATTTTATATTTTGTAAGAATTCTTCTAATTGTCCTGTTGAAAACTGGGGGGCCTACCTTTACACCAAAGGGGAGAACATTCCATTCCCAGAGCCCACAATTAGTAGTAAAGGCTAACTTTTCGGAATCGGCTGGGTGAATAGGTATGTGCCAATAGCCTGAGGCTAAATCTAGTGTAGAGAAATATTGGGCACCACTTAATTTGTCTAAAATTTCATCTATTCGGGGTAAAGGTTCAGCGTCATTTTTCATGATAGAATTTAATTTTCGGTAGTCAACACACATTCGGGTTTTTTTACCTTCATCTCGTTTATTTACTAACGTAACTGGAGAAGAGTATGGGCTATAACTTTCTTTAATTAACCCAGCAGCTAATAATGATTGGATTTGCTGAGATATTTCTTTTTCATCAGCAGTGGATGTACGATAAGGCCTCAAAGATATTGGTAGGTCAGATTTAAGATAAATACGCTGAGGTTCAATATTAATTCTCCCTACATCATATTTATTTTTTGCAAAAATATCTAAATAATCCCTTAAAAGTTCCCTTACATTTTTATTTTGAATAGCATTCAGATCCCCCAATAGATTATAATCATCATTATTAGTTCGCGACAAGGATTGAGGAGTTATGGTATTTCCATAATCGGGTTGCACAGTAGTATCATTTTTTATAATATCAAAATGAAGCAATTCTAAGTTATCACTGGATATGTTGACATATGGGTTTAACGAAATATTGTCTTGTAACACCTGGCTTTTTGCACAATCAATTTTCAATTTAAATTTGGCACAATCAGGTAAATCTAAAATAGCATAGTCTAAATCAAGTTGACTTACTAAAAAATTAACATATCTCTTTATATTACCAAATTTAATACATAATCGACAAGATTTATTAATTGTAAGAGTTCCTTGTGCCTGTCTGATAGTAATAGGGGTAACATTATGTAAATTACCATTTAAATATCGAACAAATTTGAGGGGTAAAATTGAGACAGTTGATCCACTATCCACCACACAATACACTTTGTTATTGCCCACATATCCAGGGATAAATAATTGTCAGACATTATTAGTAGGGGGTGGTTGAATATGAGCAGGAGTTTGAGCTTGACAGGAATTTGTGTTAAATATACAACTCCTCTCCCAATGATATGCATTTTCTATGCCTCTGTTTAAACATACTCTGCACGGACGACTAGGGTAATTGTTTTGATAATGAGTTGCAGGCATTCTAGGAGTGAAAAACCTAGGATTAAAATTTTGGGATGGATTGTTTGGAGTAGGTCGAGTCCAATGTCTGGGCTGAGGATTGGGATTGTGCATTGGTCTAGTTTGTTGAAAATTTCTATTGCCGTTATTAGAGGTATGATTTGGAATCGCTGCTAATTGTTTAGCAATGCGAAACCATTCACGAGTATTGGAAGGAGGGTTAACCATCAAACAATTTTGATACTCCGGCTGAAGGCCATCAATTAATCCCTGTATAATTAAATTTTCCTCAAGCTGAAGTTGCCTTCCAATCTCAACTTTCTTTCTAAAATAAGAATCCAAATCACTTAGATCATTTAACTTTAAGGAAGTAAATTCAGAAAATTTTGGAACTCTAACTTGAATGAATTTTTCGCTTAAAATCTCGACAATTCCTTCATAAGTAGCACAATCCAAACAATCATTTATATAAGTTTTTAGCGCTTCCCCCTTTAAATATTTTGAAATATTTTGGTGTTTCCACTCATTATCTTTCTTTTCTACCGAACATTCTCGATCAAAATGTTTAAACCATTTAAATATATCCATGCCCAACCCAAATTCAAAAGGGACAATATCAAGTTTATTTTCTGACATTTTTTCTTCTTTTACTAATCCTGATCTTAATAGCATATAAGAAGGATAATTCATATGGAAAATATTTAAATGCTATACTTCAATTATTAAAATTCAATTACTATACTTCAAATACCTCAATAAATAATAAAAAAAAAATAAATAAATAATAAATAAATAAGTAATAAAATAATAAATATCGGGTTTCCATACATGGGAAATAACAAATAATTTTTAAAACAAAAATACTTTTCTTTACGTATGGAAAATAAATTTTGCAACAGAGTATTTTTTTAACAACAAATTAATCCATCTTTCGATTAAAAAAAAAAAAAAAAAATAACACCTTTAAAACCAAATAAAATTTCTATGAGCAGAAAATTTTAATTAATTATAAATTAAGAACAAATTTATTTTTTAATATCTGTAATAAAAGAGAGAAAAAAAAAATCAAGAATTTAAACAAAGAAATTATCATTAAATTTCTTAATCAATAAAACAATAAAATAATAAATAATAACTTACAGACATGTTCGATGTGGCCTTGTTCAAATACCTAATTTTTTATTAAACTAAACAAAAATAAAGAACTTCGTAGATACGACTCACAGGTGTAAATTTCAATTATCTTGTATTACTGATGGAATCTACCGTAGTTTCGCAACCATACAGCAGGTGTTCATTTATTATGAAATGAAAATTTATCAAAATATTTATGCACTTTTACCTAGAAAATACAGTAAATAAATAAATAAAAGAAAATGATGTTGAATTGATTTCATGCAGGTGATCTTTTGTAATTTTTATTTTGCATATCTCACAGTTTGGTTGCATATCTCACAGTTGAAAAGTTTCTCACTAGAATGCGAGGTATATTTCACAATTAAAATATTTGTAGATGTAGATACCACACATAATTACAAACAAAACTTTATAAGACGATCTTTTTCACAGATGGATTCATGTCGGTTCAAGATGAGTAATAAACAAAGGCCGAAGTTCCAGCAATTAGTTTCAAGCTCGGCGAAAATGGCACGTGCACACACAGCGTTGCGAAGAATTCTCTAGAGACGTATGCAGGTTCATTTAAGAAATCCTGCCGGCTAATATGTAATGTTTCGACGAGATCGATGTTCCATAACAATGTACAAGTTCCAGTGGCACACCATCTATGAGGCAGAACAGATTACTACTACCAAGAATCAACAGTGGGACGAGCAGTCGTTCCGGCAATTTGACCAGCAGTGGATGAGTTTATTGGGCTATTTCCCCATAAGAAAGTTCAATCAAGCAGTCTTTAAATTAATTTTATTAGAACTCATAAATAAGTTAAGTTCTTTCACGCAATCACCTTGGCACTCTCATCAAATAACTTCCACTTCACCAACTCCGTGATTAAGCTACATTCCACAATGTTAGAATTTTGGGGAGAGAGAAGAAACAGCATCCTAATTCAGCGGAGAAATAAAACGCGCGTCTTGATAGTTTAAAGAAAAGGTGCATTCTACTCTCCTGAAAAGCCAAATGAAAAAATCATTTTCACGACAAAACTAGCGCCCTCCTACTCCGCGTCAATCATTTTAAAAATCCAATCAGGATGGACTCGAGCCTCTAACGGACAAAATGATCAATTCTAATTGGCCGTAATAGGCGGTCTACTGGCAAGAACTATATTTTTTTCTCGGAACACTAAGCCCTTTAGCAACGCGTAGTAACACTTGTCACGCGATGTTAAAAAATAAAAAATAAAATTAAAATCGCAGGAATATGCCAGAAAGTAAAAAGCTTACGAAATACTTCCCGCCTTTTTGAGAAGCAAGAAATAATTTATTAACAACTAAAGTAAGAAAAAGAATTTTAGCTGTTACAAGTTACGAAACTAAGATTGAAATATGTTCCACAAATTTAGAATTGAAGCTAAGAGAGAATAAAAAAAAATGGCGCAATTTTTTTTTTTTTTTTTTTTATTACATATATATATATATATATATATTTGTACTTTTAATTTTTTTATTATTGGATTTTTAGTTCTTTATTTCACGCCAAAAGTGAGTTAAGTTGCCAAATATGAAGCTATGAATTTTCCGCTCCTGTGGGGGAATTTTTTCCCCCACAGGAGCATTACACTTTCAACCATATCGAACAACCATATACATTTCAACCATATCCATATGCACAAGTGCATTACACTTTCGACCATATCGAAAATATAATGCGTAAATTTTTGAGTTCAGCGTTGCTTTCACACAATATGTAGGGGAAGATGGGGATACTTGAGCCATTTTTTAAATTTTAATTTTTTAAAATTTTTTATAATTTTTTATAACAAAATAAAATATTGAAAATGAAAATTTGATATTTTTTCTTCAATTGAAAACCACGTTCAATTAATTTTGAACTATTTTTCTATGTCTAATAAATTTTTACTTTTTCTTTTACATCGTGGCTCAAGTATCCCCATGGAGGGGATACTTGAGCCAGATGTCACATTCGCACCAGTATTTTGCAAAGAAAAAAACCGATTTACAATATACGCGAAAAAATGCATTAAACCTTTTTCAAATAAATTTGGTCGAATTTTCTGGTGTCGATGTGACATTTCAGAATTAAAATTATGTGGTAGAAAATTCTACTAGCAGAGCTCAAAGGGTTAATCACCATACTTTCAAAATGGTACCAAGGTATGTGATTTCTTTTTTACATGTTCAGAACTATAAATATATTACCATGTGGTCAGTTTTAGAAAGAAAAATTGACCAACTGTAGAGATAACATGGGTGGCTCAAGTATCCCCTATGCTCAAGTATCCCCACTCTCCCCTATATTAAAAAAAAAAAGTTTTTTTTTAAATATTTTTTTTATATAATTTTTTTAAGTAATTTAACTAGCCCCTATACTTAGTTTTTAATTATATGTGTGGATGTTTAATAATATGTAAATATGTAGGTCAATATCTTTATTAGTTCTTTAATAATCCCCAATTTGAACTTTCCACGTTCCATAGTTTGAGCGTGAAACGACAGACACAGGAGTGATCTTATAATGTTCCTATTTTGTTTTTTTAGTACAATCCCTAAAAACAGAAAAAAAGAAAGATTAAAAGTTAATTAAATTTAAAAGTAATACATAATTAAATTTCTTTAATCATATTGGTTTATTTACGCTGATAAAAAATATAAAAGATATTTAAAACAAAGTAAAACATTCTTTTATTAATAAAGTATTAAAAAAAAGTTCTTTAGTTTTTAATTTTTACAGAAAAAAGAACAACAGAAAAAAATCTGAATAAATAATTACTCAGCTACATCACAATACCCATTAATTACTTGTCTACTAAAAATAATTTAACATTAATACCGAGATTTTTTTTTACTTTGTTAACACAAATCTGCTAGTTTGTTTAAAGAAATTTAAAGCTTTTAAATAAATTTTAAGGATAAACATTTTTTTCCATCTAATTTGTTCGAACCTTTATTTTTATTGAAAATAACGATATATTTAATTCGATTTTGAAGATAATAAAGCGATAATTTGATTAAACAAAAATTTGTAGATTAACAAACAATAAACGCTGTTAACAAAGAATTTTCAGGGCATAATTTCAGTACTTTTTAAATTTACAGAATAAATACTTTCGACCAAATCTGTTATGGTCCAGGCAATATGCAAAATCGGTGGGGGGAAACGGGGTACAATAAAACAAGGGGGAAAATGTAATATTACTTATAAAATCTGTCAAATTTGTCGCAGAGAGTTGCAGTTGATATGTGTCTTATAAAACTATATGTTCTAATTACTGATGTGATGATTGGATACATTCACACCGCTACAAAATTAGCAATAGAAGGTTATTGATTTTACACCAGTGAAAGAAAGTTTCTTTACCAAAAGTAATTTTGTTTCCTTTTCCTTGTTGTCATATGTAATGATTGTTTTTTCTATATATTGATGTCTTTGGGTTGTTGTGTTCATATCTCAATATATATATATTTAAAAGTTTGTAAATAAATGTTTACTTAGTTAACTTCAATGTGGAGTACCATGCAACTCTCGAAGACAGGGTAAAATGAAACATGTTACATTATAATAATAGTGGTAAAAAAAAAAACATATTAGAAGTAATAATAAGAAAACAGAAAGAAAAAAAAGTTTTGTTCTAATTAGGCCAACAAAAAATGAAATTGTTAAACAATTTAAAAGTAAAAATTAATCTAAAAAGGAATTGTCTTCAAAACAAACTCTGCTTGCTACAGGCTCTGAAGTAGATTATAATGATCCAGATGTTTTTCCATCTCCAGCTGATCATCGTGGTACTAAGAATGAGATATCCACACATAACATGTATGGTACAAGCAATATTTGTATTAATGGAAAGATATGGAAATATATTCTGTTGCAGAAATCCCACATTTAAATTAAGTCGAATGTAAAGTGCTTTTTTAAAGACTTTAATCTAGTTTTAACCCATTAGTGCCTAGCGTCCCTTTTTAGGGACGCTTCAAAAGGTGCAATCGGCACTGTTTTTGACACCGGTAAAAATGAAAAGAAATAATTATTTCATTTAAATGATGCATTTTCGTGATTAATGAACTAAACTTAAATCTTCTAAAAATAGTGGTGCTAGCCAAATAAAATTTACGCAAAAGATGCTGGGCACGAATGGGTTAAATTTGCGCATTCTTCAGAAATTTACATTTTCGAAAAAACTCCAATGTTGAAACTGCGACGCACTACCCCTTTAAGAGCAACTGAAAAAAAGTAAAGCTAATTTTTGAGCTGACTTGAGCCTAATAATATAAAAATGATAGATATTTCTTAAATTGATAGATTTTCTTATTAGAGCTATAGTATTTTTATCAAGCTCTTTTTTGTCTTTTAATCAAATTCTTTTTTTTTCTTTTGTATTTTAGAAATTAAGTTTTTTAATTTATTTATTTATTTCATTTATCATAAATGAAACTATATCGGGTGCAATTTTTTTTTCTCCACCAAGTGGAATGTTTCATTGTACAACAGTATGTGTTTCATTGTACTTCTGCATACGGGGTACAATGAAACACTGTGAGACATTTACTTTTTGTTATTTTTCAAACATAAAGATATTTTTTAGAACCCATTACAAATTTATTTAGATGGGGAAAATATAAGATTAAAAGTATGCATGAATTATATTTTTGTACATGCAAAATTGTGGATAGAAAAAAAAAATAGAAAATTTTGCTGCATTATACCACATCTTCTCCTATTTCATTTAATTCGAATGAATAAAAGTCACGATATAATAACACATTTTTATGCCTGAAGGAAATAAAACACTTCGGCAAGTGAAAAAATTTTAGATTACTATACGCCCATTTGTAAAGATTTCTGGATGTATAAAACGAACTACTAGTTCGAAATACTGACAGTAGATCTAAAACCTTTTGAAAATCTCTTGACTAAGCGCTATCGAAACGAAATTAATCAGAGCAAAAAGACAACTATAGGTTTTCTAAAGAGTAATTCCGTTTTCTGGAACCCTGGTGATATTTTGATTTCTTTCTTTTTCTAAGATATACTGACTTTTAAAAATATAAAACTTTCCGATCTAGTGTACTATTAATAGTACATGTCTTTTAATGAAGTATTAATTTGTTTTACCCCTTTCCGGCACGGGCAAAATCTGTAATAAAATGAGAAATTATCGACTGACACCGGAATTCATAAACAAATTTTTTAGATATTTGAATCCTTTAATTTAAGCTTTTACGGAAAAAGTAAAGAATTAATAAAATATTACTGGTGCCGTTTGCAAGTTTGGAATTAAAATTAAGTATCCCAGACGGGCACAGTGTGCCGAAAAGGGTTAAGGGTGTATTCGGAAAAACGCTCTTTCACCTTCAACAGCTCGAAATTTTCCGATACAATATCAGACACATTATTAAAAGTAGAAACATGAAACTTGCTGCGGGGATTCTTGAAGGGACGTATGAGGTGCCGTGTGATGTCTTTTTACGCTCAATTCATTAGAATTTGAGTTATAATCATTTACCTTGTCAGTATGACCCTTTTTTTCGTTCCCAAAACTCTCGCTTGGGAAAAATCGGTTCGAAATGCCGTTTTTGATTGCTTTTTTTGCAATATTTTCTGCATTTATCAAAGAATCGACAATCACGGCAACTTGTGTACTTTCCAAATAAGATATTTTGAAAGTTTGGTGTATTTGAGAGCAAAAATGAATCCAAAAATAAATCGGAAAATAAGCAGTTTGAATCGAAATACACCCTTAACAAATGCTTTTGTTACTGTTTACATGTAATAATATTAGTATGTGTCTGATGCATTTACGATACGACTTCATTAACTCTTAAGCATTTACTAATGATAGTAATACATATTTGTTTAATTATCTTTGGAATGTTTCGATTCTTTTATTTTAAACATATATTTCAACTTTAAATTTAAAATAAAGTTACTTTCCTGAAAAAAATCACGTGTAATAAAGCACAAAAAGTATTAGAAAGTAGTACTATCAGTGAAAACTTGTTGTAATATAATATTTTACAAACATCACCAAAAACTCTTCCTTAGCTTATTGTCATATGAATATGAATTGAATTGTATGCGAATCAACAACATTCGTTATTTTTAAGATAATTAAATATTCGTTAAATTCTAATTACTCCATATAGATAGCAAGTGTTAATGTTATTAACAAAAATGTAATAAAAAAAAACCACGGACTCGAAAGGTTTAATTAAATACTGTTTGCCTCATTTACCCGTACGTCAAATGGGCAATGTGTTGCCAATTATGGTTTACCCGTACCACGTACGGGCAATCATATTCCAATCAGAATTTATTATTCTCACCAGTAAATTTTTATTGTAAATGTTGTATTATTTAATCCGATCATTTTTATGATTCAATTAAGGAAAAATTTTTGTTCTGAAAAACTGGTGATAAAAAATTAAAAATTCTATAAAAGATATTAAAAAACAGGCATTATTTAAAAGTTTTTTCAAAAATATTGATCAGTTAAAAGATAAGGCAAAGTAAAATAAGTAACTAAGACTAAATTAACAGACAGCAATATATTTATGTGCGTGCATTAAAACTGGCTTTAATCTCAAATTGAAATGTTATTCGCTCTTTCTTAACCCTTTAACGTTCATTGGTTTCTCTACGAAACCACAAAATTTTAATTCGGATATGCAACACTGACACCGGATTTTTTTACTAAAAATATCCATTTTATTATGTATGCGAAAAATCACTTTTTCATATTTTCAAACTAGCAATTACCCGTGACTCCGTTCATATAATATTTAAAGAAGAAATAATTGATCAATCAAGATGATAAAAAGCATGTGTAATTAACTTTTTATCGCGAATTTATGGTAAAAAACTTCTGATAATCCCTATTTGCTAATTTGTTGTTAAAATTTTCCTTTCAGCGATTAATACTAATAGATAGAAACATTCTTGAATTCTTTTGTTCAGCCCTGTAGTTTTCCAAGTGCCTTTAATACACGAAAGTATCTTTCTAATATTTAGTTCATACAAAAATATTTCTTATTACTACCTAAATTACATTTTCAGAAATTATCATTCGAAGACAACCTTGTATCCAGATCTTTGCGGGACCCTGTATATCATTTTATATATATACTACAAACATTTCTTAGTTTACTAAATGCAGTTCAAAATAAAAATGCATATTTTATTTAAAAACCATCTTTAAGTAAATTACGCTCATGTTCAGTAACCTTTCCGAGATCTTTTGTATAACCCTGTATATCTAAATTTAACTATTTATACTATTACCATTTATACTCTCCATTTAATATGCATACATTTAGCGAAACTTAAAAGCACATATCATAATTCAAAATGCATTTCATCCATGCAACAGTCATCATCCATCATATACAGTACTTCGAATAGAATATATAATATTTGAAATCTTTTGTGTGTCCCTGTAAATGCTATGCACTTCATATTATGCATGAAATAACTCACATTAAGCCTCAGCAACGTATATTAATTTGATTATTACATGAAATCGTTTACCATAATTAAAATATGTTGGAAACTGTTCCTCCCTTTATTCTTATGCAATGGAATTCTTCTGTGTAACCCCGTAAATGAATAATAAGTGTCCTTTTCACTACATACTTTACAAAATGCATATTTTAGTGCACTTTGTAAATGCTTATAAATTTGAATATGTTTCACACGGTGTAACATCGTTAAATTTAATTAAAACGATTTTCCCCATAATGCCGTAATGTAAGGAAATTTTGACAATCCCTGTAAATAAACTAATCATGGTAGAAACTTTATTTTCAATAGGTATTCGTGCTAGGTAAACGTTAAGAACGTCCAAAAATTTCATGGAAATCGGAGTATATTTACGAAAGTTAGAAAACGACCAGACAGACAGAAAAACCGAAAGCATGACTTTTCAACTTTTTTCGAAAGTGTTAAAAAATCGAGCCAAAAATATATTAATCAGTAGTTTTATTTTCCGCCTTTCCCCCACAAAAAAATTTCTTCCACTGATAATTATGAGTTTTGAATAAAAATATTCATTTGTATGTAACTTATAACTTATTAATTAGTATAAGTAAAAAATATTTCTGATTCATTTTAAATATGACGTCATTATTTATCTCGCTCCATTAGCTACTGATATTCATACTCCTTATATTTTAAACGACTGCTATACCTGTTTTATTTCAACTATGACGTCACATTTTCTTAAGTGAATTATTTTATTAAAAATATAATTCTTTTTCATTCTTTTTACTTTTAATTTATGTCGCCATATTTTACACAAAAATTCCCATTAACTAAACAAATATCCTTGTTAAATATATTATAAAAAATACACCTTTTATTTTTATTTCAAACATGACGTCATATTTATTTTCTTTTTCATTATTTTATTATAGTTTTTTGCGCGGAAGTTTATTAAAAATTCATTGCCGCTGAAAAATTATTATTCCAATTTTTTTATTTTCTTGGCAACAGGAAAGGAAAATGGTTAAATTTTATCTGAAAAATGCCTATTGATTTTGTATGAAAAATAATTAAATTTTGAATTATTAAGGAAAATATTTGAATAAAATAAATAAAAATTAGCCTATGTTCATTCCACTCCTATAACCTATCCATATGCAAAGATTCAAAGACATTAATCCATCCGTTTTGAAGCCAAGTTCATTCCAATTTTTCGGACACACTTTCACATTTATAATATATATAAGGATATATTTGTTCGCCATTACCGGTGTCATTCATTATTTCAACATCTTAGCGATGAAAAAGCTTTGATCGTTAAAGGGTTAATAAATAATGGTGGCAACACAGTTTAGCTTTTCTCTCGATAATAAAAATTTATTTTCCAAAATGATTGCGTATAATTATGCACTGATTGAGGTAAAAAAAAATATATTTACTGAGAAATAATATTAATAATGTAAATAAAATAACAGAAAATAATTTATAATAAAAATTAATATCTAAAGCAAAATAAGAAAAATTTCAAATGAGGAAAATGATGTCATTCAGCAACTAGATAAATGGGAATTACAATATTATTACGAAAGCCTTTTTCATATTACTAATAATAACAGTAATTTTTAAAAAACATTTGAAGAGAAAATGACGTCACTATTTAAAGCATCGCATTTTTACTCATAACGATACTACTCTGTACGATACTACTCTGTTATCCCGTCGACCAATTTCGCCAAATTATACATATTGACATAATTTTTATTTTAAATATCGAAAAAAAAAAACAAATAATTAATAGAATATTAATAAAAATATTAATAAAAAGTCGAAATAAAATGACATTTTAAACACATGAATCGTATTTAATGTCATTGATTGTGACATTCACGATCATCCATTATTGGCATTTAATCTTATAGTTTGGCGATAATTTTTTGGTCGACGGGATAACCTAGTAGTACCCGATATTACATTTCAATATTTCTTTTCATTATGGACACTGAGATTGAGATTTTACTTTCAGATGACTTCAGTTAGTGAAAATAATGCCATAGTAAAAATGAAATTAGTTTTTTTTTTAATTTTTTTTTTTTTTTTTTTTTTTTTTTTTTTAATAAAACTATTTTTCTGTGAGTGCATGTAAAATAAAATTTCTGGATTTCGCCGGCACTCAAATTACAATTTTAACTGAAGATGTGCGAATATTTGCATGCAAAATTGTAACTGGCAAACTTAACATTTAGTTTGTAAATATATTTATTATATATTGATTCAATAATGTAATTACTTTTGCTTTTTTTAAAACCAAATCGATCGGGTCTTTTAAACATTTCATTCGTCGAATTCGACGGGATTCCACTCGTTTTATTGTTAAATTGCATTTCCTTTTACTCAGTCTATAAAACAGCGGCGTTTAAACTAAAGAAAAAATTCGTTTTTGATGAATCTAGTCAATGAAGAAGTAGCACGTCAAATTGTATCTCTTTATTACTCCGCAATTCCAATGTCTCAGAGAGAAATTGCTATTCAATTGGGTATTTCACGCCGTTCTGTTTGCTATTCTACTGATAAACACAAAAAAATGAAGTTAGTTCATTGCAATCTAAACGGGGTCGCCCTTCTAAAAAATCTCTACCGATTTTTTTTTCCTAATCGGATGCGAAACTGAATTCTGCAATGGCAGAACGTACATTCAACTTTTTTTTTTTTTTTTTTTTTTTTTTTTTTTTAAGTTGCTAATTTCACATTACTAGATTTATTATTAAAAATTTTTTAAATGATGCGAAAGATATTGCGATTTTTTTCTTTTTTGTTTTATAAAATAGAATGACTTTCATAAAATATGAAATTTAATTAAATATTAAAGCAATTATCTTTCCTAAATAAATACAGAAAGTTAAAAATTTTTGCATTGACAAGTTTCGTTAAAAGCAAAATATTTAAAAGAGATAGATGAGCAAATAGCGAAATGAGAACTGGTTTTAATTTAAAATGCTATTCGCGTTTCCCTAATTAATGTTCTACGTACTCTAAAGTCGCTGATTTTGTATTATTACAATAATTATTAAAAGATAAAGAAAATCGTCAATTAAGAATTTTAACTGACGTGAATAACTTTTATTTCTTTTTCTTTGTATAACATATAATGATTTTTTTAAATACATATAACTTCTTCAATTAAATATTAAAACTGTTATCTCTCCTAAACAAATATAAATGGATGAAAAAAAAAAAGTTAAATAAAGCAAAGTGGGTAGTAGGGGAAGATGGGGATACTTGAGCCATTTTTTAAATTTTAATTTTTTAAAATTTTTTATAATTTGTTAGAACAAAATAAAATATTGAAAATGAAAATTTGATATTTTTTCTTCAATTGAAAACCACTTTCAATTAATTTTGAACTGTTTTTCTATGTCTAATAAATTTTTACTTTTTCTTTTACATCGTGGCTCAAGTATCCCCATGGAGGGGATACTTGAGCCAGATGTCACATTCGCACCAGTATATTGCAAAGAAAAAAACCGATTTACAATATACGCGAAAAAGTGCATTAAAACTTTTTCAAATAAATTTGGTCGAATTTCCTGGTGTCGTTGTGACATATGAGAATTAAAATTATGTGGTAGAAAATTCTACCAGCAGAACTCAAAGGGTTTATCACCATACTTTCAAAATGGTACCAAGGTATGTGATTTCTTTTTTACATATTCAGAACTATAAATATGTTATCATGTTGCCAGTTTTAGAAAGAAAAATTGACCAACTGTAGAGATAATAGAGGTGGCTCAAGTATCCCCTATGCTCAAGTATCCCCACTCTCCCCTAGAGATTGATAAGAAAATATTAAAAATTTACTACTGGTTTTATTTGAAATGCTATATGCGAATGAATGTTCTGCGTATTTTATCTAAATTCGCAGATTTTGCATTACTGCATGCAATACTATTAAAAGTCAAAAGAAAATTTAAATCGTCAATTAAGACTTTTAAGATATTTCTCTTTTTTTCTTCTTATAACATATTCTGATTTTTAAAAAATATAAAACTTCTTTTATTTAAAAAAAAAAAAAAAAAAAAAAAAAAAAAATTATCTTTCCTAAACAAATATAAATGGTTTTAAAAAAATTAAATAAAGCAAAATGAGTATCAAAATTAGATAAGCAAATAGAAAAAAGCACTACTGGCTTTATTTGAAATGCTATTGTCGTTTTCTTATTAAATGTTCTGCGTACTTTATATCTAGATTCGCAGAATTTACATTACTGCGATTATTATCAAAAGATAAAGAAATTTTAAATCGTCATTTAAACCCGTTAAGCGGCATTTTCTTTTCCGTTCAATAAATTGAAAATAACAGATTCTCACCACAATTTTTTAAATAAAATACAGTCGAGTCTCTATATAACGAAATCCACCGTTCGAGTAAAAAATTCGTTATATAGAGAAATTCGAGGTATAGAGAATGATGTTAAAAATCGTGTCTAATGTATGAAATTTGAACAAATATTATTTTTGATCTTTTGAATTAAGAATTTGAAGTGTTTAAAAGTAAATATTAACCTAACATTTTATTTCTTAATTATTTAAGCTGTTTCAAAAAAGAGAACAGAACAGCTTAATGAAAATCAAATAAGGAAGACTTACATTAATTTCAGACGAAGAAATCTGTTTTTATTATTATTATTATTATTATTATTATTATTATTATTATTATTATTATTATTATTATTATCATTATTATTATTATTATTTGAAGTCCTCTCTTATGTGCCGCTCATTGATTCCTCTCTTACATTTGTATCAATCTAATTGACACTGTTTTGAGAAAGATGTGGAAAGGTGTGTGGGAGGTGAGATGAATTCGTTGGATTTAAAGAACAAGAAAAGTAATTAAAAAAAAAAAAACCCTTAGCATTGACGATAAATCAAAATTAAGTGATGGAAAATTCATTCCATATTATTTCAAAGCTTTTTAAAACTGTTTCTTATGACCAATTTATGAAAAAATTCGTTACATGGAGATATATATTTCGCTATATAGAGACTGTTTTTAATGTAATCATGCGAAAAGGGGACCGTTCCTACTAAAAATTCGTTATATAGAGAAATTCGATGTATGGAGTTTCGATGTAGAGAGACTCGACTGTATTCGAAACATTTAGTCTAAACATTTCCGCCTCTAAGTAGTATGAAATTATTTAAAAAAAAAAATGTGGTGTCAAAAAGCTTTAAATGATGAATTAAGCAAATTCGTCTTACCCGAACGGCGTACATGCAAATCAGTTAAGGTGTTAATAACAGATTTTTTTATTATTATTTAACCCTTTGACGGTTAAAGCACTTCTATTCATAAAATACTAAAATGATGGAATGACACCGGAATTTAAAAACAAATTTATTTCATAATATGTAAATGTCTTTTTTACGTTCTTTGTAAAATTAAAATTTTCATTTAAAAATTCCGGTGTCAGTATGGCATTTCGCAATTCAAATTAAGTGGTATTCTGGGCGCGTATACGCGCTTATAACCACGAAAGGGTTAACTGCTTTCATTACGATTTAATTTTAATTTTAATAATTTCTAAAACTGAGTTTAATGGAAATAGTGTTTTGTTAGCTTTAGTTGAAATATCCTTTGTTTAAAAGTTAGCCTTACCAATATAGGAGTTAACCCATAAACCACTTAACTGGTCAATATTTTTGAAAAACACTTTCAAATAATGTCCATTTTTTTTCCATGTCTTTTACAGAATTTTTAGTCTTTTATCGCAGGTTTTTCAGAACAGAGATTTTTGCCTAATTGAATCAGAAAAATACTTGGATTAAGTAATCCAAAATTTGCAATAACAATTTACTAGTAAAAACAATAAATCATGATTGGAATATGGATGCCTGTACGCGGTGTATTTTTGCCGAACCCACCGAAGCTAGCATAGAGGAAAAAATATGGGCTTCTGATTGGTCGAAAAATTGTTTGCAAATAGATCATCCTGAATGCTAATGTACGTATTAGGAGCGTATATGGGTATATCATTAAAATAATAAGAAGAAGATTTTGAAAAGTAATATAGAACAATTGATTTTGACGCCGTAAAATGAAAATAATATTGTTTCTAAATAAATTGTTCTGATTGTGTATATATGTGCATATCATGTTAAAAAAATAGAAAGAAGAAATGACAATTCTATTTTTATTATTTTCTAAAAGTAATACAGAACAATTGTTAAACATCCTGATTAACTTCTTTAATTATAAATTTTGAATTATCTATTTCTTTATCTATTAATAAATATGTAAAAACAGAAAGAAAATCCAGCTTTCAAAAGCTTTTCAAACAGAAATTGATGATTAAATAAACGTAAACTTAAAAATGAAGGAAAGCAAAATTATTCAACCAATCAGAAGCCTGTATTTTTCTCCCCTATGCTAGCTTCGGTGGGATCGGCAAAAATGCGTACGCGATATGGGCAAATCATGATTTAGTAAAAGCACGTTGCCCACATGACGTACAGGTAAATCTGGGAAATGCCTAGCGGTAACATATAGTACCGGGATAGTTTGTATATATATATTTTTTAATACCATTTATTTTTCGACGGGAACGTTATTTTTATTTTATTAATTAAATTTTGGGATAAAACTGAACAAAAATTGCTATTTAAAAAAACTGGTGCGGAATAAAAGATGTACTTTAAAGAGGAAAATAATTCTGGCTTCAATGGATTAAGATCGTTCTTAAGTCCACTGCTCAACAATCACGAAACTTTCTGACACATTTACTGATTCATTTTTAAACGTAAAGTAACAAAATTGGCAGAGCTGACTATGGAAGCGATTTCGAATCGAAAGCATTTCAGTTTTTTTAATAAATAAATTACCTATCGAGTTATAAGCAAGTTTGATCACGTGAAAATACATTTTTCTCCCTTCGCTATCTGATTTGTGTGCTTCCGTCCGAAAATTCAACTCAAAAAACCCATTTTGATACTACTTTCTGAAAAAAAAAAAAAAAAAAAAAAAAAAAAAAAAAAAAATGCGTTTACAAGAGAAAAAAAATGAAAAAAAGTCTTTTGATTACATAATTTCTAAATAACAATACCAGCCAATTTCATGCGTTTCCGAACAAAACTAAATTAAAACTTATCTCATAATGTTGTTTTTTTTAGATTTAAAAACAGCCTTAAAAGAATACGAACGGGAAATAAGTGGTTAATTAAATATTAAAATAGTTATCTCTCCTAAACAAATACAAATGGTTGAATAAAAAATTAAATTCAAAAGGAGTACCAAAAACAGATGAGAAAAAAAAATTACTACTGGCTTTAACTCCTTGGGGACGAGCGACACGTATACGTGCCGCAAAAAGGCTTAAGATTCCTTGTTTATCCCCACCAGTAAAATTATATTGTAAAATTTGCCTTATTTATTCGGAGCATTTTCGCGATTCAATAAGGCGCAAATTTCTGTTTTTAAAAACTGGTTACAAAACATTAAAAATTTCGTAAAAGGTTTCCCTCGTGAAGGGGTTAATTTGAAATGCTAATAGCCTTAACCCAATTAATACCTTGCGCATTTTATCTTATTTTGCACTACAATTATTATTATTTCACAAAAGCGCATAATATTACGGATTTCTTTCTTTCTTTTTTTAAATAACATCTACTGATTTTTAGAAAACAAAAACCTTCTTTAATTAAATATTAAAATAAATATACACTTAAAAAAATTGGAAAAGTTGAAAGTGTAATAAAAAATAATAACGATAAAAATTCGTACAACCAGGGTTTATACGCTTTAACCCATTCGTGCCCAGCTGAATGCACCTTTTGAAACGTCCCTCTAAAAGGGGCTCTAGGCACTAATGGGCTAAAGATTTTCAATGACCTTTTATCAGTACTTTTATGAAGTAATATTTATCTTATTTAACCGCTTCAGGGTCTATCAATAATATCTCTGAAATGTTGAATTATCCCCAAAAAAATCGAAAAGTTTTATTTTAAATAAGAAAAGACAATTTTTACCATTTTACCGCCAAAATTAAAAATACAGAATTTCGTTCAAAATTTCTGCTTTGAATCTGGTATAAATGAGGTGGAATAAAATATATCCCACCGTCACTCAAAGGGTTAATGAAAAAAAAATCATCTTCAGATATAGCGACTACTACTTTACGCAATTTCTGATACTAAGACATATATTTCCTCTGAATCCCATGATGCGTATGAACTCTGACAACTAATGTTCTTCCCGGTCGCCCAATATAAATGTAATGAAATAAGTAATTTTGTATTATTGATATTATTATACAGGGTGTCCCAGAAATATTGGAACAAATTTTAAGGGGAGTTGAGAGACATCACAAGGATCCAGATTTACATAGCAACCCGTGGTCGGAAACAGTTTCCTTGCGCAGTAATGATGACACAAAACACATGAAAGAAAGGACACGAACAGGGAGAGAAAATATGTTTATTATTCTTACAAGGAAGGTCTCCATACTGGGCATACTCAAGAATATTTTGAAAAAAATACGAATTAAACTACTCATGCAGGTAATAAAGGATCAGTCAAATTTAGCGGCGGAATTACAATAGGGAATATATAAAAAAATAAAATACTTTGGAATAATTGGCGTCAAAAGCTGAAAGCGACGCACGATTTGGCGAGCAAATAAGTAAATAAAAATAAATAAATAAAAACCCAATAATACAAAATTTAAAGTATACAAAAATATACACAAATTATGATTTTAACAAAGAATTTGTATCGGTTCTCTAACTTTTATGTATAGAGCTGCAAAATGCACCAGATCTCGATGCTGGGTGTGAGTAACACCAAAAAAGGTTCTTGCCACGATTTCTTTCTTTTATATTATGCCGCTCACCCGCAAGAAAAATAACGCATCTTCACTAAAGCAAATTTCACAGGAGAAGCAAAAAAAAAAAAAAAAAAAAAAAAAAAAAAAAAAAGTTGAATGGTTTTACTGTAAAATGAAATTGCAGCACTTAGCTTTGTATGCAAGATTAACAAGTTGGAAATTGCACGTAAAGCGTAGCAAATGAGGTGCGTTCGTACGATAACAAAGTTTTAAAGATATCACTCTCATATAACTATCTCATAGAATTGTAAATAATTACAATTAAAATGCGCACCAACCAATGTTCTCCCTACACCATTATGCAATGGAATACTTTTGTGTGGCCTTGTAAATCAATAACAAATATTCTTTGCACCACAGATTATGCAATTGTATATTATAATATGTGCTTTATAGATGCATATCAATTTTATTACGTTCGAATGAGTGTAACACTATTAAAATGAATTTGAATCATTTTCCCCCATTAACCGTATTGTAACGGAACACTTTTGATTGTCCCTGTAGTTGAACTATGCATCCGATTTTGATAAAATTTGAAATAACTCGACAAAATTATGTAATAACTATGTATTTAAAATTCAAACGATTAAAATGCATTTGAAACTTTTTCCCCCATTGACCATAATGTAACGGAATCCTTTTGATTGTCCCTGTAATTGATCTATGCATCCGATTTTCATAAAAATTGAAATGACTCGACAAAATTATGTAATAATTATGTATTTTAAATTTCAAACGATTCAGTTGGGTAGTTTTTGCGTTGTTATATGCGGACAGACAGACAGACGGTCGGACTGAACGACAACAATAGGTGCTACGTATTTACATAATTACGAACGCACCTAAAAACGTTTATAAAAAGATAAAACCCTTAAAAATAACAGCGTTGTATGAGGTTTGGAAAATTGGGTAAAATTAACTCCCCACAGAATCCACCCCTCTTCAGTGGTCATAAATGAACATTATAGCGTAATAAAGGAATTATCCGTATAACTACACTTATGAAGATGTTTATGTCGCAAGGCACACTTATGAAAGCCTATTAGCGGAATAAAACGCAAAATGAATTTTTGTGAGTCGCCTCACTTTTTTTTTCGGGTGAGCGATATGTAGAAAAACATATCATTTTTTTAATAAAATATAAAACTTCTATAATTACAGTTGACTCTCATTAATTCGAAATCGGTTAATTCGAATCTTCGCTTAATTCGAACTAAACATGAAGTCCCGAAATTTTCAATGGTAGAATAACGTTAAAAACTTTCACTAATTCGAACTCATTTTCTCTTGACTTCGCTTAAGAGAATCGCGAGAATTCCGATTTTTCATTTTCTTTTATTTCTTATGGATTTCAGATAATTTGAATAACTTTCTTTATTTGATTTTTGTGAAATTTGTTCCGAACGAATATACATATAATCCAATGTATTTGATATCCACCTTCTTAGCGCCCTGTCTGTCCATCAGTGACACATCAAATTTTTCTTCCATTGTGCTTTCTTCTGACCATTTAACCCTTTAACGATCATAGCATTTTTATTGCTAAGATGTCGAAATAAATGATTGACACCGGTAATTAAGAACAAATATATTTCTAAATAAGAAAACGTAATTTTTCACATACAAAATAAAAGGGATATTTTTAGATAAAAATACCGGTGTCAGTGTTGCGTATCGGAATTAAAATTTTGTGGTTTCGTGGCGAAACCAATGAACGTTAAAGGGTTAACTAGTTTATGTATATTTATACATTCTAATTTATTATTAAGTCATATTCTAATGGTAACAGACGAAATATATTTAAAAAACACTATAACATTAATTTTTTTGTAATAGTACCATGTTAAGGATGCTTTTATTTCATATCTTCCATAATTCGAACTTCGGATAATTCGAACATTTCCTGTGGCCCCGACGAGTTCGAATTAACGAGAGTCGACTGTATGTGTAAAAATAAATAACAAAGATCAAAAGATTTTCATTGAGAACTTTCATTACGTAGAACAAAATAGATAGAGGAGATAAATGAGCAAATAACAAAAGCAATAACTAGTGATTGGCTGAAATCCCAAATGGAGTTTGCATTTTCCTACATAATGCTTTCCCTGCGTGTCCAAATGAGCTTATTTAAATCAGTATTTTTGCTTTATTCATGTTATTAGATTAAATAGTAACAGTAATAATAGGAAGGATTTCTTTATTTTTCTTTGAAGACATTTATACTGATTTTTATAAAATATAATTTTTTTTAATTAAATTTTAAAACAAAAATTTTTCTTTAAATTATATAGAATTTCAAAATCTTTTCGTTTTAATAGATGTTTTACGATAAAAAAAAAAAAAAAAAAAAAAAAAAAAAAACTAGTTGTTGGGGGCCATCGTAATATTTACCCATCATGGATATGCATAAAATAATATATAAAAACATAACACTTGTAAACAATTTATAAAATGCATTACAATTCGAAAAAAAATATAAACGTATTTTTAAGTATTTTTAACACATCATCATGCTCTATTAATGAATTTCTGATGAACCGATTTCGATAAATTGTATGAAACGCCAAACTATTCAAGTAGCACTGAATTGCATAAAAGAAAACATCCTTATAACTCTAAAAATAATTATCATATTCACTAACGGTTTCTTGCATCGAATTAAGTGTCTCATTTGCAGTTAAAAGATATCCTTGAATTGAAATTTGAATGAAATACAGGGTCATGAAAAATGTGGAAAACAGGATTAGAAATATCTCGACAATTAATAATCCGATCGACATCGTTTTTATGCAAAATTTGTCTTAATTTATTGCCTTTTACGTCCACTCCTTAAAATTAAAAAAATCGAAAATTTTTATATACTCTTCATCAGAACGAATTTTTCGAGAGTCCGAAAAAAATAGTTCCGGATAATCGAAGTTACTGATATTAAATAGGCTTTGTCCCATTCTTACATACTAATCACATATAAAATTTCAAGTCTCTATCTGAATTTGTTCGGGAGATAGAGCGGTTACAGACAGACAGGCACACAGACGGACGGACACGGCAATTTTTTTTTTTTTTTCTAAAAATATGTTTTTCGGAATCTCCAGTGTCCGAAACGTGTAAATCCGTCAAAAAAAGTTTTTCGATTTTCAAAACGATTGCAAGACTTACCCTATACTACGTATGATGGGTAAGTAATACAGAAAAATAAATGAGTAAACACAGAGCGTTACTGGAGGTTACTCTCTCTCTCTCTTTTTCCCTGATATTTGTATTTTTTTAGAAGAGAAAAATTTCGAGGTAGTTTTTTACAATATTTACAACACAAATAAACCTCTAGATAAATTTTCACATAATTTGCGATAAAGAATTTAGTAGAAGAAAAAAGCAGTTGGAAATACTCCTTATAAAATACAATTTACAATGCATAAAACAATACTTTTTCATCAAACGAAAATTATACTTATGTTTTCACTAATAGTAATTTAAAAAAAAAAAAAACGAAAATAACAATAATTTTTTTAAAGAAGAAAAGTTTATTTTTACTTTTAATCAAAACTTAAAATATTTAATTTAACCTGTTCTGTTTTGGATAGAAAAGTGTTGGAGGAGTTATAAATGCAATCAATTATAACTGCCGACTGAATATTCATAAGATAAATCTACAACATGGAGAAATGATGAAAAATTAAGTTTAATGAGACTTTTACAGCTGGCCAATTATACGCCTTTAATTAATTATGTATATAAAAAAGTGAAAAAATATTTAAAATCTTTAAACGTCATGAAAATGACTGCAATTATTGCTATTTAATTAAATATTCTGTTTTATTTATACTTCATTTTTAATTGCTTATATATTTATTTTGGTAAACTATTGGTTTCACATATTCTCTTATTAAAATGAAGTTTCAGCTTTATAAACAAATGGGAATATCATTTTAGTCACGCAATATCTAGATAATTTTATTGAAATGTAGACAGTTAACATTTCATAATAAGCATGAAAAACAAAGAGTTAATTAATTAATGGAATAATCTCTTGAGAATAGTTTTTGTTGCTAATATCACCGACCATTACTTTTTTCTAAACTTTATTTTAAAAGTTTAAAATGCACTAGTGAATTTAAAATTATTTATTTAATATCTTTAAACGCCATGAACATTGTTCTAACTATTATCAATTAACTAAAATTCTGTTTTATTTAAATTTAATTTTAAATTTTTTTCCCGTAAACTGTTGGTTTTACATATTCTGTTAGTAAAAAAAAGTTTGAACTTGATTAAAAAGAAAAAAAAAGAGAAATATATTTAACACATTATTTAGTTAATTATATTGAAATGTAGACAGTTAAAGTTTCATATAGAGCATGAAAAACAAGGAGTACATTAATTAATTAAATATATATATATATATATATATATATATATATATATATATATATATTGTGAATATCCTTTGTCACTAATATCACAATCATTGCTTTTTAAAAGTTTATTTTAAAAGTTTAAAATGCACTAGTGAATTTAAAATTGTTTATTTATTTAATTTCTTTAAACGCTATGAAAATAACTCTAACTAATACAATTTAAGTAGATAACCTGTTTTATTTATACTTAATTTTTAATTGCTTATCGATTTATTTTTGTTAACTATTGGTTTTAGCTTGATAAACAAATAGGAATATTACTTCAATCTCACATTATTTAAGTAATTTTATTGAAAAGTAGACAGTGAAAGTTTCATATAGAACATGAAAAAAGAAGGAGTTAATTAATGAATTAATTAATCTCTTGTGAAGAGCCTTTGTTACTAATATCACCAATCATTACTTTTGTAAACTCTATTTTAAAAGTTTAAAATGCACTTGTGAATTTAAAATTTTTTATTTATTTAATTTCTTTAAATGCTATGAACATTAGGGGAGAGTAGGGATACTTGAGCCACCCCTATTATCTCTACAGTTGATCAATTTTTCTTTCTAAAACTGGCAACATGGTAACATATTTATAGTTCTGAACATGTAAAAAAGAAATCACATACCTTGGTACCATTTTGAAAGTATGGTGATTAACCCTTTGAGCTCTGCTGGTAGAATTTTCTTCCACATAATTTTAATTATGAAAAGTCACAACGACGCCAGAAAATTCGACTAAATTTGTCTAAAAAAAATTTAATGCTTTTTTTTTTTTTTTTTTTTTTTTTTTTTTTTTTTTTTTGCGTATATTGTAAATCGTTTTTTTTTTTTTTTTTTTCTTTGTAAAATACTGGTGCAAATGTGTTATCTGGCTCAAGTATCCCCTCCATGGGGATACTTGAGCCACTATGTAAAAGAAAAAGTAAAAATTTATTAGACATAGAAAAATAGTTCAAAATTAATTGAAAGTGGTTTTCAATTGAAGAAAAAATATCAAATTTTCATTTTCAATATTTTATTTTGTTTTAAGAAATTATAAAAAAATTTAAAAAAATTTAAATTAAAAAAATGGCTCAAGTATTCCCATCTTCCCCTACTCTAACTATTACCGTTTAAGTAAATATTTTGATTTATTTATATTTAAAATTATTTATTTAAATAATTTCTTTAAACGCTATGATCATTAATCTAACTATTACTATTCAAGTAAATATATTTTGTTTTATTTATACTTAATTTTCAATTGCTTGTCTTTTTATTTTTGTTAAATTAACACATTGCATTTTCACATAATCTGTTGTAAAAACGAAGTTTCAGCTACATAAAAAATTGGAATATCACTTTAGTCACGCAATATCTAGATAATTTAATTGAAATGTAGACAATTAAAGCTTCGTAAACAGCATGAAAAATAAGGAGTAAATTAATTATTTAAATAATCTCTCTTGATTAGTCTTTGCCACTAGTAATCACCAATAATTACTCTTTTAAACTTTAATCTTAAAGTTTAAAATGTATTAGTGAATTTAAAATTATTCATTTAAACAATTTCTTTAAACGTTATGAACATTACTCTACCTCTTGACATTTAAGTGAATATTGTTATTTTATTTATGTTTAATTTCTAACTTCGTGCCTACTTATTACTAATTAACTATTGGTTAGGAAACTAATACAGGGTTCATACGGGTCCTGGAATTTTATGACCAGGAAATTTTTCTGTACCAATGTTTTCTTATAGTAAATTTCTGATTAAATACGATGATACTTCGCACTTTTAAACTATATTTGTTTTTCTGTAACTAAAATCTGGTATTTCACCTGGAAAATAACGGTTCCCGTACGAACCATGTAATAATAGTTAACTATTCATTTAACTTATTCTGTTATAAAATGAAGTTTCAGCTTGATAAAGAAATGGAAACTTGGAAACACCACTTTAGTCACGCAATATCTAGATAATTTTATTGAAAAGTAGACAGTTAAAGTTTCCTCTATGGCATGAAAAGCAAGGAGTAAATTTATCTCTTAAATGGTCGCTTCCCGTAAAGCATGGTGACGTCACTGCAATGTCGTTGTGAAGTCACATTGTGACTTTGTGACCATCCATTGTCGATGTGACGTCACGTGACGTCGATGTGAATTCACAGTGACTAAAATGTGAAGTCGTTATGGCCGTTTTAGAGCTCTTTTGTGACGTTTCACAAAATGGTCACAATGTGATAAATTTGTGATAAAGTGTCATTTGTGACTAATTTGACATTAACATTGTGACGAAACTGTGACAAAAGCGACGATATTTAAATTGCCAGAAACGGGTTTTTTTTAAGTAAGTAACATGTTTTAAAGGCTATTTATAAAATTCTAAAGATTTTTAAGAAAGTCAAATCTCAGTCACAATGTGACGTCACTGAGAGGTGGCATCGTAGTCACATATGTGATGTGACCAAAGTGACTCACAGTGACGTCACTGTGACCATGCATGCTATTAGGGTTGTGAATAATCTTTGTTTCTAATATCACCGACCATTACTTTTTTTTAACTTTATTTTAAAGTTTAAAATGCACTATGAATTCAAAATTGTTTATTTATGTATTTATTTAATTCATTTCATCAAATGCTATAAATATTACTCTCACTTATCAGGGTTCGTACAAATCAGGGGATTCCTGGGATTTTAGAAGGTTTTGCACTAGAAAATTATTAAAGTAGTAACTGCTAAATCTAATAACAGAATTTTTCCCATTAAATAAGAAAATATTACTTTACAAATATTCTGGCAAAATAACCTTGAAGCGTATATTCCTGCTAATACCATCTAAGTAAATATTATTTTTTATTTATATTTAATTTTTAATTGCTTTATTATTTATTTAATTTCTAGATAATTTCACTGAAATATAGAAAGTTCAAGTTTCATATGGAGCATGAAAAACAAGAAGTAAATTAATTAATTAAGTAATCTCTTGTGAATAATATTTGTTATTAATATCACCAAACATTATTTTATTAAATTTTATTTTAAAAGTTTAAAATGTAGTAGTGAATTTAAAATTATTTATTTATTTATTTAACCCTTTAAACGCTACCCGTAAAGCATGGTGACGTCACTGCAACGTCGTTGTAAGTCACATTGTGACTTTGTGACCATCGATTGTCGATGTGACGTCACGTGACGTCGATGTGAAGTCACAGTGACTTAAATGTGAAGTCGTTACGGCCGTTTTAGAGCTCTTTTGGGACGTTTCACAAAGTGGTCACAATGTGACAAATTTGTGAAAAATGTGTCATTTGTGACTAATTTGACATTAACATTGTCACGAAACTGTGACAAAAGTGATGATATTTAAATTACCAGAAACATGTTTTTTAAAGTAAATAACATGTTTTGAAGGATATTTATAAATTTCTATAGATTTTTAAGAAAGTCACATCTCAGTCACAATGTGACGTCACTGAGTGGTGGCATTTTGGTCACAGATGTGTTGTGACCAAAGTGACTCACAGTGACGTCACTGTAACTATGCATGCTATTAGGGTATGAACATTGCTCTAACTATTACCATTTAATGAGCTATTCTATTTGTTTTACTTGTAGTTAGTTTTTAATTGCTTATCTATTTATTTTTATAAACTATATGTTTCGGTTATTCTGCTACTAAAACGAAGTTGAGAAACAAATGAGAAAAAGACTTTAGTTATGCAATATCTAGATAATTTTATTGAAATGTAAACAGTTACAGTTTCATATAGTGTACAGAAACCAAGCAGTAAATTAATTATTTAAATAATATTTTCTGAGCAGTCTTTGTTAATAATATCACCCACCATTACTTTTTTTAAACTTTATTTTAAAAGTTTAAAAAGCACTAGTGAATTTAAAGTTATTTATTTATTTAGTTAGTTTCTTTAACCCTTAAATGCATATTGTATCATTTTCGATGTTCCCGATTTATTGGGGGTTTTATTCACATATTCCGTATTCTCTCCAGAAATTTAAAAGAGCAATTTTCACTTTAATAAATGACAGACCATTCGTAATTAAATAAAGAAAATTTTACTATTTACATTTTTCTGGTATGAATTCTGATTCTTTGAATTGCGCATTTTTCGGAACACTGTAAAAAATAACGGACGATTTTACGGAAGTATTACTGGTAATCTAGATGCCAGTACTATTTACTGTTTTTTAACAGAAAAATGTCCGTAAAATATTGCGCTTTTTTTTTTTTTTTTTTTTTTTTTTAGTTTTTTCCGGAATTTACGGTCTTTTTTCCGTTAAAAAGAATAAATAATACTGGTATCTAGATTACCAGTAATACTTCCGTAAAATCGCCCCCCCCCCCTTTTTTTTTTTTTTTTTTTTTTTTTTACAGTGTATCCTATGCATCTAAGGGTTAAACGCTATGAGCATTTTTCTAACTATTATCATTTAAGAAAATATTCTGTTTTATTTATATTTAATTTTACTTGCTTATCCATTTATTTTTATAAGCTAATGGTTTCACATATTCTGTTACTAAAACGAAGTTTGAGCTTCATAAACAAATGGGAATATCACTTTAGTCACGCACTATCTAGATAATTTTATTGAAATGTAGACAGTTAAATTTCACATGGAGTTTCACATGGAGTATGAAAAACGAGGAGTAAATTAATTATTTAAATAATTTCTTGTGAATAGCCTTTGTCACTAATATCACAATCATTGCTTTTTAAAACTTTACTTTAAAATGCACTAGTGAATTTAAAATTATTTATTTAAATCATTTCTTTAAATGCTATGAACATTAATTACTCTAACTATTACCATTTAAGTAAATATTATGTTTTATTTATTATTAATTTTCAATTGCTTATTTATTTATTTTTGTTAATTATTGGTTTCACATAGTCTATTGTTAAAACGATGTTTGAGTTTGATAAACAAATGGGAATACCACATTAGTCACGCAATATCTAGATAATTTTATTGAAATGTAGAGAATTGAAGTTTCATATAGAACATGAAAAGCAAGTAGTAAATTAATTAATTAAATAACCTCTTGTGAATAGTTTTTGTTACTAATATCATAATCATTACTTTGTAAAACTTTATTTTAAAATTTCAACATACACTACTGAAATTAAAAATTTTTATTTATATACTTATTCAATTAATTCCTTTTAACGCTATGAAAATTATTCTGATTATTGCCATTTAATTAATATTCTGTTTTATTTACGCTTAATTATTAATTCCTTATTTATTTATTTTTGTAAACTATAGGTTTCACATATTCTGTTACCAAAACGATGTTTGAGTTTGATAAACAAATGGAAATACCACTTTAGTCACGCAATATCTAAATAATTTTATTGAAATGTAGACAGTTAATATTTCATAAGAAGCATAAAAAAAGGAATTAAATAATTAAATAATCTCTTGAGAATAGTCTTTGTTTCTAATATCATCACAATCACTATTTTTTTAAGACTTTAATTTAAAAGTTTAAAATATACTAGTGAATTTAAGATTGTTTATTTATATATTTATTTAATTAATTTCTTTAAGCGCTATGAACATTACTCTAATTAACCCATTAGTGCCTAGCGTCCCTTTTTAGGGACGTTTATAAAAAAGGGCAATAAAGCACTTTTGACACCAGTAAATAGAAACATAAATAAGCACTATTTTGCACGAGACAAATTCCTCAATAAATTAACATAAAAGTTATTCGTCTTTTAAAAGTGGTAGGAAACCTAAAACAATCATTTTTTATGAAGAAAATAATATGGGCATTAATGGCTTAAGGAGTAAATTAATTAGGAGTACAGTACAGCCTCGATTATCCGCGCAATTGGGTGGCAAGGGCAGCGCGGATAACAAAAATCGCGGATAAACCGAAAAATAGAGTGCAAACACGAAAAATAAAAATTTCAACATAAAACTGCGTTTTATTGTACATACATGTGTACAGTACTGCAAACATATTCGCTCTACGTCTAAATCACTAAAAAAAGAATATATATATATGTATATATGTATATATATATATATTTATATATTTTCCTGATTTCCACTCAGAAATTAATCGCAATTAATGTGGCTATTTAGTATTGCCCTTGATAACGAGCTAAATACCGCATTTCCAATTTTAATTCTAATTCTGACAACTCCTTCGTATAATATAATTTGGCATTAACAAATATTTACAGTAATTGATGTTGATTTGTAGTAATATCTAGTGGTTCTATATATATATATATATATATATATATATATACAGAGCTGCCAACTTCTACGCCTATTTAAATCTTATAAACATGATTGAAATCAGAAAAAAGTTTTAGTAAAATGTATGCCAAATATATTCAATGTTATGCATTGCAATAGATATTCTTAATAATTTACTAAAATTTCTGTTTCTAATATGTTTATTTGATTGCAAATAAGCGTAGTAGTTGGCAGCCATGTATATATATATATGCAACATACCGTACAAAAATTGTTGAGTTACATCTTTCTAAAATAATCAGACACTTGTGTTTGCTTCTTGCTTTGGAAAGAGATTTTCTTTATTCTAAAATGTATTTTCCTGTAAAAAATCGTTTTTTACTGTAAAAAAATCGTCGCGGATAATCCGCACCGCGGATCATCCGCTCGCGGATAATCGAGGCTCTACTGTAATTTAAATTTTATATTAAAATGTTAAAATGCACTAGTGAAATTTAAAATGTTTATTTATATTTTTATTAATTAATTTCTTTAAACCTTTTGAACATTGCACTATTACCATTTAAGTAAATATTTTGCTTTGATTATATTAATAATTAATTAATTACTTGTTTATCTATTTATTTTTGTTAACTATTGGTTTCACTTATTTACTAACACGAAGTTTGAACTTGATAAATAAATGGGAATACCACTTTAGTCAGGCACTATCTGGACAGTTAAATTTCATATAGAATATGAAAAGAGAGGAGTATATTACCGTAATTTCCGGCGTATAATCCACGGATTAAACAATTCTTTTTGGACCCAGAAATCTTATTTAGCGATTGGAAACAAATATTTACCGCGATCTGTAAAGTTACAATTCTTTTACAAAATTTTCTGGGTCAAAAAACAATTGTTTGATCCGCGGATTATATGCCGGAAATTACGGTAACTAATTAATTAATCAATCTCTTATTAATAGTCTTTGTTATTAATATCACCGATAATTATTTTTTTAACTTTAATTTAAAAGTTTAAAATGCACTGGTGAATTTAAAAGATTCATTTATCTTAATTTGATAGATAAATATAGGAAACATCACATTCGTCTATCCCGTGGAATTTTATGGAATTACAAAATGTACAAAGTTTTGCATAGAACAGGAATAACGGACTGTGACACACCGGATACCATTAATTTTTTTAAGAAATAGCCTTATTCTTGAACAGCATAGATTGGATCAGGGCTGACCAACGCGGAGCCCGCGGGCGCCATGGCGTCCTTTCGAGGTTTTCATGCCGGCCTTTTGATGGTTTCCTGTTTCTAGTTAAAAAAAAAAAAAAAAAAAAAAAAAAAAAAAAATTCGCTTGTAAAAAAAAAATCATTTAAAATACTTGTTATTTGCTTGAGATATGCTTTAAAAATCTCTACAACGCATCATCTGTTTCACACATCAACAATTATATCGAACATATTAAAAGAAAGGGAACAGCACACACAGGATTGGTTCTTTCAAAAAACTAATCATGTGCTGTCGCATCTCTTCACTAATTTCTAGTTACTCTTTATAAATCTTTTTTATGGAAATGCCCATATTTTTATTTTATGCCCATAGAAATTAATTAATTCCTATGTCGGCAATAACTTTTTTAATATGTTAAAAAGTAAAATGTAGAAAAAAAAAACGATCCTCATTCTCTTTCGTACATGAAAGTTCTGCATTTTTGTTATTGACTTTTTTTCATTGCTCATTTAGTTGTTTCATAAGATGGGATCTTCCCCACAGACCCAACAAACTTTGGATAGTTTAAATAAGTTTTATATATATATATATATATATAATCGTGCGAAAGGACAGATCCTTAGGGGCATTATATCTCTATTGCGTTATGTATTTGCATATATGTACTTCTACTAATATTAAAAAATGATTTTCTTGCATGTTTTGAATCATGTTAATAATGGCGCCTTCATTCCTTGCCAAAAGTTTAGATGCGCCCCTACTTAGTAAAAGGTTGGACAGGCCTGGATTGGATGATTAGATAAAGCAATGCTTTTATTCTAAACATTCAACAGTTTTTTTTTTTTTTTTTTTTTTAAGGACCGTGGGCTGCCACAGTCGACTATTTTTATATTCGGTTCGGACCGATATTTTTCTACTAAATAGTTCGAAATTTATTTCTCTCACTAAAGTGTTTAAAGTGTCTGTTAACGATATCTATTACAAGAAAGAGGTGCAGATAGAATTAAAAAATAGTCGCCTGTGGCAGCCCTGAGGGCCCTGTGTGATTTATTCGACTCAACTATAAGAATAACTATCGGTTCGAATAATAAATTTCTTTATAAAACAAGTATAAAATACACAAGGAAGAAAAATATATGTCAAACGAATAACTTAAAGGATTTAAATATAAATTCTTTTTTGAACGATATTAATATAAAATATATTAAAATAGCATAGTAAAATATACATTAATAATTTATCTATATTAATAATAAGCAGATAGTTATTGATAATCATCTATATAAAAACAGTTTCTTTTGTAAAATATATATATCTGGTGTAAAATATTTGTGTATTAAATTAATATCTAAATAAAAACTTGAAAAGAACTTTGGCGTCTTTCTAATGTTAATTAGTGCATTTTTACAATAAATTGTTTCCACTTTGTGTCTCATTGCTATTAATATCCTTTTTAATTAATATGAAACACATTGAGGTTGTTCTCAGTTTTTTTCATATATGTCTTGAAATCTTCAGTGTAGTTTTAAAATTTAGGAATCTTGATAAAAATTACTGAAAAGTGCTTATTTAATCAATTAGTTTACTGGTGTTTATCAAGCTATTTAAGAGATTTTAACTTGCTGCTATTTTACTTTATTTAGCTAGAAGTTGCATGACGAGAATTTTGATTAAATAAGATGAGGATCTGTATTCGGAAATAATAATATCCCAAAGTTGGCAGTAATGTAACAGCTTTAAAAACATATTACCATATATATTCGCGTATAAAACGAAGAATTTTGGACAAAAATTTGGAAGTTGAAAATGGGGGGAGTGAACTTATACACCAGATAATTAAAAAGCGCTGATAATGGGCTAATGGGTAGTTCTTTTAAATAATCACATGAGAGACAAAAGTGAACAATGATCATTTCCCTGTGATTGACGGGGGAAAAAAAAAGTTCAAAGTTTATGTTTTTGTAATTGTTTTGTATCCATTTTCTCTTGAAATGAATTCTTTTCAATACACAGGATTTCCTTTCGACATTTTCATCCCCTTTTTAAAAAGAGTTCAATTTGAAAATACATCGCTCCTAAAAGTTTTACAGTACAGATAAGTATGATATTTAAGTCTCCAAAAAGTCCTACAGTATAAAAGAACACTATATTTTAACAGCCTAAGAAGTTTTTTATCCTTGAAAATACGACTTAAATATATTTTTGAAAGATTTTTTTTTTTCTTTTTAAGTAACATTCATTTGAAGTGAGGTTTCAAAATAATTTAAACTTCTTCAGTTTTACATAATTATAAAATTTTAAAATGCTGACTTTTTTTGTTTATTTGTTTGTTAAGTCTAATTAGAAGGTGTAAAAAAGTTTACTATAATTTAATAAAAATTTATTATTTTAATTTATTCATTCTCCTTTACAAATCCTTTTTTAATATACCGTAATTTCCTGCGTATAATCCGCGGATCAAACAATTATTTATCGACCCAAAATTTGTTTATAAAGAAAACTTCTTAGATCGCCTTAAATATTTGTCTTCAAACACTAAATAAAATTTCTGGGTCCAAAAAGAATTATTTAATTTTCGGATTATTCGCAGGAAATTACAGTACTACCAGAAATGTGGTTCTACTTATACACGAAAACTGTGTTGCCAGATGGGCTACTTTTTTTAAATCCAGATTCTATATTGGCACCACTTTTTTGAAATGGTGAAATATGCCTTATATAATTGCATATTAATTAAGGCGAGAATAAAGAGAATTTTACAGTTTCAAAAAAGTGGTGCTAATAAAGAAATCTTAATTAAAAAAAAGTAGCCCACTGGCAACTTTGCACGAAAATTCAATTTTTTCCAAAATTTTGTTTTAGAATTGGGGTTGGGAGGGGGGTCGATTTATATACGAATATATAGTATTCATTCTAGCCCATTTTATAAGGGTGCAGTATCCAGCATTGAAAAAAAAATGCACTCTTTGGTTTTTAAAAGTAGTAAAATGCACCAATAGTTGTACCCAAAGATTTATAATGAAAATTCCCTCCATTCTGTAGTGTATGTAAACCTATGTGCTCATGAACTTACAAAAATAATAGAATTTCCTCATTTCTTTGGGAAAAAAACAGAAAATTATTCAATCATGTTGTAATTTAATTGTATTTTTTTATTTTTATATCATAAAATCATTAAAAGTTAATGTTATTTTATTTACATACTTATAAAATTACATATTTTTCAACCTTTTTTCTTAACTAAAGGCAATATTAAATTTTCTCCTGCAATAGTGCCCTTTTGTGTTGCAGTAGTGCCCGTTTTAGTGAATAGCACCCTGCCCTTTTTCTTTCTAGAGTGAACACCTACGGATATATACGGTTTTTAGCTTTTAAAAAATTATTTGATAATAATGTGATAAAAAGTTAAAAGCAGTTCATAAATCCAAATTTCAGTTGTTAAAATTCTAATAATTAAGATGAGTAATCAATTAGAGGATCAAGTAGTTTCGTGATAATTAAAAAAAGAAGGAAGAAAACATCTGACGATTACGATGCTTCTTTCTCTGCCGTTTGTAAAAACGATCATTAAAAAGCATCAGATCGATAATGCAATGCAAAAGATTGTTTGTTTTGATTGTTAAGCTCAAGTAATAAAAAAAGGATTTAAAAAGATAATGAAGAGAGTTACGTACAAAGGTTGTATGTACCTCTATTGTAGTTGTATGTAAATGTTTTAACATTCAGAAACACAGAAAAAGTGTCGCGTAGGTACGCAAGTTATGTAATTTCAGAGAAAATCTTACTTTCTATATCATATATTTTAATGCGAGCAAATCGTGTGCGAGTGTACGCATGCGTAGGTAAATTTTATCTAAAAAACTGTTCTAACGACTTTGATTAAATTTTGTATCCTACCGTTTTGCGATACGAAAAGAGCATTGGACTAGGCCACATGTAAAAGAATATTTGTTTAGTGGATCATTTTGGGGTCATTATGCATATAAGCATAGGTACCAACCTGACATCGATTATCCGTAATACATGCGTTAATTTAACCCTGGTTTAATGAGATTCGAACCAGAATTTTTTCAAAGAAATGAAATTAAGTTTGTTCCTGTAAGAATCCTGAAATTAAATAAATAAAGATTCATGAAATATATTTTCTGGTTTGAAATGACTTTAACCTAGATCAGACTAATCCAGATATTACGGAAGATTAGTTGAAAGTTGGCAGCTATGTATAAGCCAGTTCATTTCAGAAACCAATATTTATTATGTTGCAGAACAATTGGTTGTAAAAGAAGTCACAAAGATGGCGACATTTCGCTAAATTTGTAGATATATGTCGAAATAAAAAATTATTCGACAATAAGGAGATGTAAAATTAAAAACTGTCAAAAAATGCGAATTTTAGTTGTTTAAATTTTATTAATCAAGATGAATAATCAATTAGAGGATCAAATACTTTCGTGATAATAATAATAATTATAATTATAATAAATATGATGCTTCTTACTCAGCCATTTGTAAAAACGATCTTTGAAAATATCAGATGGATAATAAAAAGTAAAAGATTGAAAATGTTTTTAATGAATTATTAACTTTCCCCCTTTTTGATTGTTTAAAAAATCTTAGAAAATAAAAGGGTTTAACCCTTTCCGGCACGGGTAAAATCTGTTAGTAAAATAAAAAATTATCGACTGACACCGGAATTTACAAGCGAATTTTTTAGATATTTTGAATTCCTTATATTCTAAAAGCAAAATTCTATTAAAATATTATTGGTGCCGTTTGCAAGTTTGGAATTAAAATTAGGTATCCCTGACTGGGCACAGTGTGCCGGAAACAAGGGTTAAAAAGATAATGAAGAGAGTTATATTACAAAGATAAAGTAGTTGTGTACAAATGCTTTAACATTCAGAAACACAAAAAAAGTGTTGCTGAAGGTACGCAAGTTATACTATTCCACAGAAAATCTTACTTTCAATATTATATATTAGAATATAAGCAAATCTTATGCATGTGTACGGGTATGTGAATAGATTTTATCTAAAAAACTACCCACACGACTTTGACTAAATTTTGTATCCTACCGTTTTGCGATACGAGAAGAGCATTGGACTTGGCCACATGTACGATAAAATTAAATTAGTGGATCATTTTGAGGTCACTATGCATATAAACCAATTAATTTCAATAGGAACGAGAGTTGAACTATTTATTAAGGATGTATTCGAAAAAACGCTTTTCAACCTTTTACAGCTGGAAATTTTCTGACACAATTTCAGACACATTTTTAAAAGTAGAAACATGAAACTGGGTGAGAGGATTTTTGAGGAGATGTATAAGGTGCCGTGTGATGTCATTTTACGCTCCATTCATTAGAATTTGATTTATAAACAATTACCTTCTCAGCATGACCCTTTTTTTCGTCCACAAATCTCCCGCTTCGGAAAAATCGGTTCAAAATGTCGTTTTTGATTGCTTTTTTCGCAACATTTTCTGCATTTATCAAAGAATCGACAATTACGACACCTTGAGTACTATCTGAATAAGAGAATCTGCGAGTTTGATGAGTTTGAGAGCAAAAGTGAATTCAAAAATAAATCGGAAAATAAGCAGTTTGAATCGAAATACACCCTTAAGTTGCGAAACAGTTGACCACATTTCGCCAAATTTGTACATATATGTCGAAATAAAATATTATTCAATAATAAGGAGATATAAAATTAAAAACACTCAATAAATGCGAATTTTAGCTGTTAAAATTTTATTAATTAAGATGAATAATCAATTAGAGGATCAAGTAGTTTCGTGATAATTAACCCTTTCCGGCACCCTGTGTCCGGTCTGGGATACCTAATTTTAATTCCAAACTTGCAAACGGCACCAGTAATATTTTAGTAACATTTTGCTTTTACTATAAAAGCTTAAATTAAGGAATTCAAGATATTTTAAAAATTCGTTTGTGAATTCCGGTGTCAGTCGATAATTTAACATTT
This sequence comes from Maratus speculifer, assembly GCA_964019185.1. NCBI lineage: Eukaryota > Metazoa > Arthropoda > Arachnida > Araneae > Salticidae > Maratus > Maratus speculifer. The sequence goes on from OZ025300.1 coordinate 231,976,577, forward strand.
TAGTACAGATTTTGCCCGTGCCGGAAAGGGTTAAACAATATATATATGACGATTTCGATGCTCTAGCGTTTGTAAAAACGATCACTAAAAAACATCAAATCGATAATGCAATGTAAAAGATTGCAAACATTTTTAATAAATTATTAACTTTTCTCGTTTTTGATTGTTTAAAAAACCCTTAGGAAATACAAGGATTTAAAAAGATAATGAAGAGAGTTACATTACAAAGATAAAGTAGTTGTGCATAAATGTTTTAACATTCAGAAACACAGAAAAATTGTCTCTGAAGGTAAGCAAGTTACATAATTTCACAGAAAAATCTTACTTTCTGCATTATATATTATAATTAGAGCAAATCGTGTATGTATGTAAAATTTATCTAAAAAGCTGCTCTAACCACTTTGACTAAATTTTGTATCCTACCGTTTTGTAAGATGATAAGAGCATTGAATTAGGCCACATGTACGAGAAAATTTGTTTAATGGATCATTTTCAGGTTACTATGCATACAAGCCAATTCATTTCAATAGGAACTAAGGTTGAAATATTTATTATATATCTGAACAGTTAGTTGGCTGTAAACAAAGTCTCAAAGTTGGCGACATTTTGTCAAATTTGTAGATATATATTGAAATAAAAAAATTATTGGATAATAAATAGATGTAAAATTAAAAACAATCAATAAATGCAAATTTTAGTTGTTAAAATTTTATTAATTAAGATGAATAATCAATTAGAGCAACGGTTCCCAATCTATGGGTCTCGACCCACTGGTGGGCCGCGGCAATTGTTTTGGTGGGTCGCGGAACAAACGAGGCTTGTCATCAAAATGTATCTTTTATTTCATCTGTTTAAAAAGGTTTAATTTCAACAGGAAATAATATAGCAAGGGAAAATCCATATTTTCCTTTTAGATCAATATACGAACAGAATATCCAGAAATATTGAAATCAGCTTTGAGGTCCTTGATGAAATTCAACACTTCATGTTTATGAGAACATGCTTTTTCTATTTTGCTGTTTTTGAAAGACAAGTACTGAGACAAACTGCGTGTTAATATATCTTCCCACATTGATAAACATCAGTATCAGAAATATCATTGATTGTAAAGTTATGTTTTCATAATAATGAAACGTATTTTTAACTATCTTTGTAGTTTGTGCATTGTTTGAATTGCTATTCACTTACACACATTAAGATTACCGATTCTTGTTTTTCGTTGGATAGGATAGCCGAGCGTATAGAAGTCGTACTAAAATTGTTATACTGACATACAACTTTATCTTGAGTGGGTCTGGGTCGCGAAATTTATTTTCACTGAAAGGTGAGTCGCATATCAAGAAAGTTTGGGAACCGCTGAATTAGAGAATCAAGTAATTTCGTGATAATTAAAAAAAGAAGAAAAAATGACGATTACGATGGCTTTTACTCTGCCGTTTGTAAAAACGATCATGAGAAAGCATGAGATCGATAATGCAATGTAAAAGATTGAAAACAATTTTAATGAATTATTAACTTTTCTCCTTTTTGATTGTTTAAAGACCCTTTGGGAATAAAAGGATTTAAAAAGATAATGAAGAGAGTTACATACAAAAATAAAGTAGTATGGTGAAAATGTTCAAACATTCAGAAACACAGATAAAGGTGTCGCTGAAGGTACGCAAGTTATAGGGGAAGATGGGGATACTTGAGCCATTTTTTTAAATTTAAATTTTTTAAAAAATTTTTATAATGCTTTAGAACAAAATAAAATATTGAAAAAGAAAATTTGGTATTTTTTCTTCAATTGAAACCCACTTTCAATTAATTTTGAACTATTTTTCTATGTCTAATAAATTTTTACTTTTTCTTTTACATCGTGGTCCCAGGTGTCACATTCGCACCAGTATTTTGCAAAGAAAAAACCCGATTTACAATATACGCGAAAAAATGCATTAAACCTTTTTCAAATAAATTTGGTCTAATTTTCTGGTGTCGTTGTGACATTTCAGAATTAAAATTATGTGGTAGAAAATTCTACCAGCAGAGTTCAAAAGGTTAATCACCATACTTTCAAAATGGTACCAAGGTATGTGATTTCTTTTTTACATGTTCAGAACTATAAATATGTTACCATGTTGCCAGTTTTAGAAAGAAAAATTGACCAACTGTAGAGATAATAGGGGTGGCTCAAGTATCCCCTATGCTCAAGTATCCCCACTCTCCCCTATAATTTCACAGAAAATATTTCTTCCTATATCAAATATTGTAATTCGAGCAAATCGTGTGCGAGTCTATACGTGTGTGTGTAAATTTTCTCTAAAAAACTGCTCTAACCACTTTGACTAAATTTTTAATCCCACCATTTTCGATGAGAAAAGCATTGGACTAAGCCACATATACTAGAAAATTAGAATAGTGGATCATTTTGAAGTCAATATGCAAATTTCACTTGTTAAAGGTGTATTTCGATTCAAATTGCTTATTTTCCGATTTATTTTTGAATTCATTTTTGCTCTCAAATACACCAAACTTTCAAAATCTCTTATTTGGAAAGTACACAAGGTCGATTCTTTGATAAATGCAGAAAATATTGCAATAAAAGCAATCAAAAACGGCATTTCGAACCGATTTTTCCCAAGCGGGAGGTCTGGGAAGGAAAAAAAGGGTCATACTGATAAGGCAATTGATCATAACTCAAATTCTAATGAATTGAGCGTAAAAAGACATCACGCGGCACCTCATACGTCCCTTCAAGAATCCCCTCAGCAAGTTTCATGTTTCTACTTTTAAAAATGTGCCTGAATTTGTATCGGAAAATTTCGAGTTGTTGAAGGTGGAAAAGCGTTTTTTCGAATACATCCTTAATATTTTACTAATTAAGATTAATAATCAATCAGCTAATCAAATAATTCGTTATGGTTTTAAAAAAGAGACATGAGATGATTACAATGCCTCTTTCTCTGCGTTTGTAAAAACGATCATTAAAAAGCATTAGAACGATTGTGAAAAGTAAAAGATTGAAAACATTTTTAATGAATTATTAAATTTTCCCCATTTTGATTGTTTAAAGGTCCTTGGGAGATAAAAGGCTTTAAAAAGGATAATGAAGGGATTAACATACAAAGATAAAGTAGTTGTGTACAAATGTTTCAACATTCAGAAACACAGAAAAAGTGTCGCTGAAGATACGCAAGTTATATAATTTCACAGAAAATCTTACTTTCTATATCATGTATTTTAATACGTGCAAATCAAATACTCAAAATGCTGAAAATATGAATATGGAAATAAATCCTCGAAAAATGAGTGAAATTAAAAAAAAAATAAATGCACTCTGCACACCGGGAACTTCCAATGTATAAAATGATGTAAAAATTTTTGAGTACCTAAATACAGTTAATATCTAAGTATAAATCTTGTTTAATGGGACAATTTTACCCAACTTTAGCCTTAAGGGTGTATTCGAAAAAACGCTTTTCCGCCTTCAACAGCTCGAAACTTTCCGATACAATTTCAGACATATTTTTTAAAGTAGAAACATGAAACTTGCTGAGGGGATTCTTGAAGGAACGTATAAGGTGCCATGTGATGTCTTTTTACGCTCAATTCATTAGAATTTGAATTATAAACAATTACTTTATGAGTATGACCCTTTTTTTCGTTCCCAGATCTCCCACTTGGGAGAAATCGGTTCGAAATGCCGTTTTTGATTGCTTTTTTTTTTTTGCAATATTTTCTGCATTTATCAAAGAATTGACAATCACGACACCTTGTGTACTTTCCAAATAAGAGATTTTGAAAGTTTGGTGCATTTGAGAGCAAAAATGAATTTAAAAATATATCGGAAAATAAGCAGTTTGAATCGAAATACACCCTTAAATACCTCTTTAAAAAATTCTTGAATCTGAAAACTGCATGCATTAGTATGTTTTTTCAACATTTCTCTATGGTACTACAAAATTTTCATATTTTTGTCAGCAAGAACTCTGTTAACATTGAAGAAGAAAGACCTCCAGTCACAAAAAATTCATTGTGAGCGGCGGTAGCGTTAATTACTTTTTAGGGTTTCATTCATCTGACGAAACCCTATTCGTCTCTGTCCTCTATGTCTGTCTGTCACAAAGTCCGTACACAAAACTATAGTATAAGTCAGAGGGTTCAAATTTTGTGTACTTACAATTGAAAACCTCTTGTCACACAACAAATCATAAAATCTTGAAAGAGACAATATTTTTTTTTATATCATCAGTTCATTTTGTTGTGTGTGTTTTTGTTTTTTTTTCCTTCTAATTGTTGCACGCACGTTTAATTATAAAAATTATTATGTATGTAACATAAATTAATGGATTAAATAAATCACGTGAAAAATGCGCTTATTTGCTTTTATTTCATCATATTGCATCATATTTATCATCTATGTTGTCCGCAAATGGAAATATTTTTTTATTTATTAAATTCCTATTCATTTAATCAGGGGTCAGAGCATATAGGACAAATTTTATTATTCTTACCAGTATTTTTTACAAATAATTTTCATGGTATATTCCTATTTCATATCTAATAAAAATGTCTCATGAAGGCTATTGATAAAAGATACTAGTTAGAACAATAAAATTTGTCCTATATGCTCCAACCCCTGATTTAATCCTTAAATGCATACTGTATCCTTTTCGATACCATAAGTGTTCCAATTATTTGTTCCCGATTTATTGGGGGTTTTATTCACGTATTCTGTATTCTCACCAGAAATTTAAAAGAGCAATTTTCAGTTTACTTAATGACAGACCATTCGTAATTAAATAAAGAAAAATTTACTATTTAGATTTTTCTGGTATGAATTCTGAATCTTTGAATTGTGCATTTTTTTGAACGCGTTCTACCCTATGCATTAAAGGGTTATATTACTAGCCAACTCTGGTGACCACTTTGATCGTCCTGAAATTTGTGTTAAGCTTTGCAATATTTTACTTTTATTCGTAATTTTATTTACTTACAATTAAAATTGCAACATACACACCATAAAGTAGATGCATAACCAAATTGATTATTTAGTCATAAGGGTTTCGTTCATTTCGTAGGGTCGCAAATTTTTCTAAAAACCTGCAGTGGTTTTATGGAAGTCCTGCTATGAGGTTTTTGAGGAAATCCTGCTACAACTATTATTCGTTAAAAATAAAAATTTTAAATAGGGTAGGGGATAATTTCCAGGAGGCGCATTCCTAAATATAATGGTGCTGCCATTTATGTATGAAATGATTAATTTTCTATAGACAATTTTCTTTTGTTAATGATAAAGTGTTTTGAATGAGATATTAAACGAAACACTCTGTGCTATCTGCGATACACTTACCCACTTGTTTTTTAGGATAGAAAGCCACCAATATCATACGTGGAAAATAACGAGACCCCGTACGAATCTTGTTATATTAAAAAGACTTATACAAAGAAATGCTCTGATTAAATAAAGGAAATTTTATTTTCTTTTATTACTGGTGCCAAAACAGGGTTGTTAAATACCAGGGTTTTTTTTTTTTTTCAGAAAAAACCCAACCCACTGTGTTTTTTTTTTTTTTTTTTTTTTTTTTTTTTTCAGGGTTTTTGGGGTTTCATTAGGGTTTTTCGGGATTTTTCAGATTTTTGGCGGTTATTGGAGGTGGTTCAGAATGCTTGAAAGAAAATGTACTTACAACTAAATTTAAAGTAGCTAATTTATTATTACAATTATATATAAATCAATGACAATAATCAAAATTATGATAGATAAATTGATTATTAGTAATAATTTATTAAGTATTTTTTATTATTACTAAATAACAGAATAAGCTAAGTAATTCTACATGTCTACATAATTGAATTAGGATTCTAAGCATATATGGTATTTTGTTATGAGTTTCTATTGTATAACATAGAACGGATTACACATCAAAGTATTTTTTTAATGGGAAAAAATTTGTTTGTTACTTACAGATGCTACAGAGATTAACTAACAATTATTTCTTTTAAAAATTGTGATGGTATAATTAGGACATTTCTTTTCTTTGTGGTGGGGGGTGATGGTTATAAACTTTATGAGTGGTGTACTGATATTAAGAAATACATCACAATATATTATATATGTAATATAAATACATTATATATGTAATTTAAAGTTGAAATTTTGAAAAAACCCACTTGAGTTTTTTCAGAAAAAACCCACCCGGGTTTTTTGGGCTGGGCAAAATCATAACAACCCTGTGCCAAAAACAAATTTTGGAAGGAAAGATGATGATTCCGCAGCTGAGACAACGGAGTGCCAAGGGTTAACCCTGTAATTTTCATGAAAGAATACGTTCTAGAAATTCGGTAGTTCAGACAATCTGAATTCTCCCAATAAATTTTCAATAGTAAATTTCGCCTGCGATTTGAATGCGAAATGCCTGTTATTAAATAAAGAAAATAATTATATTTTAAATTTCTGGTACAAATGTAGTAAATCCGAATTAAAAAATTCCACTAAATCAAAACGCTTTTGCTTACATGTATGCTACCATGGATGTTAGAAAGTTAATAAGTATTATGCTGTAATTTGGTAAACTTATAGGTAGCAACATAGGGATAAAATATAAAATACACAAAATATACCTTTAATAGTCATATGCATAAAAATTCACATATATAAAGAAAGTTTCTTCCCATTTTAATAATTTAAATGAGAAAACGTAATAAGAAAACAAAACTTTTTCGGATCTCAATTCGACTTGCAAAAGGTTTTTACGAGGTTAATTGGAAAATGTCAATGAAATTTTAAAGTTGCGGACAATCCGACGGATTTATTGCTAAGAAATTTCGATTTCTCCCCAACAGGTTTAAATACGTATTTTTATAAATAAATTAATCAAAATTGCTATTTAAATCCTTCTTCAGTATTATTATCGTAAATGTGCATTTCTTTGCAATAAAATTAACACGCGAGAAAAAACTCAGAAAGTCAATTCTTATTGAAATTTATTAAGTTAGAAACTTTAAGGATAAGGAAAATGGTGAATTTCAAAGCAGTTACGGAATTATATAATGTTCACAGCCTAAAAAAATTTTCCTTTTTGTCCTTTAATTGCATATTATGCATTGATTTCAGTATTATGCTCAACATTATGCAGAATTTACTGAATTCAGTATAATGGTCAGAGATTTATTTTTTTCGTATTATATTATGTGCACAATACTTGATGGGATAACATAAAGAAGATGGCACAGTAAAATAATATTATAAAGAATGTAAAATTCCATTATTTAATTATTTTAGTCAATTTTACAGTAAAAACGTTTTTTATATAAAGAAAAAAAGAAAAGAAAAGAAAGAAAGAAAGGCGGTTTTGTTTTGCTTAAAACTTCTGGCGTTAGGAATTTTTAAATAATTCACTTTTGAACAATAATAAAGGCCAGAAGAAAGCTTCATATCTGTTAACACTTTCAGAAAGACATTTGTTGCAAAAATATTGAAATGGTTGAATGATTCCCGGATTTAAGAATGAACTTACTATATGAAAATTAATAAAGACTTCCCTCCACGTAAAATTTGACCTTCCTACCCTGAATGGGTTTAATCGACCCATAACTATAATTCGTTTTATACGACTCGAACCAGAAATTTTCACATAAAGTTAAATAACAGACTAAGAGAAATAAGTCAATTAAGTAAATTAAAATATTTTAAATAACAATTCTGGTGTGAAATGTTTTTATCACGATTTAGTAAAAATTGAACAGGATAGGAAGAGTAATTACTTAATTAATTACCGGTACGGGCAAAATCTGTAGTAAAATGAGAAATTACCGACTGACAACGGAATTCTCAAACGATTTTTTTAAATATTTTGAATTTCTTAATTTAAACTTTCATCGTAAAAGTAAAATTTTACTAAAATATTATTGGTGCAATTTGCAAATTTAGAATTAAAATTAGGTATCCCAGACCGGGCACAGTGTATCGGAAAGGGTTAGCTAATTTTTCCTTTTTTTTTTTTTTTTTTTTTTTTTTTGTAAACATACAATAAATTGAAAATATGTGGTAATTACCACACTTTTTTAAGCTAAATATTTATAATATTAAGTCTTAACACATCTGCCATTTAATAGTATGAAATTGTAATTAAAAAAATAATGGTATCTAAAAGCTTTTAGTGATGGATTATGCAAAATCTTTTTGTCCTTACAAAGTACGGACAAGTTAAGTGGTTAAAAACAATTTTATTCCATCAGGGTTCCCAGCAAAACATGACGTGCAAATTCCCTGATTTTCCATGACCAAATCTCAAAAAATTCCATGACTTTCCCTGACCAAATTTCAAAAATGTCTTAAATCAAACGGGAAAACAGTAAAATTTGGTACTTATTTTCTTAATTCTTTGTCAAAACTAACGTTTTTTTTTCCCCCTTTTACGACTTTTTGATGAATTGAGATTTTTTTCAGAGACTACTTCATGACATTCGACATTCGCGTCATTTTTCCTTTTTTCTGAAAGATTTTCCCATGACTTATTAGAAAATCTTTGCAAATTCCCTGACTTTTCAGATATATTTTGAAATTTCCATGACTTTCCCTGACTACTCTGAAATTCCATGACTTTCAAGATTTCCCCTGACTTTCCATGACACTGGGAATCCTGTCCATTGTGGAATTTGAGGATTGAAATTAAGCGGGATATATAATATCACACCGCTTTCAAATGGTTGATAATGCGTTACTTGATTTATGCACTTTAAATTTTAAGCTATTAATTTCAACACCATACACAAATTAATTAATAGTTAATTTTAATGTCACCTCTTTTTCAGTATTATTGTAGTCCTCAGTTTTGGCCATTTTTCTATGTAAAAGGTCTTATGTATCTTGGAGTAAATTAAATTGGGGAAAAGAAATGATGTTATGCTATGACCAATATTTACTTATTTATTTATTTTAAATTATAATTATTATTATTTATTTATTTATTTATTTATTTTGTTAAAAGAAAGAAGATTTTTCTGATACATAGGATTTACAAGAATAGAAGAGTAGATAAATGTTATCGAATAAATGAAAATTATAATATCGGATAATTTTTAAGCATTTCATTGCGAGGTTAATTTGAAGGCAATATAGAATTAAGCATTAATTTTATAAAATCTTATTATATATACATGTATTTAAAAAAAAATGGGAAGAATTTATTTACAATGACAAAATTCTAAAATTACCAGTCAAATTATTTTTTTTCCTGCCATAAGTTTTATTATTATTATGAAGAGTTTCTTCCAGAACAATGGAAGAAATGGAAAAAACTGGAAGAGATGGAAGAAACCAATCGAAAACAAAACACGTGCTTAGAATTAAAGCATATCATTTATGTGAAACATTTAAATTAAAAAAAAAAACATTCAAAAGGAAAAAAAAGTTTTATATACTCATATGCAAACTAAATTGGAAAACTTCATTAATATTAACAATATTGTTTTTAGAAAAACAAATTGTCTTTTAATAATAAACTTCAGGTTCAGCAGACAATTATAAGTGATGGATTTTATAGCTTTAGATGTAGAGGGATTTTTAAAAATTATTAATTATGCCATTTATGTAAAAAGGAAAAAAGTTTTATATAATCATATGCAATCTAAATTGGAAAACTTAATTAATATTAATAATATTGTTTTTCAAAAATAAGTTATTTTTTAATAATAAACTTCAGGTTCAGCAGACAATTATAAGTGATGGATTTTATAATTTTAGATGTAGAGAGATTATTATTATTATTATTAATTATACCATTTATGTAAAAAGGAAAAAAACTACCTTCAAAATGTTTGTTTTTCGTATAAAAATACATTATTTTCATATAAAAATGCATTACTTTAAACTGCGCAATATGATAAATGAACGAATTTGTCATTATTTATATTAGCATCTAGTATGCACGTCTCAATTTTAAAAAACTGATATTTTAAAAATATCTTTAGGTATATCGAAATGCTTTTAAATTCTTTTGAAGTTTTCTCTAAAACTTGGATTTTTTTTTCCATTTTTTGCATTCATCCTTTCTATGTTGAGAAACTGATTGCAGCATACCATAGCAGAAAGACTTTTTTGCTGTACTATGCTGCAATGTAGTGAGGAAAATGAGAATTTTAATGAATTTTTTAATACAGTAATTATTGTAATATATTACTTACCCTAATAAAATTGATGTAAATTAAAAATTCTGTCTTTTATTTAAATTAGTTTTATTCTACCATTGGTAAATAAATGATCTGCACTATTTACCAATGTTCAAAAGTTTAAATAATTAAAAAATATTTTGGTTAAATTGAAATGGATAAAATTTAATTGATTTTGTGCATTTTGGATAAAATTAATTTTTTTTTATTTAACTAATGGTTGGAGATCTTTAAACAGGTGTTGTGTGTTTGTAAATATTAATTTTTCAAATACAATTAATTAAATTTGTACAGATCTGGTAAAATTAATTTACTTAAGGTTATAAGAAGACATTTATGTATCTTACAAACTTGGAAGTAATATGATAAATTTGCCAACCCTGATTATTATTATTATTATTATTATTATTATAACGTTAAATCAGAAGTAATAACAACTTTAAGTTTAGTCTTGCATTGACAAGCAAATTATGTTTCTATAATGTTGAATTCGCATCACAATTTTCGAAAAATAATAAATAATAATAATAAATAAATAAATAAAAATAAATGCAAAGAAGGCAATTCAATTTAACAAAGTTTTCATCAAAGTTTTATAAGTAAAAGTTTTACGCTACGAGAGTTTTTAAACTTTCGCAGAAATTTTTATTAAAATTAAATGATATAAATAATGTACTATCTTTCTTCAAGGGATAACATTGTTTCGAAATCGAGACCTTTTGCGGCAAGCGTATTTTACAGAAATTTTAATCTTTTTTTTTCAGCAGTTTTGCGAAATAGAAATTTTCGTCAAATTAAAATGGGAAAATGCCCCAAATAAATAGGGCAAAATTTAAAATAAAAAAATAACTGGTGGAAATAATCACTGAATCTGAGCACCTCATCTTTTACGCAGTACCTGATTTACTATAGCGCATTCGGAACATGGGCTGAAAACCCGAGATATTCATGGATCACCAAATACTACTGAATATTTTTCAGTAATTCTATTGTCCAAAATCTGATATGATTTTAACATCAATTAGAATATTATATCTCATTCAACATTCTTGTGTGTCCATGTTGTATTTTTATAACATCGTATATTTTGTCTGAAACATTCATGTTTAATTATTTTATTAGTTAATAATTAATATTAATTAATATTTTCTTGTGTTCTTTAAAAATATTTTTTATTTTTAATTCTTATTTAACCCTTTCGGGTCCGATTTTTTCCCCATTTTTAGAAAAAACTACTTTTTTTAAATAACATTAACTCTAGCTATTCAAATAGATTTATTAGAGTTTAACGATTATTTTATTATCTGAAACATAACAAATGTTTTTGTTTTGCATAATTTATTTCAGGTTTATGTATGACAATAGGCTGAGGAAGAGTTTTTGGGGGAGGTTTAGAAAATATTATACTACAACAAGATTCAACTGACATTAACTTTTCAATGCTTTTTATTTTTTATTGCACGTAAGCCCAGTTTTTTCGGCGAGCGAGGCCCTTAAAATTTCAAATAATTGTAGCTTAGTATTGCGGGAAATTTATTACTAGTTGTTGCATTCTTTATCTTTCCAGGTAATAGATTTGTCTAGGAAAAGATAGTTAGCAATGACAATATATTATACAGCGTTTACTCATTTAAAATTTATATTTCTGAAATAATTATTTATAAGTACATTAATTATTATTAAATTTAATTTTTTACTTGATATTTTAAATTATTAAAATTAATAATGATTATCTTAGTCAGTAAATTTTTTTAATATATATATATATTTTACTCAATTCCTCTGTAAGCATTGGTATAAGTGAGCCCCCACATTTATAAATCGGTCCTTGCCGTCTTGTATATATGATGTTTGTTCCCAAGGGTAAAAAAAAAAAACTTTGTGGTTTTAGAATAAAATGAAGCAAATCTTATGTATATCCAGTTAAATGATAAAAAGTTAGAATGCTTATTTGTTGTGTTTGTGCGTACGTCATTCCAAAATTTTAATTGATTTAATAAAATAATGTAGTTTTCCAAGATTTTTCATATTTAAATTGATATATTTAAATTTATATGAAATATTAAGTTATGTAATATTGTGCAAATGTTAAATTGCTTTCAACGAAATTTTATTTTAAAAATGTGGTTGAAGAGAACACTTTTATAGCAGAAAAAAGGCCTTAAAAATGCTTTTTATTTTTTAAATTAATTATTTATATGATTTTTATTTTTATTTTTTTTTAATTGTAAATCCTGAAGAAAAATTAATATTTGTTCTTTTTTGTGTTCAAAAGTAAAAGAGAAAGGTATGCCAAAAAATTTATGCTTTAAAAAGACGGATTGATTTTAACCCTTGCTGGAACAATTAAATATGTTGCTGTAATGTTGAATTTTCATATCAGAATTTTCGAAAATTTTCATTTCGTAATACATAAATACATTTTCAAGCAGCTTAAGTAAATGATAACATCAAAATTTCATTTTAAAATCTCCACACAAATTTTTATTAAAATTGAGAGTTATATTCAGGGTCTGACAAACTCCGGAAGACTAAAATATTCTTATTGGCTACTATTTTTTTATGTAACAATTTAGTGTTCATAAATTCAAATGGACCATCTTTCAAGGATTTCAATCCTGAAAAATCAATTGACAATTGGTATTTCAATTAAAATCTCAAAGGCATTGTCAATCTATGCATAAAATTTCTTGTTGGAAATTAACTCTTTCCGGCGCGGTGTTGCCGGTCTGGCAACACCTAATTTTAATTCCAAACTTGCAATTGGCACCAATAATATTTTAGTAAATCTTTGGTTTTACAATAAAAGCTTAAATTAAGGAATTCAAAATATGTAAAAAATAGTTTGTGAATTCCGGTGTCAGTCGATAATTTCTCATTTTACTAACAGTATTTGTCCGCACCGGAAAGGGTTAAAAGTAAGAGTAATAATCTGTCTACTGTTGTACTATTGTCCAGTTGCTTTGGAACAATGGAACAATGTGATCAGCTTGATGGATTACCTAGTTGCGTGGCAACTTAACATCCAGTTTAGAGGTAAGTTGTGTTGCTGAGGCGTTAGGGAGCCGTTAAAGAAAAGATGTTTAAATGCGGCAGGTGGCCACAAAGTTAAAATTATCTAATAATAATTAATTAAAGAAAAAAAGAGTAAAAAATAATTAAGTACATGAATAAAACATGTAGTATAGCAAATTAAATCAAGTTGTTTCCTAGGAATTTTTATTTAAAAATTTAATTGAAAATATGATTTTTATGGTAGGAAATAGCAATAAAAAAATACTTTTTGCTCTTTAAAATTAATTATTTATATAAAATTAAAAAATAATAATAATTTTGTAAATTCCGAAGACAAAATAATGTTTGTTCTTTGCTATGTTCAAAAATAAAACTGAAGGTGCGCAAAATTATTTTTATCTTTTGACAAGATTTTAATTCTTTCGGGGACAACTAATTATGTTACTGTAATGTTGAATTTTCATATCAGAAATTTTTTTTTTTTTAATTTTAATTTCGCAATTAATAAATGCATTTTCAAGCAGCTTAAGTAAATGATAACAACAAAATTTCATTTTAAAATCTTCGCACATTTTTTTATTAAAATTAAGTGTTATATTCAGGGTCCGGCAAACTCCGCACAACTAAAATATTCCTCTTGGTGACTGACGTTTTTACCTGACTGTTTATTGTTTATTTCATTCTAAATAATTGTATTAAAATTGACAATTGGTATTTTAAATCAAAATCTCAAAGGTATTGTTTGTTTATAAACAAAAATTTTTTTATTAGGAATTAAAGACAAGGATATTAATTTGTCTACTGTGTTTTAATGTTTCATTTCATTGTTGTTTTCTACTTATTTATTTATTTATTTTTATGCAAAAATGGTATTATCATAAAATCTTTGCTCAATTTTTTTTTTCTTTTTTTAAATTGAATAATTAACTTGTTCACTGCAAAATGACACACATATAGATTGAAAAGAACATCCCCCTTTCATAACATTTAAATTTCTTGAAGAAAAGAAGTAGTACAAAAATGTAATGCAGTAGAATTAATCGTTGGATAATATTTTAATAATTTATCTCATAAAGTAAGTTTTATAGTAAAAAAAGTCAAGCTTATATATCTTTCTAAATAAAAGTTATATACAGGTCGCAAACCATGTTACCACAATACTGGCGAGTTTTTTTATTCGGAAATATCAAGTTTTCACCAGAAAATTTTTAATAACAATTTTCTTTTATTTCATTTGGAAAATATGCCACCGTAATAATCAAAAATATCTATTCAATTTTTCCGAGGGAAATTTTACTTTCTTAACTATAGTTTTAGGGGTAATTAAAGTAATTCTTAATTAAAGTTTTAGATTTATAGCTGTCTGCGTATTATTATTAAAGTATATTACACAGAAATATTATAATTTTAACATTCTTATATACTTTTATTAAATCATTTTGCCGGGGGGTTTTCCGCCTTAATTGAGTACTTTGATTGTATTTTTAAATAAAGTTTAAATCTTAAATAAAGTTCAAAGTCCTAAATAAAGTTTAAATCTTAATATTTATCATCTTCATAATTTGTGTTCTGCGGGATTTTAATCACAAGTTTAAATGTTCCGTCAGATAATATCGATAAACAGTGCTGTACAGTATTTGTCTATCTAAAGAGTGCGATTTTCCAGCAGTGTAAAGGGTTATGTAAGCTTCAAAGGGTTAAATTATCCGGCAATAATGCCGGATTACTTAACCCTTTGAAGGACGGTAGAATATTTCTCATATCATTTAATTTTAATGAAGATTTGAATCAGAATTTAACAAAATTTTAACTTTATTACTTTGTAGCAGGGTTGGTATAAAAACCGGTTTTTTTGAAAAAAACCAAAAAACCGGGTTTTTTTGGTTTAAACCAGGTTTTTTTGGTTTAAACCGGGTTTTTTTCAAATCATTATTTAAATAGCATTTGCAAGAAAAATAACTTGTGTTTTAGAAAGTCATGAGGATTTTTTTGTAATTAATAGTTAATTAATGTTAAACATTCACATTAGTATTTATTTTTTTGATAATTAAATAACTAAAGCATAAAAAATTATAATTAATTATCTTATAAGTTTAGGTTTCTATAGGGAAATATTCATTGTGTGAAAAAAAAACTATTAATTTATTAGTATACTTATATAAACCTTTTAGATAATAATTTAAGAAATAATTATATGCAGGTTGATAATGAAGAACATAGAAAGGGCAAACAAACATATTTTACTAAATTAACAGAAATAAGCTGAAATAGAAAACATTTTCTTGTGTATAATTTAGAAATTATTTACAATATTAACATCAACAAATGATTATTAATCTCTTACTATATATATTTAATTAAAAAATATCAATATGCATTTTATTAATGCTAAAAAATACATGTGTATTGACTTACTTGATACATCAACGAATGTAATGCTTACACAAATTGAGACATAGGCTTAGAAAAATTATTATTATTATTTTAAATACAAACTTTTTTTTTCTGTTCCTTTGTTCTTCAAAAGGTGAAGATTTAGCATTAAATTTTATTATCTGTGCAAGCATCGAGTTACATGGATATTTTTGTTTTGTAAAATTTAATGTATCCTTTTTTTTCTTGTTCACATAGTTCACTTTGACTGTATTGTGGTTCAAGCATGTATACCTAAAAGGGCATGGGTGTTAGGGCTATTTTATACCTGGACTAAAAAACTATGAGACTTCTTTATTTACATTTTTTTTTTTCTCTTAATATTCTTTGAAGACCTGTCCAATTATAAACTGCATTAGTAATGGAACTTATTACTTTAGATATTATCCAGGGCAACTGCAATAGAATTTAACAGTTTAAACATATCTTCAACTTTTCTTTTAAAATAAAAATTAGACAGATACGAGCTTTTAAATATTTTTATCAATAACATTCCTATTTTCTACACAAATTTTAAGTAAAGTGGGGCAATTTTTAAGGTAAACATCTAAAGCATCTGAAAATGAATCGCACCTAGTATTATAAGGAAGATCTAATTTGACAGCATTTACATTACATGCAATTTTTACATTTGGCTCTTAAACATGTTTTTGATGTATTTCTTATTCCCTCAAATGAAAACCTGATTATATTTTCCTTTCTTCTAGTTTTAGACATTCTTTTATTTCAATATATATAAGTAGCTTTCTTAAAATAAAATACAATACAAAGTAACTGGAAACAGAAAAAAATAATGTAAAAACTGCAAATCCAATCTAAGAAAAACCAAAGCTTACTAAAACCAATAACTATGGAACAGAGAAAATTCATAGCCAATCATTCATTAGCATACAGAACAAGAGTAACCAATGGAAAGAATGATTTATGATTATGTCATTATTGATGCTTTGATACATGATGCAATCCTTAGTAAATCATAATCAAGCTATCTAAGCAGTAAAATTGCATTTTTGGCTGGCATATGCCATTTTTACATTTTTTAAAAAATAAAAGGTTTAAAAAAGAATTAAAACTAACTACCTTTTTTTATCCTCCACAGTTCACTGTAGAAAAATATTTTGCCATGTCAATTTATAGCTAGTAAAAAAAATTAGATTGATTAAAGATGTTTGTCACTTTAAAAATTTGTCTTTAGCTTTGCTTGTAGCTACTCCATAACTTTCATTTTGCACATTTTAATAATGTGTAAAATAAATGAAAACATTGGGAAAAAGGGAAAAAAACCAAATTTAAAAAAACCAGCATGGTTTTTTTAAAAAAACCACTTGGTTTAAACCATGGTTTAAACCACGGTTTAAACCAGCGTGGTTTAAACCAAACAACCCTGCTTTGTAGTTAGTTACTTATTTTCAAATAAAATTTTCTACAAATTCTAGTTGGAATTCAGCATTACAGCAACACTATTAATTTCTCCTGAATAGATTAAAGCACTAAATATTATACGAATGAATATAAACCTACATAGTAATAGTAGTATAAAAGATAAAATTATTGGAAATAAGGAAAGTATACTATACATTTCTTTTGGGGTAGATTAAAATTTTATTGCCCTAAGTCCTTATAATGGCCTAATGGAAAATCAGACCAAAATAAGAGTATTTGCATAAAAAAAGTAAAAGGTTAAAGTATTCGGAAACTTTCCGGTCAATTCACTAGCAGAAAAAATTACAGATTATTACTATAATTTGAAAACTGTGTAAAGCTTAAATATACAATAAACTTGTATCGTTACTAGAGCATGAAATAAGCAGTAAATTTTTAATTATTATGTTGACCTTTACTAATGATCAAAAGGGTAACAGTTATATGATTACTAATTAAAAAATAAATAATTCTAAGTATTTAAATATTATTTTATAAAAATATATTTATTTAAAGAATATTTTCTTGAGATTTAACTAGTTAATAAATAAAAAACCATGCATTGAATTGATAATAGAAACTTACGATAAATTAAATAAAAAAACGTAAAACATATAAATTTCATCGAATGGCATGCAGTATGCGCAGGTCATAAAGCCCGAAAGTTGTTTTCCTCAATTATCAAACCAACAGTGTCAATTATAAAACTGTTTCTTATAGGAAAAATTCAACGTCACCAATTAATACTGCATAATCTAATAAATATTAATAATTTATTGATTAAAAAATTATTAATAAATAAATACATTTTTATAAAAATATATTTATTTAAGGAATATTTTCTTGAGCTTTAACTAAATAATAATTATTAAATAACTATGCACTGAATTAATAATAAAAACTTATGATAAATTAAATAAAAAAACGTAAAACATATAAATTTCATCGAATGACATGCAGTATGCGCAGGTCATAAATCCCGAAAGTTGTTTTCGTCAATTATCAAACCAACAGTGTGAATTATAAAACTATTTCTTATAGGAAAAAATTCAACGTCACCAATTAATACTGCATAATCTAATAAATATTAGTAATTTATTGATTAAAAAATTATTAATAAATAAATACATTTTTATAAAAATATATTTATTTAAGGAATATTTTCTTGAGATTTAACTAGTTAATAATTAAATAACTATGCACTGAATTGATAATAAAAACTTATGATAAATTAAATAAAAAAACCTAAAACATATAAATTTCATCGAATAGCATGCAGTATGCGCAGGTCATAAAGCCCGAAAGTTGTTTTCCTCAATTATCAAACAAACAGTGTCAATTATAAAACTATTTATTTTAGGATAAAATTCAATGTCATCAATTAATACAGCATAATCTAATAAATAATAATAATAATTTATTGATTAAAAAAATATTAATAAATAAATATATTTTTATAAAAATATATTTATTTAACGGATATTTTCTTGAGATTTAACTAGTTAACACATTGACGGACAATAAGAACAAGTTCCCAAAGTTTAATTCCCAAAGAGCACAGTGGCACCAGAATGTTTGTAAAAAAAACTTCTATTTATTAAATTCGTAAAATTTAGCTTTTTTCTTATTTATAAATACAATTCTTTTCAAATCCCGGTGTCAATCATTAATTTCAACACTTAAAATTTTCGCTTTGACGGCTATAGACGCAAGTGTCCGTCAACGTGTTAATAAGTAAATAATTATACACTGAATTGATGATAAGAACATACGAAAAACTAAATAAAAAACGCAAAATATATAAATTTCATCGAATGGCATGCAATATGCGCAGTTCATAAAGCCCGAAAGTTATTTTCCTCAATTACCAAAACAACAGTGTCAATTATAAAACTGTTTCTTATAGGAAAAAATTCAACGTCATCAATTAATACTGAATAATCTAATAAATAATAGTAATTTATTGATTACTGAAATTATTATTGAATGAAAAATACAATATTACCTCTTGCCTTTATAGGTAATATCTTATGATATAATTAAGTTTGTTGATAATCCCACATGCACGTACAAAGAGTCCAGACATGCACTGAACAATAATAATATAAACTTACTATAAATTCGAGATAAAACTAAAAACATTTGAATTTCATCGATTGCGATAGAATATGCGCAGTTCGTAAAGCCCGAAAGTTATTTTTCCCAATTATCCAACTAACAATGTTTCTTCGAAGAAAATAATCAATGTCAATCAATTAAATGCAACCTATTCTAACAAATAATATTAATAAAAACACTGCTTACTGACATTATAACTGAATGTTAATACACAATATTACCTTTTGCCCTTATAGAAGGATATCTTATGATAATTAAGTCCGTTGGCATTTCCGCATACATACACAAAAAGGGGAGTTCGTAATAATCCACGATGAAAACGGGGAAGAAAAATCCTTCCTATGTAATCGGCTTTGTAAACAGGAATTTGTGATATTTCAAACAATTTCACACTTGTTCTAAAATACCCCACAATAGCGCGCAAGTAAGTAAAGTAAAACCTTGCTTTGGGAGAAAAAAAAAATCCACCAACAAACACACAACTTTTGCTCCTGCGTCACACCAGATGCTCACGAAACACTCCTCTCCCCCTCCCCCCTCTCTCTCTCTCCCCAGACACCCACTCCGCGCACACACACACACCAACACATACACACACGCCTTAAAACGTATTCAATAGAACACGTTCTCCACGCTAAATCGTCGGGCATTTATGGTTTTGACAAAAATACACGTAAATACTTGAATATAAGCAAAGAATTAATTAATTTGGAAGATTTACCTGATAGATCAAGGGTAGCAAGGGGAAAAATTAGAGTCCAGGCCAACGTGTCCTTTTAAGATGGCCGATGCACTCGCTCTGCCGTGTGGTTACGAAGCAATCGCATGGCGGCCGGGTTACCAGATTGGGATAAAAAACGCCTGCCAAGCGTACGATTTGGCGACGTTGTGGAAAGTTTTAAAGTAAATTTTTTTACTTTCGTTTAAATATAACGTAAAATTTAAATGAGGAAAACATTTTTTGTTATTATTTTGTGCAGTAAGGTATTATTGTTAAATATTTCAAAAAATTAGAAACTCTTTATAAGAGATAACTGAATTTTAGCTCTTAAAAAATTCTGTCTAAATGAAGAAAAACAATTACAGTTGCTAAATTTGCATTGGTCAATAAAAAATAATATTTTTCTTAAATATATTTTTTATCTTTACTTATTAAGAAAAATGGAAAAAAAATACTTTTAAAATTTCTTTAATACTATAAAGGCCATAGTATTCAATTCAATCAGGAGCAAATTAATTTATTATTTAGATGAGACTGGGGATGAAAAGGACACTCAAAAATTTAAAAAGAAAATAAAATGTACAAAGTTTCAACTTTGGCTCAACTGATGCCGATACTTGTTCTGTCTTAATAATCCTTGCAAATATCATCCGGAATTGTAACGTTGTAGGTGATGAAAGCAAAATTTGTTTTGATATACACGAGTAAATTTTAATCTTGCTTTTATTTTTTCTCTAAAAAATTAATATTGAGTTTAACATGATAATATTTATATTATTTAGCAGTGTAAAGTATGCACTTTATATGAATACTAGAATATTTTATTAACTAAAATAGTGTCGCCGTCGGCAGGTGCTAGGTCGTGCAAATCGCAGCCGTCGGCCTAATCGTTCGGAGATTTTGTGGTTTTCTTCGAACCTTGCGTAAATACGAGTTAGGCTCCCTTAGAAAGATCCCCACAAAGGGCACTCCTCTCCTGGGCCTATATCCCCCGATTAGATAATCGTCCGTCAAAAAATAAGCCAAACCAAATCGTCGCCGGCCGTTGTGACTAAATACTTTTTAAGTTCGCTAAGTGGGTATGGAGTTAAAAGGGACAGGGGAAAACACAGTCAAAAAACGTGTTATATACCAGTATTTTGTAAGAGAGAAATTCGATTTCTATGATCACTTTATTTTATTGAAAGTATATTCTTTAACAAAATACTGGTAGTTACCTCTTTTTTTTTTTTTTTACTGTGTTTTTCCTTGACCACGGCCCACTCTAATTATTTATTTTGATGAAGTTACCTAAAACCATAATTGGTAGTGAGACACTTGTTTTTGTTTTACCATATGTTGCTATATATTTTGTTTTTATTTGTGTATTATTATCTTTTATTTTTGAACATTGTAATCAGAAATAGAAAGTTGAAAAAGCATTTTATTTCTTTGAGTCCCTTTGAACCAGGCAAGGTGTCCCTTTCATTCCTTATTGTGGGGTTAAAAGGGACATTTCTGTCACTTTTTATAAATAAGTAAAGATTTTAAATTACTATACTTGACGATAAGAGGTTTTAATAGCATCAAAGCCAAGGTTTTAGACGAGAACTCGTCGCAAATATGAAAATGATATCTTTTAACCCTTTCGAGGTCCGAATTTTTTTCACGTTTTAGAAAAAAAATAACACTATTAAGTTAATAACATTAATACTAGCTATCCAAATAGATTAATTAGTGTTTAACGAACATTTCAATGCTTGAATCATAACGAATATTGATGTTTTGCATACAATCAATTCATATTCATATGACTATAGGCTAAGGAAGAGTTTTTGGAGATGTTTAGAGACTATTGTATTACAATAAGATTTAACTTACTATATTACAACTTTTAAAAAACAGTAGAACCCCGCTAATTCGGATCGGTTTGGTCATTTTTTTTTTTTTTTTTTTTTTTTTTTTTTTTTCAGATTTGAAAAGCGATTGGCTAATTTCCATAACATTAACTTGTTTCATCGTCGTATTCTAAATAAAAAAACTTTTTCTGACATGTTTTCGGAATAATTAAGCAAAGTAAATATTATTACTGTCTGCAAATATTCAATAAGTTTAACATAAAGGTGATTTTCTGTTAGTATGTTATATTTTATTTCATTTTTTTTCTAATTTTCCGGATAATCCGGATTTTCGACAATCCGGATTGGGTCCGGTCCCAATTAATCCGAATTATCGGGGTTTTACAGTACTTTTCGCGCTTTCTTAAACATGATTCTCTCAGGAAAGTAACTTTTATTTTAAATTTAAAGAATGTAAGACATGTTTAAAATAAAAGAATCGGAAACGGGGCGAAGAAAATAGTAATAATTATTTTTAAGTGATTACTAAATGCCTAAGCATAAATGAAGTCATATAGTAAATGCATAGACATATACACAACATTGCTACATGTAGTAGTAGCAAAGGTATTTCTTAAAAATAATACGTACTTCATTAAAATACATGTTCGATTAATAGAAGATCGGACCCGAAAGTATTAATGTCATTATTTTATGAGCTTATAAAGACAAAATGTATCTTCATCCCCATTAATCTACCCTATTTCGATTCGAAGCAGCAATTTCTTTGTAAAATTTACTAAATGCAAGGTAGTTCATAACACAAATTCATGGCACAAACTTTAAAATTTGATACAGATGGGCGCCAATGATGAATTGAGGTACAAGCACCAGGAGGGCAAATTGGTCCTTTTTTTTTTAATTTAAAAATTTCTTTTTCAAACAGAAAAATTTTTACACTACTCTTTTTCTTTACTTAAGAACAAACAATGGAACTATGTAATCAGCTTGATGGACTACCTAGTTGCGAGGCAACTTTACATCCAGTTTAGAAGTAAGTTGTGTTGCAGAGGCGTTAGGGAGCCGTTAAAAGAAAAATTGTTTAAATGCGGCTGGTGGCCACAAAATTAAAAATGACTATTAATAATTTAAAAAGAGAGAGAGAGAGAGAGAGAGAGTAATAAATATTAAGAACATGTATAATACATGCAGTTTATCAAATTAAAAAGAAAAACAAAAAAATTTAAAAAAAAAATTCCATTAGATCCATAATCCCATGGCCAGGCGAAAAAGCTACCGGGGAAAGCCCCAACTGTAAAAAAAAAAAAAAGACTCCTTTCAGAGACTATACATTTTAATTTAACATAAAAAATTGCTAATATTAGCAGATTAACATTTTTTTTTTTTTTAAATAACAAAACAAGACAAAAACAAACAGAGTTTAAATATTGTAATGAAGTGAGGAAAACTCAACTTTCATCGCTAAGCAAAATCATGAATTTAGGGCGTTTTCCATTAGTTAAGTCGGATACCTCGTATGTCTGGTAATTCCGCAACATTGCCCTCCTGGTGTTTGTGCCTCAACGCATAAGTTGGGCATCAGTTAAAAATTAAACAGTTTTAGTTCAGTCGTAATACAGAATGATGAAAAAACTTAAAAACCTAGCGATATCGTCTTAACTTTTTTGAACAAGTTGTAAATTGCACGTCAAGCGTAACAAATAAGATGCGTTTGTACTATAAAAAAGTTTTAAAATATTCAGATCTTGGTGTAATAATATACAGTATTTCGGACACAGTAGAGTATCTGAAATCTTTTGTGTCTCCCTATAAATACGATATGCTTTCTATTATACAGCAAGTAACTTGTAATAAATATCAGTACCGTACATCAATTTCATTAAATGTGAAATAGTTTAATAAAATTAAAACGCCTCCCTTCAGTTTAGAAATTGTCTACCGTATTTTCCGGCGTATAATCCGAGTTTCAAACAATTCATTTTAGACCCAGAAATTTTATTTAGTGATTGAAGACAAATATTTACGGCGATCTAATCAGTTAAATTTCTATTTAATCCTTTCCGGCACGGGCAAAATCTGTGCTAAAATGAGAAATTACCGACTGGCACCGGAATTCACAAACGAATTTTTTAAATATTTTGAATTCCTTAATTTAGGCGTTTATTGTCAGAGCAAAATTTTACTAAAATATTACTGGTGCAATTTGCAAGTTTGGAATTAAAATTAGGTATCCCAGACCGGGTACAGTGTGCCGGAAAGGGTTAAAACATTTCTGGATCGAAAAATGATTGTTTGATCCGCGGATTATACGCCGGAAATTACGGTACTTCAACGTAATTACAGGGCTCCCAAATGATCCGCCAACGGAACATCAATATTTTCTTAGAAAGATTATCCTTTTGTATTTTTCTAGCAAATTGTTTAGAATCCGCCTTCAGAGGTTAATTTTGGCACAAATGGTGTTTAAATCTACTATGAAATTTTCTGTTAAAAAATATGGGTGTTCAGTTCGTGGACCATTTGGGAGCCCTGTATTTATCAAATATTTCTTTATAATGTTACCCATTTTCATATTTTTGTATGATGTAGTGGAAAGTTGTAGTGTAGTGGATGTAGTTTTCTTAATATTAGCGGAAAAAAAACAACTGGTCGCAAAAAATTCTTTGAAAATGGCGGTTTACTTTTTTTTAGAATAGAGCGATATAAAATTAATCTAAGATGTGTCGATAAGGTTTATTAGGGTTTTTATGATAAAAAAGAACAAAAATAAAGCATAGAAATATTGTCTAAATTTCTTCGGGCCTCCCTACACCTACTTCCGGTATTTGATTCATTGCTTGTTTATTAAACTGGCCATAACTCTTCTTCTAATAATCATAGGAATGAAATTAAAAAAGACAAGGAATCGTAAAAGATTGCTTTTTGAAATATAATAATAATAATAATAAATAGAAAAATTTCGCCAATGCAGCAAAACCCAGAAATAACGCAGTCCGATATACCGCGAATTCGGATTTAACGCCTGGCTCTTATGTCCCCCCCCCCCCCAAAAAAAAAAATCAATTTTAGGATAAATTTTGTTTTTAACCCTTTAACGCTCATTGCTTTCCTTACGAAACCACAAAATTTTAATTCCGATATGCAACACTGACACCGGAATTTTTATCTAGAAATATCAATTTTATTATGCATGTGAAAATTCATCTTTTCTTATTTACAAATATATTTGTTTGCTATTACCGGTGTCAACCATTTATTTCAACATCTTACCAATGAAAATGCTTTGGTCGTTAAAGGGTTAAAATTTCAGTGGAACACAATGAGGGACTTGCAGTCTGCAATTAGTACTATGCATCTCGATAATTCTGTTGACGATTTAAATAACTGGATAGAAACTGACAACAGCGAACCAATTTCAAAAGTCATAACAGATCAGATATCATTGATGCTGTTACGCATAAAAATTGGAGTAAGCAAAATGATGATGATGAAATTGAAAATGATGTGGTAATGAAAGACAACGTTCCACGTTAGTGAAGTTGGCGGAGAAACGGTTAGCGAAGTCATTTCATACTTAAGGGTGTATTCGAAAAAAATGATTTTCCACCTTCAACCAGCTTGAAATTTTCCGATACATTTTCCGACTTATTTTTAAACATAAAAATATGAAACTTGCAGAGGGGATTTTTGAAGGGATGTACAAGGTGCCGTGTGATGTAATTTTTCACTGAATTCATTATTATTTGATTTACAAACAATTATTTTCTCAGCGTGACCCTTTTTTTTCATTCGCAGATCTCCCACTTCGGAAAATTTAGTACAAAACGCCGTTTCTATCAGCGTATTTTTGCAATATTTTCTACATTTATATATATATTAAAAAAAAAAAAAAAAAAAAAAAAAAAAATTGACAATCACGGCACTTTGTGTAGCTTCTAAATAAGAGATTTTGAAAGTTTGGTGCATTTGAGAGCAAAAATGAATTTTAAAATAAATCTGAAAACTAGTCGTTGGGGGGCTACCGTAATACTTACCCATCATGTTATGTATATGAAAATAAAACATGTGAAAACTATTTATACAATGCATTGCAATTCATAAACAAAATTTAAATATTGTTAATATACATAGTAATGCTCTATTAAAGAACTGCTGATTACCAATTTCGACAAATTATATAAAAAACCAAACTACGTACCGAATTGCATAAAAGAAACATCCTTATAACTCCAAAAATAATAATTCTATTAACTAACAATTAACTGCGTCATATTAAGCGTCTCATTTCCAATTAAAATATACCTCTGAATTTAAATTTGAATGAAATACAGGGTCATGAAAAATCGAAGAATGTGGAAAACAGGATTACAAATATATCGACAACTAATAATCCGATCGATTTCATTTTATATGCAAAATGTTCTGTTATTTTATTGCCTTTTACGTCCATTCCTTAGAACAAAAAAATTCGAAATTTTTTATGTACCTTTCATGAGAACGAATTTTTCGAGAGACCGAAAAAAATAGTTCCGGATAATCGAGGTTGCTGATATTAAATAGGCTTCGTTCCATTTTTACATACTAACTACATACAAAATTTCAAGTCTCTATCTCAATTTGTTCGGGAGATAGAGCGTTTACAGACAGACAGACGCATAAAAAACAGACAGACAGACAGACAGACGGACAGACAGACAGACGGACGGCAAAATTTTTTTTCTAAAAATATGTTTTTCGAAATCTCTACTATGTAAAACGTGTAAATCCGTCAAAAAAAAATTTCGATTTTCAAAACGATTGCAAGACTTACCCTATACAACGTATTATGGGTAAGTAATAAGCAGTTTTCATCAGAATACACCCTTAACGAAGGTAATTTCTTGGATGGAGATGCAAGACGATTCAGATTGTGTTCATCTACTCCATCTTGCTAGTGTGAAACAATATGCCGAAAAGAAATGAAACGCCGTAGTTCGCCAAAAAACAGTTATGGATATTTTTAAGATATCGTAAGATTAAGTCTGAATTCAATAAATGATAATGTTTATTGCATTTCACAAAGCGAGTAAGTATATTCATCATTATGCACCATTTCTTCGACAATTTTCTGATATACCGCGGTTACGTTATAACGCGGGTGTGAAGCATGTCTTCCAACAGCTGTATTATATCGGGTTTCTACTGTACTTCTATTTTAATGTAGGTAATACCTTAACCCTTTACCTACCGACGGTACTTATAAGTACCATTAAAATTACTTATTATAAAATTCTTTTAACCCCTTGTGCTCTGCTGGTAGAATTTTCTACCACATAATTTTAATTCCAAAATGTCACAATGACACCAGAAAATTCTACCAAATTTACTTCAAAGAGGTTTAATGCATTTTTTTTCGTGTTTATCGTTAACCGGTTTTTTTCTTTGCAAAATACTGGTGCCGATGTGACATTTGGAATTTTGAAGAAATTTACACCTCAGAGCTCAAAGGGTTAATACGTCTATTAGCTGTAACACTGTTTAGAATGAGTTACAGATGCATTACTTTATCTTGTTCCAAAAGCATTATTGGTTACACAAAACAAAAGTATTTTTAAAAAGATGATTTCTTTTGCCTTTGTATCTTATCAGCTTTCTTGGCGCTGAGGGAGGAGGATGGGGATTTTTCAATTCGGAAATATTTCTATATTTGTATAGTAAGAACGTCATGTTTGTACAGGGGTGCAAAAATCTAGGCGCCAGCGGGCAGTTTCTCACCACTAAAATATAAAAGTTTTCTTCGGTTAAAATTTAATAGCATTCTTGCAAGAGTTTTACGCGCAATATTAAACGAAAAACAACAGAATAAATTTAGTGGTGAGAGACTGCCTGCTGGCGCCTAGATTTTTGCACCCCTGTGTTTGTACATTTCCTAATTCAAGAAAATACCAAAAAAATAATATATGGTAGAATATTTGCGAGGGGGTTTTAAATATTGCACAAAATCTCTCTAAATTCAGATTTAATTAATCTTCTAAATCCTTCAATCCTTCTAAAATCCTTCAAAAATTTATTAAATGTTTATGCAAATCTTTTAATTTAGTTTAAACAATTTACGTAAAATGCTTTAGAATGTAAAATTTTCATGAATCCATAATTCGGTAGATAAAGGGTTAAATAAAACAGGGATGAGATTTCCGCTTTTTTGCACACCAGTAAAATCTTAGAGGAAAAGCTTTATTATTTAATCGGAACATTTTTGTGATTTAACAGAACAGCATTTTCTCTAAGATTATACTGGTGTCAAAAAAAGCGGAAATCTCATCCCTGATAAAAGTATTTTAATATGCTTTAGCGTATACAGTAGCGCTCAAAAACATTTTGACACTATATTCGTTCTTATTTTGTGTAATATTCTTAGATTTTTCTTAAGTTTCATGTTATTTTCTGAAAAATCATGTTTAATTTGCTTAAATTATGTAAAGCATTGAATATGTTTAAATAAAATAAATGATTTTACTTATCCATCATACGTAGTATAGAGTAAGTCTTGCAATCGTTTTAAAAATCAAAAAAAAAAAAAAAAAAATAATAATAATAATAATAATAATAATAATAATAATAATAAATTAATTAATTAAAAATAATAATAATAATAATAATAATAATAAATACGGATTTACACGTTTCAGAGACTGGAGATTCCGAAAAACATATTTTTAGAAGAAAAAAAATTGCCTTCTGTCTGTCTGTACCTAAACGCTCTATCTCTCGAATAAATTGAGATAGAGACTTGAAATTTGGTGTTTATTTAGTATGCAGCAGTAGGAAGAAGCCTATTTAATATCAGTATCCTTGATTATCCGGAACTATTTTTTCGGAATTTCGAAATATTCGTTCTGATGAAAGGCACATAAAAATTTTCGAAATTTTTATTCTAAGTAATGGATGTAAAAGATAATAAAAGAACACAATGCATAAAGAATGAAGTCGATCGGATAATTAGTTGCCGAGATATTTATAATCCTATTTTCCACACTCTGCGATTTTTCATGACCCCATATTTCATTCAAATTTCAATTCAAAGATATATTTTAATTGGATATGAGACATTTAAACCAACTCAGTAAACTAATAGTTAATATGATTATTATTTTTGAAGTTAAAAGGATGTCTCTTTTACGCAATTCGGCACTACTTGAGTAGTTTGGCGTTTTATATAATTCGTTGAAATTGGTTCATCAGCAATTCAATAATAGAGCATTACTATAAGAAAAAATATTTACATATATGTTTAAACTTTATTTTTGAATGGTGATGCATTTAATAAGTAGTTTACACATGTTTTATTTTCATATTTTATACCATGCATATCCGTGTTGGGTAAGTATTACGGTGGCCCCCAACGACTAATTTGTATTTTGTTACTATTTTTTGTTGAAGTAAATTATTATCTTTGTCAAAATACTTTTAATTGCTACTGGATTACCAAAACAGATTTTTCAGATAGAAACCAAAACTGAAACCGAATTTAGGTGATTTTCCTATTTTCGCCGAAAACGAAAATGATAAAAAAAATAATTAATTAATACATACATAAATATACATAATTACTAATTAATTATGCGCATTTGTTATAGATGTTTTTTAAACATAGATAATTTTTAAACAATTAATTACCCATGTAGCCCAAGTTCGCTCTCTGTGTCTCTAATCATAAGTTTTTTATTCATAAAATATAATGTAATTAATTGATCAACGAAAGAGAATGATTTTTTAACTATACGAATTTCATCTCATTAAAAAATGCTTTGGAATGTATGCATTCCTCGATTTATCTTTTATAGTGATTTTTGTAAATGGTCATATGTTATACTGGAGATTTTTCAAGGAGTATTCGAACACTTTTTTATTTCAAAGTAAAAACTTTTCTGCTAGTTATGAGTCTGCAGCTTTTAATGTGCATGTAAAGAGCGTCTCTAAAATTTGCCATATTTGCATTACTTTCTTTATAATTTGCATTCACGTCTTGAGTCTGATATTTATAAATAGTAATCTTCATGAGTAAAGTACAAAGCAATAAATAAAAGGGACAGTGCCAGAACTTGCCCGACAGGATTTATAGTCTGCCCGACAGTGGGGCGGGGGCGAATTCATAATATACCTTGAAGATTGGGTCTGCCCTGAAGCCTGAGCTTGGTAAAAGTTTCTTTAACCTTTCTACCCTGTTCAAAATTTACTCGATCTTGATAAAAACATTTTACACCAGAATTGTTATTTAAAATATTTTAATATATTTAATTGACTTATTTCTCCGTATCTGTTATTTAACTTTCTTTATAATAAAAAAAAAAAGTTCTGGTTCGAATCATATAAAACAAATTATAGTTCTGGGTCGATTAGACCCATTTAGTGTAGGAAAGTTAATTAACCCTTAAATGCATAGGATAGAACGCGTTCCAAAAAATGCGCAATTCAAAGAATCAGAATTCATACCAGAAAAATCTAAATAGTAAATTTTTCTTTATTTAATTACGAATGGTCTGTCATTAAGTGAAAATTGCTCTTTTAAATTTCTGGTGAGAATACGGAATATGTGAATAAAACCCCCAATAAATCGGGAAAACTTATGGTATCGAAAATGGTACAATATGCATTTAAGGGTTAAACTCAGGGCGGGATTGATTTTTATCTGAAAACTCTGTACAGACTCAGGCTAAATTTTAGCTTTTGAAAAGTTGTTACTGTATTTAATCTTCAGATTTTTTTTTTTTTTAATTGCGGTAATATTATGGTATTTTTTTTTTTCTATTATTAGTGAAGCCTTATCGAGAAATCAGCGTAAAATCTTAAATATTTACTTAGATGTTTAAACAGACTGAAAACTTTTAATAGATAAAAGGGTGCTTGCTTTGTTTTGCTTTTAAATTTGGATTAATTATCTTTCATTTTTGATTTCGACCACTCCGTCCCTTAACCCTTTCTGGCACGGGTAAATTTTGTTAGTAAAATGAGAAATTATCGACTGACACCGGAATTCACAAACGAATTTTTTGGATATTTTGAAATCCTTAATTTAAGCTTTTATTGTAAAAGCAAAATTTTACTAAAATATTATTGGTGCCGTTTGTAAGTTTGGAGTTAAAATTTGGCATCCCAGACAGGGCACAGTGTACCGGAAAGGGTTAAGAAAATGCAAAGCCTAAATTAAAAAATCCCACACCATATAAGGTGGATAGCTAATTTTTTTCGGAATGTAGTTCGTGTTCAAGCTGCATTGACTATGTACTTTAATGCCGAAGGTAACTGATAACTAATCAAAAATTATTTAAATTTAAAATTATTTAAATTTGTTTGTGAAAGTGTTATCGCGAAAATTACCACTTAACCGTTACACCTAACTAGGGTAATAAATAAAATTTATTGCCTATGAAAATGAAAAGTAAATTTTATTTAAAACCAAGCTACAACCAGATTCAAAGTCACGCAGAAATATTCCCTGCAACTCAGTCGAACCTGAAATACTCAATTCCATTCCAATCCGAAATCCGCCTTTAAGGAAATTGATCAGGTTTCACACAGTTCTACCACTAAATTTTAATAATATTTTCAAAGTGTTTCACTGCAGAAAAATATCGTAAACTCGTGAATGAGAGTGGGGATTACGAATGTTGTGGTTTAAAAATTAAAGGTAAATTTCCTTATTTTTAATAGTGGTGCCAGAGTCCTTGGAAATTCCAAGCAGTGTGCGAACCTTGTTGATCCAAAGTATAATGTAATTATGGAAAAATAGTCTGTAATCATATCTCTAATATTAATGTTAATTCTTGTTTAGAAAAAATAAATAAGTAAGGAGCCATTCATATTCAAATACGTTAGCTTTCCATCTGAGATTCCAGCGCAGTTATATCTGACGCGATCACTCAGCTTAAAGTCAATCTGAACATTTATTATTATTATTATTATTATTATTATTATTATTATTATTATTATTATTATTATTATTATTAATCCCAACTCGAAACACTTCAGCAAGAACTCCACTCGACACAGAAAAATCCACACTTTAGTACAATTACGAAAAAAATGTCTGCAATCATATCTCTAATATCAATTCTACCTTTTATGTAGAAAACAAACATGTAAAAGACTATAAATGTCTGAGTCCGATATAAAAATTAAAAATCTTAATTTCTATATAGAAAATAATAATAATAATAATAATAAACATACAATTGTGATTCCTTTAAAGAAAAGCGTATGTATGTTTATGGTGTAATCTATCATACATTTTAAAATTACGATGCATTAGAAAGACAGGAAATACACAATATCAACATTAATGATTACTTAGATTCTTAGACATTTCAAGATTCACATAAAAATTCATAAAAAAAATAGTAGTTTAGAAAGAAAAAAAGGAGGATTAAAACCGTGATAAAAATCTATTATCTCGATAAGTAATTTATTAATCAAAATTGGATAACGCTATTCGATTTCAAATTCCTTCAATAGTCAGGCCTTTACAATACCAACGCCACCTATTGAGCAATTGACACGTAAATATAAATGAAATCACTTCATATTAAGGGTTAATTGAATCTAAAGTTTGGTGAAAATCCGTGCATTGATTTTTGAGTTAGAGCTATTGCAGAAATCGTGAAAAAGACAGCATAGCAGTACAAGCTGTTGAGCGATTTACAGTAAAATATAAATAGCAAAAACAGATTAAAATGTTTATAAATCATCTCGAAAGATGGATTATTCGATATATTGATGCTTATGATACACACACATTTATTAAAAAAGTAAAAAAAGGAATTTTGACAATTCTAGAAGGAGTTAAATTAATTTAAAAGTGTTCTTTAGTGTCTCCTAACAGACGACACTAGGACTGAAGAGGATAAAATCGCATCATCCTCTGGGTCCCCGTTGGGGAACTTTTGTTCTTTTACTTATAAAAACTAAAATGTTTTAGTTAATATTGGTTACATTAAGCGATAATTTAAGAATAAATTAAATGAAAATTGCTATTAAAAATGTTCTCTTATAATTTAAAATTTTATAATAAAAAAAAAAAACCCGTTAGATTTGTTAACACTATATGTGTCTTTATTATGTGAATGAATTTATTTTTTATTTAAAAAAAAAAAAAAATTAATAAAATTTTAATTTGTGAAATAATATAACAATTTCGGGAAAACTGTTAAGCATTTATATCAGAGTTATAACGCTTCTTATTTCAATATAGGGGTTCACAAATGGTTTTAATTCTAATTTTCGTGGTAAGTTTCCAAAATATTTGCAATAAAAATAACCTTCTTTCTGCAAAATTTGCACAAAAAAGAAGATTTTGCTTAAAAAACTGCAGTTTAAATTTAAAAAAAAATAAAAAATAAAACGAACCATTTGAAAGCTCTGCAATGATCGTGGTTATAACGCGCATTTGATAAAGTGTTTTTTTTTTTTTTTTTTTTTTTTTTTTTTTTTTTTTCTTATCGAGAAGTATGATATATGTATAACGAAGAATAGATTTGTACTTTATTGAGAAACACCGAAAATACTTGCGATAAATATATATCAATAAATAAAAACTTTGTTAAATCACCATATAAAGATAAATTAAACAGGACGCGTTTCGAGCTGCAAAATTACTGCTCGTCATCAGCTGATCCAAACACGTGTCACAACGGACAGAGTGGAAATTTTTATTTATTGATATAGATTTGTACTTATTTACTTAATCTTCTTGCAACGAGCTCGCTTTTATGTGACTTTCGAGAACCCAGAACCTTTGAATAGATTTTTTTTATTTAATCACAGATTTTCTATGAATAAATTAGACAAATTCTTCTATCTGGAATTATGAGTTATAAATACAAATATTTATGTGTAAAGAGTATTATTGTGCCATCCACAGACTACCCGCTGGCACTTAGATATTATTTTTGCACTCCTGCGTTACACCATCAGTGTAAAAACATTTTTACCACTTTTTTTTTTTTTTTTTTTTTAAACATTAATTTTCGTACTGTTTAATTGGAGAAAAATGTTGCTAATTCTATGTCATATGAGCGATTGCTAATTATGTGACTGAAATATTAAATAAAATATTTTAAATCCGAAATAGTGGTGCCAGACTTCTTGGAAATTCCAAAGAATGTACTCACTTTGTCAATATATAAATAACATTTAATACATTGCAGAAAAGTTTATTTTACACAAATATGAATTTGAAAGCAGAATAAATTTCTAAACATTTTTGCAGTACATTTGGAAAATCCCTAAGGAGAAATATTCAAACATTGATTGTAAAACTCAAATTAGAATCTTTGAATGTAATAAAACTAAATTCAAATTCCATAAAATCGCGACAATTATTTTTGCTATTACAAAATGTTATTTTAACGTAACAACATTTATGCACTGATTAATGCATAAAAATGTCGCAGTGAAATTCTTTTATGAAATTATTGATAGCATTATAAATTGCTACATATGTGAGACAGATTAAATGGAAATAATTTGTTTTTCTTTGTTATACTTAAGCCCTTAACCCTTTAACATTCATTGGTTTCTCGACGAAACCACAAAATTTTAATTCCGATATGCAAAAAAGAAACCGGAATTTTAATCTTAAAAAATCCATTTTATTATGCATATAAAAAATAACTTTTTCTTATTTACAAATATATTTGTTCGCAATTACCGGTTTCATTCACGCATTTTAACATCTGAACAATGAAAATGCTTTGTCCGTTAAAAGGTTTTTTGATTAATATTTTTCAAAAAATCTATCAAATAATGCATATTTTTTTAATGTCTTTTGCAGAATTTTTAATCTTTTATAGCCGATTTTTCAAAACAAAAATTTTTGGCTAATTAAATTAAAAAAATTCTCCGATTCAATAATGCAAAATTTGCTATACAAATTTACTGGTGAGAATAATAAATTAAGATTGGAGGACGGATGTAAATATGTGGTACGGGCAAATCATGATTGGCAAAAACATGTTGCCCGTATGACGTACGGGCGAAACAGGGAAGCGGTTAACCTTTTCAGAGGCTCCGTTTACAGTCTTCAATCGGTTAATTTTAATCCATTCGTGCCCACGACTTTTTGCGCAAATTTTATTCGATTGGCACCATTATTTTTAAAAGAATTAAGTTTAGTTAGTTAATTACGAAAATGTTTCAATTAAATAAAATAAAGATTGTTGTTCTTTTTTACCGGTGTCAAAAACAGTGCTACATGCACCTTCTGAAGCGTCCCTAAAAAGGGACGCTAGGCACTAATGGGTTTACCCTTTCCGGCGCGGACAAATTCTGTTCGTAAAATGAGTAATTGATGACTGACACCGGAATTTACAAAAGACTTTTCTAGAAATTAGGAACTTCTTGATTTAAGCTGTCATTGTAAAAGTAAAATTTTACTAAAATATTATTGGTGCCGTTTGTATGTTTGAAATTAAAATTAGGTGTTGCCGTAGTGGTAACACTTCGCCGGAAAGGGTTAATGATCAAGAAGTAAAATGCGGCAATATTTTTTGTGAAGACTATTGACTATTTCAAACAACATTTTTCATAAATTGCGGTGTGAATTAATTATTTGAAGATTTTTGGAGCAGAAATGCCTTGTAGCTGAAAAAGTTATGTTCGCGCTTTGATTCTAATAAAATTATTTTAAAGTGTATTTTCTCCTAATCATTTTAAAACTTTAAAATTATTAATTACATGATGCAATGAAAGCAAATACTATGAAATTGTATTCAGGAAGCACATTATTAACTTTAATTCAGAGAACCTGCATTCATGCCAGAAAATTTCAATAATAAATTTCGCTTTACTTAAAAAATAAATAAATAAATAAATAAACAGAATGTATATTATTAAATTAAGCAAGTACGTATTACTATTTTAAATTTCTGTTTGTTGGAAATCGTTCTTTTAGCAAAGTTTGCTTCGCCTTGCTCAATGAATGAGATTCCTTCGGTTAAATAAATTACATTTTTCCGTTCTAAAATACTGGTACTCGAAAATTGTAGCATGTGACTTACACTAAAAGAACTCGTGGCACTAGCCATATATGCTACCATGGGAGGTTTAATTTCATATTACCACGGCTATTAAATAACTTGAATTATTTATTTTTATAACTGATACCCGAAAAAACATATAAAATTAATTTAAATTTCTTAAATGAACAATGTTAAGCAGGATTTTCAATGTTCACATTATTAAGTTCATGTGATAAAGCTGTCTTCCTAGATAGCTTTGCTCAATAAATACGGTATGTTAAGAACAAACGGCTCTTATATTCCAGCGTGCGACGTACACATTCAAAGTATGGAAATTTAGCGAAACTTACTGATATGCGTTATATGCACCGGTTATAAAATAAAAAATTAATGAAATAAATGACACTAAAAATTAAGATTTCCAATTTAATCCTTTCGGGTCCGATTTTTTTCAGTTTTTAGAAAAAAATATTTTTACGTTAATAACATTAACACGCAGCTATCCAGATTAATTATTGTTAAATGAATATTTCATTGTCTGAAAGAAAGGAATGTTTTGTTTTGCGTACAATTCAAATTATATTAATATGACTATTAGCTAAGGAAGAATTTTTGGAGATGTCTAGAAAATATTGTATTACTGAAAGATTTAACTTATAATACAACTTTCTAATATTTTTTGCGCTTTATTACACATTATTTTTTCAGGAAAGTAACTTTAAATTTAAATTTTAAGAGTGAAAAACATGTTTAAAATAAGAAAAATCTCACAGGGAGAAAAAAATGAAGAAAATAATAATAATTATTATTATTATTACTAAATGCTTAAAAATAAACGAAGTCATATAGTAAAAGCATAGACATATACTAACATTACTACATGTAGATTGTAGCAAAAAAAAATTCATAAAACAAAATAATATTCCATTAAAAGGCATGTACTATTAATAGTACATCAGACCCGAAAGGGTTAATAAAAGTACTATTTATATACAAACAACTATAACAAATAAATAAATAAATAAATAAATAAAAAGTCCGCTTACACCAGAGGCCCCACCAGTGGCCGAGTTAAACCAATGGGCAAGTTAATTTTGAATTACTCGTTTATATTTGAATATTTTTAAACGCTTTTTTTTTAGCATAGAATAGCTAAGCTCGATCTTTAGCATGATTGTTTTTTACTTTTTCGATTTTGGATGCAAATTCTTTTTAAAAAGGTACTTTCAGTTTCAAAACCAGTTCCGAATTTGAAAGTACCTTTTAAAAAAAATCCACAACCAAAATCGAAAAAGTAAAAAAAAAGTCATACAGTCGACTCTCGTTAATTCGAAATCGGATAATTCGAACCTTCGCTTAATTCGAACTAAACATGAAGTCCCGAAATTTTCAATGGCAGAATAACGTTAAAAAATTCATTAATTCGAACTTATTTCTCCTGACTTCGTTTAATTCGAAATAACGCAAATTCCGATTTTTCATTTTTCTTTTCTTTCTTACGGATTTCAGATCATTTGAATAACTTTCTTTCTTTGATTTTTGTGTAAATTGTTCCGAACGAGTATACATATAATCCAATGCATTTGCTATCCAATTTCTTAGTGACCCGTCTGTCCATCAGCGACACTTTAAATTTTTCTTGTTTCTAATCTGTTAATTAGTTTATGTATTTATACTTTCTAATTTAATATTAAGTCATATTCTAATGATAACAGATGAAATAAATTTTAGATAGACTATAAAATTAATTCCTTTGTAGTATCACCATATTTAGCATGCTTTCATTTCACATTTTCCATAATTCGAACATTTCTTGTGGTCCTGACAAGTTCGAATTAACGAGAGTCGACTGTACTTAAAATCGAGCTCAACAATCCTATCCCAGAAAAATCGTTTAAAAATGTACAAATTTAAACGAGAAATTCGAAATTAACCTGCTCATTGATTTAACATTACGCAGAGAGAGTTTTCAAATGAGTGAAGACTCCCCTTAATGAGTATGACATCAGTTACTAATTTTATTAATTTACCGGGGGGGGGGGGGGCAAATAGTGTCTACATAGGATCTTAGCGATCTGGTGATCTTGCTCCACTTAAGCATACATAAATGAATAAACATAAATAAATAAAATTTTAATTTGCGTATAATATAACGTTTTGGTGAAAAGTATAAAGAATTTATATCAAAGTTATTAAGTTTCTTCAAAGTGATAAAGCTTCTAATTTCTTGAATAATTGGTCTCCCAAATAGTTTCAATTTTAAATTCTGTGGTGTGTTTCTATAATAAATGCAATAAAAATAACCTTCTTTCCGCAAAATTTTCAAGAAAAATCTAAAAAAGTAAATTTTTTGTGACCAAAATAAATAAATAAATAAATAAACGGTTTTTGGAAGTCATTGGAACCATTTGGAAGCTCTGTAGTGGCCACGGTTATAAGACACATTCGGATATAACTTTTTTTTTTCCCAATCGTATTTAATAATCACGAATTTCAATTAATAAATTGCGAGTTATATATATATAAAAAAAAAAAAAAATCTGTAAAAGATATAAATGCACCATCGAAAAGGCGTAAAGAGTATTTCAAATTGTATTCAAATCAATGTAGTCTTAAGGTGTCTTTTATGAAATTTTTAATTTTTTTGTCATCGGTTTTTAAAAATAGGAATTTGTGCCTTAATAAGGGGGCTCAGGGCTTGAAAACTTTTCAAAAAATTCGATTTTTTATGATCTAGTTTGATTATTTAATTAATTCTGAACTCAGTGCAAAAAACCGCATAAAAATATTTGCATTTTTAACGGAGTTATAAGCATTTATGTATCAACAATTTCAAAGCCGCACCCATATAATTTCAACTTTAAGTTGTGTTTACTCAAAACTTGATTTTTGACTACTAACCGCAAGACTTAAAAAACCTATTTGATTGAATGGTTTATTTATTTATTTATTTATTTATTTTATTTTTTTATTTATTTTTTTTTTTTTTTGGCATGCATATAACATCATTATCTATAGAAGGAATTAATATAGTTTAGATAGTTTAATATTTTGAGTATTTTAATGAAAAAAAAGTTGTAGTTTTTAGGAGCGTTTTAAATTTTCAAATTTGAGAGATTTTTAATAATGTTTTTTTTTTTTTTTTTTGAGTGATAGTTATATCCTTAATTCATTCTATAGAGTACAGTTTCCGGATCATTTTAAAACAAAAATTAGGTTCTTATGTTAATTCAACGTTTAGATATCTTGCGATTGGTGATATAACACATAATTTTATTTTCGAGAATTGTGTCACATAAATTTTGCTACATTTCTTATTATATTACATTGAAGCACCTAATTTTATAATTTTATAAGACTACAAACATACCTTTAAAATATCAGAAAGTTTAAATTAATTACATTGAATACTTCTTTTTTTATATGGACTCGAAGCGAGAGCTCTGTTTACATGTTTTTCCGTATCGATCAAGCCCTGAGCCCCCTTAAATCGAGAAAGTGCTCCGATTAAATATATCCATCAGTATTTTCATAGCTGCCAACTTTTATGGATTTTTCCTACCACAAAAATTTTATAGGAAATATTGACTTATTGACTCGTCGAAATCTTATGTTTAAACAAATGGAAAATCTCTGTACAATTTTAGTAGTAGAAAAAATGCGTAAAAGTTGGCAGCTATGGTATTTGTTACCAAAAATGCTGCACTGCACAATGTTTTTTTCTGTATTAGATTTGAAATATTTTTTTGATGGTACGAGGAAGTACGAACTTCTATTTAGTGGCACGTCGGTCTAAATGTTTGGGAGCCCGTATCCTAGAGAAAGTCCAGCTGGAGGAGGAAATCGAATAGAACTTTCATCAAACATGTTAGAAATTATCATAGAGGCCGAACTCATTCAAATGCATCTGCAATCTTTGGATGGTGTGGAGACTCAACAAATGTATTCCTCATGTTCTGTCCGAGGGGAACAAGCTCCGACGGTTGAACATCTGCTTGTCATTGCCGCCAAACTGCCACAAAACCTCGTTCCTAAACCAAATATTGACATACGACGAAAAGGAGTCGAATATGATAGCCGAAAGAGAAAACAACATTGGCCGTCAAACCGGACATTCATCAGAAAAAGCTAAACAAGTGTTCGTACGGACACCATTATTTTCAAGTTGGATACCAGTATACTTTTTATATAACAGTAAATCTAGTTCAATCCTGCCAAATGTCGCCTTAAGCTGCTATCAGATTCACCAGCATTTCGTAAGACTTCTTAGCCAACACTTGATTTCCTCCAACTTTTCGCGAAATATCCTCACAACATCCAGCGTGATAGCAAACAGAAATGTTACCCCAACATTTTTCTATTGTTCCAAAAAAGTATCTCCTAGTCAAGACTTTTCATCGAACATCGAACATTTCAACGAATCAGAGATATGCGGTTGATACGAGTATTGATACTTGTATACGACTAGGCGATAAATATTAACGCCTGGTACTAGTAGAAACTGGTTTTCCGGCTTTTCCCCCAACTTTTTCAAAACCAATTGTAACCTTTTTCTCTCTTTGAACGGCAAAATGTTGGGGTTAAAATCGGCTGAAAAGTTTGTCTCGCCTAAAGTCCGTGAATCTGATAACAGCTTAAGGCAGGAGTAATTTTCTATAAGAAAATACTGGTGCGGAAGAATTTTTTAGTTTTGAAATTCCAGGATCCGTACGAACCCTGTAATCCTATGTGTTGGATGGACTAGCGCTGGTATAGTTCTCTATAAATTCTTCGAAAGCGGTAAAGCTATCATGGCTGATGTTTACCTATCACATTTGCTAAAGCTTTCAGATGCTGTGCTTCAAAAGCTTTTTCTTATGTCTAAGGAAAACCACACGAACTTTCTTGGTTACATGATAAACTGAAACATACTGTTTCCTTTTATACTCTGGTCTTAGTGCAGTGATGGCGAGTCGTTTCGTAATCACGTACCAATGCTTTCTAAGAATTTACTTGACCATGAGATTCCAACAATAAAATAAATTGCGAAATAGTATTAAAAAAATAATGGATTAAAATTAATTAATTAAAATTACATGAATTTTTCTTTATTAGGCTTAAAAATATGAGGGTAAAGAAATATACTGTAATAATTACATTTTAAAAGGTAATAAAATGTAAATGCGATTTCTGTAATTGTTTATATTCTAAATAATGATATCGGATTCATAGACTGTTATTTTGAAAAGATTGCAATGTTAATTGAGTTGTCTGACAATTGGTTTCCATTCTATTTTCCGTAACTATAGCTGTATTCTGACCCTAATTTATCCAAATGAATTTTGACATTCTACATTTTAATCTTGACTTAATTATTTTAGCTTTTAATTATCTTTCTTCTTATTTTCAAACTAATTAAAAATTTAAATTCTGTATATTTTTCATTTTATTGTATTTACTTTTTAAATAGTTTAAAACTACATTTATTCTTTCCCAATACTCACAATATAACAAAACGAGCCATGTATAGACAGTGTGTTAAATTGCCGCCATCTAGGAAGCTCCTTAACCCTTTCCGGCACGGGCAAAATCTGTTAGTAAAATGAGAAATTATCGACTGGCACCGGAATTCACAAACGAATTTCTTAGATATTTTGAATTCCTTAATTTAAACTTTTATCATAAAAGCAAAATTTTGCTAAAATATTATTGGTGCTGTTTGCAAGTTTGAAATAAAAATTAGGTATCCCAGACCGGGCTCAGTGTGCCGGAAAGGGTTAACCCATTCGTGCCCAGCATCTTTTGCGTAAATTTTATTTGGTTGGAACCACTATTTTTAGAAGATTTACGTTTAGTTGATTAATCACGAAAATGCATCATTTTAATAAAATAATTATTGCTTTCCTTTTTTACCGGTGTCAAAAACAGTGCTGAATGCACCTTTTGAAGCGTCCCTAAAAAGGGACGCTAGGCACTAATGGGTTTTAATACTGCTCTACTGTTCAGTTCATGGAATAATGAATTAAAGAGACAGTTTAATTCAAAAATTTTCCAAATGTATATTTTTTATGTTAAATGAAAGCTCATTTAATTTAATTTTAACTTCTTAATTTTAATTTAGTTTTGACCCTTTATAATCAGCCATACAGCCATTATACTGCGAGATATTGTAAATTTTGTTAATAAAATGCACCATTCCCCACACAAATGAAAACTTTACACGGCCTTTTCTACACGTTCATATTTTCATCACTTTCATGTTTTCAAAATGCTATTTTTTTTTTTTTTTTTTTTAATAGACATTTAAAAGTTACTGTACACGTGCTTTATTACACGTTTAATAAATCTACTCATGGAATAACCTTTTAGGTTTTTTTTATTATTTCTTTAAATAAAAGTATATAAAGATGTGCTAAATTTGACCATTTTACACTATATGTACCAGCAAAAAAAGATTATATTAAATATAACATTAGATATACCTAAATATAAATATGCAATCTTATGTTATATACACTTCAAAATCTTTTTAAAAAATGGGCAAAATTATTGATATTTAAAACAGCAGTAACTAAAAAAATCACTTCTTCTTTTAAAAAATTAAAAAATTTTTAAGCTTTTTTATAAATATTTAATTACATATGGAGTTTTTTTTTTGAGTTTTTATCTTGAAAAAATCGAAAAATTTTGTTTTTAAATAAAAAAAAGCCAATTTAAGAACACTTTGGCGTCAAAGTTAAAAACATGAAATTTCTTTAAATGTTTCTGGATCTCGTTTAAATAAGATGGTATAACACTTTTTCCCACTGACCCTCAAGGGGTTAAAAAATAAAGGTAAATTGTCCTCTTAAAAGAAATTGATATAACTGAATGTGGCGAAGCTTCAACTGTAACCAATTTCGTCATGACTCATTACCGCCAGCGTAAACAACTCCTTGAACAAAAATTTTCTGCTAATTTAAACGTCAGTATTGTTGAATTGCAGTCATTATTATTTTCAAAAGCAATTATTCTTTCTTTCTTTTCTATTTTTTTTTTTTTTTTATTAGTAAGTTTATTTTGGCTGTAGTTAGTCTCTATGTTTCCGCCAAATTGTAACTATCTCCAACTAACTGTTCAACTTCCTGTCAGTGTCGGTGAAAGATATAATCGCCAGCTTTTTTCCTACCAGTAAAAACAAGTTAGAGAATTTTATTACATTCGTGAGAGTCAATTTCATGAAGAAACTGCTAATTTAATATGAAATTTTACATTCAAAATTTACTGGTGGAAGTTCACTTCGGGGGTAGTTGGAAACCATTGACCAGATATAAAAAATCAGCCTCCATCTTTTGACAACATCTTCAGCTACTTCAGTGTTGAATCCAAGGGGTGGCCCGGGAAGGGACATTATTTTCCGGAAAATTTTAGTTTTTGGGGTTTCAATGGTCAAAAAGTGCAATTCCTCCCCGGAACTCTGTAATGTCCCCTCCCGGAGCCATAGAAGTCCCTCCCAGAGAAAAGTGTCTGAATTCAACACTGAGTTACTTCACCTGCATCTGACTGACTCTGCACCATACGTCTCCTCTTTTTTATTCATGACTCTATTATTCAATAGTGTTCAACAAAATATCTTATCATTATAATAATTAAAAATTACTATTCAAACTTTCTGAGAAGAATATGAAATTTGTTAGCAAGGGTAAGCTCATAAATGATGCATAAATGCATCAAGAATCTTGTAGTGTTTTCAAATTTACACTTTATAAAAAGAAAGCAAATACAAAAGTTTATTCAGAAAGCAATATTTCTAATTTTGCGTCACAACGATCCAATTATGATTTTAAAGAGATTGTACCGGAAAAAATATATAGAATTAGTTTGAAGAATTAAAATGAAATTGCACGTTTAACGTGTCAGGTTTATACTTCTCCCAACGTTCGTGTGAA
Source organism: Maratus speculifer (assembly GCA_964019185.1). Taxonomy (NCBI): domain Eukaryota; kingdom Metazoa; phylum Arthropoda; class Arachnida; order Araneae; family Salticidae; genus Maratus; species Maratus speculifer. The sequence continues at coordinate 232,020,177 of OZ025300.1, forward strand.
AAAGCTGTCTTTTTAGGTGGCTTTGAAAACAGAAAAACTGCGTGCTTCGGCAAGTGTACTTATCAATATTGAGGAAGGGATAAGCAGTGTACTGTCTACGAGTTACGAATAAAGTAACTGAGGAGTTATCCCAAGATGGCGTTTAGCTTTTTTTTAATACTAGAACCGCTATTAGGGGTCAATAAGAAGCCTGCCGTATTAATAGTAATCGATTCCGAATCAGAATTTTCTATATAAGATATGTGTTAAATATATGTAGCACAAAAGCAGACTTATTAAATAAGTTAAATAGTTTAAAATTAAAATTCTGGTGAGAAACAGTTTTCGTAAAACATGAGTAAAATATCCCGCGGTTCTAGTGTTAACCCTTTCCGGCGCAGTGTTACCACTTCGGAAACACCCAATTTTAATTCCAAATTTACAAACGGCACCAATAATATTTTAGTAAAATTTTACTTTTACAATGACAGCTTAAACCAGGGAATTCTTAATTTCTAAAAAAGTCTTTTGTAAATTCCGGTGTCAGTCAACAATTTCTCATTTCACGAACAGAATTTGTCCTCGCCGGAAAGGGTTAAAAGTCAGATCTACAATTTCTGAATACCGCCAGTGCAAACTTTCCGCCAGTAAAATTTAATCAAAAATTTTGTCTTATTTAACTCTTTAACGTTCATTGGTTTCTCTACGAAACCACAAAATTTTAATTCCGATATGCACAACGACACCGGAGTTTTAATTAACCCTGTGAGCTCTGGTGGATAATTTTTTTTTAATTCCAAATGTCACATTGGCACCAGTATTTTGCAAAAAAAAAAAAAAAAAAAAAAAAAAATTGGTTAACGATGTACACGAAAAAATGCATTAAACCTTTTTCAAATAAATATGGTCGATTTTTCTGGTGCCGTTGTGACATTTCGGAATTAAAATTATGTGGTAGAAAATTCTACCATCAGAGCTCAAAGGGTTTTAAAAAAATCCATTGTATCATGTATGTGAAAAATCACTTTTTCTTATTTACAAATATATCTCTTCGCAATTACCAGTGTCAATCATTTGTTTCAACATCTTTGCAATGAAAATGCTTTGTCCGTTAAAGTGTTAAATGCCTTATTCATGAAAATATTGTCTCACAAATACGATGAAATCTTCTGTTTAAAGTTATTGGTGTCAGTTTGCCTAGCAAAATAGCCATTTTCTTCCACCGATTGTCACAATGTGACAGAAATGCAGGGTCTGACTATCACATAATTAAACTTCCGCCATTAAAAGTGAAAATCTGTTTTTTGCAATTATTTATGAAAAAAAATTGCGATTAAAATAAGCAAATTATATGGTACTAAAATAAAGGTATTCGAAATAAAATTTTAGTATTCGTAAGGTAACACAGCATACCTTCAAAATGGTGAAGTTAAAACTGTAATTAATTCTGCAATAACTCATTACCGCGAAGGAAAACTTCCACCAGTAAATTTGAAGAGAAAATTCAGCTTATTTAAACGCCTTATCATTGCACAATTTCAGCAATAATTATGGCCAAAAACAGATATTAATTTTTTCTCATGGAAGTTATCTTCGGCGGTAGTTAGTCCTTGCCTTTTGGTCAAATTGCAACAAATTGTAACAATGTTCAATTAACTGTCCAACGACCTGTCAGTGTCAGTGAAAGGTATAATAACTGGTCTAATTATTACCAGTAAAAACGGAATAGAAGTTTTTACCACATTTGAGCGAGGCGAAATCATGAGGAAGAGGCATAATGTGAAATTTGCTATTCAAAATTTATAGGTGTAAGTTTTCTTCGGAGTTACCAAAAATCGTTTATCCCATGTAATAATCAGCCGCAATCTCGTAACAACCTCTTGAGTTACTTAACTAGCAATTAGTTGATTCTACACAATATGTCTCTCTTTCTTTATTTATGACTCCATTGTTCATCCCTGTTGAATGAATTCCTTTGGTACTACTTGTTATCCCGTCGACTAATTTCGCCAAATTATACAAATCGCCAAACTGATAGCCAAATTGACATAATTTTTGTTTTAAATAACGAAAAAACAAATAATTAGTAGAATATTAATAAAAATATTAATAAAAAGTCGAAATAAAAATCACTTAATGACATTTTAAACACGTGAATCGTATTTAATGCCATTGAATGTGACATTCACGATCATCCATTATTGGCATTTAATTTCATAGTTTGGCGATAAATTTTTGGTCGACGGGATAACCTAGTAGTACCATTCCTTTTTTACTATAATAATTAAAATTTACTCTTCAAATTTTCTATAACAGCGGTTCCAAAACTATGGGTCACGACCCACTGGGATCGTGGCGGCTATTCTAGAGGGTGGCGGAAACAATCGAGGTCTGTCACAAAAATATATTTTGTATTGGATCTGTTAAAAAAATATAACAATTTCACTACCAAATATTATTTCAAGTGAAATTTCTTAATTTCCTTAGGAAGAAATATACGAGCAGAATATCCAGAAACATCTAAATGAGCACGGAATTCAGCACAAAATACTCGTGTGAACATGCTCTTTGTACTTGGCTGTTTTTAAAAAACAAGTATAGAAAAATTTTGTGTTGAAAGGGAATTAAGGTTGAAATTAACAAGCTTTAACCCAGATATAGATGTTTTCATCGATAAACATAAACATCAGTACCAGAAAACGCATTGATTATTAAGTTATGTTTTAATAGAAATTAAATATATTTTTAATTATCTTTCTAGTTGTGTTAATTAATCTTCCATTTACACACATTGGAATTACGAATTGTTGTTTTCGTTGATAGTATATCTGTTATACGAAAATTTGCCTTAGCCGATAGCTTATACAGGTCATACAACAATTTCACTAATATACTTATACATTCATATAATAGGTGGGTCGCTTAACAATAAAGTTTGGGAACCGTTGTTCTAGAAGAATATAAAATTTCTTAAAGATGCTAGTTTTATACTGGGTCGTTCGGAAAGTCGTATCCGTTTGCGAAAATCAATTTGTGCCGGAAAATCATTTAATTAATAGATTTCGTTTCGATACCTAATTTTTAGCAATTAATGGGCAGAATTTTCCGGTTCGAATTGATTTTTACAAACGGTCACGACTTTCCGAACGACTCAATAAATGATTCATAAATGCTTCGAGATGTCTGTATAGTGTTAATTAAAGTATAGCTCCTCGCCATCTTTTTAGAACATTCCAATTTCGAACGTACAGGATAAAGAAAGATAACAATTGTTTATAGACTGCAAACTTATATTTGCTTCATATGTCAGTGCCGATTAATTTCTTGAACAATAGAAAATCCGGAAAAAAAAAAACCGAGATGGAAATACTTAATCGTAATAGAGTCACAAAAAACTTTAGTAGCAGCTCAGGGGGCATGAGATCGAGGGAACAACAGATGAAACTGTATCACTAATGCATAAATTTGTCAGGAGAATCAATATCTCCTTTAGAAAAACAAGAGAGAATTTCCAAAACAAGATGAATGTAGATTCTACCATTGCAGAATTCAGTTTCGCCTCCGATTAGAAAAAAAAATCGATAGAAGTTTTTTAGAAGGGCGACCCCGTTTAGATTGCAATGAACTAACTTCATTTTTCTTGTGTTTATCAATATAATAGCAAACAGAACGGCGTGAAATACCCAATTGAATAGCAATTTCTCTCTGAGACATTGGAATTGCGGAATAATAAAGAGATACAATTTGACGTGCTACTTCTTCATTGACTAGATTCATCAAAAACGGATTTTTTTTGTTTAGTTTAAACGCTTTTTTATAGACTCTGAGTAAAAGGAAATGCAATTTAACAATAAAACGAATGGAATCCCGTCGCATTCGACGAATGAAATGTTTAAAAGACCCGATCGATTTGATTTAAAAAAAAGCAAAAGTAATTACATTATTGAATCAATATATAATAAATATATTTACAAAGTAAATGTCAAATTTGCCAGTTACAATTTTGCATTCATATATTCGCACATCTACAGTTAAAATTGTAATATGAGTGCCGGCGAAATCCAGAAATTTTATTTTATATGCACTCACAGAAAAATAGCTTTATTTAAAAAAAAAAAGAAATAATAATAATATCGGGTACTACTAGGTTATCCCATCGACCAAAAAATTATCGCCAAACTATAAGATTAAATGCCAATAATGGATGATCGTGAATGTCACATTCAATGACATTAAATACGATTAAGTGTTTAAAATGTCATTAAGTGATTTTTATTAATATTTTTATTAATATTCTACTAATTATTTATTTTTTCGTTATTTAAAATACAAATTATGTCAATATGTATAGTTTGGCTATTAATGTGGAGATTTGTATAATTTGGCGAAATTGGTCGACGGGATAACAGAGTAGTACCTAATATCGTTATGAGTAAAAATACAATGTTTTAAATAGTGACGTCATTTTCTCTTCAAATGTTCTTTAAAAGTTACTGTTTATGAAAAAGGCCTCCATAATAATATTGTAATTCTCTTTTATCTGATTGGCGAATGACATAATTTTCCTCATTTGAAATTTCTCTTATTTTGATTTAGACATTAATTTTTATCATAAATTATTTTCTGTCATTTTATTTACATTATTAATATTATTTCTCAGTAAATATATATTTTTTTTAACTCAATTAGTGCATAATTATACGCAATCATTTTAGAAAATAAATTTTTATTATCGAGAGAAAAGCTAAACTGTGTTGCCACCATTTTGAAGAAATGTCATGAAAAAGCTTTTAAAATTAAAAATAAAATATAAAAATGGAAATAAATTAAAAAATAATTAAAATGGGCACAACTACAAATAAATAGCTTTCATTTAAAAAAATAATTATCAAAATCGGTTGACTAGAAAATTCAGGGCTGATGACACGACATTTTTAGCTTGTCTGAAAGAAATAGCATCGGATGCTAAAAAATTTTCCTTACTTGTGTAAAGTACAAGTTGTTAAATTTGTTAAAGGAACGTTAAAAAAAATTTGAAGCGAATAACGTTATGTATGTTACATGAAAAAGGAAAGACTTAAGTGTTTGACAGATTTTTTAAAAAAATTATTATTTCAAACATGGAGTATTTCATTCAAAGTAATTTCTTTTAAATATTTATTGTAATTTTTTTTCTTTTCTCGCATAATTATCACTTGGTTTTTAATTAAATTATGAATAAAAGTGCCATTATGAATAACAGAAATATTTTTCAAATTCCTTTAAAAATCCGGAATTTTTAAAAATATGGTTTATTACCCTTTATATGGTCATATACTCTTTGCGACGCAGAGCACTTTCATTGCTTAACTCTTTCGCGACGGGAGCCTTTTACGAAATTTTTAATGTTTTGTCACCGGTTTTTAAAAAAAGAAATTTGTGCCTTATTCAATCGAGAAAATGTTCTGATTGAACAAGGCAAATTTTACAGTAAAATTTTACTGTAGTAATATATGTAGTAGGCTACTTTTTTACCAGGTGGGCTACTTTTTTAAAATTCAGATTCTTGATTGGCACCACTTTTTTACGAATGATATAAAATGTGCCTTATTCATTGACATGATAATTAAGGCGAAAAGGAAAGGTAAGTTCCCGTTTAAAAAAAAAAAAATGGTGCCAATCAACAAATCCGAATTTTAAAAAAGTAGCCCACTGGCAACACTGGTTTGTACTCCTTGTTTATCCCTCTGGTGGGGATAAACAAGGATTCTTAAGTCATTTTGCGGCACGTATACGTGTCGTTCGTCCCCAAGGGGTTAAGTGTTGAAATTAATAAATTGCACCGGAATTTGAAAATAGATTTTTTTATAAATGAGAAAAAGCTATGTTTCACTCATTGAAGAAACCGAAATTTGTTTTACCAAATTCCAGTGCAATTATGGGGTTTAGTAATTAAAATTAACCTTCACAGGGGCGCCGTTTGCAGACTGCAAATGGCTAGTCTGAATGCCCAGATTGCTAAATGGCAGCAGTAATTTTTTTGTACAATTTGGATCTCATAATTTGCGTAAAAGAGAGCTTTTAATTATTTTCAAACAAATCTGTATGTAAATTGCGGTGTCAGTTAATTATTTGAACATTTTTCGAACTGAAATTTACATACATTCAGGGCCTTGCCCCTGAATGAATTAAGTGGCTATATAGTATACCACCGCCCTTCAAGAGTTTAAACAAGAAAGCAAATTCAATACAACTTCAAAAATCCGGCATCATCGGGATCGACACTAAACCATATTTTTAAAAATTCCGGATTTTTAAAGGAATTTGAAAAATATTTCTGTTATTCATAGTGGCACTTTTACTCATAATTTAATTAAAAACCAAGTGATAATTATGCAAGAAAAGAAAAAAAAATTACAATAAATATTTAAAAGAATTTACTTTGAATGAAATACTCTATGTTTGAAATAATAATTAAAAAAAAAAAAATATGTCAAACACTTAAGTCTTTCCTTTTTCATGTAACATACATAATGTTATTTGTCTCAAGTTTTTTTTAACCTTCCTTTAACAAATTTAACAACTTGTACTTTACACAAGTAAGGAAAAGTTATTTTGGAAATTCAGTCTTGTTTCTCTAAAGGAGATATTGATTCTCCTGACAAATTTATGCATTAGTGATACAGTTTCATCTGTTGTTCCCTCGATCTCATGCCCCCTGAGCTGCTACTAAAGTTTTTTCTGACTCTATTACGATTAAGTATTTCCATCTCGGTTTTTTTTTTTTTTTCGGGTTTCCTATTGTTCAAGAAATTAATCGGCTCTGACATATGAAGCAAATATAAGTTTGCAGTTTATGAACAATTGTTATCTTTATTTATCCTGTATGTTCGAATTGCGAAAAAACATTGTGGTCGGGGATGACTTTGCTGCCGAATGTTTTAAGTTGCCAGATTTCTGTATGCCGGATTTCATACTGTATAAAATTTTATTCAGGAAGTAATATAGCTAATTCTGCTTCACAGTGATACAATAATGTATTTCAAAAACTGCTACCGGAAAAAACACATAAAATTATTGTTAATTAATAAAATAAATAGGGATGGTATGAAATTAACTATTATTTATAGTTTTGCAATAAAGCTGTCTTCGTAGATAGCTTTGAAAACAAAAATACCGTATACTTCCACCAATGTGCCGCTTACAGCAATAAAAAACTAAAGGGTTAAGTCCTATTGTGTTATATTACAGTAATGCAACATTCCACAACAATACTTTAGTTTTGCTTGGAATTAATGATTTCATCAAGTAATATATCGACATGTGCGCAAAAAACTAAGGACAAAAAAGATAAATTAAAATTTGAACAAGGCAGCAGAACGGATAGTTTAAATAATTTTGATCACTTGTCCTATATTTTCACATTTTGGAGATCTTATGGTAATGCTATGATTTCTGTCGATGTGAAAAACTTCCACACGACGATATATTCAAAAAACCATCTCGTCATTAATTTTTGCACACTAGTGTATTTTTATAATTCAATAATGTTCTAATTTTTTCCCCTTTACATGCACAGAAGAAAAACTTTTTTCGCGCCAAATTTCAAGATTGTAGATCAATCGGAAGTACCCTACAGATTTTGCTCGTCAAAAACTGTTGGATACTTTCGGTTGCATTAGAAAACATCCAAGAATCATTCATTTATAATTCTCTGTCGATTTATTGGGTTATTTTCATGATCATGTACTCCAAAACAAGACTATGTGGATTCCGTTTATTTAATTTTGAGTTTTAGAAGCAAAGCCTGATTATCAGAGGGGAAAACATTTCGCTGACAAAAAGAATAATAATAATAAAAAAAAAAAAAAAAAAAAAAAAAGGGCATTAGCAAGTTTTTAATACGGTTGAGAATTTTTGTTTAAATTTGCTGGTGGAAGTTTGCCCCGTAATCACTATTGGGTAATTCCATGAGCACATGTCGTGTAAGTCACATACTACGATTTTGAATACCAGTATTTGAGAATGGAAAATGTGACTTATTTTATCAGCGATATTTCATTAATTGAATAAGGCCATGCAAACCTTTCGAAAATAACGGTGTCCAACAATTTAGCAGTTACTAGAAATGTGACTTACTACAAATACTCATGGAAATACCCTATTTACTTGAAAAAAAGAAAAAGAAAAAAGAAAAAACAATTTTTTTTCACGATATGAGATTACATCAAACAGTTATTGCACTTTACAATATTCTTATTTTATTTTTTATGTGCATCTTAAGGCGATTTCTTTACAAAGAAGGAAATGCGCGTTATACTGCGAATATTACTTACGAATAAAAAATTTCGGTGAATATTTTGATCCGGAATTCATAATAATAATAATCATAATGATGATAATAATGATAATAATAATAATAATAATAATTTTCTAATCAATTCAATGTAACTTCATTTCAACGGAGAGTTGATCGTTTACTCAAGCTTGCATAGCTGCTATATTTTAATTTTATGATTTTTTGTTACTTCTATTTTTCAATAACAATCTTTGTGTTAAATATTTTAATAGGTGTATTACACAGTCAGGATTATCACTTTTTTACTACAATTTTTAAGATGAACTTTAGCATTTTTTAATTGCAGAAGATGTTGCAAATTCTACGATTAAATCATGTGAAGGATTACAAATTGTGCGGTTGAAATATGAAATAAAAATATTTAATTTGAAATAGAGATGGCAGACTTATTTGAAAGTCCAAGGAATGTACTCGCTTTACCAATGTTTAAACAACGTTTAATACGTTGCATAAAAGCTTTTTTTTACATAAATATGACAATAAATTTCTAAAAGCGTTTGCAGTATTTTTGAAAAAGCATCCTGATGAAATATTCAAATAATGGGAATAAAATTTAAATAAGAACCTTTGAATGTAATAAAATTAAATTCAAATTCCATAAAATCGCGACAGTTATTTTTACTACAAGATTGAGCAAAAAGTTCTGCAAAATTTTTAATCTAATAATTGCTAGAATTTGCATCATGCATATTAGTACTAGTGGTATATCTATAGAAATTTAGGAATTTTGCAGAAGACGTGGCTCCATCCGATTATGGCCTCTTTCGATCAATACAACACTTTTTTCAGGGCCGTCGATTTGAATGTTTTTACCATTTAACTGATCAATATTTTTGAAAAAACTTTCAAATAATGTCTATTTTTTCATGCTTTTTTTACAGAATTATTAATCTGTTAACACCGGTTTTTTAACTCCTTAATGGTCGCATTAAATTACGGTTTAAAAATTCAAATTTTGTTAGTGCCACCACTTTTTTGAAAGAAAAATATTCATCTTATTTAATGAAAAGTAAAATGATACCAGCATAAAACCAATCACACTATTTTATAAAACTGCTGAGACTCAAACAATTCTGAATAAAAGCCGTGAAGCTCGCAGGGTGTATTCGAAAAAATGATTTTCCACCTTCAACAGCTCGAAATTTTCCGATACATTTTCAGACTCATTTTTAAAAGTAGAAACATGAAACTTGCTGGGGTGATTTTTGAAGTGATGTAGAAGATGCCGTGTGAAGTATTTTTTCGCTGAATTAATTAGAATTTGATTTATAAGCAATTATTTTCTGAGGATGCCCTTTTTTTCGTTCGCAGACCTCCCGCTTCGGAAAATTTTGTCCAAAACGCCGTTTTCGACAGCATTTTTTTTGCAACATTTTCTACATTTATCAAAGAATTGACAATTACGGTACCTTGTGTAGTTTCTAAATAAGAGAATTTGAAAGTTTGGTGCATTTGAGAGAAAAAATGAATCTAAAAATAAATCGGAAAAAAGGCACTTTGGATCGAAATACACCCTTAAGAGTTTAAAAGATAAATTTTTGCCCAATTAAATCAGTAATAATTCTCTGATCAAACAGTAATCCTAAATTGACAATCAAATTTTACTGGTGAGAATAATAAATTATGATTGGAGTATAGATGCCTGTACGTGGTACGGGCAAATCATGATTGGCAAAAATACGTTGTGTGCACAGTGGTGCAGCCAGAATTCGGTTCTAGGGGGGGGGGGGGTTGAGTTTCTGATAAAGGTGTTTGACAGTTATTTGAATCGCAGGTTAATAGAAATAGTAATTATTAGAATATTCACTGCATAGTACTTAAACACAAAGAGCATCTGCGTGGCAGAAAATCATCATTCTTTCAGTATAATACGGCTCAGAAAATTGATTTAGTTCAAATAACCAATTTTTACTTAACTAATCAATGTAATATGCACTTTCACAGTTTTAAGTAGAATTTTTGCTATTTAATTGAATCCCTTTATTAAATGAAATTTGGTTCAATAAAGTGGCGGAATCTGAAGTACGCCAAAACGTTTAAATATTAAGTTTGGTTTTGATTCATATAAGCGGCAATTGTAGCCATCTTTCTTAACTCTGGGAGGGGCTTTAACCCAAAAACCACCCCTTTGGCTGCGCCACTGTGTGTGCACAATGTATTTTCAAAATGGGGAAGTGGTTAATGAAGTTGAAGAAGCATGTCAAGAGATTTTCGATTCCAAGGATTCGCAATGGTACTTCCAGAAAATCCAGAATCTGGCAGAATGATGACTGAAAGTCGTGTACTATATGATCGTCTTTACTTTGAAGAAAAGTCCTTCTTGTTTCTGTAGTTAATTTATAAATAATAGCCCAACTTTAATTAATTTCTTAGAATATTTTAATCAACCTAAAAGGTCATTTTTACATAAAGATATATATATATATATATATGTAAATATTTTAAATTCGGACTTCGTTTCCAATAAAATAACTTTAACCCCATGGGATGAGCGACACGTATACGTGCCACAAAAAGGCTTAAGAATCCTTGTTTATCCCCACCAGTAAAATTTTACTGTAAAATTTGCCTTATTTAATCGGAGCATTTTGTTGATTTAAAAAGGCACAAATTTCTGTTTTTTAAAACCGGTGAAAAAACATTAAAAATTTCGTAAAAAGCTCCCGTCGCGAAAGGGTTAAGCCTTTAATTTCCATGATAGAACACGTTTTAGAAATTATGTAGTTCAGAAAATCTGACTTTCACCAGAAATTTTCAGTGGCTAATTTCGGTTTATTTAAATCTGGAGTGTCTGTTATGAATTAAAGCCGATATTGCTATTTAATTTTCTGATGGGAATTAGGATATATGCATTAACAACCATAGCTGCCAACATCTTCCGCTTTTTCGGCCAGGAAAAATTTTACAGCAAATTTTACTTTTTCAAATCGTCGTAATGAGCTGATTAAATAAGGTAAATATTTCTGTTAAATTTTTCGGGTCAAAAAATCAGAAGAGTTGGCAGCTATGCATTAATCCTTTCCGGCATGGGCAAAATCTATACTAAAATGAGAAATTATCGACTGACACCGGAATTCACAAACGAATTTTTTAGATAATTTGAATTCCTTAATTTACGCTTTTATTGTAAAAGCAAAATTTTAGTAAAATATTACTGGTGCCGTTTGCAAGTTTGGAATTAAAATTAGGTATCTCAGACCGGGCACAGTGCGCCGGAAAGGGTTAAAATGCCTCAAAATATCTCGGGAGGTTTGGGATCTAGAGGGTTAAAGTATATTTTTTCTTAATCCTTTTAAAACTTTTAAACTATTAAGTACATGATGAAATGAAAGCAAATACTATGAAATTCTATTCAGGTACAGTAGAACCCCGCTAATCCGGACCCTGTTAATCCGGAACTCCGGATAATCCGGATTGGTTTGGTCAATTTTTTTTGTTCAAGTTTGAGAAGCGATTGACTAATTTCCATAACATTAACTTGTTTCATCGTCGTATTCTGAATGAAAAAACTTTTTCTGAAATCTTTTCGGAAGAATACCTTAAGCTATCTTATTTAAATTTTTTACTTTACATTTTTACTGTCTGTAAATATTCAATAAGTCTAACATAAAGGTGATTTTCTGTAAGAAAGTATTATTTGATTTCATTTTTTTTCTAATTCTCCGGATAATCCAGATTGGTTCTGGTCTCAATTAATCCGAATTATCGGGGTTTTACTGTAATTCATTGTTAACCCTCTTATTCTAATGATAGAATACGTCCTAGAAATTCTTACATTCGGGAAAATTTGAATCCATGCCAGGAAATTTCAGTAATAAATTTAACTTTTTTAAAACGGAATGTATGTTACTAAACTAAGCCAATACAGTTATTTTAAATTACTGATATGAATTTGAACTATCTTAATTTAACCCCTTGACTGGGTTTCTTTTTTTACTTGCAATAAATTGAAAATATGGGATTATATTACTTTTTTTAAGCTAAAATATTAATAATATTTATTCTAAACATTTCTGCCTTTGACTAGTATACAATTCCATTAAAAAAAATTAGTGGTGTCAAAAAGCTTTAAATGATGAATTAAGAAAATTCATGTTGCCTGAACGGCGTACGGGCAAACCAGTTAAGTGGTTAGAAATAGATTGTTTGAAACACTGGTGTAGCATATGGCTAATTCCATGAATTTTTGTAGTACACTGTGTGTCAAAGTTTAAGCACACTAGTAATTTTAAAATAATACTTTAAATATTCACTTTATTTCAATATCTCTCTTATATATGTTAATAATATCTATTTTAACACCATACTCATTGAAATTAACTTTTAAATTTTATTTCAAACCATGGAGTTTAAGAATAGAACAAAAATAACCGTGTCAAATTTTAAGTACAAAATCGTTTTATGCGTAAGCGGTTGCTCACGCAAATAATTTTTGGGTGTATAAGAAGCAGTCTTTTGAGTAAGTACAAAATGCTTAACCCTTTAACGATCAAAGCTTTTTCATTGCTAAGATGTTGAAATAAATGAATGACACCGGTAATGGCGAACAAACATATTTGAAAATATGAAAAAGTGATTTTTCGCATACATAATAAAATGGATATTTTTAGTTAAAAATTCCGGTGCCAGTGTTGTATATCCGAATTAAAATTTTGTGGTTTCGTAGAGAAACCAATGAACGTTAAAGGGTTAAGTCGAAAGAATTTTCAGAGGAGAAGGTGATAAAAATCTATAGTATGAGAACAAAATGTAAGTCTGTTTCGGAAATTGCAAGGGCATTAAAAAGATTAAAACGAGTTATTCATCAAATTTTGGCTCATGGTAATGATTTCAAACGAAAATTTTGTTCAGGGAGGCCGCGAGCGATTAGTTTGTGTGAAGATAGACGCATCAGAAATTTGGCTTCAACTGGTAATTACTCCTTTTCGCAAATAAAACATGAAGTTGGAGGACAAATATAAAAAATAAAAAAAAAAAAAACTGTTCGTAGGAGAATTTTGGAATTTAAATACATCAAATACTGTAAAATGGTTTGATTACCGTGTCTCAAACGACACCATAAAGAAGCTAGATTACAATGGGCCAATGACATTATGTCATTTGGTGAAAAGTGGCTGAATGTCATATTCAGTGATGAAAAAATGGAACCTCGATGGCCCTGATGAGTTTAAGTACTATTGGCATGATCTCCGCAAAGAACCTAGGAGTGCATTTAGCCGACAATATAATGGTATGGGGGGCTATTTCTTTCAATGGTCAGACATCTCTAGCATTCATTAGTGGCCGTGAAAACTCTGAAAACTACCAAGAGACACTTGCCAATCATTTGCTTCCTGTTGCCAAGGTTTTAGGGGAAGAAAAATGGTTATTTCAACATAATAATGCTTCGATCCATACCACAAACGTAACTTCATCGTGGCTTAAGTCGGAAAAAGTGTCTGTTATGAAATGGCCGGCAATTAGTCCTGATTAAAACCCTATAGAAAATATGTGGGGTATTCTCACTCATGCAGTTTATCCAAATGGAAAGCAGTATTCTTCAGTTAAAGATTTGAAAGATGCCATTGAGAACGCTTGGTTTAAAATTGAACCAGAAACAATACAGAACCTCATATTATCGATAGAAGACCGTATATTTAAACTAATTGAGCTGAAATGAGCAATAATCAAGTCTTATTTTTTTTTTTTTTTTTTTTTTTTTTTTTTTATTCTTGTTCTGCTAAAAACTAAAAAAATACTGTGATTAAAATTTTGTTGTTTTGATTAATTCTATTATTTAAGATAAATTGTTTAGTATAAATCTGTTAAGTACCTTTTTAAAACTACAGTTTGTAGGTTATGTGAAAAGGAAATTAACTATCACGCATTAATAAAATTTTATATTGAAATTTTCTGTTGTGCTTAAACTTTTGACACTCACTGTATAAGTCATATTAGTTGATAACTGGTTTGTTTGTTGGCCACCATTACTTTAAAAAAGTTTGTTTCGACTTACTCAAGCGATTGTTTCGATAAAATAAGTCTCATTTTCCCAGATTAAAATAATGGTAGTCGAAAATTGTAGCCTGTGACTTACACTAAAAGTTACACTTACTCATGGAATCAGAAATATGTGCTACCATAGGAAGTTTAATTTCACATAACCACAACTATTAAACAAATTGAATTATTTATTTTTAAAACTTAAACCGGAAAAAGTATACAGAATCAGTTCAAAGTAGTAAAATGAAACATCGCTTCGTGATAGTTGTGACCAAATTGGTTTCATCACGTAATCAAGCTGTTTTCGTAAACAGCTTTACTTACGTTAACCCATTTATGCCTGAATTTTCTTCGCTAAAATTCGAATTTTGCATTTTCCTACCACTTTAAAAGAAAGATTAACTTTGATCTTAATTTATCGAGGACTTCGTCTCGAGAAAGAAAGTATTTATTTTTCCTTCTTTTTACTGGTGTGAAAGGCGCTTACTTGAATTTTTTGAAACTGTCCCAAAAATGGGACGCCAGGCACTAATGGGTTGACAGTAAAACATAATGTTTAGCTTGTAAATAAATATTATGTTAAACGTGTTCTATTGAAGCATAATAAAACTCATGATTCGATAGACACATTTGAAAACTGGTATGCATTGTACGACGGTTCACTGGTTACAATATATGTATATATGACAGTAAGAATTAAGATTTCTAATTTAATAAAGCTACTATTTATGTATTAAAAAAACAATTGTAACAAAAAAAAAAATTACAAAGTCTGCTTTCACCAGGATGCCTCACTTTTACTTATTGTACTTTATAATAATCTTCATTTTTTTTTTTTTTTTTTTTTTTTTTTTCTGCTTACACCAGATTGCCTCACTTTTACTTATTGTAATTTATAATAATCTTTATTTTATTTTTGAAATGTATCTTATGAAAAGCTTTTCCAAAGAAAAATTTGTGCGCTATATAGCGGATATACTTAAAAATATCAGAAAGAACTCTAAAACTCTAGAAGCGCATTATACACCAAAAAAAAAAATACGATAATAATAATATTATTATGATTATTATTATTATTACAATGTGAAACCTGTGGAATTTTGTGGAAAAGAAATGTTTAAGAACTGTTTCATTAATTTACAATAAATCTGCAAAATAAGTTGAAATGAAAAATGCATGTTATATAAGTTAGTCTAACTCTGAAACATATATTATTTTAACCTAAATCTCACTGTTCTTCTCTAGAGGCACTCTACATTTTAGTTAAACTTTGCGTTTTATAGGTGTGTGATTTCAATAGCATTATTTCCAAATTTGAAGCATTGCCACCTGTGAAGAATTTCAAAGCCGCAGATTTTAAAATGTCTAGGACTGCCACAAACGACTATATTTTAATTCTAACTGGAACCATTTTTTTTTTTTTCAAAATAGAAATCCTTCGCGAAAGGAGCCTTTTACGAAATTTTTAATGTTTTGTCACCGGTTTTTAAAAACAGAAATTTGTGCCTTATTAAATGCTCCGATTAATTTAGGCAAATTTTACAGTAAAGTTTAACTGATGAGAATAAGCAAGGTTTCTTAAGCCTTTTTGAGGCAGGTGTACGTTCGCTTGTTCCCGAGGGATTAACACAAGCTTTTAAAATGTTTTGAAGAGAATTATACTTCAAAATTTATTTTAGAAATATGCTGGTGCGAACATAATTTAAAAATAATCTCCTGAAGGAGATCTGAATATGGACTTCTTCAAGACATATTTCAGTTTTAAGACTTAAAATACGTTTTTATTTTATGTAAATTGACGTCATTTGCCTTCGGGCCCAGCATCTATCTGTAATTACAGCTATAGAAAAAAAAATATATGCATATGACGAAATAAAAAAAAGCCCAATTATACACAAACCCAGCGTAAAAAAAAAAAAAAAAAAAAAAAAAAAAAAAGACTGTAACACAACAAAAGAAAAGATTTTGTTTATAACTTTTGTTTATAACATTAATATGAGTATTTAAAATTAAATATCATTTATGTTTACTCCGTATCATTCATTTATATATTTTCAAAATAGCGCGCATTTTTTTTTTTTTTTTTTTTTTTTTTTTTTTTTTTTTTGAAAAATAGTTGATGCCCTCGGTAGAAAACTAATAAATCTGGTGTATATCTGAATCTTTTTATTGGTTGAATTCTGCAACTTATTTTATTTTATTCGTTTTCTGATTGGACCATGTTTAATGTCCAAAAATTGAATACTTCTGTTTTTTATTTTGTTTGTTTTCTGATTGGTTTATTTTTAATGTCCAAGAAAGAACATTAAAAATGATCTTCTGTGGCCACGATGACAAAAAACGTATTAAAAAACCACAAAAAAATAATAACTTAAAAACAAATTGAAATACAGTTTTTAAACAAATTGTATTTAAAAGTAATTTTTTTTTTTTCTCACGGCGGTTTAACCCTTAAATGCATAGGATAGAACGCGTTCCAAAAAATGCGCAATTCAAAGAATCAGAATTCATAGCAGAAAAATCTAAATAGTAAATTTTTCTTTATTTAATTACGAATGGTCTGTCATTAAGTAAAGTGAAAATTGCTCTTTTAAATTTCTGGTGAGAATACGGAATATGTAAATAAAACCCCCAATAAATCGGGAACACTTATGGTATCGAAAATGATACAATATGCATTTAAGGGTTAAAATTTGAAAATGTTTGATGTTTAGAAGTTTAAAAATTTGAAGTACCAAAAATTGTAAAACTAAAGTTTCATTTAATATCTGTATATAATTGGTACAGGAATATTAGTTTTTAATCCAGAACGTACGTAATGTAGGACTCTGTTATTACGTAAACCACGTTTTGATCATCATAAAAATGATATTTTTATTTTTTTTTTTAAATGTAGAATTTATTTATAAGTCTAAAATTTTGTCTTTGAAAATATAGAAAATATATTTGAAATTGTCGTTGTAATTTGTTAAATTACGTTTTCTTTTTTTAGATCTTATGGAAAAAACGGCTACAAAGAGCTATACAGTAATGTGCTGTTTTCTGTTTATTTTCTAGAGAAATCGAGTCTTTGAAAATCGAGTAGATAGGCTACAAAGAGTTATACAGTAATATACTGTTTTCTGTTTATTTTCTAGAGAAATCGAGTCTTTGAAAATCGAGTACTTCATTGCCACCATTACATAAATTGCATTAGAAACAACAAAAAATTAATATCTCCAAAATAAATTGAGGCGTTGTTTTGGTTGCATTTAAAAGTTCATCCCCCCCCCCCCCCCCAATACGAAGATATAAAAATTAAAAATGTGCGATGTTTAGAAGATTAAAAAATCGATTACCAATATTTAACCGTTCAATGAGACACCTGTTTCTATTATGGCTGGTTTATGTAACGTATTTTTTTTTCATGACTACACTTTAATTTCTGCATGAAAGAAACAGCATATCGAGGCCTGGCAAAATTAAATTAATTACTTAACACGGTCAAGGTTTATAAAAATAATTTGACACCAGAATTTTGATATAAAACAGTTTATATTTTCTTGTATAACCATATTTTTTTTTCTTTGTATTTTTTAAATTTATTTTATAACGAAGTTTCTGGTTTGAAACGAAATATATTCATATGGTAACGATCAAAATACCGCTCATTTCCATTGCTTTTTTTTTTTTTTTTTTTCGTACAATAAATTAAAAATACTAATGAACACCACTTCTTTTAGGCTAAAATATTCTTAATATTTAATCTAATAATTTCAGCCGTTTTATAGTATGAAATTGGATTTAAAAAATTTAGTAGTGTCAAAATGCATTTAATCCCCACTTAACATCAAACAAATTCTTCATGACTGTACGACTTACAGTTAAGTAGATAAAAAATAACTTTGGAGTACCCTTCTTTATTTTCATATATCAGTTTATGTTTAACAGTTTTAACTCTTTCAGGAGCACTGTTTGCCTTCTGCAGATGGTTATTTTTAACGTCCAAACTGCCAAGTGCAACCAGTAATTTTTTTTGTACAATTTTGATCTTATAATTTGTGTGAAGAAAAGGTTTTTATTATTTTGAAATGAATTTATTTGTAAATTGCAGTGTGAATTAATTAATTGAACATTTTTGGAACCAGAATTCCCTTGACTCTTCAACTGTTGCCTGAAAAAAAAAAAAAAAAAAAAAAAAAAAAAAAAAAAAGCACATTGGAGGCTAATAATATTAATAAAGCACAATTCCAAGCATATTCTAATTAAATGTGTCTTCTAACTAATTTAACATAATTCGTTTTTAATGCATCGTTAACTCGTCACAAATTTACTCGTGTTTGCGCAACTGCCAAATCTTAAGCTTTTTTGTTACCACTGCTTTTTGAATAATAAACTTAGCGGGGAAGAAAAAGCCATGTTATAAAGGGAAATTTATATTCAATTGCCGGGGAAGAAACTATTATTAATATTATTATTGTTTTTCAATATAAAATAAAAATCCATTTTTCGTTTTCATCTGAGCATATTATAGTATAGCTCCGTAGACAAATAATGTATTTGAATAAATATTATTTGGTATAAAACCGCTTATAGCAAGCTTTTAACAGTATTTACATCCATTTTAAAGAAAATTGCATTCATAGTAACCAGGTGCAGAAGTAGTCCCAATTATGAAAGATCGAATGTAAGATAACATTTAAAAATATACGTATAGATAATCGCACGTCATAAAAACATCAATGACATTGAAAAATAAGAAAAACGATACGTTTACGTTGGAGATCCATACGTGGTTATTCCAATGGAGTTATGAATAAACAAAAGAAGATATACAATGCTAAAACTACTACTTTCGAGTTAATCTCTTCGCGAAGGGAACCTTTTACAAATTTTTTAATGTTTTATCACCGGTTTTTAAAAACAGAAATTTGCGCTTTATTAAATCGAGAAAATGCTCTGATTGAATGGTGCAAATTTTACTGGTGGGGTTAAACAAGGATTCTTAAGCCTTCTTACGGCACGTATACGTGTCGCTCGTCCCCAAGATATTAAGCAATTGAGGAGGATTTTTTGCAATGCTGAATTTTTTATATCGATTCAGTTTCTGATTACTGCTGAAGAAATTTCCACCAGTCAATTATGAATCGAAATTTTCGCCCTATTTTAGCGGCTTATTCATGAAAAATTTCGCTCATAAATATGATAAAAATTTTACTGGTGAAAATTGGCCCAAACATTACAATCTCTTTTACTGAAAGGAGGTCGTTTAACCCTTTCGGCACAGACAAATTTTGTTAGTAAAATGAGTAATTATCGATTGACACCGGAATTCACAGACGACTTTTTTAAAAATTATGAAGTCCTTGAATTAAGGTTTCATTGTAAAAGAAAAAGTTTATTAAAATATTATTGGTGCCGATTGCAAGTTTGGAATTAAAATTAGGAGTACCCAGATGGACACAGTGTGCCGGAAAAGGTTAAACGGAGTTATAAATAAAGAGGGGGAGACATACAATGTAGTGTCTAGAAGTTCCGAGTGAAATAACTGAGGAGTTTGTCGCAAGATGACGGGTATAACCATACCAGCAATTTCTGATTACCGCCGGTGAAACCTTCCCCCAGTAAACTTGAGTAGAAATTTTCATATAATTTAAGTGCCTTATTGATGGGAAGTTTCATTCACAAACAAGGTAAAAAAATTCTGTTCATTTTTATTGGTGTCAGTCTGCACAAGTATTATAATCTTTTCACTGACACGGACAGTAGGTTGTCTTGATTGTCACAAAGTGGCGAAACTACTACCGCCAAAATAAACCTTTACCAAAAAAAAAAAAAAATATTTGGCAATATTTTTGATTGAAATTTTCTATTAATTTATTCTGAGGTTTTTAATAAAAAGAACTTAAATTTACACTTACTTACTTTCCACTTAAATTTAGTGGTGAAAATTTTTCGTGGCTTTGATGAACCACCTACGAAAGCGATTACAGTTGAAGCTTCAATATTTTAAGTATATGTCAATTCCTTTTTTCTTAATACACTGCTCAAAACAATTAAAGGATATTTGAAGTTTTATATAAAATAAAGATATAAACGAAATTTTTTTTTGCTGAAAATAGAAGAAGAGAATCACAAATGCAAATTTTTCTGGTTTTCAAACTGTGGAGTATGCAAATTTTGAGTTCGACGTCAAAAACGTCGCTTCAGCGGCAGCGAATGAAATTTGACTTTCAACTGGATAAAAGAGAATGAAGACAAGGATGATCGGCATTCAGTGATTGCTTTGTTTCGATGAGTACGATGTCTCAGCGAAGTCATTTGATAGATTCAGAAGCTTGGAGAACTGTTGGTAGGTTAGAAGGGGACCAAACTCAAGCCGAAGTAGCGCAAGCCATTGGAGTGTCACAAAGTGTCATTTCCAGGATCTGGAACCGTTTTTTGGAGAGTGGATGTGCAGGCCGAAGACCAGAGCAAGGTCGTAGACGGGCAACAACGCCCAACGAAGATCGGTATTTAGCGTTGACAGCTCGGAGACACCGAAACATGAACGCTACTCTTCTCCAACAACACCTTCGCTCGGCTACAGGCACCACGATTCAACTCAGACTGTCCAAAACCGGCTCCATGCTGTAGGTCTGTATGCTCGCCGACCGATGGTATGTGTTAGATTAACATCAAGGCATCGTCGCGACCGCAGGGAGTGGGCAACCGAGCATGTCAACTGGAGGAGAAATGAATGGAGCAATATTCTGTTTTCTGACGAGTCCCGTTTTTCTGTGCATCCGGATAATAGGCGTATTTTCATCTGGAGCGACCGTGGCAGTAGGAATAATCCTGCGTTCGTGCGCGAAAGTGTCAGATTTGGCGGTGGAGGAGTGTTGGTGTATGGTGGCATCTCCATTGACGGGCGCACTTACCTCTACATCATTCGAGATGGAGCTCTGACTAGTCGCCGATATAGGGATGAGATCCTCTGACCTATTGTAGTCCCTTACGCTGCAGCAATCGGAGATAACTTCATTTTAATGGACGATAACTGAAGGCCACATCGTGCAAACCTGGTGGAGGATTTCCTTTTCGAGGAAGGAATCGTTCGAATGGAATGGCCAGCGTGTTCTCCAGACATGAATCCAATCGAGCACGTTTGGGACGCTCTAGGAAAACGCCTTTCTGGCCGCCAACAACCCCCACAAACTCTCCAAGAACTGGAAAGAGCTCTTCTGGAAGAGTGGGGCAGAATACCCCAACTCGTCATTAATAGCCTCATTGAGTCCATGCCTCAAAGGTGTTCAACGTTGCTGGCCGCCCGTGGAAACCATACCCCCTACTGAAATGATTTTCTTTGAAGAAAACACCTTTTCTTATTCTTTTTTTCTCATATGCACAAATTGTGTTTGTTTCCTTTTGTACACAAATGCGCAATAAAATGCATTTTTTTCTGCCAAACATGTGTAATTTATTCTCATATAACCTACTCTGTCTGTCGACCATGTATCAATCAGCTAAAAAGTTTCCCAGATACAAAATCCACCTAAAACTGCAATATCCTTTAATTGTATTGAGCAGTGTAGTTCATGATTGTTTACTTTGACACAATATAGCGGAACCGCAAGGCCTGACTACCGACGAAGTATTAGGTTGTCCCGCCTTCTATTTTTTTTTTAAAATAAATTATGGAAATTTTGCTGAAGACAATATTGAAGGACGTTTGTGCCGATCTTTTAATCAAACCTTCTTCTATATTTCCGCTAGTTTAATAACACTTTCTTTCCAAAATTTTTTTGATTTGTTGGGAAAATATTGGGTCGTTCGGAAAATCGTGTCCTATTCGATTGATACATTTTGATCCATGAAATCATCTGCGGACATTGCTCCGTCCGACTACTATTTGTTTCTTTCTCTCAAAAATTCTGTTCACCAAAAGAAAATTTAACTCTTTTAATGACATAAAAAAAAAACTACTTCAATAAGTACTGGGTCGTTCGCAAACTCGTGTCCGTTTATAAAAATTATTTTATACCGGAAAATTCTGCCCATTAATTACCAACGTTGACTATCGGAAAGCATATCTAATAGTTAAACGATAGAATTTCCCTGTACGAATTAATTTTTATAAACGGACACGACTTTCCGAACGACCCAGTACTTACTGAAGTAGTTTTTTATGTCATTAAAAGAGTTAATTTTATTTTGGTGAATAGAATTTTTGAGAGAAAGAATCAAATAATTGTTTCATGGAGAAATGTCCTCAGATGATTTCATGAATCAAAATGTATCAATCGAATGCAAGGAGTTTGTTTCTGACAGTCAAAGATTCATATGGAATGAAATCGTCATAATGGAAGATAATACTTCGTTTGTTTGCTATTTGGGAGTATTTCATAGTAGTCAGAGTGCTACGCGACAAAAATAAGACGAAAACTGCAAATCGTGATAAGAATATACCGCTTGGTGAGTATGTACTTCATGACAATACAATGCATTTCAGAGGGGGAGGCATATCGTAAAGTCGACTGAATTCAAGATGGCGGCTATTATTCATGGCGCCATTTTCTGAATTTTCTTAATATGTGTGACATAAATGTGTATTTCATGTCGATTTCGATATTTTTAAAATTAGTTTTTTGTTTTTAACACTTTTCAACATTATTTAAAAGAGTAAATAAATTCGATTTATCTGTCTGTTTGTCTTTCTGTTCGCCTATTCTTCCATGCTCTAGCTCACTTAAATGTACTCAGATTGACATGTAAATTTTACATGTTTTATGAAGTTTATAATAGCATGTTCGGAGTAAAAAATAAAGTGTATAGCTTTTCTAGTCCATTTACAGGGCGCTGAAAAAATCACATTACAATATTATGCATGCGGCGAAATCGTTTGCAATGTGTTTTAATGATGTTATACTCTTTAAAATTCATTCAAATTGATATATATCAATGTTAATGCTGCAATGAACTATCAAATACTTACTACATATTAGGGTGTGCATAGTATTTATCGCTTATTTACAGTGACACACCAAAACAAGAAAATATACGTTTGCAATATGTAAATAAATTTTATAAAGATCACCATCTAAATCAAGTGTTATTTGTGGAGGTGCTAAGAGGGATAAAATTTCATTTTATGATAAGGATATTCCAAATAGTCAGTATCAATCTTATATTAATAAAATGCATATAAGAAATTGATGCATTGTGTAAATTTATAGGAATTCAAAATTTCGACTATTATTTAAAATCTTTTGCATTTTTATTTCTCTGTATCTTACAAGGGTATATCTGATGTTAATTTCCACGTTTTGATACTCTTCTCTTTTTAATACTAGAAATATGACTAAATTGAAAGTAGGACAATTAGTAAAATATTTTCGTCATTTACAGTAGAAACTTTAAACGAATAAATAAGTGATAAAAATACTTTTTTATTAATACATTACTTATACAATATATTAAAAAATGAATGTTACATATAAAACTCTAGAATAGAGAAACATCACTTGGTATCATCATATTTCTCACATTCATTTTTGCATTTGCACAGTAATGTGCAAGAGAGTCCAACCTTTCTATAGCCACATTTATTTTTACAGATTTTACACTTACATTTTAATAACTCTTCACTAGAGTCTGAAATCTCTGGCAACTCCGACCATTTTATTTTCCATGTTGAATTATCCAACCACCATCCCCATTTGTTAGGAGAGGGTGGACGTATTTCATGCTGATCTGCTTGTCCCCATATGTGTCCAGCTTGGAAAGCACTGCTTAAAATATGTTGTTGAAGTGCACCCTTGGTTGTTAGAAGATGTTCGAGAGAACGATTTTTTGTCATAAACAATTCTTGTCTTGCTTCATTGACACTTATGCTATTGCTTGTTGAACAGTACAACAATATTACGAACTTTTCCAAAATATTTAAAATTTTTTCTGGAATGGAAGTTTGTGGTTTTGATAGGTATGAAAATGCAGCAGTAGCTTCTTTAAAGAGAATCCTGTTTATCCTGATTTGTTACGTAACCATCGCAAAAAAGCACTTATCTGTAGAAGTTGATAATCGATTACGACATCCATGTGATGAAGATGGCAAGTCTTTATTCTCTATTTCAGAGACTTTCTGTTTTTTGGCTATTTCGAACATTCTGGAATTGTATTTCAGCACACATTTTTGTGCCACTTGGCTTATCTTTTTATAAACGTATTTTCTATTCCATTACAGTCTTCATCAAACATCATTGTATTAATATCCATGGGTAAAGCGTTAATACTTTCAAAGTTGCATAAATTTTTTGCAAGAGTTGCATATCCAGCATTACGTGAAGCCAAGTTAGCATTATTTGCAGGACAAATAAGATTTTCATCACTTCGTATTTGGCACAATATACAAATCGTCCAATCAATATTTTTTTGAATTCATCTCATTGAGGTTATTCTCTGAAATTAATCGTATTCGCTTTGTCATATTTAATAATGTGTCAAAAAACACATAAGTAAAGAACAAAACCCAGAAAATTATACCAAATACTGTTATGTAAGATAAAGTGAAATAAAATACGATTGCTTGAAATAAAAATATTCTATTCTTAACTTAAAACTCTTTTTAAGATGTAAAATCATCTTACCCCAATCTGTGGTTTCAAAATATTCTTTTAAATAGATGATGCCGACGAGAAATAATTATTTAAGGGCGAACACAAACGGTGAATATTTATGTTATTCATCTTTTAAAATTTTTCATTATACAATCGTGCATCCCGTTCAAAAAAAAAATACATAGAACTAATCTTTTATAAACAAAAGTATTTTCAGTTTATTTCACATCTTTATCGTCTGCGTGTCAATGAGTTTGCGAGAAAAGTCACTAACTGCAAAAAAAAGAAAGGAAAATAAATTCAAATTGAAATATCACATTTGTTTCATCTCATTTTGGTTGAGGATTATTGTACTGGGAGTGTATTTGTATTGGGGGCATATTGTATAGCATGTATCTTGTATTGTACTTCACTGATGAATATTAATTTTAATATGTTTCAAACAGTTTAACATCATTAAACACACTAAAAAAGGATTTTCGCCAACAGACCATAATGTAAGGGAATTATTGTGAGTATGCCTGCAAACGATCTGTAAATGCTACACTGTACATTTCGATGTAAAACATTTCGCAGTATACCACTTTTTAAAATTACATATTAACATAACACATACATAAATTACACGGATATCCGAGTAAATTTAAGCAAAAAAGAGCAGGTCCAGACTAACAGTTAGACAATTCATAAATTTTTCAGCGCCCTGTAAATGGACTAGAAAAGCTGTACACTTTATTTTTTACTCATAACATGCTGTTATAAACTTTATAAAACCTATAAAATTTACATGGCAGTCTGAGTACATTTAAGTGATTTAGAGCATGGAAGAATAGGCTGACAGACAGACAAACAGACAGATAAATGGAATTCATTTACTCTTTTAAATAATGTTCAAAAGTGTTAAAAACAAAAAAATACATGTGGCACTCAGGGACTGCCGCGGTAAAGCTATTGCATAGCATTTTTTATCAACTTATGCAATTATAATTATTTATTTATATTTTATTTATGCAGTTTTTTTTTTTTTTGTCTTTGATATTAATTCAAGTTACACTTTTTGAGCGTGATGACCGATAGCAATTTTTTTTTTCTTTTATTGAATAAATGACAAGTTAATATCGTTTAAAATATTTTTATTATCTTACAAAACATGTAGGTTAATCAGGAATTTTTATCATTGAAAGTATACGTTTATGGTAGCTGAAATAAAAAACATAAGTCTGAGACTTGATATTCTCAAAATATCTGAAAAATACCGCGTCAATATCTGCCGAAGTCTACCGAAGGATACCGTGCCGAAGTCTGCAAAACTGAAGCGACGTAGCCGGAGTGTTAGGTTTTTTCTCGTTACGGAATTTCTGGATTCTTTCCCCGCGCTCAAAGCCTGCGATAAAAGCTATGCAATACCTCAATAAATTACCAAACAAAATTTGGCCGCGCTACGAAAATTAGATCGCGAGTTATAAGCATTTTAATTTTTCCGAACCTCACCGTGGGGATCTCCTGTCACCAACAATTAACACTGTCTCATAATAAATTACCAAAAAAATTTGGCCGCGCGACGAAAATTGATCGCGAGTTATAAACACTTTAAAATTTTCTACCGTCACCGTGGGGGGGGGGGGGGGGTGGAGGTCTCCTGTCACCAAAAATTAACACTCTCTCATAATAAATTACCAAACAAAATTTGGCCATGATACGAAAATTAGATTGCGAGTTATAAGCATTTTAAATTTTTCGATCCTCACCGTGGGGGGTCTCCTGTCACCAAAAATTAACACTCTCTCATAATAAATTACCAAACAAAATTTGGCCACGATACGAAAATTAGATTGCGAGTTATAAGCATTTTAAATTTTTCGACCCTCAACGTGGGGGGTCACCTGTCACCAAAAGTAGCACTGTCTCATAATAAATTACCAAACAAAATTTGGCCGCGCTACGAAAATTAGATCGCGAGTTATAAGCATTTTAATTTTTTCGACCCTCACCATGGGGGGGGGTCTCCTGTCACCAAAAAATAACACTGTCTCATAATAAATTACCAAACAAAATTTGGCCGTGCTACGAAAATTAGATCGCGAGTTATAAGCATTTTAAATTTTTCGACCCTCACCATGGGGGGGGGGGGGTCTCCTGTTACCAAAAAATAACACTGTCTCATAATAAATTACCAAGCAAAATTTGGCCGCGCTACGAAAATTAGATCGCGAGTTATAAGCATTTTAAATTTTTCGACCCTCAACATGGGGGGGGGGGGTCTCCTGTCACCAAAAATTCACACTGTCTCATAAAAAATTACCAAACAAAATTTGGCCGCGCTACGAAAATTAGATCGCGAGTTATAAGCATTTTAGTTTTTTCGACCCTCACCATGGGGGATCTCCTGTCTCCAAAAGTAACACTGTCTCGTAATAAATTACCAAACAAAATTTGGCTGCGCTACGAAAATTAGATCGCGACTTATGAGCATTTAAAATTTTTCGACCCTCACTTTGGGGGGTCTCATGTCACCAAAAGTAACACTGTCTCATAATAAATTACCAAACAAAATTTGGTACGAAAATCAGATCGCGAGTTATAAGCATTTTAATTTTTTCGACCCTCAACATGGGGGATCTCCTGTCACCAAAAATTAGCACTGTCTCATAACAAATTACCAAACAAAATTTGGCCGCGCTACGAAAATTGATCGCGAGTTATAAGCATTTTAAATTTTTCGACCCTCACCATGGAGGGGGGGGGGGGGTCTCCTGTCACCAAAAATTAACACTGTCTCATAATAAATTACCAAACTAAATTTGGCCGTGACACGAAAAGTAGATCGCGAGTTATAAGCATTTTTAATTTTTCGACCCTCACCGTGGGGGGGGGGGGGTCTCCTGTCACCAAAAATTAACATTGTCTCATAATAAATCATCAAACAAAATTTGGCCGCGCTACGAAAATTAGATCGCGAGTTATAAGCATTTTAAATTTTTCGACCCTTTTCACGGGGGGGGGGGGGTCTCCAGTCACCAAAAATTAACACTGTCTCATAATAAATTACCAAACAAAATTTGGCCGCGCTACGAAAATTAGACCGCGAGTTATAAGCATTTTAATTTTTTCGACCCTCAACGTGGGGGTCTTCTGTCACTAAAAATTAACACTGTTTTATAATAAATTACCAAACAAAATTTTGCCGCGCTACGAAAATTAGATCGAGAGTTATAAGTATTTTAATTTTTTCGATCCTCACCATAAGACGGGTCTCCAATCACCAAAAGCTACATTATCCTACCTTATTTTATCTTAAGACGATTCTTTTCTATACACATTCTATCAGGAATTTTTATTATTGAAACTATAGATTTATAGTATCTGAAATAAGAAATATATATGTTTGAGACTTGATATCCTCTAAATATCTGAAAAATACCGCGTCATTGTCTGCCGAAGTCTACAGAAGGATACCATGCCGAAGTCTGCCGAATTAAAACGACGTTAGCCGAGTGTTAGGTTTTTTCGTTACCGATGTATTAGGATTTTATCGCGTTACGGAATTTTTGGATTCGGTCGCCGCGCTCAAAGCCCGTGATAAAAGCTATGCAATAGCTTAAAAACTGACTTTAAAAACATCGAAATCGACATGAAATACACATTTATATCACGCATATTAAGGAAATTCAGAAAATGACGCCATTTTGAATAATAGCCGCCATCTTGAATTCAGAGGACTTTACAAGATGCCTCCCCCTCTGAAATGCATTGTATTATTATAAAGTACATACTCACCAAGTGGTATATTCTTATCACGATTTGCAGTTTTCGGATGCTTAGCACCCGGACTATAGCTATTACTACCTTCAGTTCGTCTAGCTGCCAGTAGTAATTTTCAGCATCGATGGTCTAGTTAGGTGGAAGTCGCTTGTAGTAGATCAATTTTCGCCAAATAGAGACCAAATCTTTCTTCTGTAAGAATTTTGCTTTAGCTACAGGAATGGGATATTTATTTCGACTGGATCAGGATTGTTGGCGTTCCTGGTTGTAATAAAATTACCAACTTTTGTCTACTGCGACCAATCTCTTTAAAAATGTATTTTTCTGATGTTGAAAACACGACTTACGAAGTTGCTTGCCAACAAGTCATGGGCAGGGCGACTGCAAGCAACTATTTTTATATTCTGATGCACCAATATTTTTAAAAATACGTTTGATAGTGAAATGTTGTCAAAGTATCAGTAAGGCATTTCTATTTTCAGAAAGTGATGCTAGTTGAATTCAGTGTTGCCAGATGGGCTACTTTTTTAAAATTCAGATTCTTCATTGGCACCACATTTTACAAATGATAAAAGATGCCTTATTCAATGTCATGATAATTAAGGCAAAAACAAAATTTAATTTACTTTTTCAAAAAAATGGTGTCAATCGAGAAATCTGAATTTTAAAAAAGTAGCCCACTGGCAACACTGGTTGAATTTCAAAAATTGCACATGAATTGCGAAAGGTACTTTTGGGACAATGTTTGACTCGGAAAAACAAATTTCTTGCGTTCGAATGAGATGTTCTGAGCATCGTCCCTCCTCTTCGGACATTGCTATAATAGGATAATCACAAGAAATCAGTTTTTGAATCTTTTACGGTAGACCGTACCAAAAAATTGCCAACTAGCTACAAAATGAAATTGATAAATTTTCAGCTTATTTAGATAATGTTAACTCGTGCCTCATTAAAGTAAAAAAAAATGCTGGGTTTTTTTATGAAATGAATACAGTTGAAGCTAGAAACATAATTTTGATCTCATTTCATAAAATAATGTTTTTGATTTGATTTAATGTTGATATTTTCTGCGCATTTTTTAGGACCGAATCGATATGAATCCTAAAAATTGACTTTTTATGAAAATTCGAAAAACAAAATGTAACATTCCACGTCACAATTTTTTTATCTTTTTGTTTTCATTTTGCACATAATAAAGTGTTTAATAATAATTAAAAAAATGTCTAAGTATATGAAAAAATGATATTTAAACTGAAAGAATAAAAAGAAAGAAAGAGCAAACGAAGTATAAAAATTAGACTAAATAATGTTTAAATACATTTTATTATTAAAATCGTCTTACAAGAAAGGGAGCATTATAAAGAAAAAAAAAATTATTTGTTACAATTGTCACAGTGAAATGGCTTTAATAAGGTTCTTTTTACGATCTTGAAAATTTTATCTACAGATATAATTTATAGAACAGAAGCTGCTTTTCTTTTCCGTTCTTTTAAACAGGAATTGAAATTTTGAATTAATTTTATTCTTCTTTAAGTTGTATCATTGACAACCTTGAAACCATTTACTGTTTTCTGCTTTCAAAAAATCTTTATTTTCACTTCATACATTGAGGCCAGTATTTAAATGTTGCATATTAATATAAAATTTCTTAAAAGAATTACAGTTTGAGACAAAATAAAAACATTGATTTCTTTGTTTATAAATAATCTAAATAATCTACTTCGTTTAAATCTATTATTATTCTTACATTCCTATTATCATCTACATTTTCATCTTTAATTGACATTAATTTTACAGCCATGCTTATTTTGGCTTTTCTTTTAAAAGTATCATCTAAAAATGAAAATGCTACTTGATTCAAGTTAAAAATACCAAAGGCGGTTTATCATTTTAACGAATCCTTTGTTTGTAACCTATTCATCAATTTTTCTATAGTCAAAAGTCATTTTTATATTTTCAGGCTTTGTTCGGGGGCCAAAGTGTTAATAGAACTTTGAACTACGCTTTAACAATAAATGTGATTATAAATAAGCAAATGTTTCTAATACCTTCTTTTTTTAATGAGATTACTTTTTTTAATTAATTATTTTTAAATGAGAGCTGATCCCTGAAAAGTTATATTTTGAGACAAAAAATGACATCATTAATCTGTTATGATGAATAGCACCAAGGGCAGTGAAAAAGTATATTTTGGAGGAAGACATATCATGAAAAATACACAAAAAAAGTTGGATAAATTATTTATAATTATCTTTGGGCTGTTTATTTTTAAATAGTCTGAAAGAAAACTTGAAATTTCCTCTAGCTTAAATATTGTATATCTAAATGTTCAAATTTCAATAGCACTTTTATATTTAATCTCATCCAATTTAGACCACTGAATCTGAAAAAAATTAAAAATATCTGGTTGAGGGATAGTGATTACGCATGTTTCGCAGTTTACAATAAAAAACATTTTTTAGAATCATTTCTAAATTATGGTGGCGATATGATAAATACAGAAAATATTTCCTTTACTAATTTCTATTACTAATTTCTATATTCAGGTTTCTCTGAGGCGACCAACGTTTACTGCAGTGGTATTAAAACACATCGCCTGGATTTTACCAATTTTCAGCCAATTATTGAAAATATAACTTTTGCCTAAGTTATTTCGATACTATTATCGATTTGAGGAACTCCTATTAACTGTCCTATATCACCACAACTCGTTAAATCTCTCTATATCTTCTTTATTTAAAAAATGAGGAAGCAGTTGACCATTCCAGTGAAAAATATCTCTAAATCGAAATTTTCAAATATGTCTTTATCTGCACAATTGTTTGACTTATCGCAATATTTGTTTACGAAGTCATATTGCATTTCTACTTAAAATTAAAATCCATGGTTAGCTGGTAAGTGTACTGTAAGTCTAAGCAGCTTCTCTCGTATACATTTTCACTTGACAATTACTATAAAATAAAGCCTAAAACTTGACAGTTGCATTTCTGCCATCATTCCACTCTTAAAAGACGCGGTGGAGGTGGGGGGTATAGGAAATATTTTGTCAATTTTATAAATAGTTAGTGATAGAAGGTAACAAAAACATATTTGTAATAAAAATAGAAATCCAGTTGTGCGTTTTAAATACGGTTCAATTGTTATACAAATCGAGGAGCTCGTTTTTTCTAGGCACAGAACTACATACCTAATAATTAACTATAATTCATGAAATATTTTCTAAGTTACAAAAATTATTCAATTTCTGTTGCCTTTTAATGCAAATAATGCAAAAAGAAAATATCAAGAGTAATAAAAATTATTAATTTGTCATTTTTGACTTATTTTTAAAGATGCAAATTTTGAGAGTATGGTCTACGAGTTGACATGAAAAATACTAAATTTCATTAAGTATAAATTTTGATGGGCGTTAAAAATTCAAGGCAACAATATTTTATATTAAATAAAACAAGAACCTAGTTTTTAAAATCATTAAGTTTCATTTAGTTTTCACTTAATAAAAGAAAAACTACAACTTTTTGCTAAAAATCGTAAATTTTCGAGAATTTAATATAATTTTAATATAAGGAGCGGGTTAATATTATTCAACTGAGCTAAAACTTTGCAAATCTCATTCTTAAAAATTAATTAGCAACTTTTAGGGGGGGGGGGGGTCCCTCTAAAAATAAGATTAAAGTAAATTTTTACCATATATCTTGTGATAACCCTACACTATATGCTTTTATCTATCGAAAATTCTCTTCACCAAAAATAAATAAATAAATAAAATAACTGTTTGAATACCATAAAAAATCGTCTCAGTATTTTAGAACCAAATCAAGAAATTTTTGGAAAGAAGGCATTATAAGACTCCTAAAATGTAGAAGAAGGTTCGCAGAACAGAATAACGCCCATATTCTACAATAAAATCTCGCCGTATTTCGAAATTTGCTTGCAATATATCTCAGTTCGACCGAGAAATTTCTTTATAAAATATATTTTAAACACACAGAAAGAACAAGGAGTAATTTAAAGTTAATCAGTTTTAAATAAAATTTCTAGTATTAAATATTTTTACAAAACTCGAGTAAAATTTCCCATTTTTATAGTGTTAAAAAGAAAGGTTTTTTTTTTTTTTTTTTTTTTTTTTTTTTTTTTTTTTTAAATATAATGAATTATACATAATTACACTATATATTACATTCATTCGGTTGTTTTCCTAGGTTTGTGATATGCAAATAATGAAACGTAGTGATGTGATTGCAAAAACTGTGATGCCTTTTTTTTCAGTTTTCTTACAAAAATAAAATAAAAACAAATAAAATAAAAACAAAAAATAAATAAATAAATAAAAGAAGCAGTTAACGTTTACGCGCTGCTTACATTCCATCTTTTAAACAAAATTTCTTTAGCATCCGATAAATTTAGGATGGACTGTTTAGAAGTAACAAATTCCACTGGAACTTTTCGTACAGCAGCTTTTAAATTCTATTGATATAATCTTTTGAAAATTCCGGTAGGAATATCGTTTTCCTCTCCTTATCTCCCATTGCAAATGATTCGGCACCCCAAGACAGATATGGGGCTCTTTTGGGGGGAAGGTTTTAAGACCTGTTTATCTTTCTTTATCATCAGCGTCAGTGGATTCAGGAAAAGCAGCCAGATTAGTTATTAGTGGTAAAATAATAACAATATTTTAAGGTGAGGCCAACATTTTTTTTTAGTTATTTTTTGGAATAATAGCTCAAAAGTCATATGTATTGCCAGGCCCGTAGCCAGGATTTTCTTTCGGGAGGGGCTCCATTTTGGAATTTTTTCTATTCTTAAAAAAGTAATTTGAATAATATTCAAGAAAAAATTTAAAAATAATCTAGGCTTATCCTAATGTGTGTTTCTATATAGGATACTTGTTAACTATGTCAAATATTGTTATTTCATATTTAATTTTTTCAATTTCTGTTGCAATTTTTAACTTTTAAGAGCACTTCCAGTTTCCAAACCGGCTCAGAAACCGGAAAGTTTTTAGGAAAAATTTTCTGCGAAACTTAAAAAGCACAAATTAAGAATGTTTGAGAAGAGCCTCAAGTAGGGGAGAGGGAGGCACATTTGAACTGGGGGCACCTTTGCACACTCGAAATATTTTCCTTGAAATAAATTATTTTCTAAAAATGTCTATGGCTGGGGTGCAAAAATCTAGGCGCCAGCAGGCAGTTTCTCACCACAAAATTTATTTCGTTTTTCTTTGTCTAATATTTCGTGTAATTTTCCTGCTAGAATGCTATTAAATTTTGATTGAAAACAACTTTAAAGTTTTAGTGGTGAGAGACTACCCTCTGGCGCCTAGATTTTTGCACCCCTGGTCTATGGCAATACATTACTACTTCTTCAGTGCAATAAATATATATAAAGCTGATGCATTTTGTATGCACAATACTGTCTAAGCAAGATATGTATTTTTCTCCTTCTTGAATCTAAACCTAAGAAAATAACGTTGTAAGATTTTTGTTCAAAATTTTGTATCCCTAAAATTTTGATTTATTGTTCAACACTTAAATAAAAATGTAATCTTTAGTTTATAAGCTTTGTTTTATTCAAATTCTTCAGCCAAATTGAGTAAGCATTTGTAATGTTGAACTCAATGTGACGGGGCATCATTGAACAAAAAAGCTGGGGCACCATTGAACACCTAAAATTATGAAGTAAAGAGTTGTTGATGTAACTAAACATTACTATTTTAAAAAAAAATTCTGTATGAAAAGAGGTTAATTAAAAATATCAAAGAAAATGAAATTATACTGTTAACAATCCTTCCTTACTGCACTCATGTATTACAATCTCTGGGTCTGGATATACCAGCGATTGGAAGTTTCAAACCTAAATTGATGATGGCATTAAATTTATTTGATAATTGCAAAGTCCGGATACATAATAATAAGGATTCATGGTTTAGTAGGTTTGTCTAACAAAGCCTATACTATTTCATTTACTCTTTCCTAAACTAAGGAATTGCTAGTACTTTCGTACTAGATAAAACGGAATTTAACTTAAATTTTACTAATTTTAAGTTTTTCCATAAAAAGTGTGAATGAAAAATTTTAATTTTTCAGAAGCATCATATATCATATTGGTGGTGCTGCAAGGGTATTTTTAAAAAGTTGTCCCAACCAAACATAACTGGAGAGACATTCTGTGTTGTTTCAACAATGATTTTTGATATCAACTTTGATGGATTTAAGTTTGGTTAAATAATAGAAAAATTATTAATTTCAATAAAATATAGTTATTAAATTTTATTCATATTAATTTATATTCCTGAAACATATGCAGCATTTTATAAAAACTCTCAATATTTTCATATTTTATTCATTTGTTCAAAGGTGCCCCTTACTTGTTTAAAGGTACCCCTACATGGGAAGGTTTTAACAGAAGAATTTTAGCTTTTTAAATTCTCACAATTTTTTTAATTCACATGTAAAACTTTTAATTTCTGGTTCATATGATGAAGAATGGTACTGTTTTTATTATGTAATACTTAAAGCACAAAAAATATAATTCAAATATGACGTGTATTGATTTTTAAAAAAATTGGTCAAACGTGGTCCCTCCTCTCCCCTCTCCTCCTCTCCTATGAAAAAAAAGTTGTAAAATATTGAAATGCAAACAAATAATATGTATTGATTTAAAACAGGAATATTTTAACGTGCGAGAATCTGACATTACGAGTGCGAGGTCTTGAAACTACTGATCCATAAATGAAATAAATTACACGCAATATTTTTTTGAAAAAAAAAAAAAAAAAAAAAAACTTAATTGCTTACAGTCATATATAGTCATAAGAATTATGTTTGTATTTCACATTCTTTGACTATAATAATTATAAATGATACTCTTGGTAAAATAAATTTACTAGCAGTGTTGAATTCAGGTACTTTTCTCCGGGAGGGATTTTTGGAGCTCCGGGGGAGAGGGAATGTCCATCTTCCGGGCCACCCCCTGAATTCAACACTGTTTACTAGTGCAACAGAAGCAATCATCATAATTTCTTCTTAGCCATGATGCTGATTGACTTATCAAGATCTGTAATTTTTCAAAGAATGGAAATCATGGAAAAGTACTCAGTCTGTCATCGACCATAACGCTCCGTGTCAAAGATTTAATTATTTTCTTTGCCGAAAAATATTTTTCAGCACTGATTGTTGTTACTCGGCTTTCAACCAAAACTGTCAGCAAGTGTTTGATTTCATCGTAATATACGTCACATTACAGTACTAAAACTTTAAAAACCTCTGTGTTGTTGTCAACAATAGCAATTTGTTTGCACCCTAATTCATATCCATCGTTCACTTGCTACATTGACACTTTATCCTGAAAATATTGCATCGGGTTCACTAATTTGCTTGCTTTTTCTAGTAAAGCATATCCTGGAAGATGTAACTGGGAATCATCCTCATTCGAAATGAATCGATAATTTAAATTTTGAATAAGACTTTCTACATGGGGAAATAAAACCGTGATATTGTAATACTTGTCAGTGAATGTAATTTGAAGGTTTGTACCTGTTGCCTGTCTAAATGTGATTCTTGGGATCTTTATTTCAGTTTGGAAGATGTCTTTCCGAAGTTTTGATGCACAATAAAATCTCACAAAAGATATCTACTTCATTTTTCTGCATATTTATGTAAAATTAATTCGGCATCTGTAGCATGGGTTACTATTATATCGCGAGATTTTTTATTTTTTTTTATTTTGAAGAACTTACTATGACTGTCAGACAGAAAAACTTCTTACAAAGAGACAAGCTTATGAGAAAATGATTTTTCTCCCTGACTGCCAAAAAATCACCAGCTGTTGAAGAAACCTTTCATGCAGGGCTGGGTTTTCGCCGGCAGAAAATGGTTTCTGCCGTGCCAGTGGCAGAAAGTGGTTACAACCGGTTTTAACCGGCAGAAACTGGCAACAATTGGCATAAATTCATTTCATGAAATAATCCAAGACTTTTTTATTAGTATTAAATTGCTCACATACATTTTATTCAGGATAAATAACAAATAAAATACTGCGAATAGTTTTAATTCAAAAATAAATTTGTATTAGAATTTGATAGACAAATGAGCATAAAGAAAGGACAAGAAAAATGTCTTTTGATATTAATCTAAATTTTGTGCCGTATGTAACAACACTTAGTAGCAAAATTGACTCCTTTCCCGGAAACATTTCACCAAGGAAGTCCTAGAATTTTTCAAATTTTACATCCTCAATAATAATATTGGCAGCAAGTAATGCTGGTCTTGAAAGAATATTTTTTACTTTTCTTTCATTCAGAACAAAATAAAAAGCAGTCTAGATTAAGAATGGTTAGCAAAATTAATCCTATATTATGGAATGATCTTAGTATATTATTACTTTTACCCACAAAAAATAAATTTGTTCTTTCAATATTGCATAATAATTGTATATTTCATTAAATTTTTTTTTTGTTATTTTTGTGCTACAATTATTTACTTATATATTTTCACAAGAACCATTTCTTTTTATAAATAGTAGTAGATATTTTTTAAGTGGTTGCAGTGTATTATTCATTTTAAAAATACTCTGAAAAGTGATGTTAAAATAGGTTTTGTAAACTTCTTTTTTTTTTTAACTTTTAAATCGAAATCCAATTGTAAAAACAATACAGATTACCATTAAAAAAATTTCTGTTTTTCAAGTGACAGAAAATTATCATAAAAACAAAGTATATTTATACGATCCTTTTAAAACTTTTTGCTACTTTGAATAACATTAATAACCATTACTTTAAATTTTTAACTGAATTCTTAATATATTAAATACATGTGTGAATTATGAATCATTGCAAGTTTAAATTCTTATTAGTACTATTTCTTAGTTTCTGCCAGTTTTTGCCACTCACTGGCAGAAATTAGTTTCTGCCATGCCGGTTTTAACCACCCTGGCAGAAACTTACCAGCCCTGCTTCCATGTGTTTTTCGAAATATTTTCTGAGCTAATACAAATGTATTTAACCCTTTCCGGCGCAGGCAAATTCTAATCATAAAATAAGAAATTATTAATTCACACCGAAATTTAAAAACGACTTTTATTGAAATTAAGAATTCCTAAATTCACGCTTTCATTGTAAAAGCGATTTCTTTTTAAATGTTCTTGATGCCGTTTGCAAGTTTGGAATTAAAATTAGGTGTGCCCGGAGTGGGCACACTGCGCTGGAAAGGGTTAAGCAGCTCAACAAAAGTCAATATGCTTTCATGCCTCTCGATAAAATTTGAATCACAAATGCGAAGATGTTATTTTCTTTTGTTTTCTAGGATATATGATGCAATTGCTTCTTGAAGCGCTAAGTTAGCCTTCAGGTGATTTTTAACAACTTTTGTCACTGCTTTAACACGTTTCGGATATTTTCGAATAAACGGAATTAGCATGCTGTTGGACAAGGCAAGATTTAACAGATGGCTTTCAAAGTGGACGCATCTAATTTTTGGATACTCTGAAGAATTCTAGAATGAACCCCGCTAACATGACAAAACTTATTGGCTACTTTGTCATACGTCTATGCGATACATTTATACATGCCCAGACACAGTTCATCACAATGTTGTAAATGTAAAATTACTTTTCTTGAATTTTTGGAAGAGAAGACATTTATTGGAATAACACGTAAAAAGAAATTCCGAATTATTGGGTTTTATGATTTTTTTAATAGTTCACATATCTAACACAAATGTCAAGCTGTTCTGCACTTGAAATGTCCATAGTTTTATCAACAATTAAGCTAAAACAGATCGCAATATTTATTTTGATAATTAATACTTCGGTAACGGTATCCCAGAATATTTGAATGATTTCATTCTAAGTTTTTGGGGTGAAGTAAATAGCATTTTAAAGGATATTTATATTATCTCGTTTCCATTAATTCGCTCTAGACTTTGTTCAAAACTTAAAAGAACTCTTTGCTAACGGTCTTTTTTATACCAAATTCTCTAAAGTTAGAGGATCGCCATCGTGATCAGTGGCTACTTTGTTCTGGACAAAATAAGATTGTTTCAAATAATTAGTCCAAGAGTTGCTCCAATTTCTTCTTTTGCTGGA
Organism: Maratus speculifer; assembly: GCA_964019185.1. Taxonomy (NCBI): domain Eukaryota; kingdom Metazoa; phylum Arthropoda; class Arachnida; order Araneae; family Salticidae; genus Maratus; species Maratus speculifer. Next base: position 232,058,895 of record OZ025300.1, read on the forward strand.
TCTCTTTGAAAACACAACAATGAAATAATTCTATTTCCGTTTTCCTGAAGAAATCTAAAATTTGTTTGTTAAAATAACATACGGTTTGTAATAATCTAATTGTATGTTTTAAGAAAAACATTTAGCCTTTTTCCAATGACTGAAACATGTATAAAATAGTCTTCCTAGTTTTTCATGACCTTTCTTATGCCGCATGCTTAAGATATTTATATTATACTTTATTTTTCTTAGTCAAATTAATAAGAAATTACACTTAATCGAATTTTATTGCGCATAAAGACAGTAAAAAATATTTTTTTTAAAGATTTTATATTTTCAGTGGTACATACTTATAAAAAAAAACAATATATCCAAATAACCGATGTAATGAAGGATTATCGTAACTGTAATTCAATAAATGGATATTTTTACAGCTAAAAATGAAATTGATTTTAATGTAATGGAAAATAAAAACAAAAACTTGTTTTTTTTTTTTTTTTTTTTTTTTTTTTTTTTTTTTTTTTTTAAATCATACAGATAATTTTGTATTTTCAAACTTTCGGGAGGGGCTTCAGCCCCCTTAGCCCCCTCCCTGGCTACGTGCCTGTGTATTGCATGTACGATATAAAGGGAAATACATTATATTCATTACCCCGATTTAATCAGTACGTATTAGTACATGTGCTTAGAAAGTTATTCATTTTCTGGACAATGTTTCACTGAAACAATTATGATAAGAATAAAGAATATTATCAAGGGTAGATGTGGATACAAAACCTTAAAAGAAAACTGGTATATTTTTTATTCTATAACTTCTATTTTTCCTTCCATTTCCAACGCAAAATTTCCAAGTTTAGTTCTTACAAATACTTCTAAAACTTTTAAATGCATTTTTCACAAAATGGTGCTTTTTGAATGTGTGTACATTACTGTAAAATTAGCGAAACGTGTATTTATAAGGTAAACTATTAGATTTTGCCTTCACCTTCCTCCCCCTTCTACGTTAATCCATTAACGCCCGAATTATTTTCTTCGATAAAATTTAAATTTTGTATTTCCCACCACTTTTAAAATCAAATTAACTTTTATCTAAATTTATCGAGGATTCTGTCTCCTGAAAGAAGGTATATATTTATCTTCCTCTTTACTGGTGGGAAAACCGCTTTCTTGCTGTTTTTGTAACCGTCCTCAAAAGAGGACGCTGGGCGTTAATGGTTTAAATTAAATTAATTCCGTGGCGTAACCAGGATGGGCACAAAGTGCTTTGAATACTGGTGATATTTTAAAGTTCTGTTCGCCATATCTAACCAGAAATTTTTTTCTATGAATGAAGGAGAAGAAAACTCTATAATGACTTCGGTCACCCATCCTGGTTATGCCACCGTAACTGTTTTTAAAGACTTATAATGAATTTTCGCAGGAACCCGACACATGGACAACATATAGATGGAAAATAAACTTGCCACCTCTAAAATCTCAATAAATAAATAAATAAATAAATATAATTGTAATTTTATGACCAACTACATTTTTGTTACATAGACTTTTTCGGCAGAATAAATTTTGTTATACCAATTTATTTTGAATGAACAGGTAATTTTCGATAAATGCTCTAATAATAGTTAATACAAGCGATGACAGTAAAACATGTGGTTTAAAAAAAATTAATTTAACTAATCATATTTTCGGCTTATCAAACTTTGTAATAACCATCTCATTTTGTTAGTAGAGCTACTTACTATCGATTTATATTTCAGTTCCGCAATGATGGAACTTTTGGAGTCCCCGCTCCCGGACTGACGTAATAATTTCCTAGAAAAATCTATATATTATTACGTTATTGTATGTGGCACAAAAATCGCCGTTGTTTAATAGCAACGCCCTAATAAAACGCATCTTGCTGGCTATAGAGTAAAAAGCATTTGAGTAAAAATCGGCCTAAATCCTTTGGCAGGATTTAGGCCGAGTTAAATTGAATTTATTTACGCTTTATTCTTTCGTTGCAATTATAGAGCTTCAAAATATCGTTATTTTTTTTTTCCATTCTTTTGGCTAAAAGTATTAAATAAAAATCATGAATTTTAAACGTTTCAGTTTCATATTAAAGTTATGTATTATAAATGAAATGAATGAAATGATTATATTATTATATTTTAAAGAAATTAATGGAATACAAAAAATGTCATGGGTACAATATTTGGCAAGCCAGGTTAGCATGAAAATACTGAGTCGGCACAGATGTCACATCGCACTACATTGGAGCGATTTTTTCCTGCGACAGTTTGGCAAAAACATCGGTTTTAACACTAGTTACATACATATATATAACTATTCTCTATTATTTTAAAAAGGAAATAAATAAAAAAAAGTTTAGTTAATAATTATGGAACAAAACAATTTATATTATTTTAAAAAATAAAATAAAATAAAATAAAATAGTTTATTAAAGAATAAATAACAATATCCGGTTATCATGTGAGACATATAATTGTCATTTTGTTGCAATTGAGCCAATGTGGTGCGCATATGCCATCATCATATTCTTCAGCAAAATTTTCTAATTTGGAAAAAAAAAAAAAAAAAAAAAAAGCACTTAACCCGGGAGAACACGCACTTACCAAGGGTAGAATCGGTTTTAACTTTGTCACCAATAAAATAAAATCATAACCGTCATTTTATTTAGGCGGAAACAATCTTTACAAATTTTGCGACAAAATAAGTTGAAGATTACTTTTAAAAGATAAGTGGTTCAATTTGCAAAAATCATACTCACTCCGGGTCAAAAAGACTCCTGGGTTAAAACAAATTACGAATAGAAGCAATATGATTTAAAGCTTAGTATGCATTTAAGGGAGACCTAACTGGTCGCCAAGGTCGGCTAGTTGATTCACAATGCGATGAAAGCTGACGACTATAGTTCTGCTTCTTTCCTATTTATAAATTTTCTGCTAGCAATTAATTAAAAATATTCATAAAAGTTGGAAACTATATTTTTACTTACTCCCGAATGATTCATTCGTATAGCTAAGCTATTCATTCTTCCTAATTACAACCTGGTGCCGAATCATGTATAAAAAGCTAGTGTCCTATAAGAGGTTTTTTTTTTTTTTTTTTTTTTTTTTTTTTCAGTTCATGACACTTCTTTTTAGCTCACAGGCTATCATAGCCTGAGAGCTTATGTGCCCGCCCGTTCTGTATGTATGTTCGTACGTAACGCGATAACTCATGATAAAAATATCCGATCCACTTGAAATTTTGTACATAGGTATATCCTGATAAGGCGCTTCCCTGATTAGTTTTTGGAGTTCAGTCGATATGTATAAGAGGGGTAACGGGGGGCTCATGCCCCTCCCCTTAATTTATATAAATGGGTTTTTCATGCAGAATTAAGTTTTCGTTCAAAATTTAGATATAGGATCATTCTGATGGGGCGATTCCGTGACTGTTATTAGGTGTTCATTGAATAAATATAAACAGGGGGAACGGAGGTTCTAAGGCCCCTCCCCTTAATTTATATAAATGGGTTTTTCAAGCAGAATTGTCAGATTTGGTTCAAATCTCTGAATAGTTTTGGAAGTTTAATGGTTAAGTATAAAAGAGGGGGATAACTCTTCTTAAATTATGTAACTGCTAAATTGGTTTTTTATTAAGAATTATCCGATTTGCTCTGAATTTTGTATATAGATTTTTTATATGATAAAGCAGGTCCTTGATAGTTTAGGAGGTTCAATGATCAAGTATATAAAAAAAGGGAGAGCTGATTCCCCTTAATATTTTTTTTTTTTTTTTGGAACGGAATTAACTCTTGAAAATATAAGGCTGTAATGTACAATCAGTATGCGTAGCCTGTGAGCTCAATGCCATCAGTTTAACTGGGCAATATTCTTTTTATTATTTTTGTCATCCTAAGAGGTTAGTTTATCTTTTCAACTTTTTTTTAAAAAATATACTTGAAATGGTGAACTCATTGCACTTGTATGTTCAACTAAAAGTTAAATTTTGAAATATGACTGCATATTTAATTAAGAATTTTTAAAAACGTTTAAGGAAATTTGAGTTTTTAAAAATTTTTACTACGTTTGTAAATATTGATATTTTTGCCCAATTATTTTCTTTTTAGATTTTCAAATCTGTCTTATATAAGACTGCACATGGATTTTTAAATAAATCTAATATTACATTAAACCCCTTAACTGTGTTGCCCGAACTGACTTCGGGCATGAATTCTTTGCACGCTTCGTTACTTAAAGCTTTTTGATACCACTAATTTTTAGCTGAAAAGTTATCTTTATTGATTCGCAGATGTTTTTCGATTAAGTAAAGCAAATGTTTTAGTATGGAAAATGTGGTTTACAGCCCCTATTTTTAGCACTTTCCAACAAAGTTGAAAAGTGCTTATGCATTCGGTTTGTCTGGCCGTCTGTCCGTCTGTCCGCGCTCTAACTCCCGTAAATATACTCGGATTGCTATGAAATTTTTATACGTTATTGATGTTTACCCTAGCACGAACCCTATTGAAAATGAAGTATCTACCATGATTAGTTTATCTACAGGGCGAATCAAAAGTTTCTCATTACATTACGGCCTATGGGGAAAAATCGTTAATATACTCGGATTGCTATGAAATTTTTATACGTTATTGATGTTTACCCTAGCACGAACCCTATTGAAAATGAAGTATCTACCATGATTAGTTTATCTACAGGGCGAATCAAAAGATTCCCATTACATTACGGCCTATGGGGAAAAATCGTTAATATACTCGGATTGCCATGAAATTTTAGGACGTTATTGAGGTTTACCCTAGCACGAACCCTATTGAAAATGAAGTATCTACCATGATTAGTTTATCTACAGAGAAAATCAAAAGTTTCCCATTACATACGGCCTATGGGGAAAAATCGTTAATATACTCGGATTGCCATGAAATTTTAGGACGTTATTAACGTTTACCCTAGCACAAGTCCTATCGAAAATGAAGTTTCTACCATGATTAGTTTATCTACAGGGCGAATCAAAAGTTTCCCATTACATTACGGCCTATGGGGAAAAATCGTTAATATACTCGGATTGCCATGAAATTTTAGGACGTTATTGATGTTTACCCTAGCACAAGTCCTATCGAAAATGAAGTTTCTACCATGATTAGTTTATCTACAGGGCGAATCAAAAGTTTCCCATTACATATTTTAAATATATTAAGCTTTTTCATGCATAATAAAATTGATATATGTCTCTGAAGCTTAATATAAATTTTACGCTACTGTCTTGCATAATATGAAGTACATAGCATTTACAGGGCCACACAAAAGATTTCAAATAGTATATTTTTTCCGAAGTACCGTATATGTGTCCGATGATGGCTGATGGAGGGATGAAATGCATTTTAATTATGATATGCGCGTTTATATTTCGCTAAATATATGCACATTATATGGTGTGTATAAATGTTATAGTTGATATACAGGGCTACCCATAAAAAGCTCACCAACGTTACTGAATATGAGCGTAAATTATTTAAACGTGGTTCTTAAAGAAGCTATGCATTTTTACGCTGAGTTTCATTGAATTTACTGAGAAATGTTTGCAGAATATAGATAAAAGGATATACAGGGCCACGCAAAGAATTCGGTACATGGACGCGTATGAATGATGATTTATGAGAATGTGATTTCAGTTGTTTTAAGAGTGTTTTAGTTTACAATAAATTTTAGCCTAATGCTGACGTGTAATAAAGGTACAATGGAAACTACAGGGCTGAACAAAAGTATTCAAGTATGTTTCCATCTAATAGTATGAATTGCTGAAAAAGAAATCTCAAGCTACTGGGTATTTTCTTGCTAAGCTAAATTTTCCCATTATATGAACTGACATATGAAATACAGGGCTGTTCTAATGTACTGGAATACATATTTGGGTATATTTGGCTATACACTATTATTTCCCTAAATAACAAAGTTTTGTTAAAGATTTCATTAAGTGTTGGAAAGTGCTTCATAATCTATGCTTAACGCATGATTTTTCATACTTGTTAATTTATGTTGTCAAAAACAATGTCACAATTAAGGGGTTAATGTAATTTTTTTTTTCTGATATATCTAATGTAAAAGGAAGAAATCTAACCTTTCTTCATACATTTTTATTTTTTTTAAATAATAATAATATTAATAACCTGAAGGCGCAGATTTTTCACATATATAATAAAACTCATGTAATTTTGTTTTATTTATTTATTTATTTTTTTATCTGTATCTAAAATGCAAAAAACAGCTTTAGCATTTCGAAAACACGAAAGTGGAGAAAACAGGAACATTGAGAAAAAGCCATTTTCAATTTCGCCAAATTTAGTGAAAGGCCTTTCGTCGCGAAGGTTAACCCCTTCGCGATAAGAGCATTTTGCGAAATGTTTAATGTTTTGTCACCGAGTTTTAAAAAGCAGAAATTTGTGCCGTTTTAAATCAAGAAAGTATTTGGATTAGGCAAGGCAAATTTTAAAGTAAAATTTTGCAGGTGGGGATAAACAAGGATTCTTAAGCCTTTTTGCGGCACGCATACGTGTCGCTCCTCCCCAAGGGGTTAAAAAGTTTATTTGTGTGGGGAATTACGATGAATGTACACTAGAGCCCCGCTAATTCGCATCTCGTTAATCCGGATGATTCGGATCGATCTGATCATTTTTTTCCAAGTTTGAGAAGTCATCAGGAAATTTCCATAACATTAATTTATTTCATACTCGTATTCTGAATAAAAAGTATTATCTTGAGTCTTTTCGGAAGAATATCGAAAAGAATCTCCGAAAGTCGTGGAAGAATTTATGATTTGAAAAATTTGATTTCTCGATTAATAAACTTGAAACAGAAGGAGGAATAAGCGAGAATGAAAAAGAACACTTGAAAATTTTATAAGCATGTTAGAAATGGTTGTTAAGATGTTGATATCAGCGACATTAGCAATTGGTTGGAAGAAGAAAATAATGAAGGTTACACCGCATTTACAAATGACGTCGTAATCATTTTATAAACAAATGAAGATGACAAAGGCAAAAACAGCCTTATCAACGATGACCAATCGAAAGATATTATCCGTACTGGAGAAATGTCTCATTTAGAAAAACTAATAGTGTATTTTAAACGTCAGATGGATCCGATATCAAACCAACTAGTTATGTTCAAGTGGATGCATGACCGAGCGGCCCGCAAAAAGATATACAAAACTGACTTAGCAGAAGATTACAAATTTTATAATTACAAAATAAACATTTTTACTGTCTGTAGTAAATATTGAATATTTTTAGTATAAAGGCGATTTTCTGTAAGTATGTTTTATTTTATTTCTTAGTTTCATTCTCAGGATAATCCGGATTTTCGAAAATCCGGAGTGGGTTTGGTCTTAATTAATCCGAATTATCGGAATTTTACTGTATTAACAAAATTTACTATGCCTCGCGATATATATTTGCTGTGATGAAAAAATACCATGTCAAAATATCCACAAATAAGCAAGTATTTATTTAATATTTAAACAAAAGAGAAAAAAAAATCATTCGTCAAGCATAGATTATGAAGCACTTTCTAACACATTCAGAATAATGTAAAAAAACTGAATCGTTTAAAAAATTTAAATATTACATCTCATTTCACCAAATGAAAGTGTATAAAGCATTTCAAAAGTGAATTTCAACAATTCCCATCTAAAATCTGAAAATTATCCGAATTTTTTAGCATCCCTGTATATGATATAGAAATTTGTATCTATTAACAAAATGCATTCCAAAATTTAGTTTATTTAAGCGATACATATATTTCAGTTAAAAATTCCCTTTCAGCAATTTCTACTAATAAAGAGAATAGTATGCGAATACTTTTGTGCAGCTCTGTACATGAGGTATAGAATTTATATGGAAGGAATAATATGCAAAAAACTAATTAAATTTAAAAGCACATACTGAATTTTAAAATGTTCTCTCCAGCAACTATTACGCAAAGTCAGTAGTGTAACCGATTTCATTTGTGAATTAATAAAAAATATGTTGTGAATGCTTTATTTTAATGTGATCGTAATGAAATTCAGTGATTTATATCAATTTCAATATATCTGAAATGGCGTTATCCCATTAAAATTCTCTCCATATTCTTCTTCTTCATATATCATAATGTAATTGAATTCCTTTGAGTATCCCTTCAAGTGAATCATTAATTGTACATACTTCTTATGCAATATCAAACGTGCTTTAGTGACCTTAAATAAGCCTTAGCAATTGCATGATAATCCGAGTATATATACGGGAGTTAGAACGTGGACAGGTAGACAGACGGAGATACAAACCGAATGCATAAGCACTTTTGAACTTTGTTCTAAAGTGCTAAAAAGAAATTCGATATTTTAAAAATTAATTTAGAGATAAACTGTCCCTTAACACTAAAACGCCCGCATATCCTCTATTGCAAATTTCTAATGCTGCTTCAAAATCCACTTTTATTCCAGATCTTAAGACGCAATACTTGTCACAGAAAAAGACCCGGATGATAATGCTACGTCTATGGGAGCGCTCTTTTTAAATATCTCGCTCATATTTTAAGATTTTTACATGATTTTTTTTCATAGAACAGCTGAGGATGACCTACAATCGGGCTAGTTTTTGCTTTTTCGATTTTGGTTATATATATATATATATATATATATATATATATTATATTATGATAGTTTCAATTTCAGAACCGGTTCTAACCGGTTTCAAAAGTTAAAGTATTTTTTTAATCTGAAACGAAATTGGAAAACGTAAAAACGAGCCCGATTGTAGATCATCCTCAGCTATCCTATGCCCCCCCCCCCCCAAAAAAAAAAAAATAAATAAATAATTAATTAAATAAATAAATAAAAATAAATAAAATTTGAGGGAAATATTTAAAAAGAACATCCTCATAGACTTAACACTATCATCCGGGTCTTTTTCAGTGACTTATATGGGGCCTTAATACTTTTCATCTGTCAAATCTATTTTCCCCCCCTCACTCTCTTTCTCCCCCTCTCGCTCTCTAATGGTAATTCTATGCTGTTAGAATGGTTTCGCATTTTTCTAATTTTCGAATTAGAAATTAAAAATGCTTGAGCTCGTTAATTAGTTCTCATTAATTAATTAATTTCTTGTTAAAATTTTTCTAAAATGTATCTTTAATTTTATATTTCACGGAGATGAAATCTTGCTCAGTTTTTAACTTATGAATGAAGTACACGTTCGATAGCAATCTCTATTTTATTTAGTGTCATTTTACAACGAAAAGTCTTTAATTAGTATTGAAAATCAGAAATTTAGTTTACCCATGTCTTCACGTTAATAGCTTAAATTCTTAAACTTACCTCTACCCTCATAGCATGCATGGTTACAGTGACGTCACAATGACGTCACTGTGAATCACTTTGGTCACATGACATCTGTGACCAAAATGCCACCACTCAGTGACGTCACATTGTGACTGAAATGCGACTTTCTTAAAAGTTTTTAGAAAATTACAAATATTCTTCAAAACATGTTATTTACTTTTAAAAACACGTTTCTGGCAATTTAAATATCGTCGCTTTTGACACAGTTTCGTCACAATGATAATGTGAATGTAGTCACAAATGACACATTTGTCACAAATTTGTCACACCGTGACTTCACAAAGTGGTCACAATGTGACGTCACAAACAAGCTCTAAAACGGCCATAACGACTTCACATTTTAGTCACTGTGACTTCACATCGACGTCACGTGACGTCACATCAACAATCGAGGGTCACAAAGTCGCAATGTGACTTCACAACGACGTCGCAGTGACGTCACCATGCCTTACGGGTAAATTATTTAACCATTTAACTAATCAATATTAAAAAAAAAAACTTTCAAATAATGCTATTTTTGTCATGTCTTAAGAATTTTTAATCTTTAACCACCGGTTTTCCCAAACAGAATTTTTTGGCTAATTGAATCCGAAAAACGCTCGTACTAAATAATGTAAAATTTAAAATAAAAATTTACTGGTGAGAATAATAAATAATGATTGGAATTTAACCCTTTAACGTTCATTGGTTTCGCCACGAAACCACAAAATTTTAATTCCGATACGCAACACTGACACCGGTATTTTAATCTAAAAATATCCCTTTTACCTTGTGTGTGAAAAATCGCGTTTTCTTATTTAGAAATATATTTGTTCTTAATTACCGGTGTCAATCATTTATTTCGACATCTTAGCAATGAAAATGCTATGATCGTTGAAGGGATAATGCCCGTGTACCCAGTACGGGCAAATCATGTTTGGCAAAAACACATTGCCCGTATGACGTACGGGCAAAATAGCGAAGCTGTTAACCCCTTGAAGGGAGCTGATATGTCTATAAACCCACTTAATTTTAATTCTCAAACGCCACATTGGCATCAGGATTTTAGTAAAGTAAATTTCGATTTTTTAGATACATAAAAAATAGCCTTTTCTTATTTACGAATAAAGTTGTTTTCAAATTCCGGTGTCAATCATTAATTTCACAACTTAAGTTATGAAAGTGCCCTGCTCCGCAAAGAGTCAAGCCCTTGTGGACGAGTGACGCGTATACGTAACGAAAGAAAGGCTTAAGAATCCTTGTTTATAACACTACCAGTAAAATTTACCTTATTAATCGGAGCATTTTCTCGATTTAATAAAGCAAAAATTTCTGTTTTTAAAAACCGATGAGAAAACATCAAACATTTCGTAAAAGGCTCCCGTCGGGAAAGGGTAAAGATTTAGTGTTCTCTGTTATTATTATTTTTATTAATCCATGATTTTTCTCTGTCTTCCGTAATTGTTCGTCTTTTGCAAATTTCTGATGCTGCCTCAAAATCCACTTTTATTCATGATCTTAACCCCTTAGCTGGTTTGCCCGAACGCCGCTCGGGCAAGACGAATTTGCTTATTGCATCATTTAAAGCTTTTTGACACCACTATTATTTTAAAGAAAAATTTCATACTATTGAAAGGCGGAAATGTTTAGAATAAATTTTACGAATATTTTATTTAAATAAGAGTGGTGTGAGTCGGCTATTTTCAATTTATTGAACGGAAAAGAATTAACCAGTTAAGGGGTTAATGCTTCTCAGTAGTTAAATCTAATCTTTTTCCTCTCTCTCTCTCTCTCTCTAACGGTAATTCTATGCTGTTGGAATGGATTCACATTTTTCTAATTTTCTCATTAGAAATTAAAAATATTTGAGTTCTTTGATTGGTTCTAATTAACTAACTAATTTCTTCTTAAAATTTTTCTGAAACCTACCCTTAATTTTATATTTCAAGCGCCGAAATCTTGCTCATTTTCCCTAACAGTTTAACACAAAAATTGTAAATTAAGTATATATTTTAAAGATATTTTGAGAACTAAAGAAAAAGACAGAAAACAAAGAAAAAGAGAGAGACATTTTTAAAAACTCTATTACACAGGAAAAAGAAACATACGAATTCATCACGAATTTAAAACTTTAAATTTAGCGAAAGAAATTCGGAATAGTTCTGGAGTGACGCGAAGAGATTCAAAAGCTAACTTTAACCCCTTGGGGACGAGCGACACGTATACGTGCCGCAAAAAGGCTTAATAATTGAGTCCCCCCCCCCCCCCCCTCCAATAAAATTATACGATAAAATATGCCTTATTTAATCGGGGCATTTTCTCAATTTGATAAATCACAAATTTCTGTTTTTAAAAACCGGTGACAAAACATTAAAAATTTTGTAAAAAGCTCCTGTCCCGAAGGGATTAACCACTTAACCCTTTGAGGGGCAAGCAATTGCTTTCGAGTAATTCTAAACTCCCACCGGAAATTTGTAAAAAAGTTATATCAAAAAGAGGAAAAAGCAATGTCACGTCTGTTTTCCACCAAAGTTTTGTGAAATTTAATAACATTTTTCTGGTGTAAATCTTCATCATTCGTAGGTGGTATATAATATATACCACTGATCAGCATTTAAAAAAAATACTTTCAGATAGTGTCTATTTTTTCATGTCTTTTAGATACATTTTAATCTTTTATCAACGGTTTTTAAAAACAGAAATTTTTGCCTAATTGAATCAGAAAACTGCTCGGATTAAATAATGCAAAATATACAAAAAAAAAAAAAAAAAAAAAAAAAAAAAAATTACGGGTAAGAATAATACATTATAATTGGATTGTGAATGCCCGTACGGGATACCTGTATATCTGCCTGTTTGGGCAGATCATGATTGGCAGAAGCACGTTGCCCCTACAACGTATGGGCAAAACAGGCATGCGGTTAAATCAATGACAGTCTTCGTTTCAGAGTTTCCAGTTTTAATCTTAATTAATTAATAAATTTATTTATATTTTTTGGATACGGTGTTTGATGTAAATGTCTAACAAGATACTTTTGCAATTTTTTTTTTTTTTTTTTTTTTTCGATTTTGGTTGCAATTTTTCTTTTCGGAGAACGCTTTCTATTTTGGAATCGGTTAAAAATGAATAAATAAATAACCATCAAAATCGAAAATATACTAGAGTACTCGATTAGACTTTATCCTAAATATCATATTCAATAAAAAATAAATACTAATACTTAAAAATATTAAAATGCAAAAATCAGGAAATTTAACTCCTGAAGTTGGCTTTGAAGATTAGACGGAAAGGTTGTTTTATTTTTGTTCATATATTTCTTTCTTATAGATTTGAAAGACACGTTGGATAGCAACTTCTAATTTGTTTAATGTCGATTTTACAATGTAATGTCTTTAATTATTACTGCAAATCAGAAATTTAAAAAAAAAAAAAAAAATGTTTCCATAGGTATAAGCTTAGTTTATCACTGTCTTCGCGTAAATAACGTAAGTTTTTAACTTTCGTCTAAAGTATTTAAAACGTCTATAAAGAAAAGATAAAGTAGTGAAAATAAATTGCTCTAATAATCGCTGTATATCTACTTTTGAGGCACCCTGTATATTGAAAAAAATAAACCAATTTCTCATATAGAGATCTCTCATTCAAATCGCGAATAACACCTATTGAACAGAAAGTATGCTTTTCAAAGACATCGATCATATAAGGAACAACCGTCAAACTTAATTCATCAACGCTTTGTCTGGAATTGACAGTATTGAAGTCTTACCCACTACTGATTAATGTCTTATGCTTTGTATTGTTCGCTGATTAAAGGTAATCAGTTGGTTACAAAGAATAGCATACAATGGAGAAGAAAGTTTTTCTTTGAATCTATTAACAAAAACCTAGAAACAATTAAAAAAAATACTATAAATCTTTTTTTTTTTTTTTCATTGAATTGAGGATGTTTTAAAAAAATTCCAAAAAAAGAAGTATAGATCATGAAAATAAGATTGTGAGAATTACAAATGTTATTTCAATACGTTCTATTCAATTGCTGTTGCATTTTTCAATTAAAGTCACAGAAAAAACTGTTTTGTTAAAAATACCAAATTTTGGTTGATATAATATAGCCTCAACCAAAAATTTTGGTTGGTATGACCCAATTTTAACCAAAGTTTTGTTGAATTAACAAAATTATTTGGTTAGTCTAACCCCAATTTGGTCATTCCGACGAAAATATTTGGTTGGGGCTATATCAATCAAAATTTAGCAGTTTCAACAAAACAGCTTTTTCTGTGTAATTTCTTGCGTATAATCGGCGGATCTAATAATGTTTGGACCCAGATATTTTATTTAACTTTTAACACCGGATTAAATATTTGATTTTAATCATTAAGTAAAATTTCTGAAATTATAGCACAACCGCTTGATCCGCGAATTGTACACCAAAAATTACTGTATCTATAACTTGAAGTAGTTCTCAAATTCCTTGCTTAATATCCCGAAATTTTCAGGCACATTTTTCTGACTCATTTTTAAACGTGTTAAGAACCATAAAATTAGCATGTTTGACTATTGAAACGATTTAGAAGCGAAAGGAGTTTTTCATTTCTTGATAAATAAAATGCCTATCGAATAATTAGCAATGGTAGTCACATGATGATTAGAGATGAGCAGAATGAATAATTTTACTCTTCAAATGATCGGCCATGCGCAAAAGTATAGCTACCGACCTTTGTTTTTTTTATTATTATTATTTAGTTTAGCGATGCACAACCTTTTTGCCTGAAAATCGTTTGACACCAGAATATTTCAAAAGTGACGTTTGTTTTCTTTCATAGCAAAGTTTCTGTCATTATTATAAGGAAAATTATTCTGCATAAAATTACTGGTGTCAGTTTGGCCCGCGGGCCACAGGTTGTGCACACTTTAGTAGCATAAGAAATTTTCTATCGAAAAAAAAAGTTTTTATTTAAGTTAGAATCCATTTAAAACCCCTCATAAAATATAAATATGATAAAGAAGTATATACACTATATTGCCATTGATTATGGGACACTTGCGATTTTAGACATTTTACTAAATATCTAGAAAAATACATAAGGAATCATCTCGAAACTCTTAGTGTATAAATATAATAGTATACGTCATACATCTCCGTGAAGATTTTTTACCCAAACGCCATAGGGGACCGTCAACAAATTAAAAAAGAATGAATATCTTTTGAATAACCCTGTCAAAACTAATGTAGCAAAAGCGCTCAAACTCTAGATTATGATTGAATGCCTTATTGTAATACACTGTGTTCATTTTTATGCAAATAGCATGCACACTCACAGAGTAATTAAGGTTTTTATAAAAATGGTCCCAAATTTTTCCAAGTTTTTCCATTATAATTTTCAGAGTTCTTAATATAAAATAATATTTTTTTCAGAAAATATGACAAACAACATTGCACACAGTACCCTGTAATTAGAATTAAAAAATAATAAAAATTGTATGAAAAATGAGTAGGTTTACTGTATAATTTTTTACTGCGCATGCGTCAAAGATATCAAAATTCCATTTGCATATTATGTTAGCTAAATGTATAGAGCAACTTTTGTAAAAGTTTCAAAATCATAGCTTGAAAATTCTGAAAGTAATCGTCTATAGAAAAAGGACAACATCCGTTGTTTCCAAAATGAAGCAAAATAATCAGGAATTTTATCCAAATGCAGTAGTACATCGCATATTGTGTATTCTATATTGACACTAATCAATGAATATATGGATACAACCCCTCTTGTTTTTGCTTCATTTTGAGAATAACGGATTTTCGACTTATTCAATTGACGATTATTGTCAGAATTTTCAAGTTATGATTTTGTGACTTTCACAAAAGTTGCTCTATACATTTAGCTAACATAATATGCAAATGAAATTTTGATATCGTTGACGCATGCGCAGTAAAAAATTATTTAGTAAACCAACTTATTTTTTATACAATTTTCATTATTTTTTAATTCTGATTACAGGGTACTGTGTGCAATGTTGTTTGTCATATTTTCTGAAAAAAATAATATTTTATATTAAGAACTCTGAAAATTATAAGGAAAAAACTTGGAAAAATTTGGGATCATTTTTATAAAAACCTTAATTACTCTGCGAGTATGCATGTTATTTTCATAAAAATGAACAAGACTTATTACAATAAGGCATTCAATCACAATCTAGAGTTTGGGCGCTTTTGCTACATTACTTTTGACAAGGTTATTCAAAAGATATTCATTCTTTTTTAATTTGTTGACGGTCCCCTTTGGAGTTTCGGGAAAAAATCTTCACGGAGATGTATGACTTATACTATTATATTTATACACTAAGAGTTTCGAGATGATTCCTCATGCATTTTTCTAGATATTTAGTAAAATGTCTAAAATCGCAAGTGTCCCATAATCAATGGCAATATAGTGTATATAGGGAGATATTATATTAAGATTTGAACATAGAACATGAAGATAATTTAGCAATTTAAAAATATGATACTGTACCAGTCATGCTATTTCTTTTTTGGAATATTCGTTATTATGCTCAATTGGTTATAAATTTCAAATGCAGATTTGAAATTTACTACCACTCACATAAAAAATTAAAATCAAATATCTTAAAGTGAAAGACAGAATTCCATAATTATGTTTGCGATCACAATAAATTGAAACACGCAATTAATATATAAATCTCATTCACCAATTCTTTTCTTGTTTGTTGCATATCGCAACATAACCACCATATTCGTTTCTTATTAACATTCACATTTTAATGTTCATCTGGACTTAAATATAAAATACAGTTTTAAACTTTGCTGCCGCCCACACTAAATAACCTGTAATGATATATTTGAATTTATAACTATATTTACATTTTCAGATAAATTTAATGAATAATATTACTCCCAAATGGTTCGCGAACCGAATTCTGTTTCTTAACAAGAAATTTCATTGTAGATTTCTACAGCATTAACGTCCAAAGGTGATTACTTGTGGAATTTGCGAAAAAATCAAAATCGAAAACTTTTCTAAAACAATATTGATGTTCAGCACGCGAATCATTTGGGAGTCCTGAAACAATGAAAATGTAGTCTCATTCATTAATACTTTTACTACGTATGATATCGTAATTATAAAAATCATTTCTTATCAGCATACATTTTTTAATGTTCATTTGGTCATGAATATTAAATGCACTTTTAAACTTACTGCCCTTCACATCAAAATCGAAAAGAAATATCTTATAATGAAAGAGAGTAATTCATATGTAATTTACATTCTTAACGAAATGAATCAAGTAATGAACATATAGCTTCTTTCATCATTTCTTTTTTGTATATTATACCCAGGGCCGTAGCAAGGTGTTTTGAGGCCCCCCCCCCCAAAAAAATAACTTTGGGCCCCCCCTCCCCCCCCCCACTTTCAACTGAATTAAAAAAAATATTTATATTGAAGTTTCCAATGAGTTTCAAATTATATTAATGTAATAAAAAATTTAATAATTATCATAAGTATTTTAAATTATTATTAAGATTATTATAACATTCATAACTCTGTACAAATACGAAATAAATATGCATTGCTTAAAGAACCTGTGGCAAAATGCGCGCGACACTGTGACGGGCGTCGCAGACTTTTAAGAACACCTGCAGACTCAGCAATGCCACGGACGCGCTATTGCGCTTAAATTATGCAAAAAATCGGTCATGGGGCACAAAAAATAGCTCTTTCCTGTGGGACGCGTAATTTCGTCAAAATTTCGTCGCAAAATAAGAGCGATTTCATCCAAAGATCGTGAGAATAAACGCAAATATTATCAAAGCATCGCGAAAAAACGGCAAATTTCGTCAGAAAATCCCTCAAGAGCAGCTTTCATCAAAAACTTGCGAAAAAAGGGCAAATTTTGTTAAAAAAATACCCCAAAAACGGCAAATTTCATCAAAAAATCTTGAAAAAAAGACAGATAACGCTAAAAAATCGCGAAAAAACGACAAATTTTGTCAAAAAATCTCGAAAATAAAGACGGATTTCGTCAAAAGATCGCGAAAAAAACGAAAATTTCGTCAAAGGCACAAGGGAAAAAAAGAAAGATATTGCTAGAAGTGGATTTTTCTGTTTTATTATTATTATTACTTTGTAAGTGATGGAAATAATTTACACATACACATGCATGTTACCATAATTAATTAGCACTACAATAGCAGAAAAAATATATTTATGTAATACGTTGCATTTTGGAGACTATTTTTGAAAATACTATTAGCATTGCAGACATTTGAAGATAGTTCTGCCACCGGGCTTAAAGATAAATTAACAATGTTAAAATAAAATTTGTCTAAAACAATTTTACAAATAAGCACACAATGCTAAGATTTTATTATAAAGTATAGAAAATAAATAAATTATATAAACACATAATTTTAACAGTTCGCTACTTAAGAGGCTACTTCAGTTACACGAAAAGACCCATTCTCTAATGCATGGAAGAATGGAATGGAATACTATGACAGAAATTTATATCTCAGTTGCATTTCAATATTTTTAAATGATTTTTTTTTCACTGGATAGCTGAGATCAATCTGTATGCAGATTTTTTTTCACATTTTTTTATTTTGTTTGCAAAGTTTTTTTTTTTTTTTTTTTTTTTTTTTTTTTTTTTTTAAGAGGATGCTTTAATTTTTGAAACCGGTTTTAAAAATGAAAGTGACCTCATTAAAATTATCTGTAAACAAAATTGAAAAAGCAAAAAACAACCCGTATACAGATCGATCTCAGCTATCCTCAAAGAGCACCGATTAACCAAATTCATTGCATAACCAAGTGTTGAATGACAAAGAATTTACAGAAACTGACTTATAAAAATTTTACAAGTTTCTTTTTAATATTAATTTTTTTTTAAAGTAACAATTTATATACATTTTCCCCCCCTTTAAAATATGAAATGCTAGTAACTACAGGTTTCAAGACAATTATAAACTCTAGTTCATACCGACTTTTTCTTAAAATAAATAAATAAAAATATTTTTAAAATAAGAACTTAAATGGTAAAGTGAAAGCAAAATTGTTATTATTTTGAAAAGAGGCAAAAGGTTTCGAATTGTGCGTAAAGACATAGGCCCCGCAACACTTTAACAGGCTCGAGGACTGTGCCATTTCTTGTCAGTTTCAAAGCCCATTAAGAATTAGAAGTAGAGGAAGCCCGACATCACAGAGGAGGGGGGGGGGGGGGTCCCTATTATCCTATCAGTTGTTTTTTCATTTACTAAATCCATTTTTCGTATGTTTAAATTATTCGAAATTTTACCATGCAAATTTCAATTAAATAACGTTTTTACTATTAAATTAAAACTGACTATCTACATATTATACACATTAAAAACTATTTTATTAAATACATAATTATACGTAACCAATTAATTTTGTAAAAGACATATATGGAATTACAGTTGAGAATATTTGAACTTCAAAATATTTCTTATGTTTTACAAATTCCAGCATAGTAAGAAAAAATATTTCATAATAAAAAACTATATATGTTTTACTCTGATTGAATTTATTAAATTGAAAATTAGCTTTGAAAAGTAAATTTGCGGGGGCCCTTTGTATTTTAGTTGGTAAGAATGGGCTTTATGGGCCTGTAAGATTATTTAGCATCACGGAAAAAAAGAAAGAAAGAACGAAAGAGCATAGAAAAATTTAAAATAGCACAATTTCTTATTATGACATGAATTTAGAACTCTAGATTTTCAAGGAAATAAGAGTATAAATTAAATGAGAATTTACTTATTACTTGTTAACAAACGAAATAGTAGTTTAACATATGAATGCAATGAAATCGGAAGTTGACCCATGGATTTTTTCTTGGATCCCATTTTGTGAAAAATAAAGTTATTTTTATGAAATTTATTGTATTTTGTAATGAAATTTGAATTCCAGTTATTGAAATTCGCATCAAACATTTATTAATAATAACTTATTTAAGTCTATATGCTAAATTTCTCATTTCAGGTTTCCTTTGCAAAACACATATTTTAAAACCAAACAGTATAAAATTAATTAGAGTATATGTTTATGAAATAGAATTTTTCATAAATAGAAAGAACAAAATTCTTTTTAATAAATCACACCATTCACAACTTTTGTGAATGGTGTGATTTATTAAAAAGAATTTTTTGAAGGAGCCCTAATAAAACGCTTAAATAAAAAACATGTAAATGAGAAATGTGTGTTATTAAAATATGCTCTATTAGTATACATATATTTTTCCAAGCTGTGCAAAATTTTCTAATACTTAAAATTTTTAATAACTGCTATATAAATTACATAAAGTAATAAATATGACTTACCAGATTAGTATAGGAGTAGATCTTTTTTCCTCCAGATATACACTTAATTTTATAAATACTATACTATGCGTATTACTAAAATAAATCAGAAAAAACATACGAAAATCCACATCTGAAGTGCTGTGTTGTCTACAAACATGTACTTGTATGCATTAGCGGGCAGCTAAAGTACTTGAATAGGCTCCCTTCAAGGTCAAGGAATCCGGTTACTACTAAGTAACTAAGCTGTTAACTTTTAAGAGGATTCTCTAGATGTTATTTGTGTCACCCACGTCGTGAAATCGGTGTGAAAAATGACCTATCTTCTAAGAACATAATATTCCGGTATTTCAAAAGAAAACACCCTTTTGTCGCTAGCAGCTTTATACAAGAACCCGGCTTTCTTCAGAGTCGATCCGATGACCGGTACTCTTTCCTTATCTTTCTTAGTTCCATGCAAAAACCCATGGTCAAAAAGCGCGGGGGGAAAAACGAGTAAAAAAATAAGGATTTTAAGTTTCATGGTTTCTGCGTTTTTGAAATCTAAACAAGGTTTTTGATAAAAACAGGGCCCCGTTAAGGCTACGGGGGGCCCCGGAACAAACATCATTCTGGACACCCCCCCCTCTATCTATCTGTATTTTTTCTTTTTTCTTTTTTTTAAAATAATGCAGAAGTGGCAAACACTAAAAATAAAAAACATATTGAACACATGCATAAATTTTGTACACATCTATATACAAGATATCCCAAAAAATTGGTCACAACTTTATTTAAAAATATTAATTTGATAATTTTAGAAAAAATGATAGATTGATTGAGATAAGTATTTCTTTGCAAATTTTTACTTTGCTTACCTACGTACATTACAAGATGTCTAAAAAAGAAGGCTCAAAATTGGACATAACAGTTTTAACTTATCACGTTACGGGGAAACATTAATAAAAAAATTCTTTTAAAATCTATAGGATACTATGTTGTTGTAATCAGGGCCTGGCTAAGTCACGGGTATACAGGACAACTGCATCGGACGTGGGGCGCCCTCAGTCGGGGGCCCTCAAGGGCAAATATAATTTTTTTGTTAAGGTTAATAAAAAATGGCCAAAAATGACAAAAATTCCTTCTTTCTTTCTTTCTTTATTTTTAGCTTTATTGGGGCTCTTTTCTCATCTCTCCTCTGTTTTGGAACCCCGTGCCCCTTCCCCCCCTCCCCTGGAATTAACAGTTACATCACAGTTGTATTTACATTTTAATGGCTCACATTTAGTCTTACATTTCTATAACAGAAGAAAAAAATGTATTCGATAATTTCTTAAAGTTATCTTTTTTGTGCTATTCTGCATACAAATGCGAATAGACAACTAGTATAAAGGTTAGTTTTCTTTAGCATAATGCAAGAAAAAATCCAAAAGTTAGAAAGGGGCCCCTTACAATCTAAGTCGGGCCCTGGTTGTAATAAAATTTTAATAATTTGTTTTCTAATGATATAGTTTGTTTTCTGCGTGTGTGGAGGGAACACTGGAAGCAGAGAGGAAAAGGAGAACAACATTCCCTTCCTAAATGTTTGAAAACGTATGAATTTCGGTCACTTTTGGCACATTTGAAGCATTTGGCACCCTTTAATGAAAATCCTCATTATTGGGGGGGGGGAAGCTTTAAAAAGGTGCACCTGGGGAAATTGCCTGGCGGGCCCCTGAATAAGAAAAGGAGAATTTGAAAAAATAAAAACATTAAAAGAAGTGTTTTCTTACATTTTCAAAAGGTCGATAGAATCGATTAGGGGGCCCCCTGACTTCGTCGGCCCCCCCCCAAATGGGGGGTATGGGGGGCGGTCGCTACGGCCCTGATTATACCGATACTGTTATGGTCATTTCTTATCAATGTACGCTTTTTAATGTTCATTTGGTCAGAAATATCGAATGCAGTTTTAAACTGAGCTGCCATTCACTTCAAAAGAAAAATGAAATAATTTGTAATGAAAGAGAATAATTCATAACTAATTTACATTATTAATGAAATGAATCAAGTAATGAACATATAGCTTCATTCATTAATTCTTTATTGCAGATTATACCGACCGACATTGCTATGTTTATTTCTCAGCAATGTAAGGATTTTAATGTTCATTTGGTCAAAAACATAAATGCAATTTTAAACAGAGTTGCCGTTCACATGAAAACTGAAATGAAATAACATGTAATGAAAGAGAATAATTCATAACTAATTTACATTATCAATGAAATGAATCAAGTAATGAACATATAAATTCAATCTGCAATTCCTTTTTGCATATTACAGTTGAACCTCGAAAATCTGGACCTCCAAATTCCGGAAATCTCTAAAATCCGGACATTTTTCCGATTTCAGTTTTATTAATTTTTTAAATAAGACTTAGTTGTAATTTTTATCATTTGCAGTTAAATTCTGTTAACTAAATTCATTTCTTATCAACATACACTTTTTAATGTTCATTTGGCCATAAATACCAAATGCAGTTATAAATTTCGTCGCTACTCTCATGAAAATTGAAATCAAGTAACCTGGAATGAAATAGAGAAATTTCTAACTGCATTTACATTCTCAAACATTTTGAAGTCATACAAGTAATAAACATACATGAGGGTAATTTTAACCCATTCGTGCCCAACATCTTTTGCGTAAATTTTATTTGGTTGGCACCACTATTTTTAGAAGATTTAAGTTTAGTTCATTAATCACGAAAATGCATCATTTAAATAAAATAATTATTGCTTTTCTCTTTTACCGGTGTCAAAAACAGTGCTGAATGCACCTTTTGAAGCGTCCCTAAAAAGGGACGCTAGGCACTAATGGGTTAAGGCCCAAACACATCTGACCACTTCTTGAAGGTCGGTGTCGGCTCGTTTGTTGTGGCGACGCGGTGTTTTTGATATTAATGGGTTTTGCAGGAAAGGGACGGTTGTCCGGCAAAAGAAAAATCTTTCCGCCAAGTAGGGTGAATTGCTTAGCTCCTGATTCTTTTGTTTGTTCTTCACCATTCTATTATGAAGAAACCGCAAATGGATCCTATTCAAAAGACTCTTCCAAAAATTCAGTTCAACTGAAAGTATCTCAGTCTGAACGGAGCCTTATAGTTTTAATTACAGGCATCATTTTTATAATCTGTTAGCACCACTATTTTTTAAAAGAACATTTCATAGTATGTTTCTCTTGATAACATGCTTAACCAACATGTGAAAGATTTTTGCTTTGAAAAAGTGGTCGCTTCAACTGAAACCTTGCGATGACTCCACGTACATTGACCAACTCCGTGCTTATGATAAAAAAAAAAAAAAAAAAAAAAAAAAAAAATAGTCATTCTTTTCTGTTAATAAGAAAGCTCTTTTTAACCTTCCTACCCTGATCAAATTTTATTCAATCTTGATAAAAACATTTCACAACAGAATTGTTATTCACATCATTTTAGTATAATTAATTGACTTAAAATTTTGAAGCTCTAATTAAATTTTCTTTATGAAAAGAGTTCTGGTTCGAAACGTATAAAACAAATCATAGGTATGGGTCGATTAGACCCATTCAGGGTAGGAAGTTTCAGAAAATAAGAATACATTTTTAAGGGTGCTCTTAAATCATAAAAGGCAGGTTTGTGACATAAATTTTATTTTATTTGTGTTCGGAAATACATGAAACTACCAGGTGTTGTTGTTCAGAAACTATCAAATTGCACTCATTTTTCAATTTTTTCGTAAACGCAATAAATATTTCAGAATAAGCCATGAAATTTTACGTTTTTTATGCATTTTCCGACGAAAGCAGAAAAAACAGTCAACGGAAGGAAAAAATCGCGTGATCACGTGATCAAAATAGCTCATAACTCGGTAGGTAATTTAAGGGAGACCCGTAAGAAAAAACCCAAAATTTTTATTATTGATTTTAAAGTAATGAATTTTGGTGTACTACTTAAGAATCTTTTTGTAAGGAATAATTAGCAAAAAAATTCACTTTTTATTAAAAAGTATATTTTTTATGGGGATTTTTATGATATTTTTTGGTCGAAAAATACACTTTTTAAAATTTCTACTCCTCATTCAATTTTCAATATTTTGGTATTACTAAAATTTCTTAAATAGTGTTATAGTATATAGAAAAGAACTAAGGAGAGGTATTTTTAATTTTCTATTTTAATCGGCTAAAAAAATAAAAAAAAAATACGCATGGTAAATTTCCTTAAATTCGCTATAATTTTCATGGTTACCAATTTATGTAAAATTTTCAGAAATAGTTAAAAAAAAATATCTCTCCTTACTTTTGTTGCAAATTTTTTTAAGATTCTAAAAACATAAACACTTTGTTTCTAAATCATTTTACCACTGAGCCTTAGTACTTTGAACTTAGGCAAAATATGAAAAAAGTAATTTTCAGGAAAACACATTTTAAAATGGCTGCTAGTCCTTTAAACTCTATAGTGAATACAATTAAAAAGGCTCATTTTCTACCTGTTCCAAGTGTCCCCGAGTTCTGAAACTTTGCATGGATATTCGCAAATATGTATTTTATCGTTTTCTGAGATAAAATTTTTTTTGAACTTTTGATGATTTTTGGCCGAAAATGGGGTACGTGTCTCCCTTAACTATCCTAAAATGGGAAACTCGGTTCGATTCCAAAGCGCTTCCCTAGTCAGGTCTTCCAATTTTATATCTTTCCGTTGAAAAATGAATTTGTAAATGTGTCAAAACGGTTTGCATCTGTTGAGCGGTTCAGTTGAGAACGCCCTTAACACTTTCCGGCGCAGTGTTACCACTCCGGCAACACCTAATTTTAATTCCAAACTTACAGACGGCACCAATAATATTTTAGTAGAATTTCACTTTTACAATAACAGCTTAAATTAGGGGATTCTTAATTTTTAAAAAAGTCTTTTGTAAATTCCGGTGTCAGTCAAAAATTTCTCATTTTACGAGCAGAATTTGTCTGCACCGGAAGGGATTAACAAAGAACAAAGAATAAGATAAGAGAGAAAGTATAAAGCATTTATATTAAATATTCATTTAAATTTATGAATTAATGAAAAATGAACTTTTATACCAATTCTAATATAATTCTTCAAATAGTATCTATTAGCATAAAAAAATATATAAATATGAAAACAGTAGAAAACTAGTCGGACGTGGCAATCCCAAAACTTTCTTATATCTCATACATGTTAACCCCTTCGCCGTGGGAGCTTTTTACGAATTTTTTTATGTTTTGTAACCGGTTTTTGAAAACAGAAATTTGTGCTTTATTAACCCTATGCGGCGTAAGCAAATTCTATTAGTAAAATGAGAAATTGCCGATTGACACCGGAATTTAGAAAGGACTTGTCTAGATCAGGGGTGCACAACCTTTGGCCCGCGGGCCACAAAAATACCACTATTTTTATGCAGAATAATTTTTCTTATAGTAACGACAGAAACTTGGCTATTAAGGAAAAGAAACTATACTTCTCAAATATTCTGGTGCGAAACGATTTTCTGGTAAAAAGGTTGTGCATCACTGGTCTAGATATTATGAATTCCGTAATTTAAGCTTTCATTGTAAAAGCAAAATTATATTAAAATATTACTGGTGCTGTTTGCAAGTTTGGAATTAAAATTAGATGTTGCCGGCCCGGCAACGCTGCGCAAGAAAGGGTTAACCCTTTAACGATCATATCATTTTCATTGCTAAGATGATGTAATAAATGATCGACGCCGCTAATTGCAAACAAACGCATTTATAAAGAAGGCAATCTGATTTCTCACATGCATAATAAAATAGATTTTTTTAAATAATAATTCCGGTGTCGTTGTTGCATTTCGGAATTAAAATTTTGTGGTTTCGTAGAGAAACCAATGAACGTTAAAGGGTTAAATAGAGAAAACGCTCCTATTAAATAAGGAAAATTTTACAGTATAATTGCGTGTCGCTCGTCTCCAAGTGGTTAATATTTCCAAATTCGCTATCAAAATGCCAAAATTAAAATACAATCTATGCCCATCATAAGGATTCGAAAGGTAAGAAATTCCTTCCATTAGTCAGAAGTTAGAAGTTAACAAAAGTTAGAAGAAAAGCAATGTCCATTATAACATTTTTCTCCTAAGAGAAAATGAAACATCCTACTTCTCGTTCGGAAGATGCAACAAAAAAGGGATATTTCATTTTCTCACAGGGAAAAAACACAGAAAGAGAAAGGAGAAAAGGGATTTTTCATTTTCTGATAGGGAAGAAATATTATCATCGACATTGTTTTTTTGAAAATTTTGTCATTTTTTTAAATAAAAATATCACGAGGCCCCACTTCTTTTTCTTTTCCATGTTTTTGCTCATATATTCATCTACTGCGTGACATATTTTGTTTTATTTAACTGTGGCGCTTATTTGAAATAATATTACTTTAATTGTTGCAGATTTTGAAAATGTTGAGCATTTAACAGGTTATATCTGCTAACAGCAACAATATCTCGGTACAGTACTATATTATTTTTCTTGTCCTAGTAGTACACTTTCATATTCTACAAGAAAAAGTTTGGGGTACTATTGCTTAAATAAGATATTAAGTGCGGAAAATGGACAAAAACGTCATTTTTACTGTACTTTGTGGCAACATAACAATGTAAAGTAACAATGCCCCATGGAAACAAATAAATTTTAATAAGTAGATATGGTTATACTAACAATTTATGCTGAAAGAATTTTGGGATGTCGTTGCTTGCGAGAGATATAGTGTTCTAAATAGACCAACATTTCACTTTTCACGAAAAATGGCTTTCACAACCTTGAACTTTACATTTTTTTTTTTTTTTTTTTATAGAAAAGAGGAAATTTTTTCAGGGCTTCAAAATTACGGATTGTTCATCAAATATGATCTATTTCAACATTAAAAAAAATGAAGCAAATCAAAAAATACAACTATCACACTTTGCCTGATTTTCAAAATAAGGGCTCTTAACCCCTTAATTGCTCAATTCTTTTCCGTTCAATAAATTGAAAATAGTGGATTCACACCACTATTATTTAAATAAAATATTCGTAAAATTTAGTCTAAACATTTCCGCTTTTCAATAGTATGAAATTTTTCTTAAAAAAATAGTGGTGTCAAAAATGATGCAATAAGCAAATCCACCTTGCCCGAACACCGTTCGGTCAAACCAGTTAACCCTTTCAGGGGCAAAGTACATGTCTTCACAAAATGTTGAAGTAATTCATTGACACCAGTATTTACAAGAAAATTTATTTGTAAACTAGTAAAAGTGTATTTTCGCTCATTTGATAAAGGTGAAATTCTCTTTAAAAAATTCGGGTGCCAATGTGATATTCAGGAATTAAAATTAGGTGATGCCGTGGCGGCATCACCGCCCTTCAAGGGGTTAAGAGGTTAAATAAGATTAATATATTTTTTTCAAAACAGTGGTGGCAATAATGAATTTAAATTTTTAAACCGTAATTTAATACGACCATTAACCCTTTGCGGCGCAGGGCAAATTCAATGCTTAAGGATTGAAATTAATGACTGACACCGGAATTTGAAAACAACTTAATTTGTAAAAAAGGAAGTGCTATATTTCACGCATTCAATATACAGTAATTTTTTTAACCCCTTGAAGGGCGGTGATGCCGCCACGGCATCACATAATTTTAATTCATTATTGCCACATTGACACTCGATTTTTTTAAAGAAAATTTCACCTATATTAAATACGCGAACATACACTCTTCCATTTTTACAAATTAATTTTGTTGTTGATACTGGTGTCAACCAATTATTTCAACATTTTATTAATACTAGCACCTTGCCCCTGAAAGAGTTAAACTAAATTCCGGTGCCAATGTGAAGTTTGGGAATTAAAATTAAATGGTATATCTATGAAACCACCGCGCGGGTTAAGGGGTTAATAATAAAATGTCATAAAGTTAAAATATGAATTTTCTTTGAGTCAAAAATAAAGTAAATCAAACCGGAAATAGTGTAGAAAAAATTTAAATAATAATTAAATATTATTAAAAAAAAAAAAAAAAAAAAAAAAAAAAAAAAAAAAAAAAGACGAGCAATCTAAAATCAACCATAAAATTTCATTCATCTTTGCAAGGTGCATGCTGTAACATTCGACTGATTAATGTTCCAAAATCGTACCAATTTTAATGTAATTAATTAAAATTCTTTTTAAATCTATAAGTATAAGAAAAAGCAAATGTTTTAGTCATAACTTTTTTTACATTACTAGAAAAAAAATTCAGTAGTTAGCATTAAAATGACGTGAAAATGAATTTCGAATGCATTTTGTATTAAGAATAATATGCTGAAACCCGAAGTGATAAAGAAAAATTCATAACGGTATTTAAATATTGCAAAAAGGTTCAGTAAGTTAGGAATAGACATGAGATTTCATTTACAGCCTATATTGACATCACATACTGAATGCTCTTATAAAAAGTTTTATTTATATTATATATAACTTTATATTATATTATATGAGGACCCCAGAAGCCAAGGGGTATAAGTGACAAAATTGAAAAAATTGAGTTAAGTGCACAGGGTATCTGGAAATATGCTTTTTTCATTTCAGGTAAAGAAATATAGGTCATTTTCTTATTATTTGCTGAGTTATAGAGATAAACCACTTTTTTCGAAAAACAAACAATATTGATTAATTATACATTTAAAGAAAATTGTACTCTATTTTTTTAACAGTTATTGAAATGAGAATTCAAAGATTAGAATGCAACAAGCAGATGTTTCCTATTTCAATTTAGTCAATTGTTATTGATGTTCCAATGTAACATCAATTATCTTTAAACTCAATTTACTCCAAATCGACATTTTGTCACTTGTACCCCTTGGCTTCTGAGGTCCTCATATATCTCTGATTCTTTGGCATGTTCAATGGTTGTAGATCTGTTTTATTAGTGGCTTATGCTATGTAATATCGCCTGACAAGGCTGCAACAGGCGACTATTTTTTAATTCTCTCTTTCCAAAAGAAAAATCTCCAACATGTAGTTTGAGAACTTCTGCAAGAGAAATATATTATAAAACTTATTTTTCTTAAATAGTGGTACAAATAGAACAGAAAAATAGTCGCCTGTGGCAGCTCTGCACTGATTATAAATAGCCAGTTAAATAGCAATTCGAAGTGTTGCATTTGTATTGCATTATTTTTAATATTATTCTTTAAAAAATATTTGTTTATGAATACCAATATGAATGAACACATGAATGAAAATAGCGTAAAAAAGGAAGTTATTTTGATCGTATCTTGTATTTATTTACTAATATACAGGGCGCGTAAAGATCCTGGAATTTCAAGACGAGGAAATTCTTTGTTACAGTATTTTCTTATAGGAAATTTTTCTTTAAATGTGCGTTTGAACTAGATTTATTTTTTTAAAGATAGTAATATTTGACTTGAAAAAACTGGGAAACTTACGGTACCGATACGTATCCAGTAATATAGTATTTGAGAAAATTCATCGAATGTATTCATCACACAACTGTATTTACAGCAAAATTCACCGTTAGTAACAAAATGACGTAAACAAAATTATAAATATTCTTTAAGTTAAATATAAAGTATTTACACCGGAAATATTACAGAGAAAATTAAAATAATATTTTATTATTGTCAGTTTAATGATAACATGGATAAAAACTTCAAATCTCATTCATCTATGCACAATGTAGGGCAATTCCATGCGAATTTATTAGTCTGTTACACAACTGAAAATCGCTATGCTTGTTGGCCACCGTTATTTTCGAAAAGTTTGTTTCGCTTTATTCAATTGATGATATATCTTCGATAAACTAAGTCACATTTTCTCGTTTTAAAATACTGGTAGCTAAAATCGTAGTACATAACAGACAAACAAGTTCGCATGGAAATGCCCTGTAGCATTTGACCGACGCGATGTTTATACCAAAATCCCAGCAATCCT
Organism: Maratus speculifer; assembly: GCA_964019185.1. Classification (NCBI taxonomy): domain Eukaryota; kingdom Metazoa; phylum Arthropoda; class Arachnida; order Araneae; family Salticidae; genus Maratus; species Maratus speculifer. Next base: position 232,088,497 of record OZ025300.1, read on the forward strand.
TATAACCCCTTCGCGACGGGAGCCTTTTACGAAATTTTTAATGGTTTGTCACCGGTTTTAAAAAACAGAAATTTGTTCTTTCTTAACCCCTTCGCGACGGGAGCATACAAAAATATAAAATACAAAAATTTGTCACTTATTCAATCGAGGAAATGCTCCGATTAAATAAGTAAAAATTTTCAGTATAATTTTACTGGTGGCGATAAGCACGCATTCTTAAGCCTATTTGCGGCACGTATACGTGTTGCTCGTCCCCAAGGCGTTAACATGATGCTTAAAACAACGCCTATAAGCATACGAAAAAATGAATGATTTAATCGTAACTTTTCTTTTACATTATTAGAAAAAAAAAAAGAATCAACAGTTATTATAAAATTACTTGAATATGAATTTTTAATTTATTTTACGACAAGAATTATATGCTGAAACCCGAAGCGATAAAGAGAAATTCATAACAATATTTTAGCTATTGCAAGAAGATCAATAAGCTAGGAATAGACACGAGACTTCATTCTCTGCGAGAATTTGACATCACATACTGCTCTTACAAAATATTTTATTAATATCTCATTCTTTGGTATATTCACTGATTGTAGGTATGTTTTATCAATATCTTATATTTTGTAATATGCACTGATTATAAATAGATAGCTGAATGGCATCTCGAAGTGTTGCATTTGTATTAAAATTTTTTTAATATTATTCTTAATATAATATACGTGAATATATGAATGAAAATAGCGTTAAACAGCAGGGTATTTTAATCATTACTTTTATTTAATTACTTGTATATTATTGGAAATAAAATCATGGTATCAATCAGACGCTTAGCCAGGCTGGGGATCAAAATGCTATGATTACCACTAATTTTGTACAATTCTGTTCGCCTGATCTGATTCTGGAATACATTGCTACTAATCAAAACAAAGAAAACATTACAATATTACTGACACACAGAGCATTTGGATTCCACCCTGATTGCGCCACTGGAATCATTCGTTATTGATAAAATGTCATAAATATAAAATTTGAATAGTCTTTGACTCAGAAATAAACTGCAAACGCCGGAAATAGTACAGAAGAAAACGAAAACAATATAATAATTCTAAAGAAATATCAAATCTAGAAGCAATTACAGTCGGCTCTCGTTAATTCGAACTCGTCGGGACTACAAGAAATGTTCGAATTATCCGAAGTTCGAATTATGGAATGTATGAAATGACAACATGCTTTATATGGTACTATTACAAAGGAATTAATGTTATAGTGTTTTTTAAATTTATTTGTCTGTTAGCATTAAAATATGACTAAGTATTAAATTAGACTGAATAAATACATAAACCAATTAGAAGATTAGAAACAAGCACAGTGGAAGAAAAATTTGAAGCGTCACTGATGGACAGACGGAGCACTTAGATAGTGGATATCAAATTCATGGGATCATATGTATACTCGTTCGGAACAATTCTCTCGAAAATCAAAGAAAGAAAGTTATTCAAATGATCTGAAATCAGTGAGAAAGAAAGGAAGAATGAAAAATCGGAATTCTCGTTAGTTCGAATTAAACGATGTCGAGAGAAAATGAGTTCGAATTAATGAAAAAGTTTAACGTTATTCTGCCATTGAAAATTTCGGGACTTCATGTTTAGTTCGAATTAAACGAAGATTCGAATTATCCGATTTCGAATTAACGAGAGTCGACTGTATACGATTTCATTCATCTATGCCCCACGTATTTTTTGTAATCTTTGTCCGACATTTGAATCAAATCATACCAGTGTTGCCAGATTGGGGATTTTGTCCCCTTTTGGGGAATTTTGAACCTTCAGGCGATTTTTTTGGGGACAAATAGTTCTTGGGGGAAATATTTGGGGACTATCAACATTTTGGGGGGGAAACATGGGGATTTTTTCACGTAAAGTTTACTTTTGTCTTCTGACAACACAGAATCTGTCTCGAATTTGATTTTGATTTGGAAAACGAAAATAAAATTCAGAAATCAGAGGTATCAATCATTATTCTCGTGGTCATGCCCATTGTTTAGAATGTTATAGTTTATGTGTAACACAGATGAATTACAACCTGCCTTCGACTATCCCAACATGAATTTTCCGATCAAGAGAGATAGAAGCGTATAATGCCAACACGACCTCAAATTCATTCAAACCTCAACTGATACGAGATGGCCTAAACCTTGAAAAAATTGATAGTATAAGTGTAAATAAAATTAACAAAAAGTTTTTTTTTTTTTTTTTTTTTTTTTTTGTAAATGGGGAAATTTTTTTAAAAAATGCTTGATTTGGGGAAATATTTTGAGTTTAAATTAGTTTAAAAATTTTTATAGTGGAATTTTGAAAGTTGAAATTTTACTTTTTTGAGTAGAAATTATGTTGCGGACTTTTTTGGAAAAAAGCACTGATTTGGGGAAATTTTCAGAAATTTGGGGGAAATTGACTTTCAACAATCTGGCAACACTGAATCATACCATTATTACATTTTTTATGAAATAATATGTATAAGCATACGGGAAAATAAATGTTTCAACTGATTTTTTTTTTTTTTTTTTTTTTTTTTTTTTTTTTTTTTTTTTACATTATTAGAAAAAATTCATCAATGATCAGTTAGTACTGAAATGACTTAAATATGAATTTTGGATAAATTTTACGTCAAGAATAATATGCTGAACCCGAAGGGATAAAGAGAAATTCATAACAATATTTTAGATGTTACAAGAAGATCAATAAGCTAGGAATAGACACGAGACTTTATTCTCTGCCTGCATTTGACATCACATACTGCTCTTACAAAATGTTTTATTAATAACTCATTATTTGCTATATTCACCGATTGTAGATATGTTTTATCAATGTCATATATTTTGCAATATGCACTGATTATAAATAGCTAGCTGAAAGGCATCTCGAATTGTTCCATTTGTATTACATTATTTTTAATATTATTCTTAAAATAATATCTGTAAACAGAATGGAAATAGCGTAAAAAGGAGGCTATTTTAGCCGTTATTTTTATTTATTTACTTATATATTATTAGAAAAAGGAATTAATGGAAAAATTTCCGTAAATTCCAGAAAATTTTGAGTTAAAAAACAGTAAATTATACTGGCGTCCAGATTACCGGTAATATTTCCGTAAAACCGTCCGTAAAAAAATAAACAGGATTGTGTAAGGAGAACATTATAATAACATTTTGAATATTGCAAGGAAATCAATAATCTTGAAGCAACAATAAGGTTTTACTCATACATGCACACGATGCACTGCCTGAATTTGACATCATGTATTGCTCTTTAAAAAATATTTTATCAATATTCCATTCTTTGGAATATTCACCGATTGTAGATATATTTTATCAATAGATAGTATTTTGTAATAGGCACTGATTCTAAATAGCGAACTGAATGGCAACTCGAAGTGTTGCATTTATTGGGTTGTTCGGAAAGTCCTTTCTATTTGGGAAAATCAATTCGTACCGAAAAATTCTGCTATTTAATTATTTGATATAGTTTTCGAAATCTAATATTTAGATATTAATGGGCAAAATTTTCCGGTGCGAACTGATTTTCCCAAACGGAAATGACTTTCCGAACGACCCAATATATTACATTATTACTTTCTTCTATAGTATCTTTACATGAAAAAAGGATCGGATATGGGAAATTTTTCGAATTTCGTTTTTCGACGAGTTTACGTGTTTTAGGGGTCAGAGATTTCAAAAAACATGTTTTTAAAATATATGCCTGTGAGTCTGTCAGTCTACACTGTAAAAACAAAATACCCAAATTGGGTTGAAAGATTTTTGGGTACAGCATTGTTCCAATTTGGAAAGTTCAGTTTGTAGCACAAAATCGTTTTAAAAAAGACTGATTTTTAATGACATTAAAACAATTAAAATATCTTAGATAGTATATACATTATACCTCAGAAATTTTGATTAATTTAATGTTAATAAAGATCTGCTCTGTTTTGAAACATTTTGGGTTATCTATTTTGGGAACAATACTCTACCATTTTGGAATCCTTACTGTACCATTTTAGGAACATTACTATACCCAGAAATCTTTCAACCCAATTTGAGTCTTCAATTTTTACAGTGTATTTATCAGTCTGTCTGCTGCATTGTGACATAAATTTTGTGGACGCTCTATCTCACGAACTAATGACACAAATGCACAGAATTTCACAAATCCTTAGGTTCAATTAGACCTTGATATAAACTTGATCTGATTAGTTTTTGGTGTATATTGCCCAATAGGTAGTGTTGCTAAGTTCAGGGCTCGCACATTTCCTAAAATTTTCATGCTTTTCTACCACTATTTTAAAACGGTAATATTTATTGTATAATTCAATTGTAGATATTAAAGGAACCTTTCATGGAGATTTTCGATTTAAAATACTGGTAGCAAAGTGTGAAAATTTTAGGAACGGTACGAACACTGTATGCTGCCATTTTCACGATTTCCACAATAGCTATATCTCAAAAACTAATGAACGGATTTTCATGAAACTTCAGATTTCATTAGTCCTTGATGCAATATCGTTATGATTACGTTTTGGTGTAAATCGCCTAATACGCGACGCTGCTATGCTGCATAATTCATGATTATTAGAATAGCTCTATCTCTAGAACTAATGCACGAATTTTAATCAAATTTCAGATTCAGTTAGTCCCTGTTATAAATTAGTATTTTTCAGCTTTTGAATTTAATCCCCCAATAGGAGGCGCTCTGATGCAGTTTTCTTTTTACGATTTCTGCGATGATTCTATCTCAAATACTAATACACGGATTTTCATCAAATTTCAGATTCAGTTAGCACTTGAAATAAGTTGTTTCAGATTAGATTTTACTGCAATCATCTAACCGGCGACTCTGATCTGTTTAAATTTTTTGGAAGTATTAACATGTATATGATAGAAGAAAGTTTTGGGATTGCCATATCCGACTAGTTTCTTTAAATAATATCTATGAACATATGAATGAAAATAACTCAAAGAAGGAAGATATTTTAGTCGGTACTTTTATTTATGTACAGTGAATGATTGGTAACGAAATGTTCAATTTACGAACAGAAACAGATCAAATAACAAACACTTTCGTGAGTGATTTTTATGTTCGGATAACGAACACGTACATGTTCGGATAACGAACACGTACATGTTCATTTAACGAACATCTCACAAAACGAAGTCCAGAAGAAGCAATGTTGTGTTTCAGTCTTTCTGAGCTGTATTTAGTTGCATTTATGTCGACTTAGAGAACATTTCAGCAGTTTCGTATACGTGTGGGCTAATGGAAATTTGAGTCATATATTTTAAGGCTCCAAATGGGAATGAACAGATTAGGAGCATTAATTTTTATATTTTGTGTAACTTTTTAAAGCAATATTTTAGATTGCAAATCAATTATTTTAACTGAAATTTAGTTTGCAATATACTAACAGGCTCTAGGCTTCACTTCAGCTTTATCTTTCCCAGTAGTAAACGCGATATTTTAGAGGACTAGAGAATTCTTGCAAGGTCAAAGTGACAAACTGATAGGATATAATGCCATAGTCAGTTAATGTAATCCTAAAAGTATTTACAAAAAGCAAACTGCGTTGTTTTTCCCTAATACTATGGACAACGGCATCTAAAAATGATTTATTCATATTAAATAAGTACGTATATTAATCTTATTGCAAACGGAACATTAATATTATTTAACTTTTAAGAACAAATTAATTGAATTCCCATACGAATCTATACTAAATCTATGATTAGAGAACACTATAAATAGTGGTAAAAAATCATAAATAATGGTAAAAACTGGCATTCACTTTTACAGGTGGAAGCTAACTTCGGTGGCAGTCAGTCGTTGTGTTTCCGCCGTATTGTGACAACTAGGCAAGCCAACGCCTGTAATAAAGGAAAATAAAATATGCCTTGTTTAATTAGAACATTTTTGATATTGTATAATCGAAAGTAACTTCTTTTGAAAGAATGGAGCAGACCTAATAAAATTTGTTGATCGGATAAAAACCGCTGAAATTAGGCAAATACCCTGATAATTATTAACCCTTTCCGGCGCAGTGTTACCACTCGGGCAACACCTAATTTTAATTCCAAACTTACAAACGGCACCAATAATATTTTAGTAAAATTTTACTCTTACATTGACAGCTTAAATCAGGGAATTCTTAATTTCTAAAAAAGTCTTTTGTAAATTCCGGTGTAAGTCAACAATTTCTCATTTTACGAACAGAATTTGTCTGCGCCGGAACGGGTTAACGCTAAATTAATCTTTCGTTACCATTTATTTGCAATTTAATGACAAACATGAATGCTATCCTGCTCTTAAATAAAATCGTATAAATACGAATGAACTGATGAAAGTCTATAACAACATTAGAAATTCGCAAAAGAAATCAATGAACTTAACGAACAAGTCTAAAAGTTCTTTGTGATTGCATTGCAAATAAAGGGTAAGGAAAGATTACTTTATCGTTGTTGATTATTAAGGTGTTCGTCTAATATCAGAGATGATTTATTTTTTTACTTAAAAAGTTATAAGCATTGTATTATGAAAATTTTTAAGTAACTATTTAAGTTAAATAATAACAGTAAAGATTAATAACAATTATCATCATTTTAAATTAAATGAAAATAATAAAAAAATAATAATTTTAAATGATTATAATAAATAATTTAAGTTCACAAGTCAATAATAATAATAGTAATAACATTTTAAAGAATAATAATAAATCACCGCTGAGATTTAGACGAACACCTTCCTAAATAATAACGATACATTAACCTTTCGTTACCATTTATTTGCAATACAATGACAAACATGTATGTGACCGTCGTTTTAACCCCTTAACTGGTTAATTCATTTCCGTTCAATAAATTGAAAATAGCGGATTCACACCACTATTATTTAAATAAAATATTCGTAACATTTAGTCTTGAAAATTTTCTTAAAAATAATTGTGGTGTCAAAAAGCTTTAAATGATACAATAAGCAAACTCGTCTCGCCCGAACAGCGTTCGGGCAAACCAGTTAAGGGGTTAATGCTTTCCGGGGTACTTGTATTCATAAAATGTTGAAATAATTGAACGACACCACAGCAGTATTTACACGAAATTTTATTTGTAAACTAATAAACGCGAATTTTTTGCGTACTTAATAAAAGTGAAATTTTCATAGAAAATTTCTGGTGCCAATGTGGCAATTTGGGATTAAAATTAGGTGTTGTCATTTGCCAACACCGCCCTTCAAATGGTTAACCCCTTCAGACTTGTTCTATCCTATAAAAGACACATCGTTAGATTTTTTTTTTTTTTTTTTTTTTTTTTTTTTTTTTTTTTTTTCACGTACATAAATAATATAAAAAAAAAAAGAGAGAGAGAGAGAAATTGGTGTGAATGGAGCTTAATAGGTTTAACAGAACTAAATAAAATGCCAACTTTAAAATAGCAAATAAAGCCTTTGTGCACAAATATGTTTCAGTTTTGCTATTTTTAGCTCGCTGAGTTTTGCACTGATGAAGAATCTCGATAGTAGATTCGAAATAGCTATTTGCTACCTTCTCATACTTTATTTGTGCATTTATATTCGTTGGTTTTCTATCTTTAAAATGCCAACTTGTTCTTTTAGCGCTTTTTTAGGGAACTACATGTTACATAGAAATGTCTTGCAGCAGAATGTACGAAATGTACGAAAATGAAAACGTAAATAATTTAACTGTGTGCTAAAATACCATTTGTAGAGCCCATCAGTACTAAAAGATTATTAAATATATATTTTTTTATGTTTTGCAATGCTTTGCAATGCAAATAAATAAATGAATGAAAAATAAATAAATAAAATAAAATAAAATAAAATAAATAGAAAATAAATAAATAAAATCATAAGAAATTGAAAAAAAAATTTTCTTTTCGAGTCCCCCAAATATCAACAAATTATATGTACAAAAATGAATTTCAATTTTTTTCACTGTTCAATCTTTCTTAGTAATAAGTTTGCTTATATAAATTCATAACTGAAATATAAAAAAATACCTAAATAAACCCTGGGGTTTGAAATGGCTAAATAAAATCGCATAAAAACGCATGAACTGAAGAAAGTGTGTAACTATATATAAGAAAATCTAAAAAGAAATCGATCAACCCAACGAACAACTCGGCAAGTCCATTCATCAATGCTTCTTGCCTGCATCTGACAATGCACCCGTCTTTTACCCACATCCTGAGTGCATTGAGCCGTGACTTCTGTTTGCCACCCAACTACAGGTGGATACAAGCGATTCAAATGGAAATAAAATGATGACGACATGTGGCAGGTTTCGAGTTTCGGATTGTTAAGAGGGCGGTTCTGCATAAAAAGCGAGGTGCTTATATAAGAAAAAAAAATGTGTGTATTATTGGAAGAACGGAAAGAAGAAAATACAGTAAAACCTCTAAATAACGGACACCTCGAGAGAGCAGAAAATGTCCGCTATTCGGGGGTGTCCGCTATTGGGAAATCCTCAGCGATTCAAAAATCACTAAGAAATGCTTAATGTTTAATTAATTTACTTTTATATGTCCTAAAACCTCTATTATATAATTAATCGGAAATTAAAATTATTTTTAAGCAATAAAATTGAAATGAAATTGTGCACACTTTTATCCACTGTTTATTATATTCTTGTGAAAAAAAAATCTGTTACAAAAGTTTACTTTTGCTTGCGATTATATGTAATTTGTATTTCTATGTGACGTTATTGGACATTGAAGTGTTACGGGCGGAGAGGGAGGAATTGTACTTTTTAATTTTTAAATGCATAAAATCTCAATCTTCTTGGATGACATTTCAATGCTCTGGGAGGTATTTCTCCCGGGCAACCCCCTGAATTTAGCACTGAACGTGTTTGTGTGTGTGTGTGTGGGGGGGGGGGGGCGTAATTTTCCCCAGCTCTTTACCTACATTTATCAGTGATCACAAAATTTTTAACAATTTGTCCTGATAAATTCAGAGGTATTTTTGCTCTTTTTTTTCATTTTTTTTCTCTTTAAAAATATTTTTTCATCCTTTATCGCCGAATAAAGTGTCCGCTATTCGGAATGTCCGTTATTCAGAGGTTAAACATACAAAAATTTAGATTTTGGGAGTGGGGATCGGAAAACTGTCTGTTAAATAGAGGTGTCCGCTATTCGGGAGTGTCCGTTATGGAGGTTTTACTGTATTAAAGCTGATCAATTTATGTTAGAGAACGATTGTGTTTTTTGAAAAGTATAAGTAGATGCTAAACAGCAGCAATTTTAACACCAGAAGTGCCGGAAATTTCACTCAAATTTATGTGAAAAAAATGTACACCAGAATTTTTATTTAAAGCTTTTTAATATATTTATTTAAATTATTGTTTTACAGTACCCCTATTTTACGACATTTTTAATCTAAATTTTAATTAACTATTTGTTTTTAGCCGACGCTGAAATTTTTCATCTGAGCTATTCTAACCCTGTTATAATGTTGCAAAGAGTCGTTTTAAAGACTATAATACTGCGCGTACCCAAGTATTATAAAAGTTTTTAGCGGTACTTTGGCAATCGCATTTCAGTTTACTTATTACTTAATTTGCTCAAATCCTCCCATCACCCCTCCCCAACTTTGGTATAAATTATGTCTGTTTTTAAGCGTTATATTTATGAGATTTTTTATTATTTTTTATTATATTATCTTTTTGTCGAACACAAGAATTTGTCTTGGCCTCCTCCATCTTTTTAGGTGCGTTCGTAATTATGTAAATACGTAGCACCTATAGTGGTCGTTCAGTCCGTCCGTCTGTCCGTCCGTTCGTCTGTCCGCATATAACAACGCAAAAACTACCCAATTGAATCGTTTGAAATTTAAAATACATAATTATTACATAATTTTGTCGAGTCATTTCAAATTTTATGAAAATTGGATGCATAGATCAATTACAGGGGTAATCAAAAGTATTCCATTACATAACGGTCAATGAGGAAAAAAGTTTCAAATGCATTTTAATCGTTTGAAATTTAAAATACATAATTATTACATAATTTTGTCGAGTTATTTCAAATTTTTTGATAATTGGGATCATAGATCAATTACAGGGGCAATCAAAAGTATTCAATTACATTATGGTCAATGGGGAAAATGTTTCAAATGTATTTGATACGTTTGAAATTTAAAATACATAATTATTACATAATTTTGTCGAGTTTTTTTCAAATGTTATAAAAATTGGATGCATAGATCAATTACAGGGACTATCAAAAGTATTCCGTTACATTGCGGTCAATGGGGAAAATTGTTTCAGATGCATTTTAACCCTTTAAGGCACGGGCAAAATCTGTTAAAAAAGAGGAAAATTATCGACTGCCGCCGGAATTCACAAAAGAAATTTTTTAGATATTTTTAATTCCTTAATTTTAGCTTTCAGTGTAAAAGCGAAATTTTGCTAAAATATTATTGGTGCCGTTTGGAAGTTCGGAATTAAAATTAGGTATCCCAGACCGGGCACAGTGTGCCGGAAAGGGTTAATGGTGTTACACTCATTCGAAATTAATAAAATTTATATGCAACTATAAAGTACATATTATGATATACATTTTACATAATTTGTGGTGCAAAGAACATTTGTTATTGATTTACAAGGCCACACAAAAGTATTCCATTACATAATGGTATAGGGTGAATGTTGTTTGATGAGCGTTTTAATTGTAATTCACTATTTACAATTTTATGAGATTGATATATGAGAGTAATATTTTTAAAACTTCGTTATCGTACGAACGCAACTCATTTGCTACGCTTCACGTGCAATTTTCAACTTGTTTTTCTTCACTGTTGCCCAAGAAAACACACCTTGTCATCTACCTCATATGTTCAGCTTGGGTCTATGTCATTTAGCCGACAACCAAATCACCGACAAGACAATTAGCATACAGAAAATGGTCGACAGGACGTTTAGCCGACAAGAACATTTAGCAGACACGTACATTTAGTCGACAGGACATTTGGCCGAAACGTACATTTAACCGACAGGACATTTGGCCGAAACGTACATTTAGCCGACAGGACATTTGGCCGAAACGTACATTTAGCCGACAGGACATTTGGCCGAACGTACAATTAGTCGACATGGACATTTAGCCGACAGGTCAATTAGCCGACAAGACGATTAGCGGACAGGTCAATTAGCCGACAAGACGATTAGCCGAAAGGACATTTAACCGACTGGTCAATTAGCCGACAGGTCATTTAGCCGACAAGACGATTAGCCGAAAAGTCATTTAGCCGACAAGACGATTAGCCGACAGGTCAATGGGCCGACAAAACGATTAGCCGACAGGACATTTAGCCGACAAGACGATTAGCCGACAGGTCAATTAGCCGACAAGCCGATTAGACGATTGGTATTTGCAAAATTTTGTATATACTCGATAAGTAAGAATAGGACGAAGCCTATTTAATATCAGTAACCTCGATTATCCGGAACTATTTTTTTCGGACTCTCGAAAAAATTTTTTTTACGGATTTACACGTGTCAGATACTGGAAATTCTGAAAAACATATTTCCTTCTATAGTAAAAACTTTTTAAATTTTTATCCACAGCACTCGTGTTGCATAGAAAAGTCTGATACTGCCTTTTCCTATTATGGATGTCTTGTGTGTCCCCCTCCGCTCTGCCCACCTGGGGGGCACATTTTAAGTTTCTTTACAATACCAGTCGTGTGACACATCATTTGAAAGGTCTGCAACTGCTTATTCATATTACGATGTCTTGTGTGTTACCCCCTACTCTGCCCCCCCCCCCAGGGGAGCAAATTTTTAATTCTTTACAACACAATTCGTGTGACGCATCATTTGAAAGGTCTGCAACTGCTTATTCATAATATGGATGTCTTGTGTGTCACCTCCCCTCTGCCCCCCAGGGGGGCACATTTTTAATTTCTTTACAACACCAGTCGTGTGACACATCATTAGAAAGGTCTGCAACTGCTTATTCATATTATGGATGTCTTGTATGTCACCCCCCCCCCTCTTCCCCACAGGGGGGGCACATTTTTAATTTCCTTAGAATACCAGTCGTGTGACACAACATTTGAAAGGTCTGCAACTGCTTATTCATATTATGGATGTCTTGTGTATCAACCCCCACTCTGCCCTCAGGGGGGGGGCACATTTTTAATTTCTTTACAACACCAGTCGTGTGACACATCATTTGAAAGGTCTGCAACTGCTTATTCATATTATGGATGTCTTGTGTATCAATCCCCCACTCTGCCCTCAGGGGGAGCACATTTTTAATTTCTTTACAACACCAGTCGTGTGACACGTCATTAGAAAGGTCTGCAACTGCTTATTCATATTATGGATGTCTTGTGTATCAACCCCCACTCTGCCCTCAGGGGGGGCATATTTTTAATTTCTTTACAACACCAGTCGTGTGACACATCATTAGAAATGTCTGCAACTGCTTATTCATATTATGGATGTCTTGTGTATCGACCCCCACTCTGCCCTCAGGGGGGGGGCACATTTTTATTTACTTTACAACACCAGTCATGTGACACATCATTAGAAAGGTCTGCAACTGCTTATTCATATTATGGATGTCTTGTGTATCAACCCCCCACTCTGCCCTCAGCTGGGGCACATTTTTAATTTCTTTACAATACCAGTCGTGTGACACATCATTTGAAAGGTCTGCAACTGCTTATTCATATTATTGATGTCTTATGTATCAACCCCCCACTCTGCTCTCAGGGGGGTCACATTTTTAATTTCTTTACAACACCAGTCGTGTGACACATCATTTGAAAGGTCTGCAACTGCTTATTCATATTATGGATGTCTTGTGTATCAACCCCCCCACTCTGCCCTCAAGGGGGGGCACATTTTTAATTTCTTTACAATACCAGTCGTGTGACACATCATTTGAAAGATCTGCAACTGCTTATACATATTATGGATGTCTTGTATATCAACCCCCACTCTGTCCTCAGAGGGGGGGCACATTTTTAATTTGTTTACAACACCAGTCGTGTGACACATCATTAGAAAGGTCTGCAACTGCTTATTCATATTATGGATGTCTTGTGTATCAACCCCCCCACTCTGCCCTCAGGGGGGGCACATTTTTAATTTCTTTACAATACCAGTCGTGTGACACATTATTTGGAAGATCTGCAACTGCTTATTCATATTATGGATGTCTTGTATATCAACCCCCCACTCTGCCCTCAGGGGGAGGGCACATTTTTAATTTCTTTACAATACCAGTCGTGTGACACATCATTTGAAAGATCTGCAATTGCTTATTCATATTATGGATGTCTTGTGTATCAACCCCCCCACTCTGCCCTCAGGGGGGGCACATTTTTAATTTCCTTACAATACCAGTCGTGTGACACATCATTTGAAAGGTCTGCAACTGCTTATTCATATTATGGATGTCTTGTGTATCAACTCCCCACTCTGCCCTCAGGCGGGCACATTTTTAATTTCTTTACAGTACCAGTCGTGTGACACATTATTTGAAATGTCTGCAACGCTTATTCATATTATGGATGTCTTGTGTATCAACCCCCACTCTGCCCTCAGGGGGGGCACATTTTTAATTTCTTTACACCACCAGTCGTGTGACACATCATTTGAAAGGTCTGCAGCTGCTTATTCATACTATGGAGTATTGGCGAGCGCAGCAAGTGTAGGTAGGCTACAACTTGGAATCGCGAAGCGATTACGCGGGGGGTTGGCGAGCGTAGCGAGCAGGGGGCGGAGCCCCCTTAGCTTAGAAAAATAAATTGTCGTCCGTCTGTCTTTCTGTAAACGGTGAATCCCAAATTAAAGATAAAGTATTTTAAGGATATTTTGGCATGTCTGCGCATTACCCTAGTATAAACCTTATTTCAGAGTCAAATTTATAATAAAAAAAAGACGTCACAATGCACAATTCAAACCCAATAAATATAAAAAAAGAAGTGATGATTTTTCCGGAGCAGCAATGCTTTCTAGTTTTATTCCCTCCAACTTAACAGATTTTACTTCCTCTAAACCTAAACGTCATTCTTTTTTAAAATGCACAATTTGACGAAATTTTTCAGGCTATAAAAAAATTCTATTTAGAGCCCACTATTGGCATTGGGAAAAGGTAGGTCCCATAGTTAAACATTAAGGCTTTTTTTTAGATGTATATATAGATATTTAATGCCGTTGGAGGTTACTATAGTAATGGGTTGTTATTGCGTTTGCGCATATCTTTTTTTTTTTTATCTCTATAAATTATCAATGCTAATCTCACAACTTACATTTTGTATTACTTATTTTGTCTTATGTATATTTTTCGATCGAACATCAAAATTAAACGTACCTGGAATTGGTGTTTCTACTGCCTTCAGCAGCATAACCCATGAGGCTTATTCTGCTCCGTTCTTGAAACTAACTTAGTGTGGTTTTCTATCGACCCGAAATGAAATTAAAGTTATCAGGAACATCATTTACGTTATTATAACAGTCGATTTAGTATTCCTACAATTTCATTTTAATCATGTAACTAGCAAAATTTACAGAAATTGTTTTATTTTTTAAAAGTAATAATAAAATAAATAAAATATATATTGTTGCGATACATGAAAATTAATATTTTTCGATTAAAACAAAATCAAACAATTTTACTGTCTTAAAAGTATTATGGACTCTAATTTATTAACATAAAGTTGCTGATTAAAATTTATGGAATACAAATGTGAAATTTTTCCTTCACCGAACTTTATTTTTTTATGTATTACTTCCAATTATTGACTTAAATTTAATGTAATATAATATTCTCTTCTAATTCAAATCAGCTCCGTGCGAAAGCGGGGGAGGGGGCGGCGCTCCGCGCACAGAAATTTAGGGAGCACCAAATTTATACTACCAGTGTCTTTTTTTTTCAGTTTGTCTGAATAAAAAGTTCGGGGGGAGAGGCGCCAAGTTGAGATTTTTTCCCGGCGCAGTTTTCTCTACACACGCCTCTGTTTCCATTTACTGATTCTGCAAAGACTTATATTTATTTAGTTTTATGATAATTCTCAAGCTTGATACCTTATTGTAACAATAACAAGTGTATTATTTTTCCTGCATACACCTATATAAATAAAATAATAGCACAAAATTCTCGTGGATCATTGTTTTTAAATTGCTGAATATATTCTTTGAAGAAATAAGTTTAAAAGTATTTCAGCATGCATTTTCAAGCGTATATCCTTGACAAATACAAATAAAACACGTGGGATTCTTTAATGTAGATAAACTCCTAAATTTTATAAAATTTATAATATTATAACTCAGTACGTTTGATTGTAAACGACTGGAAATTTTAAAATACAGCTTACACAAACACCTTGACAAACTTGAGAAGTACAGCTTAATTAACGAGAAGCCTAATTATCGTGACTTTAATCAAAGAATAAAAGGTTTGAAATGGAAAAAAGCCAAAATTTTTTATTAATGACCATAAATGGCGCATACCAATAGTAGTATATATAAAATCAATGTTTAGTTGGTAAGCAAATTATATGGGAAGAACGTCAAAAAAGGTCCCATTGGAATAGGATTATAATCTAGAAAACAGGGACTTTTAGGGAAGGAGAGAGGAGACTATAATTGGTAACAAACTGGAAAAGTACAGTATAATAAAATAGTAAACCAAATAAACAGGCTCAAGGCTATTCAGAGTAATTGTATAGTATGCTTTTATTTAAAAGAATAATTCTGCATGAAATACCCATTTAATTAAATTGAAGGGTGATTGAAATCCCCAGCCCCGTTTTGTTCTTTTAAACTTAACTAATGAGTCTCAAAAACTAATCAGGGAAACTCCTTATGAGAATAAACATGTATACCAGTAAATCGAATAATTCTGCATAAAAATGCCATTTAGATAATGAGTGGCGTAGCAAGTGGGGGCGGAGGGGGCTGTCCGCCCCGGGTGTCACCGTCTAAGGGGTGACACCCAATCTTTTTTGGCGAATATATATATATATATTTAATCTTATAAGATTTTGAAAACAAATTCTGAAATAAAATGAAAGTTCTAGCGCACGACACAATAGAATTAATTTTCTTTCCTTTGAGAATGTGATTTTTTTTTCTAAATAAGATATGCACCCAAGAACAAAAATCAATCTATGTAACAAATGAGTAGCGAAAGCAAACTTTTAAAGAAAGAATTATCTTCGACTTATAGACACCGCATTGATTTAAGCAAATTGTGGGTCGAGTGATGAGCCGCTCCTGTGGGTTTTTTTAATGTGGTTTTTTATGGTCATTTGTTGTAATAACACAGAATTGGGATTGAAAAAATATGACGGATGGAATGGGGGTGGGGGGATGACACCATTTACATCCACCCCTTGTGTCACTCCTTCTTGCTACGCCACTGTAAATAAATTAAGAGGAGAGGGAGATTAGCTTCCCATTTCCATCCCCCATGCTTAACTAATGAACCTCCAGATCTAATGAAGGAAGCGCCTTATCAGAATAAACTGGTATAACAAGTATGAAGCGAATTGGATAATTCTGCGTAAAAAAACATTCATATGAAATTAAGGGTGTACTAGTAAACGCCCTTCCTTTCTTTATGCATAACCAATAAATCCCTAAAGCTAATCAGGAAAGCGTATTACGAGAACGAACCTATATACAAATTTTAAAGCTAATCGAATAATTCTGCATGACAACCCCATTTATCTATATACGCCTCCCGTTTTTTTCTTTTATACTTAATGAACCCACAAAATTAACCTGGGAAGAATCCTATCAGATTGAAGCTATATCAAAATTTGAAGCAGATCGGATGATTCTGCATGAAAAACCCTTTTATCTAATTAAAAGGGCAGCCATAGTTCCACCCTTTATACGTAGCTAATGAAGCCCTAAAACTAAATAGGGAAGCATCTTATCAGAATGAATCTACATAAAAAAATTGAAACAAATCGGATAATTCTGCAAGGAAATCCTTTTATCTAAATAAGACACTCCCACGTGCCCCCCCTTCTTTATACTTAACCAATGAACCTGTTTCATAATTTTATTTTATGTTTAATATAAGGATAAGGTTTTTATTAGGAATGCTAAATATATTTTGTACCTTTTGTTTTAATGCTAACAATTCTCTTACTTATTCTATTTTAGAATAATAATTAACTCTGCAAACACTATATTTGGTGTAAAGTTGTGAAATTTCAAATGAAGGAAACATTTTTGTACATATCCCCTTTTAAAAGTCTTAGGGGCTGTGCATATATAACATTGTCATGTTAGGGGGGAGGGGGAACTTGCGCATGATATCGTAAGATTTCGTTAGAGGTTAGGGAGGTTGTCTTTTGTTATCGATATCATTTTTGTAAAATGGTCTTTCGTTCAAAAAGTATGCTATATTTTTTAGTTTGTTAATTATTTTAATGAAAAAACAAAGATATCAAAATCACTAAATTATTATAAAATTATTTCATTCTAAAATATAGAGTTCCCCAAATTTTGACAATTTTTTTTAATGTGTGTATATATTTATAATCACGGTCGAGAAACCATATGTGAGGTACATTTGAAAGGAAGCTTGTTGCTAAATTTATTTAGAGTTTACTATATTTACTGAAAGAAAAAGAAAGTAATCAACTTGTTTTGATGATAAGAATTTCTATCTATGCTCTACCACCTCTCCTCCGTTCGAGGCAAGTGCATCAAGACTTTATTACTGCTAAATGCTGTCGTGTAACAAAAAGCTATTATAAAATACTTTTGCATTACATTGGTATTGGTGTACATTGGTATTGCATGGGTACATGAATTACATTGGTACTGGTAGTATAAATTTGCTGCCCCCTAAATTTCCACGCCCGGGGCGACCGCCCCTTCGCACGGCGCGGGATGAATGACACTGGCTATATCATTCCGAATATTAGAAGTGTCCGACGTGAGACAATGTGTGTATGTGTGTGGGAGGGGAGAGCGGGTCCTCTCATTGTTAATGGAAAACTCAGTATTGGAAAACCATATTGTGAAAATGCTTTTCTATAACTTAGTAGAAGTGGGAAATAGAATAGATTTTTTTTCCTTTTTTTAAAGGAAATAAGAAATTTAAGGAGAAAATAATTGAATTCATAAAAAAATTTCCTACTTCCGGTTTTTGATGGATTTATAAGTGTTATAAGGTCCTGAAAACGATATGATGGTTTTTAGAAAATGTCTGTCTTCCAATCTGTCACTCTGTATGTGACAAAAATTTTGTGGGCATTCTATTTCAAGAACTAATGCACGGAATTTCACAAAACGTTCGATTTAGTTACATCTTGATATAAACTAGAGATGATTAGTTTTTCATGCATATCGCCCAACAGGTGGCGCTGATGTGCTGTCTTATTCACAATTTCCACAATAGCTCCATCTCAAAAAACATGGATTTTCATAAAACTTTAGATTCAGTTAATACGTGATGTAATTTGGTGTTTACTACTTTTTGGTGCAAATTGCTCAGCAAGTGGCGCTTCCATGCGGCATTATTCATGATTATCATAAATCTCCAGAAATAATGCATGGATTTTTATCAAAATTCAAATTATTACCTGAAAATAACTGCTAATGGTTAGTTTTATGTGTACATCACCCAACAGATGTTGTTAATATACTGTTATTTTTAAATATTTTGCAATCTCAGAAACTAATATAACATATATACATAACAGAAACTAATATAACTTAATTATAAGCTTAGCTCTATCTCAGAAACTAACACACGGATTTTCATCAAACTTCAAATTCAGTTATAAGTTAACATAAGTATTTGCTTAATAGATTTTGGTTTAAACAACCTAAGCGGTGGCACTGCTATACTGCATTTTTCAGAAAATTTTAAGAAGATAGAAGAAAGTTTTGGGATTGACATGTATGACTAGTTCTTAATTTTGTTTCGTGCAAAAGAGAGTAAAAATACTATATCATAACAATAGTATATTCGATTTACGAAGCTTTAAAATTGCAAAAGGAAAAAGAAATGGAAACACGGCTGTTTTTTTTTACGTCATTTCAGATTTTTTTTGTCATTTTATAAACAACAATATTATTATTATTATTATTACTATTATTTTTTACATTGCATAATTTTAGAAACGGAGCTCAAAGATGTTCCCCCCCCCCCCCCGCACACACACACACCAACCAATCCAGCCTTGCAGGGATCTACTGTGTTTTAATATTAAAAAAGGAGTCTGGTATTCATTACATTATGAATAAGTTTGGTATCATATAATTTGTTCCAATTTTGATACGCTAATTAATGGTTTTTCGGCGAAATTGTAATTCAAAATTCCCATTAATTTTTGTTTGTGAATGCACGTGTACTGTACATTTAAATAAAAAAAGATAATAATATTTTGATTAAAACGTCCATACTTAGCCTTTCAAATGATGTGTCACACGACTGGTGTTGTAAATAAATTAAAAATGTGCTCCCCCTGGGGAGCAGAGCAGAGGGGGACACACAATACATCCATAATAAGAAAAGGCAGTTTCAGATCTTTCTAAAGATATGCAACACGAGTGCTGTGGATAAAAATTAAAAAAGTTCCCCTTTGTGGGGGGTGCGGGGGCAAAGTAGACTGCGGCGCCTCAAACATGCATAATTGGAATGAGCAGTTACAGTTTTTTTAAACTATAGGAGGGCTCCTCCCCCCTGCTCGCTACGTTTGCTAACCCCCATTGTAATCGCTTCGCGATTCCAAGTTGACATCAGCAGCGGCGTAATCAGAAATTAACTGTAACGCAACCGTGACCTAACTTTAATTTTAATATAACCTACTAGGGGGTTCCGCCCCCCCTGATCGCTACGCCCGCCAACCCCCCGCGTAATCACTTCCCGATTCCAAGTTGTAGGCTACCCCTGCTTGTTGCACTCGCCAATACCCCATGGTATGAATAAGCAGTTGCAGACCTTTCAAATGATGTGTCACACGACTGGTATTGTAAAAAAATTAAAAATGTGCCCCCCTGGGAAGCAGAGTTGGGAGTTGCACACAAAACATCCATAATATGAATAAGCAGTTGCAGACCTTTCAAATGATGTGTCACACGACTGGTGTTGTAAAGAAATTAAAAATGTGCCCCCCTGGGGGCATAGTGGGGGGGGGACACACAAGGCATCCATAATATGAATAAGCAGTTGCAGACCTTTCAAATGATGTGTCACACGACTGGTGTTGTAAAGAAATTAAAAATGTGTATGAATAAGCAGTTGAAGATCTTTCAAATGATGTGTCACACGACTAGTGTTGTAATGAAATTAAAAATGTAACCCCCGTGGGGAGGCAGAGTGGGGGGTGACACACAAGACACCCATAATGTGAATAAGCAGTTACAGACCTTTCAAATAATGTGTCACACGACAGGTGTTGTAAAGAAATTAAAAATGTGCCTCCCTTTGGGGGGCAGAGTGGGGGGGTGACACACAAGACATCCATAATATGAATAAGCAGTTGCAGACCTTTCAAATGATGTGTCACACAGCTGGTGTTGTAAAGAAATTAAAAATGTACCCCCCCCCCCTTGGGCAGGGTAGAGTGGGGGGTAACACACAAGACATCCATAATATGAATAAGCAGTTGCAGACCTTTCAAATGATGTGTCACACGACTGGTGTTGTAAAGAAATTAAAAATGTTCCCCCCTGGGGGCAGAGCGGAGGGGGACACACAAGACATCCATAATTGGAAAAGGCAGTTTCAGACCTTTCTAAAGATATGCAACACGAGGTTTGTGGATAAAAATTAAAAAGTTCCCCTTTGGGGAAGGGGGGGGAGTGGGGTGTGGCGCCCCAAACATGCATAATTAGAATGAGCAGTTACAGTTGTTTTAAACTATAGGGGGGCTCCGCCCCCCTGCTCGGTACGCTCGCTAACCCCCCGCGTAATCGCTTCGCGATTCCAAGTTGTAGGCTATCCCTGCTTGCACCGCTCGCCAATACCCCATGGCTTCGCTTCGCGGTTCAGTTCGCTATTGCTTTGCAATCCCGGTTGGAATCGCTTGGCGATGCACAAACGAAGCCCTTTCCGAATCGGTCTATTCGACTCATGAAAGGAGTGGTCCACCTAGAAGCGTTATTTCCGGAAACCTTACACATCAGTATCATTCCAGGAGTCATTCCTTTTAAGGCAATTTTTTTTACTATAGAAGGAAACGTAACCTATCTGTGGTGTAACTGCATCCAAATTGTCACCTATTACAACCTACCGGAACTTAACTGTTAACAAGACGTTACCTATGCATAACCTAACCATAAACTATCAGTAACATAACTTTAACAAACCGAAACCTAATTGTTACTTAAAAATTATTTTACAGTGGCGTAACGATAACTTAATTGTAACATAACCGTGACTTAACTGTAATCAAATTATAACGTAACCGGAACTTAATTGTTATCAAACTGTTATCTGTACATAACCTAATCATAACCTAATAGTAGCATAACTGTAAGCTAACCGTAAGCTAACCGTAACCTAATAGTAATATAACAGTGGCGTCACCATATCCTAAATGTAACGTAACCAGGACCCAACTATAGCCTAAATATAACCTAATATTGCAGTATAAGAATAATCTACCAGCAATCTAACCATAATCTAGTTTTAACCTAACCGTGACCAAATTTAAAGCTTACTATTACCACCGTAACCTATTCGTTAACTATTACCACCGTAACCTATTGGGTGGTTTTCAAATGTATTGCCGTATTAGGTGAAACAAAATTTGAAAAAATAATTTGGTTTAAATATAAAAATTTACTCTGGTATGAGTTGCTTATAGTTTACAACATTCTAAGCAGTAGATTATTTGCGAGTTTTTTTATTTATATTTCAGAAATTTCAAAAAATGTCTTCCCCAGTCACTATTTTTCTCATAAGTGTGACCTCTATAAAACATTCTGATTTTTTTGTATCAATAATTAATTAAAAAATTGCTTAAGGTTCTTACATACGTATTAATAAATCAAAATGTATTAGTATTTATTTATTTCATAAATTTAAAACATTTTAATAGTTGTTTATGCCATGAGTGTTACTTTGCTTCTTAAATAAAAGGTATAACTTCTGATTAAAAACAAATTTAATTAAAAATTAATTATTTTCATTGTAGTTATAATAAAGAATTAGAAAGTTCTAATAGACAAAACAATTAATTTAAGTGAAGTAGCAAATGCATTAATAAAATTCTGATTCTTAGTTACAGTAACGTTCATGAAAAGTGGTAACACTCATGACAAGCGATAAGACTCATCTTGCAGCAAACAGCTGTTTTGTAACAATATATATATAAAAAGATTTTTAAAAGTTTAAACTATGATTTGTGTAAAATAGATAGTCCTTTGAAAATTATTTATTAAGAATTAAAAATTTGAATCTTAAATAGCACTTACAAAACACGTGTGCAGACATGAAAATCCTGTTACAATTTTTTAATAATTATAAATATATATAATATGACAAAATATATCCCTGAATTATGAATCTATTATAATAATAACTTAAATCTTACACATGATTTATAGTTTTAGAATTACTTAACTTCTTTTCTCATGAGTGTTACTTTTTCCAAGTAACACTCATGTAAGGTAACACTCATGTACGGTAACACTCATGACATTTATTAAGGAATTCTTCACTAAAATAAATTCTAATTGTTTTATTGAAATTTTAGTTGGGCCTATTGATTCCTGAACAAAAAATACAGCATTCCCTAACATAAACGTTAAAAAATAATAATAAATAAATGGGTAACACTCCTGTAAGAAAATAAAAATACTCACCATGTTGAAATAAACATTCTGATAAATAGCAATTATAAAACAAAATTATCGCGTTCTAAATAAGCGCACTGTAAAGAAGAAACAACATCCTTTTCTCACTACCGTTGCCAACTGCAATATACAAATATTTTGAAAACAAATAATATTAACTTCCCTAAAGTAACACTCATGTTCTGCATATGCGGACACAAAATACATTTAAATTTTTAACTCTTAGATACTAATTTTAAATATATAAACTATCTATTTGTTTAATTAACACAGGATATTTTACTTTTAATCCATATATAAAAAATTTTAAATGTTTGGAAGCATAAAAAAAGATTGAAATTTTGCGAGTTTTTTATTTAGGACAAGTAAATTCCCATTACTTGCTAACTAAAGTACAAAAATGAGATCACTATTTCACAACTCTGAAAAAATCTAATGAATGCATTGAATTAAGCATAAAAAGATGTGCTACTACCTGATTTTAGAATATCAAAAAATAAATTTATTAATATGAAATTTAGATTTAAACATCAGGACATCAAACTGGCAGTTCATGTGAAATTCACCCTATTCGTAAAGGAACTATAAAATAACTATAATCTTGCCATGACCTAACTATAAACTAGCTATAACCTAATTACTACCTATCGGTAATCTAATAGTAAATCGTCCTGTCGATTAAATCCCTGTCGGCAAATCGTCTTGTCGGTTAAATCGGTTAAATGTCCTGTCGGCAAATCGTCTTGTCGGTTAAATGTCCAGTCGGCTAAACCTCTTGTCGGCTAAATGTCCTGTCGGCAAATCGTCTTGTCGGTTACTCCTCAAAATTACTCCTCAAAATTATCTAATAATTGTATATTTTAAATTTAAAACGATTACAATGCATTTGAAACTTTTTTCTCCCTTCACCGTAATGTAACGGAATACTTTTGATTGTCCCTGTAATTGATCTATGCATCCGATTTTCATAAAATTTGAAATGACTCAACAAAATTAAGTAATGATTACATATTTTAATTTTCAAACGATTCGGTAGGGTAGTTTTTGTGTTGTTGTATGTGGACGGACTGAACGACAACTATACGTGCTACCAGGTTGTTCAATAAGTTTTGTCGGTCGATAAGAGAGGGCGTTGCTACTAGTCCAAATTTGTTTTTGTTTTGTTGGTTCAATCTTCTTATCAACGTATGTGAAGGTTCATTTCAATCAGTCAATTTATTCTTTGTTTACAAGCCATTCAGTGTCGCCGTGTCACAGTATTTTCGACAATGGAAAAAATTGAATATCGTGCAGTGATAAAATTCTTATTTTTGGAAGGTGTAGCACCAAAAGAAATTCACGAACGAATGTTAAGAGTGTATAATGAACGTTCACCTTCAATTAGAACAGTAGAAAGATGGGTTGCTGAATTTAAACGTGATCGTACAAGCCTTGAAGACGATCCACGTGAAGGACGTCCAAAAACCGCATCAACACCAGAAATCGTAGCCAAAGTACAGGATATGGTTTTGGAAGATCGTCGATTGACTGAGAGGGATTTAGTAGAGGCGCTACACATCTCATTAGGCAGTGTGAATCATATTTTAAATGAAATTTTGAGTTTTAAAAAGCTGTGTGCACAATGGGTGCCGCATTCGCTAACAATGGAACAAAAACACATTCGAATGCGACTTTCTCAACAACATTTGGAGCGTTTTAAAAAGGATGAAGTGGATTTTGTGCTTTGATTCATCACTATGGATGAGACTTGGGTCTATCACCATGATCCTGAATCAAAACAAGAGGCTAAAGAGTGGCGTGAACCTGGTTGTTCGGCTTCAAAACGAGTTCGTGTCCAGAAATTCGAACAAGAAGGTTCTGGCATCAGTTTTTTGGGATGCGAAAGGAATTTTATTTGTGGATTACTTGCAAACTGGTAAAACAATTAATTCTCAATATTATTGCAACCTTTTGGACCAGTTGAAGAAAAACATTCGTGAAAAAAAACCGGTTTGCAGGAGAAAAAAATCCTTTTTCATCAGGACAACGCACCGTGTCACAAGAGCATTTTGACAATGGCTAAAATCCATGAATTAAAGTTCGAATTGTTGAAGCATCCGCCGTATTCACCAGTTTTGGCCCCCAGCGATTTCCATTTGTTTCCAGCACTCAAAAAATTTATGCGTGGCAAGCGTTTTTCGTCAAATGAAGAGGTGATAACGGCTGTTAAAGCGTATTTTGCAGACCTTCCGGAATCTCACTTCAGGGATGGGATCCACAGATTGGAGGATCGTTGGAGCAAGTGCATTAATGTTCAGGGAGATTATACTGAATAATAAAGTGTATTTTGAACCATAACATTGTGTTTTTCTTATCGAACGACAAAACTTATTGAACAACCTGGTATGTATTTACATAATTACGGACGCCCTTAAAAAAATGCCAATTACTGATTTTGATGCGCATACTGTTTTGTTTAACTTCCAGGTTAAAAGGTATTTAAAGATAGTTGTTAAAAAAATTCCATTATTCTTATATATTTTATTCATAAAAAGTAACTTCACGATAAAAAGTACTAATTGGTGATTAAAAATCAGATATAAACTTTGAAATATTCACGAAGGATTAAAATATGTATATGTATATAGATATAAATGCATTTTAAGAATGCACATTTTCATACATTGATTACTGGATCGCCGGCCATTTGCCACTCTAGTGGAGAAGAATCGTTCGCGCGCGGAGAATCAACTTTCCTCCCCGTGTGCGTAATCTAGTTATTCCTACATCTATGCTTAGAGGTCTGCACGGACTGGAATTTCCAGGCCCGAACCCGGCCCGGCTCGGCCCTTTTATATTATTACAGTTCTAGCCCTTACCGGCCCTTACTGAAATGAGTGAAAATAGGACCGGCTCAGATAGATCTGGCCCGATACAATTTCCACTATTTCGAAAAATTCCAATTTTTAACACATATTTAAGATTTTTTTTTAAAAAATACAGCAGACAGTTTTATGCGATGGTTTTATAGTATAGTTTACAGAAAATACACAAGGGCAAGATTAATAATTAGTTGGATTCTTAGACCTCCAACATTCAAATAAGGATTCATTAAAAAAATAATGTACTTTAGAATTAAACAAGAAAGAAAAATCATGCGTTGAGCATAGATTATGAAACTCTTTCCAGCACTTCCTGAAATCTTTGACAAAACTACGTTATTTAGGGAAATAAGGTGCTACTGTCATAGCCAAATATGTATCCCAATACTTTTAAACAGCTCTGTATTTGATTTGTTTATCGGCTGATGTATAGTATATAATGGGGAATTTTTGTTTAGCGAAAAAATGCCTAACACGTTGAAATTTCTCTTTCAGCAACTCATACTAATAGACGGAAACATACTTGAATACTTTTGTTCAGCCCTTTAGTTTACCTACTACTTTAATAAAATGCCAGTATTTAGTTAAATTTAGTTCAATCTAAAACATTCTTAAAACTTAGTTCCTTGCGTGGCCCTGTATATCATTATATCTATATTTTACTAAGATTTATTATTAAACAGTATGCAGTCAGCGTAAAAATGCGTAACTTATTTAAAAAACTTCTTTTACGTTCATATTCAGTAACATTTAGGAGCTTTTTTGTATAGTACTGTATATCAAATATACCATTTATACACGCCATATAATATGCATAAATTTAGTGAAACTTAAAAGAGCATATCATAATTAAAATTTTATTTCATCCATCCATCAGAAATCATGGATAATATATAGTACTTCGGATGGAATATATTACTTGATATATTTTGTGTTTCTCTCTGTAAATGCTATGGATTTCATATTTTGAGTGAAATATTTTATAATAAGCCTCAGCGACGTATAACAACTTTATTATGACACTATATAAAATAGTTTAATATAGTTAAAATATGTCGCGAACAATTCACCCTTTTACCATTCTGTAATGAAATTTTTTTGTGAGGCCCTGTAACTGAATAATAATCATTATTTTCACCGCATATTTTGCAGAATGCATAGTTTAGTGCACTTCGTTAACCCCTTAACTGGATCTTTCTTTTCCGTCCAATAAACTGAAAATAACGGATATGCACCACAATTTTTTAAATAAAATATTCATAACATTTAGTCTAAACATTTCCGCCTTACAAAAGTATGAAATTATTTTATTAACCCCTTTGCGACGGGAACTTTTAACAAAATTTTTAATGCTTTGTCACCGGTTTTAAAAAACAGAAATTAGCGCCTTGTTAAATCGAGAAAATGCTCCAATTAATCAATGCAAATTTTATACTGAAATTTTACTGGTGGAGATAACCAAAGATTCTTAAGCCTTTTCGCGGCACGTATACGTGTCGTTCGTCCCCAAGGGTTTAACCCTTTAACGATCATAGCATTTTCATTGCTAAGATGTCGAAATAAATGAACGACACCGGTATTTAAGAACAAATGTATTTCTAAATATGAAAACGTGATATTTCACATACAAAATAAAAGGGATATTTTTAGATAAAAATGCCGGTGTCAGTGTTGCGTATCGGAATTAAAATTTTGTGGTTTCGTAGCGAAACCAATGAACGCTAAAGGGTTAACACTAGAAAGACGAGATGTTTTACATAAGTTTTGTAAAAAAGTAACAAACACCAGAATTTTTATTTAAAACTTTTAAAGTTAATTAATCAACCATTTGCTCGTTTGTTTCCTTTAAACCTATTTTAGAAAGAAATTTATGGTTTGAATCGAAATATATTCACTTAGTAGAGGTCAAATTGGCTCCTCGGCGTCATTCTAGTGTTTTAAAAAAAAATAGTCAAAAAGTTTTAAATGATGAATTAAGCAAATTCGTCTTGCCAAACGGCGTACGGGCGAATCAGTTAAGGGGTTAATGCATATAAAAATGAATATGTTTGACAGGGTACAATATCTTTAAAATTCATTTGAAATGATTTTTCCCCATAGGCCATAATGTAACGGGAAACTGTTGACTGTCCCTGTAAATAAACTAATCATGCTAGAAACTTCATTTACAATAGGGTTCGTGATAGGGTAAATGTCAATAACTTCTGAAAATTTCAGGGCAATCAGAGTATATTTACGAGAGTTAGAGGGCGGACAGATGGACAGACGGACAGACAAACCGAAATCATAAACACTTTTCTAGTTTGTTGGAAACAGTTAAAAAGAAAAAAAAAAGAACGTTAAAAACATCATAACTCTTGAAACTGTATAATAAAAAGTAGATTTATAAATATGTTTCTATATCATTTAGTGTCTCAAGCCCAAAAAAGCTACACTTTCTGATACATTTTTTAATTCATTTCTTTTCAGAAGCGCATAAGATTAGCAGGTGTTCTTATTTAGAAACTATGTAATCGAATGGCATTATACATTTTTTTGATAAAAGCAATATATCTTTAAGCTAATGCTGTCAAATTAACGATTTGAATCGAATTTCCGGAAGCGACAGCTGGGAAGGGAGAAAAATCTGCAGCAACGTGACAATAATCTCTTATATTTTGACAAATAATTTATTTATCTAAAATGAAAAATTCTATTCGATTCCAAATCCTTTCAATAATCAGGCTTATCAATTTTATATTTTTATAGTTAAGAATTAATCAGAAAATCTGTCTAAGTTCCGCCTTGTTGAGCAGTTGATTTAAGAATCATCTTAAGATTCTCTTAATATTATGTTAACAGAAGTTTATCATAGCTTTTAATAATTTTAGAAAATATATTGCCTGCTCTGCACATATTGCGAACAATTAAGTCCAGTTACGCCCGGTTCGACTTTGTAGAAAAACAATGCAAGCCTGACCTCGGCCCGGCACGAGTCTGCTAAAAATATATTAAGCCCCGGTCAGACCCAATGTATCTGTCCGATGCCGATCTTTACACTGGAGAAGTTACATTTCTGTATTAATGTTGTCAAACTAGTATCAACTCGTGACGCACATTTATAATTATTCTCGTGAAAGCCGTATTCATTGAAAATAGCTCTCGATAATCTCGCTAAATTTTTTAACCTGCCCGGCCCGTATGGCCCGTTATGACCGTATGGCTCCTATGACGAAAATATTATTTGATACTTGTAATGAAATACTGAATGTAAACGTGATTGCTTTTACAATTATATCTCGATGTTCATACTAGGAGATTCAAGAAATTTCTCTTTCTCAATACTTTTAATGTGAACATAAAAGTAACTAAATTAAATATGGCTATTTCCGTGAACACTTGTGGTGTAAATCAAATGCTACGATTTTTGGCAACCAGAATTTTAGAACGGAAAATGTGACTTATTATATCATCTAGATCAGCGGTTCCCAAACTTTCTTGGTACGCGACCCACCTTTCAGTGACAAAAATTTTCGCGACCCACCTTTCAGTGGAAAAAAAATTGCTATCCACCCAAGATAAAGTTGTGTATCAGTATAGCAATTTTTGTACTATTTTCTATACGCTTGACTATCCAATCCTACCAAAAGTGCAAATTTTCGTACGAAAGATACTATTAACAAAAACAAGAATCGGGAAACTCAATGTGTGCAAGTGAATAGTAATTAAAACAATGCGCAAACTATAAAGATAGTTGATATTACGTTCAATTATTATGAAAACATGACTTTATAATTATAATCAATGAGATATCTGGTACTGGTGTCTACCAATGTGAGAACATATATTAACACGCAGTTTGTCTCAGTACTTGTTTTTCAAAAACAGCAAAGTAAAAAAAGCATGTTTTCATAAGCACGAAGTGTTGAATTTCATCGAGGACCTGAATGCTAATTTAAGTATTTCTGGATATTCTGTTCGTACATTAATCTAAAAGGAAAGGAAAAATTTTCTCTTGAAATATTATTTCTTGTTGAAATTGTCATATCTTTTTAACCCTTTGCGGCGCAATGCAAATTCATTGCA
This sequence comes from Maratus speculifer, assembly GCA_964019185.1. NCBI lineage: Eukaryota > Metazoa > Arthropoda > Arachnida > Araneae > Salticidae > Maratus > Maratus speculifer. Next base: position 232,118,268 of record OZ025300.1, read on the forward strand.
TAAGTATTGAAATTAATGACTGACACCGGAATTTGAAAACAACTTTATTTGTAAATAAGAAAATGCTATACTTCACGCATTCAAAAAACCATAATTTTTTCTAACAATATTCCGGCGCCAGTGTGCCGTTTGGGAATTAAAATTAAGTGGTATATCTATGAAACCACTGCGCCGCAAAGGGTTAATCAGATGACATAAAAGACATAATTTGGTGACAAACGTCGATTAATCCACGACCCACCAAAAGAATTGCCGCGGCCCATGAGTGGGTTGCGACCCATAGATTGGGAACCGCTAGTCTAGACCACTAATTGAATATTAGGCGAAGCAAACATTTCGAAAATAACGATGGAAAACAAGCGTAGCGGTTATCAGCCATGTGACTTACACTAAAAAATCCATGGAATGAGTCATATTTGATTTAGAATTTTTTGAAAACCTTTTTAAAAATATTTTTCCACATACTAAATATGGGGGAGGGGGGGGGGTGTTGAGTGGGACTATTAAATACAGAATTGTTTTCTAAATTCTGAAAAATGAATCTCGTACCAACTTATATTGAAAGAAAAAAAAAATTATACCTATAATAACACAAGTGCAAAATATACTAAGGAATTGCACTGTTTTTAATTTAAACCTTTCGCGACGGGAGACTTTTATGAAATTTTTAATATTTTGTCACCGGTGTTTTTCTAAACAGAAATTTGTGCTTTATTAAATCGAGAAAAAGCGCCGATTAAATAAGGCAAATTTTTCAGTAGAATTTTACTGGTAGGGATAAACAAGGATTCTTAAAAGCCTTTTCGCGGCACGCATACGTGTCGTTCGTTCTCACGGGGTTAAATATCATTACATCCGAACAATAATCTTCGCTTTATTCAATGAGAGAAATTTTGCATTTAAAAAGGTAAACATAATTTTTGAGAAATAGGGATACTCAAAAATGATAGATACATTTTTTTCACCTATGATAGTTATATACTGCGTAGTAGCTGACGGTAAAAATATAAAGAAGAAAAATATAAAACAACGAACTATACCTGTAATAAATGAAATATTTTTCAAAACAATTTTAGAGAAAATTTTCCAGTATTAATATATGCTTATTTTTATCGTTTTCTTTCTTTCATTTTTCAATTTAAAGCTATTTAAAACTAATTAACTTGAAATGCGAGAAAAAGCAACATTAAGAGAACTCGTTTTGTCCATGTGTGAAAAGTGTTGAATTCCCGCCTGAATTACCTTGTTATGGAAGTTACACCCCTCTTGATTAATTTAGTTGGTTTGTTTCCGACAAGCAATTACCGGATGTAAAGAGTCCCAGTGAAGCAGAAGAGGTCACTGAACTTAATGCACCGGATATATACCATGATGATAGAGTTTTTACTAGCAAAAATTCTTTTCAGTATTTATTTTTATTCTATTTAGTGAGCCGCGCGTATATTGTTTCCTATAAATAAATAGACTTTTAAAAGTTACTGTCTCTCATTTTACGAATTCGCCTCCGTAATGTTAAGTCTATGGGCGTTTGATGCATTTTTATATTCAAAATGTCTCCTCAGGGAATTAATAATTTAAATTTTTTTTCTGTATATTCTTCTTAAAGGATGTCTAATATTTTTCTTAATTTTCAAAATGTCTCTAAAAGCTACGCTTAATTTTCTATGAAGTGTTAAAATTTTACTCCCACTTAGTCAGTTTTTAAAATATAAAACATTAAGGGTGTTCTTAACTGCTCCGCTCAACAACCGCAAAAACTTTTGACACATTTACAAATTCATTTTTTAACAAAAATATATAAAATTGGAATGCTTGAGTATGGAAGGGATTTCGAATCGAACTTATTTTTCCATTTTATGATAATTAAATTACCTATCCTGTTCTAAGCTATTTCGATCTCGTAATCACCGTTTTTCTCCTGCTTTTCGACCGGTTTTTCTATTTTCGTCGGGAGATGTGCTCAAAAGTGTCAACTTTTGAGCACATGTGTTGCAACATGGGCTTGTTATGAAAATTATATTGTGTTTTTTAAAAAACAGAAAATTGAGTGCAAATAGACAGTTTCTGAATGATAACACTGGCTATTTTCCTGCATTTCCGAACAAAAATAAATTAAAGCACTTGTCACAAAGTTGTCCTTTTTGATTTAAGAACACCCTTAAATCAAGCAAATATTTTAGAAATAGTTTGAGAACTAAGGAAAAAAAAGGGGGCATTTTTTAGCCCCTTCGCAAAGGGAGCCTTTTACGAAATATTTAATATTTTGTCACCGGTTTTTAACCCTTTCCGGCACACTGTGCCCGGTCTGGGATACCTAATTTTAATTCCAAACTTGCAAACGGCACCAGTAATATTTTACTAAAATTATACTTTTATGATAAAAGCTAAAATTGGGGGTTTCAAAATACCTAAAAAATTCGTTTGTGAATTCCGGTGTCAGTCGATAATTTCTCATTTTATTACAGATTTCGCCTGTGCCGGAAAGGGTTAAAAACAGAATTTTGTGTCTCATTGAATCGAGAAAATGCTCTGGATTACAGTTTTACATTACAAATTTTACAGTAATATTTTATCGGTGGGGATAAACAAGGATTCTAAAGCCTTTTTGCAGCACGTATACGGGTCGCTTATCCCCAAGGGGTTAAGTTGAAAATATTAACCTTCCGCCGGGCGCGCCATTGTAAAAAGTACAATATTCATTTTCTTTTTTCTTTAAAACAAAATTCAAACAGTAGTGGGTGTTAATAACCATTTTTATTCGCTTATTGGATCTCTTTACCCAGTTCCTGAAAATTATTTGTATTTCAGATTGCGCAATCAGCTGCAACTGTCATTTTAATCTGCTAACAGTGCATGAAATGCATAGGGTTTATCTGTAAACAGCCTTTAACCCTTTGCGGGGCAGGGCAAATTCATTGCTTAAGTATTGAAATAAATAACTGACACCGGAATTTGAAAACAACTTTGTTTGTAAATAAGAAAATGCTATGTTTTAAGCATTCAATAAACCTTAATTTTCTTTAACAAAATTCTGGTGCGAATGTGGCGTTTGGGAATTAAAGTTAGGTGGTATAGCTCTGAAACCAGCGCCCCGCAAAGGGTTAAAAAAGTAAATCTTATGCTTGATATGCAAAGCGACCAATATAGATGAATTATAAGACTAATTCTGTAAATCCGAAATTACTTAATTATTGCTGTACTAGTTGTTAGTACTAGTTAATTATTGTTTAGTATTAATACTTAATTATTGTCATAATTAATTTTTATTCTTTGTAATTATAATAGCAAGTAGCTTTTTATACACCTAAACCTCTGCTTTAATATGTTATAACAAAATAAGTGTATTGCGGAATATTTTCATAAATTGTGATCAGAGATAACTTATATGATATTTGCAAGTTAAATTATTTGTAAAATTAAAATAACGCAACAATAATCGATTTTTTTTTTCTCCTGTTGTACAATTTATAAAGCGATCCCGCTATGTGATGAAAATTTGCGCGCCCGGCGAAAGGTTAATTTCCTGAGGAGATATTTTGAATATAAGAAAGCATCAAATGCCCATAGACTTAACATTATGGAGGGGAATTCGGAAAATAAGGGACCAGCAGTATTAATACTACAAGACTGCTGGTCAACTACTTTTTTTTAGAAGCGCCAAGAGCAGTCAATTTGACTGCTACAATGTATGTAAAATTAGATTTGCACCAGATATTTCTTTAAAAAAAGAGTGATATAAGATTATCATACAAAAAAAAAAAAAAAAAGTTAATTAAATAAATTAAACTCTTTCAATAAAATTCTGGTGAATACATATTTTATGAAATTTGAGGGAAATTAACGGCGCTTCTAATATTAATACAGTAGAACCCCGCAAATCCGGATCGGTTTGGTCATTTTTTTTTCAAATTTGAGAAGCAACTGGCCATACGGTTTGCAAAAGGCTTAAAAAACTGGCACAGCAGAAATTTACAAACTTTTTTATTAACATTAAATAAATATTTTTGCTGTCTGTAAATATTCAGTAAGTTTAACATAAAGATGATTTTCTGCAAATATGTTTCGTTTTATTTCACTTTTCTCTAATTCTCCGGATAATCCGGATTGGGTCTGGTCCCAGTTAATCCGAATTATCGGGTTTCTACTGTACAGCGAAACTTCCATTTAACGCAGTCTCATTGTTCTATTGAAACATTTCGCCATGAAGAAAATACGTTAAATAGAAATTCGCTGTAACTTGTCAATTTTTTATAATAAAATACATGCATAAAATAAAATTACATCTAAAATGGAAGCATTTGAAAAATGTATTTTAATTCGAGCAGTAATTTTCGTTTTATGTAATGTAGATGCATGAAAAATAATAATTTAAACATTTTCCTGATTTGTTCGTATATCGTACGGGCAATGTGTTTTGACCAATCATGATTTGCCTATACTACGTATGGGCATTCATATTCCAATCATATTACTTACCTATCATACGTAGTATAGGGTAAGTCTTGCAATCGTCTTGAAAATCGAAAATTTTTTTGACGGATTTACACGTTTTAGATAGTGGAAATTCCGAAAAACATATTTTTACAAAAAGAAAAATTTGCCGTCCGTCGGTCTGTCTGTCTGTCTGTCAGTCTGTCTGTCTGTAAACGCTCTATCTTCCGAACAAATTGAGATAGAGACTTGAAATTTTGTATGTAGTTAATATGTAAGAATGGGACGAAGCCTATTTAATATCAGCAACCTCGATTATCCGGAACTATTTTTTTCGGACTCTCGAAAAAATCGTTCTGATGAAAGGTACATAAAAATTTTCGAATTTTTTTGTTCTAAGGAATGGACGTAAAAGGCAATAAAATAACACAAATTTCCCATATAAAACAAAGTCGATCGGATTATTAGTTGCCGAGATATTTGTAATCCTGTTTTCCACATTCTTCGATTTTTCATGACCCTGTATTTCATTCAAATTTCAGTTCAGAGGTATATTTTAATTGGAAATAAGAAGCTTAATCCGACGCATTTAATTGTTAGTTAGGCTAATTCCATGGGTTCTGTAGTGTAAGTCACATAACTTATTAATTGCTATGCTTGTTAGCCACCGTTATTTTCAAAAGTCTGCTTGGCCTTATTCAATTAATGAGAATGTGCCAATAAAATTAATCAATTTTTTTTTGTTCTATAATACTGGTAGCTAAAAATCGTAGCCTGTGACTTACACTACAAGTACTCATGGAAATAGCCAGTTAATAAAATTATTATTTTTGGAGTTATAAGGATGTTTCTTTCACGCAGTTCGGTACTACTTGAGTAGTTTGGCGTTTTATATAATTTGTCGAAATTGGTAATCAGCAGTTCTTTAATATAGCATTACTATATATATTAACAATATTTAAATTTTGTTTATGAATTGCAATGCATTGTATTAATAGTTTTCACATGTTTCATTTTCATATACATATCCATGATGGGTAAGTATTACGGTGGCCCCCAACGATTAGTTTAGTATTCTCACCAGTAAATTTTTATTCTAAAATTTGTATTATTTAGTCAGAACTTTTTTTTCTGATTCAATTGGACAAATTTTTCTGTTTTGAAAAACCGGTGATAAAAGATAAAAAATTCTGTAAAAGACATGAAAAAAAGCGCATATTTGAATGTTTTTTTTTTTTTTTCAAAATATTGACCAGTTAACTGGTTAATTCGAACAGCAGCTTTTGTTTTATTTAATGTATAGAAGTACGCAAAAAATTAATTAAAATAATATCTAGAAAAACAGATAATAAACATAAGTAAAGAAAAACTGTAGCGTAAAGTATTTTTTTTCTCTTTTTCCTCAGTATTTCAAATTTTTAACTTTAGAAAAGTCTGCAATATTATTTTATACAGGTTTCTTATAAAAAATACACTATTCGTAAAAATTTTCGCTCTGTTCTAAGTATCCGAACAATTTAGTAACGTTTTCTCGAAACTGGTAATTGCTTTCTCATTGTCTCGAAGGCTTTGAGCATTACTTCTTTAAAATGGAGATGATTAAATATGTAAATAATATCATTTTTATACAATAAACTGAAATAAATTCATACATTCAGCGCAACAGCAACCTCTTTGTTTAAGGCGCAACATTAGTCACAGAAAAAGACCCGGATGATAATGTAAAGTCTATGAGAGCCATTCAAATATCTCGCTCAAATTTTAATATTTCCAAATGATTTTTTTTTTTTTTTTTTTTTTTTTTTTTTTTTTTTTTGTATAGGATAGCTGAGGGCGATCCACAACCGGCCTAGTTTTTACTTTTTCAATTTTGGTTTCAGATTTTTTTTTAAATTATTTTAAATTTCAAAACCAGTTTAAAACGGTTCTGAAATTGAAACTATCATAATATATAAAAATACATAAGCAAAATCGAAAAAGTAAAACTAGCCCGGTTGTAGATCGTCCTCTGCTCTTATATGCAAAAAAAAAAAAAAATATATATATATATATATTTATATATATATTACATCTAACATTACATAAAACAAAAGTTACTGCTCGAATTAAAATACATTTTTCTAATACTTCCATTTTAGATGTAGTCTTATTTTATGCATGTGTATTTTATTATAAAAAAATGACAAGTTACAGAGGGTTTCTATTTAAAAATTTTCTTCATGATGAAATGTTTCAGTAGAACGATGAAACTACGTTAAATGGAAGTTTCGTTGTATAAATACTAGACGCGCCGGAAATTTTCCTCAAATTTCATAAAATATGTAATCACCAGAATTTTATTTAAGGTTTTTAACTTATGTATTTAACTCAGCGGTTCCCAAACTTTATACATATATATATATATATATATATCATGTAAAAATATTAAAATTTCAGCGAGATGTTTGAAAAGAATGCTCCCTTAGACTTTACATTATCATCGGGGTCTTTTTCAGTGTCTAGTATGGGGCCTTAACCCGTTCTTGGCAGGAGCATTTTACGAAATTTTTAATGTTCTGTCACCGGTTTTTAAAAACAGAAATTTGTGCCTTATTGATTCGCGAAAATGCTCCGATTAAATAAGATCTATTTTATAGTAAAATTTTACTCGTTAGAATAAACAACTATTCATAACACTTTTTGCGGCACGTATACGTGTCGCTCGTCCTCAAGGGTTAACCACTTAATCGTCGCGCGCGAGACATTCACGGTCTGCAAGCTTCACGGCTTTTATTCAGAATTGCTAGATTCCTGCCAGTTTTATAAAATAGAGTAATTGGGTTTATTCTGATATCGTTTTACTTGTCATTAAATAAGATGAATATTTTTTTTTTTTTTCAAAAAAGTGGTGGTAATAATGATTTTGAATTTTTAAACCATAATTTAATGCGACCGTTAAATGGTTAAACCCTTGAAAGAAAATTAATAATGTGTCTGTAATATTGAATTCTCACCGAAAAAATCGAAACAAAAATTAATTAAAAAAAAAGAAAAGTCAATTTTCCAATGTTAAGTCGCCAAAGTTAAAAATATAAAACTTCATTAAAAGTTTCTTGTAAGAAATATGTTTAAATTAGGTGGGATAAAATATATCCTACTGCCTCTCAAGAGATTAACCCTTTCGCGACGGGGGCCTTTTACGAAATGTTTAATGTTTTGTCACCAGTTTTAAAAAACAGAAATTAGTGTTTTATTAAATCGACAAAATGCTTCGATTAAATAAAGCAAAATTTAACGCATAATTTTACTGGTGGAGATAAACACGGTTTCTTAAGCCTATTTGCGGCCCGTATACGTGTCGCTTGTCCTCAAGGGGTTAACACTTTCTGTTTCAGTGTTCCATAAGGCACGCCACACACTAGCGAGACATGCGTCAAAAATCGTGCAACATGTCGCAGTCAAACCGGTTTTTTCTTTGTTATCAGGGTGAAATTGTCGCATGTCTCATGTTTTTTCGCTCAATGTTTCACAGGTGTGTGGCCTCCCTTACACGGAATACCCAACTTGATTTATAAATCCTACAATGATACCAGAATTCTGCTATAAATATTTTCCGTTTGCTATGTATGGGAGAAATAAGTTTTTCTTATTTTCAAAGAAATTTTTACGTAATTTCCGGTGTAATTAGCTCGTTTCAACATTTTTGCAATACAAGTGCTCTGCGAGTATGAATGAAAATCTATAAGAATAACGTGATAACAGCGTATACATGAATTGAACTAGTTCAATATTTTCTCTAAGAGCTGAGAGGTTTCATGAAACCTTATGCAACTGTAAGGAAGTGGTGCCATCTCTGTGGAAATATTTCACTGCGTGTTTGAGTATTCATGCGCGTAGCCAGGGGGGGGGGGTGCCCTGGGTGCCCGGGCACCCCCCCGTTCACGCAGACACATGAAGGATTTAAAAACCTAAGTAAAATAATCAGCATTCATAAAAAAAATAATAGAAAACAATGTAATTAAAAACAATTAACGATTTTTATTTTTGATACATCTTGTTCATATATCACTTCTGCGGAACACAACAACAATTTCTCAAGTACCATGATGCAACAGCTGATAATTAATATTTTCACATTACATTTGTACTCATTTATCAATATTTTATAAAGTAGAGTATTTTAGATTTTAAAATGTTCGGTAAGCAGGCGCCAGACACTACTGGCCTGCCGTTAATCCAACGTTTGCAAGACGCCATTACATTAAATGTTCACACTGACAATAGACTGCTCCCTCTCCCCCACTGAAGATATTTGAGAAAAAACAAAAACATTTTAATCTAGATATGGAAGCTATGCTTAATAATTTTTATCTTTTAATTAATAATAATAATAATAATAATAAATATTAAAGCCTGCCAGTCACATTGTAGGGTTTTCCGAGAAGAGAAAAATCTGTTTTATTCAGTTTTCATTCTCTTGGCCTGTATCATTCCGAAATGGGCCAAAAAATTATATTTAATTTGTTAATATACTTAAAATTTATAAATAAAATATGGGACGGCCAGAAAAGAGAAAACGAGCTTTAGAAAAACCTGCAAAAAATGCAAGAAAATTCAGGCTATTTTTAAAGAAAAAATAACTGTCCAACATGATGTCAAATCTCCAGAAGCCACAGTAACCAAAGAAAATAAGAATAGTTTATTATGCTCTCTTAAAGCGGTTCTGAAATCTGTGCTTAACAAACGCAAAACTTTCTGACACATTTTATAACTTTTTTTTTTTTTTTTTTTTTTTTTTTTTTTTTTTTTTTTTTTTTTAACGTAAAAGGCACAAAATTAAGGCACAATATTCGATTTCAATAGACGTATACCTTGAAGCGATTTGGAATCGAATTGCGTATTCCATTTTTTGATAAATATAAAGTTATCGAGTTTAAGTGACTTTTGTACAGAGTTGGGCAAAATACATCGAAAAATCATTTTCGATACAAAATACAAAATACATTAGTTTTAGAATCTAAAATACAAAATACAAAATACTTTTCAAATTGAGAAAGTTCAAAATACAAAATACATGTATTTTGAAAATACATTCAAAATACAAAATACATTTGAAAATTGAAAAAAAAAAAAGGTCGGTGAAATTAGATGTTTGCACGAGCCGTGTCCCACAAAGTTAGCTAGCCAATTTTAATCCCGACACTCGGGTCGGGCCTGACCGGACCTGTTTTTCAGTGTTCCGGGCCTGTCCAGGTCGGGTATCGGGGTTTTTTTTAGATCGGATTTATTAGAAAGATAGAATCAGATGGGCCTCGTCATCACTCTTTCGGGTCCCGGCTTTACTTTTTTCTGCAGATTCGGGTCGGGGCTGACTAATTCCTTCCAGATCGGATCGGGATTGGGTTTCATTGTTCCTAGAGAACTAATTGTGGTCGTAAAAAAAATTAGTATAGATCCCGATCCAGCCCTTATATGAAAATCATTGGCTCATTCCTTCTCGGTCAGCCTATGAGAAAAATCAGTAAAATCTGGCCCGACCCAACAATTTTTTTTCAAAAAAATGTACATATTTTTAAATCTCTATAATTTTACTATTAAAATTATTATTCTCTATGAATAGTAGGTATATGTCTGGATAAAATAAATTAAAGCACAGCAAAGGAAACTCTGAAAATGAATCTGTCTATGAATTCTGTCTTAAACAGGAAAGTATTGAAATAAATTTAATAAAAAAAAAAAAAGAAAGAATATAATACATTTATAACAAGCGACGTTTCTCGTTCATGCTAAGAAATAAACCTGTCTGTAATCTATTTTTTCTCCTATCCTGTGCGAATCCTTCTCAGAAGATTTTACTGTGTAGCATTTTTCGATTTTTAAGTTTCCAAGGTATAAAATGATATTAAGACTGTTCTCATCTGTTCTGCTCAACAAGTGCAAAATGTTTTGACACATTTACAAATCCATTTTTTAACGGAAAGTTATAAAATTGAAAGCCTGACTATGGAAGCGATTTGGAATCGAACTGAATTTTCCTTTTTTGTATCAATAAATTATCGGTTGAGTTATAATGGTTTTGATCACGTGACAAGCACGATTTTCTCCCCAGTTTCAGTGGTTAATCTTCTTTCGCGAAGAAATTCGATTCGAAACGCCCACTTTGACATTATTTTCTGAAAAATTTATTGTATTTGCAATTTATGTGAAAATGAGTGGCGATTAAATAATTTCTGCACCTTCTAGCTTCATGCATTTCCAAACAAAAATAAATTAAAACATATATCATAGAGTTGCTCTTTTTGACTGAGAGCAGCCTTAATTATAACAAAAACATTTACATAAAAATAAACATTCATTTTAAAATTAAATATCGCAGTCCGAAGTGTTTCTTTAAAAGAAAGACTTTCTTTTGAAAACATGAAGAAAAAAAAAATAAGTATTATTGATTAGAATTCCTCATACAAGATGATTTTTAACCACATCGACACAGAAATTTATGTTTTCTGGAAATTTAATTGCTCCGGGCTAATCAAGTTTTTGTACGAACAGGGCCTGGACGAAATTTTAGCTTTTATATCGAGCCGGACTAATTCCGGATTTTTACTTTTTGTATCAGACTGTGTTAATATTTCTTTTCTACGGATCGAACTTTATACTGGTTCTGGCCATTAATTTTTATTTTGTGTCGGAATGGACCGAACAAAAAAGGCCTTTGTTCGGTTTAAACCAGACATAATAATTTCGGCCTGTGTAGACCTTTTAGTTGTGTTTGCACAAAGCAACTGTTAGGTGTTTTTGTTACACCGATTAAATTCTTTGAAATTAAAAATTATCAAAGTAAAGAAGCAAAAGGAAAGATAGATAAAGAAAACAAATCAATCTATTTGAAAAATTTCTTTATAAAATAAACGAAGAGTACTTACAGAAAAAAATGTTAAAATGTACACAAAAATATAAAATCTTTCTTAGGTGTAATTCAGCTTCATTTTAAGCATAGGAGTAAAGTGTTGTCAAAACAATCTATAAATCAAAATTATGTTTGGAAATTACAATTGGCCTTCAAAAGAAAAAAAACTCTCAGATTGAAAATTACTTAACAAATATCTCTTTGGAGAATTTATAATTAAGGATAGACAGAGCAGGTTTTAAAGGCCGAAACTGAATTTCGGTGATTGGCAGTAATAGTTAATAATAACACATAACAGAATATGAAGTTTGTTGATATTTAGTGCATTAGTTCTTGTTAAAATCCTGTAAATCCTGAAAAATGCAGCATAACAGTGCCACCTGCTGGACGATTTGCAAGAACAATTAGGGATGATTTACATTAAGATCAAACTAAATCTGAAATTCGTTTGGAATCCATGCATTACTACTTGAAATAGAGCTAGTGCAGAAATCGTGGAAAATATAGCATAGCGGCGTCACCCATCTGCTTTGCAATTCACACCAAAACTTAATCGGCAACAACTTATGTCAACGTCTAACTGAATCAGAAATTTGATGAAAATCCGTACACTAGTTCTTGAGATACAGTTTTTGCGAAATTTGTGAAAGACGAAGCATATCAGCTCCACCTTTTGGAAGAGTTAAACCATTACCTAATATCTAAAATAACTTATGTAAATGTCTAACAGAATCTAAATTTTATTAAATTCTATGCATTAATTCTTAAGATAGAGGGTCCACAAAATTTGTATCATACACGGATAAACTCACAAATAGACATTTCTTAAAAACCGTCAGTGTTCAGATTCTTCAAAAATATAAATCCGTCGACAATCTGAAGTCGATTTTTTTCATGAATCCAATACTTTTTTGTTGTAAAGATACAGAAAAGTAAAAAAAGTGCGAGGGAGTAAAATTCGAAACGGCAGTTCAATAGTTATTCTTGGACGTATACACAAACACATATGTGTAAAAGAATTATACAGCCTCCTTCGTAGGTTAAATATCCACCAATATGTATGATAATAAATACATAATTCAGTTTATTAAAAATATAATTCGTTAATGCCTCAAATACTACTACGCAAATACAGTTACGCTTCTCATGAATAATAAATAACAAATAATTTAAAAAGGAATATTAAATAAACACGTTAAATACTTTCGTTTAAATCTTGGGAATATCATAATGTGTAAAAATACAAGGTTTGGGGTATCATGATACCAAATAAGTTTATTAAGTTATTTTTTTTTCATCATGTTTTATGTGTTTAATAAATGTCTTCTATCAATGCATCATTCTTCGTCATAGTCTGTTTTGAAAACCCTCCAATCTTGAATGAGTCATTACATTAAAAATTAGGGGCTTGCGAAGAAAAAACTGAGTCCCAGGCAAAGTTTCAATTTTGCGCACCCCCCTCCTACCCAAAACTTCTCCTTGTAATAGCCCAAACATAACGTTGGTACTATAAATTTGGTGCCCCCCCCCCTCCAATTTCTGTTGCAGGGGCAACAGCCCCTTTCTTCTCCCCCCCCCCCCCTCCCTTTCTCACTGCGCTGTTAAAAATACTTTAAATACTCATAGAATAATTTTCCGTCAGTTTTATTGTAAAGATGTATTTAAACATAAGCATGCTATATTTGAAATAATGATTGCAAATAAAAAATTCCTATTGCTATTTAAATATGAAAACACTGCTTTCCCTGAAAAAAACCTTTATTGATTTTTTTTTTTTTTTTTTTTTTTGGATTAATTTGCAAAGTTAAATATTCAACATTTTGAAAATCTCTGAACAATGAATGTTAATCTCGGTTGATACATAAATAACTTCACAATTAGTAATGTATAAATTTCTATGCTTATAAATCTGTACAAAATACAAAATAATGTTTCATTAATCTTTTGTAAATTTTAGTCTAAACAAATATATGCACATGCCAGCATATTGAAAATCATAAATATTCTTCTAAAAGGAGGATAATTTTGTAATAAACAAATTAACATTCTCATTGATATTAAAAACTTTCATCTGTAAAACTTCTGTTTACAATCGAAACTCAAAAAAGAATCAAACTTTGGTTTCGTAAAGCAATTTTCGTTTTGATCCAACACTAGTTTATATTTTCATTGTGCTATTTTATTTTAAACATTATAAAGTTAAACATAAAATGAGGGAAAAAAAATACTTAAGAAGTCACGCTAGATAAACATGTATCTCCAGTAAGGCGAGGTCTATAATCAAAAATTCAGTATTTGATATACTCAATAGTAAACACAATTAAAATCTGAATTGTACATCAATAAATAGAACTACTTGTATAATAAAATTCGCTCGCAAATGAATATCACGAGTAACTTAAAATTTACCCGAACTTTGATAAAATAGGTACAAAAGGACTAGAAAATAATGTTTCGATCAATGTATAACGGTATTAAATTAAAAATCTTACAATTATATGTGTTTTAAAGTTGATTGTTGCTTTAAAAGTTCCACTTGTAATGATAGATCTTGTTTTACGTATTTGTCATGCTACTTTAACAGCTGCCATTATTATCAACAGAAATTATTTTATAAAAATTTCCTATATAGTATAGTGCAACGTGTTCTGTCGCAATACAATAATTCTTTTGATACATTATCATTTGAAGCTGGAAAAATATCAGGCATTCTTTCTCAAAAGAAACATTAAATTACATTTCTTTTCTACTATTGCATTACTTTTTTTTATATGATTCTTTAAAAAACACTAGACACAGCCAAAATCTAAATAATTCTTCCTGTTTATCACCCAGTAGTTTTTGTCGTTCGCTAAGAAACGTTATAATTATAAAATCTAGAACTTTAGAACTGTAACAGTTCAGCAAAAATGCCTAAGTAAAACAGAAGCATTGTTTCTAATCCTTATCTTATCAGTAATTGTAAAGTATGTTTGCATTAACTTTCAGAAATGAACCCTATAAAACAAAACAAAACAGAAGGCTCGTATTATTCTTTTATGAATTTTACATCTGCGGTTTCAAGGAAGCAGCTGGAAACCTACAGAAATGTATTTTGAATATGAAATGTATTTTCAAAATACAAAATACTTGAAAAAATCATTTCAAAATACATTACCAAAATACTTTCCTTTAGTAAGGTTAAAATACAAAATACAAAATACAAATGTATTTTGAAAATGTATTTCAAATACATGTATTTTCGATACTGCCCATCTCTGCTTTTGTACTTAAATTTTTGTATTTACTTTGTTTACTTATGACTGAATCCATCAGTGGTACGTCTAATCCGACGTGGTACCTGGTTACGAAACACCAGCAGTAATATCTTTATTGTGGCACTGAGATCTGAGTTTATAATATGGTTTTATCATAAAATTTGACTAAATACTTTAACTTTTTTATTTATTGTGACATTTATTATTATGTTCATAATTATGCTGCTGGTTTATGCATATACGCGCAACCACACTAGAGATGAGAGGGGCCCAGCCCGTACCCGAAAACCCGAGCCCCGGCCCGACACGGGTACGAGCTCATTCGGACCCCGTAAATCCGGATCAGTTTGGTCATTTTTTTTTCAAGTTTGAGAAGCAATTTGGCTAATTTCCATAACATTAACTTCTTTCATCGTCGTATTCTGAATAAAAAAAAACTTTTTTCTGAAATCTTTTAGCAAGAATACCTTAAGGCCCCGCTTCACTGAAACTCCCCGATCGCGAAATCCCATGTTAGCCTATGGGAAAACTTTTTAGCGCGATTAATCATTACCTAATATAATTATTCAAATACTGTTTTCACCGTCAGAAAGTAGACGTTAGATGCCGATGATGTGCATTTTTCAAAATTGTCTACGCAAATTTTAAATATCTTTAAGCGGATGATAAAATTTAATCAAATGGAAATTTCAAAGTTTACAGGGATTTTTTAAATACTTAAAATTTGCGTAGACAGTTTTGAAAAACGCACATCATCGGCATCTGACGTCCACTTACTGATAATAAAAACGGTATTTTAATAATTATATTAAATGATGAGTAATCGCGCTTAAAAGTTTTCCCATAGGCTAACATGGGATTTCGCGATCGGGGAGTTTCAGTGAAGCGGAGCCTTAAGCTTTCTTATTTAAGCAACACCCAACGAACTACTTATGCTCAAGCGGATGCGAGATCGTATGGCCCCTAAAATGTATAGAAAACTGGCACTGCAAAAAATTACAAACGTTTTTATTACAAAGTAAACATTTTTACTGTCTGTAAATAATCAATAAGTTAAACATAAAGGTGATTTTGTCTAAGTATATTTTATTTTATTTAGTTTTTTTCTAATTCTCCGGATAATCCGGATTGGGTCTGGTCCCAATTAATCCGAATTATCGGGGTTCTACTGTATTTTTACTTTCTTCTATCTTCAATAGAAGAAAGTATTGTAATCGAAATTTTTTTTCGACTTCCGGTTTTCGACGGATTTACACGTTTTAGGGGTCAGAGATTCCAAAAAACATGTTTTTACAAAATGTCTGTCTGTATGTGTATCTGTGTGTCAGTCTGTATGTCGCCATTCTACCATCAAAAAGTGTATGAAGTTATGCATAGAATTGAACCAAATTTTTTGTGAGTGTTTTTGGCTGTGGCAAGCAGGTCCTCCTTCAGTTTTGAAATATTCCACCTGAAGGGGGCGCTGCAATCGCGATTTTTGTGCCATTTTCAATATTGTACCGACCAAAAGTATATGAAGTTATGCATCGAATTGACCCAAATTTTTTGTGTATGTGTATGACTATGGCTAGTTGGTCCTCCCTGAATTTGAAAATAATCCGCCGGAAGGGGGCGCTGCAATCGCGATTTTTGTGCCATTTTCAATATTGCACCGACCAACAGTACATGAAGTTATGCATCGAATTGAAAGAAATTTTTTGTGTAAGTGTATGGCTATGGCTAGTTGAATCGCCCTGAATCTGAAAAAAATCCGCCGGAAGGGGGCGCTGCAATACCGAATTTTATGCCATTTTCAATATTGCACCACATAAGAGTGTATGAAGTTAGTTCTAGAACTGAACTAAACATTTTGTATATGATTATTTTTTGGTAAGGCAAGTAGGTCCTCCCTGAATTTGAAAAAAAATCTGCCTATCATTCTATTGTCCATCGGCTCGTGCAAGACGGAAATTTGTTTTTACTCCGATTAGTTGATTGAAGCAGAAATTTAAGATGAAAATCAAAGTTGGTAGGGTATTGAATTAAAATTATTAAAGCATTAAAATGAGTAACTTTTTTTTTTTATATTAAAATGCATGTATGAGATAGAAGAAAGTTTTGGGATTGGCACATCCAACTAGTTATTCTAAACTTCGGGCCCGGACGGGCTCATTTTTTTCTGAAACCGAAAGATTTTATCTATTCATGAGTAGAAAAGATTGAAAAAACTTTTTTTCATTTAAAATTGCGTACTTATTCCCTTTCAAATCATTTTGATCAAAATGACGGGGAACCGAAGTAGTGTTTATTTATTTTAGTATTTGATTGCTGTTTCAAATGAAAATTTGTGATAATTACAGATTTATGTCTACATAATTTCCGCCGACAACATCTGAATGGCGCCATTTTAAATAAACACCAGCTATGAATTTGCTTTTAGTTGTCTTTTCGTTAGTAAAAGTTTTTTTTTCTTTTAATAGGATCGTTTTTTTAAATTTATTATTTAGTTACATAACGCGAAGAGAATACTTTCTTTTGTTATTAATAGACGAAAGTTAGCTGGAGGCTTGTAAATTATTTAATCTTCTATTGTGCACGAGTTATTGTCGTTTTTCATATGAAAATTAGTGATTGTTCTATCTATTTGTCAACATGAACACTGTTTCATGCAGAGGACGGTATACATTTTCGAAGTAAACTTTCCTCCGTAAGTAAACATAATTACCATCTTATTCTGGTTTAAAGCAATTGTTCAGTGTTTCTTCTTTTCCGATAAAAGCACCGGACCTTTAAAATAACGTCATCTTTTTTTTTTTTTTTTTTTTTTTTTTTTTTTTACATTGTTTTTCTGGCACCTATCAATTAAGGAACATTGTTATGAGAAAGGAATCGATTATAATTAAAGTTGTACATTTTTTACAGAAAATTGAAGAACGTTGTTCGATTCGCCAGATTACAAATAGTAGTTTCTGCAAATTTCATGCATTTATTCATTAAGTCACAAACATGTACATGAAATTTACTTTTTAAATTTGGGAAAAAATTGAGATTAATTTTGAGAGTCAAGTATATATTTATTTGATAAGGATTTTGATAAGATTGAATTTAAATTTTCATTTAACAATTTTATCTGTGTAAGAAATTTTTAATACCATAATAACAAATTTAAATACAATAATAATAAGCATAAATAATTAACATAAATAAATAATCAACATAATAATAAATTTTTAATACCATAAATACCATATAATTGTGTTTTGTATATTTTTTGGTATCGGGCCCGGGCTCTAGTAACAAAAAATCATTCGGGCTCGTGCGAGCCCGGGTCCCGGAAAACGAGCCCGAACTCATCTCTTAACTCACACACATGTATGTATTTCGCCGGATGAGATTTATCATCCGACTAAATTTCATCTACAAGACTTTGATTAATACGATATTTTGATCTCATACAGCTTTCTTTTGCGCCTACAAGTGTTTACAGCAGGGCTGTCCAACGCGGCGCCCGCAGGCGCCATGGCGCCCTTTGCAGGTTTTCTTTGCGCCCTTTTGAAAATTTCCCGTTACTCGTCTCTTTAACCCTTATATGCATAGGATAGAACGCGTTCCAAAAAATGCGCAATTCAAGGAATCAGGATTCATACCAGAAAAATCTAAATAGTAAATTTTTCTTTATTTAATTACGAATGGTCTGTCATTAAGTAAAGTGAAAATTGCTCTTTTAAATTTCTGGTCAGAATACGGAATATGTGAATAAAAACCCCCAATAAATCAGGAACACTTATGGCATCGAAAATGATACAATATGCATTTAAGGGTTAATACAATTTCATTGTAAAGCATGCTTTATTTGAAATCCTTGATATTTTCATGAGACATGTTTTAAAAATCTCTGCAAGTGTATTTTTCGGGGGGAAAAAAATGCGCTGTTGCATTTTTTTACTAATTTATAGTTATGATTTATAAATCTTTTTATGGAAATTATGACGATATTAATAAATGTAGGCAGTAACTTTTTTTAATATGTTAAGAAGTAAAATGTAGAAAAATATAAGTGAGCCTCCATCTCTTTCGTGCTGAAATTTTGAAAATTTTTGTTATTGTTATTAACATTGTTTTATTGGCCATTTGGCTGTTTCATAAGGCGGGATAAAGGTTGTTTTTTTTCTACTTCAGATCTTTGACAGTTTAATTAACTGTTTTTTTTTTCGTTTTTTTTTTTTTTTTTTTTTTTTTTTTTTTTTTTTTTAAATTTATAAAATCGTGCGAAAGGATTTCCATCAATGCAAGCTCTTTCAGGTTCTCTCTGTGGAACCACCCAAGACTTCGTTTCTATACTTTTTACGATGGCAAGTTTAAGCCTCAAAAAAAAAAAAAAAAAAAAAAAAAAAAAAAAAAAAATTGTAGGTATTGCAGAATGTTTGCGTCTCTTAAAAACCTAACGATATTATTACTTTTTTATTTTAATAATGGATGATATTTCATTTTCAGACTCCTTCCAGTTCAAAACTATTTGAGGTAAGCCCTCGCAGAAAAATGTATTATTCGAAATTTATTAAAATTTACTAATATTTTGTTTTTTTATGTACATAACGCTTTAGATCGATAGGGGTATTATATCTCATTTGCATATATATATATATATATGTTGCTTCTAATATTAAAAGGTGACTTTCCTGCATGTTTTGAGCTATGTTAATAATGGCGCCCTTCATTGCTTGCCAAAAGCTGAGAAGCGCCCCTGCTTAGTAAAAGGTTGGACAGGCATGGTTTACAGCATAATAAAAATCCTTTTTTATTTTTTATTAGGCGTTAGGGTGACTAAAAGTTTCACACTTGCGTCCACACACAGTCTCTGTCTTATATCACTGCTGTAAGAAAATTTATATCTTTTTTTCTACCATTCGATTTAGTTTAGAACCTCTTCTAATACCCCTCACAAAAACAAAATTGTGTTTGGGCCCTTTTTTAAAAAAACACCACACAATTATACCTTCTAAGATAAAAGCTTGTTTAAAACGGAAATTCGAGCAGTCTCATGAGATTCCGTTTTAACAGGTTTTATTATATAAGATATTGTTTGTACCCAACAGGTCCGGGTTAAAAAATCTGGGCACCCCCCCCGTTCAAAAGGCTGGCTACGCCTATGGTATTTGAAGAGAATTTTCCATCTTTCTCTCTCTAATTAAGTTGTGCGTAGTAAAGCTCCGGATTAATTTCATACATCTCCGCAAGTTTGACGCATAATTAAAACAATGTAGTTACATACATGTATATACATATATATATTGTCAAACTATATTTTTAGCGATATTTTTTTTTTTTTTTTATGTGATAAAATAAAAATATACATCAGGCTTTTATAATTTTTTTCACCGGAAATATTTCACTGTGTGTTTGAGTATTTGAAGAGAATTTTTCATCGTTCTCTAATTAAGTTGTGCATTGTAAAGCTTTGGGTTTCTTTCATACGTCCCCGCAAGTTTGATGCATAGTTAAAACACAATAGGTACATATATATATTTTAAAAATATGATAAAATAAAAATATACATTACGCTTTTATAATTTTTTCCACCGGAAATATTTCACTGTGTGTTTGAGTATTTAAAGAGAATTTTCCATCTGTCTTTCTAATTAAGTTGTGTGTAGTAAAGCTCCGAATTTATTTCATACATCTCCACAAATTTGACAATTAAAACAATACAGATACTTACATGCATATTGTATATATTGTAAACTATACTTTTTAAAGACTTTGCGATAGTTCTTTTTTAAATGTGATAAAATAAAAGTATGCATTAGGCTTTTATAATTTTTTTCGCCAATTAATATTTCCAATACTGTCAGGACCATCGAGCGAATGAGCTTTGCGCAAATTGGGGATCTTGTTAGGGGCCCCGTGCTATACAATTCGAAATAATGTTTTCTCTGCATAAAATAATAAAATTTTTGCTCTAAATATCATTTTAAGTGATTCTTTATGAGAAAACAGTGACTATTAAAATTACTTCTTACTGGTGAAGGTGATTAATTGAATTGTCGGGAATAATTATCGGGGAATGTATAGATTTGATAATACTGAAACACTCATCGTGAACTTAAAAATTAAATATTTAAATTATTCTAATCGATGGGCTATTTTGTAAAATTAAAAATAATTACGCACTTTAAATGTTAAAGTATTTTTTTTTTTTCCATGCATTTTCATAAAGTGTTGCCAAATATGGCGGCTCTGACATACTGAATTCACATCAGAAAAATTAGTAGTTATTTTGTTTTACAAACAATAATCTATATTATAAAGGCCAAACGTATCTGTGCGTAACGCATATGTGAGTTTGTGAATGGCAACACTTTGAAATTCGGAATGAAATATTATTTTTTCCAAATTTTTAAACTTCTATACATTGTACATTTTAAATTTTTTTTTTACCATCGTATAGTAAAAAAATTATACTTTTAAATGCAATTCGTTTCAAAGCTGTATCTTAATTTGTTTTTGAAATATTATTTTATTTTATTTTATTTTATTTTTATTGTAGATTTGCATGCCGTTTATCTAGCAGAAACAACAAAAGTACTCCATTTCTGTTAAAATCAAAGGGAAAAACAGAATACATTATCTTTACGTAGCCATTTTCTTATTAAAAGTGAAACAAAATTAATGTACGTGATGTGTCAAAAATTATCGTCTGTTACAAAACCCGAAGAATTTTGGTTTCATTTACGAAATTTCATTTATACTCAAAAGAATATAAGTAATTTAGTGTCTGCTTCAGCTAATAGCTTCAGCCAAACTTCAAAAAGTTTTGAATTAAAAGCATTTCAAAATGATCAAATTAAAAAACCAATTTTTTTAAAAGATAAATAGATATGAAAGGTACATATGTAAATTTCGATATGGTGAAAATGATGTGGGTTTAAATTTCACTGGGAAAAAATTCTATGATTGAGTCAAAATGGAATAAATTTCGTTCTTCTCATTTTGGAATACTCGCCATAAGAGCCTTAACTGATAACTTTATAGTAAAAACAAACCTTTTAAAATTTTTACTGCTTACATGTACGATTAAAGATTAATTTTAACAATTTCTACAACTGAGTTTTAACGAAATAGTATTTTGATAACTTTAACTATATCATTTACTTAAGAGTTAGAATTACCAATATAGGGTGTATTTTTTATTGTAACTAATTTTGTAGATTTATTACAAATCAATGAAACAGTTCCTTCTTAAATATTTTCTTTTGTCGAAACTCGACGGGTTCTTCCTTGCAATAATGATAGTAATAACAAGTAACCTGCGAACAAAAAAGAATGTAAAAGTTACTATTCAAGATTTTCTGGTCTGCCATCTTGTGAAATCCTTCGTAATTACTTCACTTGCAACTAATAGACAATAAAGTATATGTCTTCTCCTCTTTATTCATAACGCCAATCTTATTCTAGGCCTGGGAGCCTATACAGAAATAACGGCTATCAAAGGTGGATTTTTTTTTTTTTTAACCTTTTAGAGGCACTTTTTGCAGTCTGCAAAGTTTAAATTTTAATGCCCTAATTGCCAAATGGCAACAGTATTTTTTAAAGTAAAATTTCAATCTCATAATATCTATGGAAAAAAAAGACCTCTTGATTATTAACCCTTTCCGGCGCAGTGTTACCACTCCGGCAACACCTAATTTTAATTCCAAACTTACAAACGGCACCAATAATATTTTAGTAAAATTTTACTTTTACAAAGACGGCTTAAATCAGGGAATTCTTAATTTCTAAAAAAGTCTTTTGTAAATTCCGGTGTCAGTCAAAAATTCCTCATTTTACGAACAGAATTTGTCTGCGCCGGAAAGAGTTAACCAACTTCAAGGAGAAGGTTATGATTTCGACCTGTATGCATTTCTTGTTCACTCATAACTTCTCTAAATATGAATCGATTTTGATAATTCTTTTTTAGTTTGAAAGTATAAGATACCGATGTGGTCCCATTCTAATTTCATTGGATTTTGATGATTAAAACCTTTTTTTTAAATAAAAAATTTGTGGATTTGATAAAAAAAATAATGATTTATCGCAAATCATTTTTCATTCTTGCAACCGTTTTCAAGTCATAAGCATGTTAAAACTATGCATTCATACGCGTTAGCGCCAAGTTGTCGCGAAGCTTGATTCTTTTTTTGAAGTCGGATAGTATTTTTTTAAAAGCATATTTTATTATTTTCAGATAAATTTCTTCATAAATTTCGGTGTGAATTAATGCGTCTGAAAGAGTTAAGCAACTGTACCGTCCTTTGAAAATAAGTACCAATAATTTTTAAAGGTGTTTTCCACTTTATTTTTTTAGATAAAATAAGCCAAAGCAAACTTTTGGAAAATACTGAAGTTACTAGTGACTCAGTGTCACTAGTAACGTTTTAGTAGCAAACTGAAGTGAATAGATATTACTGTTTTGGTGTACAAATGTGTAGCCATTTCATTTTACTCTAGTACTGTATTTTCTGGCATATAATCCGCGGATCAAACAATCATTTTTCGACCCAGAAATTATTAAAAATAAATGTAATAATTTAGATCGCGGTAAATATTTGAATTTGATAACTAAATAAAGTTTCTGGGGCCATACGGAATTGTTTCAAACGCGGATTATACACCAGAAATTACGGTATTAGTATCTAGAGAGTTGCGGGGGATTATAATTTTTTCTAGTATTGCCAGGTGCCCCACATAAATCTGGACTCCAAATTTTGAAACACCACTAATTTCTTACAGTTTATTTCGCTGTCTTTCCTTTTGTAATCATGTATCTATGTTTGAAGAATTGGCATATCCTCTAAATGCCAAAGCTGTAACCGATTTCCCAGGTTGTGATTACCGCCCGTCCAGACTTTCACCAGTAAATTTAAATATAATTTTTTTCTTTATTTAAAAGCATTATTCAGACAAAATTTCCGCCATAATTAACCCATTAGTGCCTAGCGTCCCTTTTTAGGGACGCTTCAAAAGGTGCATTCAGCATTGTTTTTGACACCCGTAAAAAAGAAAAGCAATAATTAATTTATTTAAATGATGCATTTTCGTGATTAATGAACTAAACTTAAATCTTCTAAAAATAGTGGGGCCAAACAAATAAAATTTACGCAAAAGATGCTGGGCAAGAATGGGTTAAGGCAAAAATTTGTTTTCACTGGTGAAAATGAGGGTTGCTAATTCGGACCTCATCTCTATTCTGATATTCCGAATTCATATAAAAAATATACCAACAGTATTTTCGGATTTATAGAATAACAAAGATTCCGTTACACATAAATAAAAATTCTTGTTTGGAAATTTCCGGTGTAAATTCAAAATAACGGAGGCCAAAGTAAGCAACCCTGATGGAAGTTAAATCTTCCTGTCAATGTCAGTGAATATGATTACCGCCGGAACAACTTCCACCAGTAAATTTAACAGATATTTTCGATTCATTCATGCAGAATTTCTGTCATAAATAAGGCAGAATTTCTATGTGTGATTTCGGATAGAATTTTTACTGATGGGTAGTTCCATGCGAACTTGTTTGTCTGTTACACAGTTGAAAATCGCTATGGTTGTTGGCCACCGTTTTTTCTGAAAAGCTCGCTTTCCCTTATTCAAGTGATGAGATTTGTCCGCTAAAATAAATCACATTTTTCTGCTCTAAAATACTGGTAGCCAAAAATTATAGTATGACAAACAGACGTAACAGACAAACAAATTCGGTGGAATTAGCCTGATGTTAACTGCTTCCCTGTTGTCCGAATGTCACACGTCAACGTGTTTTCGCCAATCATGATTTATTATTCTCACCAGCAAATTTTTACTGTAAATTTTTCACTATTTAATCCGAGAATTTTTCCGATTCAACTAGGCAGAAATTTCTGTTTTGAAAACTCGGTGTCGAAAAATTGAAAATTTTGTAAAAGAAGCGAAAAAATATGTGTTATTAGAGTTTTTAGAACAATTAAGTGATTATCCTATTCCTGATCCGCTGAAAACAAACAAAATTCGGCGTGTTGTGATCAGTGTTGAATTCAGAACTTTTTTTCCCTCCCGAAAAGCTTTGTATGGTTCCGGGGAACTGGGAATTGTACATTTTGACGAGAACACAAAATCTCAAATCTTCCGGGACGGGAACGCGGGGAATCTCATCGCTCTGGGGAGAAGTGTGTCCCCCCGTTTCAACCCTAAATTCCAGTTATGAATAAAGAGGAACAGACATACAGTGTATTGTCTAGCAGTTGCGAATGAAGTAACTGAGAAAGTTGTCACACTATAACGGCTGTTTTTTTTTTTTTTTTTTTTTTTTTTTTTTTTTTTTTTTTCAGGACAACAGTGTTTTCTACCAATGAACTTGAAAAGAAAATTTTGTCTAGTATAAACGCCTTTTTGATCAAAAATCTCTTTCAAAAAACTGCAAAAATTTCTATTACTTTTTGCTGGTGGCCCCACCAGTGGCCGAGAGGTTCCGACCTCAAACTGGTAGACGGTAGGTGCTGGGTTCGAACCAATCGCGACCGTCGGCCTAACCGTTCGGAGTTTTCCGTGGTTTTCTTCGAACCTTGCGTAAATACGGGTTAGGTTCCCTTAGAAAGATCCCCACGGAGGGCATCCCACCCCTTAGGGCCTATATCCCATAGTGTAGATCAGCGGTTCCCAAACTTTTGGGCTGGCGGAGCCCTTTTTGGGAAGAATTTCTAAGGCGGAGCCCCTGAAACTAACGATACTCTATTGAAATGAAAAAAACTTCTTTAAACACCATAAAATAAGTTAACTGCACAAGGCCTTTCGAAAGAACTTAGTCTTTCTTCGTCAGGCGCAAAATTCAGAGCAATATGCTGAGGACGTGAGAGATTAGGTTTATATTTAGAAACATTAGAAGAAATAGTATCAGCAAGAATGTGACGAAGGGTTTCTTTCCCCCTTCGTCACATTCTTGCTGATACTATTTCTTCTAATGTTTCTAAATATAAACCTAATCTCTCACGTCCTCAGCATATTGCTCTGAATTTTGCGCCTGACGAAGAAAGACTAAGTTCTTTCGAAAGGCCTTGTGCAGTTAACTTATTTTATGGTGTTTAAAGAAGTTTTTTTCATTTCAATTGTGTATAACACCAGCTTCAATTTTATACATTAACGATACTCTGTGGTTTAGAAATTAATGGGTTTTTTATGCCTATGAAGCAGAGAACAATCTGTCCGGGCCAAAAGTTTCCAACATTGGACTATAGTTCTCAGTTTGACCCTTTCGGGATACAGAAATTCTAAATTCATACTAGAAATTTTAAAAATCAAATTTTCTATAATCCTTTTTACAATTTTATTTAATATTATTATTCTTGTATACAAAAAAAATAAAATAAAAATAAGGATTAAAATCTTCTTTTTTGTATTAAAATACCTACTTTGTATAATACCCCCAAATACAGCAAAAATTATAGTTAAAAATTTGTAATTTCTGAAAGCTTTTATTAACGAGGAAGACAAAATCTTTTTTTAATCTGAGCGATGTCCGAGCAATACTGTTAAGAAATTAATGACATCCATTTTTAAGATAAAAAATATTCTTTTGATATTTCCAGTATGAACTCGGAATTAAAGATCAAAATGATAACCATGCTTGGATTATGCATTGCATTGGGGCTTACGTAAAATTATTATTATTTATAGAGAAAAACACACACACGGAGAGAAAAAAAAGATAAGTTGTACACTTTTCGTTTGCAGAGAGATACTTCTGTATAATTCCAATACACTACGCAAAAAGGAAAAAAAGAGGGTAGTTTTAGGTACCTATAAGTAATTATGTAACACATTTTCACTGGTCCCTTCAACCCGTAATAGAATCATGCGATTTTAGAATATTTTTTCGTTCTTCTTTAAGTTTCTAGTACTTCTAAACTAGCAGCAAAATTGAATCGCCTCTCAGCTTTCTTTTTCTTTTTGAACTAATTAAAAAAATACATTTAGAAGCATGTCATCGTTTTACTGTTTAAGTGGCAGAACAAAATCTCTAAGCTGTATTGTTAGGTGCAGCATTGTTAACTTTTTTTAATATTTTATTTAAAGTATTCGGCTATTAATTATAGTTTTGACAGAAACTTTCTTTCGTCACAGTTAAAAACTACACAGGTTAAACGAATTGCAACTATTAGAAAAACTTTACTAACAAAATGGGACATATGGGTGTGATTAAATTTATATCAGGACGGGTACTCATTGACAAAAAGTCTAAGTAAGAGGTGGAGCTGAGCAAACGTTTAAATTCTTAGTACAAATGTAAAGAACCAACATATATTTTTCAAATTGCTACAGCCTTATTTTTGATTGGAAAATGTGGCAGAGACCAATTAAAAGAAAATTCTAAAGAGGAGTTGTAAAGTGATACAAGATGCTAAAAAATGCGTATTCAGCAATATACATTGCTTATAAAATTAAATACAATTATGTAAAACAGCATAGAAAATGTAAATGACTAAGAAATTACAAAAATAAAATAAATAGATTAAAGCAATTAAAGTTACGAAAAAAGAAAAAAGCTATATACACAATGTATATAAATGTTAAATGAATCTAATAAGAGATTTATTAAATGATACAAGATTTTACAAAAGAGGTGTTTTAATCGACAAATAATGTTGTACAATGAAAAACAGTGCAAAAAATTTAAATACACAAATAAAATAAACAGATTAAAGAACTTAAGTTTACATACATAAAAAAAGATATACATATACACGATATATACAAATGTAATATGAATCTAATGAGAGGCTTTAAATGAATGAAGATACAATAAAAAATTTGTTTTTAGCGACAAACATTAATTTACTATGAAAAATAGCATAAACAAGTTGAATGTAGATTCTGCCATTGCAGAATTCAGTTTCGCCTCCGATTAGAAAAAAAAAAAAAAAAAATCGATAGAGGTTTTTTAGAAGGGCGACCTCGTTTAGATTGCAATGAACTAACTTCATTTTTCTTGTGTTTATCAATATAATAGCAAACAGAATGACGTGAAATACCCAATTGAATAGCAATTTCTCTCTGAGACATTGGAATTGTGCAATAATAAAGAGATACAATTTGACGAGCTACTTCTTCATTGACTAGATTCATAAAAAACGGATTTTTTCTTTAGTTTAAACGCTTTTTTATAGACTCTCAGTGAAAGGAAATGTAATTTAACAATAAAACGAGTGGAATCCCATCGAATTCGACGAATGAAATGTTTAAAAGACCCGATCGATTTGGTTTAAAAAAAGCAAAAGTAATTACATTATTGAATCAATATATAATAAATATATTTACAAACTAAATGTCAAATTTGCCAGTTACAATTTTGCATGCAAATATTCGCACATTTTTCAGTTAAAATTGTAATCTGAGTGCCGGCGAAATCCAGAAATTTTATTTTATATGCGCTCACAGAAAAATAGTTTTATTTAAAAAAAAAATCTAATTTCATTTTTACTGTGACATTATTTTCACTAACTGAAGTCATCTGAAAGTAAAATCTCAATCTCAGTGTCCATAATGAAAAGAAATATTGAAATGTAATATCGGGTACTACTACTAGGTTATCCCGTCGACCAAAAAATTATCGCCAAACTATAAGATTAAATGCCAATAATGGATGATCGTGAATGTCACATTCAATGACATTAAATATGATTCATGTGATTAAAATGTCATTAAGTGATTTTTATTTCGATTTTTTATTAATATTTTTATTAATATTCTACTAATTATTTTTTTTTTCGTTATTTAATCGAAAAATCAAGCAAATTTGTATAATTTGGTTATTAGTTTGGCGATTTGTATAATTTGGCAAAATTGGTCGACGGGATAACAGAGTAGTACCTAATATCGTTAGGAATAAAAATGCGATGTTTTAAATAGTGACGTCATTTTCTCTTCAGATGTTTTTTAAAAGTTACTGTTATTAGTAATATGAAAAAGGCATCCGTAATAATATTGTAATTCCCATTTATCTGGTTGCTGAATGACATCATTTACCTCATTTGAAATTTTTCTTATTTTGCTTTAGAAATTAATTTTTATCATAAATTATTTTCTGTTATTTTAATTACATTATTAATACTATTTCACAGTAAATATATTTGTTTTTTACCTCAATTAGTGCATAATTATAAGCAATCATTTTGGAAAATAAATTTTTATTATCGAGAGAAAAACTGAATTGCCACTATTTTGAAGAAATATCGTAAAAAAGCATTTAAAATAAAAAATAAAATATAAAAATGGAAATAAATTAAAAAAAATCTAAAATGGGCACAACTACAAATAAACAGCTTTCATTTGAAAAAATAATTATCAAAATCGGTTGGGTAGAAAATTCAGGGCTTATGACACGACATTTTTTGGCGTGTCTGAAAGAAATAGCATCGAAGGCTAAAAATTTAAATAATTAAAAATTAATACAAATAACATAATCAGATTAAAAAAAATCAAAGATATAAAAGTAAAAAGAAATATATACACATATTACGCGCAAATGAATCTAGGGAGGGATTTTAAATGATACAAGATCTTTTTTAAAAAAGACGTTGTAAGTGACAGACATTGGTTTAAAAAATTTATACAATTTTGAAAACTAGGATAGAAGATTTAATTAAATAAAATTTAATAAAAATAAAATAAACAGTTTAAGGAAATTGAAATTCTAAAAATACAAACAATATCATATGCAATATATTAAATGCCGATAGTTTTATTATTATTCTGCATAAAGTTTGACGAGCAATAATATATACAAGTTTAGTTTAAAAAATGTGCTTGAATTATTTTGCAAACTTTATATATGTATATATATATATATATATATATATATATATATTACATCTGGTACAATCTTCGACAATTGTAAGCGAATGTCTGGTTCTGCGTTTAATTGGGTTTCTGTATTTTGTTTTTATACTTGTGTAAGAGAAGAATCCAGCTTCACACAGATATGTCGTTGAAAATGGGAATAAAATTAATTTTGTTCTATCTGACAATGTTATGTATTTATCTGCAAATAACGCTTGCTTTGAAAAGAGATCGCCTTGAGATGTTAAATTAATGAGAGTTTCGTATTCCACAAAGCTTAAGCTGCGTGGTTTTGTTTTTACACTGAATGGAATACCCAGCTAGAATCGCCCAGCTTCTTATTTTGAGAAGCTGGAAAGTAATGCTCAAATAAATCTATCAGAGCTTCGAGATGATTTTAAATACTTTAATGAATTTTTTTTTTCAGTCTTGATGTTATGGTTATTCAATGACATTTTAGTAAGAGGAAAGCAACTTATATCAGCGTTTTCCACTCATTCAGACGAGAAGGCATATTTACTCTTAAATACCGACATTTTGGAGTTTGATTAAAAACAGTAACACTTTCTTCTTGCAACGATAAATTCATTTCGTTTATTTTACTAAAAATGTCTGCCAAATATGCCAATTTACATTAATGTACATTTACTTCATCATTTAAAATTGTTGCTAATTGAGGGTTGTGATCTGTCAAAAAGTATTCAACCTCTGCTCGCAGATCCAGGAAACGTGTCAACGCTTTTCCTCGGGATAACTATCTTATTTGAGTATGCAGCAGCAGTAATTGATGGGCTTCCCTTTTCTTTGCAAATTTGTTTGAAAAGTCTACAATTAAGTGGTCTTGATTTTTTAAAGTTTTGCTTTTTTATGGCATCATTTAAAACTGTAATAAATTCAAGAGCTATCAAAAGCAGAGGTAGGAAAAAAGAATTAAGTATATAAACATGTGCTAAAAGAACAAAACTGCTCTCCTTTTTGTTCGACAAGCAGAGTTTAGCACTCGCGGGCCTTTTCTGTTTCGATACACGTTGTGCATTCGATTCATAATACTACTTCTTGTAGTTTATTTTAAATCGATTTTTTAAAACACATTAAATGCAGAAACATAAAATAAAGCAATTCAAACCAAAAATATTATACAGAATGTAAGATACATCTTTAATGCAAATAATTCAACAACCTTGAAGTGTACTATTGTATTTTTCAACTCAATTATATAAATATTTATTTTTGAAGCGAAAAAATTCGTACATACTTTTGAAACCTTTCACTTGCAATATGTCAATTTCTTTTATGTTTTATTTTCCCGGAATGTCGCGGAGCCCCTGGAAAGTTCAGGCGGAGCCCCAAGGGCTCCGCGGAGCACACTTTGGGAACCTCTGGTGTAGATAATTGGCCGACATACAAACAACAACAACAACAACAATAGCTTTTTGCTGGTGTCAGTTTGACCAGGTATTGCAATGTCAAAGATATATATTTTCTAGAACACACCCAAAATATATATTAAAACATTTAATTGCTAAAAAGGACGTCAAATGCTAATAAAATACATTCAAAGATCTTAATATTTTGACATGTTTCGATTGAATTTACTCAATCATCATCAGAAAAACAAAATATACAAATAAACACAAAGATGGAAAATGACCAAATGGCCATGAAATGAAATGGATACAAATAAACACAAAGATGGAAATCTTCGTGTTTATTTGTCTATTTTGTTTTTCTGATGATGATTGAGCAAATTCAATCGAAGCATGTCAAAATATTAAGATCTTTTAATGTATTTTATTAACATTTGACGTCCTTTTTGGCAATTAAATATTTTAATATGTATTTTGGGTGTGTTTTAAAAAATATATATATTTTAAATGTTTTTAATGGACGTATAAGAGAACTTCTGTTTATAATTTTAATGTCAGGTATTACAATCTTTTTACTGTCACAAACATAAGGTTATCTGGGTTGTCACTATGAAACGGAACTACTACCGCCAAACTAAGTTGCCACTAGTAAAAATGCATATCAGTTTTTATCATGGAAGTAAAACACCAGTACTTTTGTGTAGGATTGTATGTTCATGAGGCGTTTAAATAAAGAAAAGGTTGTGCTTACTTTTACTGGTGGAAGTTTTCTGCAATAATAAACCCTTCGAAAACGATTAAAATTGAATCTTCACTATTTAATGGATATGCCAATTCCTCTTTCTTAATAGTTATAAGACATTACCTGCTTCCTCTTTTTTACGCGTAGCAAGATTATAATTAGACGCAAAAAGGTTTAAATTCGTTTAAAACCTTTTTTTTCTACTTAATAAAGTGAGAAAAAAATTTCAATTGTGTTACTTGCGTCTTACTTTCATCTTTATTTCATTTTAAAAGTTTTACTTAAATTGATTTTTATTTTTCCTCTGAGGCTCGGATTACATTTTCAGTAGAAAATTAAATTGTTAACTTCATTATTGGAAAACGAGCTCATCCGCAGCTTTTCGTCTTTATATTTAATTCGAAAAATACTTTCCGTAAAATATAACTTTTTCTTCACACATTAGTTAAAAGGTAAAAGGAATTCGGAACACGAATAAGCTTAATTTGATATTTTTTCTTTTCTTAAAGCAAAGCTGTTTTCAAAATATTACTCAAAACAATGAATAAGAGGCTTGCATTTCTTAAAAATTTCTGAGATAAATACGAAAGCTAGAATTAATGTAACTTAATTAGGAATTCGAAAATGAATAATAACAATTGCGTTTGTAAACCAATGGAAAAGATATTTAATTTTAAGTAACTTTTCTTTAAATTGATTTTTTTCTGAACGTATGTAATTAAAAAAAAAGGCTATAAAATTAAAAAAATTTAGAGAATGTTTTAATTGTTTAACTAGCATTTCACTTTCTTTCATTAAATCTTTATTAAAAATAACTCTGATTTCATAAATGAGGCTCGAATTTTATTTCAACAAATCTTTTAAAAAATGAAAAAAAAAAAAAAGCGTACTATTTTAAGAATATTTTACTACTAATCTGGGCGCTAGTACAATTTACTGTTTTTTAACAGAACTTTTTTTTCAAAATTTCTCAAAAAAAAAAAAAAAAAAAAAAGATCTTTAATTTACTGAAATTATTCCGTTAAAAAACAGTAAATTGTATTGGCATTGCGATTACCAGTACAAATTCCGTAAAATCTTTCTTTGTTTTCAGAGGATGTTTTATTTAAAAATGACTTCGTACACATTTCATCGTCTTTAATTTCAACATGAAAATATCTTTCGCAAAATAAACCAATGTGCTTAGTTTTCACGTATTAAGGGTTTTTCACGTATTAAGGGTGTATTCGAAAAAACGCTTTTCCACCTTCAACAGCTCGAAATTTTCTGATACAATTTCAGACGCATTTTTTAAAGTAGAAACATGAAACTTGCTTTCGTTTTGCGAGCTATCATTTTATTACTTTAAAGATTTCGTACTATTTTCAATATTACGTATAAACATTTTGACGTAATTTTTCCTATTTTCAGTTTCAACACATAATCATTAAATTCTTATTTTAAAAATACCCTTCTATTTTTAATATTTTTACTTTTCAATTTCACTATGACAACAATAAAAAATCCAAGAATTCCTTTCCTCTTACCCCTCCACCCCCCCCCCCCATAAAAATGGATTTTTTTTCATGCAAATTATTTCAAATTTTAAAACACAAACGATCTTTGATTTTTAAAAGGTACTGGTTCCTGACGATTGAAATGTGATTTTTTTTCCTGAAAATTTCCTGAAAAACGTAATTTAATCACAATATTGCTTTCGCTATCGATTCAAATAAAAGGTAAAATCAAAAAGAAAGGCAAAAAATATAATAATTCCTATCTTTATCCCTTTCTTTCCTTTTTTTTTTTTTTTTTTTTTTTTTTTCACAAAAATGAAATCATTGAGTTGCCACCATTATAAAAAAAAAAAAAAAAAAAAATTGAAGGAAAAAAATATTTCGAAAACGAATTTAAATTTTAAAATTCTATTAACCGTTTTGAGATCTGCGTATCTATACGGATTTTCGGTGTTAATTTCACCGCATAATATTACATATTTCAGGAAAACTTGCAGTAAAACAAAATCAGTCAATCGTTTCATAAAATCGTTTTACAAATTCTTTTCATAAATTCATTTCATTATGATTATATATATATGTATATATATATATATATATATATATATATATATATATACAGTGGCGGTCAAAAGTTTCCGGCCAGTTAGTTTCTTCGATTTATTTACCAAAAGGTTTCAGCAAAGATGCACAATTGCTGCAAAAGTAAGGAATATGCGAATGACCTCTGACCACGTGATCATTTTGATTGGATACTGAAGATGCTTCATGCAAAGGGATAAAATTCGAAGTTCGCGTGTGCAAAAGTTTCCGGCCACTTATCATTCTTTAGTTTTTTTTTTTTTTTTTTTTTTTTTTTCTATCGGTAAACCGTTTTACTTACCCATCATACGTAGTATAGGGTAAGTCTTGCAATCGTTTTGAAAATCGAAAAGTTTTTTTTGGCGGATTTACACGTTTTAGATAGTGGAGATTCCGAAAAACATATTTTTAGAAAAAAATTTTTGCCGTCCGTCTGTCCGTCTGTCTGTCTGTCTGTCTGTAAACGCTCTATCTCCCGAACAAATTGAGATAGCGACTTGAAATTTTGTATGTAGTTAGTATGTAAGAATGGGACGAACCCTATTTAATATCAGCAACCTCGATTATCCGGAACTATTTTTTTCGGACTCTCGAAAAATTCGTTCTGATGAAAGGTATATAAAAATTTTCGAATTTTTTTGTTCTAAGGAATGGATGTAAAAGGCAATAAAATAACACATATTTTGCATACAGAACGAAGTCGATCGGATTATTAGTTGCCGAGATATTTGTAATCTTATTTTCCACATTCTTCGATTTTTCATGACCCTGTATTTCATTCAAATTTCAATTCAGAAGTATATTTTAAATGGAAATGAGACGCTTAATCCGACGCAGTAAATTGCTAGTTAATAAAATTATTATTTTTGGAGTTATAAGGATGTTTCTTTTACGCAGTTCGGTTCTACTTGAGTAGTTTGGCGTTTTATATAATTTGTCGAAATGCAGTTCTTTAATATAGCATTACTATATGAATATTAACAATATTTTAATTTTGTTTATGAATTGCAATGCAATTGTATAAATAGTTTTCACATGTTTTATTTTCATATACATATCCATGATGGGTAAGTATTACGGTGGCCCCCAACGACTAGTTTTCGTTGTGTTAATGAATGAATCAACGTGTATAGCATAGTCTGAATTCAAAATTTAAAAGTTCAACAATTATTGTTCATAATTGAGTAATTAGTTTGTCGCTAATAGGCCAATCTTCTCGAGATATTGCGGCAAAGTTATCGATCGATTAAATCGACCGTAAACGATCTTTAAAAATTATATAAATATGGCCATGGCCTTCAGGACTTTCAGAAGTCCGGGAGATCCCGGAAAAATACTATTCCTGTTTACAGAATTATCAAGAGAAAAACAATTGATAATCCGCATAAAAATTCTGCTGCAATATACTGCGATTTACGGAATGAAAACATTGCTGAAATAAGTCCGTATACTGTATCAACATGCTGACGTGAAGCATGACTATATGGAAGAGTCGGTGTTAAAAATTTTTCAAAGTTAAAAAAATACAAACGTACTCGACTTGCGTTTTCCAAAAAACACAAAATCTGGTCAACTGAAAACTGGAAAAAAGTTCTATTTTTCCATCAATCGAATTCGAAACAGTTTTGGAAGTAATGGCAGACACAACGTCCGATGACCTAACGACAAAAGATATGATTCGACCTATGTTATTCCTACAATGAAGCATGGCGGAGGGACACGTTATGTCGTAGGGAGTATTTTCTTCAAAAAGTGTTGGTCCGTTATTTGAAATCCACAGAGGTGAATGATACAATGTATAAGGATATCTTGCAAGACTATTTTCTGCCTTATTAGAGAAAAAAGTTTGGTCGCAACTATTTTTCTTAACATGATAACGACATAAATAATGTATGCAAACATCGATAAGCAATGGTTTTCGCACAAAAAATTTCGTTTTTGAAATGATCAGCACAAGCGCCCGACATGAATCCAATAAAGAAGTTGACAAAAGTCTGCGGAACTATAAATATTCCAACTCAGCCGAAATTTCGCCAAAATTGTTCGAAATGTGGGAAAAACGTACGATAGACGATCTTTAACCGTTGGTTGTATGAATGTTACGTTGATGCGCCGTAATACGTATTACTAAAGCTAATAAAATAGTAATACGACAAAATACTAATTGTAAATGTTGTTGATCACTGTAATTTTCTATTACAATACCACTTTTTTACAAACTTATGACGGTGGCCGGAAACTTTTGAGAACATGTGTTTTCCTTTATACTTAATTTTGTCAGTTAAATTTATTGATTTTTACATGTTCTTCTATAAGTAAGTTCCTAACTATCATGTCAATAAAATGCATAAATATCACTTTGAGATTCCTCTTCATATGGGTATATTTACAAATTAGCTGAAAAATTTTTGCTGGCTGGAAACTTTTGACCGCCACTGTATATATATATATATTGTGAACCTAAATTATCAATGCCCTAAAGTATAAATTTCAGGACACTGTCATCTGTGGTGTCAATTTGTTTGTACAAAAGCAATGAATCTGTATTTGTAGAATTATTTTATCTTTATATCTCAAAAGTTTAAAATGTTTGTCGTTATTGTGATAAAACTTTGTTTTCAAAAATTGCAACAAAATTTTGTGAAGGGTCTGTATAGGTGCACCCAAAGGTTAGGACGGTGATGGGGCTACAGTCCACCCCCTCCCCCCGAAATTTTCGAAAGTGATATGAAAAAAATACTCATTTTTTTCTTTCATTTTTGGATTTTATTTACCCATCATACGTAGTATAGGGTAAGTCTTGCAATCGTTTTGAAAATCGAAAAATTTTTTTGACGGATTTACATATTTTAGACACTGGAGATTTCGAAAAACATATTTTTAGAAAAAAAAATTGCCGTCCGTCTGTCTGTCTGTAAACATTCTATCTCACGAACAAATTGAGATAGAGACTTGAAATTTTGTATGTACTTAGTATGTAAGAATGGGACGAAGCCTATTGAATATCAGCAACCTCGATTATCCGGAACTATTTTTTCCGGATTCTCGAAAAATTCGTTCTGATGAAAAGTACATAAAAATTTTCGAATTTTTTTATTTTAAGGAATGCATGTAAAAGGCAATAAAAAAAACACAAATTTTGCATAAAAAACGAAGTCGATCGGATTATTAGTTGTCGAGATATTTGTAATCCTGTTTTCCACATTCTTCGATTTTTCATGATCCTGTATTTCATTCAAATTTCAATTCAGAGGTATATTTTAATTGAAAATGAGACGCTTAATCCGATGCAGCAAACTGTTAGTTAATATGATTATTATTTTTGGAGTTATAAGGATGTTTCTTTTACGCAGTTTGGTACTTCTTGGGTAGTTTGGCGTTTTATATAATTTGTTGAAATTGGTGCATCAGCAATTCATTAATAGAGTATTACAATGTGTATTAACAACTTTTAAATTTAGTTTTGGAATTGAAATACATTGTATAAATAGTTTTCACATATTTTATTTTCATATGAATATAAATGATGGGTAAGTATTACGGTGGCCTTCAACGACTAGTTTTTTATTTCTATCATACAACAAACAATTCTTATTAGTCCAATATTAGTCCATATTGACACAAAGGACGAAAAAGGGGCTGAAAGGGTTACAGTCCATCTCCTCTTCCCTAAACAACCCAAAATTAAATGAAAAATACGTTTTTTTCTTACTTTATTTTTAGATAAATCTGCAAATTTTTCTTCTGTTAGAAAGAGAAATAATATTTTTTATTTTTTACTCCTCCTTTTAACTCCAAATTAGACTACATTGATAGCATACCTAAACAAGTTGGAAATTGCATGTGAACGTAGCAAACGAGGTGCGTTCGTACGATAACGAAGTTTTAAAAATATTCAGATCTTGCTGATATAGTAGAGCGTACTCCGTTACAGTATAGTAGTCGAAATCTTTACGTTTCTGTAAATATGCAGGAAGTAATTTTTATTACACATCAGCAACGTATATCTTATTCATAAAATGTGAAATAGTTGAATATAATAAAACATGTACCAAACCATGTTGCCCCGTATAGCATTATATAGTGGAATACTTTTGTGTGGCCCTGTAATTTAATAATAAAAATTCTTTGCATCACAGATTGTACAGAATGCATATTTTAGTATATATTTCATAGATTCATGCCAATTCTATTATGTTCGAATGAGTGTAACATCATTAAAATGCATTTAAAACTTTTTTCCCTATTGACCGTAATGTAACGGAATCCTTTTGATTGTCCCTGTAATTGATCTATCCATCCGATTTTCATAAAATTTGAAATGACTCGACAAAATTATGTTATAATTATGTATTTTAAATTTCAAACGATTCGGTTGGGTAGTTTTTGCGTTGTTATATACGGACAGACAGACAGACCGTCGGACGGACTGGGCGACAACAATAGGTGCTATGTATTTACATAATTACGAACGCACCTAAAAATAGAGAGGGAGCTGGTGGGGGATATAGTCCTTCATCTCGAAATAGTCGAAAACGAAATGAAAAAATAGTGATGATTTTTAACAATTATTTCCAACAAATTTGAAAAGTGTTTATGCATTCGGTTTGTCTGTCAGTCTGGCCGGATGAAGATTCTAAAGATATGTAATTCCGGGCATTTGTTCTTTAGATATGACAATAGATATGTGTTTATGAATAAAAAACAGGCATGTGTCAGAAAGTAGCCATTTCAATTTCAGAACAGCCTTAAATCTTTACAAAATCTATCCAATTTGATAGTTTCTGAATAAGAATGTTTACCAATTTTATGTATTTAAGAATAAAAATAAATTTGGGTATGTATCAGAAAGCAACCAGTTTGAATGTCAGAGCAGCCTTAAATTTCTTTTAACTTTTAATTAATACGTGAAAACTGAACACAATAGTCTATTTTAAGAAAGGTATTTTCATCTTGAATTTAAAGACGGAAATATGCGAACGAAGTTATTTTCATCTTGAATTTAAAGACGGAAAAATGCGAACGAAGTTATTTTTAGCATTTTACAACAAAGTTGCAAAGTACATTCGGTTTGTCTGTCCACCTGCGCACGCTCTAACTGCCGCGAATATATTCACATTTTCATGCAAATGAAAACGCTTATTTAGCGTCACCAAATCATGTTTGGTATTGTGTAAGAAAAATGTACACTGTAAAAAATTTTTCATTAAAATACGGAAATTGTACCGATAATCTAAACGCCAGTACTGCTTCCGTATTTTAACGGAAATTTTTTTTCCGTAAATTCCAGAAACTTTCCCCCCCCCCCAGAAAATATTTCTATTTGTTTTCATATTTCCTTATATCGAAATTTTCGCTTAAAAAGCAAAAAAGAATTTTTACAGGACAAACTCACATCTTTATGATTTTTATTCTTTAATTTACAATAGTCCAAGAGCCGACCGCGCAAAACCCCAAGTCATTTGAGTACAAGAAAAAATCCTTAGTTTATGGAAGAGTAGTAATAGAGGAATCTAATGATCCATGTCTGCTGGAAGTGAAGTGGTGCATAATCCAAAATTTAAAACCATTAGTAGTTGACTCGTAGGATTAACATTGTGTATTTCCTGCACCCAGTTTTCCACGTTTTTATACTTTTGATTGTACGGCAAACAAAATGCTAATCCTATGAATCAACCACTAGTGGTATCAATTTTTGGCTTATGCACCACTTCGCTTCCAGCAGACATGGATCATTAAGTTCCTCTATTACTACTCTGTCATAAATTAAGGATTTTTTCTTGTACTCAATGACTTAGTGTTTTGTGCGGTCGGCTCTTGGACTATTATCTGTTATTTTTAACTTGGAACTTGTACGCGTATATTTAATACACACAGTGAAGAAATGTCATTTACCCTCCATGGGGTTCGAACCAGGGAACTGCTAGCAGTGTGATCTCGATATGCCAAGGTTACACAAACCACGCGTTCAAATATCTTGGGAGACCCGTAAGAAAAAACCCAAAATTTTTATTATTGATTTTAAAGTAATGAATTTTGGTGCACTATTTAAGAATCTTCTTGTAAGGAATAATTAGCAAAAAAATTCACTTTTTATTAAAAAGTATATTTTTTATGGGGATTTTTATGACTTTTTTTGTCAAAAAGTACACTTTTTAAAATTACTACTCCTCATTCAATTTTCAATATTTTGGTGTTACTAAAATTTCTTAAATAGTGTTATAGTATATAGAAAAGAACTAAGGAGAGATATTTTTAATTTTCTATTTTAACCAGCTAGAAAAAAAAAAAAAAAAAAAAAAAAAAAATACGCACGGTAAATTTTCTTAAATTTGTTATAATTTTCATGTTTACCAATTTATGTAAAATTTTCAGAAATAGTTAAAAAAAAATATCTCTCCTTACTTTTGTTGCAAATTTTTTTAAGATTCTAAAAACATAAACACTTTGTTTCTAAATCATTTTACCACTGAGCCTTAGTACTTTGAACTTAGGCAAAATATGAAAAAAGTCATTTTCAGGAAAACACGTTTTAAATGGCCGCTAGTCCTGTAAACTCTATAGTGAGTACAATTTAAAAAGCTCATTTTCTACCTGTTCCAAGTGTCCCCGAGTTCTGAAATTTTGCATGGATATTCGCAAATGTGTATTTTATCGTTTTCTAAGGGAAAAAAAAAAAAAAAAAAAAAAAGAACTTTTCATGATTTTTGGCCGAAAATGGGGTACGGGTCTCCCTTAACTTGTTTCGAATGCATTTTATAAACAAGCAAGAAGTTGAACACGGAATTTACATTTCTATTGAGAATACAGTTTTAAATATTTTGCAGATTTTTTCCATAATTTCAAATATTTAGCTTTTAGTTTCATGCTTTATAAAAAATAATTTTTTTACAAAGCATGAAATTTTAGACTTTACAAAATTACATGCATGAAAGAATGTATTAAGAGTTTTGTTTCCTTTATTGTTATTATTTTTTGGATAGTTTTAAAGTTTGATTTTAATATTAATCATATTTATTTATTTTTGAAAGGATAATAACATATTTTTCAAAAAAAAAAAAAAAAAAAAAAAAAAAAAAAAAACATGTGTTTTAACAATTTATTTGTATGACGATCTTCTGTAAACTGAATAAAGATATTTACTACGGGTTATTAAAATAAATTTCCTTTATTGCTTTTATAACTTAGATAATCGCCATTGTTATAATAATTTCGTTAATATACGTATTTCAGGTATGTTTTAAATTTTAAGTGCGAATTTCTTAAAGTGAACAGATTGAAAAAAAAATATAAAAATTAAAAGCATATTTTTTTCTTTTCCTTTTAAAATATCCTAAAAACATTAAAAAAAAAAAAAAAAAAAAAAAAAAAAAAAAAAATGCTATAAATAAGTTAAACATTACTGGAAAATCATAATGCAAAATAAACTAACTTTCCTTTTCAACTATCTGAAACTCCTTTTCAACTATCTGAAATTAAAAATGTGTTTTTTTTTATTATATTTAATATCGTAAAAATATGTTAGCTTTTTATTCTTAAAACCCAAAGAAATAGAGAAAAATAGTGTAGCGAGTTGTTTATGAAGCAACTCTCTATAATATTTTTCTATTCCTCTCATAGATGGCGCTATGACATTTATCGGTTAAAATACAAATTTAACATCAAAATTGTTTAGTAATTATTTGGGAATAACTGTAATGAATTCAACATTGAACCATATTTAGCTAATATATTGGAGTTTCATTGAAAATAATATCACTGTAAGACAAGTATTACAACATTTACTTCGCTTTCCTAACAGAATA
Organism: Maratus speculifer; assembly: GCA_964019185.1. NCBI lineage: Eukaryota > Metazoa > Arthropoda > Arachnida > Araneae > Salticidae > Maratus > Maratus speculifer. The sequence goes on from OZ025300.1 coordinate 232,159,660, forward strand.
TTTATTTCTAGGCATAATTTACGGAACTTGTACTGTTTTAATGCGGAACTTGTATTGCTTCCGGAAAGTTGAAGGAAAAAAGGCTCCATTTATTCGTATTTGTAATTTCAAAATGTCAATTACGGAAATTGTTCTATTTTTCGGAAAAATAAAACTAGTAAATAAAATTTTACGAAAAAATCTATGTATATTAAAGGATTTTTTTACAGTGTACGATTAATGGTTTATTTACAGGAACTGTCAAAAGATTTCGATTACATTAAGGTATACAAGGAAAAGTCGTTTGGAGCGTATTTTAATGATATTGCGTTATTTCAAATGCATTGAAACTGATGTAAATCATTGAAGTTCAATATGATCACGGTAAAATAGTGCATTCATAGCATTTTTTAAATTAATTTACATTGACACACAAAAGAAATTGGTTACAGTATTGTGTTTGCGTAATGATTGTTGGCGAGTATGTTTTAAAATTCGGCATGCGCTTTTAAATTTAATTAGTTTTTGCATATTACTCTTTATATAAAAATGCTAAACAACATATACAGAGTTGTAAAAGCGTATTCTTATACCATTCTCTTTATTTGAGGAAATTGCTGAAGGCGAATTTTCAACTAAAATATATGTATCTCTAAAATGAACTAAATTTTGGAATGCATGTTGTTAATTGGTACAAATCTCTATATCATATACAGGGCAGCTAAAAAATTCAGATAATTTTCCAATTATAGATCGGAACAGTTGAAATTTCATTTTTAAATGCTTTACACATTTTTATATGTTGAAATGAGACGTAATATTTAATTTTTACTTACCCATCATACGTAGTATAGGGTAAGTCTTGCAATCGTTTTGAAAATCGAAAAATTTTTTTGACGGATTTACACGTTTCGGACACTGGAGATTCCGAAAAACATATTTTTAGAAAAAAAATTGCCGTCCGTCCGTCTGTGCGTCTGTCTGTCTGTCTGTCTGTGTGTCTGTCTGTCTGTCTGTAGCCGCTCTATCTCCCGAACAAATTGAGATAGAGACTTGAAATTTTGTATGTGCTTAGTATGTAAGAATAGGACGAAGCCTATTTAATATCAGTAACCTCGATTATCCGGAAATATTTTTTTCGGACTCTCGAAAAATTCGTTCTGATGAAAGGTATATAAAAATTTTCGAATGTTTTTGTTCTAAGTAATGGACGTAAAAGGCAATAAAATAACACAAATTTTGCATAAAAAACGAAGTCAATCGGATTATTAGTTGTTGAGATATTTCTAAATCTAATTTCCACATTCTTTGATTTTTCATGACCCTGTATTTCATTCAAATTTCAATTCAAAGATATATTTTAATTGGAAATAAGATACTTAATTTGATGCAAGAAACCGTTAGTGAATATGATTATTATTTTTGGAGTTATAAGGATGTTTCTTTTACGCAATTCAGTGCTACTTGAATAGTTTGGCGTTTCATACAATTTATCGAAATTGGTTCATCAGAAATTCATTAATAGAGCATGATGATGTGTTAAAAATACTTAAGTATACGTTTATATTTTATTTTGGAAGTGTAATGCATTTTATAAATTGTTTACATATGTTATGTTTTCATATATTATGCTATGTATATCCATGATGGGTAAGTATTACGGTGGCCTCCAACGACTAGTTTTAAACGGTGCAGTTTTGTTACATTATTTTAAAGGTACTGGAAAGTGCTTGATAATCTACGCTTGACGCATGATTTTCTTTCTTGTAAAATAAAAACTTTGGTATTTATTTATCCATTGAAATAAAATTCGAGCCTCAGGGATGAAATCAGAATTAGTTTAAATAAAGATTTAAAAGCAAGCGGTGATAAAAGTGAGATGCTGGTGAAACAATTGAAACTTTTTCAAAAGTTTTAATTTTTTACTTTTTTATAGCCTTTGATATGGGCAAATGGATTACTTCTGATAATATTCCTTTTAATTAAAATTCACTAAAATCGCAGACAGTGCAAATAACTAGATTAAATATATAAAACTATTGAAATAATTTCATAAAACGTTACGGATTATTTCTAAATCCTTATCAGTTATTTCAACGTATCAATCAGATTTTAAAAATCAACACGCAGAAAAAAAATCACAACAAGTTGCCAAGAAAAAAAAAGAAAATTATAGTAAAATGAGAATCGAATACTCAATTGATATCGATGCTGCTTCATTAATTGCGAATGCATTTATTTTAGAGAACCAGGCTGAAGCGGGAAACATCTTATTACTTACCCATCATACGTAGTATAGGGTAAGTCTTGCAATCGTTTTGAAAATCGAAAATTTTTTTTGACGGATTTACACATTTTAGATACTGGAGATTCCGAAAAAAATATTTTTTAGAATTTTTTTTGCCGTCCGTCTGTCTGTCTGTAAACGCTCTATCTCCCGAACAAATTGAGATAGAGACTTGAAATTTTGTATGTAGTTAGTATGTAAGAATGGGACGAAGCCTATTTAATATCAGCAACCTCGATTATCCGGAACTATCTTTTTCAGACTCTCAAAAAATTCGTTCTGATGAAAGGTACATAAAAATTTTCGATTTTTTTTTTTTTTTTTTTTTTTTTTTTTTTTTTTTTTTTCTAAGGAATGGACGTAAAAGGCATTAAAATAACACACATTTTGCATATAGAACGCAGTCGATCGGATTATTAGTTGCCGAGATATCTGTAATCCTGTTTTCCACATTCTTCGATTTTTCGTGACCCTGTATTTCATTCAAATTTCAATTCAGAGGTATATTTTAATTGGAAATGAGAAGCTTAATCCGACGCAGTTAATTGTTAGTTAATAGAATTATTATTTTTGGAGTTATAAGGATGTTTCTTTTAGGCAGTTCGGTACTATTTGAGTAGTTTGGCGTTTTGTATAATTTGTCGAAATTGGTACATCAGCAGTTCTTTAATATAGCATTACTATGTATATTAACAATATTTAAATTTTGTTTATGAATTGCAATGCATTGTATAAATAGTTTTCACACGTTTTATTTTCATATACATATCCATGATGGGTAAGTATTACGGTAGCCCCCAACGACTAGTTTTTTCTGTGTGTTGATTTTTAAAATCTGATTGATTTATACATTGAAATAACTGATGAGGGATTTAGAAAGAATCCGAAACGTTTTATGAAATTGGTTTAATAGTTTCATGTTTTTAAATAAGTTATTTCTATTGTCTGTGATTTTAGTGAATTTTAATTAAAATTTCTATAGCCTCTTTAAAAAATTATATGTATTCAGAAAAAAAAATCAATTGAAAAGTTACTTAAAATGAAATATCTTTTCCATTGGTTTGCCAATGCAATTGTTATTAGTCATTTTTGAAATCCTAATTAAGTTACATTAATTCCAGCTTTCGTATTTATCTCAAGAATTTTTAAGAAATGCAAACTTCTTATTGATTGTTTTAAATAATATTTTGAAAACACCTTTGCTTTAAAAGAAGTAGCTTCAAATTAAACTTATTCGTGTTCCGAGTTCGTCTTAGCTTTTAACTAATGTGTGTGTGGGGGGGGGGGGACTATATTTTACGAAAAGTATTTTTCGAATTAAATTTAAAGAGAAAATTTGAGGATAAACTTGTTTTCCAATTATGAGGTTAACAATTTAATTTTCTACAGAAAATGTAATTCGAAATTTAGAGGAAAAGTAGAAATGTGATAAAATATTCTGAATAAAAAATTTTGCCGATTTTATGTATTTTGAAAAAAAAAAAAAAAAAAAGTTATGTGTAGGAAATTAGACAGTTTAAATTTCAGAGCAGCCTTAAATTTCTTTAAACTTTTAATTACGGGTGTATTTCGATTCAAACTGCTCATTTTCCGATTTATTTTTCAATTCATTTTTGCTCTTATATCCATCAAACTGGCAAATTGTCTTATTTAAAAAGTACACAAGATACCGTGATTGTCGATTCTTTAATAAATGCAGAAATTATTGCAAAAAAGGCAATCAAAAACGGCATTTTGAACCGAATTTTCCGAAGAGGGAAATCTGTGAACGAAAAAAAGGGTCATACTGAGAAGATAATTATTTATAAATCAAATTCTAATGAATTGAACATAAAATTTCATCACACGGCACCTTATAAATCTCTTCAAAAATCACCTTATATGAAATAATATACCTTATATGGAATGTATATATGAAATACAATACGTATATATATGTATATAATATATTAAAGTCTCTCATTGTTTATGTTTGCATTCATTAAATGCGATTTACACGCATTCTAAATATCCAGCAGTTTTGAGTTGCATAATAATCGTTTGCTTTTGGCGAGGAAAAGAGCTGCCCGCCAAATTGAGTGACTCTTTTGTCTTTTCACGCCAAATATTCGAAACTATTTTTTTTTTTTTTTTTTTACATAATTTCTAATGTGATTCCGCCGCTAATTTTGACTGATCCTTTTTTACATACATAAGTACTTTAATTAGTAATTTTTTCATAAAATTCACGCCAAATATTCGAAACTATTTTTTTTTTTTTTTTTTTACATAATTTCTAATGTGATTCCGCCGCTAATTTTGACTGATCCTTTATTACATACATAAGTACTTTAATTAGTAATTTTTTCATAAAATTCTGAGTATGCCCAGTATGGAGACCTTCCTTGTTAGCAAATTTCAATCTAAGCTTTTTATACAGTTTTGCAAGTGGTGGGCATGATCATATATTAGCAGTAGCGCCAACTTTTATAAAATATTGGGTAGACTTACAAATTTTTGAATAAAAGAAAACGTGTATTTTTTTCCTTTGGTGCAGTGGCGTATCTAATCATTTCGGAAAGGGCTGAGATACAGTAAAAATTTCTGAGAGGAAATCACAAAAATTCCAAAATTTTTGCTTTAAGCAGGTTTTTATTATAGCAGGTACATACATTGAACAATCAAACCTGCTAAAATGGAATTACATGGGGCTGAATTTTCATTTTAACCAGGATTTCGTTTTAACTAGCATACTTTTTACGGCTATACAGAGAGCCTGCGTATATCAGAAACTTGGCTGAAATTGTTATTTTGTGGTCTCAGCGAAAAACACCTTTTTTAATGAAAACTTTCCTAAAATGAAATGTACTTTTCTTGTTCCTTTCTAATCATATCTCCTTACATTTTAATAAACTTTCGTAATTAAATTAAGTTTTCCAGAAATTTCGGAGGGGGCTGCAGCACAATCCGCCCACCCCCTGAATACCCTCCTACCACTGCCTTAGTGCGTGTATGTGGAGAGAAAGAAGGACCGAATAACTTATTCGAATAGGTAATTCGAAATTAAATTTTGTTTTTTCTCAGCAATTTTTTTAATTATTTTAATTAAATATTAATTTTATAAATATTGTTATTAAATTACTTTCTTATAAGGTCTTCTGCATTGATATTTATTTTAACCCTTTAACGTTCATTGGTTTCGCCACGAAACCACAAAATTTTAATTCCGATACGCAACACTGACAACGGTATTTTTATCTAGAAATATCCCTTTTATTTTGTATGTGAAAAATCACGTTTTCTTATTCAGAAATATATTTGTTCTTTATTACCGGTGTCATTCATTTATTTCGACATCTGAGCAATGAAAATGCTATGATCGTTAAAGGGTTAAATAACACTGGAATTGCTAAATTTTGAAATTACGAAAAACTAAATGTTCGTTTTTGTCATCTAAGTGCTTTATGAATTCTAGGCATTAAAACCGGCGGCAGTTTATGCTCGAAATTTGTTTTCGAGAAAAATTTAACTATACATCCACGGACTGGGTTTACAATGCTCCTGTAAGTCTTTTTTGTCTTTTCTATTTTACAAACAAAACAATTTTGAGAACGTCAACAGGGTTCGCACAGTTCTACCACTAAATTTTAAGAATATTTTCAAAGTGTTTCACTGAAGAAAAATATCGTAAAATCTGTGAATAAAGGAGGGGATTACGAATGTTGTGGTTTAAAAATTAAATGTAAATTTTCTTATTTTTAATAATGGTGCCAGAGTCCTTGGAAATTCCAAGAAGTGTGCGGACCTTGGTCAATAAAACAAAATTTCATTTCAGCTATTAAGTAATAAAAAAAATAATTGTGAATTAAATCAGTAGAAATCATGAAATTGGTTGGGCTGGCGCCCAATGGGCCCATATAAGTTGGCACCACTATAGATTAGCATATCTAAAAGTGGGATTATTTTAAAGAATATTACGCACTGCCCGGCAAGTGCATTGTTAATTTATTTCTGTTTTTTTTTCTTTTCTTTTTTTAAGCCGGCTTGAAAGGCAATTTTCGTTTTCGGCCAACATGCTGCTGAAAATTCGGCTGGACCGAAACCATCTGTATTTCAAAAATCTCGTTTCTTGTTTCGGAAATTTTCCACTTTACTCACCGATTTCAGCTGTATCGACTCAAATAAGAATGTTTATTGCTGTGAGCTTCAATGTTTAAAATTATCAGTCATGATTGACTCAGGAGTGAGCGCAAATTATAAAGCAAATAATGCATATATGACTAAAATATTTCACGTTCTCGTTAAGGGTGTTCTTAAATCAAAAAGGGCAACTTTGTGACACATGCAGTAATTTATTTTTGTTCGGAAATGCATGAAAATAGCAGGTGTTGTTATTCAGAAACTGTCTAATTGCACTCATTCTTTTGTTTTTTTAAAAAACACAATAAATTTTCATAACAAGCCTTCAAAGTTGACACTTTTGAGCATATTTCCCGACGACAGAAAAACCGGTCGAAAAGGAGGAGAAAAACGGGTGATTGCGTCATCGAAATAGCTTATAACTCGATAAGTAATTTAATTATCATAAAATGGAAAAATAAGTTCAATTCGAAATCGCTTTCATAGTCAGGCATTAAAATTTTATAACTTTCTGTTAAAAAATGAATTTTTAAATGTGTCAAAACGTTTTTCGCTTGTTGAGCGGATCAGTTAAGAACACCCTTAAATCCTAATGGCGGTTCTAACGTTAATTAATAATTATGTATAGCTAATAAATACATATAATTAATTAAAAACTATGCATTTTTTTCTCAATACGTATAATTAATTTACAATTATGTTTATTTATGCATGTATCAGTTACTTAGAAAAATGTGCTCTTTCTTAGTTTTCGTTTTCCTTTTCGATCTAAAAGTAAAATTTCAAAGCGAATAGAACTAGTTTACCCTCAGACAGCCAGGTTTTCCAGGTTAAAATATGTCTTATCGTGCTCGATTACAAGAATGGCTTAGTTAGCAATTAAAATAAGATAATTTTTCTTTCCGAAGTTATATTGAAAGTAGAGTAATGTAATCAGTAATTGAAAACAAAATAAAATAAGAAGATTCCCTACTCGTAATTAGGAAATATTAGATATTTATTAGTACAAAGTTTAATTATAATAAGATTTATAAATCACATATTAATAGAAATGTATGATGTGAGACATAAAAAAAATATGTGTAGCCCCCCCCCTCCCCCCCCCAAAAAAAAATCATGCTTTTTACAGTCAGATAATCTAGTTAAAGTTCATTTAGAAATGTTTTTACGCTCAGATTCGATGGATGATGCCAAATCATATGTACTTGCATATTATGTGCCATGCTTACATATACATCTGTAGCTAAAATCTTCCACAAATTCTTTATAGGGTTTAAATTAGAGCAATTATTTAAGTTTGGTTTTAACTCAAGGTATTTAACCCTTTCCGGCACACTGTGCCCGGTCTGGGATACCTAATTTTAATTTCAAACTTGCAAACGGCACCAGTAATAGTTTAGTAAAATTTTGCTTTTACAATGAAAACTTAAATTGAGAAGTTCAAAATATTTAAAAAAATAGTTTGTGAATTCCGGTGTCAGTCGATAATTCCTCATTTTAGTACAGATTTTACCCGTGCCGGAATGGGTTAACTTTGTAAATCTCTTTTCTTCCATATCTTTTTTGGTTTTCGAAATAGAAATGCTAAATCTCAGTTTCTCACGAAGTGCGACGTGGGCAGTTTCATTAAATACCGCATGTCCATTTTACTTTACCTAGATCTCACTTTCATGACTATAGCTATTTCCATTCAGAAATTATTGGTTTCATAAAGGACTTTAGCGTACATACTGTATATATCTACAGTGGGTTAACTAAAAAACAAATTTTAAGCCTCTTATATGTCAAGATGTGCTGAAAGTGAAAAAAAAAAAAAAAAAAAAAAAAAAAAAAAAAAAAAGAGTAATACTATAAAAATAACATTTCTTACAAGATGGAGTGATAGGGTTTTAGAATAAAACCCTAAGGAAAATACAACTGACAAGGAAGGTCTCCATACTGGGCATACTCAGAATTTTATGAAAAAAATACTAATTAAAGTACTTATGTATGTTATAAAGAATCAGTCAAAATTAGCAGCGGAATCACAGTAGAAAGTATATAAAAAAAATAATATTTTCGAATATTTGGCGTGAAAAGACGAAAGCGTCACTCGATTTGGCGAGCAGTCCTTTTCCTCGCCAAAAGCAAACGATTATAATGCAACTTTAAACTGTTGGATATTTAGAATACGTGTAAATGGCATTTAATGGATTTAAACATAAACAATGAGAGATTTTAATATATTATATACATATATATACATATTGTATTACATATATATATTACTTGTTGAAGTAGCTATATAATTAATCTCTGGAAAAAATACTTTCATAGATAAAAAAAATCATATTGAGAAAAATTATCTTCCCACATTTCAACGTATTCAAAAATAAAAGCCAGATGTTTCCATAACAACAAAATCTAATCGACAATTCATAATTGGACTTTGAACTTTAAACAAATTTAATTAATTTAAATTTTGAATTTCGTTTTAAATCTCAAATTTTGATGATTAAATTTGAATATAAATACATATAAATATCGATATAAAAATAATTAAAACAAACTAAAAGTTACAAAATTAAAGTTATTTAAATTAAATTTATCAAAACAAGTTCAATATGAAACTTTTTTTTTCTTTAAGTGTATTTGACATAAAGAATTTTTTTAAATTACATTCCGGCGTCAACCGGCGATAAATCGCCAAATAACGAAATTTTCATTATTTTTTTACGGATTCTGAATGGAGGTTCCGTAGGAATTTTTTTTTTATATAAACGTATATATCCATACAAGAAGAACATTCTGTAATTTTTTCAGAATTTTCGGGGTATGCCCATATGGAGAGCTTCCTTGTGAGTATTTACGTTCTTAGAGAAGTTAGTTCATGTCGCAATGACCTTTTAACCTCTTCAGTCCCTGAGTACCCAAATGGGTACATCAGTTTTGTCCCATTTTATTGATGATACTCAAATATAAATGAAATTTCGATATAAGAATAATATGTCTCGAATTCTAAGATTCGAGCTAATGAAAATAAAACAAAAATCTCGCTCTGAAGTCAAACGAGAGAAGAAATAATTCAGTAATAATTAAAAATACTGTAATAATCGCCAGTAGCGAAGAGGTTAATCATTATTTAATGAAAATGCTGTACATATTTTTTGTCGTATCTAGCGTAAGTTTAGGAGCATTTCATGTGGTTTATTTTAAAATGCACAGAAAATATTGTTTTTATATAATAAAAGGTAGAACCCGTCGAATTTCGAAAATAAAATAGTCAAGAAGAAGAAACTGTTTCATTGATTTATAATAAGCCTACAAAATTAGTCACAATTAAAAACTAGTCGTTGGGGGCTACCGTAATACTTACCCATCATGGATATGTATATGAAAATAAAACATGTGAAAACTATTTATACAATGCATTGCAATTCATAAACAAAATTTAAATATTGTTAATATGCATAGTAATGCTATGTTAAAGAACTGCTGATATACCAATTTCGACAAATTATATAAAACGCCAAACTACTCAAGTAGTACCGAACTGCGCAAAAGAAACATCCTTATAACTCCAAAAATAATTATAATATAAACTAACAATTTACTGCGTTGGATTAAGCGTCTCATTTTCAATTAAAATATACCTCTGAATTGAAATTTGAATGAAATACAGGGTCATGAAAAATTGAAGAATGTGGAAAACAGGATTACAAATATCTCGGCATTTAATAATCCGATCGACTTCGTTCTATATGCAAAATGCGTGTTATTTTATTGCCTTTTACGTCCATTCCTTAGATCAAAAACATTCGAAAATTTTTATGTACCTTTCATCAGAACGAATTTTTCGAGAGTCCGAAAAAAATAGTTCCGGATAATCGAGGTTGCTGATATTGAATAGGGTTCGTCCCATTCTTACATACTAACTACATACAAAATTTCAAGTCTCTATCTCAATTTGTTCGGGAGATAGAGCGTTTACAGACAGACAGACAGACGGACGGCAAATTTTTTTTTCTAAAAATATGTTTTTCGGAATCTCCAATATCTAAAACGTGTAAATCCGTCAAAAAAAAAAAATTTTCGATTTTCAAAACGATTGCAAGACTTACCCTATACTACGTATGATGGGTAAGTAATGTACCTTTTATGCTAATTCTAATTCTTAAACAGAGGATATTAGAACTAAAATTAACAAAATATTATTTCCATAAAGCTCAGTTTTAGAAATTTAATCGTAATGTAAGCAAATATATATAATCCATTTTGACTCAATCACAGAACTTTTTCCCGTGAAATCTAAACCTGATATCCTTTCACCATCTCCCTTTTTCCCCCATTTACCCTTTTTTTTAAAGTTATTTTAACTTGATAATTTTAAAATAGCTTAATTTCAAAACTCGAAGTTTCGATTGTTATAAGCTGGAAACAGATACTAAATTTCTTATATTGTTTAAAGTGTACATTCAAATTTCTGAAATAATCTATATGCAATAAATACGAAATACAAGATTTCTGTAACGTCACATAAGCTAAAATGACAATTTTCATAATCTCGAACTTCAAATTCCGGAAAAAACTTCTTTATTTGCTAAATTCACTGGGTTTTATAATAGACAATATATTTGAGATAGCACGCATTTTAATTAATTTTTTATTTCATTTTTTATAAGAAAATGGCAACGAAAAGAAACAGTTTTTGCGGCTTTTTTCTCTTTTCTTTTAATAGAAATGAAGTACTTTTGTTGCCACAATTATAAAAAGTTTTATTGAAAATTAAAAAAAATAATATCTCAAAAACAATTTAAGATACAGTTTTCAAACAAATTGCATTTAAAAACACATTTTTTCCCTTATACAATGATGTAAAAATTTAAAATGTGGGATGATTAGAAGTTTAAAAAATTGCTATAGCAATAATTGCAAAATCGAAATTTCATTTCAAATCAAAGTGTTGCCATTCGCAAAATGATGTATGCGTTACACACAGATATGTTTGACCTTTATAATATAGATATAATTTCTAATGGATTCTGTGCTATTATAATTCGAGAGTGAGAGTCCTAAAAGTACTTATTTAAGTAGTATAAAATAATTTTAATGCAAATCCTTTAAAGAAAGTATCTAATAAAATGAAGTTTCACACCACATATATTTTGAAAATTCGTATTAATGAATTCTCTATAGATGAGGTATCACTCATCACACTCCCCACCTATCTTGTAATAAGGCTATCAGCAGCTGTGCTAGCTAGAAAGCCTAAGCAGTTTAAAAGATACCCCAACGTCTAGTACGCGAAAAATTAATTAGCAAATTTTAAACCACCAATATTAATTTAATAAAGCATCGTTCTCAAAATATACGTGAAAAACTGCTTTTGCTTATTTTCAAATACATTTCCTCGGTTACGAAGACTTACGGTCTAAATTATTTGAATATTTTTGGAGCAGAAATACCTTGCTGCTAAAAGGGTTACAGCGGCCACAGAGTACGGACAGAGCATCAACTCGGCTTGAAAAGAGCGCCCTCAGTGGATCACTTAAACACTAAACCATCGCGTTGGCGATTTTTATCCTCGTGATCTCTGTTTAACTGTAACCATATTCTGGCTTGGCACTTTTTGCTGAATGCTGATTTGATTATCTTTGCACAAGTGCTTATGCTATTTGATCTTAGATTTCCGCACTTATATTGATTCGTAATTATTACTGTTATTGTTCTTGAATTTTCAAGTTTAAATTATTAGGTCGTTATGTTAAGAAGAGACACATGTATTGTTTGCAAGACGAATACGTCAAAGTTATATCATATTAAAATAATTCTTTCATAAATTTCAAAACAAGAAGCAGCAAGCCGTCGCTGTATTTTTTTTTCTTTTTTCCCTTATCATTTGTCGCCAAGGAAGCGATGTTTCGCCGAATTAGCAACCTCTCTTATGTTATGACCGTAGTTTCAGAGTGGTCCGCTCGTGTCGCTACTGTCTATGCGTAATCCCATATTAAACAAGTTGCCATTACAGTGTATGAAAGTTGATTCTCTGTTCCGTACTCTGTGACAGTTGCAAGACAAGTACAGTTAATCACTCTTCATATGATAGCGTAGGGTCTAGCAAGAAATATTGTAAAGATGAGTCGTCTGATTAGGGAAAAATCAGTACTTTATGAAAGAACACAGATTAATTTGAAATACCGTGGCGTAACCAGGGTGGGTGCCCAAGTGCTCTGTATACTGGTAATTTTTTTTTTAATTCTGTTCGCCTAACCAAATTAGATTTTTTTTTTCTTTTGGTATGATTGATGGAGAAGAAAGTCTTACAATATTACTGTTTTGAATACCGATCCTGGCAAAATAAATATGAATTATTGTCAAATAAATAATATTATTTAGATAAGTATTGCAAAATTAGCATATCTACTTATTTTTAATACTAAAATATTTTATAACAAGTATTAAAATATGCTCTGGTGAGCAACAAAAAAGGTTAATATGTTTTTAAGTATGAAAAAGCGTTTGACAAGTGCTTTTAATTGAGCACGAGAAAGGACAAGAGGTCCCTTCTTGGCTGCAGCTCACTGTCAGTGCCAAATTTGAAAAAAAAAATCATATTTGCGCTTTCTTTCCATTAGAAAAAAAAAAAGTCGTAATTACGATAAAAATGTGTAATACAAAGACGTAGACAGAAAAGACGCAGCGTAATTAAACATGAATGTAAGGCGAAATAGTACCAGAAATCTTAAATTAAATGCTCTTAAAATTCAATAGTGAGACTTCTAAAAGTACGTATTTAAGTAGCATAAAATAACTTTAATGCAAAACCTTTAAAGAAAGTATTTAACAAAATTAAGTTTCACACCACATATATTTTAAAGACTCAAAGTAATGATATTGCTCATTAAATCAAACATCTCTTAACATACTCCCCACCTATCTTGTAATAAGGCTATCAGCTGCAGTGCTAGCTAGAAAGCCTAAGCAATTTAAAAATTAAGATACGTAAATGTGTAGTACGCGTAAAACTAATTACCAAATTCCATAAGTGCATCAATATTAATTTAGTACAACATCGTTCACATATTATACGTGAAAACTGCTTTTGATTATTTTCAAATGCATTTCTTCGGTTCCGAAGAATTACGGTCTAAATTATTTGAATATTTTTGGAGCAAAAATACCTTGCTGCTAAAAGGATTACAGCTGCAAGACTTGTACAGTTAATCATTCTTCAAATAATAGCGTAGTGTGTAGCAAGAAATATTGTAAAGATAAGTCGTCTGCGAAGGGAAAAATCAATACTTTATTAACAAACACAGATTGTTTTGAAATACCGTGGCGTAGCCAGGGAGCTCCCAAATGCTCTGTATATTGGTAATTTCTTAAAGTTCTGTTCGAATAATCAAATCAGAATTTTTTTTGCTATGAATAATGGAGAAAAAAAGTCTTACAATATTACTGCTTTTGAATATCTATCCGGGTAAAATAAATATGATTTATAGTCAAATAAATAATATTATTTAAAATATTGCAAAATTGGCAAATCTACTTACTTTTTTAAGACTAAAATACAGTATAACAAGTATTAAAAAAGGCTCTGGTGAACAACAAAAAAGTTTAATATGTTTTTAAGTATGAAAAAGCGTTTGACAAGTACTTCTAATTGAGCATGAGAAAGGACAAGAGGTCTCTTCTTGGCTGCAGCTCACTGTCAGTGCCAAATTTGAAAAAATCATATTTGTGCTTTTTAAATATATATATATATATATATAAAAGTCACAATTACGATAAAAATGTGTAGTACAAAGACGTAAACAAAAAAAGCATAATTAAACATGAATGTAAGGCGAAATAGTACCAGAAACCTTAGATACTGTAGCGATATAAAAACATTAACTAATTAAAGGACTAGGAACAAGCACAATAGAAGAAATTTTGGAAGGGACATTGATGAACAGACAGGGCATTAACAAAGTGAGTATCAAATGAATGGAATTATATGTGTATTAGTTTCAGAACAATTCTGACAAAGATGAAAAAAAGAAAATTATTTTAAGGATTTCCGTAAGAAAGCATGGAAAAATAAAAAATCGGAATTCCCGTTTGTTCGAATTAAACGAAGTTAAGAGAAAATAAGTTCGAATGAATGAAAAATTTAAACGTTATTCTGCCTTTGAAAATTTCGAGGCTTCATGTTTAGTTCGAACTAAGCGAAGATTCGATTTATCCGATTTGGAATGAACGGGGGTCGACTCTACTATGATATGTGATTTCTCATTTAAATGTTGTAGTGTTTTGAGATATGGATGTATATTTTATGCGTAAAATAAACTTTTATGAAAGATAGTGTCTCTTAATATGTTAATCAGTGTCTAATAATAGGGGCTAAGATGATGGTGACTGAGGTGACGCTTTTGTCTTAACAGCCATCTGCAGAGCTATTCTGTTAAATTATTTTGCATCCATCTGAATTATTAAATATGCCATGTAACATTAGAATGTTACATAAATAACGTTGCAATGACATTTTTATTTATTAAAAAAAAATATGACGACATGAATGATGCTATTAAAAATATTCATCCAAATTTAGAACAAAAAGTAAATATTTCTAAATATTAAAGAAATAGAAGGACAATTTAACTTCATCCATGGTTACTAGTAGAACTTTAGTTGCTGTTACAATGGAAATAATTCTGTCAGCACCACATGGTATCTGCTAAACTAAAAGTAACTATATAGGTATTGAGATGATGGCCAACCTCAGGGAGAATATATTTACTACAATATTTAATTACAAAATCGATGTTAATGTAGGGCAACTATATTTTCCTATACTGTATATATATCTAGGTATAAATATAGTGTAGCAAAAGATAATAATATTTATAGAAATGATTGCAGCATACATTTAATATTAGATATTTTGACTTGGGAACAGAGACTGAAATGATGATGTAGTTTGTTTAAAATTTAAAACTAATTATTTCTAC
Organism: Maratus speculifer; assembly: GCA_964019185.1. Classification (NCBI taxonomy): domain Eukaryota; kingdom Metazoa; phylum Arthropoda; class Arachnida; order Araneae; family Salticidae; genus Maratus; species Maratus speculifer. Next base: position 232,175,017 of record OZ025300.1, read on the forward strand.
ATTATTATATGTCCATTTATCATTGGCAATAATTAGAACAAATGTTACGATATATTACATTTTTAAGTTTTTTGGTTTTAGTTTAATTAACGAAATAATGGCAGTGAACGCAAATTGTGCAATTTTCAGATATTGACCCATTTGAGTTAGTGATATAACTCCGCCTATTCGAAAACGAAAATAAACGCATTTCACCCATCCCCAATGTTTCACCCAACTTTTGAAGTAAGCTTCATTTTAAAAAAAACAGACATGCTATAAATTTTGTTATACCACTAATTTTTTTTTCTTTTTTATTTCTTATAAGCAACTAAGGCGAGCCAAGCCTTTTTGATATGCTTCGAAACGAAGGATGAAACCAGGGATGTAGTGGAGGACATTCGCGGGTATACACCGTATACCTTCTGGATTTTTTAAAGGAACACCGTAGTATACCCTCTGCTTCTCAAGAAAGCTATAGTATACATACTCTAGGATATACTCCCTGCCTTAAGCGTATACTCTCTGCTTAGAGCGTATACCCTCTGTTTTTTATGACTACATCACTGGATGAAACTACAAATGATTACTTTCTAGGTAAACTTTAAAACGACGAGTATTTTAAATATATGTTCAAGGTCTCAATATCAGCCTTGTATTTATTAACGATGATTCGCATCTAGTCACGTAATTTGTAATTTTATACTAAATTTGACAGCGTGAGTCCAAGTTTTATTGTAACTTTCGCTGAAGCTTTTTTAAAATTATTTGAATAAATCTGATATTAATGTTTTTTTTTTCTTTTTTAACCCTTTACCACAGTCATGCACAACCTTTTTACTAGAAAATCGTCTGCCACCAGAATATTTGAAAAGTGTAGTTTCTTTTGTGTAATAGCAAAGTTTCTGTCATTACTAATAAGGGAAATTATTCTGCATAAAAATAGTGATATCATTGTGGCCCGCGGGCCAAAGGTTGTGCACCCCTGCTTTACCAGATCAAAATTTTTGAAAAAAATCTTTCAAATAATACCTCTATGCATCTTTAACAGAATTTTTAAATTTTTATCGTCGGTTTTTTAAAACAGAATCTTTTGTCTAAGTGAAACAGTAAATTGCTCAGATTAAATAATTCAAAATTTACAATAAAGCTTTATTGGTGATAATAATAAATAATGATTTGAAATCGTGATTGGCAAAAATATGTTGTCCGTATATGTTGTCCGTATGACGTACGGGCAAATCAAGGTAGCTATTTAATAGAAAGATCAATTTAGTTTACATTACTATGTCATCACCAGAAATGACTCCTCCCCTTATTTGATGGCAGTTTTCTCCTTTTGCCATCTATACTAATAAAAGAACAAAACGCTCTGTCTGTCTGTGTGTGTGTCTGTGATGTGTCTGCGATGGCTAGCAAAATCTACAGCACGTACGAAGCTCAAAATTTTTTTGAGAGTAGCCCAATGTCTCTCCTGATGCACCTGAAGCTCAGAATTTCAAAATTCTATTTATTAACTGAGTAATTAATTAAATTCCAAAGCTCACTCTCATAAAAAATCGCCTTTTTTCGCTTTTTTTCCATTTCATTTTCTTATGGTTGATTGGTTGCATAAAATTTTCGCAGAAATAATTAAAAAAGCTGGGACAGACCTTTAAAATTCATAGACTGGCAAACTGTCAGTTTAAATGAGGATTTTTTTTTTTTATCACAGTTGCTGTACACCATGGAGAAAAAGATAGGTGGAGGCGAAGTAAACCGAAAAAAGGTTTGCAACACGGAGTAAGAAGTGTCTTTCTCCATGGTTTGCAATATTAAACCATTTATCGCTGAAATTTTAATGTCTCAAACAAAAGCACGAGGAAGGAATTTTGTATTAATAAAACGAATTGAAAGAAACGAATTACAGCTGAAGCATATTTTACGAAGAAATAGTAATTTTTTAAAATGGTTTTTTTCTATTATATTATTTAGGTTAAAGTTAGGTTAAAGTTAAATTGCATTTATATTATGGTTAGAATAAGGATATGTTACAATAGAGTGAATACATTTAGGCTAGGTTACATTTCTGTTATATTTAATTTATGGTAGGGTACTGTTAAGTCGCTGTTAGGTTACCGACAGGTTCTGGTTACGGTATAAAAGTTTAAGGTTAGGAATTTATACACAGAGTGAACCTATACGCAAGATTTGATTAAAAATAACACTTACTTTTGTTAAATAGCTCTGAAATTATAGTACTATATACCAACCTTTTAGCTACCATCGTTTATCGATTTCATTCATGGTATAGTCGGATTTAAGAGTAATATAATTAGTTTGAAATTCAAAATATTTCACTTGGGATTTGTATGTGAAAATAATAATTAGTTACGTGACTTAACAGTGATTTTTACGGGTAAATATCAACTTTTTTACACGAAAATCATGCAATCGTTGGATACATATTTCCTCCCGCGTTTTTCATTGCTCATTTTGAGTATTTTTAGAGCTTAATATTAGTTGTTTTTAAAACCGATTTTTCACACAGTCAGTGGCTACGTATTTCAGACAATGCATTTCTTCATTTAACGAGTTAATGATAAAATCATACAAATTTCAAGTTCGTTTAATATTGTTAATACGTACCCGGGCAACGCCTGGCGGGTCAGCTAGTACTTTCTATAAACTGAAGGTAATGAATGCAAAATGTTCGATAAAAGTCTCATTTGAAGATCATTCAGTGCAATTCCTATTTCTTTTTTAACAGTTTCCGACGAAGTTGAAAAATGTTTATGTTTTCGATTTGTCTGTGCATCTGGCCGTCTGCCCGGGTTCTAATTCTCGTAAATACACTCGGATTGCCCTGAAAGTTTTGGAAGTTTTATAGGAGGTCATAGACGTTTTCCTAGCACGAAGCCTACTGCAAATGAAGTTTCTAGCACGATAAGTTAATTTACAAGGACTGTCAAAAAGTTTTCGTTAGGTTACAACCTACGGGAAAAAATCGTTTCAAATGAATTTTTAAAGCTGTTATATCCTGTCAAGCATAGTCAGATTGATATGCATTTACGAAATGCACTAAAATATGCCCTCTGTAAAATATGTGGTGAAAAAAATAGTTATTAATCATTTACAGGACCACACAAAAGAATTCAATTACATATTAGTAAAAGGGGGGGGGATTGTTTGTGACATATTTTAGTTATATTAAACTATTTCATGTATAATAAATTGATATACGTCGCTGAGGCTTAATATAAGTTATTTCATGCATAATACGAAGTGCATTGCATTTACAGAGACACACAAAAGATTTCCAAAAATATATTATATCCGAAGGGTTCTATGCAATCGATGCTGCCTGATGGATTGGTGGGTATTTTTAAATATGATATGCACTTTTAAGTTTCACTAAATTTATGCTTAGTATATGGTGTGTATGAATGCTACAGTTAATACACTGGGCTACACAAAAAAACTCGTAAAGGTTATAGAGTATGAGCGTAATTTACTTTAAGGTGGTTTTTATAATATGCATTTTTTTCGCCGCTGAATTGCATTCAGTTTACTAAAAAATGTTTGTAGAATACAGATAATATGTTATACAGGGTCACGCAAAGAATTCGATACATGGTCGCCGATCGATAATAATTTCTTGAAATGCAGTTTTCAGAGTGTTTTAGTTTGAACTAAATTTTAGCTAAATATTGGCGTGAAGGTACTAGATAAACCGTAGGGCTGAACAAAAGTATTGAAGTATGTTTCCATACATTAGAATAAATTGCTGAAAGAGAAATTTCAACTTGTTATGCGTTTTCTTGTTAAGTTAAATTTCCCCACTATGTAGTATGTATATCAACCGACAGATCAAATACAGAGTTGTTCAAAAGTGTTAGAATACACATTTAGCTATAGACAATAACACCTTATTTTTCTATATAAAGAAGAGATTTCAGGAAATGTTGGAAAGTATTTTATAATCTATGTTTAATGCATGATTTTTCTTACTTGTTTATTAATGCTATAGTAAAATAAGCTTTAATTATTCTAATAAATTGAGATGATTAATGATTGATTTCTTTTTCGTTCATGATTGCATCTTTTTTTTCCCATTTACAGCAACAGAATAATTTTCATTTTTAAGTTTACTGGATAAAAAAAAAAAAAAAAAAAATATTTTAAAAATGTAGGGTACATTCAAATGACAGTGAATGGAATAGATTTCAATGGCGTGTTACCAAGTTTGTTAAAACAAAGCACTTATATCAAGATTTTCTTAAGGAATGAAGCTGCTTTCATATATTTCTGCCTTATTAAAAACCTATTTTAAAATGTTTATTCTAATCATACCAGTAAAATATTTTGAAATATTTTATTATGTTTATATGATCAGCTGGAGCGCATGTCCAATAACTGAATTAGCATTCAAAGTACGAGTGAGTGTTCCTGAAGGTATCCTCCTCGTTTTATATCATAAAGTAGAAGTCTTTAAAGCTCCTGTCCTTGGCTGACGAAGCGAGTGCGAGCTAATGCTATTCCTATGGGGACGGGAAGTATTCTTCTAATTGCTCATTCGCATTTTGACATTTTTAAATACTTTTTTTTTTTTTTTTATTGCATTGGATACCTCAGGTCCCTCTTAAGATCGCTCCTTGAGTACTTTTTCAATTTTGGCCGCCGATATTTTTTATAAAGTTAGTTTCACTTTTTGAACCGGTTTTGAAAGTGAAACTAACTTTATAAAACCTATCTGCAACCAAAATAAAAAAAGTAGTCAAGGAGCGATCTTGAGTATGACCTCAGGTATCCAATGCAAAGAAATAAATAAAAATGTCAAAATGCGAATGAGAAATAAGAAAAATGCTTCCCCATAGAAATAGCATTAGCTCGCGAGTGTCTTCACGGGCAGGGACAAGGGCCTTAAGGCTCCTGTCCCTGGCCGACGAAGCGAACGCGAGCTAATATTATTCCTATGAGCAGGGTTTTTCCTAATATTTGGTTTGCAATTTGATATATTTTTTTCGCATTGAATAGCAGAGGTGCATACCCACATTCTTCTTTTTTTACTCCTTCGATTTTGGTTGCAGATATTTTTTAAAATGCACTTTTACTTTCGAAACCGGTTTGAAAAGTGAAACTAACTTTGTAAAAAATATCTGCATTCAAAATCGAAAAAATATAAAATGAGCGATGCAGAGATGCATCTCAGCTATCTAATGCATATAAATAAATAAATAAATAAATAAAAGAAAAAAAAAAGAAAATGAATAAAATAAAATAAAAAATAAAATAAAATAAAATAATAAAAATGAGTAAAAATAGAAATAAAATAAAATAAAAAAATAAATAAGAATAAAATAAAATCAAAATGTTAAAATGCAAACCAGATATTAGAAAAAAATCTTTCCATAGGAATAGCATTGGCTCCCGAGAGCTTCGTCGACCTGTTATAGGAGTCATGACCAGGGGCAAAGCTGGATATGTAATCTAGTGGATAAATCTTTTTAATCCGGCGTACGTGGCGTGTTGTCGGGGAATATGTGAAAATAAAACCGGAAATGATGAATGACACGAATGTTTTTTAAATCACTAAATTTTAGAAATGACAAAGTAATTTGTATTGATTTATTGTTTGGTTATGTAAAGAAGATTAGTAACGTTTGCGATATCTAGTTAAGCGTATGGCAGAAAGGAAGGGGCGCGACCAATGACTCCGAAAAGAAAATCTTCAGAACGTGGAAGAAAAAATGTTGGGAAGCACTGGTAAAGCTAAATTAATGTGGTATATGTGTTCCGATCTCAATATGGAGTTAATCAGATTTTGAGTGTAAGTTACAAGCATGCGTAATAAACGACGACGATTTTCTTAATTTTTGCAGTTTTTATGAATCACAATGATTCAAAGTTCATAACTCCTTTTCGGAAAATTCTAAACAGTGCCACCGCATGTTATACAAGTTATTTGTAAAAAGAAGTATAGATTAAATATAAATTTAAATCTACTGCGATTTTTTTTTCCTCTTTCAAACATTTGATTCGTGTGAAGTGTCCACGAAGTGTCAAAAACGAAGGTCATACCAGAGATGTGGGATTTTATAAATAAAGTTCGAAACAACGGATATTTTAAAAATTTGTTCTATATTTAAATATTTATTTTATAATGTATGTATTATATTATCATTTAGTGTGTATTTTAATGTTAAATTAAATAGCATAAATCCATTTCTTTAAATATAACTTTATCAATGACTCCTCCTTTAATTTTATGGGCGGATTTTCCACTTGTCGTGAAATCTTTACAGTTTACGTGATGCGTGCAAAACTTTCGATAAATTTTCCATTTAAAGTACATTCAGTAAAATTCTTATTTCTTTATTAACACAATAGTAAAAGAAGAATTTTTTTTTTAATTATTCGAATAAATCTGAGATTTAATTGATAAGATTAATGTCTTTATAATCTTTTGTAATTAGAACAAAAATTAATCCAAATTATCAAATTAGGGGAGGAGTCAGTATCCCTAATTTGATAATATGGATTTTCTATATTTACAGTCTGTAAACTGGGGGTGTTGAAAGACAAACTTTCGACAGAAGTCTCATTTAATGAACTTCAGTGCAATTTCTGTTTATTTATTAATAAAAAAAGTAAAAGTTTTTTTTGTGACTATTGTTATTTTTATTATTAAGTCTGAGATGATTACAAATTTTGTTTTCTGATATAAATAAAGTATATCTATACTTTTAATTGTTATGACGTCAAATAAAATGACTCCTTCCCGAATTTGATGGTAGAATTAAATATTGCTGCTCTGCTATAAATTAAATGTGATGAATGCAAAACTCTCAATAGATATCCCGTTTAAAGTATATTCAGTGCAATTCCTATTTAGTTATTAATGCTATAGTGCAGTGTAACTATAGTATAAGAAACTGTTTGTTATTGTTCAAATTAATCTGAGATAAATAACGATTTTTTTTTAATAATAACATTATTTTCTTTTCAATTGTTATGACATCATAAGAAATGACTGGTCGCAATTTGATGGTCGAATTCAAATCTTGCAATTCCTGCTGTAAATTGAATGCGATGAATGCAAAACTTTTGTTAAATATCCCGTTTAAAGGACATTCAGTGCAATTCGTATTTAGTTATTAATACTATAATATAAGAAACTGTTTTTATAATTCAAATAAATCTGAGATGACTATTGATTTTATTATTTTTTTCAATAGTAACATTGTTTTTTTTAATGTTGTGACATAATAAGGCATGACTCCTACCCTAATTTGATGGTAGATTTAAAATTTTGCTATAAACTGATTGGGGAGAATATAAAGTTTCCGATAAATGTCCCATTTAAAGCACTTTCAATCAAATTTTTATTTATTTATTAATTCTATGGTTCAAGGGGATTTATTTTTATTACTGTTATTCGAGTAAATATGAGACAGGTACTATTTATTTTAATAATAAGAATAATTTTCTTTTTAATTGATAAGACATTCAGAGAATGACACCTCCACAAATTTGATGGTAGGATTTTCCTCTTGCAATCTTACATTAGCAGTTTCATGGACTGGAATTCTCAAGCCCGCGCCCGGCCCGATTCACAGAGAATAATTTGGCTTGTCTCGGGTCCAGCCGGTCCCGGGTTTTTATATTTTTGCAAAATTTACAAATTTACTATTTTTGTACATTTATTTTTAGAAAACATTGATTGTTACATCGATTTGGTTAAAAAATTGTATCTTACAAGGGGTTCTGTCCCATAGTTAATCTATGTTTTCTTTTTTCTTTTCTTTTTTTTTTTCTTTTTTTTTTTTCATCCATAAAATCTTTATTTTTATACAAGTACCACCAGGTGCGATATTTATTTTTTAAATGGATCTCTATGTCTTGAATGTAAGTTTTTTAGCTATGAATAATACTGTTATTCCATATTCCATGTACTAAAATGTTACAAATCTGAAAAATGTTATGCAGTAAAATCTTCAAACACGGAATTGCATAAAAAAGAAAAAAAAAAAAGAAATCATTACACACAAATTTCTTTTTTAGGAAGTGTAAACATCTTATATATTCTTTTTTTTTGCGTATTAGTACATTAATTTTAAATGGATCAGCACGTTTTTGAGTTTAAAACAGGATAATGTTACAGGAAAGTTCCTTTCCACACTTTTTACAAATTTTAATTTAGCTATACTTTAATAAACGTAGAGATCTACTTTTCGTTGAAAAGAATAAATTTTAATGTTCAAATGTAAAATAGTGTCAATTTAAGAATGTATGCAATTTTTTTATTTTTTTAGCCTCTGATGGTATTTTTTTTCAGACAAGCTAAAATGTGTCGTGTCAAAAATTTTGGCCCACTTTTTCATAAACTGGCCGTTAAATCGAGACATTCATACAATCTATATATTTACAAGACCTGGCTGTTTTTTTAGTCATCAGCCCTGAATTTTCTACTCAACCGATTTTGACAATTATTTTTTTTAAATGAAAGCTATTTATTTGCAGTTATGCATGCCCATTTTAGCTATTTTTTAATTTATTTCCATTTTTATATTTTATTTTTAATTTTAAATGCTTTTTACGACATTTCTCCAAAATGGTGGCAACTCAGTTTAGCTTTTCTCTCGATAATAAAAATTTATTTTCCATTATCACTTTCCACCAGTCAGAAGCTTTATTTCATCAGCGAACATTTCCTCGCATTTAAAATAAAAAAGTTAATTATTTTCGTAAAATTTAACCACAATAAAATGATTGCGTATGCACTAATTGAGGTAAAAAATATATTTACTGATAAATAATATTAATAATGTAAATAAAATAACAGAAAATAATTTATAATAAAAATTAATGTCTAAAGCAAAATAAGAAAAATCTCAAATGAGGAAAATGATGTCATTCAGCAACCAGATAAATGGGAATTACAATGTTATTACGGGTGCTTGATTCATATTACCAATAACAGTAACTTTTAAAAAGCATTTGAAGAGAAAATAACATAACGATATTACATTTCAATATTTCTTTTCATTATGGACACTAAGATTGAGATTTTATTTCCAGATGACTCCAGTTAGTGAAAATAATGTCATAGTAAAAATGAATTTTTTAGCCATTGTAAAAATGAAATCATAGTAAAAATGAAATTAGTTAGTATTAGTAAAAATGAAATTAGTTAGCAATTAGCAAAAGGAGGGAGGGGATTGTTTGTGACATATTTTAGTTATATTAAACTATTTCATCTATAATAAATTGATATACGTCGCTGAGGCTTAATATAAGTTATTTCACGCATAGTACGAAGTGCTTTACATTTACAGTGACACACAATAGATTTCCAAATATTATATATTATATCCGAAGTGTTCTATGTTATCGATGCTGCCTGATGGATGGGTGGGTATTTTTAAATATGATATGCACTTTTAAGTTTCTTTAAATTTATGTTTAGTATATGGTGTGTATGAATGCTACAGTTAATACACTGGGTTACTCAAAAAAACTCGTAAAGGTTATAGAGTATGAGCGTAATTTACTTTAAGGTGGTTTTTAAAATATGCATTTTTTTCGCCGCTGAATTGCATTCAGTTTACTAAAAAATGTTTGTAGAATACAGATAATATGTTATACAGGGTCACGCAAAGAATTCGATACATGGTCGCCAATCGATAATAATTTCTTGAAATGCAGTTTTCAGAGTGTTTTAGTTTGAACTAAATTTTAGCTAAATATTGGCGTGAAGGTACTAGATAAACCGTAGGGCTGAACAAAAGTATTGAAGTACGTTTCCATACATTAGAATAAATTGCTGAAAGAGAAATTTCAACTTGTTATGCGTTTTCTTGTTAAATTAAATTTCCCCACTATGTAGTATGTATATCAACCGACAGACCAAATACAGAGTTGTTAAAAAGTGTTAGAATACACATTTTGCTATAGACAATAACACCTTATTTTTCTATATAACGAAGAGATTTCAGGAAATGTTGAAAAGTATTTTATAATCTATGTTTAATGCATGATTTTTCTTACTTGTTTATTAATGCTATAGTAAAATAAGCTTTAATTATTCTAATAAATTGAGATGATTAATGATTGATTTCTTTTTCGTTCATGTTTGCATCTTTTTTTTACATTTACAGCAACAGAATAATTTTCATTTTTAAGTTTACTGGATAAAAAATTTTTTTTTTAAATATAGGGTACATTCAAATGACAGTGAATGGAATAGATTTCAATGGCGTGTTACCTAGTTTGTTAAAACAAAGCACTTATCTCAAGATTTTCTTAAGTAATAGAAGAAGCTGCTTTCATATATTTCTGCCTTATTAAAAACCTATATTAAAACGTTTATTCTATTCATACCAGTAAAATATATTGAAATATTTTATTATGTTAATACGATCAGCGGGCATGCACGTTAGTAACTGAATTATCATTCAAAGTACGAGTGAGTGTTCCGCAAGGTATCCTCCTCGTTTTATATCATAGAGTAGAAGGCTTAAAGGCTCCTGTCCTTGGCCGACTAAGTGAGTGCGAGCTAACGCTATTCCTATGGGGAGCGTTCTAATTGCTCATTCGCATTTTGACATTTTTAAATATTTTTTTTTACTAGCCCTTCAATGACAAACTCCCTCTCTATAAGGCAGGGTCATTCCATTTTTTTAGCAGGTGGGGAAAGGTAGGAGGGAGTGATCGCGCCCGCGGCATGCGATACGAAGGGAATGAATGTACAGTAGAACCCCGATAATTCGGACCCCGATAATCCGGATCTCCGGATAATTCGGATCGGTTTGGTCATTTTTTTTTCAAGTTTGAGAAGCGATTGGCTAATTTCCATAACATTAACTTGTTTCATCGTCGTATTCTAAATAAAAAACTTTTTCTGACATGTTTTCGGAATAATTAAGAAAAGTAAACATTATTACTGTCTGCAAATATTCAATAAGTTTAACATAAAGGTGATTTTCTATTAGTATGTTATATTTTATTTCATTTTTCTTCTAATTCTCCGGATAATCCGGATTGGGTCCGGTCCCAATTAATCCGAATTATCGGGGTTTTACTGTATTAGGATTTGTTTTGATTCGGCTCCTTTTGTTAATTTGATTAAGCCTGTGCTATGTCTGATGATTTTACAGCCAAAAGGCCTTTTTTAAGGCCAACTTCGACTAATTTTGATGACGACTCGGAACAGAATTTGGCTAACGATTATAGGAATAAAATATTGACCTCAGAAAAAGTTTTTGACGATTTGGAACGAACTTTGGCTAAAGATTGCATAAATACGGATAATGTATTGATGCTGGTGAATAATATTGACCAGAACTCGTGACCTTTGGTTTATTCCCGAAGAGTGATTTAATTTTCATTTAAACTATGTAAAGTGACTTTTTCTCGTAAAGATAATTTACGCCGGCACGAAAAAAAAAATTCCCTCCCTGGTTGATACAACGTACAACTAAACATGTGGTGTATGCCCAGGGTTCGTGATTTTTTTTTTATTTTTTTAATAAAAATCAAATAAATCATTTTTTTAAATTTAAATCAGATTTTTTTTTATTAAAAAAAAATCTTACACAGTATTATTGTTTTTATATGACTTTTTTTTTTTTATAAAATATAAATTATTATTTAATTTAAATTATTTTTAAATGAAGTTATGTTACTTATATATCCAACATTGTTTACTTTTTTCTATATATATGCATGTATGTGCAATAGGGAAATACATCTAAAAAAACATAGTTAAAAAAAACAGATTTTAAGGTTTTTTTACCAACCTTGTTGGAAAGATAGAAAAAAGTAAAACATGCTGCAAGGGATGAAAAGTCTAGGGTTTTTTTTTTTTTCTTATTCCATAAATTAATACTTTATGATTATTACTTAGAATGTATCTGCTTACAAAATAAAATCAAAACAATTCGAAAGCTCGTAAACAAAGTTGGACGATTATTAATTTATCTACTTTTTTTGAGAGGGGAGAGGAAGCACAAATGGCACAATTATAAGATAGTTTAAAGTTAAAGATTTGTGAAATTTAATACAAGAAAATTCAGTAATATGGCTTTAGATATGTTACGTACTTTTATTTTTCGCCAATTTTAAGATTGTTTAAAGTTAAAGAATTATGAAACCGAATACGAAAAAATTTTAGTAATCTGCGTTACGTTACTTTTATTTTTCGGAAAAAAATTAAATCTTGTTTCAATTTCATTTCTGTCATTTTAATAAGCAGATGCTATCACTGCAATTAAACTAGATAAAATTAGTGAGATTTGAATTTTAAAAATCCGAATTCAATTTAGTAAAAAAAGAAAAAAAAAAGATTTTATCTTATTTTATTTCATAACCAAATAATAAATAAAACATAAAACAAAAATGATTTCTTCAATGTTCCGCTAATGTATTTTAATTTCAAGTTGATAGATGGAGACACTATTTCAATTGACTGCTCTACATTTCCCCACCTGCTAAAAAAATGGAATGATCCCGCCTCATTAGGATGGAGTTTGTCATTGAAAAGCTAGTTTTTTTTTTTTTTTTTTTTTTTTTTTTTTTTTTTTTTTTGCATTGGATACCTGAGATCCCTCTCAAGATCGCTCCTTGAGTACTTTTTCAATTTTGGCCCCAGATATTTTTTATAAAGTTAGTTTCACTTTTTGAACCGGTTTTGAAAGTGAAACTAACTTTATACAAACTATCTGCAACCAAAATCAAAAAAGTAGTCAAGGAGCGATCTTGAGAGGAACCTCAGGTATCCAATGCAAAAAAAATAATAATAATAATAATAATAATAATAATAAATAAAAATAAAATAAATAATAAAAATGTCAAAATGCGAATGAGTAATAAGAAAAATGCTTCCCCATAGAAACAGCATTAGCTCACGAGTGTCTTCACGGGCAGGGACAAGGGCCTTAAGGCCCCTGTCCTCGCTCTAGGAAATGCTCGCGAGTTAATGCTATTCCTATGGAGAAGCATTTTTTTGATAACTCTTTCGCATTTTGACATTTTTGAAAGGTGCATGCCGACAGCGCACCTTTTTTACTTTTTCGATTTTGGTTGCAGATATATTTTCTAAAAAGCACTTTCAGTTTTGAAACCGGATTTGAAAGTGAAACTAACTTTGTAAAAAATATCTGTAACCAAAATCGAAAAAGTAAAAAAGGTGCTCTTTCGGCATGCACCTCAGCTATGCAATGCAAAAAAAAAAATTATTCAAAAATGTCAAAATGCGAAAGAGTTATTAGAAAAATGCTTCACCATAGGAATAGCATTAGCTCGCAAGCGTTTCCTCGAGCGAGGACAGGGGCCTTAAGGCTCCTGTCCCTGGCCGACGAAGCGAATGCGAGCTAATATTACTCCTATGAGCAGGGTTTTTCCTAATATTTGGTTTGCAATTTGATATATATATATATATATTTTCGCATTGAATAGCAGAGGTGCATACCGACATTCTTCTTTTTTTACTCCTTCGATTTTGGTTGCAGATATTTTTTACAAAGTTAGTTTCACTTTCAAATCCGGTTTGAAAAGTGAAACTAACATTGTAAAAAATATCTGCATTCAAAATCGAAAAAATAAAAAATGAGCGATGTAGAGATGCATCTCAGCTATCTAATGCGTATAAATAAATAAATAAATAAATAGAAGAAAAAAAAAATAATAAAATAAAATAAAAAATAAAATAAATAAAATAAAATAAAATAAAATAATAAAAATGAGTAAAAATAAAAATAAAATAAAATAAACAAATAAATAAGAATAAAATAAAATCAAAATGTTAAAATGCAAACCAGATATTAGAAAAAAATCTTTCCATAGGAATAGCATTGGCTCCCGAGCGCTTCGTCGACCTGTTATAGGAGTCTTGACCAGGGGCAAAGCCGGATATGTAATCTAGAGGATAAATCTTTTTAATCCGGCGTACGTGGCGTGCTGTCGGGGAATATGTGAAAATAAAACCGGAAATGATGAATGACACGAATGTTTTTTAAATCCTTAATTTTAGAAATGACAAAGTAATTTGTATTGATTTATTGTTTAATTATGTAAAGAAGATTAGTAACGTTTGCGATATCTAGTTAAGCGTATGGTAGAAAGGAAGGGGCGCGACCAATGACTCCGAAAAGAAAATCTTCAGAACGTGGAAGAAAAAATGTTGGGAAGCACTGGTAAAGCTAAATTAATGTGGCATATGTGTTCCGATCTCAATATGGAGTTAATCAGATTTTGAGTGTAAGTTACAAGCATGCGTAATAAACGACGACGATTTTCTTAATTTTTGCAGTTTTTATGAATCACAATGATTCAAAGTTCATAACTCCTTTTCGGAAAATTCTAAACAGTGCCACCGCATGTTATACAAGTTATTTGTAAAAAGAAGTATAGATTAAATATAAATTTAAATCTACTGCGATTTTTTTTTCCTCTTTCAAACATTTCATTCGTGTGAAGTGTCCACGAAGTGTCAAAAACGAAGGTCATACCAGAGATGTGGGATTTTATAAATAAATTTCGAAACAACGGATATTTTAAAAATTTGTTCTATATTTAAATATTTATTTTATAATGTATGTATTATATTATCATTTAGTGTGTATTTTAATGTTAAATTAAATAGCATAAATCCATTTCTTTAAATATAATTTTATCAATGACTCCTCCTTTAATTTTATGGGCGGATTTTCCACTTGCCGTGAAATCTTTACAGTTTACGTGATGCGTGCAAAACTTTCGATAAATTTTCCATTTAAAGTACATTCAGTAAAATTCTTATTTCTTTATTAACACAATAGTAAAAGAAGAATTTTTTTTTAATTTTTCGAATAAATCTGAGATTTAATTGATAAGATTAATGTCTTTATAATCTTTTGTAATTAGAACAAAAATTAATCCAAATTATCAAATTAGGGGAGGAGTCAGTATCCCTAATTTGATAATATGGATTTTCTATATTTACAGTCTGTAAACTGGGGGTGTTGAAAGACAAACTTTCGACAGAAGTCTCATTTAATGAACTTCAGTGCAATTTCTATTTATTTATTAATAAAAAAAGTAAAAGTTTTTTTTTGTGACTATTGTTATTATTATTATTAAGTCTGAGATGATTAAAAATTTTGTTTTCTGATATAAATAAAGTATATCTATACTTTTAATTGTTATGACGTCAAATAAAATGACTCCTTCCCGAATTTGATGGTAGAATTAAATCTTGCTGCTCTGCTATAAATTAAATGTGATGAATGCAAAACTCTCAATAGATATCCCGTTTAAAGTATATTCAGTGCAATTCCTATTTAGTTATTAATGCTATAGTGCAGTGTAACTATAGTATAAGAAACTGTTTGTTATTGTTCAAATTAATCTGAGATAAATAACGATTTTTTTTTAATAATAACATTATTTTCTTTTCAATTGTTATGACATCATACGAAATGACTGGTCGCAATTTGATGGTCGAATTCAAATCTTGCAATTCCTGCTGTAAATTGAATGCGATGAATGCAAAACTTTTGTTAAATATCCCGTTTAAAGGACATTCAGTGCAATTCGTATTTAGTTATTAATACTATAATATAAGAAACTGTTTTTATAATTCAAATAAATCTGAGATGACTAGTGATTTTATTATTTTTTTCAATAGTAACATTGTTTTTTTTAATGTTGTGACATAATAAGGCATGACTCCTACCCTAATTTGATGGTAGATTTAAAATCTTGCTATAAACTGATTGGGGAGAATATAAAGTTTCCGATAAATGTCCCATTTAAAGCACTTTCAATCAAATTTTTATTTATTTATTAATTCTATGGTTCAAGGGGATTTATTTTTATTACTGTTATTCGAGTAAATATGAGACAGGTACTATTTATTTTAATAATAAGAATAATTTTCTTTTTAATTGATAAGACATTCAGAGAATGACACCTCCCCAAATTTGATGGTAGGATTTTCCTCTTGCAATCTTACATTAGCAGTTTCATGGACTGGAATTCTCAAGCCCGCGTTCGGCCCGATTCACAGAGAATAATTTGGCTTGTCTCGGGTCCAGCCGGTCCCGGCTGGAATTTTGTAATCCCGGCTGGTAAATTTGTAATAATAATATATTTTTACAAAATTTACAAATTTACAATTTTTGTACATTTATTTTTAGAAAACATTGATTGTTACATCGATTTGGTTAAAAAATTGTATCTTACAAGGGGTTCTGTCCCATAGTTAATCTATGTTTTCTTTTTTCTTTTCTTTTTTTTTTTTCTTTTTTTTTTTTTTTTTTTTTTTTTCATCCATAAAATCTTTATTTTTATACAAGTACCACCAGGTGCGATATTTATTTTTTAAATGGATCTCTATGTCTTGAATGTAAGTTTTTTAGCTATGAATAATACTGTTATTCCATATTCCATGTACTAAAATGTTACAAATCTGAAAAATGTTATGCAGTAAAATCTTCAAACACGGAATTGCATAAAAAAGAAAAAAAAAAAAGAAATCATTACACACAAATTTCTTTTTTAGGAAGTGTAAACATCTTATATATTCTTTTTTTTTGCGTATTAGTATATTAATTTTAAATGGATCAGCACGTTTTTGAGTTTAAAACAGGATAATGTTACAGGAAAGTTCCTTTCCACACTTTTTACAAATTTTAATTTAGCTATACTTTAATAAACGTAGAGATCTACTTTTCGTTGAAAAGAATAAATTTTAATGTTCAAATGTAAAATAGTGTCAATTTAAGAATGTATGCAATTTTTTTATTTTTTTAGCCTCTGATGGTATTTTTTTTCAGACAAGCTAAAATGTGTCGTGTCAAAAATTTTGGCCCACTTTTTCATAAACTGGCCGTTAAATCGAGACATTCATACAATCTATATATTTACAAGACCTGGCTGTTTTTTTAGTCATCAGCCCTGAATTTTCTACTCAACCGATTTTGACAATTATTTTTTTTTAATGAAAGCTATTTATTTGCAGTTATGCATGCCCATTTTAGCTATTTTTTAATTTATTTCCATTTTTATATTTTATTTTTAATTTTAAATGCTTTTTACGACATTTCTCCAAAATGGTGGCAACTCAGTTTAGCTTTTCTCTCGATAATAAAAATTTATTTTCCATTATCACTTTCCACCAGTCAGAAGCTTTATTTCATCAGCGAACATTTCCTCGCATTTAAAATAAAAAAGTTAATTATTTTCGTAAAATTTAACCACAATAAAATGATTGCGTATGCACTAATTGAGGTAAAAAATATATTTACTGATAAATAATATTAATAATGTAAATAAAATAACAGAAAATAATTTATGATAAAAATTAATGTCTAAAGCAAAATAAGAAAAATCTCAAATGAGGAAAATGATGTCATTCAGCAACCAGATAAATGGGAATTACAATGTTATTACGGGTGCTTGATTCATATTACCAATAACAGTAACTTTTAAAAAGCATTTGAAGAGAAAATAACATAACGATATTACATTTCAATATTTCTTTTCATTATGGACACTAAGATTGAGATTTTATTTCCAGATGACTCCAGTTAGTGAAAATAATGTCATAGTAAAAATGAAATTAGTTTTTTTAGCCATTGTAAAAATGAAATTATAGTAAAAATGAAATTAGTTAGTATTAGTAAAAATGAAATTAGTTAGCAATTAGCAAAAGGGGGGAGGGGATTGTTTGGGACATATTTTAGTTATATTAAACTATTTCATCTATAATAAATTGATATACGTCGCTGAGGCTTAATATAAGTTATTTCACGCATAGTACGAAGTGCTTTGCATTTACAGTGACACACAATAGATTTCCAAATATTATATATTATATCCGAAGTGTTATATGTTATCGATGCTGCCTGATGGATGGGTGGGTATTTTTAAATATGATATGCACTTTTAAGTTTCTTTAAATTTATGTTTAGTATATGGTGTGTATGAATGCTACAGTTAATACACTGGGTTACTCAAAAAAACTCGTAAAGGTTATGAGTTTTTTTGTGTAGCCCAGTGTATTAACTGTAGCATTCATACACACCATATACTAAGCATAAATTTAGTGAAACTTAAAAGTGCATATCATATTTAAAAATACCCACCCATCCATCAGGCAGCATCGATAACATAGAACACTTCGGATATAATATATATTTGGAAATCTTTTGTGTGTCACTGTAAATGCAATGCACTTCGTATTATGCGTGAAATAAATTATATTAAGCATCAGCGACGTATATCAATTTATTATACGTGAAATAGTTTAATATAGCTAAAATATGTCACAAACAATCCCCTCCCTCCTTTTACTAATTGCTTACTAATTTCATTTTTACTATGATTTCATTTTTACCATGGCTAAAAAAACTAATTTCATTTTTACTATGACATTATTTTCACTATCTGAAGTCATCTGGAAATAAAATCTCAATCTTTGTGTTCATAATGAAAAGAAATATTGAAATGTAATATCGTTATGTTATTTTCTCTTCAAATGTTTTTTAAAAGTTACTGTTAATGGTAATATGAAAAAGGCACCCGTAATAATATCGTAATTCCCATTTATCTGGTTGGTGAATGACATCATCTTCCTCATTTGAAATTATTCTTATTTTGCTTTAGACATTAATTTTTATCATAAATTATTTTCTGTTTTTTTATTTACATTATTAATATTATTTATCAGTAAATATATTTTTTACCTCAATTAGTGCATAATTATACGCAATCAATTTATTGTGGTTAAATTTTACGAAAATAATTAACTTTTTTCTTTTAAATGCGAGGACATGTTCGCTGATGAAATAAAGCTTCTGACTGGTGGAAAGTGATAATAGAAAATAAATTTTTATTATCGAGAGAAAAGCTAAACTGAGTTGCCACCTTTTTGAAGAAATATCGTAAAAAGCATTTAAAATTAAAAATAAAATATAAAAATGGAAATAAATTAAAAAATAGCTAAAATGGGCATGCCTAACTACAAATAAATATCTTTCACTTAAAAAAATAATTATCAAAATCGTTTGAGTAGAAAATTCAGGGCTGATGACTAAAAAAACAGCCAGGTCTTGTAAATATATAGATTGTATGAATGTCTCGTTTTAACGGCCAGTTTATGAAAAAGTCGGCCACAATTTTTGACACGACACATTTTAGCTTGTCTGAAAGTAATACCATCAAAGGCTAAAAAAAAAAAAGAAAATTGCATACATTTTTAAATTGACACTATTTTACATTTGAACATTAAAATTTATTCATTTCAACGAAAAGTCTAACTCTACGTTTATTAAAGTATAGCTAAATTAAAATTTGCAAAAATTGTGAAAAAGAACTTTCCTGTAACATTATCCTGTTTTAAACTCAAAAACGTGCTGATCCATTTAAAATTAATATACTAATACGTAAAAAAAGAATATATAAGATATTAATACTTCCTAAAATAGAAAATTGTCTGTAATGATTTCTTTTTTTTTTTTTCTTTCTTATGCAATTCCGTGTTAGAAGATTTTACTGCATAACATTTTTCAGGTTTTTAACATTTTAGTACATGGAATATGGAATAACAGTATTATTCATAGCTAAAAAATTTACATTCAAGAGATAGAGATCCATTTAAAAAATAAATATCGCAGCTGGTGGTACTTGTATAAAAATAAAGATTTTATGGATGAAAAAAAAAGAAAACATTGATTAACTATGAGACAGAACCCCTTGTAAGAGACAAATTTTTAACCGAATCGATGTAACAATCAATGTTTTCTAAAAATAAATGTACAAAAATTGTAAATTTGTAAATTTTGTAAAAATATAAAAACCCGGGACCGGCTGGATCCGAGACAAGCCAAACTATTCTCTGTGAATCGGGCCGGGCGCGGGCTTGAGAATTCCAGTCCATGAGACTTCTCATTAGAAGCAAGAGGATTGCAAGAGGAAAATCCTACCATCAAATTTGGGGAAGTCTCATTCTCTTAATGTCTTATCAATTAAAAAGAAAATTATTCTTATTATTAAAATAAATAGTACCTGTCTCATATTTACTCGAATAACAGTAATAAAAATAAATCCCCTTGAACCATAGAATTAATAAATAAATAAAAATTTGATTGAATGTGCTTTAAATGGGACATTTATCGGAAATTTTATATTCTCCCCAATCAGTTTATAGCAAGATTTTAAATCTACCATCAAATTAGGGTAGGAGTCATGCCTTATTATGTCACAACATTAAAAAAAAACAATGTTACTAATGAAAAAAATAATAAAATCAATAGTCATCTCAGATTTATTTGAATTATAAAAACAGTTTCTGATATAGTATTAATGACTAAATACGAATTGCACTGAATGTCCTTTAAACGGGATATTTAACAAAAGTTTTGCATTCATCGTATTCAATTTACAGCAGGAATTGCAACATTTGAATTCGACCATCAAATTGGGGACAGAGTCATTTCTTATAATGTCATGACAATTGAAAAGAAAATAATATTATTATTAAAAAAAATCGTTATTCATCTCAGATTAATTTGAACAATAACAAACAGTTTCTTATACTATAGTTACACTGCACTATAGCATTAATAACTAAATAGGAATTGCACTGAATATACTTTAAACGGGATATCTATTGAGAGTTTTGCATTCATCACATTTAATTTATAACAGAGCAGCAAGATTTAATTCTAACATCAAATTCGGGAAGGAGTCATTTTATTTGACGTCATAACAATTAAAAATATAAATATATTTTATTTATATAAGAAAACAAAAATTTTAATAATCTCAGACTTAATAATAATAATAACAATAGTCACAAAAAAGAAAAAAAAAGAAAAAAAAAACCTTTTATTTTTTTATTAATAAATAAACAGAAATTGCACTGAAGTTCTTTAAATGAGACTTCTGTCGAAACACAACTTTCAACAAACTCAGTTTACAGACTGTAAATATAGAAAATCCATATTATCAAATTAGGGGAGGAGTCATTTCTAATTACAAAAGATTATAAAGACATTAATCTTATCAATTAAATCTCAGATTTATTCGAATAACTAAAAGAAAAATTCTTCTTTTACTATTGTGTTACTAAAGAAATAAGAATTTTGCTGAATGTACTTTAAATGGAAAATTTATCGAAAGTTTTGCACGCATCACGTAAACTTTAAAGATTTTACGGCAAGTGGAAAATCCGCCCATAAAATTAAGGGAGGAGTTATTTCATTTGATGTCAAATCAGTTTAAATAAAACCAATTTTACTATTAAAAAAAAGATAAATCATTTATCATCTCTGATTTAATTAAATAATTTAAAAAAAACTTTGTTAAAATTTCTATGTAAAGAAATGAATTTATGCTGTTTAATTTAACATATAATTAAACGTCATAACAATTAAAAATATAGATATATTTTATTTATATAAGAAAACCAAATTTTAATCATCTCAGACTTAATAATAATAATAATAACAATAGTCATTAAAAAAAAACTTTTACTTTTTTGTTAATAAATAAACAGAAATTGAACTGAAGTTCTTTAAATGAGACTTCTGTCGAATGTTTGTCTTTCAACACCCTCAGTTTACAGACTGTAAATATAGAAAATCCATATTATCAAATTAGGGGAGGAGTCATTTCTAATTACAAAAGATTATAAAGACATTAATCTTATCAATTAAATCTCAGATTTACTCGAATAATTAAAAAAAATTCTTTTTTTTACTATTGTGTTAATAAGGAAATAAGAATTTTACTGAATGTACTTTAAATGGAAAATCTATCGAAAGTTTTGCACGCATCACGTAAACTTTAAAGATTTTACGGCAACTGGAAAATCCGCCCATAAAATTAAAGGAGGAGTCATTGATAAAAGTTCTATTTAAAGAAATGGATTTATGCTGTTTAATTTAACATTAAAATACACACTAAATGATAATAAATCTACATACATTATAAAATAAATATTTAAATATAGAAGAAATTTTTAAAATATCCGTTGTTTCGAACTTTATTTATAAAATCCCACATCTCTCGTATGACCTTCGTTTTTGACAAGCGCTCGGGAGCCAATGCTATTCCTATGGAAAGATTTTTTTTTCTAATATCTGGTTTGCATTTTAACATTTTGATTTTATTTTATTCTTATTTATTTTTTTTATTTTTTTTTAATTTTATTTTTACTCATTTTTATTATTTTATTTTATTTTATTTTATTTATTTTATTTTTTATTTTATTTTATTATTTTTTTTTTCTTCTATTTATTTATTTATTTATTTATACGCATTAGATAGCTGAGATGCATCTCTACATCGCTCATTTTTTATTTTTTCGATTTTGAATGCAGATATTTTTTACAATGTTAGTTTCACTTTTCAAACCGGATTTGAAAGTGAAACTAACTTTGTAAAAAATATCTGCAACCAAAATCGAAGGAGTAAAAAAAGAAGAATGTCGGTATGCACATCTGCTATTCAATGCGAAAAAAAATATATATATATAAAATTGCAAACCAAATATTAGGAAAAACCCTGCTCATAGGAATAATATTAGCTCGCATTCGCTTCGTCGGCCAGGGACAGGAGCCTTAAGGCCCCTGTCTTCGCTCGAGGAAACGCTCGCGAGCTAATGCTATTCCTATGGGGAAGCATTTTTCTAATAACTCTTTCGCATTTTGACTTTTTTGAATAATTTTTTTTTTTTTTTTTTGCATTGCATAGCTGAGGTGCATGCCGAAAGTGCACCTTTTTTACTTTTTCGATTTTGGTTACAGATATCTTTTACAAAGTTAGTTTCACTTTCAAATCCGGTTTCAAAACTGAAAGTGCTTTTTAGAAAATATATCTGCAACCAAAATCGAAAAAGTAAAAAAGGTGCGCTGTCGGCATGCACCTTAGCCATCCAATGCAAAAAAAAATTACTCAAAAATGTCAAAATGCGAAAGAGTTATCAGAAAAATGCTTCTCCATAGGAATAGCATTAGCTCGCGAGCATTTCCTCGAGCGAGGACAGGGGCCTTAAGGCCCTTGTCCCTGCCCGTGAAGACACTCGCGAGCTAATGCTATTTCTATGGGGAAGCATTTTTCTTATTACTCATTCGCATTTTGACATTTTTATTATTTATTTATTTATTATTATTATTATTTTTTTTTTTTTTTTTTTTTTTGCATTGGATACCTGAGGTCCCTCTCAAGATCGCTCCTTGACTACTTTTTTGATTTTGGTTGCAGATAATTTGTATAAAGTTAGTTTCACTTTCAAAACCGGTTCAAAAAGTGAAACTAACTTTATAAAAAATATCTGTGGCCAAAATTGAAAAAGTACTCAAGGAGCGATCTTGAGAGGGATCGCAGGTATCCAATGCAAAAAAAAAAAAAAAAAAAAAAAAAACTAGCTTTTCAATGACAAACTCCATCCCAATGAGGCGGGATCATTCCATTTTTTTAGCAGGTGGGGAAATGTAGAGCAGTCAATTGAAATAGTGTCTCCATCTATCAACTTGAAATTAAAATACATTAGCGGAACATTGAAGAAATCATTTTTGTTTTATGTTTTATTTATTATTTGGTTATGAAACAAAATAAGATAAAATCTTTTTTTTTCTTTTTTTATTAAATTGAATTCGGATTTTTAAAATTCAAATCTCACTAATTTTATCTAGTTTAATTGCAGTGATAGCATCTGCTTATTAAAATGACAGAAATGAAATTGAAACAAGATTTAATTTTTTTTCCGAAAAATAAAAGTAACGTAACGCAGATTACTAAAATTTTTTCGTATTCGGTTTCATAATTCTTTAACTTTAAACAATCTTAAAATTGGCGAAAAATAAAAGTACGTAACATATCTAAAGCCATATTACTGAATTTTCTTGTATTAAATTTCACAAATCTTTAACTTTAAACTATCTTATAATTGTGCCATTTGTGCTTCCTCTCCCCTCTCAAAAAAAGTAGATAAATTAATAATCGTCCAACTTTGTTTACGAGCTTTCGAATTGTTTTGATTTTATTTTGTAAGCAGATACATTCTAAGTAATAATCATAAAGTATTAATTTATGGGATAAAAAAAAAAAAAAAAAAAAACCTAGACTTTCCATCCCTTTCAGCATTTTTTACTTTTTTCTATCTTTACAACAAGGTTGGTAAAAAAACCTTAAAAGCTGTTTTTTTTTAACTAGGTTTTTTAGATGTATTTCCCTATTGCACATACATGCATATATATAGAAAAAAGTAAACAATGTTGGATATATAAGTAACATAACTTCATTTAAAAATAATTTAAATTAAATAATAATTTATATTTTATAAAAAAAAAAAAAAGTCATATAAAAACAATAATACTGTGTAAGATTTTTTTTTAAAATAAAAAAAAATCTGATTTAAATTTAAAAAAATGATTTATTTGATTTTTATTAAAAAAAAAAAATCACGAACCCTGGGCATACACCACATGTTTAGTTGTACGTTGAATCAACCAGGGAGGGAATTTTTTTTTTTCGTGCCGGCGTAAATTATCTTTACGAGAAAAAGTCACTTTACATAGTTTACATGAAAATTCAATCACTCTTCGGGAATAAACCAAAGGTCACGAGTTCTGGTCAATATTATTCACCAGCATCAATACATTATCCGTATTTATGCAATCTTTAGCCAAAGTTCGTTCCAAATCGTCAACAACTTTTTCTGAGGTCAATATTTTATTCCTATAATCGTTAGCCAAATTCTGTTCCGAGTCGTCATCAAAATTAGTCGAAGTTGGCCTTAAAAAAGGCCTTTTGGCTGTAAAATCATCAAACATAGCGCAGGCTTAATCAAATTAACAAAAGGAGCCGAATCAAAACAAATCCTAATACAGTAAAACCCCGATAATTCGGATTCTTACTCCTTCGGATTCTCTTCGGATTCTTCGGAGTTTGTCATTGAAGGGCTAGTAAAAAAAAAAATATTTAAAAATGTCAAAATGCGAATGAGCAATTAGAAGAATGCTCCCCATAGGAATAGCGTTAGCTCGCACTCACTTAGTCGGCCAAGGACAGGAGCCTTTAAGCCTTCTACTCTATGATATAAAACGAGGAGGATGCCTTGCGGAACACTCACTCGTACTTTGAATGATAATTCAGTTACTGACGTGCATGCCCGCTGATCGTATTAACATAATAAAATATTTCAATATATTTTACTGGTATGAATAGAATAAACGTTTTAATATAGGTTCTTATTAAGGCAGAAATATATGAAAGCAGCTTCTTCTATTACTTAAGAAAATCTTGAGATAAGTGCTTTGTTTTAACAAACTAGGTAACACGCCATTGAAATCTATTCCATTCACTGTCATTTGAATGTACCCTACAGTTTAAAAATATTTTTTTTTTATCCAGTAAACTTAAAAATGAAAATTATTCTGTTGCTGTAAATGGAAAAAAAAAGATGCAATCATGAACGAAAAAGAAATCAATCATTAATCATCTCAATTTATTAGAATAATTAAAGCTTATTTTACTATAGTATTAATAAACAAGTTAGAAAAATCATGCATTAAACATAGATTGTAAAATACTTTCCAACATTTCCTGAAATCTCTTCGTTATATAGAAAAATAAGGTGTTATTGTCTATAGCAAAATGTGTATTCTAACACTTTTGAACAACTCTGTATTTGATCTGTCGGTTGATATAAATACTATATAGTGGGGAAATTTAATTTAACAAGAAAACGCATAAGAAGTTGAAATTTCTCTTTCAGCAATTTATTCTAATGTATGGAAGCATACTTCAATACTTTTGTTGAGCCCTACGGTTTATTTAATACCTTCAAGCCAATATTTAGCTAAAATTTAGTTCAAACTAAATCACTCTGAAAACTACATTTCAAGAAATTATTATCGATCGGCTACCATGTATCGATCGGCTACCATGTCCAGAGTATGAGCGTAATTTGCTTTAAGGTGGTTTTTAAAATATGCATTTTTTCCCCGCTGAATTGCATTCAGTTTACTAAAAAATGTTTGTAGAATACAGATAATATGTTATACAGGGTCACGCAAAGAATTCGATACATGGTAGCCGATCGATAATAATTTCTTGAAATGTAGTTTTCAGAGTGATTTAGTTTGAACTAAATTTTAGCTAAATATTGGCTTGAAGGTATTAAATAAACCGTAGGGCTCAACAAAAGTATTGAAGTATGTTTCCATACATTAGAATAAATTGCTGAAAGAGAAATTTCAACTTGTTATGCGTTTTCTTGTTAAATTAAATTTCCCCACTATGTAGTATGTATATCAACCGACAGACCAAATACAGAGTTGTTAAAAAGTGTTAGAATACACATTTTGCTATAGACAATAACACCTTATTTTTCTATATAACGAAGAGATTTCATGAAATGTTGAAAAGTATTTTATAATCTATGTTTAAAGCATGATTTTTCTTACTTGTTTATTAATGCTATAGTAAAATAAGCTTTAATTATTCTAATAAATTGAGATGATTAATGATTGATTTCTTTTTCGTTCATGTTTGCATCTTTTTTTTACATTTACAGCAACAGAATAATTTTCATTTTTAAGTTTACTGGATAAATTTTTTTTTTTTTTTTAATGTAGGGTACATTCAAATAACAGTGAATGGAATAGATTTCAATGGCGTGTTACCTAGTTTGTTAAAACAAAGCACTTATCTCAAGATTTTCTTAAGTAATAGAAGAAGCTGCTTTCATATATTTCTGCCTTATTAAAAACCTATATTAAAACGTTTATTCTATTCATACCAGTAAAATATATTGAAATATTTTATTATGTTAATACGATCAGCGGGCATGCACGTTAGTAACTGAATTATCATTTAAAGTACGAGTGAGTGTTCCGCAAGGTATCCTCCTCGTTTTATATCATAGAGTAGAAGGCTTAAAGGCTCCTGTCCTTGGCCGACTAAGCGAGTGCGAGCTAACGCTATTCCTATGGGGAGCATTCTTCTAATTGCTCATTCGCATTTTGACATTTTAAAATATTTTTTTTTTACTAGCCCTTCAATGACAAACTCCCTCTCTGTAAGGCAGGGTCATTCCATTTTTTTAGCACGTGGGGAAAGGTAGGAGGGAGTGATCGCGGCCGCGGCATGCGATACGAAGGGAATGAATGTACAGTAGAACCCCGATAATTCGGACCCCGATAATCCGGATAATTCGGATCGGTTTGGTCATTTTTTTTCAAGTTTGAGAAGCGATTGGCTAATTTCCATAACATTAACTTGTTTCATCGTCGTATTCTAAATAAAAAACTTTTTCTGACATGTTTTCGGAATAATTAAGCAGAGTAAACATTATTACTGTCTGCAAATATTCAATAAGTTTAACATAAAGGTGATTTTCTGTTAGTATGTTATATTTTATTTCATTTTTCTTCTAATTCTCCGGATAATCCGGATTGGGTCCGGTCCCAATTAATCCGAATTATCGGGGTTTTACTGTATTAGGATTTGTTTTGATTCGGCTCCTTTTGTTAATTTGATTAAGCCTGCGCTATGTTTGATGATTTTACAGCCAAAAGGCCTTTTTTAAGGCCAACTTCGACTAATTTTGATGACGACTCGGAACAGAATTTGGCTAACGATTATAGGAATAAAATATTGACCTCAGAAAAAGTTGTTGACGATTTGGAACGAACTTTGGCTAAAGATTGCATAAATACGGATAATGTATTGATGCTGGTGAATAATATTGACCAGAACTCGTGACCTTTGGTTTATTCCCGAAGAGTGATTGAATTTTCATGTAAACTATGTAAAGTGACTTTTTCTCGTAAAGATAATTTACGCCGGCACGAAAAAAAAAAATTCCCTCCCTGGTTGATTCAACGTACAACTAAACATGTGGTGTATGCCCAGGGTTCGTGATTTTTTTTTTTTAATAAAAATCAAATAAATCATTTTTTTAAATTTAAATCAGATTTTTTTTTATTTTAAAAAAAAATCTTACACAGTATTATTGTTTTTATATGACTTTTTTTTTTTTTTATAAAATATAAATTATTATTTAATTTAAATTATTTTTAAATGAAGTTATGTTACTTATATATCCAACATTGTTTACTTTTTTCTATATATATGCATGTATGTGCAATAGGGAAATACATCTAAAAAACCTAGTTAAAAAAAAACAGCTTTTAAGGTTTTTTTACCAACCTTGTTGTAAAGATAGAAAAAAGTAAAAAATGCTGAAAGGGATGGAAAGTCTAGGTTTTTTTTTTTTTTTTTTTTATCCCATAAATTAATACTTTATGATTATTACTTAGAATGTATCTGCTTACAAAATAAAATCAAAACAATTCGAAAGCTCGTAAACAAAGTTGGACGATTATTAATTTATCTACTTTTTTTGAGAGGGGAGAGGAAGCACAAATGGCACAATTATAAGATAGTTTAAAGTTAAAGATTTGTGAAATTTAATACAAGAAAATTCAGTAATATGGCTTTAGATATGTTACGTACTTTTATTTTTCGCCAATTTTAAGATTGTTTAAAGTTAAAGAATTATGAAACCGAATACGAAAAAATTTTAGTAATCTGCGTTACGTTACTTTTATTTTTCGGAAAAAAAATTAAATCTTGTTTCAATTTCATTTCTGTCATTTTAATAAGCAGATGCTATCACTGCAATTAAACTAGATAAAATTAGTGAGATTTGAATTTTAAAAATCCGAATTCAATTTAATAAAAAAAGAAAAAAAAAGATTTTATCTTATTTTGTTTCATAACCAAATAATAAATAAAACATAAAACAAAAATGATTTCTTCAATGTTCCGCTAATGTATTTTAATTTCAAGTTGATAGATGGAGACACTATTTCAATTGACTGCTCTACATTTCCCCACCTGCTAAAAAAATGGAATGATCCCGCCTCATTGGGATGGAGTTTGTCATTGAAAAGCTAGTTTTTTTTTTTTTTTTTTTTTTTTTTTTTTTTTTTTTTTTTTGCATTGGATACCTGAGATCCCTCTCAAGATCGCGCTCCTTGAGTACTTTTTCAATTTTGGCCACAGATATTTTTTATAAAGTTAGTTTCCCTTTTTGAACCGGTTTTGAAAGTGAAACTAACTTTATACAAACTATCTGCAACCAAAATCAAAAAAGTAGTCAAGGAGCGAACTTGAGAGGGACCTCAGGTATCCAATGCAAAAAAAAAAAAATAAATAAATAAATAAATAAATAAATAAAAATAAATAAAAAAAAATAATAATAAAAATGTCAAAATGCGAATGAGTAATAAGAAAAATGCTTCCCTATAGAAATAGCATTAGCTTGCGAGTGTCTTCACGGGCAGGGACAAGGGCCTTATGGCCCCTGTCCTCGCTCGAGGAAATGCTCGCGAGCTAATGCTATTCCTATGGAGAAGCATTTTTCTGATAACTCTTTCGCATTTTGACATTTTTGAGTAATTTTTTTTTGCATTGGATGGCTAAGGTGCATGCCGACAGCGCACCTTTTTTACTTTTTCGATTTTGGTTGCAGATATATTTTCTAAAAAGCACTTTCAGTTTTGAAACCGGATTTGAAAGTGAAACTAACTTTGTAAAAAATATCTTTAACCAAAATCGAAAAAGTAAAAAAGGTGCACTTTCGCCATGCACCTCAGCTATGCAATGCAAAAAAAAAAAAAAAAAAAAAAATATTCAAAAATGTCAAAATGCGAAAGAGTTATTAGAAAAATGCTTCCCCATAGGAATAGCATTAGCTCGCGAGCGTTTCCTCGAGCGAAGACAGGGGCCTTAAGGCTCCTGTCCCTGGCCGACGAAGCGAATGCGAGCTAATATTATTCCTATGAGCAGGGTTTTTCCTAATATTTGGTTTGCAATTTGATATATATATATTTTTTTTTTCGCATTGAATAGCAGAGGTGCATACCGACATTCTTCTTTTTTTACTCCTTCGATTTTGGTTGCAGATATTTTTTAAAACGCACTTTTACTTTCGAAACCGGTTTGAAAAGTGAAACTAACTTTTTAAAAAATATCTGCATTCAAAATCGAAAAAATAAAAAATGAGCGATGTAGAGATGCATCTCAGCTATCTAATGCATATAAATAAATAAATAAATAAATAAATAGAAGAAAAAAAATAATAATAAAATAAAATAAAAAATAAAATAAATAAAATAAAATAAAATAAAATAATAAAAATGAGTAAAAATAAAATTAAAAAAAAATAAAAAAAATAAATAAGAATAAAATAAAATCAAAATGTTAAAATGCAAACCAGATATTAGAAAAAAAAATCTTTCCATAGGAATAGCATTGGCTCCCGAGCGCTTCGTCGACCTGTTATAGGAGTCTTGACCAGGGGCAAAGCCGGATATGTAATCTAGTGGATAAATCTTTTTAATTCGGCGTACGTGGCGTGCTGTCGGGGAATATGTGAAAACAAAACCGGAAATGATGAATGACACGAATGTTTTTTAAATCACAAAATTTTAGAAATGACAATGTAATTTGTATTGATTTATTGTTTGGTTGTGTGAAGAAGATTAGTAACGTTTGCGATATCTAGTTAAGCGTATGACAGAAAGGAAGGGGCGTGATCAATGACTCCGGAAAGAAATTTTTCAGAACGTGGAAGAAAAAATGTTGGGAAGCACTGGTAAAGCTCAATAAATGTGGCATATGTGTTCCGATCCCAATAAGGAGTTAATCAGACTTTGAGTGTAAGTTACAAGCATGCGTAATAAACGACGACGATTTTCTTAATTTTTGCAGTTTTTATGAATCACAATGATTCAAAGTTCATAACTCCTTTTCGGAAAAGTTCTAAACAGTGCCACCGCATGTTATACAAGTTATTTGTAAAAAGAAGTATAGATTAAATATATATTTAAATCTACTGCGATTTTTTTTTTCTCTTTCAAACAATTTATTCGTGTGAAGTGTCCACGAATTGTCAAAAACGAAGGTCATACCAGAGATGTGGGATTTTATAAATAAAGTTCGAAACAACGGATATTTTAAAAATTTCTTCTATATTTAAATATTTATTTTATAATGTATGTAGATTTATTATCATTTAGTGTGTATTTTAATGTTAAATTAAACAGCATAAATCCATTTCTTTAAATAGAACTTTTATCAATGATTCCTCCTTTAATTTTATGGGCGGATTTTCCACTTGCCGTAAAATCTTTAAAGTTTACGTGATGCGTGCAAAACTTTCAATAAATTTTCCATTTAAAGCACATTCAGTAAAATTCTTATTTCTTTATTAACACAATAGTAAAAGAAGAACTTTTTTTTAATTATTCGAATAAATCTGAGATTTAGTTGATAAGATTAATGTCTTTATAATCTTTTGTAATTAGAAATGACTCCACCTCTAATTTGATAATATGGATTTTCTATATTTACAGTCTGTAAACAGAGGGTGTTGAAAGACAAACTTTCTACAGAAGTCTCATTTAAAGAACTTCATTGCAATTTCTGTTTATTTATTAATAAAAAAGTAAAAGTTTTTTTTGTGACTATTGTTATTATTATTAAGTCTGAAATGATTAAAAATTTTGTTTTCTTATATAAATAAAGTATATCTATATTTTTAATTTTTATGACGTCAAATAAAAAGACTCCTTCCCGAATTTGATGGTAGAATTAAATCTTGCTGCTCTGCTATAAATTAAATGTGATGAATGCAAAACTCTCATTAGATATCCCGTTTAAAGTATATTCAGTGCAATTCCTATTTAGTTATTAATGCTATAGTGCAGTGTAACTATAGTATAAGAAACTGTTTGTTATTGTTCAAATTAATCTGAGATGAATAACGATTTTTTTAATAAGAACATTATTTTCTTTTCAATTGTTATGACATCATAAGAAATGACTCTGTCCCCAATTTGATGGTCGAATTCAAATCTTGCAATTCCTGCTGTAAACTGAATGCGATGAATGCAAAACTTTTGTTAAATATCCCGTTTAAAGGACATTCAGTGCAATTCGTATTTAGTTATTAATACTATAATATAAGAAACTGTTTTTATAATTCAAATAAATCCGAGATGACTATTCATTTTATTATTTTTTTCAATAGTAACATTGTTTTTTTTAATGTTGTGATATAATAAGGAATGACTCCTCCCCCAATTTCATGCTAGATTTCAAATCTTGCTATAAACTGTTTGGGGAGAATATAAAATTTCCGATAAATGTCCCATTTAAAGCATATTCAAAAAAATTTTATTTATTTATTAATTCTATGGTTCAAAGGAAATTATTTTTATTGCTGTTATTCGAGTAAATATGAGACAGGTACTATTTATTTTAATAATAAGAATAATTTTCTTTTTAATTGATAAGACATTAAGAGAATGACACCTCCCCAAATTTGATGGTAGAATTTTCCTCTTGCAATCTTACATAAGAAATCTCATGGACTGGAATTCTCAAGCCCGCGCCGGCCCGATACACAGAGAATAGTTTGGCTTGTCTCGGGTCCAGCCGGTTCTGGTTTTTATATATTTACAAAATTTACAAATTTACAGTTTTTGTACATTTATTTTTAGAAAATATTGATTGTTACATCGATTTGGTTAAAAATTTCTCTCTTACGAGGGGTTCTGTCCCATAGTTAATCAATGTTTTCTTTTCTTTTCTTTTTTTTTTTTTTTTTTTTTCATTCATAAAATCTTTATTTTTATACAAGTACCACAGAGCTGCGATATTTATTTTTTAAATGGATCTCTATGTCTTGAAAGTAATTTTTTTAGCTATGAATAATACTGTTATTCCATATTCCATGTACTAAAATGTTAAAAATCTGAAAAAGTTATGCAGTAAAATCTTCAAACACGGATTGCATAAAAAAAAAAAGAAAGAAATCATTACAGACAAATTTCTTTTTTAGGAAATGTAAATATCTTATATATTCTTTTTTTGCGTATTAGTATATATATTTTAAATGGATCAGCACGTTTTTGAGTTTAAAACAGGTTAATGTTACAGGAAAGTTCCTTTTCACACTTTATACATATTTTAATTTAGCTATACTTTAATAAATGTAGAGATCTACTTTTCGTTGAAAAGAATAAATCTTAATGTTCAAATGTAAAATAGTGTCAATTTAAAAATGTATGCATTTTTTTTTTCATTTTTTTAGCCTCTCGTGGTATTTCTTTCAGACAAGCTAAAATGTGTCGTGTCAAAAATTGTGGCCCACTTTTTCTTAAACTGGCCGTTAAAACGAGACATTCATACAATCTATATATTTACAAGACTTGGCTGTTTTTTAGTCATCAGCCCTGAATTTTCTACTCAACCGATTTCAATAATTATTTTTTTAAATGAAAGCTATTTATTTGCAGCTATGCCCATTTTAGCTATTTTTTAATTTCTTTCCATTTTTATATTTTATGTTTAATTTTAAATGCTTTTTACGACATTTTTTCAAAATGGTGGCAACTCAGTTTAGCTTTTCTCTCGATAATGAAAATTTATTTTCCATTATCACTTTCCCCCAGTCAGAAGCTTTATTTCGTCAGCGAACATGTCCTCGCATCTAAAAGAAAAAAGTTTATTATTTTAGTAAAATTTAACCACAATAAAATGATTGCGTATAATTATGCACTAATTGAGGTAAAAAATATATTTACTGATAAATAATATTAATAATGTAAATAAAATAACAGAAAATAATTTATGATAAAAATTAATGTCTAAAGCAAAATAAGAAAAACTTCAAATGAGGAAAATGATGTCATTCAGCAACTAGATAAATGGGAATTACAATATTATTACGGGTGCCTGTTTCATATTACCAATAACACTAATTTTAAAAAACATTTGAAGAGAAAATAACATAACGATATTACATTTCAATATTTCTTTTCATTATGGACACTAAGATTGAGATTTTAATTCTAGATACTTCAGTTAGTGAAAATAATGTCATAGTAAAAATGAAATTAGTTTTTTTAGCCAATTTAAAAAATGAAATCAGAGTAAAAATGAAATTAGTTAGCAATTAGTAAAAGAGGGGAGGGGATGGTTTGTGACATATTTTAGTTATAGTAAACTATTTCATGTATAATAAATTGATATATGTCGCTGAGGCTTAATATAAGTTATTTCACGCATAATACGAAGTGCATTGCATTTACAGTGACACACAAAAGATTTCCAAATATTATATCTTATATCCGAATGTTCTATGTTATCGATGCTGCCTGATGGATGGGTGGGTATTTTTAAATATGATATGCACTTTTAAGTTTCACTAAATTTATGCTTAATATATGTAGATTAAGGAGTCCAGGGGTAATATTACATAAGTTTAATAATCTTGATTAATGTGGAATATTTACAAGGGAAAAAATAATTACAGGATTACGATTAAGGGGCATCTTCGGTCTTTTAGACCAGAGCTCGGCTAAGTACGTCTTCATCAGGCGGGATCCGGCATCATTCTAACTTCTTCTGTGCTTGTTGCTGAGGCCCTTTCGTGTGAAAGTGCTAACTATGCAACATTTAGTTCACACGTGGCTGTAAAAAGGTCGTACACGTGTTGTACTTTGCTATGGGGCGGATGTCGAGTCGGCCAAATGCATCTGAAACGAGCCTGTTGCTATGGGCTCGCTATATCGACATATATGGTGTGTATGAATGCTACAGTTAATACACTGGGCTACACAAAAAAACTCGTAAAGGTTATAGAGTATGAGCGTAATTTACTTTATCCCCTTAACGCGCAGTGTTGCCGGGTCGGCAACACCTGAAGTTCCCCCTGTTTAGAGACACAAAAACTCCGTGAATATTTCAAAAACTACTCTAATGGCTACTTTAAATCTTTTTTATGAGTTCTAGATGGCAGCACCACAGAGATAAAAAAAATTCTGCTTTTAAATAATAGGTAAATTGTTTTACTGTAACGCGCTTCACAGCAATGCTCTTCTCACTGTGCTTATCAATGCTTTCCTTATGGGAGGTTACCACTACGCCAAGAGCTGTATAATTAATATAGTTAGTGCAAGTTTTGCAAAACAATACCTGTGTACTCCCTAGGCCTAAATAGACTGCCTAATTTTTTTCTTCTTTAAATTCCAACTTTAAAGAGTAGTGCGCCGGAAAGGGTTAAGGTGGTTTTTAAAATATGCATTTTTTACGCCGCTGAATTGCATTCAGTTTACTAAAAAATGTTTGTAGAATACAGATATATGTTATACAGGGTCACGCAAAGAATTCGATACATGGTCGCCGATCGATAATAATTTCTTGAAATGCAGTTTTCAGAGTGTTTTAGTTTGAACTAAAATTTAGCTAAATATTGGCGTGAAGGTATTAGATAAATCGTAAGGCTGAACAAAAGTATTGAAGTACGTTTCCATACATTAGAATAAATTGCTGAAAGAGAAATTGCATTTTCTTAAGCGTTTTCTTATTAAATTAAATTTCCCACTATATAGTATGTATATCAACCGATAGATCAAATACAGAGTTGTTCAAAAGTGTTAGAATACACATTTTGCTATAGACAATAACACCTTATTTTTCTACATAACGAAGAGATTTCAGGAAATGTTGGAAAGTATTTTACAATCTAATGTTTAATGCATGATTTTTCTTACTTGTTTATTAATGCTATAGTAAAATAAGCTTTAATTATTCTAATAAATTTAGACGATTAATGATTGATTTCTTTTACGTTCATGATTGCATTTTCTTTTTTCCATTTACAGCAACAGAATAATTTTCATTTTTAAGTATACTGGATTAAAAAAAATATTTTTAAAATGTACGGTACATTCAAATGATAGTGAATGGAATAGATTTCAAAGGCGTGTTATCTAGTTCGTTAAAACAAAGCACTAATCTCAAGATTTTCTTAAAGCAATAGAAGAAGCTGCTTTCATATACTTCTGCCTTATTAAAAACCTATTTTAAAACGTTTATTCTAGAAAAATATTTTGATGTATTTCATTACGTTTATACGATCAGCGGGAATGCATGTCATTAACTGTATTAGCATTCAAAGTACGAGTGAGTGTTCCTCAAGGTATACTCCTGGTTTTATATCATAGAGTAGAAGTCCTTAAGGCTCCTGTCTTGCCGACGAAGCGAGAGCGAGTTAATGCTATTCCTATGCGGAGCATTCGTCTAATTGTTCATTCGCATTTTGACATTTTTAAATATTTTTTTTTTTTTTTTTCTTTTTTCATTGGATACCTGAGGTCCCTCTCAAGATCGCCCCTTGAGTACTTTTTCAATTTTGGCCGCAGATATTTTTTATAAAGTTAGTTTCACTTTTTGAACCGTTTTTGAAAGTGAAACTAACTTTATAAAAACTATCTGTAACCAAAATCAAAAAAGTAGTCAAGGAGCGATCTTGAGAATGACCTCAGGTATCCAATGCAAAAAAATAAATAAAAATGTTAAAATACGAATGAGTAATAAGAAAAATGCTTCCCAATAGAAATAGCATTAGCTCGCGAGTGTCTTCACGGGCAGGGACAAGGGCCTTATGGCTCCTGTCCCTGGCCGACGAAGCGAACGCGAGCTAATATTATTCCTATGAGCAGGGTTTTTCCTAATATTTGGTTTGCAATTTGATATATATTTTTTTCGCATTGAATAGCATAGGTGTATACCGACATTCTTCTTGTTTCACTCAATTGATTTTGGTTGCAGATATTTTTTAAAATGCACTTTTACTTTCGAAACTGGTTTGAGAAGTGAAATTAACTTTGTAAAAAATATCTGCATTCAAAATCGAAAAAATAAATAATGAGCGATGCAGAGATGATCTCAGCTATCTAATGTATATAAATAAATAAATAAAAGAAAAAAAAAGAAAATGAATAAAGTAAAATAAAAAATAAAGTAAATAAAATAAAATAATAAAAATGAGTAAAAATAAAAATAAAATAAAATAAAAAATAAATAAGAATAAAATAAAATCAAAATGTTAAAATGCAAACCAGATATTAGAAAAAAATCTTTCCAAAGGAATAGCATTGGCTCCCCAGTGCTTCGTCGATCTGTTATACGAGCCGTGACCAGGGGCAAAGCTGGATATGTAATCTAGTGGATGAATCTTTTTAATCCGGCGTACGTGGCGTGCTGTCGGGGAATAAGTGAAAATAAAACCGGAAATGATGAATGACACGAATGTTTTTTAAATCACAAAAATTTAGAAATGACAATGTAATTTGTATTGATTTATTGTTTGGTTGTGTAATTTTTAAAATGTAGGGTACATTCAAATGGCAGTGAATGGAATAGATTTCAATGGCGTGTTACCAAGTTTGTTAACACAAAGCACTTATCTCAAGATTTTCTTAAGGAATAGAAGGAGCTGCTTTCATATATTTCTGCCTTATTAAAAATCTATTTTAAAACGTTTATTCTATTCATACCAGTAAAACCTTTTGAAATATTTTATTATGTTTATATGATCAGCGGGAATGCATGTCAAGTACTGAATTATCATTCAATGAACGAGTGAGTGTTCCTCAAGGTATCCTCCTCGTTTTGTATCATGTAGTAGAATGCTTTAAGGTTCCTGTCCATGGCCGTCGAAGCGAGTGCCAGTTAATGCTATTCCAATGGGGAGCATTCTTCTAATTGCTAATTCGCATTTTGACATTTTTAATTTTTTTTTTTTTTTTTTTTTGTTTTTTTGTTTTGTTTTTTTGC
The DNA here is from genome assembly GCA_964019185.1 of Maratus speculifer. Taxonomy (NCBI): domain Eukaryota; kingdom Metazoa; phylum Arthropoda; class Arachnida; order Araneae; family Salticidae; genus Maratus; species Maratus speculifer. The sequence continues at coordinate 232,212,664 of OZ025300.1, forward strand.
ATTGGATACCTGAGGTCCCTCTTAAGATCGCTCCTTGAGTACTTTTTCAATTTTGGCCGCAGATATTTTTTATAAAGTTAGTTTCACTTTTTGAACCGGTTTTGAATGTGAAACTAAATTTATAAAATTTATCTGCAACCAAAATCAAAAAAGTAGTCAAGGAGCGATTTTGAGAATGACCTGAGGTATCCAATGCAAAAATAGAAATAAAAATGTTAAAATGCGAATGAGTAATAAGAAAAATGCTTTCCCTTAGAAATAGCATTAGCTCGCGAGTGTCTTCACGGCAGGGACAAGGGCCTTATGGCTCCTGTCCCTGGCCGACGAAGCGAACGCGAACTAATATTATTCATATGAGCAGGGATTTTCGTAATATTTGGTTTACAATTTGATATATATTTTTATCGCATTGAATAGCAGAGGTGCATACCGACATTCTTCTTTTTTTTACTCCATCGATTTTGGTTGCAGATATTTTTTAAAATGTACTTTTACTTTCGAAACCGGTTTAAAAAGTGAAACTAACTTTGTAAAAAATATCTGCATTCAAAATCGAAAAAATAAAAAATGAGCGATGCAGAGATGCATCTCAGCTATCTAATGCATATAAATAAATAAATAAATAAATAAAAGAAAAAAAAAGAAAATGAATAAAATAAAATAATAAATAAAATAATAAAAATGAGTAAAAATAAAAATAAAATAAAATAAAAAAATAAATAAGAATAAAATAAAATCAAAATGTTAAAATGCAAACCAGATATTAGAAAAAAAATCTATCCATAGGAATAGCATTGGCTCCCGAGCGCTTCGTCGACCTGTTATAGGAGCCTTGACCAGGGGCAAAGCTGGATATGTAATCTAGTGGATAAATCTTTTTAATCCGGCGTACGTGGCGTGCTGTCGGGGAATATGTGAAAATAAAACCGGAAATGATGAATGACACGATTGTTTTTTAAAACACGAAATTTTAGAAATGACAATGTAATTTGTAATGATTTATTGTTTGGTTGTGTAAAGAAGATTAGTAACGTTTGCGGTATTTAGTTAAGCGTATGGCAGAAAGGAAGGTCTTAACCAATGACTCCGGAAAGAAAATCTTCAGAACGTGGAAGAAAAAATGTTGAGAAGCACTGGCAAAGCTAAATAAATGTGGCATATGTGTTCCAATCCCAATATGGAATTAATCAGACTTTGAGTGTAAGTTATGAGCATGCGTAATAAACGACGATGATTTTCTTAATTTTTGCAGTTTTTATGAATCACAATGATTCAAAGTTCATAACTCCTTTTCGGAAAAGTTCTAAACAGTGCCACCGCATGTTATACAAGTTATTTGTAAAAAGAAGTATAGATTAAATATAAATTTAAATCTACTGCGATTTTTTTCTCTTTCAAGCAATTGAATCTTGTGAAGTGTCCACGAAGTGTCGAAAACGAAGGTCATTCCAGAGATGTGGGATTTTATAAATAAAGTTCGAAACAACAGATATTTAAAAAATTTATTCTATATTTAAAAATTTATTTTATAATGTATGTAGCAGTAGCGGCTCGTCAGGGGGTGCTGCATCAACTTATTCATACCACTAAAATTGTATGGTAATTTCAGTTTTATTTAATCAACAAAATTTGTCGAATATTTATCATAAAAGATTCTGTTAAATTTTAGTGGTGTGAAATATCTGATGCAGCACTCTCTGACGACCTGCTACTGGTATGTAGATTTATTATCATTTAGTGTGTATTTTAATGTTGAATTAAACAGCATAAATCCATTTCTTTAAATAGAACTTTTATCAATGACTCCTCCCTTAATTTTATGGGCGGATTTTCCACTTGCCGTATAATGTTTAAAGTTTACGTGATGCGTGCAAAACTTTCGATAAATTTTCCATTTAAAGCACATTCAGTAAAATTCTTATTTCTTTATTAACACAATAGTAAAAGAAGAATTTTTTTTTTTAATTATTCGAGTAAATCTGAGATTTATTTTATACGATTAATGTCTTTTTAATCTTTTGTAATTAGAAATGACTCCTTCCCTAATTTGATAATATGGATTTTCTATATTTACAGTCTGTAAACTGAGGATGTTGAAAGACAAACTTTCGACAGAAGACTCATTTAAAGAAATTCAGTGCAATTTCTGTTTGTTTATCATTAAAAAAGTAATTTTTTTTTGTGACTATTTTTATCATTATTATTATGTCTGAGATGATTAAAAATTTTGTTTTCTTAGATAAATAAAATATACCTATATTTTTAATTGTTATGACATCAAATAAAATGACTCCTTCCCGAATTTTGGTGAAATGCAGTTTACTCTCCTTCGCCAAGGCGACTTTTTTTTTTTTTTTTTTTTTTTTTTTTTTTTTTTTTTTAGCGATAAATGTTTCAATATGGAAACCCTGCATTTTCATTTAATCCGAAGCAAAACAGCGTGTTCCGGGGGACAAGACGCAAAAACGTGCCAATTAGGCGATTTTTGAAAATCGCGCCAAGAAGGAGAGTAAACTGCATTCGCACCCCGAATTTGATGGTAGAATTAAATCTTGCTGCTCTGCTATAAATTAAATGTGATGAATGCAAAACTCTCAATAGATATCCCGTTTAAAGTATATTCAGTGCAATTCATCTTTAGTTATTAATGCTATAGTTCAGTGTAACTATAGTATAAGAAACTGTTTGTTATTGTTCAAATTAATCTGAGGTGAATAACGATTTTTTTAATAATAACATTATTTTCTTTTCAATTGTTATGACATCATAAGAAATGACTCTGTCCCCAATTAGATGGTCGAATTCAAATCTTGCAATTCCTCCTGTAAATTGAATGCGAAGAATGCAAAACTTTTGTTAAATATCCCGTTTAAAGGACATTAAGTGCAATTCGTATTTAGTTATTAATACTATAATATAAGAAATTTTTTTATAGTTCAAATAAATCTGAGATGACTATTGATTTTATTATTTTTTTCAATAGTAACATTGTTTTTTTTTAATGTTGTGATATAATAAGGAATGACTCCTCAACCAATTTCGTAGTAGATTTCAAATCTTGCTATAAACTGTTTGGGGAGAATATAAAATTTCCGATAAATGTCCCATTTAAAGCACATTCAATCAAATTTTTATTTATTTATTAATTCTATGGTTCAAGGGGAATGACACCTCCCCAAATTTGATGGTAGGATTTTCCTCTTGAAATCTTACATTAGAAGTCTCATGGACTGGAATTCTCAAGCCCGCGCCCGGCCCGATTCACGGAGAATATTTTGGCTTGTCTCGGGTCCAGCCGGTTCGGGTTTTTATATTTTTACAAAATTTACAATTTTTGTACATTTATTTTTGAAAAACATTGATTGTTACATCGATTTGGTTAAAAATTTGTCTCTTACAAGGGGTTCTGTCCCATAGTTAATCAATGTTTTCTTTTTTTTTTTTTTCATCCATAAAATCTTTATTTTTATACAAGTACCACCAGCTGCGATGTTTATTTTTTAAATGGATCTCTATGTCTTGAATGTAATTTTTTTAGCTATGAAGAATACTGTCATTCCATATTCCATGTACTAAAATGTTAAAAAACTGAAAAATTTTATGCAGTAAAATCTTCAAACCCGGAATTGCATAAAAAAGAAAAAAAAAAAAAGAAAAAAGAAAAAAGAAAGAAATCATTACAGACAAATTTCTTTTTTAGGAAGTGTAAATATTTTATATATTCTTTTTTTTTTTTTTTTTTTTTTTTTTTTGCGTATTAGTATATTAATTTTAAATGGATCAGCACGTTTTTGAGTTTAAAACAGGATAATGTTACAGTTAAAAGTGTGAAAAGGAAAGTTCCTTTTCACACTTTTTACAAATTTTAATTTAGCTAAACTTTAATAAACATAGAGATCTACTTTTCGTTGGAAAGAATAAATTTTAATGTTCAAAAGTAAAATAGTGTCAATTTAAAAATGTATGCAATTTATTTTTTTATTTTTTTTAGCCTCTGATGGTATTTTTTTCAGACAAGCTGAAATGTGTTGTGTTAAAAATTGTGGCCCAATTTTACATAAACTGGCCGTTAAAACGAGTCATTCATACAATCTATATATTTACAAGTCCTGGCTGTTTTTTTAGTCATCAGCCCTGAATTTTCTACTCAACCGATTTTGATAATTATTTTTTTATATGAAAGCTATTTATTAGCAGTTATGCATGCCCATTTTAGCTATTTTTTAATTTATTTCCATTTTTATATTTTATTTTTAATTTTAAATGCTTTTTACGATATTTCTTCAAAATGGTGGCAACTCAGTTTAGCTTTTCTCTCGATAATAAAAGTTTATTTTCCATTATCACTTTCCTCCAGTCAGAAGCTTTATTTCATCAGCGAACATGTCCTCGCAATTAAAAGAAAAAAGTTAATTATTTTCATAAAATTTAACCACAATAAAATGATTGCGTATAATTAAACACTAATTGAGGTAAAAAATATGTTTACTGATAAATAATATTACTTATGTAAATAAAATAACAGAAAATAATTTATGATAAAAATTAATGTCTAAAACAAAATAAGAAAAATTTCAAATAAGGAAAATGATTTCATTCAGCAACCAGATAAATGGGAATTACAGTATTATTACGGGTGTTTCATATTACCAATAAAAGTAACTTTTAAAAAACATTTGGAGAGAAAATAACATAACGATATTACATTTCAATATTTCTTTTCATTATGGACACTAAGATTGAGATTTTATTTCCAGATGACTTCAGTTAGTGAAAATAATGTCATAGTAAAAATGAAATCATAGTAAAAATGAAATTAGTTACTATTAGTAAAAATGAAATTAGTTAGCAATTATTAAAAGAGGGGAGGGGATTGTTTGTGATATATTTTATTTATATTAAACTATTTCATGTATAATAAATTGATATACGTCGCTGAGGCTTAATATAAGTTATTTCACGCATAATACGAAGTGCATTGCATTTACAGTGACACACAAAAGATTTCCAAATATTATATATTATATCCGAAGTGTTCTATGTTATCGATGCTGCCTGATGGATGGGTGGGTATTTTTTAAATATGATATGTGCTTTTAAGTTTCACTAAATTTATGCTTAGTATATGGTGTGTATGAATGCTACAGTTAATACACAAAAAAACTCTTACTACACAAAAAAACTCGTAAAGGTTATAGAGTATGAGCGTAATTTACTTTAAGGTGGTTTTTAAAATATGCATTTTTTTCGCCGCTGAATTGCATTCAGTTTACTAAAAAATGTTTGTAGAATACAGATAATATGTTATACAGGGTCACGCAAAGAATTCGATACATGGTCGCCGATCGATAATAATTTCTTGAAATCCAGTTTTCAGAGTGTTTTAGTTTGAACTAAAATTTAGCTAAATATTGGCGTGAAGGTATTAGATAAATCGTAAGGCTGAACAAAAGTATTGAAGTATGTTTCCATACATTAGAATAAATTGCTGAAAGAGAAATTGCAACTTCTTAAGCGTTTTCTTGTTAAATTAAATTTCCCACTATATAGTATGTATATCAACCGATAGATCAAATACAGAGTTGTTCAAAAGTGTTTTGCTATAGACAATAACACCTTATTTTTCTATATAACGAAGAGATTTCAGAAAATGTTGGAAAGTATTTTACAATCTATGTTTAATGCATGATTTTTCTTACTTGTTTATTAATGCTACAGTAAAATAAGCTTTATTTATTCTAATAAATTGAGATGATTAATGATTGATTTCTTTTTCGTTCATGATTGCATTTTTTTTTCCATTTACAGCAACAGAATAATTTTCATTTTTAAGTTTTACTGGATAAAAAAAAAAATATTTTTAAATGTTGGGTACATTCAAATGACAGTGAATGGAATAGATTTCAGTGGCATGTTACCTAGTTTATTAAAACAAAGCCCTTATCTCAAGATTTTCTTAAGGAATAGAAGAAGCTGCTTTCACATATTTCTGCCTTATTAAAAGCCCATTTTAAAACGTTTATTCTATTCATACCAGTAAAATATTTTGAAATATTTTATTAGGTTTATACGATCAGCGGAAATGCGTGTCATTCACTGAATCATTATTCAAAGTACGAGTGAGTGTTCCTCAAGGTATCCTCCTCGTTTTATATCATAGAGTACAAGGCTTTAAGGCTCCTGTCCTTGGCCGACGAAGCGAGTGCAAGCTAATGCTATTCCTATGGGGAGCATTCTTCTAATTGCTCATTCGCATTTCGACATTTTTAAATATTTTTTTTTGCATTGGATACCTGAGGTCCCTCTCAAGATCGCTCCTTGAATACTTTTTCAATTTTAGCCGCAGATATTTTTTATAAAGTTAGTTTCACTTTTTGAATCGGTTTTGAAAGTGAAACTAACTTTATAAAAACTATCTGCAACCAAAATAAAAAAAGTAGTGAAGGAGCAATCTTGAGAGGGACCTCAGATATCCAATGCAAAAAAATAAAAATGTCATAATGCGAATGAGTAATAAAAAAAATGCTTCCCCATAAAAATAATATTTGCTCGCGAGTGTCTTCACGGGCAGGGACAAGGGCCTTAAGGCTCCTGTCCTTGACCGACGAAGCGAACGCGAGCTAATATTATTCCTATAAGCAGAGTTTTTCCGGGTATACGACATTTCGGTCCCGCCGTTTCGGTCTCGAGACATTTCGGTCCCTGGCCATTTCGGTCCTGAGACATTTCAGTCTCTGGCCATTTCGGTCCCGAGACAATTCTGTCCCACGGCATTTCGGTCCCGAGGCAATTCGGTCCGTGGCCATTTCGGTCCCCAGCAACTTTGGTTCCTTGCCATTTCGGTCCTTAGTCATTTCAGTCCCTTGTTATTTTTTTGCTCGCTATCTTATAAGTCGGATTCTATCTGTTGTGGGCCTGCCTAATGGTATAAATTCAACATTATCCGGGCCTTTTTTAATTTTAATTCTCCCCTATCCCTTCCAAGTTTTATAAAAAGTTGAATATAAGAGTCCGATAAATTTAAACTTTTATAACTCGTGACAATGAAATCACAACGAGCTGAAAATTTTGTTTGGTGTGTTGTACCAATGTGATATAAATTTAGGAGATATTGTCTTTTGCTTTTAGTATTATTATTATTAATCAGAATAAAAATTTTAAATTTTAATATTAATTATTAGTATCAGTATTTTATATAAACTTCTATAAAGTATATAAACTAAAAAGTATTTTATAGAAATTTCCAGAAATATTTTTTTGGCTGTTTACGTACATTTTTTAGAACCTTTAAATTAGCATTAATTAAATAATAAAAAACTGTGCCTATTTTTCCTCCTTCCAATTAGTTTGATAATAAATGTCTTTAATAATTCAATTGGACAGTTATAAGTTATAATATATACATATTTCTTCAAATCTTATTTTAGTTTTATTTTTAACTATACTAACTGTTTTAAATTTCTGTAGTTTTTAATATACAATAAATAAGTAAAAGATAAATTTCAGTTTAGAACTATTAGGAAATATACTGATGTATTGAATATAAAATGGGTTATGCATTGAGTTTATTTTTAAAATAAAATTCATTATGTAAATTAATCATGTTATTAATAATAAATATATTTAATAAAATAATAATTTGATTTTTATATTAAAATTACTAATTGTTTTGAGAATTAGGATTACCAATTATCATTAGGATTACCAATTATGATTAGTGTTACCAAACTAAATTTGTGCGAATTATAATATTTTGGATAAGAGTTATAAGTGTGTGCGGTTTTCGGGCACTTATAATCGCATTAAACTAAAATTTTATGGCCTTCAGTTTAAAAACTCTTTAATGTTCCCTATAAAATTATGTTTTATTTCACAAAATTTCAGTTTGCAGGATAAGGGACCGAAATGTCTTGGGACCTAAATGTCTTGGTACCAAACCGGCTAGGGACCGAAATGTCTCGGGACCGAAACGGCAGGACCGAAATGGCGGGACCGAAACTTCCTGCTTCCGGTTTTTCCTAATGTTTGGTGTGCAATTTGATATTTTTTTTTTTTTCGCAATGAATAGCAGAGGTGCATACCGACATTCTTCTTTTTTTACTCCTTCGATTTTGGTTGAAGATATGTTTTAAAATGCACTTTTACTTTCGAAACCGGTTTGAAATGTGAAACTAACTTTTTAAAAAATATCTGCTTTCAAAATCGATAAAAATAAAAAATGAGCGATGCAGAGATGCATCTCAGTTATTTAATGCACATAAATAAATAAATAAATAATTAAAAGAAAAAAAAGAAAATGAATAAAATAAAATAAAAAATAAAATAAATAAGATAAAATAATAAAAATGAGTAAAAATAAAAATAAAATTAAATTAAAAAATAAATAAGAGTAAAATAAAATAAAAACGTTAAAATGCAAACCAGATATTAGAAAAAAATCTTTCCATAGGAATAGCATTGGCTCCCTAGCACTTCGTCGATCTTGACAAGGAGCCTTGACAAGGGGCAAAGCTGGATGTGCAATCTAATGGATAAATCTTTTTAATCCGGCGTACGTGGTGTGCTATCGGGGAATATGTGAAAATAAAACCGGAAGTGATGAATAACACGAAAGTTTTTTAAATCACAAAATTTTAGAAATGACAATGTAATTTGTATTGATTTATTGTTTGGTTGTGTAAAGAAGATAAGTAACGTTTGCGGTATCTAGTTAAGCGTATGGCAGAAAGGAAGGGGCGTGACCAATGACTCCGGAAAAAAAATCTTCAGAACGTGGAAGAAAAAATTTTGGGAAGCACTGGTAAAGCTAAATAAATGTGGCATATGTGTTCCGATCCCAATATGGAGATAATCAGACTTTGAGTGTAAGTTATAAGCATGCGTAATAAACGACGACGATTTTCTTAATTTTTGCAGTTTTTTTTGAAGCACAATGATTCAAAATTCATAACTCCTTTTCGGAAAAGTTTTAAAAGTGCCACCGCATGTTATATACAAGCGTGTTATAAACAAGTTATTTGTAAAAAGAAGTATAGATTAAATATAAATTTAAATCTACTGCGATTTTTTTTTTCTTTTTGAAACAATTGATTAGTGTGAAGTGTTCACGAAGTTTCAAAAACGAAGGTCCTGCCAGAGATGTGTGATTTTATAAATAAAGTTCGAAACAACGGATATTTAAAAAATTTGTTCTATATTTAAATATTTATTTTATAATGTATGTAAATTTATTATCATTTAGTGTGTATTTTAATGTTAAATTAAACAGCATAAATCCACTTCTTTAAATAGAACTTTTATCAATGACTCCTCCTCCAATTTTATGGGCGGATTTTCCACTTGCCGTAAATCTTTAAAGTTTACGTAATGCATGCAAAACTTTCGATAAATTTTCCATTTAAAGCACATTCAGTAAAATTCTTATTTCTTTATTAACACAATAGTAAAAGAAGAACTTTTTTTTAAATTATTCGAATAAATCTGAGATTTATTGATAAGATTAATGTCTTTATAATATTTTGTAATTAGAAATGACTCCTCCCCTAATTTGATAATATGGATTTTCTATATTTACAGTCTGTAAACTGAGGGTATTGAAAGACCAACTTTCGATAGAAGTCTCATTTAAGGAACTTCAGTGCAATTTTTGTTTATTTATTAATAAAAAAGTAAAAGTTTTTTTTTTTTTTTTTTTTTTTTTTTTTTTTTTTTTGTGACTATTGTTATTATTATTATTAAGTCTGAGATGATTAAAAATTTTGTTTTCTTATATAAATAAAATACATCTGTATTTTTAATTGTTATGACGTCAAATATAATGACTCCTTCCCGAATTTGATGGTAGAATTAAATTTTGTTGCTCTGCTAAAAAATTAAATGTGATGAATGCAAAACTCTCAATAGATATCCGTTTAAAGTACATTCAGTGCAATTCCTATTTAGTTATTAATGCTATAGTGCAGTGTAACTATAATATAAGAAACTGTTTGTTATTGTTCTAATTAATCTGAGATGAATAACGATTTTTTTTTTTTAATAGAAACATTATTTTCTTTTCAATTGTTATGACATCATAAGAAATGACTCTGTCCCCAATTTGATGGTCGAATTCAAATCTTGCAATTCCTGCTGTAAACTGAATGCGATGAATACAAAACTTTTGTTAAATATCCCGTTTAAAGGACATTCAGTGCAATTCGTATTTACCGTAATTTCGGGTGTATAAGCCGCAGCTCAAACAATTCTTTTTCGACCCAGAATTTTTTTAAAAACGAATTTAACTAGTCAGATCGCCGTAAATATTTGTCTTCAATCACTAAATAAATTTTCTGGGTCCAAAAAGAATTGTTTGATCTGCGGCTTATACACCCGAAATTACGGTAGTTATTAATACTATAATATAAGAAACTGTTTTTATAATTCAAATAAATCTGAGATGACTATTGATTTTATTATTTTTTTTAATAGTAACATTGTTTTTTTTTAATGTTGTGACATAATAAGGAATGACTCCTCCCCCAATTTGATGGTAGATTTCAAATCTTGCTATAAACTGATTGGGGAGAAAAAAAATTCCGATAAATGTCCCATTTAAAGCACATTCAATCAAATTTTTATTTATTTATTAATTCTTTTCAAGGGGAATTATTTTTATTACTGTTATTCGAGTAAATATGAGACAGGTACTATTTATTTTAATAATAAGAACAATTTTCTTTATAATTGATAAGACATTAAGAGAATGACACCTCCCTAAATTTGATGGTTGGATTTTCTTCTTGCAATCTTTCATTAGAAGTCTCATGGATTGGAATTCTCAAGCCCGCGCCCGGCACGATTCACAGAAAATAGTTTTTTTCCCCCGCTGAATTGCATTCCATTTACTAAAAATTGTTTGTAGAATACAGATAATATGTTATACAGGATAACGCAAAGAATTCGATACATGGTCGCCGATCGATAATAATTTCTTGAAATGTAATTTTCAGAGTGTTTTAGTTTGAACTAAATTTTAGCTAAATATTGGCGTGAAGGTGCTAGATAAACCGTAGGGCTGAACAAAAATATTGAAGTATGTTTCCATACATTAGAATAAATTGCTGAAAGAGAAATTTCAACTTCTTAAGCGTTTTCTTGTTAAATTAAATTTCCCACTATATAGTATGTATATCAACCGATAGATCAAATACAGAGTTGTTCAAAAGTGTTTTGCTATAGACAATAACACCTTATTTTTCTATATAACGAAGAGATTTCAGGAAATGTTGGAAAGTATTTTACAATCTATATTTAATGCATGATTTTTCTTACTTGTTTATTAATGCTATAGTAAAATAAGCTTTAATTATTCTAATAAATTGAGATGATTAATGATTGATTTCTTTTTCGTTCATGATTGCATCTTTTTTTCCCATTTACAGTAACAGAATAATTTTCATTTTTAAGTTTACTGGATAAAAAAAATATTTTTAAAATGTAGGGTACATTCAAATGACAGTGAATGGAATAGATTTCAATGGCGTGTTACCAAGTTTGTTAAAACAAAGCACTTATCTCATGATTTTCTTAAGGAATAGAAGAAGCTGCTTTCATATATTTCTGCCTTATGAAAAATCTATTTTAAAACGTTTATTCTATTCATACCAGTAAAATATTTTGAAATATTTTGTTATGTTTATACCGGGTCTCCTGTAAATGACTGACCCATTTTAAAATTAAATAACAAAAAAACGGTTTGAGATAAAAATGCGTGGTTTGCAGTATTGTTATTAGAATAACAACAAATTTTACAGTACGCACTTCCTTAAAATAGTTCGAATCTCGGCCAAAAGATGGCGCTGGCGGCATCAGGCCGCAGAAATAGAGTCTCTTCTTTTCAAGCTCATGATATTTTCGGCTCATTTTCCAGAGTCGAATCTGAGACGAAGTGTTGAATCGACTCTCCACTCAACTGCAGAAATAGGGTTTCTTGGTTGGAACGAGATTTAAAATAACACTAGCGGCCTTCGCCCGCTACGCTGGTCGGTTTATCTAAAGAAATCTTGAAGAAGTAGTTAGATAAGGTTCAGACATACATTAAAAAAAAAAAAAAGCAAGTCGATCATTCAAAAAACGTTGGGAAATATCAAATATTTACTGTAATTTTTTAAGAAAAACAAAGTTTCGAAAAAAAAAATTAAATCGAAAAAAAAATTACACTGACATATTAATGCAAGGAAATTTTCCCAGAGAGAAAATTCGCCTTGAATACAATATTTCAAATTCTTTTAATTGCTTATAGGCGTTAATGCCAACATAGTGAAAAAAAATTCCATGCTGGGAATCGAACCCGGGCCATCAGTATGGCGCACTGACGTTCTACCGACTAAACCACATGGAACGACAGCCAGCTTGAAACTTTCTCATACTTAAGTAGACTGGCGAAAACATAACGATAGCGCGTTTTAAAATCGCACAGTGACATCTATTGGATTTTATATGTACTAAAAAACGTTATGTACTAAAAAACGTGAGCAGCGCACCTAATAGTTTCTTTTGTTTCTTTTTGTTACTTTTTTGTCTGTTGTCCGATTTTGATGAAACAAAGCCTATACACTGCCCGGGAGTGTGCATTCTTCATTAGTGAAAACCGCATAAAAATCCATTCAGTAGTTACGAAGATAACCTCGAACAAACAGACAGACAGACAGACAGACAAAAAATTCAAAAATTTTTTTTTTGTGTTTCATTGGTTTTCTTTTATCGCCCTGACTCCATTTTTTTTCAATTATCTTCAATGTACAGACACACCGGGTCCTACTGTTTTATTATATGTATAGATTTAAGATTGAAATATGTCTATTGTATTAACCTCCTCAGACAAATATCACGGGGAACTACAAAAACTAGTTTAAAATCACTGTAAAACATCACCAAAGGTGTATCAATCTATAAATAAATATTTATGACATGCAAACATTTATTGAAAAACCTAAAAATAGTTTTAACAATTCCTGAAACATTTGAATTAATTTAAAGGATGTTCTTTAATGTTTCAAAATTCTCTTCGGAATATGTTATTTTAATCGCTTAACTGATTCTCTTTTTTATGTACAGTAAATTGAAAATATGGGATAAACGCCAGTTTTCGTAAGCTAAAATAATCGTCAAATTTAATTTAGATGTTTCTTCTAATAAATAGTATGAAATTGCATTTAAAAATTTTAGTAGTGTCAGAAAGCTTTAAGTGATGGAAGAAGAAAATTATTATTGCTAGTACGTTGTAGGGACCAATCAGTTAAACGTTTAAAACAATGGTATGCAAATAGCGTTCCCAAGTCCCCTGTTTATGAAAAAACGGGTCAATTACTTATAAATCGGCACATTGATTTTTTTAAATCTTACAATAAAGGAATCCATCTACAACAAATCATGTCTTAAACATAAAAAATTATTGATCCTGAAGTAGAAAGAAACATGCAAAATTACCTGCTAAGACAAAAACGTGCCTAAAATAAAATATTATTATTTTTTCCGAAAACCGAATTCATCCCTACTTTAAATTCATATTTCGTCATTTAACGTATCTAAAAATTTTATTAAGAAAGCCATGAGAGATTTTAAGATGTCTTTTGCACACACCCCCCTCCCCCACCCAGGATAGCAAACGTATTTATGCTGAAATGGAAGGATGTTTAAGAAGAAAAAAAAGTACCTGTTTTTATATCCTTATAGTCACTCCTTTTTAAAACTTCATTACAAAAAGCATCATAGATCTTGAAATATGTTTTCGTCCTCACCCCCCCCCCCACCGGTATTTAAATTATTCTGTATGAGGAAAAGAACAAGAAAAGACATTCTGAAAATATCTCATGTATCTGATTTGAAATAAGGAATATTATTAAAAATATGATTTTATAGACTATACCTCTTTTGACCCATGAGAATGCTCCATAATTGGGTGAAGTAATCGTTTTCTATAAAAGCAATGGATTGACGATGCTGCAAAAGCGTCAATTTTTTTACAGTGTAGGCTTTTAAAGCCGATTCGTATTTCAACTCATCGAATCCAAAAGGAAAAAAATGTAGAATTGGGAGATAGTAAATGAAAGAAAGGATCGGTACAGTGGATACTGCGTTGGCTTCTGAAACGTTTTCAACACCTTTTGTCTCATGTAATATTAATAAAACTAGAAGTAAAAGAAACGAAACTTTATTTCAGTAAAATTTTCCATAAAAATGTGTTCACATGAAATTGTCTATAGATATTTTAGTTTGTTTTGGTTTATTTTATGTCGGCCGATTATCTACACGTGGAATATAGGCCTAAAAGGGTGGGATACCCTCCGTGGGGGTCTTTCTAAGGGAACCTAACCCGTATTTACACAAGGAAATCCAATGTTCAAAAAAAAAAAAAAACCACGGAAAACTCCGAACGGTTAGGCCGACGGACGCGAATGGGTTCGAACCCAGCACCTGCCGTCTACCAGTTGAAACGCCAGAACCTATCGCCCACTTGTGGGGTCCATAGATATTTTAGATATAACTGAATGTCTACTTATTTTTGTTCAATTTTATAAATGAAAATATTACAAAATAAATTGAACATTCGTATTTTTCATACATATTTTTTAAAAAAAGATAACAAATCATATTTTTTATAATATTCCTTATTTCAAATCAGATACAGGAGATATTTTCAGAATGTCTTTTCTTGTTCTTTTTCTCATACAGAATAGTTTAAATACGGGGGAGGGGGGGAGAGTGAGGACGAAAATATATTTCAGGATCTATGATGTTTTTTGTAATGAAGTTTTGAAAAGGAATGACTATAAGGATATAAAAACAGGTACTTTTTTTTTGTTTAAAACATCCTTCCATTTCAGCATAAATACGTTTTCTATCCAGGGTGGGGGAGGGTGGTGTGTGCAAAAGACATCTTAAAATCTCTTATGGCTTTCGTAATAAAAATTTTCGATACGTTAAATGACGAAATATGAATATAAAGTAGGGATGAATTCGGTTTTCGGAAAGAAAAAAAAATAATATTTTATTTTAGGCAGGTTTTTGTCTTAGCAGGTAATTTGGCATGTTTCTTTCTACTTCAGGATCAATAATTTTTTATGTTTAAGACATGATTTGTTGTAGATTGATTCCTTTATTGTAGGATTTAAAAAAAATCAATGTGCCGATTTATAAGTAATTGACCCGTTTTTTCATAGACAGGGGACTTGGGAACGCTATTTGCATACCATTGTTTTAAACATTTAACTGATTGGCCCCTACAACGTACTAGCAATAATAGTTTTTTTCTTCCATCACTTAAAGCTTTCTGACACTACTAAAATTTTTAAATGCAATTTCATACTATTTAGTAGAAGAAATATTTAAATTAAATCTGACGATTATTTTAGCTTAAGAAAACTGGCGTTTATCCCATATTTTCAATTTACTGCACATAAAAAAGAGAATCAGTTAAGCGATTAAAATAACATATTCCGAAGAGAATTTTGAAACATTAAAGAACATCCTTTAAATTAATTCAAATGCTTCTAGAATTGTTAAAACTTTTTTTAGGTTTTTTAATAAATGTTTGCATGTCATAAATATTTATTTATAGATTGATACACCTTTGGTGATGTTTTACAGTGATTTTAAACTAGTTTTTGTAGTTCCCCGTGATATTTGTCTGAGGAGGTTAATACAATAGACATATTTCAATCTTAAATGTTATTTTAAATCTCGTTTCAACCAAGAAACCTTATTTCTGCAGTTGAGTGAGAGTCGATTCAACACTTCGACTCAGATTCGACTCTGGAAAATGAGCCGGAAAGATCATGAGCTTGAAAAGAAGAAAAGAGACTCAATTCTGCAGCCTGATGCCGCCAGCGCCATCTTTTGGCCGAAATTCGAACTATTTTAAGGAAGTGCGTACTATAAAATTTGTTGATATTCTAATAACAATACTGCAAACCGCGCATTTTTATCTCAAACCGTTTTTTTGTTATTTAATTTTAAAATGGGTCAGTCATTTACTGGACACCCGGTACGATCAGCGGGAATACATGTTTATTACTGGATTAACATTTAGCCAGATTTTACATAACATTTACTGTATTAACGCCGTAGATTTCATTGGCGTGTTACCAAGTTTGTTAAAACAAAGCGCTTATCTCATGAGTTTCTTAAGGAATAGAAGAAGCTGCTTTCATATATTTCTGCCTTATTAAATATCTATTTTAAAACGTTTATTCTATTCATACCAGTAAAATAATTTGAAATATTTTATTATGTTTCTACGATCAGCGGGAATGCATGTGTGTTACTGGATTAACATTCGATGAACGAGTGAGTGTTCCTCAAGGTAACCTCCTCGTTGTATATCATAGAGTAGAGGTCGTTAAGGCTCCTGTCCTTGGCCGACGAAGCGATCGCGAGCCAATGCTATTCCTATGGGGACGGGGAGCAGTCTTCTAATTGCTCATTCGCATTATGACATTTTTAATTTTTTTTTTTTTTTTTTTTTTTTTGCATTGGATACTTCAGGTCCCTCTCAAGATCGCTCCTTAAATACTTTTTCAATTTTGCCGCATATATTTTTTATAAAGTTAGTTTCACTTTATGAACCGGTTTTGAAAGTGAAACTAACTTTATAAAAACTATCTGCAACCAAAATCAAAAAAGTAGTCAAGCAGCGATCTTGAAAATGACCTCAGGTATCCAATGCAAAAAAATAAATAAAAATGTTAAAATGCGAATGAGTAATAAGAAAAATGCTTCCCCATAGAAATAGCATAAGCTCGCGAGTGTCTTCACTGGCCGACGAAGCGAACGCGACCTAATATTATTCCTATGAGCAGGGTTTTTCCTAATATTTGGTTTGCAATTTGATTTTTTTTTTTTTTTTTTTTTTTTTTTTTTTTTTTTTTTTTCGCATTGAATAGCAGAGGTGCATACCGACATTCTCCTTTTTTTACTCCTTCGATTTTGGTTGCAGATATTTTTTAAAATGCACTTTTACTTTCGAAACCGGTTTAAAAAGTGAAACTAACTTTGTAAAAAATATCTGCATTCAAAATCGAAAAAATAAAAATGAGCGATACAGAGATGCATCTCAGCTATCTAATGCATATAAATAAATAAATAAATAAATAAAAGAAAAAAAAGAAAATGAATAAAATAAAATAAAAAATAAAATAATAAAAATGAGTAAAAGTAAAAATAAAATATAATAAAATAATAAATAAGAATAAAATAAAATCAAAGTGTTAAAATGCAAACCAAATAATAGAAAAAAATCTTTCCATAGAAATAGCTTTGGCTCCCGAGCGCTTCGTCGACCTGTTATAGGAGCCTTGACCAGGGGCAAAGCTGGATATGTAATCTAGCGGTTAAATCTTTTTAATCCGGCGTACGTGGTGTGCTATCGGGAAATATGTGAAAATAAAACCGGAAATGATGAATGGAACGAATGTTTTTTAAATCACAAAATTTTAGAAATGACAATGTATTTTGTATTGATTTATTGTTTGGTTGTGTAAAGAAAATTAGTATCGTTTGCGGTATCTAGTTAACCCTTTGAGGGGCAAGCAATTGCGTTCGTGTAATTCTGAAGTCCCACCGGAAATTTGTAAAAAAGTTGTATCAAAAAGAGGAGAACCAATTTCACGACTTTTTTCCATCAAAGTTAGAAAAGTGAAATTTGATGACATTTTTCTGGTGTAAATCTTCATCTATCGTAGGTGGTATATAATATATACCACCGCCCCTCAAGGGGTTAAGCGTATGGCAGAAAAGAAGGGGCGTGACCAATGACTCCGGAAAGAAAATCTTCAGAAAGTGGAAGAAAAAAATGTTGGGAAGCACTGGTAATACTAAATAAATGTGGCATATGTGTTCCGATCCCAATATGGAGTTAATCAGACTTTGAGTTTTAGTTACAAGCATGCGTAATAAACGACGACGATTTTCTTAATCTTTGCAGTTTTTATGAATCACAATGATTCAAAGTTCATAACTCCTTTTCGGAAAAGTTCTAAAAGTGCCACCGCATGTTATACAAGTTATTTGTAAAAAGAAGTATAGATTAAATATAAATTTAAATCTACTGCGAATTTTTTTTCTCTTTCAAACAATTGATTCGTGTGAAGTGTCCACGAAGTGTCAAAAACGAAGGTCACATCAGAGATGTGGGATTTTATAAATAAAGTTCGAAACAACGGATATTTTAAAAATATGTTCTATATTTAAAAATTTATTTTATAATGTATGTAGATTTATTAACATTTAGTGTGTATTTTAATGTTAAATTAAACAGCATAAATCCATTTCTTTAAATACAATTTTTATCAATGACTCCTCCCTTAATTTTATGGGCGGATTTTCCACTTGCCGTAAAATCTTTAAAGTTTACGTGATGCGTGCAAAACTTTCGATAAATTTTCCATTTAAAACACATTCAGTAAAATTCTTATTTCTTTATTAACACAATACTAAAAGAAGAATTTTTTTTAATTATTCGAGTAAAACTGAGATTTAATTGATAAGATTAATGTCTTTAAAATCTTTTGTTATTAGAAATGACTCCTCCCCTAATTTGATGATATGGATTTTCTATATTTACAGTCTGTAAACTGAGGGTGTTGAAAGACAAACTTTCGACAGAAGTCTCATTTAAAGAACTTTAGTGCAATTTCTGTTTATTTATTAATAAAAAAGTAAAAGTCTTTTTTGTGACTATTGTTATTATTATTATTAAGTCTTAAATGATTAAAAGTTTTGTTTTCTTAAATAAATAAAATATATCTATATTTTTAATTGTTATGACGTCAAATAAAATGACTCCTTCCCGAATTTGATGGTAGAATTAAATCTTGCTGCTCTGCTATAAATTAAATGTGATGAATGCAAAACTCTCAATAGATATCCCGTTTAAAGTATATTCAGTGCAATTCCTATTTAGTTATTAATGCTATAGTGCAGTGTAACTATAGTATAAGAAACTGTTTGTTATTGTTCAAATTAATATGAGATGAATAGCGATTTTTTTAATAATAACATTATTTTCTTTTCAATTGTTATGACATCATAAGAAATGACTCTGTCCCCAATTTGATGGTCGAATTCAAATCTTGCAATTCCTGCTGTAAATTGAATGCGATGAATGCAAAACTTTTGTTAAATATCCCGTTTAAAGGACATTCAGTGCAATTCGTATTTAGTTATTAATACTATAATATAAGAAACTGTTTTTATAATTCAAATAAATCTGAGATGACTATTGATTTTATTATTTTTTTCAATAGTAGCATTGTTTTTTTAATGTTGTGACATAATAAGGAATGACTCCTCCTCCAATTTCATGGTAGATTTCAAATCTTGCTATAAACTGTTTGGAGAGAATATAAAATTTCCGATAAATGTCCCATTTAAAGCACATTCAATCAAATTTTTATTTATTTATTAATTCTATGGTTCAAGGGGAATTATTTTTATTACTATTATTCGAGTAAATATGAGACAGGTACTATTTATTTTAATAATAAGAATAATTTTCTTCTTAATTGATAAGACATTAAGAGAATGACAACTCCGCAACTTTGATGGTAGGATTTTCCTCTTGCAATCTTACATTAGAAGTCTCATGGACTGGAATTATCAAGCCCGCGCCCGGCCCGATTCACAGAGAATAGCTTGGCTTGTCTCGGGTCCAGCCTGTTCGGGTTTTTATATTTTTACAAAATTTAAAAATTTACAATTTTTGTACATTTATTTTTAGAAAACATTGATTGTTACATCAATTTGGTTAAAAATTTGTCTCTTACAAGGGGTTCTGTCCCATAATTAATCAATGTTTTCTTTTTTTTTTTTTTTTTTTTTTTTTTCATCCATAAAATTTTTATTTTTATACAAGTACCACCAACTGCGATATTTATTTTTTTAATGGGTCTCTATGTCATGAATGTAAATTTTTTAGCTAAGAAGAATACTGTTATTCCATATTCCATGTACTAAAATGTTAAAAATCCGAAAAATGTTATGCAGTAAAATCTTCAAACACGGAATTGCATAAAAAAGAAAAAAAAAAAGAAAGAAATCATTACAGACAAATTTCTTTTTTAGGAAGTGTAAATAACTTATATATTCTTTTTTTTTTTTTTTTTTTTTTTTTTTTTTTTTGCATATTAGTATATTAATTTTAAATGGATCAGCACGTTTTTGAGTTTAAAACAGGATAATGTTACACGAAAGTTCCTTTTCACACTTTTTACAAATTTTAATTTAGCTATATTTTAATATACGTAGAGATCTATTTTTCGTTGAAAAGAATAAATTTCAATGTTCAAATGTAAAATAGTGTCAATTTAAAATTGTATGAAGTTTTTTTATTTTTTTTAGCCTCTGGTGGTATTTTTTTCGGACAAGCTAAAATGTGTCGTGTAAAAAATTGTGGCCCACTTTTTCCTAAACTGGCCGTTAAAGCGAGACATTCATACACACTATATATATTCACAAGACCTGGCTGTTTTTTTAGTCATCAGCCCTGAATTTTCTACTCAACCGATTTTGATAACTATTTTTTTAAATGAAAGTTATTTATTTGCAGTTATGCATGCCCATTTTAGATATTTTTTAATTTATTTCCATTTTTATATTTTATTTTTAATTTTAAATGCTTTTTACGATATTTCTTCAAAATGGTGGCAACTCAGTTTAGCTTTTCTCTCGATAATAAAAGTTTATTTTCCATTATCACTTTCCACCAGTCAGAAGCTTTATTTCATCAGCGAACATGTCCTCGCATTTAAAAGAAAAAAGTTAATTATTTTCGTAAAATTTAACCACTATAAAATGATTGAGTATAATTATGCACTAATTGAGGTAAAAAATATATTTACTGATAAATAATATTAATAATGTAAATAAAAAAACAGAAAATAATTTATGATAAAAATTAATGTCTAAAGCACAAAAAGAAAAATTTCAAATTAGGGAAAATGATGTCATTCAGCAACCAGATAAATGGGAATTACAATATTATTACGGGCGCCTGTTTCATATTATCAATAACAGTAACTTTTAAAAAACATTTGAAGAGAAAATAACATAACGATATTACATTTCAATATTTCTTTTCATTATGGACACTAAGATTGAAATTTTATTTCCATATGACTTCAGTTAGTGAAAATAATGTCATAGTTAAAATGAAGTTAGTTTTTTTAGCCATTGTAAAAATGAAATTAGTTTGTATTAGTAGAAATGAAATTAGTTAGCAAATAGTAAAAGAGGGGAGGGGATTATTTGTGACATATTTTAGTTATATTAAACTATTTCATGTATAATAAATTGATATACGTCGCTGAGGCTTAATATAAGTTATTTCACGCATAATACGAAGTGCATTGCATTTACAGTGACACACAAAAGATTTCCAAATATTATATGTTATATCCGAAGTGTTCTATGTTATCGATGCTGCCTGATGTATGTGTGGGTATTTTTAAATATGATATGCACTTTTAAGTTTCACTAAATTTATGCTTAGTATATGGTGTGTATGAATGCTACAGTTAATACACTGGGCTACACAAAAAACTTGTAAAGGTTATAGAGTATGAGCGTAATTTACTTTAAGGTGGTTTTTAAAATATGCATTTTTTTCGCCGCTGAATTGCATTCAGTTTACTAAGAAATGTTTGTACGATACAGATAATATGTTATACAGGGTCACGCAAAGAATTCGATGCATGGTCGCCGATCGATAATAATTTCTTGAAATGCAGTTTTCAATGTTTTAGTTTGAACTAAATTTTAGCAAAATATTGGCGTGAAGGTACTAGATAAACCGTAGGGCTGAACAAAAGTATTGAAGTATGTTTCCATACATTAGAATAAATTGCTGAAAGAGAAATTTCAACTTCTTAAGCGTTTTCTTGTTAAATTAAATTTCCCACTATATAGTATGCATATCAACCGATAGATCAAATACAGAGTTGTTCAAAAGTGTTTTGCTATAGACAATAACACCTTATTTTTCTATATAACGAAGAGATTTCAGGAAATGTTGGAAAGTATTTTATAATCTATGTTTAATGCATGATTTTTCTTACTTGTTTATTAATGCTATAGTAAAATAATCTTTAATTATTCTAATAAATTAAGATGATTAATGATTGATTTCTTTTTCGTTCATGGTTTTTTTTTTTTTTTCATTTACAGCAACAGAATAAATTTCATTTTTAAGTTTACTGGATAAAAAAAATATTTTTAAAAAGTAGGGTACATTCAAATGACAGAGAATGAAATAGATTTCAATGGCGTGTTACGTAGTTTGTTAAGACAAAGCACTTGTCTCAAGATTTTCTTAAGGAATAGAAGAAGCTGCTTTCATATATTCCTGCCTTATTAAAAACCTATTTGAAAACGTTTATTCTATTCATACCAGTAAAATATTTTGAAATATTTTATTATGTTTATATGATCAGCAGGAGTGCATGTCTAATAACTGAATTAGCATTCAAAATACGATTGAGTGCTCCTCACGGTATCCTCCTCGTTTTGTATTATAGAGTAGAAGTTCTTAAGGCTCCTGTCCTTGGCCGACGGAGCGAGTGCGAGCTAATGCTATTCCTATTCCTATGGGGAGCATTCTTCTAATTGCTCATTCGCATTTTGACTTTTTTTTTTTTTTTTTTTTTTTTTTTTTTTTTTGCGTAGGATACCTGAGAGGTCCCTCTCAAGATCGCTCCTTGAGTACTTTTTCAATTTTGGCCGCAGATATTTTTTATAAAGATAGTTTGTTTTTTAACCGGTTTTGAAAGTGAAACTAACTTTATAAAAACTATCTGCAACCAAAATAAAAAAAGTAGTGAAGGAGCGATCTTGAGAGGGACCTCAGGTATTCAATGCAAAAAAATAAATAAATGAAAATGTCAAAATGGCAATGAGTAATAAGAAAAATGCTTCCCCATAGAAATAGCATTAGCTCGCGAGTGTCTTCACGGGCAAGCACAACGACCTTAAGGCCCCTGTTCTCGCTCGAGGAAACGTTCGCGAGCTAATATTATTCCTATGGGGAAGCATTTTTCTAATAACTCTTTCGCATTTTTTTTTTTTTATTTCATTGGATAGCTGAGGTGCATGCCGACAGCGCAACTTTTTTACTTTTTCGATTTTGGTTGCAGATATATTTTTTAAAAAGCACTTTCAGTTTTGAAACCTGATTTGAAAGTGAAACTAACTTTGTAAAAAATATCTGCAGCCAAAATCCAAAAAGTAAAAAAGGTGCGCTTTGGCATGCACCTCAGCTATGCAATGCAAAAAAAAATATTCAAAAATGTCAAAATGCGAAAGAATTATTAGAAAAATGCTTGCCCAGAGGAATAGCATTAGCTATCGCGAGCGTTTCCTCGAGCGAGGACTGGGGCCTGAAGACTCCTGTCCCTGGCCGACGAAGCGAACGCGAGCTAATATTATTCCTATGAGCAGGGTTTTTCCTAATATTTGATTTGCAATTTGATATATATATATTTACTTTCTTCTATCTTTACAAGAAGAAAGTATTGGATTCATGAAAATTTTCGACTTCCGGTTTTCGACGGATTTATACGTTTTAGAAGGTCCTGAACACGTTTTGACTATTTTTAGAAAATGTCTGTCTGTGAGTCTGTCCGTCTGTCTGTCTGTCTGTCTGTCTGTCTGTTTGTATGTGACAAAAAATTTGTGGGCGCTCTATCTCAAGAACTAATGCTCAGAATTTAATAAAATTTTATATTCAGTTAGACCTTGATATGAATTAGTGCCTATTGATTTTTGGTAAAAATTGGCCTGCAGGTGGCGCTGCTATACTACGTTTTTCATGATTTTTAGGATTGCTATATCTCAAGAACTAATACACAGAATTTCACCAAACTTCAGATTCTGTGACCCCTTGATATACATAGACGCTGATTAAGTTTTGGTGTAAATTGGCCAGCAGGTGACGCTGCTATGCCACGTTTTTCTGATTTTCATGATAGCTCTATCTCAAGATCTAATGCACAGAATCTCACCAAACTTCAGATTCCGCGATAGCTTGAGATAAAAAGTCGTTGATAAGGTTTTGGTGTGAACTGCCCTATAGGTGGCGCTGCTATGCTACATTTTGCACGATTTTTGCGATAGCTATATTTCAAGAACTAATGCAGAGAACTTTATCAAATTTTAGATTCTGTTACACTAGAATATATAACATAATTAGACGCTGATTACATTTTGGTATTAACCTTGCAACAGTTGGTGCAGCTATGCTGCATTTTGCACGATTTTTCCGATAGCTATATCTCAACAACCAACGCACAGAATTTCATCAAACTTCAGATTTTGTTACAAAATGATATATAACATATTTACACGATGATTACGTTTTTTTTATAAATCCTTCAACTAATGGTGCTGTTGTGCTATATTTTACACGTTTTTTTAAAACTAGCTATATCTCAAGAACTAATGCATAGAATTTCATCAATCTTCAGATTCTTTTACACCATAACATAATTAGACGCTTTTTTACGTTTTGGCATAAATTGTCCAAGATATGGTGTTGCTGTGCTACGTTTTGCAAATTTTTTTGTTATAACTATATATCAAGAACTAATGGACGAAATTCCATCAAATTTCAGATTCTGTTAGGTCTTGATGTAAATAGATGCTTATTAGGTTTTAGTATAAATTACCCAACATGGGGTACTACTAAGCTCATTTTCTCAGAATATTAATTAAATTTTGCGTTTTAGACTTTTCGGATACCAGAATCTCATTAGGCTAGGTCAAATGTTCGATAGTGGGTAACTTTGGGGCACCACGTTTTTTTTTTTTTTTTTTTTTTTTTTTTTTTTTTTTTTTTTAATACTAAAATGTATTTATGAGATAGAAGAAAGTTTTGGGATTGACACATCCAACTAGTTTTCGCATTGAATAGCAGAGGTGCATACCGACATTCTTCTTTTTTTTACTCCTTCGATTTTGGTTGCAGATATTTTTTAAAACTCACTTTTACTTTCGAAACCGGTTTGAAAAGTGAAACTAACTTTGTAAAAGATATCTGCATTCAAAATCGAAAAAATAAAAAATGAGCGATGTAGAGATGCATCTCAGCTATCTAATGCATATAAATTAATAAATAAATAAATAGAAGAAAATAAAATAAAATAAATAAAATAAAAATAAAATAAAATAAATAAAATAAAATAATAAAAATGAGTAAAAATAAAAATAAAATAAAATAAATAAAATAAAATAATAAAAATGAGTAAAAAAAAAAAAAAAAATAAAAAAAAAAATAAAAAAATTGTAATTTAAGAAATTACCCCAACCATTTGAAAAATGTTTCACTCGATACATTCATCTATCATTTTAAGCTAAATACCAGTTGTTTTATTGTGTATTATCCGTGCCACTGCTATAAATGACTTTATACATGCTGCAATTTGAAGGTACGGTTCGTTTAAGTTATATCACTCTATTGTCGCCAAGCATAAAAGTTGGCGACGAAAGAAACATTTCAAACTATTTAACATTGTTGGTGCAAAAGTAATCATTATTAAAATACAGCTTTGGCATATACTGTTATACTTGTAAGACTTTGGCATATATTGTTTGATTTTACAGAGCAGAATTTTGGTGATGGAGGTTTTAAACCAAAATCGATCGCAGCACATGCATCTGTGAATGGGTCCATCAGACATCGAATCAAAAAAGTTTTTTCCCAGTTTTTCCCAAGCCGATTGCTTTTTAGTTTTCTTTTTAGGTGGTGGAAAATCAAGAGTAATAGCTATAACATTTTCCGGCTTGTTAGAATCACTATTGGCACTCAAATTTTCCTGGTTAGAACCGACCGATAGTAAAACGCCATGGCTAGTGGATTGGTCGCCCTGGCGACATGATGTTTTACAATTAATCGGTTCGGCATTAAATTGCTTCCTTTTTCGTGATCGCCTTTCAACACGTAATTGGTTTTCAGCGGCTCAATAATCTTTTGATTTTATCATTTTCTGCATTGAAAGACGTTTTTGCGCCAAACCAAATACAGTATTACTCAGTTATCCCGTCGACCAATTTCGCCAAATGATACGAATCGCCAAACTAATAAGCAACTTATACATGTTGACTAAATTTTTATTTTAAATAGCAAAAGAAGAAATAAAAATCACTTTATGATTGTTTAAGTACGCGTATTGTGTTTAATATCATTGAATGCGATATTCACGTTCATTCATTTCTTTGGCTTCGGCTTTTTCCGTATCTGTTAATTTCCGTCTACCCATTTTTAAATTTGTTAGTTTTCTCCTTTATTACAATGATTTTAACCATTTTAATTTACTATTCAAATAAAAATTCTTCTAAAAGTAAAGAATTTAATTTAAATTCAAATAAAAATTCTTCTAAAAATAAAGAATTTAATTTAAATTCAAAAGTGGTAACATCATTCAAAAGTGGTAACATCATTCAAAAGTGGTAACATCATCGGGTCCATTCTCCCGAAAACAACAACCATTTTTCAAATGGTTAATAAATAAGAATAAAATAAAATAAAAATTTTAAAATACAAACCAGATATTAGAAAAAAATCTTTCCTTAGGAATAGCATTGGCTCCCGAACGCTTCGCCAGGGGCAAAGCTGGATATGTATCTAGTGGATAAGTCTTTCTAGTCCGGCGAACGTGGCGTGCTGTCAGGGAATATGTGAAAATAAAACCGGAAATGATGAATGACACGAATGTTTTTTAAATCACAAAATTTTAGAAATGATAATGTAATTTGTATTGATTTATTGTTTGTTTCTGTAAAGAAGATTAGTAACGTTTGCGGTATCTAGTTAAGCGTATAACAGAAAGGAAGGGGCGTGTCCAATGGCTCCGGAAAGAAAATCTTCAGAACGTGGAAGAAAAAATTTTGGGGAGCACTGGTGAAGCTAAATAATTGTGGCATATGTGTTCGGATCCCAATATGGAGTTAATCAGACTTTGAGTGTAAGTCACAAGCATGCGTAATAAACGACGACGATTTTCTTAATTTTTGCAGTTTTTATGAATCACAATGATTCAAAGTTCATAACTCCTTTTCGGAAAAGTTCTAAAAGTGCCACCTCATGTTATACAAGTTATTTGTAAAAAGAAGTATAGATTAAATATAAATTTAAATCTACTGCGATTTTTTTTTCTTTTTCAAACAATTGATTCGTGTGAAGTGTTCACGAAGTGTCAAAAACGAAGGTCATACCAGAGATGTAGGATTTTATAAATAAAGTTCGAAACAACGGATATTTAAAAAATTTGTTCTATATTTAAATATTTATTTTATAATGTATGTAGATTTATTATCATTTAATGTGTATTTTAATGTTAAATTAAACAGCATAAATCCATTTCTTTAAATAGAACTTTTATCAATGACTCCTCCCTTAATTTTATGGGCGGATTTTCCACTTGCCGTATAATGTTTAAAGTTTATGTGATGCGTGCAAAACTTTCGATAAATTTTCCATTTAAAGCACATTCAGTAAAATTCTTATTTCTTTATTAACACAATAGTAAAAGAAGATTTTTTTTTTTTAAATTATTCGAGTCAATTTGAGATTTAATTGATAAGATTAATGTCTTTATAATCTTTTGTAATTAGTAATGACCCATCCCCTAATTTGATAATATGGATTTTCTATATTTACAGTCTGTAAACTGAGGGTCTTGAAAGACAAACTTTCTACAGAAGTCTCATTTAAAGAACTTCAGTGCAATTTCTGTTTATTTATTAATAAAAAATAAAAGTTTTTTTTGTGACTATTGTTATTATTATGTTATTATTATTGTTATTATTAAGTCTGAGATGATTAAAATTTTGTTTTCTTATATAAAAAAATATATCTATATTTTTTAATTGTTATGACGTCAAATAAAATGACTCCTTCCCGAATTTGATGGTAGAATTAAATCTTGCTGCTCTGCTATAAATTAAATGTGATGAATGCAAAACTCTCAATAGATATCCCGTTTAAAGTATATTCAGTGCAATTCCTATTTAGTTATTAATGCTATAGTGCAGTGTAACTATAGTATAAGGAACTGTTTGTTATTGTTCAAATTAATCTGAGATGAATAACGATTTTTTTAATAATAACATTATTTTCTTTTCAATTGTTATGACATCATAAGAAATGACTCTGTCCCCAATTTGATGGTCGAATTCAAATCTTGCAATTCCTGGTTTAATCTGAATGCGATGAATGCAAAACTTTTGTTAAATATCCCGTTTAAAGGACATTCAGTGCAATTCGTATTTAGTTATTAATACTATAATATAAGAAACTGTTTTTATAATTCAAATAAATCTGAGATGATTATTGATTTTATTATTTTTTTCAATAGTAACATTGTTTTTTTTAATGTTGTAACATAAGAAGGAATGAATCCTCCCCCAATTTGATGGTAGATTTCAAATCTTGCTTTAAACTGATTGGGGAGAATATAAAATTTCCGATAAATGTCCCATTTAAAGCACATTCAATCAATTTTTTATTTAATTATTAATTCTATGGTTCAGGGGGATTTATTTTTATTACTGTTATTCGAGTAAACATGATACAGGTACTATTTATTTTAATAATAAGAATAATTTTCTTTTTAATTGATAAGGCATTAAGAGAATGACACCTCCCCAAATTTGATGGTAGGATTTTCCTCTTGTAATCTTACATTAGAAGTCTCATGGACTGGAATTCTCAAGCCCGCGCTCGGGTCCGGCCCGATTCACAGAGAATAGTTTGGCTTGTCTCGGGTCCAGCCGGTCCCGGGTTTTTATATTTTTACAAAATTTACAAATTTACAATTTTTGTACATTTATTTTTAGAAAACATTGATTGTTACATCGATTTGGTTAAAAATTTGTCTCTTACAAGGGGTTCTGTCCCATTGTTAATCAATGTTTTCTTTTTTTTTTTTTTCATCCATAAAATCTTTATTTTTATACAAGTACCACCAGCTGCGATATTTATTTTTTAAATGGATCTCTATGTCTTGAATGTAAATTTTTTAGCTATGAATAATACTGTTATTCCATATTCCATGTACTTAAATGTTAAAAATCTGAAAAATGTTATGCAGTAAAATCTTCAAACACGGAATTGCATAAAAAAGAAAAAAAAAAAAAAAGAAAGAAATCATTACAGACAAATTTCTTTTTTTAGGAAGTGTAAATATCTTATATATTCTTTCTTTATTTATTTGTTTATTTATTTATTTATTTGCGTATTAGTATATTAATTTTAAATGGATCAGCACTTTTTGAGTTTAAAACAGGATAATGTTACAGGAAAGTTCCTTTTCACACTTTTTACAAATCTTATTTTAGCTATACTTAAATAAACGTAGAGATCTACTTTTCGTTGAAAAGAATAAATTTTAATGTTCAAATGTAAAATAGTGTCAATTTAAAAATGTATGCAACTTTTATTATTATTTTTTTTTTTTTTTTTAGCCTCTGATGGTATTTTTTTCAGACAAGCTAAAATGTGTCGTGTCAAAAATTGTGGCCCAATTTTCATAAACTGGCCGTTAAAAAGAGACATTCATACAATCTATATTTTTACAAGACCTGGCTGTTTTTTTAGTCATCAGCCCTGAATTTTCTACTCAACCGATTTTGATAATTAATTTTTTTTTAATGAAAGCTATTTATTTGCAGTAATGCATGCCCATTTTAGCTATTTTTTAATTTATTTCCTTTTTTATATTTTATTTTTAATTTTAAATGCTTTTTACGATATTTCTTCAAAATGGTGGCAATTCAGTTTAGCTTTTTTCTCGATAATAAAAATTTATTTTCCATTATCACTTTCCACTAGTCAGAAGCTTTATTTCATCAGTGAACATGTCCTCACATTTAAAAGAAAAAAGTTAATTATTTTCGTAAAATTTAACCACAATAAAATGATTGCGTATAATTATGCACTAATTGAGGTAAAAAATATATTTACTAAGAAATAATATTAATAATGTAAATAAAATAACAGAAAATAATTTATGATAAAAATTAATGTCTAAAGCAAAATAAGAAAATTTTCAAATGAGAAAAATTATATCATTCAGCAACCAGATAAATGGGAATTGCAATATTATTACGGGTGCCTTTTTCATATTACCAATAACAGTAACTTTTAAAAAACATTTGAAGAGAAAATAACATAACGATATTACATTTCAGTATTTCTTTTCGTTATGGACACTAAGATTGAGATTTTACTTCCAGATGACTTCAGTTTGTGAAAATAATGTCATAACAAAAATAAAATTAGTTTTTTTTTTTTTTTTTTTTTTTTTTTTTTTTTTTTTCTTTTAATAAAACAATTTTTCTTTGAGTGCATATGAAATAAAATTTCTGGATTTTGCCGGTACTCAGATTACAATTTTAACTGACGATGTGCAAATATTTGGATGCAAAATTGTAACTGGCAACTTTGACATTAATTTTGGAAATGTATTTATTATATATTGATTCAATAATGTAATTACTTTTGCTTTTTTAAAAACCAAATCGATCGGGTCGTTTAAACATTTCATTCGTCGAATTCGACGGGATTCCACTCGTTTTATTGTTAAAAGGCATTTCCTTTTTCTCAGAGTCTATAAAAAAGCATTTAAACTAAAGAAAAAATCCGTTTTTGATGAATCTAGCCAATGAAGAAATAGCATGTCAAATTGTATCTCTGTATTATTCCGCAATTTCAATTTTTCAGAGAGAAATTGCAATCAAATGGTTATTTCACGCCGTTCTGTTTGCTATTATATTGATAAACACAGGAAAAATGAAATTCATTGCATTCTAAACGGGATCGATATTCTAAAAGACCTCTGTCGACTTTTTTTTTTTTTTTAATCGGAGTCGAAATTGAATTCTGCAATGGCAAAATCTACATTCAACTTTTTTTTTTCTTTTTTTTAATTTTGGGTTAGATTTAATTTGACTGATTTTTGGATGGACCAGGCCATACCGGGACAATTATTTTTAAACGTGCTGGGTCAAAACTAGAACTGGAAATTTTGAGACGTGAAGACTAGAAATGAATTCGGTTTTGTACAGAAAAAAACGAATAGGCAAAATAGGTTGTAAAAATGTATTTAATTCGTCCAATTTATCATTGATAGCTTTAATATTTTTTTTACTACTTTCATCTTTTTCTTCTGGATTTTTACTGACAGGTTTATGAAATTCAGTTACACTTTTGTCTATACCTAACTTTCCTTCGCGCTGTTCTTCATTATTTTTTCTAATATCTTCTTGTAATTTAACAAGCTTTATTGCATTTTTTAATTCTGCTTTTTCCTTCTTATTTCGATCTTTTTCTAAATCGTTTATTTTAATCATTTATATGATTTGAAATTTTTACTGACAGCTTCTAATTAGCTGTCGAGATAATTGATTGAAATTTAGACTGAACAATGAGATGTCTCCTCGGAAGATTTGAGATTTTGTGTTTTCAATGGTCAGAAAAAGCAATGCATCTCCCTCACTTCCCGGAACTCTATAATGTTCCTCTTCCAGAGTACAGTCGAGTCATTTGTCGAGTCATTTCTTATTTTATGAACATCAGATAAATAGTTTAGTTACAGGAACAGTCTAAAGTATTTCGTTACATTACGCCAATGGCAAAAATACCATCAAGTGTATTTTAATGATGTTATACTTTTCGTACATAATGAAATTGACATGCATCTACGAAGTACATTAAAATATATATTCTATATAATATTCGGTACAAAAAATATCTGTGCTTCGTTTACAAGGCCACACCAAAATATTCCATTACATAATGGTATAGAGGAAAACAATGTTTGAGGTATATTTTAACCTCTTCGCTACTGGCGATTACTACAGTATTTTTAATTATTACCGAGCTTCAGAGCGACATTTTTGTTTTATTTTCATTAGCTCGAATCTTAGAATTCGAAACATATTATTCTTATATCGAAATTTGATTTATATTTGAGTATCATTAATAAAATGGGACATAACTGATGTACCCATTTGGGTACTCAGGGACTGAAGAGGTTAATGATACTGAATTATTTAACATTTCATTAAATTGATATACGATGCTGAGGGCTACTACAAGTTACTTCCTATATAACAGAAAGCATATAGTATTTACAAAAGATTTCAAACACAAAAGATTGAAAAGATTTCAAATACGATACTGTATCCGAAGTATGGTATATATGTGATGATTGCTGGAAGTTCATTTTTAGTTTTGATAGGAGCTTTTAACTAAATTTTTGAATATTACGTTATACGTATAAATGTTAAAAATCATATTCTGGATGACACAAAAGAATTTCTAAGGGATACTATGAACGGAAAAGCTAAAAAGTTTTTCTTTTAATTATGCATTTTTACGATGAACTACATTTTGTAAATTTTATACCATAAATAATTTTGCAAACTTTGTACTTTGTAAGATAGCTTTGTACAATATAAACAAAACTATTTACGGGGCCATACAAAGAATTGGATATAAGGCGTTCTATCGATGATAATCTCTGGAAGAATGATTTCAGTTCATTTAAGCGTGTGTAAATCTTAAATTTATTACTACTGATAATTAAATAACAGCTAATAGCCTGTAAATAAATAATGGTTGCTAAAATACAGGATTCTATAGGAATATTCAAGTGTAATTGCATTTGTTGGAATAATTTGCTGAAAATGAAATTTAAATCTGTCATGCGTTTTTTAAACATCGCAAAATAGTTAAAAAGTGTTTGTGATATATTTTGTCTGTCCATCTGGTTGTCTTTCTTTCTTTCCGAACTCGAATTTGCATTAAAATATTTTAATTGATCTTGAATTGATACGTGTTATGGAAATTTACCATGCCATGTTCGATACTGAAAATAAAGTGCGTAAAGTTTATAGTGTATTTACAGAGGCACTCAAAAGAATTTTATTACATTATGGTTCATGGGAAAATATAATTATACAATATAATGTCGTATCTCAAAATAAAACAAAACATTATTATACTATTTCTATTTTGTTTTCAAATAGAATGGTTATTTAAACAAAAATTAAGTTAGTCAAGACTTAATCATTCCCTCTCTCCTTCATAATTCGCTTAAAAATAGTTTGAAGCGGTAAATTAGCTCAAAAATTATTAATTAATAAAATTTTCGTTGTTGAAATATATTTCTTATTACTATGTCGTAATAATGACATTTTGCTGATTCACTTAAAATTTTAATATGTTATTTGATACTCTTTTTTATTACCACTCTTAAATTTCAAATCAAAATTTTAATTAATTCGGCTAATTTAATAAAATTAGTAAAAAACTTTAAAATTATTATTACTCAGAAATTTACTATTGAAAGTGATGAAATTTTGTATGTAGTACAAAACAAATATTATTTTTTTAACTTTACATTTTAGAAATATTTGCGACATTACTTTTCTTGTTATTCGGAAATTTTGGTTAAAATTTCTGAATTCTTTTTACTTGAAAATAACCAAACGGTTGTAACTTATGTCAGGCTGGGTTCGTTGGGTATTAATCAGACTCAAATATTATCTGTCAAAAGTCTTAGTTAGAAGCCAGATTATTAAGTAATTTCTACCTTGCTACACCTTTCTCCCTTTCGAATTTATTCTATTTTCTCTTATTTGGGTAACTTTTAATTAATCCCTTAATGGTCGCATTAAATTTAGGTTTAAAAATTTTCAAATTCTTTATTCCCACAACTTTTTCGAAAAAAAAAAATATTCTTATTATTTAATGACAAGTAAAACTAGTCGTAATACTTACCCATTATATATATGCATATATAATATATGAAAATAATACATTTGAAAACTATTTTTAAAATAGATTGCAATTCCAAAACAAAATTTAAAACGTGTATTTATATTTTTATTGTGCATAGTAATGCTGTATTAATGAGTTGCTGATGAATCTCTTTCGATAAATAATACAACACGCCTAACTACTCAAGTATTATTGAATTGCAAAAAAGAAACATCCTTATAACTCCAAAAAAATAATCTTATTAACTAACAGCTTATTGTGTCGGATTAAGCGTCTCATTTTCAATTAAAATATATCTTTGAATTGAAATTTGAATGAAATACAGGGTCATGAAAAATCGAAGAATGTGGAAAACAGGATTACAGATATCTCGGCAACTAATAATTCGATCAACTTCGTTCTTTATGCAAAATTTGTGTTCTTTTATTGCCTTTTACGATCACTCCTTAAAATAAAAAAAAATCGAAAATTTTTATATACCTTTCATCAGAACGAATTTTTCGAGAATCCGAAAAAATAGTTCCGGATAATCGAGGTTACTGATATTAAATAGGCTTCGTCCCATTCTTACATACTAAGTACATACAAAATTTCAAGTCTCTATCTCAATTCGTTCGGGAGATAGAGCGTTTACAGACAGACAGACAGACGGACGGACGGCAATTTTTTTTTCTAAAAATATGTTTTTTTGAAATCTCCAGCGTCGAAAACGTGTAAATCCGTCAAAAAAAATTTCGATTTTCAAAACGATTGCAAGACTTACCCTATACTGATGACGTATGATGGGTAAGTAATGATACCAGAAAAAACACAATTGCACTATTTTATGAGACTGGTGAGAATCAAACAATTTTGAATAAAAGCCGTGAAGCTCGTAGAATGTGAATGTCTCGGGCGTGACTATTAAGTAGTTAACATCCATTTATTTGAAAACACTTTTCGTGTGAATGACAAATCAGATTATTTTGTAGGTAGAAGTGATTGGGCTTTAATTTGATAGCAAATTTACGCATTTTTTAAAATATGTTTATACTCAAATATTTAAATGTACTATAAATGTTCATAAAAGTCGTTCTGGATGCGTAGCCTTATCTTGTAATGTTTTCTTTTAAAGCAAAGCCAGATCAATAATGCATCTACCAATTTATTGTGTTATTTTAATGTTAAACTTTTGATAATCTTAATTTTTTTTTTTAATTTTTTGTTATGTAGTACATGTTTATATAATGTGAAAACTAGAGATATGGGAATAATATTTTTAAATCGCTTAATTTTTGCAACGACTGTAAACAATTTTAAGAGGAATGGTTGTCAGCATCTAAATACAAAACAATGGTTGTAGCCTCCTCTCCCCTCTTCGCAAGAATTCTACATGTTTTGATTACATTTTAACGTTTAATTAAAAATAAAAATGAATAAAATTAATGTTCTAATTTTTTTTTTCTTCCCCTGCAAGAATTATATCAACAAGTGAGAGGTGGCCAGAAAGAGTTTGTAGATGTGTCTTTGAATTAAATTTTGCTAAAAATATATACAAATGGCTCCACATCTTTGAACAAAAAGCAGCCCCATGTCGCAATCGATCCATCACCTACCTGATGTTTTAATAATAATAATAACTAATGTTTATCTTTCCTGTCAGCTTGTTTTGTTTTCAAATAAAGCATTTTATATCCAAACGAATTGTTTAAAAATGTGAAGAATTCGTCTTTATTAAAAAAAAATTCATAGGACTCTAGTTCCTGTGTCCAGTCAAGATAAAAGTATTAAAATTATTGCAAGTTAACAACTAGATCAGAATCAGCAAGATTTATGTTACTCAATGTAATTTTTTTGGTTAACCGGGCAGCAGTATTAAATATATATGTATATGTGAATATATATACATGTGTGTGTTTATGACAGTCAATTATTAAGGGAACTTAACCTATATTTAACACAAGGAAATTGAAGGCTTGAAGAAAACTACGAAAACTTCAAATGATTGGGTTATAATATAACACCCTCCAGACAACCAGTTTCGAGAACAGAACTTCTCGGCCATTGGTGGGGCACATGCATGTGCATAAAAATCCTGTTAAAATACATTAGTTTGATTTATCTCTGATTATGAAAAATCATGTCACAAAAGGCCAGATAATATTAATACCAAACACTTTTCTATTGAAAAATATATTTACATGTGAATATTAAAAAAAGTAAGAAAATATTAAAACAAATTATCATGTGCAAAAAAATTATTCAATGGAGGAAAATTAAAAGACTACTTCAGTCAACTGAATGAAATTACCCTCACAGATACTTATCCAATAAAATATTTTATTATTATTATTATTCTCTTTATTATTTTTTTTTTTTTTTTTTACAGATATCTCATTTGTATTTCAGTATTTTTAAACAATTCTTTTTCAGTGACTAGCAGAAATTAATCTATACAAAGAGCATTTTTTACTTTTTCATTTTGTTTACAGATATTTTTAATTAGGACATTTTCATCTTCAGAACCAGTTTCAAAGGTGAAAGCATCCTCTTGAGAAAAAAAAATCTGCAAACACAATCGAAAAAGTAAAGAAGGGCAGATGTAGAGTCAGATGATTCTCAGCTGGCCAATGCAAAAAATTAAAATGCGCACAAGATATCTTAAAAAAATTCCTCCAAAGATTAACATTAATGAGAGAGTTGATTTACAAATTATTTTTGTAATTATATTTAATTAATTACAAAACAGCTGACACAACAACAGCAAATTTGACATTGAAAACCTGAAAATAACCCAGTCAAATGAAAATGATTATTAAGTAGATTACAAAAGAGTGATACTAATCATAATAATAATATTATTTAGTCTTTTACGATTGGGTAATCTCTATAAAACAGAGCAACTAGCATTTTTTAGAATATTCATGTTTGGGCATGGGTTGGTAAGCATACCATGTAGGATGCAAAGACTCTTAATTAAAAAAAATATATATATTTTTTTTTATTCTACCTAATTTCTTTTAGAATTCGTCGTCAAATTTTAATATTAAATAAATACAATGACATATTCAATTGACTATAACTGTCTTTAGGGTCAGTACAATGCATGTATAACATAAACTTTTTGGTAATTTTAGACACACCCCAACTCCCCCGAGATCCATTCCCTCAGTGATAACATTATCAGTATTTAAAAATTATTTTCTTTATTATACATTTATTTTCCACACATTTTACTAGTTTCATTCAGAGTTGGCAAAAATCCTGTTAAAAAAAAAAAAAAAAAAAAAAAAAAAAAAAAAAAGACTTTTTTTGTTTTTGTTTAAACAGGTTTTTTTAAAACCTCCTTTCTTATTACATATACATGAATATTTTTTATAAAAATAGACATTGTTGGATTATAAGTAGTGTAACTTTATTTTAAAATAATTTAAATGAAAAAATTACAATGAATTTATATAAAAATTTGAAAAAATTCATATTTTAATTAAACAGTATTAGAAAACAGTCTTATGTTCAAAGAATAAACTGCTCTATCCAGTGAAACATTGATACTCTGAACTCTTTATAAACAATCTTTTGATTACTAATAATAAACATTTGGGTGTAGTTTGGTAAATATATTATTTTTCATAATTATACAAATATTAAATTTCAAATACTTCATGGGATTTTGTTCTTGGAATGATAATTTGAAGTCAACATTTTTTGTCATTAGATTAAGTAGATAAAGATTATTATTATTATGCTATAACTAGCATCCAAATCTTTGAATACTCTCTTATTTGTCTTTATATTATGATTTTAATTCTTCAAGATAATCTCCCCAATCAAGAAAAAATTTATTTACAGCATGAGCAAAATCTTAAAGATCATCATGTTATGTTATTTATTGCATAAATAATTTGCAGTTAAAAAAAAATATTTATTTTATACTACATATTGAACATTTTTTATCTATTTTATTTTTGATAATTTAAATGTTTGAAGCTTTTTGTTTAGAGCAATAGATAAGTTCACTAATGTATACTGATTTTAATCCTATACATAAAAAAATTACCTAAATCTGTTAAATCTAATGCTTATTGCTAAAATAAAGTGTTAAAAGTAGAAATTATTTATATCCAATAATTTGGAACAGTAAATTATAAAGAAAAAAGAGAAAGTGTCATTAGATTGCTTCTAAAAACACCAATTTGTTTTTCTGAAAAAAAAAGCCAATTGGCTTAAACCGTGATTAAAACCAATTGCTTTAATCCA
Organism: Maratus speculifer; assembly: GCA_964019185.1. NCBI lineage: Eukaryota > Metazoa > Arthropoda > Arachnida > Araneae > Salticidae > Maratus > Maratus speculifer. Next base: position 232,250,714 of record OZ025300.1, read on the forward strand.
TGCCAATGCTGGTTTCATTGAAGATAAATAGATAAAAAATATCTTATTATATGCAATATACTGTTATACCTACCAAATAACATTTAAGGGAGATAACTAGTATTTGAAATTATTTAATAACAGCTTTTTGTTACAGAGTGCATTCAACAGTAATATTGTCTACTTGTAGTTGGCCCATGAAAGGAAAGGGTAAAACAAAACTCCTTATGAAAAAAAAAAAAAAAAAAAAGAAAAAAAAAAAAAAAAAACTTTTTTTTACTAATAAATCTTGGAGACGGCAGCACAGATGATAACCTCATCCAGTTCACGGGTGAAAATCTAGGATTAATTAAACCTCAATTTCTATATTAAAATGCAATCGGTCTGCCGAGTCATATCTTGGTGAAAAACATCTATAATCCCGATTTTAGTGGTTAACTCAGAGGCTTAATAATATATTTTCCTGCTCCCAATCCTCCATGTTTTCATACTTTTGGCTGCATTAAAGCACAATGGTAAACATACAAGACAACTGCTAAAATTGAGTTTTTAGGTTTTTCCTACCAAGATAGGGCTTGATAAATCAATTGTGTTTTAATATGCAAATCAATATTTAACTAATCCTAGATTTTCTCCCATGAACTCAATAAGATTGTCTGTGCTTCTATCTCCCAGTATATAATAAACACAAATATTATTTCAAACTAACTTTCCACATTGTTTATCTAACAGTCGATTATATGAGCATATGGCAGAACAATAGAAATGTCAAATGCTGGGGTGTTCCATGCTTTGAAATGAAATGATTTTATAAGATCATTTAACAGCTTTAATAATATCTTTGTATTTTCATAAAAACAGGCAAAAGACTGAAAAAAAAAGATGACAATTTATTGACAAAATAGTTACGAAAAAAAAATGGAAAATTTTGATTGAATCAAAAATTGTAACAACATCTAAAGATGACTACTTCTGCCCATTGAGATATCTTATGATATCATGTACCACCTTCGTCACCCCTAAAGTGATAACTCATCCCCTTATTCATGTAGCCTTTTTTTTTTTTTTTTTTTTTTTCATGGATAAATATAATGATTACAAGGAGAGATTATTTCCTTTTTTTAATGTTATCTTATCATTTTTGGATCATTTAGAGATATTCTTTTCTTAAAACAATCGAAAGTTAGAGTAATTACAATTTATAGAATTACACATAAACAATTATATCTGGTGCTCTAATTAATGCAACCTACCAAAATTTATACAAGCACATATAATCATTGTAAGAGGGAACTTTATCAGTTTTTTTTATCCAAATTTTATGATAAAGTAAAACATTTAAGCTACATGTAAATTGAGATTTTAATTATTGTAGTCTCAACATTTTTTTTTTCTTTAACGTAAGCAAAATTTAATGATTTAATCTAATGCAACCCATCCAACAAGCACCTTTAACAGGAAGTTTTGTTGAACCTATCCCCTTCCCCAAAATTTTTTAAAAACTAATTTCTATAAAAGGGTTCAATGCATTAATATGACTACAACTTGGACTTCATTTAATACAAATCCATATTCCTAATTTTAATGAGAGGATACATAATTACTACAAGCCGTTTCAATGCCCTCCACCCTCAAAAATTACCTCAGAAAATTTTTTTGATTACAATAAACTTGAGGCAGTCCACACACATTTCAATATAATTACAAGATAAGGGGCAATACTTTAAAACAGTTAAAACTGAGATTCTGATGATATGACCTGCAAAAATTTTTCTTAACAAAGGATAATTTTTTTTAAATTTATTATTATTATTATTGAAATTAATTAAACTTTAGTGTAGAATAAATATAAAGCCTAAAACATTCAAACAACAATAATTTGACGTTAATTGATGTAACCCATCTTTTCAGGATGAACACTATCTTTTAATTGCTAAGCATTAATTTTTCTGAATAGATTTTTTAGACTTTTGTTGTCTTGTTGAATATTTGAAAATTTGCGATTAGATAAGACATTTTCTTCTTAAAATTTCTTTCAAATTTATTGGCTTTTAAATGTCATGCATGATAAAGAGTACATTTTTTAAGTCTTGAAACCTGTCTAAATCTCTACGAGTATGTATAACCACTAATGAAATAGCACTGAAAAACTGGTGATAAATCACAATTAAATATAAAATAAAAACCACATGCAAATAGTCACGAATGAACATTCAAAAATCACGGTCACAAAGTTCATTTTGATCTTGTCTCATTACAGACACATGTTTACATTGGCTGGTGATGGGCTGCTTAAGTTTCCAGCCTGAAACACATGATGTGTGTGGATTGTTTTATAGTCATTAAAACGAAGATTTATTATTTAATATGTAATCATTATAAAGAGGGACTTGTTGTTGAAGAATATACATATAATATTATGCAGTTAAAAATATATAAATATTTCTGCCACTACCTTTAATATGGCAACTTTATAATATAGTAATAATAATAATAATAACCATTGATGAAATTCATGTAATTAAAATGAAGAAAGCAAAAAGTAAATAAATAAGAATTACTATAATTAATATCATTAATCAAAATTTTACCATGAATTATCATTGAAGTAGAATGTAATTTCATTATCTTCCATCCTTCACCTTCTGAAATTAACAGAAAATGCCTCTCTTTTTTTCCCATTTCCATAGCTAACATTAGTATACAGAAGTAGGAATAATTGAGAAAGTATTGTCAATGGTATGCAGTGAATTAACAAACCATACAGCATAGACAATACACATTCAATCAATATGCTGGGACTTGTTGGTGATGTGATGAGCAGAAAATTACACTGAAAAGAAAAAAAATCCACATTTTATAAATTTGAAAGAGCACAGAACAAGATTTAATAAAACAAGATTTAAGTATTAAAAATATACCCCATGTTTACTTTAATATGACATCAAATACCATGAAATAAATTATGCATTTTTTCCCTTTTAATTCACCTAAATAAATTGCTTTAAAGTTTACATTTATATAGTATACTACAAAATCAAAGTAGTATGATAAATTTTTTGCGGAAAAAAATCTGCCTTTAAACCTTTTTAAGACACATAATTTTATTGATACAAAACCTTATGTTAAATTGACAACTGAGAATCTTGTTACTAAATACAATAAAGGAAAAATTACCCATTCATTGGACGTTTAGGCACTATAAACAATCGTCATTAACTATTTATTTACTTTTATGATGATTTCGATCTATGTTTAAATTTGAGAAATGCAATTTTTCAACAATATTAATTACAATAAGATAAATTATATTCTACTATCATAAATAATGAAGGATTAAAAACGTTCTTTAATCACACTACTACATTCTTCTTCATCGCCAAGATGTATGTCGGACGTTCCTCTCCGTCCACACAACTTTGAAGAATGTCCGTGGTAGAAATAGCTGCCACCACCGATATTACTAGGTGATATCGGTCACCCACTGTGAGATTGGTGTAAATGAAGACTTACGCTTTCAAGTAACTGAATTATCAGTTTATTAAGAATATATGCACACACAAAATACACTATTTACAAATATATACAACTACAACTCGGATATAGGTGATCCGGTTCAACATTAAATTAGATATCGTAAAGATTGGTTGTGTACTATTCCAATTACACTTTCCCCTCACACTCGATACACGTTAATCGAGTTACACTTTATTGGAGCTCAACCTTGAGTCTCCCAACACAAGTATACTGGGCCTGCACTTCTTAGCCCCGAGCACTAAACAACAGGACGTCTAAGTCCTTTACGCACCAGAAAACGCACACTTTACGCTCTTCCACACAGAGCAACCTCTAGGTCTGCTACCTAGGTCCCGAATCCCAAGATCTGAGGCCCACTGCATTCTCCAAATCACGGGGTCACACCAACGCCAACCCCCTCTGGAGCTTCCTGATTGGGCACCTTCCCTCACTCCTTTCTTGCCTAGTGACATGCAGCTAATCTGATCATTATCCGCATACTTCACTGACAGATGGACATGCCTCTGAGCCATCTCCTTTCTCTAACACACCACCTGAAACGGATTAGCTGGCAATCCCCTTTTCCAGGAAGAAGGAATGTCACCTTGGAAATTCTGTACACATTCCAATACTGTATACAATAATACAAAATATTCAACTAGAGAAAGAGTAGACATTACATTCTTTAGCACAGGTGCTAACAGATCCTGACACCCCCCACCTTAGTGGAAAATATGCCTTTTAGGGGCTAATTTTCCCCAGACATATAATAATAGCGCAGAAGAGTTCAATAGTCTCTTTACAGATTTCTTCATTATGCTTATTACATAGGTATTTCTAGGTGTCTGAACACTATCTACTGACATCTCTACTGAACCTTTACTAATATTATTATTACATAAACAATACACATGTTAGTACAATAGTATAAACAAAAAAAATCAAAAAATATTTACATACACACAGAAAAAAAAATTAAACGTGTGACGACATCCCTTTAAGGTTGTCCACTACTGGGTCGTTGACGCTGATGGGCTAACCACTGGTTGTTCTTCCCAGCTCTTTCTATGTAGCCTAGAAATTGCGTCAGCATTCAAATGTTGGGCTCCTGGACGATGAGAAATAGTCAGGTTCCAGCGTTGCAAGGCAAGAGCCCATCTAGTGAGTTTGGGTGATCTTGGGGTTGTTTCGGAGAGAAATTTTAATGGATTATGATCCGTAATGATCTCAATTTGAGATCCATAGGTCCATTTTTCAAACTTTCGCAACCCAAAGAGCACACTCCAAGCCTCTTTCTCTATACTCGGCCAAGCACGCTGAGCCCCTGATAATTTCTGACTGGCAAAAGCTATCGGTTTAAACTGACCCCTTTCATCTTTTTGAGTAAGGCAACATCCTACTGCCAGGTCGGAAGCATCTGCGTGGAGCTGATATTCCCGGCCTACGATAGGTGTAGCCAAACTCGTCACCTTACATAACTCATCCTTAAGAGTATTGAATGCTTTTTCTGCCCTTTCATCCCATGGTACAGTATTTTTAACCTTCCCTTTAGTCAATTCGGTTAAAGGTATAACAATTTCGGCATAATTTGGAATATAAGATCGGTAAAATCCCATTAATCCCAAAACAGATCTGACTTCTTTTTTAGTTTTTGGTCTCTTTAGATCCCTTATTGCTCCTATTTTTTCCTCATCAGGTGCATGCGTTCCACCTCCAATTACATGACCTAAAAACTTAGTTAATTTCTCTCCAAATTTACATTTGTCTAGTCTAATCGTAAAATTTCTATTTTTCAACTCTTCAATGACAGCCCTGACATGCTCACAATGTTCTTCCCAGGTATCGGAGAAAATGATGACATCATCAATATATGCTTCTGCATACCTCCGATGACCTTGGAGAACCTCATTCATGTCTTTTTGAAACGTAGCAGCAGCCCCTGATAATCCAAAAGGCATTGTACGCCACTGATAAGTTCCGTTATGCGTCGTAAAAGCTGTCAAAGGTTTACAGTCCTCAGCCATTTTAATTTGCCAATAACCCCTCAATAAATCTATTGAAGATAAATATTTAGCCGCCCCTGCGGTATACATAATTTCTTGGGAATCTTTCATCGGGAAGGTGGGAACTTGCGTTACAGAATTTAAAGCTCTGTAATCAATACACATCCTGACAGTTGCATCTTTTTTCGCAACGCAAACAATCGGATGGCTAATTTCAGCATTCGACGGTTCGATTAGATTTAATTCTAATAACTCCTGAATCTGCCTATCCACTTCCTCTTTATAAGCTACCGGCACACTATATAACTTTGGCTTTTTCCTTTCCACCCCCGGTTTAAGATCAATACGATGTTCCCCTACATCGGCTGGTCGTACAGGACCCATAAACACTTCTTTATTCTCCCTCAAAATGGACTTTAAATCTTTGATTTGACTATTAGATAGCCCTTTTATTTCAAACCTCTCAATATCCCGTTCTATCTCTTGATCCCGGTTCAAAATAGGAATTTCCCCAACTTCTCCAAATTCCTCATCACCCTCAAAAACAATATTAACTATATTACATTTAGCAATAAATTCTCGTATTTTGTTTTGGTGCACATGCTTCCTACTCCCGTCGGCTAACTCAACTATAAATGAATGCTGATTTCGTTTTTCGATTATGGTTGCCGGCCCTTGCCACCTAGAATATAACTTATTAGTTGAATCGGGGATTAACAATATTACCTTATCGCCTACTTCAAACGTTTTTTCCTTAGACCTTAAATTATAATGGTAAGCCATTCTATTTTGTTGTACCTCAGACGATAATTTTGCCTCATTTGCGGCTCTTTCTAAACGTCCTCTAAGTTTATTCAGATACTCATGAATCGGCGTAGTATCTACCTGCGCCCCCTTATTTTCTCCTGCCCAGGATGACTTGAGAATCGATAAAGGACCCTCCGGTGCTCTACCATATAGTAACTGAAAAGGTGCGATTCCCGTCGTAGAATTTGGGACTTCCCTATACGCCCATAATACAAATGGTATTTGTTCATGCCATTTTTTCCTTCTTCTCTAATAGTATGATGTAACATACGTTTAAGGGTCTGATTAAATCGTTCCACAAGTCCGTTAGACTGTGGATACTGCGGGGTCGAAAATCTTGGACTAGCCCCTAACCTTTTTTCAAATTCTTTCGTTAAGTCGGCAGTGAAATTGGTTCCATTATCACAAGCAATTACATTCGGAATTCCTGTCCTCATAAATATTTGAAGTAACGCATCACACGCGGTTTTAGCAATTAAACTTTTTAAAGGGATCGCATCCGCCCATCTGGTATGCTGATCAATTAAAGTCAGTATATACCGATGCCCTTGTGAACTTTTAGGATCAATAGGCCCAATTAAATCAACATTAACAACCTGAAATGGAAGTTCCGGACGTGACACTGGGGAAATAGGAGCTCTATCATTTACTTTAACCCCTCTAGTTAATTGGCACTCTAAACATGACTCACAAAATTGTTTAGTTTCTTTCGCCATCCCCTCCCAATAAAAAGAATACTTGATTCTCTGTAGAGTTTTCTTAGCTGCATGATGTCCTCCAAATACCGAACTATGCGCTAATTTTAAGATTTCTTCTCTAATTATTTTGGGTACTACTAATTGCGCTACAGTTTCGCCTAACAATTTCTCTTTGTGATATAATAAGCCATTTACCATATAATAATCCCCCTTATCCATTTTAGCTAACTCCCAAGCTTTCTCTAATTCTTTACATTCTAATTGGGATTCCTTAAACATCTCGGAATTGCTAACAATAGCTTTATTACCTTTCTCCACTTCCGTTTTTTCTGGATTCTGACTTTGTACATTTTCTGACATCGCTTCTATCGCGTAAACATTACAATTATCGTTACTCATACCTTCCTTTTCATTCAAGTTATCAACAATAATTTCTGAACTTTCTAATTCTTCGGACTCTATCAATGGCTCCTCAAGATTGACACCTGACAACTCATTAATCACTTCGGGATGTAAAATTACTTGCTCATTAATATTATCAGTTACTGCGCAAAGTACTTCCTGATGAATTATATTAGTTTGCCCGAATTGCGGAATAGCTAGCGGTAGTTTAACTAACGGTGATTTAACAGCTTCACCAAATAACCCTTGTAAATAAATACTACCCGCTCCCTTTAATTTCTCTTCCGGTACTAAATCTTTATGAACAACACTAATCTCACAACCCGAATCAACCAATCCCTTTGCTTTTTGCCCATTTACACTAACTTCAATTTTCTCGAGTTTATTTAGTTTCCCCCCAATAACGTTAGTTCTCTGTTCGGCCTTTGCCGATATTCTCGCCACAATAGCTCCATTAGGTAACTCTTTGCTTTCTTTTACCACAACCTTATGCACACCCGCTTTCGGATCTCGCCCTTTATTGCCATTATTAGTTCCCTCATTACCCACTTTATTACAAAAACGTTGGTAATGTCCTCTCAAACCACATTTAAAGCATTTCGGAGCCGAACCATCACTAGGTTTCTTAAAATCTATTTTCCTATCCGAAAAAGAATTAGTCTCATTACTCCTGTTTTGCCTCCAATTATTACTAACTTTGCTATCCTCCCTCGGCCTCATTTTTTCCTGGTTTACATACTTATCTTTGCTTTTAAAACTTTTATCCGTAACGGCGTAAGATTTATTTTTTTCATCAAAATAATTGTCACATTCTTTAGCAATTTTAGAAGCTTCTAACCATTTACCTTGATGAGTTAACCCAATATATGACGCGGTATCCTCATCTAACGTACTTACTAATTTATCCGTAACTATTAACTGGTTGACCTTTTCATAAGAGTCAGCACCTCTAATCTTACAATAATTTTCCCATGTCGCTATTAAACGCGATACAAATAATACATGAGTTTCGTTCTGGTTTCTCTTAGCCTTCTTAAAATTTTCCAAACACGCCTTCGGTGTCGGCTCATGTTCCCTTAGAACTAACTCCTTTAAATCCTCATAATTCTCCATTTGTTCCGTAGTCGTATAAATTAACAAATTATCCGCCTTATCTCCTAACATATTTAGTAGAATTTCGGCCTGCTGGTTTTCCGGTACATTTTTAGTTTTGAATGCCCTTTCTAAACTGTTGAAAAATAAATTCCATCCCTCAGTCCCTTCCGGTACTTTGATAGATAGAGTTTTAACGCTTTTGATCAATTTTTCTATATTACTTTCATTATTAGATTCCCTAGACCCATTAAAATTATTTGCCGATCCTTGAACCCTTAGTTTCTCCATTTCTAATTCATGTTCCATTCTTAATTTTTCCATTTCTAACTTTTCCTGCTCTAATTTTTCCTGTTTTTCTAACTTTTCGCGTTCTAATTTTTCCTGTTTTTCTAACTTTTCGCGTTCTAATTTTTCCTGTTTTTCTAACTTTTCGCGTTCTAATTTTTCCTGTTTTTCTTCCTTTTCGCGTTCTAATTTTTCTTGTTCTAATCGTTCTGCAACAATTGCGTCAGATAATTCCTTAATAGCCCCCTCGTCATACTCATCACTGTCCATTATCTTTTTCTTAAGCTGAATTCTGGTATCATTTTCCTCGAATTCAACCCCCAATTCTTCGGCTAAAACCTGAAGATCAACCTTTTTTAGTTTCAATAAGAAAGCCATACCTTCACCGATTGTTATTACCACCCCACAAGAATAGTTAAACCTATCAAATTAATATTTCCTAAATTTTTAACTTAGTACAGATATTTCTCCACTTATTATACTAATTAATACCCTTCAGATAATCAATACATTTCATTTCTAATTAACCTACTTAATACTCTAATTTTCCTCAAACAATGATATCACACCATATACTTCCAATAAAACAAAAGGTAAAACCACACTTCAATTTGATTACTATGCAATACAGATTTTCATTTATACACTTATATAACAACACACAATTTACATAAAACACTGATACGTTGAAATTGAATAGAAGTATTGATATCAATCAAAAAATTGTAAAACATGCATATATAAATTTCTACAATTATCCTCACTAAAATATTTCCGGATTCAATATTGGTTCTCACACTTAAAACTGAAAACCTTTACTTTTATTTTTCCTCACTATGGCTCTCTTTTGAGCCTTTTTTTTTTCTACTATGGCTCCCTTTTGGGCCTTTTTTTTTTTTTTTCACTATGGCTCTCTTTTGGGCCTTTTTTTTTTCTCACTACTATTGACCAATTAAAATTCTCATTTGCTTAGAATTTTGATAATATAACTCTTAACATTTAAACAGTATTGCTTCATTTAACAATTACTTTAACAATAATTTAGATTTAATGCATTAATTTAGTTCACTAATATCATTATAAATAGCATATCATTATCATCTCAAATTATTATGACCCTTCTTTAAAACAATAGCAATATGGTTACTAATTCTTTACACCAATCTGAACACAATTATTTCATTGCACATAAATTACATAGACAATTTACTTAAATTACTATTAATTATACAACAATAAAATTTGGTTCGAGATGTCAGAAGAAAGATGTGATCAAAACACCTTACCTTATACTTTCTTTGCTGGGGTACTTTTCTAATCACAGGTAATTCCACGATGTAGCGGTAATATGGCACAACAGTTCAGTTTAGTTCTTTCTAATAAAGATACGCACAACACTTTAGTCCACACTAGACGATATGGCACGATACTTTAGGACACATTCGATGATACAGCACGACACTTTAGAATACAGTCGACGACCCGGCACGATACTTTAGCACATACTCGACGATACGGCACGGCACTTTACACACCTTCGACGATACGGCACGACCACACAAGAATTCCACTGGATACTCCGGCATTAACAGACTGCAACACGGCTCGCTGGTCACTGGTTTCAGGCGATTCTATCCCGACGCTGCCAACAATTTGTCGGACGTTCCTCTCCGTCCCCACAACTTTGAAGAATGTCCGTGGTAGAAATAGCTGCCACCACCGATATTACTAGGTGATATCGGTCACTCACTGTGAGATTGGTGTAAATGAAGACTTACGCTTTCAAGTAACTGAATTATCAGTTTATTAAGAATATATGCACACACAAAATACACTATTTACAAATATATACAACTACAACTCGGATATAGGTGATCCGGTTCAACATTAAATTAGATATCGTAAAGATTGGTTGTGTACTATTCCAATTACACTTTCCCCTCACACTCGATACACGTTAATCGAGTTACACTTTATTGGAGCTCAACCTTGAGTCTCCCAACACAAGTATACTGGGCCTGCACTTCTTAGCCCCGAGCACTAAACAACAGGACGTCTAAGTCCTTTACGCACCAGAAAACGCACACTTTACGCTCTTCCACACAGAGCAACCTCTAGGTCTGCTACCTAGGTCCCGAATCCCAAGATCTGAGGCCCACTGCATTCTCCAAATCACGGGGTCACACCAACGCCAACCCCCTCTGGAGCTTCCTGATTGGGCACCTTCCCTCACTCCTTTCTTGCCTAGTGACATGCAGCTAATCTGATCATTATCCGCATACTTCACTGACAGATGGACATGCCTCTGAGCCATCTCCTTTCTCTAACACACCACCTGAAACGGATTAGCTGGCAATCCCCTTTTCCAGGAAGAAGGAATGTCACCTTGGAAATTCTGTACACATTCCAATACTGTATACAATAATACAAAATATTCAACTAGAGAAAGAGTAGACATTACATTCTTTAGCACAGGTGCTAACAGATCCTGACAATGTATAACAAAGTTTTGTTAATGATTTCAGGAAGTGTTAGAAAGTGCTTCATAATCTATGCTTAAGGCATGATTTTACTTACTTGTTTAGCTTAAATGAGTTCAGAAAATTCATAAACTGTGTTATATTTATTTGGTACTTATTCGATTTCATTTCATTTAAATAAAACTTTTAGCAAATAAAAGGGGGGGGGGGAGTTGGCAGATATATGTTTTCATATTAATAGGTCTGCAAAATTGACTGTTTTAAAAGTAAAAAAACTCTAATAAAATATTTTTAAATATATATTTTCTGTGAAGGATTGTGAATATACCTTGCAGGAACTAGAAGGAAATATTGTAGTTGCGTATTGATTGAAAGGGGAAAAAAAAAATCAACAAACATGTATATCACAAATATTTTTCAAAATATACAATGTCTTTTCTATAAAATATTCTAGTATACTTATCATAATGATAAATAAGCTTTAATATAAAAATATACAAAAAGTTTACAAGTATTTGAAAAGCAGGCATGATTCTAGCACTAGAAATATTACTATTCACGTAACACACAAAAAATTATACGAAATATTGAAAAAGAAGTAATTGGATAGATTATTGAATAGAAAACAATTACAAAACACTTACGTAATATATTTCTTTCATTTATATTCAAGTCTGTCTAGCGCAAAGATTTCTGAATTTTCTATTAAAAACAAATGATTAAAACTAATTCAAATAAAGCATTTGGCAATGAAATCAAGTGCGATAAAGCAGCCAAAATGGTAACCACACATTCACTTGAAAGATGCCAATAATATGCGCATGAAGTTGCGCAGACAGAAGATTTTGGGCGGTTATGTTCCTGACGTCATATTGGAATGCCCTATATGTTGATATACAGGGTGTTTCTAAACTCATGGTACAAACTTTAAGGGGTGTTAGTACACATCAAGACAAACAATATTAAATAGGAAACTAAAGGTCTCAAACGTCTTCCGAAGGAGATAGGCGCCATTAAAATTTAGGGTCCAAAAATTCAAATGATTATATAAAAAAAAAAGAAAAATTGGTCAATTCGTTTGCGGTTTTTACTAAAACTATTCTTTATGTCAGTATTGTCTTGAAAATAAATTATAAAGATAAATTTCAAAAAATGCCGATAGAGGGCGTTTTAGACTTTGGAATAACGAAGAACTATTTTTTACCGTTATTTTTTGCATTTCATTAAATTTTTTTAGAAGCATAGACATAAACTTAAATTTTGAGCTCAAAATCTAAATCGTTGGGAGCGGTTTAGTAGCGCAAACTAAACTGTGGAGGGAGGTTCAAATTTCAAATGGTTATAAAAATGGAAAAATTGGCCAATTGATTTGCAATTTTCACTAAAATTATTCTTTATGTCAGTATTGTCTTGAAAATAAATTGTAAAGATAAAATTTAAAAAAAACGCCGATAGAAGGCGCTTTAGACTTTAGAGTAACCTACAACTATTTTTTACCGTTATTTTTTGCATCGCATAAAATTTTTTTTAGAAATTTAGACATAAACTTACATTTTGAGATAAAAATCTGAACCGTTATGGGTGGTAAAGTAGCGCAAACTGAACTGTGTTCAATGAGGGTGGGTACGTTCAAATTCCAAATTATTATACAAAACGGAAAAATTGATGGGTTTTCGCTAAAATCCCATTCGCTGAAATATTCTTTATGTCAATATTTCCTTGAAAATAAATTTAAAGATAAATTTCAAAAAATTCCGTTTAATTTAATTAGATACAAAAAAAAAAAAAAAAAAAAAGTTAAAAATAGTTGTTGGTTACTCTAAAGTTTAAAGCGCCCGCTACGGAATTTTTTTAAAATTTAACTTTAAAATTTATTTTCTAGGAAATACTGACATATAGAATAGTTTTAGTGAAAACCGCAAACGAATCGACCAATTTTTCCGTTTTTTATACTCATTTGAAATTTGAACATCCCCACACCCATTAAGTTTGCGCAACTTTACCACTCACAGCGATTCAGATTTTCATCTCAAAATTTAAGTTTATGTCTAAGCTTCTAAAAAAAAATTATGAAATGCAAAAAAAGAAAAAAAAAAAAAAAAAAAAAAGGTAAAAAATAGTTGTACGTTACTCTAGAGACTAAAGCGCTGTCTATCGGCATTTTTTGAATTTTATCTTTATAATTTATTTTCAAGACAATACTGACATAGAGAATAGTTTTAGTGAAAACCGCAAAAGAATCGACCAATTTTTCTGTTTTTTTTTTTATAATCATTTGAATTTTTGAACCCGAAACTTTAATGGTGCGTATCTCCTTCGCAAGACCTTTGGGACCCTCACTTTTCTATTTAATATTGTTTGTCTTGATGTGTACTATCACCCCTTAAAGCTTGTACCATGAGTTTAGAAACACCCTGTATGCATAAGAAAGAATTGGTGTTTTAAATAATGCCTGCGCTCTCCACCTCTTTCATAAGCTCCGCCTGGTGATTCACCAAACCTTGTGTTTGCTTGGGAGGTCTCCAGGCGGCTTTGTTACATGCTCATTTATCACCGGCAATTATTAGATCAAATCTTATAATACATTACACTTTTCAGTTTTTGGTTTTAGTTTAATTAATGAAATATTACTGACAGTGAACGCAAATTGTCCAATTTTCAGATATTGAGCTACTTGAGTTAATGATATAACTCCACCTATTCCAAAACAAAAATAAAGGCCTTTCATCATAGATAATTACAACCAGAACCTCCGAGGCAAATGTAATTTAGGCGTTCTGCAATTATAATTAATCCTTTCCGGCACGGGTTAAAACTGTTAGTAACATGAGAAATTATCGGCTGACACTGGAATTCACAAACGAATTTTTTAGATATTTGAAACCCTTATTTTAAGCATTTATTGTAAAGGCAATTTTTTTTGTTTAAATATTATTGGTGCCGATAGCAAGTTTGTAATTAAAATTAGGTATCCCAGACCGAGCACAGTGTGCTGGAAAGGGTTAAAAAAATGTTGGAATAAGAATATTGGATAATACTTAATTGAAATTTTTGAAAAGATAGGGGAAAATGTGTAAGTACTAACATAATATACTTTTGCAGTGGGCGGAGCTACTGACATTGCATTATCAATGATTTTTTAGGTACAGTGAGTATTTTCCCTCATTTTGAGTGATAAAAATAAAATATTGTTGTAAGCTGTGAATATTAAAAATGCTGATATTTCAAATTTCATAATAAAATTTTTAAGTAAGAAAAAACTTGTTAAAAGATTACTATTTTAAAAATTTCTATTTTGCAGAATCTATTAAAAATAATAAAAATAAGCTTTCATAATTTTAGAAAATTTTAAACAGTTAGTTTAATCTTTCCATCTAAATTCTTTGGCCTTTGTGCCCCAGATCCTATATGGAGTTAACCAGTAACTGAGTATAAACTACTTTTATACGTAATAAACAAATATTTTTTTTGTTTTTGCAGTTTTCATGAAGCCCAGTGATTCAAAGTTCATAACTTTTTTTTTCGGAAATTATCCAAACTTCACCACTATACTTTATAATGATTATCTTTCAAATAAAAAAACAGATAAAAATACAATTTAATAATGCTGCAAGTTTTTTTTTCTTTTCTTTTGAGTAACTAAGCCATGTCATGTACCTGCGGAATGCTCGAAAACGAAAGTCAAGCTATAATTGATTACTTTACAGACAAAGTTATGAAATATGTGTTCTATGTTTTAATATCAAGCTAATATTTATTTACGATGATTCGCATCTAGTCTACTAGCATGTAATTTTCACCGAGGTTTTTTTTTATTAATCTGAATAAATCTGATCTGATTAATATTTTTTTTCTTTTTTAAATACCAAAATGATCTTTGAATTTTTTTTTTCAAGTAATGCCTATCTTTTGAATCATGACAAGAAATGACAATGTAATTTGTATTGATTTATTATTTGATTATGTTAAGAAGATTAGTAACAAAAAAAAAAGCATATTTGCGGTATCTAGTTAAGCATATGGCAGAAAGGAAGGGGCGTGTTTATGAGAAATATGAGTAATGCGAAAAGAAAAGCTCCAGAAAGTGGTATGTAGAAGAAATAATGTTTGCAGGCGCTGTCCTCAAGCACTGGCAAAGTTTGTTAAATGTGGGCTTAGTCTTCCGATCAAAAATATGGAGTTAATCTATTTTGAGTGTAAGTTACAAGTATGCATAATAAACGACGATTTTTTTAATTTTTGTAGTTTTTATGAATCACAATGATTCAAAGTTCATAAGTTTTTAGAAAAGTTCTAAACTGTGCCACCATACGTTATAATAATTATTTCTCAAATGATAAAAAGATAAAATATAAATTTAATGCTAGCACGATTTTTTTCCTTTAAGCAATTCATTCACGTGAAGCGTGAAGTGTCCAAGAAATGTCAATAAATCTATACAGAATTTTTAATCTTCTTTCGCTGGTTCATCAAAACAGAAATTTTTGCCTAATTGTATCAGAAAAATACCCAGATTAAATAATTCAAAACTTACAATAAAAATTTACTGGTTAGAATAATAAATCATGATTTGAAATCATTTGCCCGTACCTCATTTTGATTGACAGAAAACTATTACCTGTATGCCGTACGGCCAAATCAGGGAAGCGGTTAAATTGAAAGATTAATTTATTTTAAATTGTCTATGCAGAGCTGCCAACTTCTACGCCTTTTTAAATGAGGTAAACGGGTTTTTAACCAGAAAATTCATTAAGTAATATGCATCATGAAGTTATTTCATAATATTTAGCACTGTATATTTTCTTAACTTGTTAGACGGAATTTCTGGTTTGAATGTTTTTGTTCAGCCGTAAAAAGGCGTAGTAGTTGGCAGCCATGTGTATGTCTTCACAAGAAATAACCCCTCCTCTAACAGGATGGTAGGTTTCTACTTTTGCAGTATCTTCTATAAACTGAAGGTGATGAATGCAAACCTTTCGTTAAAGTCCCATTTAAAGTATATTCTGTACAATTCCGATTTGTTATTATTATTATTTATTATTATTATTATTATTATTATTATTATTATTATTATTATTATTATTATTATTATTATTAATACTAAAGTAAAATAATTATTGGTTTAATTATTGAAATAAATTAAGATGATCAACTATTGTTTTCTTCTCCTTCGTTTCTTATTTGTTAATGATTGTCTCATTGGTTTTCCATTCAGTGCAACAAGCTAAATTTCATTTTTAAGTTTGGCGGGTGTAAAATTATTGTAAAATTGTATGATACACACAAATGGCGTATCATCGTGTTTGTTAAAACAAAGTATTTATATTAAAAATACAGTTAAGGAAAGGCAGAGGCTGCTGTTATACGTTTCTGTGCTTGAAAAACTAATAAACCTACTTTAAAACATTTTATTCGAATCCCACCAGTAATATATTTCGAATTATTTTTTGTTATTTAAACACTCAAATTGGCGAAGCTGTATCGTCAAATCAGTGTTACCAGATTGGGGATTTTGTCCAAATTTTGGGGGATTTTGAACTTCCTGGGGAATTTTTTGGGGACAAGTAAATCTTGGGGACATGTTTGGGGACTATGAACATATTTGGGGAAAAACTTGGGGAATTGTTACCACAATTTCAATTTTTACTTTCAGACGTTAAACAATACTGGATCTGTCTCGAAATCGATTTTGGTTTGGAAAACGAAAATAAAATACTGAAATAATAGATATAAATCATACTCGTGGTCGTGCTCACCGTGCTCACCGTACTACAGATTCATCATGATCTGCACTGAGCTATCCCTCGTCTGAATTTTCAGATAAGTTATTCAGATTTTCCTGTCAATACGGACAGAAACACCAGCACAGAAATACATTTCATTTAATAGTATAGATTTACACAACAAAAATAAAAACAATTTCATAACTTTACTTTTTTGTTGTTGTTTTTAGCTTTGTATGTTAGCTTTGTTTTTAGCTAACATCGAGGCTAACATACATGAAAAATTCTGTTGAGATTATTCTTTTTTCCATAAATGGAGAATTTTTTCAAAAAATGCTTGATTTGGGGAAAATTTTGAGTTTAAATTTGTTACAAAAATTTTATAACAGAAAATTGAAAATTGGGAAAATTGCCTTTTTGAGTAGAAATTGCGTTGGGGACTCTTTCTGAAAAAAGCACTGATTTGGGGAAAATTTCAGAAATTTTGGGGAAATTGGCTTTCGACAATCTGGCAACACTGCTTCAAATGCATCTGCTATTCTTAATCAAGACGAGTGAGGCCACTTGCAGGCCTTCTTGTTGATATTTCAGAGCAGTTGTTCCCATCCTAACAATGAACGAAGCTGGTAGAATTGTAATCCAGCAGATGAATGACTATAATCCGCGAACGGAAAGTGAAAGCGGAAGTGATGAGTGTCAAGAATTGTTATTAAAATCTAAAAATCTTAGGAATGACAATATAATTTATATTGATTTATTATTTGATAAATTAAGAAGATTTATAATGAAAAAAGCATGTTTGCGGTATCTAGTTAACCCTTTCCGGCACGGGCAAATTCTGTTAGTAATTTTACTAACAGAATTATTTTACTAACAGATTCTATATTTGAATACATTTATATATATTTAATATTTATACTGTTAAAGTTGGTTAAATGTGGCATATGTGTTCCGATCCCAATATTGAGTTTAGCAGACTTTGAGTGTAAGTTACAAGTTTGCGTAATAAACGACGATTTTCTTAATTTTTATAGTTTTTATGAATCACAATGATTCAAAGTTCAGCTCTTCGGAAAAGTTCTAAACTCTGTCACTATATGTTATAATAATTATTTCTCCAATGAAAAAAGATAAAATATAAATTTAATGCTAGCACGATTTTTTTCCTTTAAGCAATTCATTCACGTGAAGTGTCCACGAAGTGTCAATAAATCTATTACAGAATTTTTAATCTTTTTTCACTGGTTCATCAAAACAGAAATTTTTGTCTAATTGTATCAGAAAAATACCCAGATTAAATAATTCAAAATTTACAATAAAAATTTACTGGTTAGAATAATAAATCATGATTTGAAATAATTTGCCCGTACCTCATTTTGATTGACAGAAAACTATTACCTGTATGCCGTACGGCCAAATCAGAGAAGCGGTTAAATTGAAAGATTAATTTATTTTAAATTGTCTATGTCTTCACAAGAAATAACCCCTCCTCTAACTGGATGGTAGGTTTCTACTTTTGCAGTATCTTCTATAAACTGAAGGTGATGAATACAAACCTTTCGTTAAAGTCCCATTTAAAGTATATTCTGTACAATTCCGATTTGTTATTATTAATATTATTATTATTATTATTATTAATAGTAAAGTAAAATAATTATTGGTTTAATTATTGAAATAAATTTAGATGATCAACTATTGTTTTCTTCTCCTTTGTTTCTTATTTGTTAATGATTGTCTCATTTGTTTTCCATTCAGTGCAACAAGCTAAATTTCGTTTTTAAGTTTGGCGGGTGTAAAATTATTGTAAAATTGTATGATACACACAAATGGCGTATCATCGTGTTTGTTAAAACAAAGCATTTATATTAAAAATACAGTTAAGGAATGGCAGAGGCTGCTGTTATACGTTTCTGTGCTTGAAAAACTAATAAACCTACTTTAAAACATTTTATTCTACTCCCACCAGTAATATATTTCGAATTATTTTTAGTTTTTTAAACACTCCAATAAACCGTCACTTCAAATGCATCTGCTATTCTTAATCAAGACAAGTGAGGCCACTTGCAGGTCTTCTTGTTGATATTTCAAAGCAGTTCTTCCTATCCTAACAATGGACGAAGCTGGAAGAATTGTAATCCAGCAGATGAATGACTATAATTCGCGAACGGCAAGTAAAAGCGGAAGTGACGAGTGTCAAGAATTGTTATTAAAATCTAAAAATCTTAGGAATGACAATATAATTTATATTGATTTATTATTTGATAAAATTAAGAAGATTTGTAATGAAAAAAGCATGTTTGCGGTATCTAGTTAACCCTTTCCGGCACGGGCAAATTCTGTTAGTAATTTTACTAACAGATTCTATATTTGAATACATTTATATATATTTAATATTTATACTGTTAAAGTTAGTTAAATGTGGCATATGTGTTCCAATCCCAATCCTGAGTTTAGGGTTTGTTGGCTTTGAGTGTAAGTTACAAGTATGCGTAATAAACGACGATTTTCTTAATTTTTATAGTTTTTATGAATCACAATGATTCAAAGTTCAGCTCTTCGGAAAAGTTCTAAATTGTGTCACTATATGTTATAATAATTATTTCTCCAATGAAAAAAGATAAAATATAAATTTAATGCTAGCGCGATTTTTTTTTCCCCTTCAAGCAATTCATTCGCGTGAAGTGTCCCCGAAGTGTCAATAACGAAGGATGATGACTTTATAAATAAAGTTTGAAACGACGGGTATTTTAAGAATGTGTTCTATATTTTAATATTGATTTTATAATTATGTAGATTTATATCATTTTTTAATGTTAAATTAAACAGTATAAAACCGCTTTTTTTTATATAGAAATTTTTGTCAAGATTTTTTTTTAGTTATTTAATTAAATTTGAGTTAATAAATTATAGTTTATTAATTATAAAATTGGTTTCATTTAAATTGATATGACATCAAATGAAATGACTCCTCCTTTTATTTGGTGGGATGATTTTTCTCTTAACGTAAAATATTTGAACAGTACGTGATGTATGCAAAACTTACAATAAATGTCCCATTTAAAGCACATTCAGTGAAATTCTTATTCATTTATTGACACAATAGTATAAGAAGAACTTTTTTATTATTATTGGAATAAATCTGAGATTTAAATGATAAGATTAATGTCTTTATACTCATACGACGTAATAAGAAACAACTTCTCCCCTTATTTGATAGTAGGAATTTCCTATTGGAAGGAATTTCCTGAAGGTGCTGAAAGCAAAACTTATCACTTTTATTAAACTTTCATAAATATTTATCATGCAAATTCAAGTTTCTATCAATAACAATTGCAATACAATACAATACAGTAATAAGATTTTTTTAAAAACTATTTGGGAAAATAGTTGTTGTGTTCGGTAGAGAATTGGGAAATCTGAAGTATATTTTAATCTTTTTATTGGTTGAATTCCGCAACTTTTTTTATTTTATTCTTTTTCTGATTGGTTCATGCTTAATGTCCAGAAATGAAACACTCTTGTTGTCACAATGGCAAAAAAAAGTATTAAAAACTACAAAAAAATTAATAACTTAAAAACAAATTGAGATACTGCTTTCAAATATACAAATTGAGATACAGCTTTGTATTTAAAAGTACATTTTTTTTTCTCTATACGATGGTGTAAACATTAAAAATGTGTGATGTTTAGAAATTTAAAAATTTGCAGTAACGAAAATTGTAAAACTAAAATTTCATTTAAAATTTGTATATGATTGGTACAGGAATATTGATTTTTAATCCATGGCGTACCTGATATAGGACTCTGTTATTAACTAAACCACGTTCTGATCATCATAAAAATCATGTTTATTATTATTATTTTAAGTATTATTATTATTATTTTAAATTAATTTGTAAGTTAAAAATTTTATTTTTTGAAAATAAAATTTTCCAAATAGTTGTAATTTGTTAAAATACAATTTACTTACTTTTTTTTTTTAATTATTCGAATAAATCTGATATTTAAATGATCAGATTAATGTTCTTATGCTCATACGAAGTAATTAAAAATAACTCCTAGCCTAAGTTGATAGTAGGAATTTCTTATTGCGTACAATTTATAAACTGAAGACGCTGAAAACAAGACTTTCGATAAAAGTCTCATTTAAAGAACATTAAGTGCAATTTCTGTTTATTTATTTAAAAAGATTAAAGAAGATTTTCTTTTCTTCTTATTATTATTATTGAATAAGTCTGAGAGGAATAATGATTTTGTTCTTTTACAAATAATATAATTTATTTTTTAATTGTTATGATGTCAAAAAAATGAATCCTTCCCCAATTTAATGATGAAATTCAAATCTTGCTGCTCTGCGGTAAATTGAATGTGATGAATGCAAAACTTTCGATAAATATCCCACTTAAAGCCCATTCAGTAGAAATCCTATTTAGTTATTATATAATATAAGAAACTGTTTTTATAGTTCAAATAAATCTGAGGTGAAATTAGGGATGATAATTTTCCGCGTTTTTTCCCACCAGTGTAATCTTAGAGAAAATATTTTACTCAAAGAAAAAAATTGCTGAGCATACAGACAATATTTTCTCTAATATTATACTGGTATGTAAAAACGCGGAACACTCTCATCCCTAGGTGAAATACAATTTTTTTTTTTTCTTTTGCAACATTATTTTCTTTTCAGTTGTTATGACATCATAAGAAATGACTCCTCCCCAATTCAATGGTAAACTTCAAATCTTGTAGTACTTGCTGTAAATTGAATGTGATGAATGCAAAACTCTCGATGAATATCCCATTTAAAGCCCATTCAGTAGAAATCCTATTTCGTTATTGTGATATAATATAAGAAAGTTTTTTTTTTTTTTTTTTTTTTTTTTTTTTTTTTTTTTTTTATAGTTCAAGCAAATCTGAGGTGAATAGCAATATTTTTTAGTAACATTATTTTCTTTTCAGTTGTTATGACATCATAAGAAATGACTCCTCCCCAATTCGATGATAGAATTCAAATCTTGCAGTACTTGCTGTAAATTGAATGTGATGAATGCAAAACTTTCGTTAAATATCCCACTTAAAGCCCATTCAGTAGAAATCCTATTTAGTTATTATTATATAACATAAGACACTGTTTTTATTTAAATAAAAACTGAGGTGAAATACAATTTTTTTTAGTAACATTATTTTCTTTTCAGTTGTTACGACATCAGAAGAAATGACTCCTCCCCAATTCGATGGTAGAATTCAATTCTTGCAGTACTTTCTGTAAATTTAATGTGATGAATGCAAAACTTTCGTTAAGTATCTTTTTTAAAGCACATTCAGTACAATTCAGTTATTAATACTATAGTGCAGTGTAACTATAGTATAAAAAACTGTTTTTTATTGCGGTTTAACAGCGATTTCACAGCGTAATCAGGTATTGGGGAAAATCCCTAGATCTAATGAAAATTAAGTTAATTTGGAGGAATTCTTAATTATTTCTAGAGAATATTTAAAAAACTGATAATAATTTTCTAAAATCTAGGGAAAAAGAGAATTTCTTTTTCTTTTTTTTTTTTTTTTTTTTTTAAACTCTTCTGAAGATTCAGAAATAGTAAACTCGCATCTCCATTTCGTTTCTCGGAATCCTATATGTTTAATAAATGATCATCCCTGGACCTACAGTTTTTCAATGGCATCAGCTAAGGACATTACATCTTTTGTCATTCAACCTCTTAGAATAAAACAAAATCATTTGCAGATTTCACCATCCCAATTGGAATCACTAGAAACTTTAAAGTGAAACTACCCCTCGTATGATTGGAGACTATGAAGGAAGGGGACTTTTTATTTCTTCCATGAGTATTTTCAAGCAAAAACAAATAAATCATCAGATTTTTTTCTGTTTTATTTTGTTAAGAAACCCATATTATGTGCATGTAGGGAGAATTTGTTATAATTATACCCGTAAAGAAATATAGTGCTATGTATATTGCATATAAACCAGTAAAATGTTAAATGGAAATACTTGCTAAAAATGATAAAACCTGATCCTATAAATTTTTTTTTATTCTGTAGCTTTTAAGTATAAACTATAAGCATAGCGAGCAATTAGCCAAAATTCTGCTAATTGGAGCTTTATTATTCCAGTTTTTTTTCGGCACTCAGGCATTATTATTATTGTTATTATTGTTATTATTATTATTATAGGCTCCTGGCGCAAATAACTTAAAAGATGTTTACAGCAGTCGAGAATAGTCTGAGAACAATAAGCGGCGATGTCGGATAAGAACGCGAAAAAATTGTTGAAAACATTTTTATATTTTTTTTAAAGTAATTTGTTATGTTTGTCTTATCAAAAATTACTCTTTAGTGAAATATAAATCTTCCACAATATCAATTAATCAGTACTAATTTACGGTTCGTTACTCCGCCCTGCTGTTTTTTTTTTTTTTTTTTAACTTTTAAACTCCGCATCGTCATTATAATACGCTATCGTTCAAAAAAAAAAAAAAAAAAATTGCAGACAATTAAGCTATATAAAGTTCGCAGAACATTATCTTCACAATACGATTCGAATACAGATGATTGTATTAATATTTGTTGAGAAAAATATCTATTTTTGTATATTACGAAAGGGCTATTTTCTTAAAAATCATTGCATCATATTTTATTAATTAAAAATATGTTTTAAGGATACTAAATAGTTATAATTTGGCAGTTTTTAGTTATTCTCGGTGAAAAACTGTTTTAAAAAGGATGATATATATTCTTAAAAAATTAAAAACATACTCATACTTTATTCTGTAAAAAAAATGTTTTTTATTTTTTTTATTTTTTTTTTTACACATATTTGTGTGTGTTAAATGTTTCTTATGGTTGATCATGTCATATATACTTTATATAGCCTCAAGTTGTGAGATGAGCATCACACGGCGGAGCTATACATTTTTCGATTTTCTCCGAATAGGGCTTTTCATTTTTCTCTTTATGTATTTTTACCAATGAATTCGTGACCATTTATAAGGACAAAATCAGTTATGTTGCTGCCAACTACTATTCTTTTTTGCATGTTTATTGCCAGTCAATCAAAAACCGTATTTTAATTCAAGACACTGATTTAAGGCTATAGGGAAATCTAGAGAATTTTACTTTGACAGTCTAGTGAAAAAACTAAAAACTAAATCTGAGAATATTGGATACGGCCATGGAAAAATATGGAAACACACATTGAAAAATGATAAGGGTGGAATAAAGAGGAATGGACAAAGTTTTCAATAGTATTTTTTATTAATTATGAGTCGCTAGTACAAATGGAAATTTTCTTAATAACTTCTTGAAACATTTTAAAAATGCTTAAAAATTGTCACTTTAATTATAATAATTATAATATTAGGTTAATAAATTAATTAAATACGCGAGAAAAAATGTGCATGTTTTTAAAATGAAAATTCCTATTTTATTTTTAGAAATGTGGGTAGAAAACGGCAAAGATAATGTAACATTTGCATTCCAGAGGTTTATTGTAAAACACAACTTTTTTTTTTTTTTTTTTTTTTTTTTTTTTTTTTTTTTTATCATACTTTGTAGAATACAAATGAAATGTAGTCAAACTTCATTTAGAATTTTTTTTTTCCACAGATTCCATGGATGATGTCAAATTATATGTATTTGTATATTGTGTGCCATGCTTATAAACTTCTCTTGGTAAAATGTCCCAGAGATTCTCTAAGAGGTTGAAATCAGGATAATTATTAAATTTTGGTTTTAAAACAGGATATTTAACTTTGAAAATCGCTTTTTTTCCCCTATCTCTTTCGATTATCGAAACGAAAATGCTAAATCTCAGTTTATTCTCCAAATACTCCGTAGGTGGTTTCATTCGTTAGCGCAGGCTACTTTACTTTACCTAGACCTCAGTTTTATGGCTGTAACTCTTGCTGTTCAGAAATTATAATATTGAAAACGGACTTTAGGTGGCACACTGTATATATATTTATAGTGGATTAAATGAGAAATAAATTTTCAACCTCTTATACGTCGAAACGTGCTGGAAGTGGGAAAAAAAACAATGCAATCATTTAAATTAAATTTGAACCAAGGGGTGTAACTTTGCAACACGCCCTAATTTTCAATACATTTGACTCCAAAATACCAAATAAACTCTAGAACTGTGCACTGTTGGGAAGGTTCTAAACTCGGATTTCTACTTTTTGTTTTAGAAAAAAAATTAACAATATTATGCGCATTTAATTATATCAATTAATTACTAACTAGTTTTGTGAGTACTGTTTTCAAGTTAATTTTGAATACCGTTTTTAAATTGTTGTAATCCAATTGAATTATCGTAGTTGTCTACAATCTACTCTTTTATGAAACATATTATTGTCTAAATATTGGAACTGCGTTAACCTTTTCCGGCACGGGCAAAATCTGATGATAAATGAGAAATTATCGACTGGCACCGGAATTCACAAGCGATTTTTTTAGATATTTTGACTTCCTTAATTTAAGCTCATATTGTAAAAGTTAATTTTTTCTAAAATTTCATTGCTGCCGTTTGCAAGTTTGGAATTAAAATTAGATATTCCAGACCGGGCACAGTGTGCCGGAAAGGGTTAATATTTTGTGATTATTTATATATTACGTGATAACAATATGCAAAATAAGAACGCACTACTGTTTTACCTCATTTTCAGGGTAACTTTGAGCCTGCTCGGTATTACACTGATGTTTATAAATTACTGATTGTAGGTGCTACTGTCAAAACTTCTCCATATTTGCACGTATATTTAATATAAAAGACGAAAGTCTGCATTAGATATGACATGTAAATATTTTCACAAATATGCATAAAATACATAAAAGTCACTCACTTAAAAACGTTATTCGGGGCGGAGTTACCCAAATTGGACATTTTATACATTCGATATTTTTTATTCTTGTTTGAAAAATACTAGTACTAGTATGAATTGCTGTAACTATGCATATATTATTCAGTTAAAACATTGAAATTTTTTTTTTCACTGCATTTTTAAATTTTATATGAGCAATAAATAATTCTTTTTTTCATGATTCTCTTCTTCCACTTTCCATATGCATAACATTTGTTGTAATATCTTAAATTAAACAAACCTTGTGATGTTGGGAAAGGTAAATTAGTGCCTCTTCCCGGTCTATAGGGTAGCTTTATTGCAAACTCTCAGGGCCTGAATACCGCATAGGCCAACTAGGCCGTTTCCTTGGGCCTACTGCTGAAGAGGGCCCAAATTTAATAAAATGATTTGGAAAATATTTCTTAAAGTTTCAGTTTTTTGCGATCATTTTCTCAAAAAACAAAAAATGATTTTGGTTGACTTGATTATCATACTAGTGACGATAATCTAGTGATAACCCCTCAAATACTCCCAGGAAAGGGGGGGTATATTGCTAATATTTTGTTTTGAGGGAGTCCTGAAAAAGTACTGGGACTTGGAACCAGTTCTATTTTAATTGGGCTCTGTAAAACCTTTCAAAAAAGATATTTAAAACAAGTAAGTTTCACACCAAAAATATTTTTTAAATATTTACATTTATAAATTTTTTCATGGTTTTATCCTCAACATCCTCCCAGCGATTCTTGTAATTAAGCTATCAGCTTCAGCTGCATTGCTGGCTAGAAAGCCTAAGCAACTTAATATTGTAAATCCGTGTCCATTCGATATCGTAAGTGAGGCCAACAGCAAAACAAACATACCTTATTAAGGAATTAACGTTGATAAGACTTAGTCCTTTAATCGCTCCTCAAATGTAGGTATGTCGGAAAAAACTATTTGACGTTTGTAGGCGACAAAGTTGGATGTGAAATAAAGCAAGTAAGCTGATTTGTTGACTAGCCCTTCAATGATAAACTACCTCCCAATGGGGCGGGGTCATTCCATTTTTTTAGCAGGTGGGGAAAGGTAGTGCAGTCAATTGAAATAGTGGCTCCATCTATCAACTTGAAATTAAAATACATTTGCGGAACATTGAAGATGCCATTTTTGTTTTATGTTTAATTTATTATTTGGTTATTAAATAAAATAAGATAAAATCTTTTTTTTGTGTTAAATTGAAATCGAATTTTTAAAATTCAAATATCACTAATTTTATCTAGTTTAACAGAAGTGATAGCATTAAAATTGAAAATGCTATCACTTCATCCTTATTAAAATTACAAAAATAAAATCAAAGCATTTTTTTTTTCTTTTCTTTTTTTTTTTTTTTTTGCGAAAAATAAAAGTAACGTAACGCAGATTACTAAATTTTTTTCGTATTCGGTTTCATAATTCTTTAACCTAAAACAATCTTAAAATTGGTGAAAAATAAAAGCAAGTAACATTTCTAAAGCCATATTACCGAAAATTTTTTGTATTAGATTTCATAATTCTTTAACTTGTGTCATGTGTGCCTCTCCTCCCCTCTCAAAAAAGTAGATAAATTAATAATCGTCCAACTTTATTTACGAGCTTTCGAATTGTTTTGATTTTATTTTGTAAGCAGATACATCCTAAGTAATAATCATGAAGTACTTCAAAAGAAAAATAACTAGACCCCCCCCCCCCCATCACCTTCAGCATTTTTCACTTTTTTCTATCTTTACAACAAGGTTGGTAAAAAACCTTAAAACCTGTTTTTTTTTTGGGGGGGGGGGGGGGTAAACCAGGTCTTTTTTAGACATATTTTCCTATTGCACATACATGCATATATATTGAAAAAAGTAAACATTGTTGGATATAACTAATCTAACTTCTTTTAAAAATAATTTAAATTAAATAATTACAATCAATTATGTAGAAAATTGAAATCATTTAAAATTTAAACATTTCTATTAAAAGCTATGTCTTATGAACCATTAATAAAATTATCTACTTAGTGAAACAATGATACCTTGAAAATCTTAATAAGCAATCTTTTGATTACTAGTACTATAAATAAATATATGGTGTAGTTTCATAAATATAATATACTTCCCCATGGCTATTCAAAATAATTTGAAAAATTTGCAATCTGAAACAGGGATGAGATTTCCGCTTTTTTGGACACCAGTAAAATCTTAGAGAAAATGTTGTTATTTTAAATCACGAAAATGTTTCGATTTAACAATAAAGCATTTTCTCTAAGATTTTTCTGGTGTGCAAAAAAGCGGAAATTTCATCCCTGATCTGAAATATCTAATTTTTCTGTTAGAACACTACATGAACAATTATCTTTTACTGAAATAAAGTTTTTTATAAAGGATTCCTGGAATGATTTGAATTTACAGTAGAGTCTTTACATGTTTCAAGAAGTATTGTGTATTTTCATTTGACACTTCTCCTCTAAAACTGCCAGATGGAAAAAAAAAAAAAAAAAAGACAGTAAAATAAACAGAAAAGACATACATATTTATCAGTTTTTTAGACTACTGAAAACATTCTTCTTAAAATGGAAAGCAGATTTACAAAAACTGTCTTGCACTAAAACATTTAAACAGCCATCAGACTCAATACACAGGCTTTCTTTTTAAGCTATGTTATAATACATATTATTTTTAAATGTCTAAACAAAAAATTAATAATATATCATTTCTGTCATTTTTATGAGACATTTTTCTATTATGTCTCAAATGAGCCTTATCTTGATTTCCCCCCATTTTTTGTCAGATCAAAATAGTGGATTCGATTATGCAATAGACGATTTAAATATACCTTATCGTATATTTTAATTAAAAATAAACAGATGATTCGCTAGCACCCAATTTTTCAATGTCCTCACATTCGACTTCATATCTTTTGTTTCTTTTTCATTTTTAAGGCTGTTCTCAAATCCGAAAGGGCAACCTTATGTCATAAATTTTAATTTATTTTTGTTCGGAAATATATGAAATTAGCAGATGCTATTGTTCAGAAACTATGTAATTTTTTTTTTTTTTTTTTTTTTTTTTTTTTTTTTTTAATGCCAATAGATTTTTTAGAAAGTAGTGTGAAAGTGAACATTTTGAACTGAATTTCCACGCGAAAGAGGAATAATCACTCAAGGAAGATTAAACATATATATGTCACATGATCAAAATTGATTATAACGCAATAGGTAATTTATTTATCAAAAATGGAAAACATAGTTCAATTCCAAATCTCTTCCATTGTCAGGCCTTAAAATTTTATATCTTTCTGTAAAAAAAATGAATTTGTAAAAAATGTGACAGCGTATTGCACTTGTTAAGTAGAGCAGTAGAAATCTATCTGAGAAGTCTTAAAAGATAATCTCCCCAATCAAGAAAATTTTCTTTTACAAAGGCAAATCAAAACAAATCCTACTACATTAATTTCCTTCGTACCGCACGCCGCGGCCGCGATCACTCCCTCCTATCTTTCCCCAACTGCTAAAAAATGGAATGATCCTGCCTTATAGAGAGGGAGTTTGTCATTGAAGGGCTAGTGATTTGTTGTAAGAGCTCCAACTAGCTCCAATGGAATTACAGCGCCCGTGATGAGAAAAAAAAAATGTTCGTTAGTGGAAGGGGGGGGGGATGTTTCACTGTCAATTTTTTGGTTTGTCAATTTTATAGGTTCTTTTTAATAAGGCAAATCCCTGAACAGATTTAGGTGTTTAATGATTAAATATATCGGGAGGAATTGAAGATTATCCTGTTTATATTAGATAAATGGTTTTTTATGCTGAATTGTCAGATTTCCTTCGAATTTTGGATAATTATTGTTCATTTTGAGAAGGCGCATCTCTGATTAGTTTTGGGGGTTCAATGTTTCAGCATAGCTGCCGACATCTTCCACTTTTTTGGCCCGGAAAAATTTTATAGAAAATTTTACCATTTCAAATTGCCGTAATCTGCCGATTAACTAAGCCGAAAATTTCTATTTAATTTTTCCGGGCCAAAAAATCGGAAGAGGTGGCAGCTTTGGTTTAAGTATAAAGAGGGGGGATAGGGAGATAACCCTCTTACTTTATTTTTCAAAAAGCATAATTCCTTTAAAAAAAGACTTGTAACATACAAATTAGTGTAAATAGCCTGTGAATTCAATGCCATTGGTTTAACTGGGCAGTATTCTTTTTATTATTGATCCCGATTGCCTCCCCATCACCAACGTTGGGCAAGCAGTTTTGCATCATTCTTGTAAAATGAATTTTATTCGATTAGGAGTTGGATACTGTTAAAGGTCTGCGCTAGCTAGAATTTCGAGACCTGTTATAAAAGTACATCACGCGCCCGATCCGAGAAGATCTGGCCAGGGCCTGATTATCGACGGGGCACTCTCCCACCAGAAAAAGTAAATAGAAATTTTTTCCTTATTCACGATAGTAATTTTGACTGAAAAGGGCGTTTAAACAAGGCGAAAATTTCTATGTAATTTTACTGGGGAGAGAGTGCCCCGTTAGTAATCAGGCTCTGGATCTGGCCTGACTCAATTTCTACAAAAAATTCCGATTTTACTTAACATAAAATTAAGATTTTTAAAAAGCAATACTGGATCCATATTTATGAGATACACTTACAATATGTCTCTATTCTAAAAAAAAAAAAAAAAAAAAAAAAAAAAAAAAAAGTTATTTATACATTGTCTTTGCCACTGACATTTTTGTGACCAAGGGGAGGGGGGTCTTTCTTCGTTAATAATAAGAAAACTACTGGACAAAAAAATATGAAAATAAGTAATATTACAGAGAAATGTTTGATAAACACGCCGTGCAGACAGTTTTTAAATCGAATAATTATTTTAGGAGATATCTAATTTTAAAGTTGGTCAAAATCATTCCATTAAAACAATTTTATAGGGGTAAAAACTATACATAGGAACTTAATGAATTTTAGATCTTTTTATGCATCATATGTTTCCGGTGCAGACTGAAATTATTTTTTTAATTTGATTAAATCTTTGACGCTTTATTTCCATTTTAAATTCAAATTTTCAACATTTCAAGCTATACTTTTTATACATTTTAGGAAAAGGTTATTATTTTGAGTTGTTGCCAATTTGTAAAAACAGCGCAAAAATAACATTTCTTTCAGATAAAAAAATGTATTTACACGTGACTGTTATAAACAGTGAAAAAACTTTACAAATCAGAATGAAATGATCAGACACGTGGCTTTTAGAACATATTTTTTAATTTGCGAGTTAAATTTCGTCAAAATTCGTTCGCTCAACAACAAGTTGAGTACGTGCGCATCAAGGAATTCAGAGGATTTTAGGTGTTTTAGTACCAGAAATTTAATAATATACTGAATGCTATATACAAATTAAGATTACTTATTCATTTTTTCCATTAAAGAAGACAAATATATTTTCATGAAAATTTTGGTAAAAAGTGCTTGAAGTGCTTGCATCTGGCAAGAAACTCCCTGAGACATTTTTAAGCATAAAAACATTGTATTTGCAAGCATGAATATTGAAGTCATGTAATCAAACAATTTTTTGTCTGCTTTACCTTTAAGAAAATTAATCTTTAAGTATCATCTTGAGTTATAAGCGAACAATTGTTTCCGACAATAGTTTTTTTCTTTTACACACTTTCGCTTTTTAAAATTCACTTTAAAACACAAACTTTCGCATTATTTTTTAAAATTTTTTTTGAGGACGTGATCTGTTCGACTTTAAATTTACAACTCCACCCACTATTAATACTCATGTATGTTATACAGGGTGTTTCAGCGAAGTGCGGACAAATTGTAAGGGGTGATAGAAGGCATAATGACAAACATTAGGACATAGGAAACCATGGGGTGCAAACGTCTTCTGTAGGAGTCAGGGGACATCAAAGTTTAGTGTCCAAAAGATCATACGGTTATAAAACACGGAAAAAAGGTCGATTCATTTCGAGTTTTCGCTGTAAGCTTTGTTTATTGAAAGTTTGTCCAAAAAATTTTTTTAAAGGGAACTGTCAAAAAATGACGGTAGCGGGCGCTGTAGACTTTGGAGTACGAACAACTACGTTTTACTGTTTTCTTTTTTATTCTGTTAACAGTTTTCTAAAGATTGGACCTTAACTTAAATTTTGAGTACAAAATTGGAATCATCCCAAACGGTTAAGATGTGCAAACTGAGCTGTGAACAAGGGGGGGGGGTTAAAACGCTCATAATCAATGAGTAAAGTAATCGATTTTGTTGCGGTTTGAGTGCAGGTCTTTCCTTTAGTAATTGATTTATTCAAAATGACGTACAGTTTTGGTGCCCTCATTTTTAAATACAGGGCGCCGCCGATACTTTTCCGACATTTCATCGACATTATTCCTTGGTGTGTTACTAACAGACCAGCATACTTGCAGGAAGTGATAGGGATGTAAAAACTACTTGTAATCGCATGGGAATGTAATGTTGGAAATGCTTTGTTTGCGAGCTATGGTTAAAAGAATCGGAAAAAATAGCAACAGAAAGAAGCAGAAAATCAGCAAAAGGTGAATGTGATACAAAATATTTTATTGTAAGGTTTTACTGCAAAAGGCGATTGCAAAACGTTCTTCAAACTTTGGAGTAATGAACAACTAGTATTTTTTGACGGGATATTTGTAGTTATGTTGAATGTTTAGCAAAGTTTGAACATTCACTTAAATGTTTATCTCAAAATCGGAATCGTCCAGAATGAATAAGTAGCGAAATTTCACTTATGTATTGAGTTGCTTTTTTTTAACACTTAGGTGGTACGGGCAGCACAAAACCCAAAGAAATGACACGAACAGGATAAAAATACATGTAGTAGTACTATTCTAAGTACAGCAAAACATGATCGGAAGTATTTAGTTAGTGTACGCGATACCAGATGTCTCTACGTAAACGGAGACATCAAACGACGTTGCCTGCGCACACTCAGTTGTTGCTGCCTCGCTTGATGGGAAGCTTCATTTCGCCTTCCGACTGAGAGGTAGTAGAATGGAATGGTTCACGAACGCTGAGTTAGCTGATATGCATTTGGCATACGAGGCTGCTAATTGCAATGGGAGAGCCGCACAGCGCTTGTACGCCCATCGTTATCCTAGGAGGCAAACTCCCGGTCACGCCTACTTTGCGCGCTTGCACCAGCGATTGTCCGACAAGGGATCTTTCATCGGTGATACACAGGAACCCTCGCGAACAGTCAGAACAACAAACAACGAGGAGGCTGTGCTGGAGTTGGTAGAGAACTATCCCAGTATGAATACTCGCGGAATTGCTACTCATGTCGGTATTTCACATACGAGCGTCTGGCGGATTCTGAATAGCAATGGCATGCACCCTTATCATATCCAGCAAGTGCAGTTACTGCAAAGAGAAGATTTTGATGCAAGATTGGCTTTTGCACGGTGGTACATACAGATGCGCACTGTAAATCTTTGTTTTCCACGCAGCATTCTGTTCACTGATGAGGCGAGCTTCACGCGGGAGGCAGTATGCAATTTGCACAACAGCCATAAGTGGTCGAGGGAGAATCCACATTCAACCAGAACCCGTGCAGCCCAAGTACGGTTTGAAGTAAATGTGTGGGCTGGCGTCGTAGGAGACCATCTGGTGGGACCATACCTGTTGCCGAATCGTCTGCGTGGTCCTGAATATCTGATCTTCTTGCAGCGAGCTGGATCGTCGGACATTGACCACTGGATCGCCGGCCATTTGCCAGAAGAATCGTTCGCGCGCGGAGAATCATCTTTTCTCCCCGTGTGCGTAATCTAGTTATTAATACATCTATGGTATCGACAGTTCAAAGAAACCGGTTGTTTCTGTAAAGGCAAAATCTCCTGCAGACCAAGCGTTACTGAAGAAACAGTGAACCGAGTTAGAGTTTCATATGTAGTTCCAAGAAATAGAACTGACAACGAATTTAAATTGAAAGACTGCATTCGCGACCATGGACGTCAATCCTGTATACTTTCGGTTTATTTTCATGCATAACACATTGTTGTAACCCAATTATGTTCCGAAATAAACTCTTTGGAAGCCCGATGATTCTTTTGTAATAACCCTGTAAAATGAATATACTAAAGAACTTGGAGAAAACATGACATAAATAAATCTTCTCTATTTAGACGTTTTTTAATAAACAACTAAATATTAAAAAAAATATAATCGCGTAAGTGAGAAATGAAGTAGTGCTCTTATAAATTAGTATATCATTTTGTTAATATAGAAAAAATAATTTATTTTATTGTCTTAAATTTCTATTTAATTTTACAGGGTGATTCAAATTAAAGTATCCCTGTTTGCGACGCCCTAGCGAGAGAAGTAGTGGATGAAATAGCTCCATATTTGGAAAATATACACATCAGACCATGGGAAATTGAATGGTGCAAAAAAAAAATTTAGTTCCAACAAAGGCCACCAGGGGATAATAAGGCGCTGCGATCGGTTTAAGTTTAAAAAAAATGCAACATGACCAAGGATTTTGGTGCCAAATTGTTGATTCCCACAAATAATTTTTAATAGTATTATTCGTTTAGGTTTTATTAGTATATGCTGCGATTAATTTTATTAGTGTTCTTATTAGGCAAAGAATACTAAAACTTAGCGGTGGGAATTTAAAATGTTATTTCATTTTTCTTATTTAAAACCGATTTCAGCGCCTTTTTATCCAATGGTGGCCTTTATTTGAACTAAAAACTTTTATTGCATCAATCAGTTTCCCATCGTCTGATATGTATATGCTCCAAATATAAATTTTTTTCATCCACCGCTTCTCCTGCTAGTGCGTCTCAAACAGGGGTACTTTATTTTGAATCACCCTGTATAAATCGACCTAATTTAGAATTTTATTTTCTTGGATGATGTGAGTCATTGAACTTTTAAAGCGTTACATATTACACGCTACCTTTATCGTTATTATTTGTCGAACAAAATCTCAATTTGCACTATTGCAATAACAGACGTTGCAGATATCACTTCGTCTGGTCTTCGAACTTTCCACTGATTCACAAAAGAAGGGAAGACTGATTAAACAATTAATTGATAGCGATCGGTTTCGTTTCAAAACCGATTTAATTTATCAAAACCATGTCATTATATCCCTGATACGATGAAAACGAGAATATTTAATGTATTTATATTCTCTATAAATTTTATGGTGTGAGTGTTAATTTAAATGACATGTTATTTTAAATCAGCGGTTTCCAAACTTTTGGGCTCGCGGAGCCCTTTTTGGGAAAATTTTTTAAGGCGGAGCCCTTGAGTCCAACTATACTCTGTGGCTAACAAATTAATGTTTTTTATGCTTATGGAGCAAATATGGAGCAAGCCTATATTGAATAAAAGTCCGAGCCAGTAATTTCTAACATTGGACCAAATTTCTCAGTTTGGCTTTTTGCTGATACAGAAATTCTGAATTAAGTATGAACTCGGAATTAAAGATCAAAATGGTAACCATGTGTGGATTATACATTGCATTGGAGCTTAAAAACTATTATTATTTATCGCGATAACCACACAGACACAACAAAAAAAGGTAAGTTGTACCGTTTTCATTAGTAGAGAGGTACTTCTATGTAATTCCCAAAAGCTATTCGCGAAAAATAAAAAGAAAGAAATGCTTAGTTTTAATGACCCATGAGTAATTATGTAACACGTTTTCGCTAGTCCCGCCATCCCGTAATAGAATCAAATGATTATGGAATATTTTTTTAATTCGTCCTTAAGTTTCTAATACTTCTAAACATGTAACGAAAATTAATCGTCTCTCACATTCTTTTTTTTTTTGAGCAAATTAAAAAAATACATTTATAATTCAGTCATTGTTTAGTAAAGTGGGCGGGGCTAAATCTATAAGCTGCATTGTTTGGTGCAGCATTGTTCACTTTTTTTGACATTTTATTTAAAGTATTTGGCTGTTTATTACAGTTTTAAAAGAAACTTTCTTTCATCGTTGTTTTTTCTTCAAAACAGACAAGCAGTTAAAAAATGCACATGTTAACCCCTTGAGGGGCAAGCAATAATGTCTCTGTATTGAATTCGTCCTGTATTGAATCGGAAAACATCGTAAAGTTTTGTTTTAAAATAAGAAAAAGCAATCTTGCTGTCAAAGGTAAAAATATAAAATTTCATTAAAAGTTTCTGGTGAGAATCTCGTTTAAATTAGATGAAATAAAATATATTTCACCGTTCTTCAAGGGGTTAAACAAACTGCAACTAGTAGAAAAACTTTTCTGGGTGGGATTAAATTTATATCAAGGCGTGTACTCATTGACAAAAAGTCTAAGTAAGGGGTGGAGCTGAGAAAATTTTTAAATTCTTAATGTGGTGGCAAATGTAAAGAATCAATATATATTTTTTAAATTGCTACAGACTTATTTCTGATTGGAAATGTGGCAGAGACCAATTAAAAATTTTTTTTAAAGAAGGGCTGTAAAAAGATACAAGATGCTAAAAAAATCCAGTTCCAGCAATATACACAGCTTATAAAATTAAGTACAATTATGAAAAACAGCATAGAAAACTTAAATAATTAAGAAACTATAAAATTATAATAAACAAACTAAAGCAATTAAAGTTAAGAAAAGAAAAGAACTATATACACAACGTACATAAATATTAAATAAATCTAATGAGGGGTTTCTTAAATAATGCAAAATATTACATAAAAGGGGTTTTTTAATCGACAAACATTATCGTACGGAGAAAAACAGTCTATAAAATTTAAATAAACAAATAACATAAACAGATTAAAGAATTTAAATGTATATATATAAAAGGAATACATATACACAATGCACACAAATGTAATATAAATCTAATAAAGGACTTAAAATGATAGAAGATGCAATAAAAATATGTTTTCAGCGACAAACATTATTTTATTATAAAAAACAGTATAAAAAAATAAAAAAAATAAAAATTAATATAAGTAATTTAAACAGATTTTTATAAAAATCAAACATATACAAATAAAAAAATATGTACACAAATTACACATAAATTCATCTAGTGAGGGATTTTAAATTATACAAGATCTTTTTTAAAAAGACGTTTTAAAAATTATTTGTTTATTTGTTTTAAACATTAAATACAATTTCGAAAACTAGGATAGAATATTTAAATAAGTAAAAATTAATAAAAATAAACATTTAAGTATATTAAAATTCCAAAATTAAAAATAATACAATATGCAACATATACAAACATTAAATGCCTGCAATTTTTTTAAAATTATTAATCTGATAAAATTTGACGAATAATAATATATAAAAGTTTAGTGTAAAAAAAATTTGCTTGAATTATTTTGGACATTTATTTTATTATCTGGTTTTCGACAATAGTAAGTGAATATCTGGTTCTGCATTTAACCGGCTTTTGTATTTTGTTTTGATACTTGTACAAGTGGAGAATCCAGCTTCACACAGATATGCCTTTGAAAATGGGAGTAACATTAATTTTGCTCTGTCTGACAATATTTTGTATTCATCTGTCAAATTACACCAAAATTCAGTGATACGTTTGTTTTGTAAAACATTTCTAGATCGCTTTGAGGTGTTAAATCAATGAGAGATTCGTATTCCGCTCAGCACTTAAGCGGTGTGGTTTCGTTTTTGTTTGTCGTTTCGTTTTGAATGGATTTAGTATCCATTTAAAATCGCCCAGCATTTTTTTTTGAGCAGTTGGAAAGTAATGCTTAAATGAATTTATCAGAGCTTCGTGATGATCTTGAATACTTTGATATTTTTTTGTCAAACTTAATGTTATGGCCATTTAAAAATATTTTAGTAAGAGTTAGGTATTTAACAAGAATTAAGAAAAACGTATAAATAGGTAAGGCTCCAAAGAACTTAAACTGTTCTCCCTTTTGTTCAGAAAGCAGATTTAACAGCACTGGCGGGCATTTTCTGTTTTGATTCACGTTATGGATTCAATCAGAATACTATTTCTTGTTGCCTATTTTGAATCGAATTTTTAAAACACATTTAGAGTAGAAGTATAAAATAAAGCAATTCAAACCAAAACAATTATACAGAAAGTAGGTACATTTATAATGCCAATGTTTACTCTGCAAAACATCTTTGTTTAATTGTCGTCGTCGTCCATTAGAAGTGTATCATTGTAATTTTCAACCCAGTTACAGATATACTTATTTTTGACACACACACACACACAAATTTCCACATACTTTTGAAAATCTTTTAATTGTGATATGCTAATTTCTTTCGTGTTTTGTTTATTTTCCTGGAACGCCGCGGAGCCCCAAGGGTTCCGCGGAGCACACTTTGGGAACCTCTGTTTTAAATTTTACATCGAGGTCTGACAAACCCGGTAACAGTATTTTGCCCTTTACACTTTTAATGTGGTGGTCAGAAGGCGTAATCACCTAATTTTAATCCACAATTGAGAATTAGTACCAAGAATATTTTACAAAAATTTTACTTTTACAATGCTAATGCAAAGAGCAGGTTTCAACTTTCTAAAAAAAATTGCTCTAAATTTCGGTGTCAGTTAATTATTTTATAATTTAAGAAACAGAATTTTTTGTCCCTGAAAGACGAGTTATCTCGTCCCTCACGATAACAGTGTTAAGAGGATAAGAGGTTCTGGAATCAAATTTCTCGTAATTTTTAACGATAATCAACAATTTGCAATTATGTGGTACGACCAGTGTTTGCGAACGACGCACAGTGGGGCAGGAAGACTCCAAAGTTGGCAAAAAATAAAATTAAATTTTATACTAAAAAAAGCCCATCATACATTCTTTTGCAGACTTAAAATAGTAAAACTTTAAACTTTTACAAAAGCTATAGAATAATTTATTAATTAATTTACAAACCTTTTTCAATATTTTTGGTAGAAAACTTACTTAAAAACTGTAGATAGTTTTATATAAAATATTTACAAATCGTAAATAATATCGCATTTAACATGGGGAGAAAAAACTGGATTTGTAAACACAATTAATTATTTTAGTGATTCTCAATCAAACCTTATTGTAAATTTTAGCGACTGGTTTTGAAGAAATGTATCCATCATTCTCAGG
Organism: Maratus speculifer; assembly: GCA_964019185.1. Taxonomy (NCBI): domain Eukaryota; kingdom Metazoa; phylum Arthropoda; class Arachnida; order Araneae; family Salticidae; genus Maratus; species Maratus speculifer. The sequence continues at coordinate 232,289,614 of OZ025300.1, forward strand.
CAAAATGAGTGCATTACTATAATGACAGCAGAAGCAAAACTGATTCTGCTGCCTTATTACTAACATACACTCCCCCCCCCTGCCTTTCAGATCTTAAACTCATGCATGTCACATAACTACAATCGCATAACTGTTTTGCTCTTAATCTTTTTGATTGTCCAGAACAAATTCAGACGGAATATGAAGACGGGCACGTTTGCTTTTCATTGACGCTTTTGTTTGCTTTTCAAATTGAGGAAATGAAAGCGATTTGCCAAGCCACTCTTCATTAAATGCAAAGCATTTATCTTGTCTCGTCAGATTTTTGCCCGTCGGAATTTATATTAAAATTTAAACAATTTAATTTTCTTTTCATTTAAATTATTTGTTCGGAGTTTCGCTGATTATGAAGCAATTATAACAAAAAATCATATTATTTTCAAAAGTTTTTTTCGTTAAAACGTTTCATGATAATCAGTTTCATTTGAATACATTATTTTGTAGTAAATAATGTACTAAAATTCCTCTCTATACATCCTCTATCATCCTCTCTATACATACTCTCTTTCTCTCTCTCTTTCTATATATATATATATACCTAATCATGTTAGGCACACCCGTACTTTAATAAAAATTTAAGGATGGTTAACTATAAAAATGACCATACAATTAAAAAAGGAAAGAGATTTTGTGAAATGTTTACCCTTCTAAAACACAAACTTAGTAGAAAAAATTACAGTTAACCCTTACATCACATTAAGTCATCACTAAAACCTTCAGTGTTTGTAGACAGTGTTAATTTCTTTTTTATAAATTTCACCACTTTATGTTCTAAGCGTCTCTATATCAATAAAAATCGTATTAAAACAAATTGAAAGTTAATGAACTTCTGTTACATATCTGTAGTTGGCTGCTTCATAGAGAGAAAAAAATATTTTTAAATTTTTACAGCAAAAAAAAAATATTGATTTTTTTTCTATTTATTATCAAAGTGCAATATGCAGTTTAACTTTTTTCTTTAGTGGCAACCAAAATAAGTTTGCGCAATTTTTAATACTTGGCAGATGTTTACTGATATCTGCTCTATCAAAGTAATTAATAACGGTAATAAAAAAAAAAAAAAAAAAAAATACGTGTGGCAGTCGGGGACTGCAGCGGTAAAGCTATTGCATAGCATTTTTTATCAATTTATGCAATTATAATTATTTATTTATTTTTTATTTATGCAGTTTTTTTTGTCTTTGATATTAATTCAAGTTTTTTCTTTTTCTTTGATATTAATTCAAGTTACACTTTTTGAGCGTGATGACCGATAACAAAACAATTTCTTTTTCTTTTATTGAATAAATGAGAAGTTAATATCGTTTAAAATATTTTTATTATCTTACAATACATGTAGGTTAATGAGGAATTTTTATCATTGAAACTATATGTTTATGGTAGCTGAAATAAGAAACATAAGTTTGAGACTTGATATCCTCTAAATATCTGAAAAATACCGCGTCAATGTCTGCTGAAGTTTACCGAAGGATATCGTGCCAAAGTCTGCCAAACTGAAACGACAATAGCCGGAGTGTTAGGTTTTTTTTCTCGTTACGGAATTTGTAGATTCTTTCGCCGCGCTCAAACCCCGCGATAAAAGCTATACAATAGCTTAATAAATTACCAAACAAAATTTGGCCGCGCTATGAAAATTAGATCGCGAGTTATAAGCAATTTAAAATTTTCGACCCTCACCGTGGGGGTCTCCTGCTACAAAAAATTAACACTGTCTCATAATAAATTACCAAACAAAATTTGGCCGCACCACGAAAATTAGATCGCGAGTTATAAGCATTTTAAATTTTTCGATCCTCACCGTAGGGGTCTCCTGTCACCAAAAATTAACACTGTCTCATAATAAATTACTAAACAAAATTTGGCCGCGCTACGAAAATTAGATCGCGAGTCATAAGCATTTTAAATTTTTCGACCCTCACCGTGGGAGGACCTCCCGTCAACAAAAATTAACACTGTCTCATAATAAAATTATCAAACAAAATTTGGCCGCGCTACGAAAATTAGACCTCGAGTTATAAGCATTTTAACTTTTTTGACCGTCACCGTGGGGGGGGGTCTCCTGTCACCAAAAATTAACTCTGTCTCATAATAAATTACCAAACAAAATTTGGCCGCGCTAAGAAAGTTAGTCGCGAGTTATAAACATTTTAAATTTTTCGACCCTCACCGTGGGGAAGCGGGGGTCTCCTGTCACCGAAAATTAACACTGTCGCATAATAAATTGCCAAACAAAATTTGGCCGCGCTACGAAAATTAGATCGCGAGTTATAAGCATTTTAAATTTTTCGACCCTCAACGTGGGGGGTCTCCTGTTACCAAAAATTAAAACTGTCTCATAATAAATTACCAAACAAAATTTGGCCATGCTACGAAAATTAGATCGCGAGTTATAAACATTTTAACTTTTTTGACCCTCACCGTGGGGGGGGGGGGTCTCCTGTCACCAAAAATTAACTCTGTCTTATAATAAATTACCAAACAAAATTTGGCCGCGCTAAGAAAGTTAGATCGCGAGTTATAAACATTTTTAATTTTTCGACCCTCACCGTGGGGAGGCGGGGGTCTCCTGTCACCGAAAATTAACACTGTCGCATAATAAATTACCAAACAAAATTTGGCCGCGCTACGAAAATTAGATCGCGTGTTATAAGCATTTTAATTTTTCGACCCTCACCATGGGGGATCTCCTGTCACCAAAATTTAACACTGTCTCATAATAAATTATCAAACAAAATTTGGCCATGCTACGAAAATTAGATCGCGAGTCATAAGCATTTTAAATTTTTCGACCCTCACCGTGGGGGTCTCCTGTCACCAAAAATTAACTCTGTCTCGTTATAAATTACCAAACAAAATTTGGGAGCGCTACTAAAATTAGACCGTGAGTTATAAGCATTTTAACTTTTTCGACCCTCAACGTGGGGGGTCTCCTGTCACCAAAAATTAACACTATCTCGTAATAAAATACCAAACAAAATTTGGCCGCGCTACGAAAATTAGATTGCGAGTTATAAGCATTTTATATATTTCGATCCTCACCATTTGGCGGATCTCCAATCACCAAAAGCTACATTATCCACCCATGTTTTATCTTAAGGGTGTTCTTAACTGATCCGCTCAACAAGCGAAAAACGTTTTGACGCATTTCCAAATTCATTTTTTAACAGGAAGTTATAAAATTTTAATGCCTGACTATGAAAGCGATTTCGAATTGAACTTATTTTACCATTTCATGATAATTAAATTACTTATAGAGTTATAAGCTATTTCGATGACGCAATGACCCGTTTTCCTCCTCCTTTTCGACCGGTTATTCTGCTTTCGTCGGGAAATATGCTCAAAAGTGTCAACTTTGAAGGCTTGTTATGAAAAATCTATTGTGTTTTTAAAAAAACAAAATAATGAGTGCAATTAGACAGGTTGTGAATAACAACACCTGTTATTTTCATGCATTTCCGAACAAAAATAAATTAATGCATGTGTCACAAAGTTGCCCTTTTTGATTTTAGAACACCCTTAAGACGATTCTTTTCTATACACATTCTACAAATTTGGAAAAAAATTATAATTATTTATATATTTTTTATTTATGCAGTTTTTTTTTCCTTTGATATTATTTCAAGTTTTTTCTTTTTCTTTGATATTAATTCAAGTTACACTTTTTGAGCGTGATGACCGATAAGAAAACAAGTTTTTTTCTTTTATTGAATGAATGAGAAGTTAATATCGTTTAAAATATTTTTATTATCTTAGAATGCATGTAGATTAATCAGGAATTTTTATCATTGAAACTATAGATTTATGGTAACTGAAATAAGAAACATAAGTTTGAGACTTGATATCCTCTAAATATCTGAAAAATACCGCGTCAGTGTCTTCAGAAGTCTACCGAAGGATACCGTGCCGAAGTCTGCCGAACTGAAACGCCGTTAGCCGAGTGTTAGGTTGTTAGGTGTGTTAGGTTTTTCTCGTTACGGAATTTCTACATTCAGTCGCCGCGATAAAAGCTATGCAATAGTTTAAAAATTCATTTTTTCGATTTTTTTGCCAGATTTGAAGGTTTTTTTGCCTCACTGTGAGACGTTCAAACTCTTATAGCTGTATCACCTGGAGAAAGATTTTTCAGCAAGCATTTTACAAAACACGATCGTTCATTTTGCTGCGTGTTGGGTAAACAGGTTTTTCAAACGTCTCGCTAGGTTACTTAATTTCTGGCTCCGCTCCTATATGTCAGTTGATCGGCGCTGAATGAATGGCCAATATTTTCCGTGCAATACGGTAAACAAGAATAGTGAGCAGATTTGCCCCTACATGAAGGTCATGTAAATTTTTGCTGACTGTAGTGTTGTGTAGGTGAAAAGTTTTGAGAATAGAGTCCGTGTGATACGGCTGTTATTGTCGAATCAGTGTTGAATTCAGAGGAAAGTGAGGAGGGTACTGCTCCCAGAAGCAATGAGATGTCACTCCTGGCAGGTTTCAAAATTTGTGTTTTAGGAAATCACACCGTTTAGAATTGAAGCAGCTTCGAAAATTCATTTCCATGGACGCGTGTGGTTTGTTCTCAGAACAAAGATAACACTTGTGTGAGAAGTCTGTTGATTTGTTTATTTACGAGAGATTTGAACGCGTATTTAACATACCATTAGGGGCCTCCGTGGCCGAGTGGTCAAAGCACCACCCCGCAAATCGCCTTCGAGCATAGGAGGTTGGAGGTTCGAATCCCACTGGCTCCATTGCACGCACTCTTTGTGTGGAGCTCCCGGGTGTATAACTGTTGTTGTAAAATTTTCTTGTGCTATCTCGTCCCAGTAATATTGACGATGATTTATAAGCAAGCTTTATGTCGAGCACACAAATCAGATGTATGTTATTCAATAAATTAAACTAAAATAAACACGCCATTAAAAGGAAACCATTAATAGGTATCGTTTATTAGACTTCAATTCATATAAGAAAATAATACAGTATAAATATAAACAGTATAGCAGAATGGAGTAAAGCAACTTTTTCAATTTTAAAGAATTTGTGGAAAATTGTATTGTAATTTTATTAAAATTTTTATGTGGTTAATGCATTAGTCCCAGTAATATGTATAATATGTATATGTATATTTGTAATATGTATTCGTTTTACATGTAGCCAAATAAATAGATAAATGAAATTTTAATAGATAGTAAGTTATGCGTGTCACAAAAAGTGTCCAGAGTCCTTGTTTATCCTCATCAGTGAAACTATACTGAAAATTTGTCTTATTTAAAGTGGACATTTTCAGGAATTAATAAGACACAAATTTCTGATTTTAAAAAACATTACAAATTTCGTAAAAGGCACTCGTCACAAAGGGATTAACATGCAATTATATTATTATTATTATTATTATTATTATTATTATTATTATAGATTCTTGTCGCAAATAATTTAAAAGATTTTTAAAGCAGTCAAGGACTACCTGAGAATAAAAAGCGGCGAAGTTGGATAAGAACGCAAATAAATTGTTGAAAGCATTTTTATATTTTTTAAAATAATTTGTTTGTCTTATGAAAAATTACTCTTTATTGAACAATAAATTTTCCACAATATCAGTTATTCAGTATTAATTTACAAAAAAAAAAAAAAAAAAAAAAAAAAAAAAAAAAAAAAATGCATGCAATCAAACTAGATAAATTTCGCAGAACATTGTCTTCACAATACGATTCAAATACAGATAATTGTATTAATATTAGTTGAGAAAAATATCTATTTTTGTATATTACAAAAGGCCTATTTTCTTAGAAATCATTGCATCATATTTTATGAATTAAAAATATGTTTTAACATGGTTCGTACGGTTACCGTTATTTTCCAGGTGAGATATCAGTATTTTTTTTTATTTTTTTTATTTTTTTTTTTTTTAAGGAAAATAATTATAGTTCAAAAGACAGAAATTTTGTCTTATTTAAATATAGATTTTCTGTAAAAAAATATTGGTACCAAAGAATTTTCTGGTCATGAAATTCCAGGACCCGTACGAACCATGTTTAACCCTTTCGGGGGCGGTGTTTGCAGTCTGCAAACACTTAATATTACTGTTCCAATTGCGAACTGGCACCAGTAAAATTTTAATACTATTTTGATTTTATAATATGCGCGAAAAACAGCACTTGATTGTTTTCAAATAAGTCTGTTCCTAAATTGTGGTGTGAATCAATTATTTGAACATTTTTGAAGCAGAAATAACTTGCCCCTGAAAGGGTTAAGGATACTAAATAATTATAATTTGGCAGTTTTTAGTTATTCTCAGTGATAAATTGTCTAAAAAAAGATGATATATATTCTTAAAAAATTAAAAACATATCCATACTTTATTCTGTAAAAACAATGTTTTTCATTTTTTTTTTTTTTTTTTTTTTTTTTTTTTTTTTTTTTACACATATTTGTGTGTGTTAAATGTTTCTTATGGTTGATCATGTCATATATACCTATATAGCTTCAAGTTGTGAGATTAGCAACACACGGCGGAGCTGCACATTTTTCGTTTTTCTCCCAATAAGGCTTGTCTTTTTTCTCTTTATGTATTTTTACCAATGAATTTGTGACCATTTATGAGGACAAAATCAGTTATGTTGCTGCCATCTACTATTCCTTTTTGCTTGTTTATTGCCAGTCAATCAAAAAACCGTATTTCAATTCCAGACACTGATTTAAGAATATAGGGAAATCTAGAGAATTTTACTTTGACAGTCTAGTGAAAAAACTAAAAACTAAATCTGGGAATGTTGGATACGGCCATGGAAAAAATATGGAAACACACATTGAAAAATGATAAGGGTGGAATAAAGAGAATGGGCACAGTTTTTCAATAATATTTTTTATTAATTATGCTTCGCTAGTACAGAATGGAAATCTTCTTAATAACTTCTTGAAACATTTTAAAATGCTTAAAAATTATCACTTTAATTATAATTATTATAATATTAGGTTAATAAATTAATTAAATAAGCGAGAAAAAATGTGCAGGTTTTTAAAATGTAAATTCCTATTTAATTTTTAGAAATGTGGGTAAAAAAGGGCAAAGATAATGTAACATTTTCATTCCAGAGCTTTATTGTAAAACACAACGTTTATTTTATCATACTTTATAGAATACAAATGAAATGTAGTCAAACTGGTCAAACTTCCTTTAGAATTTTTCCCCCCCACTGATTCGATGGGTGATGTCAAATTATATGTATTTGTATATTGTGTGCCATGCTTTAAACTTCTCTAGGTAAAATGTCCCAGAGATTCTCTATGAGGTTGAAATCAGGACAATTATTAAATTTTGGTTTTAAAACAGGATATTTAACTTTGAAAATCTCTTTTTCCCCCCTATCTCTTTCGATTATCGAAAAGAAAATGCTAAATCTCAGTTTATTCTCCAAATACGGTGTAAGTGGTTCCATTCGTTAGCGCAGGCCACATTACTTTACCTAGACCTCACTTTTATGACTATAACTCTTGCTGTTCAGAAATTATAATATTGAAAACGGACTTTAGCTGGCACACTGTATATATATTTATAGTGGATTAAATGAGAAATAAATTTTCAACCTCTTATACGCCTACACGTGGTGGAAGTGGAAAAAAAAAACAAAGCAATCATTTAAATTAACTTTGAATCATGGGGTGTAACTTTGCAACACGCCCTAATTTTCGATACATTTGACTCCAAAATACTAAATAAGTTCCAGAACTGTGCATTGTTGGTAGGGTTCTAAACTCGGATTTCTACTTTTTGTTTTAGAAAATAAATTAACAACATTATGCGCATTTAATTACATCAATTAATTACCAAATATTTTTGTGAAGTACTGTTTTCAAGTTAATTTTGAATACCGTTTTGAAATTGTTGTAATCCAATTGAATTATCGTAGTTGTCTACAATCTACTCTTTTATCAGACATATTATTGTCTAAATATTGTAACTGCGTTAATATTTTGTGATTATTTATATATTACGTGATATGCAAAATAAGAACGCACTACTGTTTTACCTCATTTTCAGGGTAACTTTGAGCCTGCTCGGTATTACACTGATGTTTATAAATTACTGATTGCTGGTACTACTGTCAAAACTTCTCCATATTTGCACGTATATTTAAGTTAAAAGATGAAAGTCTGCATTATATATGACAGGTAAATATTTTCACAAATATGCATAAAATACATAAAAGTCACTTAAAGACGTTATTCCGGGCAGAGTTACCCAAATTAGACATTCGATATTTTTTATTCTTGCTTGAAAAATATTAGTACTAGTATGAATTATTGTAACTATGCATATATTATTCAGTTAAAACATTGAAATTTCTTTTTCACTGCATTTTTAAGTTTTACATGAGGAATAAATAATTTTTTTTTTCATGATTCTCTTCTTCCACTTTCCATATGCATAACATTTGTTGTAATATCATAAATTAAACAAACTTTGTGATGTTGGAAAAGGTAAATTAGTGGCTCCTCCCGGTCTATAGGGTAGCTTTATTGCAAACACTCAGGGCCTGAATACCGCATAGGCTAACTAGGCCGTTGCCTTGGGCCTACTGCTGAATAGGGCCCAAATTTAATAAAATGATTTAGAAAATATTTCGTAAAGTTGCAGTTTTTTGCGATCATTTTCTCAAAAAACAAAAAATGATTTTGGTTGACTTGACTATCATACGATAATCTAGTGATAACCCCTCGAATACTCTCAGGAAAGGGGGGGGGTGTATTGCTAATATTTTGTTGTGAGGGAGTCCTGAAATAGTACTGGGACTTGGAACCAGTTCAACTTTAATTGGGCTCTGTAAACCCTTTGGAAAAAGATATTTAAAACAAGTAAGTTTCACACCAAAAATATTTTTTAAGTATTTACAATTGTAAATTTTCTCATGGTTTTTCTTGCAGCATCCTCTCAGCGATTCTTGTAATTAGGCTATCAGCTTCAGCTGCATTGCTGGCTAGAAAGCCTAAGCAACTTAATATTGTAAATCCGATATCGTCGTGTCCAGCAAAACAAGCATACCTTATTAAGGAATTAACGTTAAGACTTAGTTTTTTAATCGCTCCTCAAATGTAGGTATGACCGGAAAAATACTTGATGTTTGTAGGCGACAAAGTTGGGTGTAAAATAAAGCGAGTAAGCTGATTTGTTGTAAGAGGCCTCAAACTAGCTCCAATGGAATTGCGGTGCCCGTGATAATAAGAAAAAAAAATTGTTCGTTAGTGGGAGAGGGGGATGTTCCACTGTCAATTTTTTGGTTTATAGGTTCTTTTTGATAAGGCAAATCCCTGAACAGTTTTAGGGGTTTAATGATTAAATATAACGGAAGGAATGGAAGATTACCCTCTTTTAGATAAATGGTTTTTATGCTGAATTCTAAGATTTTCTTCGAATTTTGGATAATTGTTGTTCATTTTGAGAAGGCGTATCTCTGATTAGGTTGGGGGTTCAATGTTTAAGTATAAAGGGGGGGGGGTAGGGGGCTAACCCCCTTACTTTGTTTTTCAAAAAGCATAATTCCTTAAAAAAAATCTTATAACATACAAATTAGTGTAAATAGCCTGTGAGTCCAGCCATTGGTTTAACTGGGCAATATTCTTTTTATTATTGTTCCCGATTGCCTCCCCATCTTTAACCTTGGGCAATACAGTTTTGCCATCATTCTTGTAAAATGAATTTTATTCGATGAGGAGTTGGATACTGCTAGAGGTCTGCGCTAGCCAGAATTTCAAGGCCTGTTATAAAAGTACATCCCGCGCCCGGTCCGGGAAAATCTGGCCTGACTAAATTTCTACAAAAAATTCAGATTTTACTTAACATAAAATTAAGGTTTTTAAAAAGCAATACTGGACACAAATTTATGAGATACACTTACAGTATGTCTCTATTAAAAAAAAAAAAAAAAAAAAGTTATTTACATTGTCTTTGCCACTGACATTTTTGTGACCAGGGGGGGGGGGGTCTTTCTTCGTTAATAATAAGAAAACTACTGGATAAAAAAATATGAAAATAAGTAATATTACAGAGAAATGTTTGATAAACATGCCGTGCAAACAGTTTTTAAATCGAATTATTATTTTAAGAGATATCTAATTTTAAAGTTGGCCAAAATCATCCCATTAAAAAAGTTTTAGAGGGGTAAAAAATATACATAGGAATTTAATGAATTTTAGATCTTTTTATGCATCATATGTTCCCAGTGCAGACTGAAATTATTTCTTTAATTTGATTAAATCTTTGACGTTTTAATACATTTTAGGAAAAGGTTATTATTTTAAGTTGTTGCCAATTTATAAAAACAGCGCAAAAATAACATTTCTTTCAGATAAAAAATGTATATACACGTGATTGTTATAAACAGTGAAAAAACTTTACAAATAAGAATGAAATGATCAGACACGTGGCTTTTAGAACATATTTTTCAATTTGCGAGTTAAATTTCGTCAAAATTCGTTCGCTCAACAACAAGTTGAGTACGTGCGCATAAAGGAATTCAGAGAATTATAGTTGTTTTAGTACCAGAAATTTAATAAAATACTGAATGCTATATACAAATTAAGATTACGTATTCATGTTTTCCATTAAAGAAGACAAATGTTTTTTCATGAAAATTTTGGTAAAAAGTACTTGAAGTGCTTGCCTCTGGCAAGAAACTCCCTGAGATATTTTCAAGCATAAAAAACATTGTATTTGCAAGCATGAATATTAAAGTCATGTAATCAAACAGTTTTTTGACTGCTTTACCTTTAAGAAAATTAACCTTTAAGAAAATTGACCTTTAAGTAACATCTTGAGTTATAAGCGAATGTTGTCTCCGACAATATTTATTTTCTTTTACACACTTTCGCTTTTTAAAATTAACTTTAAAACACAAACTTTCGCATTATTTTTTGATTTTTTGATTTTTTTTTTTTTTTTTTTTTTTTTTTTTTTTTTTTTTTTTTTTGAGGACATGATCTGTTTGACTTTAAATGTACAACTCCACCCACTATTCCCACTCATGTTTGTTATATTATTTTATACAAGAATATTTACGTTTGTGTTTATAATACAAATGAATATCTAAAAGAATGGTACTGGTTCTCTTCGAATCATGTGTATATATAGTCAGCCCATTGTAAACTCTATAAATACGACATTTATTTTTATATTATTTTTGAGAAATAATGCAAAGTATAAAATGCAAAAGCACTGCTCGTGAGCGGAGCTACAGTAATTAAAAAGCCATTTACTGACGCGCGTCCACAGTTTATTAAAATGCTGCAATTTGATTTTCAAACTGGAAGCTCCACCCACGATCTCCACTCATATAGGTTGCCCTTTTTTTTTTTACAAGAATTTTTGTGTTGGTGTTTACATTACAAATGTATATCTAAAATAATAGTGCTGTTTCTATTCTGTGTGTCTGTATGCACAGTGTATAATGTTACACATGGCGTAATATAATCGTCTAAATAGGACTTTGAGTATCATAATTGAGACTTAACGAAACGTGTAAAAAGCAAATGCACCGCTCGTAGTCGGAACCATACATATTAAGTATTGGAGCTTCTATTCAGTATCTCCTCGATTTACGCCCCTCCGTGTGTTAAATTCTTGCCTAGTTAGCCAAGTAGGAAGACACAACTGAAACGCCACGCCCACTCACATTAATTTTATATACGAATTGAATATTTCCAACTCAGTACATTAATTTAATGGTACATTAATAGTAAAAGTAATTCGTACATTAAATATTTTTTTTAATTTTATACGCTTTTATTATATGTAACCGAATTTTATGTTTATAGTATATATGTTACGGTGAAACACTTAAATCTGGAGAATGTAAACTTTCACCAATGAATGTCAACAAACACATAGTCGTTTGGTGTACGTCCGAAATATTTGCTAAATACCAGTATTTCGGACTTACACCGGTAAATTTCGACATTCTCCATGGTGAAAGGTGAGTGTTGAACATGTCCGAGATTTCAATTTTATTTCTCCGTAATTCAGTTGCGATAAATTTTTTTGTCTCTCTTTCTGAGAGGAATGACTAAGAACTAAAACACAGAGTACGTACATTCAAAATGAGAAAAGAAAATAATAGAAGTTAAAAATTTACTTTATTTTACAGTACATTCAAAATCAGAAAGGAAAACAATAGAAGTAAAAAACTTACTTAATTATACAGTACGTTCTAAATGAGAAAATAAAATAATAGTAATAAAAAACCTTGCTAAAATTATGTGATTCAAATCTTATTTATTGATATTCAAGCTACTCTCTTTTCGACCTCCAAAAGACCATATCTGTGATTGTCGACATACACCGGTGAGGTTCCGAATGTACAAGAATGTAATGAAATATTAGATCTTTCACCGATGTATTTGGTGTTTCTTGACATTCACCGGTGAAAGTCGTCATTCTCCAATATTGGTCTTTCACGGTAGCATATACATTAATTCACGTCTTCGATGAAACTGAGCAAGAATTTCACACAAACTAGAAATATCTATGTTTTTTAGCTCACCGAAATATTGTACTTTTCAGTTAAACATTCCATTACCTCCTAAAGTACTCAAGCGATTTCGATAAAAAAATTTTCAGTGATTGCAGCAATTGAAAGTTTGCAAATGACATAAATAGTATTTATTAGAATAAAAAATACTTAGAAAGTTTTAGAAATTAAATTCGTTAAATTGATCATCTTTTTATGCAACGATATTCTAAAATTCAGATGAACTGCATATTGTGATAAATTTTTAGAGAAAAAAAAGATACACATCTTCCGGGGAAGGGGGGGGTCTGAGTCCCCCTGAAATACCCTTGATATTAAATTTACGTTCGTAATTTTCTATTGATTGTGGGAAAGGTTAGTTTTTATCCTGGATTTTATTTAACACTAAGATTTTTAAGCGTAAACAACAGTTTGGAAAAGCAGTTTATATTATTCTAATTATCAGGTCCCCCCCCCTACTATCTGTAAATACTTGTATTTGACGTATCAGTAACTTATCGAAACGTAAGGAGTTATCCAATTTAGGATTTTAAATTTTTGTTTCCTAAAAATATCTTTTATTAACGTTCTATAATACTTAGATATATCTAAAGGCGAACCCGAATGTTTTTGATAACGTTACCTTATTAAAATTACCGAAAGATAACATGTTTGAAGACATAAACCTAATCGGTAATCATTTATCATTGTGTCCAGTGTTATTTGATTTAATAGCAAACGTGAATTTTGAATATATATATTAACCTCTTCGCGAGGGGAGTCTTTTACGGGTTTTTCAGTGTTTTGTCACCCGTATTTAAAAACAGAAATTTGTGCATTATTAGATCGAGAAATTGTTTCGATTAAAAAAGGCAAATTTTACAGTAAAATTTTACTGGTGGAAATAAACAAAGACTCTTAACCCATTCGTGCCCAGCATCTTTTGCGTAAATTTTATTTGGTTGGCACCACTATTTTTAGAAGATTTAAGTTTAGTTCATTAATCACGAAAATGCATAATTTAAATGAAAAAATTATTGCTTTTCTTTTTTACCGGTGTCAAAAACAGTGCTGAATGCACCTTTTGAAGCGTCCCTAAAAAGGGACGCTAGGCACTAATGGGTTAAGCCTTTTTGTGGCACGTATACGTGTCGCTCGTCCCAAAGCGGTAAAAAAAAATTGTTTTTTGGTTTTTCCCCCCTTAAGAATGTAAATAATTATTTCCCACTAATTATGACGTCATTTTTGACACTGATAACTATGCGGAGCATACTATTGAAATTTTCTATACGCTTGCTTAACCCCTTAACGGTCATTGGTTTCGCCACGAAACCACAAAATTTTAATTCCGATACGCAACACTGACACCGGTATTTTTATCTAAAAATATCCCTTTAATTTTGTATGTGAAAAGCATACTATTGAAATTTTCTATACGCTTGCTTAACCCCTTAACGTTCATTGGTTTCGCCACGAAACCACAAAATTTTAATTCCGATACGCAACACTGACACCGGTATTTTTATCTAAAAATATCCCTTTAATTTTGTATGTGAAAAATCACGTTTTCTTATTTAGAAATATATTTGTTCTTAATTACCGGTGTCATTCATTTATTTCGACATCTTAGCAATGAAAATGCTATGATCGTTAAAGGGTTAAAGATCAATTTCTTTTTTTAAATTATGATTTTATCTAGAAAAAATAAATCTACGCACAGATGATAAATTCTAAAATATTCATAATAATTTTCTTTAAATGTATAAGAACTAATGTCATAACCCAAGTTCATTTTATTTCAATTTCAAAGCGTAATAATTTTATTTTCGATATATGGCATCACATTTGTTTTTATCTTTGTATAATTAATTTATTCGTTATTCATTTTTCTTTACTTAAATATTACACTCATACATTAAGCATGTTTATGATATTATTAGGATTTGTTATTGTTGCTAGGCAACAAATAAAAGAAAAAGCGAAAAGATGAAATAAATACATTTGGAATAAGAATATTATTAAAACAAAATTCCTTTCTGGGTTATAAAATGCATCTTTATGCAAAAATACAAAGACGTTACCGTCTTTGTACAATTTATTCATCCGTTTTGCCGCTGTTTGACTTAAACTTTGCACCCACATTTTAGCCGCGTTTAAAATATTATTGGATGATTTAGTGTTGCTACACGCAACAAAAAAATGAAAAAGAAGTAAAGATATATGTATATTTTAAATAAAAAATTTCTAAAACAAAATGTTCTATATTATTGGAACAGAAATATAAGAAATCGCCAAAATTTACAGAAATAATTATAAAAATCTGTGAAATCCATAGACAAAGTATAAAAAATAATCGGAATAATTTAAAACCAGTATTGGGAAATTTCAGCATTCATAATGTATTAAATCCATTGGTCAAAAGAGCAATTTTCTTTCAACAAATGAAAAATTGAAAGCTAGATTGCTTTATTAAAGCATTATGGTGCAAAGTAAAATGTTCTGTATTTTCAGAATGAATGAACCAAACATAACGAAAAACTATACAGCTAAATCCGGATATCTTATGAACCTGCTTATTTAGTTTCAAGGAAATCGAATGCTTTTTACGTTAGCTATTGCTGAACAGACAGACAGGGAGACAGACGGAAACGAAAAAATGTCTTTGTAAAAGAAGCTTTCACTTACCTTTCGGCGATAAAAAAAAAATAATAAACAGAAACAAAATTTAAAAATAAAATGCAATTTTTTTTCTTTTTTTTTGGGGGGGGGGGGGTAAGAAATTAGAAATATTGAGATTTTTTTAATACAAAAGTAATTGTTAATTCTAAATTTCTAACTTGAGAAACATAATAATAGGTGATTTTGTGCTTCTATAAGTTTAATATATTTAGCGAAAATTTTGTGAAATTCTATTCAACCATTTGTCAGTAATCGTGCACGCTGTCGTCAAAATCACTGTTTTGAGAAATTGACTTTAAAGATTATATCACCCATTAATCATATAGCAAAAGCTCAGAGTGTTTTAGACATAACTTCTCTTTTATGCGAATTTTCGTATGCATTTTTGTTTCTAACACTAGAACCGCGGGAAAATTCATTCAAGTTTTATAAAAATATTTCTCACCGGAATTTTCATTTAAAAATGTTTAAGTAATTTATTTAAATTATTTTTGCTCAGCTTACATTTAGCTTATTTTATAAGGAGTTTTCTGGTTAGAATTAACATCTCTGCGCATGGTACGGGTCAAAATGACCCGTCTCCGCGGTTCTAGTGTTAAATGTTCCCAAATAATCATATTTAATTAAAAATTATTTTTGAAAAATTGATGTTTGAATTTTTTAAAGGGTATCTGACGCTCTAACCCTTTCCGGGGCAAGGTGCTTGTATTAATAAAATGTTGAAATAATTGGTTGACACCAGTATCTACAAAAATATTTATATGTAAAAATGTAAATGTGTATGTTCGCGGATTTTATATGGTTGAAATTTTCTTTAAGAAATTCGGGTGCCAATGTATCAATAATGAATTAAAATTAGGTGATGCCGTGGCGGCATCACCGCCCTTCAAGGGGTTAAAATAACGTACGTTACATAAAATTAACATCTTTCAGAAGTTAAACAAGAAGTAAAAAATTCATGCGATAAGCATAGATTATGAAACACTTTCCAACACATTCAGAATAATGTAACAAAACTGCAGCGTTTAAAAAATTAAAATATTGCGTCTCATTTCACCATATAGAAATGTAAAAGCCATTTCAAAATCGAATTTCGGCTTTCCCATCTGCAATCAGAAAATTATCTGAATTGTTAGCAACCCTGTATATGATATATAGGTTTGTATCTATTAACAACATGCTTTCCAAAATTTAGTTCATTTAAGAAATATATATATTTCAGTCGAAAATTGCCCTTCAGCAATTTTCTCGAATATGGAGAATTATGTGTGAATACTTTAGTACAGTCCTGTATATAAAATATAGAATTTTTGTTTGAAGCGAAATATGCAAAAAAATAATTAAATAAATAAATAAAATTTAAAAGCGCATACCGAATTTTAAAACGCAGGGCTCCCAAATGGTCCGCGAACTGAACATCAGAATTTTTTTAGAGAAATTTTCTTTTTAGATTTTTCTTGCAAATTGTCAAGAAACCACTTTTGAAAGTTGATTCTAGCTCAAACGTATTATGAAATTTTCTGTTAAAAAATACTGATGTTCAGTTCGCGGACCATTTGGGAGCCCTGAAAACGTCTTCTTCTACAGCTATGCAAAAGTAGTCTGTAACCGATTTATTTTGTGTGTCCCTGTAAATTAATAAAAAACGCTAAGAATGCTCTATTTTAACTTGATAATAAAGAAATTCAGTGATTTATGTCCGTTTTAATGTATTTAAAATAGCGTAATGTCATTAAAAAAACTCCCAAAACGATTTTTCTCCCATGTACCATAATGTAATCGAATTCTTTTGAGCTTCCCTGTAAATGACCTATTAATCGTATATACTTCATATGCAATACCAAACGTGATTTGATGACCCTAAATAATTTGTATCAATAGCATGAAAATCAGAATAAATTTACGGGAGTTAGAGCGTGGACGGATAGACAGACAAACCGAATGCATAAGAACTTCTCAACTTAGTTGGAAAGATCTAAAAATAAGGAAGAATAGTTGTTAATGTTCTATAGAACTTATCCCGAGGGAATAGAGTTGCTTGTAAAATCATAAGAGATGTTTTTCACAGTTTCGATTAGAAGGAGGATAGTGATTTTACAAATGCTTCCGTGGGGCGTGGTCAATAAAAGGCTGGGTTGGTTGTGTTTATAACAGTCATTTATCTCCACGACGGAAATAGGCCTTAGGGGCGTGCAGGGCCGTAGCTAAGGGGTCGCTATGGGCGGCTCAGCCCCCCCTAAAATATTTTGAGCCCCACTGGAAAAAGTTCCAAGGTCATTAAATGTTTCGAAAATTGAAATTAAATTCTGTTCAAAAATCTAATTTAGTTTTGAGATTTTTTTCACAGTTTTGCAGAGTTACTAAATTGTATCTAAAGTAAGTGTTTCAACACTCCCTCATCCTATTTGTACATATGAAGCTAACATGATGCTTAATTTTTCATTAGTTATACACTCAAAATTTTCATCATCATATACTTTTCTTAGCATAAAATGAAGTTATGACAACAGTTTAATGAGAAACATAGTACCTACAATGTGAATATTCACTAATTTATCTTTCTGCGTTAGAGAGAGAGAGAGAAAAAATTATGAGCCTCCCCTACATTTTCTTCAGCCCCCCCCCTCTCCTACCATTCACTTCTAACTACGGCCCTGGGGGCGTGCCTTCCGCAATAAAAGGTTAGGAAACATTGCCTTAGAGCAGCGTTTCCCAAACTTTCTTGGTATGCGACCCACCTTTCAGTGAAGAAAAATTTCGCGACCCACTCAAGATAAAGTTGTATATCAATATAGCAATTTTAGTACGATCTCCATACGCTCGGTTGTCCTATCCTACGAAAAACGCAAATTTTCATACGGAAGATAATGATCAATAAAAACAAAAATCGGTAATCTCAATGTGTGTAACTGAATAGTAATTAAAAAAATGCACAAATAACAAAGATAGTTAAAAATACGTTTAATTATTGTGAAAACATAACTATATAATCAATGAGATTTCTGCTACTAATATTTACCAATGAGGGAACATATATTAACAGCAGTTTGTCTCAGTACTTGTCTTTCAAAAACTGCGAAGTAGGAAAAGCATGTTCTCATAAACACAAAGTGTTGAATTTCATAAAAGACCTCAAAGCTGATTTAAATATTTCTGGCTATTCTGTTCGTATACTGATCTAAAAGGATATTAAGGATTTTCCTTTGAAATATTACTTCCTGTTGAAATTGTCATATCTTTTTAAACAGATGAAATAAAAGATACATTTTGAAGACAAAACTCGATTGTTCCGCGACCCACCAAAACAATTGCCGCGGCCCACCAGTGTTTCGCTACCCATAGATTGGGAACCGCTGTCTTAGAGCATATACTATTAAAAATTTTAAAATTGTTATTTGTATCTTTAAGAAAACTTAGAAGAATTTTTTTCCAGTCATTGTTATTAGTATTTACTAGATTTGAGTGATGTGATAATTCGGGTTTCTAAAAAATTAATGCAATGATTTTTGCAATTGAGTTAAATCTAAAGAGCTCCCTAAATAATTCAATATTTAAAAAATAATAATAATAACGATAGCTTTCTTTCTGAAAAAAGAAAAAAAACACTTGTAAGAAAAAGTAATCAAAAATCAACTATGCGATACAATTTTCAAATAAAATTAAGAAAATAATATACATATATATATATTATTTTTGCTGTTACAATGTTTATAAAAACTATAAGTTTAGCTGGAGATGAGAGACTACTTTCAAGTGCTTACCGAAATTAAACCACTCTTATCAGCTCGTTTCTTCAAGCAGTTACAAAATATTAACAGTCGAAATTGCTTTCGATCATGTGATCTTCCTCATTAACCTGAAGCTGCTATCTGTTTAGCGTTTTTGAAAAAAAATATGCACCTTCATTGCATCAAAATAAGCCACATAGTTTCAAATCAGAATGTTTCATTTTTTATTCGCAATTTTCACATAATAACATCATAATACAAATATACTACTCACACCGTGAAAATTCAAAGGTATTCATGTATATAATAAATATGTCTATTTTATTTGTGAAGAGTTTTAAATGTTGAAATTAAACTAACGAGTGAGAATCTGTATGGTGTTAAACTCTCCTCGTAGAAATATAAACTAGATAAAAAAAAAAAATCGATTCAAGCATAGACCCACGACATGTGGAGCATCTGGGAATAGAACGACTTCTAACAGAACCATGTTCTTCCCTCAACCTTGTGTAATTTTCCCTTTTTGTTTCCATTTATTATTCAGTTGTGGGAATATTAAAATAAACAATATTGAATTTTATAAATTGTTTCTTAGTAAACATTGATTTTTTTTAAAAAAAAATAAATTATTATTTTTTAGTTTCAAAAGAAAATAAAAAAGGAATTATAATACTAGCTGCAACTTATATAAAAGTCTTTTGTTATATAAATCTGTAAAATATTATCTTTATAGCTATAAATTTTATCATTATAATATTTTACTGTATATATGTTATATACTTGTATATTAACACATTTAAAATAAAAAATAAGTATATCATATTTATATGTAATTCTGTTATTTAACGACAAATGTTGCACTTAACAATATTCGAAATTTATTAATGTCATGTTATACTATTTTTTTCCCTTTTACCTCATCAAAAATTTCGTTTTTACATCCCCCCCCCCCTTGTAAGCTTATGCCAAAATTTCTAGTTAACACTTTCGCTGCCGATAACCGAAATGAATGGGAACTTCATTCACTCGCCCATGAGCGGCAGCGAATATTTTAGGGGATTTCGATTTGAATATTTTGTAATGCATTTTTAGCGTATTATTAAGTAATTTTTCTGAAGAAGATATGAGATAATATATTTTTTAATTATAAGTTTTGGTTGATTATGTTGAAAAGATGCCCTCTCCCCATCTTTCGGAATAGAATTTTTAATTTCTAAAAAAAAAAAAAAAAAAGGAAATATCAAATTTTCTATTCTAGATATGTTTTCACATTGTTTTATGTTTTGTAATAATTTTTTAAAAGTTTCTTTAAAAATTCATAGGAGGGAAAAATACTGCACAAAATTGTACAATTTTTGAACGAAAGTGTAATTACCGAATGTAATGAGTTTACTGAATGTGGGGTATAAGTATTACGAAAATATTTAATAGTCTTATATATATTATAAATGTGAAAGTGTGTCCGAAAACTTGGGATGAAATTGGCTTCAAAACGGATGGATTAATGTCTTTGAATTTTTGTATATACAGGGTGTCCCAAAAGGTCGTTTACAAACTTAACATGCTGGTCTGTCATATCATGATGAACAATATTAAATAGGAAACTAAGGGTCCCAAACGTCTTCCAAAGAAGATATGCGCCATTAAAGTTTAGGGTTCAAAAATTCAAATGATTATAAAAAACAGAAAAATTGGTCGATTCGTTTGCGGTTTTCACTGAAACTATTCTTTATGTCAGTATTTTCTTAATAATAAATTATAAAGATAAATTTAAAAAAATGTCGATAGAGGGCGCTTTAGACTTTGGAGTAACAATAAACTAGTTTTTACCATTATTTTTTACATCTCTTTAAATGTTTTAGAAGCTTAGACATAAGCTTAAATTTTGAGCTCAAAATCTAAATCGTTGGAAGTGGTTAAGTAGCGCAAACTGAATTGCGGGGGGAGGTTCAAATTTCAAATGATTATAAAAAACGGAAAAATTGGTCAATTGATTTGCGATTTTCACTAAAATTATTCTTTATGTCAGTATTATCTTGAAAATAATTTATAAAGATAAAATTCAAAAAATGCCGTTAGAGGGCGCTTTAGACTTTGGAGTAACGTACAACTATTTTTTTCCGTTATTTTTTGCATCTCATAAATTTTTTTTAGAAGCTTAGACAAAAACTTAAATTTTGAGATGAAAATCTGAATCGTTGGGAGTATTAAAGTAGCGCAAACTGAACTGTGTTCAATGGGGGTGGGGTGGTTCAAATTTCAAATGGTTATAAAAAACGGAAAAATTGGTCGGTTTTCGCTAAAATTATTCTTTATGTCAATATTTCCTTGAAAATAAATTTTAAAGATAAATTTTAAAAAATCCGTTAGAGGGCGCCTTAAACTTTAGAATAACCAACAATTATTTTTAACCGATTTTTTTTTTAAATCTAATTAAATGTTTGCAAAAGCTTAGACTTAAATTTTGTGCTCAAAATCTATAGGAGGGGTTAAGAAGCGCAAACTGAACTGTGTTCGGGAGTTGAAATGTTACCTTCCCCACCCCTCGAACGCAGTTCAATTTTTGGCCGCTTAATTACTCACAGCGATGCAGATTTTGAGCACAAAATTTAAGTTTGAACTTTTACAAGCATTTTATTAGATACAAAAAATAACGGTTAAAAATAGTTGTTAGTTACTATAAAGTTTAAGGCGCCCTCTCACGGAATTTTTTAAAAGATATCTGTAAAATTTATTTTCAAGAAAATATTGACATAAAGAATAGTTTTAGCGAAAACTGATCAATTTTTCCGTTTTTTATAATCATTTGAAATTTGAACCCCACCCCCACCCCATTGAACACAGTTCAGTTTGCGCTACTTAACCACACCCAACGATTCAGATTTTTATCTCAAAATTTAAGTTTATGTCTAAGCTTCTAAAAAAATTTATGAGATGCAAGAAATAACGGAAAAAATAGTTGTACGTTACTCCAAAGTCTAAAGCGCCCTCTATCGGCATTTTTTGAATTTTATCTTTATAAATTATTTTCAAGGTAATACAGACATAAAGAATAATTTTAGTGAAAATCGCAAATCAATTGACCAATTTTTCCGTTTTTTATAATAATTTGAAATTTGAACCTCCCCCCGAAATTCAGTTTGCGCTACTTAACCACTTCCAACGATTTAGATTTTGAGCTCAAAATTTAAGTTTATGTCTAAGCTTCTAAAAAAATTTAATGAGATGCAAAAATAATGGTAAAAACTTGTTTATCGTTACTCCAAAGTCTAAAGCGCCCTCTATCGACATTTTTTGAAATTTATCTTTATAATTTATTTTCAAGAAAATACTGACATAAAGAATAGTTTTAGTGAAAACCGCAAACGAATCGACCAATTTTTCTGTTTTTTATAATCATTTGAATTTTTGGACCCTAAATTTTAATGGCGCATATCTCCTTTGGAAGACGTTTGGGACCCTTTGTTTCCTATTTAATATTGTTCATCATGATATGACAGACCAGCATGTTAAGTTTGTAAACGACCTTTTGGGACACCCTGTAGATAGATTATTGACCTGAAATGAACATAGGATAATTTTTATTTCTTTTATTAAAATATTTTTCTTAATAATTCAAAATTTCACTATTTTTCATACAGAATAAATTGAAAAATTTTCCATGATATTTAATCACCTTTCTTTTTTCGTTGCCAAAAAATAAAAAACCGAAATAATTATTTCTCTTCAGTAATGAATTTTCAATTGAAAGATTTTCACGTGATAAAACAAAATGAAATAAATAAATGGATCCTATTCTGTTTTTCGGTCCGAGGTTAAAAACCGCAATTTTATCAAGTGTGACGTCACAGGAATACTATTTTTCTTCTTATATCAAGCACACGATTATATAAAATTTCTTTTACACTTAAAAGAATATAAATATTTTAGCAGTTTTTCCAGATATTAATCCATAAAAAATGAACCTTTTTCTTTCTTTCGGTTCGAGGCTATAAAATTCAATATTTTACCAATTGTGACGTCACAGGAATACTTTCCATTAAGAATTTTTAAAAATATCAATGTAACGTGATATTTGAAACAAAGCAGAGATTTTCAAGTATTCATTTTTAATAACATAATGTAATTTTGAGTAAATGCTAAATAGATACGAATGTGACGTCACATATGGAAAATAACATAAATATGCTCTGATGATGCAATGAAATGAGATTGAATTATAATATCAAAAGTTATTATTTAAAGAAAATTAAGTTTATCGTCTGAGCAGGTAAATATAAAGTTTTTTTTAAAGGTTAAATATTAAATGACTAGAAAATGTTAATAATTTATAACGCAAATTTATCCAAATCGTAAATCACGTAATGATCAATGAAAAATACTTTCTATCATTCGTAGAAAGTAAGAAAGCTCAATTAATTAAAATAATTGATGTGCAATGTCATGTTTTTTCTTTCTTAACTTTTTATTCCATTTGGTATCAATTTATGTTGTTATTATTTAAATACAATAAAAAAAATGAAAAAAGTAGTTGGAAACTGCAGCATTATCAATGCACAATGTCATACTTTTTCTTTCATAACGTTTTATTCCATCTATTAACAGTATAAGTTGTTAAACTTAAATACAATTATAACTTAAAAAAAACACACGGACATTCGTGCAAGCGCCCTGTGCCGCCTAAACGGAGCAGCAGACTCAGGCACGGTAGAAAGAGTGGGAGATACTAGTTCCTCTCCCTTCCCCTCGATCTTACGCTTTTTCGATCAGCATCACGTGACCTTGACGCGAGTTTGGAAGTTTTTACCCATACAAAAAGTGCTCAGCGCCGCTAAAGAAGTTTTCACTTCAAAAAAAACTTTTTTTTTGTGTTAATTCTTAAAATTGTTCAATTCTGAAAGTATAAATAAAAATCACGTTTAAAAATGTACTTTCGGGCTTAAAATCTAAAGATTTAATGTAATTGCCAGAAAATACTATCATTTCCCTCTGTCAATATCTCAACTATGCATAGTGTGCTCGAAGTGTACTGGAAACAGGTTTGTATATGAATTGTAATTCCGGACACTTCTTTTAGCTCTTAAAAAGTAAAAATATGTTGTCACTTTTAAAAATATTTTTTTATAATAAATTTCTATAAAATTTTGTGGTGTGCAAAGCATATCTGTACAAATTATACAAAAATGCCACCTAAAACACAGTTTTGAGTAAATTTTTCCTAACACTGTTTTTCGTTGTTGTTGCTGTTGTTTTGTTTTACGGAAACTACCCCCTTTTTGACATTTTTTAACATGGAATACGCAAAATATGCATTTTGTAAAGTATGCAGTGAAAAGGACACTCATTATTCATTTACAGGGTCACACAGAAGAATTCCATTGTATAATAATAAAAAGAGGAATCCTTTGTGACATATTTTAATTATGGTAAACGATTTCATTTATAATCAAATTGATATACGTTGCTGAGGCTTATGTGAGGCTTATGCTGAGGCTATTTCATGCATAATAGAAAGTGCATAGCATTTACAGGGACACACAAAATATTTCAAATAGTATATATTCTATCCAGAGTAGTGTATATGATGGCTGATGATTGTTGCATGGATGAAATGCATTTTGAATTATGATATGTGCTTTTAAGTTTCACTAAATGTATGCATATTAAATGGTAAGTATAAATGCTAAAAGTTACGCAATTTAGATATACAGGGTTACACAAAAGATCTCGGATAGATTACTAATGAGCGTAATTTACTTAAAGGTGGTTTAAATAAAATATGCATTTTTATTTTGAACTGCATTCAGTAAACTAAGAAATATTTGTAGTATATAGATAAAATGATATACAGGGTCACGCAAAGAACTGGATTCATGGTTGTCTTCGGATGGTAATTTCTGAAAATGTAATTTAGGTAGCTATAAGGAATATTTTTGTTTGAACTAAATTTTAGAAAAATACTTTCGTGTATTAAGAGTACTAGGTAAAGTACAGGGCTGAACAAAAGTATTCAAGAATTTTTTATCTATTAGTATAAACGGCTGAAAGGAAAATTTCAATCTGTAAAAAAATCGGCAAATAGGGATCACCAGAAGTTTTTTACTATAAATCGCGCTAAAATGTTAATTTCACATGCTTTTAATCAACGAATTCTTTTGCTTGATTGATCAATTCTTCTTTAGATGTTATGTTAACGAAGTCACGGGTAACAGCTAGTTTTAAATATGTTTTGATATTATTTTATGTTTTGCAATAAATTTTTTAATAATTCGAAAAAAAAAAGAACTTAGATGGGAAAAATACAGCGTGAAAGGGTGCAATTTTTAAATAATGCGGAATTACTGAATGTAATGAGTTTTCCGAATGTGGGGTGTGAGTACTCTGAAAATATTTTAAATGTGTTTTGACGTTGTTTTATGTTGACAATAATTTTTTTAATATATATTTTTTAATTTCTTAGAGGGGAAAAATACAGCGAGAAATGATACAATTTTTGAACAAAAGTGTATTTATTGAATGTAATGAGAATACTGAATGTTGGGAGGTGTCGCCCACCCACCTCCCTGTAGCTACGTCCCTGCTCAATTCCTGGCAGTTATGGAGCACACATTGAATAGAAATATGAAGGACAAATAATGTTGCAAGAAATTGTTAAGAAGTGGACTTTAAAATCTTAATCATTTTAATATGACTTTTTTAAATCTTATTATTCATTAAATTTTCGCTCCGAATAATAATTATCTAATAATAAGTCAGTATGACATTATAAAACATTAAAAAATAATAATAATAACAGAATTACCTTAACTGGAAATTCTGACATAAGCTTCTGCCCCCCCCCCTCCCCAAGAAAAGTAGAATACGATGATTATTTTTAAAAGGCTGTTGATATTCTTAACAATAAATAAATAAAAAAATAAATAAATAAATAAATAAATAAATCAAAAAATAATAATCACTTACGACTAAGGATCGACCGGATTGGATTTTTGGGACCTTACTAAAACCGGAACCAAATTTTAGTGGTTTTAATAATTTCGGAAAAAACAAAAATGTTCAAAATTTATTTTTTGAAAAAATCTTGCATACATAAAGATATATAATTATTTAATTATTATACGTGTGAATACCTTTAAACTAAACCTTTTATTTTCATATAAAATAAAATGTAATTAAATCATAAGCGACACAAAACGATTATTTAATTATGTGATTTTCGTCTAATTAAAAAAAAATGTTTTATCTTATCTTTTGTAATGATTTTTATAAATGATCATATGTTATACGAGAAATTTCTCAAAACATATTCTGAACATTTCTGTGGTTTCAAACTTTAAAAAAATCTATTGCTGCTAAGCTTTCAGCTTTTAATGGGCATGTAAAAAGGGTCTTCAAAGTTTAGTCTTATGTGCATTCCTTGCTTTATAATTTGCTTCATGTCTTGAGTCAGGCATCACTTATAATAGTAAAAAATGAAGTTCAAAACAATAAATAAAGAATATGTAACTCATTTGAGCCGATACAGCTTATATGAAAGATTCGTGTAGAAAATTTTCGAAGGAAGAGGAATTTTTGAGGGAATAAAGAATCAGTATCAGTATATTTCACAAACGTATGCCGATAGCTTTGGAATATAATTATAAATAAATATGATGACTATGATTTTGATTTATAGTCAGATAAATATAGTTTGAAAAATATTGCAAAATTGATAAATCTACTTATTTTGCATGTCTGTTACAAAAACATATTAAAATTTAACAATAATAAAACATAATTTATTTATTTATTTATTTATTTATTTATTTATTATTATTCTTTTTTTTGGGGGGGAGGGGTATTTTAAAATATGTCATACAGTTGTTTGTATAAAAGCACATAGTTTTTGTAATGTACCTTGCGATCGGTCTTCTATACTTAGCTGCTAAACCATAATTTTTGTGTCTGTTAATTTTTATTTTTGAATAAATTTGCTTTCAAGTAATGTTTGCCGAGGGAACGAATTTTTGTGAAAATGAGTTTTTCTTCATGTTGACGCCTCACCAGTTATCAAGAATTTCTTCTCTCGAAATTGATAGACGGGAGATGCTGGGTTCGAACCCAATCGCGCCCTTCGGCATAATCATTCGTAGTTTTCTTTGGTTTTCTTTGAACCTTGGATTTCCTTGCGTAAACACGAGTTAAGGTCTCCAAGAAAGACCACTCTCCCACTATACCACCTTTAGGACCTATATCCCTCGTGTTGATAACTAGCCGTCATAAGCACAACCAACTTCATGCTGGTATTTTTCATCGTTTCTCCTACTTAAATTGTTATAAGTCAAGATTCGTTATAGATAAATGATCGAAACTTCTAGCATATATTTTTCAATTGTTTTATTTTAATTAGGATTCAGCTAAAATAATAATATCTTTTACATTATGATGCTTTTTTATACATGAATTTTTATGATGATGATGATTTTTTATTATGATGGTGATTTTTTTTATGATGAATGTATGATTTTTTTTTTTTTTTTAAGTTACATCATATTTTTTAAAAATTTTTAATGTAAATATTTTTAATTTTTCTTTGAATTAATACTTTTAAAAAGGTTGAATCACAATTAGAGATTATTCTGTTTATTTAAATGAATATATATATATATATGAAATTCTAGAAATAATATTTCGAGTTATAACTAATTTTAGTTTACCTCTCTTTTTTAATAAATTTTAAAATTTTAAATTTTTTACAAACGTTATGAGAAGTTTTATCATGTGAATTTGTTTACAAATAATATGGTTAACCATCAAAAACAGTTTCAAAATTTTAAATCAGTAAGTAAAAATTATTTTAAAATGTGTCTGGGCCCCCCTTAACCCCTTTTGTACGAGCGGCACGTATACGGCCGCAAAAAGGCCTAAGAATCCGCTGTTACCGCCACCAGTAAAATCATACTGCAAATTTCGTTTTTTTTTTTTTTTTTTTTTTTTTTTTTTTTTTTTTTTCTTCGAATTGATAAGGCACAAATTTCTGCTTTTTAAAACCGGTGACAAAACATTAAAAATTTTTCAAAAGGCTCCCGTCGCGAAGGGGTTATAATGAAAACAAGAATGTTTCAATAAATATCTATTTTGATATAGAGAACAACTTCAACATATGTGAATAAAGAAAGCAAAAATCACCTTTAAATATGAAAATTTAATTTAATTTTTTATGAAGATTTTTGTAAAGCTTTTATAAGGATACAAAGTTTATAAAACAGCAATTATAATAAATTATCGTTTCCCATTTGAACTAGTTATCACATATTTTCCTTATCTTTGAAAATAGATCAAACATTAAAAAAATAATAATAATAATAAAAATACATTTAAATTATGAATGGTTGGAAATTATTTAAAATTATTGAATTTTGCCGAGCAAATTTTTCCTCTATTAGATTTGGAAAAATATAGTTTGTTTTACAGAATGCCAAAAGAAATGTCTCCATCAACAAACAATGGAAAAATTTCGGAATGCAAACACCTATTGCGTATTGATCTGCACCCACGTCCCTAGTACAAAAGTACAAAATTAAGCATAAGCAGCCATCAATCAAATTAATGTGGAAGAGACAGCGATTAAAGCTTTTAAAATGATTGCTGACGGAGAGAAAAACATCCAAATTTTCGCCAATCGCTCTGGATTACTGGAATCCTATTCCCTGTTGAAGTAAGAACGAAAGTAATTTTCTGTTATCCATCTATTACTGTATTCATACTTATACAGTTGACTCTCGTTAATTCGGAATCGGATAAGTCGAATCTTCGTTTAATTCGAACTAAACATGAAGCCCCGAAATTTTCAATAGCGGAATAACGTTAAAAATTTTCATTTATTCGAACTCATTTTCTTTAATTTAATACGTTTAATACGTTTCTTTCGTTTAATACGAACTAACGAGATTCCGATTTTTCATTTTTCCTTAATTTCTACCGGACTTCAGATCCCTGAAATAACTTTCTTTTTTTTTTTTTCATTTTTGTCAGAATTGTCCAGAACAAATAAAAATAGTCCAAGTCTGATGTTTTTGATTTCCACTTTTTTAGTGCCCTGTCTGTCCATCAATGAAACGTCTAACCCCATCTTCGTTTGCGCTTGTTCCTAATCCCTTTATTAGCTCACAGGCTATCATAGCCTGAGGGCTTATTGCCCGTCCGTTCTGTATGTACGTGCGTTCGTGCGTAACGCGAAAACTCGTGATAAAAATATCCGATCCACTTGAAATTTTGTATGTAGGTATATCCTGACAAGGTGCTTCCCTGATTAGTTTTTGGAGTTCATTCGATATGTATAAGAGGGGGAACGGGGGGCTCATGCCCCTCCCCTTAATAGAAATAAGTGGGTTTTTCATGCAGAATTAAGTTTTCGTTCAAAATTTAGATTAGAATCATTGTGATGAGGCGATTCCGTGACTTTTATTAGGTGTTCATTCAATAAGTATAAATAGGGGGAACAGGGGTTCTAATCCCCCCCCCTTAATTTATATAAATGGGTTTTTCAAGCAGAATTTTCAGATTTCGTTCAAATCTGAATAGTTTTGGAAGTTTAATGGTTAAGTATAAAAGAGGGGGATAACTCCTTTTAAATTATATAAATGCAAAATGGGTTTTTATTAAGAATTATCTCATTTGCTCTGAATTTTGGATATAGATTTTTTATATGATAAAGCATGTCTTTGATAGTATAGGAGGTTCAATGATTAAGTATAAAAAAAGAGGAAAGGGGAGAGCTGTTTCCCCTTCTTAATTTTTTTTCGAACGGAATAAACCCTTGAAAATATAAGGCTTTAATGTACAATTAGTATTTGTAGCCTGTGAGCTCAATGCCATCAGTTTAACTGGGCAGTATTCTTTATTAATTTATGTATTTATACCTTTTAATTTAATATTAAGTCATATTCTAATGATAACAGCCGAAATAACAGCCGAAAAATAGGATAACATTAATTTTTTTGTAATACAACCCCTTTAAACATGTTTTCGTCTTATACTTTCCATAATTCGAACTCTGGATAATTCGGACATTTCTTGTGGTCCCGACGAGTTCGAATTAACGAGAGCTGACTGTATCTTGTACAAGTGTCACTATCCGTTACGCTGCTATCAGAAGCACCAATTTTTCGAGCGATCAACTTTTCCTCCAACTTTTTTGCGTATAAAATAAAAATAATGTTGTAATTGTTGTTTCTAAATTTGGACGGAAATCCAGTTCTACTGTCACTACTAAGAAATAAAAAACAAAAATGGTGTTTTGTTTTCAATTTTTTGCTCACTAAATAAATGTCTTAAACTTTTAAACCAATTTAAAAGCAAATCTTTCCCTTCAGGCGTTCTTTGTGTAGTACCCTCGTATATACAGAGTGTCCCAGAACTTCGTGTACAAACTTTGATGAGTGGTAGAAAACATCGTTTGGAGCCACAAATACATAGGAACGCATGGGCGGAAACGTCATCTTCACTTGTTAACCCTTTCACAGACAATGGTATGCCTATGAAAGTACAAAAATTTTAACCCTTTCCGGCACGGGCAAAATCAGTTAGTAAAATCAGAAATTATCGACTGACACCGGAATTTACAAGCGAATTTTTTATATATTTTGAAACCACTAATTTATGCTTTAATTGTAAAAGCAAAACTTTAAAAATATTATTGGTGGCGATGCAAGTTTGGAATTAAAATTAGGTATCCCAGACCGGGCACAGTGTGCCAGAAAGGGTTAATACAAAATGAACTTTGACACCAGAATTTTAATGGGATTTTTCCAATTATTAAATATGTGAAATGTATAAGTTCTCTTCTTTGCAAATGCATTTTTTCGCGATTTCTGATGTCATTCATATTTTCCCACATTTTAGCAATATCTAATACTTGATTACTTGATTACTTGATACTTGATTTTAAAGAAGCATAATTTTAAATTTAATTTAAAATTAAATTATTTCAAGTATTTTTTTCTGTGTAATAAAGCGTTCTACACTGCTTTCCGCATTGTGTAATGACTGTGTCTTTGTGTTTCTTTGAGCTTTTCCAGGACAAAGCACTTCCATTGCTAAAATGTTGAAAAATATGAATGACATCAGAAATTCAGAAAAATGTATTTGCGAAGAAGAAAAGCCAAACATTTCACATGCGTAATAAACGGAAAAATTATATTAAAATTTCGGTGACAATGTTCATTATGTATTAAGAGTTTTGTAGTTTCATTTACAAATCACTGTCACTGAAAGGGTTAACAAAACGTTTCCGCCCATTCTTTCCTATGTAATTGTGGTTCCAAACGATGCTTTCTACCACCCCTCAAAGTTTGTACACGAAGTTCTGGGACACCCTGTAGTTGATCAATAAAAACATTTCTTTAAAATTTAAGAAATTTAAAATTTTCCCGATCCTAAATAGGCCTAGATGCCAAACACTACTTAACCGTTTGTGTTTCAGTGTTCCATTACATGGAACATCTAACTTGATTCCCGAATGCCACAGTAATACCAGAATTTTCTGATTTCCTACAATAAAATTATTTTTAGTAGTGTGCCTCATCATCTTTTAACCTCTTAATTGATCAATGTTTTTGAAAAAAAAAAAAAAAAAAAAAACTTTCAATGAATGCCTAATTATTTTTTCATGAGTTTTACAATTTTTTTTAATGTTTTATGACCGGTTTTTCAAAACAGAAACATTTGCCAAATTGAATCCGAAAAATGCTCGGATTAAATAATGCAAAATTTACACTAAAAAATTACTGGTGAGATTAATAAATCAGGATTGCAATATTAATGGCTGTAGGTGGTACGGTCAAATCATGAATGGCCAAAACACGACGCTTGTATGACGTATGGACAAATCAGGGAAGCAATCAATGTTTGTCTCACATTTTTTATTATACCTTTCGTTAAAAACAGTAAAATTTATTTTACTTTTGATGTTACTAAAATACTCATAGAATTTCAATTTTCTGCATCTTTGCAGCTGTCTAACTTTTCTCTCTCTCTCTCTCTCTTTTTTTTTTTTTTTTTTTCATGAGACGATTTAATATAAAAATCATTTGTTCATTTTAACACTAGAAGCGCCGGAAATGTCTATCAAATTTTATAAAAACGAGTGGCAACATAATTTTTTTTATTTAAAAAATTTGAGCTTAATATTTTAACGTACTTTTATGCGATTTATATGTTTTACTCTTTTTAAAAGAAATTTCTGGTTCAAACCGAAATATATATATTTGGTAGCAATCAGATTGACTGCTCCTGGCACTTTTAGTTTTAATGTCTAAATAATCTTCAAAGAAAAAAAATTTCTTAAAATACTTAAATAATAAAATTATTTCCTTTGTATGAATTGCTAACTCTTCGCACGCGAGAGGTGACTTTCACTTACCACTCACTGTAAAAAATATCCGTTAATATACACAAACTTTTCCATAAAAATTACGGAATAGTTTTATTTTTCCGAAAAAAAAAAACAGAAGAATTTCCGTATTTGACATTTTGGAGTCACTAATCCCGTTAAATAACGGAAGTGTTCCGTTATTTTTGTCAATTTTCCGAAAACAGTAGAGTTTAGTGGTGCCATATACCAGGAAAATAAAAACCTTATACTGAGTTGATGTTTTTTAAACAATTTGGTAGACTATTTCTCTATTTCATTCTGTTTTAATAATAAAAAGCTAACGTATTTTTAAAATATTAAGAAAATAATAATAATTAAAAAATAAATAAAAAATATATATTAATTCTTTTTAAGTTTGAAATAGCTGAAAGGGAAAGTTGATTGTTATTTTAAAATGTTTAATTTATTTTTATCATATATATATATTAAGTGCGTTGGATATTTTGAAAAAAGTGGAAAAAAATTCTTCTTTTAATTTTAATATATATATATTTTTAATTTATTCAAATTAAGAAGTTCGCACATAAAATTAAAAATCTATCGAAATATATTACCGAAATTCTTATAATTTTGGCGATTACATAAGTTATAAAATATCAATAATTGAAATTTATTTTATAACCCATTGTAATTATCTTTATTGAGTTTACCTTAGATCGTCATAAAATAATATGTTAAAATGCACGTTTTTTTTCTTTCTTTTAGTATGTTTGTATTTTTTAAATAAATAAATAAATATCAATAATATTACAACAGAATTTTAAAACTTTTCCAAAAAAGAAGGAAACAAAACTCTTAATAAATTCTTTCATGCATGTAATATTTTAAAGACTAATTTTTATACATATAAAGCTGAAATTAATAAGCTAAATATTCGAAATTATGCAAAGAAGATCTGTAAAACATTTAGAATTATCCATTCAATATAAAAATATTATCTCTACAAAAATAAACCTTCGTTCAAAATCTTATCTTTACTTTACGAAATGTATCCGAAATAACTAAAGATGAGGGGTCGTTGAAAGGGTTATTGAAACTTTATTGAAAAGGTCGTTTGAATAAGCCTGGTGTTATGGTATTACACTGCAAGCTACGACACAAGAGGCCCCGGGTTCGAACCCCATGGAAGGTATGTAACATTTCTTCACTGTTGTTTAAATTAATTGTATATAATATGTCCCTGATATTAACGTGTCTTTGAAAAGTAAAGAATTAAAATCACAAAGATGTTAGTCCTTGAAAAATTCTTTTAACTTTTCAAACAAAATTTTTACATAAAAAAAAAAACGGAAATTTTTTGTGAAAAAACGGAACTATTTCTGAAATTTACGGATATTTTTTTCCGTTAAAAAACGGAAATAGTAATGGCGTCCAGATTACCAGTACTATTTCCGTTTTTTAACGGAAATTTTTTTTACAGTGTAGTGTTACCATAATCGGGACGCCAAATTCTTTGGACACCACTAATACCTTATAGTTTATTTCGCCATCTTGTATTATTGATTATTCGCCATCAGATAAGGCGAAGAAAGGTAGTTATATGTGCTGGCATTCAGAGCATTTGGACTACACATCTATGCGGGGCATTAGTGGTCACTGAGATTACCTACTCGAGTACAAAGGTTAAAACTAAAAACGAAAATTCAGGATGCGATTTGGAGTGACACGCAACGTATTTTTAATTTCATGAATGGAATGTGACCCTGATGTGTTCTCTAGTAGTGTGCCTTGCCATCTTTTAAAGTTTGTTTAACCCATTAACGCCCGAATTATTTTCTTCGCTAAAATTTAAATTTTGCATTTCCCACCACTTTTAAAAGCAAATTAACTTTTATTTAAATTTACCGAGGATCCTGTCTCGCGAAATGAGGCATATATTTATCTTCCTCTTTATTGATGGGAAAACCGCTTTCTTGCTGTTTTTGTAACCGTCCTCAAAAGAGGACGCTGGGCGTTAATGGGTTATTCTCTTTTGTTTTTCTGCCTTTCTTTATCTTTTGCCTTCTTCTGTGAAAAAGAATGCATAGTTTAGTTTTAAACATTTAGAAAATGGTTGTTGCTCACGGTAGAGAATAGAGATATCTGAGGCATATCTGAAGCCTCTTGGATTTCTGAATCCACCTTTTTATGTCCACATTTTATTCGTTTTCTAATTGGTAAAAGAATATTAACATTTAATCCATGACATACGTATATGACTATGTTATTGTCTAAACACGTTTTGATCGTCATAAAAGTGATAGTTTTATAGATTTATATTATAAAACAAGGCTGCCAGTGTTATACCAATTTTATAGAGTAACATTACAAAAATGTTTTACGTTTTTTTTAAGACTTAGAATAATTTAGAGAGGGAAAAAAATCGTCGCATCAGATTTAATGGGGTTTTTTTCTCGCTGAATCTTAAAAGACATACTCTGTACTCGATAGCAATTTCTCCTAAAGCTCCGTCAATAAGGCGTTCTTCAACTGTTAAAAGGTCTTGGGTTCAAACACCAGGAAGGCTATGAAAAATTGTGATAAGTTTAATGATACAGCAGTTTACATCGAAAAAAAAAACTTTTATTGAATCAACAAAATTTGTTAGGTTCAACAAATCTTTTTATTTAAATATGGGTCAATGGAAATTTTGTTTGAATAAACAAAATATGTATATCTATATCTATGTATGTATATATATATATACTGTTGATTTGTTTCTTTCAATTTTCCGTTCACAATTTTTATCCGAACTGCGTAATATCGTAATAATAACGTCATTAATCCGTCTCAATTTGAAAAGTTTTTATTATCCAAATTATATCAATTATATTTATTATGCAAAAATCATGTTAATCCTTTATAGCTATATAAATAAATTAAACAAAATTACGTGAGAGAGTCATGGCTACTGCACACCAATTTAAATTTTGCAAAAACAACAAAATTTTGTTGGAATTACAAATTGAAAATGCAAGACTTAATTAAGAATCAAATAAAATTGATGAAATTTTGTTAAAATTTAACAATATTTTTTTACAATTGTTAACAATATATATATATATTTTTTGGTCTGAGCAATAAAACCAATTTTTTTTTTTTTTTTTTTTTTTTTTTTTTTTTACTTTAACTAAAAAATTCGCTTAAAACAACCAGCACTCAGCAAACATGTTTTGTAATTTTAACCCTTTAAGGGTCGCATTAAATTAAGGTTTAAAAATTCAAATTCATTTTTGTCACCACTTTTTTGAAAGAAAAAATATTCATCTTATTTAATAACAAGAAAAATTATACCAGAATAAAACCAATTACATTAATTTATAAAACTGGCAGGAATCAAATTATTCTCAATAAAAGTCGTGAAGCCTACAGCCCGTGAATGTCTCGGGCTTGACGATTAAGTGGTTCCAATAAGTGTCAATTAATCTTTTTTCAAAGGAATGTCTTCATATTGGGCATGCTCAGAATTTTTTGAAAAAAAAAAAATAATGAAACTACTTATGGATGTAATAAAGAATCAGTCACATTTAGCGCGGAATTACAGTATACAGTCTGTAAAATAATAAAATACTGTAGAATATTTGGCGTGAAAAGACGAAATATTCACTCGATTTGGCGAGCCATTTCCGGGCCAAAAGCAAACGATTTTAATGTAACTGAAAATTCTTTATCAATAGATTTTAAAATGCGTGTAAATGGTATTTATGAATTTAAATTTAAACAATTCAGGAGTTACATACATATATTTTCTTTTTGTATTAGATATTTATGTTGCTGTTACTTAATTTTATCAGAGTAACAATAATTTTATATACATACATATTTTCATAAAGCGTATTCTAAAATAAAGACCAGATGAAGAATGCTGCAGTAATACACTTCAATATGAAAGAAGTTTTGTTTCCATAGCAACAAAGTTGAATCAACTGTTCTCATTTGGATTTAATTTTGAGATTGAATGGCGATTTTAATGTTTTTTAACTCACACAATTTCATAGTTAACTTTCAGTATATTTATAAATGATAAAACTATAGATAAAACAAACTAAAACTGTCAAAACTAAAGTTATTTAAATAATTTTTTTTTAATACAAGTTCAACCTGAAATATTTTTACCTTAAAAAGTATTTGACTTAAAAAAAATATTTTTTGAAATTTTATTTCGTCGCCAACCGGTGATAAACCGCCAAATAAACAAAATTTTCATTATTTTTTACGAACGTTTTAAAGGGATTCCGTCGATTTTTTTTTTTTAATAAACATATATATCCACATGAGAAGAATACTCTGTAATTTTTTCAGAATTTTTCGAGTCTGCTACTATAGAGACCTTCCTTGTCAGAAAACTCTAGTTCTTTGAGCCTCACTAAAGATTGAGTGATTTACTAATTTTAAAAAAATAAATTAAATTACAGTAGAACCGCGCTAATTCGGACCCCGTTAATTCGAATCTCCGGATAATCCGGATCGGTTTCGTCATTTTTCTTTTTCAAGTTTGAGAAGCGATTTGGCTGTCTTCCATAACATTAACTTGTTTGATCATCGTATTCTGAATAAAAAAAAACTTTTTTCTGAAATCTGTTCGGAAGAATATCTTAATCTTTCTTATTTAAACTACTCCCAATGAACTACTTATGCTCAAGCGGATGCGTGACCGTACAGCTCGTAAAAGGTATAGAAAACGGGCACAGCAAAAAATTACAAACGTTTTTATTACAAAGTAAACATTTTTACTGTCTGTAAATAATCAATAAGTTAAACATAAAAGTGATTTTCTGTAAGTATGTTTTATTTTATTTCATTTTTTTCTAATTCTCCGGATAATCCAGATTTTCGACAATCCGGATTGGGTCTGGTCCCAATTAATCCGAATTATCGGGGTTTTACTGTGTTATCAATAAAAGTAAATTTACATTTTTGCGTCTTTTTAACGGCGTTAAGTTACAGAGTCTATTTTAAATTTACCGAATAACTTCTCTGTTATTAAATAATGTCTCGGTTTTTCTAATCTCTTCTAATTTACATAAGACTTAAGATAACGGTTATCCATAGATTCTCTGCAATTTCACAGAAATTTTTTCAATAGTGTATACAGTCGAGTCTTTCTATAACGAAACTCCATACATCGAATTTCTCTATATAACGAATTTTTAGTAGGAACGTTCCCCTTTTCCCATGGTTACATTAAAAACCGCCTCTATATATCGAAATATGTGTCTCCATATAACGAATATTTTCATAAAATTTTCTTTATTCAGTTGTAAAAAAGCTTCGAAATCACATGAAATCAATTTTCCATCACTTATTCCTAATCTATCGTTCAATGCTGAATTTTTTTATATTACTTCTCTGCTTGAATCTTATTTTTCTTTAAGTCCAACGAATTCATCTTTCCCTCCTCCCATACACTTTTCAATATCTTTCTCTGTCAAAACAGTGTCAAACGGATAGTTATACATATAAGAACGGGATTAATGGGGGTAATTGAAAAAAAAATAATTTACAATTGCTTCAAAAAGGCCGAATTTTATATACTAGAGGATAATGTGTATTTTGAGGACGGAGAAGATGCGACTTGTGCAGAATTAAAAAGAGAAATAGAAATTAATTAAGGAATGCAGAGATGTCAATAATATCTCTCTGATTTTTTTTTTTTTTTTTTGGAAGTGGATTACAATCTCACAATTGCATAGTACTGATACAGTACTTACTGATAGTGATATTTTAAGCAGAGCTATGAACAATTTCAAATTCCTAATTAAACACATCAAAAATAACATTTGTTCAAAATTTACACATTAAATAAGAATTTTAACGTTATTCTCTATACAACGAATTTCTCTATATAACGAATTTTTTATTCGAACAGTGGATTTCGTTATATAGAGACTTGACTGTATGTAGGGGAAACTGGGGGACATTGATACAGCTTTTTTCAAAAATTTATTTTGTTGCCTAGAAAGCAGAAATTTCAAGTTATTTTTCTACACTGTAAAAAATAAATGTGTAAATTGGCTAATTTTACACACATATATGTGTAGTTTTGTAAAATTACACACCTGTAATAAAAATTACACATTTTTTTCGGAAATTTACCTGTTTTTGTGTGTATTTAGCGTCTGAAAGTAAGTGTGTAATTTGTTATCACTTGATAAACTCAGACAAGTGTGTAAATTCCGAAAAATGCCCGAATTTACACGAATTGGAGTGTTATTCTAATTTAAGCATAATGATGTTTACTCAGAGAAGTGTGTAAATTTCTGAAATCACCCACTTGTTTTAAAATTTACACATTTCGTACAAAAAATT
This sequence comes from Maratus speculifer, assembly GCA_964019185.1. Classification (NCBI taxonomy): domain Eukaryota; kingdom Metazoa; phylum Arthropoda; class Arachnida; order Araneae; family Salticidae; genus Maratus; species Maratus speculifer. The sequence goes on from OZ025300.1 coordinate 232,328,247, forward strand.
GCCTGTTTTTATGTGTATTTTGTTTATTAGAATGGGTACGTAAGTTTTTATCAGTTAATAGACACACAGAAGTGTGTAAATGTTAAAGATTACGTGTATTTACGCGAATTGGAGTGTTTTACATAATTATAAATATGTAAATTTTAAAAGACAGTTTCTAAATGTATTGGAAGACTTTCCGACAAAATTGAAAAGTGCATTCGTTTTGTCTGTCCATCTGTCCGCGCTCTAACTCTCCTAAATATACTCAAATTTCCATGAAAATTTTAGATGTTATTGATGTTCACGTTAGCACACACCCTACTGAAAATGGAGTTTCTATCATGATTAATTTATTTACAGGGATAGTCAAAATTTACCATTACATTACGGCCTATGGGAAAAAATAGTTTCGAATGAGTTTTAAAGGTGTAACACCCTGCCAAACATATTTAAATTTATATGCATTTGGAAAGTACGTTAAAATATGTATTTAAAAATGCAGTATAAATGATAGTTATTATTTATTTACAGGGCCACACGAAAGAATTCCATTATGCAAGAACAAAAGGGCGGGGGATTATTTGCGAGATATTTTAATAATGTTAAACGACTTCGTGTACAATAAATTTGATATGGTGATACGCTGAGTCATAATATGAAGTGCATAGCATTTACAGGGAGATACAAAAGATTTCAAATAGTATATTCTATTTGAAGTACTGTGTATTATCGATGATGGTTGATGGATGAAATGCATTTTTAATTATGATATGCGTTTTTAAGTTTCACTAAATATATGCATATAACATAGTGTGTATAAATTCTATAGTTTATATACAAGGTTACACAAAAGAACTCGTAAAGGTTACTGAATACGAGCGTAATTTATTAAAAGGTGGTTTTTAAATAAGTTATACATTTTTATGTTGAACCGCTTACTCAGAAATGTTTGTAGAATATAGATAAAATGATATACAGGTACTGGATACGTGGTCACAATTCGATGATAACTTCTGGAAATGTTATTTAAGAAGTTTTAAGAGTGTTTTAGTTTAAAATAGATTTTAGGTAAATATTGGACTGTAATACAGGTACTAGGTAAACTACAGAGCTGATCAAAAGTATTCAAGTACGTTTTTATCCATTAGTATGAATTACTAATAAATAAATTTAACGAAAATTTAGCGTTTTCTTGCTTAACTAAATTTTCTTATTATATAGTATATATATCAACAGACAGATTAAATACAGGGCTGTTCAAAAGTATTGAAATACATATTTGGCTATGGACATTAACACGTTATTTTCCTAAATAATGAAGTTTTGTTAAAGATTTCAGGAAGTGTTGGAAAGTGTTTCGTAATCTATCCTTAACGCATAATTTTTCTTTCTTGTTCATTGAGATATGAGTTTTTATATTGATTTTTGCATATTGCGTTCTGTGTACAAATGCTGTAGATCATGTACAGTGTAACACAGCAGAAAGTGCACAGATTACAGTACATGAACGGAAGTAACTTAAAGGTGGTTTTAAAATAATTTCTACATTTTTACACAGAATTGCATTTAATAAGCTAAGATATATATGGAGAAAAATGATATACAGGACCACCGAAAGAATTTGATACATGGCTGCCTATGTATGATAACCTCTGGAAATGTAAGTTCACTAGATTTAAACGTGTTTTTGTTTTAATTAAATCATAGCTAAATAGTGGCATAACCTTATGCAAAAATAGTAGACAAAATACAGGGCTGTACAAAAGAATTAAAATTTGCTATCGTCTTTTGGGTATAAAATTCTAAAAGTCAAATTTCAACCTATTAGTCGTTTTAATACTTTACAACTTTGTTGAAAATGCTTAAGAATACGGTTTGTTTGTCCGTATTCTAACTTGCGTTAATAGTTGGATTGCTCTGTAATTGATACATGTATTAAGGCAATATTTTAATTCACAACCCAAATTATGACTAATACAATATAATAATTTATAAAAAAGAAACTCTACAATTCATTTTAACAGGAAACTTTTTGAAATTGAATAGAAACAAAAGTGAAATGCATAAAAAAAAAATTTTAAACCGAAAATTTTAATTAGAGCCACTTTTATGAAAATAACGTGCGTTTAACTTCCAAATCTAGCATTGAATAAATAAAAGGAAAACAATATCTGCTGCGTTTCAACATCTGCTCTGCGTTTTGCAGCAATAAATTCACACGCAGACGATCACAACAGTTAGTCTTTGGAATAAAAAAACGTTCAGTTTGCTCGTATATATTGTTCTTTTATAAACGTATATAGTTCGCATGAATTTTAAAACTTTTAGGAAAATGTTACAAGAATGCGACCAAAGGATATTTTACATGACAGTCCGAAAAGGTACAGTGTCAGTAATGTAGTTAAAAAGAGCTCATTAATGTCATTGTACTGTATTCGAACATAATTCTACGAAAGAATCTACGTATTTCTATTTGGATTATCCTAATTTAACACAGAGGAAGGTCATTCATAAGAAATAGGTAAGGGAAAAGTATTTTCTCAGCTTTCTCTTTTAGTTAATAGTTTTAGTTTTAGTTAATTTCACATAAACATTTTATAAAAGCAATGATTAACATTAATTTAACTTTTATCAATTCAATAAACTTTACTAAATTTAATTTTTATTTTGTTGAAATAAAAGGCCGCATGCCAAAGATTTATTCATTTAAATAGTATTTAAATCAGATTTTTTTTCCTTTTTAAAACTATGCGGTTAAAATTACGTTTCTTTAAATTTTAAAAGTTTTGGGTTTTAAAAGTAATTTAACCAATAGTTAACATAATTACTATACATGTATTATCACATCCCAATAGTTTCTACTTTAAACAGAGATTTAACTCATATATGAATCATAATCGCATTATAAAATGTATGAATATGAAATGTATGATATGTACAACATGCATATGAGGTATATATAGGCTAGATGGGAAGATAATGGACAAGCTTCAATATTTTTGGTTAATAAAAAATAATTAACAATTTAATTTATGTATATATATTTCATTAACTCCTCTCTACATGATTTAAAGTCTAAATTATTTTTTATGCTCCTAATCAAGACACAGAAAATAATATTTTAAAGTTCCATCGATTTTCAGGAAAATTTGAATGAATTTGCTAAGAGTTGTCTCCATTTAAAAAACTAATACGGTCATTTTCCTTTCCTTGCAAAATTTGCATGTGTTTATGTTTCGTTAGAAAGAAAATTTTGAATTTTATGTACTTATGACTATTTGCAAAATTTCATTTATTTTTAAGAATTTAAGAAGCGTGTGTTACTGTTACTAAGGGCGGGGGGCGCTCAATTAAATCTAATAATTCCCATTTAAATAAAAACAATTAAGTTACAGAAATTGTTAAAAATCAATTGTATTCTGAAAAATTAACTGCATCTATTGTGTCACATCTGTCGCCGGAGATTGAGTGACGCTCAATTTGTTAATTGTTAAAAATAGAGGGAAGTAAACGAATTTGTGCTAAAATAACTTTTTTTTCATATTTTCTTTTATCCATCTAAACCTTCCAATGTATAAATAATTTGATAACTGTAATTCCCTGACATTTAGAATTTTAAACAATGTATCTAAAATAATTAAAATTTTGATATTGTGATAGTTACAATGATTTATTTAAACAGTGAACAATTCTCAAAATATTTCATTAATTATTGCTATGCTAATTTGTTAAATTTATTTGAAGCAAATATTTTGTTTTATTAGCATGCCTTCATTAAATTCTGGCTCTAATTATTGTTATAAAATCTATTACTTTTGTGAGGTTCCATTACTGGATTCACATTCCTTATTCTTTTTTTATTGTGTCTTATAAAAAATAACTTGTATTTTTAATACACTGATAAAAATAATTTTTTCACCCCATTTTATTCTAAAAATTGCATAGTAATAATTCTAATCCCTTGTACTATTTATGATAGTATCAGTGTTATAATGGCTTTGGCAACAGAATCCAGCCAAAAATTACATTTTTGAAAAAGAAAAAAAAAAAAAAAAAAAAAAAAAAAAAAAAAAAAAAACGAACATAAAAATTTTACATTATAGGCAAAATAGAGTACAGCATTCAGTTGCTGTAAGATATAAACAATTAATGACCGTTTTTAAAAATCATGTATCAAGAGTTTCTATTGATTTAAATGTATAATTTCATAAATAAGAATGTAATATCTACATTCTATTATTAAAGTTATTTTTTTAATAATCAAAAAATTGTTTTTAAGTTTTCTTTTACTGCTTGCAAACCCTTATGTAAAATGAATTAATCCTTTCTGTCATCACGTTGTATATATGCAAACAGAAGGAGATAATATATTATAATTTCAGAAAGAAAACAGATTAATAAAAATAAAGAAAATAGATTATAATATCAGAAAGATAATAGATTACAATTTGAGACGACCCTGTTTCTTGATTGAGCGTAAATAATTCTTGTTTTAAGATTACAAATCTGTTAGAAAGAAACAAGTTGGAAAATGCGCGTTAAACAAGGCAAATCAGGTGCATTTCGTACTATAAAGAAGTTAAAAAAAATTCAGATCTAGGTGTAATAGTAGACAGTACTTCGGATACTGTTTAAGTATCCGAAATTTTTTCTTTCTCTTTGTAAACACTATATATCTGCTTTCTATTATAAAATAAGTAATCTTTAACGAATCTCAGCAACATAAGCATCAATTTCATAAAATGTGAAATATTTTAATATTATTAAAACGCGTCCCAAACAATATTTCCTTCTTTATTATAATGTAATGGGATTTTTTAGTTTAGCCTTGTAAATTAATAAAAACTATTCTTTGCACTACAGATTATACAGAATTTATATTGTAGCATGTACTTCCTAGACGCATATCAATTTTATTATGTTCAAAAGTGTGTAACATTATTAAGATGCACTTGAAACTATTTTTTCCCATTGGTCATAATGCAAGGGAACACTTTTGATTGTCTCTATAATTGAATTATGCATCTCATTTTCATAAAAATTTAAATGACTCAATAAAATTATGCAACGATTATGTATTTTAAATTTCAAACGATTCGGTTGTGTAGTTTTTGCGTTCTTATATGTGAACGGACAGGTAGACAGACGGACGGATTGAATAACAACTATAGGTGCTACCAATGTACATAATTACGAACGCGTACTTAGAAACACATGAAGCAAATACGAATTTGTTCTTCATGTAATTTTATTTTGCGATTTTGAAAACCTTTTTTCGCAGTTTACACATCAAAGAATAAGGTAAATATCTATGTACACAAAAACCTATATATTTTAAATATTACACAAAAATGTGTATTTTCCATTTTACGTAGACATATGTGTAAAAACAGAATATTACACAAAAATCTGTGCATTCTGTACATAACACAAAAACATGTGTATTTTGCATATTACACAACATTGTAGGTATTTTCCTATTGCACAAAAATATATGTAAAAAAAGAATATTACACATATGTATGTGTAAAAATAGTGCTCAGAAATATGTGTATTTCAGTGGAATTCACACATTAAAGTGTGTATTTCAAGAGTTATCAGACACATTTTACACATTTGGACTTATCATCAAATTACACATTAAAATGTGTATTCTGAAATTTACACATTTGGCGCAATTTACACACAAATTTACACATATAGACATGTCGTTTTTGTATCATCGATTTACACATTTTTGTGTGTAAATTTACACATTTTTTTTTAGAGTGTATGTGATGTCAGCAAAACCTGTGTAGAGTGTTACAAAAATGTGCAATCGTTGTTTTATATATTATTTTTGCATGTAATTTTAAAAAAAATCAAAAAAAGTAATTTGTATCAAAGTGCCCCATCCGCGGGGCAGATTGATACACTTTGAAACGTCTGGGAAAAATGGAGACAAAATAACACCAATGCATATTTTTCACAGAAAAATAGTTAGCAAATCATTTTATATATATTTATAGACATTAAAATCGCACACAATTTATTTGTAAGCGATATTAAAGCAATCAAAATGAAATGTATAATGACCTGATGTTCTGGCTGTTCCTTGTCTGTTTGTTGGCTGTGGTAACTTTGTCATATCTGGCACTTTAACCCCAGAATTATCTTCTTTCTTAGGAAAGGTGAAAGAATTACCAGGTTTTCTGTTTATAAATTGGTTTACAAACAGAAAATAAAGGATAATTATATTAAAAATTATGTTTATAATATAATTATCATGTACTATTCTGCAGCTTGTTTCTCTTACTTAACATTTCTCATGTCGATAATACTTTTTCCTCTGGAGAATCGATATAAATTTGAGATTTGCCAGGCTGCCATCCATTTCTTTTGTTAATTCTACTAGCACTAGATATTGTGTAAGTTTGTACGTCTTCTGTTTGCAAAAATACTATAAAATGTTCTAATATAAAGAAATTAGAGCTATTTCACTTCAATAAAAAATAATAGTAGAAATTTTTTACGAAAAATGGTTGAATTAAGGAGCGTATGGTAAAAATAAAAATAAAAGGTAATGAAAAAATGAACTAGAAAAAGATTTAGGTTGTATCAATGTGCCCCGACAAATACTGTATCATTGTGCCCCATGCAGCCATTTTAAATAAAATGAGTCGCAAATCCAACACATCAGAATTTATAGAACAATAAAGAATGAGGAATTGATAAAGATTAGCGTTACTTGCCAGGGAGGGTATTCTTTTCGGTTGAAAATACTGGAACAGTTGTATAATACCATTTCAATTGTACAACTCTACTTTTGACCTACAAAAACAATTAATCACCCGTCCCATTTCATCAAACTATTGAATCATTCCAAAACTTTCTGTATGTTGTTAATTTCACTAGTATCACCTTTTGGAGCGGTTGTGAAATTTCCTGTAATGACCCTGTGTGCTGTACAGGGGGTGTATCAATGTGCCCCAAGTATCAATGTACCCCAGTTCCCTCTATCCTTTTTTTTTGTATCTTTTTATTCCTGTGGATCTTAAAATTTAAATAACAATGATATTTTTATATAAAAAATTGCTCAGTAAAAATCGAAATTCACAACAATAAATGATAAAACAGAGGAATACTCTTTACTGTTTATTTTACTTTACTTTTGTTATTACTAAAGATCTCAGGGGGGATTTTATTTTACAGTTTTTCTGAAGTCTAGTTACTTTTCAATCTTTCCATTTTTGCGCATGAAAAAATTCAAAATATTTATTTGTTTGTTCCTTTCATAATGCTTTTTTTAAATATTTTTTTAAAGAAAGAAAAAGCAAATATTTCAATAACAGAATAATGCTTTATAAAGTTCTTTCACCCCACGGATGATTATGATAAATTTAAAAATATAAATATATCGCTTTATATATTATAAACAAAATTCTATGTGTAAAACAAAATGTTTGGTGTGTGTATATACATATACTACTTGAGCAACCCGAACTAACACTGAAAATTTTTAAAAAATGCTCATTTATTGAACTTCTGTGCTTTAAAAATTAAACTGTATCTCGCTTAAATAAAATTTGAAAAAAAAATAGCTATAAAACACTAAGAAAATGATTTATTTTTCATGAAAAGAAATTTTAAACCTTAGGTTAACCTTATAGATTTCATTATACACTATATATCTTGAATATTTTAAGAAAGAAGTTGAAACTTTTTTTTTCTACCTTGCACGCATTACCTCTCAAAAATCCCATTTTCAGAAAAATGGCTTTCAAATTTAAAGCATTCATAAATAACTACTGTTTAATATGTACTGTTATTACAAATTTTATTTTTTAACCCTTTCCGGCATTGGCAAATTCTATTAGTAAATTGAGAAATTATCAATTGACACCGGAATTTACAAATAACTTTTTGAGAAATTAACCCCTTAACTGGTTTGCCGGAACGTCGCTCGGGGAAGACGAATTTGCTTATTGCATCCTTTAAGGCTTTTTGACACCACTATTTTTTATTAAAGAAAATTTTCATATTATTGAAAGGCGGAAATGTTTACACTAAATTTTACGAATATTTTATTTAAACAACAATAGTGGGAATCCGTTATATTCAATTTATTGAACGGAAAAGAATTAACCAGTTAAGGGGTGAAGAATGGCTTAAGTTAAGCTTTCATTATAAAAGCTAAATTTCATTAAAATGTTATTGGTGCCGTTTGTAAAGTTTGGAATTAAAATTAGGTATCCCGGACTGGGCACAGTGTGCAGAAAAGGGTCAAAGGTTTAAGAATTTCAAATTCCCTAACTTTGTATGGAATATAATGACATTATGAAAAGTTGTGGCAATGCACAATATTTTGGTAAATGAAAACGTTTGTAATCTCACTTATATTCGGAAATATATAACGTCTTGGTCAATACTATTTCGATGTGGATGACTGTTAGTAGAAATTGCTGAAGGAAAATTTTCAATTGAAATACATGTATCTCTTAACCCTTTGCGGCGCAGTGGTTTTATAGATATACCACTTAATTTTAATTCCCAAACGCCACATTGACACCGGAATTTTGTAATAAAAAATTCGGTTTATGGAATGCGTGAAATATATCGTTTTCTCATTTACAAATAAAGTTGTTTTCGAATTCCGGTGTCAGGCATTAATTTCAACACTTAAGCAATGAATTTGCCCTGCGCCGCAAAGGGTTAAATGAACTAAATTTTGGAACGCATGTTTCTAACAGACACAAATCTTTATATCTTATACAGAACTTCTAAAAAATTCGGATAATTTTCCAACTGTAGATGCAAACAACTGAAACTCGATTTTGAAATGTGTTACACATTTCCGTATGATGAAATGAGACGTAACATTTTAATTGTTTAAATGGTCCGTTTTGTTACATTATTCTGAATGTATTGGAAAGTGCTTCATAATCTATTCTTGAAGCATGATTTTTTTCTTTCTTGTTGAAATTCTTGTTGGTTGGTTGTGTTTAGGACAGCTAATTATCAATAGGAGAGATATAGATCCAAGGGGGGGGGGGGGTGGAGGGTGGAGAGTGTCCTCCGTAGGGGTCTTTCTAAGGAAACCTAAGCCGTATTTATACAAAGAAATCCAAGATTCGAAGAAAATTGCTTTTTGAAATTCTATAAATATAGTTTAAATACGGTTTCTTTTTTTCTTTCATGTTGCCATATCATAAAAAACAGAGCAAATATTTTATACTTTTTTAATAAACTCTATTGTTTGGGTTTTTTATTAAGCTTAAACATAACAATGCATTTTTCATAATCGAGTTTCTTACCTACGCAAATTAATAGCAAATTTCCAATTATTAGCAATTTTCCGCAAAGAAAATTTTGCGGAAAACTTGAAATGCAATCAAAAGACCTAGACATTATTTTCGAGATAACACTGATAAAAGAGTTTTAAAAAAAAAACAATTTTCACTTTTATATTTGTCAATCTTTCTGTTTTTCCGCATCAGAACATTCAATATAAAACCTTTATGTGTCCCTTTAAAATTCTTCGAAAAAGATATGACAAATATTTAAATAATAAACTATTCCTTAAAAAAAAAAAAAAAAAAAAAAAAAAAAAAAAAAAAAAAACTTTCAGAATATTATTATAGTAATCTTTTAGATGTAAATGGTTTATCTAGAGGCATATTTAAAATATTAAATTTGAATAAAGTCGATATTACTTAAAATTTTTCAGAGTTTCTATTTTCAAATGATGTTATTTTAGATTATGGTTTCAGATTGGGTATTTTGTCCCAATTTTGAGCGATTTTGAACCTCCTGGGGAATTTTTGGGGGACAAGTAAATCTTGGGGACATGTTTGGGGACTACGAACATATTTGGGGAAAAACTTGGGGAATTGTTATCACAATTTCAATTTTTACTTTCAAACGTCCGCCAATACTGGATCTGTCTCGAATTCGATTTTGATTTGGAAAACAAAAATAAAATACAGAAAATATTAATATATAAATCAGTCTTGTTGGTCGTGCTCACCGTTTACATCTACTACAAATTCATCATGATCTGCATTGAGCTATCCCCCATCTGAACTTTCAGATAAGTGATTTAGATTTACCTGTCACTGCGGACAGAAACAGAAGCACAGATATAGGGGAGAGTGGGGATACTTGAGCATAGGGGATACTTGAGCCACCCCTATTATCTCTACAGTTGGTCAATTTTTCTTTCTAAAACTGGCAACATGGTAACATATTTATAGTTCTGAACATGTAAAAACGAAATCACATACCTTGGTACCATTTTGAAAGTATGGTGATTAACCCTTTGAGCTCTGCTGGTAGAATTTTCTACCACATAATTTTAATTCTGAAATGTCACAACGACACCAGAAAATTCGACCAAATTTATTTGGAAAAGGTTTAATGCATTTTCTTTTTCGCGTATATTGTAAATCGTTTTTTTTTTCTTTGCAAAATACTGGTGCGAATGTGACATCTGGCTCAAGTAACCCCTCCATGGGGATACTTGAGCCACGATGTAAAAGACAAAGTAAAAATTTGTTAGACATAGAAAAATAGTTCAAAATTAATTGAAAGTGGTTTTCAATTAAAGAAAAAATATCAAATTTTCATTTTCAATATTTTATTTTGTTCTAAGAAATTATAAAAAATTAAAAAAAAAATTAAAGTTTTAAAAATGGCCCAAGTACCCCCATATTTCCCTACATTTCATTTAATAGTATAGATTTATAAATAAAAATCAAAACAATTTGATAACTTTTTTTGTTGTTGTTTTTAGCTTTGAATATACAGGCAAAATTCTGTTGAGATTAAATGTTTAATTATTTTTTATTTTTTTCATAAATGGGTTTTTTTTTAAATGCTTAATTTGGGGGGAAAATTGAGTTTAAATTTCTTAAAAAAAATTATAACGGAAAATTGAAAACTGAGAACTTGCTTTTTTGAGTAGAAATTGTGGCGGGGACTTTTTCTGAAAAAAAGCCCTGATTTGGGGAAAATTTCAGAAATTTTGGAGAAATTGGCTTTCGACAATCTGGCAACATTGATTTTAGCTGGCACTTAAACGCACGGAAAGTAATAGGTGAACTCCCTTACAAGGATAATAAAGGGCGCAAGTGGTACACGAACTCGGCTTTGACTAACTGTGACTTGGGGAGGTGGGATGGGGGTGGGGGGCGCATGAAATTTGGTGAAGTAATAAATAGGGTGACCTCTTTAATAATAGGTAGTTCCATTCATTTTTAATTTCGAGACAAATGTTTCCAGTTGCTTTTCCTTATGCACAGTTTATATCAAAAAATATAAATACATTTATTATTATTTTCGAAACACGTAATAACAAGGTTAGCACACTCCTTGGAATTTCCAAGTACTCTGGCACCACTATTAAAAATAAGAAAATTTACATTTAATTGTTAAACTACAACATTCGTAATCCTCACCTTCATTCGCCGATTTTACGATATTTTTCCGCAGTGAAACACTTCGAAAATATTCTTAAAATTTAGTGATAGAACTGTTCGAACCCTGAATAAACACAAAATTTTCGTGACTTAATAAATTCCATGACGTCTTATTAGTATTCTTTCTTTCTTTATTATTATGATTATTATTTTCAAGACACATATTTTAGACATTTTTCATTAGATATCATTTTTAGTTAAAAATAAATAAATAAATAAATAAAACGGTAAATAACTTGCACTTGTTAAACTAGGGCACTTATTTAACCAGTTTAATAAAAAAAAGGGGAGGAAGGAATTCTCTAAAATTCAGAAATAATAAAAAATCGATCCCTCACCCATGTCCAAACTATTTTATCTTTTCATTTTATCAATAATTTCACCATTATTTGATTTATCAATCAAGAAAAGTTAACCAAACTTATGAATTTATTCGACATCAATGATACAGTTTAACGAAAACTTTAAAAAGACAAAGGAAATTTATTTTTCTATTCTTTGTAATTGTTCAATCTTCCTTTCACATTTTCCAAGCAATTTAAACAATTCTGCGCGATCTAATAAATTTTAAATACACTTGATTCAATTTCTGTTTGGGAAAATGGAAGTTGAAACGTCTGTGAATCACGGCATTTATGAAAGAGATTACAAATCAAAAAACACCTCTAGGAAAACTGCATTTAAAAGATTTTAACAGTACAGTTCAAAAACATAAAAAAATAAACGAAATTGTTAACATTGTTGAATAAATGTACCCATTAAAATATTAATTATGTTAAATGGAATTGAATTAACTTACATTGAATTTGAATTAAACATTTTATTTACTTGTTTTAGTATTCATAGTTTTTATTGATTTATTTATTTCTGTTATCTTTTGCCCACTTAACTGTTCTGTTTTTTCTACGTACAATAAAGTGAAAATATCGGATGAACACCACTTTTTTTCTAAACATTTCTGCGATTAAATAGTATGAAATTGTGATTAAAAACATTAGTGGTATCAAAATTTCTTAACCACTTAACTGATCAATGTTTTTGATAAAAAATTTCAAATAAAGCCTTTTTTTCTTTTTCCTTTTCTTTATCTTTCTTTTTTTCTTTTTTTTTTTTTTCATGTCTTTTACCAAAATTTTAATTTTTACCACCGGTTTTGTAAAATAGAAATTTTTGCCTAATTGAATCAGAAAAATCCTCGGATTATATAACACAAAATTCACAATAAAAATTTACTGGTGAGAATTATAAATTATGACTGGAATATGGATGCCCATGGTATGGACAAATCATGATTGGCTAAAACACGTTGCCCATGTGACGTACGGGCAAATCAGAGAAGTGGGGGAAATTACCCCACTTTATAAATTTTAAATTTATATATTTTTTAATTATGCGAAATTTCTTCGCGTGATTTTGTTTACAAATAATATGGTTACTCATCACAAAAAAAAAAAAAAAAAAAAAAAAAAAAAAAAATGTTAAAATTTTAACTCAATAAACTGAAATGATTTTAAAATGTGTCCCGGACCTGTTTAATTATAAAAAGGTCAACATAATTTATGAATTCATTCGATATCAGTGATACACATTTCAATGAAAACTTTAACCCTTTCCGGCACGGGTAAAATCGTTAGTAAAATGAGAAATAATCGACTGATACCGGAATTCACAAACGAATTTTTAAGATATTTTAAATTCCTTAACGTAAGGGGGTAGTAAGGTATTTTTTTTTATTTTTTGCATTTTTTTATTTTTATTTTATATTAATGTACAACATCTTAAGATTATTCTGTGAAAATTTGAAAGCAATTGAAGTAAAACTGACGGAGATATACACTTGTAAGTCTCCGCCCTCCGATTGTCCGAGTGGTGCTGATTCATGGTGTGAATGGCAGAAGGCTGCAGCTACAGAAGATCTGGAGTCATTCAAACACAGTTACACCGCACTTCCGAGTAATGTGCTAGAAGTCATAAAACCTATTTATGAGGATTTAAGCAAAGATGCACTTCTGGAACGATGTGTTGGAGGTTTCACTCAGAACAATAATGAAAGCCTTAATCAACTTATTTGGAAAATTACTCCAAAAACAGTGAATGGCACCTCCAACGTCGTTGAAACTGCAGCTAATGTTGTAGCATGTACATTTAATGAAGGCTGTTTTTCTCTGCTGTCATTTTTGCAAGAAATGGGCATAAAAACTGGAACAAGTTCTCATGAATCGGCGCGAACAACAGATAGTCTTCGAGTATGTAAAGCGGAGCGAGAGGCTGCAAAAGAGAGCAAAGAAGGCAGGATTCGTCGTAGACAAGAGCAACAAGATGCTCTGGACATCATCTCCGACAGCTTTTCGCTTTATGGGCCTGGCATTGATGATTCTGTGTAAGTATATGAAAAAAGCAGTAATTTACAAATATCTATTTCGACAAAAACGTCTGTGAAACTTTAAACGTGTTTTTCTAACACTTCGCTTTTTCAAAGCCGGTGAATTCTGTAGCTCAAAATATACTGAACCGATCTTTATAAAATTTTACACACTCTTTCTTTATATAAATTACGAGATAACGCTGTCGAGTTTTTTTTTTTTTTTTTTTTTTTAATTTTAACTTACTTTTAAAAACTAAAATATCAGATTTTTTTGATGAAAAATCAGTATTTTGACTTCCGAGCCTTGTAAAAAATTGAAAAATCAATAATAATAATAATAAAAAAAACTCGACAGCGTTCCCTGAGGAAACTTATCAACTAATTAAATCAATTTGGTTTTTTAATTTCAGTTGATCCAGTCATGAGTTATGCGGTTCACCGCGAATCAACTTTTTTTTGGGACGTCTTCGAAGATTCGCTGTCATCAGCTTATTTTTTAATATTTCTTAATGAAAATTTCACAGAATATTCTTTAAATGACATATAATTATACTATAACCATACAAATAAATAAATATTAATTGTATCCTTACAAAAAATGATAGAATATATGCTTTTTTCCCTCGAATTAACCTTACTACCCCCTTAAGGGCTTATTGTAAAAGCAAAGTTTTACTAAAATATTACTGGTGCCGTTTGCAAGTTTGGAATTAAAATTAGGTATCCCAGACCGGGCACAGTGTGCCGGAAAGGGTTAATAGAACAAAGAAAAGTTTATTTTTCGATTCTTTTGTTAGTTTCAATATTCTTTTCTCATTTTCCAGATCATTTAAACAATTCCACTCGATAAAATAAATTTTAAATACATTTGATTCAATTTCTGTTTGGGAAAATGGAGGTTGAAACATCTATGAATCATGCATTCATGAAAGATTATAAATTAAAAAAAAATGCCTCTAGGAAAACTGCACTTAAAAGATTTTAATCGCACAGTTCAGAAATAGCAAAAAATATAAATACATTTATTATTATTTTCGAAATACGTAATAAACACAAAATTTTCCTGACATAATAAATTGGATGACGTCTTAATAGTATTCTTTCTTTCTTTATTATTATTATTATTATTTTCAAGACACATATTTTAGACATTTTTCATTAGACATAATTTTTAGTTAAAAATAAATAAATAAGTAAAGAAAACGGTAAATAACTTGCACTTGTTAAACTAGGGCACTTGTTTAACCAGTTTAATAAAAAAAAAGGGGGGAGGGGGAATTCTCTAAAATTCAGAAATAATAAAAAATCGATCCCCCACCCATGTCCAAACGATTTTATCTTTTCATTTTATCAATAATTTCACGATTATTTGATTTATCAATTAAGAAAAGTTAACAAAACTTATGAATTTATTCGACATCAATGATACAGTTTAACGAAAACTTTAAAAAGACAAAGGAAAGTTTATTTTTCCTTTGTAATTAAAGAAAATCTTCCTTTCACATTTTCCAGACCATTTAAACAATTCTGCTCGATCAAATAAATTTTAAATACTACATTTGATTCAATTTCTGTTTTGGAAAATGGAAGTTGTAACATCTGTAAATCACGAATTTATGAAAGACATTATAAATCAAAAAACACCTCTAGGAAAACTGCATTTAAAAGATTTCAATATACAGTTCAAAAACATTAAGGAATAAACGAAAATGTTTTAAGTCAATAAATGTTACTATTAAAATATTAATTTTGTTGAATGGAAATGAATTAACTTACACTTAATTTGAATTAAATACCGCATTTACTTGTTTTAGTATTAATAGTTTTTACCGATTTATTTATTTATGTTATATTTTAACCCTATCTGGCGTGGACAAATTCTGTTAGTAAAATGAGAAATTATCGACTAACACCGGAATTTAGAAACGACTTTTTAAGAAATCAAGAACTCTTTTAATTTAAGCTTTTATTGTAAAAGCAAGATTTTATTAAAATATCATTGGTGCCAAATATTATTGGTGGTTTGGAATTAAAATTAGGTGTGTCCAGACCGGACACACTGCGCCGAAAAGGGTTAACAAATTAACTGTTCTTTTTTCTACGTACAATACATTGAAAATATGGGATGAACTTCACTTTTTTTATTTGTTAAAATATTCGTAATATTTAGCCTAAACCAGTGGTTCCGAACGTGGGGTGCACGCCCCACAGGCGGGCAATTTGGCTTTCGAGGGGGTCAATTTGAGAATTCTTTGAAATTCGGTCATCCTCTTAGGATTCCAATAAAATAACTAAATAATATTGCTTTACTAGTATGTATTAACAAGTAATTTTAAAAATCATTTTACAATATAAATTTTCCGGTTTAAAACTAAAAAAAATATATATTTCAAATTGATTTTCGATAGAATAAAAAATCAAGCCACTATCGCCAGACACCGGACGTTTGATCAACCAATTAAAATGCGTCTTATTAGAGATTTTGATTTTAGGATCCTACAGTGAATATCTTAATCTGGCTGATAGTTAATGATGGAAAATGTTAGCCATTCTAGGAAGAGAGGGAAGGGGGGTCATCAGGGTTTTAGATATGATTTGGTGGGGCATGGCCTGAAAAAGGTTGGGAAACACTGTTCTAAACATTTCTGTCATTAAATAGTATGAAATTGTGATTAAAAATAGTAGTGATATCAAAAAGCTTTAACCATTTTAACTAATCAATACTTTTGAAAGAAAAACTTTCAAAAACTTTCTATTTTTTTTCATGTCTTTTACAGAATTTTTAATCTTTTATCACCGGTTTTGTCAAAACAGAAATTTTTGCCAAATGGAAACAGAAAAATGCTCGGATTAAAATGCCAGTAAAACGCGGAGCCTGTGTCTCTATGTCAGCTGACCCGTTAGTTTAATAGTAACTTTTTTTAACATAGTTTATTAATTAGGATGAGCGAAGCGAATCCTCTACTAGTCCACTCAAATTACAATTTGTCGTACGCTTTACAAAAAAACTATTCAATATTTTAACTTCAAATTAAACACAAAAATAAATTATGATCTGTAGATTTGCAGAATGTAATTTTTTTTACAGTAAAACGTTAAAAAAATTATTATTTTAATTAATTTATTTTACATGCATTTCCAATACGGACGCATTTTAGCAAATAAATAAAAAATGAAACGCGTATATTTTCAGAAAAAAAAGTTTAAATCATGGAGTAAATAATTATAGATAGAATCATGATTAATTTATTAAATAAAACATGTTTTCATTATCCCGCAAAATCGTTTGCACAGATGACACTTAAACATTTTAAAAGAATTGTATTATGGATTTTTTTTTTTTTTTTTTTTTTTTTGTAAACTGGCAACAAAATAATTGTAAACAAATAAAATTAATTCTTAAATTTGTTATATAAATGAAAAATTAAAAGATCTGCGTGAAGTTGTTGGTTCAAGCTCTTTATAAATATTTTTGCGAAGGTCGTATTGTGGCTAAATAATATCGACTCATTAATCAGAAGGATTTATAGAAAAATAAGACTTTAATAAGTTCGCAAACACAACAATAATTATTCGCGAAAACGTCACTGCGAGAATGAGAGAGCGCTTCGTTAAAAGGTAATTCCATTAATTGAGTTGCCATTCGCAGAAAGTAAAAAGTTCTTCCACGCGGAGAGAATTGCAGCAATTCTCATACGCTAACATGTATAAAAACGAAGAAATTAAAATAAAATGTTTTACAGTTAAAAATTCATAGTATCAACGAAAGCAGATTTCAAATGTTTTTTCCAGAAAATAGGATTTTGAAGAAGTAACTTTCTTCAAGCTTTCTTCAAATATATTATTCTAAAATAGCTATCAAAGATTATCGGATGTTGATTACAAAGATTGGAAACATGCATATTTCAAACAATTAAAAAACACCAGTGGCTACTTGAAATTGTAAAAACATCTTTAAAAGAGCTTTTAGTTGAAAATTTAAAAAAAATTTGTAAAAGTTTGCTTCGAAAATATCTTATTACGCCAGTTTTACATCATAAATAAAAAATTAAAATGCGCCAAAACATAAAATAACGTTTTTGTTTAATAAAGATGCAAAAATAATAATAATAATAAAAATATTGTTACTTTCAAATATCTGTTTTATAAAATAATGCTTCGCGAATCCAAACAAAGCATGGCTTTTGCTAGTTTTATTTCAAATTAAAATTTTTATTTTTTTTCTTTTTCTCTTAAAATTCATAAACTCATGTCCCCCCCCTCCAGAATTTTATTCACAATGCTGCCAGAGAAATCTTGCCAAGTCAGTTATCCAACTGTTCTGCTACCGGGGAGCATTTTCAGAAAGAATCACGTTTTGAGCACCTTATCGCCAGAACAACGATTGGCGCGGAGATGAAGTCAATGCTACGAACCCTTTCTTGTTTGTGACGTCAAACGCCTAGCAAATAGTAACCCTTCCTTCTGCAAAGAGATCGCGATTATTGTTCATTTCTTTTTCCGTAAATGTTATAAGTAAAGACTATAATATGAGGAAATGTTATTCACCGTTGTTTACGATTAAAACGTAGTTCAAAACAAAGAGCTTTTTCAGATTAAAATCTTTAAATTTCACAGAACATCTAAACA
This sequence comes from Maratus speculifer, assembly GCA_964019185.1. NCBI lineage: Eukaryota > Metazoa > Arthropoda > Arachnida > Araneae > Salticidae > Maratus > Maratus speculifer. The sequence goes on from OZ025300.1 coordinate 232,346,679, forward strand.
TAGTTTTTTTTTTCTCAATTCAAAAATATTATTTCTTTAACTCGCTATGTTCGAAGAAATTGAGAAGTTAATTAAAAAAAAAACAGTAGTAAAGATTGTTTTGTAATAAATATAATCCTATTAATCATATGTTTTATGACACATTTGAACTTAGTTTATTTTGTGTTTGGCGATACAGCTGGTTGAACGTTCTCGCTTTCGCCAACTCGCCAAGGCTGGTGGTCAAAACGTGATTCTTTCTGAAAATGCTACCGGGGTTGTGGGGCATAGGTCCCAGGTTCCTCAGAAAACATCCTTCATATCATCGTCTCGGATTAAATAAAACAAATTTGATATTAAAAATTTACTGGTTAGAGTAATAAATGATTATTGGAATATGGATGCCCGTACATGGTACGGGTAAATCATGATCAGAAAAAGCACGTTGCCCATATGATGTACGGGCAATTCAGGGAAGCGGTTAAGGTCACTCACTTTCCAAATTCCCCTCCGTAATGTTAAGTCTGTGGGCGTTTGATGCATTATGCATCAAACGCAAAATATCTCCTCAAAATATCTCCTCAGGAAATTAATGTTTTTAACTTCTTTTTTAAGTGTTTTCTTCTTAAAGGATGTTATTTTTTTCTTAGTTTTCAATATACAGTTGGCTCTCGTTAATTCGAAATCGGATAAATCGAATTATCGCTTAATTCGAACTAAACATGAAGTCCCAAAATTTTCAATGGCAGAATAATATTAAAAATTTTCGTTTACTCAAACTTATTTTCTCTTGACATCATTAAATTGGAACTAACGAGAATGCCGATTTTTTATTTTTCCTTACTTTCTCACGGACTTTAGATTCTTGAAATATCTTTTTTTCTTTCATTTTTGTCAGAATTGTTCTGAATTAGAATTCATGTAATCCCATGCATTTGATATCGGCTTTCATAGTGTCCCGTCTGTCCATCAATGACATTTATACCCCTTCTTCCACTGTGCTTGTTCATAATCTCTTAATTTGTTTATGCATTTATATCTTTTAACCTTCCTACCCTGAATGGGTCTAATCGACCCAGAAGTATAATCTGTTTTATACGATTCGAACCAGAACTTTTTTCGTAAAGAAAGTCAAATAACAGATTCAGAGAAATAAGTCAATTAAATATAGTAAAGTGTTTTAACCCTTTAACGATCAAAGCATTTTCATTGCTAAGATGTCGAAATAAATGATTGACACCGGTAATTAAGAACAAATATATTTGTAAATAAGAAAACGTGATTTTTCACAAACATAATAAAAGGGATATTTTTAGATAAAAATACCGGTGTCATTGTTGCATATCGGAATTAAAATTTTGTGGTTTCGTGGCGAAACCAATGAACGTTAAAGGGTTAAATAACAATTTTGGTGCGAAAAGTTTTAAATCAAGATTGAGTAAAATTTGAACAGGGTAGGAAGGTTAATTAAATTTTAAATCATATTCTAATCATAACAGGCGAAATAAATTTTAAAAAATACTATAACATTAATTCCTTCGTAATAGTACCCCTTTATTCATGTTTTTTTTTCATACTTTCCATAATTCGAACTCTGGATAGTTCGAACATTTCTTGTGGTCCCAGCGATTTCGAATTAACCGTTTCCAGCACGGGCAAAAACTGTTAGTAAAATGAGAAATTGTTGACTGACACCAGAATTCACAAAGGATTTTTTTAGATATTTTGAATTCCTTAATTTAAGCTTTTATTGTAAAAGGAAAATTACACTAAAATATTATTGGTACCGTATCCAAGTTTAGAATTAAAATTAGGTATTCCAGACCGAGCACATTGTATACCAGAAAGGGTTAACGAGAGTCGACCGTATTTCTAAAATCGATGCTTCATTTACTATGTTATGTGTTAAAATCTGACGAACTAGAAGTAAAATTTTAACACTTCATATAACATTAAGCATAAATTTTTGAAATACAGTCGAGTCTCTCTATAAAGAAACTCCATACATCGAACTTCTCTATATAACGAAATTTTTGTAGGAACGGTTCCCTTTTCGCATGATTACATTAAAAACAGTCTCTATATAGCGAAATATCTATCTCCATATAACGAATTTTTTCATAAATTGGTCTTAATTTATTTAGTTTTAAAAAAACTTCGAAATCGTATGGAATGAATTTTCCATCACTTATTTTTGATTTATCGTTCAGTGCTGAGTTTTTTTTTTTTTTTTACATTACTTCTCTTCTTGTTCTTTAAATCCAACGAATTCTTCCCACCTCCCATACACCTTTCAACATCCTTCTCAAAATAGAGTCAATTAGATTGTTACACATATAAGAGAGGAATCAATGAGAGACACATAAGAGAGGCCTTCACATTGAGGAGAATGTTAACTACAATTTTTCATTCCTTGCTAAAATTTGAGCATTTTTTGAGATCGGAACAATTTTAAAATCAAAACAACAAAAAATTACAGATTTGTTAGTCTGAAATTAATGCAAGTCTTCCTTATTTGATTTTCATTAAGCTTTCAAATAAATGGCTGTTCTCTTTTTTGAAACTGTTTAAATAATTAAGAAATAAAATGTTAGGTTAATATTTACTTTTAAACATTTCAAATTCTTAATTAAAAACATAAAAAGTAATATTTGTTCAAAATTTACACAATAAATACGATTTTTAACATAATTTTCTATACATCGAATTTCTCTATATAACGAATTTTTTTTCTGGGACGATGGATTTCGTTATATAGAGACTCGATTGTATTTTGAAAACTAAGAAAAAAATGACCTCATTTAAGAAGTGGAACCCGAAAGAGGACGTTAAAAATATTAATTTCCTCAGGCAATATTTAAAATATAAGAGTGCATCAAAATGCCCATAGACTTTACATTATGGAGGGGAATTCGGAAAGTGAGTGACCAGCATCCTTAAATGATGAATCAAACAACATTTTCTTACACGTACGATGTACGGGTAAATTAGTTAAGGGGTTAACCCTTTAATGTTCATTGGTTTCGCCACGAAACCACAAAATTTTAATTCCGATATGCAACACTAACACCGGTATTTTTATCTAAAAATATCCCTTTTATTTTGTATGTGAAAAATCACGTTTTCTTATTTAGAAATATATTTGTTCTTAATTACCGGTGTCATTCATTTATTTCGACATCTTAGCAATGAAAATGCTATGATCGTTAAAGGGTTAAAGGGTTAAAGTAGTGGTTCCCAAATTTTTAATTACTACGTTATGAAAATTTTATGGTAGTCTCATAGCTGCCAACTTTTAACTAATCTTCCGTAATACCTGGATTTCTTTAACCCTTTCCGGCACGGTCAAAATCTGATAGTAAAGTGAGAAATTATCGACTGACACCGGAATTTTCAAAGGAATTTTCTAGTTATTTTAAAACCCATAATTTAAGCTTTTACTATAAAAGAGAAATTTTACTAAAATATTACTGGTGCCGTTTGCAAGTTCTGGAATTAAAATTAGATATCCTAGACCCGGCACAATGTGCCGGAAAGGATTAATCCAGGTTAAACCCATTTCGAACCAGAAAATTTATATTAAGGATTTTTATTTACTTAATTTCAGGCTTCTTAGCTGACAACATTTAGTTTTGTTTCTTTAAACTAGTTTTTCATGAAACTAGGGTCAAATTAACGCACGGATTACGGGTAACTGAAATCAGGTTGGTACCAATGTAGTCTGATGGTTGCCTTGAGGAAATGAACACCTTTGACTAAAAGTAAGTAATTATAACAGAAGAAAAATACTGGTAGCAAACGATTGAAAATAAAGCGCACTTTTAAATAATGGATATAAAATTTGCTTAGAAAGTCATTTAGAGATCTAAACCAGACCAAACTTTGCTTTTTCAAAGGTAACACCCGAATTTAACAATATATTTTAAATATTCGGTTCAAACTATGACTCGAAACGAAAATTTAAGTCATTTGCATGGTAAGTTTCTGTGTTATAAACATTCAACATTTGGAGCTATTATGTCAAATTACGTTTTCCAATTTTTATTTATTCTTCTAAGGTGTTTGGGTCTGTTTCGACTAGAAAGCCCTATTCAAAAATTTTGAGGCTCCAGCCTTTTACACATCAGTATTAATTTAGCGAAAATGTTGTTCTCTTAAAGCCCTCAAGTGTTCCAATTAAACAAAAGAACATTTTCAGGATAAAAATGCTGGTAGGAAGCTCTGTAAATTTGAAATAATGTACAGTTGAATTTGACAACCTATAATTTCTATTATTTTTTCTGTGTTTACAGGGCTGCCAGAGGGGACTATTTTTGAATTCCTTTCGCACCAATAATTTTCTAATATAAATTTTAAAGTACTTTTTTTTTTTTTTTTTTTTTTTTTTTTTTTGCAAATGTTGTCAAAGTATCTGTTAAGGATTTCTCTTTAAAGAAAGTGGTGTCTGTTAGAATTAAAAAATAGTCGCCTGTGGCAACATTTGTGTTTATAATAACAAATTTAAAAATAAATACAGTGAATATGAAGTTTATTCGATGTAGTTTCTAATTATGATTAAAAATGTAAAAATGATGGTTTAAAAAGTGCAGAAAAGGATAACTAGAAAAAAAATGTATTTTATTCCTTTTATTGAAACGTTTGGGGTAACATTATTCGAAACTTATTAACCCATTTTAGGCCAAGCACAGAAATTTTATAAAATGTAGCATTATTTTTATTGAAATATGCTTAAATTACATACATTAAGACACAAAAAAAGATTCGTGCATGAAAAATATTATTTTATATAAGAAATAATATTTTATATAATAATATAAAATATTATTTCTTATAATGAATAACATGAATATGAATAATATTTTTATGACTTTTGTTTTATTCTTATTTCATATACAGAATTTGCAACTTTAATCTATTTTAAAAACACATAATTCATTTCAATTGGAATAATAATATATTTTTAAAAAGTCGAATTTGTCAAAGGCGTTTCAAATTAAAACTCTAGCGTATTTTGAAAATTTTTTAAGAGAAAGTGTTTACTCCAATTGAATTACTAATATTTTATGGATGTCTTCAAAAGCCTTAAAAAATAGAAGAAAAATAAAATTTTTGAAAAAAAATGTGTCAGAGTGTTAAAAAAAAATATTTATCGAAATGTTTCGTATACGAACCTTTGGCCGAAAATGGGTTAAGCCAGTGAAATGGTGATGCTTGCAGGGAAATAATACATTAATAGAAGTGACATAGACATTCTACAGAATTTCATCAATCGTGCGCCGAACTTCAATTTGGATGCATCTGTTAGAATTTTAAAATAATTTCGCTGAAAATAATCACGCGAATTTTACGCAAATTTGTATTTAGGCTTATTGAATAATGTAGAACATCTATATAATAAAGGCCAAACGTATCTGTGCGTAACGCATACGTCATTTTGCGAATGGCAATACTTTCCCATGCAATTTCAGTTTTGCATTTTTCGCTACTGCAAATTTTATACTTCTAAACATTACATATTTCCGATTTGTACACCGTCGTATAGAAAAAAAAATGTACTTTTAAATGCAATTTGTTTGAAAGCTTTATCTTAATTTGTTTTTGAGATATTAATTTTTGTATAGTTTTTAGTCCAATTTTTTAACTGTGGCAACATAATCACTCCATTTTCTCTTAAAATTAAAAAAAAAAAATAGAAATTAAAATGCGTATACTTTGCAAAAAATATCGTCTGTCATAAAATTCCATGATTTCGGTTTTATTTCGTTTTTATTCATCAGTTAAATAACTTAAGTTTTGAGTTAAAGTGATTTGAAAATGATCAAATTAAAATACCGTTTTTTCAAACATGGTGAATACGGATATGAGAAGTACGTCTTAAAATTTTAAGATGGTGAAAATGATGACGGGTTTTAATTTCACGTGAAATTCTATGATTGTGTCAATTCGGAATATTTTTTTTTTCATTCGCATTTATATCAAATATAAGAGACTCAATTGATAAATAACTGATCTATATTATATTTTACTGATTAAGTTTGATTTTGAAGTTTAGTTTTAAAAATTTGGGCAACTGAATTTTATAGTATTTTGTTAATCTTAGCTTAAAATAATATTTATTTGAGAGTTAGACTGATCAATATAAGATGCATTTTTTTTACTGTAAGTAATTTTGTAGATTTATTATAAATCAATGAAGCAGTTCCTTCTTAAACATTTTCTTTCGTCGAATTTCGACGGGTTCCACCTCGTATTTATAATGTCAAATTTGCTATAGGAAATAAAAGGAGGAGTAGCATATTGCTATAAGTAAAAAATGTTTAGATTTGTTTCGATATGTAGAGGATATGGAACTATTAACCCCTAGAGGAACGATTGTATGTCTATGAAATTACTTAATTTTAATTCAAAAAGACCACATTGACATTAGAATTTTTCTTTAAAAAAATCGGTTTATTAGATGCGAGAAGTGCATTTTTTATGTACATATTTATTAATACAATTGTTCTCAAACTCCAGTATCATAATTAAGTTCAACCCTTAACCACTTAACTGATTTACCCGTACGCCGTTCGGGCAAGACGAATTAGCTGAATTCATCATTTAAAGTTTTTTGACACCACAAATTTTTTTAAAATGGAATGGCATATTGTTCAAAGGTAGAAATGTTTAGAATAAATTTTAAGACTATTTTAGCTTAAAAAAAGTGGTATAAACCCATATTTTTAATTTATTGCACGTGATAAAATGAACCAGTTAAGGGGTTAAGCAATGGATGCGCTCTGCGCCGCAAAGGGTTAGTAAAGAGGAAATGATATATCCTTAAAAAAGTGAAGCTTCAAATGTAAACGCTTTCGCTGGGGTTGATTAACACCGGGGAAAACTTCCACCAGTAAATTTAAACAGAAATTTTTTGCTTATTTAACCCTTTCCGGCACACTGTACCCGGTCTGGGATACTTAATTTTAATTCCAAACTTGTAAACGGCACCAATAAAATTTTAGTAGAAATTCGCTTTTACAACAAATCTTAAATTAAGGAATTCAAAATATCTAAAAAAATCGTTTGTAAATTCCGGTGTCAGTCGATAATTTCTCATTTTTCATTAGATTTTGCATGTGCCGGAAAGGGTTAAACGCATTATTAATACAAAATTTTTATTATAAATAATGGCAAAAACTGATAGTAATTTTATAATAATTAAAAATATTAAAAATAAGTGGAAATCTATTTCGGAGGTAGGCAGTATGCGTTTCCGCCATAGTCTGACAACCTAGTCAATCACCTCTTAGTGTCAGTGAAAATGATTTTTTGGACAAACTGTCATCAGTAAAAACAAATAAGAAATTTAACAACATTTCAAAATAAACCATTTCGTGAAAAATCAGCTTATATAATGTAAAACGTTTTATACAAAATTTACTGGTGGCAGTTTGCTCCGACGCTTGTCAGAAACTGCTGATCCAATGTAAAACATCAGCGTTCATCTTGCGGCAATCTCCTCAGTTACTTCACTAGCATCTCGTAGGCAATACACAATGTGTCTTCTTCCTCTTTATTCATAACTCCGTTGTAGAGGACCCCCCCCCCCCAATTAAATTTTATATACATCAGTTAAAAGTAGACTTTTTTTCTAAACTTTTGGCACCAGTAACTTTCTTCTGCAGTAATCTTTTGCAGATTTAGTCGAGAACTTTTGTTTTCTTTCCACGACTTTCTTTGTAGTATATTTCTCTTGCGAATCTTGTCAAAGTGTTTATGCGAAATTTTTGATCCGAGAATGTGGGATAGGATTAACATTACTGAAACATTAAAATAGTCACCTGCGTCAATCCTGCAAATAGAATGTTTAAGTAAAGATCTAGAAGAAAAGATGGGAATAAGAAGAAAACGTGGGATTCGAACTCATGCTATCTAGACTCCAAAACTCAACTACCAAGCACACTAACATTCATCAATAAAACATTAAAATAAGTGGGCAAATCTGTATATCAGTATGCTCATGAGATGTCTGCCGCAAGATTTTGGACTTATCTACCTATTCACATCATACATGGAACTATGAATAAAGAGGAATCAAGATAGGCTTAAAATTATGAAGCTTCAACTGTAATCGGTTCCACTAGGACTGATCACCAGAAGGGCAAACTGCCATCAGAAAATTTGAATAGAAATGTTCCCTTTAAATAAAGCAAAAGCAGTTCAAGCAGATTTTTTTTCATAATTAAAGTAATATATATTTATTTTTACTTATTGATTTTTGGCCTTGCTGTAAGGTCATGCGGTTTTACCGTATTCTGACAAAATAAATGATCGGCCAGCCAATAATGAAAGAGACTATAATACCGAAGGGGAAATTTTTCACCAGTAATAATGAACAGAAAAATTTCCGGCAGAATTTCGATTGAGTAATAAACTTATATTCACCAGAAATTTGAAACAAATAAAGTGATAATTTCTCTTCAAATGCATTGGTCAAAATTTGTACAAGATGGTAATCTGACCTAGATGATAGATTAAATAAACAGTACCCATTTTCTGATTGCACCGTCATTTTACTTCCGTAATTCATAAACATTATTAAACTAAGCGTTTCATCCACTCTATTTATCGCTGAATAATATTACATCAACGTCACCACCAAAGATGATGACATCGTCGCTTGAACACTATATTACCAATTTAGAAACATGATAACAGACAAGTTTGTAACTTTTTACATCATGAAATAAACTTTACTTTACTTCTGGTTTAAATTTTAAAAATAATTCAAATGAATCGGTTGTAAAAATTTCTATAGCTGTCAAAACTTTCTATTTTTAAGTACCAATATTTACGAACTGTAATTTCCGCTTTATTTAATCGTAAATTTCTTTCATTAAATAAATAAGATATTTCTATTTGGAAATAATAGTACTCACAAATCGGAAAATTTGGCAGCTATGAAAATTTGTAAAAAGAAAATTAATCCCATCTAATTCGGCGATAAAATTTCTTATAAAAAAGATGTAGGAACTAGTAAAATAGGGATGATGTCTATAAATAATAATTTATATAAAATATGCTTCAGGGGTCATCAACTAAAAAAAAATATATACCAAATTTCATTTTTTCCAATATTAACATCCAATTTTAAGACTCTTAATTTAAATATTAATTTTATAATATATATAGTGTGAAGTTAATATTTCAAAAATATATGTATTGTGACCTATAAATTTAACAGAAATCGACAACTAGAAGCTTTAAATATGAGAGTTCAGAAAACAGCTTTTCTTACGAGCAGCTCAATAATTAATAATCTTAAAAATCTGATCGAATACACGCAATATTTTTCGCAAAGAATCAAAAACTAAAAATTCATATTTTTATTGAAATGTACGAAATTGCGAGTGGCAGTCAATAAATTTAATTTGATGCTAATTTAAAGATTTATTTGAAAAAAAAAAATATATGTATACATATTTGTTCTACAAATTCCATTTTTATTCATTTTAATTATTTATTTTTCCCTCCATGTTCGATGTGATATAAGTTATTAAATTCAATGGTTTATATATTGCAGTACAATTAATGGTTATATATATATATATATATATATATATATATATATCTTTACTGGTGGACAAAATAAAGAGATGGAAGGCATTTTCGCAAATATCTCGAGAAATTCTGGATAAAAATAAATGAAAATTGTTATGGATATAACTTATAGTATGACAATAATATGTGCAAAGCAAAAATTAAAGTGCCATTCATTGGCAAGAGTTATTGCCAACAGTCCAATGTGACTGATGAAAGATGAAATATGGCAATGGAAGTGAGTCTTGTATGGTGTGTGGTCGCCTCTAGTATGGTGTGGGGTTACCTCTGACATATAGATAGCATGCACAACGAGTATACATGCTGTTAATAAGAGAGTTAAGGATTTATTGTGGAAGGCTCTCCCACTCTTCCACCAGAGCAGTTTTTAACTCCGGAATGGTTCTGGGTGGAGGTTGGCGTCTCGCAATAGGCCTTCCAAGAGCATCCCAAGCATGTACAATAGGGTTAAGGTCAGGAGATTTGGCTGGCTAATCCATTCGATGAATATCCTCACTTTCCAGATACTCCCCAACCAAGTGAGCCCTATGTGGTCGGGCATTGTCGTCCATAAAAACGAATTCAGGGCCAACAGCACCCCTGAAAAGACGCACATAAGATTGTAAAATCTCCAGCCTGTACCTCTGGGCATTCCCGGAACCAGTGTCAAACACGTGGGGCGGTGTGCGGGTATCTTGCATGATCCCTGCCCAAATTATCAGTCCTCCACCAGCATAATGGTCCCTTTCCATGATGTTACTGGGATGGTATCGGATCCCAGGTTCCCCCCATATGAATATTCGCGGAGAATAAGGTTGAAGACTGAATCTGGACTCATCTGTAAACAGAACATTAGTTTATTGAAGCTGTGTTCAGTGTTGGTGCTGTCTGCACCATTGTGTACGCTCTCTTTTGAGGAAGGGAATGAGTGGGATGCAAATGGCGGGCTTCTTGGTATACAACCCTCTTTTACCTAGCCTTTTGTCAACAGTCTTCCTTGAAACTAATGTTCCTGTCGCAGCAGCAAGGTCCCTAGACAGTTGTGTCGCTGTAGACGTCCTCTGGCGCATGGCTGTAAGTAGCAAATACTGGTCTTCCCTGGGCGTTGTTGCTCTCGGAAGACCTTGTCCTAGTCTTCTGAACACTGTCCCACTGTTTTGAAATTGACTCCACAAAGTCGAAACAACGTTTGGAGTAAGACCCAATTCCCCAGCAATCTGAGCTTGGGACTTCCCTGCCTCAGTTCTACCCACAATTCTCTACCTCAAACCATCGTCTAAACGATGATGCTCACTCATTTCACCTAAAAATCATCAAGAAAAAAAACCCACAAGATTATTCAAGAAACACTATACAAATCACTACTGTGTTATAGAGTGCGTGAGCTGAGCAGCTAGCTGCAGACTTTTATACCTCCTGCTGGCTTAGCAAGGCCCACAAAAATACGTAACCTCATCTCAGCGACACCAGCGCCATGGTGCCATTATATGACAATCAACCCAGCAAAGAAAGAAACGCTGGGCCATCAGCTAGAAAAATGATGGCAGCCAGCAGTGCCATCAGCGGTAAAGTGCAATGGTGCCATTACTTAAACCTGTACTAAAGTGTCCGTACAAAATGCAGGTGGCCCATCAGTGATGGCCAACAGCAAGCCAGCATTGGTATGCCATCACATTACTTCAATCCATCAGTTTTCCTGCAGTGCTAGCACCTATCCTACAGCAATTCCTTTGCTGGGCCAGCACTTTTAATCCAGCACCATCACATATCCTATAGTGTTTATACAGTGGTACACCGTCAGACTGCTTATTTTTTACTATGAACCGACAACTACCCTACAGTGTTTATAAAGCGGTAGATTATCATACAGTATATGTGCTGCTGGACCTTTGCTGTACCAGCGGTTTTTAATCAGTATTAGCTTCTAACCTACTGCTGGTTCTTTGCTGGGTCAGCACTTTTAATCGAGCACCATCACATATCTTGCAATGTTTATACAGGGGTAAACCATCAGTCAGATTTGTTTTTACTACGAGCAGATATCCACCCAGCAGTTATGATAAAGCAGCAGGCCATCATCCAATGTTTATGCTGCAGGACTTTAGCTGTACCAGCAGTTTTCAATCAGTAATATCCTCTACAGCGATTTTACACTTTGCTGGACCAGCACATTACTACCATTATTATTCCAATGACCAGCAATTACTGCTTGCTGGGACAGCATATTTATTCAGGGATTGATTTGCAGCAGAGCACCTGGGACGCAGACTATAGAAAACTATTTTGGCAGCTCCAAAATAATATTTGCATTTTAAAACTACTGAGATTCAATATTTGACTTATAACTAAACTTCTGTGGAAGCCTAAATTAACACTCATTTAATAAATTCTTTATTTTTCCAAAAAATTCCCTTGGAATTTTTGTTTGGCTTCCTTGAAAATACTTTTTATACTAATGCCTAGAGCCCTCTAGGATGCAAATCAATCCTCCCTGAACATTAGTTTTGCTTTAATTGGGACAGATTTGATATACAGTATGTGGATATAATTACCACTGGCATAAATATAAAAGAAATTAAATCTATCCAAAAAACTGTTTTTATTTTGTATTACTTGTAAATATAAGTCTTCATGCAATCCATTTTTATGTCTGTTAATAGAGTTCATTCTCTTTGAAGAACAAAATTTCCCGATTACAATTCACAACATTAAAAAAAATTCAAACTTAAATACAATTAAAATGAATTTAAAGGAACTTTTACTCGTATAAGATATGTAATTAAGCTAAGCTATAATAATATATTAATAAAAGCTATAGAAGCTTATATTTACATACGAATTTATACACATTAAACATTTATTTATTTTTAGTCAGTGCTGCTATATCATTTATGCTGTTACAAAAGCAATTTGTGGTGCAGGTTTCAATTTTTTATCTTTTAAAAATTTTAGATAGTTTTTTTTTTTAAGTTTTTTTGGCCGGCTTGTTTTGTCATTTTTAATTATTCATATTTCATCATATTCTTTCATAGAGATACTGCCTATATAAGGGTCTTTGAACCTAAAGCATGACATTACTCTAAATCAAAATAAAGTGAGTAATCTTTTCGAAATTCAATTAAATGGAAATTGAAAAAAATCTGATTGCAGCATATAATATTCTAATCTATTGATGATTTCAATTTTTTTCAAACAAGTTTGTATTATAATTAACTTGATATTAAGAATAGATATATTTATCTATGTTTCATAGAAAATTACATAACATTTCACATAATCAATGTTTGGTTATGAAAAAATATGTTTCTATAAAAATCAATGAGTATGGAAACATGTCAACTATTTCTAAAAAATGTATACTAGAGACTGGGCATTAATAGTCTTAGGACACATGTTTTGAATAAAACAGAGATTATGATCAAAAATGCATTAATCTCTAACACTGGCAATATTATCTTCCCCTTAAATATAAATACCGTATTTACTCGTGTATAAGACGCACCCCAACTTTACATGTAAAAATGGCGATTTCTTAAAATCTCGTACATAAGACGCACCATAAATTTGATACACTGATGATGAATGACCAAATGTATTTAGTAAAAAAAACATTTTCTGAGTTTTGATATATTCTTTGAATACTTTCTTGTTTTATATGTACATCATTCGACTGCATCCAACAATAAAAAATATTCCGTATATAAGGCGCACCTAGGAGTTTTGCCCTATTTTTTTGGAAAAAAAGTGCGCCTTATACACAAGTAAATACGGTATGACCTTTTACTTTTTCTTTATCCTTTACCCTAACTCATTCATTCATACTTAAAAATCAGTTTTGAAAGTTTATATCAAAGTTTGTATCAATTTTAATATGGAGCTTTGAAAAGTTACTACATTATAATGAAAAAACTTTCTGAATTAACTTTTTTTATTTGCATAATCAACGGTACATTAAAGAAGTTATCAAATTGAATCTCAATTTGATTTTTTTTTAAATTCTTCCACCATCTCTGTCGATTGCTGAGCACAACCAACGCTGTACATCTTCCACATTTGCTTGTAAAACTGTTCTGGTAGTTGGTATTTAACAGACTGCAGCTGGAAAAAAAAAAAAAAAAAAAAAAAAAAAGAAAGAAAGAAAGAAAGAAAGATTGAGTTTTTTTTTAAAAAGTGCAGATGTCTTATAATGTATGAATATAAACCAGCAGTGAGACAAACAAATTAGAAACAACAAAATATATTGATTTCAACTTTGCCAAATGAAGTCTTAAACATGGATATTCAAAACTAAATGAAAAAAAAAATATTTAACAGGAAAACAACCATCCCTAGATACATTGGAGTAATATTATCTAAAAATATCAGGTAACCAAAACAGTTCAAGCGGTTTTTAAAAACAGGTATTTTTGTTGCGTAGGCATGGTCATACGTACTGATTCTGATGACATCATTTATGTGCATTGCCTTTAAATTGCAATCAGTAGAGAGTTGTTTAACATATCACGTTTCGCTACCAGATTTGTAGGAAGAACAATCGTTGACAAAGGAGATTTTGAGGCCTATTTTGATCTATAAGTTCAAATTAGGAAACAAAGCTGCAGAGGCTGCTAGAAGAATGTGTTTGGAGAGACTTCAGTGAGTGAACGGACCGCTCAAAAGTGGTTCAGCATATTTTCGTCTGGAGATGACAGCCTCAAAAACAAGCCCAGTGTTGGTTGTCCATCCATCTTAAACCAAGTCCAGCTGGCAGAGGAAATCAAACAGAATCCTGATCTAACATGCCAGGAGCTTGCGCAAAGGTTTGGAGTATCTGACAAAACCACCCGATTGCATCTTCATAGCCTTGGGATATCGTGGAAACTTGATAAGTGGGTTCCACATGTCCTGTCCGAGGAAAACAAGCTCCAACGATTAAACATCTGCTTGTCATTGGTGTCATGCTACAATTAGGGTGGGGCTTGTTGAGCTTAAGCCCTATGGTAGGCCTCCCCACCTTGTTGAACATCTGTCACGCCACAACAAAGCCTCTTTCCTGGATCAGATATTGACATGTGACAAGAAATGGGTAATGTATGATAACCTAAAGAAAACATCATTGGTCGACTTCTGGTTCCGTCTCATTGGTTGCTAAACCGGACACCCATCAAAAAAAGATAATGCTGTGTATTTGGTGGACTAGCGCTGGAATAGTTCACTATATATTCTTAGAAAGCAGGAAAACAATCACAACCAAAGGCTACTCGTCACAGTTAAAAAGCGTTTCAGCTGCTTTGCTCAAAAAGCAGCAAGCGCTGGTCAATGGAAGAGGAGTTCTCCAGATAATGCCAGACCTCATACGGCCAAAGCCACCAGGAATGCAATAAAAGCATTGGGCTGGCAAGTTTTGTCTCACCCACCTTACTCCCCGGACATCACCCCATCGGACTATTACTTGTTTTTGGCCATGGATAATCACCTGCGGGAACAGCAGTTCCAAACCCAAGATGATGTCATAAAAACTATAACCCAGCTTTTGGACTCTAAACCAAAAGATTTTTTTCAAAAAGGGTATTTATAAGCTTGTGTCTCATTGGGAGCACGTAATTGAAGCCAAAGATGATTATTTCAAAGAATAAAATAAGTGCGAGATTTTTGTGGGTCATTTTTTATGCCTGATAAAAACCGCACAAACTTTCTTGATTACCTGATAGAAAAAGAAATTCAAACACAAAGTAGAGCAACTGATTTGCTAACACTTGAGCATTTAAACATTTTACAACTGAATTCACATACAATAGACAGAATTGCCAACGTCTTATTTTACCATCAGTATTTTTCAATAAGAATTTGTTTTATTTAATTATCAAAGCGAAATGCTAAAATAAAAATTTATGTTGGTAGTGATAATGAGAAACAACAGTTAATAGTTTTTTATCCCATGATTGTGTGTGATGCAAGTTACACTGAGTGTGCAATAAAATTTATCCTATACATTAGTGTCGCAAAAAAAGATTTAAATTTTAAGATAAAAAAAGACCCACAGCAAAACATTGCTGTATTGCAAAACCATAAATGTTGTTGGAACAATGCATGTAACATGAAAAATGCCAGTATACAACTCATGAAAAGAATACAGATTTCAATAGCAAAAATTTTAGAAATTACAGTAAAAAAATGTTTTGTTGAGATTGCAAGTTTTTAACATAGCAGCCTTTGCAAATGATTATGAATTTCATTCAAAAATATTTATAGCAAAGATAGTAACATACAGTGTCTCACAAAAGTGATGGGACACTTGTGCTTTAGAAAAAGAAACTGCAATAAAATAAATAAACATGTGCAAAAGTTTTTTGGGTGTGTTTCATATTTAAAGTTAGTAACAATTATTACCAGGGGTGCAAAAATCTAGGCGCCAGCAGGCAGTTTCTCACCACAAAATTTATTTCGTTTTTGTTCGTCTAATATTTCGTGTTTTCGCTCAAAATTTAATAGCATTCTAGCAGGAATTTTACACGAAATATTAGACGAACAAAAACGAAATAAATTTTGTGGTGAGAAACTGCCTGCTGGCACCTAGATTTTTGCACCCCTGTTTATACAGTATTTCAGAAGGCCCTTTGCACTCATCACAGTGTGACATGCCGGAAAAATGACAATCTGAATTTCAAAGTATTTTCATTGCTTTATTTATGTTATTAGAAATGTAATGTCAATTGAAAATTCCTCTAAGCATATTTTTTATTAGAATGTATCAAAATCAATTGCATTAATTAACATTTAATAGGAATTTTACTCTGCGGACCTAAATTCTTTTATTTTTTTTAATAACCCATATAAAAAAACTGTAAGACAAAATTCCTTTTTTTTTTTTAAATTTTGGTATGAGTAGAATATAAAAATTGTCGCTAGTGGTAACCTTGTAAAGAAATATTTAATTGTTTAACTCTTTCGAGGTCGATTGTATGTTTATAAAACCACTTAACCCTTTCGACTCGGTGTTTCTTACACAATTATTTTTTCAGCCAGCGCCGTTTTTTCAAAAGAAGTTACTTTCAAATTCCCTCTATCAAAAAATGCTCTAATTAAAAAAGACATATTTTACTTTCCTGCATTAAACAAATTTTGCAAAGAAAGATTACAGGGCTGCCGCAAGCGACCCTTTTAATATTCTTATTGCACCAGTATTTTTCTAATATAAATTTTAAAATAAATTTCTCTTGCAAAAGTTGGCAAAGTGTTTGTTAGTGGTGCCAAATAAAATTAAAAAATAAATAAATAAATAAATAAATAAAGCCTTTAGCAGTCTTGAAATTATGTCCAATCAGACTAGATATATGATTGCAAAGGATTAATTTTTATATCCAAATGCCTGAATGGCACTTGAATATTGGTACAAAAATTTCTCATTTACTATGTATACGAATTAAATAAGCTAAAATACTTTGTTAAATCACCATAAAATGAAAAAATTAAACAGTACGCGTTTCGAGCTACAATAATAACAGCTCGTCATCAGCTACAGCAAAACACATGTCCGTAAGGCACAGACTCGAGATAAATTAAAAGAATTCTTTTAATTTATCTGTCTGTGTCTTACGGACACGTGTTTTGCTTTAGCTGATGACGAGCTGTATTATTGTAGCTCGAAACGCGTCCTGTTTATTTTTTTCATTTTATGGTGATTTAACAAAGTATTTTAGCTTATTTATCAATTTTATAGCCAGTTATTACGGTCTTTTATTACTATGTATAAGAAATTTAGCTTTTTCTTAATTTAGGGGCAAGATGTCCACGTTTTTTTAACACCAGAAATTTGTTATAAAAAATGCTGTTCTGTTAAATTGCATAAAGATTCCGATAAAATGAAATAATATTTTCTGTAACTAAATACTGGTGTGCAAAAATTACGGAAATCGCATTCCTTTAATTTCAATTAATCTTTCTGTAAATTCCTGTGTCAATCATTTAATTCAACAATTTAGCTACGAATGTGCTTTGCACCTTAAAGGATTTAACCCTGTTGACTTATTATTATTATTATATTTTCTGTAGATCATTAAAGAAACTTTACATCTTATTCAATTTTTGCAATTTAAAAGACAATCTCTTTTTTATTAAGTCTTTAACAGCTCATTCCCTTCTCTCTAACTAAATTAGAATGACTCTTTTACAAAATTTTTGAACTGCTTCAAGGCATCGGACAAGCATTAACAAAATTATTCTCTTCATCTAACATCAATTAATCTTCTTTACGGGTTAAGAAGATAAATGAAAGATCGTAAGGTGTGGAGAGGGGGGAGAAATTTTTTTTTCAGGAACTGAAATATTTCAGTTTATTATTATAATTATTATTATTATTATTATTATTATTATTATTATTATTATTATTATTATTATTCATTTCATAAATAATTTTATTAATTTCATTGTTAATTATTAATTTTATAACATAAATCGATTTATATTCGATAATGCCTAAATTTTTCCTTCCTTGACATTCATGATGGGTTGTGGTTTTTATGTTTGATTCCTATCACTTTTATAAAATAGTGTAATTGGCTTTGTTCGTATATCATTTTACCTGTCATTATTATTTTTTCTTTTTGAAGTTGTGGCAATAAGCAATCGGAATTTTAACACTTAACTGCATGAATTATTCGTTTGGCTATTTCCATGAGTACTTGTAGCGTAAGTCACAGGCTACGATTTTTGGCTACCAGTATTATAGAACAAAAAAAAAAAGTGATTCATTTTATTGGTACATTCTCATTAATTGAATAAAGCCGAGCAGACTTTTGGAAAATAACGGTGGCTAACAAGCATAGCAATTAATAAGTTATGCAGGGGTCGGAGCATATAGGACAAATGTTATTGTTCTTACCAGTATTTTTTATCAACAATTTTCAAGAGACATTTTTATGGAATATCTAATACGGACATATTATGAAGATAAATGTTAAAAGAAACTGGTTAGAATAGTAACATTTGTCCTATATGCTCCGACCCCTGAGTTATGTGACTTACACTACAGAACTCATGGAATTAACCTTTTATTATAGTGTTTTTTTATTCTTATATTAAGGATTAGAAACCAGAAATTTTTAGGTAGATTTTTAATGTTGTATAGAGAAACCCTTTTTTTTTTTGTAACCTTTACAACAGAATTAATATTTCTATTTAAATATAGTGGTTGCTAAGAACTTAGTTTATTAAATAAAAGTTAAATAAAAAGTGATGTAAATTTGCATCACTATGCAAAGAAGGGTTAAAAGCGTAAATGAATGCGACCGTTAAGAGGTTAAATATGCGGAAATCCATCCCTTCACTTTCCATTTTTTTTCTTTTTCTTTTTCTTTTTTTTTTTTTTTTTTTTTTTTTTTTTGGTAAATTCCTGTTACTTACAGGGTTCGCACAGTTCTAACACTAAATTTTAAGAATATTTTCGAAATGTTTCACTCCAGAAAAATATCGTAAAAACTGTCAATGAAGGTGGGGATTGCGAATGTTGTGGTTTGAAAATTAAATGTAAATTTTCTTATTTTTATTAGTGGTGCCAGAGTCCTTGGAAATTCCAAGGAGTGTGCGAACCTTGTACTTATTTATTTTAACATTTTAGCTATGAAAGTACTTTGCTTTAAAAGAATTAATATTTGCCCAGTGGGCTTATTATTATTATTATTATCTATTTCTCAATAGATCATTAAAGAAAATTTATATCTTATTCACTTTTGGCAATTTAAAAGACAATATCTTTTTTATTGAGTCTTTGACAGCTCATTCCTCTCTCTCTAACTAAATTAGAATGACTCTTTTACAGAATTTTTGAACTGCTTCAAGGCATCGAACAAGCATTAACAAAATTATTCTCTTCATCTAACACCAATTAATCTTCTTTACGGGTTAAGAAGATAAATGAAAGATCGCAAGGCGTGGAGAGGGGGAAGATAAATTTATTTGAGGAATTGAAATATTTTAGTTTTTTGGCTTTTATTATTGTTCACCTCCAAAAGTTTACAAGCCGCAGGTTTACAATATTTTTTTAACAATGTTGAAATTTTGTAGTCATGCTTTTTTTTATTATTATTCGTTTCATAACTAATTTTATTAATTTCATTGTTAGTTATTAATTTTATAACATAAATCGACTTACATTCTTTAACCCCTAAATTCTCTCTCCCGTAATAGTGACAGATTCGAGGTTTTTATTTAGATTGTTTGATTCCCATGAGTTTTATGCTGGTATCATTTACATGCCATTAAATATATTTTTTTCCCTTCAAATTTGGGCAATACGCAATCATATATATTAAAATAGTAGGCTAATTCCTTAACCCCTTCGCGACGGGAGCCTTTTACGAAATTTTTAATGTTTTGTCACCGTTTAAAAAAACAGAAATTTGTGACTTATTAAATCGAGGAAATGCTCCGTTTAACCCTTTCCGGCACGGGCAAAATCTGTAGTAAAATAAGAAATTATCGACTGACACCGGAATTTAGAAACGATTTTTTTAGATATTTTGAATTCCTGAATTTGTGCTTTCACTGTAAAGGCAAAATTTTAGTAAAATATTATTGGTGTCGTTTGCAAGTTTGGAATTCCAGACCGAGCACAATGTGCCGGAAAGGGTTAAATAAGTCAAATTTTAAAAAAGCTCGGTATAATTTTACTGGTGGCGATAAACACGTATTCTTAAGCCTATTTGCGGCACGTATACGTGTCGCTCGTCCCCAAGGGGTTAAGATCAACTCAAACATTCAGGCATTTGCGCATGCGTGAAGTTGAATTTATTAGCCCTTCCAGTTAGAGGAAAATCGAAGAAAGTAAAGGACTCGGGATCGATCCCAACGCTCGGCAAAATAATTTATTTGAATAATGATGCATTTTACTACGAGGGAAGGTTATATGATTTTTATTCTTTTGTTATCATTATTATTTTGATGCTTTATAATTAAGGGTGTTCTTAAATCAAAAAGGGCAACTTTGTGACACATGCTTTAATTTATTTTTGTTCGGAAATGCGTGAAAATAGCAGGTGTTGTTATTCAGAAACTGTATAATTGCACTGAATTTTCTGTTTTTTAAAATAGACAATAGATCTTTCATAACAAGCCCTTTAAAGTTGACGTTTTTGAGCACATATCCCAACGAAAGCAGAAAAACCGGTCGAAAAGCAAGAGAAAAACAGGTGATCACGTGATCGAAATAGCTTAGAACTGGATAGATAATTTAATTATCATAAAATGGAAAATTAAGTTCGATTCGAAATCTCTTCCATAGTCAGGCATTCCAATTTTATAACTTTCTGTTAAAAAATGAATTTATAAATGTGTCATAACGTTTTGCGCTTGTTGAGCGGATCAGTTAATAAAATAAAATTTAACACTCTTAATTTAACCCTTAAATAAAATTTAACGCTCAACAATGTTTTTTTTTAAAGCAACAATTTCATTTTTTAAATATTTCAAATAATTAAAACATAGTAATTATTAGATATAAACAGCCAATTTCCAGTTCAGGGCTTTAGAGTTATTTTTGTAGAATAAAATTATTAAAAATCCTTACAAATCGCATTCTTAAAAAAAAAATAAATAAACAACAACAAATACAACCCACACAAATAAAAATTGTATCCGTTGAATTAATTCTTGTTATCCCTCTGCTAAAAAGCAAGCGCTATTAAAATTCTGCTTAAAATTCTTTCAGTTGATTACTTGAGTAGGTTAGACTGACACAACAATGAAACGCTTTGAATCTGTTGGAATTACATAGATAACATGAAAATAAATCAAGTTTTCAAAACCTTATTTACAGGTAACTAATTAAGAAAATCTAACATTATTCTTATTAATTTTTTAACATGTTTATCGTCAAATCTTGACGGGTGCCATCTAGTGTAAATTTTAAAACCATAATTTGAAGCGATCGTTAAGAGGTTAAATTTACGAATCTAGACGTACATAATATTCAGCCAATTAATTTTGTATTATGCATAAGCTATGTGCATTGCAATTATTTAGGAGCTATTATTACACTTAACGCTGCACCCTGAATGCTAGACCTGAGCACTGACATAAAAATGGCAGCTGCATTGTGTGTACAGACAAAAGAATTTTGGCACTAATTTTTTTAAAAGTTTTTTACCCTTTTTTTAGATTTATTAATTCAAATAAATCCTTTTTACCCCCCCCCCCCCCCCCAAAAAAAAAAAAAAAAAAAAAAAAAACTTAATTTTAGTTTTACTGCCACCAAGAATATTTAATTAAAATTTTCTTTTAGTAATATACCTGTTAGTAATAAAATCCTTATTTTATAAAATAATTCGTTTATATCTTCAGGTAGAAGTTAATTATTTCAAATAGCTTCCCTGTGCACCGGAAAGGGATGAAATACTGGTGTATTAATTTCAGGGACGGTACATATGTTAAAAAAGAATTCGCCTTCAGTAGCCGACATTTTTGTGTCAGGGCTCAGACCTAGTATTAGGGGGGGGGGGGGGAGCGGTGCACTAAGAACGGGTGATGTAAAAATATGTTTTTGTAAACGGAAGGAAGAAATTATAACCTGCACCGAAAATATAAGGAAGGAAAAAAAATGTATAAATTGAGATTGCTTGTGAGGATGTTTTAATTTGTAGTAACATTTTTAGATATAAATATCGTGCTCTTTTCCGGGGTTTTAAACTTTACAGTTACTCAGTAATGGTAACTCATAAAAAATTTCCTTCATTTGAAAGAAAACAGAGATATGTGAATAAAAAGGGATTTTTTTGTGTTTTTGTGAAAAATTTTAATTATTATTATTATTTTTTTTTTTTTTTTTTTTTTTCCCTTACCGCAGATTCAAAGAAGATTTTTTTCGCTGAAATGAATAGCGTAACATTTCTGTTGGAAAAATTACTGTAGATAATTCTTAACTCTAAATAATATGAAGGATTTATCATTTAACTCTTTAAATCCCATGATAGAACACGTTCTAGAAATTATGTAGCTCAGAAAACTTAATTTTACACCAGAAAAAATCAATAGTTAATTTGTTTTATTTAAATACGGAATTTGTGTTATTAATACAAGCAAATACTGCTGTTTTAATTTTTTGATGGGAATTAATGTATACGAATTATAATATCTTAAAATATATCGGGCGGTTTGGGATCCAGAGGAATAACCTGGATGGTCATTGTCATACTGGGAGTAGAAATCTGAACTGGGCTGTTGCATTATATGACTGACTGTTGTTAACTTTAGGAGGATACAATAGATGTATTCAGGGTTGCTAGTATGGACTCCAAATATACTCCGAAATTTTAAAATTATACCGGAAATTTCGCATTAAGAATTTTTACTTTATCTGATCAAAATAAGTGTCTCATTAAATAAAGGATGAAATAAAGTTTAAACATTTAACTTTTAGCTTACATAGTTTAACGTTTTAAAAATATTACGCTAGTAGATGTAAGACTTCTGCGCTAGAAACACCCAATATATTTGTTAATTAAATCGATTATTAAACCTTTTATTAATGGATATAATTTCTCTTTTGTTTCTTTTTGTATAGGTTTATGCAATAAATAACACAAGAACTTGATTTTTTTTAATTTTCAGAGTTTTCTTGCAGATACACTAAAATTGTTTAAGTATAAAATAATTCAATTTATTATTGGTCGTTGAAAGAATGTGCTTACTTTGTGTAGGAATATAAGGCAACATATATGAGATTTCTCAGCAAATACACAAACATTGTGAGTTTTCTTTGTGAGGCATGTATCTTGTGAAATATTGCACTGATCCATTTTCCTTCATAATAATCTCACTAGAGGGCAGCACTAGAGCTGTTCCATACAACTGTTCATGCAACCATGAAGGAGAATCAGCAAGAGCAGTAAGTCTGGTGACTAGCACCAGATGGCAGCACCAAACATTTAAATCTCCATACATACGAATTGAAATGCAAGCTCAGCTGTTTTACCTTTGTTTGCAAAAGTTGAGAACTTTCAGATACTTTTGAAGGACCCTCAGTTTCGTCATAGGTCCTCTGAGGGAAATACATGTCTTCCCTTTCTGTGATTTTCTATTGTCTAACAAAGGAAAGCTAATGCAGCTTCCTAAGAATATACTGAGAGGACCTGTCTTAAAATTCAATATAACTAATCTTAATATTTATCTAACTGTGTTTTATTTTGTTTGTTTTAGTATAATAATCAAGAATAAATTTTGAAGTGTGTGTTATATGCTTTCAACTGGATTTCTTGTGCCATCTTCTACACAAGTACACGACGTATCTTCCACTATTTCCTTCTGTTTTCTATCTACTGTGATCAGGTAGGATCTAATCTAATTTTATACTTAGTGACATTGTCGAATACTGGGATTAACAATAATTTCTTCTATCACTGTTCCCGCGTTCAACATGAATAAGCCAAGTTGCTGGTATTTTTGTTTTTCCAGGATGTTAACCCCTTGGGGACGAGCGACACTTATACGTGCCGCATATAGGCGTAAGAAACCGTGTTTATCGCCACCAGTAAAATTTTACCGTAAATATTGCCTTATGTAATCGGAGTATTGTCCCGAATTTAATAAAACACAAATTTCTGTCTTTTAAAACCAGTGACAAAAGATTAAAAATTTCGTAAAAGGCTCCCGGGTCAGTCCTCAAGAGTCTACTATGATTTTTAAATGAAACAAGAAAAATCTTTGAAAAGGGTTTTAGTATAAATTTCCTTCAAAAACGTACTCTTTAAATGCTCAAAAGAATAAAAGAAGAAGGCGGGGGGACATTATACAGGGTGAGTCATAAATATCGAAACAATAGGCTATCTCTTTAAATATTGCCCCTAGACCCATACTTCCAAATGCAAAAATTCATAAAAAAAGTTGAAATTTTTGATAAGATAAGTTGCAACTCCATGGGGGGGTCTATTTAAAAAAATACGAAAATTAAATTTTTATACGGCCCCCGTAGGATAAAAATTCCAATTAGGAAAACTTTCCTTATCCAGTCCTGATTAAGACACAAAAAGTTGCATCTTCATATCTTTAAAACTCGCAATGTTATAGCCGTTTAAAAAATTCATCAGATTTTAAGGGATTAGACACAAATTGAAATGTGCGCAGTTGAAAAAACAAAGTTACTTTAACATTTCTAGGAAACGTGTAAAAATCTATCTTTTGAGTTAGTGTTTTGATTTTTTTCTTTTTTTCTTTTTTTTTTTTTTTTTTTTTTTTTTGTGATGGTAAGCCATATAATTTGCTAAGAAAAACACATCCTGAAATTTCTCATACAATTTATAAAATTTTCACATGGTTAGTACTGGTTTAAATGAGATAATTAAAAAATCGTTTTAACTCGAAACATTATTTATCGGATTTCAATTTCTTTCCATTTAATTAAAGATGAAAATCTGATTATAGTTTTATTCCAGGGTTTTTGTTTTCAATATTAATTTTAAAACTATTATAAATATTTATTGAAAAAATAATATAGTAACTTAAAAAAAAAAACATATTTTCAAATGTAAATATTTTTTCAAATTTGCCAAAACAAAACTAATGTAAACTAATCAAAAATGACATGTTTCAAGTTTTTTTTTAAAACAATTCTTAACTTTTAATAATTTAAAAACAAGAAATAGTGGGGAAAATTCATTATGCAGGAAAATGAAATGTACTGTTTAAATGTTCCTCAGTGTTTTAAAAGAATGCATTTTCTAAGATGCAGATTAAGTCTTTTTTTTTTTTTTTTTTTTTAATTTAGCTC
Organism: Maratus speculifer; assembly: GCA_964019185.1. Taxonomy (NCBI): domain Eukaryota; kingdom Metazoa; phylum Arthropoda; class Arachnida; order Araneae; family Salticidae; genus Maratus; species Maratus speculifer. The sequence continues at coordinate 232,371,973 of OZ025300.1, forward strand.
TCACAACTTCAGGCTGTTTATCGTCCTGGAGAGGCTGTTAATCGCTTTTATTTTACAAAAAAAAAAAAAAAAAAAAAAAAAAAACCTTTAAAATTCATTTGTTTTAAGGAATAGTATATTTAAAGGCAAAAAACTTAAATACGATAAACCAGTGAAAAAAATCTGCCTATGACGGAATTCTGTCTTAAACGGATAATGTGTTGATCCATACAAAATAAATACAATAATACCAGAGGAAAAAATAAAAAATAAATTCCATTTGCACCTCCTAGGAAGGTTATTTGTCTATAACGTATTTTTTCTTTCCTATGTGATTCCATCTTAAGAAGGTTCTACTGTATAACAATTTTCAATGTCTCGAACGCATGGGATATGGAGTAACGTATTAAAATATAAGTGAAACATTTACATATAGATTCATTGGTAAAATAAATATATTACAGCTTTTGACGCTTCTTAAATAATAAAAAGTATAAATATAAAAAACAAGAAGCTATAATAAGTATTTTTGGTCGGAACTCTTACATACGAAACAATTTCTAACCATACTGAAGTAAAAAACAATGTAGAAAGTCACGGCTGAGCAGGGCTATGATTTAAACTTTTTTGCATGCCGGTCTGTGCTATGATTTTAACATTTTTCCAGGCCGGGCCGAACTATTTTACCCATAGCGACCCCTATCGCTATGGGTCGGTTTGGGACCGGACCTGGATATTTCGATCCACGCAGACCTGCTATGTAGAGTACCAACATATTTTGAAAACAAGTTTAGATTTAATTCAATACGCTGCTTTGTTATGTCCAAATAAGAGGCACTGTCTTAAACCGACATATAATAATGCACAATTTGTGGACGATCCCTTATCTGCTCTCAAAAAGCGTTAAAAGTTCTTCGTTTTAAAGGCATGGTTAAGTGGTGTAAGTCATGAATTTTGGAGAATTTTGGATTTTAATATCTCTGTCAGGTTTTTAGACACGGAGATGAGATTTTTTTTGTTCAATTTAGGAATGCATAAGGAATAATTTCCTAATTGGGAATTGTGCCTTACGGGGACCGTATAAAAATTTAATTTTCGTATTTTTTCAAATAGACCCTCCATGGAGTTGCAACTTATTTTATAAGAAAATTCAACTTTTTTTATGAATTTTTGCAATTGGAAGTATGGGTCTAGGGGCAATATTTAAGGAGATAGCCTATTGTTTCGATATTTATGACTCACCCTGTGTAGCAAGTTATGTAGTCAGGACTTTTTCCGATAGAGGGCGACAATATCAAATAAAATTGTGAGAAAAGGATAAGGCTGGTGTGGGAATTTTTGAGGGAAATTTAGGGTGACGACACGACGTTACCATCGCTGCATCTGCTTAACTGCCAAACTATTTTAACTTTTTCAGAGGAAAATCCCCTTTCATTACTAAAATAGTGAAATGAATGCAAGACACCGGAATTCACATTTAAATTTTTTATCAAATAAGAAAAGCAATTATTCAAATACATGATAAACAGAAAAAAATCTAAAATTCCACGTTTTCGTTTAATATTTTTATCAAGGAACTATATCTAATAGTTTACCTAAGTATTTTGTTAAACATGTTAGTATATTAAACAAAAATATAATTTGCTAAAGAAATTTTTTAAAAAAATATTTCGACAGTTTTTAAGTTCGAGAAAGGATAGATATAATGAAATTATTATTATTATTATTATTACTATCATCATCATCATCAACATCTCATATTTTAAGTAAAAAATAAATAAAATTTTACATTTTATTCCCAATTCTCAGTTAAAACATCAGTTTTATTTATTTATTATTATTAAGTTCTTGACAACTCGTTCTTCTGCCACCAATTAATTTAGAATGTCTCTTTTATAAAATTTTTGAAATGCATCAAGACATCGGACCAGCATTAACAAAATTGTTCTCTTCATCTAACATCAATTAATCGTCTTTACGGCTTAAGAATATAAATGAAATATGGAGAAGGCAGAAAGAGAAATTTATTTCGATAATTAAAATGCTTCAGTTATTATTTCACCGTTGTTCGCTTAAAAAAAGGCGTAAGCTTTTTTTAATTATTATTATTATTATTGTTCCATTGCACGTTTTCATTTAATATTTTTATAAAGGAAATATATCTAATAATCAAAGAAAAAATATATGTAACGTTTGTTAAACATTTTAATATACTACATAAAAATATAAATTTCAGAACAATTTTTTTAAATATTTCCTGCAATTTTTAAGTTTGAGAAAGGATATATTATTATTATTATTATTATTATTACTATTATTATTATTATCATCTCATATTTATGTAAAAAATAAATAAAATTTTGCATTTTACTCCCAATTCTCAATCAAAACATCAATTTATTCTTTATTAAGTTTTTGACAGCTCTTTCTTCAGTCACGTCACCAACAAATTTAGAATGTCTCTTTTACAAAATTTTTGAAATTCTTCAAGACATCGGACAAGCATTAACAAAATTATTTTCTTCATCTATGATCAATTAATCTTCTTTGCGGTTTAAGAAGATGAATGAAAGACGGTGAGGGCAAAAAGAGAAATTTATTTCAATAATTAAAATACTTTCGTTATTCTTTCACCTTTGTTCTTTTAAGAAAAATGATGCAAGATTTTTTCCTTAAAAAAAAAAAAAAAAAAAAAAAAAAAAACTTTTTAATGTTTTATTACACGTTTTCTTTTAATATTTTTTATGAGGAAATATATCTAATAGTTCAAAGAAACGCATTTTGTTAAACATGTTAATATGTATTAAACAAAAATATAATTTGCAGAACACATTTTTTTACAAATATTTCGTACTTTTTTTAAACTCGAGAAAGGATGGATATTTAGCCATTATTATTATCAACATCATCATCATCACTATCTCATATTATAAGTAAAAAGTAAGTAACACTTTACATTTTATTCCCAATTCTCAATTAAAACATCAATTTATTTATTTTTATTAAGTTCTTGACAGCTCGTTCTTCTGTCACCAACTAATTTATAACGTTCCTTTTACAAATTTCGAGAAAGAATAGATATTATGCTATCATCCTCAAAATTACATTCATCACCATCTCATATTTTAAATAAACAATAAATAAAACATTACATTTTATTCCCAATTCATAATTAAAGTATCAATTTATTTTTTCATAAGTTATTGTCACCTCGTTCTGCTGTGATCAACTAATTTAGAATGCCTCTTTTACAAAATTTTCATATACTTCTAGACGTTAGGCAAACATTAATAAAATTATTCTCTTCATTTAAGATCAATTATAATTTTCTTTATGGTTTACGATTATAAATGACAGATCGTGATAGAAAAAGAAAAATGTATTCCAATAATTAAAACACTTTAGTTATTCTTTCACCTTTATTCTCTTAAAAATTGATGCAAGATTGTTTTCCTTTTTTTTTTTTTTTATAACTTTTAATGTTTTATTTTAAGTTTTCGTGTAATATTTTTATGAAGAAATATATCTAATAGTTCAAAGAAACCTATTTTATAAAACATATTAAACAAAAATGTAATTTGTAGAACAATTTTTTTTTAAATATTTCGTACAATTTTTAAGTTTGAGAAAGGATAGCTATAAGGATTATGCTATTTCATTCAAGTGTTTCAACAGTTAATTTGATATTTTCGTAACAAATATGGTTAAATCAACCAAACTATAATAAAAAGGATAAAATTACCCTCAAAACTTAGATTCTTTTTAAATAAAATGAAAATAAATCTTAGATTTTTTTTAAAGGTTTGTATATTGCATGTACTTCATCATTTTATATACACTGTTTGCAGTTTGCACAACTGTTTGCAGTTTGTGAAACTTAAAAATTGAAATAATCCTTTTGTTTATTTTCGTTGTATCTCAAAAAACAAACAATATGGTAATTAAATTACCCTTAAAACTTAGATTCCACTCAAATGAAATGGAAATAAATCAGACTTTTCTAAAGGTTTGAATTTTGCATGTGCTTTATCATTTTGAATGTATATACTCAACATACAACACACAAATCTCAGATTGTGAAGATTAAAAATTGAAAAAGTCATACTGTTTATTGCCATTTCATTTCAATGAAATCAAAGTTATTATTATCAGTTAGTAGGTATTATTATTATTATTATTATTATTATTGTTATTATTATTGTTATTATTATTATTATTATTATTGTTGTTGAATTTTATTTGGATAAAAATAAATAAAATTTTACATTTTAGTCGCATTTCTAAATAAAAAATAAAAAAATCTATTTATTTTTTTTATAAAGTTCTTGTCAGCTCGTTCTTCTGTCACAAATAATTTAGAATGTCTCTTTTACAAAATTTAAGAACGTAAATGAAAGATGGTGAAGAAAAAAGAAAAAAAGGTATTTCAATAATTAAAACACTTTAGTTATTTTTTCACTTTTGTTCTCTTAAAAAAATGTCGCAAGTTTCTTTCTTTTTCTTTTCTATTCTTTTCTTTACTTTTTTTTAAAACTTTTATTGTTTCTGCACGTTTTCGTTTAATATTTTTATCAAGGAAATATATCAAGTATTTCAAAGAAACGAATTTTGTTAAATATGTTAATATATTTAACAAAAATATAATTTGCAAAACATTTTTTTTTATTATTTCCTACAATTTTTAAGTTTGAGGAAGGATAGATATTATGCTATCATCATTATCATTATCACCATCTTATAATTTAAGTAAAAAATAAATAAAACTTTACATTTTATTCCCATTTCTTATTTAAAGCATCAATTTATTTTTTATTAAGTTCTTGACAGTTCGTTCTTCTGTCACCCACTAATTTAGAATGTCTCTTTTACAAATTTTTTGAAATGCTTCAAGACATCGGACAAGCATTAACAAAATTATTCTCTTCATCTAAGATCGATTAATTTTCCTTACGGCTTAATATGATAAATGAAAGATGTTGAGGGAAAAAAGAGGAATTTATTTCAATAATTAAAATGTTTTAGTTATTTTTTCACCTTTGTACTATTAAAAATTGGCACAAGTTTTTTTTTTTTTTACTTAACTTTTATTGTTTTATTGAACGTTTTTGTATGGATTAAAGAATGTAGAAATTATGCTTTTATTATTATTATTATTATTATTATTATTATTATTATTATTATCACCATCATCACCACATCTCATATTTTAAGTAAAAAATGAATAGAACTTTATATTTTATTCTCAATTCACAATTAAAATACAAATTTATTTTTTATTAATTTCTTGTCAGCTTGTTCTTCTGTCACCAACTAATTTAGAATGTCTCTTTTACAAAATTTTTGAAATGCTTCAAGATGTCGGACAAGTTTTAACAAAATTATTCTCTTCATCTAAGCCCAATTAATTTTGCTTGCGTTTTATGTTGATAAATGAAAGATGGTGAGGGAAAATAGAGAAATTTATTTCAATAATTAAAATGCTTTACTTATTTTTTCACCTTTGTTCTCTTAAAAAATGATGCAAGATTTTTTAAAAAAATTTTTGAATGTTACATTGTACGTTTTCGTTTAATATTTTTATGAAAAATTATATCTAATAGTTCAAAGTTGTCAATAAATAAAAAATACATAATTTGCAGAGCAAATTTTCTAAAAAAATATTTCGTTCAATTTTTCTAAAAATTATTTCGTTCAATTTTTAAATTCGAGAAAGGATAGATGTTATGCTATTTCATTCAATTGGTTCAACAGTTAGTCTTATATTTTTGTAACAAATATGGTTAAATCAACCAAACTATAAAACTAGTCGTTGGGGGGGGGGGGGGCATCGTAATACTTACCCATCATAATATAAAATATGAAAATAAAACGCATGTCTATGGCAAATCCAAAATAAAATTTAAACGCATAAATAAATAATTTTAACATACAATAATGCTCCATTAATGAATTGCTCATGAGCCAATTTTGGCTAATTATATAAAACGCCAAAATACTCGAGTAGTACCTGATTGCGTAAAAGAAACATCCTTTTAACTCAAAAAAATAACAATCATATTAACTAAAAATTTACTGTGTTGTATTAAGCGTTGCATTTCCAATAATAATATACCTGTGAATTGAAATTTGAATGGAATACAGGGTCATGAAAAATCTAAGAATTTGGAAAACAGGATTACACATATCTCGACAACTAATAATCCGATCGACCTCGCTTTTTATGCAAAATTTGTGTTATTTTATTGCCTTTTACGTCCAGACCTTAAAATAAAAAAATTCGAAAATTTTTATATACCTTTCATCAGAACGAATTTTTCGAGAGTCCGGAAAAAATAGTTCCGGATAATCGAGGTTACTGATATTAAATAGGCTTCGTCCCATTCTTACATACTAAGTACATGCAAAATTTTGAGTCTCTATCTCAATTTGTTCGGTAGATAGAGCGGTTACAGACAGACAGACACACAGACGGACGGACGGCAAAATTTCTTTTCTAAAAATATGTTTTTCGGAATATTCACTATCTGAAACGTGTAAATCCGTCAAATTTTTTTTTTCGATTTTCAAAACGATTGCAAGACTTACCCTATACTACGTATGATGGGTAAGTAAAAGGATAGCAGTATAGCAGTACCTTAAAAACTTAGATTCTTTTTAAATAAAATAAAAATAAATCTTAGATTTTTGTTTCTCGTAAAAGATTTATAATTTGTTCTTGCATCTAGTATAATGCTGAAATAATTGAATGAGACCAGTATTTACATGAGAATTTATTTTTAAATAAATACAAGTATCTTTTGCGGCTTTGTGGCTCAACAATTTCGATTTGAAAAATGTTAACTCAGATGTTAGAATACATCATTTTAAACTTGTAAAAAATGATTAAAAAAATTCAGAACGTAAAACTAAAATAATTATTGACTAAAAGGTACTTTTTTTCACATCTACAATAAATATAAATTTACACACTTCTCATACATACTGTCCATTTTCTAATACGAGACTTTAAAGTATGCAAAATTAACTTTTAAAACCCTTTAATCGCCTGGCCCGGCTTTTTCCGTTTCTAGAAATCATATTTAAGTGGCTGCAGACAAAAATATTTTAAACGGAATGTTATTTTGAATCATACTTAGAAAGAAGTGATATTAAAGATATTATAGCATCAAACTGTGATTAATTAATATAAATATCCTGTAAATTATAACCATTCTTATAAAAATATATGAAAACCCTTGGACGGTGAAAGGTTTAAAAATCTACTTTCGAACTACCTCCAGCTTTTTCTATTTGGTAAAATTTAATAAGTTAATTTATCAATATCAACCTAAAGCTTCTCAATTGATAAACAAAACTTTGGTGTGAGAAATTAACTCAATATCATGCTCTGTTGAGAATTCATATGATAATTTGTATTAACCCTTTCCGACACGATCAAAATATGATAGTAAAAGAAAAAATATCAATTGACACCGGAATTTACGAACGATTTTTTAAGAAATTAAAAACTCCTTAATTTAAGTACTTCCGGCACGGATGAATTCTGTTAGTAACATGAGAAATTATCGGCTGTCACCGGAATTTACAAGCGACTTTTTTAGAAATTAAGAATTCCTTAATCTAAGCTTTTATTGTAAATGCAAAAATATTTTAAAATATTATTGGTGCCGGTTGCAAGTTTCGAATTAAAATTAGGTATCCCGTACTAGGCGCACTGTGCCGGAAAGAGTTAAACTTTCACTGTAAAAGCAAAATTTTACTAAAATATTATTGGTGCAATTTGCAAGATTGGAATTAAAATTAGGTGTGCCTGGACTGGGCACACTGAGCCGGAAAGGGTTAACTGGATTGCTGCGGAATTGGAACAACAAATAAAATCGTGTTTAAAAACTTACAGTGTAAGTACTATTGACATCTGGGTATGTTGCAGATCTGCAACACGGTAATACAAAGGTTTACCCCTTTCCGGCGCGCATTTTCAGAAAGAATCACGTTTTGAGCACCTTATCGCCAGAACAACGATTGGCGCGGAGATGAAGTCAATGCTACGCACCCTTTCTTGTTTTTGACGTCAAACGCCTAGCGAATAGCAACCCTTCCTTCTGCAAAGAGATCGCGCTTATTGTTCATTTGTTTTTCCGTAAATGTTATCAAGCAAATACTACAATATGAGAAAATGTTATTCACCGTTGTTTACGATTAAAATATAGTTTAAAACAAAAAGATTTTTCAGATTAAAATGCTTTAAATTTCACAAAACGTATAAACATGTTTTTTTTTTTTTTTTTTTTTTTTTTTCTCTTAATTCAAAAATATTATTTCCTTAACTCGCTATGTTCGAAGAAATTGAGAGGTTAATTAAAAAACAGTAGTAAAAATTCGCTTGTAATAAATATAATTCTATTAATCATATGGTTTATGACACATTTACACTTAGTTTATTTTGTGTTTGGCGATGCAGCTAGCTGAACGTTCTCACATTCACCATCTCGCCAAGGCTGGTGCTCAAAACGTGATTCTTTCTGAAAATGCGTCCGGTCTGGCCACACCTAATTTTAATTCCAAACTTGCAATTGGCACCAATAATATTTTAATAAAATCTTGCTTTTAAAATAAAACCTTTAATTAAGGAGCTCTTGATTTCTTAAAAAGTCTTTGTAAATTCCGGTGTCAGTCGATAATTTCTCATTTTACTCAGAGAATTTGTCTGCGCCGGAAACTGTTAACCCTTTGCGACGTAGGGCAAATTCATTGCTTAAGCATTGAAATTAATGACTGACAGCGGAATTTCACGCATTCAATAAACCGTAATTTTTTTAAACAAAATTCCGGTGGCAATGTGGAGTTTGGGAATTAAAATTAAGTGGTATATCTATAAAATCATCACGCTGCAAGGGGTTAAACAATAAATACAGGAAATTCCTTTCCTTTCAGTCAGTCAAAAAAAAAAAAAAAAAAAAAAAATGACGGATGCACGAATGTATTAGCACAAAAAATTTGCTGCAAATATTTATTGAATCACATTAGAAACTTTAACAACGCATGAAAAATTTTCGTTTTTTTTTTCATGAGAAAAGCAAACATTTTTATGTTTCTTTAGAATGCATATCATCTTCTTCTTGGTTGTTTGCATCATCATAATAGTCGTCCGTATTTACGCCAAAGATGTTCTCCTTCTCTCCATCTTTTCCTGTAAAAGAAATATTATACTAATTTGAAAAATGTAAAATATTGTTAGTCACTTTTCATAACCAGTAGATACGAGGGAACTTTTCACATTACAATCTTTGAGTTTATTTTCTGATATGTTTTGTATTAACCCTTTCGGGTCTGGTGTACCATTAATAGTACACGCATTTTATTGGAGCATTATTTTGTTCTAAGCAATAATTTGGCTACTATTTACAAGTAGCAAATTTACATATCCATTACATACACGTATTTACATGTCTATTTACATTAGTATATGTCTATGCTTTTACTATGCGACTTCATTTATGTTTTGGCATGTACTAATTATTATTATTTGTTTAATTCGCTTTGTGCCGTTTGTAATTCTTTTATTTTAAACCTATATATCATTCTTTAATAAAAGTTACTTTCCTGAAAGAATCATGCATAATAAAGTGCAAAAAGTATTAGAAATATGTAATATAAGTTAAATCTCATACAATTAATAATATAATTATTGATACATTTTTTCTAAATATCTCCAAAAATTCTTTTTTAACCTATTGTCATATGAATATTAATTGAATAGTACCCAAAACAACAACATTCGTTACCTTTCAAGCAATGAAATATTCATTAATTAATTTCATTATAATCATATAATTAATGAAATATTCATTAAACACTAATTAATCTTCTTGGATAGATAGTGTTAATGTTACTGACGTAAAAATAATTTTTTTTCCGAAAAATTGAAAAAGAATTCGGATCCTGTAATTATTTTTAGATAAATGGTCTCTTTTAACCCTTTGCAACGCATCATTTTTTAAGACTGAAATTTAGAAAAAAAAAAGTTATCGCCAGGTTATGTAGGCTTAGAGGAATATACATGTGAAACTTTGTAAAGATTGCACTTACCGTTTTCATTCTGTGGGTGCTTCATCAACGGCGACAATGGGCCGATAGAAGTCCCATAGCACAGCAGTACAGAGCGTAATTCAATCAATCTTTTTGTAGCTAATGAAAAAAACTCTGTTAGTTTTTTATCAATAAATATTTATATGTCTATCTATATTCAAATCGTTTATATAAAAATATTTACTATTTTTCTATTTTTTATGATATTTTTGGAAGCAAGCCACATCCTTTTGGTAAAAAACATACCAACATTCGAGGTTTTAAATATGAAACTTCTTTTATTCAGATTGGCTTTCTTGCTACAGAATGTACATCTTCTTGCGCGTACGTTTAACCCTTTGCGGGGCAGGGAAAATTCATTGCTTAAGTATTGAAATTAATGACTGGCACCGCAATTTGAAAACAACTTTATTTCTAAATAAGAAAATACTATACTTCACGCATTCAATAAAGTGTAATTTTCTTTAACAAAATTCCGGTGCGAATGGGACGTTTCGGAATTAAAATTAAGTGGTATATCTATGAAACCACCGCCCCTCAACGGGTTAACCAACATGTGTTCTCGTATATTATATGTATGTCATATTTATATCATAGATGCCAACATCTTTTAATTAATTTCCAAATGAAATCAAATTTCAATTTTTAAAAATTTCTTATAGGCGTAAATACCAGCCTAGTGAAAAAGACTTCATGCCTGGAATCGAAACCGGGCCACCAGAATAGAGCATTGATGTGGTACCTACTAAACCACATGGAGCGACACCCAGCCTGGAGCTTCTCACTATTATATGTTGGCAAGGCTACAAACGCAGCATACAGGCTCCCCCTCCCCATTCATCCTACGTCATATTGTCTTGTATTACATTTGTTGCAAATTTTGTCTACTTTTTTAATTTAAAAATACTTTTTCACTAAAACAATAAAAAATAATTTTTTCTTAAACTTATTTTTGGGGCCATTTTACCGAAATTTGTGGGGGAGAACCGGGGAAATATTTGGTGGGAAGATAAAAATTGGTACTACTCTGTTATCCCGACGATCAATTTCGCCAAATTATACAAATCGCCAAACTATTAGCCAAATTATACATACTGACATAATCTATACTAATAAAATCCGTGCGCCTCTGTCTGTCTGTCTGCTTGAAGCCGATTACAGTTCGCAACGCGGGCGAGTTGGAAGTCGCGAGAGGTGTCTTTCGATTGGAAAAATTCCGGGGAAGTCATTTCGGGCATTTTCGAGACCGTGGGACCAAAATTAAAAAAGTTATGAATTAAAAACCCCTTGGGAATCGGAACGAAAAATGTCTCAAATCCCAAACGGCGCTCAAACGGAGCTCTGAGGCAGAACACTGCGCCACCTTGCGGTGAAGGAAAAGAACTTTTCTCCTTTGGCTAAAAGAAGAAGCAGTCGAAAACCTCTTTTTCTTCCTTTTTTGGGCGTTTTTTCTTAAACCATCATGCAGACAGTTTTTAAAGTAGAAAAAAACTGATTACATATTCAGAATCTGCGTAAAAGTCTGCTTCTGATGAACCAAAAAATACGAGAAAATGTCTTATGGGCGCGCAGAGACAACCGTACAAAACCAAATATTTTTAATGGAACGATGGCGACCATGGAGCGTAGAGCCCACTGTGCGAAATCACATATTTTTAACGGGATAATGGGCGCATAACAACCATAGCTCTTTAATTTACTTTTTTTTGTGCTTGAGGATTCGAACACCAAGACTTGCTTATTAAATGAATTTTTTTGTTTATTATATATTGCTTAATATCGAGGTTCGTTTGGAAAAAGTGGCCCAGCTAGCGGGCGTAGCTCGCTTGTTTTTATTTTAAATAACGAAAAACAAATAATTAGTAGAATATTAACCCGTTAGTGCCTAGCGTCCCTTTTTAGGGACGCTTCAAAATGTGCACGCAGCACTGTTTTTGACACCGGTAAAAAAGAAAAGCAATAATTATTTTATTTAAATGATGCATTTTCGTGATTAATGAACTAAACTTAAATCTTCTAAAAATAGTGGTGCCAACCAAATAAAATTTACGCAAAAGATGCTGGGCACGAATGGGTTAATAAAAATATTAATAAAAAGTCGAAATAGAAATCACTTAATGACATTTTAAACTCGTGAATCGTATTTAATGTCATTGAATGTGACATTCACGATCATCCATTATTGCCATTTAATCTTACAGTTTGGCGATAATTTTTTGGTCGACGAGATAACTTAGTTGTACCTAAAAATTCGGATTCATCAAAAAATGGCGCGTTGACCTATTGACCCTTTCCAGCAAAGAAAAATTTTGTTCGTAAAATAATTAAATGATTGACAGACACAGGAATTTACAAAAGATAGAAATTAATTTTAGAAATTAAAAACTCGTTGCTGCACAACTAGGAAGTCTATGTAACCGATTAACTTGTTCACTTGTTCACTTGTTCATTTGAACATTCACTGTAAAGGAAACATTTTATTAAAATATTCTTAGTTTTGTTTGTTTGGAAATAAAATTAGGTGGTCAGGAATGAGAACCAGGAACAAAATAATCAGTAAAATGGACCTCCTAGTTTCCAGACAACTTTATATCCAGTCTAACATTGTAAACCGTATTGCATGGGCATTAGGGAGCCATAAAAAAAAGAAAGAAAGAAGCAGACGTGGCTAGAAGCCTTAGTTAGGAATAAAATTAGCTAACATAAATTAAAAAATATAGTATAAATAAAAAATTGAGAAAAAAGAAAAAACTACAAAAAAAAAAAAGAAAGAAACAGAAAAAGCAGTTAAAAAAAGAAAAATGCTTCATTAATTCCATAAAGGCAAAGACGAATGAAGCTACCGTAGGCGTGCCCCAAACATAAAAAAAGAATACTGCCCAGTTAAACTGATGGCATTGAGCTCACAGGCTACAAATACTAATTGTACATTAAAGCCTTATATTTTCAAGGGTTAATTCCGTTCGAAAAAAAAAAAAATAAGAAGGGGAAACAGCTCTCCCCTTTCCTCTTTTTTTATACTTAATCATTGAACCTCCTATACTATCAAAGACATGCTTTATCATATAAAAAATCTATATTTAAAATTCAGAGCAAATAAAGATAATTCTTAATAAAAACCCATTAAACATTTATATAATTTAAAAGGAGTTATCCCCCTCTTTTATACTTAACCATTAAACTTCCAAAACTATTCAGAGATTTGAACGAAATCTGAAAATTCTGCTTGAAAAACCCATTTATATAAATTAAGGGGGGGGGCATTAGAACCCCTGTTCCCCCTATTTATACTTATTGAATGAACACCTAATAACAGTCACGGAATCGCCTCATCAGAATGATCCTAATCTAAATTTTGAACGAAAACTTAATTCTGCATGAAAATTCCATTTATATCAACTAAGGGGAGGGGCATGAGCCCCCCGTTCCCCCTTTTATATTTTGTTGGGGAAAAAGCAAATTCGTTTTTTCCCAATAGATAGCTTTAAAGTCGCATATCTGGAGTAATACTTACTCAATTAAGTCATACTATTCAGCGTTTGAAAGGTAACAGTCTCTAGAAAATTCTAGATATAAAGGCAGCGTCATCTGTTTAACCAGTCAAAAGTTATTGCGTTTTTAAAATAGAGATTTCAGAAGATCATTTTCGTCACATTTTAGTTTTTTACTTCCAAAAAGAGAAAAATTGGCGCAGGCTCATCGAAACTTGTGTGGCACTTATGGTGATCAGTGCTTAAGTAAACGCCAAAGTCAGAATCGGTTTGCTCGTTTTCCTTCCGAAAATTTCGATGTTAAAGATGAACCTTTCCCTGTCCGGCCAATCCTTGAACAAATCGATGAAATTTTAAAAACAATCCAGGTAGACTGACATATTTCTTCCCACGACATTGCTACGGAACTAAACATCAACCATAAACCGCTTTTGAACCATTTACATAAAATTGGATACCAAAAGAAACTCGATACTTGGGATCCCCATAAACTTACAGTGAAAAATTTAATGGAGAGAGTTTTCATTTGTGAATTGCTACTGAAACGGTATGAAATAGAGCCATTTTTGAAACAAATCATTACGGGTGATGAAAAGGGAATCACGTATAACAACGTGCTAAAAAGATCGTGATCGAAGCTTCACAAACGGTGGCAAAGCCCGGATTGATGCCTACAAAAGTGATTCTGAGTGTTTGGTGGGATTGGAAAGGAATTTTCCATCATGAGCTGCTCAAACCTGGCCAAACCATCAATTCAACTATCTTCTGTAAACAACTAATGCTATTGAAGCAGGCAATTGAAAAACCCGGTCAAAATTGATCGAAAGGTAATTCGCTGTCTTCCATCACGACAACGCTAAACCACACGCATCTTTAGTCACTCGGCAAAAACTGAAAGAACTTTGTTGGGAAGTTTTGATGAACCCACCGTATACTCCGGACCTGGGTCCGACGGATTACCATTTGTTCCGCCCTATGCGATACTCTCTTGAAGGTGTCATGCTGATTTCAAAAAAGGCTTGTGAAAATCACCTTGTTCAGTTTTTTGCCCAGAACTCTCAGAAATTCTACAATGACGGAATTATTGTTTTATCAGAAAAATGGAAAAAGTTCATCGAACAAAATAGCACATAAATTTTGATTAGTTTTTTTTTCATTTATATAAATAAATTCACTTTGAAAAACACGAAAAAAAGCGAACTTACTTTTTCCCCAACCCAATACATATCGAATGAACTCCAAAAACTAATCAGGGAAGCGCCTTGTTAGGATATACCTACATACAAAATTTCAAGTGGATCCGATATTTTTATGATGAGTTATCGCGTTACGCACGAACGCACGTACATACAGAATGGACGGGCACATAAGCTCTCAGGCTATAATAGCCTGTGAGCTAAAAAATACTCTTTACAGAGACCATACATTTAAGAAATACCATAATTAATATTGCTGGAAAAAACTACCAGTATATTAATTTTTTTTCTTTGTTAAAAATTTTTGGACAAAAACAAAGAAAGAGAAATTAAGTTTAAATGAAGGTTGAGGGAAACTCAATTATCCTCTTCCATTATAAGTGTGTTTCTGGGACGTTTTCTGTTGATGCGGTCGGAAACCTCATAATTTGTAAGCTCGGCAACAACTTATTTAGGCAAATAGGAAAGAGTTAAAGGTTCCACTTTAAAATATATCTGAGTTGAAATAGTTATTTTTAATGACTGTTATGTTATCGATTAACTTTATCATAGTAACATTATAGTCTAAATATACTTACGTATGCATGGTTTATATGCATTTTGAGGTTTCCATACCCCCTTATTGCACACTTGAATAATCTTTTTGTCTTCTTCACCTTCAAACATGTAGCCTGGATCACATTCTGAAGTGCAATGCCTGTAATAACAGACATTTACGAAAAAAAAAAAATAAATAAAAAAACAAATGGTACAATTATAATACAGTCAAACCCCAATTTAACGAACTCTAAAGGTCTAAAGGTTTTGTTCGCTATATCCAGTGTTTCGTTACATAAGAACCGTTAAGAAAAATGTCAGAATTCATAAAATTTGTTGAATTTCATTTCTATGTGTATTCAATAAAATCTATTAAAATTGAACATGAATGAATTGCCATTAATGAGTAAATAATATCATTAACGAATTGACCAAAATCGATTCCATTATACTGGCACAATACTAATTATATTTACTAAAACTTTAGATAAATGAAAATAAATTAACTTTATTTTTAATTGTATCTCACTGTTTTCGTACAGAAATAATTGGTGATCTTCTGTTGACGTGACACCGATTTCAAAAATGCATTACGAATATATTTGTCTAATACATTAAATGACTTCAACACTCTTTCTTCCATTGTTTGCGCTGACAAAAATTTAATTTATTACAGCAATAGCTGCTACAGAATCTGAGATGGTGGATATTTTGCTATTAATGTGCTCCTCTATGTCAGCATTAGACGCAGAATCTTCTATTTCGGAATAATTAATTTAAATTAATTTTCACTGTCCGTGATGATTTTCTAATGATTTTAAAGTGCGTGAAAACAGGGAGAATTGAGAGTAGAAAAAGTCGACGTCCTATGACCATAACTTCAGAACAGTTAAAAACAGTGGTCGATGGAGGAAAAGATTATTCTGTTCTTTATAGCTGTTTTTTTTTTTTTTTTTTTTTTTTTTTTTTAAGATTTCCGGAAGTTTACTATAAAAAGATAAAATAGCAGTAAATACCTTAGGAAAACGGCAGGCTCAAAAATTTTTTTGGTTATAGCTATAAGTTCATCATATACCAGGTTCGGAACGATGGTATAAGGAAACGAATGAGCAAGGTTGGCGCGGGCGACTATTATTTATTAAATTCTTATCACTTAAAAAACTAATAATAATTGGTGTACTTTTCTAGAACAGCTGACAGAGCCCAATCAAGTTGAAAGTTGGACCCAGGGCCTATTGAAAAGTTGCCTCCCCCTACCCCCCTCCCCCATTCCCGGCGATATAATAAAAAATAAAAATAAATAGGTATAATTGGGGCACATTAATTCACCCCCTCTACTGCTCACAGGGTCATTACAGAAAGATTCACAACAGCTCCAAAAGTTGATGCTACTGCACTGAACTACATACAGAAAGTCTTGGAATGATTCAGTAGTTTGATGAAAAGCGACGGGTGACTTATTGCTTTTGTAGGTGAAAAGTAAATTTGAGTTGTACAATTGAAATGGTATTATACTACTGTTCCAGCATTTTCAACTGAAAATAAATACTCTCCCTGGCAAGTAAAGCTACTCTTTATCAGTTCCTCATTCTTTATTGTTACATAAATTATGAAATGTTGGATTTGAGACTCATTTTACTCAAAATGGCTGTATGGGGCACATTGATACAGTCTATGTCGGGGCACATTGTTACAACATAAATCCTTTTCTGGTTCATTCTTTCATTATCTTTTATTATTTTTTTTACCATACACTCCTTAATAAAACCATTTTTAGCCAAAAATTTCTAATATTAGTTTTTATTGGAGTGAAATAGCTCTCATTTCTATATGGTAGAACATTACAAAGTTCGTGGCATTTAGATTAATTGAGCCCCTCTCCCCCCGCTGGCTACGTTCTGCTCTACATAGCGTTGACAATGGGTATTAGCAAAATACATTGTTTTAGAATAAAAACTTATACATAATTAAAATAATAAATTACTTATGTTTGTTGCTGAATTGAGCATATATATAAATGAATTAAAGTCTTACAAATAATCTTCTCTTCCCTTGCAAGTTATTTTTCCATACATTGGTGGGTCAGGAACAACACATGCTTCTGATTCTGTAATAAAATTTATATAAACTAATATTGTGACAAAAAAAGCACATGTTATTATACTATAAATGATTACAATTGACTTTTCCAGATTAATTTCTCGTCCTTATCTTAAGAGTCCACACAAGTCGCTCAAAAAGACCCGGATGATAATGTTAAGTCGATGGAGGCGTTATTTTCAAATATCTCGCTCAAATTTTAATATTTTTACATGATTTTTTCCGCATAGGATATCTGAGGACGATCTACAACAGGTCTAGTTTTTACCCTTTCAATTTTGATTATATATTTTTTATATTATGGAAGTTTTAATTTTAGAACTGTAACCGTTTCGAAATATTAAGTAATTTCCAAAGAAAAATATGAAAACAAAATCGAAAAAATAAAAACCAGCCCGATTGTGGATCTTATCCTAAGCAAAAGAAATCATGTAAAAAAGTAAACATTTGAGGTATATTTGAAAGTATCTCCCCCATAGATATAGTCTTTTTCAGAGAGACGAGAGACCTCTAAAGCCCTTGCGGCGCGGTGGTTTCATAGATATACCACTTAATTTTAATTCCCAAACGCCACATTGGCACCGGAATTTAGTTTTAAAAAATTGCGGTTTATTGATTGCGTGAAGTATAGCGTTTTGTTATTTAAAAATAAAGTTGTTTTCAAATTCCGGTGTCAGTCATTAATTTCAATACTTAAACAATGAATTTGCCTTGCGCCGCAAAGGGTTAAATCAATAACAATGATAACACCGATTCGGTTTACTGATCATTATACTTTTTCTCACAGTCCAAGAGCCGACAACACAAAACCTTCAGTCATCGAGCATAAGAAAAAAATCCTTTATTTTAAGGAAGAGTAGCAATAGATGTATCTAATGATCCATGTCTGACAAAAGCAAAGTGGTTCATAAACCAAAAATGAATACCCCTTGTGGTTGACTCGTAGGCTTAGCAATATGTTTTCCTGCACCCAGTTTTTCGTGTTTTCATACTTTTGATGGTACGGCAAACACAATGATAGACCTACGAGTGAGCCACTAGTGGTATTAATTTAGGCTTATGCATTACTTCACTTCTGGCAGACATGGATCATTAGATTCCTCTATGACTACTCTTCCATAAAATGTAGGATTTTTTCTTGTATTCGATGACTTAGGGTTTTGTGCAGTCGGCTCTTGGATTATCAAGACTATTCCAGGATGAAGTGAGGACAATGTTTCTATATTTAATCCTTAACCCTTTCCGGCACGGGCAAAATCTGCTAGTAAAATGAGAAATTATCGACTGACACCGGAATTCACAAACGAATTTTTTAGATATTTTGAAATCCTTAATTTAAACATTTATTGTAAAAGCAAAATTTTACTACAATATTATTGGCGCCGTTTTCAAGTTTGGAATTAAAATTAGGAATCCCAGACCGGGCACAGTGTGCCGGAAAGGGTTAAATGCCCTGTGTTGACAGTCGGCAACGTACCCAATTTAATCTTCTAAAATACTGTTTGTAAATAACCTTGCAGCTATAATGCCTAATGTTACCAAAAAATAGGCAGTGGAAATATTATTAAATCAATTTTCAGCATGTCGATCATCAATCATATTTCTGTTTAAGAAAAAATATTTATTTTCTGAATTGTTGCTACATGAGCTTTTTGTTTGTTTGGAGCCTTGTGAAATATCCTATTTTGTTCTACAGTAAGCATGTAAAATTTATTTCATACTACAGTTCTTAAAGTTCATATGTGTTTAATATTGTAGAATTTTATCAAGGAACATTATTTTTTCATTTAAAGTCCAGTATTGTCGAATAGTAACAAGCAGTTTTTTAGCCGTAAACCATACTTAAAACAAAATAAGATTTTTTTAAACTACTTTTCACGTGATTTATTTCAGAAATGAAAGCCGAAAATCATTTTAAAATTAATTTTTGAAAAATCAGGCACTAAAAGTTGAATTATTGAACGGAAAATCGATAAAATTGGAAAAATAAATGTATATCACTGCAAAAATATAAAAGAGAACGTTTTTCTATCTTATGCATGTTAATGCTTCCTGAAAAATTTGGCGCTTCTAGTATTAAAATGCTGAAATCACTAAATGACACCGATCGAATTTAAAAACAAGTTTATTTTAATACAGATAAAAACTCCCCCCCCCCCACGTATTTGATCTAATTATAATTTTCTTTTCAAAATTATGGTGCCAATGTGGCATTTTGAAATTAAAATTAAGTGGGTTATATTTTATCCCACCGTCCTTCAAGAGGTTAACCCTTCGCAGTAAAGAAAAATTCTGTTCGTAAAAATGATGAGATGATTGACAGACACCGGAATTTACAAAAGATATTTAAAAATTAAAAACACCTTATTTTGAACATTCATTGCAAAAGCAAAATTTCATAAAAATATTCTTAGTGTCGTTTGTTCTCACAGAGTACGGAACAGAGAATCATCTTTCATACACTGTAATGACAACTTGTGTAACATGGGATTACGCATAGACAGTAGCGACACGAGCGGACCACTCTGAAACTACGATCATAACATAAGAGAGGTTGCTAATTCGGCGAAACATCGCTTCCTTGGCGACAAATGATAAGGGAAAAAGAAAAAAATACAGCGACGGCTTGCTGCTTCTTGTTTTGAAATTTATGAAAGAATTATTTTAAACTTGTTCTGAAACAGTCGAAATTCAATTTTATTTTAAAATTAATGTTGTAGTAAAATAATAACAAGAATAATAACAGTAATAATTACGAATCAATATAAGCGCGGAAATCTAAGATCAAATAGCATAAGCACGTGTGCAAAGATAATCAAATCAGCATTCAGCAAGAAGCGCCAAGCAGAATAAGGTTACAGTTAAACAGAAATCACGAGGATAAAAATCGCCAACGTGATGGTTAAGTTTTTAAGTGATCCACTGAGGGCGCTCTTTTCAAGCCGAGTTGAGGCTCTGTTGTATTCTGTGGTTTGTTCTGAATTAAAATTAGGTGTTCAGGAATAGAGATGTAAATTTTCCGGAAAAATATAAGTGGTAGAAAAAAAGTGGTTTTTTTCGGAAAAAACGGAAAAGTTGGGAAAATTGATTTGTTTTTATATTGTTTCTCCCAAATAAATTACATTTTCTTAGAAAATATTAAATAATAAACATTTTTTTTTTCATTTATTTGTACTAAAAGAAAATTATTTTCACTTTATATAACAAAATAAAAAGAAAGAAGCAAAGCCTGGTTTTAAAAGTTTAGTTTTTTTTCCACAGTATAAGAATTTCTATTAAACGCTATTGTTTGTTGTATCATATCTCTGTTGAAATGATTTTTCAGTTACATATTTAACTACCAATTGACCTAATGTAAAAACCTGAGCCAATATGTCTGCACTTTGGAATGAAATAAATTATGCATCCCATTTACATAAGTACAGTTTTTAGGTAAATTATACTAGTTTAAAGAAATAAATTATTGCAGTTTTGTTATTATTATGAATGTCAACATTCAAAAATTCCATTGTTTGCTTAAAAAATGTATATTTTTAGAATATTACATTTTTCCTTACAATTATAATTTTATTTCCTTTAAAAAATATGTTTAGTTTTGGTATAGCTTGCCAATCTCATCTCAAAAAAGTTTTAAGTTTTATAATCTAAATTCAAACAATACTAAGTTTTAGTTTGGCTTACTCAGGTTTGCAACTAAAAAACAGCATAGGATTTATTGATTGGTAGATTTTTACTCACTGAAACCACGAAAATATTTTTTGCTTTAAAGTTTAATTAAACATAATTTTTTCTTTTTATCCTAAATCTAGTATTCTATTCTTGAGTAAAAAACCATATTCAATAATGTTTCCATATGGTAATTTCATATTTCTAAGAGTGAAACTCTAAAGTTATGAAAACAGAACACTACAACTGGAAAATGTTTGCTATTTGAGGTATTAACAAAAGAAGTTACACACAGAAATAAGCTTCTACTGTACTTTAGAAAACTACTAAAATTAATCAAGAGGGAAAGTATAATTTGGAACGTAGTTACTTGTAATAAAATATGGATTACTTTTTTTCATCGCAGTTGTACTTTTCCAATGCAAACTGCCCATGTTTTGCAACATTACTGTATATTATGGAGGTAAAATAGAGATCAATTTTAGGTTCAACTCCTTGAAAAAACATTCAATTAATCAGCTATAGCGAAATATTGAAAAATGCAGCATAGTAGTGCCACCTATAGAGTAATTTACACTAAAAACTAAACAACATTAATATATATCAGGAACTGGCTGAATCTGTAGTTGGCTGAAAAATCGTTCTTTAGTTCTTGAGATAGAGCTATTGTGATAATCATGACTAATAGAGTATATCAGCGTCATTTGTAGAGCGATTTACACCAAAAAGTAAACTATTGTGGAAGTCATAAATAATGCAGCATAGCAGCGCCATCGGTTGGGCGACATACACTAATAACTAAACATCTCGAGTTTATATCAAGGTGTAACTGAATCTAAAGTTTTGTGAAATTATGTGCATCAGTTCTTGAGATAGACTGCCCATAAAAATTTTGTCACATACAGATTCACAAAGTGACAGATATTTTCCTAAATCCACCAAATCGTGTTCAGGACTTTCTAAAATGTTAAAATACACCAAAAACTGGAAGTCAAATTTTTCATGAATTCAATACTTACTTCTTGTAAAGATAGAAGAAAGTAATAAATGCATGCTTAAAATTTTATGTTAAATTTTTAATTTTACCATTTCCATTAATCGACATATTATTGAAATAATTTTGCACATGAATTAATTTTTAAAAAGAGAATTTGCATTTAATATGTATCTAGATTTTTTTCATGTAATCCTGTTTTTGTGAAATTGTGAACTTCTTGTATATACTACATACATGTATATGTACAAAATATAATCAGAATTTGTAAATTAGAAATTATTACTATACTTAGGTTCCTATTTAGACATATTTTATAAGGTTATTCATACATATATACAAGTTGATAAGATTCAGCAATTTTATGGCATGATATATTTTTTCTTCAATCACTACACTTGTGAAAGATTCAATTTGGAGCATAAATTTTTTTTCTGAAGTGTCTATTTTCAAGAGAAATTTTGCGAAGGGTCTTATGTTTCAAAATAGAAAAAAATGTGAAGGATCCTTTTAAATTTTCTCAAATAGATTTTTGTTCAGACAGATCAGATTACCCACATTAAAGTTTTCATGTGGGACACTCAACATAAAAATAAATTAAATAAAGAGTATGAGAATGGAGCTACTGCAAAATTTTCAATACTTTATTTTACAAGTGAAATTTCAATTTTTCCAGTTCGAGAAAATTAAAAAATAAGCCTTCGAGAAAAAAAAAAAAAAAAAAAAAAAAAAAACAGTTTTTTCCCAACTTTTCCGGTTTTTTTCCGAGCATTCCCATCTCTAGTCGGGAATGGGACGACCACGCTGGAAAGGGTTAAAGGATCAACTTTAACCCCTTCGCGAAGGGAGCCTTTTACGATATTTTTAATGTTTTGTCACCGGTTTTAAAAAACAGAAATTTGTTCCTTCTTAAATCGAGAAAACGCTCCGATTGAATAAGACAAATTTTACAATATAATTTTACCGGTGGGAATAAACAAGAATTCTTAAGCCTTTTTGCGGCACGTATACGTGTCGTTCGTCCCAAGTAGATCTTGGTTCAAATAGTTATTTTTTATGTGTGTTATGCTACCAATTAAAATTTTAGCATAGAAACATCATAGTCTAGAAATACTTACGTATGCATGCTGGTAATGCATCTTGAGGTTTCCATTCACCCTTTTTGCACACCCGTGTAAGCTTTTTATCTTCTCTACCCTGAAAACTGTAGCCTGGTTGACATTCTGCAGTGCATTGCCTGTAATAACAGACATTTACGAAAGAAATATATTAATATAAAATATATAAAATCAATTGGTACAACTATAATATAATCAATGTTGCCTCAGGCTACTATTATTTATTACCGTAATTTCGGGTGTATAAACCGCGGATCAAACAATTCTTTTTAGACCCAGAAATCTAATTTAGTAATTGAAGACAAATACTTACGGCAATCTAAGTAGTTACACTTATTTCCTAAAAAATTCTGGGTCGAAAAATAATTGTTTTACCCGCGGCTTATACACCCGAAATTACGGTAAGTTAGTGTAGATGCCCGCCCCTACGACGATAGGTAAAAATTGTTTTTCACAAATTTGAAAAAGTGATAAAAATAATTTACAGTATGAAAGTGTTTAGATGAGTAAAGCTCGGCGAGTTTATATTCTAGTAAACACATTATTAGCATTAATACATTTGGGTAAACCAGGCTTTCTGGCATGTAACATATATATTCAATATAACATGACAAAATAAATATTTCTTAATAAAACAGAAATTTAAGAAATATGCAATAAAACTGCGTAATTTAAAATTCTGTCGCAACTATTGAAATAATATTAATAATTACTATTTTTATACCACTTTGAAATTGTATTTTTTTCGTTTATTCTCCTCCCCCCCCCCCAAAAAAAAGGAAAGAAACATTGTTATTTTTCTCTTATGTACGCAAATTTCTGTTTCTGCGAATCTATTGCTAATACTTTTTACATTCGGGGAATATTTTTTATTTTTAATTAGCCAAATTAGTCAAATGTCAGCGAGAACAATGGTTGAATTTATACCTTTTTTCGTGCATTTCATAATCTTTGAAGGTATTGCAATATTTTGCTGATTAATTTTTTAAAAAGTAGAATAATTTATCATCAGTATTTATTTGTTATCCGTTATCCAAGAATCAAAGGAGATCTTCTAACACAATTTGAATATTTGCAATGATTCAGTCTCTATGGAGCTTCCTAGAATTTTTAAGACATGCTCTACACCAGGCCTGTCCAACCTTTTATTGAGCAAGGGCGCATTTCAGCTCTTGGCACTCAACGAAGGGCGCCATTATTCACATGACCAAAAACATGTGGCAATATTATCGCACAGCATTAGTATATGCATACGTTTTAACATAATGCAAATGATCTTTCAACAGTAGACAAAAGGTCATACAGTTTTGGAGTTACATTAAATTTTAAATTGCACATTTTTCTATGAGAAATCTATCTCAAAAATGTTTGTAGGGTATTGTCAGGCTCTGGGAAAACATCTGCTACAGGATTGGAATTTATGTTATTTCTTTATCTTAATATTTTATGTATTGTACCGGCTGTGTACTGGAATTTTCAAGGTGACATTCTTTCTTTGTTAAAGTGAGAATTTATAGGTATCATGTGCAGGTGGTGAGGTGAAAAAGAGAATATTGCCGAGAGGCGTGTTCATCCGTCACTGATGTATGTCAGGGATGCACAACCTTTTTACCAGAAAATCGGTTGACACCAGAATATTTCAAAAGTGTAGTTTATTTTCTTTAATAGCAAAGTTTCTGTTATTACTATAAGGAAAATTATTCTGCATAAAAATAGTGGTATAATTGCGGCCCGCGGGCCAAAGGTTGTGCACCCCTGATGTATGTGAATGATGAGCAAACAAGGAACATGCCACGAATCAAGAAAGCAATCTGGAATGCGTCCAATGGAGAATCTCCACAGGGGGGTGTACATTGGGGAAAGGCAGTGATTTGGGAAGGGCAAGTCTTGTCTTAGATTTTGAGTAGTTCGTATCTGGGCTCGTACCTAGAGAGCAGTGTAGGACAGAGGTCCTGGCAGAAAGTGCTCTGCGTCGGAGAGGATAAATTGAGTTCTATCTGGAGAGCAAGGGACACAGACGTCCCGGTGTGTAGTGCCCTGAGCCGGATAGCGTAGGCTGAGTATCCATGTGTTGGGAGATTCGAAATTGATCTCCGATAAAGTTAATCTAACGTGCATTGAGTGTGAGAGAGAAGGTGTAATTTGACCAGTACACAGCCAACTTTTTACGGTATTTAATTTAATGTTGAACCGGATCATCTATATCCGAGTTGTAATTGTATATAAATGTAAATAGTGTATATATAGTATAAATAAACTGTTAATTCAGTTAATTGACAGCGTCGGTGTTCATTTACACAATCCTCACAGTGGGTGACCGATATCACCCAATAATATCGGTGGTGGCAGCTATAACTACTACGGACTTTCTTCAAAGTTGTGCGGGCTGAGAGGAACGTCCGACAGGTATGGTGTAAAAAATTTTAATTGTACCTATAATAGAAAAAATAACAATAAACATGTAAATCAGAGGAATTGGGCTAGGTTTCTTTCAAAATGTGAAAATATGCTTTGATTTATTTTGAAAGCGTGAACTAGTTTTATAAGAAGTACAAAAACAAAGACAGCCATGATAGTGAACCCACGTGGGTGGTTCCAGAGAGATAGTCTCGAAGTGTTTTCATAGATGCAAATCTTTCTCACAGTTTTATTAATTTTTCTAATCAAACAAATAAATTAATTAACCTAAAACTTCAGAAATCAAGAAAGAAAATTTAAGCCTCTTTATCCTTCGTATAGAACAGCCAATGGGCCAATGTGACTACAGTAAAAAAAAATAAAAGCTGAACTTTCATGCATATGTGTCTTGAAAGAGGTGATAAAAGGTGAAAAATGTTTACTTTTATGTTATTTCTTAAATATAAAAAAAAGCTAATTCTAATTATTAACAAATTTAAGCTTTATATAATTACACTTTAAACCTTTCAGGAGCAAAAGAATTCTGTTCGTAAAATAATGAAATAATAGACTGACACCAGAATATTCAAACGAATTTTTTAGAAAATAAAATTCCGATATTTTGAGCTTTCATTAGAAGAGTAATATTTTATTATAATATTACTGGTGCCATTTGTCAATTTTGGAATTAAAATTAGGTGGCTAGACCCTCTAGCCACCGCCCTTAAAAGGGTTAAATACACTTATTAATAATAACTAGAAATTGTGGAAATATGCATGAGAGTGTTTCTGGTTTTTAATGCGTATTTACAGGTTTTGAAAGTATGTCTTATACAAATGTTAGTGATTTTGAAGAAAGCATTATTTATACTGGAATTTTACTTCTAAAATGTCTAATAACAGGAAATCTTCAAAGGGGCGCCCGCTGGCGCCGCGTTGGACAGCCCTGCTCTACACTATGATATGGATATTAGTAATACTGCAAAGTTTTCTGCGCCTTGATTAACAGCAGAAAATTATTCAATTAGTTACGGCGAATATAACTTTACAAAGTTTGTGGCATTTACATTAATTGCAACCCCCCCCCCCATCCTCCCGCTGGCTACGTTACTGCCCTGCATAGTGTTGACAATGGGTATTAGTAAAATGCATTGTTTTAGAATAAGAACTTGTACATAATTAACATAATAAATTACTTATGTTTGTTACTGAATTGAGTAAATATATAAATGAATTAAAGTCTTACAAATAATCAGCTTTTCCCTTGCAAGTTATTTTTCCATACATTGGTGGCTCAGGAAAAACACACGCTTCTGATTCTGTAATAAAATTTATATAAACTAATATTGTGACCAAAAAAGCACATGTTATTATACTATAAATAATTTCAATTGATTTTTCCAGATTAATTAGTCGTTCTTATCTTAAGAGCCCACACAAGTCACTCAAATAAGACCCGGATGATAATGTTAAGTCCATGGATGCGTTATTTTCAAATATCTTGCTCAAATTTTAATATTTTCACATGATTTTTTTTGGATAGGATAGCTGAGAACAATCTACAACCGGGCTAGTTTTTACTTTTTAAATTTTAATTTCGGATTTTTTTTATAATTGCTTAATTTTCGGAGCCGATTGAAACCAGCTCTGAAATTGAAGCTATTATAATATTAAAAAATCGAAAAAGTAAGAACCAGCCCGATTTGGGTTAAAAAAAAAAAAAAATAAAAAAAATAAATAAATAAATAAATAAAAAAACTCAATTATAGACTTAATATTATCATCCGGGTCTTTGTGAATGAGCAGAGTGACTTCTTAAGTCAATAACAATGACAACACTGCATTCGGTTCACTGATCACTATACTTTTTGCCAATACTTTTAAGGTATGAAGTGAGAACAATCTCTATTTATTTAATCCTTAAATGCCTTGTAATGCCATTCGGTAACATACCCAATTTAATCTTCTAACAACTTCATCTCTTCGCGACGGGAGCATTTTACGAAATTTTTAATGTCTTGTCACCGGTTTTAAAAAACAGAAATTTGTGACTTATTAAATGCTCGTATTTAATTAGGTAAATTTTGAAGTAAATTTTTACAGGTGGGTATAAACAAGAATTCTTAAGCCTTTTTTGCGGCACGTATACGTGTCGTTCGTTCCCAAGGGGTTAATGATCGCATTAAATTACGGTTTTAAAAATTCAAATACATTATTGCCACCATTTAAAAAATATATTAATCTTATTTAGTGGCAAGTAAAATGATATCAGAATAAAACCAATTACACTATTTTGTAAAACTGGTGGGAAAACAATTTTGAATAAAAGTTGTGAAGCCTGCAACCCGTGAATGTCTCGGGCGAGACGATTAAGTGGCTAAAATACTATTAGCAGGACTACCAAATGGTCCGCCAATTAAACATCAATATTTTCTTAGAAAGATTTTCGTTTTGTACTTTTCTTGGAAATTGCGAAGAAGGTGCCTTCGGATATTAGTTTTAGCATAAATGCAGTAGAAACCTACTATGAAATTTTCTGCTAAAAAATATTGTTGTCAGTTCGCGGAACATTTGGAAGTCCTGTATTAGAAAAAATATTGCAGATATAATGCCTAATATTGCCCCCCCCCCCAAAAAAAAAAAAAATATATTGAAAATATTATTTAATCAATTTTCAACATGTCGATGGCAATACTTGTTCTCTTTAAGAATAAAGATAGATTTGTTTTCATATTTGCTGCTACATGCGCTTTCTGTTTTGTTTTGAGGCTTGTGAAATGTCCTATTTTATTCTGCAGTAAGAAAGTAAAATTCATTTCCTATCATAGTTCTTAAAGTTCATATGTGTTTAATGTTATAGAATTTTATCAATTAACATTATTTTTTCATTTGAAGTCCAGTATTGTCGGATAGTAACAAACAGTTTTTTAGTCGTAAACCATACTTAAAACAAAATAAGATTTTTTAAACTACTTTTCTCATGATTTATTTCAGAAATGAAAGCTGAAAATCATTTTAAAATTGATTTTTGAAAAATCAGGCGTTTAAGGGTTAAATCGGTAAAATATGCGAATAAATGAATGTATATCACTGCAAAAATATAAAGAGAACTTTCTTGTATCTTATGCATGTTAATACTTCTTGAAAAATGGTGTATAACAGCGCCACCGAGTAGGTGGTATGAACCAAAATCTAGTTAGCAACAATTTATGTCAACTTAGAACTGAATTTAAAGTTTGATGAAAATCCGTGCATTAGTTTTTAAGATAGAACCATTGCATATATATATATATAACAGCGTCTCATGTTGTGTGACGTACACCGAAAACTAATCAGTATCAAATTTATCAAGAACGAACTCAATTTCAAGTTTGATGAAAATCCATGTATTAGTTCTTGAGATACACTTATTGCAAAGTCGTGAAAAATGCAGCACAGCAGCGTCACTTGTTGAACGATTTGCACCAAAACGTAATCAGCACCATGTTTTATCAAGCGCTAGCAAATTCCGAATTTTTATGCAAATCCATGCACTAGTTCTTTAGTTATGACTATCGTGGAATTTATAAATAATGCTGCACAATATCGTCATCTGTTCAGAGACATACACTAAAAACTAATGAGATCTAGTTTATACCAAGGTCTAACAGAAACTAAAGTTTTGTGGAATTCCATGTATTAGTTCTTGAGTTAGAGCGCCCACAAATTTTTTGTCACATACAGACTGACAGACTCAGACAGACATTTTGTAAAAACACCTTTTTTGGTTCTCTGACTTTTAAAACATGTAAATCCGTCGAAAATCGGATTTCGAAAATATTCACGAATTCAATGTTTTTTTTTTTCTTGTTAAGATAGAAGAAAGTAATAACTTTGATAATTTATTGAAAATAAAAAACCTTTATTGTATATCATTAGTTGTTTATTTTTAATTAATTTTTAAAGTGTAAAGGTACCTTTTGGATACCCTGTCTATATTATTGCCCTCAAGATGTTAACCCTTTGAGCTCTGGTAGGTAAATTTCTCCAAAATTCTAAATGTCACATTGGCACCAGTACTTTGCAAAGGAAAAATCCTGTTTACGATACACATGAGGAAATGCATTAAACCTTTTTCAAATAAATCTGGTCGAATATTCCGGTGCCAGTATAGCATTTCGGAGTTAAAACTAAGTGGTAGAAAATTCTACCATCAGAGCTCAAAGGGTTAAATGGGAGAAAAATTCTCTTGAAATCATGTAGTGAAATATATTTACCTTTTACATTCTCTTCTTCAAGTCCTTTCGTCTGGCTTTCCTCTTTCGACAATGCCATTTGCACAGTTATTAGCAATACCATGCTGATAAGCAAAATGCCGTGACGATTCATTTTCAAAACTACAAAATAAATAAATAAATAAATAAATAAAAAATCTAAAATAAGCAAACAGTTTCTTACGTTTGAATTGATTTTACTTATAACAATTTATGCGTATACCGGCTTTGCCCACTACACAGTTCGTTATCTCCTAACTAGCCTTAACTCTTTACTACACCGTGTGCCACATCTGGCCCATAACAAAAACAGTATACTCCTCGAATATTTAATTTCGTGAATTATCACTTGCTAAGAATAGAAACCAACAGGGTGAAAAATGTCCAAGATGAGAGTTGAACCCGGAACTTTCGGAATATCTCTCCAACTGCTCTGTCATTTAAGTTACGAGGACGATGCTCAGCTTGGCATTTTTTCAATGCCATACGTTGGTGAGGTTGCACTGTAGCAAAGCTGGAATAGTCTTCATGAACATACAATTTTTAGGCGTAACATAAGATACAATGCGTGATATTCCCATTTACCCATTAACGCCCAGCGTCCTTTTTTGAGGACGGTTACAAGAACAGCAAGAAAGCGGTTTTTCCACCAGTAAAGAGGAAGAAAAATATACACGTTATTTCACGAGACAGAATCCTTGATAAATTTAGATAAAAGTTAATTTGCTTTTAAAAGTGGTGGGAAATACAAAATTTAAATTTTACCGAAGAAAATGATTCGGGCGTTAATGGGTTAAATATTCAATAATTTTCAAGCGAAAATTATCTGGAAAATTTATTAAAATTTCACATGTGGTCACCGATGCTAAGTTTGTTTGTGTCTCATGTCACACTCTAAGACTGTGTTCTCATGAAGACTATTCTATCTTGTGCTGTCACTGTAAATGATCAAGAACAGTCCAAAGAATGAATTAACACTTATTTTGTCCATATTCGATGTCTTCATTAGACAAAAAAATTTCAATTTGTTAGAACAAGCAAATTTTTGATCAAGTTAAGTCAAAATTTTCTTTTATTATTTTTACCGAATCCATAAAAAATATTCAATATTAAGGAAAATGCAGGGTGTTAAACAAATAAAATTAATTCAGCGCATTTAATTGCAAAACATAGCAATACAATATTTAGAAACCCTAATTGTGCATATAGGGTGCACAACACAAAATTTTAGCTGAAAATTTAAAGTTTGATTTTTTTTACTGTTTTTCTCAATATTAGACCAATAAACAGATTTTTTTTTTCGTAAAATTAGAAAAAATCGTGCAGGGAAAGGTTAATCCTTTCATGGAAAATAATTTCCATTATTAAAATTTGAAATGAAAAGAAATCACCTGGTGTCCCAAAAATGACTGATGGATTTTAAATTTCAATAACTTGCAAACGGTGACAGCTATTTAAAAAATTTTTGCAGGAGTGTTATGTATAATGTCAGGAGTTTTTTTACCGTAATTTTTTATTTTAGTTCGCAACTCAAACAATAGTGGCGCTGACGGCGGTTGAAGACCAAGTCGACGCTTCACTCAGCACTGATCACCTGGCCTTCAATCGCCGTCAGCGCCACCTATTGTTTGAGATGCGAACTAAAATAAAAAATTACGGTAAAAAAACTCCCGACATTATACATAACCCTCCTGCAAAAATTTTTTAAATAGCTGTCACCGTTTGCAAGTTATTGAATTTTAAAATCCATCAGTCATTTTTGTGACACCCGGTACAAACTAATGTATTTGTAATTAAGAAATACCTATCACATATGTAATAAACTTAAAATTTTTGTGTTAAAATTCTAGCGTCAATGTAGTATTTAGATATTAAGATGTAAGAGGGTTTTATAAACATATTACCGCCCCTCAAGGGGTTAACACTAGAAGTGCGGGAAGTGGTCATCTTCCCACCTACTAAATGAATATATTTCGGATCGAGTTTAACCGTTTAATTTCCATGGCATAACTGCCATCTTTTCCTACTTTTTGGCTCGGAAAATTTAATAGAATTTTTTTACTTATTTAATCGGCAGATTACGGCGATTGGAAATGGTAAAATTTTCTATAAAATTTTTCCGGGCCAAAAAATTGGAAGATGTTGGCAGCTATGCCATGGTAAAAAACGTTTTCGAAATTTCGTAATACAGAGCATCTGAACTCATACCAGAAAATTCCAGCAATAAACTTCCCTTGATTTAATATCTGAAATTTTCCTAATTAAGTGGAATAGTTCTGCACAATGTTTTTGCCAGTAAATTGCTAGCCACCACATTGTTTAAAAAGGTAATGTTTGCCTTATTTAACCCATTAACGCCCAGCGTCCTCTTTTGAGGACGCTTACAAAAACAGCAATAAAGTGGTTTTCCCACCAGTAAAGAGGAAGGTAAATATATACCTTGTCTCACAAGATGGAATCCTCGATAAATTTATATAAAAATTAATTTGCTGTTAAAAGTGGTGGTAAATACAAAATTTAAATTATAGCGAATAAAATAATTCGGGCGAAACTTCTGTTACTTAACGAGGGAAAACTATTCCGTGTGATAATTGTGGTATCTTGGTGGTCTGAGGACCACCGGTCGCTCACCCCTAGAATAAAGCAAATATTGCTAGTTTAAATTTCTAGTGTGAATTTGAAATATCTGAATTAACACTGGAACGTGCAGCTGGTGTCAATTCCATACCAATCAAATGATAACATGTCAATTCAAACCAGCTTTTTTTTTTTTTTTTTTTTTTTTTTTGCAAAATTAACAAATTTACACGTGGTTAAACGTCTTTTAAATAAACAACATAAATTTTTTTAAATAAACATTCTGGTGTTAAAATGTTTCTTATTAAAGATGGATGAAATTTCTTAACGTTCTAGAGATAAAAAAAATCCACATAATTCGAACAGTAGTAATAGCATATATGATACTATGACCATTAGTGGATTAAAATAAATAAAAAAGAAAAAAGTTAAATAAATAAGGCAATAAGTACGTCCATCTGTTACCTCCATCTGTACGTCCATCTTATCTATCTTTTATAAGAAAAAATATAGAGATTGTAACACGCAAAAATTCAATATGTAACGACAGTATTATTCAAGGGATGAGCAACAAGCACTGGAGGACAGTGTTGTTGCTCATAAAAATTTGTAGGTATACGCTATAGGCAGAGGGTATATGCTAGAGTCATGAACATTTATGGATGCAATACACGCTCTTAATTTATTTGAGAAGCAAAGGAAATACGGAGGTTCTAAAAAAAAAAAATCCAGAGTATACGACGTATATCTTCCACTACACCCCTGCTCGAGGGATGATTTTCACTGATCACTAATGGTCCGCGTAAATGGATGTTAAAATACTCTGAATACCAGTGATTTAAACTAATTTTCTTCGCTATATCTAATGGCCGAGTAATCTGTGATAAAAGACGGCTAAATAAATTGTAGAACATTAGCGGTGTCTAAAGCCTTTGGCGTTCCGGTTTACGAGGACACCTGACGACACTAGTGGTAAGCGAGAGTCACATCTCGAATATAAGAGGTTAACATAGAACCGCCGGAAATTTTACTTAAGTTTTCCAGAAATATTTCACACCAGAGTTTTTTTTTTTTTTTTCAATTTTTTAGTTTATTTATTTATTTGACGTACTTCGATGTTAATATCGAACTTTTTTTTAGAAAGACTACTGGTTTGATTTGAAATATTTTTATTTGGTAGCGATCAAAATGATCGCTATGGCGGTTCTAGTGTGAAATTTTTAAAAATTATGGCTCGAGCTACTCAGTGGTTACAAAAACAAAAAAAGAAATAGAAAAAAATAGAATATTGACGCCGATAATAAAAAAGAGCACGAGAAATGCTAAAAGATGGCGTTTTAAATACCGTGTAATTTTATTAATGACAGGTACAACCGTTCTAATGTAAACTTACTAAAATTATGGCTCCAGCTACCCAGTGGTTGCAAAAACAAAAACAAAAAAAATAAAATAACAACAACAATAACGCTGATAATAAGAAGGAGTACGTCAACTAGTGAGTTATGGCGTGCAATTTTAGAATACTTTTACCAATTTGTTTCGAAAATGACTCGGGTAGAATCAAACCATGTAAAATGTAAAAAGTCGCATAAACCTATTTTTGCCGTTTTTAAAGTTTTAATATACACCTTTTAGCAATTAAAATTATTTTTAGATGTTAAAAATAAGATGCGTGGAATGCTTCGAATTTCAAAGAAGTCTCAGGATGGGCAAAAAGGCCAAAGGAAAAATATCTTTATTCTGTCTATATTATAGTATTAAAAAACAAAAATAAAAATA
The DNA here is from genome assembly GCA_964019185.1 of Maratus speculifer. Lineage (NCBI taxonomy): Eukaryota > Metazoa > Arthropoda > Arachnida > Araneae > Salticidae > Maratus > Maratus speculifer. Next base: position 232,406,149 of record OZ025300.1, read on the forward strand.
TTAAAAATTATTTAACGTTAGAAAGACGGATTTAGTATAATTTTAATGTCAAAAGTTTTGTTCAAATTATAAGAATATTTAAACAAAGCTGTTAGTTTTATTTCGTTTTTAATTTAAAAAATCTGTATTCTCACCAAAAATTTTATATAGTAACATTTTATTTATGTCAAGACTGAAATTTAATGATTACATTACGCAAAATTTTTCCTTTAAAATTTTTCTTATGTGATCAGAATTTATCTATATCTAAAGAACAAAATTTTTAAATAATAATTTTCGTATTTTAAAATAATTATAATTATAAAAATAATAAATATATCAAACAAGAAATAAATATTACTATTTTATGAGAAAGAAAAATAAAAAGAAGAATAATACTTAGAAAATACTTAGTATAATACTTAAGAAAAATACATAGCACTATTTCCACCTGTGTCAAATGATTTTATTTTACAATATTTTATTTTTGCCTCTACTTTTTAAATTGTTTGAAATAGTTTAGAAAAATTATTCATGCTTGCGAATAATCTAAAATCTCGCTAAATTGAGAGTCAGTTTTCAAATATATGTCATCCTAAAGTAATAGTTCATGATAAAAAAAAATATATATCATGTAACAATTGAAATTGTATAGTATTTAGTTTTAGAAGTAATGTAAGTATGATAAAAGTGAAAATGATACCGCTGTTCATTGTGATTACCATTATAAGCTTCTATAAATTTAATTTTGTTTTAGTGGCCGTTCAAGACTGCTATTTTTTGACAATAACAAAAAAATCCACAATGAAAGAAATGAGACTTTTTCAACAATAAGGAACTGGCCTATTACCTACTACTACCAGAGTTGGGCAAAATACATCGAAAAATCATTTTCGATACAAAATACAAAATACATTAATTTTAGAATCTAAAATACAAAATACAAAATACTTTTCAAATTGAAAAAGTTCAAAATACAAAATACATGTATTTTGAAAATACATTCAAAATACAAAATATATTTGAAAAATTTAAAACAAATGCCTGTGAGATTAGATGTTTGTACGGGCCGTGTCCGACAATGTTAGCTGGCCATTTTTAATCCCGACACTCGGGCCGGGCCTGACCGGACCTGTTTTTCAGTCGTTCCGAACCTGTCCGGGTCGGGTTTCGTTTTTTTTTTTTTTTTTTTTTTTTTTTTTTTTCAGAAAGATAGACTCAGATGGGCTTCGTCATCACTCTTTCGGGTCCCGGCTTTACTTTATTCTGCAGATTCGGGCCGGGCCTGACTAATTCCTTCCAGATCGGATAGGGATTGGGTTTCATTCTTCCTAGAGAACTAATTGCGGTAGCCAAAAATATTAGTATAGACTCCCGATCCAGCCCGTATGAAAATCATTGGCTCATTCCGTCACGGTCAGCCTATGGGAAAAATCAGTAAAATCTGGCCCGACCCAACAATTATTTTTCAAAAAAATATACGTATTTTTAAATTACTTTAATTTTACCATTAAAATTATTATTATTATTTATGAATAGTAAGTATATTTCTGGATAAAAAAAATTAAAGCACAGCAAAGGGAACTCTGAGAATGAATCTGTCTAAAAATTCTGTCTTAAACAGGAAATGTATTGATTCATGCAAAATAAATTTAATAACAAGAAAAAAGAATATGATACATTTACAACAAATTACGTTCCTCGTTCCTGCTAAGAAAAAACCTGTCTATAATCTATTTTTTCTCCTATCCTGCGCGAATCCTTCTCAGAATATTTTACTGTATAGCATTTTTCGATTTTTAAGTTTTCAAGGCATAAAGTGATATTTAATACTGCTCTCATCTGTTCTGCTCAACAAGTGCAAATGTTTTGACACATTTACAAATCCATTTTTTTAACGGAAAGCTATAAAATTGGAAGGTTTGACTATGGAAGCGATTTGGAATCGAACTGAATTTTCCATTTTTGTATCAATAAATTATCATTTGAGTTATAATGATTTCGATCACGTGACAAGCACGATTTTCACCCCAGTTTCAGTGGTTATTCTTCTTTCTCGAGGAAATTCGATTCAAAATTATGTGAAAATGAGTGGCGATTAAATAATTTCTGCACCTTCTAGCTTCATGCATTTCCAAACAAAAAGAAATTAAAAGTGTCATAAAGTTGCTCTTTTTGACTAAGAACAGCCTTAATTATAACAAAAACATTTACATAAAAATAAATATTCATTTTAAAATTAAATATCGCAGTCTAAAGTGCCTTTTTAAAAGAAAGTCTATAGGCTTTCTTTTAAAAACATGGAAAAAATAAGTATTTTTGATTAGAATTCCTCGTACAAGATGATTTTTAACCATATCGACACAGAAATTTATGTTTTCTGGAAATTTATTGGTACGGGCTAATCAAGTTTTTGTACGAACAGGGCCTGGACGACGAGCTTTTAACTTTTATATAGAGCCGGACTGATTCCGGGATTTTACTTTTTGTATCAGACTGTGTTAATATTTCTTTTCTACGGATCGAAACTTTATACTGGTTCGGGTAAATAATTTTTGTTTTGTGTCGGAATGGTCCGAACAAAAAGGGTCTTTGTTCGGTTTAAACCGGACATAATAATTTAGGCTTGTGTAGACCTCTTATTTGTGTTTACACAAAGCAACTGTTAGGCGTTTTTGTAACACCGATTAAATTCTTTGAAATTATAAATTGTCAAAGTAAAGAAGCAAAAGGAAAGTTAGATAAAGAAAACAAATCAATCTACTCGAAAATATTCTTTATAAAATAAACGAAGAATACTTACAGATAAAATGTTAAAATGTATATAAAAATATAAAATCTTTCTTGGGTATAATTCCGCTTCATTTTAAGCATAGGAGTAAAGTGTTATCAAAACAATCTATAAATTAAAATTATGTTTGGAAATTACAATTGGCCTTCAAAAAAAAAAAAAAAAAAAAAAAAAAAAAAGAGCTCTGAGATTGAAAATTACTTAATAAATATATTTTTGGAGAATTTATAATTAAGGATAGACAGAGCAGGTTTTAAAAGCCGAAAACGAATTTCGGTGATTGGCAGTAATAGTTAATAATAATCCATAACAGAATATGAAGTTTGGTGACATTTAGTGCATTAGTTCTTGTTAAAATCCAGTAAATCCTGAAAAATGCAGCATAACAGTGCCACCTGCTGGACAATTTGCACCAACATTTAATTAGTGACAATTTAAATTAAAAGATCAAACTAAAACTGAAATTCGTTGAGAATCCATGCATTACTATTTGAGATAGAGCTAATGCAGAAATCGTGAAAAATGTAGCATAGCAGCGTCACCCATCTGCTGAGCAATTCACACCAAAACTTAATCGGCAACAACTTATGTTAACGTCTAACTGAATCAGAAATTTGATGAAAATCCGTGCACTAGTTCTTGAGATACAGTTTTTGCGAAAATTGTGAAAGACGAAGCATATCAGCGCCACCTTTTGGAAGAGTTACACCATTACCTAATATCTAAAATAACTTATATAAATGTCTAACAGAATCTAAAATTTTATTTTATTCTGTGCATTAATTCTTAAGATAGAGGGCCCACAAAATTTGTATCATACACTGATAAACTCACAAATAGACATTTCCTAAAACCGTGAGTGTTCAGGACCTTCAAAAATATAAATCCGTCGACAATCTGAAGTCGAATTTTTTCACGAATCCAATACTTTTTTGTTGTAAAGATACAGAAAAGTAAAAAAAGTGCGAGTGAGTAAAATTCGAAACGGCAGTTTAATAGTTATTCTTGGACGTATACATAAACACATATATGTAAAAGAATTGTACAGCATCCTTCGTAGGTTAAATATCCACCAATATGTATAATAATAAATACATAATTCGGTTTGTTAAAAATATAATTCGTTAATGTTTCAAATACTACTACGCTAATACAATTATGCTTCTTATGAATAATAAATAAGAAATAATTTAAAAAGGAATATCAAATAAACATGTTAAGTATTTTCGTTTAAATCTTAGAAATATCCTAATGTGTAGAAATACAACGTTTGGGGTATCATGATTCCAAATAAGTTTATTAGGTTAATTTTTTAAAAATCATGTTTTTGTGTTTGTTAAATGTCTTCTACCAGTGCATCATTTTTCGCCATGGTCTGTTTTGAAAACCCTCTTGAATGAGTCATTACATTAAAAATTAGGGGCGTGCGAAGAAAAAACTGCGCCCCAGGCAAAGTTTCAATTTGGCGCACCCCCCTCCTACCCAAAAACGTCTCCTTGTAACAGGCCAAAAATAACATTGGTACTATAAATTTGGCGCCCCCTCAATTTCCGCGGCCGGGGCAACACCCCCTTCTCTCCCCCCCCCCCCCTTTCTCACGGCACTGTTAAAAATACTTTAAATACTCATAACGTAATTTTCCGTCAGTTTTATTGTAAAGATGTATTTAAACATATGATGAAATGATGATTGCAAATTAAAAAAATTCCTATTGCTATTTAAATATGAAAATACTACTTTCTCTAAAAGAATAATTTGTTGATTTTTTTTTTTTTTTTTTTTTTGATTAATTTGCAAAGTTAAATGTTAAACATTTTGAAAATTTCTGAACAATGAACGTTGATATCGGTTGATACATAAATACTCGGGATACTTAGGATACATAAATAACTTCACAATTAGTAATGTATAAATTTCTATGCTTATAAATCTGTACAAAATGCAAAATAATGTTTCATTAATCTTTTGTAAATTTTAGTCTAAACAAATGTATGCAAATGCCCGCATTTTGAAAATCATAAATATTCTTCTAAAGGGGGGATAATTTTGTAATTAAACAAATTAACATTCTCATTGACATTAAAAACTTTCATCTATAAAACCTCCGTTTACAATCGAAACTCAAAAAAGAACCAAACTTTGGTTTCGTACAGCAGTTTTCGTTTTGGCCCGATACTAGTTTATATTTTCATTGTTCTATTTTATTTTAAACTTTATAAAATGAAACATAAAATGAGTCCAAAAAAAAAAAAAAAATACTTGCGAAGTCACGCTAGATAAACATGTATCTCCAGTAAGGACAGGTCTATAATCAAAGATCCAATGATCGATATACTCAATAATAAATACAATTAATGAAAATCTGAATTGCATATCAATAAATAGAACTACTTGTATGATAAAATTCGTGTTTGCAAATGAATATCGCGAGTAACTTAAAATTTCCCGAACTTTGATAAAATAGATACAAAAGGACTAGAAAAATAATGTTTCGATCAATGTATAACGGTATAAAATTAAAAATCTTACCATTAGATGTGTTTTAAAGTTGATTGTTGCTTTAAAAGTTCCACTTGTAATGATAGATCTTGTTTTACGCATTTGTCATGCTACTTTAACAACTGCCATTATTATCAACTGAAATTATTTTTTAAAAACTTCCCATGTAGTATAGCGCAATGTGTTCTGTCGCAATACAGTAATTCTTTTGATACATTTTCATTTGAAGCTGGAAAAATATCAGGCATTCTTTTTAAAATAACCATTAAATTACATTTCTTTTCTACTATTACATTACTTTTTTTATATGGTTCTTTAAAAAACACTAGACACAGCAAAAATCTAAATAATTCTTCCTGTTTATCACACAGTAGTTTTTGTCGTTCGCTAAGAAACGTTATAATTATAAAATCTAGAACTTTAGAATTGTAACAGTTCAGCAAAAATGACTAAGCAAAACAAAAGCATTGATTCTAATCCTTATCGTATCAGTAGTTGTAAAGCATGTTTTCATTAACTTTCAGAAACGAACCCTATAAGACAAAAGAAAACAGAAGGCTCGTATTATTTTTTTATGAATTTTACATCTGCGGTTTCAAGGAAGCAGCTGGAAACCTACAGAAATGTATTTTGAATATGAAATGTATTTTCAAAATACAAAATACTTGGAAAAATCATTTCAAAATACATTACCAAAATACTTTCGTTTAGTGAGGTTAAAATACAAAATACAAAATACAAATGTATTTTGAAAATGTATTTCAAATACATGTATTTTCGATACTGCCCATCTCTGACTACTACTACTGCTAAAAGAATTTACAATAAACTTTCAAAAGCTATTCTTGTCTAAAACATTCTAAAGTATATATTCTTATCTAAAGTATTCTAAATTTAGTATATAATCTTATCTAAAGTATAGAGTCTATTCTTAATTAAAGTCTTATTTTTTACTATAAAACTATTTTTTTATTAATTTCAATCTTTCTAAAAATCTTTATTTTTCTGAATTCTTTATTAAAAAATTAATATAGCTCATCTAAAATTAATTTTTTTTAAGCGAGAGAAAACATGTAATGAAGATAAAATAATCAATAAAATCTCCAATTATAATTTTTGTAATCCAGAAAAGAAAAATTAGTGCAAATTACGTCATTTTAATACCATGAGATTAATTTTTCTGTTTATATGTGTCAAAGTAAAAATACATTTTAAACTAAGTTTGTGGCCGCTTTCACCGGAAAAAACTTTTCACATGTACTTTATATACGTATTTTTATGCTCAACCAGCACGTATTAAAACAAAAACATATTTTCTATTTCATTGTAATGAAAAAAAAGGGGGGGGGCATGAATAAAATTTAAATACATAAAGAGAAAATAAACCCAATAAGCCAGCGGTTCCCAAACTTTCTTGGTACGTGACCTTTCCTTGAAACTTGACCTTGGTACGTTCACCTTTCAGTGAAAAAAAATTTCGCGACCCACCTTTCAGCAAAAAAAAAAAAAAAAAAATAAATAAATAAATAAATAAATGAAATAAATAAATAAATAAAAATTCGCGACCCACACAGGATAAAGTTGTATATCAGTATAGTAATTTTTGTACAATCTCTATACGCTCGGCTATCCTATTCTACGAAAAACGCAAATTTTCGTAATTAAGATACATTATCAAAAAAAAAAAAAAAAAACAAGAATCGGTAATCTCAATGTGTATAAATAAATAGTAATTAAAACAATGCATAAAGATAGTTAAAAATACGTTTAATTATTATGAAAACATAACTTTATAATCAATGAGATTCTGATATACCAATGTGGGAACATATATTAACACGCAGTTTTTCTCAGATCTTGTCTTTCAAAAACAGCAAAGTAGAAAAAGCATGTTCTCATAAAACACAAAGTGTTGAATTTCATCAAGGACCTTAAAGCTGATTTCAATATTTCTGGTTATTCGTATATTAATATAGAAGGAAATTAAGGATTTTTCCTTGAAATATTATTTCCGGTTGAAATTGTCATATCATTTTAAACAGTTGAAATGAAAGATGTATTTTAATGACAAATCTCGATTGTTCCGCGACCCACCAAAACAAATGCCGCGGCCCACCAGTGGGTCCCGACCCATAGATTGGGAACCGCTGCAATAAGCAATATTCTCGTGACGTCAGAGTAAATATGAATTTTTATTCGCTTGTCAAAACAAAGTATAGGGATATAAATATTTTTAACGACATTTAGCTCGGAAATTAAAAAGTATATCCAAAAAGTCGTGTGTCTCAATATTTTTCATTTTTTTTTCTTTTCTCTGCAACAATGAAAGTAATCTGATTGTCACTGTTTTGAAGAAATTGAATGAAATTTTTTTTAAATTAAAAAAGAAACAATGAAAATAAAAAATAGCTAGATTGAGCACATCTACATATGAATAGCTATCATTAAAAAAAAAAAAAAAAAAAAAAAAAAAAAAAAATATATATATATATATATATATAATAACAATCAAAATCAGCCCAGTAGAAAGCTCAGGGCTGATAATTAAAAAAAATAGCCTGGTCTTTTAAATATGTAGATTACATTTGTGTCCTTATAATTTAGCCAGGATTGTATTAAAATAATCGCATGTGGTAAACCTGGATACAGACCGACATATGCTAAAAACAAGCATCAGTAACAATGTTCGTTAATTGTAATATTGCTATGTAACCGCAATTATGTAAAACATATTAAAAAATTACTTACCTCCTAAGACGTATGAATTTCCTGTTTATCAGAGCTGCTTTAACAAGACGAAAAGGATCGTTGGAGAATATAACGAAATCCCGCTGAGGTCAGTTTATATAGGTTTAGAAACAAAAACACGGATATGCTTGACTGACAGAATTAAAAATTTGTTCATTAAACATTAGTATTATTGAAATCCTTCAAATTGACAGATGTATGCATTTTATAATGTCTCATTATGTTTTTTAAATAATAGAAAAATGGTATTGATGTAATTCCAATCTTTTATAAGATTTTAACTTAAAGTAGCATTTGGTGATATAATTTCTTAAACATTTGACAGCTGTGATTGTGTTCACGAATTAAGATATCAAAGAAAATAATAAAAAAAAAAACATGCATACAAGCGCAAACATTCAAATTTACAATATATTATGAATACAGAACTCTAGTCAACCTTCCCCCCCCCCTCCCTCTTTTTTAAAAGTAGAAGACAGACTTTGAGCTGGAAAGTACATTTAACTATTGTTTCCATATGGAACAATGGAACAATTTAAAAGCCTTTTGATGCAATTTTTAGTTGCTATGTGACTGCACATACAAACGATTCGCAGAATCTTGAGGAAAACGATTAACCCCTTTGCGGCTTGAGTCTTTTAAGAAATTTTTAATGTTTTATCAACGGTTTTTAAAAACAGAAATTTGTACCTTCGTAAATTGACAAAATGCTAAGATTAAATAACACAAATTTTATAGTAAAATTTTTCTGGTACTGATGGTCACAAGGATTCTCAACGCTTTTTGCAGCACGTATGCGGGTCGTCCCCCAGGGGTTAACCTCTTAACTGGTTTGCCCGAACGCCGTTCAGTCAAGACGAATTTGCTTATTGCATCATTTAAAGGTTTTTGACACCACTATTATTTTTAAGAAAATTTTCATATCATCAAAATGAGGAATTGTTTAAACTAAAATGTAAGAATATTTTATTTAAAAAATAGTAGTGTAAGTCCACTATTTTGAATTTACTGAAGGGAAAATAATTAACCAGTTAAAGGGTTAATTAATTCTTTAGGAACAACGGGTGCATATATGTATCTTAAAAAAACTGTTTGTAGCATGTGTTTCTGACACCACTAAAAAAGAAAAACAAAATTATTATAATTTAATTAATACATTCACTCGATTGGTAAACTAAATTTAATTATTTGACAAAAAGTGGGATAAACCGAATAAATTTCGTGCAAGATATGCTGGTCCCAGAAGAGCTAAAGCCGATAAAATTTAATTCAAATAAAAAATTAGATAAATGAAATGATAATAATAATAATAATTTTGTAAAAAATAAAATAAATAAATGAAAAAAAATAAATAAAAAAGAGAAACTATTAAAAATGAAAAGAGAAAATATTCCTTTAGTTTTTGAACTGGAGAAACACCTATTGGTGACTAGATGTACTTTCACTGAAAAACTTTTTTTATGTGTGTGTGAAAGAGAAAATTCGTGGTTATTTTTAGGTAGCTTTTTTCGCTAGCTCAGTAATTACTGGAATACTTTTAAACGTTCATAGAAAGCATTTACATCTTATACGTAACTAAAATCCCTAATTTTATGTTTTTAACCCCTTCAGTGTGATAAAAATAGCAATTTTAAAACATTGATGCACAGCATAAAATGTAGCCTATATTGAAACAAGGCCTGTCACTGTCAATTTGCAACCAGTACTTTTGAAATAGGTTTGAAACGTCCAGAAATTCCATAGAAAACGTAATTTAGAACATTTTGGAACCGTTTTTCTTTATTTCATATTTTTAAATTTGGAACTGTTTTTCTTTATTTCATATTTTAAACTTGGAACAATGTAGAAGCTCATTTTAAGGGAAATTTACATCCTATAAGTGTCTAACATGCTAAATTTCAAGTTTCTATGTTTTATAAATCCATGGTATGTTTATTTTAAAACGCGTTTAGAATATTTTTCCCTTTCATACCCTTTTTAACCATGGAATTTCTTAGAAACTGCTCTTTAAGAATATTTACATCCTGTAAGTTATTTTCATGACAAATTTAAATTTTCTGTCACCTTCACCATCACAAAAACAATTGAAAGATCTTTTATGCTTCTGCAGACCTCTAGCGGTAGGACACCAATATAAAATATAGCCTATATTGTAGCAGGGACTGTCAAAATCATGAATCGTTACATTTGAAATTGATTATGCAATGAAAATCTAATTTATATCATTCTTAGAATGCTTTATGTTAGTTTCATGTTTTTAATTTTCTATTTTTTTAGAAACTTTTCATAGGGCGCTTTACATTTTATAAGTAAGTGCTATGCCAAATTTCAAATTTCTATCTTTAACATTCCGTATCAAACCTTTTAAAGCCAAAAGGAAATGAAACAAAACAAACATGTATTTTTTTTATTATGGTATTAAAGATAATGCAAACAATGATATAAGAACAAAAAAATATGGACAAAAAAATTCTGTACGTTTTTTAAGCAAGATAAAACGAAGTGTAAAATCTTAGTACTCAATATTTTATTCATAAATGTTAACACATATTATCAATTATAGTATATTTGACTAAAAGAAGACATAGTTTAGAATCCTAGTTTTTCAAATAGATTTTTTAAAAAATGATAAAGATGTATTTACATCCACGATTCGTTGATAAGAAGTTTACAACTGACACTAAATCATAAAAAAGTATGACTACCCACTTATTTTTTAAGATTAAAATATTAATATATTCTAATTGAAAAGTAAAGAATTTTAGAAAGACTATTTCGAATTGTTTTTATAGAGTGCCTAAAAAAAATTCCTATATTCGAATGAGTACGGCGGTCTTAAATGGGTTAATCGTAATTTAGAAAGTTTGTTACAACACTTCTAAAGCATTTTCTCACTTTTTAAGTTTAATTTTTTTTAGAAACCATTCTCAGAGAGTTATTACATCTTCTAAATATTTACTATGCCAATTTCAAGATTTATCTTTAAAAGTTCCAGAGAAATCGTAATTTAAAATATTTTTCAACACTTTTCACTCATTTCATAGTTTAAACATCGAAGTTTGTTTGAAATGTTCTTAAATGTCATTTATATCTTAAAAGTAAATACCATGCCAAATTTTAAGTTTCTATGTTTAACATTCCATATTAATCGCAATTTAGAAAGTTTTTTATACACTTTTTGCGCATATTCATAATTTTTAAGTTTTAAATTTTTTAGAAACTGTTCTTAGAGAGTTATTACAGCTTCTACGTATCTATCATGCCAATTTTAAGATTCTGTATTTAAATGAACCATAGAAATTCATAAAAATCGTAATTTAAGGCATTTTTATAATACTTCTCAATTATTTCATACTTTAAATAGCGAAGTTTGTTTCAAACGTTCCTAAATATCATTTACATCTATAAGTTACCATCCTGCCAAAGTAAGAATTTCTAACCCTTTCAGTATCACAAAAATCGATGTTTTAGAATGTTTTTCGCTTCTGAAACACCCTGGTGCTAGAGAAACGACATAAATATAGCCTATGTTAGAGCAGCGACTGTCGCAATCAATTTGAAGTTATTATTTTTACTTTCCTCTATACCCCACTAAAAATAATCTTAAGATTATCTGAAGAAATCGCCACTTTCTTCAGAAATTTTACAGAAATCTGAAGAAATTTTGAAGATTTAGTTTATTTTAATAATATCTGCAGAATGATTTAAGACATATTTTATATTATCTGCTGAATTTTTTTAAATGGACCAATTGTCAACAGATTATTTTATTTACAAGGAGAACGTTTCGGATTCGTGAAAAATGTCCATTTACGGTTTACGATGGTTTTGTCCGTTTTAGAAGATGCTGAACACGAGTCAATTGTTTTTATAAAATGTCTGTCTGCATGTATCAGGGTTTGTACGGTTACCGTTATTTTCCAGGTAAAATAGCAGTATTTTATTTTCTTTTTACAAAATTAAGGTCTCTGCTCCCAACTATAGTCACGCAGGAAAAATTGTCTTTTCAAGGACGAATGTCCCCCTTTTGTTGGTCACTCCTCGGCCCCTATCTTAGGTTAGTAACTATGGTAACAGCCACGTGTCCGACTGACCGCACTTCTTTTTTCCCACCGTTTGAGAGATCTAATACAGCTGTAACTCATTTGTTTTGCGGAAGTGCCCTGGAAAAAAAGGGTCTAGGGACTAGCGTCCTCTAATATCACGACAACAAGGGGAAAATGAAAAGAAAGCATTTGTCCTTGAAACGCCGATTTTTCCTGCCGTGACTTTTATTACCCCCATTCGGACAGCCAAGATTGCGACAGCACGCTAATTTCATCGGATTTTAAAATTTTGAATTATAATTTTTAAAAACAATGGATATCTCCCTGTAAATCGATTTCCTTTCATTTTTCCATGATTAGATATTTCTAAGGCCAAATTAGCCGTTGTTAGGAGATACAAAGTCTGTTTTTTCTTTCATAAACTCAAGAAAAAGATGGCATTGTCTGGTTTAGGAGACCGATGTGTTATGCATTAGGCCGCTGCCTAATGCATAACACATCGGTCTAATCTATTGTAATTAGACCGATGCAGCCTCATCTATTGTAATGAGGGCTGCATTACAATACAAAAGACAATTGCATTTCTATTCCGAGTAGGCTAAAAAAATGATTTTATTTACATTATTTAATATCGGAATTTCTTTCCCTAAATAAAGCGAAAATAATAATTTGAGATGGCAGAAATTAAAAAATAAAATAATGCATATAAAGAACATTATTTAGAATTAACTAGGCTATAAAACTGCATTTCCATAATTACTGTTTGCACTCTTTGAGCGTTAATAAAAGAGAATTTATTCACATTTCGCAATAAACTTTCATAAACATAAAAGAAAGCATAGCATTGGCTTTTTTCTAAAAAAAAAGACTCATTACCCTCAGGCGGGACTTGAACCCGCAATCCCCGTTTTAGGAGACCGATACCTTATACATTAGACCACGAGGGATGCGCAACACGCCAAAAGACAATTACAGTTGTTTCCGAGAAATTTAAAAAAAGAACTGACTCCCTTTATTAACCCCGTAAATTCTGGCATTAAATAATGTGAAAATATGGCAGAAATTTAAATATAAAGTAATGCATATAAATTACATCATTTAGAATTACTACGGGTATAAAACAGTATTTCCCAAATTACTATTTACACTCTTTGAGTGTTAATAAAAGGGGAATTGATTCTTCAGATACAGAAAAGGTTACTTCTTTGCTCTGAGATTGATTCACATTTCACATTCCTTTCAGAAACTTAATAAAAAGGGTAGCAATGATTTTTTTCAAGGAAGAAGACAATCGACCCTCGGTGGGATTCGAACCCGCAATCCCAGGTTTAGGAGAACTATGCCTTATTCATTAGGCCACGAAGGTTGCACGTCTGCTCAACAAACTATTGCATTTCTATTCCGAGTAGGTTTAAAAAAATATTCCCATTATTTAATCTCTAATTTTCTGTCATTAAATAAAACAAAGATAACTATTTTAAATGGCAGAAATTTAAAAATAAAATAACGCATATAAATTATACTATTTAGCATTAACTACGCATGTAAAACTCTATTTCCCAAATTACTATTTAAACTTTTTGAGCTTTAATAAGAGGGAAGTGATTTGCATTTAATGATAACCTTTCATAAACATAAGAGCCCCACCAGTGGCCACGAGGTTCTGACCTCCAAACTGGGAGACGATAGGTACGGGGTTCGAACCCAATCGCGACCATCGGCCTAACCGTTCGGAGCTTTCCGTGGTTTTCTTCGAACCTTACGTAAATGCGGGTTAGGTTCCCTTAGAAAGACCCCCACGGAGGGCATCCCATCCCTTAGGGCCTATATCCCATCGCGTAGATAATTGGCCGACATAAATACAAACAAACATAAAAAAAAGATAGCATTGGTTTCTTCGAGGAAAAAACTATATTACCCTCGATGGGATTCGAACCCGCAATCCCCGGCTTAGGGGGACCAATGCCTTATCCATTAGGTTACAATGGCTCAACAGTTGGTTGGTTGGTTGGTTGATTTTTGTCGTCCAATTATCTACGCTAATGGGATATAGAACCAGGGGGAGTGCCCTCCGTGGGGGTCTTTCTAAGGGAACCTAACCCGTATTTACGCAAGGTTCGAAGAAAACCACGGAAAACTCCGAACGGTTAGGCCGACAGCCGCGATTGGGTTCGAACCCAGCACCTGCCGTCTACCAGTTAAGAGGCCCGAACCTCTCGGCCACTGGTGGGGCCAATGGCTCAACAGACAATTGCTTTTCTAATTCAACTAGGTTAAAAAAAAGAATTTATTCCCGGAATTTCTGTCATTAAATTAAATGAAAATAACTGTTTTAAATTGTAGAAATTTTAAAATATAATAAAGCATATAAAGTACATTATTTAGCTTTAACTACGCGTATAAAACTGTACCGGCGGGACTCAACCCCGCAATCACCGATTCAGGAGACCAATGCCTAAACAATTGGACAACAAAGGCTAAAAAACTAACAAAATAAAATTAATTAATTTTAAAAAATGCATTTTCATTCCGAGTAAGTTAAAAAAGAAGAAATTTAAAAATAGAACACAAGAAAACCACAAGAAATTTAAAAATAAAATAATGCATATAAAATACTTTATTTTAGTATTAACAACGCGTGTAAAACTGTATTTCTCAAATTACTATTTACACCCTTTGGGATTTAATAAAAGTGAATTTATTCCTCTGACACAGGAAAGGTTCGTTCTTTGATCTGAGATTAATTCACATTTCACAGTAATCTTTCATAAATATAAGAAAAAGGATAGCATTGACTTTTTTTCTGGGAAAAAGACATATTGCCCTCGGCGGGACTCGAAATCTCAATCCCGGCTTAGGAGACCTATGCCTTATGCATTAATCCACAGGGTGTTGCATGGCTAACCACAAGACAATTGCATTTATAGTTCGAATAGGTTAAAAAAAATCCTATTATTTAATCCCGGAATTTCTGTCATTAAATAAAGCAAAGATAACTATTTCAAATGACAGAAATTTAAAAATAAAACCATGCATATAAAGTACATTATTTAGCATTAACTACACGTATAAAACTGTATTTCCAAAATTACTTTTTATACTCTTTGAGCGTTAATACAATGGAATTGATTCCTCAGACACAGGAAATGTCTAATTCTTTGATCTGAGATTGATTCACATTTCACAATAACCTTTCATAAACTTAAGAAAAAGGATAGCATGGACTTTCTTCCAGAAAGTAAAAAAAAAAAAAAAAAGTCTCCGCGGGACTCGAACCCGCAATCCCCGATTTAGGAGACCGATGCCTTATCCATTAGGCCACGAGGGCTGCATGACAAAGCGAAAGACAATTGCATTTCTATTTCTATCTCAAATAGGTTAAAAAAAAAGAATTTATTCCCATTGTTTAATCTCGGAATTTCTTGATTGACGTACGTTGCATGCGTAATACAGCTGAAGAGGTTAAATCTAAACACTACAAAAACTACTCACTAAAAAATTAAGCAAGATTGGTTGTGTTCATATAAACTCAGTCTCAGTGCTGTAATTGGGCGGGAACACGTGGGAACGCAGGGAACGCCGTTCTCAGAAATATTTGGTTTGTTACTGAAAGAAAAAAAAAAAATCACGTACGAACGCAATCTATTTTTTCTTCAAATATTTTTTGCTAGTTTTAAGGAGATATTTCGACCAATCAGATACTTTGAATTTGTCGTGCTGTCACCGCCCCTTGAATATTTGGCCTGAGCGCTGACACTAGAATGGCGGCTGTCAAAGACAGATTTTTTAAGGATGTTCTTAAATCAAAAAGGGCAACTTTGTGACATAAGTTTTAATTTATGTTTGTTTCGAAATATATGAAACTAGCAAGTGTTGTTATTCAGAAACTATCTAACAGAAGTCATTTTCCTGTTTTTTTTTTTTTTTTTTTTTTTTTTGCAAGCGTAATAGATGTTTCGGTACAAGCCTTTATAAAGTTGATGTTCTTAACGCATTTTCCGACGAAAGCAGAAAAATCAGTCAACGAAAGGGAGAAAATCGCATGATCACGTGATCAAAATTGCTCATAGCTCGATATGCAATTTAATTATCATATAATGAAAAACAGAGTTCGATTCCAAATCGCCTCCATAATCCAATTTTATATCTTTACATTGAAAAGTAAATTTGTAAATGTGTCAAAACGTTTTGCGCTTGTTAACGCTGTGCAGTTGAGAACACCTTTAAAGTGAGCACGGTCTCCTAAGTTTTGACTCCAGTATTTTTTTAATGATTTCTTAGACTTCTTTAATCTGAGAAAAATAAAACGAAAAAACTTAAAGTTACTGGTACCAAAACTGAAGGGATCGTACACACACTAAAAAAAATCCGCATTGGCAGCCGCCATTTTTTTTTTTTTTTTTTTTTTTTTTTTTTTTTTTTTTTTTTGTCAGCGCTGAGGTCTAGTATTCAGGAAAAGGAAGTTTTGAGCTGATGTCATTTGTCCTATTCTTATCGAATGAAAGCAAATCGCATTACTAAAGAAACTTCAATATAATAATTATAACAGTTTTAATTTTTAAAAAGTCGGCTTTTGGTTAAATGTTTCAAATTGGCTTTTGGGTCAGCAAAATTCGATATCATCATAATCTATGATGAAAATTTGAGTTCCCACAAATATTTTTTTTCCAATTACAGCATTGTATAAACTTAATGCAATCGAAATTAAGATGATTTATAAATATGTGAGAATCTAAACAAATAATATTAAACTTTAGAACGGCAAAAATTACTTACTTTAAAATTACATAAAATTCGTTGTTTCACAACACTTAGTTATCTTAATTTTGTGTTAAGTTTCATAAACTTAACTAAAATAAATTATAGCAGTGAGAATGTAACAAATAATATTAAAGCTAAGTATAACAAAAATTATGGAAAAACTATATAATCAAAATTAGACTACATAAAAGCTAATTTATTTATATTAAGTTTTAAATTACTTTACGTTCTAAGCTTTCCACATAAACTGAATGAAATTTAATTTAAGATGAAGAAGGTTGGAAGTATTTTTTAGTCACAAACGAAGTTTAGTAAGGATATATTTCATGTCAGGTATTTAAATCAGTAACTATATTAAATCCAACAATTAGGAACTAGGGAGCAATTTAAACTGGAATACATTATCTACTAGCATTATTAAACTGTGTTAAATATTTTTTTGTTTTTCTACATTTTTATTTAACTCCCCTTCTGAAAATTTATAGTTTTCGGAAAATAATCTTGATTTTATGCTAGCTAATTAAATATATGTAGTATTTATGAAAATAAGCATAGAATTGTAAACTATTAAAAATGATTTATTATATTATTATTATTATTATTATTATTATTATTATTATTAATTCAACTCCTAACTTTTTTTACCGAAAAAAGTATAAATTACATTTTGAGAAAAATGTAGCTTAAAATAATTAGAGGACAAACTAATAAGCAACAACCAAAAATAAATAAAATAAAATAAAATAACATAAAATAAATAAGTAAACATAATAATAATAAATAAATAAATAAATAAAAATAAATAAATATCATTTTAAAACTTCTCATTCAAAAGGCTTTTGAAACTATGCAACGAAAAATCAGAAGGCGCAAAAGCTATAGGTTTAGCTAAAATAACAATATGTCGAAGTACAAAAACTGTTTTACATAACAGCACGATTTGAAAAGACGAGTCTAAAGACTTCTCTAACAAAATACTGATATTTATCTGATCTAAAATCAGGAAAATTCCCTGGAATCCTGTATTATAGGTACATTAAGGCTCGGATTAATTAGGCTCTTAAGACTTTCTAGATAAATTAAATAAATTTAAATGAAGATGAAACAATTTCAATCATTTATACGTATTAAATAATTTTTTAGTATGGATATATGTTATGACAGGTATTTAAATACGTTCTTGAAACGAGTCCATTAATTAATAATTGAGGAACAATTTAATCAAGTAAACATTACCTTTTAGTAATACAAGGCCATTAGACCTTTTAGGGGGAAATTTGACTTTTTGGTTGTGCAATTCAAAATTTATTACACTGTCATTCATTATCGGCTTATTTCCCCTCTCTTTAATAATAATAATAATAATAATAATAATAATAATAATAATAATAATAATAATAAAGAATGTTGCCAATTAAAAATAAATAAAATATAAGAATTTTTTTAAAAAATCAGTTACTAAATTTAACTACTTAAAACTCGGTGATGCAGTCTAAATTTAATCCCTAATTTTCCACGCCTGGCCCGGAAATGTTCCATTGAAAATTTCACTTTCGTTCTTATTTACCTTAATTTAGATTGTATTAAGTTTATATGTAAAGCAACTAGTCTAACGTAATTTATAGTAAATATCTTTTGTTGTGTTTAGCTTTAATATTATTTGTTTAAATTCTCAATACTATAATTTATTTTTATTTAAATTGTGTTAAGTTTATGAAACACAAATTTATAATCACAAAAACTGGTATTTATTTTTACTGGTTGAAGTTCACTTTGGCGGTAGTAGTTCCGCACATCGTGCCAAGCAAAACAACCTTCTCTCAGTGTCTGTGAAAAGATTATAACACCTAGCCAAACTGGTACCAGTAAAAAGAAACAGAAAATTTCAGCCATAATTGTGATTGAAATTTCCGTCAACAGTGCGTTTATAAAAGACAAAGTTTTCTATTAGTTATCTGAGGAAAGTTTTTACTAGCGGTAATCAGAAACTATTGATTCGATTAAAAAAACAGCCAAGTCATCTTGTGTTAACCTCCTCTGTTAATTCACTCTCAACTGCTAGACAATGCAGGATATGTCTCGTCCTTGTCTCATTGTTGTCCAACTCCATTGTTAACTCTTTACACTCGTATGTCCAATCTGACTGGACATCTTTCTTTATTTGCAAAATTCTCTTTTGGCATTAGTTATATAGACAAATAAAATAAATAAATAAATAAAAATATGACTTATTTAATTAAAGCATTTTAGATATTGTGTAATTGAAAGTAATTTCTTTTGAAAAAGTTATACCAACCGAATAAAATTTGTAAAAGAGATGTCAGACTCGAAAGTTTTAAAGTGAAAAAAATTTGCATTGTACAAATGCTTAGAATCGGATAATATATATTTCGAAATATTTCTCTTTTAAAAAAGAAATAAAATGTTACGTTTTAGGAATATAGTTTTTTTTTTTATATACATTCTTGGAATAATAATTCCGATCAGTTCATGTAATATATAATATGGTTGTTATTTGTATCGTTGTACCACTGTACTTTTTTTAAACATATTCGCTCACTTACTGAATTTGGATTTTAACAAAAATTTAAATTTTATATCAATTTTATACGAATTCATGCCAATTTTTTAAATGTATTTTATTTTTAAATTTTTGCCATTCAAAAAAGATATTTTGTTTTATTTAATGTCAGAAATTCCGAATTTAAATAACACCATTTCATAATTATTTTTAACCTACTCAAATTACAAATAAAATTGTCTTGTAAGTAATTATGTAGCCCTCGTGTCCTAATGGATCGGGCATCAGTCTTTTGAAAGAAAGTTTAGGCGATTGTGGGTTCGAATCCCGCCGATAATAATTTGTCTTTTTTGTAGAAAAAAGTCAATGCTATCCTTTTTCTTAAGTTTATAAAAGGTTATCGTGAAATGCGAATCAATTCGCCTACATGCAAGCTCATGGTGTGTAAACAGTAATAATGGAAATACAGTTTTAAACGCGACAGTAATGTTAAATACTGTATTTTATATACATTATATTATTTTTAAATTTCTGCCATTTAAAATAGTTATCTCCGCTTTATTTAATGACAGAAATTCCGGGATCAAATAATGGGAATAAATTCTGTTTTTTATCCAACTCGAAGTAGAAATGCTATTGTATTTCGATCAAAAATGCAGCAATACTTGGTCTAATGGAAAAGGCATCGGTCTCTTAAACTGGGGATTGCTTGTTCGAGTCCCACAGAGGGCAGTAGGCTTTTTTCTAGATAAAAGACAATGCTATACTTTTACTTAAGTTCATGAAAGATTATCGTGAAATGTGAATTCGCTTTTATTATCAAAGAGTGTAAATAGTAATTTGGGAAATACGGTTTTAAGCGTGTATTTAATGTTAAATAATGAAATTTTTATGCATTATTTTACTTTTAAATTCCTGCCATTCTAATATTATAATACAAATATTATAATAATATTATAATACGATTAAGTAATTACGTTGTAATACTGTTTGTGTAATGGGGTGGCTCACTCGGCAGAGCGTTAGCTCACTGACCCTCGGGTTCGATCCTGGAGACGCTACTTTTTTACTTTCTTCTATCTTTACAAGAAGAAAGTATTGGATTCATGAAAATTTTCAACTTCCGGTTTTCGACGGATTTATACGTTTTAGAAGGTCCTGAATACGTTTTGACTATTTTTAGAAAATGTCTGTCTGTAAGTCTGTCTGTCTGTCTGTGACAAAAAATTTGTGGGCGCTCTATCTCAAGAACTAATGCTCGAAATTTCATAAAATTTTATGTTCAGTTAGACCTTGATATGAATTAGTGCCTATTGGTTTTTGGTATAAATTGGCCTGCAGGTGGCACTGCTATACTACGTTTTTCATGATTTTAATGATTGCTATATCTCAAGAACTAATGCACAGAATTTCACCAAACTTCAGATTCTGTGAGACCTTGATATACATAGACGCTGATTAAGTTTTGGTGTAAATTGGCCAGCAGGTGGCGCTGCTATGCCACGTCTTTCATGATTTTCATGATAGCTATATCTCAAGAACTAATGCACAGAATTTCACCAAACTTCAGATTCCGCAATACCCTGAGATACATTGCCACTGATAAGGTTTTGGTGTGACCTGCCCAATACGTGGCGCTGCTATGCTATATTTTGCACGATTTTTGCGATAGCTATATCTCAAGAACTAATGCAGAGAACTTCATCAAATTTCAGATTCTGTTACACTAGAATATATAACATAGTTAGACGCTGATTACATTTTGGTATAAACCTCACAACAGGTGGCGCTGCTATGCTACGTTTTTCATGATTTTCACGATAGCTATATCTCAAGAACTAATTCACAGAATTTAACCAAACTTCAGATTCCGGGAGACCTTGAGATACATAGACGCTAATTAGGGTTTTGTGTGAATTTCCCAAAAGGTGGCGCTGCTGTGCTACATCTTGCACGTTTTTTGCGATAGCTATATCTCAAGAACTAATGCAGAGAACTTCATGAAATTTCAGATTCTGGTACACTATGATATATAACATAATTAGACGCTGATTACATTTTGGTATAAATCTCACAACAGGTGGCGCTGCTATGCTACGTTTTTCATGATTTTCACGATAGCTATATCTCAAGAACTAATGCACAGAATTTCACCAAACTTCAGATTCCGCGAGACCTTGATCTTAGCATATAGCTGTACAAAATATTCAAAAATTTTGCAATGTGCTTTATAAATATTACATATATAAATGTAAGAAAAAACAAAATGCAGACATTTTTAGAGTGGCAAATATTTTGACATAAGTATTGCTGCAGAAATGCATAGTACAGTAAGAAGTCTACTGGTTTTTGATATTTTAAATATATTATTATTAAAACAATTTGAATGTTATGTTTAAATAATAAACTAGGTTATATCATGTAGTAATAAATGCGTCAAATAAATTTATACCAAATATTAGATGTTAATAAAGGTACACACTGCTACATTTTGATGTAACATTGATTGATTAGTTAAATGCATTCTGTGAAATGTAATGAATGCTGTAAATAAATTTTTCCTGCATTAAAAGTTTTCATTATTCACAATTCCGTAACATTATATATATTAAAATGAAATTGATCATGTACACAGTTAAAAAAGAACTGTATTGGAAAATTAAGTAGAATTAGTTTTACGTAATACATACAGTAAAATAAAAAAGGTTAGAGTGAAAATTAAGATAATGAAACAAAAATATATATATATATATATATATATATATATATATATATATATATATATATATATATATATATATATATATATATATATACCTATGCGCTAAATCGATGTAATCATTTGCACTTTTTAAATGGTTTAATTGACGTGATTTAAATAGAAGAAAGTTTTGTGATGGCCACAACATACTAGTTTTCTTTTTAATTTTATAAATGTACTTGTAATTGAAATTTAACCAACAGATTGTCAATTAACCACTTAATAATCGCGCCCGAGACATTCACGGTCTGCAAGCTTCAAGGCTTTTTTCAGAATTGTTTGATTCCGACCAGTTTTATAAAATAGTGTAATAGGTTTTATTCTGGTATCATGTTGTTTGTCATAAAATAATATTAATATATTTTTTTTCAAAAAGATGGTGGCAATAATGAATTTGAATTTCTAAACCGCAATTTAACCCATTAGTGCCTAGCGTCCCTTTTTAGGGACGCTTCAAAAGGTGCATGCAGCACTGTTTTTGACACCGGTAAAAAAGAAAAGCAATAATTATTTTATTTAAATGATGCATTTTCGTGATTAATGAACTAAACTCAAATCTTCTAAAAATAGTGGTGCCAACCAAATAAAATTTAGACAAAAGATGCTGGGCACGAATGGGTTAATGCGACTATTAAGAGGTTAAAAATGTGTATCAGTGATTATTGCAACACATTAATTTTTTTTTATTATTATGTTACTAATTTGTTATACAATACAGTTAATTTTTTTTTTCACCTATTATTTACCGATGTAATGATATTCCGTCAATTCATGATTTTAAAGAAACACCCTTTATATAATGCCTTTGTAAAGGGAATGAATAAGATGAAAATAAGAGATAATAGAAATGCGCTATATTTATTTTCTCCTTATTATGTTATAAATATACTTTTAAATATAATTGAATAATCAGAATTTAAAAATTTTAAATTGTACATTGATTATTATTATTATTTTAAATTTTTGATCTTTTAATCATTATTAAACATTTATCAGCAATTAAAAAAAAAAAAAAAAAAAAAAAAAAACCACTGGATTTATTATGATTAGCAAAAATTTCAAAATCTTTGTGGCGGCCTCTTGTAGTAGCAAAAATAACAATTAGTGTAAAAAGAAGATTAAGATGAACTCAAAATTAATTAAAACTGGAGCATATACTCAAATAATACAAAATTAAAAATTCTTACTATGCAAAAAAGAGGTTGTAATTTAATTATTATGCTACTTTTTAGTATAATTAAGCTTCTTGATTTGAAAATAGAGCAGTATATGATTATCGTATATACTTTACCTTATTGAGGCAATATATAAATGGTGTTTCTTTAAATTCAAGAATTGACACAATTGTTAAATACCATCACATCAACAAAGAATTAAAAATTACATTTTACAAAATTTTTTAAAAAATTGACACTTTAAACAATATATGAAACATATTTTGAAGGTTATAAAAAAATTATGATGGTTTATGCAACGATATAGTTTCCATTAAAAAATAGATTAAAATTATAACTTTATATACAATTTTTAGTTAACAATAAGTTTATTAAATTACAATTACAAGTATATTTATAAAACAAAACATAAAAAAGTAGCGTTCTCTGGGATCGAACCCGGGAACTGCGGAACATGGAGCTAATGTTCTACCGAACGAACTCCGCCAGCACAGACAAACATTACAAAGTAAGTGCTTAAGTTGCATTAGAATATTAGACCCGCACTCCTCCTATTTCTCGAGAACTAAGGAGCGTTGTATAAAACGCGAAATTTTTTTTCCAAGCACCTTAGTCGTTCCAAGCCCAAACTCGCACTCTGATTGGTTGTTGCTCTCGGCACTGTTTTCACGTAACTTGGCGATAACCATACTTGGCGAAAAATACTTCGCTCGTAAATGAGCGAGCGAAGAACCTAAAACCTAACCTACTCATTCTTATTTTTCCTTCATTTTATGCTCTTGTGTATTATTATCTTGTGTTATTTTATAAAATGGCTAATGCTTTACTTATTAATAAACGGGAAAAGTTACTTTGTACTCGGTTCGGAAGGAAATCAAACTCCTCGACGGAAGCATCTATCGCTACGCCAAGTATGATTATCGCCAAGTTACGTGAAAACAGTGCCGAGAGCAACAACCAATCAGAATGCGAGCTTGGGCTTGGAACGACGAAGGTGCTTGGGAAAAAAAATTACGCATATAAAAACCCGTTGTATTTGAGACTAAGGGGCCTCTACCCTACAACATATATAAAAATAATCAAAATCTGTGATTATAAAAGTTGGCATTCCCCTTGTAAGTTTAAAAAGGCCCCAAAAAAGGAAGAAGATTAGATAAAAAGGACCAAGCTATCAGCAATGTGGTGCATAAAAATATGAATGGACCCAAGGGCCCTGAAACTTAAAATATTAAAATTCTGAACCTCAGGTGCATCAGAACCTATCTTGGACTATCTTCACCTAAATTTTCAGAATTCTAAGTGCGATAGGTTTTGCCATTAATCACAGACACACACACACATACAGAGAGAGAGAGAGAGACAGAGCGTTTTGTTATTTTATTAGAACGGATGTGAAAAATCAATTTTCCTTATTTATAAATACATTAGTTCACAATTACCGGTGTCACTCATTTATTTCAACATCTTAGCAACAAAAATGCTTTGTACGTTAAAACGTCGAACGAATGCTATGAATATCCATGCTAGCAGTCAAATTGACTGCTCTTGGCTTTCTAGTGTTAAATTATTTACCATGCTACCTCAACTCAATGGGGACGAGCTACTGGTATACGGGAGGCATAAGGTACTCGGAATAAACGAAATTTGGCGTCTTTGTATTGCATTCAGTTTTTAATAAAATAATATTGATGTTTAACAGCTTCCCTGATTTGCCCGTACATCATACGGGCAACGTGTTTTTGCTAATCATGATTTTCCCGTACCACGTGCAGTCATCCATATTCTAACCATGATTAATTATTCTCACCCGTAAAAATTTAGTGTAAATTTTGCCTTATTTAATCCGAAAAATTTCCTGATTCAATTATAAATAAATTTTTGTTTTGAAGAACCGGTAATAAGAGATAAAAAAAAAAAAATCCGTAAAAGTCCCGAAAGGCGTTAATGGTTTGGTTTCAAATTTGTGTTTTCTTTTACCATGTATTAAACGCCGTTTTCAAACAATTTATAGTAGCAACTAATTTTATCGAAAAACAATAGGGCATTGTTAAAAATAAAAGTCATGTAAAGAAATAACAAAAAATAATTTATATTTAAGGTTTTTATTATTTTTAAATCTTATCTAGGCGACTCTAGAAATAAATACGGTAATGTGTAACATATGTTTTTCGCTCTTACTTCGTTATTTGCGTCCTTGTGATAGTTTTCGACACCTGTAAAATAATGTTCCACTCTTGTTTCAAAATATCTAATACATAATGCATTTGTTTTGAAAAAAATCTGTTTTCTGCCTTTTATAAACCTCTATGCTTCCTCATTTCTTGTGTCTACTCAAAGTTGTTTAACAGAAACTTACACTCCTACAATATTCGCCTTTGTTTTAGTAACCCTGGTATGGACATTTTTCCATTTTCTATTTTAAGATGAATAGTTTTGGTGACTATTAACAAACTTATGTATGGCAATTTAATGAATGTAATGTATTTCAAAGCCGTTTGCATTTTTTCCGAAAATTTAATTTCTAAGGTAATTAATAATGTTAAGTTTTATAGAATGACTTTTATTCTATTTTTTGTAAAAAAACACTTTTTATAAAATTGATACTATGTCAGACTATCAATTATCATAGCTGTCAATTCTTCCATTTTTTTTGGACCAGAAAAATTTAATTGAAATTTTTGCCTTATTTAATTGACGAATTATGGTTTTATAGGAGTGTAAGATTTATTGTACACTAGCTGGCTTTGCCCGCTAGCGGTCCCCTCCTTTTTATAAGGGAGCACAACCTTTTTGTCAGAAAATCGTTTGACACCAGAATATTTCAAAAGTGACGTTTGTTTTGTTTCATAGCAAAGTTTCTGTCATTATTATAAGGAAAATTATTCTGCATAAAATTACTGGTATCAGTTTGGCCCGCGGGCCACAGGTTGTGCACCCCTATAAGGTTTTGAAACGGACGAATGTCGAAGGGAACGAACCACGAAGCGTGGTCCCCTCCTTTTTTATAAAATCTGGGTGGAAACGAACCCTGAACCGTTTCACCGCCGCCTACGTCAGCGTATTGCAGGCGTGCTACGCACGAACTGCCGGGCCTCTCTCCTTTATATTAGGGCCACAAATTATATGAAATCTCGAATTCACATAAAATGTAGAATCGAACGAAACTCGAACTGCATCCCCAGGCCACATATAGCCAGTGTGCTGAACACGCACTGCCGAATATCTCTCTTTCTTTTTCAACGAAACTCGATCTGTATTCCCGTTGCCCATGGCAGCGTATAGCACGTGTGCTGCGTACGCTCTGCCGATATACACCGGGGCTTCTAGTAATATGGAATCTCGAAGCGAACAAATTATGAACCGTGTCCTCGCTGCCTGCGGCAGCGTATAGTAAGCGTGCTTCGCACGCGCTTCTGAGGATTCTTTCTTTTTACCCTGCCACTAATTCTATGAAATCTCGAAATCTCGTACTAACCTTGAACTGTGCGCACGCTGATGCACTGCTGAACTTTTTAGTCGGGATCTTTAAATTCACATAAATTGTAGATCCGAACGAAACTCGAATCGCGTTCTAGCTGCGAACGATAGCTTATAGCAGGAATGCTGCCACTGTCGAGTCTAACCCTTCTTTTCGAACGAACCTCGAAGCGAACGGAACTCGGACCGTATCCACGCTGCCTACGGTAGCCCGATTGCAGGCGTAGCCAGCTAGTTTTAACTAATTCGCGTTATATCAGTTCCACATTCCAATACCAGGGAGCACACTCTATTTTTAACCAAACTGCACCTGAATGAAACTCCGTTAAAAAATCTATCAGTAGATATGTCACTCGATGTGGGGGGCAATTTAAGCAAGATTTAAGATTCTTACAAAAATTACCATTCATGAATAATGGCATTTAGCGCGGAATATATTTTTTTATATAAATTTATATCATGTGTCATAAACTATTTTAAAGTTTCAAATAGATCAACATAAAATTCTGTTATAGTTCTTCGCATCCCCCCCCTCTTGCCCCCTAAAATGTTTTTTTTCTTTTATATATATATATATATATATATATATATATTATGTGTGATACACTATCATAAAGTTTCAAACAGTCCCAGCAAGAATTTAATATTTTTACAAAAATTACAATTAAAAAATAGTAATGTTCGACGCGGCATCTTTTTTGTTAAATATTTATCATCATGTTAATTATGTATCTAAAAGTTTCAAAGCAGATCGCGTAATAATGGTTATATTTAATTAGCAGCTAAAACGGCAAGAAACGCTGAGGTTTTTAAAAAAATTTTAGCACCCACCTTCCTCCTCCATTCCTACGCCGACCCTCCCCCCATCCTAAATTTCAAGTGTCATGCTTTATTTAAGCTTCTTATGTTTAAAAGTTATGGGATATTTAGTATTTGTAATATGAAAGCAAATAATTTAATAATGAATAATTATAATTATAATATTATAATGAATAATTTAGCGTGAACTGATATATGCGAAAACCAATATCTGTTACGAATTAAAAACGGCTATTTTCACAGAAAGTGCTTATCCGATTGAAAAAATAAATACATATTATTAAACAAGATGAAAATTTGCATTAAATTCCTAAAAAATCCGAACTTAAAATTCGATATCAAAAAAAAAAAAAAAAAAAAAAAAAAAAAAAAAAAAAAAAAAAAATCCCGTATGAAAATTCTGAGTTTATTTTTAACCTCACCCATGCACCTGTTTTATCAACTGACATAGAAATGCAGTTGCGGCAAAGAAAATAAATTTTTAAGATTCCGATAAAAATTCCTAATTTTAGCTCTAATTGGGCTACGAACACGATTTTTAGAAAATATAAAAGTATATATATTTTCTACATCTAGGAGTGAAAGTTTCGAATTTTTGCGATATGTAGAAAAAAGTTACATACTCCCTCAAAATTATCCTAGTAAGAGATATTACGTGATAATGAGCTGTGGTAAAATGATTCCAACATATCCTAGACATAATGGGGCTGTGAAATAAAATTTTAAAATTTCGGATTGCCCTTTAAATTTCACGTTCTCTTGTGCAAGTTGCGTGTTCGTGGCTTTTTTAGAACGAAAGATATCGCATTTTAAAAATTTGCCTAGTACATAAATTTCGTTAAATTGACACCTGCTTTTGATCCAATTAAGCTGAAATCCGTTAAAAACGAGGTTTTTAATTAATTTCGTCAGTAATTACTACCGAATTTTTTCGAGACATACATTTTCGGTGCACCGAAAAATAAGCTTTTTTATATATTTCATGCGTCAAATACGAAAAAAGTTTTTGAGGCTTCAAGAGCGTTTTGCGCACAGACAAACAGACAGATAGACGTTTACCACTTTTAATAGAAGTGACTATGATTAATAGAATTGATTAGTCAGGCTGCTATTGTGGCCTTATCGATAAAACGTTGATCTTCAACATCGCAGAATGCGGGATGGAGTCCCGCCGTCTTTTTCCTGAAAAAAAGTCAATGCTGTCCTCTTTCTTACGTTTATGGAAGATTATCATGGAATGTGAATCATTTCCTTTTTATTAACGCTAAAAGACTGTAAATAGTAATCATGGAAATAAGTTTTACATTATTTAGTTAATGCTAAATAATGTACAGTCGTGGAAAAAAAGTAAACACTCCCTACAGACTCCTCAATAAATTATGGTAGAAGAAATGTACTAGCACCAGAGGATTGGAAATACAGTCTACTTTTAAATGATGTATAAGGTACCTGTACCTAATATGGACACCCTAAGGAAAATGTATTTTTTTCACCCCCATGTACAAGCCATAGGACTCCAAAAATATGTGTCCACTATCCTTGGACTATTGACTATCATTATTAAAATTAGCGACCTTGTAATTATTCTGGTTTATAGTAAATGATAAAAACAAAAAAATGTTTACAAGTGTCCACATAGGAACTACCTGTCCCTATTATGGACAGGTGTTTCCTTATAGACTTTCTACACAGTGTGCATGAAAGAGCCACTTTTTCAAGGGATTTTAGAGGAGAGGGAATAAGAAAAATGCATCTTAAAGTATTCTGAGGAGGAGGGGGGCAGTAAATATCTTCAGAACAGGCATTTTAGAAGGGGGGGGGACATTCTCCGTTTTTAACCTTCGAAGACCCATGCAAAGCCCCTTAGTTACTAGTAAATATTATGAAATAATATTGTTGGTTTTACTTAACTTTATGGCATCTGTCTGCGAATTTACATCTGTTATTACTCAGTCCTCACAGCATGGACAAATAGAAACTTTTTCACCATGGGCAGTAAGTCCCACATAATCCTCATGAACATATCTACCACATGTGATGCATGGCCGCATGTTTTAAAAAGCATCAATATTGCAAAAGAAGCAATACTAGCTCTCCTTTGTTGAGGAAATCATACCATTGGTACCTACGATTTCGCCAACAGATATCCTACTGGCGGGGGGGGGGGGGGGGCTTCTTTTTATTTTTCTTCAAGGGTTTTTTGGGGGAAGGTTTTGGGGAGATTGTTCAAATGGCATCTTGTTAAACAAAGATTTTACCACTTTGATGCCTTTTCAATTTATTGCTTGGCAACGTTGAATTTTCTTCTTTTTTACAGTTGTAGTCGATGGGGACATAAGCTGTCCATATTGGGAACCGGGCGCAGTTTTACTAAATCTTGTAACAAATAACTAAGGAAAATATTTTTAAGCAAAATATGCAATAGCAATCGAAAATATATTTTATTAGCTTTCTAAAATACTCCACTTTTCAACATTTAATGTAATTTTACCATATCTAATAAGAATTTAAGCTTACAAGTAATTAAGATCTCGAAACAACAAGTTTCCTCCTGAATGGCGAACAGCGCGCTTTTTTACACTTTCCAGCCTTAATTATCTTTTCAACTGCTTTTCTTCGCGAGAATGTTGAGCCATCTCTCGATTAAAATTATTACCTTTAAAAATATTAGGGGTGTCCATATTGAGAGCCCTGTCCATACAGGGTACAAATACCTTATAAAATTTTCTTAGGGGGTCATCGATTTATTTAAACGAATCTAAACTTTATTTTTTTTTTCAATGGATCTGCCCATTTTTAACAAAATAATTCAAATCTTTGGTTCAAACTTTGTCTAGACACCAAATTTCAAGTCAATTGAATTATAGTTTTTTTTTATTATTTACATTCAAAATTTAGTACTTATAATGTTAAATTAAATTTTCATATTATTTTTTATATCTCCTGAAATTATATTCCTAATATGCTAACTTTGTATAAGCAATCATACTAAAATATACCCAAACATAAATACGCTGAATTTGCAATTTTTATAAGCTTAATAAATTAATTTTTTATATATTATGAAATTAATATTCGAAAAAATTAGGAATTGCGACCCATAATTATTATTATTATTATTTTTTTTTTTTTTTTTTTGATGGATTTATGTTTATTAAGTCCTATTTTATTGAGATTCAAAATTTTAATTTTTTCTTCCAAGTAGTTTTCAAATTATGCTTAAAAAGCGACAAAATGATTGGTTTAACTGTTTAAACGACAGTGTTCCCAAATAGGAACATTGCATTATTTGATGTACAAAACATATACAGGGTTGTTATAATTAAAGTTCGCCTATTCAGAAGGCTCTAGAGCTGGTTCTATGGCTCCAAACGAAGCAGAATTTCACTAGTAGGTAGTTGAAGAGATGCGCTCTGCGAAAATTGAAAAAAAAAAATAGTTAAAAATTTTGTCAATAGATGGCGCTGCGCCAATATTTAAGCGCCAATACCATGCGATTTTTGTTTGTGGGGACTTTTGGAAGAGTCTGTATCTAAAGACAGATGTTAGACAATCTCTGATCTGAACGACAGTATTAGACTTCGCATTCACTCAATCTCACAAGACAGTTTACGCAATGCTATAGAAAGCACAATTCTGAGAATGGAATGCGTTATTGAACATGGTGGAGGATTCATTGAGCATGCGTAATGTTATTCTTCGTTATTTCCTCGCTGCCGAGCGACATGTTTTATTTTCGTTGATGCAGATTAGATCACATGAAATGATCTTCATTTTTTTGTATTGTTGGGAGTCTTATGTCAGGCTTTAGAGCTGTCTAATTAGGTGAACTTTAATTATAACAATTCGCAGTTCGTCGAAGTTTGTTGAAACTTTTAAATTTGTGCCCTTTGTCTGGATTGACTGAAATTGATATAATAAATCTGCAAACATCGCCTTAAATATTTTCGCAGCGCCACCTATTGACAAAAATTTTAACTATTTTTTTTCGATTTTCGTAGAGCGCATCTTTTTAACTACGTACTAGTGAAATTTCGTTTCGTTTGGAACCATAGAACCTGCTTTAGAGCCTTCTGAATAGGCGAACTTTAATTATAACAACCCTGTATTTTCCAACATAATTATGATGTCTTTATTTTTCTTATAAAATATATGGTTGATTTCAACTTTTGAAAAAAAAAAAATATTTATGTTTAAGCATTTTTCACAGGTTTAAGAAATATACAAATTCATTAATTTGCATAAAAATATATTATTCGTTTTTATCGTTTTCTCTATATTACTTACATTTTACCATTAGGAGTCTCAGTGTTTTTGGAATTCAAGAAAATACTCAAGAACAATATACAATAGCATATAGCGGAAAATAATTTGTTATATTTGCATAGGTTGCCAATCAATAATCATGTTCCAAAATGCGAAAACTGAAAATGAAAGCAGCCAAAAAAACTGCAGAATTTTTTGTTGTTGTTGTTATTTTTAGGTGCGTTCGTAATTATATAATACGTAGCACCTATAGTGGTCGTTCAGTCCGTCCGTCTGTCCGTCCGCATATAACAACGCAAAAACTACCTATCTGAATCGTTTGAAATTTAAAATACATAATTACTACATAATTTTGTCGAGTCATTTCAAATTTTATGAAACTCGGATGCATAGATCAATTACAGGGGCAATCAAAATTATTCCATTACATTACGGTCAATGGGGGGAAAATTTCAAATGCATTTTAATCGTTTGAAATTTAAAATACGCAATTATTACATAATTCTGTCGAGCTATTTCAAATATTTTGATAATCGTGTGCATAGATCAATTACAGGGGCAATCAAAAGTATTCAATTACATTATGGTCAATGGGGAAAAAGTTTCAAATATATTCTATACGTTTGAAATTTAAAATACATAATTATTACATAATTTTGTCGAGTTATTTCAAATTTTATGAAAATCGGATGCATAGATCAATTACAGGGGCAATCAAAAGTATTCCATTACATTACGGTCAATGGGGAAAAAAGTTTCAAATGCATTTTAATCGTTTGAAATTTAAAATAGGTAATTATTACATAATTCTGTCGAGTTATTTCAAATATTTTGATAATCGTGTGCATAGATCAATTACAGGGGCAATCAAAAGTATTCAATTACATTATGGTCAATGGAGAAAAAGTTTCAAATATATTCTATACGTTTGAAATTTAAAATACATAATTATTACATAATTTTGTCGAGTTATTTCAAATTTTATGAAAATCGGATGCATAGATCAATTACAGGGACAATCAAAAGTATTCCGTTACATTACGGTCAATGGGGAAAAAAGTTTCAAATGCATTTTAATCGTTTGAAATTTAAAATAGGTAATTATTACATAATTCTGTCGAGTTATTTCATATATTTTGAGAATCGTGTGCATAGATCAATTACAGGGGCAATCAAAAGTATTCAATTACATTATGGTCAATGGGGAAAAGTTTCAAATATATTCTACACGTTTGAAATTTAAAATACATAATTATTACATAATTTGTCGAGTTATTTCAAATTTTATGAAAATCGGATGCATAGATCAATTACAGGGACAATCAAAAGTATTCCGTTACATTACGGTCAATGGGAAAAAATGTTTCAAATGCATTTTAATGGTGTTACACTCATGCGAACTTAATAAAATTTATATGCAACTATAAAGTACATATTATAGTATACATCATACATAATTTGTGGTGCAAAGAACATTTGTTATTGATTTACAAGGCCACACAAAAGTATTCCATTACATAATGGTATAGGGAGAACATTGTTTGATGAGCGTTTTAATTGTAATTCACTATTTACAATTTTATGAGATTGATATATGAAAGTAATATTTTTAAAACTTCGTTATCGTACGAACGCACCTAATTTGCTACGCTTCACGTGCAATTTCCAACTTGTTTAAATTTGTATGCGTAAATTAAAACATTTGAAGCTGTAACATAGAAAAAGCAAAATTATTATTACATTGCGATATTAATTCGGCGTGTAAACGGTTAAGATAGATGATCTACAATAGACGTGGCAGGGCTTCCAAATGGTCCGCGAACTGAACACCAATGTTATTTAAGGCCCCTGTCCTCGCTCCAGGAAACGCTCGCGAGCTAATGCTATTCCTATGGAGAAGTATTTTTCTAATAACTCTTTCGCATTTTGACATTTTTTTTTTTCTTTTCATTGGATAGCTGAGGTGTATGCCGACAGCGCACCTTTTTTATTTTTTCGATTTTGGTTGCAGATATTTTTTACAAAGTTAGTTTCACTTTTAAAACCGGTTTCGAAACTGAAAGTCCTTTTAAAAAAAAATCTGCAACCAAAATCGAAAAAGTAAAAACGGTGCGCTTTCGGCATGCACCTCAGTTATCCAATGGAAAAAAAAAAATGTTCAAAAATGTCAAAATGCGAAAGAGTTATTAGAAAAATGCTTCCCCATAGGAATAGCATTAGCTCACGAGCGTTTCCTCGAGCGAGGACAGGGGCCTTAACAGAAAATTTCATGGTAAGTGTCTAACGTATTTGCGCGAAAAATTATTCCCGAAGCTGGTTTCTGTGCAATTTGTAAGAAAAATCTAAAAAGAACATTTTTGTAAGAAAATATTGATGTTCAGTTGGCGGACCATTTGGGAGCCCTGAAGTGGCTAGATATTTTGGAACTTCTTATATTATCCTATAATCTTGCAATCTTTCAATGACTGTTTGAATAGCATGTAAGGTGCCTTTATCAAGTAGGGTGCTCTCTCGGTCGATAATCATGTGCCGAACTTCAATATGGATACAGCCCCTAAAATATGCTCGTTTTAAAATAATTAATTTCTCGGAAACTAATCCTACGAATTGCATGAAAATTTGTTCTTAGGCTAAGGGGTCGTTGAAGTTTTATATAAGGAGTGAGGGGAAGGGGAAGGAGTCCAGTTTAATTTTGCTGACAAGAGGGAGAAGGAGCACGAGAATTCTTACGTAGGTATTAGACAATGAAGCATCTATAATTCAAGGGTGGATCTGGAAAGTCCTCAAGGGGGGGGGGGGGGCGCTTTTAGTAAGTTGAAAACTCCAATCTCATACTGGGACTGTAGCTCAATTCTTTAGATGCGGGTCATGTTACTTATATTTGTTTGCTGTGGGTCGGGTTTTGTAGCAATTCCATATGCAAAAGGGTAGTGAGAGGGGAAAACGTTCTAAAAGCGTTCTAAAGTAAGCATACTATGGATTTATAAAACATAGAAATTTGAAATTCGGCATGTTAGAAGCTTATAAGATGTAAATTTTCCTAAAGAGCAATTTCTACAAAGTTCCAAATTTAAAATTACGAAATGAGAGAAAAAAGTTCTAGAAATGTTTTAAATTATGCTTTCTATGGAATCTTAGGAAATACCAAACTTATTTCAAAATCAATGGCTACAAATTGACAATAAAGTCTTTTCTTCAATATAGGCTACATTTTATGTTGTGCCTCTACCACCAGGTGGTTTCAGGTGCAAAAAACATTTTAAAATTGCAATTTTTGTCATACTTGATGGGAATAGAAACTTGAAATTAGACATGTTACTTATTTATGATATGTAAATACCTATGAATATTTCAAATGATTCCAGTATTTCCTGAACTGGCAGGAAAAGCTGCCTACAAATATCTATGAATTTTCTCTCTCACACGTACATAAAAAAGGAAAAGTTTTCAATGAAAGTACATATAGTTACCGGCTGAGCTGCCAAGTCTCAGGCTTTTTGGATACCAGTATTTTAATACAGAAAATGTTGATTTATTTAATTGAAAAATTTGGAAGATTTAATGCAATGCCATTTTCTCTAAGATAATAGAGGTGTTCAAAAAGCCGGAGACTTGGCAACTCTGGTTACCGGTACCTGTTTTGGAAGCTCAAGCAATAATGGAATCTTTTTTTCTTTTCATTTTTAATAGTTTTCTTTCTTTTACTTATTTTTATTCGGTTTATTTATTTTATGCTTTACAAAATTATTATTATTATTCCATTTATGTAATTTTACTTCAATTAAATTTTATCTACTTTAATCTATTCGAAACCGGCATATTTTGCATGAATTTTATTCGGTTTACCCTACTTTTTGTCAAATAATTAAATTAAGTTAATCAATCAATTAGATGTCTTAATTAAATTAGAAAAATTTTGTTTATCTTTTTGTTGGTCTCAAAAACAGATACTGCAAGCATTTTTTAAAAATGCATATGAACTCGTTGTTCCTAAAGAGTTAACTCCGTTGGGATTAGCGACCCGTATGCGTGCAGTAAAATGTGCTCAGAATCCTTGGTTATCACCAGCAGTAAAATTTTACTGTAAAATTTGCCCTATTTAATCGGAGCATTTTTTCGATCTAGTAAGAGGCTATGCAAATATAAAGTGATCCATTTTTTGGTAATTTTGGACCCCTCCCCCCTCCCTCCTTCGATAAAATGCGTTATCATCCCTCGAACCCCCCCCCCCCCTCCTGGTAATTATATCATTACCAAAGTGTAATTTCTTTTGTTTGAAGTGATAGACAAAACTTCTTACTTTTATTTTTCGCATACTTTATTGATTCGAATGAAAAGGAGATAATAAAATATCGCTTTGTATGAAATAACACTTAAAAGAAATAGTTACTATTTAAAGATGCATTAATATAGTATTTTTTACGTAATGCATTCAACAGTAATAAAGTCTTGTTGCACTTGCGCCGAGCGAAAGTGTGGTGGGGAGTACAAATAAACTCTTCTCAAGAAATTCGGTGGGCAACATTTTGTCTCTTTCTCTTTTATTTATTAGTAAACACAACCTTCATTTCAACTACACTTCACACATGGTTTTTCGTACCGTGATTATATGTGCATACACAGGGGAAGAAGATAGGAGTGTCAAATTTAGAGGTATTTCATATTTTAGAATTAAAAAATTTTATAATAATTTAGTGATTTTAATAATAACTTTGTATTTTCATACAAAATGATAACATACTATTTTAAATCAAATACATTGTTACAAATAAAAAGCGAAAATTTTGATTGGAACAAAAATGTTATCGATATCAAAAGATAACGCCCCCATAATCGCAGAGATATCTTATAATACCATATGCCAGATTCCCCCCCCCCTCAAAAAGATTACGTTATATCTGCATAGCCCCTGAGGCAAATTTTTTTCTTTTTGAAAACCGGTGTCAAAACATCAAAAATTTCGTAAAAAGCTCTCGTCACGAACGGGTTAATCGTTTCCCTTAAGACTCTTCGAATCGCTTGCATGTACAGTCGCAGAGCTACTACAAAATCCATCAAAAGGCGTTTACATTGTTCCATATGGAAACAATAATTAAATATACTTTCCGGCTCAAAATCTGTTTTTTACTTAAAAAAGGGAGGGGGAGGGGAGGTTGACAAATGTGCTTTATTCATAACGTATTGCAAATTTGAATGTTTGCGCTTATATATATTTTTTCTTTTATATCTTAACTATTGAAGGCACAGCTGTCAAAGTTTTAAAATATTATATGACCAAATAAATACTATTTTAAATTAAAGTATAATATAAGAATAGAATTACGCCAATAATATTTTTCTATTATTTAAAAATCATAATCAGATATTATAAAATGCATACATCTGTCAATTTCAAGGATTTCTATAATATCAATGATTAATTAACAAATTTTTCACTCTCTCTATCAAGCATATCCGCGTTTTTGTTTAAAAAACTACATAAACTGACCTCAACTGGATTTCGTAATATTTTTAAACAATCGATTTCGTCTTGCTGAAGCAGTTCTGATAGAAGTCTGTTTTTATTTCAACTGGAAATTCATTCGTTGTCACAGGTAAGAAATTTTTTAATGTGTATTTCGTAACTATATTTACATAGGATTATTACGGCTAACGATCGTTGTTGCAGACTTTTGTTTTTAGACATCCAGATTTACCACAAGTGACTATTTTAGTGCAATCCTAGGCTGAATTATAAGGACACAAGTATAATATACATATTAAAAAGACAAAGCTATTTTTTGTAGTCATCAGACCTGAACTTTCTACTGGGCCGATTTTGATTGTTATTATATACATATACCGGATGTCCCAAAAATGACTGATGGATTTTAAAATTCGATAACTTGCAAACGGTGACAGCTATTTAAAAAAAAAATTTGCAGGAAGGTTATGTACAATGTCAGGAGTTTTTTTTTTTTTTTTTTTTTTTTTTTTTTTTTTTTTACCGTAACACTTGATTTTAGTTCGAATTTCAAACAATAGGTGGCGTGACGGCGATTGAAGGCCAGGTCGACGCCTCACTCAGCATTGATCATCTGGCCTTCAATCGCCGTCAGCGCCACCTATTTTTTGAAATTCGAACTAAAATCAAGTGTTACGGTAAAAAAAAAAAAAAAAAAAAAAAAAAAAAAAAAAAAAAAAAAAAAAAAATCTCCTGACATTATACATAATTCTCCTGCAAAAACTTTTTAAATAGCTGTCACCGTTTGCGAGTTATTGTATTTTAAAATCCATCAGTCATTTTTGGGACACCCGGTATATTTTAATGAAAGCTATTCATATGTAGATAGGCCCAATCTAGCTATTTTTTATTTCCGTGTTTTCTTTTTTAATTTTAAAAGCTTTTTCATGAAGTTTCATCAAAACACTGGCAATCGGATTACTTCCATTGTTGTAGAATTACATAACATTAGTTTTCTTAGCTTAAATTTTATTAATATTCTTACAAAAGATTAAGACGAAAATTAACAAATGAAATTTAGTGGTGGGAGACTGCCTTGTTGGTGCTCAGATTTTTAAACCTCTGGCTTATTACAGTAAAAAACTACAAGCAAAATAAATATAAATCAAAATTTTATATGGATGTCATTTGACACAGGTGGAAATAGTGCTAAGTATTTTTCTTATAATTATGGCCACCATAAAACAGTAATATTTATTTCTTGTTTGGTACATCTATTATTATTACAATTGCTTTAAAATGCGCAAAATACTATTTGGTTTGGTTTGTTTTGTGTCGGCCGATTATCTACTCTAGGGATATAGGCCCTGGGGGGAGTGCCCTTCTTGGGGGTATTTCTAAGGGAACCTAACCCTTATTTACACAAGGTTCGAAGAAAACCACGAAAACTCTGAACGGTTGGGGGGGGGGGGAGGGAGGATTGGGTTCGAACCCAGCACCTGCCGTCTACCAGTTGAAAGATCAGTACCTCTCGGCCAATGGTAAGGCGCAAATTACTATTTAAAATTTTTGTTTTTAGATTATACATAAATTTCGAATATACAAGAAACTTTTTAAAAGAAGAATTTTTGAATTATATAAACGCGAAATTTCAGTCTTGACATAAATAAAATATTACTGTGTGAAATTTTTGGTGAAAATGTAGATTTTAAAATTAAACAAGTAACAAAACTAACAGCTTTGTTTCAAAATTCTTATAATTTGAACCAAGCTTTTGACATTAAAGTTACCTCAAATCCTTCTTTCTAATGTTAAATAATAGTTTAATATTTTTATTTATGCGTTTTAATACTGTAATATAGATAGAATAAAGATATTTTTCTTTTAGCCTTTTTGCCCATCTCAAGATACCAAGCTTCTTTGAAATTCGAAGTAGTGCACGCATTGTATCTTTAACATCTACAAGTAAATTTAATTGCTAAAATGTGTATATTAAAATTTAAGAAACAGCAAAAATAGGTTTATGCGATTGTTTACATTTTACATAGTTTGATTCTACCCCAGTCATTTTCGAAACAAATTGGCAAATAATATTATAAAATTGCTCGCCATAACTCAATATTTGATGTATTCTTTCTTATTATTGGCGTTATTATTATTATTATTATTATTATTTTATTTTATTTATTTTTGTTTTTGTAACCATTGAGTAGCTTGACCTATAATTTTAGTAAACTCACACTAGAACTGCCGTAGCGGTGATTAATAAAATTGCAGGGTCTATAAAATGCCCCCATTTAGTATTTCTCGTATTCTTTCTAATTATCGGATTATTTTTTCTATTAACTTTTTCGTTTTTACCAACGTATGATAGTGGAAAAAATGCCAAGCTGAGCATCGTCCTTGTAACTTAAATGGCAGAGCACTCGCAGCACTATTCCAAGGGTTCCGGGTTCAACACATCTTGGACATTTTCACTCTGTTGCTTTCTATACTTAGCAAGTGATAATTCACGAATTAAATATTCGAGAAGTATACTGTTTTTGGTACATGCGAGATGTGGCACACGGAGCAGTAAAGAGTTAAGGCTAGTTAGGAGATAACGAACAGCGTAGTGGGCAAAGCCGGTATACGCATAAATTGTTATAAGTAAAATCAATTTTAACGTAAGAAACTGTTAGCTTATTTCAGATTCTTTATTTATTTATTTATTTATTTATTTATTTATTTATTTTTTAGTTTTGAAAATGAAGTGTCACTCCACTTTGCTTATCAGCATGGTATTGCTAATAACTGTGCAAATGGCATTGTCGAAAGAGAAAAGCCAGACGAAGGGACTTGAAGAAGAGAATGTAAAAGGTAAATATATTTCACTAAATGATTTCAATGAAGTTCTTCACCCATTTAACCTCTTGAGGGCGGTAAGATATACAGGATGCCCGAAATTTACCTTTGCACTTTAAAAAATAATGGAAAATAAACAAATAATGATATGCACTTACGGATATCTATGTTAAATAAATTAAACATCAAATTTATTACTTTCTTCTCTCTTAATAAGAAGAAAGTATTAGATTCGTGAAAATTTTCGAAATCTGGTTTTCGACGGATTCACACGTTTGAGTATTCAGAGAACTCGAAATATGTGTTATCACAAAATGACTGTCTGAGTGTGTCAGTCTGTCTCTCTGTATGTATGTGAGAAAAATTTTATAGGCTCTCTATCACAAGTGATAATGCACGGAATTCCACAAAACTTTAGATTCTGTTAGACCTTAATATAAAGTAGATCTGATTAGTTTTTGTTACATGTTGCTCAACAGGCGGCTCTGCTATGAAGATATCATTTACAAATACCACAATAGTTATATCTAAAGAACTAATGCATGGATTTGCACTTGATGTGACTTGGCGCTGATTACGTTTTGGTGCAAATTGCTCAACAAGTGGAGCTGCCGTGGTAGTTCTATCTCGAGATCTAATGCACGAAATTTTCTAAAACTTCAGATTCAGTTAGTCTTTGATATAGTTAGTGTTGTTTTGTTTTTTGTGTAAATCGCCCAAAGGATGGCGCTGCGATGCTGCTTTTTTCAAGATTTTGCAATAAATGTATCTCAAGAACTAATACATGGATTTTCACCTAACTTCAAATCCAGTTAGTCCCTGATATATTTAATTCTGATTAAATTTCGTTGCACAATGCGTGGCGCTGTAATGCAGGGTTTTTTTTTCAATAGTTTTATTTTAAAAGTTAAGGCATTGATTTTCATCAAACTTTAGATTCAGTTTTAAGTTGACATAAATTGTTACTGACTAGATTTTGGTTTAAACCACCTCGCTGGTGGCGCTGTTATACTGCATTTTTTAGGAAGTATTAACATGCATAAGATAGAAGAAAATTCTCTTTATATTTTTACAGGGATATACGGTTATTATTCCGATTTTACCGATTTAACCCTTAAACGCCTGATTTTTCAAAAATCAATTTTAAAATATTTTTTGGGCTTCATTTCTGAAATAAATCATAGGAAAAGTAGTTTAAAAAATCTTATTTTGTTTTAAGTATGGATTACGGCTAAAAAACTGTTTATTACTATTCGACAATATTGGACTCCAAATGAAAAAATAATGTTAATTGATAAAATTCTATAATATTAAACACATATAAACTTTAAGAACTATAGTAGGGAAAAAATTTTACTTGCTTACTGCAGAAAAAAGAGGGTATTTCACAAGATCCAAATAAACGAAAAGCGCAAGTAGCAACAATTGAGATCTTTATTCTTAAACAGAACGAGTGTTGCCATCGACATATTAAAAATTGATTTAATAATATTTTCAGTGTCTTTTTTTTTTTTTTTTTTTTTTTTTTTTTTTGAAACATTAGGCATTATAGCTGCAAGGTTTTTTACTTGTAGTATTTTAAAAGATTAAATTGGGTACGTTGCCGACTGGCAACAGAGGGCATTTTAAGGATTAAATAAAAAAAAAATAGTCCCCACTTCATCCCTGAATAGTCTTGATAGTCCAAGTGCCGACAGCATAAAACCCTAAGTCACCGAGCACAAGAAAAAATCCTTTATTTTATGGAAGAGTAGTAATAGGGGAATCTAATGATCCATGTCTGCCTGAAGCGAAGTGGTGCATAAGCCAAAAATTGATACCACTAGTGGTTTTGACTCGTAGGATTAGCACTGTGTTTTTCTGCATCCAGTTTTCCATGTTTTCATACTTTTGTTTGTACTGCAAACATCATGGTAAACCTATGAATGAACCACTAGTGGTATCAATTTTTGGCTTATGCACCACTTCGCTTCAGGCAGACATGGATCATTAGATTCCTCTATCACTACTCTTCCATAAAATAAAGGATTTTTTCTTGTGCTCGATGACTTAGGGTTTTGTGCGGTCGGCTCTTGGACTATGAGAAAAAGTATAATGATCAGCAAACCGAATGCGGTGTTACCAATGTTACTGACTTAATCGACTCACTATACCTAGATGATAATGCAGTGTGGCGAGTGGTCAGGGAAAAATATAGTCAAAAAACGTGTTTAATACCAGTATTCTTTTAAAGAGATATTCGCCTTCATTAATCCATTTATATTACTTGTACTACTTTCTATAAAAAAATACTGGTAGCTTCTTCTTTTTTTCACTGTGTTTTTCCCTGACCACTCGCACCCTGTAATGTTAAGTCTATAGGGGAGTTACTTTCAAATATCTCGTTCAAATTTTAATTATATATATATATATATATATATATATATATATATATATTTGCTTAGGATAGCTGAGGAACATTTGCAATCGGGCTAGTTTTTACTTTTTCGATTTTGTTTTCATATTTTTCCATGGAAATTACTTTATATTTCAAAACGGTTACAGTTCTAAAATTAAAACTATCATAATATAAAAAATATATAATCGAAATCGAAAGGGTAAAATACAGCGCTGTTGTAGATCGTCCGCGGCTATCCTATGCAGAAAAAATCATGTAAAAATACTAAAATTTGAGCAAGATATTTGAAAATAACGCCTCCTTGTGTGGGTACTGAAGATAAAGACGAGTAATTAATCTGGAAAAGTCAATTGTAATTATTTATAGTATAATAACATGTGCTTTTTTGGTCACAAAATTAGTTTATATAAATTTTATTACAGAATCAGAAGCCTGTATTGCTCCTGAGCCACCAATGTATGGAAAAATAACTTGCAAGGGAAAAGCTGATTATTTGTAAGACTTTAATTCATTTATATACGTATTTCCTCAATTCAGTAACAAACATAAGTAATTTATTATTTTAATTATGTACAAGTTTTTATTCTAAAAGAATGTATTTTACTAATACCCATTGTAAACACTATGTAGAGCAGTAACGTAGCCAGCAACAGGGGGGGGGGGGGGGATTGCAATTAATCTAAATGCCGCCAATTTTGTAAAGTTATATTCACCGTATCTAATTGAATAATTTTCTGCTGTTAATGAAGGGCGCAGAATACTTTGCAATATAACTTCGACTTTAATATCATAAGAAAATGTATGACGGACAGTGAAAATTAATTTAAATTAATCATTCGGAAATAGAAGATTCTGCGTCTAATGCTGGCATAGAGGCGCACATAAATAACGAAATCTCCACCACCTCAGATTCTGTAGCAGCCATTCGTGTAATAAATTAAATTTTTGTCTGTGCAACCAATGGAAGAAAGAGTGTTAAAGTCATTTAATGTATTCGACAAAAAAAAAAAAAAAAAAAAAAAAAAAAAATCGATATATATTATTGAAATCGGCATCACGTCAACAGAAGATCACCAATTATTTCTGTATAAAAACAGATAATAAAAAAATAAATAAAATAAATTTATTTTCATTTATCTACAGTTTTAGTGTATATAATTAGTATTGTGTCA
The DNA here is from genome assembly GCA_964019185.1 of Maratus speculifer. Lineage (NCBI taxonomy): Eukaryota > Metazoa > Arthropoda > Arachnida > Araneae > Salticidae > Maratus > Maratus speculifer. Next base: position 232,449,849 of record OZ025300.1, read on the forward strand.
GTTTAATGTAACCGTTTTTGGTCAATTCATTAATGACATTATTAACTCATTATTGGCAATTTATTAATGATCAATTGTAATAGATTTTATTTAATACACATAGAACTTGAATTCAACACATTTTATGAATTCTAACATTTTTCTTAATGGTTCTTATATAACGAACCACCAGATATAGCGAACAAAACCTTTAGACCTTTGAAGCTTGTTATAACGGGGTTTAACTGTATAGTGATTGTACCATTTGATTTTATATTGTTATAGTTTTTTCGTAAATGTCTATTATTACAGGTATTGCACTTCAGAATGTAACCCAGGCTACGTGTTTGAGGGTAAAGACGACAAAAAGATTATTCAAGTGTGCAAAAAGGGGGAGTGGAAACCTCAAAATGCATATAAACGATGCATACGTAAGTATATCTAGACTATAACGTTACTGTGATAAAAGTTAATCAATAACATTATAGACATAATAAATAACTATTTCAACCCAGATATACTATGAATGAGGTATCACTTGATATGATTTTGTTTTGCCGACACCTACATTGCATACTGATTTTCATTGTGCTTTTAAGTTAACCCCTTCGCGACGGGAGCCTTTACGAAATCTTTAATGTTTTGTCACCAGTTTTTAAAAATATAAATTTGTGTCTTATTAAATCGAGTAAATGCTTCAATTAAATAAGGCGAATTTTACAATAAAATTTCACTGGTAGTGTTAACACAAATTCTTAAGTCTTTTTGGGGCACGTAAACCCGTCGCTCGTTCCCATGGGGTTAATCTTTCAAGGAGCAATTCTTTGTTTAAAATGCTGAAAAGGTTTACTGCCACCAAAATCTATAAAAAATTAATTTTAAAATAAAACAAACTTATTTTCCAATTTTTATTTGGTCAGGTTATGTGAAATACAAATTACCTCATTGAAAATTCCGGTGCAAATCAATCATTTTTTTTTAATGGAAAATACAGGGTTAGCACACCTCTACCATTAAAATTTTACAGTATTTTCAATGTATTTCACTGCAGAAAAATAGTTCGTAGATTGCAAATCGAGGAGGTGGTTGCGAATTCTGTTTTTTAAAAATTAAATATAAATTTTCATATCATTAATCGTGGTGCCGGAGTCCTTACAAAATATAAGGAGTGTGCTAACCCTGAAAATAAGTGGTAAATAAATTACCATTTCCCAATAAAAGGTTAAGTTTCATTATACATATTATTCCTGATGCCGACATCCTCTTTTCAGATTATATACAACGAAAGACGATGAATAGCGTATTCACAGCTTATAATATTAAATCTATAGTAAATTTTATTTATTTTTTAATTTCTGTAATCTGTCGATTAACCCTTTAGCGGAATTTGTAAACAAAAAAGGACACATAATTTTATGAGAACTGCCACCAATAGTATTTAATTTAAGTTTACCTTTTATAAAGCACAGGAAATTTTTTTTTATAAATTCGTTTATAACTTTTGGTGTCAGTCCATCATTTCATAATTTTACAAACACAATTACTCCGCGCTGGATAGGGTTAATCATTTCAATGATTTGTCCGCATGTCATACGGGCAAAGTTTTTTTTTTTTTTTTTTTTTTTTTTTTGCCCATCATGATTTATTATTCTCACCAGTAAATTTTGATTGTGAATTTCGCATTACTTAATGCGATCACTTTTCTGATTCAATTAGGAAAAATTTCTGCTTCGAAAAACCGGTGATAAAAAATTACAAACTCTGTAAAAAAACTTGAGAAAATCGTCAATATTTGAAAGTTTTTTTCAAAAATACTGATCATTTGATCAATTTGTAAATATTTTTGTATATACAATTTGAGTATAGATATACATATAAATATTTATCGATAAAAAACTGAGTTTTTTCCATTAGCTGCGAAAAAATTGATTGAATTTGGCTCTGCACTGCAGTGCTGGGACTTCTATTGACCCATTGTTCCCGTTGATAAAGAACCCACGGAAGGAATACGTTAAGTGCAATCGTTACAAAGTTTCACATGCATATTCCTTTAGGCCTACATAACCTGACTATAAGTTTGTTTAAATTTCAATCTTAAAAGGTGGTGAGTTGCAAAGGGTTAAACGAGACCATTTATTTTAAAAAAATTACAAGATCCGAATTTTTTTTCAATTTTTAGAAAAAAAATTACTTTTACGTTAGTAATATTAACACTAACTACCCAGATAGATTAATTAGTGTTTAATGAATATTTCATTGCCTGACAGATAACGAATATTGTTGTTTTGGGTAACATTCGATTAATATTCATATGACATTAGGCTAAAAAAGAATTTTCGGAGATGTTTAGCAATTGTGTAAGAAATTGTGTAAGTAATTATATATATATAAAATCCCTCCGTGTATAACGATTCCGGGGTCAACCCATCCACGAGAAAAAACATTTATTGTGACCAATGACAAATTTCATTGTGAAAAGTTATCTCCGATTTTAAAGGCTATCAATTTTTTGTCCAATGCAAACGTTCCAAAGTCGCAATAGAGCGTTCTCATTTGTCAGATTTACAATTTGAGCTGTAAATGACGTCACTTCATTTTACTGCGCTTTGAAATCTTTTCCGTATTTCAAACACAATATTCACTCTGTTAAAAATTTGACTCATTTGCTGCAGTATCACTCCACCGCTTTTATAGAAAAGGATTACTTTGCTGTGTTATGGAGCATTCTCATTGGTCATAAAAGAGACATTCTATAAAAGCTGTGGAGTGACGCTGCAGTAAATGGGTCAAATATTTAGCAGTACACTGTTAAAAATTTGACTCCTTTGCTGCATCATCACTCCCCAGCTTTTATAGAATACACTGTAAGTAACACACGTAAAGTAACCTTTTTCTATAAAAAGGTTGGAGTGATGCTGCAGCAACTGTTAAATATTTGACCCAATTGCTGCAGCATCACTCCACTGCTTTTATATAAAGCGGTTACTTTACTGTGATATGGAGCATTCTCATTGGTCATAAAAGAGATATTCTATAAAAGCTATGGAGTGACGCTGCAACAAATGGGTCAAATTTTTAACAGTGTAATACGGTAAAGTAATCATTTTCTATAAAAGCTGTGTAATGACGATGCAGCAAAACAGTCAAATTTTTAACAGTGTTTAATTAAAACTTTTTATTTAAGAAAAGCGAAGGTGCGTTTTAAATACAATATTGTTAGAATTTTTATATTCGTGTTGCTTTATTTATTTTTTTATTTTTATTTATTTATTTATTTTTTACAGCCGTGAATGACATCATTGCACATAACGAATCACGATTGTTTACTATTTATTGTTGACATTTGCTTTCGATCTTATAAAGTGTTTTCTTTTAAGTATCAGCTAATGGTATAAAATAGTTAATTCACAAATGTTTTAAAATAGCATTATTAGTGCATGTTTTGCATTATTAATGCATGTTAATTTGCATGTTTTTTGTAAAATAATTACTGTAATTTTGTGACTGAAATTCATTAGCTGCATATTCTATGCCATTATTTTACCCATTCAATTAATAATTTAGCTACCCTCTCATATTCGTCTGGAAAGGGCCAAAATGGGAAAAAAAAATTTACATTTTGGATATTTTTATTATTTTCTCTCAGTATTTTAAAATATTTTTTGGCTGTAGTTTCACAATGTATTCTTTTATAATTGATATTTTACCTTACTTTATTCTTTTAAAATTTATGCATTTACCATTTGTTCATTACAATCCCTCCTCATCCACCAGATAGTTTTGTTGTAGTTTTAAATGCCGATTTCGATTGATTTTTTTTTTTTTTTTTTTTTTTTTTTTTAGATTTTTCTCTCATGTTCAATCTTTGTATTTTTCAAAATTGTTTAAGCCTAAAGTAGCTATGATTGACCAAAGTTGTTGCAATATTTTATCATACTTTTAAAAATGGAAACACGTCATTTTGACGGGCTCTCTTCTAGTGTATTAATAATTGTGTAAGAATTAACTTATATTACAGATTTTTAATATCTTTTACACATTATTATGCATGATACTTTCAAGAAAGTAACTTTAATTAAAGAATGAAATATATGTTAAAAATAAAAAAAATTGCAAACGACTTTAAGAGAATCAAATGAATAATAATTATCATTATTACTAAATGCCTAAACATAAATGAAGTCGTATAGTAAAAGCAAAGACATATACTAATGTAAATAGATATGTAAATACGTGTATGTAATGGACATGTAAATTGGCTACATGCAAATAGTAGCAAAAATATTGTTTAACCCATTCGTGCCCAGCATCTTTTGCGTAAATTTTATTTGGTTGGCACCACTATTTTTAGAAGATTTAAGTTTAGTTCATTAATCACGATAATGCATCATTTAAATAAAATAATTATTGCTTTTCTTTTTTACTGGTGTCGAAAACAGTGCTGAATGCACCTTTTGAAGCGTCCCTAAAAAGGGACGCTAGGCACTAATGGGTTAAAACAAAATAATAATCCATTAAAAGGCATGTGCTATTAATAGTACCCTAAAAGGTTTATACAAAAGGTATCCGAAAATGAATTGAAACATTGTACTAATGCGAAAATCTCCTTCGTGTCTGTTATGAAAAGTGATTAACATTATTTTACATTTTTCAAACTAGTATAATATTTTTTTTATAGGAAAAGATTGAGTGAAGGGGAGCAACTTTGGCGAAAATACGGATGACTATGATAATTATGCAGACAGCCAAGACGAAGGTTATGAGCATTCTTACGAAATATAAAAGTACTCAGTTGTTTCGTGAAAAAATAACGAAAATGTTTTATTTCTGTTGTAAAAATGTCTAATGTGATTCAATAAATGTTTGCAGCAAATTGTTTTGTGCTAATTTATTCGTGGATTCATCATTCTTAAAACTGACTGAATGGAAATGAATTGCCTGTATTTCTTGTTTAACCCATTGTATTACCGTGTTGCAGATCTGCAGCATACACAGATGTCAATGGTACTTACACTCTAAGTTTTAAAACACGATTTTATTTGTTGTTCCAACTCCGCAGCACACCAGTTAACCCTTTCCGGCACAGTGTGCCCGGTCCAGGCACACCTAATTTTAATTCCAATCTTGCAAGTTGCACCAATAATATTTTAATAAAATTTTGCTTTTATAATGAAAGCTTAATCATTTCCGGCACAGTGCACGCAATTCGGGATGCCTAATTTTAATTCCAGACTTGCATGCGGCACCAATAATATTTTAAGAAAATTTTGCTTTTGCAATGAAAGCTTAAATTAAGGAATTCGTAATTTCTGAAAAAGTCGTTTGTAAATTTCGACAATTGTGTGACAAAAATTGTGATCAAATTGTGACAGTCAATAATTTCTCATTTTACTAGCAGAGTTTGTTCGTGCCGGCAGAGCCTATTTAAGGAGTTTTTAATTTCTTAAAAAATCGTTTATAAATTCCGGTGTCAGTCGATATTTCAGTTTACTAATAGAATTTGACTGTGCCGGAAAGGGTTAATACAAATTACCATTTGATTTCTGAACAGAGCATGATATTGAGTTAATTTCTCACGCCAAAGTTGTGTTCATCATTTGAGTAGCTTTAGGTCGATATTGATAAATTAACTTAGTAAATTTTGTCAAATTGAAAAAGCTGGAGAAATTCGAAAGTAGATTTTTTAAAAGGTAATTTTGTATGCTTTAAAGTTTTGTATTATAAAATGGACAGCATTTATGAGAAGTTTGTCAATTTCTATTTATTGTAGATGTGAAAAAAGAACCTTTTAGTCAATAATTATTTTAGTTTTACACTCTAAATTTTTAATTATTTTTACATATTTAAAATAAAATAATGTATTCTAACATCTGTCACATTTTCTTTTAATCGGACTTAACTCTTATAGATACTTAAATCATATAGATACTCAAAAGAATATTTTTAACCTTTTAATTTTATCATAACTTGGGTAAGAATCTAAAAATTTTTTGTAAAAAATAAATTTTAGTTAAAAATATATGATAATTCAATGATTTTACATTTTAAATGCAAATACCTCATTTTGTGTTTTAAGTATTCTAGGAGAAGAAAAATAATTTCTAGCTACTTCAAGCTACAAATTGAGAGAAATTTTACCTATTTTCTAGCAATCAATTTTTGTCTCGATTTCTAGCTAGGATCCTGATTCAATAAATATTATATGATCACTTATTTAAAGCCATTTAAATGAACACAGGAAATAAAAATGATTTGTTGTTGTTGTTGTTGTTGTTGTTGTTATTGCATGTTTAGATAGCAAGAAATAAAATAAAGAGAAATTTAATTGCTATTTTGGCCGCATTTAATTACTATTTTGACCACATTTAATTACTATTTTGACAGTGAAATAACTTTTTTTTCAAACAATTTTATCTCAAAACATACAAAACTCTATTGCAATCTAAAACCTTTTTCGTGAAATGGGGTTTCTGTTCATGTTATCCAGATAAGTTTTATGCTAAAAATTGTAAATAATTTCATCTTAAGTGAAATTTCATGTAAACCGTCTTCATGTTTAAAATATAGAGCGCATTGAATTTTTATTAACTTGGACTGGGAAAAAGCTATCATTTCATGCTAACAGAAATTCATGTTAAGAGCTTTCACTTTAACGAAGTTCGACTGTACTGAATTTAAAAATCAATCAGTTCTTTTTTCGGACACATAATATATTCAGTAGCTATGCGATGATGGCTGAAAGCAGAATTTAAAAAATTTAAAGGTGGTTTCTTATGTCATTTAGAGTTTTAACCAAAGCTGAAATTTCTAGGTCCAACCCGTACATTCAAAATATTGGCCCGGCCCAATATAAAAACCAAAAATTCGACTGGATGGTGTTCCCTGCATCCTGCAATTAAAATAATTTATAAAGCACTCTTATTTATGCATTTAATTTATTTTCAGATTATGTTCGAAATTCCTAAATACAGAAAAATAATATTAATGACTACTTAGTCAATTATGTACATAAACACTACGTGAAAATATGACTATTATATTCAAATGAAAATTCAGTAAGAAAATCAGTCTAGAATCAAACTAGTCATAATTGGCAATTCCAAAACTTTTTCCCATCTCATAATTGTTAATAATTTGAAATTCTCTATCACAAAGCTAAAACTAAATGGCAAAAATGTTTATCAAGAGGTTTCTAAAGATATGAAATTTCGTGCATTATTTCTTGAGATGTGACTATTGCTACTATTGTGTAAATTATGCAAAATGCAGCATGTCAGTTTCAATTGTTGTTGGTTTGCATCAAAACCTACTCAGCAAAAAATTGTGTCAATATTTAATTGAAAATGAAGTTAGATGAAAATTCATACATTAATTAATGAGAAAAAGCAATTACGTAAATTGTGAAAAATGCAGCATAGCAGCACCATTTATTGGACAAGTTACTACAAAACATAATCAGCATCAGTATTTGAGAAAATATACCTGAATCTGAAATTTGATGAAAATTCTTGTGTTCGTTCTTGAGTTACAGCGTTCACAAAATTTTTTGTCACATACACAGGTTTTGTATGGGTCCTAGAATATCCTAACCAGGAAGTTCTTTGATACCAGCATTTTCTTATAGAAAAACTCTGCTAAAATAAGTCGAAATTTTGTGCTTTTAATCTATAATTTTTTTTTTTTTTTTTTTTTTTTTTTTTTTGTAAAAAAACAAAACAAAAAAGAAACTGATGTTTTATTTTGAAAATAACGGTTACCGTATGAACCCTGATACATACAGGCAGACTCACAGAGTGACAGACAGACTCACAAGCAAATATTTCATAAAAACAATTGAATCCTGTTCAGCATCTTCTAAAATGCATAAAACTATCGAAAACCGTAAGTCGAAAATTTTCACGAATCCGAAACATTCTTTTTGCAAATAAAATAATCTGTGGAAAATCTGTCGACAATTGGTCCATTAAAAAAAAAAATTATCCTGATAATTTGAAAGATGTCTTGCAAACATTCTGCAGATATTAATAACGTAAAGCTAAATCCTCAAAATTTCTTCACATTTCTCTAGTATTTCTGAAGAAAGTAGCGATTTCTTCAGATAATCTTAAGATAATTTTTAGTGGGGTATAGAGGAAAGTAAAAATAATAACTGCAAATTGATTACGACAGTCGGTGCTCCAACATAGGTTATATTTATGTCGTGTCTCTACCACCGGGGTGTTTCAGAAGCGAAAAACGTTCTAAAATATCGATTTTTCTGATACTGAAATTGTGAGAATTTTAAAATTTTTCATGGTAGTAACTTATACGATGTAAATTATATTTAAGAACATTTAAAATAGGCTTCGATCAGGGATGAGATTTCCGCTTTTTTGCACACCAGTAAAATCTTAGAGGAAAAGCTTTATTATTTAATCGGAACATTTTTGTGATTTAACCTCTTCGCTACTGAGGTCCACATATGTGGACCTTGGGTCTTTGCTGTTTATAATAAAACTATGAAAATTATCTGCATTTTTTTTTAATATTTATATTTCTGATAGTTTAAGCTTCAAAAAGAATCTAATAAATGGCAGTACAAGACACATTTTCATGGTCATACACTTGTTTGAAATTGTGACTTTTAAAAATGCCGCCAATTCAGCGATTGCGCAGAAGTAAGTACTTTTTATCTATATTGTAATTTTAATTAAGGTGTCATAATTTTTTGTATAGTTAAAAACATGATAAATGTTCACCAGACAGCTTTAGTTTGTTCATTTGATGATATTTTTTATTTAAAAAGTAGCCTTTTGTTGAGGTCCACGTGTGTGGACCTCAGTACTCAAAGCGTATAAATAGGCTTAAAATCAAGAATTACTCTTATGTTTAAATATAATGATAAAGCTTCGAGGTATTTAATTAACTCATAATATGTGTCGTTTTAACATTAAATATGCTTTATTAGCTAGATTAAGTGAATTTAGCTTATTTTTTTCCTTAAAAAATACTTAAATATTATTCATGGCAGTTATAGAATTTTATTAAAAATATATGGATCAACTGGAGATTATAACTATATATAGAACACGTTTGTTTTACTAAAAATAAATAAATGGAATAATTATATAAATAAATTTGTAAATAATTCTTTTCTCCATACATTTTTTAAATATTTTAAATAATAAAATAATATTTTAATTAAAAATAATAATATTATTTAAAAAAATAAGACAATGATTGTTAACTCATAATATGTGTCGTTTTAACATTAAATATGCTTTTTAAGCTAGATTAAGTGAATTTAGCTTATTTTTTTCCTTAAAAAATACTTAAATATTATTCATGGCAATTATAAAATTTTCTTAAAAATATATGGATCAACTGGAGATCATATTAGATATACAACACTTTTTTTTACTAAAAATAAATAAATGGAATAATTATATAAATAAATTTGTAGATTATTCTTTTATATATATATATATATATATATATTTATTTAAATATTTTAAATAATAAAATAATAGTTTAATTAAAAATAATATTATTATATTTTTGTATATATGTTGGCAAAGGCAGTATTTCCTCAGATGATATGAGAGATTTTGGTGTAGGTGGGGGTATTGTGAAATTGTTGTCTGAAACTGAGCCCCAGAATTTCAATCACGTAAGTTATACAGACAGATTTTTCACTAGTTTGAAGTGTGTAGAATACCTTCTGCAAAATAAAATTTATTTCTCAGGTACTGTTATGTCTAACAAACTTGGTTCTGCTATACAAAAATTGGGACCTGGTAAAGAACTGAAAAGAGGAGAGTGGAATGAAGTGGTTAGAGATGATGAGAAGATTTCTATACTTAAATGGAAAGAGAACAAATCTGTTACTTTTCTTTTAACATGCGTTGGAAGTGAACCAAATTCGTTGTGCTTGAGATGGTCAAAAGAAGACAAGGCAAAAATAAATGCACCACAGCCCTCTATAGCGAAGATGTACAATGTATGTATCGGCGGTACAGATCTTTATGATCAATAACTTGTATATTATCGCTGTGAAGCAAAAACAAATATTGTCAACGCCTTGACAATGTTGGACACTTAACAAGATTTGTTGACAACAAAAATTCATCTAAATGTCGTTTAGAAGGATGCAAATACAAAACCAGAGTAATGTGTACAAAAAGTAAAGTTTATTTATGTAGTTTGAAAAACAATTGTTTTGAAAATTTTCACACTAAATAAAAAATAAAGAAAAAACTTTAAGTTTTCTGGTAGTTTTTTTTAAAAAAATAATTCATAAAAAATATTTCAAAATTTTTAAATTTAAGATTTATTAATGCAATACTTTTAAAACAATAGAAAAGAGTATTTACCTGTTGAAAAACATTTGTTTCTGCAATTTTAAAAATAATTAAATGCTTGCAATGATTGTCCAAAAAATTTAACTTTTTATGCAATTGAGTCCCGAAGTCCACATATGTGGACCTCAATTTGCTGCTACTCTGGTACATAAAATTTTATTTTATTTTTTTTCATTTCTATCATATTAGAAGCCAACTTAGTTAAATAAACCTATTCCAGAATTTTTTCAAAAAATTATTTACATTCAGGACTGAAGAGGTTAAGAGAACAGCATTTGCTCTAAGATTACACTGGTGTCAAAAAAAGCGGAAATCTCATCCCTGGCTTCGATATTTAAAATATGAAATAAGTGAAAAGTGTTGTCAAAATGTTTGAAATTACGTTTTCTATGGAACTTTTAAAGAAAGAATCTTGAAATTGACATGATAGATACATAGAAGATATAATAGTTCTCCAAGAAGAGTTTTAAAGAAATTTAAAATTAAAAGAAAATGAAAATGCATGAAAAGTGTTCTAAAAAACTTTCTACACTCTTAAAACGAAAGAGTGGATTTGGCTTCTCAGGAAAGAGTTGTAATTTATTGAATCGTGAATGAGTTGTTTTTTAAATGCTTTACTCACCTTGATTTAGACTGCTTATTTAAATAACTCATCTTGATTTAAATTGTTTAAAAACTATTCACTCACTTGAGTTGTTTCAACTCTTTATGAGAAGCTGCCTTTCAAAACGTGAGATGAGCGAATTTCGGCTCAACTTGAGTTACTTTTTGGCTGACATTTTAACCTCTTCAGACCTGAGCATAAAATAATTCTACAAATATATATTTATTGATTTTGCATAATCGAAATGACACTATAGATGACAGAAAGAGTCATTTTTATGAAATCAGTACTTTAGAGGACTGATAATTTAGGTTTACAAATATAAATATAAAAGTATTAATCCCCTTAAACATCAGTTTAACTATCAGTAAAATAAATTTACACAGTAACAAAATTAAGGTCTTTAAATAAGTAAATGATCAGCAAATCCTCAAACTTTTTTCTTGTAAAGCATTTAAGTTAAATATTCATGAATATTTCTCAATTTCTTGGCCACAATGTCTTGAAGGTATTTTCGAAACTCGGATGAGAATAATATTTATTTTATGAGGTAATATTAATCAGTGCTGACATTTATTGGTTTTGTTTTAAAGCAGAAAACATTCAGCTGCATAGAAGTAAAGTAAAAATGCAATAAATTCGAACAGTTTAGTTTTTATGAGGAAAGGAATGAAGGTACACAATTGTGTACCTCAGGTCTGAAGAGGTTAAGAGAGTAAATTTCGATTAACCCCGTTATTCATTTGAGTAAAGTAATGTTTTTACGCACCCTATAAAGTCAATTCGAAATAAAGTCTTTCTAAGATTCTTTAATTTTCATTGGGATATAGTCTAATATTTTTAAATTAAATAAGAAGTAGGTTGTCATATTTTTTGTGATTTAATGTCAGTTGTAAACTACTTATCAACAGATCGTGGAAGAAAGTACATTATTATCATTTTTTAAAATCTATTTGAGAAAATAGTGTGCTAAACTATGTTCTTTTTTTAGTCAAGTATACTATAATATTATTGGTAACATGAGTTAAAATTTATGCATAAAATATTGAGTATAGTAATCCCTTAATATTCGCGGTTTTCATAGGTGCCAACCTAACATGGATTATCCGTAATACGTGCATTAATTTGACCCTGGTTTAATGAGTTTCGAACCAGAAATTTTTCAAAGAAATGAAATTAAGTGTGTTCCACTAACAATCTGGAAATTAAATAAATAAAGATTCATGAAATATATTTTCTGGTTCGAAATGACGTTAACCTAGATCAAACTAATCCAGGTATTAAGAAAGATTAGTTGAAAGTTGGCAGCTATGGGTTTTAACATTCGCGAGTTTTGATTATTCGCGAAATAGAAAATGAAAAACTTTTCAACATTCGCACCACTTTTATAAAAGAAAAATCTTTTACACACGCTTTAAGAACATTTGCAAAAAAAAAAAAAAAAAAAAAAAAAAAAAAAAAAATATGTGCCGACATTTTTTTTTTTTTTTCTTTTTAATAGTGGTGCGAAAAAAATATAAAAACACCAATTTTTCGGTCGCGGTTTTAACATTCGCAGAACCTAACCCTTGCGAATGTTAAAGGATTACCATATTAAAATTTTACACTTACTTTTAGTTTGTTTAAAAAACTTGCTAATTTTTTTCATATATATATATATATATATATTTGAGGACTCCAGAAGCCAAGGGGTATAAGTGACAAAATTGAAAAAATGAGTTAAGTGCACGGGGTATCTGGAAATATGCTTTTTTCATTTCAGTTAAAGAAATATAGGTCATTTTCTGATTATTTGGGGAGTTATAGAGATAAACCATTTTTTTCGAAAAACAAACAATATTGATTAATTATACATTTAAAGAAATTTGTACTCTATTTTTTTAACAGTTATTGAAATGAGAGTTCAAAGATTAGAATGCAACAAGCAGATGTTTCCTATTTCAATTTAGTCAATTGTTATTGATGTTCCAATTTAACATCAATTATCTTTAAACTCAATTTACTCCAAATCGATCAAAATTTCTCCAAAATTTCTCCAAAATTTCTCCAAATGATCAGAGCCTGATTACTAACGGGGCACTCTCTCCCCAGTAAAATTACATAGAAATTTTTGCCTTGTTTAAACGCCCTTTTCAGTCAAAATTACTATCATGAATAAGGAAAAAATTTCTATTTACTTTTTCCGGTGGGAGAGTGCCCCGTTGATAATCAGGCCCTGCAAATGATCTCCAAATCCAAATTTGTCACTTGTAGCCCTTGGCTTCTGAGCTCCTCATATATATATATATATTTCTTCAAAATTTCTCCAAATGATCTCCAAATCCAAATTTGTCACTTGTAGCCCTTGGCTTCTGAGCTCCTCATATATATATATATATATATACAGGGTTGTTATAATTAAAGTTCGCCTATTCAGAAGGCTCTAGATCCGGTTCTATGGCTCCAAACGAAACGAAATTTCACTAGTACGTAGTTGAAGAGATGCGCTCTGCGAAAATCGGAAAAAAAATTAGTCAACATTTTTGTCACTAGGTGGCGCTGCGCCAATATTTAAGGTGATGTATGCAGATTCATTATATCAATATCAGTCAATCCAGACGAAACACAGAAATTTAAAAGTTTCAACAAGCTTCGACGAACTGCGAATTGTTTTAATTAGGTTCACCTAATCACACAGATCTAGAGCCTGACCTATGACTCCAAACAATACAGAAAAATGAATATCATTTCATGTGATGTAATCTGCATCAACAAAAATAAAACATGTCGCTCGGCAATGAGGAAATAACGAAGAATAACATTATGCATGCTCAATGAATCCTCCGCCATTTTTAATAATGCATTCCATTCTAAGAATTGTGCTTTCTACAACATTGCGTAAATTGTCCTGTTAGATTGAGCGAATGTGAAGTCTAATACTGTCTTTCAGATCAGAAATTGTCTGACATCTGTCTTTAGATACAGAATCTTTCAAAAATCCCCAGAAAATAAAGAAATCTGCAAATGTCGGCTTAAATATTGGCCCAGCGCCACCTACTGACAAAAATTTTAACTAATTTTTTTTTCGATTTTCGTAGAGCGCATTTCTTCAACTACGTACTAGTGAAATTCTGATTCGTTTAGAGCCATAGAACCGGCTCTAGAGCCTTCTAAATAGGCGAACTTTAATTATAACAACCCTGTATATTGTACTTATATCAGTGCTTGCCTTATCTTTAAAACTATAATTTAAAAAAAAATGCATGTTTGTTTTGTTTCATTTCCCTTTGGCCTTATATGGGTTAATATGGAATGCTGAAGATAGAAATTTGAAATTCGGCATGACACTTACTTGTAAGATGTAAAGCATTCTATGAAAAGTTTCTAAAACAATACAAATTTGAAAGCATTCTAAGCATGAAAAGCATTCTAAGAAGGTTATAAATTAGGATTTCTTTGAAATCTCTGAAAATACTGAATCGATTTCAAAAGTAACGATTGTATGTTTTTGACAGCCCCTGATCCAATATAGGCTATATTTTATGCTGGTGCATGAGCAAAAAACATTATACAATTGTAATTTTTGTGATGGTGAAGGGACTAGAAAATTTTAATTTGGCATGGTAGTTACTTATAAGATGTAAATGTTCCTAAAGAACACTTTCTAAGAAATTGCATGTTTAACCCTTTCCGGCACACTGTGCCCTGTCTAGGATACTTAATTTTAATTCCAAACTAGCAAATGTCACCAGTAGTATTTTGCTAAAATTTTGCGTTTACAATAAAAGCTTAAATTAAGGATTTCAAAATATCTAAAAAATTCGTTTGTAAATTCCGGTGTCAGTCGATAATTTCTCATTTTATTACAGATTTTGCCCGTGCCGGAAAGGGTTAAAAGGGTGGTGAGAGGGAAAAGCATTCTAAAAGCGTTCTAACAAAAAGTATATCTTAGATTTGTAAAACACATAAACTTGAAATTTGGCATGTTAGATTTTTATAAGATGTTAATTTCTCTAAAGAGCAGTTTTTACAAAATTTTAAATTTAACAAGTCGGAAATTGCACGTCAAACGTAAGAAGTGAGGTGCGTTCGTGCTATAACAAAGTTTTGAAAATATACAATGCCTCGGATACAGTACAGAATCCAAAATCTTTTCTGTGTCCCTGTAAGTACTATAGACTTTCAATTATACAGGAATTAAATTATAGTAAAGATCAACAACGTATATCAATTCCATAATATGGGAAATAGTTTATTGTAATTAAAACGCACCCCAAACAATGTTTCCCCTTATACCATTTTGCAATAGATTGATTTTGTGTAACCATGTAAAATAATGAAACTAGTCGTTGGAGGCCACCGTAATACTTACCCATCATGGATATGCATAACATAATATATGAAAACATAACATATATAAACAATTTATAAAATGCATTTCATAGATGCATATGATGCATATATCTTGTGATCGAAAGAGTGTAACATCATTAAAATGCACTTGAAATAATTTTTTTTCCATTCACCGTAATGTAACGGAATACTTTTGATTATCCCTGTAATTGAACTATGCATCCAATTTACATAAAATTTAAAATGATTCAACATAATTATATAATAATCATACATTTTAAATTTTGAACGATTCGGCTGTGTAGTATTTGCGTTGTTATACGTGGACAGACGGATGGGCGGACAGACGGACAGTTTTACAAACGGGTGGACTAAACGACAACTTTAGGTGCTACGTATTTACATAATTACGAATGCATTTAAAAACTAGTCGTTGGGGGCCACCGTAACACTTACCCATCATAGATATGCATAATATAAAATATGAAAATAAAACATGTGTAAACTATTTATAAAATGCATTGCAATTCCAAAACAAAACTTAAACATACATTTTAATACTTTTAATCTACATAGCTCTATATATATGCTCTATAATGAATTGCTGATGAACCCATTTCGACAATTTATACAAAACGCCAAAATACTCAAGTAAGTACCAGATTGCGTAAAGAAACATCCTTATAACTCCAAAAATAATAATCATATTAACTAAAAAATTACTGCGTCGAATTAAGCGTCTCATTTCCAATTAAAATATGTCTTTGTATTTTAATTTGAATGAAATACAGGGTCATGAAAAATCGAAAAATGTGAAAAACAGGATTACAGATATCTCGACAACTAATAATCCGATCGACTTCGTTCTTTATACAAAATTTGTGTTATTTTATTGCCTTTTATGTCCACTTCTTAAAATAAAAAAATTCGAAAATTTTTATATACCTTTCATCAGAACGAATTTTTCGAGAATCCGAAAAAAATAGTTCCGGATAATCGAGGTTACTGATATTAAATAGGCTTCGTCCCATTCTTACATACTAAGTATATACAAAATTTCAAGTCTCTATCTCAATTTGTTCGGGAGATAGAGCGGTTACAGACAGACAGACAGACAGACAGACAGACACACACACAGACACACAGACGGACGGACGGCAAATTTTTTTTTTTCTAAAAATATGTTTTTCGGAATCTCCAGTATCTAAAACGTGTAAATCCGTCAAAAAAAAATTTCGATTTTCAAAACGATTGCAAGACTTACCCTATACTACGTATGATGGGTAAGTAATATGAAATAAGCGAAAGCAGCTGTAAAAATGTTCCTAATTACGTTTTTTATGGTATCTCAGGAAATACGAAGCCTATTTCAAAAGTAATGATTACAAATTAACAGTGACAGTCCCTGCTTCAATAAAGGCTACATTTTATGTTGTACCTCTACCACCACATGGTTGCAGGTGAAAACTAGTCGTTGGGGGCCACCGTAATACTTACCCATCATGGATATGTATATGAAAATAAAACATGTGAAAACTATTTATACAATGCATTGCAATTCATAAACAAAATTTAAATATTGTTAATATACATAGTAATGCTATATTGAAGAACTGATGATGTACCAATTTCGACAAATTATATAAAACGTCAAACTACTCAAGTAGTACCGAACTGCGTAAAAGAAACATCCTTATAACTCCAAAAATAATAATTCTATTAACTAACAATTAACTGCGTTGGATTAAGCGTCTCATTTCCAATTAAAATATACCTGTGAATTGAAATTTGAATGAAATACAGGGTCATGAAAAATCGAAGAATGTGGAAAACAGGATTACAAATATCTCGGCAACTAATAATTCGATCGACTTCGTTCTATATGCAAAATGTGTGTTATTTTATTGTCTTTTACGTCCATTCCTTAGAACAAAAAAAAATTGAAAATTTTTTTATACCTTTTATCAGAACGAATTTTTCGAGAGTCCGAAAAAAATAGTTCCGGATAATCGAGGTTGTTGATATTAAATAGGCTTCGCCCCATTCTTACATATTAACTACATACAAAATTTCAAGTCTCTATCTCAATTTGTTCATGAGATAGAGCGTTTACAGACAGACAGACAGATGGACGGCAAAAAATTTTTTCTAAAAATATGTTTTTCGGAATCTCCACTATCTAAAACGTGTAAATCCGTCAAAATTTTTTTTCGATTTTCAAAACGATTGCAAGACTTACCCTATACTACGTATGATGAGTAAGTAATATGTTTTAAAACTGAAATTTTTGTCATACTGAAGAGATTAGAAACTTGAAATTAGGCATGTTATTTACGTATGAGATGTAAATGCTCTCTATGAACGGTTGAAAAGATTCCAGTAGTTCCTAAATTGGCGAAAAAAGTTAAGTAAAAATAACCTTGAATTCTGTCTCTCTCACACACATTACACCTTAACCCTTTACGCAACGGGCAAAATCTGTTGTAAAATGAGAAATTATCGACTGACACCGGAACTCACAAACGAACTTCTTAGATATTTTGAAACCCCTTATTTAAGCTTTTGTTGTAAAAGCAAAATTTTACTAAAATATTATTGGTGCCATTTGCAAGTTTAGAATTAAAATTAGGTAACGAAGACCAGGCACAGTGTGCCGGAAAGGGTTAACTGGTTAATTCTTTTCCGTTCAATAAATTGAAAATAGCGGATTTACACCACTATTATTTAAATAAAATATTCGTAAAATTTAGTCTAAATATTTCCGCCTTTCAATAATAGGAATTTTGTTTTTTTAAATAATAGTGGTATCAAAAAGTTTTAAATGATGCAATCAGCAAATTCGTCTTGCCCGAACGCCGTTCGGGCAAACCAGTTAAGTGGTTAAAAGAAAAAAGTTTTTCACTGAAATTATGTCAATGATATCTTTTTCGCCAGCTCAAGAACTAATGGAATGTTTTCTCTTTTCATTTTAAATATTTTTCTCTTTTTTTTATTATTTTTATTCAATTTATTTGTTTTATGTGTTACAAAATTATTATTAATTTTAGTTTTTCATTTATGTAACTTTCTACTACAATTAAATTTTATCTACTTTAATCCATTCGGGAGCAGCATATTTTACGCGAATTATATTCGGTTAACTCTTTTTTTTTTTTTTTTTTTTTTTTTTGTCAAATATTAAGTTTAGTTTATTAATCAAGTAAATGTCTTAACTGATTCCCTGATTTGGCCGTACGTCATACGGGTAACGTGTTTTTGCCTATAGTGTTTTGTCCGTATCATGTATGGGCATCAAAATTCCAATTAGGATTTATTAGTCTCACCAGTAAATTTGTATTGTAAATTTTATATTATTTAAACCGAACATTCTTCTTATTCATTTAGGCAAAAATTTATTTCGAAAAACCAGTGAAACGAGATTAAAAATTCTGTAAAAGACATGAAAAAATAGGCATTTTTTTTTTTTTTTTTTCAAAAATATTGGTTAATTAAGTGGTTAATTGAATTAGGAAAATTTTGTTTTTCGTTTTTAGTGACGCCAAAAGCACATGCCGAAAGCATTTTTTTAAAGTTGCTACATATGCTCCTAAATATGCTCCTAAGGATTCTTAAGGAGTTAACCCCTTGCGGCGCGGTGGTTTCATAGATATACCACTTAATTTTAATTCCCAAACGCCACATTAGCACCGAAATTTTATTTAGAAAAGTTACGGTTTATTGAATCCGTGAAATATAGCGTTTTCTTATTTACAAATAAAGCTGTTTTCAAATTCCGGTTTCAGTCATTAATTTCAACACTTAAGCAATGAATTTGTCCTGCGCCGCAAAGGGTTAAGCGTTCCCCTTATGGGAATCGCTTACATATCACCTGGATATACAGTCACATAGCAACTAGAAAGTCCACCAAAAAACGTTTGCATTTTCCATTGTTCCATATGGTAACAATAGTTAAATACACTTTCCGGCTCAAAGTCTGTTTTTTACTTTAAAAAATGGGGGAGGGGGTGGGGGAGATTGACAAATGTGCTGTATTCATAACATATTGCAAATTTGAATGCTTGCGCTTGCATATATCCATTATTTATACATTTTCCATTATATTCTTTTATATCTTAATTCTTTAACGTAATCACAGCTGTCAAATATTAAAGAAAATGACCAAATGCTATTTTAAGTTAAAATCTTATAAAAGAATGGAATTAATCAATAGCATTTTTCTATTATTTAAAAAAACATAATCAGTTATTATCAATACATTTGTCAATTTCAAGGATTTCTATAATATCAATGTTTAATGAAAAAATTTTTAATTCTGCCAGTCAAGCATATCCGTGTTTTTGTTTCTAAAACTATATAAACTGAGCTCAGCGAGATTTCGTTATATTTTTCAACGATCCTTTTCGTCTTGCTGAAGGAGTTCTGATAAAATTCGGTTTTTATTTCAACTGGAAATTTCGTCTTCATAGGTAAGAAATTTTTTAATGTGTTTTACATAACTGTGCTTGAATAAGAATACAACGGCTAACGAGTTTTGTTACAGATGTTTGTTTTTAGCCTATGTAGGTCTGTATCCAGGTTTACCACATGCAACTATTTTAGTACAATCCTGGGCTAAATTATAAGGACGCAAATATAATCTATATATGTAAAAGACCAGGCTATTTTTAAATCATCAGCCCAGAGCTTTCTAGTGGGCCGATTTTAATTGTTAATATTACACTTTTTTTTTTTTTTTTTTTTTTTTTTTTTTTAAAGAAAGCTGGTCATATGTAGATGAGCCCAATCTAGCTATTTTTACTTACTCATTATACTTAGTATTGGGTAAGTCTTGCAATTGTTTTGAAAATCGAAAAACTTTTTTTTGGCGGATTCACACGTTTTAGACGCTGGAAATTCCGAAAAACATATTTTTAGAAGAAGAAAAAATTGCAGTCTGTCTTTCTGTGTGTCGATAAACGCTCTATATTACGAACAAATTGAGCTAGAGACTTGAAATTTGCTGTATACTTAGTATGTAATAATGGGAAGAAGCCTGTTGAATATCAGTAACCTCAATTATCCGGAACTGGTTTTTTTTTTTTTTTTTTTTTTTTTTTTGACTCACGAAATATTTGTTCTGATGAAAGTTACATAAAGTTTTTCGAATATTTTTTTGTTTAAAAAAATGCATGTAAAAGACAATGAAATGACACAAACTTTGCATAAAAAACGATCGGATTATTAGTTGCTGAGATATTTGTAATCCTATTTTCTACATTTTTCGATTGTTCATGACTCTATATTTCATTCAAATTTCAATTCAAATATATATTTTAATTGCATATGAGACTTTTAATAAGACGCAGTCAACTGTTAGTTAATATGGTAATTATTTTTGGAGTTATAAGAATGTTTCTTTTACGCAATTCGGTACTACTTGAGTAGTTTAGCGTTTCATATAATTTGTCAAAATTGGTTAATCAGCATATCATTAATTGAGTATTACTATGTATTAAAAATAATTAAATATATGTTCAAATTTTATTTTGGAATTGCGATGCATTTTATAAATAGTTTATATATGTTTCATTTTCATATTTTATATTTTACTAGCAGGGGAGACCGAGCTTAGCTCGGTCAAAATTAACTTTGTGTTCAACTCGATATAGTATTTTCACTGTATCATTAACTCTGTATTATTACTGTAAAACATGTTTATAATAGTATTATTTAGAAAAACAATCAATAAGAAAACTATGTTTTTATGCGCATGTTTATAAATTTTACTTTATTTTAAAATTTACAACGAAAGGGCATCGATCTAAATCACTTTTTTAGCTCGACTCTGATTGGTTTAACCATGCATCTCGAATCCTCTTAAGAATATATAAAAAAATTCTTTACATTCAGAAAGACAATATTTTTTGCTAGATATAGCCAAATTTGGAGGCATTCTTTCATTTGGCTCCAAATACGTGCTTTGGTTTTCGTAATTTTTATAGTCGATTTTTTGGCGATATGTCGCCAATATTTTGTCAAATATCACCAAGTTATTGGCTTTTGCCATATTCTCGTGATCCTGACCCGTATTACCCAAAATGAGCCACTAATAAAATTTGATCAAGCATGTGACATAGCTCAATCGTCTTCAGGTAATCAAAAACAGTAGAATATAAAATTGAATCAAAATCGTTTAAGCCATTTTTTAGGTAAAATTAGCTTGGCAGCATTCAGCAATGAAGAGAAAAGACCCACTAATATAATTTTGTTTAACATGCGACTCAGTCCAATAGTCTTCTTGTGACAAAAAACGTTTTGTTCCAAAATTTAGGTAAAATTGATTGAGTCGTTGTTATATATAATTAGAATGACCCTAGCTCATTAAGACCCAAAATGACCCACTAATCGAATTTTCGCAAGCATGTGTACAAGCCAAATGGTTTTCTCTTGCTCAAAAACGATACAATACAAAGTATAGTCAAAATGGTGAGTACCATTTTCTATATAAAATTATCATGACCCATCATGACCAACAAATGACCCTTATAATCGAAATCTCTCGAACGTGTGGCCTAGCTCATTAGTTTTAGCATGCCGAAAAACATTAGATACAAAATTTAGATAAAATCGATTGAGCCGTTTTTTATATATAGTTAGTGTAACCCTGACCCCTTATGATCCAAAATGACCCATTGATCGAGTTTTCTCAAAAATCTGTCATAACCCAATGATTTTCTTGTGCCCGAAAACGATTAAATACAAAATTTAGTCAAAATTGCGCGAAACATTGTCTAGATAAAATTAGAATGACCCAAAAGTGGCCCACTAATCGAAATTTCTCGAACATGTGACCTACCCCAATGATTTTCTCATGCCAAAAATATGTTGTATACAAAATTTCGTTAAAATCGACCCACTCATTCTTTAGATATAGCTTGACCTTGACCCATTAAGACCCACAAATGACCCTTATAATCGAAAGCTCTCGAATATGTGACTTAGTCCATTAGTTTTCTCGTTTCTAAAAATTGTTACATACAGAATTTCGTTAAAATTGATCCTGCCGTTCTTTAATTATATATAGCTTGACTCAGACCCTTTATGATCCAAAATGACCCATTAATCGGAATTTTTCGAACATGTAACCTAGTCCAATGGTTTTATCGTGCCAAAAAAATGTTGCATACAAAATTTCATTAAAATCGATCCACCTGTTTTTTAGATATAGCTTGACCATGACCCACAAATGACCCTCATAGTCGAAATCTCTCAAACATGTGATTTAGCCCATTAGTTTTCTCATGTCAAAAAACTATTACATACAAAATTTCGTTATAATCCATCACGCCGTTCTTTAAATATAAATAGCTTGACCCAGACTCTTAATGACCCAAAATGACCCATTAATCGAAATTTTTCGAACATGTAACCTAGTCCAATGATTTTATCGTGCCAAAAAAATGTTGCATACAAAATTTCGTTAAAATCGATCCACCTGTTCTTTAGATATAGCTTGATCATGACCCATTATGACCCACAAATGACCCTCTTGGTCGAAATCTCTCAAACATGTGATTTAGCCCATTAATTTTCTCATGTCAAAAAACTGTTACATACAAAATTTCGTTATAATCGATCACGCCGTTCTTTAAATATAAATAGCTTGACCCAGACCCTTAATGACCCAATATGACCCATTAAAATTTTTTCTCGAACATGTAACCTAGCCCAATGTTTTTCTTGTGCCCGAAAACCATAGAATGCAATTTTTAATCAAAATTGCGTGAGAAAATCTCTAGATAAAAATAGCATGACCCACAATGACCCCAAAAATGACCCACTAACCGAATTTTCTCGAACATGTTACCTAACCCAATGGTCTTCTTGTAATCCAAAGCGATATAATATAAAATTTGGTCAAAATCGTTAGAGCCGTTTTTTAGATAAAAATGGCTTGACCCATAATGACCCAAAAATGACCCACTAATCAAAATTTTTTGAACATGTGACCCAGCCCAATAGTTTTCTCGTACCAAAAAACGATTTGATACAAAATTTCCTTAAAATCTATCCAGCCGTTCTATAGATATAAATAGCTTTATCCTGACCCATTATGACCCAAAATGACCCAGTAATCGAATTTTCCCGAACATGGGACCTAGCCCAATGGTCTTCTCGTGCCCGAAAATGGTAAAATCCAAATTTTTGCGAAAATCGTTAGAGCCGTTTTTGAGATAAAATTTACCCCCCCCCCCCCCCCACACACACACACACAATTTTTGCTCACATTATAGTATAAGATATTATGCATGTCTATGATGGGTAAATATTACGATGGCCCCCAACTACTAGTTTATTTCCATTATTTCTTTTTTAATTTTAAAAGCTTTTTCATGGAAATTTTTCAAAAAGGTGGCAATCAGATTACTTCCATTGTTGAAGAGTTTCATTAAAATTATTTTTTTCGCTTAAATTTTATTAATAATCTTACAAAAGATTAAGACGAAAAATAACAAATTAAATTTACTAGTGGGAGTCTGCGTTGTTGGCGCTCAGATTTTTAAACTCCTGGCTTATTACATTAAAAAACGACAAGCAAACTAAATAGAAATAGAAATTTTATATGGATGTCATTTAACACAGGTGGAAATAGTACTAAATATTTTTCTTATAATTATGGCCACCATAAAATGGTAACATACATTTTTTGTTTGATATATTATTATTATTATTATTATTATTATTATTATTATTATTATTATTATTATTATTATTTGAAAATTCGCTGTTTGGGATGTAAATAAATTCCGAATACATAGGTTTAGTTACAAAAGAAAAAAATTGCGTTACGTAATCACAAAATTTCGGTCATGAGATAAATAAAATATAAATTTCATAAAATTTTTGGTGAACATACAGAATTTTTAAATTAAAAAAGGAGACAAAAATAACAAAATGTTTCAAAATTCTTATAATTTGAACGAAACTTTTGATATTAAAATTATCCGAATTCCGTCTTTCTAATGTTAAATTATTTTTAGATAGTTTTATTTATATTTTTTATACTACAGTTTAGACAGAATAAAAACAAAATCCTTCGTCTTTTTGCTCATTCCAAAATCCCAGATTTCCTTGAAATTCGAAATAGTGTACGCTTCTTATCTTTAGCATCTATAAATAGTTTTAATTTTTAAAAGGTGCAATTTAAAACTTTAAAAACAGCAAAAGTATGTTAATGCGGCTGTGCTGGGCAAATATATCGTTATCATTTTAATTATTTTAAATAATTATGTTATTGTTGATTGTGCAAATATTACGGGGAGGAGGAAGGGGGGATCTGGCATATGATGTGGCAAGATATTTCTGGGGGGAAGGGGGGTTACTTTTGATATTGATATAATTTTTGATCCTGTCAAAATTTTCTCTTTTTATTTGTAACATAGTCTTTGTTCAAAAAGTATGTCTTTTTTTTTAGTTCCTTATCTATTTTTATGAAAATACAAATTTATTATTAAAACCCCCAAAGTTGTTATAAAATTATTAAATTTAAAATATGCAATACCACAACGCTTGACATTCCTATTCTTCTTCATACGTATATGCATGAAAATAATCATGGTTGGAGAAGATCACATGTAAAAGCATATATGAAATTAAGCTTGTGTTTACTAATAAATAAAAGAAACAAAATGTTTTCCACTGTAAAAAAATAAAAAGAAGAATTTCTATTTGCCCTTCATCCTAGTGCCGTTCGAGGCTTTATTACTATTGAATGCATTATGTAACAAAAAGCTATTATAAAATACTTATAAAGAGTAACTATTTCTTTTAAGTCTTATTTGATATAAATCAATACCATTTTATTAATTTATTTTCATTTGAATGAATAAAATATGCAAAAAGTAAATGTAATCAGTTTAGCATATCACTCCAAACAAAAGAAATAAGTTAAAAAAAATTACATTTTGATAACGATATCATTCCCCCGGGAGAGGGGGGGGGGGCGAAGTTCGATGGGTGATAAATTATGATATCGAAAGTGGGGGAGAGATTCAAAAATTACCAAAAAGTTGATAACATTATATTTCACAGGCATTTACATGGTTCGATTCTACTTCAGTCGTTTTCGAAACAAATAGGTAAAAGTATTCTAAAATTGCACGGTTTATAAAACGCCATCATTCAACATTTCTCGCACTATTTCTTACTATAGGCGTTATTATTATTATTATTAGTTCTATTTCTTTTTTTATTTTTGTAATCATTGAGTAGCTCGAGCTATAATTTTAAAAAAGTTCATACTAGAACCGCCATAGCGGTAATTTGATTGCTACCAAATAAAAATATTTCGATTCGAACCAGTAATATCTTTCTAAAATAAGTTCAATACGTACCAGATCGAAATATGATAAACAAGTAAAAAATTTGTAAATAAAAATTCTAGTGTGTAATATTTATGGAAATCTTGAGTTAAAATTTCCAGCGGTTTTAGTGTTAACCCTTTACACTCGAGAGATGAT
Source organism: Maratus speculifer (assembly GCA_964019185.1). Taxonomy (NCBI): domain Eukaryota; kingdom Metazoa; phylum Arthropoda; class Arachnida; order Araneae; family Salticidae; genus Maratus; species Maratus speculifer. The sequence goes on from OZ025300.1 coordinate 232,475,603, forward strand.
TCTCACTCTCTACTATGGTGTTGTCAAGGTGTTCCTCGCAAAGTGCTTTGGCCACCACAAATATCTTAGTTTATTTCGCCATCTTTTATCACAGATTATTCGGCAATTAGATTAGACGAAGATTATTAGTTTAAAATACTGGTGTTGAGAGCATTTGGAACACCCAATTAGGCAGGACACTAGTGGTCAGTGTGAATCATCTTTCGAGTGCAAATCCTTTATTTACCGCACTATGAATTCATAAAAATTTTACATTCTAAAGCATTTTACGCAAATTAATTAAACTAAATTAAAAGATTTACATAATCATTTAATAAATATTTGAAGGATTTTAGAAGGATTGAAGGATTTAGAAGAATTAATTAAATTTGATTTTACAGGGATTTTGTGCAATTTTTATAACCCCACTCAAATCTTTTATTTTAAACTGTTTTCTTAGTATTTTGTAGAATTAAAAAATGTACAAATATGATGTTCTTACAATATAAATGTAGGAATATTTCCGCATTGAAAAATCCCTATCCCCTTCCCTCAGCGATAAAAAAGCTGGAAAGATGCGAAGACAAAATAAATCAGCCTTTAAAAAAATTTTTGTTTTGTGTAACCAATAACGCTTTTGGAACAAGATAAAGTAATGTACCTGTACCTCATTCTAAACAGTATTACAACTAACTGACGTATTAAAAGAATTTTAGAATAAGTTAGGCTTAAATGATATTATGTCGTTACATATTGAATTTTTTTGCGTTACAATCACTAAGATTTTTTTTAACAGATGGATAAGATAAACTTCACGTAATTATTAAATTATTCATTTAACTTTTTTTCCCTCATTTCTTTTAACCCTCTAATGCCCATAGTAGCACGTATATTTACCAGTCTTGTCAGTCTTTTATGTTTACCATATCAGTGTTTCAAATTCAGTGGATTTTTTAGCACAAGAACGTACAGAAATTTTACCCAATTAATAAATACATTTTAACACCAGAATGTTTATTTATATCAATTTGAGTTGTTTATTTAACTGGTCTTTTCTAATTAAGTATAATTCAATTAATTTTCTATTAAAAAGATGTGTTTCAAATTAAAATTTTATAATTTGATCGGCGTCAGATTGACATCAGCTGGGCGCTCTAGTGTTAATTTGGATATTCGAAATTCACACGAGAAATTTAAAAAAGCAATATTTGCTTTATTTTAGGGGTGAGCAACTGGTGGCCGTCAGACCTCCAAGATACCACTATTATCACACAAAATAGTTTTTATTAATAAATCCCTTAACTGATCAAAATTTTTCATAGAAAAAATATCAAATAATGCCCCTTTTTTTCGTAACTTAAACAAAATTTTTAAATCTTTAGCACAGGATTTCCAAAACAGAAATTTTTGTCTAATCGAATCAGAAAAATGCTCGGATTAAATAATCCAAAATTTACAATAAAAAATTACTACTGGAATAATAAATCATGATTGAAAACTGGATGCCCATACGTGGTACGGGTAAATCATGATTGGCAAAAACACGTTGGCCGTACGATATACGGGCAAATAGGGAAGTGCTTAATAAGGCTTTTTTATAGTGGCCTAGGGATTTTCGCCCATTCCGATTGAGGATCCTGAAGGAATTCGTATGGGCAAATGAGGGAAACGGTTAAATGACAGAAGCCTTGCTAGTAAATAAGGCAAACATTATCCGTCAATTATTGTGATGGTAAACAATTTACCTGCAAAAACATTTTGCAGCGCAACTTTCTTCATTGTGGAAAATTCCGGCATTAAATCAAAGAAAATTTGTCATTGAAATTTTCTAGTATGAATTCAGATTTTTTTTATTGCAAAATTTCTAGAATGTATTTTACCATGGAAATTAAAGGGTTGCATTTATAAAGGAATTTCTGGCTCGAACCGAAATATATTCATTTGGTACGGGGAAAGATGGATTCTCCCGCCCCTTCTAATATTAACCCCTTAAGGGGCAGTGATATGTTTATGAAACCACTCAGATTTTATTATCAAAATACCATACTGACATCAGAATTTTAGTACGGAGATTTTAAGTATATTACTTTCGCGAAATATAGCTATTTTTTATTTAAAAATAAATTTGTTTGTCAATTCCGGTGTCGGACTTTTCCATTCAACATTTTAATAATTAAAAAGTTTTTGTCCATGAAAGGGTTAACCTTTCACTGCATGATTTTTCTAATTTTACATTTAAAAAATGAAATCTTTATATCGGACTAATAATGGGAAAAACAGTAAAAAAAATAATTTCAAATTTTCAGCTAAAATTTCATATTTTATGATGTGTTATTCCAAGGGTTTCGGGTTCGATTCCCGACTTGGACATTTTTCACCCTGTTAGTTTCTACGCTCTGTTAGCAAGTTATAATACACACATTAAATAGTCGAGAAGTATACTGTTTTTCGTATGTGCCAGATGTGGTACACGGTGCAGTAAAGAGTTAAGGCTAGTTAGGAGATAACGAACTGCGCAGTGGGCAAATCTGGCATATGCATAAATTATTTATAATAATATCAATTCAAATGTAAGAAATTGTATTTCAGGTTATTTTGTGGTTTTGAATATGAAGTGTCACGGCATTTTGTTTATCAGCATGGTATTGCTAATAACTGTGCAAATGACGCTGTCGAAAGCGGTAAATCAGACGAAAGGACCTGATAAAGAGAATGTAGAAGGTAAATATATTTCACTACATGATTTCAATAAAGTTCTTCACCGATTTAACCTCTTTAAGGCAATAGTATATACAGAGTGTCCGAAAAGTACCTTTTTACTTTTGAAAATAATTAAAAATAAACAAATATCATACCATATCATTATAATGATATATACAGGGTGATTCAAAAAAGATGGGCAAAATTTTAAGAGATGATAGTACACATCAAGACAAACAATATTTAAATAGGAAACCAAGGGTCCCAAAGTCTTCCGAAGGAGATAGGCGCCATTAAAGTTTAGGGTCCAAAAATTCAAATGATTATGAAAAACAGAAAAATTGGTCGATTCGTTTGCGGTTTTCACTAAAATTATTCTTTATGTCAGTATTGTCTTGGAAAAAAAAAATTATAAAGATAAATTTCAAAAAATGCCGATAGAGGGCGCTTTAGACTTTGGAGCAACGAACAACTATTTTTTACCGTTATTTTTTACGTCTCACTAATTTTTTTAGAAGCTTTGACATAAACTTAAATTTTGATCTCAAAATCTGTGGTTAAGTAGCGCAAACTGAACTGTGTTCAATGGGAGTCGGTAGGTTCAAATTTCAAATGATTATAAAAAAACAGAAAAAATTGGTCAATTCGTTTGCGGTTTTCTCTAAAACCATTCTTGCTTCAAAGTCTAAAGCGCCCTCTATCGGCATTTTTCGAAATTCATCTTTATAATTTATTTTCAAGACAATACTGACATAAAGAATAGTTTTCGTGAAAACTGCAAACGAATCGACCGATTTTTCCGTTTTTTATAATCATTTCAAATTTTGGACCCTAAACTTTGATGGCGCCTATCTCCTTCGGAAGACGTTTGGGACCCTTAGTTTCCCATTTAATATTATTTGTCTTGATGTGTACTATCACCTCTTAAAATTTTGCCCATCTTTTTTTAATCACCTTGTATATACGGCTTTTTATGTTCCATAAATTAAACATCAGAGTTATTACTTTCTTCTATCTTAACAAGAAGAAAATATCGGATTCGTAAGAATTTTGGAAATCCGGTTTTCGTTAGATTCAGACGTTTTAGGAGTCAGAGAATCAAAAAAGATATTTTTACAAAATGGCTGTCTGAGTCTGTCAGTCTGTCTATCTGTATATATGCGACAAAAAATTTTGTGGGCGCTCTAACTCAAGAACTAATGCACGGAATTCCACAAAACTTTAGTTTCTGTTAGACCTTGATATAAACTAGATCTGATCAGTTTTTGATGTATGTCGCAGAACAGGTGGCGCTGTTATGCAGCATTATTCACAAATTACACAATAGTCATGTCTAAAGAGCTCGTGGAAGGATTTGCGTAAAACTTTAGATTTTCTTAGTACTTGATATAACATTGTGTTGATTACGTTTTTGTGCAAATCGCTCAACAAGTGACGCTGCCATGGTGCATTATTTGTGATTATCCTAATAGCTCTATCTGGAAAACTAATGCACGAATTTTTCTAAAACATTAGATTCAGTTAGTCCTTGATATAGTTAATATTGTTTTGTTTTTTGTGCAAATCGTCCAACAGATGGCGCTGCTATGCTGCATTTTCACGACTTTGAAATAAATGTATCTCAAGAAATAACGCATGGATTTTCATCAAACATGAAATTCAATTAGTCTTTGATAAATTTGCTTGTGATTAGTCTTCGGTGTACGTCACACAACGTGTGGCGCTCTGTTATGCAGAGTTTTTTTTTTCAATAGTTCTATTTCAAAAACTAATGCATGGATTTTCATAAAATTTTAGATTCAGTTATAAGTTGACATAAATTGTTGCTGACTAGAATTTGGTTCAAACCACATAATCGATGGCGCTGTTATACAGCATTTTTCAGGAAGTATTAACATGCATAAGATAGAAGAAAGTTCTCTTTATATATTTGCAGTGATGCACATTTATTGTTCGCATATTTTACCTATTTAACCTTAAATGCCTTATTTTTCAAAAAGCAATTTTAAAATGATTTTCGGCTTTCATTTCTGAAATAAATCATGGGAAAAATAGTTTTAAAAAATCGTATTTTGTTTTAAGTATGGTTTACGGCTAAAATACTGTTTGTTACTATTCGACAATACTTTACTTCAAATGAAAAAAGAATGTTAATTGATAAAATTCTATTACATTAAACACATATGAACTTTAAGAACTATGGTAGGAAATGAATTTTACTTGCTTAATGTGGAAGAAACAAAGGATATTTCACAAGCTTCCAAACAATCTTTATTCTTAAACAGAACAAGTATTTCCATCGACATGTTAAAAATTGATTTAATAATATTTTAAGTATTTTTTTGGCAACATTAGTCATTATAGCTGCAATATTTTTTGTAATACAGGGCTTCCAAATGGTCCGCGACCTGGACACCAATATTTTTTAACAAAAAACTTCATAGTAGGTTTCTACAGTATTTGCGCTAAAACTAACCTCCGAAGACGCTCGCAATTTGCAAGAAAAATGAAAAACGAAAATCTTTCTAAGAAAATATTGATGTTCAATAAGCGGGCCATTTGGGAGCCCTGCTAATACTATTTTAACCACTTAATCGTCGCGCCCGAGACATTCACGGGCTGTAAGTTTCACATCTTTTATTCAAAATTGTTTGATTCCCTCCAGTTTTATAATACAATGAAACCTCTGAGTAAGGGACATCTATGGACCGGAAATTTTGTCCTTTAACTAAAGGTGTTCCTTATTCAGAGTTTTTATTACAATGAAACTTCGAAATAAGGGACAGCTATGAAAACGGAACTTTTGTCCCTTAAATTGAGGTGTCCCTTATTCGGAGTGTCCTTTATTTAGAGGTTTCACTGTATGGTGTAATTGGTTTTATTCTGGTATCATTCTACTTGCTGTTAAATAAGATTAATATATTTTTTTAAATAGTGGCAATAATAAATTTGAATTTTTAAAACGTAATTTAATGCGACCAATTAAGGGTTTAGAAGATAAAATTGGGTACGTTGCCGAATGGCATCACAAGGCATTTAAGAATTAAATAAATAGAAATTGTCCCCACTTCATACATATCTTAATAGCATTGGGAAAAGTATAGTGATCAGTAAACCGAATGCGGTTTTATCATTGTTATTGATTTAAGAAGTCACTCTGCTCATTCAAAAAAACCGGGGTGATAATCTTAAATCTATGGGGGAATTATTTTTTACCCAAACCGGGCTAGTTTTTACTTTTTCGAATTTGGTTACATTTTTTAATATTATAATTGTTTTAATTTCAGAACCGGTTTTAACCGGCTCCGAAAGTTAAGTAATTTAAAAAAAATAAATCCGAAACCAAAATCATAAAAATAAAAACTAGCTCGGTTGTAGATCGTTCTCAGCTATCCTATAAAAAAAAATCATGTGAAAATATTATAATTTGAGCAAGATATTTGAAAATAACGCCTCCATAGACTTAACATTATCATCCGGGTCCTTTTGAGCGAATTGAGTGGGCTCTTAAGATAAAAACGAGTAATTAATCTGGAAAAGTCAATTGAAATTATTTATAGCATAATAACATGTGCTTTTTTGTGAAATATTAATTTATATAAATTTTATTACAGATTCAGAAGCATGTTATGGTCCTGAGCCACCGGAGTTTGGAATAATAACTTGCAAGGGAAAAGCAAATTATTTGTAAGACTTCAATTCATATATATATATCTATGCTCAATTCAGTAACAAACATAAGTAATTTATTATTTTAATTATGTATAAGTTCTTATTCTAAAACAATATATTTTACTAATACCCATTGTCAACACTGTGTAGAGCAGTAACGTAGCCAGGGGGGGGGGGGGACAAATAATCTAAATGCCACCAACTTTGTAAAGTTATATTCGCCATATCTAATTGCGTAGTGCAGAGCATGTCTTTTTCTGCTGTCAATGAAGTACGCAGAAAACATTGCAGTATTACTAATACGGTATTACTCTTGTATAGAGCGCACACGTGTATAAGGCGCACCCCTACTTTACATGTAAAAATGGCGATTTCTTAAAATCTGGTATATAACGCGAACCATAAATTCGATACGCTAATGAAGAATGACCAAATGAATTTCAGTAATAAAAAAGTCGAAACAAACATTACACCAGACCAGAAAATAAGACGAAAATGCATTTTTAGACTTCGGGGTGTAAGAGAATGACGGGAAATAGGGAATGAGTGACGGTAAAGAGAATTGCTAATTAGCGTTTAGATAATGTCATTAGCTCTGTTGATAAAAAACTGCAAGGAATGAAATAAATATGCAGTAATACTTCAATTAAGTAACATTTTCCGAGTTTTAATATCTTCTTTGAATAATTTCTTGTTTCATACGTGTATCGTTCGACTGCATCCAACAGTAAAAAATTATTCCGTGTATAAGGCACACCTAGGATTTTTGCCCTAATTTTTTGGGAAAGAAGTGCGCCTTATACACGAGTAAATACGGTATCTAGAGCATAGTGTAGATCATCTCTTAAGAAATTCTTGGAAGTTCCATAGAGGCTCATTCATTGGAAATATTTTCATTGTGTTAGAAGATCTGCATTGATTCATAGATAACGGACGACAAATAAATATTGATTATAAATTATTCTACTTTTTTCAAAATTAACCTGAAAATCTTTGCAATACCTTCAAAGATTATGAAATGCACAGAAAAGGTATAATTTCAACAGAATATTTCTTTATTTATGCTAATTTCTAATTGATGGCGCCCAAACAGCGAAGCAAATCATCGCAAGAAGCTCCTTATTTGTATGCCATTGCTTACTTATAGTCCAGGAGCCGTCCGCACAAAAAACTAAGTCATCGTCACAAGAAAAAAATCTTTATTTTATGGAAGAGTAGTAATAGATGAATCTAATGATCCATGTCTGCTGGAAGTGAAGTGGTGTATAAGCCAAAAATTATTACCACTAGTGGCTCACTCGAAGGTCTATCATTGTGTTTGCCGTACAATCAAAAGTATGAAAACACGAAAAACATAATGCTAAGTCTACGAGTCAACCACTAGAGATAACAATTTTTGGCTTATGCACCACTTCACTTCCGGCAGACATGAATCATTATATTCCTCTATGACTACGCTTCTATAATAAAAAAAAAAAATTCTTGCGCTTGATGACTAAGGGTTTTGGGCGATCGGCTCTTGGACTATTATCTGTTATTTTAATTTATAACTTAAATTGTTATATTTGAATAGTTTTCAAAGGTTTTAGGGAAAACAAAGCAAAACAGATGATGCGATACAGGATTCGTACAATTATCATTATTTTCCAGATGAAATGTACAAGATTTTTTATATATATATATAAAAAATAAGTTTAGTTCAAGCACGCGAAATTTTTACAGGAAAATACTAGTACCGAATTTCTCCGGTCTTGAAATTCTAGGACTCGTACGAACTTATATTTGCATAGGTTTTTAATTGGAACATTTACGCGTAATATGGTCGCTATAACTGAAGGTTCAGAAAATCCGACATCTTCAACATGGCGTATTGTGGGAATTGATTTAGCTGTAATTTTCCCTCATTTATTTTCACCCTAAAAATATTTTTTGTATGATATTTGCATGTAGCAGTAAACAAAAAGGAACAGTGTTCTGCATTGTTTCGTCGACGTGAGGTTCTACTTTTAAATTCTCCATGTAGAGTGCAAATTCAAGAGGACAATATTACAGTTGAATGCATTATGTAACAATAAGATACTGTTAAAAGCTTTTAAATAACAACTATTATTTTAGATATTATTTGATATAAATTTATTTCATGTATAATTGGGACAAATTATTGACTTCTGTATCTCATTAAAATCCGTAAAGCGTGTGACTTTGTAAACTAATCATATAGACCGAATAGTGGCAGCACAGACAAATCACCTTATCGAGTTCATGGATGAAAATTTAGGATTAGTTACATCTTGATTCACATATTAAAACGCAATCGGTCAGGCAAGTCATATGTTGGTAGAAAACCTGATTTTAGAGGTTGAGTCATAGGTTTGCCACTACGTTTTTCTGCTCCCAATTCTCTATATTTTCATACTTTTGGGTGCTGTAAAGCACAATGGTAAACTTACGAGTCAACCATTAAAACGGGTGTTTAAGTGTTTTATTGTGTTTTCCATAAGTTTTTATTGTGTGTGATTATTGTTTTTTCCACCAAGATATGACTTAGCAGACCGATTGCGTTTTAATATGCGAATCGAGATTTAACTAATCCTAGATTTTCATCCGTTAACTCAATGAGGTGATTGTTCGTGCTGTTGCCTCCCGGTCTATTATATGTGTATCACCAGAAACATATAAAAGGAGAGAGAAAAATGTGAAAATAAAAAGAATTTGTGGGGGATATCGATCCTCCCGATATTGATATTGATAACAATATCGATAGCAAAGAGAGGGGGGGTCGACGAATGGCACCGTTCAATATTATAAGAGGAAGAGGTGATCCGACATTAGCAAAAAGTTGGTAGCGTTATACATGCGACATTCCTTGAGGACACGTTGGTGATTTCTTTGTGTCCGAGGATCAAAGTTCCAGAAGAGCTCTTCTAAAAAAGTACATAAATTATTCGCAGTTTTTAAATGAAAAGAATGTCTATTAATCGTAATTTCTCGCGTAAAAGCCGCGGCTTAGTAAAGTCTATTTCAAAACAGAAAATTTACTGAGAAAAAGAAGCCAAATGCCTGTTAACCCTTCGCGGGGCGGCGGTTTCATAGATATACCACTTAATTTTAATTCCAAAACGACACATTGCCCCGGAATTTTGTTTAAAAGATTACGGCTTATTGAATGCGTGAAATATAGCGTTTTCTTATTTACAGATAAAGTTGTTTTCAAATTCCGGTATCAGTCATTAATTTCAACACTTAAGCAATGAATTTGGCCTGCACAAGGGTTAAGCACAAGCAAGTAATATTTTTACAAAAATTAATTCTGGTGGGAAATTGAGTTATCCAAGGTGTGGCGTTTACGTGAGAAATTACGGTAATAAAACGCAGTGTAACGAATAGCACGCCAAGCCGGGTTTTCTCTTCAAAAACTGTCATTGGAATTGACGTTCCGTGTCTTATGCTTAGAGCATAGATTATGTTATATTGTATCAGTGTTGTATTAGTACAACATTGTATCTTTACTCTGAGGCCATATGTCGTCTGTGTGCATCCGAAGTTTGATAGCAGGAACAGAAATCTGCGAACAAAAGGGAAAATTGACAATCTTTCTTTTTTTTTTGGGGGGGGGGGAGGGGTAAACGAAAAAAATACAATTTCAAACTGCTACAAGAATAGTTATTATTTCAATAGTTGCAACAGAATTTATATAAAGCAGTTTTATTGCATATATGTTAAAATTTCGTTTTATTAAGAAATCTTAATTTTTTTAATGGTATATTAGCTGCAAAACCTGGTTTACCCAGAAGTGTTGTAAATGCCAATAGTGTGTTTATTAGAACATAAACTAGGTGAACTTAGCTCATTTAAACACTTTCATATTGTAAATTATTTTTATCCCTTTTTTCAAATTTGTGAAAAACACGATTTTTACCTAACGTCCTAGAGCGGCCATCTACACTAGTTTAATAAATAATTGTCACCTGCGGCAACCTTGATTATATTATATTTCTACCAATTGATTTTATATTATTATATTTCTTTCGTAAATGTCTGTTATTACAGGCATTGCACTGCAGAATGTGAACCAGGCTACAGCTTTCAGGGTTCAGAAGACAAAAAGCTTACTCGGGTGTGCAAAAAGGGTGAATGGAAACCTCAAGATGTATTTCCAGCATGCATTCGTAAGTATTTCTAGACTATAATGTTAGTATGATAAAAGTTTAATTGGTAGCATAATACACATAGAAATAACTACAGTCGAGTCTCTATATAACGAAATCCGTCGTTCCAATAAAAAATTCGTTGTATAGAGAAATTCGATGTACAGAGAATGATGTTGAAAATCGTATTTAATGTGTAAATTTTGAACAAATATTATTTTTTATCTTTTTAATTAAGAGTTTAAAATGCTTAAAAGTATATATTAACCTAACATTTTATTTCTTAATTATTTAAGCTGTTTCAAAAATGAGAATTTATTTGAAAGCTTAATGAAAATCAAATAAGTAAGACTTGCATTAATTTCAGACGAAGATATCTGTAATCTTTTGTTGTTAGATTTTAAAATTGTTATGCTCTCAAAAAAAAAAAAAATGCTCAAATGACAGCAAGGAATAAAAAATTGTAGTTAACATTTTCCTCCATTTGAAGGCCCCTTTTATGTGCCTCTCATTGATTCCTCTCTTATATGTGAAACAATCCAATTGACTGTGTTTTGAGAATTGACTTCCAATTGACTGTTTTGGTGTGGAGAGGTGTATGGGAGGTTGAATGAATTCGTTGGATTTAACCCTTTCCGGCACGGGTAAAATCTGTTAGTAAATTGAGAAATTATCGACTGACACCGGAATTCACAAACGAAATTTTTCGATATGTTGAAACCCTTAATTTAAGCTTTTATTGTTAAAGCAAAATTTTACTAAAATATTATTGGTGCCGGTTGCAAGTTTGGAATTAAAATTAGGTGTCCCAGACGGGGCACTGTGTGCCGGAAAGGGTTAAAGAGCAAGGAGAAAAGTAATAATAATTATAATAAAAAAAAAAAACGAACGATAAATCAACACTGAACGATAAATCAAAAATAAGTGATGGAAAATTGATTCCATATGAGTCCGAAGCTTTTTTAAAACTGAATAAATTAAGACCAATTTATGAAAAAATTCGTTATATGGAGATAGATATTTCGCTATATAGAGACTGTTTTTAATGTAATCAAGCGAAAAGGGGACCGTTCCTACTAAAAATTCGTTATATAGAGAAATTCGATGTATGGAGTTTCGTTATAGACTCGACTGTATTTGAAGCAAGATGTATTTTAATGTTGACCCTTTAACCCATTCCAGCGCAGTCCGCCCATTCCTGACCGCCAAATTTTAATTCAGTGCAAATGACACTAAGAATATTTTAATGAAAGTTTGCTTTTTCAATGGATGTTTAGAGTAAGGAGTTTTTAATTTTTAAATATCTTTTGTAAAATCCGGTGTCTGTTAATCATTTTTACGAACAGAATTTTTCTTTGCTGGGAATGGTTAACCCCTTGAAGGGCGGTGATTGTTGAGATCAGAGCTCAAAGGGTTAACTAGCATCACATCTCCACGTAAGCGGCATTTGAAGGCGGAGTTATACACCATTTTCGACTATTTTAAATCAAAATGTTTCAACTTTTTATATATGTAGCATAGATTAAAATTTTTTTAAATCAAAATAAAAAACATTTCTTGAAAGCTAAATATTTGAACTCTGCATACTGTTTTACCAAATTTTAAAATGTCAAACAGACATTTCGTAATAAGACACTAAAGGTGAATTTTAAAGACTTATAAAATAACGCACTTGTATCGCCTTAAAATTAAAAAAAATAATAAAATTTGAAAATGACGTGCATAGTTTAAACCAACAGGTTTCAAAACTACAAAAATTATTCATTTGAGCAAAATGCAAAGGAATGAAAGCTATAAATTTCTTCCATTGAAATAACATTAGCCGTTCCATCTCGAAGCGTTACTGAAGTAGGGCCTTAATAGCATTAAGAAAAAGTATAGTGATCAGTAAACCGAATGCGGTGTTATCATTGTTATTGACTGAAGAAATCACTCTGCTCATTCAAAAAGACTCGGATGATATTGTCAAGTCTATGGGGAAGTTTTTTTTACCCAAATCGGGCTAGTTTTTACTTTTTCAATTTTGGTTATATTTTTTAATATTATAATAGTTTCAATTTCAAAACCGGCTTCAACCGGCCCCGAAAGTTAAGTAATTTAACCCCTTGAAGGGCGGTGTATAAAATACATACCACTTAATTTTTATTGAAAAATGCCTCATTGACACCAGAATTTTGAAATGAAAATTTTAATTTTATCAAGTACGTGAAGATAAGCATTTATGTATTTTGAAATAAATTTGCTTTTAAATTCTGGTGTCATTCGATCATTTCAGCATTTAATGAATAGAAGTACTTTGCCCCTCAAAGAGTTTAAAAAAAATAAATCCGAAACCAAAATCGAAAAAGGCTAGTTCCATGGGTTTTGTAGTGTAAGTCACATTACCTTATAATTGCTATGCTTGTTTGTCACCGTTATTTTCGAAAAGTCTGCTTGGACTTTTTCAATTAATGAGAATGTGCCGATAAAATAAATCACATTTTTTTCGTACTAAAATACTGGTAGCCAAAAATCGTAGCTTGTGACTTTCACTACAAGTACTCATGGAAATAGCCAAAAGTAAAAACTAGCCCGATTGTAGATCGTTTTCAGCTATCCTATCCAAGAAAATCATGTGAAAATATTAAAACTTGAGCAAGATATTTGAAAATAACGCCTCCATAGACTTAACATTATCATCCGGGTCTTTTTCAGTGACTTGTGTGGGCTTTTAACATTAGGACGAGTAAGTAATCTGGAAAAGTCAATTGAAATTATTTATAGTATAATAACATGTGTTTTTTTTTTTGTTGTTTTTTTTTTGTCACAATATTAGTTAATATAAATTCTATTACAGAATCAGAAGCATGTATCGTTCCTGAGCCACCAAAGAATGGAATAATAAATTGCCGTGGAAGAGCAGATTATTTGTAAGACTTTAATTCATATATATATATGCTCATATCGGTAACAAACATAATTTATTAATTTAATTATGTATAATTTTTTATTCTAAAACAATGTATTTTACTAATGCCCATTGTCAACACTGTGTAGAGCAACAACGTAGCCAGGTAGGAGGGGGGGGGGCACAAATAATCTAAGGCTGAGGACAAACATCACTACTTTCAGTTACACTAAAAGAGCAATAAATCTGTCTTTGAAGAAGCAGTGTTTCCGACTATCATCGGTGGGACGGGAACAAAAGGCTGCTAGTTTTGTAACCTCTTTAAATGATTTCTGAGGTACGAAGCCTATCGAATTGACAAAGGAAGGGAAAGTGACAAAGGAAGGGACCCCCATCTTTAGTCGTAAAGCTGTCAACTGATTTCACGCTCGATTTCTCTCAAGTTTAAATTCAGTGCACTGAAAAAGCAATTGATACATTAAAGCGCCGATACGAAAGATCAGAGAGAGCGATGCCTGATCACAAGAAGTTAGTCCAATGTGTTTGGTGCTTAAATGCCACCAACTTTGTAAAGTTATAATCGCCGTATCTAATTGAATAATTTTCTGCTGTTAATAAAGGGCGCAGAAAACTTTGCAGCATTATTAGTATCCAGTGCGTAGTGTAGAGCATGTCTTAACAAATTCTAGGAAGCTCCTTAGAGGCTGAATCATTGCAAATACAGTCGGCTCTCATTAATTCGAACTCATTGGGACCAAAATAAATGTTCGAATTATCCAGCGTTCGAATTATGGAAAGTATGAGAGGAAAAGATGTTTAAAGGAATACGATTACAAAAATTAATGTTATAGCATTTTTTAAATTTATTTCGGCCGTTATCATTAAAATATGACTTAATATTAAACTAAAATATATAAATACATAAACTAATTAAGGGATACGGAACTAGCATACTGGAAGAAGGGTTTGGTGCGTCATTGTTGGATAGACTGTGTATTAAGAAAATGGGTTTTAAATGAATAGGATTATATGGGCCATTTTCACCATTCGCTTACTTTTCGAAACTATTTAATAAACAATATTTAATTACAAAAGTGCAAAAATCATTATTTTAATATTAAAATTTACGGTAACAGACTTGAGAGTGAAAAAAATACCAATCTTGATAAAAGCTTATTCTTGAAACTATTACATTGTTCCACAATTGAAGAGTAAAAATGGCAAGTAGTAGTTGCGTGAATAGTTTAACTATATCGCAGAACATTTGCTGCCAACTTTAGGCGGCATTCGAAACCTATTTTGACTAAAATAATGGTAAATCCTTAAAAAAAATCATTTGAAATATTTTTTTCATTAATATAGAATACTAACAGTTCATATTTAAAATAATTAAACCTTTTTATTTAAAAAAATTAGCTCAAAAAAAAAAAAAAAAACAGATAAAAACATAAAACTTGGAATAGTACAGCCATTTTTGCTTAAAATAAAAATTTTAAAGATTTATATCTCACAAATTTTTATTGATTTTTAAAATTTTTCATGTTAGAAGTGTTCAATATAATCTTTAGCTAACGCATAGCTCAAATCAAACTTTAAATATTAATTTATGTTTGAATTTTCTCCTTTTTACTCTGAGAGAGCATATGTAAGCTAAATTTGAAAATAGCCCATATGAGTACTTGTTTCAGAAAAATTCTGACAAAAAATGAAAGAAAGAAAGTTGTTTCAAGGATCTAAAGTCCGCGTGAAAGTAAGAAAAAATGAAAAATAGGAATTCTCGTCAGCTCGAACTAAAAGAAGTCAAGAGAAAATGAATTCGAAATTATGGGAATTTTTAATGTTATTCTGCTGCTGAAAATTTCGAGACCTCGTGTTTAGTTCGAATTAAGCGAAGATTTGATTTAACCGATTTCGATTTAACGAGAGTCTACTGTATTCTCATTGTGTTAGAAGATCTCCATTGATTCTTGGGTAATGGATGACAAATAAATATTGATAATAAATTATTCTATTTTTTTTTAATAATCTGCAAAACATTGCAATACCTTCAAAGTTTATGAAATGCATAAAAAAGGTATAATTTCGACAGAAAATTTCTTTGTTTATATTAATTTCTAATTGATGGCGCCAAAACAGCGAAGAAAATCGTCGCACGAAGCTCCTTATTTATAATAGTTGGTTATAGTCCAAGAGCCGACCGTACAAAACCCTAAGTCATCGAGCACAAGAACAAATCCTTTATTTTATGGAAGAGTAGTAATAGAGGAACCTAATGATCCGTGTCTGCCGGAAGTGAAGTGGTGCATAAAGCAAAAATTAATACCACTAGTGGCTCACTCGTAGGTCTATCATTGTGTTTGCCGTACAATCAAAAGTATGAAAACACGGAAAAGTGGGTGCAGGAAAACATAATGCTAAGTCTACGAGTCAGCTACTAGTGGTATCAGTTTTTCGCTTATGGACCACTTTACTTCCGGCAGACATGGATCATTAGATTCCCCTATGACTACTTTTCCATAAAATAAAGGATTTTTTCTGGTACTCGATGACTTAGGGTTTTGTGCAGTCCACTCTTGGACCACTCTGTTATGCTATAGTATAACAGATAGTATATCTACGTACCCATCGTCATATGGAGTTCCTTTACCTGCGGTCTATTCTGTTGAGCTGTCTAAATGACAGACCAGATGTTATGACCAATAAGGTTATCTGAGCGAGAAATCCCAGCTGGCTATCGCCCAGGTAGCTTTACAGGTAAAGCATTGGCCTTCTAAGCCAAGTATCTGGGCTCGATTCACAGCCTGGTCAATTTTTCGCTCAGTTGGAAATATTCAATTCGTATTATCTGTTATTTTTAATTTATAACTTAAAGTGTTATTTTTGAATAGTTTTCAAAGATTTTAGGTAAAATAAAGCAAAACAGATGATTCGTACGGTTATCATTATTTTCCAGATAAAATGCACATATATATATATATATATATAATAAGTTTAGTTCAAACACGCGAAGCTTTCACATCAAAATACTAGTACCGAATTTCCCGGTCTTGAAATTCTATGACTCGTACGAACTTATATTTCCACAGGTTCTTAATTGGAACACTTACGCCTAATATGGTCACTATATCATCGTCTTTCTGGAGGTTGAAAAGACCCGAAATGTCACCTTAGCATATTGTGCGAATTAATTTAACTGTGGTTTTCCCTCATTTATTTTCACTTTGAAAATATTTTTGAAATGAAATTTGCTGATAGCAGTAAACAAAAAGGAACAGTGTTCTGCACTGTTTCGTCAATGAGAGGTGCTACTTTTAAATTCCCGGTGCAGCGTGTAAATTCAAGAGGACAATATTATGCATTATGTAACAATTAGATATTGTTAAAATCTTTTAACACTAGAACACCCGAATGGAACCGGGTCGACTCCAACTATGTGATTAAATTTCAATTCGAACCAGAAAATTTTTCTTGAAATAATTTAAATTTAATACACGCAGATTTACGTTAAATAAATCAATTAAATAATTTTGAATAAAAATTCTGGTGAGAAATATTATTATAAAATTTGAGTAAAATCTTCGGGCGTTCTAGTGTTAAATAGCAAATATTTGTTTTAGATGCTATTTCATATAAACTTATTTTATGCTTAGTTGGGATAAATTATTGACTTCTTCACCTCATTACAATCCGTAAAGCGTGTGACTTTGTAACCTAACCATATAGACCGGGAGAAGGCAGCACAGACAATGACAATCATCTCATCGAATTCATGGATGAAAATGTAGGATTAGTTAAATCTGTATTCGCATATTGAAACGCAATTGATCAGCCAAGATCATAGATGTTTGTGAATTATACAAATGCTTATTTGAGAAAGTGGATGGTAGTTCATTTTCTTGATTATCCCTGTAAGTTGTTTTTTTTAACTTGAAATTTTCACTCAAGCAACTTTGTCAACTCATAAAATAAATTTACTTTTTTTTAAAGTGGAGAGGTAAAAGGGGGGCAACTTTTTAATAGATCCTGGGCCCAACTTCAGCTTGATCGAGGTCTGTCACCTGTTATAGAAAATTACACCAATTACTATCGTAATTTCGGGTGTATAAGCCGCGGATCAAACAATTCTTTTTGGACCCAGAAATCTTATTTAGTGATTGAAGACAAATATTTACGGCAATCTAACTAGTTATATTTGTTTCTTAAAAAATTCTGGGTCAAAAAAGAATTGTTTAATCTGAGGCTTATACACCTGAAATTACGGCATTAGTTTTTTGGGGATAAGAATTTAATAAATAATAGTCGCGTGCGCCCAACCTTGCTTATGCACAGGGGTGCAAAAATCTAGGCGTCAGCGGGCAGTTTCTCACCACTAAAATATAAAAGTTTTCTTCGGTTAAAATTTAATAGCATTCTTCCATGAATTTTACCCGCAATATTAAACGAAAAACAACAAAATAAATTTAGTGGTGAGAGACTGCCTGTTGGCGCCTAGATTTTTGCACCCCTGCTCATGCATTTGCTTATATCATCGTTCCGAACCCGGTATATGATGAACTTGCAGGTATAACGAACAAAAATTTTGGTCCCGGCGTTTTCCTAAGATATTTAATGCTATTTTATCTTTTTATAGCGAACATAAGGAAATATTAGAAATCGGCTATAACGAACAGAACATATTTTGCCCCCATCGACCACTGTTACTTACCCATCATACGTAGTATAGGGTAAGTCTTGCAATCGTTTTGAAAATCGAAAAAAATTTTTTGACGGATTTACACGTTTAGGACACTGGAGATTCCAAAAAACATATTTTTAGAAAAAAAATTTTGCCGTCCGTCCGTCTGTGTGTCTGTGTGTCTGTCTGTCTGTCTGTAACCGCTCTATCTCCCGAACAAATTCAGATAGAGACTTGAAATTTTGTATGTGCTTAGTATGTAAGAATGGGACTATTTAATATAAGTAACCTCGACTATCCGGAACTATTCTTTTTGGACTCTCAAAAATTTTTTTTTATTTTGAGGAATGGACGTTAAAGGCAATAAAATAACACAAATTTTGCATTAAGAACGAAATCTGTCAGATTATTAGTTGAAGAGATATTTCTAATCCTATTTTCCACATTCTTTGATTTTTCATGACCCTGTATTTCATTCAAATTTCAATTCAAAGATATCTTTTAATTGGAAATGAGATACTTAATTCGATGCAAGAAACCGTTAGTGAATATGATTATTATTTTTGGAGTTATAAGGATGTTTCTTTTACGCAATTCAGTGCTACTTGAATAGTTTGGCTTTTCATACAATTTATCGAAATTGGTTCATCAGAAATTCATTAATAGAGCATGGTTATGTGTTAAAAATACTTAAATATACGTTTATATTTTGTTTTGGAATTGTAATGCATTTTATAAATTGTTTACATATGTTATGTTTTCATATATTATACTATGCATATCCATGATGGGTAAGTATTACGGTGGCCTCCAACGACTAGATTTTAATTGCTCTTAGTTGTGGTAACAGGAGGTCGACTTTAATTTCATAAGAAAATGTGTGTCGGACAGTGAAAACTAATTTAAATTAATCATTCGCAAATAGAAGATTGTGTGTTTAATGCTGACATGGAAGAGCACATAAGTGGCGAAATCTCCACTATCTCAGATTCTATAACAGCTATTCGTGTAATAAATTAAATTTTTGTCTGCGCAAACAATGGAAGAAAGAGTGTTGAAGTCACTTAATGTATTTGACAAAAAATTCGTAATATATTACTGAAATCGGCATCACGTCAACAGAAGATCACCAATTATTTCTGTACGAAAACAGTGAGATGCATTTAAAAATAAAATAAATTTATTTCCATTTATCTACAGTTTTAGTAAATTTAATTAGTATTGTGTCAGTTTAATGTAATCGTTTTTGGTGAATTCATTAATGACATTATTAAATCATTAAAGTCAATTCATTAATATCAATTTAAATAGATTTTATTGAATACACATAGAAACTGAATTCAACACATTTTATGAATTCTAACATTTTTCTTAACGGTTCTTATATAACGAACCACCAGATATAGCGAACAAAACCTTTAGACCGTTGAATTTCTTTATAACAGGGTTTCACTGTATTATAATTGTACCATTTGATTTTTTATTGATATATATTATTTTTCGTAAATGTCTGTTATTACAGGTATTGCACTTCAGAATGTCAACCAGGCTACATCTTTGAGGGTAAAGAAGACAAAAAGATTATTCAAGTGTGCAAAAAGGGAGAATGGAAACCTCAAAATGCATATAAGCCATGCATACGTAAGTATATCTAGACTATAATGTTACTATGATAAAAGCAATCGATAACATAACAGACATAAAAAATAACTATTTCATCCCAGATATACCAGGGTTCGCACAGTTCTACCACTGAAATTTAAATAATATTTTCAAAGTGTTTCACTGCAGAAAAATATCGTAAAATCTGTGAATAAAGGTGGGGATTGCGAATGTTTTGGTTTAAAAGTTAAATGTAAATTTTCTTATTTTTAATAGTGGTGCCAGAATCCTTGGAAATTCCAAGGAGTGTGCGAACCTTGTGTACTTTAACCCTTTCCTGCACACAGTGCCCGGTCTGGGATACCTAATTTTAATTCCAAACTTGCGAACGGCACCAGTAATATTTTAGTACAATTTTGCTTTTACAATAACAGCTTAAATTAGGCAATTCAAAATATTTTTAAAATTTTTAAATATTTCGTTTGTGAATTCTGGTGTCAATCGATAATTTCTCCGTTTAGTACCGATTTTGCCCATGCCGGAAAGGGTTAAAGTGGAAACTTTAACCCTTTCCGGCGCGATAATCTTGTTCCTGAACACCTAAGTTTTATTCCGATCAACCGAAACTAAGAATATTTTAATAAAATTTATCGTTTACAAAGGATGTTCAAAGGAACGAATTTTTTAATTTTTAAAATTAATTTTTATCTTTTGTAAATTCCGGTGTCTGTCAATCACTTCATTATTTTACAAACAAAATTTTTCTTGGAAAAGGTTAGTAGGTCAATGCGCCATTTTTCGATGAATACAGGTTTTCAACTTCCCACCAAAATTTTCCCCAGCTCCCCCCACAAATTTTGGTAAAATGCCCCCCAAAATAAGTTTAAGAAAAATTCACTTTTTATTGTTTTACTGAAAAAGTATCTTTAAATTCAGAAAGTAAACAATATTTGCAATCGTTTGACTTGCATCGTTTACGTTCAGTAGGTACCCTGTTTCCCCTCCGAACTTTTCCTATAAGGCTTACTTTGTGTTCTTTGGATCGCCGAATTTAAATGTTAACTTACCACCAAAATCCCCCCCTCCCCACTCTCAAATTTTTGTGAAATGATCCCAAAAATAGCTTTTTAAAATTGTATTAGGGGGGGGGGGGGGAAAGCTAAAAATTCAGAAAGTAGGCAAAATTTGCGAGAAATTAGATACATGATAATATGGCGTAGGGTAAACGGGGAGGGGGAAGCTTGCCTCTCAACCTTGTACTAAGTTGCGCCATTTCACTTATAGTCAGGGATGAGATTTCCGCTTTTTTGCACACCAGTATAATCTTAGAGAAAATGTTGGTCTCTTAAATCTCAAAAATGTTCCGATTAAATAAAATAGCATTTTCTCTAAAATTTTACTTGTGTTCAAAAAAGCGGAAATCTCATCCCTATATAGCCCAGGTGATAGAGGATTTTACCTGGCAAAATTAATGGTAGTTCTAGAAATCGATTTAATTTATGTTTTTACGATCGCTGAATCCGAATTTGTAACTTCTCACCAATTTTTTACGGTAATTCCATCCCCCCACCCCTCGGAATTTTGACAACACAAAATTCTGGCATCTGGCTAATTCCTTGAAAACTTGTCGTGTCTATCACATACAACGATTTTTGGCTACCAGTATTTTACAACGGAAAAATGTTACTTATTTTATCGCAGATATTTCATCAGTTGAAGAGGGCAAAGGAAACTTTTCGGAAATAAATGTGACGAACAAGGATACTGATTTTTACCTGTGTGACAGACGACAAATTTTCATGGAATTAACCATCTATGATATACCGGGGGATCCCAAAAATGACTGATGGATTTTAAAATTCAATAACTTGCAAACGGTGACAGATATTTAAAAATTTTTCGCAGGAGGGTTATGTATAATGTCAGGAGTTTTTTTACCGTAATTTTTGATTTTAGTTCGCATCTCAAACAATAGGTAGCGCTGACGGTGATTGAAGGCCAGGTCGACGCCTCACGCAGCACTGATCACCTGGCCTTCAATCGCCGTCAGCGCCACCTATTGTTTGAGATGCGAACTAAAATCAAAAATTACGGTAAAAAAACTCCTGACATTATACATAACCCTCCTGCGAAAAATTTTTAAATATCTGTCACCGTTTGCAAGTTATTGAATTTTAAAATCCATCAGTCATTTTTGGGACACCCGGTATGTATGACATATATGCAGTATGCGAGAACACATGTTGGATAAACGTACGCGCAGAAGGTATGCATTCTGAAGCATGAAAGCTAAGCTGAATAAAAGAAGTATCATATTTAAAACATCCAATGTTGATTTGTTTTTTCCATAAGAATGACTTGTTTTCAAAAATACCACGAAATTTTGTAAATATTTTTGTATATTCGACTTGTGTATAGATAGACATATAAATTTTTATTGATAAAAAACTGACAGAATTTTTTCCAATAGCTGCAAGAAGATTGATTGAATTTCGCTCTGGACTGCAGTGCTATGGGACTTCTATTGGTCCTTTGTTCCCGTTGATGAAGCACCGACAGAATGAAAACGGTAACTGCAATCTTTACAAAGTTTCACATGTATATTCCTTTAGACCTACCTAGCCTGACTATAACTTTTTTTTCTAAATTTCAATATTAAAATTGGTGCGTTGTAAAGGGTTAAAAGAAACCATTTATTTAAAAAAATTACAGGATCCGAAATTTTTTTTTTTCAATTTTTCGAACAAAAATTACTTTTACGTTAGTAACATTAACACTGGCAATCCAAATAGATTAATTAGTGTTTAATGAATATTTCATTACCTGAAAGATAACGAATGTTGTTGTTTTGGGTACTATTCAATTAATATTCGTATGATAATAGGCTAAGGAAGAATTTTTGAAAATGTTTAGAAAAAATTTCATTAATAATTGTATTACAATTGTATGGTGCATCATATTAAAAAAAGACAAAATCATATTCCGGCGGTAATGTGGGGCGTGTATCGGACTTTACGCCTTCTTTTCAAATCTCACATATTAATTCACACGCTGTTTTTAAAATAAGGCGTGAAATTTGTCCGAGACACGCCCCACATTTCCACCGTAATATGATTTTGCCCTTTTTTTAATATGATGCACCATACGTAGAAAGTTGAAATTGAGAGTGAATATGCATTGTCTCATAGTATTTCATGCAAAAAAATTAAGGTGGTCACTCAAAAATTTCAGTTTATTTTTAATTAAATTGGGTGAAATGCAGTTTACTCTTCTTCGCCAAGGCGAATTTTTTTTGGCGCGATAAATGCTTCAATATGGCAACCCTGCACTTTCATTTTCTCCTCTCGCATCTTTAATGTGGCAACCCTAGGGAGTGCTCCGGTTAACGTATCCTACCGATTTCTAAGCCGTTTGCTGATTGGACGCTTCTTTTTGTTAAATGTTTTCTTATTGGACGAAAGAAGAGAACTGAGAGAGGGCGCGTTTATAGCTTCCGGTAGCATTGTTTTTTGGAGTTAGTTGCGTCTTGCATTCAACGAGTGAGTTTATTTTTTTGCATTTTCCTCTTTTTATATTTAGTTAGATACCGTTCAGTAACTACTATAGAAGTTGTTGATTTCAGAAAGAATGTTGTTAATTGTTTGAATGAGGAAGTAAAGTATTCAAATGGATACTTTACGCTGTTGAAAGTTTGCGGGAAAAAGTATATGATTGACTGGTGAGGGCTCTTGAGATTGCTCTTGTGAGGGGGGCGGCAGCCCCCCTCACAAGAGCAAAACAGCGGCTCCGGGTAAGTAAAAATTCCCCTTTTTTTGTCTTTAGATTTGTATTTTATGTGCTTTTTGTTTATTTTGATTGCCGCCATCTTGGAAAGTGCGTTTTTTGCGTAGTGTCTCTTGGAGCAAGTTGCTCCGGGAGACAAGACGCAAAAACGCGCCAATTTGGCGATTTTTGAAAATCGCGCCAAAAAAGGAGAGTTAACTGCATTCGCACCATTAAATTTTCATTTAAAAACAGGAAAAATGTTAGAAAACTTGTTGCTTTGTTTAAAAAAATTTGAAAAAAATGTCAAACATTCGTATGGTGGTTTTTTACATCCCTTATTTTTTTCGTTGAAATATGCTTAGTAGTTTCATCACAAGCGCTCTTTTCCAAAACAGGCGTTTAGGGTCATTACCCCCCATGGTCTTGAGATACAAACTTAAAACTGGGAGAAATGAATTTCTTTTTATGGGCTATCGATCCATGTAGGACTCGATGTGCTTGCCTCAAGGGCATATTTTACCAAGAAACCCGGCTATACCCTTTATAATACTTTTTGCACTTTATTATGCATGATTCTTCCAGAAAAGTAGCTTTTATTAAAGAATGAAATATATGTTTAAAATAAAAGAATTTCAAACGGCGCAAAGATAATTAAACAAATAATAATTATTGTTATTACTAAATGCCTAAACATAAATGAAGTCGTATAGTAAAAACATAGATTTATATTAATGTAAATAGACATGTAAATATATGTATGTAATTCACATGTAAATAATAGCAAAAATATTGGGTACTGCTCTGTAATCCCGTCGACCAATTTCGCCAAAATATACAAATCGCCAAACTAATAGCCAAATTACACATATTGACATAATTTTTATTTTAAACTAGCAGGCTATGCCCGCTTCGCTGGTCCATATTTCCAAACGAACCTTGACTAAAAAAAAATGGCGATTTAAAAATTTTATTTTAAAGCAGTATAGACCACCCTGGAATGTTCTTCCGTATTGCTGAAAATCAAGCCAACTCCATTGCAATATTGTACTATTGTAAGTCTTGGCGAAAATTTGGACAATTAAGCACCATCTCTTTTATTTTATCATTTACAGTAGAGTTTCGTATGAACATGAGACCGTTATGACAACAGGAATCAAAATGTTCTCGAGTCATCACACTATTACATTAGAGGCATTGCAATGATTAGCGAGATTGATTATCAAACTCTATTAACTTTCGGATTGTACATTATCATTTCTTAGTTCTTAAAATCCCGACATCTGAACTTGCATTATGTGTAGTTCTGGTAGCCTACATACAATGTCATTTCATGTTACATTTTTTAATAAACGTCCTCTTCTAGCAGGCTCACTGTAGTTTCCTATCTACCTTAATCTGTTCCAGCAAGAATACATAGAGTAAAAAATGTAAAGAATTATTGACAGATAAAGAAGAGTTTTTGTTTGTTTGTATTTATGACGGCCATTTATCTACACGTGGGATATAGGCCCTAAGGAAAGGATGCCCTCCGTGGGGGTGGCAGACGAAGAAGGGTGTTTCACTTATATATTTAGTAGAACAATGAAGCATAAAAAGTATGTTTTAAATCTGTATTATTTGAATAACATTAAAATTACATCAGTTTCACTGCCTCTTCCTTTTATAAAACAGTTGCTAACATGTAGCCATCAAATAAAAATAATCTTGATGACTAAATTTTGTAGAAAAATATGTCTTTAGTTTGCATCTAATAAAATCTTTCTACCTTCTGTAATCGATTCCATTATGATTTTTAGTGTCAAACATTAGAAGTGCTAGAAACGATATTGTTACAAATGTACCAGACTTATTTCATGTTTGTCCTCAAATAAATGTGAAATTTACGATCATCCATTATTGGCATTTAATGTTATAGCTTGACGATAGTTTTTTGTTCGACTACTTGATTATTCCGTCGATCAATTTCGCCAAATTATACAAATGGACATAATTTTTATTTTAAATAACCAAAGAATCAATAAATTACTAAAATGTTAATAGAAATACAAATAAACATCGAATTAAAATTGGTTGATGAAGTAACAATTACGTATAACAAATTTAATGTCAAATGGTTCATGGGATTATCAAGTATTACCAAATTATATAAACAAATTGTATAAACAACAATATTGCCAATAATATGTAGGGCAGGTGTCATCTACGGATCCCGTTGGCGCGATTGCAGCAAATTGCGATTTTATGCCTCACGTGGTAATCCGGTAATAGTTGATTATTTTTGAGTAAATTATTTCATTATTTTTCTTTTCTCTTTTAAAATTATATAAATTGTTTTGTTCCATAATTATTTATTGACTTAGTTTATTATTATTATTTCCCTTTTAAAATAATAGAAAATAAATAAGAGTAATATAAATGTAATTGGTATTTGAAAACGCAGTGTTCTCCAAATTGGCATCATAAAAAAAATCACGCCAAGGTGATGCGTGTATAAAAGTGGAAAAATGTTTGCAATAATATAAACAAAAAAAAATGTAAACAAATAATTAAAAATTCGCCATTTCGATAGTTTTTCAAAATAACATCAAGCTTAATTCTCCAGTCGGGCAGCAATAGTAAATTTTCTTTTCTTCGTCTGTTTCATAATAAAAAAACATAAATTTAATAACTTCTAATTAAATAATCTGACTAATTTTCTGTAATCGGATTTATGATCTAAAAGTATCCTTAATACATAAACAAAACAGTGCAGTTGTCATGTACGCGCTGAGGTCGGCGCGATAATTTTTTACACTAATTTGGCGGAAAAATTGTTTTCGAATACCAGTTTCAGATATATATTTAAATTATTTTCTATTATTTAAAAAATAATAACAATTAGTATTTAAATAATAAGTATAGAACAAAACAGTTTACATAATTTTAAAGAAGAGAAAGGAAATAAAAAAACATTTTATTAATAATTAAATAACAATAGTCGGGTTGCCATGCCAGGCAAAATAACATTAATTTAGTGTCCATTAGTTACCTCGGTGTGTATATGATATCTGTGCAAACAAAACTTCCGATAATGTAATAAATGACGTCATATTTATTTTCCTTTGAATTTTTTTTATTTTAATTTTTCACGTGGATACTGTTCAACTAAAAATTAATTGCCGAGGAGAAATTATTTTCCATATTTTGATTTTTTTGGCAACGGGAAAGAAAATGGTTATTTTTTATCGGAAAAATTTTAATTGATTCTGTATGAAAAATAATGAAATTTTGAATTATTAAGGAAAATATTTGAATAAATCAATTAAAAATTAGCCTATGTTCACCGGAAATAGTGTAGCTATCCAACGGTGAAAGAATTTTTCAAAACCGTCAAGTAGTTTCGGAGCCTATTCAATTCAAACAAACAAACAAACAATCAAATCTTTCCTCTTTATAATATTAGTATAGATAACAAATAATAATAATAATTAGTAGAATATTAATAAAAATAGAAATAAAATGTAAAAAAAAATCACTTAATGACATTTTAAACACGTGAATCGTATTTAATGTTATTGAATGTGACATTCACGATCATCCATAATTGGCATTTAATCTTATAGTTTGGCGATAATTTTTTGGTCGACGGGATAACCTAGTAGTACCAAATATTGTTTAAAACAAGATAATGCTCCAATAAAAGACATGTACCATTAATGGTATACCAGACCTGAAAGGGTTAATACAAAACATATAAGAAAATAAACTCCAAAACTGTAATGCGAAAATCTCCCTCGTATCTACTGGTTATGAAAAGTGACTAACATTATTTTACATTTTTCAAATTAATATATTTCTTTTATAGGAAACGACGGAGAAAAGGAGAAAAACTTTGGCATAAATATGGACGACTATTATGATGATGCAGACAACCAAGAAGAAGATGATAAGCATTCTAAAGAAATATAAAAGTATTTGCTTGTTTCATGAAAAAAAAAATGTTTTATTTCTGTTGTACAATGTTTAATGTGATTCAATAAATGTTTGCAGCAAATTGTTTTTGTGCTAATTTATTCGTGCATTCGTCATTTTTTAACCCTGTAAGTGTTTGGAACGTAATATTCTGTTCATTAAACTCCAGGTTTCATTAAAAGATAAGAACTATTTAAAATAAAATATTTCTATAGATTTAATGAATTGTCAATAGATTTTAGAATGATTAATACTCTCAAGGATTACATTCATATTTGTAATAATTTTTTTTAATTATTTATATAAATTTGTAAGAATCATATTTTCTGAGCATTTAAAACAAAATGAGGAGAAAACAAAATCGAAATTTTATCCCTTTGCAATACGCTCATAGGGTAAAAACTGACAGAACGGACATGAATTGCCTGTATTTATTGTTTAACCCTTTGTATTACCGTGTTGCAGATCTACAACATACCCGGATGTACTTACACTGTAAGTTTTAAAACACGATTTTATTTGTTGTTCCGATTCCGTAGCACACCAGTTAAACCTTTCCGGCCAGTGTTGCCAGTGGGCTACTTTTATAAAATTCAGATATCTTGACTGGGACCACTTTTTTGAAACTGTAAACGTTTCTTTATTCTCGCCTTAATTAATATGCCGTTAAATAATGCGCATTTCACCATTTCAAAAAAAAAAAAAAAAAAAAATGGTGCCAATATAGAATCTGTATTAAAAAAAGTAGCCCAACTGGCAACACTGTTTCCGGAATTGTGTGCCCTGTCCAGGCACAACTAATTTTAATTCCAATCGTGCAAATTGCACAAATAATATTTTATGAAAATTTTGTTTTTACAATTAAAGCTTAATCATTTCCGGCACAGTGTTGTACTCAGTCCCCTGGGATACCTAATTTTAATTCCAAACTTGCAAGCGGCACCAACAATATTTTAATAAAATTTTGCTATTACAATGAAGTTTAAATCAAGGAATTCTTAATTTCTACAAAAGCCATTTGTAAATTCATGTGACAGTCGATATTTTCGCATTTTACTAACAGAATTTGTTCGTGCCGGAAGGGTTTAAGTTAAGGAGTTATTAATTTCTTAAAAAATCGTTTGTAAATTCCGGTGTCAGTCGATGTTTTCTCATTTTGCTAATAGAATTTGATTGTGTCGGAAAGGGTTAATACAAATTATCATTTGAATTCTCAACAGAGCATGATATTGAGTTAATTTTTCACACGAAAGTTTTGTTTATCATTTGAGAAGCTTTAGGTAGATATTGATAAATCATCTTAGTAAATTTTGTCAAATTGAAAAAGCTAGAGAAATTCGAAAGTAGATTTTTTAAAAGGTAATTTTATATACTTTAAAGTTTTGTATTAGAAAATGGGCAGTATTTATGAGAACTACGTCAATTTCTAATTTTTGTATGTATGAAAAAAGTACCTTTTAGTCAATAATTATTTTAGTTTTACGCTCTAAATTTTTAAGTTATTTTTTACATGTTTAAAATGATGTATTCTAACATCTGAGTCAATATTTTTCAAATCGGAGTTGTTGTGCCGCAAAAGGTTAACAAATTTTTATCATTAGTACATGTATGTGTAGAATTTATCCAGTCTGTATCATAAAAAATGTGTCATATACATAGGGAAAGATGGGGATACTTGAGCCATTTTTTTAATTTTAATTTTTTTAAATTTTTTATAATTTCTTAGACTAAAATAAAATATTGAAAATGAAAATTTGATATTTTTTCTTCAATTGAAAACCACTTTCAATTAATTTTGAACTATTTTTCTATGTCTAATAAATTTTTACTTTTTCTTTTACATCGTGGCTCAAGTATCCCCAGCCAGATGTCACATTCGCACCAGTATTTTGCAAAGAAAAAAACCGATTTACAATATACGCAGAAAAATACATTAAACCTTTTTCAAATAATTTTGGTCGAATTTTCTGGTGTCGTTGTGACATTTCAGAATTAAAATTATGTGGTAGAAAATTCTACCAGCAGAGCTCAAAGGGTTAGTCACCATACTTTCAAAATGGCACCAAGGTATGCGATTTCTTTTTTACATGTTCAGAACTATAAATATGTTACCATGTTGGCAGTTTTAGAAAGAAAAACTGACCAACTGTAGAGATAATAGGGGTGGCTCAAGTATCCCCTATGCTCAAGTATCCCCACTCTCCCCTACAGAATGTTTTAGTAAGTTTCAAGCGTGAAAAGCAAATGTAGGCAGTTATTGACCTATATCGGAGCAAACATTTTTATACATGGGTCGCCAGTTGTTAATAATTGTATACAGTAAATATCCATCAATATGTCACCAACAATTATTGTTATATTCTATTATATCGTTATATTTTAAAAGAAATTAATTATAATATTTTTGTTACAAAACGAGGTTATGTGTTTTCTTATTAATTTCTTCAGTCTTTAGATCTGAGACAAATATTATAAGGCACCACAAAAACAATATTAAAATTATTATAAAATATCTCTGAAGATATATCAATCTCTATATATCGATACTTTTGATACTCAAGCATCTGATAAAAAGATCTAGAAGTGATTTTTACAATTCGAAAAACATTTAAATTAAATTAAAGGGCGTTCTTTAGTGCGTCATACATCAACAACAGAACAAAGAAGGTTTAAAAAAAAATCTGTTAATTTCTGTAGAAGTTTTTATTTGTTTATTCTTGAGTATATAGTCTATGAAAACAATCTTTTTTTTTTTCTGGTAATTGTAAAATATTTTTTTTTCTTAAGTGGTTCTGATCGAATAAAATTTACAAAGGTCCCGAAGGGATTTAGCAATCAAGAAAATTCTGTCATTACAGGAATATGAAAATATCGCATATCAGGTATAGATGAAGTACAATAGTTTTGATGAGCAAAGCAGTATACAAACTAAGCATCCTAAGCGAATCCCAAAGGTAAATGGGAGAAGTAACCGCAAGATTAAAGGCGGGGCACTTCAGTCAAGGTCATATGCCACCTAGCGAAGGAGTGAAATAACTATGTGCTTACGCAATCATGGTTTGGTGTATTTATCGTTTGCAGTTTTTAATTGTTGAAAGTACAGGATATCCGACTCATTGTTATTTGCCATTATTTAATTTAGTTATTTAATTTAGTTCTTTAAAGAAAACAGATGTTATATAAGAACCATTATTATTATTTTTTTGACAGCAAAACATCGGCCTTCTAAATATTGCAGTTTTTAAAATTGTAAAAAATAACACTCTTTCTGACAGAATTCATCTCTTTTGTTTCCAAAAAGAAAAAAACAGGTTAGTTGCGAGTTTTATTTTAGTTTATGGAAAAAAAAACATTATTTAATATGTATTATCAAATGTCGCTGATTTTAATATGCTCTATTTTAATTATGTATTTGTAATGCAATGAACAACCATAAATAAAATTTAGTTAATATACGTAAAGACAGAATTTTGTAGTAGTGGTTTTTACTAAAATCCTAATAAGATACAGTTTCCGATGATAATTCTGTGTTTTAATATGTTTAGAGTTTAAGTATAAATTATTTAATTAATTTTAAGGCATATTTTTTATTTACCGGACGCAGACAATATCTTTCCAAACATTCTATCGATCGAATTATACTCATAATATTTAATATACAAACATTTCTTTCATTCCATTTGAAACTCGAATAATTTTATTCTAAAATCACTCATTTTAATTTAAAAAGCAAGCAATAAATCTTGTACTATCAAACTAGCAATAATTTATTATTTATATTACGATTTTAGACAACATCAAAACATTTAGAAAAATCGTTAAATTACATTATTAAAAAAAAAAAAAAACTTAGAAAATTTTTGTTGCACTGGCTGTATATTTGTGAAATTTCAGATCATTTGGATCAGTGGTTCTTTTGTAATATGTTTGTTATATTTGTTTCATGACTTAAAAAAAATACCCGGTAGGAACAGATTAGAGTAAATAAAATAATGTAAAAAAGTACTTTTATGTCAGCAGGCCTCAGGTCATAAATTGTCAAATATTTTCCCAATCCTCAGCGTTTATGTTGCATTCATTTCCCTTAAGAAAAGGTGTTTTATAAATGAATTGAATGTTTAGTACTTGAATCGATATCTTGCAATGCGCAGGAAGTTTTAATTTTTCTTAGAAAATTTTGTGGAAATAATAAGTCTAATTTTCAAAACTTAAATATGGGTCCAAATAAAAAAAAAACAATGACTAGTGAATAATGGAAACATCTTACCACTCAAGATGCTGAAAATAAAATGTCTAATTGTGATATAAATGCTACTTGTGACAAAAATTCATATTTTCGAAGCTCGTTGCTATTATATTGATTTTGCTATATTGTTTTTTTTTTTTTTTTTTTTTTTTTTTAGACTGCAATTTTTTTTAATATGCATTTTACTTCTTATTTTAAAACATCAGCAGCGCTGATTGAGGCAACAAGATATATCGACGATGGCTTTAAAATATATGTAGAAGATGCCGTTTTGAACAGAAAAAAGGATCCTCTTCTTTGGTGGAAAAAATTCCGTGCATTATCCTTTGTTGTCGAATTTTGGTTAGGAGCAATAACAACACCATTGGCATATCGATGTCTTGTGAAAGATTGTTTTCAAAGACGGGGAATTTTGAAATAGAAAGCCTCTAACGTCTAAAAACAAAAACATCCGAAATTTTTTTATTTTTAAATGCAAATGCATTTTTATTATATAATGGTCTTTAACCCTTTCCGGTACTTTGTGCCCGGTCTGGGATACCTAATTTTAATTCCAAACTTGCGAATGGCACCAATAATATTTTAGTAAAATTTTGCTTTTTTCAATAAAAGCTTAAATTAAGGAATTCAAAATATTTAAAAAATTCGTTTGTGAATTCCGGTGTCAGTCGATAATTTCTCATTTTACTATGAAATTTGCCCGTGCCGGAAAGGGTTAAAGAATTCATTTTCCTCTGTATGTTAACGAAAGTTTCCTTAAATATGTTTTTCTGTACCTTGAAGTTTTCCTACATTGTATTTTAATATTATTTTATATTTAAAGATATTTTCCTATGCATCTTTTCTTAAATAGTGTTTGTAAGTGATTTTTTTTAGTTAGTTTCTCTTGTAGATATAGTAAATTGTCTTGTAAACAGTGCACTTATGATGCTTGGGTTATTCCAATAAAATTGCTTAGTCATTATACGGATTGTAATTCCGTATAACGGATTATTACACAATTCTTGTTGCAAAATCTTTTAACAATGCTGTGTAAATATATTTTAATTAGAAGCTATTCTTTTTAACAGAAATAAATGACGAAATTATTTCAAAATTTTATTTTTAAACCATTATATTAAAACGTCGTCTGGGAGCATATTTAGCAATTGTTTATGCGATACAAAATAAACAGGATGTAGGAACCTGCTGCCGATGCTATTACTCAATAATGTAATCTGTTAACCAAAAATAAACATATTCTACGTCTCCGGCTTGTATGATTACAGCATATTATCAACAGCCAACATTCGAAATACAAATATTTATTGTCGTGAAGTCTAACAACACTATTTAACCCCTTGCGGCGCGGTGATTTCATAGATATACTACTTAATTTTAATTACCAAACGCCACATTGGCACCGGAATTTTGTTTAAAAAAATTACGGTTTATGGAATGGTTGAAATTAGCGTTTTCTTATTTACAAATAAAGTTGTTTTCAAATTCCGGTGTCAGTCATTAATTTCAATACTTTAGCAATAAATTTGCATTGCGCCGCAAAGGGTTAAGTAGAGTTATCAAAACTTCCGATGTTCCTTAATCCCTTCGCGACGGATGCCTTTTACGAAATTTTTATTATTTTGTCACCGGTTTTTAAAAACAGA
Organism: Maratus speculifer; assembly: GCA_964019185.1. Classification (NCBI taxonomy): domain Eukaryota; kingdom Metazoa; phylum Arthropoda; class Arachnida; order Araneae; family Salticidae; genus Maratus; species Maratus speculifer. Next base: position 232,508,874 of record OZ025300.1, read on the forward strand.
AATTTGTGCTTTTGTAAGTAAAAACAAGTTGGAAATTGCACGTGAAGCGTAGCAAAGGAGATGTGTTCGTACGATAACGAAGTTTAAAAAATATCACTCTCATATATCAATCTCATAAAACTGTAAATAATTACAATTAAAATGCGCACCAAACAATGTTCTCCCTATACCATTATGCAATGGAATACTTTTGTGTGGCCTTGTAAATCAATAACAAATATTCTTTGCATCACAGATTATGCAAAACGTATATTATAATATGTACTTTATAGATGCACATCAATTTTATTACGTGCGAATAAGTGTAACACCATTAAAATGCATTTGAAACATTTTCCCCCATTAACCGTGATGTAACGGAATAGTTTTGATTGTCCCTGTAGTTGAACTATACATCCGATTTTGATAAAATTTGAAATAAATCTACAAAATTATGTAATAATTATGTATTTAAAATTTCAAACGATTAAAATGCATTTGAAATTTTTTCCCCATTGACCGTAATGTAACGGAATTCTTTTGATTGTCCCTGTAATTGATCTATGCATCGGATTTTCATAAAATTTGAAATGACTCGACAAAATTATGTAATAATTATGTATTTTAAATTTCAAACGATTCAGTTGGGTAGTTTTTGCGTTGTTGTATGCGGACAGACAGACAGACGGACAGACGAACAGACGGACGGACTGAACGACAACAATAGGTGCTACGTATTTACATAATTACGAACGCACCTAAAAAGGCTCCAATTAAATAAAGCAAATTTTATAGTAAAATTTTACTAGTGGGAATAAACAAGGATCCTTAAGCCTTTTTGCGGCACGTATACGTGTAACTCGTCCCCAAGGGGTTAATGAGGTTCATAGCTGTAAAGTACAAATTTTCGGAGAGCAGAAATATGTGAGTAGGCATGGCGTTCCAATCGTAGCATGGAGTTGCCAACCCCAATCAGGTTGCCAATCAGGGTTGGTAACCTCTTGGGGATGAGCAAATGGTATTTGTGCTACTTAAAGTACTCATAATCCTTGTTTTTCCACACCTGTAAAATTTTACGTTAAAACTTGCCTTATTTAATCAGAGCACGACCGAACTGATCTAATACGCTTGCGCATGAAGTCTGGCCGTGATCAGAGCATTTTCGCGATTCAATACGGCACAAGTTTCTGTTCTTAAAAATCGATGACAAAAGATTAATAATTTTATATAAGGTTCCCGTCACGAAGGAATTAACAAACTGAACTTTTTTCCCATCAATTTCAAATCTACCGAAAATGGGATTAAGTTTTCATAATAACAAATACGATTCTTTCAATAAATTCATATTAAACTCTGTGAGCGGTGTATTCCCGACCCGCCCCTTTTTTCAGCCGTACTAATTCCGGACGCCGAAAACTTCATGATCTCTATCTGAAAATTCCTAAATAATAGTAGTGTAATAAGAAAATACTTAAATTTATCAACTTTCTTCAACTTTTTTTTGCCAAGTAAGACAGAGGTTGTGTGCTTAGGTAACACCTTTAGTCAGAATTTTTGTAAAACAATATATGTGCCTTATTTAATGAAAAAAAAATTATTTTCATACACAGCGAAAAGTATTGTAGCGTATATGGGGTTCTTTTGATCTTATGGTTAGACAACTTCAAACTCTTGTCTCTTAGAAAAGTAGAAAATAATTTATTTGCAGATCTTCAAAATAACAGAATCTTCGAAACTCACAAATATTACTAGATATTCAAAAATAACTGCTCAAATCTATCGTACAAGTACAGCTTTAGATCCCAGAGACTCTTTATACAACGTCTCAACATTTAATAACATTCAAAACAACATAAATGAAACTCAAGCAAACTTGCTTAACAAACGCCTTGTTCACTCAATGACTGACTGGTAAATAATAACAACAACAGCTCGTATTGCTCTCCTTATATAGGCTCGCAGCATGTGCTGGAAATTTTTACAACCTTCTCGAAAAATCCACAAAGCCACGGAACAACATTCAATGTATCAGTATATCTAAAGGGGGGTTACCATAGAGAGGGAAGGGTTACCATCGCCAACAATCGCCAAGTTTGTCGCCATCTTGGCGATATATCGTCAAATTTGGCGACCAAAATTAATCGCCAAAAGTGACGCCAACTTGGCGATATCTTTAATATTTCGCCAATCTGCCATAGACATATACTGAAAAATAATAGACAAGTTTGCTTGATAACAGAGACAATGTAACAAAAACTAATATTAGTAAAGGAATGGAGCTTAATAAGTTTATTTACATTATTTTACCGTACAAACACTAACTATTTACAAAATTCGTAACAGTATATGAAACTTTTGATGTTGAAATGATGTTATTCCATTGCTGAATGATGTTATCAACTAGCAAAAGCCATGCTTTGTTTGGATTCGCGAAGCATTATTTCATTAGTTATTTATTGGAAAAAAAACCTTTTTTTTATATTATTTGGTACTACTTGATTATCCTGTCGACCAAATAGGTACGGCCAAACTAAAAGATTAAATGCTAATGATGATGGTAATAAATATCACATTCACATAACATTAAACTCGTATCAGTTGTTCGTTATGCCATCAAGTTATTTTTATTATGAAGTTTCATTTGTATTCTTAGTAATGTTTCATTAATTTATTTGTTCTTTCGTTATTTAAAATAAAAATTATGTCAATTTGTTTAATATAGCCAATTGTTTGGCGATTTGTATAATTTGGCAAAATTGATTGACGGGATAATCAAGTAGTACCTTAATTCGACTTTTTATTTGGATTTTTATTAATGTTTTACTAATTTATTTGATTTTTCGATATTTAAAAAAAAGCGTCAATTTGTGCAATTGTGCTAATAGTTTCGCTATTTGTATTATTTGACGAAATTGGTCGACGGGATAACCAAATAGTACCCGAATTAAAAATCACTTGATGACATAACAATCACGTGTATTATGTTTAATGTCATGCAATGTGACATTTATGATAATCCATTATTGGCATTTAATCCTGAAATTAGGCATTATATTTTTGGTCGACGGGATAATCAAGTAGTACCCAAAAATGTATTGTGTTATAGTGTCTATGGAATGAGATGATAAAGTACAAAATCCTATAATATCTTGATGAAAATTAATAATTTGCCCACTGTATTCAAGCTGACCACCTTTAATGCGATAAACAGTAATAACTGGACGAACTTGGGCAATTCATTTCTCCTCGAAGAAAGTTAAGCCCTTTAATATTTAGGGATGTGGACCAGGATCCATATTATTAGTTAAAGAAAAAATATTTAGTTCATTATTTACTGTACATTTATGGCAAGTCTTTTGAGATCCGTCAGAGTGAATGCCAAGCCAACGATCATGAAAAATTTTACAAAAATTTTATTTAAAATTTTTTTGTGCATCTTCGAAATTTAAAGCATTTTTCCGAGCACATGCATTCTCTTTCAGAAGAGATTCGTCATGTCGTCCTTTTGGCACAGATATCACATTACGCACTACATTGGAGCTATTTTTTTCAAACTCCAGTGTCATATATGCACCGGAGTACTTAATTGGCGACAAAGTGTAGTTATTTTCCTTGACATGGTAACCCGGATATTGTTTATTTATTAATAAATTGTTTATTTTCTTTTTTTTTAATTATATAAATTGTTTTGTTCCACAGGTATTAATTAAACTTTTTAAAATTTATTGTTATTCCCTTTTTAAAATATATATATGGTAACTGGTATTCGAAAACCAGGTTTTTGCCAAATTGGTGTCGGAAAAATCGCGCCGATATGGTGTGTATATGACATGTATGCCGTCGTTTTTTACGCTGGTACCTAACCTCTTGCCTTAAAGCTATATCATATTCGCATTCTTTTCATCCAGTAAGTATATGTTTCCTTGGCATTTTTTATAATAGAACTAATACATTCTATAAATTGTTTTTAAACGGCAAACTATTTAAAAATAGTACTACATATACCAAAATAATAATATATATGTTTCATTTCGTTTAATTTTCAATCTTCGAATTCAAATAACTCTTTACATAATGAATTTAACAATTAATTTTATTTGTTTACAATTTTTTTGTTGCCACTTTACGAAAAAATAAATAAATAAATAAAACACAATATAATTTTAATATGCGTAAGTGACATCAGCGTAAATGATTTTGTCGGAATAAAGAAAATACATTTTATTTATTTAATTAATCATGATTCTATCTACAATTGTTAACTCCATGAATTATTTATTGTTCTGAAAATATGCATGCTTTATTTCTTATTTCTAAAAATGCGTCCGTAATGGAAAATCATGTAAAATAAATTAATTAAAATAATAATTTTTTAAAAAGTTATTCTGTAAAAAAATTATATTGTGCAAATCTACAGACCATAATTTATATATGTGTTTAATTTCAAATCAAAATACTGAATAGTTTTTTTGTAAAGCGTACGACAAAATGTAATTTGAGTGGGCTAGTAGAGGATTCGCTTCGCTCATCCTAATTAACCGAAAATAACAGTATTTCCCATCCCTAATTTGTTTGATTATAATATATTTTCAGCAGCCATCATTCGAAATACAAATATTAATTATCTTGAATTCTAACAACACTATTTAAGAAGAATTATTAAAACTTCTGATGTTCCTTTATCGCTTCACGACGGTAGCCTTTTACGAAATCTTAAATGTTTAGTCACAAGTTTTCAAAAACAGAAATTTGTATCATATTAAATCGAGAAAATGCCCCGATTAAATAAGGCAAATTTTTCAGTAAAATTTTACTGTTGGGGATAAAGTGGATTCGTAAGCCTTTTTGCGGCAAGTATAGGTGTCGCTTGTCTCCAAGGGGTTATCCCCTTGGGAATCAGCGACCGGTATTTGCGCCACTTAAGATGCTCAGAGTCCTTGTTTTTCTCCACCAGTTTAATTTTACAGTAAAATTATCCTATTTAATCAGAACATTGTGGCGACTCAATAAGGAAAAATTTCTGTTCTTAACCCGGGAGAACGCGCGCTTACAAAGGGTATAAATGATTTTAACTTTGTCAAAAATAAAATCATATTACAAGGGTCATTTTATTTATACGAAGACAACCCTTACAAAATCTGCTATAAAATATGTTGAAGATTTTAAAATAAATTAGTGGTTACAATTGCAAAAACCACAAGCACTCCGGGTCTAAAAGGCCGGGTCTAGGCCCGGCGCGCGTCCTCCCGGGTTAAAATTTGATGACAAAAGATTAAGAAATTTTAAAAAATCTCCCATAGCGAAGGGGTTAACAAATTGAACTTTTTTTCTTATCAATTCCGATTCTATCGAAAATGGGAATAAGTTTTTATAGTATCAAATACGTTTCTTTCAATAAATTTATATTAAACTCTATGAAAAGCCATTGCCCTTTTTTTCAGCCGTACTAATTTTAGCGGCCGAAAATTTCCTGATCTGTGCTTGAAAATTCCTAAAGATAACAATAGTGCATGAAGCAAATGCTTAAATTTACCAAATTACTTTTAATTGTTTTCCACTAGTAAGACAGGGTTCGTATGCTTCAAGAACTTTCGAACACCTTTTGTCTGAATTTTTGTAAAATAATACAATTGCATTATTTAATGGGGAAAAAAATTATATTTTCATACACAGCGAACAGCAATTTACGAAAATCCTGGTGTTAAAACATCTAAAATTTCATGAATCTTTTGATGCTTGTGAACCAGGCTGCCATTTTAGCCTCTATTTTTACTGTAAAATCACACTTTAGATCGGAAATTTCTGCAGAAAAAAATTAACAATAAGTAACCATCAAAATTCTGCCATTGCGTAAATCTGAAAATAGCTTTCCCATTTTCTGGTGTGAATCATAATTGTCTGACCAAAAAAGTAGACCAGAAATGGTAACCATTCATGTTACAACGACAGTTTTATCTACAGATTCCGGACATTAATTTTCATGAGTCTGATAAACCATGTGCCACTGAAGAGTGACTCGGCTTACTGACATGAACAAACCATATGCTTTATCAAGAGGGTGGTCTAAAAATTTAATTTTTACTTTTATACTTGCAATTACTATTAAATTCTTTCTGGTGTGAAAGTTTGAAAATTCTAAAAAACCTTAAGAATGTAAGCAGGATTATCAGTATGATCTCCGTTTTAATTTAACATGATCCAAATACATGCCAGAAATCGAAAAATAATGTTTTTTTAATGAGTTTACTTTAGTGAAATACTAGGGTTGCCAATTTGACTTCCATTTTTATCCAGAAAATCCAAATTCGTGAAGAAATTAAAAAAATTGTATTTTTTGTTTTATTTAACGACAGATAATTAGTTTTTATAGAAAATGCCAATGATTATTTTAAAATTATTTGAATGGCGTGAATTTGAAATTTCGAAATAAAAATGGTGATTAAACTGGCAACACTGGAAGACACGACTGGGATACCATGTCCCCTCACATATTTCAGCTCTCCAAAAATTTGTACTTTTTAGCTAGAAACCGCAATAACTCTTAAACTACTCAAGCAATTTCTATTAAAAAATTTTGGTCATAGAGTATGTTTATAAGACCGTAATTCACAGACTGTTAACAAAAAATAATTTATTTCAGAAAAAAAAATGTAAAGTGGAAAATTTTTGAAAATTTAGCATTCTTTGAAAAAGAAAAAAAATTTTAGGTGCAGAAAAAAACTTTCTGCAATAAGTCTTGAGCGTAACTCACTGTATTTCGATTCAAAATTTCGTCAAAATCGGTCTTTTAGTTTCCGGGTTTTTAGAGTGTTTTTAGAAGCGGGTTTTTAGAGTGTATTCGAAAAAATACTTTTCCATCCTCAACAGCTCGAAAGTTTCTGCGACATTATAAGACTAATTTTCTAGGTAAAAACATGAAACTTGCTGTGGTGATAATTGAAGAGATGTATAAGAGGCCATGTGATTTCATTTTTCGCTCAATTTATTAGAATTGAGTCTATTATTATCAGTCTGTTATTCTCTGATCAGTGTCTATTTGTTCTTGTCTCAGACAAAAATTTTATGGGCGCTATTTTTCATTAACTAATGCTTGGAATCTGTTGAAACTTTAGATTTTGTTAGACTTTCGTATAAATTGGCGTGGAAATATTTTGCTGAAAATCGTTCAACAGGTGGCGCTGCTATGTTTCCTAATTACTGCAAGATCAGTATCTCATAAAATAACGCAAAAATTTTCTTGAAACTTTATATTCAGTTAAATGTTGCAATAAGTTGTTGCTTACTAGATTTCAGTGTAGCTCATTCAAGAGGGGGCATGCTATGTTTATCAGCATTGTTGAACCCAGTCATTTTTCTCCGGGAGGGATTTCTGCGACTTCGTAGAGAGACATTCTAGACTTCAGAGAACGCTAGAACTTTTGTATATTAGCATAAAATCACAAATCTTTTGGAGTGATATTTCAGTTTTTTCGGATGAAGATGTCCCTCAACGAGGTACCAATAAAATTCAACCGTTTTTTACGATACATATGATTTTAAGGATCATATGTTAAGAAAAAACGAACGGAATTTCATCAAATTTAATTCTCTGTCGGAATTGCCATAAGTCGTTCTTGATTAGACTCTCTTGTAAAACATGACAGGTTATGCTGCTGTGCTGCTTTTTTAAAGGGTGTTGAATTCAGACATTTTTCTTCGGGAGAGATTTTTGCGATTCTGGAGAGAGACATTCTAGATTGCTGTATATGTATGGGAGGGACGGGAAGCATTTTCTCCATGAAGCATTTATAAATCTGAAATCTTCTTTGCGTACCATTCAATGCTCCGGGAAAGGGGTGTCCTTCGGCACAACACCCTGAATTCAATACTTTTTTTTCACGATGTTAGCAAGAATATTTCAAAAATTAATGAACATAATTTCATCAAACTTAATATTCTGTTAGATGTTGACATAAGATGTTCCTGTTTAGGTTTTCGTGTAAATTATGTAATTGACTATGCTGCATTTTTTACGATATTTGTGATAGTTCTATTTCAAAACTTATGCATGGAATTTAATCAAACTTCATATTCTGTTGCACTATTGCATAAATAGATCCTTAATAGCCTATGTATACTGCCCAAAAGATGCCGCTTTTATGCTCTTCTAATTTCAAATTCTGATTGTAGACATATAAGAGCGCGTGAGCAAGCCAAAATTCAAGAATTTGTTCGGATAATGAAGTGCTAATATTTTGTTTTAAAATGCGCACACTTCAATTAACTTATGCTTATTGAATCCTCATGATGGACGTAAGTTATTTAATTTTGACACCGTGATAGTGAAATTGGAAGTTTTTACATATTCGAATATTTAATCTTCGACATTTGAAAGAAAATGAAAATGATATTACCTTCAGAGGAATCGATTAAAAATTTTAAAGTATCGATTGAATCGAGTTGGCCATAGTATCGATTAAATCGATTTAAAAAGTCCAAACGCCCATCACTAGGGCATGGCTAGGGATGAGATTTCCGCTTTTTTGGACACCAGTAAAATCTTAGAGAAGATGTTGTTATTTTAAATCACAAAAATGTTCCGATTTAAAAATATAGTATTTTCTCTAAGATTTTACTGGTGTGCAAAAAAGCGGAAATCTCATCCCTGGGCATGGTGTTCGAGTCGTGTTTTTCAGGATTGCAAATCCCCAATCAGGTTGCCAATCAGGGTTGGTAACCTCTTGGGGATGAGCAACTGGTATTTGTGCTACTTAACCCTTTAATTCCCATGCTAGAACACGTTGTAAAAATTATTTATTGTTCGTTGTAGAAATTGTTCATTTTACACCAGAAAAATTCAATGGCTAATTTTGTTTTATTTAAATGCGGAATGTTCTGTTATTGGTTAAAGCAAATATTGTTATTTTAATTTTCTGGTGGGAACTGACATATACGAATTAAAGTATCTCGGGCGGTTTGGGATCCAGGGGGTTAAAGTTCCCTCCTGTAAAATTTTACTGTAAAACTTGCCTTATTTAATCAGAGCACGGCCGAATTGATCTAATACGTGTTTGCGCATGAAATGTCGCCGTGATCAGAGCATTTTCGCGATTCAATACGACACAAATTTCTGTTCTTAAAAATCGATGACAAAAGATTAATAATTTTGTATAAGGTTCCCGTCAGGAAGGAATTAACAAACTGAACTTTTTTCATATCAATTTCAACTCTACCGAAAATGGGATTAAGTTTTCATAATACCAAATACGATTCTTTCAATAAATTTATATTAAACTCTGTGAGCGGTGTATTCCTGCCCCGCCCTTTTTTTCAGCCGTACTAATTCCGGGTGCCGAAAATTTCATGATCTCTATCTGAAAATTCCTAAATAATAGTAGTGTAATAAGAAAACACTTAAATTTATCAACTTTCTTCAACTTTTTATTGGCAAGTAAGAAGAGGTTGTGTGCTTAGATAACACCTTTCGTCAGAATTTTTGTAAAACAATATATATGCCTTATTTAAGGAAAAAAAAATTTCATACACAGCTAATAGTATATGAAACTTTTGATGTTAAAATGATGTTATTCTATTGCAGAATGACGTTTTCAATTAACCGAAAATAACCATATTTCCCATCTCTAATTTGTTTGATTATAATATATTTTCAGCAGCCAACATTCGAAATACAAATATTAATTATCGTGAATTCTAACAACACTATTTAAAAAGAATTATTAAAACTTCCGATGTTCCTTTATCGCTTCACGTCGAGAGCCTTTTACGATATCTTAAATGTTTAGTCACCAGTTTTTAAAAACAGAAATTTGTATCATATTAAATCGAGAAAATGCTCCGATTACATAAGGCAAATTTTACAGTAAAATTTTACTGGTGCTGATGAAGTGGATTCTTAAGCTTTTTTGCGGCAAGTATAGGTGTCGCTTGTCCCCAAGGAGTTATCCCCTTGGGAATGAGCGACCGGTATTTGCGCCACTTAAGATGCTCAGAATCCTTGTTTTTCTCCACCAGTATAATTTTACAGTAAAATTATCCTATTTAATCAGAGCATTTTGGCGATTCAATAAGCACAAACTTCTGTTCTTAAAAATTGATAACAAAAGATTAAGAAATTCCATCAATTCAGATTCTATCGAAAATGGGAATAAGCTTTTGTAGTATCAAATACGCTTCTTTCAATAAATTTATATTAAACTCTATGAGAAACCAATGCCCTTTTTTTCAGCTGTACTAATTTTAGCCGCCGAAAATTTTCTGATCTGAGCTTGAAAATTCCTAAATATAACAATAGTGCATGAAACAAATGCTTAAATTTACCAAATTACTTTTAATTGTTTTCGACAAGTAAGACAGGATTCGTATGTTTCAAGAACTTTCGAACACCTTTTGTCTAAATTTTTGTAAAATAATACAATTGCCTTATTTAATGGGGAAAAAATTCTATTTTCATACAGAGCGAACAGCAATTTACGAAAATTTTGGTGTTAAAACATCTAAAATTTCATGAATCTTTTGATACTTCTGAACCAGACTGCCATTTTAGCTTCTATTTTTACTGTAAAATGACACTTTAGATCGGATATTTCTGCAGAAAAAATTTAACAATAAGTAACCATCAAAATTCTGCCATTGCGTAAATCTGAAAATACCTTTTCCATATTCTGGTGTGAATCATATTTGTCTGACCAAAAGAGTAGTCCAGAAATGGTAACAATTCATGTTATAACAACAGTTTTATCTACAGATTCCGGACATTAACTTTCAACAGTCTGACAAGCCATGTGCCACTGAAGAGTGACTCGGCTTACTAACATGAACAAACCAAATGCTTTATGCAGATAATTGTCCAATTCTTTAATTTTTACTTTTATACTTGTAATTACCTCCAAATTCTTTCTGGTGTCAAAGTTTGAAAATTCTAAAAAACCTTAAGAATGTAAGCAGGATTATCAGTATGATCTCCTTTTTAATTCAACATGATCCAAATACTTGCCAGAAATCGAAAAATAATGTTTTTTTAATGAGTTTACTTTGGTGAAACACTAGGGTTGCCAGTTTGACATCCATTTTTATTCAGAAAATCCAAATTCGTGCAAGAAATTAAAAAATTGTATTTTTTGTTTTATTTAACGACAGATAATTTGTTGTTATAGAAAATGCCAATGATTATTTTAAAATTATTTGAATGGCGTGAATTTGATATTTCGAAATAAAAATGGTGATTAAACTGGCAACACTGGAAGACACGACTGGGATACCATGTCCGCTCACATATTTAAGCTCGCCAAAAATTTGTACTTTTCAGCTAGGAACCGCAATAACTCTTAAACTACTCAAGCGATTTCTATTAAAAATTTTTGGTCATAGAGTATGTTTATAAGGCAATAATTCACAGAGTGTTAACAAAACATAATTAATTTCAGATAAAAAAATTGTAAAGTGGAAAAATTTTGAAAATTTAGCATTCTTTGAAAAAAAAAAAAAAAAAAAAAAAAGTTTTAGTTGCAGAAAAAACTTTCTGCCATTAGTCTTGAGCGTAACTCACTGAATTTCGATTCAAAATTTCGTCAAAATCGGTCTTTTAGTTTCCGGGTTTTTAGAGTGTATTCGAAAAAATACTTTTCCATCCTCAACAGCTCGAAAGTTTCTGCGACATTTTAAGACTAATTTTCTAGGTAAAAACATGAAACTTGCTGTGGTGATAATTGAAGAGATGTATAAGAGGCCATGTGATTTCATTTTTCGCTCAATTTATTAGAATTGAGTCTGTTATTATCAGTCTTTGTCAGTCTGTTATTCTCTGATCAGTGCCTATTTGTTTTTGTCTCAGACAAAAATTTTATGGGCGCTATTTATTATTAACTAAGGCTTGGAATCTGTTGAAACTTTAGATTTTTTAGACTTTCGTATAAATTGGCGCCGAAATATTTTGCTGAAAATCGTTCAACAGGTGGCGCTGCTATGTTTCCTAATTACTGCAAGATCAGTATCTCATGAACTAATGCAAAAATTTTCTTGAAACTTTATATTCAGTTAAATGTTGCCATAAGTTGTTGCTTACTAGATTTCAGTGTAGCTCATTCGAGAGGTGGCGTTGCTATGCTGCGTTTATCAGCATTGTTGAACCCAGACATTTTTCTCCGGGAGGGATTTCTGCGACTCCGTAGAGAGACATTCTAGACTTCAGAGAACGCTAAAACGTTTTGTATATTAGCATAAAATCTCAAATCTTTTGGAGTGATATTTCAGTTTTTTTGGATGGAGATGTCCCTCTACGGGGTACCACAAAATTCAACCGTTTTTTACGATACATATGATTTTAAGGATCATATGTTAAGAAAAAATGAACGGAATTTCATCAAATTTAATTCTCTGTCTGAATTGCCATAAGTCGTTCTTGATTAGACTCTCTTGTAAAACATGACAGGTTATGCTGCTGTGCTGCTTTTTTAAAGGGTGTTGAATTCAGACATTTTTCTTCGGGAGAGATTTTTGCGATTCTGGAGAGAGACATTCTAGATTGCTGTATATGTATGGGAGGGACGGGAAGCATTTTCTCCATGAAGCATTTATAAATCTGAAATCTTCTTTGCGTACCATTCAATGCTCCGGGAAAGGGATGTCCTTCGGCACAACACCCTGAATTCAATACTTTTTTTTCACGATGTTAGCAAGGATATTTCAAAAATTAATGAACATAATTTCATCAAACTTAATATTTGGTTAGATGTTGACATAAGATGTTCCTGTTTAGGTTTTCGTGTAAATTATGTAATAGACTATGCTGCATTTTTTACGATATTTGTGATAGTTCTATTTCAAAACTTATGCATGGAATTTAAACAAACTTCATATTCTGTTGCACTATTGCATAAATAGATCCTTAATAGCCTATGTATACTGCCCAAAAGATGCCGCTTTTATGCTCTTCTAATTTCAAATTCTGATTGTAGACATATAAGAGCGCGTGAGCAAGCCAAAATTCAAGAATTTGTTCGGATAATGAAGTGCTAATATTTTGTTTTAAAATGCGCACACTTCAATTAACTTATGCTTATTGAATCCTCATGATGGACGTAAGTTATTTAATTTTGACACCGTGATAGTGAAATTGGAAGTTTTTACATATTCGAATATTTTATCTTCGACATTTGAAGGAAAATGAAAATGATATTACCTTCAGAGGAATCGATTAAAAATTTTAAAGTATCGATTGAATCGAGTTGGCCATAGTATCGATTAAATCGGTTTAAAAAGTCGAAACGCCCATCACTAGGGCATGGCTAGGGATGAGATTTCCGCTTTTTTGGACACCAGTAAAATCTTAGAGAAAATGTTGTTATTTTAAGTCACAAAAATGTTCCGATTTAAAAATATAGTATTTTCTCTAAGATTTTACTGGTGTGCAAAAAAGCGGAAATCTCATCCTTGGGTATGGCGTTCGAGTCGTGTTTTTCAGGATTGCAAATCCCCAATCAGGTTGCCAATCAGGGTTGGTAACCTCTTGGGGATGAGCAACTGGTATTTGTGCTACTTAACCCTTTAATTCCCATGCTAGAACACGTTGTAAAAATTATTTATTGTTCGTTGTAGAAATTGTTCATTTTACACCAGAAAAATTCAATGGCTAATTTTGTTTTATTTAAATGCGGAATGTTCTGTTATTGATTAAAGCAAATATTGTTCTTTTAATTTTCTGGTGGGAACTGAAATATACGAATTAAAGTATCTCGGGCGGTTTGGGATCCAGAGGGTTAAAGTTCCCTCCTGTAAAATTTTACTGTAAAACTTGCCTTATTTAATCAGAGCACGGCCGAATTGATCTAATACGTGTTTGCGCATGAAATGTCGCCGTGATCAGAGCATTTTCGCGATTCAATACGACACAAATTTCTGTTCTTAAAAATCGATGACAAAAGATTAATAATTTTGTATAAGGTTCCCGTCAGGAAGGAATTAACAAACTGAACTTTTTTCATATCAATTTCAACTCTACCGAAAATGGGATGAAGTTTTCATAATACCAAATACGATTCTTTCAATAAATTTATATTAAACTCTGTGAGCGGTGTATTCCTGCCCCGCCCTTTTTTTCAGCCGTACTAATTCCGGGTGCCGAAAATTTCATGATCTCTATCTGAAAATTCCTAAATAATAGTAGTGTAATAAGAAAACACTTAAATTTATCAACTTTCTTCAACTTTTTATTGGCAAGTAAGAAGAGGTTGTGTGCTTAGATAACATCTTTCGTCAGAATTTTTGTAAAAAAATATATATGCCTTATTTAATGAAAAAAAATTTTTCATACACAGATAATAGTATATGAAACTTTTGATGTTAAATTAATGTTATTCTATTGCAGAATGACGTTTTCAATTAACCGAAAATAACCATATTTCCCATCTCTAATTTGTTTGATTATAATATATTTTCAGCAGCCAACATTCGAAATACAAATATTAATTATCGTGAATTCTAACAACACTATTTAAAAAGAATTATTAAAACTTCCGATGTTCCTTTATCGCTTCACGTCGAGAGCCTTTTACGATATCTTAAATGTTTAGTCACCAGTTTTTAAAAACAGAAATTTGTATTATATTAAATCGAGAAAATGCTCCGATTACATGAGGCAAATTTTACAGTAAAATTTTACTGGTGCTGATAAAGTGGATTCTTAAGCTTTTTTGCGGCAAGTATAGGTGTCGCTTGTCCCCAAGGAGTTATCCCCTTGGGAATGAGCGACCGGTATTTGCGCCACTTAAGATGCTCAGAATCCTTGTTTTTCTCCACCAGTATAATTTTACAGTAAAATTATCCTATTTAATCAGAGCATTTTGGCGATTCAATAAGCACAAACTTCTGTTCTTAAAAATTGATACCAAAAGATTAAGAAATTCCATCAATTCCGATTCTATCGAAAATGGGAATAAGATTTTATAGTATCAAATACGCTACTTTCAATAAATTTATATTAAACTCTATGAGAAACCAATGCCCTTTTTTTCAGCTGTACTAATTTTAGCCGCCGAAAATTTTCTGATCTGTGCTTGAAAATTCCTAAATATAACAATAGTGCATGAAACAAATGCTTAAATTTACCAAATTACTTTTAATTGTTTTCGACAAGTAAGACAGGGTTCGTATGCTTCAAGAACTTTCAAATACCTTTTGTCTGAATTTTTGTAAAATAATACATTTGCTTTATTTAATGGGGGAAAAATTCTATTTTCATACACAGCGAACAGCAATTTACGAAAATTGTGATGTTAAAACATCTAAAATTTCATGAATCTTTTGATGCTTGTGGACCAGACTGCCATTTTAGCCTCTATTTTTACTGTAAAATCACACTTTAGATCGGAAATTTCTGCAGAAAAAATTTAACAATAAGTAATCATAAAATTTCTGCCATTGCGTAAATCTGAAAATACCTTTTCCATTTTCTGGTGTGAATCATAATTGTCTGACCAAAAATGTAGGCCAGAAATGGTAACCATTCATGTTACAACGACAGTTTTATCTACAGATTCTGGACATTAACTTCGATGAGACTCAGACTGATCACAGAGTACGTAACAGAGCCTCAATTCGACTTGAAAAGAACGCCCTCAGTGGATGACTTAAAAACTGAACCAACGCGTTGGCGATTTTTTTCCTCGTGATTTCTGTTTAACTGTAACCCTATTCTGGTTTGGCGCTTCTTGCTGAATGCTGATTTGATTATCTTTGCACACGTGCTTATGCTATTTGATCTTAGATTTCCGCACTTATATTGATTCGTAATTATTACTGTTATTATTCTTAAATTTTCAAGTTTAAATTATTAGGTCGTTATGCTACGAAGAGACACATGTATTGATTGTTTGCAAGACGAATACGTCAAAGTTATTTCATATTAAAATAATTCTTTCATAAATTTCAAAACAAGAAGCAGCAAGCCGTCGCTGTAGTTTTTTTCTTTTTACTTACCCATCATACGTAGTATAGGGAAGTCTTGCAATCGTTTTGAAAATCGAAACAAAATTTTTGACGGATTTACACGTTTTAGATAGTGGAGATTCCGAAAAACATATTTTTAGAAAAAAAAATTTGCCGTTTGTCTGTCTGTCTGTCTGTCTGTAAACGCTCTATCTCTCGAACAAATTGAGATAGAGACTTGAAATTTTGTATGTAGTTAGTATGTAAGAATGGGACGAACCCTATTTAATATCAGCAACCTCGATTATCCGGAACTATTTTTTTCGGACTCTCGAAAAATTCGTTCTGATGAAAGGTATATAAAAATTTTCGAATTTTTTTGTTCTAAGGAATGGACGTAAAATGGACGTAAAAAGTTCTAAGGAATGGACGTGCCGAGATATTTGTAATCTTGTTTTTCACATTCTGCGATTTTTCATGACCCTGTATTTCATTCAAATTTCAATTCAGAGGTATATTTTAATTGGAAATGAGACGCTTCATCCGACGCAGTTAATTGTTAGTTAATAGAATTATTATTTTTGGAGTTATAAGGATGTTTCTTTTAAGCAGTTCGGTACTACTTGAGTAGTTTGGCGTTTTATATAATTTGTCGAAATTGGTACATCAGCAGGTCTTTAATATAGCATTACTATGTATATTAACAATATTTAAATTTTGTTTATGAATTGCAATGCATTGTATAAATAGTTTCACATGTTTTATTTTCATATACATATCCATGATGGGTAAGTATTACGGTGGCCCCCAACGACTAGTTTCTTTTATCATTTGTCGCCAAGGAAGAGATGTTTCGCCGAATTAGCAACCTCTCTTATGTTATGAACGTAGTTTCAGAGTCATCCGCTCTTCTCGCTACTGTCTATGCGTAATCCCATGTTAAACGAGTTGCCATTACAGAGTATGAACGTTGATTCTCTGTCACTACTCTGTGAGACTGATAAGCCATGTGCCACTGAAGAGTGACTCGGCTTACTGACATGAACAAAACATGTCTTTTATCCAGCGGATAAATTAAATCTTAATTTTTACTTTTATATTTGTAATTACTTCTAAATTATTTCTGGTGTCAGAGTTTGAAAATTCTAAAAAACCTTAAGAATGTAAGCAGGATTATCTGTATGATCTCCGTTTTAATTCAACATGATCCAACTGCATGCCAGAAATCGAAAAATGGTGTTTTTTAATGAATTTACTTTGGTGAAACACTGGGGTTGCCAGTTTGACCTCCATTTTTATTCAGAAAATCCAAATTCGTGCAAGAAATTAAAAAATAGTATTTTTTGTTTTATTTAACGACAGATAATTTGTTATTATAGAAAATACCAATGATTATTTTAAAATTATTTCAATGGCGTAAATTTGAAATTTCGAAATAAAAATGGTGATTAAACTGGCAACACTGGAAGACACGACTGGGATATCATGTCCGCTCACATATTTAACCTCTCCAAAAATTTGTACTTTTCAGCTAAAAACCACATTAACTCTTAAACTACTCAAGCGATTTCTATAAAAAAAATTTTGGTCGTAGAGTATGTTTATAAGACAACAATTCACAGACAGTTAACAAAAAATAATTAATTACAGAAAAAAAATTGTAAAGTGGAAAAATTTTGAAAATTTAGCATTGTTTGAAAAAAAAAGTTTTAGTTGCCGAAAAAAACTGTCTGTCACAAGTCTTGTGCGTAATTCACTGAATTTAGATTCAAAATTTCGTCAAAATCGGTCTTTTAGTTTACGTAGAAGTGGTCTTTAGGTGTATTCGAAAAAATACTTTTCTATTCACAACAGCTCGAAAGTTTCTGCGACATTTTAAGACTAATTTTTTAGGTAAAAACATGAAACTTGCTGTGGTGATAATTGAAGAGATGTATAAGAGGCCATGTGATTTCATTTTTCGCTCAATTTGTTAGAATTTGATTTATAAACAATTATTTTCTCAGTATAACATTTTTTTCCCGTTTCCAGATCTCCTGTTTCGGAAAACTTGATTCAAAACGCCATCTTTGTCAGCAGTTTTGGCAATATTTCCTGCATTTCTCAAAAAAATATAAACACGGCACATTGTGTAGTTTCTAAATAAGAGAATTTGTCAGTTTGATGCATGATTTGAGAGCAAAAAAGGAATTTAAATATAAATCCAAATATATGCAGTTAGGATTGGTATATACACCCCTAAAGCCAACACATCCTATAACATATAGTATTCTATAACATAAGTATCTTACAGGACGTATTGGTTCGTGCTGGAGCCGATATTCATGTTTTTCGCTGTGAGACGACGCTCGAATTTATGTTCCGCTCATCTAGCTGTGCGATAATATCTCTTTTAGCGTTCATGCTGGTGTCGATATTTATGCTTTTTGCTTTGAGTCGGCACTCGAATTCATGCTTCGCTTCATATTATGGCGCAGTGCTATCGCATATTCAGACACTGAAAGTGATGACCCCTCACGATATCGTAATTAATGATCCGAACTCGAATATAATTATCAGAGTGATTGTGAAAGGTCTGAAAATTCATAAGCAGTAAGCAAATTATTTGGAAACATGATTTTATTGACGACACTTAAAACAGCACAATCTCTACATAAATTTTTACCCTAGCGTTTATAATTAACACTAGGCTATTTTGAGCTATTTTTGAGAGGTTATTTTGACCCAGACCATATGAATATAGTTTGGCTCGTACCAGAAATTTCTTTATAAAATAAATTTAAAAAATACAAAAAGAAATCGGGTTAATTAACCCTTTTCGGCGCAAAACAAATTAATTGCTTAAGTGTTGAAATTAATGACTGACACCGGAATTTGAAAACAACTTTATTTGTAAATAAGAAAATTGTATATTTCACGCATTCAATAAACCTTAATTTTTTTAAACAAAATTCCGGTGCCAATGTGGCGTTTGGGAATTAAAATTAAGTGGTATATCTATGAAACCACTGCGCCGCAAAGGGTTAAATAACTTAAACAATTTTAAATAAAATTCTGGTATTAATATTTTTTTTATAAAACTTGAGTAAAAATTTCTGTTTTTCTAGTGTTAAAAACAAGTTGGAAATTGCATGTCAAGCGTAGCAATGAGGTACGTTAGCAATGTTCGCACACTCCTTGGAATTTCCAAGGACTCTGGCACCACCATTAAAAAATAAGAAAATTTACATTTAATTTTTAAACCACAACATTCGCAGTCCCCACCTTCATTCACAGATTTCCCGATATTTTTCTGCAGTGAAACACTTCGAAAATATTCTTAAAATTTAGTGGTAGAACTGTGCGAACCCTGGTTAGTACAATAAGGACGTTTTAAAAATATTCGGATCTTGGTGTAATAGTATTCAGTACATCGGATACAGTAGAGTATCCGAAATTTTTTGTGTATCCTTGCTTTCTATGATACAGGAAGTAACTTGTAATAAACCTGAGTAGCGTATATCAGTTTCACAAAATGTGAAATAGTCTATACTATTAACCGCAGTAAACGTCTGTCTGTCTGTCTGTACCGCTAAAAACTTTTCTCAACGGCCGAGTGGAGTGGCGCTCTGGGTGTCTATCGACTCGGGACGATTCGGCCTTTTGTGGTAATGAATTTCGAGAAAATCGCCCGGTAATTACCCGAGATATTAATTAAAAACTACCCGGGAAACGTGACAAAAAATTTAATATTATTAAAACGCGTCCCAAACAATGTTTCCTCCAAACGCCATTATGTAATTTAACTTTCGGAACCGGTTTAAACAGATTCTGAAATTAAGACTATCCTAATATGAAAAAAAAATCTGAAACGAAAATCGAATAAGCAAAAACTAGCCTTAAAATAAGACATCTTCAGCTATCCTAAACAAAAAAATAAAATAAAATAAAATAAAATAAAATAAAATAAAAATGAAATAAAATAAAATAAAATAAAAATAAAATAAAAATAAAATAAATAAAAATAAAAATTTGAGCGAGATGTTTGAAAATAACGCCTTCATAAACTTAACATTATCATACAGGTCTTTTTCAGTGACTCGTGTAGGCGCTTAATTGAATAAGCCGAAGGAAACTTTTCTTTAACCCTTTGCGGCCCAGGGCAAATTCATAGCTTAAGTATTGAAATTAATGACTGACACCGGAATATGAAAACAACTTTATTTGTAGATAAAAAAAAAGGGGGGGGGCTATATTTCACACATTCAGTTAAGCGTAATTTTTTTTAAACAAAATTCCGGTGCGAAGGTGGTATTTGGGAATTAAAATTAAGTGGTATATCCAGGGGTCGGAGCATATAGGACAAATGTTACTATTCTAACCAGTTTCTTTTAACATTTATCTTCATAATATGTCCGTATTAGATATTCCATAAAAATGTCTCTTGAAAATTGTTGATAAAAAATACTGGTAAGAACAATAACATTTGTCCTATATGCTCCGACCCCTGTATATCCATAAAACCACCGAGCCGCAAAGGGTTAAATAACGGTGGTAAGCAAGCATAACAGTTATTAGCTATGTGCCCTGCGCTACAAAAACCCATGGAACTAGTCATAAAAAAATGAAGGTTTTTTTATTTTAAAAAATC
The DNA here is from genome assembly GCA_964019185.1 of Maratus speculifer. Lineage (NCBI taxonomy): Eukaryota > Metazoa > Arthropoda > Arachnida > Araneae > Salticidae > Maratus > Maratus speculifer. The sequence goes on from OZ025300.1 coordinate 232,529,404, forward strand.
AGTTAATCATAAGATTAAACAAATAATTTAAGTTGAAATAAAGAGGTTTTTTTCCAAGATTTAATAAAATCTAATAAATGCAGATCTCTATTTTGTTAATTTTCTTGTTTATATTAAAAGTATATAGAATTTATTTATTTTAAAATATCACGTTACCAGTTTTTTAATACGGTATTTTGATTCTATTAAAAAATTAACTTTATTATAAGTGTTAAAGATTAACTTAAATAAAAATAGAGTGTTTTTATTCGTCTCTTAAATAATGCTAATAAATGAAGATTATGTTTTACTTTGTTTATATTTTAACGTTTAAATTGGCTTCCAGATATTAATTATTTAAATTATCTTCCACGGATTGACTTAATTATTTACTATTAAAAAAATTGTTTAAATACAGAATGCTTCTTTTACAAATGGATGCTTCATTTAACATGATTTATCTTAACATAAATTTCATTTAGTTTAAATGCTAAACACAGAAATCTAAGTAATTTTAATTTTAAAGCAAATAATTTTGCACTGCTTTAAATTAAATGATAATGGAATACCGCTTCTTCACACATAATTTATCTTACTATAAATTTCATTTATTCTGTCTACAAAATCCAAAATCCAAATTAAAAAAAAAAAAAAAAAAAGGAAATAAATAGCTTTGCAAGCTTTAATTTTTCTAATTAAGATTCCCGCTACTATTAATGATATTTTTTAAAACGTCTTTTTTTTTCCTTTAAAGGAGGTCTGGGGCACAAAAATTTCCAAATTTTCTAAAAAACTTTTATTACATTAAAAATTTCTCTATTTTTTTATGCTTAACCCTTTCCGGCACACTGTGCCCAGTCTGGTATACCTAATTTTAATTCCAAACTTGCAAACGGCACCAGTAATATTTTAGTAAAATTTTGATTTTATAATAAATACTTAAATTGAGGTTTTGAAAATATCTAAAAAATTCGATTTTGAATTCCGGTGTCAGTCGATAATTTCTCATTTTATTAACAGAATTTGACCGAAAATGACGATTAAATTATGTTTCTATCTTAATTAGAAGAGAAAATATTATTGTTTTTGTTTTGGTTTGTTTTCAAAATCTAGCTATCAAGCAAAGAATTTCATGGAAATGACTTTTGGCGTATATGCATTTTTCTACAATTTCTCAGATTTAAATTTTTATAACTCATGAACCACTAAAGATAAATGCTTCAAACTTGGAACATGTCTTTTTGGATTATTTTATTATAAGTTTAATTCTGCAAATTAAAAAAAAAAAAAAAAAAAAAAAAAAAAAACTTTTGAAAATATGATTTTTAAATAAAATTAGATCATTTTTTTCAAAGTTTTACTTTAAATATTTTTAATTTTTTCAAAAAATAATAGTTTTAAAAATGCCGAATCAGAATTCAAATTTAGATATTTCGGTTCATTTAAATGTATAAAAATTGAGATTCTACAAAAAATATTTTGAGTTATAACGATTTTAAATTACTCCCTTTTATAATAAATTTTAAATTTTAAGTAAAATGAGAAATTATTGATTGACACCGGAATTCGCAAATGACTCTTTTAGAAATTAAGAACTTGCTGTTTAAGTTTTCATTGTAAAAGTAAAATTTGATTAAAATATTATTGTTGTCGATTGCAAGTTTCGAATTAAAATGAGATGCACCCGAGATGGGACATCTTGTGCCGGAAAGGGTTAATGATTGTTATTTTGCGATTACCTAAAGTAAAGGTTTTTCTTTCAAAATTTCCGGTACGAATAGCAATTATGTATTAGAAATGGAGTCCGAGCTGGCAACCCTGTACTTAAGAAAATTTTGTTTAAAAAAAATGGCGAATTACTGAATTAAAAAAATAGTCGGCAGTGACAGTCTTGTAAATACTACAAGCATCTCTAATTCTCTACGTACTTCAATAAATAACGTTAAAAAGATGTTTTGTTGTTTTTTGTTTAACTTCTATTCCAATTATTAATTCTTCAGTCTCTCCAAATATCAGATTTATGTACTTGCGTTAAAAAAGAATGTTTGTACAATTAGTATTAACAAAATAATAATAAAATAAAATTAATCAATACAAGGTCAAACTTTAGGTCACAGATCATTTATGATAAAATCACACCAAAGTTGTTATTAGATTCGCACCTTTGTCCGAATCTGATCACAACAAAGTTTTCATTAAATTCCACCTTTGTCCGAATCTATTGGCCTTCTTCAGAATATGAGTATAATTTTTGAAATAGGGAAAATCTAAACACTAATCTTCACATCAAAATTTTGATTTTGCAAATGGTAACATCCATTTTTGACACCATATTTGTGTTTATTAGATCAAGGCAGCCCGAAGAAAGGTGTTATTTATATACTATTTATTAAATATGTATATATTTATAAAATGAAATTAAAAACGGGAAAAAGGGTAAGGTAATAATACAAGAAAGGTAAACTCACAAATTAAAAAAAAATTATTGGCGGAAGTTTGCCCGTGCGGTAATCAGAAAATGTTCATCTCATTGAAACAGCTGCCATCTTATGACACTTTCCTTAGTTACTTCACTTGCAACTGGTATGCCATACACACTTATGCGTCTCCTCTTTATTCGTAATTTAATTATCAATACTTCCAAATTTGATGGATTTTTTATTTAGCAATCTCAAATTCATAACAGAAAATAGTAAAATTTTAAGTAGTTTTTTGCGACGGAATGCCCATCTTTAGATTCAAAAATAATTATTTTAATTTCTGGTAAGAATACTGAATTTCCGATTACCGTAATTTCGCGTGTATCCGCCACGCCTCAGATAAGTCGATTTCCCCCCAGAAATTATTTTAAATAAAATGTGACTTACATTTGCTTAGCATTTATCTTACTTTTACAAGAGAAATTTTTTACTGTAAACTTTCCGGTCTGAAAAAGACAACTGAGCCGCGGTGTATGCGCGCGAAATTACGGTAAAAAATTCTTGTGATAAAACATCACTGAGCTTTATTAACCCCTTGAGGGGCAAGCAATTGCGTTCGTGTAATTCTGAACTCCCACCGGAAATTTGTAAAAAAGTTATATCAAAAAGAGGATAAGCAATTTTACGACTGTTTTCCACCAAAGTTAGAAAAGGGAAATTTAATGAAATTTTTCTGGTGTAAAACTTCATCGATCGTAGGTGGTATATAATATATACCGCCGCCCCTCAAGGGGTTAATGACAAAGTATTTTTTTCTTTTTAATTTATAAACAAGTAAGAAATGTCATGCGTTAAGCATAGATTATGAAACACTTTCCGACATTCCCCGAAATCCTTAATAAAACTTCATTATTTAGAGAAATAAGGTGTTATTGTCCATAACCAAATAAACATTTCATTACTTTTGAACAACCTTGCACCTGATCTGTCGGTTGATATATAGACTATACAATGGGAAAATTTAGTTTAGCAAGAAAACGTCTAACGGGTTGAAATTTCTCTTTCAGCAATTTATTCTGATAAACGGAAACATTCTTGAATACATTTGTTCAGCCCTGTAGTTTACCTAGTACCTTTAGCAGTATTTAGCTAAAATTTAGTTCAAACTAAAAAATTCTTAAAACTACTGAAATCACATTTACAGAAATTATCATCCATAGGCGACAATGCATCCATTTCTTTGCATGGCTCCTGTATATCAATTTATCTATATTCTACAATCATTTCATAGTAAACTGAATGCTGTTCAGCGTAAAAATGTATAACCTATTTAAAACTATCTTTAAGTAAATTACGCTCATATTCAGTAACATGTAGGAGCTCAATTAGGTAGCCCTATATATCAAGTATACCATTTATACACACCATACAATATGTTAAATTTTGTGAAACTTAAAAGCGCACATCGCAAATAAAATTTCATTTCATCCATCCATCAGCCAACGTCGATAATGTACAGTACTTTGGAGAGAATATACTATTTGAAATCTTTTGTGTGTCCCTGTGAATGTTATGGGCTTCGTATTTTGCGTGAAATAATTTATACTAAGCCTCAGCGACTTTATTATGCATGAAATAGTTTAATATAATTAAAATAGGCTGCAAACAATTCCTCCTTTTACCATTATGTTAATTCCTTTGTGAGGTCCTGTAAAGAAGACTAACCATTATTTTCTCAGCACATTTTATAGAACACATATTTTAGTGAATTTCACAAATACACATAAATTTGAATACGTTTGACAGAGTGTAACATCTTTAAAATTCATTTGAAACGATTTTCCCCCCATAGGCCGTAATGTGAAGGAAAAGTTTTGATTGTCCCTGTAAAAAACTAATCATGTTAGAAACTTAATTTGCAATAGGATTCACAATGATGTCAATAACTTTAAAAATTTTCAGGGCAATCTGAGTATATTTACGAGAGTTAGAGCTCGGACAGACGGACAGACAAACAGAAATCATAAACATTTTTCAACTTTGTTGGAAAATTAAAATTTTGTTAATAATAACATAAGCTAAACTAGATTTCGACTAATTACATAACGATTTCTAATTCAAAATAATAAAAAAGAAGTCATGAAAGTTTTTAAATAATAATTACATAATTTGCAATTTAACAAACTCGTACATATTAATAACAGAGATTTCAGTAATAACATTGTTTTCAATTAATTTTGAATTATTATGCAATTAAATACAAGCAAAATTAATTTTTAGTCATAAAGAATGCTAATAAACACATAAAAATTTGTTTAATTTCTAAATTAAATTATCTCACACAAACGAAATTTTTTCAAAAGCAGATAAATATACCTTATTTTAAAAAATAATTAATATAAAAATCTCTTTCTCTTGCACAAATGAATACTTGTTTTCACATAATTTATTTTAATTTAATCTCTATTAAGTTTGCTCGAAAAAAATGTGTGATTTTAATTTAAAAGTATTTTTGCACTGCTTTTTATTAATCAAGTTTCTCCCGGATGATTAATAAAAAAGTTTCTTTTTAACTTTTTTTTTAATTACGTAAGGAAAGTATAAAATGGCTAATAATTAACCATTCTAAATGATAAAACGCACAAGGTAATGACTTAAACTGCATAAAATATGCACTTTCGTGCTATGAATATTTATGAAATTAAAAAGCATTTTTATGACATTTCTATATATGGTTGGAGCTATGAATGAGGCTCTTCATTACCTTTAAATGATAATGTTGAAATTGATATAATTAAATGCATTCCTAGAATTTCTTTACAATTTTCTTATCAATAAAAATGCTTTCGCTTAATAAAAATTATTTTAAAAATTTCGTAAATCTGTGTTCTTTCAATATATTTAACTGTCCTTTTTTAAATACATCTATTAAACCTTTCCGGCACAGTGTGCCCAATCCGGAATACCTAATTTAATTCCAAACTTGCAAACGGCGCAAAGTATCTATACTAATAAAAGAACAAAACGCTCTGTCTGTGTGTGTGTCTGTGTGTGTGTCTGCGATGGCTAGCAAAATCTACAGCACGTACAAAGCTCAAAATTTTTTTGAGAGTAGCCCAATATCTCTCCTGATGCACCTGAGCTTCAGAATTTCAAAATTCCAATTATTAACTGAGTAATTAATTAAAATCAAGAGGTCACTCTCATAAAAAATCATCTTTTCCCAATTTTTTTCTCTTTCATTTGTTTACGGTTGGTTGGTTGTGTAAAAATTTTCGCAGAAGTAATAAGAAAGCTGAGACAGAATTAAAGAAACCCATGGAGGAATAAGATAAGTGGAGGTGAAGTAAGCTCAAAAAAGGTTTGCGATATGAAACCATTTATCGCTCAAATTTAATGTGGCAAACAAAAGGACGTGGAAGAGATTTTGTATTATAAGACGAATTGAAAGAAATGAATTACAGTTGAAGCATATTTCAAGAGGAAATAGCAAATTTTTAAAATGGTCTTCGTTCTATTATTATTTATTAGAATAAATATTCGCTTTTAAAATGAAGGAAATTGGAAAATTAGCAATAATTAAGTATCAAATTAAAATTAAATAAGATATTGAAAACATTTAATACGAATTAAAAATTGTATAACTAAAAGTTTCCTTCATTAATGTAATTTTCAATACTTTATAACGTAGATGAAAAATGTTTATGACTTAATAATTGCATGTAAATAAATATTTAAAATATAATGATGAAAACATTCTTTTAAAATCATGTATGAAAACTTAAGTAATAAATATTAATCTAAAATATAAATTTCTGACTGCAGACGATTTTAATGTACTAACAAAATAATGTTATATTTTCAAGCAAAACGTTAAAATAATTTTCTATATTGATATTTAAAACACATATGATAAAATAATTAATAAATTTTTACCGGTGAAGCGATAAATTAGTTCTTTTTTTAAAAACGAGAGAAAAAAAAATACAGGTTTAAACCTGTTTCAATTGATAGCGAAATTTTAAAATGGAGGGCCAAAATCACAGTCCGGTGAAATCCAAACACCTCATTGGTCATTGAGCCGCGTCCTTTTCAGGGAACAATCTCTTAGCAGTTGGGTAAATGTTGTCATACTCCTTTTTCCGAGAAAAAATCGTAGCAGCAGTTTTGAAGTAAATCTTATCTCTTTTCATTTATAATCTAAATTTTTCACTCTCATTTTATAAAATGGCATCAAAATATCTTAATTGAGTTAATTTCGATGGTTTATCTTAAATAAGAACAGACGGTAACAATCGCTTAAAAAATACTTTCCCCCTCACCTTTTTCAAATGGAGAAACAAGTTCGTGATTTTCACCCTTACCACTCGACCAATGGGGTGGCTGGATTTCACTTGACTGTGATTTTGGCCCTTCATTTTAAAATTTCGCCAATTGATAGGCGTGTCAAAGCACGTGCTTTTGTTGGTACTTAATTGGACTTAATGTAGGGTTACATCTTAAGCATCATCTCCAGAGATAATACCTCCACTCTATTAATTTCTTTTTACTCTATGAAAGAAACCAATTTGAGATTTTGACATTTCAAAAGTGACTGTTTTTTTCCCAAAGACCTTTAAAATTTATAGACTGACAAAATGTCAGTTTAACTTAGGATTTTTGAACATAGCTATTACGTCAGATCGTTGGTACTTCGTACATTAGAATGTATTTGTGGTTGGCTATGTTGCAGTTAATATATGTATATGTATATATGAGGCTTTTTTAGCAGTTTTTTTAAATCATTGATTAAATTTGAATGCATTTATTTAAGTTAAAATTTTATTAAGACTTTAATTTGTTTTTAAAACAAAAATGAAATGGCTCTTTGACGTACAATTTTTCGAATAGGCAGACGATTCATACACAGTAATAAATTATCAAATAGCAAAATAAATTATATATAAAAAATAGTCACTAAAAGAATAGTAGCAAAACATAATGTTTAGGCGTATTAACACATAACCCGATCCCAACCAGAAAAAAACAGACTATACTCCGATCCAAGCAAGACAAAAATTTCATGAGCATAAACGCGACCCGAACCTAAAAATTCCATTTGAAAAAAAAATATGGATTTGATATTTGACCCGAATCAAATCTGAATCCCACAAAAATATTCAAATGAAGCATACCCCAATTCGATCAAAGAAAAATAATGTTCGTGTATATGCAACCCGACCCGAACCTAAAATTTTTCTCTGAAAAAACCCAAAAAATGACCAGAACGAAACCTGAAATCGATAAAAATATTCCAAAGAACTATAACCTGATAAGAGCAAGACAAAAAAACTTCCATGAACATAAACCTGACTCGAACCTAAAAAATTCCATTTGAAAAAAAAGCCTGAAGTTTTATGCAAACTACATCTGAATCCAATCAAAATATTCGAAAGAACCATAACCGGATTCGAATAAGAGAAAATAATTTTCGTGGACATGAAACCGATCGGAACCTAAAATTCCATTTGAAAAAAATACCTGAAATTTGAATCGACAAAAATATTCCACAGAACCATACCCGGACCTGAACAAGACAAAAAAATTTCCATGAACATGAACCCAATCCGAACCTAAAAAATGAACTAAATCTGAATCTGACAAAAATATTCCAGAGAAGCATATCCTTATTCGAACAATGCAGAATAATTTCCGTTGATGCGCAACCCAACCTGAACCTAAAAATTCCATTAAAAAGCCGAAATCTGAATTGAACGACATCTGAACCCGAAAAAAATATTCCAAAGAACCAAAACCCGATCCGAGCAAGACAAAATAATTTCCCTGGACATGAATCCAACCAGAACCTTAAAAATCAATTTAAAAAAAAATACCTGAAATCTGAATCGAACCAAATCTGAATCCGACGAAAATAGTCCAAATAACTATAACCAGATACGAACAATACAATATAATTTCCATGGACATAATCCCCATTCCAAACCAAAAAATTTGTAAAAAAAAGAAAAAAAAATCCCGAAATTTGAACCAAACTTAATCTGAACCTAACAAAAATATTTCAGTGAAGTATAACCTCATTGGAACTAGGTAAAATAATTTCCATATAAGTACAACCCGACCCGAACTTAAAAATCCCATTTGAAGGGAAAAAAAAACCCCACGAAATCTGAATTGAAACGAATCTAAACTGAACACAAATATTCCACACAATCATAACCGTATCCGAAGAAGACAAAATAATTTCCATGAACATGAATCCAATCCGAACCTAAAATTCGGATGTTCTACAAAACATAATGCGCTCCGTAGCGGTGGAAAGTGAAACTAAGTACTTAGCGCGAGATGGTTAAAATATTTTGTTTATAGTTAATGTTAAATTAGAACTAGGTTACGGTTAGATAACAGTTAGGTTGCAATTACGTTCCGGTGACCCTTTTGTTATTTTATTTTCCGGTTAGGTTACAGTTAGGTCATGGTTAAGTTACAGTTAGGTTAAGGTTAATTTGCGGTTAGGTTGTGGTTAGATTATGGGTAGGTTATGATTAGGTGATGGCCAAGTTACATTTATGGTATATTTAACTTGCAGTTAGGTTACTGTTAAGATACAGCTAAGTTACAGACAAGTTATGATTCCGATACAATTAGGTTACGGTTAGGATTTTGTTCATAGAATGAACATTACGCATGTTTGATAAAAAATATACACCTATTTTTGTAAAATGGCTCTGAATTTATAATATTATATACTAACCTTTTAGCGAATCATCGAGAATCGATTTCATTCATGGTATAGTCAGATTTAAGAGTGATATATAATTAGTTTGAAATTCAAAATATTTCACTTGGGATATCTATGTGAAAAAAGTATTTAGTTAAGTCACTTAACAGTAATTTTAAGGATAAATATCAACACGAAATCGTTGGACACATATTCCCTCCTGCGTTTCCCATTGCAGTCATTTTAGGTATTTTTGCAGCTAAATATTAGTTTTTTAAAAAACCAATTTTTGACACAGTCAGGGGGCACGTATTTAATATAATGTACACTGTAAAAAATTTGACCCTTTTGCTGTATCATCACTCCCCCGCTTTTATAGATTATATCTCTTTTGACCTATGACAATGCTCCAAAATAGGCTGAAGTAATCATTTTCTATAAAAGCGGTGGAGTGACGATGCAGCAAAAGGGTCAAATTCTTAACAGTGTATTAACACATATTTTGAGTTGAAGATAAAATCATAAAAATTTCAAGTTCGTTTAACATTATTATAACGGACCCGGGCAACGCCGGGCGGGTCAGCTAGTATTTTAATAAAATTTTGCTTTTACTATGAAAATTTAAATTAAAGAAATCTTAATTCCTAAAGATGTCGTAAATTCTGATGGCAGTCGATAATTTCTCGTTTTTTTAACAGAATTTGTTCGTTTCGTAACTACCATGGAACTATTAAGAAAAAAGAGCTGACAACCCTTAAAATAGCGAAGCTTCAATTGCAACCATTATTGCAGGGGTTCATTATCACCATGAAAAACTTCTACCAGTAAATTTATGCAGAAAATTTTTCAGTAAAAAATAATGTCAATAAATTATATTCAGTTTCGCCACATTGTGACAATCAGGACAACCTCCGGTCAGTGTCACTGAAAAGATTATAATACGTGGACAAACTGACACCAATAAAAATAAATAGAAATTTTTTCCATAATTGCGAAGAATTTTTTTCCATGAATAAGGCGCTAAAAATAAGACGACATTATCTGCTCTAATTTACTGGTGGAAGTTTACACCGGCGATAATCAAAAACTGTTTATACAATTAAAAGAAACAGCTGACATCTTGTGACAACCTCTTCAGTTACTTCACTCGCAACTGATAGACAGTACACTATTTGTTTCCACCTCTTTATAATTTTTTTAATACTTTCATAGTTCCATTTTACCCATTATAGAACTGAAGTATCATAAAATCGCGAAGCTTATACTATAACAGCTTCCGCAGGGTCTAATTACCACTGGGTCTAACTTAAACCAATATAATATAAATATAAATTTTTGGTTCGTTTAAACGCTTTGTACAGAAATTCTATTACAAATAAGGATAAATTTTATTCGTTTTTTCTGACTGATGTTTAAAATAAAATTACGCAATGGAGTTATGAACAAAGGTGAGAATGTATAATCTGGTGACATATAATGTATTGTCTAGCAGTTGCGAGGAAAAGTAACTGAGAAAGCTATCGCAAGATAAATGCTTTTTTCTTTGTTTGTTTGTTTTTTCTAATTGGATCCACAGTTTATGATCACCGTTGATGAAAACTCCCACCAATAAACTCGAATAGAAAATTTCATCTTAATTAAGCATCTTATTCATGAGGTGATTCTTGACAGATATGCTAAATAACTCCTACATTTTTATTGGTATCAGTTTGCCCAGGTGTAATAATCTTTTCGCTAACACTGTCAGGAAGTTGTCGTTGTTCTCGCAATATGGCGAAATCACTACCGTTCGAAGTAAACTTCTACCAGCAAAAATAAATGTCGGTTTTTGCCATTATTTTTGATTGAAATTTTCCAGTAAAAAGGCGTTTGAATAAAGAGAAAATTTCTACTTAAATTTACCAGTGGAAGTTTATCTTGGCGGTAATGAACCCTGCGAAACCGATTACAGTTAAAGCTTTACTAGTTTAAGGATATGTTGTTCCTGTTTTTAAATAGTTCCATGGAAAATTTCAGAATGGACACCTTAAAAAATAAATGTTTTTATTTAAATATAAAAAAGATAAGATGATACAGGGGGAGAATGGTTAGGGAAAAGCACAGTCAAAAAAGGTGTTAATTACCAGTATTTTGTTAAAGAGAAATTCACCTTGTTTAATCTTTTTATATTAACGGAAATATGTTCTATAAGGAAATGCTGGCACTTCACTCTTTTTTTTTTTTACTATGTTCTTTTCTGGCCATTTCCACATTTGATGTGCATCTGTGTAACATTTTCAAGGCAAAAGGAAAATTTTTGAAACAAACTGAAAAAAAGATTTTTTTTTTTTTTTTTTTTTTTTTTTTTTACTATTAAAAATAAGATGCGGTAGAAAAACTTAAGAAATCATACGAGCAGTGTTGCCAAATGGGCTACTTTTTTTAAAATTCAGATTTTTCGATTGGCACCACTTTTTTGAAATTTTAAATTTTTTTTGTTTTTGCCTTGATTATCATGACATTGAATAAAGCATATTTTACCATTTGTAAAAAGTGGTGCCGAACAAGAATCTGAATTTAAAAAAAAGTAGCCCATTTGGCAACACTGCATACGAGCTAAATTTAAACGTACACCGTACGATAAGCCTGAAAAAAGCTGAAAAGCGTACAAGTTACGAAAAAAAAACACGCAACCTGGCAACCCTGTGTTTCTCTGTCCATCTGCGCTCTAACTGGCATAAATATGAACGGATTGTCATGCAATTTATATATCTTAATGAGGTTTATTGTAGCATGTTTTAGTACTGAAAATGAAATGCATGGCATTTATAGTTCATTTACAAGGACACTGTAAAGAATTTAATTACATAACGGTCTATGAAGAAAAATCGTTTGCAGTGTATTTTAATGTTGTTGCTCTATTTCAAAAATATTTCAATGGATATGGATATAGTTGAGGTGTCGTACAAAAGGCTTTTTGTAGAAGAAATTAGAAGAAATTTCGTATATTTTTTCCAATTTAAGTTTAAGGGTTTATATTATTAGAGTTTCATTCATCTGATATTCATAATATTTTTTGTATTTCAATTTTCCTCTAATCAAAATTTTTCGGTTTATTAATGATTCAGTACTTTAATTTCGTTTAAAAAATTGTTTTCCTTTTCGAAAAAATTTAAATTTTATTTATAAAATGAAAATGTAACTAAATATTTTCACAAAATTATAATATCGATAATTTTTTTTTTATTTTCAGATTTTCGAAAAATTTGGATTTTTGGATTTTATTTAAATAATTTGATTTGAATATTTTAATTTGATTAAAATAAATAACTTCCTTTTATAATTATTTTAATTTATTGGTGCTACCATCTATGTAAGAATTTAATTATTATAAATTAACAATTTAGATTTATTAATTAAAGGATAAGTTGTTTTGAAAGAAATATTAAACGAATTGCTCTATACGATCCGCAATCACACTTACGCGCACTTTTTTTTTTGGGGGGGGGGGGAGGGGGGGGTAGTGAGAGCAGCTTAATGATTTCTGAATTTAATATAATACCACCATAAAAACAAACAAAAGGATTACCGACTCGGATAACATCCCTGCCGGGATTCGAACCCGGGACCTTTGGATTAGAAGTCCAACGCGCTATCCACTGCGCTACATGGACTACATAGACCAAAACGGGCACTGTGAAAATTTCCAAAAAATTATATACTGATCCATATTAAATACATAATATCAATAGTCATGCCTGCTAGTTTCAATCATTTACTTAATCCTCTATGTGTTTTGCCCATGTATTTTCGTTTACCAAAAACCACTGAAATTGGTTGTAAACAAAAATATTTTTAACAGGATTGTATTTTGAGATGTAGCTAAAATAAAGAGATATAAAATGTATTTCAGAAACTAAAAGGAAAAACATATATAAATTAATATTATTATTACGAACATTTTTTATGGAAATGAAAGAAAACCCCTAAGCACTCAGACAATTTAATAAAAGAGTATGTGCATGCATAAAAAAAAATCAAGATTGTTAGTTTTTTTTTTTTTTTTTTTTTTTTTTTTACATTTGGAAAAAGGTTGTTTCTGTTGATTGAGAATAGAAATATCTGAAGCATATCTGAAATCTTGGGATGTTCGGATTTTATTCTTTTTTTGTTTGGTTCAGGTTTAACGTCCAGGAATGGAATACTTCTGTTGCCATAATGGCAGAAAAGTATTAAAAACTACATAAAATAATAATAATAATTCAAAAACAAATTAAGATACAGCTTTCAAACAAATTACATTTAAAAGTGCATTTTTTCTCCTATACGACGGTATAAAAAATGGAAATGTGCGATGTTTATAAGTTTAAAAATATGCAGTATCTAAAATTGTAAAATTCAAATTTTATTTATGATTGGTCCAGGTTGATTGATTGATTGATTTTTGTAGTCCGATTATCTACGCTAATGGGATATAGGACCAGGGGGAGTGCCCTCCGTGGGGGTCTTTCTAAGGGAACCTAACCCGTATTTACGCAAGGTTCGAAGAAAACCACGGAAAACTCCGAACGGTTAGGCCGACAGCCGCGATTGGGTTCGAACCCAGCACATGCCGTCTACCAGTTGAGAGGTCCGAACCTCTTGGCCACTGGTGGGGCGATTAGTCCAGGAATATTAATGTTTAATCCATGGCATACTAATTAGAGGACTTTGTCATTACGTAAGCACCGTTCTGATCATCATAAAAATGAAGTTTATCATTATTATTTTTTAAATGTAGAATTTATTCATAAGTCTATAATTTTAGTCTTTGAAACTATCATTTTCGAAATAGTCGTTTTAATTTGTTAAATTACATTTTTTTTTCAATAATTTAAAAAAAAAAAATCTTTTTTAATCTAATTACGAAAAATTTGCTATTTTACCTAATCACGAATCATTATTCTGAATTTCTGAATAAAAAATTATGTCAAATTGGGAACCTTGGACTATTTTCCCCCCTTTCTCATGGAGGGGACAGTGGGGGAGATGATTTTTGAACTAATACATCGCCCTAAAAACAAAGAAAAAAAATTTAGACTCAACAAACATCCCTGCCGGGATTCGAACCCGGGACCTTTGGATTAGAAGTCCAACGCGCTATCCACTGCGCTACAGGGACTACAGTAACGCATCCGGCGCTGTGAAAATTTTGAAAAAATTATATGCTTGTCGCCGATAGTAGTAACCCTGTACGCGATATTAACACATATTTTATCGAAAAGGATAACTGCACGTTATCTTGAATTCCTAAATTTGGCTTCCGTCTGTTATCGTAAACGCACTCCATCTAAAAAGCGAATTATCAGAAATAGAATTCTATGTTTGTTTATAGATTATTTCAATTTCTTCACTTCTTCAATCTAATCACTACTTTAGCAATGTTATTTGTAATGCAATTTATTTAAGCGAATTAATAATAAAAGTAACAAGAACTAATCGGATGTGACAATCTAAAAACTTTCTTCCATATATATCATGCATGTTAATACATCCTGAAAAATGCAGCATAATATCGCCACCGGTTAGGTGATTTGCACCAAAATTTAATAGCAACAATTTATATCAACTTATAAGTAAATCTGAAGTTTAATGAAAATCCGTGCATTTATTTTCGACGTATAAAGCTGTTGCGGAAATCGTATGAAATTCTGCATAAAAGCACCATCTATTGGGCGATTTACACCAATGACTAATCAGGACTAATTTATATAAGGTTACTAACTGAATCTGGAGTTCTATAATAATTCATGCATTAGATCTTGAGATACAGCTTTTGCGAAAATCGCGAAAAAAGCAGTATCATCGATTTGTATAAAAAATTAAACAACACTAATATATATCAGGGTCTATCTAAATCTGAAATTTGATGAAAATTCGCTCTTGAGATAGAGCTAATGTGATAATTAAGAATAGCGCAGCTCAACACGTCCCAGTTGAGCAAATTATGTCGAAAAATAATCAGCACCAATTTATATCAAAGACTAATTGTATCGAAAGTTTTATTAAATTCCGTTCATTAGTTCTTGAAATAGAGCACCTATAAAATGTATGTCACATACAGACAGTTATTTTGAAAAGCCATGTATTTTCGGGATCTCTGACCCTTAAATTGTGTAAATCCGTCGAAAACCAGAATTTGAAAAATTTCACGAATCGAATACCTTCTTGTAAATACAGAAGGAAATAAAAATTATAAAAACGCTGAAGAAAATATTTAAATGCAATTATCTATCGCTTGAACGATTATTTATAGTATCAAAGAAAAAAAAAATGTTCACCTGAGAGAATAGGAAAAGAGATAAATACAATTATATCAGTTTAATCTTATACGTGTATTATAGTGTATTGTTACTATAGAAAACATTCCTATCCAAACCACAATTGTTTATAATCATTTCTTCTTCATTAATTGATTTTTAAATTTGCAATAAATTTTTGATACACCCAGTATTTTGAGTTGGGAGAAGAGGATTTTAATGCATTCATTGCTTAAGTTATTGAATTTTACCGCGCCATGTTTTGCATTAACTAAGTGACCGAGTGCAATAACTCTGCTCTAAAAAATTACATTCACTATATGGCCATTAATGACCGGCCACTTGCGATCTTAAATATTTAGAAAAATACATGGGAAATTTTCTGAAATTCAAGGTATATAAGCATAATAGTACAGGTCATACATTTCAGTGACGACTTTTTCCTGAAATCTCATAGAGGATCGTCAACAAATTGAAAAAGAACGAAGATCCTTTAGGTTTTTATAAAAAATAGTTCCAGATTTTGCCAAGATTTTTGCTTATGATTTGCAGAATTCTAAATATATATATAAAGATGTTCTTTTCAGAAACTAAGACAGACAAGATTGTACACAATACCCTGTAATCAGAATTAAAAAGTAACAAAAATTGTATGAAAAATGAACAGCTCTTCTAAATAAAGTTTCACTGCGCAAGCGTGAATGCAATCAAAATATAATTTGCATAAAGTATTAGCTAAATGTAGAGCAATTTTTGTGAAAGTCTCAAAATCACAGCTCGAAAATACTGAAAATAATCATCGATAGAATAAGTTCAAAATTCGTTGTTTCCAAAATGAAGCAAAAAGATGAGGGACTGTGTCCATATAACCTCTGGTAATACAGAATACACAATATTGCACATATATATATATATATATATATATATATATATATATATATATATATATATATATATATATATATATATATATATATATATATATATATATATATATATACGAGTACGCATACATATACTATACATACATATACACAGTACTATATTTGGATTATGTAAAATTATTTAATCTACATTCATTTACTGCATAATTTATTAAAATTTCACAAAAGTCTGGCCAGTCAATTTTGCAAAATTGTGGATGTCACCAGCCTAATAGCCGTTTTCAACAAAATGATTTTAGTTGTGAATAATCGCTGAATTCACCATAATTCATTTTATTTATTTATTTTTTTTAACATTGCTTTCTAATGCAAAACTTCGAGTGTGGATTTATTTTCAAAAATATTTATCAACTAAATTTTAATTTGAGTCACAGATACGAAATGAGTTAATCACAAATAAATTACAAGTTAGTTACGATTAGAAAAGTTTTGAATTTCGGGTCATTTTAAATGTGTTTTATGCATAACACCTTCACAACGACCATCTCGGAAACATGGATTTATGAATAAGACGGAACTGACACATCCTCAAAATGGTGAAGCTTCATCTGTAACCGATTTCCCCACGGTTCATTACTGCCGGTGCAAATTTCCACCAGTCAATTTGAATAGAAAATTTCCCCCTTGTTCAAACATATTATTAATGCAAAATTTCAGTCGTAATTATGGCCAAATACAGATATATATTATTTACCCATCATACGTAGAAAAAAAAAACGTACAATTTTCAGACAATAGACATGCCTAGAAATACTTTTTTAGAAAAAAATAATTTGCCGTATGTCTGTCTGTTTGTAAACACTCTATCTTCTGAACAATTTACACCTTGAAATTTGGTGTGTACTTAACGGGAAGAAGAATATTGAATATCAGTAACCTCTATTATCCGGATATATTTTTATCTGACTCACCAAATATTTTATGTATGTATTTATAAAAGACGCATAAAAATTTCCGAAATTGTTTATTTCAAGGAGTGAATATAAAATACAGTAAAGAAACATAAAATTTGCATAAAGAAGGAAGTCAATCAGATAATTAGTCGCCGAGATATTTGTAATAATATTTTCCATATTCTTCGATTTTTCATGACCCTGCATTTCATTCAAATCTCAATTCAAAGAAAAATGTAAATGGAAAATTGAGATTCAACCACCAGTCAAATTGAATAGAATGTTTTTCTTTATTTAAACACCTTATGAATGCAGCCTTTTAGTCATAATTATGGCCAAAAACCGATATTTATATCTTACCCATCATACGTAGTATAATGGGTAAATCTTGTAATCTTTAAAATTGACAGGTTTGCACGTTTTAGACACTAGAGATTTCAAAAAACACAAATTTGTCAGCGTCTGTCTGTGTGAAGGTCTTATTACCGCCGGTGCAAACTTTCACAAGTCAGTTTGAATAGAAATTTTCTCCTTATTCAAACGCCTTATTAATGCAGAATTTCAGTCATAATTAAGACCAAAAACAGATGTTTATTTTTACTGATGGAAGTTTACTTTTACGGTAGTCAAGGCCTGCTTTCCGCCATATCTTGACAACCTAAACACTGTCAGTGAAAGAGATTGTAACACCCTAGCTAACTTCCAGCAACAAAAACGAATAAAAATTTTTGCCATATTTGTGAGAACGATTTTGCATGAATAAGCTGCTAAAATAAGGTGAAATTTTTTGTTCAAAATTCATTGGTGAAAGTTTGCTCCGGCCTTAATCAGAAATTGTTGATCCGAAAAAAAAAATCAGTGGTTAGGTGCAAATATAACGTTATCAACTTTTTCGTAATTTTGGACCCCCTTTCCTCCTTCCGATATCATAGTTTATCATTTCTCGACCCCTTCCCTCTCCACACGGTAATGATATTGTTATCAAAGGGTAATTTTTTTTTAAATATATTCCTTTTGTTTGGAGTGATATATATAGAAAACGGTTACATTAATTTTTCGCACGCTGTATTGATTCAAAATTCATCATTTTTAAGACCTCATCCCCATTTCCCAGCAACCAATCCTGTTTGTCCTTGTCATTGAACCTAACATGAGAACCCGAATGGGAGCTTGTTCTTTTCAGTGATGAGTCGAGATTCTCCACCTAGAGTTACTTTCGCCGAATCTTCATCTTGAGATAACGTGGAGCTCGCAATGATTCTAGCTGCTTAAAAAAAATCGACAGATTTGGCGGCGAAGAAATCCTCGTCTGGGGCGAAATAATGTAAGGCACTTGCATACCACTACACATCTTCGATGCTGGTACTGTCAATGCACATTTATATAGGGATGAGGTCCTTCAAGCCTATATGAGATTGTTCCGAGGTTCTGTAAGCCCAGATATCTTATTTATGGACGATAATGCAAAGCCACACCGAGCTCTAATTCTTGATGATTTTTTTTTGGGGGGGGGGGGGGAGAGAATATTCACCGTATGTATTGGCATTCTAGATCGCCAGACCTCAATCTAGTTAAACATGTTGGGGTGGTCTAGGAAAAACGATCCTCCCCTTCCAAGCACCCACAAGGAGTTACAAGCCGCGCTTTTGAAAAAATGGGCTTTGGTGCCACAAACATTTATTTACACCCTCATAAATAGTATGAGAGCTCGTAGTGAGGCTTGTATAGCAATGCAAGATGGTCACATTCCATATTAGACAGACCCAAGATAAATGATTTTTCTATTGTTCATGCTTGAACACTTCTTGATATACCTTGTATTTCAATTCACAATTAAAATATTTTCCGTATTCTTATGCCGTTATATTCTTTCTCCCATTATAATGTACTTCTGTGGAAAATTTCGCAACAACATAGTTAATAATTCATCCGTTTTCACAGATTTTATGTTTGTGACCTTAATTTTAAACATGAGTGTGTATACTACCATCACCAGTGTTTTCAATTTAGTGGATTTTTTAATTCAGATACTTCCAACACACCAGAAATTTAAAATAGCTACATTTGCTTTATTTAATAACACACATTACATCGCTAAATAATACTAAATTTATTACTAAATTATTCGGATATGAATTCAGATTATCTCGATTATGGAATTTCTAGAACGTATTCTTCAAAGGTAATTAAAGGATTAATCAGCACAGGGAAGAGATTTCGAATCTCTGCTCCTTTTGTATAAATAATTTGTATATCACATCTTAACCCTTTCCTGCACACTGTGCCTGGTCCGGGGATACTTAATTTTAATTCCAAACTCGCAAGCGGCACAAATAATATTTTAGTAAAATTTTGCTTTTTCAGTAAAAGCTTAAATTAAGGATTTCAAAATATCTAACAAAATCGTTTGTGAATTCCGGTGTCAGTTGATAATTCCTGATTTTACTAACATATTTTGCCGTGCTTGTAAGGGTTAAGGGAGCCATGAAAAAAAAAAAGTTAAACCGTAGTACAATAGGTAGAGAGATAGAGATAAAAAGGTAAGGGTAAAGGTCTTCAATTTGTAGAGACAAAAGAGGAGAAGAGTCGACATCGCGGTGCTTAACCCTTTCCGGCACAGTGGTCCTATTTTGGGCACACCTAATTTTAATTCCAAACTTGCAGCCGGCATCAATAATATTTCAATGAAATTTTGCTTTTACTATGAGAGTTTAAATTAAGGAGTTGTTAATTTATATAAAAGTAGTTTGTAAATTCTCTTGTCAGTCAATAATTTTTCATTTTATGAGCAGAATTTGTCTGGCCGGAAAGGTTTAACCACTTAATGGTCGCATTAAATTACGGTTTAAAAATTCAAATTCATTATTGCCACCACTTTTTTGAAAAAGAAATATTCATTTTATAAAATGACAAGTAAAATGATACCAGAATAAAACCAATTACACAATTTTATAAAACTGGTGGGAATCAAACAATTCTAAATAAAGCCATGAAGCTTGCAGCCCGTGAATGTCTCAGGCGCGACGATTAAGTGATTAAGGAATGCCAACACGACGTGAAACCGTTACGCGTTCCACCACAATTCATTTTTATGTTTCCAACAATGTTTATGTTTATTTTAATTCATTTTTATGTTGGTAACCACCAACGAACTTGAATGGAACCATAAAGATGAATTTCGGAGCAACATTAAGCCGATCATTTGAATGGTATAAAATAAAAATGGGTCGATTCGAAGGGGAAATTCTTTTATAAAATAAATAAAATCTAAATTTATCTTAAATAAATCTATTTTTAACACTAAACATATCAACAACCGATCATGTGAACAGTACCAAATAAAAATGTTTCGATTCAATGAGGAAATATATTGGTACAAAAATATAAAAATACAACTGACCATTTGAACGGTATGAAAAGAGTTTCGCATGCAAGACTAGTATAAATGCGTTATATGGCACACACAATAAAAATTTAAGAAATATCCGTAATGGAAACAGATACTTACGAAACACTACGATACGCAGGGATTTAAAAACTGTTTCTTTAAAAAAAACGCATTAAACAGCTCTCAAAAAATTTCTATAAGACTGTCTATAACCTTCCCAACCAAATTGTTGCGGAATTACTAGATTACGAGGTATCCGACCCTATTAATAGAAAACGCCCTAAATTTACGCTTTTGTTAAACGATGAAAGTCGAGTTTTTCTCACTTCATTAATAAACGTAACTTCTTTGTTTGTTTTTTGTCTTGTTCTGTATCGTAAAAAAAAAAAAATCATTAGTTAATTTGCTATTATTAGCATTTCTTTTATGTTATACTAAAAATGTATGGTCTCTGAAAGGAGTCTTTTTTTTACGGTTGGGGTTTTCCCTGATAGCTTTTTCGCCTGGCTATGGCCTTTTGGATCTAATGGAATTTTCTTTTTTTTCCTTTATTTTATTCTTTTCCTTTTACTCTTGCTATTCTACATGTTTTATTCATGTACTTAATTATTTTTTACTCTTTTTTCTTAATTTAATTATTAATAGATAATTTTTAACTTTGTGGCCACATGCCGCATTTAAACATCTTTCCTTTAATGGCTCCCTAACGCCTCAGCAACACAACTTACCTCTATACTGGATGTTAAGTTGCCACACAACTAGGTAATCCAAGAAGATGATCACATTGTTCCATTGTTCACGGTACAAAATGAAAATAGTACGATTCGAAGGGGAAAATCCTTCATAAAATTAAATAAAATTAAACGTACAACAACCGGTCATTTAAATCGTACCAAATGAAAATAGTTTCTTTCTATATGGAATTTTTTTCATAAAAAGATATGAATATACAACTGATCATCTTCGATTCGAAAAGGGAAATTTCTTCATAAAATAAAATAAAATTAAACGTACAACATCCGACAATTTGAACCGTAGCAAATAAAAATGGTTTGTTCCGATAGGCAGATTTCTTCTTTAAAAAAATATGAACATAGAAGAACTGATCATTTGAGCAGCACCATATAAAAATGGTACAATTCGAAGGGAGAAATATCCATAAAATAAAATTAAATTAAACATAACAGCAACCGATCATTTGAACCGTACCAAAGGAAAATGATTTGTTTCGAAGGAAAATTTCTTCATAAAAAATATGAACGTACAACAACCGATCATCTGAGCGGCACCACAAGAAAATGATTCGATTCGAAGGAGAAATTTCTTCATGAAATAAATATAGGAAACCACAATAATACATTTTAAGAAAATTAAATATTTGTAAATGAAAATTCTGGGGTAAAATTTTTGGTATTTTAAATGTAAAAAAAAAAAAAAAAAAAAAAAAAAACATAATATTGCGAATTTGCGCGAAAGTGGCAAAACCTTAAAATACTGCGATTTAAACGAATAATTACCAAAACCTGAATCCTAGCTAAAACGAATCGCTTGTATGCTATATATTAGTATTTATGTTGACCTTCTGGCAAAAGGCACCGGCCAACTTTCGAGATCAAGTTCTGCATCCCTATTAGGCAAGTAATTGGAGGATGCAACTAACTATGTTTAAATATATCAATTTACTATTTCTAGAATAGAATGTTTTTAGTTTTACTAGAGTGCTTTTATAAATTTGGAATATGTGACAGGGTTCCTGCAATTTTAATTTATATACCTGTATTTTTTACGTAAAAAGACTGTACCCATACAATCGTGCTACAGCAAAAGATCAGTTTTTCTCAAAGAAAATTCTGGTGTTTAACTAACCTAAAGTCCAAGAATTTCTCTATTTGTAGGAATCACACGTAATGATGCGTTAAAGAGGGAATCTGCTATGTTTGACCCAGGGATACCAGTTTTGTCTTCACCTTTATTTGAACAAAAACTCGGATTCACATCACAAAACGCAAAAAAGTATTTTCAGATTTATTTCATGTCAGTTTTTGCTTGATAACTGAAACTAATTTAAAATTTTCCTTTTAAACGTTCCGGTCTAAAATTAAAATTTGGGGATCAAAATGGAGACCAAATTGGCAACCCTAGCTTGACCACATAAGAGGTTGGATTTTTTTTTATATTAGACTTTTTTTCTGATAAGAAGATAGAAGTGTTGTATATATCTCTTCAACTATTAACCCCTTGAGGGGCAAGCGATTGCGTTCGTGTAATTCTGAACTCCCACCGGAAATTTGTAAAAAAGTTATATCAAAAAGAGGATAAGCATTTTCACGACTGTTTTCCACCAAAGTTAGAAAAGGGAAATTTAATGACATTTTTCTGGTGTAAAACTTCATCAATCGTAGGTGGTATATAATATATACCGCCGCCCCTCAAGGGGTTAAATGTTGTTTTTCAGCCAGTATAACATCAACTGACAATTATTAATTTCTTTCAAAAATCATATTTTTGGTAATCATAATTTTTTTTCCAATTGTATAGAAAGTTACTATAGTTTTTCTTTAAAGTATATAGTACTTAATAATTTTCAATGATATGATTGTTAGCATTGTTAGGCATGCTCACATAAAAAACGAACTAATTCAAAATCACGTTCATTTCCAAAAGTAAGTCAAGTTCAGATTCAAAAATTTTCAAACGATAAGAAGATAGAAGCGTTGTATATGTCTCTTTTACTATTAAATGTTGCTTTTCAGCCAGTCGAAAGTAAAGTATAGCATTAAATGAAAATAACCAATTTCTTTCAAAAGTTATATTTTTGGTAATCATAATTTTTTCCCCAGTTGTATGTAAAGTTACGAGAGATAGTTTTCCTTTAAAATATATTGTACTTAATAATTTACAATGATATGATTGTTAGTTAGAATTTGATGTAAATATTGTTGTATGTTACCTGCTTATTTTCATTTATTTATTTTATTTATTTATTTGTTTGTTCGCTTTGGATTCTTTGATCCACAGCTTTGTTCCGACTCATATCTTTTTCTCTGTCTGCTGAAATTAATCACATTTTAAACAATTAAAATCAGACTTAAATTATCAAAAAATATTAGTGAATGATTTTCAGATATGAAATAAAACACCAACATTTAAATGGATATTGAATGAAAGAATCCTTGTTTCCCCACCGGTAAAATTTCACTGTGAAATTTTCCTTATTTAACCCTTTCATTCCCAGTGAGTCCGAATGGCATCATGATAGTCCTTATTTATTTTTCTACATTTAATTCGGATATTCCACATTCATACCAGAAAATTAAAATAGCAATACTTGTTTTATTTAATAACAGACATTCCCTGTTTAAAAAAAGCTGAATTTATCAGTGAAATTTTCTGGTGAGATTTCAGACTCTCTGAACTACGGAATTTTTAGAAAATATTCTACCATGGGAATGAAAGGGTTAAACGGAGCATTTTTCTCTATTTGATAAGGCACAATTTTCTGTTTTCTAGCCCCTTGAGGGGCGGTGGTATATATAATATACCACCTATGACTGATGAAGATTTACACCAGAAAAATGTTATTAAATTTCACTTTTCTAACTTTGGTGGAAAGCAGTCGTGAAATTGCTTTTCCTCTTTTTGCTATAACTTTATTACAAATTTCCGGTGAAAATTCAGAATTACTCGAACGCAATTGCTTGCCCTTCAAAGGGTTAAAAACCGATGACAAAACACAAAAAATTTCGTAAAGGGATTAAAAATTTTGTCGCGAAGGGGTTAACGTTTTCCAACACAGTGGTCGAACTTTGGGTACACCTAATTTTAATTCTAAATTTGAAACTTTCGCCAATAAAATTTTAATAAAATGTTGCTTCACAAAGAAAGCTAAAATTAAGGAGTTCTTAATTTCTATAAAAGTAGTTTGTAAATTCTGGTGTCAGTCAAAATTTTCTCATCTTATGAACAGAATTTGTCGGGCCGGAAAGGTTTAACCCTTTAACTTTCATTGGTTTCTCTACGAAACCACAAAATTATAATTCCGATATGCAACAAAGACACCGGAATTTCAATCTAAAAAAATCCATTTTATTAGGTATGCGAAAAATCACTTTTTTCTTATTTACGAATATATTTGTTCGCAATTACCGGTGTCAATCATTATTTCAACATCTTAGCAATGAAAATGCTTTGATCGTTTAAGGGTTAAGGACGGTGGCATGACCGCATGAAACCGCCACGCACGCAACCACAATTTGCCTTTATGTTTCCAGTCAAGTTCGTTGGTGGCTACTAACGAACCTGAATAGAAACATAAAGATGAATTTTGAAGCAACATTAACCACATAACTGATCAATATTTTTGAAACATTTTTCAAATGATGCCTATTTTTTTAGGTCTTTTACAGATCTTTTATCACCGTTTTTTTAAAATAGAAATTTTTGTCTAATTTGATCAGAAAAATGCTCGGATAAAATAATGAAAAATTTACAATAAAAATTTACTGGTGAGAATAATAAATCAAGATTGGCAAAAACACGTTGCCCGTCTGACGTACGGGCAAATCAGGGAAGCGGTTAAACTGATGATTTGGATGTTATAAAATAAAAATGTGTCAATTCGAAGGATAAATTCTTTAATAAAATAAATAAAATCTAAATCTCATAGAAATAAATGTATTTTTAACACTAAACGTAATACAATCGATCATGTGAGCTGTAAAAAATGAAAATGGTTCGATTCGATGGGGAAATGTATTGATAAAATAAATGTAAACATACAACAATCGGTCGTTTGAACCGTGTCAAAAGGGTTTGATCCCATAGGGAAATTTCTTCATAAAAAATATAAACTTACAATAATCGATTATCTGAACGGCACCATATGAAAATGATTTGATTCGAATGAGAATTTTCTGCATAAAAAAAATATAGGAAGCCATAAAACTACATTTTAAGAAAATCAAATAGTTATATTTCATAAAACTAAATAAAACATAAAATTTTTGGCATTTTAAGTACTAAGAAGTAACATAAAAATTCGAATTTGTCCGAAAACAGCGTAACTTAAAGTACTGCCATTCGAACAGATAATTATCAATATTTAATTACAAGTTAAACCACATTACTCGTGTTTAATACAAATTATTTACGTTGGCCTCTGGCAAGATGCACCGGCCAACTTCCGTGATCCATATTTTTTTCGTAACAAGATAAACCTTATACGATGCAATTAATTATGTTTAAATATGTCAATTTAATATTTCTGGTGTAGAATACTTTTAGTTTTGCTAAAGGGGTTTTATAAATTTTGAATATGTGACAGAGTTTCTACAATTTTAGATTAGATACCAGTATTTTTACGTATAAAATTTGGAGCTTTACAATCATGATATGGCAAAAGACCAGGTTTTCTCTAAGAAAATTTTGTTGTTTAACTAATTTATAACCCAGGTATTTCTCTACTTGTAGGAATCACATGTAATGATGCGTTAAAAGGGAATTTTATATGTTTGACCCAGGGATACCAGTTTTGTCTTCACTTTTGTTTTTTTTAAATGAATTCACATCAAAAAGTATTTTGAGATATATTTTATGTCAGTCTAAAAATTCTTCTTTCAAACGCAAAATTTGATCAAAATTTTGAGATAAAAATGGAGACCAAATTGGCAAACCCTGGTTTTACCACATAAGAGGTCGGATTTTCATTAGATTAGACTTTTCCTTTTAAGAATATAGAAGCATTGTATATGTCTTTTCAACTATTAACCCCTTGAGGGGCGGCGGTATATATTATATACCACCTACGATTGATGAAGTTTTACACCAGAAAAATGTCATTAAATTTCCCTTTTCTAACTTTGGTGGAAAACAGTCGTGAAAATGCTTATCCTCTTTTTGATATAACTTTTTTACAAATTTCCGGTGGGAGTTCAGAATTACACGAACGCAATCGCTTGCCCCTCAAGGGGTTAAATGTTCCTTTTTAACCAGATCACATCACAAGTATAACATCAACTGAAAATTATCAGTTTTTTCAAAAATCACATTTTTGATAAATTCCTTTGCCAGTTGTATATAAATTTACTAGAGATATTTTTCTTTAAAAGTGTGTTTTACTTAATAATTTCCAATGACATGATTGTTAGAATTTGATATAAATATTGCTGTATGTTATGCTTTTTTTTTCCTTAACTTGGTCGCTTTGGATTGTTTGATCCACAGCTTGTTCCGAAATATACCCTTTTTTTTCTTTATATGGTTTTTTTTAAATCTTGCGATTTAAAATATCTAATGGATTTAATAAATTTTTTATAAAAATGTAATAATTAGTTGACGTTACTTCAATAAATATGACAAAGAAACTTAATTCGAGAAAACGCACGCCGGGCTCAGAGTGCGTATTAGACCGAAAGGCGGCAGCACGGACAATCATCTCATCGATTTCACGGATAAAAATCTAGGATTTGTTAAAACTCGATCTGCATATTAAAACGCAATTGGTCTGCCAATTCATATCTTCCTGGAAAACATCCAAAAACCCGATTTTAATGGTTGACTCATAGGTTTACTATTGTGTTTTCCTGCTCTCAATCCTCCATGTTTTCATACGTTTGGGTGCAGGAAAGAACAATAGTAAACGCATGCGTCAACCGCTAAAATCAAGTTTTTAGGTGTTTTTTTTTTTTTTTTTTTTTTTTTTTTTTTTTTTTTTTTTTACCAAGATATGACTTTGCAGACCTTTGCAACTTTTAATATAGGAATGGAGTTATAGTTAATCCTAGTTTTCATCCGTAAACACGATGAGGTAATTGTCTGTGCTGCCGCCTCCCTGTCTATATGTTATATATATATATATATATATAATTGTTACCCTTTTTTGTAAGTAATGTTCAACTTATTTTATCATGCATCCTTACAACTGTCTCCAACTAAATAAGGTGAAAATTATTATTTTAATTTATTGGTGACAAAGCAAAAACCATTCATATCCTGAGTATGCGAGTGGTCTCCTGGGTTAAGATTACTAATGACAATTGCAAAACATGTTTTTTCTAATTTTCAAAATTAATTCTGAATTCTTATGAGGCTTGTTTATTGAGCACTTGTAGTGTAAGTCACATGCTACAATTTTTGATAAATAGTATTTTAGAACAGAAAAAAAGTGACCTATTTTGTCAAAGCAATTTCGTAAATAGAATGAGCCGAAGGAAGTTTCTCTAAAATAAGGGGCTGTGCAAATATAACGTCATCATGTTAGGAGGGGAACGAGTATCTGGCATATGATATTCGAAGATATCTCAAAGAGGAAGTGTGTTGTCGTTTGATGTCGATATCATTTTTGATCCAATCAAAATTTTCTCTTTTTATTCGTGACATGGTCTTTTGGTACAAAGTAGCATATTATCTTTTTTAGCCTGTTATCTATTTTTATGAAAACACAAAGTTGTTATTAAATTCACTAAATTATTACAAAATTATTTTATTCTAAAATAGGAATATCCTCAACGTTTGACATTCCTATTCGTCTTCATATATCTATACAACGTAATTAAGGTTCAATGAACCATATGTGAAGTATTTTTGAAATGAAGCTTGTGTTTACTGTTAAATTAAAGATAAAGAGAAAGAATGCTGACCCCTTGTTTTGGTGATAAGAATTTCTATCGGCCTCCCACATCTCCTCCATTCGGGGAAGTGCAATAGGATTTTATAACCTTTGTATGCATAATGTCACAAAAAGCTACTGTAAAATACTTTTTAATAGTAACTATTTCTGTTAAGTGTTATTTGATATAATGTTTTTTCATATACAAAGTGATATTTTATTGACTTCTCTTCATTTGAATCGTAAAAGTATGTGAAAATAAAAATGTAGCTAGTTTTGTATATAACTAAAAAAAAAATTCTAGAAAGAAAAAAAAAAAAAAAAATAACGATATTATTACCGGAAAGGGGAGGGCAAAACATGATAACAATATATGATATCTGAAGAGTGACGGGGTCCAAAATTACCAAAAGGTTGATAATATATTGGGTTGGGGAAAAAGTAATTTCGTTTTTTGCCAATAGATAGTTTTAAAGTCGTATATCTCGAGTACTACTTACTCAATTATGCCATACTATACAGCATTTGAAAGGTAACAGTCTCTAGCACATTTTAAATGTAAAGTTATCATCATATGTTCAATCAGTCAAAAGTTATTGCGTTTTAAAAAGAGAGATTCCAGAAGATTATTTTCATCACATTTTAGTTTTTTATTTCTAAAAAGAGAGAAATGCGGCTCAGGTTCATCGAAAATTGCGTGGGTTTATGGTGATCGATGCTTAAGTAAACGCAAAAGTCAGAATTTGGTTGGCTCGTTTTCGTTTCGAAAATTTCGATGTTACAGATGAATATTTCCTTGGCCAGCCTATCGTTGAAAAAGTCGATGCAATTTTTAAAAAAATCGAAGTAGACTGACGTATTTTTGCCTGCGACATTGCTACGGAACTAAACATCGATAATAAAACACTTTTGAACCATTTACAAAAAATTTAATATCAAAAGAAACTCGATACTTGGGTTCCCAATGAGTTTGCAGTGAAAAAGTTTAATGCACAGAGTTTCCATTGGGAATTGCTACTGATATGAAACAAAATCAAGCCATTTTTGAAACAAATGATTATGAGTGATGAAAAGTGAATCACGTACAACAACAATGTGCGAAAAAGATTGTGGTCGAAGCTTCACAAACGATGGTAAAGCCCGGATTGACGCCAAGGAAGGTGATGCTGATTGTATCGTGCGAATGAAAAGGAATTGTCCATCATGAGCTGCTCTAACCTGGAAAAACCATTAATTCAACTATCTACTGTGAACAAATAATCCAATTGAAGCAGGTGATTAAAAAAACCTGTCCGAAATTGATCAATAGGAAAAACGTTGTCTTCCATCACGACATCGCTAAACGACACACATGTTTAGTCTCTCGGCAAAAACTGAGAGAGCTTGGTTGAGAGGTTTTGATGCACCCACCGTATAGTCTGGACCTAGATCCAACCAATTACCATTTGTTCCACCCTCTGCGGAACTCTCTTAATGGTGTTAAGCTAGCTTCAAAAAAGGCTTGTGAAAATCACCTTGTTCAGTTTTTTGCCCAGAACTCGGAGAAATTCTACAGAGATGGAATTATGGTTTTACCAGAAAAAGAACAAAAGGTCATCGAACAAAACACCACATATATTACTGATCAGATTTTTTAATTTTTATAAATAAATTCAGTTTGAAAAATACGAAAAAAAGCGAAATTACTTTTTCCCCAACCCAATATTTGCACTCTTCTTAACGGTGGCAAAGAAGCATAGCGGGTATCAGATATATGACCTGCACTACAAAAACTTATAGAACTAGTCATAATAAATAAAGAGATAAAAAAACAATTAATCATAAGATTAAGCGAATAAATTAAGTCGTAATAAAGAGTTTTTTCCGAGCTTTAAAAAATTCTAATAAATGCAAATAATCTTTTATTTTGTTTATATTTTTGTTAAAAGTATAAAGAATTTTTTTATTAAAAAAATACCACGACACAAAGTTTTTTAATGCAGTGTTTTGACTCGATTAAGAAATACCCTTAATTTTAAAAGTGTGAGAGATTAACTTAAATAAAAATAGAATGTTTCTATCTCTTAAATGATACTCCATAAATGAAGATTATATTTTATTTTGTTTACATTTTAACGTTTAAATTGGCTACCAGATATTAATTCTTTTCATTATCTTCCACCGATAGCCTTAATTATTTACTATTAAAAAATTGTTTGAATACAGAATGTTTCTTTTACAAATGGATGCTTCATTTAACACAATTTATCTTAATATAAATTTCATTTAGTTTAAATGCTAAACACAGAAATCTAAGTAATTTTAATTTAAAAAAAAAAATTGCACTGCTTTAAATTAAATGATAATGCAATACCGCTTCTTCACACAAAATTTATCTTACTATAAATTTCATTTAGTCTGTCTACAAAATATAGAAATCCAAATTTAAAAATAATAATTTTGGAATAAATAGCTTTACAAGCTTTAATTTTTCTAATTAAGATTCCGGCTACTATTAATGATATTTTTAAAACGTCTTTCTTTTTTCTTTTACGGAGGTCTGGAACACAAAAATGTCCAAATTTTCTAAAAAACTTTTATTAGATTAAAAATTTCTCTGTTTTTTTTTTTTTTTTTTTTTTTTTTTTTTTTTTTTTAATCTTTATGCTTAACCCTTTGCACCACACTGTGTCCAGTCTGATATACCTAATTTTAATTCCAA
The DNA here is from genome assembly GCA_964019185.1 of Maratus speculifer. NCBI lineage: Eukaryota > Metazoa > Arthropoda > Arachnida > Araneae > Salticidae > Maratus > Maratus speculifer. Next base: position 232,560,331 of record OZ025300.1, read on the forward strand.
ACTTGCGAATGGCACCAATAATATTTTAATAAAACTTTACTTTTACAGCGGAAGCTTAGTTAAACAGTTTTTAATTTATATAAAAAAAATTGCTTGTAAATTCCGGTATCAGTCGATAATTTTTCATTTTACTAACATAATTTGACCGAAAATCATTTTGGTTCCGAAAATGAACCGAAATTTTGTTTTGGTTTGTTTTCAAAATCTAGCTTTCAAGCAAAGAATTTCATGGTAATGACTTTTGGCGTAAATGCATTTTTTCTACTATGATGAGTTTTTTCACAATTTCTCAGATTTAAATTTTTATAACTCATAAACCACTAAAGATAAATGCTTCAAACTTGGAACATGTCTTTTTTGATTGATTTATTTTAATTTTGATTCTGTAAATTAAAAAAAATTACTTTTGAAAATATGATTTTTAAATAAAAATTAGATCATTTTTGGAAAGGGTTAATGATTGATATTTTGGGATTACCTAAAGTAAAGGTTTTTCTTTCAAAATTTCCGGTACGAATAGAAATTATGTATTAGAAATGGAATCCGAACTGGCAACCCTGTAAATAAGAAAATTTGTTTTAAAAAAATGGCTAATTACTGAATTAAAAAAATAGTCGGCAGTGGCAACTTTGTAAATACTACAATCATCACTAATTCTCTACGTATCTCCATAAATAATGTTAAAAAGATGTTTTGTTGTTTTTTGTTTAACTTGTATTCCAATTATTAATTTTTCAGTCTCTGTAAATATCAGATTTATGTACTTGCGTTAAAAAAGAATATTTGTACAATTAGTTTTAACAAAATAATAATAAAATAAAATTAATCAATACACGGTCAAACCTTAGGTCACAGATCATTTATGATAAAATCACACCAAAGTTGTCATTAGATTCGCACCTTTGTCCTAATCTGATCACACCAAAGTTGTCATTAAATTCGCACCTTTGTCGGAATCTATTGTCCTTCTTCAGAATATGAGTGTAATTTTTGAAATATGGAAAATCTAAACACCAGTCTTCGGATCAAACTTTTATTTTGCAAATGGTAACATAAATTTTTGGCACCATATTTGTGTTTCTTAGATCAAGGCAGTCCGAAGAAAGGTGTTATTTATATATTATTTATTAAATATGTATTGTATTTATAAAAGGAAATTAAATACGGAGAAAAAGGTAAGGTAATAATACAAAAAAGGTAAATTTTCCAAATTATAAAGGAATTCCTGGTGGAAGTTTGCCCGAGTAGTATTCAAAAAATGTTCATCGGAATAAAACAGCCGCCATCTTCTGACAGCTTCCTTAGTTACTTTACACGCAACTGGTATGCCATATACAGTTATACGTGTCCTCTTTATTCATCATTCCCTTATCAATGCTACCAAATTTGGTATATTTTTTATTTAGAAATTTCAAATTCATACCAGAAGATAGTAAACATTTATGTAGCTTTTTGCCACGAAATGTATACCATTAGATTCAAAAATAATTATTTTAATTTCCGATAAGATTGCTAAATTAGTGATCCTTATTAATGGCAAAGTATTTTCATTTATAAACAAGTAAGAAGAATCATGCGTTGAGCATAAATTATGAAACACTTTCCAACATTCCCTGCTGAAATCTTTAACAAAACGTCATTATTTAGGGAAATAAGGTGTTACTGCCCATAGTCAAATGTGTATTCCAATACTTTTGAACAACCTTGCACCCGATCTGTCTGTTGATATATGTATACACTATATAATGGGGAAATTTAGTTTAGCAAGAAAATGCTTAAAGGGTTGAAATTTCTCTTTCAGCAATTTATATTATTAGACGGAAACGTACTTGAATATTTTTGATCAGCCCTGAAGTTTATCTAGTACCTTTATTACATGCCAATATTTAGCTAAAATTGAATTAAAACTAAAACATTCTTAAAACTACTGAAATTACTATTCCAGAAATTATCATCCACAAGCGACTATGCATCCAATTCTTTGCGGTGCCCTGTATATCGTTTTATCTATATTTTGTAATCATTTAATAGTAAACTAAACGCAGTTCAGCGTAAAAATGCATAACTTAAATAAAACCATCTTTAAATAAATTACTGTCATATTCAGCAACATTTAGGAACTCTTTTTGTGTAGTATATAAGTATACCATTTACACACAACATATAATATGAGTAAATATACTGAAACCTAAAAGCCCATATCGTAACTAGAATTTCATTTCATCTAGCCATCAGCCATCATCGATAATATAAAGTACTTTGGATAGATTATACTATTTGAAATATTTTGGGTGTCCCTGTAAATGCTATGGACTTCGCATTTTACGTGGACTTCGCATTTTACATTTATTAAGCCTCAGTCGTCGATGATTTTATCAATTTTATCGTACATGAAATGTTTTAATATAATTAAAATAAGCCGCAAACAGTTCCTCCTTTTACCATTATGTAATGTAATTCTTTTGTGAAGCCCTGTAAATGAATAATAACCATTATTTTCACAGCAGATTTTACAGAATGCATATTTTAGTGCAGTTCATAAATACACATAAATTTTAATATGTTTGACAGGATGTAACATCTTTAAAAATTATTTGAAACAAATTTTCCCCATAAGCCGTGATGCAAAAGAAAACTTTTGACTGTCCCTGTAAATAAACTAATCATGCTAGAGACTTAATTTGCAGTATAGTAAATGTCAACAACCTCCAAAAATTTCAGGGCAATCCGACTATATTTATGAGAGTTAGAGTGCGGACAGACGGGCAGATGGCTAGACAAACCAAAATCATAAACACTTTTCAATTTGTTGGATTTATATTTTTTTATATTTTTATTTATTTTAATTTTATTTATATTTTTAATATTTTTATTTATCTTTATATTTTTTAATACTTTTTAACACTTTCCAACAAAGTTGAAAAGTGTTAAAAAAAATTAAACTTTCGTTACTAATAATGTGAGCTAAACTAGGTTTCTACTAATTATATAACGATTTCTAAATCCAAATAATAAAAAAAAAGTCACGAAAGTTTTTTAATAATGGCTACATAATTTACAATTTAATAAATTCTTACATAACAGAGATTTCAGTAATAATGTTATTTTCAATTAATTTTGAATTAGTATGTTATTAAATACTAACAAAATTAATTTTTAGTCATAAAGAATGCTAATAAACACATAAAAGATTTGTTTAATTTCTAGATTAAATTATCTCACACAAACTAATTTTTTTCAAAAGCAGATAAATATACCTTATTTTAAAAAATAATTAATATAAAATTCTCTTTCTCTTGCACAAATGAATACCTGTTTTCACATAATTTGTTTTAATTTAATCTCTATTAAGTTTGTTCGAAAAAAATTGTGTAATTTTAATTTAAAAGTATTTTTGCACTGCTTTTTATTAATCAAGATTCTCCCAGATGATTAATAAAAAAGTTTCTTTTTAACTTTTTTTAAATTGCGTAAGGAAAGTATAAAATGGTTAATAATTAAGCATTCTAAATGAAAACGCACAAGGTAATGACTTAAACTGTATAAAATATGCACTTTTGTGCTATGAATATTTTTGAAATAAAAAAAGTAATTTTTTTTACATTTCTGTATACGGTTGAAGCTATATGAATGAGGTTCTTCATTATCTTTAAATGATAATGTTGGAATTTATATAATTAAATGCATTCCTAGATTTTTTTTTTTTTTTTTTTTTTTTTTTTTTTTTTTTTTTTTACAATTTTTTTATAAATAAGAATGTTTTTATTTAATAATTTACTTTAAAAATTTGGTAAACCTGCATTCTTTCATTTTATTTAACTGTCCTTTTTAAATTGTTTTTTAATGTATTAATTAAAACTTCCCGACACAGAGTGCCTTGACCCGGGATACCTAATTTTAATTCCAAACTTGCAAACGGTATCAATAATACTTTAATAAATTTTTCTTTTACAATGAAAGGATAAATTAAGGAAATCTTAATTTCTAAAAATGTCTTTTGTAAATTCCGATACATTCGATAATTTCTCGCTTTACTAGCAGAATTCGTTCGTGCCGGAAAGAGTTAACTACCATGGAACTATTAAGAATAAAGAGCTGACATACCCTGAAAATAGTGAAGCTTCAACCACTGTTGCGAGGGTTCATTACGACGGACGGCGACAAACTTGCACAAGTAAATTTATGCAGAAAATTTCTCAATAAAAAAAATGACAATAAATGATATTCATTTTTCCTGGTAAGAATTCAACAGGCGGTAACAGTTCCACCACATTGTGACAATCAAGGTCCTGTCAGTGTCAGTTAAAAGATTATAATGCCTGAGCAAACTGACACCAGTAAACATGAATGAAAATTTTTTACCATATTTGTGAGAGAATTTTCCCATCAATAAGGCGCTAAAATAAGACGAAATTTTCTTTTCATTTTTACTGGTCGAAGTTTTCACCGACGATAATCAGAAACTGTTGATCCGATTAACCCTTTCTGGCACTGACAAATTATGTTTGTAAAACGAGAAATTATCGACTGACACCGGAATTTAGAAATAATTTTTTGAGAAATTAAGAACCCTTTTATTTTATGCTTTCACTGTAACAGCCAAATTTTCTTTAAATATTGTTGGTGCCGTTGGCAAGTTTGGAATTAAAATTAGGTATCCCAGACTCAGTACAGTGTGCCGGAAGCATTTTTGCCGATCCCACCGAAGCTAGCATAGGGCAGAAAAATACGGGCTTCTAATTGGTCGAAAAATTTTGCTTTCCTTCATTTTAGAGTTTACGTTTATTTAATCATCAATATCTGTCTGAAAAGCTTTTGAAAGCTAGATTTTCCTTCTGTTTTTGCATATTTATTAATAGATAAAAAAAAAATAGATAGTTCGGATTTTATAATTAAAGAAGTTAATCAGGATGTTTAACAATTGTTCTGTATTACTTTTAGAAAATAATAGAAATAAAAACGCCATTTCTTCTTTCTATTTTTTTAACATGATATGCACATATATACACAATCAGACCAATTTATTTAGAAACAATAGTATTTTCATTTTACGGCGTCAAGCTCAATTGTTCTATATTACTTTTTTTTTTTATTCCAATTTCTTCTTTCAATGTATTATTTTAATGATATACCTATATACGCTCCTAATATGTACATTAGCATTCAGGATGATCTATTTGCAAACAATTTTTCGATCAATCAGAAGCCCGTATTTTTCTCCCCTATGCTAGCTTCGGTGGGATCGGCAAAAATGCGTGACGGAAAGGGTTAAAAGAAAAAGCCGTCATCTTGTGACAACCTCCTGAGTTACTTCACTCGCAACTGATAGAGAGTACACTATATATCTCCTCCTCTTTATTCATAACTCCATTTTACCTATGATAGAGCTGAGATGTCCTAAAATTTTGAAGCTTCAACTATGACCGCTTCCGGAGGGTCTAATTACCACCGGGTCCAAGTTAAATAAATAAATTTGAATAGAAATTTCTGCCTTATTAAATTGCTTTATGCAGAAATTCTGTTATAAATAAGGATAAATTTTATTCATTTTTGCTGATTGATGTTTGCTCAAAGTAAAGTTAAGCAATGAGTTATGAATAAAGAGGAGAAGACATATGAGGACCCCAGAAGCCAAGGGGTACAAGTGACAAAATTTCGATTTGGAGTAAATTGAATTTAAAGATAATTGATGTTAAATTGGAACATCAATAACAATTGAGTGGATTGAAATAGGAAACATCTGCTTGTTGCATTCTAATCTTTGAACTCTTATTTCAATAACTGTTAAAAAATTAAGTACAATTTTCTTTAAATGTATAATTAATCAATATTGTTTGTTTTTCGAAAAAAGTGGTTTGCCTCTATAACTCAGCAAGTAATAAGAAAATCACTTATATTTCTTTACCTGAAATGAAAAAAGCATATTTTTAGGTCGTCTGTGTATTTAGTTTATTTTTTTTTTCAATTTTGTCACTTATACCCCTTGGCTTCTGGGGTCCTCATATAATATATTGTCTAGTAGTGCAAGTGAAGTAACTGAGGAAGCTATCGTTAGATACCGTATTTATTCGTGTATAATGCGCACTTTTTTTCAAAAAAATTAGAAAAAACTTCTATGGGCGCGTTATACACGGAATATTTTTTTTTTACTGGTGGATTAATCACACGATATACATATGAATCAAGAAATGTATTCAAAGAAGACATAAGCACTGGGAAAATCTTACTCGTTTAAAATATTGCTGCATCTTTATTTCACTCCTTTTACATTTTTATACAACATAACTAGTAACATTATTTAAATGATAATTAGTAATTCTCATTGTCGTCTTTCACTCCTACCCTTATTCCGTTACCTTCACCCCCCCCCCCCCCTCCGTTATTCACTCCCTTTCCGAGGTCTAAAATTGTATTTTCGCCTTGTTTTCTGGCATGATGTAATCTTTGTTTCGAATTTCTTTACTGAAATTCACTTGGTCATTCAATCACTTGCATATCAAATTCACGGTGCGCGTTATATACGAGATTTTTAAAAAAGCGCCTTTTTCTCTTGTAAAGTATGGAGTGCGCATTATACACGCGTGCGCGGTATATACGCATATTCACAGTATCCGCAAAGAAACTCTTCGAGAGGGTTGAATTCTGATAGGGATTGGCCGACGCGTTTTCACGTAACTTGGCGATAATTATACTTGGCGTAGCGATAGACGCTTCCGTCGAGTTTGATTTTCTTCGGAGCCGAGTACAAAGTAAACCGAGTACAAAGTTAAAAATTTGTGTTTAAAAACTTTTAAAGAGTACAGCTTTCAGTAAGACACGTTCCATCCAATGCAATGCTGCAAGAGAAAAGTTACTTTGTACTCGGTTCGGAAGGAAATCAAACTCCTCGACGGAAACATCTATCGCTCGCCAAGTATAATTATCGCCAAGTTACGTGAAAACGCGTCGGCCAATCCCTATTAGAATTCAACCCTCTCGAAGAGTTTCTTTGCGGATACTGTGAATATGCGCGGTGTACACGAGTAAATACGGCAAATGCTTTTTTTTTTTTTCCTAATCGGATCCACAGTTTATGATTATCGCCAGTGAAAACTCCTACTAATAAACTTGAATAGAAAACTTCATTTTATTTAAGCGTCCTATTTATAGGAAATATTTTTGTCTTACATGTTAAAAAAAAAATCTATATTTTTACTGGTGTCAACTTGCCCAGGTGTAATAATCTTTTCGCTGACACTGTCACGAAGTTGTCTTGATTGTCACAATATGACGGAATTACAATTATTGAAGTAAACTGCCACCAGCAAAAATAAATATCGATTTTTGCTATTATTTTTTATTGAAATTGTCCAGCAAAAAGGCGTTTGAATAAAGAGAAAAGTTCTACATAAATTTACTGGTGGAAGTCTGTCGGTAACGAACCCCTGCGAAGCTGATTACAGCTGAGGCTTTATTAGTTTAAGGATATGTTCATTCCTCTTTCTATATAGCTCCATGGAAAAGTTTTGCAATGGACACTGTATAAAAATAAATATAATAAGCATAAAAAAGGATATTAACTCAAACAAAATATTAAAATTTAAAAGAGAAATATAATAAATTAATAATTTTATAATTTTATAATGTAGATATACTATAGACTATATTTTAAATTCAGATGATCTAATGCTACCAAGAGTTCACGAATGTGCTGTTAATATTACCTCTCCCAAGATTACTTACTGTCATTCTTATCTAAAACAAGCCGTTTTCACGTTTAATGCTCATGTGTATAGCTGTTTTAAGGCAAAAGGAAAATTTTTGAAGCAAATTGAAAAAAGATTTTTTTTCAACTATCAAAAATAAGAGTGGTAGAAAAACTTAAGAAATCATCGCATGAAATAAATATAAACCTGAGGCCTAAAAAATGCTGAAAAACGTACAACTTACAGAAAAACGCACACCTAGCAACCCTATGTTTCTTTGTCCATCTGCGGTCTAGTGCACATAAATATTCTTGGATTGTCATGAAATTGACATACGTTAATGAGGTTTATTATAGCATGTTTTCGTATTGAAAATGAAGTGTATGGCAGTTATAGTTAATTTACAAGGGCACTGTAAAGAATTTAATTACATAACGGTCTATGGGGAAAAATAGTTTGCAGTCTATTTTAATGTTGTTACAATATTTCAAAAATATTTCAATTGATATGGATATAGTTGAGGTTTCATACAAAAAGCTCTTTGTAGAAGAAATTAAATGAAATTTAGTACTTTTTTTTTTGGGGGGGGGGGCTAATTTAAGGGATTATATTATTAGAGTTTCATTCATCTAATATTCCTAATATTTTTTGGAATTCAATTTTCTTTCTAATCAAAATTTTTTCGATTTATTAATGATTCAGTATTTTAAACTTCGCCGTAAAAAATTGCTTTCCTTATCGAAAAAAAATTAAATTTTTTTTCTAGAATTAAAATGTAACTAAATATTTTTACAAATTTATAATATCGCTAAATTTTTTATATTTCAGATTTTCGAAAAATTTGGATTTTTGGATTTTACTTAATTAATTTGATTTGAATATTTTAAATAGATTAAAATAAATAATTTCCTTTTATAATTATGTGAAAATTAAAACGTTAGTGCTACCATCTATGTAAGAATTTAATTGTTATAAATTAACAGTTTGGATTTATTAATTAAAGGATAAGTTGTTTTGAAAGAAATGTTAAATGAATCTCACTCTACGATCTGCAATCACACTTACCCCCACTTTTTTTTTTTTTTTTTTTTGGAGAGAGAGAGAGAGAGAGAGAGAGAGAGAGAAAGCAGCTTAAGGCCCCTGTCCCTGCCCGTGAAGACGCTCGCGAGCTAATGCTATTCCTATGGGGAGGCATTTTTCTAATTACTCATTCGCATTTTGACATTTTTAAATATATTTCTTTTTTCATTGGATAGCTGAGGTCTCCCTCATGAGAAAGTGAAAGTAACCTTATAAAAAATATCTGCGACCAAAATCGAAAACGTAATCAAGGAGCGATCTTGAGCGGGACCTCAGCTGCACAATGCAAAAAAAAATACTTAAAATTTCAAAATGTGAATGAGTAATTAGAAAAATGCCTCCCCACAGGAATAGCATTAGCTCGTGAGCGTCTTCGCGGGCAGAGGCCTTAATGATTTCTGAATTTAATATAACACAACCAAAAAAAAACAAACAAAAAGATTACCAACTCGGATAACATCCCTGCCGGGATTCGAACCCGGGACCTTTGGATTAGAAGTCCAACGCGCTATCCACTGCGCTACAGGGACTGCGCGAACTGTTCTGGGCACTGTAAAAATTTCCAAAAAATTGTACACTGATCTCCTATATTAAATACACGATATCTAAGTCATACCTGCTAGTTTCAATCATTTACGTAATCCTCTAAGCGTTTTGCCCGTATATTTTCGTTAACCAAAAACTATTGAAATAGGTTGTAAACAAAAATATTTTTAACAGGATTGTATTTTGAGGTAGAGCTTTTGTCGTTACGTAAGCATCGTTTTGATCATTATGAAAATGAAGTTTATTATTATTATTTTAAATGTAGAATTTATTTATAAGACTAAAATTTTAGTTTTTGAAACTATCATATTCCAAATGGTCGTTGTAATTTGTTAAATTACATTTTTTTTCTCTTCAAAATTTTTGAAATTCACGAAATAGTATTCTGAATCTCTGATTAAAAAATGACGTCAAATTGGAAACCTTGGACTATTTTTAGGTGCGTTCGTAATTATATAATACGTAGCACCTATAGTTGTCGTTCAGTCCGTCCGTCTGTCCGTCCGTCTGTCCGTCCGCATATAACAACGCAAAAACTACCCAACCGAATCGTTTGAAATTTAAAATACATAATTATTACATAATTTTGTCGAGTAATTTCAAATTTTATGAAAATCGGATGCATAGATCAATTACAGGGGCAATCAAAAGTATTCCATTACATTACGGTCAATGGGGAAAAAAGTTTCAAATGCATTTTAATCGTTTGAAATTTAAAATACGCAATTATTACATAATTCTGTCGAGTTATTTCAAATATTTTGATAATCGTGTGCATAGATCAATTACAGAGGCAATCAAAAGTATTCAATTACATTATGGTCAATTAGGAAAAAGTTTCAAACATATTCTATACGTTTGAAATTTAAAATACATAATTATTACATAATTTTGTCGAGTTATTTCAAATTATATGAAAATCGGATGCATAGATCAATTACAGGGGCAATCAAAAGTATTCCATTACATTACGGTCAATGGGGAAAAAAGTTTCAAATGCATTTTAATCGTTTGAAATTTAAAATACGCAATTATTACATAATTCTGTCGAGTTATTTCAAATATTTTGATAATCGTGTGCATAGATCAATTACAGGGGCAATCAAAAGTATTCAATTACATTATGGTCAATTAGGAAAAAGTTTCAAACATATTCTATACGTTTGAAATTTAAAATACATAATTATTACATAATTTTGTCGAGTTATTTCAAATTATATGAAAATCGGATGCATAGATCAATTACAGGGGAAATCAAAAGTATTCCATTACATTACGGTCAATGGGGAAAAAAGTTTCAAATGCATTTTAATCGTTTGAAATTTATAATACGCAATTATTACATAATTCTGTCGAGTTATTTCAAATATTTTGATAATCGTTTGCATAGATCAATTACAGGCGCAATCAAAATTATTCAGTTACATTATGGTCAATTAGGAAAAAGTTTCAAATATATTCTATACGTTTGAAATTTAAACTACATAATTATTACATAATTTTGTCGAGTTATTTCAAATTTTATGAAAATCGGATTTATAGATCAATTATAGGGACACTCAAAAGTATTCCGTTACATTACGGCCAATGGGGAAAATGTTTCAAATGCATTTTAATCGTGTTACACTCATACGAACTTAATAAAATTTATATGCAACTATAAAGTACATATTATAATATACATCATACATAATTTGTGGTGCAAAGAACATTTGTTATTGATTTACAAGGCCACACAAAAGTATTACATTATATAATGGTATAGGAATAACATTGTTTGATGAGCGTTTTAATTGTAATTCACTATTTACAATTTTATGAGATTGACATATGAAAGTAATATTTTTAAAACTTCGTTATCGTACGAACGCACCTAATTTGCTACGCTTCACGTGCAATTTCCAACTTGTTTTTTTCCTTTGCGGAAAAGAGGGTGGTAGGGGATGTGACTTTTGAGTTATTATATTGCCATTAAAAGAAAGAAAAAGATTTCAGACGCAACAAACATCCCTGCCGGGATTCGAACCCGGGACCTTTGGATTAGAAGTCCAACGCGCTATCCACTGCGCTACAGGGACTACACTAACGAACTCGGGGACTGTGAAAATTTCCAAAATATTACACGTATGTCGCCGATAATAATAACTATTTACAGGAATCACGTTTCATCGAAAATGATAACAGTACGTTATCTTGGATTTCTAAATTTGGCATCGATCTGTTATCTTAAATACACTCCATTCTAAAAAGCGAACTGTCAGAAATAGAATCCTGTGTTTGTTTATAGATTATTTCCTTTCTTCTCCATCTAATAAATATAACAAAGTAGTTTTTAGGTTTTCTTTCTTTCTTTTTTCTTTTTTTTTATGTTTTTAACTAATTGCAATTTATTTAAGAGGATTAATAATAAAAGTAACAAGAACTAGTCGGATGTCAAGTTTTGGCAATCCCAAAATTTTCTTCTATCTTCTACATGCTAATACGTCCTGAAAAATGCAACATAATAGCACCACCGGTTAGGTGATTTACACCAAAATCTAACCAGTAACAATTTATGTCAATCAGCGCCCTGTGAAATGGGGGAGGGGGCGAAGGAAGCGGTCGCCCAGGTGCAGAAATTCAGGAGGCGCCAAATTTATACTATCAACGTAATTTTTGTTACTTAATTTATATTATCAACGCACAGTTTTCTCTTCGCACGCCCATGGTCAAATTATAAGTAAATCTGAAGTTTAATGAAAATCCGTGCGTTAGTTTTTGATATAGATAGCTATTGTGGAAATCGTATAAAATTCTGCATACGAAACACCACCTGTTGCGAAATCAATAACTAATCAAGGCTAATACATATCAGGTACTAACTAAATCTGAAGTTTCATAATAATTCATGCATTAAATCTTGAGATACAGCTATTGCGGAAATCATGAAAAATGAAGATGAATTGAATGATCAATTAATTCTGGAATTTCAGCCTTCAATACTGGGTGAGGTGAAGGTTTGTGCAGCTTTATGCATTCCATAAATTGTTTAATTCAGCCACCTTAATAGATTGTAAAAATTTACTGCAGTATTCTAAATGTGTTAAACGTTTTACATAATACATGCTAAATGATTTTTTTTAACTTAAAAATGTAGAACACGGTTAAAAATATTTAAAAAAAAACATTTCTATTCTTTCATCTGAAATTAAATATTTCAAATGAAATATAGAAATTTGGAAACTTTTTAGCTTAAGCAAACATTTTATATTAATTGGAGAATATTATGAAGGGGTAAAAACTTTTTAAACACACCATAAAAAAACTTGAATTTGCTAGGCCTTTCGAAAGAACTAAGCCTTTCTTCGTCGGGCGCAATGAAGACATGCGTCTTCTACGAAAGCAGCAGCACGACGTTTTTTATGATGTCAAGTTTTTCATGGTGTGTTTATCACCTTGGAAACGAGCGACACGTGTACGTGCCGCAAAAAGGCTTAAGAATCCTTTATTATAACCACCAGTTAAATTATACTGTATAATTTGCTATATTTAATCCAAGCTCAGTAAGCCCAGATATCTTATTAATGGATGATAATGCGAAGCCACACAGAGCTCTCATTCTTGATGATTTTTTTGGAGAAGATAATATTCACCGTATGGATTGGCCCTCATGATCTCCAGACCTCAATTCAGACAAACATGTTGGGATGGTCTAGAAAACAAAAACATTGCATAGCGTAACCTCACCCCCCAGGCACCCACAAGGAGTTAAAAGCCACGCTTTTGAAAGAATGGGCTTTGTTGCCACAAACAATTATTTTCACACACATAAATAGTATGAGAGCTCGTAGTACTTGTATAGCAGTGCACGATGGTAACATTCCATATTAGACAGACTTTTCCCAAGATAAATGATTTATCTGTTGTTCATGCTTTAACACGTTTTGATATACCCTGTATCTCAATTCACAATTAAAATATTTGATAATTCCTCATTTTACTGACAGTTTTTGCCGTGCCTGTAAGGATTAACCCTTTCCGGCACACTGTGCCCGGTCTGGGATACCTAATTTTAAATCCAAAACATGCGAACGGCACCAATAATATTTTAGTAAAATTTTGCTTTTACAATAGAAGCTTAAATAAAGGACATCATAACATTTAAAAAATTCGTTTGTAAATTCCAGTGTCAGTCGATAAATTCTAATTTTACTAACAGATTTTACCCATGCCGGAAAGGGTTAACCCTTTGAGGGGCAGGCAATTGCGCTCGAATAATTCTGAACTCCCACCGGAAATTTGTAAAAAAGTTATACCAAAAAGAGGAAAAGTAATTTCACGACTGTTTTCCACCAAAGTTAGAAAAGTGAAATTTAATAACATTTTTCTGATGTAAATCTTCATCAATCGTAGATGGTATATAATATATACCACCGCCCCTCAAGGGGTTAAGGGAAACATGAAAAAAAAAAGTAAAACCATAGTACAATATGTACTATAATTAAAAAAAAGTGAAAAGATAGAGATAAAAAGGTAAGGGGAAAGGTCTTCAGCTTGTAGAGACAAAAGACAAAATGACACAACATTGCAGTGCTTAACCCTTTACGGCACAGTCGTCTTATTTTGGGCACACCAAATTTTAATTCAAAACTTGCAACCGGCATCAAATAATATTTCAATAAAATTTTGCGTTTACAATGAAAGTTTAAATTAGGGAGTTCTTAATTTCTATAAAAGCAGTTTGTAAATTCTGGTGTAAGTCAATAATTTCTCATTTTATGAGCAGAATTTGACTGCCCGAAAAGGTTTAAGGGGACAGTTTACTTTTAATGGTCATAAAACACGCGAAAATTTCCATGAGTTTAGCAATTTTTTATAAAAAAGATAACCGCTCTAGAAGCACAAAGTGTTTAGAGTAGTATGTTTAAGTGATATTGAACTACGTTAAAAAAAATTATTTGGATATATTACAATTTTAAAAAAATCAGGGGGTCAATTTCAAAGTGCTATTTAAAATTTTTACAGTGGATAACATTTCACTGCACGCACGATATCTTATGCTAACTTCATTGTATTTGCATAAACTTTATCTTAAATTAAAGATAAAACTCTTGTCAATAGTTTGAATTAGAATATTTGCAATCGGTGAATTAGATAAGGAGTAATTAACATTTAATTAGAAATACTATAATTTTTTACATGCATTCAATATAGTAATAAGCATATAATATAGCAATAGCATATTTTTGTTTAATACTGAACACAGCTTTATAATCCTAGTTCATTTTCATGTTAATATAAATATTTATGCATGGCAAAAATTTTAAAGCTCTGCTTTAAATAGTTTTGGAGATATTATGCACGGAAGAGTAAAAAATGCCATTTTGAGAAAAAGTCATTTAAAGATTGAATTGTATTTTTTGCATATAAAATATGTTGTAAAGAAAACAAAACTACTAATTATATATCGTGTTCTGTATTAAAAATAAGATTAGATGCTAGTTTAAAATGATAAATATAAAATTATTTGTAAAATGCTGCAGAATATAGGAACATGTTTAAAAATTAAATAGATGTAATTTGTAAAAATGTAGCTTTTACTTTTGTAAAAAATTTATTTTAAAATTTAACTTAACTTAAAATTTTGTTTATCTTCGACTGTAAAGTGAATTAAATGTACACGTTTTATAAAACTAAATTATTTTATGCAAAATATAGGCCCTTTTATAGGGATTCTCGTACATCGATATCTGATTCACATACTTTGCTGCACAAAAATCTGGATAGTTTATTAAAAATTATATAAATGTCAATAAATCCCTTTTGACGGATTTTGTCGTCCCCAATTGTCAATTAAACCAAAAATCACTATCAAATTGACTATTTTATAATTTTCTATAAGATGGGTTAGTACCTAGAATATATTTATATAATCGTATTTTGTATAGCGATTACCATTAAACTGACTCCTTCTTCGATGCTGTTTTGAAGCATATTTTCATATTTTTTTATTAAAAGGCTAATAAATATTAAGAAGTACAAAATTATTACAAAATTGGGAAAGTATTGCCCTAGGAAAAAACACTGTTTTCTTTCAAATTACTTAACAGCAAATAATGCTGTGTAAAGCCATGAAAGTAAACAAATTTGGCGAAAGTGGAAGTTGAAGTTAATATTTTAAAGCTTTCTTATTATTGTTTAAGGAATTTAACCAATAACAGTTGCCGTATTTTAGCATATTTCCAAAATTACGATAATGTGAAACCGCGAAAACAAAATGTAAACAAGCCGCCATGACAGTTGTCGCAGGGTTGCTAATTCGGAAATGATGGGGCGATGTCTACATTTTCCTTAATATCTCAGGCTAGTTCCATGGGTTTTGTAGTGCAAGTCACATTACCTTATAATTGCTATGCTTGTTTGCCACCGTTATTTTCGAAAAGTCTGCTTGGCCTTATTCAATTAATGAGAGTGTGCCGATAAAATAAATCACATTTTTTCGTACTAAAATGCTGGTAGCCAAAAATCGTAGCCTGTGACTTACACTACAAGTACTCATGGAAATAGCCCTCAGTAAATAATTATCACACAGTTTAAAGATTGATATCAATTTATTCAGAATGCAATAAATTTTCTAACAATATAAAAATAAAAAAAATCGATTTTTGAAAATTTTAAAAGTGAACTGTCCCCTTAAGGAATGCATGCCAACACGGCGTGAAACCGTCATGCGTTCCACCACAATTAATTTTCATGTTTCCAATAATATTTATGTTCTTTTAATTCATTTTTATGTTGGTTACTACCAACGAACTTGAATGGAATCATAAAGATGAATTTCGAAACAATATTAAACTGATCATTTGAATGGTATAAAATAAAAATGTGTCGTTTTGAAGAAGAAATTCGTTCAAAAAATAAATAAAATCTAAATTTAACATAAATAAATCTCTTTTTAACACTAAACATATCAACAACCGATCATGTGAACGGTACCAAATAAAAATAGTTCGATTCAATGAAAAAATATATTGATTAAAGAAAATTGTAAACATACAACAATTGGTCGTTTGCAAGATACCAAATGAAAATGTTACGATTCGAAGGGGAAATTCCTCCATAAAATAAAATTAAATTAAACGTACAGCAACCGGTCATTTGAATCGTACCAAATGAAAATGGTTTGTTTCGATATTTAAATTTTTTCATAAAAAATATGAACATACAACAACTGATCATCTGAGCGGCACCATATGAAAATGATTCGATTCGAACGGGGAAACTTCTTCATAAAATAAAATTAAATTGAATTTTTGTATGTTGTATGAAACAAATGAAATGTTGTATGAAACATACAACATCCGATCATTTGGACCGTACCACATAAAAATGGTTTGTTTCGATAGGCAAATTTCTTCATAAAAAATATGAACGTACAGAACTGATCATCTGAGCGGCACCATATGAAAATGGTTCGATTCGAAGAGAAAATTTCCATAAAATAAAATAAAATTTAACATACAACATCCGATCATTTGAACCGTACCACATAAAAATGGTTTGTTTCGATAGGCAAATTTCTTCATAAAAAATATGAACGTACAACAACCGATTTTCTGAGTACGATAGAAAAATGGTTCGATTCGAAGGAGTAGTTTCTTCATAAATTAAAATAAAATAAAACATATAACAACCGATCATTTGAACCGTACCAGATGAAAATGGTCTGTTTCGATAGAGAAATTTCTTCATAGAAAAATATGAACATACAACAACCGATCATAAGAGAGGCAACATGTGAAAATGGTTCGATTCGAAGGAGAAATTTCTTCATGATATAAATATAGGAAACCACAAAAATACATTTTAAGAAAATTAAATATTTGTAAATGAAAATTGTGGTATAAAATTTTTGGTATTTTAAATATCAAAAAATAACATAAAAATGCGAATTTGCCCGAAAGTTGCATAACTTAAAATACTGCGATTTAACCCCATGCGGCGCGGTGGTTTCATAGAATATACCACTTAATTTTAATTCCCAAACGCCACATTGGCACTGGAATTTTGTTTAAAAAATTAAGGTTTATTGAATGCGTGAAATATAGCGTTTTTTTATTTACAAATAAAGTTTTTTCAAATTCCGGTGTCAGTCATTAATTTCGACATTTAAGCAATCAATTTGTTCTGTGCCGCAAAAGGTTATACGAATAATTACCAAAACTTGAATCCTAACTAAAACGAATTGCTTGTACGCTATTTATTAGTATTTATGTTGACCTTCTAGCAAAAGACACGGGTCAACTTTCAAGATTGGGTTCTCCGTACCTATTACTCAAGTAATTAGAGGATGCAACTAAGTATGTTTAAATATATCAATTTACTATTTCTGGTATAGAATGCTTTTAGTTTTGCTAAAGTACTTTTATAAATTTTGAATATCTGACAGAGTTTCCACAATTTTAGTTTAGATATCAGTATTTTTACATAAAAAATCTGGACCTGTACAATCATGGTATAGAAAAAGACCAGTCTTTTTCTAAGAAAATTCTGTTGTTTAACTAACTTATAATCTAGGTATTTATCTATTTGTAGGAATCACATGTAATGATGCTTTAACCCTTTCCGGCAAGGGCAAAATCTGTTAGTAAAATGAGAAATTATCGACTGACACCGGAATTCACAAAGGAATTTTTTAGACATTTTGAATTCGTTAATTTAAGCTTTTAATGTAAAAGCAAAATTTTACTAAAATATTATTGGTGCCGTTTGCAAGTTTGGAATTAAAATTAGGTATCCCAGGACCGGGCAAGGTGTGCCGGAAAGGATTAAAGAGGGAATTTGGTATCTTTGACCAAGGGATACAAGTTTTGTCTTCACTTTAATTTAAAAAGAACTCGGATTCACATCACAAAATGCAAAAAAGTATTTTCAGATTTATTTCACATCAGTCTCTGCTTGATGTCTTAAACTAAAAATTCTTTTAAACGTTCCGGTCTAAATTCAAAATTTAGAGATAAAAATGGAGACCAAATTGGGAACCCTAGTTTGACCACATAAGAGGTTGGATTTTCATTAGATTAGACTTTTTCTGGTAAGAAGATAGAAGCGTTGTATATGTCTCTTCGACTATTAACCCTTTAATTCCCATGCTAGAACACGTTCTAGAAATTATGTAGTTCATTTCACACCAGAAAAATTCAATGGCTAATTTCGTTTTATTTAAATACGAAATGTTCTGTTATTGATTAAAGCAAATATTGTTGTTTTAATTTTCTGGTGAGAACTGAAATATACGAATTAAAATATCTCGGGCGGTTTGGGATCCAGAGGGTTAAATGTTGTTTTTCAGTCAGTCGAAAGAAAAGATAACATCAACTGAAAATTATCAATTTTTTTCAAAAATTTTATTTTTGGTTATCATATTTTTTTTCATTTGTATAGAAAGTTACGATAGATAGTTTTCCTTTAAATTATATTGTACTTAATAATTTTCAATGATATGATTGTTAGCAGTGTTGGGCACGCTCATAAAAAAAAATAAATAAATAAATAAAAAATAAAAAAAAATAAAATCAAGTTTAATTTCCCAAAGTGAGTCAAGTTCACGTGCAGATTTAAAAATTTTCAAACGATAAGAAGATAGAAGCGCTGTATATGTGTCTTCTACTATTAAATGTTGTTTTTCAACCAGTCAAAAGGAAAGTATAACATCAACAGAAAATTATTAATTTCTTTCAAAAATTATATTTTTGGTAAGCATAATTTTT
The DNA here is from genome assembly GCA_964019185.1 of Maratus speculifer. Taxonomy (NCBI): domain Eukaryota; kingdom Metazoa; phylum Arthropoda; class Arachnida; order Araneae; family Salticidae; genus Maratus; species Maratus speculifer. The sequence continues at coordinate 232,579,391 of OZ025300.1, forward strand.
TTCCAGTTGTATATAAAGTTACGAGAGATAGTTTTCCTTTAAAATATATTGTACTTAATAATTTTCAATGATATGATTGTTTGTTAGAGTTTGATGAAATTATTGCTGTATGTTATCTCCTGATTATTTTTTCTTTTTTTATCTGGCCGCTTTGGGTTGGTTGATCCACAGCTTGTTCCAAATCATACCTTTTGTTCTGTCTGTCGAAATTAATCACATTTTAAACAATTAAAATTAGACTTAAATTCTAAAAAAATATATGTGTGAATAATTTTCTAATATTTAATAAAACGCAACATTTAAATGGCTATTGAAAGAAAATTATCAGTTAGTAAATGCTGTGAAATATTAAGGATATACGGAACATAAAATGGTTCAAATTTTTGAATTTTTAAATATCAGCCTCAAAAATTAAAGAAAAAACTTTTTTTAAATAACATTATTATGTAGGTCCAGTTTGTTTACGTAAAAAACTGGTATCTAAACTAAAATTGTAGAAGTCCTGTCACATATTTAAAATTTACAAAAGCATTCTAGCAAAATTAAAAGCGTTCTATGCCAGAAACATTAAATTTATACATTTAAACATAGTTAGCTGAATTGTCTTGAAATTGTTCTGGAAAATGTATAGTGTGTACCAGATTTATCCAAAAGCTGTCACGATGCGCAGTTTATAAGGATTTTCATATTGTGTAAAATAAATGTGTAAATAATTTTAAAGATAAAATAATATTTGTTATGAATAAAAATATTTTTGCATAAAATAAATAAATAATTAATGGTAAATAAATATAATATGTGTTAACCCTTTATGTCCCGGCGGTATTTTAAACTATCATTAAAATAACATATTGTAAAATTGATCACATAGCTCATCAATGGCTAATTCCATGGGTTCTGTAGTGTAAGTCACATAACTTATTAATTGCTATGCTTGTTAGCCACCGTTATTTTCGAAAAGTCTGCTTGGCCTTATTCAATTAATGAGAATGTGCTAATAAAATTAATCACATTTTTTTTGTTGCTGTTCTGTAATAGTGGTAGTCAAAAATCGTAGCCTGTGACTTACACTACAAGTACTCATGGAAATAGCCCAACATTAATGAAAAAAACTTACAAATAATTCCTTTTTTTTTTTTTTTTTTTCATGTCTTTTAAAGAATTTTTAATCGTTTCATCACCGGTTTTTTAAAACAGAATTTTTTGTCTAATCGAATCAGAAAAATGCTCGGTTTAAATTATGCAAAATTTACAATAAAAATTTACTGGTGAGAATAATAAATAATGATTGGAATATGGATGCCCGTATGTGATACGGGCAAATCACGATTGGCAAAGACACGTTGCTTGTATTAAGTACAGGCAAATGATGGAAGCTGTCAATTTAACACATCGATTAGTAGAAATTCAGTTTAGAATAAGTCATATACTTGAATTTATCTTGTTCCAAAAAACGATATTGCTTGCACAAAACAATATACAGTAAAACCTCTAAATAACGGACACCTCGGGAACACAGAAATTGTCCGTTATTCGGAGGTGTCCGCTATTGGGAGACCTCAAAGATTAAAAAATCACTCAGAAATTCTTAATGTTTCATTAATTGACTTTTATATGGCCTAAAACCTCTATTATATGACTAATTAGAAATTAATTTTTTAAGCAATAAAACTGAAATAAAGTTGTGCACACCTATATAAACTGTTTATTACATTCTTATGAAAAAAATCTGTTACAAAAGTTTACTTTTGCTCGTGATTACATGTAATTTGTTTTTAAATGTGACATTATTTGGACATTTGAGTTCCAAGCGCAGAAGGGGGGGGGGGGGTAGCACTTTTGGACCACTAAGCCCTTCGCGACGGGAGCCTTTTACGAAATTATAAATGTTTTGTCATCGGTTTTTAAATACAGAAATTTATGCCTTATTAAACCGAGAAAATGTTCCGATTAAGTAAGGCAAATTTTACTGGCGGGGATAAACAAGAATTCTTAAACCTTTTGCGGCAAGCATGCATGTAACTCGTCCCCAAGGGGTTAAAAATATAAAATCTCAAACTTTTTTGGGGGAACATTTCAATGATTTGGGAGATGTCTCTCTTGGGCAACTTCCTGAATTCAACGGTGAACATGGAGGGAAGGGGGGAGGGGTTTCTCCAGCTCACCATCTACATTTATCTATGGTCACAAAATTTATGATACAACGTCCTCATAAATTTAGAGGCCTTTTTCTTTTTTTTTAACTTTTTTTCTTTAAAAAACATTTTTTTCATTCTTTATCGCCGAAAATAGTGTCCGCTATTTGGAGTGTCCGTTATTCAGAGGTTAAACATACAAAAATCCAGGTTTTGGGAGTGGGGATTGGAAAACTGTCCGTTAAATAGAGGTGTCCGCTATTCGGGAGTGTCCGTTATGGAGGTTTTACTGTATTTTTAAAAGAACGGTTTCTTTTTCATTTGCATCTTTTTGAGAATTCTTGCGTTGAAAGATTGTAATGGAAAAGTATCTGTTGAAAAATATTTCTATATTTCTAATGTACGAGCAGTACAGTTGTGCATTTTTTAATTCTATAAGATACATAATAAATAAATAAATAAAAGATTTGAGTGAAATTATAAATACTGTAGAAAATCCCCACAAATTTAAAATTAATTAATTAATTTTACTTACCAAAATCCTTCTAAAATGTATTAAATGGTTGTGTAACTCTTCTAGTATAGCTTCAAAAATTCGCGAAAAATGCTTTAGAACATTGAATTTTCATGAATTCATAAATATTGTACAAAATCCCCACAAATTTAAAATTAATTAATTTTGCTTGCCAAAATCCTTGTTACGGCTTCTCTATAACCTTAGATGTCGCGCTTCCATGGCGCATTCTACTGTATTTTAGGTTTGCCGTTTTGGCAACATATGAAAATCGCCTGTTGTTTTTTGTTTTTAACGGCGATCATAGCGGACCTATCGTGTGTTCGCTGGATCCTTATTCTTTAATTAAATGTAAATATAATGTGTAAATAATTTGTATATAAAGAATTTTAAGTAGTATTAGTAGTAATAATTGAACCAGCGCCAAAATGAGTACTTTAAATATACTCGCATCATTCGACAGTTCGTTCCAGTCCTTCTAAAATTTATTAAATGGTTGTGTTAATCTTCTAGTATAGCTTCAAAAATTCACGAAAAATGCTTTAGAGCATAAAATTTCCATGAATTCATAATTTGGAATATGTTAAAGAAAGAGGATATCATAAAATTCGAGATTTGTTCTTTTACTCTTGTCTGAAGCAATGAAAGTTTTCTGCCTCATAATGGCTTTATATTCGCATGTTCCATGTAATTTATTAAGACTTAATCTCATTAATGCATTTTTGGTTAATTGCATGTCCTTTTAATTAGAAATTCCGTTTAGCGAAGATGATTTATTGAACGACTTTCTTTTGTACCTACCCATAATAAAACTGAACTAGTTTTGTTTATTTTTTACCATCATGTCGTTTACATACCTGCCACAGAATTTATTGAAGAATAATATGTGATTTCTAATGTTTTTCGATAGCTTCAACTATGGTAATAAATTTTGTTTATAACAAGGGTTTTGCTTTGAAATATTGCATAGCTCATTTGCTTAGCCATAGTGTTAACCCCTTAACTGGTTCTTTCTTTTCCGTTCAATAAATTGAAAATAACAGATTCACACCACTATTATTTATATAAAATAATCGTAACTTTTAGTCTAAACATTTCCACCTTCAAATAGTATCAAATTATTTTTTAAAAAATTAGTGGTGTCAAAAAACTTTAAATGATAAATTAAGCAAATTAGCCTTGCCCGTACGGCGTACGGGCAAATCAGTTAAGGGGTTAATGCTAATTAAGCCCTTACATCACATAGAATATTATTTAATCCAATCACGAATAAAGGGTGAAAAATTATTTAAAGTAAGTTAACCTTTTGCAGACCAGTGTTCTCAATTGCGCACATCGAATTGAAAATTTATTTTAAAATTATATTCGTAATTATTGAATTGAAAAAAATTAAGTAGATATAATATAGACCGGAAGGTGGCAACACAGACAATCGCCTTATCCAGATCACGGCTGAAATTCCAGATTTAGTTTAACACAAATAAAGTATAAGAAAATAAAATTCTGATGTATAATTTACTTAAAATGTGCAAAAATTTACGTAATAAGGTCTTTTCTTAACATTCTGTCATTTACTTAAACGATGCTAAACTATACATAATAATGTCACACAATTTTAATTTCTCATATTTTATTTAGTATTCAAGATGAACATGACGTTCAGTAATTGTAATTTAAACTATATTATATAATAGTTAAAACTCGACTCGCATATTAAAGCGTGATTGGTCTGCCAAGTCATATCTTGATAGAACCGGAAAACCGGATTTTAGCGGTTGACTTCTAGGTTTATCATTTTATTTTCAAGCACTCCAACAAATGAAAAAGGAGGACTGAGGGCAGGAAAATGTAGTTGTAAACATACGAGTCAACTGCTAAAATTGGATTTTCAGGTATTTTCCACCAAGGTATGATTTGGCAGATCGATTACGTTTTAATATGCGAATGAGTTTTATCTAATTCTGGAATTTCAGCCATGAACTCGATAAGCTGATTCTCTGTGCTGCCATCTTCCTGTCTTGTAGAAAGAAACTTGACTCTGGGGATAGAAACCGCATTAATTGTGAACATGTCCTTAACGATACAAAAGCAAGATAACAATACAAAAGTTCAGAATTGCACAAACGCAATAGCTTGCCCCTTAACCCTTTAACGTTCAAAGCATTTTCATCGCTAAAATGTTGAAATAAATGATTGACACCGATAATTGCAAACAAATATATTTGTAAATAAGAAAAAGTGCTTTTTCAGATACTTAATGAGATGGATTTTTCAAAATTAAAATTCCGGTGTCGTTGTTACACATCTGAATTAAAATTTTGTGGTTTTGTAGAGAAACCAATGAACGTTAAAGGGTTAAAGGGTTAAGACCTAAATTAAACGCAGCAGCATCTGCTACTGATCATCTGCTCCATACAATGCTGATCGTCTCGTGGTGAACAGTTTCTGTTATTTCTAATAATTTAATTTAATAAATAACTATTAATATGTAATAGGCTCTTCAAATAAAAAACTTCAACTGTAGTATCTCAACAAAAAATACGCTTTTTCTCCACATATAAATCTTAGTCAACGATGACAAAAAACAAGTTACGATATTCAACATTTTAATAAAAACTAAACATTATCACTCGCTTAAAAAATCACTGAATATGCTTCGCAAGTGTGTATATTAGTTTTATTATTATTATTATTATTATTTGTGTGTGTGTTTTAACTCTTTGCACTCGTGTGTCCAGGACTGGACATCATCTTTAAAAAATAAATTTTTTGGCTTCAATAGTAAAGAAAAGTAGAATATGACTTATTAATTTAGAGCATTTTTGATATCATGTATTTTAAAACGACTTACTTTGAAAAAACGGTGCGGACCAAATAAACTTGTATAAAGAGACGCCGAAATCGAAAAGGTTAACCCTATCCGGCACATTGTGCCCGGTCTGGAATACTTAATTTTAATTCCAAACTTGCAAGCGTCAAAAATAATATTTTAGTAATATTTTGCTTATACAATAAAAACTTAAGTTAGGAGTTTCAAAATATCTAAAGAATTCGTTTGCGAATTCCGGTGTCAGTCGATAATTTCTCATTTTACTAACAGATTTTATCCGTGTCGGAAAGGGTTAACCCTTTGAGGGGCAAGCACTTGCGTTCGTGTAATTCTGAACTCCCACCGGAAATTTGTAAAAAAGTTATATCAAAAAGAGGATAAGCATTTTCACGACTGTTTTCCGCCAAAGTTAGAAAAGGGAAATTTAATGACATTTTTCTGGTGTAAAACTTCATCGATCGTAGGTGGTATATAATATATACCGCCGCCCCTCAAGGGGTTAATGGGCATAATCGGAGGAAATTAAATTTTTATGTACTTCAGATTTCCTGCAATTATTTGCGGTAAAAGAATATCTTTGATTTTTTTTTTAATTTTTTAATATCTTTAATTTTTTTGTCTGTTCTGAAATACAAGGTACTGAAATGCAAAACTTTTATCACAATTTTCTGTCTTATCCGGATGTTCTTCACTGTGATATAAGGATCAAGTGGCATCAGTAGGTAAGAAGTTTTTCTTTTTTGACCGCTAACGATCGTTTAATTGGTAATTGTTTCTTTTGTAATCTCGTCTTGCCCGTACGATGTATGGGCAAAAGAAGGAAGCGGTTAATAATAATCCACGTATTGATTGTTTAACATTAGAACCGCATGAAATTTTATCCAAGTGGTCTAAAAATATTACACACCAAAATTTTTAATTTCAACATTTCACCTTTTTTATTTATTTTATTTCGATGTGATAGATATTGCGATATTTTAGAAAGGCATTACTGGTTCGAATTGATTTGTATTTTGTATTTATTTATGTCGACAAATTATCTACGCTATGGGACATAGGCCCTATGGGGGTGGGATGCCCTCCGTGGGGGTCTTTCTAAGGCAACCTAACCCGTATTTACGCAAGGTTCGAAGAAAACCACGAAAAACTTCGAACGGTTAGGCCGACGGTCGCGATTGGGTTCGAACTCAGCACCTACCGTCTACCAGTTCGGAGGTCAAAACCTCGCGGCCACCTGGTTCGAATCGAAATATTTATTTTTGGTAGGAGTCAAAACGACCGCTATGGCGGTTCTAGATAAAGGCATAAATTAAGTGCGGGGACATCTGCTAGTGTCAGCTCTATACAGCGTTTATCGTCTCGTCGTAAGCAGGTTTTGTTATTATTTAATAACTCACTGTTGATATGTAATAGACTCTTAAAATAAAAACTACAACTGCAGTACCTCAACAACAAATACGCTTTTCCTTCACACATAAATCTGAGTCAAAGATGATAAAACACAAGTTACAATTTTAACAAAAACTAAACATTATCACTCGCTTAACCCTTTCTTGCGCAGTGTTGCTGGGCCGGCAACACCTAATTTTAATTCGAAACTTGGAAACGGCACCAGTAACATTTTAATATAATTTTGCTTTTACAATTAAAGCTTAAATTATGGGATTCATAATATCTAGACAAGTCCTTTATAAATTCCGGTGTCAATCGACAATTTCTCATTTTATTAATAGAATTTGCTTGCGCCGGAAAGGGTTAAAACATCACTGACTTTGCTTCTTAACCCCTTAACTGATTTGGCCGTTTGCCGTTTTGGCAAGAATTTTTTGCTTAATTCATCATTTAAAGCTTCTTGACACCATTATTTTTTTAAAGAATAATTTCATACTATGTAAAGGCAGAAATGTTAAGACTAAATGTTACGAATATTTTATTTAAATAATAGTGGTGTGAATCGATTATTTTCAATTTATTGAATGGAAAAGAAATAACCAGCTAAGGGGTTAAGTGTGTAAAAAATGCCCCCGGATATCGAAAGAATTAGTGTACAAAATTGGAAAAAATTAAGTTTTTATTTACTTCAAATTTCCTGCAATTATTTACGGTAAAACAATATCTTTAATTTAACTCTACAATCACAAATTTATCCAAAAAGCACTGATTCAGGCTTATACATATATTAAAAAAAAATAAATCACGAGTAATTATTCCTTTCAATAACTTGCAACGCATTTTTTTTTTTTTTATCTGTTCTGAAAGTGCTGGGTACTGAAATACAAATCTTTTATTTCAATTTTCTATCTTTTCTTGATGTTCTCCACTTTGATATCAAGTGACAAGAGTAGGTAAGGAGTTTCTCACTTTGATCTCTACCGAAAAGACGATCGCTTGATCCGTAATTGTTTCTTTTGAAATTTCGTCATGTTTCGTTGACATACTATATGCCCTCCAGAAACAGTAGTGTGAATTGCGAAACTGAATTTTGTTTCATGTAAAAAGAAAGTATTTATTTCCTGTTTTATGATATTTTGTAATTGTGAGAAGTTTTAGAAATACAGTAAAGTCTCGCTATTGCGAACTAATTGGGACCGAACACTGTTCGGTTAAGCGGAAATTCGGAATAGGCAGATTTCATTAATAATAATCTACCTATTGACTGTTTAACACGTTGACTACCCAGGCAATTTTCAGAAATATGGCCTAAAATGACAATTTTATTTAATCACATTGTATTATTAATTCCCTCTTATATTTTCTAATATAAATACTAAAGTTGATTTCTCTTGCAAATGTTGTTAAAGGATGTGTCAAGCATTTCTGTTTTTTAAAAGTGGTATTGTTCAGAAAAAATAGAATTGACACATCGACTGCCGCCTACGAGATAATTCGTAGTTGGCTTCCTAGCAAATAATGCAACCTACGAGTTATCTCGTAGTCGGCAGTCAACGTGTTAACACTAGAATCACATGAAATTTTACCCAAGTGGTCTAAAATATTAAACACCAGAATTTTCCTTTTTCAATATTTCAGCGCTCTTATTTGTATGGTAGAAACTGAACTTATTTTAAAAAGACATTATTGTTTCGAATAGAAGTATTTTATTTGGTTGCAGTCAAGATGATCGCTATGGCAGTTATAGTATTAAGACGTAAATAAAGTGCGGGGGCATCTGCTAGTTTCAGCTTTATACAGTGTTTATCGTCTCATGGTGAACAGGTTCTGTTACTTCTAATAATACAGTTTAATAATTCACTGTTAATATTAAATAGACTCTTGAAATAAAACTACAACTATACTACCTCAACAATAAATACGCCTTTTCTCCAGACATAAATCTGAGTCAACGATGACAAAACACAAGTTACATATTGAACATCTATATTATAAAGGCCAAACGTATCTGTGCGTAACGTATACGTCACTTTGTGAATGGCAACATTTTAAAATTTGAAATAAAATTTTGCTTTTGCAATTTTTTCTAATTGCAAAATTCGATTTTTTTTCTAATTTTTTAAACTTCTAAACAACGCGCATTTTCAATTTTTACATCGCTGTATAGAGAAAATAATGTTCTTTTAAATGCAATTTGTTTTAAAGCTGTATCTTAATTTATTTTTTAAATATTAATTTTCTTGTAGTTTTTTAGACCGTTTTTCTGATTGTTGCAACAGAAGTACTCCATTTCTATGAAAAGCAAAGAGGAAAAGGAAAAAAAAAGATTAATGTATCTTTATGTTGCCCATGAAGATAGAACATGATGTTGCCATTTTTCCAATAAAAGTGAAAAAATTGAAATTTAAATACGTGTTGCTTCGAGAATATCATCTGCTATAAAACCCGGGAAATTTTTGTTCCATTACAAAATTTTACATACACTTAAAAGATTATAAATAGTTTAGTATTTGAGAACTTATATTAAAGTTTAATTTTAACAATTTCTATAACTGAGTTTTATAGAAATAGTATTTTTTGTTAACTTTAGGTTAAATATCATTTGTTTAAAAGTTAAACTTACCAATATAAAGAGCACTTTTATTGTAACTAATTTTGTACATTTATTATAAATCAATGAAACTGTTCCTTCTTAAACATTTTCTTTCGTTGAAATTCGACGGGTTCAATCTTGTTTTAATAAAAACTAAACATTATCACTCGCTTAAAAAATCACTGACTTCGCTTCTTAAATGTGTAAAAGACGCCGAACTCGAAAGGCTTAGTATACAAAATCGACGAAAAAAAAGTTTTTATTTACTGCAAATTTCCTGCAATTATTTACGGTAATACAATATCTTTAACACTACAAATCTATCCAGAAAGCTGTGATTCTGGCTTATATTTAAAAAAAATCACGGAAGTATTTATTCTTTTCGAGAACTTGCAACGTATTGTTTTTTTTTTTATCTGTTCTAAAGTACAGGGTAACTGAAATAGTGACTTTTATCACAATTTTCTATCTTTTCCGGATGTTCTCCACTTTGATTTCAAGTGACAAGTGTAGGTAAGAAGTTTCTCACTTTGATCTCTAACGAAAAGACGATCGCTTGATCGGTAATTCTTTCTTTTGGAATCTCGTCATGTTTCGTAGACATATTGTATGTCCTCCAGAAACAGTAGTGTCGATTGTGAAACTGAATTTTGTTTCAGGAAAAAGAAAGTATTTATTTCCTGTTTTTATATTTTGCAATTGTTCGAAATTTTAGAAATGCAGCAAAGTCCCGATACTCCGAACTAATTAGGACCGATTGATTTAAAGTTTGAATCTAATTTCTTAAATATCAGGTTGCGTCTAAAGTTTTGACCCTTTTTAGGTGCGTTCGTAATTATGTAAATACGTAGCACCTATTGTTGTCGCTCAGTCCGTCCGTCGCTCAGTCTGTCCGTCCGTCTGTCTGTCTGTCTGTCCGTCCGCATATAACAACGCGAAAACTACCCAACCGAATCGTTTGAAATTTAAAATACATAATTATAACATAATTTTGTCGAGTCATTTCAAATTTTATGAAAATCGGATGGATAGATCAATTACAGGGACAATCAAAAGGATTCCGTTACATTACGGTCAATGGGGAAAAAGTTTTCAAATGCATTTTAATCGTTTGAAATTTAAAACATATAATTATTGCATAATTTTGTCGAGTCATTTCATATGTTATGAAAATCGGATGCATAGATCAATTACAGGGACAATCAAAAGGATTCCGTTACATTACGGTCAATGGAGAAAAAAATGTCAAATGCATTTTAATCGTCTGAAATTTAAAACATATAATTATTACCTAATTTTATCGAGTCATTTCAAATGTTATGAAAGTTGGATGCTTATATCATTTACAGGGACGATCAAAGGTATTCCATTACATTACGGTCAATGGGAAAAAAGATTCAAATGCATTTTTATGATGTTACACTCATTCGAACATAATAGAATTGGCATGAATCAATGAAATATATACTAAAATATGCATTTTGTACAATCTGTGATGCAAAGAATTTTTATTATTAAATTACAGAGCCACATAAAAGTATTCCACTACATAATGCTATACGGGGAAACATTGTTTGGGGCGTGTTTTAATTATATTCAACTATTTCGCATTTTATGAATAAGATATACGTTTCTAAGGTGTAATAAAAATTACTTTCTGCATATTTACAGAAACACAAAGATTTCGACTACTATACTGTATCCTAAGTACTGAATATATTTAAAACTTCGTTATCGTACGAACGCACCTCATTTGCTACGTTCACGTGCAATTTCCAACTTGTTTTATTTTAATGTTGACAACAAATATTTACAAAAATACAAAACATTAGTGAGGATAGTAATCACCATTAAGTTCGACAATCTTCTGCCAACGTTTTGGCAGTTTTTAGCTCACAGGCTATCATAGCCTGAGAGCTTATGTGCCCGTCCGTTCTGTATGTATGTGCGTATGTGCGTAACGCGATAACTCATGATAAAAATATCGGATCCACTTGAAATTTTGTATGTAGGTATATCCTGACAAGGCGCTTCCCTGATTAGTTTTTGGAGTTCATTCGATATGTATAAGAGGGGGAACGGAGGGCTCATGCCCCCCGTTAGTTGATATAAATGGGATTTTCATGCAGAATTAAGTTTTCGTTCAAAATTTAGATTAGGATCATTCTGATGAGGCGATTCCGTGACTGTTATTAGGTGTTCATTGAATAAGTATAAATAGGGGGACAGGGGTTCTAATGCCCCGCCCCCCTTAATTTATAGAAATGGGATTTTCATGCAGAATTAAGTTTTCGTTCAAAATTTAGATTAGGATCATTCTGATGAGGCGATTCCGTGACCGTTATTAGGTGTTCATTGAATAAGTATAAATAGGGGGAACAGGGGTTCTAATGCCCCCCCCCCCGTTAGTTGATATAAATGGGATTTTCATGCAGAATTAAGTTTTCGTTTAAAATTTAGATTAGGATCATTCTGATAAGGCGATTCCGTGACTGTTATTAGGTGTTCATTGAATAAGTATAAATAGGGGGAACAGGGGCTCTAATCCCCCCCCCCCGTTAGTTGATATAAATGGGATTTTCATGTAGAATTAAGTTTTCGTTCAAAATTTAGATTAGGATCATTCTGATGAGACGATTCCGTGACTGTTATTAGGTTTTCATTGAATAAGTATAAATAGGGGGAACAGGGGCTCTAATGCCCCCCCCCGTTAGTTGATATAAATGGGATTTTCATGCAGAATTAAGTTTTCGTTCAAAATTTAGATTAGGATCATTCTGATGAGACGATTCCGTGACTGTTATTAGGTGTTCATTGAATAAGTATAAATAGGGGGAACAGGGGCTCTAATCCCCCCCCCCGTTAGTTGATATAAATGGGATTTTCATGCAGAATTAAGTTTTCGTTCAAAATTTAGATTAGGATCATTCTGATGAGGCGATTCCGTGACCGTTATTAGGTGTTCATTGAATAAGTATAAATAGGGGGAACAGGGGCTCTAATGCCCCCCCCCCGTTAGTTGATATAAATGGGATTTTCATGCAGAATTAAGTTTTCGTTCAAAATTTAGATTAGGATCATTCTGATGAGACGATTCCGTGACTGTTATTAGGTGTTCATTGAATAAGTATAAATAGGGGGAACAGGGGCTCTAATCCCCCCCCCCGTTAGTTGATATAAATGGGATTTTCATGCAGAATTAAGTTTTCGTTCAAAATTTAGATTAGGATCATTCTGATGAGGCGATTCCGTGACCGTTATTAGGTGTTCATTGAATAAGTATAAATAGGGGGAACAGGGGTTCTAATGCCCCCCCCCGTTATTTGATATAAATGGGATTTTCATGCAGAATTAAGTTTTCGTTCAAAATTTAGATTAGGATCATTCTGATGAGACGATTCCGTGACTGTTATTAGGTGTTCATTGAATAAGTATAAATAGGGGGAACAGGGGCTCTAATCCCCCCCCCCCCGTTAGTTGATATAAATGGGATTTTCATGCAGAATTAAGTTTTCGTTCAAAATTTAGATTAGGATCATTCTGATGAGGCGATTCCGTGACCGTTATTAGGTGTTCATTGAATAAGTATAAATAGGGGGAACAGGGGTTCTAATGCCCCCCCCCGTTAGTTGATATAAATGGGATTTTCATGCAGAATTAAGTTTTCGTTTAAAATTTAGATTAGGATCATTCTGATAAGGCGATTCCGTGACTGTTATTAGGTGTTCATTGAATAAGTATAAATAGGGGGAACAGGGGCTCTAATCCTCCCCCCCGTTAGTTGATATAAATGGGATTTTCATGTAGAATTAAGTTTTCGTTCAAAATTTAGATTAGGATCATTCTGATGAGACGATTCCGTGACTGTTATTAGGTTTTCATTGAATAAGTATAAATAGGGGGAACAGGGGCTCTAATGCCCCCCCCCGTTAGTTGATATAAATGGGATTTTCATGCAGAATTAAGTTTTCGTTCAAAATTTAGATTAGGATCATTCTGATGAGACGATTCCGTGACTGTTATTAGGTGTTCATTGAATAAGTAGAAATAGGGGGAACAGGGGTTCTAATCCCCCCCCCGTTAGTTGATATAAATGGGATTTTCATGCAGAATTAAGTTTTCGTTCAAAATTTAGATTAGGATCATTCTGATAAGGCGATTCCGTGACTGTTATTAGGTGTTCATTGTATAAGTATAAATAGGGGGAACAGGGGCTCTAATCCCCCCCCCCCGTTAGTTGATATAAATGGGATTTTCATGCAGAATTAAGTTTTCGTTCAAAATTTAGATTAGGATCATTCAGATGAGGCGATTCAGTGACTGTTATTAGGTGTTCATTGTATAAGTATAAATAGGGGGAACAGGGGTTCTAATGCCCCCCCCCCTTAATTTATATAAATGGGTTTTTCAAGCAGAATTTTCAGATTTCGTTCAAATCTCTGAATAGTTTTGGAAGTTTAATGGTTAAGTATAAAAGAGGGGGATAACTCCTTTTAAATTATATAAATGCTAAATGGGTTTTTATTAAGAATTATCTAATTTGCTCTGAATTTTGGATATAGATTTTTTATATGATAAAGCATGTCTTTGATAGTATAGGAGGTTCAATGATTAAGTATAAAAAAAGAGGAAAGAAGAGAGCTGTTTCCCTTTCTTAATTTTTTAACGGAATTAACCCTTGAAAATATAAGGCTTTAATGTACAATTAGTATTTGTAGCCTGTGAGCTCAATGCCATCAGTTTAACTGGGCAGTATTCTTTATTCAATGCTTTCCTTGAAAAACTCTGGGTTACGTGAGTCGAGAAAGAGGTCAACCTCTTTTCTGACCTCTTCTGAAGAATTGAAAATTTCACCACTAAGGTGCAGTTGCAGATGCGAAAACAGATAGTAGTCGGAAGGTGCCATGTCCGGACTATATGGAGGATGTGGCATTTAGTCCCATTCCAGCTTGTATAAGTTCCAATTCGTCCACGCACTGACATCTGGCCTGGCATTATCCTGGTGAAACATAACCACCTTGCGTCGGAACTCCTTACTTCGCTTTTCCCTAATTGCTACGTCCACTTTATGCAGCATGCTGCTGTACGACTCACTGTTGATGGTCTGGCCACTTTTTGAGCACTCCTTGTAGATAATACCGCGACAATCCCAGAAATCATAGAGGAGGATTTTTTTATAGGTCAATGTGCGCCAGGTTACGGTCCTGACCGGTACTCCTGGTTCAGACCATCCTCCTTTTCGACTGGTGTTGTCGTAATAAACCCATTTTTCATCACACGTAACAATCCGGTTCAAAAAATCACCCTTTCGGTGATATTCGAGCAAGTTTACATAGGTCCGTTTTCGTTTTTCTTTGTCATTTTGTGTCAGATCGTGCGACACCCATCGATTGAATTTGTATGTCAAACCAATGTTTTTTAATGCTCGAATTATGGTTGTTTGAGAAACATTGAAGTGAGATGCAAGTCCCCGTGATGTAGCATTTTGATCTTTATCGATGGATTTCCGCAATTCGGTCTCATCAATCACAGTAGGTCGACCAGCACGTGATTCATCTTCGATGTCGAAATTCTTAATCTTAAAATTTTGATACCATCGTTTGACTGTACTAAGTGATACATTATCCTCACCTAAACGTGCACACATGTTACGGTGATATTCTGTCACTCCGGTATTGCTACAGAACTCATAGTAGATGATGGTTCGAAGCTGGATACATGATAGTTCCATTTTCGAGGCTTCGTGGAGGCTGCAGATGATAATTTTTCAAAACAATAAATACACAGTGTTGTAGCACACGTCTTCTTCTTTCGAAACCAGAAAACCGTATGTAAAAATGTCACTTAACTTGCGAACGCCAGCTGTTTTAGTAGCACTATTCTGCGAAAGGGTCAAAACTTTAGACTCAAGGTAATAATATTTTTTACAGATTTTGGAAAATTTTTATATGAATATTTAAATTATTTTGTTACGTTTATGTGAACAGGGGTAGAAAAAATTAGATGAAGATAAAAGATGGTTGCTTTGTTCGATAATTTTACATTTGCCTAAAAACAGTTCCTTTTTTTTAACCCTTTGCACTCATATGTCCAGTCTGAATGAATACATATATATATATGTATGGAGGTGGGGTCCAGTAACAAAGGGAAATAAATTGTGCCTTATTTATTCGGAGCGTTTTTTATATCGTGTAATTTAAAGTAATTTCTTTTTAAAAATTGCGCCGAACGAATAAAATTTGTGAAGAGATGCTAGCATCAAATGAGCTTGTATACATAATTGGAGGAAATTAAGTTTTTGTGTATTTCAGATATCTTGATGTTATTTACGGTAAAATGATATCTTTAATTTAACCCTACAATCCCAAATCTATCCAAAAAGAGGTGATTCTGGCTTATAAAAACAAATCATGAATCTTTATTCTTTTCAAGAACTTGCAAAATATTGTTTTTTATCTATTTTGAAGTACAGGATAATTGAAATACAAATCTTTTATCACAATTTTCTATCTTTTTCGGATGTTCTCCATTTTGATATAAGGATCAGGTGACAAGAGTAGGTAAGAAGTTTCTCACTTAGATCTCTAACGAAAAGACGATCGTTTGATCCGTAATTGTTTCTTTTGAAATTTCGTCAAGTTTCGTTGAATTATTGTATGTCCTCCAGAAACAGTAGTGTCATTTATGAAACTGAATTTGATTTCATGAAAAAAAGGAAGTATTTATTTCCTATTTATGATATTTTGCAGTTATGAGAAGTTTTAGAAATACAGTAGAGTCTCGCTAATCCGAACTAATTGGAACCCGAATTCTGTTCGATTTAGCTCGAATTCGGGATGTACGGATTTCAATTATAATAATCTACGCATTGACCGTTGAACACTAGAACGCCCGAAAGGAGTCCATTTGATTCCAGCCACATGATTAAATTTCAATTCAAACCAGAAAATTTTTCTTTAAATAATTTAAATTTAATCCACGCAGAATTGCGTTAAATAAATCAATTAAATAATTTTGAATAGAAATTCTTGTGAGAAATATTGCTACCAAATTTGAGTAAAATTTCCAGATGCTCTAGTGTAAACATTAGAATCGCATGAAAATTTACCCAAGTGGTCTAAAAATATTTACACCCAAATTTTTATTTTCAATTGTTTAGCTTTCTTATTTGATTTTTTTCGATGTAGTAAATATTGAATTTATTTTAGAAAGACATTACTGGTTTCAATCAAAATATATTTATTTGGTAGCAGTCGAATGACAGCAATGTCCTAGTGTTAACCCTTTAACGATCATAGCATTTTTATTGCTAAGGTGTCGAAATAACTGAATGACACCGGTAATTAAAAACAAATATATTTCTAAATAAGAAAACGTGATTTTTCACATACGAAATAAAAGGGATATTTTTAGATAAAAATACCGGTGTCAGTGTTGCGTATCGGAATTAAAATTTTGTGGTTTCGTGGCGAAACCAATGAACGTTAAAGGGTTAAGGCGTAAATTAAGCGCGGGGGCATCTGCTACTGTCAGTTTTATACAGCGTTGATCGTCTCGTTCAGTGTTCTGTTATTTCTAATAACTTAATTTAATGACGCACTGTTAATATGTAACAGACTCTTCAAATAAAAACTATATCTTTTATCACAATTTTCTATCTTTTCCAGATTTTCTCCACTTTGATATCAAGTGACAAGAGTAGGTAAGGAGTTTCACAGTTTGATCTCTAACGAAAAGACGATTACTAGATCTGTAATTGTTTCTTTTGAACTCTCGTCATGTTTCGTTGGCACATTGTATATCCTCCAGAAACAGTAGTGTCAATTGTGAAACTGAATTTTGTTTCATGAAAAAAGAAGCATTTATTTCCTATTTTTGTGATATATTGTAACGGTTAGAAATATTAGAAATACAGTAAAGTTCCGCGATTGCGAACTAATTTGTACCGAACACTGTTCGGTTTAGCGAGAATTCAGAATTGGCTTATTTCATTAATAATAATCTATGATTGAGTGTTCACCACTTTGCGGCACAGTGGTCTCACTTCCAGGCACACCTAATTTTAATTCCAAACATGCAAGTGGCACCAAAATATTTTAATAAAATTTTGCTTTTACCATGAAAGCTTTAATTAAGGAGTTCTTAATTTCTAAAATAGTCGTTTGTAAATTCCGGTGTCAGTCAATAATTTCTTATTTTACGAACAGAATTTGTCTGTTCCGGAGAGGGTTAATTCTAGAATATCGCGAAATTTTACCCAAGTGGTCTAAAAATATTGCACACCAGAATTTTTATTTTCAATTTTTTAGCTTTTTTATTTAAATTATGTCGATGTGGTAGATATTGAACTTATTTTAGAAAGGCATTACTGATTCGAATCGAAATAATTTTATTTGTAGCAGTCAAAATGATCTGCTACGGCGGTTCCGGGGTTAGGCATAAATTGAGTGCGGATGCATTTGCTTGTGTCAGCTTTATACAGCGTTGATCTTTACGTGGTGAACAGGTTCTGTTATTTCTAATAATTTAATTTAATAACTCACTGTTAATATGTAATAGACTCTTCAAATAATAACTACAACTCTAATACCTCCACAATAAATACGCTTTTTCTCCACACATAAATCTGAGTCAACGTTGACAAATCACAAATTACATATTCAGCATTTTAATTAAAACTAAACATTTATCACTCGCTTAAAAATTCTCTGACTTTACTTCTTAAGTCTGTAAAAGACGCCGGAGTCGAAAGGGTTAGTGTACAAAGTCGAAGAAAATTAAGTTTTAAATTACTTCAGACTTCCTGCAATTATTTACGGTGAAACAATATCTTTAACCCATTAGTGCCTAGCGTCCCTTTTTAGGGACGCTTCAAAAGGTGTATTCAGCACTGTTTTTGACACCGGTAAAAAAGAAAAGCAATAATTATTTTATTTAAATGATGCGTTTTCGTGATTAATGAACTAAACTTAAATCTTCTAAAAATAGTGGTTGCAACCAAATAAAATTTACGCAAAAGATGCTGGGCACGAATGGGTTAATTTAACACTACAATTACAAATCTATCAAAAAAAAAAAAAACACTAATTCTCGTTTATATTTAAAAAAAATATTAATAATAAATAGAAAATACAAAATCGCGAGTCTTTATTCTTTTTAAGAACTTGCGACGGATTGTTTTTTATCTCTTGTGAAAGTGCAGGATACTGAAATACAAATCTTTAATCACAATTTTCTATCTTTTCCAGATGTTCTCTACTTTGATATCAAGTGACAAGAGTAGTTTCTCACTTTGATCTCTAACGAAAATACGTTCGCTTAATCGGTAATTGTTTCTTTTAAAATTTCGTCATGTTTCGTTGTCATATTATATGTCCTCCAGAAACAGTAGTGTCAATTGTGAATTTTGTTTCTGACTTTTTGTTGTCAACTGAATTTTGTTTCATGGAAAAAGAAAGTATTTATTTCCTGTTATTGTGATATTTTGCAATTGTTGGAAGTTTTAGAAATAATTGATTAAATTTATGACTCTTAATTCGAATTATCGCCTACATACACTGTTTCCTCATTCGAGAGACTTTTTATTTAGAGATATTGATTTAACACCAGAAAATTTTGAAAAGCAATTTTGTTTTATTTGTACATTATATTTTAATACAAAAATATAACAATTTCTTTGAATATAACAATACAATTTATAACAATTTCTTTCTTTTGATTTCTTTAACAATTTTATTGATCTCCATTTCAAAGTAACCCTTTTATCTTAGTGGTTCACAATCATTCCCATCGCAACACATTAGTTAGTAAACTTTTAATTCTTTTTTTAATCTTGATCAAATATCAACACACAGTGCTTTCACACATTCCCACTAATTCTAATTATCATATTATTTAAGCCAAATGTAAAGTAGTTTATTTGTTTAAAATTTCAAATGCGTTTATTTTGATTTTAATTAGTTTGAAGAATTTAGAGACACGACTAATCGGAGAAGTAATATTCAAACAGTAATATTCAAACTATTTGTACCGTCTTTCAGAATTTATGTCTTTTTTGCAAGCGGTTTAATTGTATCAAGCCTTTAATTAATTTTATCTATCTTTGTTTATTTATCAGCTGTTTTGTTAATCACTTCCCTTTATTGAATGCTTAATGTTTTCCCTTTATTGAATTAGACTTCGCGGCAATTCGTCTTTAAGTGAGCTAGATACATTTTAATGGCTTGGAATGCAGAGCAGAGTGTATTTTAGTCTTAAGATGGTAAAGGAAATTTTGCTATTAACAGATCGAAGCATTTTTATATGTTTCTCAAAGTATCATTTAAAAATCAACATGAAGAAAAAGCCATAAATAATCTGTATCTACTGCCTATTTATATGTACAACCCTTGAAAAAAAAAATGCACCTTTCTATGTTATTTTATCACCATATTGATGCAAAAAGATGAAAAGAAAATAATTCGACTAATAATTGCACCTAGTTTCCGAATATGCATGAAATTTTGGAAACAGACTCATCTGCATTTGTTTAATCTTTATAGGATTATGAAATGAAATGTTTCAAATTCAAAAAACACATTCAACCAGGACATAAGAAATTACTAGAAAAATTATACAGTATCTTTGTAAAAAAATAAACTTTCTTATTTATGGCAATTTTAATAACAAGTATACCAAAATTTCTTTTTTCTCTATCAACTAATTTATATGAAATAAATTTAAAGAATAAATATCCACTTCAAAATTTCACTTTTCTTAATTTTGAAATTTTTTTAATTTTTTTCTATCAAAGTATTAATTTCTCTATTAAATAACTTTATACTTCCCTTTTTCCTTACACATTTTCTTTTCCCTTTTCTTCAATTTAAAGGTGATCTCAATTTGAAAGCAACCTCTTTATTTTAGTAAATCACAACCATTCCAATTGCAACACATTAGTTACTATTAAGCTTTTAATTCTTTCTTCTTCCTTGATGAAATATCAACACACAGTGTTTTTCAACATTCCCACTAATTCCAATTATCATATTCTTTAAGCCAAATTTAAAGTAGTTTATTTGTTTAGAATTTCAAATGCGTTCATTTTAAACTTTAATTAGCTTGAAAATTTTAAAAACCGAAGAAGAAAAACAGTAATATTCAAACTGTTTGTGCCCCTTTCGGAATTTATCTCGTTTTTGTAAACGGTTTAATTGTATTAAGACTTTAATTAGTTTTATCTACCTTTGTTTATTTATCAGCTGTTTTGTTAATCACTTAGAGTTTTCCCTTTATTGAATTAGCTCTCGCGGCAATTTGTTTTTCAATGAGCTAGATAAGTTTTAATGCTTAGACTAATACAGAGCAGAATATATCTGAACATTACTCTTAAGACCGTAAAGGAAATTTTGCTACAAATAGATGGAAGCATTTTTTGTATGTCTCTCAGTGTATTGCTTAACCCCTTGAGGGGCAAAGCACTTCTGTTCCTAAAATGTTCAAAGGATTGATTGACACCGGGATTCACAAACAAATTTACATGATAGAAAGTAAAAGCTGTTTTTCGTGTAAATTGTAAAAAGCAAATCTTAATACTAAAATTCCGGTGCAAATGTGGCATAAGGGAATTAAAAGTAACTGGTATATATTATATACCGGTGCCCTTCAAGGGGTTAAAAAGCTACCGGAAGGAACAACCATAAATGATCTGTATCTACTACTTATTTATATGTACAATACCTGAAAAAAAAAGTAACTGCACCACTTTATGTTATTTTATTATCAAATGTATGCTGAGAGGTGAAAGAAATACAGTTCGACTATTAATTGCGCCTAGTTCTCGAATATGCATTAAGTTCTTAAAACAGACTCTTCGACTTTCGTTAAATCTTTATAGAATTATAAATGAAACGTGTTAAATCCCAAAAAACGCATTATCCGGGTATTAGAAAAATTACCAGAAAAATTATACAGTATCTTTGTATAATTTCCAAAATTTACCGTTTATACAATAGCAACCAATTATGCTTAAATTTTATTCCCTTTCCCCTAATTTATTTTACTTAAGCTTAAAGTCTTAATATCCACATAAGTTTTTTTCTTAATTTTACTTTTTTTTCTAGAAAATTATTAATATTTATATTAAGTAACTTTATACTTACTACCACTTTATACTTTTTCCTTTAACATTTTCCTTTCCATCATTTTTTCATTATAACCTTTTTTTCTAACTTTATACCACTAATTTATTTTACTTAAGTTTAAAGACTTAATATCCACTTTAAGTTTTTTTTCTCAATTTTATTTTTTTTCTTTTTCTATAAATTATTAATTTTTCTATTATGTAACTTTATACTACACTTTTTCCTTTAATATTTTCCTTTCCATTTTCTTCAATTTAAGGAGGATCTCCATCTAAAAGAACCCCTTTATCTTAGTGATTGACAACCATACCGATTACAGCACATTAGCTAATAAGTTTTTATTTTTTTCTTTTATCTTGATGAAATATCAACATACAGTGTTTTTCAACATTCCCATTAATTCTAATTATCATACTCTTTAAGCCAAATGTAAAATGGTTTATTTGTTTAGAATTTCAAATGCGTAAATTTTAGATTTTAATTAGTTTGAAAAATTTAAAGACACAACTAATCGAAGAAGAAACACTGTCTCCTTTTTGTCAAAGAGTTTAATTGTATCAAGCCTTTAATTAATTTTATCTACCTTTGTTTATTTATTAGCTGTTTGTTAATCTTTTAAAGTTTTCCCTTTATTGAATTAGCTTTCGCGGCAATTTGTTTTTGAATGAGCTAGATACGTTTTAATGGCTTAGAACGCAGAGCAGAATGTATTTAAATCTTAACATTAATCTTAAGATGGTAAAGGAAATTTTGCTACTATACATTTAACATTTTTTATATGTTTCTCAACGTATCGTTTAAAAATTTACCTGAAGAAAAAGACATAAATGATCAATATGTACTATTTCTTTATGTATTTAGTCCTTGAAAAAAATTGCATTACTCTATGTTATTTTATTACCAAATTGATGCTAAGAGATATGAGATTAATACAATTCGACTAAAAATTGCGCCTTGTTTTCGAATATGCATGAAATTTTGGAAACAGACTCATCTAGGCCAATTCTTAGTCGAATTGTATTCCTCTCATCTCTCTGCATCCATTTGGTGATAAAATAACATTCATGGTGAATTTTTTTTCTCAAGGATTGTACATATAAATAAATAGTAGATACAGATCATTTATATCTTTTCCTTCATGTCGATTTTTAAACGATTTGTTGAGAAATGTATAAAAAATGTTTGGATCTATTAGTAGCAAAATTTCCTTTACCATCTTAATATTACATTCTACTCTGTATTCTAAGCTATTAAAAAGTATCTAGCACATTCAAAAACAAATTTCCGCGAGAGCTAATTCAATAAAGGGGAAACTCTAAGTGATTAACAAAACAGTGATAAATAAACAAAGATAGATAAAATTAATTAATGGCTTGATACAATTAAACCGTTTGCAAAAAAGAGATAAATTCCGAAAGCGGCACAAACAGTTTGAATATTTCTGATTTTTCTGATTTTCATCGTCGGTTAGTTGCGTCTTTACATTTTTCAAACTAATTCAAGTCTAAAATGAACGCTTTTGAAATTCTAAATAAATAAACTACTGTATATTTAGATGAAAGACTATGCTTATGAGAATTAGCGGGGATGTTAAAAAGAAAGAAAGAATTGAAAGCTTACTAAGTAACTAATGTGTTGCAAATAGAATGGTTGTGAATCACTAAATTAAGAGTTGCTTTCAAATGGAGATCACCTTTAAGTAGAAGGAAATTTAAAAGAAAATAGAAAGGAAAAAGTGTAGAGTAAACTACTTAATAGAAAAATCAATAACTTGATAGAAAAGAAAATTAAAAAATTTTATAACTAAGAAAAAAATTAGTGTATATTAGTTTAAACTTAAGGCAAATAAATTAGCAGAAAGAGAACAAAATTTAGATATAAATATAGTTATTAGAACTGTCATAAATGAACAATGCGAACAATGTAAGCATGTTATTGGACCTTCTAGTTGAAAAGACAACTTTATATCCAGGTTAACAAAGTAAGCCGTGTTGCAAGGGCTTAGGGAGCCATAAGAAAAATAAAAATAATGTTTAGTTGTGGCAAGCCACAATTAAGATATATAAGATTAGCTAACATAGATTAAAAGATTAGATAAAAAGATTAAATTAAAGAAAAAGAAAAATACATAAATCGAAAAACTTAAAATGTTCGTAATGTTCGAGAAGCAAAGGACGAAAAAGCTACCGAAGGGATGCCCCAACTAGAAAAAAAAGACACTTTACAGAGACCATACATTTTTTAAAAAAACAAAAAATTGTAAAGTTAGTTAACACTAACAGACTAACAATTTTTTTTTTAATATTTAAAATTTAGACAGAAACAAACACAGAGAGAAAAGTATATATGAGGGTTGAGGGAAACTCAATCATCCTCTTCCAATAATAGAGTGTATCTGGGACGTTTCCTATTAATGGGGTCAGAAACCTCATAATCTGGAAGCTCCACAACAATTTCATTGGGTACACTGTCAGAAATATTCGTCTTTATACACTACATTTTGCCTCATTCTCGAACAAATAATTTCTGTACTCCTTGGAGACTTTTTTTTCTGTGAATCGTTTTAGCAACTCTGAAGAAGAAAAATAAATTTCGTTTATTCCCCGCACGCATGCGCTTTTTCTTTTTCAAATTAATTTTCTGTTTTGATTACTAATCGTAAGTTTGCAGATGACAGGCGCTATTTTAATTTCGCTTTTAATATAAGTTCCAAACTTTCGAATAGCAGGTGAAAAAGCAAACATAAGGTGAGCAATATTATTATTATTCTTTGTAGATTTTCAGATGGAAGACTAAATAAAGTTTGCATGTGTTTTTTTTAATTAGATCATGTTTTTAATAGTGCACTAGTGCACTGTCATTTTAAGAACAATGACGACATGGTCGAATTTAATGAAAGGTATGCCTTTAGTATAACAGTTGTTGTAGTAATCAACTTCATTTTTTTATACAGCTTTGTTTACTTTTTAGCTGGCATAGTAAAGCATTTTTTATGCTATGCATTAAATTGTATAACTGCGAGATAATTTAATATCAAATGTAGCTTATGCTTGTTATTTTCTTAAGAAAACTAGAAATTCCGAATTAAACTTATAGTGATAGTTACGAGTAATTATAATTTTTGTTACAAAAATATTTTATAATGTGTGACCATGGTGTTTGCCCGAACTCAAACAAAAAATATTTATTAAATTTTTTTTTTTAATTTTTTTTTTAATTTTTTTTGAAAAAATTAGTTATTATATGTTTGTTAGCTTACTTAATCATTCAAATATAGGAAATTTCGTTGTTTAAAATGTATGTTATAGTAAATTGTATCAATTAAAAGGAAGTTTCGCAGTCTCTTTGCTCCAAACTATTTATTTAAGTTATGTCTGTATTACATTTAACATGTAATCTCTAAGTTATTTTTTATTTTGCTGTGAAAGTATTAATATATAGGAAATTTCGTTATTTACCAACTAGTAATATGTTTAAAATGTACGTTATAAAAATTGTTTTAAACAACAGAAAGTTTAGCAGCCTTTTTGCGTGAAACTATTTATTTTAAATTAACGACTTAACTTATTTTGATAAAATTTTATATGTATATTCAGTAGGTCTGAGAATAGGTTGTTATCTATTTTTAATACCCCTAAATGATAAGGGTGGCCCACGCCATAAAAATTTCACCGAAACGGCTAAACTGATTTTGATGAAATTTTCGTGCTATGACGTCATAGGAATTAGTGTCCATGTCCATTCATTGTTGGAATGCTTTGCGAATTATTATTTTTGTAGTTTAATATTTTTTACCGTTCATGCGAATGAATCTTCTGCATTTGTTTTCTTTATGAAGTCTGGTAGTTAGTTGTCAACTTAATTTCAATTGAAGTTAACGTAGAATATATGTTTATTAGAATGTAAATTAGAAACAACAACGTTTGATGTTTAAATAAAATATGTGGCACAATAATGTCATATCGGTTTTGGCACGATGTTTTTTGTAACAATTTGGAGATAACTTAATTTTTGAATATCAGTTACACACATACAATTCTAAATTATTTTTTATTATTTGAAAGAAGATATAATAAATAAACAATATATTATATAATAACTATATAGAACAAAACTATTTATATCATTTTAAAAAAGAAAAAAGAAAATTTTTCAATAAATAAACAATAGCCAGGTCACCATGTCAGGCAAAATAATGGCAATTATGTATCTCGGTGCCTATATTATATTTGGGAAAAAGTTCCTTATCATGCTCTGTTGTTACGACTGGCGAAAAAATCGAAATTGGCAACAAAAAGACATTTTAGCAATTTACCAAATTTCTCAAGAAGGTTGAAAAACACGATTTTTGAATTGTTTATAAAGATATATTTATTTAATAAACGTTATATATGTCACATGTTAAAATTCACGATGTTTATATAAATATTTTCATTTATATACATTTTAGATATATTTCAATGTATATGTAATTATATATAGCAGTATACATATATAAATACATAATATATATCTGTAAATAAATAAACCTATACATGTGTTATATACACTTATATAATTTTTTTTATAATTTTATATAGTTAATATATTTATTTAAACGAAAGCTATACATTTTTTCCGAAAAAAAAAATGATAAATGCAAAATAATAAAAAAACAAACAAACGACTAAAGTCCATTCCAGTTAGGGATGTACCGAATATTCGGTATCTATTCGGTATTCAGCCTATTCGGCCATGTTACCGAATATTCGGTTAGGCCGAATATCAAATTATTCGGCTAAGCCGAATATTCGGTTTGGCCGAATATCAAAGTACTTGGCCGAATCCAATACTTAATAAAGCCTTTTAAAACACATTTTTAAAAACTTTTCACAATTTCTACTTTTAACTGTCAATTTATTAATATATTTAAAATAATTAGAAATAAAATCATATTTAAATAATATAGAATGTTTTTACATTATTTATTTGCTGTTTGTAAAGTTTAACTTAAGAAAATTAACCATGAAAAGGATTAAAATTATGATTTATTAGGATTCTCCTTAGGAATAAATGATGTGAGTGCAAATGTAAGTTCCTAAATTCTATTTAGTAAATAATCTGTTTCTTGCTTTTTCCAAAAGTCCTTAAACAAGAAAGGAAAACTTTTGAGATTAGTTATAGCTATCAAGGCAGACAATTTTTTGTTTATGAAACCATAATCACAATCAACTTATTGAATCATAAATGCATTGTATTTTATCTCACTCTAGTTCAAACTTGTATTTTTATTTGTTGCATTAACAATGAATAAGATACCACAACTATATTTTCAACTCACATGCTTTGATTTCTGTAAAATATGATATGATGGAAAGGATGAAAAATGCCACTATTCATAAGAAAAGAACTATGAGCTAGACATTCCTTTATTCAGAATTAAGTTGAAAGTATTTATACTTCATATTGAAAATAATCTGCCTTGACTTATTTAAAAAGAAGAAATATGAGACTGTACAGTTTTTCTTCAATTATTTTTTCATTATTTCCCTTTGATTTCAAAATGTTTGTTTCAATTTGTAGAAGAAATGAAATTTAAAATTTTACTAATTGAAAAAGTTTTATAATTATGCTTCTTAAATAAAAAAAGGCAGATTTTTTTCAATACTGAATGTTCTAATAAAAAGCTCTTGTTTGTCAAAATATAAGTTTCTCTTATTAAATATTATGTAAAATTGTTTTAAAAAGTAATATTTTAATACCTTTAAACTTTGAAATATAAAAAGTATTTGGAAAGCCGAACATTCAGTATTCGGCCGAATAGTTACTATTCGGCTGGCCGAATATTCGGTATTCGGCCTAACAATTACTATTCGGCTAGCCGAATATTCGGTATTCGGTTTAGCTGTCGGCCGAATATTCGTTATTCGGCCAAAATCTCTATTCGGTGCATCCCTAATTCCAGTATTAAACAAGTAAGAAAAATCATGCGTTAAGCATAGATTATGAAGCACTTTCCAACACTAAATGAAATCTTTAACAAAACTTTGTTATTTAGGGAAATAATAGTGTATAGCCAAATATACCCAAATATGTATTCCAGTACATTAGTACAGCCCTGTATTTCATATGTCAGTTCATATAATGGGAAAATTTATCTTAGCAAGAAAATACCCAGTAGCTGAAATTTCTTTTTCAGCAATTCATACTATTAGACGGAAACATACTTAAATACTTTTGTTCAGCCCTGTAGTTTACATTGTACCTTTATTACACGTCAGCATTAGGCTAAAATTTATTGTAAACTAAAACACTTTTAAAACAACTGAAATCCATTCTCATAAATCATCATTCATAGGCGTCCATTTACCGAATTCTTTGCGCGGCCCTGTATATCCCTTTATCTATATTCTGCAAACATTTCTCAGTAAATTGAAGGCAGCTCAGCGTAAAAATGCATAGCTTATTTAAGAACCACGCTTAAATAATTTACGCTCATATTCAGTAACGTTGGTGAGCTCTTTTGGGTAGCCCTGTATATCAACTATAACATTTATACACACCATATAATGTGCATATATTTAGCGAAATATAAACGCGAATATCATAATTAAAATGCATTTCATCCCTCCACCAGCCATCATCGGACACATATACGGTACTTCGGAAAGAATATACTATTTGAAATCTTTTGTATAGCCCTGTAAATACTATGTACTTCATATTATGCAAGACAGTAGCGTATAATTTATATTAAGCTTCAGTGACATATATCAATTTTATTATACATGAAAAAGCTTAATATATTTAAAGTATGTCACACACAATTCCCCCTTTTACCATTATCTAATGGAATTCTTTTATGTGGCCCTGTAAATGAATAATAGCTACATTTTCAGCTTATATTTTATAGAATACATATTTTAATATGTTTGACAGGGTATAACATCTTTAAAATTCCTTTGAAACGATTTTTCCCCATAGGCCGTAATGTAATAAGAAATTTTTGATTCGCCCTGTAGATAAACTAATCATGGTAGAAACTTCATTTTCGATGGAACTTGTGCTAGTGTAAACGTCAATAACGTCCTAAAATTTCATGGCGATCCGAGTATATAAAAGATTTTTCCCCATAGGCCGTAATGTAATGGGAAACTTTTGATTCTCTCTGTAGATAAACTAATCATGGTAGATACTTCATTTTCAGTAGGGTTCGTGCTAGGGTAAACGTCAATAACGTCCTAAAATTTCATGGCAATCCGAGTATATAAACGATTTTTCCCCATAGGCCGTAATGTAATGGGGAACTTTTGATTCGCCCTGTAGATAAACTAATCATGGTAGAAACTTCATTTTCAATAGGACTTGTGCTAGGGTAAACGTCAATAACGTCCTAAAATTTCATGGCAATCCGAGTATATTAACGATTTTTCCCCATAGGCCGTAATGTAATGGGAAACTTTTGATTCTCTCTGTAGATAAACTAATCATGGTAGATACTTCATTTTCAATAGGGTTCGTGCTAGGGTAAACCTCAATAACGTATAAAAATTTCATAGCAATCCGAGTATATTTACGGGAGTTAAAGCGCGGACAGACGGACAGACGGCCATCCGGACAGACGGACAGACAAACCGAATGCATAAGCACTTTTCAACTTTGTTGGAAAGTGCTAAAAAGCAACCCTAAAGGCAACCTCATCCATTCATTTAATGCCCCCCAAAAAAAAAATCGATTCAAGTGTAATCAGGTAATTTTGTTTCTCAATTCCGGTAGTCACCCTTAATTTATGATATGAGGGGGGGGGGGATAACATAATATTTAATTATATTATGTTAAAGTACAATAACTCATTGATAAAACTTTTATTAATGCTGACACTCCTCATTTCACCTGCATGCAATTCTTGATAAGATCTCATAAGAAAAGATTAGAAATCTGTTGGTTCAAATCAATGTACATATGATAGGAAAATAATGAAAAGATATTATCCAACAATATCTATGTGTAAAAATTGTTCATATAAATTGCATATTCTTAAATATTTTCCATATTTTTACTGTTTTCTCTTTATTACATTCTGATAATTTTTTTTCAGTCTCTTTGCAGAAATAAATCCCGAGAGAGGATCCAAATATCCCGAAAATAAAAATCCTGCGAATAGAAAAGTTGAGTTTGAGCAATGAGCTCATGTCCTTTCAAGATGTTTTCAGCTTATCTGAATGTTAAAATATCAAATGTTAAGTAATCAGCATATAGCAGAACTGCCAATCTTTAAAAATAGAAACCATAAAGCATAAAATTGAAATTAATCTGGAGTTTGGTTGGTTGGTTTATTGTGACCATTTTTTGAAATTCGTTAAAAGAATGAAGTTTTTTGGCACTTCTAGGTTATCCCGTCGACCAATTTCGCCAAATTATACAAATCGCCAAACTAATAGCCAAATTATACATGTTGACATAATTTTTATTTTAAATAACGAAAAAACAAATAATTAGTAGAATATTAATAAAAATGTTAATAAAAAGTCGAAATAAAAATCACTTTATTTTAAACACGTGAATCGCATTTAATGTCATTGAATGTGACATTCACGATCATCCATTATTGGCATTTAATCTTATAGTTTGACGATAATTTTTTGGTCGACGGGATAACCTAGAAGTACCAGTTTTTTTAACTCACTACATTGATTTTTTTCAAAATTGTGAAAAGTTTTAAAAGATTTTTAGAATTTATTCTTGTTTCTGTTTTTTTTATATTTGTAAAAGTAGGCCAGGTTCAAACTTTTTAGCAAGTGCAGTAAATTTTTAAACATTTTCTTTTTTGCAATTATTTCACAACAATTTAAATTTAAATTTAAAATAAATGTTATAGACCGGGCGGCGGCGACACGAATGACTACGTCATCGAGTTACGGGATGAAATCATGATGTAGGACAAGATTATTAGGTGTAGATTAAGGAATGACTGGTATGCCTCGTCATTTCTTGGTACGATATGAGTAACAGCGGGTGCCAACTCGCCATTTTGGCGTCAGTTTCACGTCATCGAGTTACGGGATGAAATTGATGCAAATTAAAGCTAAAATAAAGTATTTAAAAAATATTTCGGTCTGCCTGCGCATATCCTGGTACAAACCCTCGGCAGACTGAAATTTATAACAAAAGTGACGTTATAATGTAAAATTCAATATGACTACGTCATCGAGTTACGGGATGAAATCGTGATGTAGGACAAGATTATTGGGTGTAGATTAAGGAATGACTGGTCTGCCTCGTCATTTCTTGGTACGAAATGAGTAACAGCGGGCACCAACTCCCCATTTTGGCGTCACTTTCACGTCATCGAGTTACGGGATGAAACTGGTGACAAATTAAAGCTAAAAAAGAGTATTTTAAGAATATTTCGGTGTGCCTGCGGATATCCTGGTACAAATCCTCGGCAGACTGAAATTTATAACAAAAAATTACGTTATAATGTAAAATACAACATGACTACGTCATCGAGTTACGGGATGAAATCATGATGTAGGACAAGATTATTGGGTGTAGATTAAGGAATGACTGGTCTGCCTCGTCATTTCTTGGCACGATATGAGTAACAGCGGGCGCCAACTCGCCATTTTGGCGTCACTTTCACGTCATCCAGTTACGGGATGAAATTGGTGCCAAATTAAAGCTAAAATAAAGTATTTTAAGAATATTTCGGTTTGCCTGCGTATATCCTGGTACAAATCCTCGGCAGACTGAAATTTATAACAAAAAATGACGTTATAATGCAAAATTCAATATGACTACGTCATGGAGTTACGGGATGAAATAATGACGTAGGACAAGATTATTGGGTATAGATTAAGGAATGACTGGTCTGCCTCGTCATTTCTTGGTACAATATGAGTAACAGCGGGCGCCAACTCGCCATTTTGGCGTCACTTTCACGTCACCGAGTTACGGGATGAAATTGGTGCCAAATTAAAGCTAAAATAGGATATTTTAATAATATTTCGATCTGCGGCGCATCTAATTTTTCTGTTAAATTTGTCCGGTTTCAATTCCACTTAATTTTTTTTCTTTTTTATTAAGAATGCAAGGCTATTCGGGTCGTAAGTAAAGGATTTTGGCGCTATCCGTGGTCGCCTTCCGGCGACAGCGCTGTCGCGCAAGAGACTAGGTTTGTTTGGGTCGTAGGTAGGGGTCGCCGACAAAAATTGGTCGCTCAACGCGACGGCTGACCCACTCACCCACCCCCAACCGCCGTCCGAGACATATATATTTGGGATGAAGGCAAGAGATATTGCTAGCTTCAGAGCCCCGCCCACCCACTAACCGAGTTTCAATATCTTTCATTTGTCTAATTTTTCTGGAATGACCAGGCAGACCAGTCATTCCTTAATCTACACCCAATAATCTTGTCCTACATCATGATTTCATCCCGTAACTCGATGACGTAGTCATGTTGAATTTTACATTATAACGTCATTTTTTGTTATAAATTTCAGTCTGCCGAGGATTTGTACTAGGATATGCGCAGGCAGACCGAAATATTCTTAAAATACTCTATTTTAGCTTTAATTTGTCACCAATTTCATCCCGTAACTCGATGACGTGAAAGTGACGCCAAAATGGCGAGTTGGCGCCCGCTGTTACTCATATCGTACCAAGAAATGACGAGGCAGACTAGTCATTCCTTAATCTACACCCAATAATCTTGTCCTACATCATGATTTCATCCCGTAACTCGATGACGTAGTCACATTGAATTTTACATTATTACGTCACTTTTGTTATAAATTTCAGTCTGCGAGGGTTTGTACCAGGATATGCGCAGGCAGACCGAAATATTCTTAAAATTCTTTATTTTAGCTTTAATTTGGTACCAATTTCATCCCGTAACTCGATGACGTGAAAGTGACGCCAAAATGGCGAGTTGGCGCCCGCTGTTACTCATATCGTACCAAGAAATGACGAGGCAGACCAGTCATTCCTTAATCTACACCCAAAAATCTTGTCCTACATCATGATTTCATCCCGTAACTCGATGACTTAGTCATATTGAATTTTACATTATAACGTCATTTTTTGTTATAAATTTCAGTTTGCCGAGGGTTTGTACCAGGATATGCGCAGGCAGACCGAAATATTCTTAAAATACTTTATTTTAGCTTTAATTTGGCACCAATTTCATCCCGTAACTCGATGACGTGAAAGTGACGCCAAAATGGCGAGTTGGCGCCCGCTGTTACTCATATCGTGCCAAGAAATGACGAGGCAGACCAGTCATTCCTTAATCTACACCCAATAATCTTGTCCTACATCATGTTTTCATCCCGTAACTCGATGACTTAGTCATATTGAATTTTAAATTATAACGTCATTTTTTGTTATAAATTTCAGTCTGCCGAGGGTTTATACCAGGATATGCGCAGGCAGACCGAAATATTCTTAAAATACTTTATTTTAGCTTTAATTTGGCACCAATTTCATCCCGTAAATCGATGACCTGAAAGTGACGCCAAAATGGCGAGTTGGCGCCCGCTGTTACTCATATCGTACCAAGAAATGACGAGGCAGACCAGTCATTCCTTATTCTACACCCAATAATCTTGTCCTACATCATGATTTCATCCCGTAACTCGATGACGTAGTCATATTGAATTTTACATTATAACGTCATTTTTTGTTATAAATTTCAGTTTGCCGAGGGTTTGTACCAGGATATGCGCAGGCAGACCGAAATATTCTTAAAATACTTTATTTTAGCTTTAATTTGGCACCAATTTCATCCCGTAACTCGATGACGTGAAAGTGACGCCAAAATGGCGAGTTGGCGCCCGCTGTTACTCATATCGTGCCAAGAAATGACGAGGCAGACCAGTCATTCCTTAATCTACACCCAGTAATCTTTTCCTACATCATGTTTTCATCCCGTAACTCGATGACTTAGTCATATTGAATTTTAAATTATAACGTCATTTTTTGTTATAAATTTCAGTCTGCCGAGGGTTTATACCAGGATATGCGCAGGCAGACCGAAATATTTTTAAAATACTTTATTTTAGCTTTAATTTGGCACCAATTTCATCCCGTAAATCGATGACCTGAAAGTGACGCCAAAATGGCGAGTTGGCGCCCGCTGTTACTCATATCGTACCAAGAAATGACGAGGCAGACCAGTCATTCCTTATTCTACACCCAATAATCTTGTCCTACATCATGATTTCATCCCGTAACTCGATGACGTAGTCATATTGAATTTTACATTATAACGTCATTTTTTGTTATAAATTTCAGTTTGCCGAGGGTTTGTACCAGGATATGCGCAGGCAGACCGAAATATTCTTAAAATACTTTATTTTAGCTTTAATTTGGCACCAATTTCATCCCGTAACTCGATGACGTGAAAGTGACGCCAAAATGGCGAGTTGGCGCCCGCTGTTACTCATATCGTGCCAAGAAATGACGAGGCAGACCAGTCATTCCTTAATCTACACCCAATAATCTTGTCCTACATCATGTTTTCATCCCGTAACTCGATGACGTAGTCATATTGAATTTTAAATTATAACGTCATTTTTTGTTATAAATTTCAGTCTGCCGAGGGTTTATACCAGGATATGCGCAGGCAGACCGAAATATTCTTAAAATACTTTATTTTAGCTTTAATTTGGCACCAATTTCGTCCCGTAACTCGATGACGTGAAAGTGACGCCAAAATGGCGAGTTGGCGCCCGCTGTTACTCATATCGTACCAAGAAATGACGAGGCAGACTAGTCATTCCTTATTCTACACCCAATAATCTTATCCTACATTATAATTTCATCCCGTAACTCGATGACGTAGTCATTTGTGTCGCCGCCGCCCGCTCTATTACTTTCCTGAAACAATCATTTGTAGTAAATCGGAAAAAGTACTAGAAAGTTGTAATGTAAGTTAAATCTTTTGTTTTTATCTATCACTATTCTTTTTTTAAAACAGCATTGCTTACTGTTAACTTTTGATGAAATTCACACGAAATTGTTTTCTTTTTTCGATCTTTCGATGACATCTGCATTTTCTATGATAGTTGACAAATTTTACGCATTTACCACCATCTTTTTGATGAAATTTATTTTCTTCTGCGATCAGATGAGGTTTATTTTTTACACGGCCATTTACCAAAATTCATAATAGTTTAGTGCAACATCTTGTGGCCACCAATCAACAAAATTCACTACTCATTTAGATGACCTTTTGACAAAATTTGTAATACAATATATTTCTTTTAATTCTCACAGGTCGGGACCAAGGGATTTGAGGATTGTAGGTCATATTTCTTTGTTTACAGTCTTAATGTGGGATTTATCATCAGATATAGTTATGACACTGTAAATAAATAACACAGGAATGAAGGAAATGCTTTATTTTAAGTAATATAAAAAAAACTATATATATTAGAAACACATTTAAATAATGTAACACAAAATTAATAGAATTGATTTGTACTTATTTTTTAAATATATCAGGCATTGCAGAGATAGTGATTTGCTTTATATTTTTTACTTTTTGCTCTAATTTAACTTGAGACTTTTTAAGAATCAGGATTTCATGATCATTAACAAAAGTTTTTCTTAAAAACTGAGATATTTATCCTACAGAGCTAACGCCTCTTCAAAAGCCCTTTTATACAGCACACAAATGCGTTCTGAATAAAGTAGTTGAATAGTTATTTATAAGATGTATAAATATATTTCGTTCTAAGGAATGCAGAATCCATTAAAAATTTCTTAATTCATCAGATCCAGTTAATTTTTTCTTTTATGATTAAAATGCTCAATATTTTGCTTTACAAAAAACATTTTAACTGTTTACATCTGAAATATAGTGCCTATTATAGAGTTGTGGGTAAAGGAAATTGACTATATTTTCCCCTTCATAGTCTATCAAAATTAATTTTTTACTTTTGCACCATTTTTCCTAAACTCGAACGAAATTAGCGATTTTGCCCAGCTACTAAGGGAAGATTTGTGTGTTTTCTGAAATTTTTGACAAGATGGTAACAAAATTTTTAAAGAAGAAAATTCTTGTTATAAATACTTACGAAAAAACGATTTATTGGTGGTTAAGAAACATTGAGGATTTTATGTTAAGAACTTTATTGTACAATCCTGTTTTATGTCCAAATTTTTAAAATAACTGTCGTTATTTTAAAATTTCCGGGACAAAATGCTTTAAAATTTTGGAAATTTCAGATCAAAATCACTCCTGAAAAATTTTTCATGGACTAAAAATTGCAAATGTAAAAAATGTGTTTGTGAGTTTTGCAAAAAATCATAGTTCAAGACATTTCATAGCATTGCAGTTTATAATAACTCAAAATTATAAGAACTAAGGTTTGTTTTCATAGCAGTTGGCAGATCTGCATATAGTTAAAATGTATGTTTTTAGTAAAAAAAAAAAAAAAAAAAAAAAAACATACATACAAAAATGTTTTGATTATTTATCCTGTGGCAGGTAATTTACTGTTATTTAAAATAGTTACAATACATTCCCTCTAATCACATGTTGGGATCAAGGATTTTGTGAATTATAAAATTGTACAGATTATAGGTCATTTCTTTGTTTACATCTTAATATTGGGAATTTATCAACAAATGTAATAATCATACTGCAAATAAATTACACAGAAATCCTTCTATAGTAAAAAAAAAAAAAAAAAAAAAAAAAAAAACTAGCCTTAAACAGATCTCTAGGAATGACTCCTGGAATGATGTTGATGTGTAAGGTTTCTGGAAATAACGCGTCCGGGTGGACCAAACCTTCCACGAGTCGAATAGACCAATCAGGAAAGGGCTCCGTCTCGGGTAGACTTGAAAATGAGTACGTTTCCTTTTTTTTTTTTTTTTTTTTTTTTTTTTTTTTTTCCCTTATGTTTCTATTTTGGTAGATTTTCCTGGTTTTTATGGATATTTAATGCTTGGTATTTTAATAAGTGTACGTTTATGAGAGGAATTCGAAAATTGAGTGTATGGAAAATAAGGTATCGCGAAGCGATTCCATGTGGTATTGGCGAGCGCAGCAAGCGGGGGTAGCCTACAACTTGGAATCGCGAAGCGATTACGCGGGGGGTTGGCGAGCGTAGCGAGCAGGGGGGCGGAGCCCTACTAGTGAAAGAAATGATTTTTGAAATTAAAAAAAGATTATATTCAATATCAAGAAACTATTTAAATGATATAACACTAATGGAACAAATTTCTATTTGCTTTATAGTTTTTTCTTTATTGTATCCTGAAGCCTTTAAAGATCAATCTTTCTTGATCGATAACAAAACTTTGTTTTTTTTTTTTTTTTTTTTTTTTTAATCTGAGATTTTTGCTCATGGGATACTTATAATTTCTAAGAAATTTTATCTTTTTATATAGCTAACGAATATGTTTAGAATGTATCGCATTATTCATAATGTACATAAAATATCTCAGTCAAATGAATGCATTAAAAATTTCTTAATTCATAAGGGCAATCAGCTTTTATTATGCTCTGAAAACAGTTAGAGTGTGGATTATAGGCGATTGTGGATTAGAGAGAGTGTACTATATCCTATAAGCTATATCTCAGTGGAATAATATTTTGTAATTTAATGAAATGCTTATTGAATAAC
This sequence comes from Maratus speculifer, assembly GCA_964019185.1. Taxonomy (NCBI): domain Eukaryota; kingdom Metazoa; phylum Arthropoda; class Arachnida; order Araneae; family Salticidae; genus Maratus; species Maratus speculifer. The sequence continues at coordinate 232,616,594 of OZ025300.1, forward strand.
ATTAAATAAAATCAACTTATAAAGCAAATAAAAAATACTTCTTAGATGTTCAAACCTTAACTGCACAATTTTTTCTAATTTTTTTGTCAAATGCAACCATCTGATATGGACCAAATAAATGTAATTCCATTCTTTGGACTATTCTTGATCAATTACAGTAATCATATTGGCCAAATTTATGGCACACATTGAGAATTATGTTTTTAGGTATATGCCATATGTGGTACACAGTGCAATGAGGGTTAAACCTAATAGTTGGTCATATAACTTTTTAAGTGTGTTGTTTGAACTCAATTTTTATTTGCTTTTTTTACTACATTTATTTGTTGCATGAAGTGTTGGATTAACCGAATGGAACTGCCTAATGTTTTTTTCTTCTTGAGCTATAACAATTAGATTGTAATTATGTGTGCGTATGTATATATTTGTAAGTTCTGTAACTTGTGTTTTTGTTTAAGAAATCTTTAAGTATGCTAGACAGAATAAATTTAATTATTCTTTATAAAACTAGTATATCTGTTGTAAACAGCTTAATATATTTATTTAATCTTTTTCCGTAAGTTTTTTGATAGTTTTACTTATTTTAAGCTGATTTAATAGAGATATGCGACAGGATTTGTTGATTTAAGTCAGCTTTATTTTAATCATGATTTAAATCAATTGATTTAATTCAGTTTATCTTTTAAATTATTTTAAAATAATTTCAAGATGTAAAAAAGCATAATGTACTTTAATGTAATTATAATTTCATATGGATACTTAAAAAGCTTTTAGAAAGGTAAAGCTTAATCTTTTTCAAAAGGTGTTTACAATGTAAAGTTAAGAAAAAAAGCCTCCAACTTTCATTTGAGTCAAATTATAAAATAATCTTGCAACAGGAAGAAATTCTAAGCAAGAATATATCAAATATTGAGATTATTCAAAGGTCGTACTTGTCCCGAAAAATGAAAAAAGGTAGAATTTCCTAATAATCTCGAAATTTCTTGAATTTTGTGATACAGCTCTAACATTCATGGATTATTTTATTTATTTATTTATTTATTTTTTTTTTTTTTGTGGTATATTTTTTCTGTGAAATTCCAGAAAATCAGTACTTTGGAATAAATGGATAAGAGTGTTAGACGATGGTGAAACATTTTGTTATCTGGATTATGAAAAACTCTCAGATTTCGTCAAGTTGTCTCGCGGGGGGGGGGGGGGATGTAATGTGGTTGGGTAAATGTGTCCTGAAATATCACCTAAGGCTAGTACTACCCCTGGATATTTTCTTGTTAGTTTTTAGAGAAACTTATGAAATTGAGGTAAAAAAAATTGTATGATTTTGTGGGCTCAATTTTGGTGATACCTATTATATTAAAGTTTGAGCAAAGTCTGGACCATTAAATGAATTTTCATTTGAATCTGATATAGTGAATCTCAATTATTTTGAATGGTGGAAGAAGCCAATTATTGTAACCGAAGAGGCTGATACTAAAAAACTTTTACTTTCATGATAAGCTAGCTGATTACTGTAATATAGATTAATCTCCTCCAGTGGAATGAATCTGCCTTTGGCTTGGTATATTCGAAAATTAGTAATCAACTGAGTTGCCAAACTTGTTTTTCTGTACCAACACTTTAACAAAACAAATGCTTATATCTTATTTTCTTTCAAATTTGTTTAAAATGTGTTAATGTCTTTTATATATTGTAGTTATTTTTATTTAACTAAAACATTTCCTTGTCTTTTTATTGTCTTATAATATTTTACATTTGATTTGTAGTTTACCATGTATTTTGTATAATAAAAATTTTTACCCTAACCTAAATGTTGCCTTTTAATCATTTACATAAATTGTGTAATATTATTAATAATATATTGGTAATACTTTGACATGCATATTTTTTGTGCATAATGTTTATTTTATAAATCAAAAGAAAAATAATAAAACAATACTGTGGGACTTTAAAAAAAAATCATGAATCCTGATGTATGATAAGACCAATAATTGACAAAAGCTGAGAGATATATCTAGCTAAATGTGTTTTATAAAAGAGCTGAATTTTTTAAAATGTATGGATGTACAGCTGGATGGATATATATACCACAAAATATAAATTATTAATACTACTCTTAAAATTATTACTGATTATTCAGAAAGAAGTGTAATGCATATCTTGAAAGTAAAATTGAATATCTGAAATGTGCAATATTTTGTATAATTTAAAATTTGGTATTAAAATAGATCTAGAATTTAAGAATTCACAGCTTGAGTGTGAGGGGGGGAGGGGTGAAACTTAGAATCTTTATTACAATATACGTTAGCTTCGATTTCATTTTTATTTTCATAATTTTGAAATAGAAAGTTTTTAAAAAATCTAGTTCTATATCATAAAAAAATTTAGAAGAAAAAATTAAATGCAAAGTAACATGTTATGATATAGTTGAATAAAGCAGATCCAGACATTCTAATATTTTTTAAATAAGTGATCGTAATGTAATAAGCAAATCTGCATGTAGTTTCTTTATATTTCAATCTTTTTGTTATTGTGAGACACGGAGAAAAGGAAATTTCTGAAAAAAATCCTTTGAGTTTTATTTTCTAGGAAATGAGCTTCCTGTAATATATCTGCCCCCCCCCCCAAAAAAAAAAAAAAAAAATAAATAAATAAATAAATAAATAAAAGGTTTATGGATGTTTTTTGATTTAGAATAAAATTTCTTAAACTTTCATATGCTTTAAAATAGAATAACTTCTCAGGAGAAATTTGTTTTTCAATTTTCATTAATAAAATTTAAGGCATTGAAAGGTAATTGAATTTTTATTCAATGATTGGCAATTTTGTGAATGTATACTAGTATAAGTGAACAGATTCGAAATGAACAAATCATTCCCATTCCTTACTTGGAATAAATTATTAATTATATTCAATATTTTGCTCCATATCTACTCATCTATGAAATATATTTACGATATTTGCAATAGAAAATACAGTAATGCTTTTTTGACGTTACTTTGATGACACATCAAAAAGGGCAACTTTGTGACATACGTTAATTTATTTTTGTTCAGAAATGCAGAAAACAAATGTTATTCAGAAACAACCGAAACTCAGTTTTCTGTTTTTTGTAAACAAAATAGATCTTTCGGGACAAGCCATCAAAATTGGCATTTTGAACCGAATTTCCCGACAAAAGCAAAACCAGCCCAGCAAAGGGGGGGCGGGGAAGCATGATCAAGTTATCTAAATATTTAATAATTCGATAGGTAATTAAATTGCAATAAAATGGAAAACTGAGATAAAGCAGGTCTTCCATTGATATTAAATTCATTTGATATTAAATTTGAAACACCAAAGATGACGGCATTTTATAAATGATCTGATTTTTATCAAAACTTTACACATTTTTTGAATGATACCTGCCAATTTCATGTGTTAAAGTGTAGCTCCTTTAGGCTGTAAAGAACATCTTTAATGAAATAAAAAGAAACAACTTTTTCACCTAAAACAGAGGAAAACAAGCTGGCATTGCACAAAAAAACAGAAGATCCCCCCCCCCTCCTAAAACTGAGAAAAACATAACGGACTTCCTTCAAGAAACAAATTTTCTCTTGTAACGAAATAAAACATGACGGACATTCCTTCAAAAGACGGAAAATTTCCCCCCTAAAACAGAGAAAAACATGACGGACGTTCCTTCAAAAAACAGAAAATTTTCTTCCCTAAAACGAAGAAAAACATGACGGATGTTTCTTCAAAAAAACAGAAAATTTTCTTCCCTAAAACGAAGAAAAACATGACGGATGTTCCTTCAAAAAAACAGAAAATTTTCTTCCCTAAAACGGAGAAAAACATGACGGACGTTTCTTCAAAAAACAGAAAATTTTCTTCCCTAAAACGGAGAAAAACATAACGGACTTCCTTCAAAAGACGAAAACTTTCTCTCTTTTAACGAAGAAAAACATGACGGATGCTCCTTCAAAAAACAGAAAATTTTCTTCCAGTGACGGGAAAAAAAAAAAAGAAGGATATCCGTCTTTTCACAGAAATTTGCTGGCAGCACTACTGCCAGTACTTTTTCTGTGAATTGACGGAAGTTTTTTTGAGAGTGTAAGTTGTATAAAGATTTATAAAAGTTTTTAGATAGCTGATTAATTCGTTTTTTAAGAGAGGTGGTGTTTCGGTCTCTACGAATAGTAGAGTTTCTTAGATACCTACAGCCATTACGTATGTAACGTAGATTTTATTATGTATACCATATAGACTTTTCATATTAGATTTGAAAGCAAACCCCCAGATAGGGCATGCATAGGTTAGTACTGATCTAATGCAAGTATTATAAAGGATTAGTTTATTGTGAATAGATAAAGTTTTACTTTTAAGGAGAGGAGAGAGAGCTTTAGAAATGCCGGCGACTTTACACCGAATTTCAATAAAATGCTTCTTCCAAGAACGTCGATCGAGGATGACACCTAAATATTTAGTGAAGACAGCCCAGGGAATAGTAGTGTTATTAACAGTTAGACGATTAGGATAGTCTCTTTTTCTAGAGAAATAAACTGCAGCAGTTTTATTTTCGTTAAGTTTTACACGCCACTTAGTACAGCAGGCAATGAATTCATCGATGTGTTTCTGAAGGATTTTGTATAGTGTGAATGGATGGTGTGCAGAGGCATACATTGCCGTGTCGTCCGCATACACGGCAAGATAAGACCTCAGTGTTCTGGGTATATCGTTGAAAAAAATGTTAAATAATGTACGGCCGAAAACAGAGCCTTGAAGAATTCCCGAGAGAATTCTGTAGGGTGTAGAAAATATTTTATTGACGCGGACACAAAAAGTGCGGTCGCTAAGGTACGAATGTATGAGATGTATAAGTCTGGCATTAATTCCAAGCTTAATTAATTTGTAGATAAGGCCATAATGCCAAACTTTGTCAAATGCCTTAGCGACATCAAGAAAAACAGCTGCAGCTGGAATCTTCCTGTTGAGGTTTTCGCTAAGGAATTCCACAACACGAAGTAGTTAATGTGTAGTTGAGTGCTTTGCCCTGAAACCAAATTGTTCAGGGATTAGTATATTATGTTCATCGAGAATTTCATTGAGCTGTGAGCTTATGACGCGCTCAACTACTTTACTTAAAGAAGGTAACAAGGAGATAGGTCTGTAGTTAGAAGGATCTTGCAGGTTAGTTTGAGGTTTAGGAATTGGAGAAATTATAGAGGTTTTCCAAGGTTTAGGAAAATAATGGAACTTAAGAATTGCGTTAGTGAGAGAAGTTAGGTAATTAATACAATTAAAAGGAAGATTTTTTAAAGCATAATTAGAGATGTTATCAATACCAGGAGCTTTCCTGTTCTTAAGATTTTTAATAATATTAAAGATAACAATGGGCTGAACCTCCAGGAGGGGATCCTGGGGAGGCGTGGAAAGAAAATTATTAACAGTATCATGAACATCAAAATAATGATCAGGATTGGCTAAATAGGGGTTGGGGGAGAACTGCTCGGCATATGACCTAGCAAGAATATCAGCTTTGTCGGTATCAGTATATGCCGTACTATTAAAAGCAGTTAAGGTGGCAATGGAAGAATAATTATTATTCAATTTTTTCTTAATTTTCCATAGAGAATTATCTTCAGGAGTTAAAGAACTAAGGAAGTTGTTCCAACTTTTTTGTTTTTCTTTATAGATAAGATTTTTGATTTTATTGTTAAGGCGATTAATTAAGGGTTTTAAAGAAGGATCCCTAGAATTTTGATAAAGTCGCCGGATGTTATTACGCTGCTTACAAATGTTATGAATGTAATTAGGAAGAGTAAAGAAACTATTATGGCTAGCATATGGATAGGTAGCTTGCTTTTGAGCATCTAAAATTAAATTTTAAAAGTTAGTTTCTACGCTATCAATATCATTATTATTGGTTATTTCAGGAAAAGATAAATCGGATTTAAGAAGAACATTGCGAAATTTTTTCCAATCCACAGCCACTGAGGGGGGAGGAGAGGGAGGGTCAACAAGGTCAATTTTAAAGCAAACAGGGAGATGGTCAGAACTAAGGTCATGAATGACAGTAGTAGTGACAGGGAAAGTTAAGTTTTTGGAGATTTAATAGAAAGTTTAATTTTTATACAAAAATATTGTATGATTTTTCTGGTACAGTTGACTCTCGTTAATTCGAAATTGGATAATTCGAATCTTCGCTTAATTCGAACTAAACATGAAGTCCCGAAAATTTCAATAGCACAATAACGTTAAACTTTTTCATTAATTCGAACTCATTATCTTTTGACATCGTTTAATTCGAACTAACGAGAATTCCAATTTTTCATTCTTCCTTTTTTTCTTACGGATTTCAGGCCATTTGAATAACTTTCTTTCTTTGATTTTTGTTAAAATTGTTCCGAACGAGTATACATATAATCCCATGCATTTGATATCCACTTTCTAAGTGCCCCGTCTGTCCATCAGTGACGCTTCAAATCTTTCTTCGATTGTGCTTGTTTCTAATCTTTTAATTAGTTTATATATTTAGACACTCTAATTTAATATTAAGTCACATTCTGATGATAATAGACATAATACATTTTAAAAACACTATAACATTAATTCCTTTGTAATAGTACCATATTAAGCATGTTCTCATTTCATACTTTCCATAATTCGAACTTCGGATAATTCGAACATTTCTTGTGGTCCCGACGAGTTCGAATTAACGAGAGCCGACTGTAATTTCTTATGTACCGGTTAAAATCGTTAATTTTCGAATATGCATGAAATTTTGGAAATAGACTCTACATTTGTTAACCTCTTAACTGGTTAATTATTTTCCGTTCAATAAATTGAAAATAGCTGACTCACTCCTTTTATTATTTAAAAAATATATTCGTAAAATTTAGTCTTAACATTTCCGAATTTCAATAGTATTAAAATTTTCTTAAAAATAATAGTGGTGTCAAAAAGCTTTAAATGAAGAAATAAGCAAATTCGTCTTGTCCGAACAACGTTCGGGCAGAAAATGCAGTCTAAGAAATTACAGTTAAGGGGTTAACCATCTGGATCCCATACCGCCCGAGATACTTTAAGATATTTTAATTCGTATATCTTAAGTCCCACCAGAAAACAGCATTAAAACCCATTAAAACAGCAATCGTTGCTTTAACTAATAACAGAAAATTCTGTATTTAAATAAACGAAATTAGTTATTGATTTTTTGTGGTGTAAAATCAGATTTTCTAAACTGCATAACTTCTAGAACGTGTTCTATCATGGGATTTAAAGAGTTAAATCTTTATAGGATTATGAAATGAAATGCGCTTAATTCCAGAAAACTCATTTAAACCAGAACATAAAATTAATCACCAGAAAAATTGTAGAATATCTTTGTTAAAAAAAAAAAAAAAATACATTCAGTTATCCTCAAATTTTATGGTATTTTTAATAACTACAGTTGTTGTGTTGCCAAGTCTCCGGCATTTTGGTACCAGTATTTTAATGCAGAAAATGTTATCTTTTTTAAATGGAATATTTGGACGATTTAACAAAATAAATTTTTCTCTAAGATAATAGCGGTGTTCAAAAAGCCGGAGACTTGGCAGTTTAGCAATTACGCCTAAACTTTGTTTTCTTTCTATTAACTTATTTGATTTAAGCTTAAAGACTTTATATCCGCGTTGAAAATTTTTCTTAATTTTAAAAAAATTTTAATTTTTTTCTATCAAATTATTTATTTTTCTATTAACTACTTAATTGATCAATGTTTTTGAAAAGAGTTTCAAATAATGCCTATTTTTTCATGTCTTTTACAGATTTTTTAAACTTATGTCACCGGTTTTTCAAATCAGAAATTTTTGCCTAATTATATCAGAAAAAAAAATTTGTTCTGATTAAATAATATAAAATTTCCAATAAAAATATACTGGTGGGAATAATAAATCATGATTAGCACATGGACAAATCGTGACTGACAAAATCATGTTGTTCGTATGACGTTCAGGCAAATCCAGGGAAGCAGGTAAGTAGTTTTATACAACACTTTTTCTTTATAACATAATAGTGCAGGCATTAAGTGTTCAAAAAGGACAAATAAATGCAAGTTTTGGTGTAGTTTTGATTTTTGGTTCCCTTTATGTTTTCTGGGTCGCTGAACACGAATCTGGCATTATCCAAAAAAATTTCTCCCCGGAAACACGTTTTTTTTTTTTTTTTTTTTTTTTTTTTTTTTTTTTTTTTTTTTTTTTTACTTCAAAATTATGCATTTTACATAAAAGTCATCAACACATAAATAAAAGAGCACAAAATTTTCTACATTTTATGTATTAAAAGTTTTTTCTCTGACCAATGGTTTAGCCGTGAGAGAGCAGCAAAAATGGGTGTGAAAAGCAAAAAATTCTGAAAAACGTCAATTAAAGCACCGTCCGTCGATGAAACATGAAAAACAACCATTTTACGCAAATTTTACCCAGTTAATAATACTAAAAATATTATTTTTCGCTTCATTTTATTAATCTGATGTTCATTGCTTCTTTCATAACAAAAAAATAAATAATAATGAGCATATTTGTGATCAAAATCTTCATTTGTTATTACAAAAGTTATATATTATTATAATAGTAATAATTTCTCAATTTGACTTATAAATAATGTAAGTAAAATAACTAAAACAGGCTTTAACATATAAAAGCTGACACGGATTCCCGTTCTTAAAGTTCTCGAAGTTCAAAATGTGGGCGTGAAAATAAAAAAAAATCTGAAAAATAGGAATAATGGCACTGTACATAGATTTAACATGAAAACTGATTAGGATTATATCGACTTAATAATCGATAATCGATTATGTCGATTAGATCGACTTTAATGATACTGAAGATATTATGATAGACTATATTTTGCAATGAAGTTGCTAACAATAAAAACGACGACTCATTAAGAACTATTATTTAATTATAAATAATTATGTACATTATTAAGTAAATTTATTTAAAAAACAAAGTACTATATCCGCTTTCTTTTATTTGACGGTCCCTATTTTTCATCGACATCTACAAAATAGAAAATAGATGAATGGAATTAGTGGGTGTTTTTATAACTATCAATATTATAAATAAGAGTTTTTTTTTAATAGTAAATATTTGATACCTTGCGGCATGACTATTTCCCTTTCCATTGGGTCCTCTGATTCTTTGTGTGGGCAATCCATTTTCAGATCGGCTTCAAAGTCTAGCTCATCCTCTACGTCTTGACACACAACTGCGATGCTGTTGCAGTTTCCCGAAGCAAATCTTCTATCTGATATCTTCGCAAATAATTTTTGCTGCTGCTTCAACCACTCGCAGCCTCTCATCTCGATCGGATTTACATGTTTGCTAATACCATGCATTAATCAGTCCCTCCTATATTCTTGAAACACACAATAGATTTTTTTTCTGATTCTTTGTGATCAGTATGTCGTCTCCACATCTCTCAATGAGGTTAAACTTTACAGTTCTAATATCAGATTGATAACTCTCTGTAACCTGTTTCATTAGCTCTTCCATGGAGAATCGGCACTCGTCATCATGATTTCCAAGGTAATCGTATATACTTTGCATTGTTCTGTCGATTGCCTCGGCAAATGGACCACGTTTCTTCTGTTCTTGGACCTTCGGCCTCCCATAAATATATTTAAAACATTTGATGTTGTATTGAACATCTGCTGCGATCAAATCATTCACTCATGATTCACTCTCAAATCAACTACGTATTCAATGCGCTGAATTATAGCCTGCCCATAATCATCATTGCGAGCTCTTGCTGCCTATAAAAAAATATAGTTTGTTCACATTTTTGAATCTTCTAAGAATTATAGAATGAAATGTATTAACCACATAACTGATCGATATATATTTTTTTAAACTTTCGACTTGTTTTCATACCTTTTACAAAATTTTTAATCTTTTTTCACCGGTTTTTAAAACAGAAATTTTTGCCTAAAGGAATCAGAAAAATGCTCTGATTAAATAACACAAATTTACAATGAAAATGTATTGGTGAGAATAATAAATCATCATTAGAATATGGATGCCCATACGTGGTATAGGCAAGTCATGATTGGCAAAAACACGTTGCCCGTATGATGTACGGCCAAATCAGGAAAACGGTTAAATTCCGAAAAACAAATTAAACTGGGATACAATACATTTATGCACACGTAAAAAAAATAAACTCTCTTTTGAAGGTTAATAGTTATTTGCAATCCCGAAAAAAAAATAACCAATCAAACAATGCTGAATGAAATCAGTGAAGTTCGCAGCCCATCAATATCATGGGAATGAGAAATAACGGGTTAATCACAACACATTGTATGTTTTGTAACTTCATAATTTAATTAATTTTTTTTTAGAAAGAAAATGCATTAGTTGCAAACAGATCGTAATTTCGAAATTAAATTTTGTCCAAGGAAGTTTATCAGAAATGGTTCAGTTCTGTTGGTCTATTCACGCATATAAATAACTCATTATTTTAGAATTTTCAATGAACGCCAAGCTTCTGACATTAATCAGTTAACACAATGGGTTAATTAGCAGCGATTTCAAATTTCAAAGCGTAAAAGTAAAATATGTACCTAGTTTACTCAATTAATTTGAGGAATTGTCTCACGTGTTATTTAATGTCAAGTGAATGCGATATTTATGATAAACTATTATTGTCATTTAATTTTGTAGTTTGACGACAGTTTTTTGTCGACGCCAATGGCGGGATAATCAAGTAGTACTGAATTAAAGAAAGTAGACAGAATAAAAAAAAAACATTCTTAGAGCTCCAAAAATAATAATCATATTAACTAACAGTTTACTGCATCGGATTAAAAGTCTCATATCCAATTAAAATATATCTTTGAATAGAAATTTGAATGAAATACAGGGTCATGAAAAATCAAAGAGTGCGGAAAATAGGATTACAAATTTCTCGGCAACTAATTATCCGATTAACTTCGTTTTTTATGCAAATTTTATGTTTTATTTTCTTTTTTTTACATTTAGTCCTTAAAAGGAAAAAATTCAAAAAATATTTATATACTTTTCCAAACGAATATTTTGAGAGTCCGAAAAAATAGTTCCGGATAATCGAGGTTACTGATATTAAATAGGCTTTTTTCTATTATTACATTCAAAGTATACACCAAATTCCAAGTCTCTATTTGAGTTTTTTTGGGAGATAGAGCGTTTACAGACACACAGACAGACGGACAGGAATATATATGTATTTTTTTTTTTCTAAAAATATATTTCTGCAATCTCCAATGTCTGAAACGTGTAAATGCGTCAAAAAAAATTTCGATTTTCAAAACGCATCTAAGATTTACTCTATGCTATGTATGATGAGTAAGCAACATGTATTTTTCCGAAAATAATCGTCAGATACTTCAATTTTATGTACTAATATAGATTAATCACACCGCATTGTATATTCTATAACTTTATAATTTAATTAATCTTTACTTTATTTTTCGAAAGAAAATTCATCAGTTCCAAACAGATCGTAACTTGGAAAATTAATTTTACTAAAGGAAGTTTATCAGAATTTGAAAATTGCTCAGTTCTGTTGATCTATTCATGCATATAAATAACTCATTAATTTAGAATTTTCAAAGCGCGCTAAATTTCTGACATCAATGAGTTTGTCATAGCTGCCAACTTTTACGCATTTTTCCTACCACTAAAATTGTACGGAGATCTTCCATTTGTTAATTTATAGGATTTCGACGATTAAACAAGATAATATTTATTATAAAATTTTTGTGGTAGGAAAAAATACTTAAAAGTTGGCAGCTATACGTTTATTTAATGGATTAAATAGCAGCGATTTCAAATTTTAAAAAGTATAAATAAAATATGTGCCTAGTTTACTTAATTAAAATCTTTTTTAAAAGATCCTTTAAGCAACCTTAATTTATTTTATGATTGCGAAATTGTCGCTTAATTTATAAATTGGTTTAAATCTGTAATCTATCATGTCAATTTTTTTAAATGGGCCTTTTCAGAGTTAGCATTAAGCGCTACGAATATTGCTTAGTGTTAATATTAAAATGTTAATAAAGAATTATTTTCTTAAAAGGCAAGGATTAGGCAATGTATCATATAGGGTGTTTTGATCACAACACATTCTTTACTTTGTAACTTTATAATTTTATTGACTTTTATTTTAATTTTAGAAAGAAAAATCATCATTACCAAAAAATCTCAACTTGGGAATTTAATTTTGTCAAAGAACGCTTAGCAGAATTTAAAAAAGGCTCAGTTCTTTTGATCGATTTACGCATATAAATAACTCATTAATTTAAAATTTTCAATGCGCTAAGTTTCTGACATTAATGAGTTTATTTAATGGATTAAAAAGCAGAGATTTCAAATTTCAAAACGTACACATAAAACATGCACCTGGTTTATTTAATTAAAATCTTTTTTAAAAGATTCTTCAAGCAACCTTACTTGGTATTATGATTTCAAAATGGTCGCTTAATTTACAAGTCTATTTAAATCTGCAATCCATTATGTGAACTCGATTCCCATTTATTAGTGTCGTTTTCAGAATTAGCGTTAAGCGAACTAATATTATTTAATGTTAGTATTAAGAAGCTAATGAAGAATTATTTTCTTTAAAATTTTTCTTTCTTTGAAAATATCATATAAGATACTTTACACAAAAAAAGAATTAGTTCAAACCAGAAATACCAGACAAAAATCCATTATATTTTATTTATTTTTTCTTTTTTTTTCCATCTGTATAAGCAGAAAGTAATGAATTCTTGAATTATTTTATTCCGGTTTCGACGGTTTTACACGTTTTAGGGGGTAAAGAGCCCCAAAAACATGTTTTTACAAAATGTTTGTCAATGAGTCTGTCTGACCCTCTGTCCCTTTGTCACTCCGTGTGTCACAAAGAGTTTGTGGATGCTCTATCTCAAGAACTAATGCACGGAATTTCATAAAACTTTAGTTTTAGTTAGACTTTGCAGTAAACTGAAGCTGATTAGTTTTTGGTGTTATCTCCCAAAATGTGGCACTGCTATGCTGTCTTTTTCGTTATTTCCCCTGTAGCTATACCTCAAGATCTAACAGGCGGATTTTCGTAAAACTTCAGATTCCATTAGTCCCTGATATAATATGGCGCTTATGAACGATCATTTCAAATCCACAAATTTATGACTATATTTTTCACAAAATGTAAAAAGCTATTCACAAAAACAGGACCTTGGTAAAAATGTCTGGACAGACCACTGCGTCTAAATAGTCGAACGAACTTAAAAATACGTGTTTTTCTGAAAATCACCGTTAGATATTCCAACTTTTATCTGTTAGTATAGATTAATCATAACACACTGCATTATTTTGTAATTTTGTAATTTAATTAAATTTCATTTTACTTTTAGAAAGAAAATTCATTAGTTCCAAACAGATCGCAACTTACAAATTTAGTTTTGTCAAAGGAAGCTTATCAGAATTTGAAAATGGCCTGTTGATCTATTCATGCATATAAATAAGTCATTAATTTAGAATTTTCAATGCGCACCAAGTTTCTAACATTAATAAGTTTATTTAATGGATTAAACAGCAGTGATTTCAAATTTCAAAACATAAAAATAAAATATGCACCTTGTTAACTCGATTAAAATATTTTTTAAAAGATCCTTTAAGCAACATTAATTGATATCATGATTGAGTAGTAGTCGCTTAATTTATAAGTTGATTTAAATCTGCAATCCATCATGCCAATTATTTTAATGGTGCCATTTTAAGAGTTAGCATTAAGCGTTACGAATATTATTTGATGTTAATATTAAGATGGGGAGAACTATTTTCAATAAAGCACCTGATTAGGTTTTGAAAGCATCATACAAGACACCTTATAAAAAAAAGTGTTACATCAAACCAGAATTGCTTGTCAAAAATCAGTTATCCTTAGAATATTACAAATGTGAAAGTGTGCCCGAAAGTTTGAAATGAAGTCAATGTCAAAACGGATGAATCAATGTCTTTGAATCTTTGTATATAGATAAATTATAGCCCGGAAAAGAATATAGGCCAATTTTTAATTATTTTTTCAAATATTTTCCTTAATAATTTAAAATTTCGGTATTTTTCATACAGAATCAATTGACAATTTTCCTATAATTTTTAACAATTTTTCGTTTTTCGTTTTTTAGGAAGAAAATTCATTTGTTCCAAATAAATTACAACTTGGGAATTTAATTTTGTCAAAGGAAGATTATCAGAATTTGAAAATGGCTCAGTTCTGTAGACTTCTCACATATAAACAAGTCATTAATTTAGAATTTTCAATCCACGCCAAGTTTCTGACATTAATGTTCATTTAATGGATTAAATAACAGCGATTTCAAATTTCAAAATAAAATATGTGCCTAGTTTACTTAATTAAAATATTTTTTAAAAGATCCTTTAAGCAGTCTTACTTGGTATTATGATTGCAGAATAGTCGCGTTATTTACAACTATATTTAAATCTGCAATCCATCATGTGAATTCGATTCCCTTTTATTAGTGTCGTTTTCAGAATTAGCTTCAAACGAACTAATATCATAGCTGCCAAGTTTTACGCATTTTTCCTACCACAAAAATTTTACAGTAAATATTGTCTTATCCAATCGTCGAAATCTTATGATTAAACAAATCGAAAAGTCTCTGTATAATTTTGGTGGTAGCAAAAATACGTAAAAATTGGTAGTTATGTAATATTATTTAATGTTAGTATTAAGATGATAATGAAGAATTATTTTCTTAAAAGCATCCGATTAGGTTTTCAAAGTATCATACAAGACACTTTATACAAAAAAGAATTAGTTCAAACCAGAAATGCCAGACAAAAATCCATTATATTAAAAATATTTTTACCAGTCTATATCCTCACAAGGAAAAAATAATAAATTGTTGAATTTTTTTTTTTATTCCGGTTTCGACGGTTTTACACGTTTTAGGGGTCAGAAAACCACCTAAACATGTTTTTACAAAATGTCTGCCAGTGAATATGTTTGTCACTCTGTCACTCCACATGTCACAAAGATTTTGTGGACGCGCCATCTCAAGAACTAATGCATAAAATTTCATAAAACTTTAGATTCAGTTATATTTTGCAGTAAACTAAAGCTGATTAGGTTTTGGTGTAAATCTGGCAAAAAGTGGCGCTCTTATGCTGCCTTTTTTTATAATTTCCGCAATAGCAATATCTCAAGGTCTAACTGGCGGACTTTCATAAAACTTCAGATTCCATTAATCTATGATATAATATGGTGCTTACGAACAATCATTTCAACTTCACAAATTTATGACTATATTTTTCACAAAATGTAAAAAGTTGTTCACAAAAACAGGACCGTGGTAAAAATGTCTGGAGAGATCTCTGCGTCTAAATAGTCGAACGAACTTAAAAATATGTGTTTTTCTGAAAATCACCATCAGCCATTTCAATTTTATATGCAGATATACATTAATCACAACACATTGAGTCATTTGTAACTTTATAATTTAATTAAATTTTATTTTATTTTTAGAAAGGAAATTCGTTAGTTCCAAACAGATCGCAACTTAGAAATTTTGTTTTGTTAAAGGAAGTTTATCAGAATTTAAAAATGGCCTGTTGATCTATTCTCGCATATAAATAACTCATTAATTTAGAATTTTCAAAGCGCGCTGATTTTCTGACATTAATGAGTTTATTTAATGGATTAAATAACAACGAGTTCAAATTTCAAAACGTAAACATAAAATGTGCACCTAATTTGCTTAAATAAAATCTTTTTTTGAAAAGATCCTTTAAGCAACCTTACTTGGTATTATGATTGCAAAATAGTCGCTTAATTTAAGGTTTTATTTAAATCTGCAATCCACATTACATAATTATTTATTTTTTTTTCAAAAGATCCTTTTAGCAACCTTAATTGGTATTATGATGGCAAAATAGTCGCTTAATTGCCGAAACGTCAGTGAAGGCTTACTTTGGACACACGAAATTTTTTGGTTTCTGTCCGTCAGTCTGTCAGTCAGTCTGTCTGTTCTGCGATAACTAACGCAAAAAACATCCGATTGGCTTGAAATTAAGTGGGTATGTTAGTGAGGCACTGGGATTAAGCTGTATAGTTTTTTGTTAGATTTGATTCATTCGTTCGGAAAATATAGAATATTTTATTTTGCGCAATAATGCTTTTCTATTTCAAATCCAATGATTTTCAATTTTTTTTTCCTTGAGAGAAAATGACACATTTCATTAATGGAATTCAATGATAAATGGATACTGAAATTTACCAGTTAAATTATTCGTATTGTTTTAAAATTTTGTCTATGCATTTGTCAGATTTTTAAAGTTATTACTGTAAATTTTGGAGATTTTTTATAAATGTGTTCCAATAATATAAACTAATTTGGTTTAGAGATTTACTTATTTAAAATGTATTTATTTCATTTTCTTTATTTTTTCTTAATGGTTGCTAAGCAATCATTCATCCTAATCCTTATTATATTTTAATGCTATAAATTTGAAAGCGTGAACGAAAATTTAAATGAAGTCAACGTCAAAACTTATGAATTAATTAATGTCTTTTTATCTTTGCGGATAAATATAACATAGACCAGAAAAGAATATAGGCTATGTTTTATTAATTTTATTCAAATATTTTCTTTAATAATTCAACATTTCCTTCTTTTTCATACAGAATCAAGAGCGATTTTTTAGATAAAATTTAACCAATTTCGTTTATCGTTTCAAAAAAAAAAAAAAAAAAAAAAAAAAAAAAAAAAAAAAAAAAATCTGGAATAATTTTTCAACGGCAATAAGTTTCAATTGAGCAATTTCCATTCGAAAAACCAAACTAAGAAAAAATAAATATGACGTCAGAATTAAAATAAAAATAAAAATAGTACTTTGTTAAATATTAAAAAAGGAAATTTGTTTCGTTAATAATAATTTTTCTGACAAAGATGGCGGCATAATTCAGAAGTAAAAGAAACAAAAAATAATTATATTTTTAACAAATACTTAAATTGGTAAAATTTGACGTCATAATTGAACAAAAACAGGTATTTTATAGTAATCGTTAAAAATACAAGAAACATGGATATCAATAACTCATGAAAAATAACGCCATTGCCGTAACTTCAGTGAAGGCTTACTTTGAAGACACGAAATTTATTGTTTTTCATCTGTTAGTCTGTTCTTCTGTATGTTTGTCTGTCCCGCTATAACTGCTACAAAATGCAATCAAAACATTTTTTTTTTTTCGGAAACAAAATTGTAAAACTCTAGATTACTGAGCTTACACTTACAAAAGTTCCTTCCTGATACATCAGATTTAGGTGTTTGTGGTTGGCAGGTATGTAGAAGTATGAGGATAATGAAAAATATTTGTCCAAACTGTTACTTATCCTTATAAATCAAAATGTATAATGCAAGATATACAATAACCATTAGCACGATTATTAGAAAGTGGCAAATTTAACACTAAAACAGCCGGGTTTTTTACTAAAGTTTTATAAAAAGTGCTTCGCACCAGAATTTTAATTTTAAACTATTTAAATTATTTAACTAGTCTATTTTTGAACTGCATATATTTAACATATCTAGTGAAGAAAAGTCTGGTTCGAATCTACTATTATCATTCTGGCAGGGGTCATTTTGACCCTTAATGGCTGTTCTAGTGTTAAATTAAGTGAGGCTACGGGGGGCGGAGCTCCCCTGAAGAAATCTACTATGTTATAATAAAAAAATAATAATAGATCATGAAAATTTCAGAATATCCTAACATAACTAAATTTTTAATTTGCCGCTTTTGAAGGCTGAAAACTTCTAATTCTTATTTTATTCTTATAAACAATTAAGTACTATGAAAATTTTAAATTAAAGTTTCCAAAAAGTTGAATATTACCCAAAGTGTGTTTAAAAATATATATATATGTGCAAAGCTGACACTGAGGCACCTGATCTGCAGATTTACTAATTTATAAGTTGATTTAAATCAGCAATCCATCAGATGAATAATTTTACTAGTGCCGTGTCAGAGTTAGCAATATTACTTAATGTTAATATTAAAATGTCAATGAAGAATTATTTTCTTAAAAGCATCTGATTAGGCTTTGACAGTATCATACAAGATCTGTTGATCCTAATATAATGTTTACTTTGTAACTTTATAATTTTATTTTATTTTATTTTATTTTTAGCCAGAAAATTCATTAGTTCCAAAAAAAATCTTAATTTGTAAATTTAATTTTGTCAAACAAAGCTTAACAGAATTTGAAAATGGCTCAGTTCTGTTGATCTATTCAAGCATATAAATAACTCATTAATTTAGAATTTTCAATGCGCGCCAAGTTTCTGACATTAATGAGTTTATTTAATGGATTAAACAGCAGCGATTTCAAATTTGAAAAAAAGCATAAATAAAATACGCACTTAGTTTACTTAATTAAAATCTTTTTTCAAAAAATCCTTTAAGCAACTTTGATATTATGATTGCGAAATAGTTGCTTAATTTATAAGTTCATTTAAATCTGCAAGCCATCAAATGAATTATTTTACTAGTGCCGTTTTCAGAATTAGTATTAAACGTACATACTTAATATTAATATTAAAATTTTAATGAAGAATTATTTTCTTAAAAAATCTTATTAGGCTTTGAAAGTACCATACAGGGTGATCACAACATATTGTTTACTTTGTAACTTTATAATTTTATTGAATTTCATTTTAGATTTAGGAAGAAAATTCATTAGTTCCAAACAGATCGTAACTTGGAATTTTAATTTCGTCAAAGGAAGCTGATAAAAATTTTAAAATGGCTCAGTTCTATTAATCTATTACGCATATAAATAACTCATTAATTTAGAATTTTCAAAGCGCGGTAAGTTTTTGACATTATGAGTTTATTTAATGGATTAAATAGCAGTGATTACAAATTTTAAAGCATAAAAATATGCACCTAGCTTCCTTAATTAAAATCTTTTTTCAAAAGACCCTTTAAGCAACGTTAATTGATATTATGATTGCGAAATAATTGCCAGAATTATAAGTTGATTTAAATCTGCAGTCCATCAGGTAAATTATTCTATTATGTGCCGTTTTCAGAGATAGCATTAAACGTACTAATACTACTTAATGTTAATATTAAAATGTTAATGAAGAATTATTTTCTTAAAAGCATCTGATTAGGCTTTGAAAGTATCATACAAAGTGTTTAGATCGCAACACATATTGTTTACTTTGTAACTTTACAATTTTATTACATTTTATTTTATTTTTAGAAAGAAAATTCATGAGTTTCAAACAAATCTTAACTTGGAAATTTAATTTTGTCAAAGAAAGATTAACAGAATTTCAAAATGGCTCAGTTCTGTTGATCGATTAACGCATATAAATAAGTCATTAATTTAAAAGTTTCAATGCGCGCTAAGTTTCTGACATTAATGAGCTTATTTAATAGATTAAATAGCAGCGATTTTAAATTTCAAAACGTAAACATAAAATATGCAGCAAGTTTACTTAATTAAAATCTTTTTAAAAGATCTTTTAAACAACCTTAACTGGTATTATGATTGTAAAATAGTCGCTTAATTTAGAAGTTTATTTAAATCTGCAATCCGTCATGTGAATTTGGTTCTCTTTTATTAGTGTTGTTTTCAGAATTAGCTTTAAACTGAATAATATTATTTAATGTTAGTATTAAGATGCAAATGAAGAATTATTTTCTTAAAAGCATCTGATTAGGCTTTGAAAGTAACATACAAGATACTTTATACAAAAAATAATTAGTTCAAACCAGAAATACCAGACAGAAATTTATTATATTGATAATTTTTTATTTTCCTCCATCATTTATAAGTAAAAAATAATAAATTCTTGAATTTTTTTTTTATTCCGGTTTCGAAGGTTTTACACGTTTTAGGGGTCAGAAAACCCCAAAAACTTGTTTTTACAAAATATTTGTCAGTGAGTCTCTATGTCACTCTGTCACTTGTCCCAAAGATTTTGTGGATGCTCTATCTCAAGAACTAATGCACGGAATTTCATAAAACTTTTGATTCAGTTAGACTTTGCAGTTAATTGAAGCTGATTAGTTTTTGGTGTTAATCTCCTAAAAGGTGGCGTTGCTATGTTGCCTTTTTCGTAATTTCCCCAGTAGCTATATCTCAAGATCTAATGGGCGGATTTTCATAAAATTTCAGTTTCTGCTAGTCCCTGATATAATATGGTGCTTATGAATAATCATTTCAAATTCACAAATTTATGACAATATTTTTCCCAAAATGAAAAAGCTATTCACAATTTCACAAAAACAGGACCCTGGAAAAAATGTCTGGACTGACCCCTGCGTCAAAATAGTCAAACGAACTTAAAAATATGTGTTTTTCTGAAAATCACAGTCAGATAATCCAATTTTATATGCTTGGTATACATTAATCACAACACATTGTGTATTTTGTAACTTTATAATTTAATTAAATTTCAATTTATTTTTAGAAAGAAAATTCATTAGTTCAAACAGATCGTGACTTGAAAATTTAATTTTGTCAAAAGAAGCTTATCAGAATTTGAAAATGGCCTGTTGATCTATTCACACATATAAATAAGTCATTAATTTAGAATTATCAAAGCGCGCTAAGTTTCTGAAATTAATGAGTTTAATTGATGGATTAAACAGCAGCGATTTCAAATTTCAAAACGTAAAAACAAAATTTACACCAAACCAGGATTGCTAGTCAAAAAGCAGTTATCCTTATAATATTATAAATGTGAATGTGCGCCCGACAGTTTGAAATGAAGTCAACGTCAAAACGGATGAATCAATGTCTTTGAATCTTTGTATATAGATATCACGAAAAAGAATATAGGCTAATTTTTAATTATTTTATTCAAATATTTTCCTTAATACTTTAAAATTTCGGTATTTTTTGATACAGAATCAATTGACAATTTTCCCATAATTTTAACCTTTTTTTTTTTTTTTTTTTTTTTTTTTAAGAAAGAAAATTCATTTGTTTCAAACAAATTACAACTTGGGAATTTAATTTTGTCGAAGGAAACTTATCAGATTTTGAAAATGGATAAGTTCTGTTGATCTATTCACGCATATAAATAACTCATTAATTTAGAATCTTCAATGCGCGCCAAGTTTCTGATATTAATGAGTTTATTTAATAGATTAAACAGCAGCGATTTCAAATTTCAAAACGGAAAAAAATAATATACACCTAGTTTACTTAATTAAAATCTTTTTTAAAACTAGTATTTTGATTGCGAAATAGTCTCTTATTATATAAGTTGATTAAAATCTGCAATCCATCATGTAAATTCGATTCTCTTTTATCAGTGTCGTTTTCAGAATTAGTTTAAAAGAGCTTATATTATTTAATGTTAGTATTAAGATGCAAATGAAGAATTATTTTCTTAAAAGCATCTTATGAGGCTTTAAAAGTATCATACAAGATACTTTATACAAAAAAGAATTAGTTAAAACCAGAAATGACAGACAGAAATCCATTATATTTAACAATTTTTCATTCTTTTCTATTTTTACAAGAAGAAAGTAATAAATTCTGGATTTTTTTTTCTTTCGGTTTCGACGGTTTTACACATTTTTGGCATCAGAAAACCCAAAAAACATGTTTTTACAAAATGTTTGTCAGTGAGTCTGTCTGTCATTCTGTCACTTTGTCACTCCGTATGTCTCAAAGATTTTGTGGATGTCTCTGTCTGTGGAAGTCTCTATCTCAAGAACTAATGCACGCAATTTCATAAAAGTTTAGATACAGTTAGACTTTGCAGTAAACTGAAGCTGATATTTTTTTTTGGTGCTAATCTCTCTAAAGGTGGCCTGCAATGCTGCCTTTTTCGTATTTTCCCCAATAGCTATATCTCAAGATCTAATGGGCGGATTATCATAAAACTTCAGATTCCGTTAGTTCCTGATATAATATGGTACTTATGAACGATCATTTCAAATTCACAAATTCATGGATTTATTTTCCACAAAATGTATAAAGCTATTCACAAAAACAGGACCTTGGTAAAAATGTCTGGACAGAGTCCTGTGATTAAATAGACGAACAAGCTTAGAAATATGTGTTTTACAGAAAATCACCGTCAGATACTGCAATTTTATATGATGGTATACATTAATCACAAGACATTGTGTATTTTGTAACTTTATAATTTAATTAAATTTTATTTCATTTTTAGAAAGAAAATTCATTAGTTCCAGGCAGATCGTAACTTAGAAATTTAATTTTGCCGAAGGAAGCTTATCAGAATTTGAAAATGGCCTGTTGATCTATTCTCGCATATAAATAAGTCATTAATTTAGAATTTCCAATGCACGCCAAGTTTCTGATATTAATGAGTTTATTTAATGGATAAAACAGCAGCGATTTCAAATTTCAAAACGTAAAAATAAAATATGCACCTAATTTACTTAATTAAAATCTTTTTTAAAAGATCCTTTAACCAACCTTACTTGGCATTATGATTGCAAAACAGTCTCTTAATTTACAAGTTTATTTAAATTTGCAATCCATCAGGTGAATTCGATTCCCTTTTATTAGTGGAGCTTAGCTTTAAACGAACTAATATTATTTAATGTTAGCATTAAGATGCAAATGAAGAATTATTTTCTTAAAAGCATCTGGTTAGGCTTTGGAAGTATCATACAAAATACTTTATACAAAAAGGAATTAGTTCAAACCAGAAATGCCAAACAAAAATCCATTATATTTAACAATTTCATACGTTCTTCTATCTCAGAGGTTCCCAAAGTGTGCTCCGCGGCAGGGCCTGATTACTAACGGGGCACTTTCAGACCAGTAAAAAGAAACAGAATCTTTTATTTTAATCATCACAGTATTTTCGATTGAAAAGAACGTTTAAAGAAGGTAGACAATTCTGTAAAATTTTACTGGTAGGAGAGTGCCCCGTTAGTAATCAGGCTCTGCTCCGCGGAGCCCTTGGGGCTCCGCCTGAACTTTCTAGGGGCTCCGTGGTGTTCCAAGAAAATAAACAAAACATGGAAAAAATTAGCATATTGCAAGTGAAAGATTTTCAAATGTACGTAGGAATTTGTGTGTGTATGTCAAAAATGATATATCTATAACCTGAGATGAAAAATGAAATAATACACTCCTTAGCAAACACATCTGATGATACTAAGGTTTTTACCGAGGAGCCTGGGACCTATGTCCCACATCCCCGGATACAGAGCAGATTCGAAAATAACCATGTGAATAATCATTGGCAGTAATGTACAAATTAAATTCGGGGTAGGTGACAAACACAATTTAACGTTTGCATGCTATATATATCTATTTTCTGTATAATATTTTTGGTTTAAATTGATTTAGTTTATGGTCTTGCATTTAATGTGTTTTAAAAATTCGATTTAAAAGAAATAGTATTCTAAATCGAATGCACAACGTAAATCGAAACAGTAAAGGCCCGTCAGTGCTGTTAACTCTGCTTGCTAAACAAAAGGGAAAACAGTTTTGTTCTTTGGAGCTCCGTCTATTCATATATTTATACTTAATTCTTTATTTCTCATATTTCACAATAAGTTGATCCAATAAAAGAACTTTTGGACAATAAAAGCATTACTGAACCGCTGACCCTAAATCAAGTATTGTTATCACAGCAAGACAGAACCGAGACATTGGGGGAAAGCAATCTCAATAAAAACTAAAATATGATGAAAATTATTTATAAAATGAGATTTGCTGAAACAGATTATGATCGGCCTCTCTGCGTGATTTGTGGAAAAATTTTGAACAGCAGTTCAATGTTTTATGTTACTTGTATATTTAAATTTTCTATATTGCTTTTCATTGTACAACAATGTTTGTCGTTTAAATCGCCCCTCTTTTATAATATCTTGTATCATTCAATAAACTCCTCATTAGATTCATTTAATATTTATATATGTTGTGTATGTAGTTTTTTTTTTCTTTTCGTAAATTTAATTGTTTTAATCTGTTTATTTTATTTTTGTAATTTCTTAGTTCTTTAAATTTTCTTTGCTATTTTACATAATTGTACTTAATTTCAGAAGCAATGTATATTGCTGAAAATGCATTTTTTAGCATCTTGTATCACTTTACAACTCCTGTCTAAAATTTTCTTTTTTGTGCCAAATTTTCCAACCAGAAATAATTCTGTAACAATTTAAAGAATATATATCGGTTGTCATCACGTCATCATTTGTCATCACGTAAAGAATTTAAAATTTTGCTCAGTTCCACCTCTTGCTTAGACTTTTTGTCAGTGAGTGTCTGCCTTGATATAAATTTAATCCAACCCATGCACTCTATTTTGTTCGTAAAGTTTCTCTGCCAGTTCAAGTTCATTTAACATGTGTAGTTTTTACTTGCATATCCGTTTCGAAGCAAAAAAAAAAAAAGAAATATGACGACAGAAAATTTCTTTGAAAACTATATAATTAATGTCCAAATACTTTAAATAAAATATCAAAAAAAAAAAAAAAAACCAACCAATTCTGCACCTAATAATACAACTTATAAATTTTGCCCCGCCCATTTAAATAATAAAACGATGACCTACTTCTAAATGTATTTTTTGTAAATGGTACAAAAAAAGAAGCTGAGAGGGAATTCATTTTCATTGCATGTTTAGAAGTACTACTTAAAGAAGAAAAAAAACATAATCGCATAACTCTATTACGGGTAGGTGGTACTATCGAAAACGTGTTACATATTTTCTCATGGGTGACTGGAACTACCCATTTCCTTTTTTTTAGCGAGTAGCCTATTGGAATTATACAGAAGTATCTCCCTGCAAACGAAAACTGTATAACTTACCTTTTTTTCTCTCTGTGCGTGTGGTTTTCGCCATAAATAATAATAGTTTTATGTAAGCCGCATGAAATACATAATTCAAACATGGTTACCATTTTCATCTTTAATTCAGAATTCATACTATAAATCCCAAAAGAATATTTAAAATTTTTAAAATGTATGACATTAACCAATTAACACTTTGACTGTCAGGGCTATCATATGTGATGCCCAGTGATGTTTCCGTTGGGCCACTCGCTATCGATATGATAGCCAAGTTGTTACAACACTTCAGGCCTTGGCTATCAAAAACGATACGAGTTACATGAAAATGGTTTTGGAGTTTGATTGTTGGGCTCCTTGCAATGTGTTAGATATATGTGGTTTGTGCAAATTGATATATGTGCCTATTTCTTGTGCTAAGTGTTTCTCTGGCGTATTGTAATAAAAATTCATAAAATTCTAATCTAAAATAATGGAAAAAAATATAGAAAAGAAAGTAATAGAAAAGAAAATTTAAACTAAAAATCTCCCAAGCTCATCCTTACACATATTTAAAAATTTTCCAATTTAAGAGTATAGTAGAGTATATTGTAGAAACATAAATCTTAATAAGTGATTTTAGTGATAAATGACGAATTTAGCTGTCTATCAAATAAGCCTTGACAACTCATGGAAGAATTGACACTAACTTTCGTGGGGTGCTTTGGCTATTATTTTTGATAGCCAGGATTAAAAACTCCCTATGTGTTGCAAAATGTCTCAGATTGAAAATATTGATTTTATATATAGTTTTATGTTTCGAATATTGAAATTACACACACACACACACACACAAATTGGCACCCTGGTTAACATTAGCAGTTTTCGCTTGGCAGTCAACGTGTTAACAGTATTGCTTGAACATTGCACTGGTAAAAAAGAGTTTGTTTTAATTTTTTAGAATTTTTTTTAATTTCTAGTATGAATTAAGAATTTCTGTGTAAGGAAAGGCCCGAACTGAGAACCATTACTGGCTCGGATTTTTATCCATCAGACTTTTCTGTACTCCATAGGCATAAAAAAAATATTTGTAGAGTATCGTTGTGTTCAGGGGCTCCGCCTTAGAAATTCTTCCCAAAAAGGGCTCCGCGAGCCCAAAAGTTTGGGAACCGCTGTTCTATCTATATAAAGAGAAGGTAATGAATTCTTGATTATTTTTTATTCCTGTTTCGACAGTTTTACACGTTTAAGGGGTCAGAAAACCCCGAAAACATGTTTTTACAAATTTTTTGTCAGTGAGTCACTCTGTCACTTTGTCACTCTATATGTCACAAAGAGTTTGTGGATGCTCTATCTCAAGAACTAATGCACGGAATTTCATAAAACTTTAAATTCAGTTAGACTTTGCAGTAAATTGAAGCTGATTAGTTTTTGATGTTAATCTTCCAAAAGATGGCGCTCCTATCCTGCCATTTTCGTAATTTCCCCAATAGCTATATCTCAAGATCTAATGGTTGGATTTTCATAAAACTTCAGATTCCGTTAATCTTTAATGTAATATGGTGCTTATGAACGATTACTTCAAATTCACAAATTTATGACTATATTTTTCACAAAATGTAAAAAGCTATCCACAATTTCACAAAAACAAAACCCTAGTAAAAATGTCTGTACAGACCCAGCGTCTAAATAGTCGAACGAACTTTAAAATATGTGTTTTTCTGAAAATCACCGTCAGGTATTCCAATTTTATATGCTGGTATACATTAATCACAACACATTGCGTCTTTTGTAACTTTATAATTTTATTTTATTTTATTTTATTTTTAGAAAGAAAATTCATCAATTCCAAACAGATCGCAACTTAGAAATTTAATTTTGCCAAAGGAAGCTTATCAGAATTTGAAAATGGTCTGTTGATCTATTCACGCATATAAATAAGTCGTTAATTTAGAATTTTCAATGCAAGCCAAGTTTCTGATATTAATGAGTTTATTTAATGGATTAACCCCTTAACGTGCAGTGTTGCCGGGTCGGCAACACCTAAAGTTCCCCCTGTTTAGAGACACAAAAACTCCGTGAATATTTCAAAAACTACTCTAATGGCTACTTTAAATTTGTCTTATGAGTTCTAAATGGCAGCACCACAGAGATCAAACTCTACTGTTTTTAAATAATAGGTAAAATGTTTTACTGTAATACGCGCTTCACAGCAATGCTCTTCTCACTGCGCTTATCAATGCTTTACTTATGGAATGTTACCATTTCGGCAACAGCTGTATAATTAAAATTGTTAATGCGATCTTTACAAAACAATACCTGTGTACTCCTTTAGGCCTAAATAGATTGCCTATTTTTTTTTCCCTTTAAATTCCAACTTTAAAGAGTAGTGCGCCGGAAAGGGTTAAATAGCTGCGATTTCAAATTTCAAAACGTAAAAATAAAATATGCACTTAAGTTTACTTAATTAAAACCTTTTTTAAAAGATCCTTTAAGCAACCTTAACTCATATTATGATTGCCGAATAGTAGTTAATTCATAGCTGCCAATTTTTACGCATTTTTTCTACCACAAAAATTTTATAAGAATATTTTCTTATTTAATCGTCGAAATCTTACGATTAAAAAAATGAAAAATCTCTGTATAATTTTAGTGGTAGCAAAAATTCGTAAAAGTTGGCAGCTATGCTTAATTTATAAGTTGATTTAAATATGCAATCCATCATGCCAATTATTTTAGTGGTGCCGTTTTCAGAGTTAGCATTAAGCGTTACGCATATCATTTGATGTTAATGTTAAGATGCTAATGGAGAATTACTTTCTATAAAGCATTAGGCTTTTTATTAGACTTAGGCTTTGAAAGCATCCTACAAGATACCTTATAAAAAGAAGAGTTACTTCAAACCAGCATTGATAGTCAAAATCAGTTATCCTTATAATACAGTGAAACCTTCGAATAAGGAACACCTGTGGGACCGGAAATTTTGTCCCTTAAATAGAGGTGTCCCTTATTCGGAGTTTTTATTACAGTGAAACTTCGAAATAAGGGACAGTTATGGGACAAGAACTTTTGTCCCTTAACCCTTTAACGTTCATTGGTTTCGCCATGAAACCACAAAATTTTAATTCCGATATGCAACACTGACACCGGTATTTTTATCTAAAAATATCCCTTTTATTATGTATGTGAAAAATCACGTTTTCTTATTTAGAAATATATTTGATCTTAATTACCGGTGTCATCCATTTATTTCGACATCTTAGCAATGAAAATGCTTTAATCGTTAAAGGGTTAAATAGATGTGTCCCTTATTCGGAGTGTTCCTTATTTGGAGGTTTCACTGTATTATAAAAGTGTGCCCGAAAGTTTGAATAAAGTCAAGGTCAAAACTTATGAATTAATGTCTTTGAATCTTTGTATATAGACAGATTATAGCCCGGAAAAGAATATAGGCTTAGTGTTTATAATTTATATTTATTTATAAATTAACATAATTTTTAATTATTTTATTCAAATATTTTCCTTAATAATTTAAAATTTCGCTATTTTTCATACAGAATAAAGTGACAATTTTCCTAAAATTTTTAACTATCTTTTTTTTTTTTCGTTTTTCAGAAAGAAAATTCTTTTATTTCCAAACAAATTGCAACTTGGAAATTTAGTTTTGTCAAAGAACTCTTATTAGAATTTTAAAAAGGCTCAGTTCTGTTGATCGATTCACGCATATAAATAACTCATTAATTTAAAATTTTCAATGCACGCTAAGTTTTGCGACATTAATGAGATTATTTAACGGGCCTTTTACGAAATTTTTAATGTTTCATCACCGGTTTTTAAATACAGAAATTTCTGCCTTATTAAATCACAAAAATTCGCCGATTCAAAAAGGAAAATTTTACAGTAAATTTTTACCGGTGGTGATAAACAAGTATTCTTAAGTGTTTTTGCGGCACGTATACGTGACGCTTGTCCCCAAGGGGTTAATGGATTAAATAGCAGCGATTTCAAATTTCAAAACGTAAACATAAAATATTCACCTTGTTTACGTAATTAAAATCTTTTTAAAAGATACTTTAAGCAACCTTACTTGGTATTACGATTCCGAAATAGTAGCTGAATTTACAAGTTAATTTAAATCTGCAATCCATCGTGTGAGTTATTTTACTTGTGCTGTTTTCAGAGCTAGCATTAAGCGTTACGAATATCATTTGGTGTTAATGTTAAGATGCTAATGGAGAATTATTTTCTTCAAAGTATTTATTTATTTATTGAACAACAAACATCTGACTTGTGTGCTCGACATGAAGCCTGCTTGTAAGTCGCTTAAAAGTATCCGATTAGTCTTTGAAAGTATCATACAAGATACCTTATTAAAAAAAAAAAAAAAAAAAAAAAAAAAATTCAAACAAGGATTGTTGGTCACAATTCTATTACTTTTAACAACTTTCCTTTATTTAATATTGGTGATGTGGTATTTGATATTGATTAGAATATTGGGTTATGAATTAAGAGGAAGAGACAGAATGTAGATCCTATATGTTGCGATTGAAATAACAGAAATGCTGTCACCAGATGGCGGCTTTTTTTTTTTTTTTTTTTTTTTTTTTTTTTTGTTTACATTGGATTTACGGTTTCTCCTTACCGCCGGAGCAAACTTCCACCTTTAAATTTAAAAAAAAAAAAAAAAAAAAAACCTCATTTTAGCAGTTTATTCATACGAATTTCTCTCATAAATATGGTTAGAGTTCTTTTCTTTTCTTTTTTTTTTTTTTTTTTTTTTTTTTTCGTTTTTACTGGTGGATCTTAACCCGGGTACCATACTAGCTTTAATTGACACGAGGTTCTTTAGGTTGTTTTCACAATATGACGAAAGCGTAGGACTTAACTAACACCAAAGTTGACGTCTAGCAGTAAAAATAAATCCCTGTCTCTAGCTAAAGTTATGACTGGAGTTCGGCATTAATAAGATGTTTAAAAAGAGTGAAATTTTTATTGAAATTTACCGATGGCAGTTTGCCTCGGCTTTAATTAGCCATTGAAAAATCTATTACAGTTGAAACTTCACCATTCTGAGCATTTGTCAATTCCTATCTATTCATAGTTCGATGCTTTAGACAGAATGCTGAATTTGGAGTTGTTCATAGGGAATTTAAAAATATTTAAATGCCCATTCGTAATAAAATACACATAAAGGTCGATCATTTCTAATATATTCACATTTCAGGGGTGAATAATAATAATTGATGATTTTTATGTTGTTTCTAGCTCTTATGTAATAGTGTTTAATTGTATCCCGATAACTTGTAAAAAATAAAATATACCATTTTCACATGATATGAATTCAACGTCTACTCCGAATGACTGTTCACACCCTTTCTTCACAATTCGGTCATTCAATCGATTGCCTTTATTCATAATTTATTTTAATTGCACAATTTTTGACAAATTAGAGGATTCTGCTAGAGAAATAGACACAGATGTCATATACGCACTACATTGGCGCGATTGTAACAAAATGGCGATTCTATTTGCCTCGCATGGTGACCCGGTTATTCCTATTAATTTATTAATAAACTGTTTGTTTACTTTTATTTTCTTTTTTTAAAATGATATAAATTGCTTTATTCTATAATTATTAAGTAAACTTTTTTTATTTATTATTTCCTAAAATAATAGAAATTAGTTTAAAACTATGTAAGTAACTGGTATTTGAAAACGAAGATTTCGCCAAATTAGCGTCAGAAAAATAACGCTCCAATGTAGTACATATATGACAAATGTGCTGATAAATCAAGAGAACAGTATTTTTATAATAGCCTGGAGCAGATAATAAATCGCCAAATATTGTACCCGTGGCATTTTTTCGTATTTTATTAATTATTCAAAATATATAATAACATAATCCTTGCACTCATTTTATTTATAATACATAACTTTAATTTGAAACTGAAAAGTTTAACCCATTAGTGCCTAGCGTCCCTTTTTGGGGACGCTTCAAAAGGTGCATGTAGCACTGTTTTTGACACCGGTAAAAAAGAACAACAATCTTTAATTTATTTAATTGAAACACTTTCGTAATTAATGAACTAAACTTAATTCTTTTAAAAATAATGGTGCCAACCGAATAAAATTTGCGCAAAAGGTCGTGGGCACGAATGGGTTAAAATTCATGACTTTTATTTATTTTTGTAAGTAAAAAGAACAAAAAAATAAAAATAAAAATAATGATATTTTGAAGCTTCATAATTGCAGCGAAGGAACAAAACATAAATAAATCCAATTTACAACAGCCTAAATCTTACTAAAGGACATTTGCACAGTAACCAATAAGATGCGATTCATTTGGACGTAGCCATTAAACAATTAATAAGTAATCGCGATTTTTGTGCCACATACGATTGCGTAATACATATATATAGATATTAAAAGGACGATTCATTCCTCCGCCAATTAAAATGATACAATCGTCAAATGACATCATTAGAAGTGAGATGGAGGAATTTATAGATTTAAGTTTCCGTCTGGCCTTAAATCTGAATATTACAGTAAGGGAACTTTTAAAATTATTCCCGTATGATTATTTTTGCCCGTCCATAAAGTCGCAATTATCCGCAAGAACTTGTGGAAGTTCTGACCAATATGATGCATCTCAGAAGTCAACAAATAAAGTCAGAAGTCAGTCAATAAAAAAAATTCAACACAGTGAACAAAGCGAGAAGGCCTGCCTGCGAAATTCTAAAATGGAGGGCCAAAATCACAGTCAGGTGTGATCCAGCGACCTCATCGGTCGTGTGGTATGGGTGAAAATCACGAACGTGTTTCTCCATTAGAAAAAGAGTGAGGGGTAAAGTAATTTTGAAGCAGTTGTTATCGTCTGTTCTTATTTACGATAAACCATCGAAATTAACTCAATTAAGATATTTTGATGACGTTATATAAAATGGGAGTGAAAAATAGATTATAAATGAAAACAGATAAGATTTACATCAAAATTGCCGCTACGATTTTTTTTACGAAAAAAGGAGTAAGGCGACATTTCCCCTATCGCTAAGAGATTGTTCTCTGAAAAGGGCGCGACTCAGTGACCAATGAGGTGTTTGAATTTCACCGAACTGTGATTTTGGCCCTCCATTTTAAAATTTCGCGGCCTGCCTTATACGACCATCGAGAATTGCTGCTCGTCGGGCAAATGAACTTTTGTACGTCGTAAAATTCGTGGAACATGTGGAAGATGTTGAGTGGATCTACGAAGTTGAAGTTAATAAAGCTGGATAAATATAGTTTGAGCAGCCGTCTTCGGCATCAGAATAGATATGGGCAAGTTCAAATTTAAATTTTACAAATGACAAAGTTCTAAAATTGTGAATCAAGACATTTTCTTAAATAAGAATTGTAGGGAGAGCAAGCGTTTATTATTGTTGTTGTTGTTGTTAAGTTGAGTAGAGTTCTTTTTTTTTAATTTGAATTAAGTTCTGATTTTTTAAAATTAAACTATGACAGTTAAAAAAATTGGGGTTGGGGGGGGGGATTGGATTTTACTTACGTAATAATTGATGAGGGGTTGCGATTTGCTTATATTTGCTGACAATAGGGGAGGGAGTCAAAAACTGCAAAAAATATACTTACGTAATATTTGAACAGCCCCTGTATCAAAACATCATTTAATGACTAATAAGAATATATTTATTAAAATACAACACATTGCTCAGTGGTGCAAAAACAAAAATTTTAATATACATTTGTACAATTAAAATAAAATAAAACTATCAACGTTTCGCACCGTCTTCTGCGGGCGTCTTCAGGAAAATATGATAATGGAAGGACTAAGTTTGCATCTTGATAGAGAGATAATATTTCTAGTAAATTAAAATCTAAATGAATTAAAAGTTTTAAAATGCTGCCACTTACACGTGAGTAAAAATTAAAATTTACTAGAAATATTATCTCTCGATCAAGATGCAAACTTAAAGTGCTATTACACGTAAAAATTGCAAGCGACAAAAGTCGCCTGCGTTTTTTCGTTTTCTTAGCATTTCATTGGCTGTTCGAGAAGAGTCTTTACCATCATTTGGATTTCCAAGCATTTGATTGGCTCTTACTCGCGAGTCGCTTCGTTTCAGACGTCAAAGACGCTCCGACACAAGAGAATCGCGCGCTAACCAAGCAACTTTCCTGGTCCCATAGGATAACATGGAGACGCCTGCGATTTGACGCCTGCAGCACGACACGTGTAATAGCACTTTTAAGGTGCTATTAAGTTGCTATTACACTTGCGCTGCTGCAGGCGTCAAATCGCAGGCGTCTCCATGTTATCCTATGGGATCAGGCGAGTCGCTTGGTTAGCGCGCGATTCTCTTGTGTCGAAGCGTCTTTGACGTCTGGAACGAAGCGACTCGCCAGTAAGAGCCAATGAAATGCTTGGAAATCCAAATGATGTTAAAGACTCTTCTCGAACGGCCAATGAAATGCTAAGAACACGAAAAAACGCTTGCGATTTTTGTCGCTTGCAATTTTTACGTGTAATAGCACTTTTAGTCCTTCCATTATCATATTTTCCTGAAGACGGCGCGAAACGTTGATAGTTTTATTTTATTTTAATTGTACAAATGTATATTAAAATTCTTGTTTTGTGCACCACTGAGCAACGTGTTGTATTTTAATAAATACATTCTTATTAGTTAAATTTTATGGTGCAACTGTCCTGTATATATTTATTATTTAATGATTTGTTTATTAAAATGCATTATACAAAAACTGAGATCTAATTTAATTAATTTAACGCATTAATTAATTAAGTCTACTAAGATTAAAATTAATTAAGATTACTATAACATAAAAAGAGAAAACATTCTTTAAATAAAATTTCGTAAAATAAAAAAAAAAGCGAAATAACGATGTATAGCTTAAATCTCGTTCAAAAATAAAATGCACCGTTAAAAATCTAAGCTGCTTCAATTTAGCCTTAAGTATTCTTTTTAACCGACTTCCGAAAAGGAGAGAAGGTTATCAATTCGACGCGTATGTATTTTTTTTTTTTTATGTATGTACACCGATTACTCCGAAACTATCCAACCAATTAACTTGATTTTGGTGTTAAATGAGAGAGCTTGCTCTCGAATTGGTACCACTTCCGTTTCATAGAAATTGGTTCAGTACTTTTTTAGTAATTAGGCAAAAAACTAATAAAATTAGTGATTTCTCTCAAATCAGTAGTAATATGGATGTCGAATAAATATACCGATGCCAGAATGGCCGAGCGGTCTAAGGCGCTGGATTTAAGATCTGGTTTTCGAAAGGCAACGTGGGTTCGAACCCCGCTACTGACATACGAGTATACAATAATTTTTCCGTATTATAATTTTTAAATATATATTTAAAAAGTTAAATACTAATTATGCTGTTAGGAATATTTTTGTATTTAACCGTTACCACAGAGTATCAGAGATTTTTTATTAACTCAATACTTTATCAGTGAAAGAGTACTCAAAAAGGAGAATAGACTTGCAAAAAGTAACATGAGATTGAATAAGTTCCCTGAAGCGAATGTAGTCCGGACAGCCGAGCTGTCTAACGCACCAGAATTTACCTCTGGTTTTGAAAGAGAGTGTCGGTTCGAACCTCACTCCTGACATATGTGTATAGAATACAAAAAAAAATTCCGTATTATATGTTTTTTTAAGTGACTTCATAAAAGGAGAGGATGTTATCAATTCGGCGCGAATGTATTTTTTTTTCTATGTATGTTCACCGATTACTCCGAAACTATTCAACCGATTAATTTGTTTTTTGTGTTAAATGAAAGAGGCTACTCTTCCAAAATTGGTTCAGTACTTTTTTTAGTATTTAAATAAAAACTAATAAAATTAGTGATTTCTCGCAAACTAAAAGTAACATGGACGATGACTAAGCTCGCCGAATGGAGTGCAGTCAGGTGGCTACAGCGATTTTTCCCGTATTATAATTTTTATTAACTAACTTCAAAAAATCGTTAACTTTTAACTAAAAAGAGAAAAATAAACTTTTCTACCAAAAATTGAACCGACTTCAAAAGCTACTGCAAAGGGAAAAATAATTTTTTTACAGAATAGTATTAAGAAATTAAATTAAGAGCGTAGTATTTATCATGCGTATTATTATATTTATGTAGATTAATTTGATTTTTTGAAGTCGGTGCCAGCCAAGCCAAATTCAAAATTAAAATTAATTACCCAATGCAAATCATAAAAAAATAAAGTTAAATCTTTAACTAAATATTAAATCGTAAAAAAACTCGTAGATACTTTGATGCGTGTATATTGGAAAATTACATGTAACTTGGCTTGGCTGGCACCGACTTCAAAAAATCAAATTAATCTACATAAATATAATAATACGCATGATAAATACTACGCTCTTAATTTAATTTCTTAATACTATTCTGTAAAAAAATTATTTTTCCCTTTGCAGTAGCTTTTGAAGTCGGTTCAATTTTTGGTAGAAAAGTTTATTAATGCTTAAATTTCTTGAGAATCGAGGAGGTAAAAATATGAAATGCAAAGAGAAAAAATCTGTTTAATCAAAATGAAATTTCATAGAGTAAAAAATTTTGCTTTTTTAAATAAAAAAATTAAGACATAGAAATAATTGCGTCTATTACTTTTTTTTTCTCCGACGATTTAATCGGTGAAATAAAGTAATTTAGTCGCGTTGATTAAAAAAGATCTTTTTTTTTTCTTTTAAGGATATTTTCATTAGTTTGAATATGTTTTCCTTTTTCTACGTTTTTTCCAGTGTCAAATACTAAATAGAGATCTTCACATTTTCACATTTCCTTATGCTATAATATAAAGTACTACGTGTACCAATTGAAAGCAAATTATTTTTTATGAGATTTTTAATACCTTTTATTATTGGTAATATTCTGATTTAAAATTTCATCAGTAATTAATATACACTTAATAAAGTGGATAAACAGAAAATAAGAGATTCTTAAAATTTATTTGGTTAAAATGTCTAGTCATAAAAAAAAGATTTTTTTTAAGATAATTAAAATTAATATAGTTTTGCTATAAGTTTAAATTCACTATGATAATGTTACAAATATCACTATAATTTGAATCAATGCTGGATTCAAGGTGTGGGATCACGGGGTTATGGCACCCCCCCCCCCATACCCCGCAACAAAAAAAAATTAAAAATCATTTAAAAAATAAAATATATATTAAATTCTTCCAATTTTGTTCCCGCTCAACAAAGCGAATTTTTCGGACTCTTTAAAGCTCTAAACAAATCAAAAGTAGATAATTTCTGACACATCACTGAAATTATTTTTAATCTTAAGAAATTTGCAAGTGCACTTATTCAGAAACTATGTGATTTAATAGTATTTTCCACTTTTCAATAAAATAAAAAAAATCTTTCGAAAAATTATATAAAATTTGGCACTTTAAATTCTATTTTAGACTCGACTGCTATTGCTCTATTATAACGACATTTCTGTGACTTTCATGTTCCAATCAAAATAGGGTCGATTAATTGTGAACATCCTATAAGTAGAATATCTAAACTATGATGATGCTAAATGTGCAATTTATTATAATCGCCTTCTGGTGCGACATTTTGAACTTTTTCATATATTTTTTTAGCTTAAGCAAATTCCCATCCCTTTATTATGTCTTTCACAAAAATCCACAACTGTATGAACAATAGTTTTATCTATAGAAAACTTTAAAGTAGGGCATTTTAATTATAGACACCCTGTGTAAAAGAAACATAATTTTAAAAAAAAAGTCATGCAGTGGAGTGTTATTACAAAATTCCTTTTACTTTTAGAAATAATTTCATAAATATTTGAAATTTTGTAACACAAAAAATTTCTGGATCTTCTCTCACTTTATCTTCAAACTACCTCTTCTAATACGAAATATTTACCGAGTATTCAACCATACACACCATCTTCACAAAAGCAAAACTTTCTCTAAACATGCATACAATAAAGAAACATTTTTTAACCGCTTCCCTGATTTCGATTTGCCCATTTATGGGTCATACGGGTAACGTGTTTTTGCAAGTCATGATTTACCCGTACCACGTACGGCCATCCATCGATCATGATTATTATTCTCACCAGTAAATTTTGCATTGTTTAATCAAAGCATTTTTAGGTGCGTTCGTAATTATGTAAATACGTAGCACCTATTGTTGTTGTTCAGTCCGTCCGTCTGTCCGTCCGCATATAACAGCGCAAAAACTACCCAACCGAATCGTTTGAAATTTAAAATATATAATTATTACGTATTTTTGTTGAGTTATTTCAAATTTTATCAAAATCTGATGCATATTTCAATTACAGGGACAATCAAAAGTATTCCGTTACATTACGGTTAATGGGGGGAAATGTTTTAAATGCATTTTAATGGTGTTACATTTATTCGAACGTAATAAAATTGATATGCATCTATAAAGTACATATTATAATATACATTTTGCATAATCTGTGGTGCAAAGTTTATTTGTTATTGATTTACAAGGCCACACAAAAGTATTCCATTGCATAATGGTATAGGGATAACATTGTTTGGTGCGCATTTTAATTGTAATTATTTACAATTTTATGAGATTAATATATGGGAGTGATATTTTTAAAACTTCGCTACCGTACGAACGCACCTCATTTGCTACGCTTCACGTGCAATTTCCAACTTGTTGCAATTCCATTGGGCAAAAGTTTCTGCTTTGAAAAACCGGTGATAAAAGATTGAAAATTCAATAAAAGACATGGAAAAAAAACTAGGTATTATTCAAAAGGATTTTTCAAAAATATTAATCGGTTAAGTGGTTAAAGTCATGCAGTATAGTGTTTATACAAAATTCCTTTTACTTTTAGAAATGAAATTTCATAAGCCAATAAATTTCTGGTTGTTCCCTCATTTTATCTACGAATTCTTCAAACAACAGCTTCTAACACAAAATATTTGACGAGTATTCAACCGCACACAACTTCTTCACAAAAGCAAAACTTTCTCTAGATCTGCTGCCTGAAAACAGCGCCTAACATGAAAAGGAACTTCTTTGTTAGCTTAAATTTATTGGCTTATGAAATGAGATTTCATAAGCTAATAAATTTCTGGTTGTTCCCTCATTTTATCTACGAATTCTTCAAACAGCTTCTAACACAAAATATTTGACGAGTATTCAATCGCACACATCTTCGCAAAAGCAAAACTTTCTCAAGATCTGCTGTCTGAAAACAGCGCCTACATGAAAAGGAAATTCTTTGTTAGCATGGCAGCCTCTTTATTAGAATTAATAAGTACAACCAACACTTTTATTTTAGCGTCAGAAATTCTTTGAGAATTACAGTCGAGTCTCTATATAACGAAATCCACCGTTCCAGTAAAAAATTCGTTATATAGAGAAATTCGATGTATAGAGAATGATGTTAAAAATCGTATTTAATGTGTGAAATTTGAACAAATATTATTTTCTGATCTTTTGAATTAAGAATTTGAAATGTTTTAAAGTAAATATTAACCTAACATTTTATTTCTTCATTATTTAAGCCGTTTCAAAAAAAGAGAATAGACATTTATTTGAAAGTTTAATGGAAATCAAATGAGGAAGACTTGCATTAATTTCAGACGAAGAAATCTGTAATTTTTTGTTATTCTGATTTTCTTCACAACTTCTTCACAAAAGCAAAACTTTCTCTAGATCTGCTACCTGAAAACAGCGCCTAACATGAAAAGGAACTTCTTTGTTAGCTTGGTAGCGTCTTTATTAGAATTAATAAGAGCAACCAACTCTTTTATTTTAACGTCAGTAGTTCTTTGTGAATTAATTAATCTAATTAAACACCGGAGATGCAAGCAGAGCAAACCTTTTATGATATGAATAATAGAGAAATTACGCAAAACTATGGAAATATGTTTGAGCATTAAACATCGGATGAAATTTTTATAATTGGGAAATTGGAATATTACCTTCTTAACCCTTTAAAGGACAAAGCATTTTCATTGCTAAAGTGTGCAAATAAATGATTTACGCGAGTAATTGCGAACAAATAGATTTGTAAATAAGAAAAAGTTATTTTTCACATACATAATAAAATGGTTTTTTTTAATTTAAAATTCCAGCGTCGTTGTTGCTTATCGGAATTAAAATTTTGCGATTTTGTAGAAAAACCAATGAACGTTAAAGGGTTAAAATAAAATCGAGTATTTGTCCAGTATGTTTCATGTTAATCATTCTGTTGTAATCTATCTAATCATTTATTCTTATTTCTGTTTTAAAAAACCAGTGATAAAAGGTTTAAAATTTTGTAAAAAACATGAAAAGACTAAGCATTATTTGAAAGGATTTCTGAAAAATATTGATCACTTAACCACTTAATTGTAGCACCTGAGACATTCACGGGCTGCAAGCTTCACGGCTTTTATTCAGAATTGTTTAATTCCCACCAATTATATAAAATAGAGTAATTGGTTTTATTCTGGTATCATTTTACTTGTCATTAAAAAAGATAAATATTTTTTTTTTCAAAAAAGTGGTGGCAATAATGAATTTGAATTTTTAAACCGTAATTTAATGCGACCATTAAGGGTTTAACCCATTCCGGCACGGGCAGATTCTTTTACTGAAAGGAGGAATTATCGAACCGGAATTTTCGAACAACTTTTTAGAAATTAAGAATCCCTTAATTAAAACTTTCATTACAAAAGCAAATTTTTATTAAAATATTACTGGTGTCGTTTGAAATTAAAATTAAGTATCTCGCACTGGGAATAGTGTGCCGGAAAAGGTTAAGTGTGTAAATTCATGCAGCACAGTGTTAATACAAAATTCCCTTTACTTTTAGAAATGAAAGTTCATAAGCCAATAAATTTCTGGCTGTTCTCTCATTTCATCTACGAATTCTTCAAACAAATCCTTCTAACACAAAATATTTGACGAGTATTCAATCGCACACAACATCTTCGCAAAAGCAAAACTTTCTCAAGATCTGCTGTCTGAAAACAGCGCCTACATGAAAAGGAAATTCTTTGTTATTTGGTAGCCTCTTTATTAGAATTAATAAGTACAACCAACACTTTTATTTTAGCGTCAGAAATTCTTTGAGAATTACAGTCAAGTCTCATATAACGAAATCCACCGTTCCAGTAAAAAATTCGTTATATAGAGAAATTCGATGTATAGAGAATAATGTTAAAAATCGTATTTAATGTGTGAAATTTGAACAAATATTATTTTCTGATCTTTTGAATTAAGAATTTGAAATGTTTTAAAGTAAATATTAACCTAACATTTTATTTCTTAATTATTTAAGCCGTTTCAAAAAAAGAGAACAGACATTTATTTGAAAGTTTAATGAAAATCAAATAAGGAAGACTTGCATTAATTTCAGACGAAAAAATCTGTTTTTTTTTTTTTTTTTTTTTTTTTTTTTTTTTTTTTTTTTTGATTTTTAAACTGTTACGCTCTCTCTCTCCAAAAAAAAAAAAAAAAAAAAAAAAAAAAAAAAAAAAAAGGAAGAAAAAAAAATATATCATCATCATCATCATCATCAACCGTTTTCGATCCACTGCTGGATGTAGGTCTCCCCCAGATTTTTCCAATGTTTTCTGTCTAATGCTTTCGTCATCCAATTTACACCAGCCACTTTTCTAATTTCGTCTCTCCATCTTACTTGTGGTCGTCTTCTTGGTCGTTTTACATCTCTAGGATACCACTGTAGTATATTTGTGCTCCATCTATTGTCTTGTCTTCTTGCAATGTGCCCAGCCAATTTCCATTTTAGCTGCTTGATTCTTTCAAGGATGTCAAAAACTTTTGTTTGATTTCTTATCCAGGTTATCCTCTTTCTGTCTCTTCTAGTTATGCCTAGCATACATCTTTCCATGCTTCTCTGTGCTGTTTGTAATCTTTGTATCATCCGTTTTGTTAGTGTCCATGTTTCTGCTCCGTAGGTTAATGCAGGTAAAATACATTGATTAAAAACTTTTCTTTTCAAACAAAGAGGTATATTACTCTTCAGAATAATACTGTTCTTCCCGAAAGCACTCCACCCATTTCTTATTCTTATATTGATTTCATTCATGATACTATTATCCGATGATATTTCCTGTCCTAGGTACACATAACTTTGCACTTCTTTAATCTCAGTGTTCTTGTAGACAATTTTCTTTTTTGATGTAAATGAATTAAACATCACCTTAGTCTTTTCTAAATTTATTTTTAATCCCACATTGATGCTAGCTTCTGCAAGATCTTTTAGCATAATTTCCAATTCTTCAGGACTGTTACTGAAAATTACAATGTCGTCAGCGAAGCGGAGATGACTTAAAAATTCTCCATTTATTCTAATCCCTTTGTTTTCCCAATCCAGCTTCTTGAAGATATTTTCTAAGACAGCATTAAAAAGCTTGGGTGAAATGGTGTCTCCTTGTCTTACTCCTCTTCCGAGCTTGATCTTCGCTTTTCCTTTATCTAAACGGATGGTTGCTGTTGCTTTCTTGTAAATCTTCTTTAAGATATTGATGTAAAGTTTGTCTATACCAATGTCCTCCAGAGAATCTACTACTGCTGATGTGTAGACGGAATCAAAAGCTTTTTCGTAATCAATAAAGGCAAGGCAGAGAGGTAAATTATATTCTTTATGCTTTTCTATGAGTTCCCTTACTGTTTGGATATGATCCATTGTGCTGAATCCACTTCGGAATCCTGCTTGTTCTCTAGGTTGAGCCGAGTCCAGAGCTGATTCAAGTCTTGTCGTTAAAACTTTGGTGAAAATTTTATAAATCACGGACAATAAGCTGATCGGACGGTAATTTTTAATGTTTTCCTTCTCTCCTTTCTTGTAAAGTAGTATCATCACAGCATTATTCCAATCTTCTGGTACATCTGACTTTTTGAGACATTTGGAAAACAGTAAGGATAGCTTTTTTGCAAATTCTTCTCCTGCTTCTTTGATAAGGTCAATTGTAATTCCATCTTCTCCAGGGCATTTACCTTTTTTCATAAATCGAATAGCTTGTAAAACTTCATCTGTCATCACTGGGATTATCTCTTCAGTTTCTGTTAAGATTTCTCGTTGATCGTGTACGTTGATTTCCCTCTGATCTTCACATTTATATAGATCATTATAGAATTTCTCAACAATGTGTACTATTTCGTTGCTGATTTTGGTGATTGTTCCATCTGCTCTCTTCAGTGCAAAAATGCCTTTTCTTCCAACACATAACTTGCGCTTAGCTGATTTTAAACTTTTGTTATCTTCCAGAACTTTTTTAACAAGATCACAGTTAAATTTTCTAATATCTTCTGCAACGCATTTTCTTACTTTTTTACATAATTCAGCATATTCAACTCTTGATTTAGGATCATTTTTCTTCATTTTAAATTCTCTGCGTTTTTTCATCAATCTTCTTGTTTCTTCTGTTATTTTCTTTGTTTGTTTTACTTGTGCATCACCGGCTATCTTCTTAGCAATTTCTTGTAGAGTATTGGTTAGCTTCTTGTTCACTATTGTAACATCTTGCTCTTCTTCTAAAGTTGATTGAAGTACTTGGAAACGGTTTTGAAGTTCCAAATGAAATTCTTCTTTATGTTTCTGGAGGTTTATAATATCGATTGATTTCTTTGAGTGTAGCAAAAGCTTCATTCTTTCCACTTTAGTATTTAACAGCAGTTTGCATCTAACCAATCTGTGATCGCTTCCTCTATTGAAGTTATTGAGAACGCTGCAGTCCTGAATAAGATACTTTTTGTTGGTCAAGATGTAGTCGATTTCACTTGTTGAGCCATTTGCACAACGCCATGTCCATTTTCTTTGTGGCTTTTTCTTGAAAAATGAATTCATGATATACATCTGTTCACATTCTGCAAACTCAATCAATCTGTTTCCTCTTTCATCTCGCATACCATATCCATGATTTCCTACAGATAATTCACCTTTCTTCTTCTCTATATATACTTAAATTTTAGCAAGGAATGAAAAATTGTAGTTAACATTTCCCTCCATTTGAAGGCCTCTCTTATGTGCCTCTCATTGATTCCTCTCTTACATATGTATTAATACAATTGACACTGTTTTGAGAAGGATGAGGAAAGGTGTGTGGGAGGTGGGATGAATTCGTTGGATTTAAAGAACAAGGAGAGAAGTAATATAAAAAAATTAGCACTGACGATAAATCAAAAATAGGTGATGGAAAATTGATTCCATATGATTTCGAAGCTTTTTAAAACTGAATAAATTGAGACCAATTTATGAAAAAATTCGCTATATGGAGATAAATATTTCGCTATATAGAGACTGTTTTTAATGTAATCATGCGAAAAGAGGACCGTTCCTACCAAAAATTCGTTATATAGAGAAATTCGATGTATGGAATTTCGTTATAGAGATACTCGACTGCAATTAATTTAACTAAACACTTGAGATGCAAGAACAACATGTCTGTTATGATATGAATATCAGAGAAATTGCACGAAACTTTGGAAATATGTTCGAGCATCAATATTGGATGAAAGTTTTAGAATTGTGAAACCGAAATATTATCTTTTAAAAATAAAATCGAGTATTTGTTGCAGGAAAGAGTAATTTTTTTTTTTTTCCCCGAGCACCTTTGTCGTTCCAAGCCCAAGCTCGCACTCTGATTGGTTGTTGCTCTCGGCACTGTTTTCATGTAACTTGGCGATAATCATACTTGGCGTAGCGATAGATGCTTCCGTCGAGGAGTTTGATTTCCTTCCGAACCGAGTATAAAGTAACTTTTCTCTTGCAGCATTGGATTGGATGGAACGTATCTTACTGAAAGCTGTACTCTTTAAAAGTTTTTACACACAAGAGCACAAGACCACGAGGATAAGAATGAAGGAAGAATAAGAATGAGTAGGTTAGGTTTTAGGTTTACTCGTTCACTTACGAGCGAAGTATTTTTCGCCAAGTATGGTTATCGCCAAGTTACGTGAAAACAGTGCCGAGAGCAGCAACCAATCAGAGTGCGAGCTTGGGCTTGGAACGACGAAGGTGCTCGGAAAAAAAAATTTCGCTGCAGGAAAAGGGATGATTATTTGATGTTTAACATTATGTTGTAATCTATCTAATCATTTATTCTTATTACTGTTTTGAAAAACCAGTGTTAAAAGATTAAAAATTCTGTAAAAGACTTGAAAAGAATATGCATTATTTAAAAGGATTTTTCAAAAATATTGATCAGTTAAGTGCTTAAATTCATGCAGCTCAGTGTTAAAAGAAAGTTCCT
The DNA here is from genome assembly GCA_964019185.1 of Maratus speculifer. Taxonomy (NCBI): domain Eukaryota; kingdom Metazoa; phylum Arthropoda; class Arachnida; order Araneae; family Salticidae; genus Maratus; species Maratus speculifer. Next base: position 232,660,619 of record OZ025300.1, read on the forward strand.
TTTAATTTTAGAAATGAATCCTCATAAGCCAAGAAATTTCTGATTGTTCTTTCATTTTATTTACGAATTCTTCAAACAACTATTTCTAATACAATATATTTAACGAATATTTAACCGTACACAACATCTTCACAAAAGAAAAACTTTCTCAGGAGCTGCTGTTTGAAAACAGCGTCTACGTGAAAAGTGAATTCTTTGTTCGCTTGGTAGCTTGTTTATTAGAATTAATACGTACAATCAACGCTTTTATTTTAATCTCAGCAGTTCGTTGTGAATTAATTTATTTAATTAAACACCGGAGATGCAAGCACAACATACATTTTACGATATGAATAATAGAGAAATTACACGAAACTATGGAAATATGTTCTAGCATTAAATATTGAATGAAATTTTTGGAATTGTGAAATCGGAATATTATCTTTTTAAAATAAAATCGAGTATTTGTTGCAGGAAAAGGGATGATTATTTGATGTTTAACATTATGTTGTAATCTATCTAATCATTTATTCTTATTTCAGAAATAAAGTTAAAATGCAAAAATGATTCTTTCACATACTACATGTTAGCTTTTTTTTTTTTTTTTTTTTTTTTTTTTAATTTAAAAACGTTTATTTTTTATCAATACTAGCTGACCCGCCCGGCGTTGCCCGGGTCCGTATTAACAATATTAAACGAACTTGAAATCTGTATGATTTTATCATTAACTCGAAACATGCAGAAATGCATTGTCTGAAATACGTGGCCACTGACTGTGTGAAAAATCGATTTAAAAAACAGCTAATGTTAAGCTCTAAAAATACTCAAAATGAGCGATGAGAAATGTGGGAGGGAATATGTATCCAACGACTGCGTGATTTTCGTGTTAAAGTGTTGATATTTATCAAAAATCACTGTTAAGTCACGTAACTAATTATTTTTTTTTTCACATAGAAATCCCAAGTGAAATATTTTGAATTTCAAACTAATTATATCACTCTTAAATCCGACTATACCATGAATGAAATCGATACTCGCTCGTAGCTAAAGTGTTGGTATGTAGTATTATAATTTCAGAGCCATTTAACAAAAGTAAGTGTTATTTTTAATCAAATCATGCATAATGTCCACTCTATGGATAAATTCCTAACCGTAAACTTTTTTACCGTAACCATAACCTGCCTGTAACCTAACTTTGACTTAACAGTACCTTACCGTAAATTAAATATAACATAAATGTAACCTAGCCTTCACTTTATTGTAACATATCCTTCTTCTAACCATAAAACAAATGCGATTTAACTTTAACCTAACTTTAACTTAACCGTGACCTAACTGTAACCTAACGGGATATTAAATATAATCAAAGACTTACCGTAATGTAATTGCAACCTAAATGTTACCAAACCATATATTGGTTTCATGTCCATGGAAATTATTTTGTCTTGTTCGGATCTGGTTATGATTCATTAGAACATTTTTGTCGGGTTCAGATTTTAGGTATTTTTTGATATTGAGTTATAGTGTTCGGGTCGTATTCATGTGCATGGAAATTATTTTGCCTTGCTCGGATACAATTATGGTTCTTTGGAATATTTTTGTCGGGAACAGATTTGTTTCAATTCAGATTTCGGCTTTTTCTTCAAATGGAATTTTTGGGTTCGGGTTTTCTTGCGTGTTCACGGAAATTATGCTGCCTTGTTCGAATAAGAACATGCTTCACTGGAATATTTTTTTTCAACTTCAAATTTGGTTCAGTTCAGATTTCGTGATTTTTTTCAAAGAATTTTTTTAGGTTCAGATTCGGTTCAGGTGAATGGAAATTTTTTGTCTTATTCAGATCCGGTTACGATTCTTTGGAATATTTTTTATCAGGTTCCGATTTGGTTCGATTCAAATTTCAGGTATTTTTTCAAATAGAATTTTTAGGTTCGGATCTCGTTCATGTCCACGGAAATTATTTTGTCATACTCGAATCCAGTTATGATTCTTTCGGATATTTTGGTCGAATTTAGATGTGGTTTGGGTCAAATTTCAGTTTTTTTCAAATCGAATTTTTTAGGTTCGAGTTGGGTTTATGTCCATAGAAATTATTTCGTCTTGCTTGGATTGGGTTATAGTTCTTTGGAATATTTTTGTCAGGTCCAGATTCGGTTCAATTCAGATTTCGAGTTTTTTCTTCAAATATAACTGTTGAGTTCGGGTCTTCTTGCATGTTCACGGAAGTAATTCTGTCTTATTCGAATAAGGACATGCTTCACTGGAATATTTCTGCCAAGTTCAGATTTCGTTCAGTTTGCGATTTTTTCAAAGAAATTTTTTGGGTTCGGATTGTGTTCATGTCCATGGAAATATTTTGTCTTGTTTGGATCCGGTTGCGTTTGTTTGAAATAGTTTTGTCAGATTCAGATTTGGTTCGATTCAAATTTCAGGTATTTTTTTGAATGGGAGTTTTAGGTTCGTATCGGGTTCATGTCCACGGAAATTATTTTGTCTTACTCGAATCCGGTTATGGTTCTTTCGAATACTTTGGTCAGATTTAGATGTGGTTTAGGTCAAAGTTCAGGATTTTTCAAACGAAGTTTTTTAGGTTTGAGTCGGGTTTATGACCATGGAAAGTATTTTGTCTTGCTGGGATCGGGTTATAGTTCTCTTGAATATTTTTATCGGTTTCAGATTTCGTTCGAGTGATATTTCGGAGTTTTTTTAAAGAAAATATTTAGGTTCGGGGTCAGATTTCATGCCCACGAAAATTATTTTTCCTTGTTTGAATCGGGTTATGCTTCACTTGAACATTTTTGCGGGATTCAGATTTGGTTCAGGTCAATTATCAAATCCATAGTTTTTTCCAAACAGAATTTTTAGGTCAGGGTCGGGTTTATACTCACGGAAATTTTGTGTATTACGGATCGGAGTGTGGTCTGTTTTTTTTTTCTGGTTGGAATCGGGTTATGTTTAAATTAGTCTAAACATTAAGGTTATAATCAGTTTTGCTACTATTCTTTTTATGGCTATTTCTGATATATAATTTACTTAGCTATTTGATAATTTATTGTGGTGAATGAATCGTTTGCGGATACAAACAATTGTACGCCAAACAGCTATTTTATTTTTGTTTTAAAAACAAATTAAAGCCATATTACAATTTTAAATTGAATAGAACACATTTAAATTTAATCAATGATTAAAAAAATAAACTCATAGAAAAGTGTTGTGTAATGTTTTTTACTGCAACACAGCTAATGACTTGTAGCGAGTTTCTCTTGTAAAGAATATTTCAAAACTACAATTAGTTTAATTTAGAGGGACGAGATTAAAAATACAAGTTCAATTTAGAAGTAAAAGACCCCACAAGTTCATAACAAATAAACAGGTTCCTCTAATGTGCCCAATTCCATAATATGAATCTCACAAACAACGTAACAAGAGAAACTCACTATACTTCAATGAATCCTGAGCCAATTACTAGAGTTGTTAATGGTCAGAATCCAATGAAGCAACCATGACTTTAGTGAATATTACTGTCAGCCTCACTCGTTACAAGAATTTTGCGTTGTGTTATATACATATATTAACATTCCAATTAAGCTTAGAGCAAACTCAATGCTCGACTCAATCCAATTATGCTACAGAAATCCATAGAGTTTTGGTTAATTAAGGTTATTTATTATTATTATTATTATTATTATTATTATTATTATTATTATTTTTTTTTTTTTTTTTTTTTTTTTTTTTTTTTTTACTTTGCAATATAAAAATAAAACAGTTCATCACTTAAGATTTACATATAACATGACTTAATATTAAAATAAATGGTTATCTTGACTATTTTAAACATGTAACATCATACTAAGCATAAACTTTTAAGTAAAATACACTATTCTGGTCCACATTATACCTACAACCATATGTAAGATTCCCAAAGAAAATATACCAATTACCAGATCACATCTCATATAAAAGATAACATAGTTATGAATTCACTGATCCTGAATTTATATCTGATTAATCATATCTACAGTCCGTACATACATTATTATAATATTATTTTTTATCATTTATTCACTACTAGCAAGTGTTACCGACGTTTTAAGCAAAATAAAAGAAACAATCGTTATGATGACTCACCAGCATCCGTTTCAACGGTGTTACTCCTCTCGCAAAACAATATACCTTTTGGATTATAGGAGGGGTAAGTGTATTATCCATACAGTGGTCTCTCGCGCCCAGGCTGACGGCAAACCTTGATGGGACTCCCCGATACTGGATTTTTCAGCACACGTCTACAGAGTGTTCATACTTTCGCGACATGGATGGCAAGCCTTGATTCGGCACTCCGGGAGTAGGTCTCTCAGCCCTCCTTCACGGGATGCTGACGCTCACGCGTCCTGAGTGACAACATGCCTCGACACGGCTCTCCAAAACAAGAACTCTCGGCGCGATAATGGTCAAGCAATCCCTTTCTCCAAGCAGGTCCCCCGTTCACTAAGCACGGTCGATGAATTCCATCGGCAACTCCTGCACGCCCGCACGCCCTCGGCACTTCGCAGCGGTCCCAGGCTTCCCTCTCCAACACCGGCCGTAAGCCTCCCTCCTTGCCGCTTCTGCTAGATAGATTGCTTTTTTATCGGCCCCAAAAGCAACTTCATCGGGGGCATATGATCTACCGTCTCTCAGCGAAAAAAATCTCCAACTAAAACTTTCTCCCTCTATATTTTCCAATCATTTTTTTTTAAAGAACCATCCCTCCAAAATATCTCCTACCAATCGTGATCTACTCAAAAATTAAACAAAAACTTAAAATCTCCTGATAGGCCCAAGAACCCCTATGACCTACGACCCTGCTGCAAAGAGCATCGCTTCCATGCCTGACTCACCATTCTCAATGACCCCACGCATCGTCAACTAGCAGGTGTTTTCTGATATAAACATCTACGCCTTCTTATCTTTATGTCCGAATCCAATATTTATTACCCACTGTCGCAGAGTGTAACTAATTCCTACGATCGTAAAAACATCCCCATCCTGTCTATCTCTTTATTTTATTTTTAACAAGGGGCACTTGTGAAAATACTTTTTACATCTGGGCCTCGCATAAAATAGGCAATAACACCCCCATAAAATATTTTGACAATTATTGCCTGGGAAGAGATTTGAGACTCGCTCTCATGGAATTCCCACATACAAGTCCAATTTGAAACGCCTTAACATTTAATTCCCCATGGTAGGCAAAAAAAGAAATATTTTCGACCTTGCATGCAAAATATTTCTTTTTTGTACATCCTTCCTCAAGAAACGAACAATCTGAAGTAAAACTACCCTATAACGAAGAAGCCATACCCCATTAGAACTCCAATTTTAATACCGAGCGGATAATATATGTGCATCTGCCTGGCCCATCCCCATTACCACAACTAAGTTGCAAAATTATCAAACACCGACACGTTTGCAAACTAAGTCTAGGAATGAAAATAAATCAATCTCATAGATACCTACCGGTACTGTACCACAAGACTTGCATCAGCATAACATTACCTCTCGAGCATCTCACTCGTTACCCTTCTGGAACCAACCATAGACCATCATCTCTAGCTGTCGGACAAGTCTCCAATTTCTGCCACGATACACAACGCATCATTGCACCTCACCAACGAAATCTATCTAATTCCTATAACTTACCTGAGTACCACCATGCTTAGGACACTGGTGAGTGTGAATGGAAAGTATCATAAGCAAATTTTTATCAAAACCAACATACATTAATTTTGAGTATGACAAATATATGAGCCTGTAACTGCAACATATACACATATCAAAAATACATTTTTCCAATAACATGTTACAACCAGCCATATATATATTTTTCTTGAAATATTTCTATCTTAATTATTGAAACCTACAGGCACATATAAGAAGTTTTGCCCTAAGTATTACAAAACAAGTATTAAACACAAGAACACATAATTATTTACATTACTTCAATTGTTGAGAAACTATTTACAAGCAGTGAATTATCTATCGTATATCATAAAGCCATATAACTGTCTCGATGACAATCAAGTATCTGTCTAGTTACCCTTTTGATGCAAAGTTTTTTAAAGTTTTTGTTTACAAGGGTCAAGTAGCTAGAGCAGTTACTACATTATGCTCCCTTTCTATAAGAGCAAGCCTAAAGGTCATCATAGTTGTGGACACCTCAGGGACATTCAACTCAAACATAATTTTTACTATTTTTAAAATTTCAATTTTTTTTTTTTTTTTTTTTTTTTTTTTTTTTTTTTTTTTAGTTAATTAAGGTTATTTATTATTATTATTTTTTTTTTGAGCCGACATAGTCCACAATCCACCCATAATATGCCTAAACATCTTTAATTTATACAAAATCCTACTAAGAACAATTATATTAGTACTGCATGACCTAACCTTCATGCATAGTTTACATATGACTCCCATTTTAGAACAATACCACTGCTTACATTATATGAATTAATAAAATACCATAACATATACTGGAATAGTACATATGCACATAAAATAATTAAACTCATCACAAATGACACAATTAAAACAACTATACGTACCCGCTAAACTGACACCATCCCGTACGCTTACGAAACATTGAAACACATAAAACGAGAACCCTTTTATCTAAACTTCACGTCCCTTCAAATTCAACCACATCCCCGCCTATGCGCATTAACAGGTTTACTTACCGTATCCCGAAATCCCCTCACATCATAAACCGGTACACCCCAATACACCATAAACACATAAACAAAATATCCGCTTACTACTTTTGTGTAGCAACGGAACATTTACCGCCAATTATAACGCGTACAAATAGTTCTACCGGAGGGGCGGTCAAATCGGTTCTCATTTCGATTACCCCGTGGCACGAAAAATCTCCGAGATCTACGAATCGGTAAATCCGTACTCTCTTCATGCGCCTGCGTAGCTCGCATCCCATTCGAATCCAACCGAATTGTATCTTCCGAAACGATTATTTGACTGGAATCGATATTTCTGACAGAATCGACCGACCCATCAGAACTGTCGGCGGCATCCGTGGTTTGTTTACTAACATCAGGCTGGAACTCCATTCGCGATTTCTGCTTAGTAAGTCTATCTACATGAACGATTTGCGTTTTCGTGAGATCCGTTTCAAGCGCAATTTTATAATTTACCTCACTCAACTTCTCTACTACTAGATAAGGACCTACATTTGGTTTAGATAATTTTCTACATCTGCCAGGCTTAACAACAGGTGAGTATAGCCAAACTGAGTCACCTACGGCAATATCTTTTGTAATTGCAGTCTTATTTCGATACTTCTCTTGCTTCTCAGATACCGCAACCAAATTTTCATATACTCTAGAGTAAACTTTTTGCATAGCAGGAATAAGTAAATCACAAAATGACGGAGCGTCAATATATTTACTTGGAAGCTTAGCATCAAAAATCGAATATGGAAGAATTAAGTTCCTACCATAAACGACAGCCGCTGGGGTTAAATTAGTAGAGTCGTGAATTGAAGTGCGCATAGCAAGGAGTGCAAATTTTAATTTTATATCCCAGTCTAACTGATTTTCTTGAACTATATGCGAAAGGGCATTTATTAACGTTCGATGTGCTCTTTCCAGTTTTCCATTCGAGGAAGGGTGAAAAGGAGTCGTTTTGTTATGTTTAATGCCCAATTTTACATATACCGATTCCATGGCATCTGCTAAAAAGTTCTTTCCTCGGTCAGTAATAATAGTTTTACAACACCCATGTCTTGCAATAAAATCAGCTAAGGTATCTGCTACCATTTCAGAATTTATAGACTGAACTGGATATGCCTCAATCCACTTACTAAACGCATCAATATAAGTGATTATAAATCTATTTCCATTCATAGTCGGTGGCATGGGCCCCACACAATCACAGTGAACTACCGAAAATGGACTAGAAGGTGTTGTCATTCTTTGCAAAGGTGCTAAGTGTTTGGACTTGTGTGCCCTTCTTTGCTGACAACTAATGCATGAATCAACCAAATTTTTTACATGAGCAGTCATACCTGGCCAATAAAAATGTTCTCTAATTCTCTCTATAGTTTTGTTGTATCCCTGGTGACATCCGGCTAAAGAGTCATGAGTTAATGTGAATATTTCAGGAACTATCTGCAAAGGTACAACTAACTTCCTACTCTTATTAATTAGGATTGATTCTCTGACATCCTCACAAACAAGCAAGTCTTCATGAAAATAGAATTTAAGATAAGTCGGAGCGATATTTACATTTTTGTCCAACTTATCTATAATTTCAGCACACTTTTTGTCGCTCTTTTGCCCCCTACGAATTTTTTCAACCAAATCACTTTGTGATTCTAAAATAATTGAAGAATTATTATTTACATTATTAACATTTTGTACACAATTCACCATATCTATATTCTGTACATAACGAGACAGGAAATCTGCCACCCCATTAAATTTTCCTTGAATATATTCAATTGAGTAATCAAAATCTGACAGAGTACAAATCCACCTGGCTATTCTAGAAGTGGGATCTCTGATTTTCAAGACAAAAGTAAGTGGCGCATGATCCGTATATATTGTAAAGTGGGTGTTGGCTAAATAACATTTAAAGTGAGCCGTTGCCCAAACCAATGCCAAGAGTTCCCGCTCAGTCGCCGAATACCTCGTTTCAGCGTCTTTAAGTTTTTTACTAGCAAAAGCGACTGGATGTAACAAATTGTCATCACCATACTGCATCAAAGTCGCACCAAGCGCATATGCACTGGCATCTGTGTACAAATGGAATTCCTTAGTAAAATCGGGTAAAATAATGCAAGGTTTTGAAATTAACGCCTTTCTTAAATCATCAAATTCTTTCTGGGCCTCAGGTGTCCATTTAAAAACACCATTCTCTTTAGTTAAATTCGTTAGGTGAATTGCCCTTTTACTAAAATCAGGAATAAAACGTCTATTGTAAGTAAGCGTTCCTAGAAAACTTCTCACTTCTTTGCGGTTAGTGGGAATTTTGAAATTTTTTATCACCTCAATATTTTTATTTATAGGGGCAACCTGGTTTCTACAAATTTCATATCCTAAATACTGAATTTTATCAGTTAAAATTTTGCACTTACTTGGTTTAAGTCTTAAATTGTGTTCTCTCAGTCTATCAAAAACCATTTGTAACTTATTTAAATGAGACTCAATGTCATTTGAAGAGATAATGATATCATCTACATACACCAGGATCCCTAAATTTGCCAAATCCCCAAAAATAAAATTCATGAGTCTCTGAAATCCTGCGCTGCTAGTAGCCAATCCAAAAGGAATTCTATTGAACTGATGCAACCCACGATGAGTAATGATTGCAGTTTTATGGCGGTCCTCAGGTCTAATTACCTGTTGAAAAAAACCGCTTGTCAAATCCAACGTAGAAAAGAAAACTGAACCTGCCAGAGAATCTATAGAATCTGTGATATTCGGAAGAGGATAATTATCTTTAATTAAATTTTTATTTAGTTTTCTGTAATCTACAGCTAAACGGTATTGCCCATCAGCCTTTTGAACCAAAATGACAGGAGATGCAAATTCTGACATGGTTGGCGAAATAATGTCCGCCTCAAGTAAAGCATCTAACTGATTATTTAATTCATTTCTTAAATTAACAGGGACTCTATAAGCCTTAGATTTGACCGGCTTGTCCTCTTTTAAGTGAATTTCATGGGGAATGGTCGTGCAACCAGGCAAGTCACGTACAGATGCAGCAAAAATATCTTTATTTTTTCCTAAAAATTCTTTAACTCTAGTTTTGGTAAGTCCCTCTAAATGATCTAAGTTGATATCGGCCTCCCACTCTAAGTCTGCATGATCAAAGTCTACATCTGTACTATCTTTCCCAACATTCCCGCAAAAGTTAATTTTTTCAATTTCTCGTTTACAAAAGTTAATTTTTGCCATTGTCATATTCTTATTTAAAGTAAGCTCCTCCTCACTAAAGTTAATTACAGACACAAACAAACCATGTACATCAGAGCAAACTGTCCTAGCGACTAACATTTTATCCATTAATTTATACCTGCAAGGTTCCAAAACAAAATCACATTCCATATCCTTCAAGTTTTTTCGACATCTAAGTTCAATAATTTGTTTAGAAAGAGGGGGAATGTTTACTTTATGTTTGACATATGCATAAATATTATTATCATTTTGGGTAATTTCACTTTTATCATCCTGTTGAATTTTATCAACATCAATTTCTGGCTTATCTGGGACCTGAACAGTGAGTGCAGCCGGTATGGGTTCAACAGTTTGTTTATTTACTAAAATTTCCTGATTTTTTAAATTTACTAAATTATTTTCACAAAAAATTATGGCTTTATGTTTACTCAGAAAAGGCATACCTAGAATGCCACTAAAATTTTTCATGAAGTGACCTTCAATAATATAGAATGTGTCAGAGAATTCCTCATTTAATATTTTAAAGTTAAGATCCACAGATTTATTTAAAATCCTGGTATCACCACCAGCAGTAAGAATGGGAATATTACACATATTTATATTGAGATTTTCTAGTTTATCAACAACGCTATGACAAATTAAATTGATAGATGAACCAGTGTCTGCTAAAATTTTCAAATAAGTATTATTTATCATGACGGACAAAATAGGTAAGTTGGCCTTACAACTCGGGAATACCGAAAAAACAAATTGCTGACAGTCTGATGGCTTTTCAAGAGTCGACTCTGCCATAATCGTCTCAGCCTCTACTCGTTTAAAGGTTCGTCATCATTTTTAATATCAGTATGAGGATTTCTATCTTTTACATCCTGCCTGGTGTCTTCCTGATTTCTTTTATCTGTTGACCCATGCCTCTGACCTCTATCGTTTCTAAAACCATTTCCATTACCCCGTCTGTAATTGTCACGTTGCCTACCCCACCTGTTGTCTTCCCTGAATCCTTGCGAATTACCCCTCTGCTGCTGATAATCCCCTCTGTTCTGATTAAAATTTCTATAAGTCCCCCAGTTACCCTTTTGGTTATTGAAATTTCCACAAGATCTGGCATAGTGACTGGAAGATTACATTTAAAGCAAAGATTCTCTCTCCTGCTATCATTTTGTTGCCCGTTGACAGCTACTAAATTTGCAACCTGAGCTGTCAAGAGCTTCACCTGTTCTTTCAAATCGTCTATCTCTTTGCCCTGATTCCTGGGAGCGTATGTGGCAGCACAAACAAAGTGGTTGCTGGCCTGTTCCCCTGTTGATGAAGAGGGCAAGGTGAGAAGCGCATTAGAGAATGTGTCTGCTCTTACCGCCTCCCATGATTTTTCTTCCAAGAGGGCCAGTTTTAAAATTTCTTCCGGATCTTTAGGATCCTTGGCAACTACCCCTTTTTTAATTTCGGGACTTAAATTGTTTATCAGCATGGATTTTAGCATTTCTTTTCTGGTCTGTTCAACTATCTGCTGATCGCCCCCATCCACTATTAATGCGGAGAGTGATAAATGTTTGGCTTTGTCATAAAACTCCTGTACAGACATGCCCGCAGTTTGTCTGAAAGTCATGAATTTTTGTAAAGCTACCGCTGGGGAATCTTTCCTATCATATCTTTTAGATAAAATATCAGTCAACTGACTAAATGTTTTGGCCTCCTTCTCATAGGTCCTTAGTAATTGAGCTGCAGCTCCACTCACCCGTGTAAACAAAACAAAAATTTTTTCCTCTTCTTCCCAACCATATAAAGCTGCAAGTCTGTCGAATGATCTCCTAAATTCCCCATAAGATATAACCCCAGGGTCCCCATTGAAAATCGGAATTAAATTTATATGATCTACCAAAGCCGTCTTACGGTGAATGGCCGAGATGGCTTTATCTCCTTCGGTTAAATCCATAATTCACATAAAAAGCACAAAGTAATATAAATATGTTGCAATAATATGTTCAATATTCACATATGCAAAGAAAGCAAAGGAAAAAAAAGGGGGGAGGGAGAAATCTGATGTAGCACAGCTATGATGTCCCCGTACAACAATCTTCATCACTTTTACTACTTATATTAAGCATATCAAACAGTGTAATATTAATAAAATCAAAGCACTATATTTCTATATATATACACATGCATAAACACATGATATAACTGAAAATGCCATTGTTAGCTGCACAAAAAAAAACACTTAAAGAAACTGATGTATTGTAACTATCTATTTGTTATTATCATTTTCAATACTTATACCTTTATTATTTTAGCCGTAATAACACAAAAATGATTTATTTTAAATATCTATTTAATATTATTATTTTCAATACTTATATTTTTCATTATTTTAGCAATAATAACACAAAAAATGATTTATTTGAAATATCTATTTATTATCGTAGTAATATTAATACAAAAAAAACTGATTTATTTTAAATATTTAGCTATTTATTATTTTAGCAATAGACAGGTTTTTCCATTCACGGCTCCAAATTTGTTGCGAGTTTCTCTTGTAAAGAATATTTCAAAACTACAATTAGTTTAATTTAGAGGGACGAGATTAAAAATACAAGTTCAATTTAGAAGTAAAAGACCCCACAAGTTCATAACAAATAAACAGGTTCCTCTAATGTGCCCAATTCCATAATATGAATCTCACAAACAACGTAACAAGAGAAACTCACTATACTTCAATGAATCTTGAGCCAATTACTAGAGTTGTTAATGGTCAGAATCCAATGAAGCAACCATGACTTTAGTGAATATTACTGTCACCCTCACTCGTTACAAGAATTTTGCGTTGTGTTATATACATATATTAACATTCCAATTAAGCTTAGAGCAAACTCAATGCTCGACTCAATCCAATTATGCTACAGAAATCCATAGGGTTTTGGTTAATTAAGGTTATTTATTATTATTATTATTTTTTTTTTTTTTTTTAAAGAACCATCCCTCCAAAATATCTCCTACCAATCGTGATCTACTCAAAAATTAAACAAAAACTTAAAATCTCCTGATAGGCCCAAGAACCCCTATGACCTACGACCCTGCTGCAAAGAGCATCGCTTCCATGCCTGACTCACCATTCTCAATGACCCCACGCATCGTCAACTAGCAGGTGTTTTCTGATATAAACATCTACGCCTTCTTATCTTTATGTCCGAATCCAATATTTATTACCCACTGTCGCAGAGTGTAACTTATTCCTACGATCGTAAAAACATCCCCATCCTGTCTATCTCTTTATTTTATTTTTAACAAGGGGCACTTGTGAAAATACTTTTTACATCTGGGCCTCGCATAAAATAGGCAATAACACCCCCCATAAAATATTTTGACAATTATTGCCTGGGAAGAGATTTGAGACTCGCTCTCATGGAATTCCCACATACAAGTCCAATTTGAAACGCCTTAACAGACTCATACATTCTAATGTTCGAAATGCCAAAAATATGCGTACAACCATACAGTAAAAAGAATTTAATAGAGTGGCAGTATAATGTCTTGGGGTGACGCAAAAAATGTAACTCTAAAATCCGCGACATTAAGTCCAAATAAGCACCAACAAAATCATGCGCTTTGAAACTCCAATCAATTCCAACTGGTTTAAACCAGTATTTCTTTGTTGTTTTTTACCTTTTAAACTGTTATTGAATAGATGACTAAAATTTCGTTTAAAAAATAACGTTTTGTGCCATTATTGCCTGTAATACACGATCAGAATGCATGAAAGATACAATTAGATCAATCATAGGCAAGAATTATTTGATTATTTTTATTATATGACTTTGAAATATCAATATAGAAGCATCATTTAAGACTTTGCTTGAAAAATCAACATTCTTTCGTTAATGTCTTAAAATCGTCTGCACTCTGAAATCTAGATTTTAGATTAATATTATTATTTAAATGTTCATGCATGATTTTAAAAGAATCTTTTCATCACTATATTTTATATATTGACATGGAATTATAAATATGTTGTTAAATCATAAACATTTTTCATCTACGTTATAAAGTATTAAAAATTTCTGAAAAAAAAAAGAAAAAACTTTTAGTAATAAAATTTTTTACTTCAAATCATATGTTTTCAATATTTTATTTAATTTTGTTTTGACATTTAATTATTTTTAATTTTCCAATTTCAATTATTTTAAAAGCAAACATTTATTTTAATAAATAATATAATAGAAAAAAAAATTAAAAAAATTACGATTTCTTCGTAAAATATGCTTCAGCTGTAATTCATTTCTTCCAATCCGTCTTATTAATACAAAATTCCTTCCTCGTGCTTTATTTTGAGACATTAAAATTTCAGCGATAAATGGTTTCCTCTTGCAAACCTTTCTTTTTTTCGGTTTACTTCGCCGCCACCTATCTTTTTTCTCCATGGCGTACAGAAGCTGTGATTAAAAAAAAAAAAAAAAAAAAAAAAAAAAATCCTCATTTAAACTGACAGTTTGCCAGTCTATGAATTTTAAAGGTCAGTCTCAATTTTTAAAATTATTTCTGCGAAAATTTTATGCAACCAACCAACCATAAGAGAATGAAAAGGAAAAAAGCTAAAAAAAGCGATTTTTCATGAGAGTGAGGTTTGGAATTTCATTAATTACTCAGTTAATAGATAGAATTTTGAAATTCTGAGCGTCAGGTGCATCAGGAGAGATATTGGGCTACTCTCAGAAAAATTTTGAGCTTCGTACGTACCGTAGTTTTCGCTAACTATCGCAGACACACACACAGAGCGATTTGTTATTTTATTAATATAGACGATATATTATATCCAGCTTTATTTTAATCAAAATTTCCACCAGAAACTTTTAATGGAATTTTTTATTATAACTTTGGTACTACTAAGGTTAATACTTGCTTGACCTTGTTTTTCATTTATAAAATTAAAAACTTTTCCTGTTGTATTCAACATCACAGAAATTGAATTATCCACTTCTCTCATTTGCCCGTGCTTCATGCGGACAGTGTATTTTTGCTAATTGTGATTTGTCCGTACTACGTACCGCCATCCATATTCCAATCACGATTATTATTGTAAATTTTGCATTTTTTAATCCGAGCATTTTTCCAATTCAATTAGGCAAAAATTTCTGTTTTGAAAAACCGTTGATAAAAGATTGAAAATTCTGTAAAACGCATGAAAAAACTAGGCATTATTTGGAAAAAAAATTTCAAAAATATTGATCAGTTAAAGTAGCTAAATTCATGCAACACAGTGTTCATACAAAATTCTCTTTGTGGGCATTTCCATGAGGATTTGTTTGTCTGTTACGCAACTAAAAATCACTATCCTTGTTGGCCACCGTTATTTTCGAAAAGTTTGCTTCACCTTATTCAATTGATGATATATCTTCGATAAACTAAGTCACATTTTCTCGCTTTAATATATACTGGTAGCCAAAATTCGTAGTATGTAACAGACAACCAAGTTCGAATGGAAATGCCCTTGTTTTAGAAATGAACTTTCATAAACCAACAAATTTCTGGTTGTTCTCTCATTTCATCTACGAATTCTTCAAACAGGAGCTTCTAATACAAAATATTCAACGAGTATTCAACCGTGCACAACATTTCCACAAAAGCAAAACTTTTTCTAAAAATGCATGCATAAAAGAAACATTTTTTCTTAATCATGCAACATGTTAGTACAAAATTCCCTGTACTTTTAGAAATGAAATTTCATAAGCCAAAAAATTTCTGGTTTTCTCTCATTTTATGTACTAATTTTTCAAACAACAACTTCTAATATATTAAACGAGTATTCAACTGTACACATCTTCACAAAAGAAAAACTTTCTCTAAAAATGCATGTATAAAGGAAATATTTTTTAAAAATTATGCAACATAGTATTAATAGAAAATTCCCTTTATTTTATGGAAATGAACGTTCATAAGCCAATAAATTTCTGATTGTTCTCTCATTTTATCTACGAATTCTTCAAACAACAGCTTCTAACACAAAATAATTGACGAGTATTCAACCGCACACAACATCTCCACAAAAGCAAAACTTTCTCTGGATCTGCTGTCTGAAAACAGCGCTACATGAAAAGGGTATTCTTTGTTAGCTTGGTACCCTCCTTTATTGGAATTAATAAGTACAACCAACACTTTTGTTTTAACGTCAGCGGTTCTTTGTGAATTAATTAATTTAATTAAACATCGGAGATGCAAGCAGAACAACCCTTTTATGATATGAGTAAAAGAGAAATTGCACGAAACTATGGAAATATGATCGAGTATTAAATATTTGGGGAAATTTTTAGAATTGTGAAATCGGTATATTATCTTTCTTTTTAGCACTTTCCATTGAAGTTGAAAATTGCTTATAAATTCAATTTGTCTGCCAGTCTTGTCGTCTGCCCCTGCTTTAACTCTCGTAAATATACTTGGATTTTCATGAATTGATAAAGCTTATTTAGGGTCACCAAAGCATGTTTGGTATTGAACATGAAGTACGTACGATTAACGGTTCATTTACAGGGACACTCAAAAGAATTCGATTACATTGAGGTATATGGGTCTGAAGAGTATTTTAATGGCATTATGCTATTTCTAATGTATCGAAACTGATATAAATCACTGAATTTCATTATGATAAAGTTGAAACATAGTATTTATAACATTTTCTGTTAATTTACAGGGACACACAAAAGAAATCGGTTTTGAGTAATAATTGCAAGAATGCGTTTTAAAATTCGGTATCCACTTTTAAATTTAACTAGTTTTTTGCATATTACTCTTTATATATAAATTCTATACCTCATTTACAGGGCTGCAAAAAATATTTGCATACCATTCTCCTTGTTAGAGGAATATGCTGAAGGAGAATTTTCAACTGAAATATATGTATCTCTCACTGACAAGCCCGTCTATAGATGTTCCCTAAGCTCCAGGTTTCACTGCAATGCAAGCAATAATTAAAATGACATAACTCAGTTGATTTAATGGATTTTTAATACATTGTGCAATGATTAACACACTCAAGGATAACATTCATATTCGTAAATAAGATTTTTCTATAATTTTGAAACAGCTGAAAATTCTTTTTAATTTAAATGAAAATATTAAGTTCAAAAAAATATTCCAAAGGAATAACTTCTAATGAACTTTACTGACTTTAATTCATTTTACTTTAAATGAAAATAAAAATTCTAAAAAAAAATAATGTACAAAAAGTAAATGTTTTGCCAAACTACCCGCAAGGCATCATCAGTACAAAATGTCTATTGCATAACAAACAACGGAAAAAAAATCAAGAATAATTAAAATAATTTAAAAAATTTATTATTTTTTTTAGTAATAGACAATATTCAGAAGGGATAGAACGAGCCTCATTCAGTGTCAGTCATCGCAAATATGTGAATCCGCCCTGGAGGAATAATTTACCTTGATAACTGTTGCAACCTGATTTTAAAATACTGGCGTTCGCAAACTGCGGAATGTGGTTCGTTTGAAGACAAGCTGGACAATTTTAGAATTTTAATTACCACCTTTCAGAGCAATTGTAAGAATACCTATATAGATGAAACAGGTAAATCGTTTGAAATTCTCCTGGAGGAACATACCAATGCTCTGAAAAGTAATAATTTAAATTCTAAAATTATCCAGCGTTTTCTACAAACAAAGCATATCCTGCAGTTTGCGAACGACAGTATTTTAAAATGGGGTTACAAAAGTTATCAAGGTAGATTAGATCTCAAGGGCTTGTTTACTTATTTCCCTGAATGAGGCTAGTTCTATCCCTAGTGAATATTTATATTTATATAAAAAAAATAGCTTTAACTGTTCTTGATTTGTTCCGTTATTTGTTATAGAATGGATATTTTGTACTGATGATGTCTTGCGGGTAGTTTGATGAAACATTTACTTTTTGTGTTTTTAAATGTTTTTTAGTATTTTTATTCTTTGTATATAAGTATTTTAATTTTTAAATTATTCATGTCTGACTTAGTTTATTTTATTAAAACTTTTAATATATTTTAATTATTTGAAATAATGTAGCATATGTCTACAATGCCTCAACAATCTATCTCCTCCCAATAATCTACCTCAACAATCTATCCCCACCTTATTATAATTATAAAATTTATGATGCGTTTAAACAAATTTCGGCAACACAAATTTCAAAATCAGAAGAAGCTTAAGAAAAGTAATGTGTCATTTTATTTATTATAATCGATTAAAAATTAGTAAATTTATTAAAAATCGATAAGACTATTACATTTAAAAAACATCGTATACTTAGTTTTATGATATATTAACCCTTAAATTCATATTGCATCATTTTCGATACCATACGTGTTCCCGATTTATTGGGGGTTTTATTCACATATTCCGTATTCTCACCAGAAATTTAAAAGAATAATTTTCACTTTACTTAATGACAGACCATTCGTAATTAAATAAAGAAAAATTTACTATTTAGATTTTTCTGGTATGAATTCTGATTCTTTGAATTGCGCATTTTTTGGAACGCGTTCTATCCTATGCATTTAAGGGTTAACCCCTTGGGGACGAGCGACACGTATACGAGCCACAAAAAGGGCTTGAGAATCCTTGTTTATCGCCACCGGTAAAATTTTACTGAAAAATATACCTTGTTCAATCGGAACATTTTTCTCGATTCAATAAGGCACGGATTTCTGTTTTTAAAAACCAGTGACAAAACATTAATCGTTTCGTAAAAGACTCCCGTCGCAAAGGGGTTAAATTTTCCAGTGTCTTTTTTTTTTTTTTTTCTAAATATGCGCAAATTTGTCATTCATTTATACTGTTAATTAAACTAGTTGGATGTGCCAATCCAAAAACTTTCTTCTATTTCATACGTACATTCTAATATTTCAAAAAGTAGTTACACATGTTAATACTTTAATATTATTAATTCAATATTATACCAACTTTGATTTTCAACTTAAATTTCTGCTTCAGTCTGTTAATCGGAGTAAAAAGAGATAACGTGAATCATGACATTGATTAAAATAATAGTTTTGCCTTATTCTGTTATCATCAACAAAGTTAATCGACGAATTTTCATCAAACTTCAGATTTAGTTAGCCCCTGATATCTATATTAATAAAATAACAAATCGCTCTCTGTGTGTGTGTGTGTGTGTCTGCAATGGTTAGCAAAATCTACGGGACTTACGAGGCTCAAAATTTTTATGAGAATAGCCCAATATCTCTCCTGATGCACCTGAAGCTCAGAATTTTAATATTTTGATTAATTTCAGATATATTAATTACGAAGTGGAACTCACTATCATCAAAACTATGCCTTTCCTTTTCTTCTCTACGCTGATTTTCGGTTGGTTGGTTCATGCAGAATCGCTTATAAAAAACACGTTTCTTTTTTGCGTTTGCTTTCGTTTGGTCGGTTGTATAAAACATTCCCAAAAATAGTTTAAAAAACCGAGACAGAAAAAATAAACGAATTTAAGTACTTAATCTTTCAAAAGTGACTGTTTTTTCACCTAAACTTTAAATTTTAGCCCGGAGTTGAAATACTTGCTTTGAAAACGTATTTAATAATAATGAAAGTTTAAGAGAATGAATTAGTTCAAATGACGTCAGAATCTAGCAACGAACTTCACAACCTGGAATTCATGTTGTTCGTCTTTCTGTTTTTCCTTAAATCTGATTGGTAGAGCAATAATACATGCGTAATTGAAACTGATCTATTTAAATAGCAAGACGTATGGTTTTTAAATATTAATCAAAAGATCATGGCTCTTTTACCACTAAACATTAGAAATTGGGCAAAAATAATTCCTTACATTCGAATGCTTTCTGTTGCTGTTGCGAGTAGCAATATTTTAATTATAATGTACATTCTCATTTTCGATAATATTAATGATATATTTTCTTTTAATATCAGAAGTGTTTTTTAGCACTTTTCAACAAAGTTTAAAAGTACTTATGCATTCGGTTTGTCTGTCCGCCTGTCCACACCCTAATTTCTGTAAATATACTCAGATTTTTATGCAATTGACAAATCTTTCTTAGGGTCATGAAATTGCATATGAAGTACGTACGAATATTGGTTCATTTACAGAGACACTCAAAAGAAATAGATTACATTATGGTATATGTGGAAAATTTGTTTGGAAAGTATTTTAATGAGTATTTTAACGCTATTTCAAATGTACTGAAGCGGATATAAATTCCCTGCTTTCACTACCATTAAATTAAATAGACAAATCATAGCAATTTTTCATAATTTACAGGGACACACAAAAGAAATCAGGTACAATACTGTCTTTGAATAGAATTGCTGGAGAGTATGTTTTAAAATTCGATGTGCACTTTTAAATTTACTTAGTTTGTTGCATACTACTTTTTATATATAATTTCTACATCTCATATATAGGGCTGCCCAAAATTATTCGCATACTATTCTTCTTATTGGAGGAAATTGCTGAAGGGAAATTTTCTGCAATATATATACTAAAATGAATTAATTTTTGAAATACATGTTGTTAATATGTACAAACTCTTCTATATCATATACAGAATTGCTAAAAAATTCGGATAATTTTCCCAAAGTAAATGGAAACAGCTGACATTCGGTTTTGAAATGCTTTGTGTATTAAATAAATTGTAAACGGAAAATATTTTTTTTTCTGATGTTTTTAAAGATAAAGAAATATTGGGTGACTTCGAAGCGGTAATCGAAGATTTTTACTTCGTGATTATAATAAATTTCGTAGTTTAAGAAACATCTATCTTTTTAGCACTTACCGAGAAAGTTGAAAAGTACTTATGCATTCGGTTTGTCTGTCTGTCCTCGCTCTAACTCCTGTAAATATACTCGGATTTTCATGCAATTTATAAAGCTTATTTAAGGTCACCAAAGCATGCTTGGTATTCCATATGAAGCATGTATGACAAATGATTCATTTACAGGGATATTCAAAAGAGTTCGATTAGGGTATATGGAGAAAAATCGTTTGGGGAGTATTTTAATGACATTTCGTTATTTCTACACTGTAAAAAATTTTCCCGTTAAATAACGGAAATAGTTCTGGTAATCTAGACGCCAGTACTATTTCCGTTATTTAACGGAATTTTTTTTCCGTTTTTTCCAGCAATATTTCCGTTTTTTTACAAAATGTTTCCGTTTTCATATTTTTTTTATATAAAAATTTTTGCTTGAAAGCCAAAAAAGAATTTTCAAGGACAAACTGGTTTTTTTATTCTTTAGACAAGGACAGATCAGATTAGAACATATACATTTAATTTAAACAACTTTGAATAAATGTCACGTTTGTTCGATGGGGATCGAACCAAGCACCTGTCCCATGGCAGCTTGTAGTAGTGTAATACCATTACGCCATAGTTACGCATACAGTGCTTGCAAATATCTTTACTTATTTCGAATGATTTTATAAAGCAAAGGCCTTATGTTGAACGCGGCATTAATTTTTGTTGAGAATTATTTTCTATATGAGTGTATAGTTCTAAATGTTTAACAGATTTTATTTCCATAATTTCGAATATTTAGTTTTTAATTTCAGTTCTATACAAAACAAATTTTAGACTTTAAAATATTACATGTATTAAGAGTTGAATGCATTAAAAAGTTTTTATTTATTTATTTATTTATTTATTTATTTTAAGAAGATTTTTAAAAGTTTATTGTAATATTATTCATATTTATTTACTTATTTATTTTTGAAAGGATATTCTTAAAGTAATATTAAAATATGTTAAAATTAAAGTTATTTTATTAATATTTTTTATTACTTTTATTAAAATATATTAAAATTAAAAGTCAAACGTTTTTCCATTATCCAGATTCCAGATTTTATTTCCATCTATCGAATATTTAGTTTTTAATTTCAGTTCTATACAAAATAAATTTTAGACTTTAAAATATTACATGTATTAAGAGTTGAATGCATTAAAAAGTTTTTTTTTTTTCCATTTTAAGGAGATTTTAAGTTTATTGTAATATTATTCATATTTATTTACTTATTTATTTTTGAAAGGATATTCTTAAAGTAATATTAAAATATGTTAAAATTAAAGTTATTTTATTAATATTTTATTATTAATTTTATTAAAATATATTAAAATTAAAAGTCGAACGTTTTTCCATTATCCAGATTCCAGATTTTATTTCCATAATTTCGAATATTTAGTTTTTAATTTCAGTTCTATAAAAAATAAATTTTAGACTTTAAAATATTACATGTATTAAAAGTTAAATGCATTAAAAAGTTTTTTTTTTTTTTCATTTTAAGGAGATTTTTAAAAGTTTATTGTAATATTATTCATATTTATTTACTTATTTATTTTTGAAAGGATATTCTTAAAGTAATATTAAAATATATTAAAATTAAAATTATTTTATTATTATTTTATTATTACTTTTATTAAAATATATTAAATTTAAAAGTCGAACGTTTTTCCACTATCCTACGCATATTTAAAAAAAATAGGCTATAAATGTGGTAAACATTATTTAAAAATGGTAATGGAAATAAACTAACTGAAAATAAACTGACTAACTAATCTCAAACGTAAAAGAGATTAATCAAATTTTATAATTTTTATTATTTTTTTTATATTGTAAAAATACGTTAGCTTTATATTATTAAAACAGAAAGAAATAAAGAACATTATTATACAAAGTTGTTCATGAAACAACTTTATAATGTTTTTGTATCCCAGATATAGATGGCGACACTGGTGTTATTTATGGAATTTATGCTGTTTTAATACGGAACTCCTCCGTTTTCAGAAAATTTTACGGAAAAGTTACTGTTTTTATAATCTCAAAATATCAAAAACGGAATTTCTGCTGTTTTTTCGGAAAAACGGAACTATTCCGTAGAATTTTAGGGAACAATTTCTGTATATTAACGGATATTTTTTACAGTGTAATGTATTCAAACTAATATAAATCAATGAATTTAACCACGGTTGCGTTAAAACAGAGCATTTTTCGCATTTTTTATTAATTTTAAGGGACACACGTAAGAAATGTTTACAGAACTCTTTTTCCTGAATAATTGATAGAGAGTGCGTTTTAAAATTCGGTATGCGCCTCTAAATGTAATTAGTTTTTTCCATATTATCCTTTACATATAAATTCTATACATCATATACAGCGCAGCACAAAAATATTTGCATACCATTCTCCTTATTAGAGGATATTGCTGAAGGGGAATTTTCAACTGAAATATGTGTATCGCTTAAATGAATTAAATTTTTGAATGCATGTTATTAATGAATATCAATCTATGTGTCATATACATAGCTGCTAAAAATTTCGGATCATTTTCCGAATGTAGATGGGAACGGCTGAAATTCTGTTTTGAAATGCTTAATATATTTTCATATGGTGAAATGAGATGTAATATTTTAATTTTTTAAACGGTGCAGTTTTTTACATTATTCTGAATGTATGTGTTGGATAGTGTTTCATAATGTGTGCTTGATGCCTTATTTTTTTTTTAAGATATTTTTAAACACATTTTATCAATGCTCCATTTTTTTTCTTTTTAAATACTAAAAATTGTTCCGAGTTTAACGCACACCTGCCATACAGTGCTACAGGTAGTGAGAATTTGTGTAGGATATTCGTACAGAACATATTTCATCCTTTATTTATAAGAAGTGGTTATTTCCGAACAATAATTTTACTAAATTTCTTAAATTCTTATTGAATTTTCTCACCCTCTCGACTAATATATCTATACGAATAAGTTTAATACTAGAGTTTCCTTTGGATATATGTTTGTTAAGGTATTGATGAGTTACTGGAGGTGAAAAGTAGAACTAACATATTTTAAAGAGCATATTTCACAGCTTACATTCTACTTGATAAATTATGCAGCAACTAGCCGTGTAGGAGATTGTTATTGATTAATATTGGTCTCTTAATTGAGCGGTGGTTATCATTATTTCCGAATAGAAATTTCAATAAATTTCTTAAATTGCTATGTGTATCCCCACCCCGTTGGGTAATATATCTACAGAAAGAATGATAATCGGAGTATCGTTCGGATTTAGGTTTGTTTACGAAAAAATGCTCATTCTGGTGATGTAAAGTGAAACTTTAACATTCTGCAAATCGTGCATTGCACGCCTATTCTATCCAACCACAACTGACGGTGATCCGTGTCGTATTTTCGTACAAAACATACTGCGCCCCGTAGCGGCGAAAAGTGGATCTGGAGTACTTTGTAGCAAATACGCGGTTAGAATTGTTAGTTTATAGTTATTATTAATTTTAGAATTTGGCTACGATTAGATAACGGTTAGGTTACATTTGGGTTACAGTTAGATTGCATTTAGGTTGCAATTATATTATTGTTAGTCTTAGGTTAGATTTAAATTCCGGTTACATTATAGTTAGGTTATAATTAAGTTACAGTTAGGTTAAGGTAAATTGCAGTTAGGTTACTATCAGATTACGGATATGTTACGATAAGGTGACGATTAGGTTACATTTATGATATATTTAAGTTACTGTTAGGTTCAGGTTAAGTTGCAGTAAGGTTACAGATAGGTTACGATTATAGTAAAATTAAGTTACGGTTAGGATTTTATCCACAGGATGAACATTACACATGTTTTGATTAATTTGATTAAAGTATACTTAATTTTCTACTGTGGTTCTGAAACTACATTACTATATATTAAGCATTTACCTAATCATTGCTTATCGAATTTAATCATGGCATAGTCGGAACTATTAGTGTATAATTTTTTTTAAATAAAAATATTTCACTTAGAATTTCGATGTGAAAAAAAAAGTTACGTGACTGAACAGTGATATTTACGGATAAAAATTAACATTTTAAAGCGAAATTCAATGAATTGTTGGACACATATTTCCTCCCCCTTTTCACATTGAAGTCATTTTGAATATTTGTTACTCTAAAAATTAGTTGTTTATTTTTTTGACAGATTTTTCTCACAGTCAGTAGTCACGTATTTCGAGTTACAGATAAAATCACAAATTTCAGGTTCATTTAATATTATTACCACGGACCCGGGCAACGCCGGGCGGGTCAGCTAGTATATCAATATTGTTTAGATTTTGGTGAGAATCGTTCTTCAGGTGGTACTACTATGCTGCATTTTTTAGGATTTTGCTATAGTTGTATCGCAAAAACTAATGCATGGATTTTCATAGAACTTCGAATTCAGTTACTCTCTGATTAGTTTTTGATGCACATTGCTTAACAGGTGATGCTATTAGGCAGAATTTTTTAAGATTTCTGAAACAAGTCTATTTCAGAAATTAATGCACGGATTTTCATTAAACTTCAAATTCAGTTAGAAGTTGACATAACTTGTTGCTAATTAGACTTTAGTGTAAACCACCCAAAAAGTGACGCTGCTATGGAGCACTTTTTAAGAAGTATTAACGTGTAGGAGATAGAAAAATGTTTTGGGATTGCCACAGCGGACTATTTTACTATAACTTTGGTAGTAAAACGTTGCATAATTTCTTTTCCTTTCCTTAGAATTTCTTTTATAAAATTTTCAAAATTTCCGATGCACAGAAACACATTTACTGTCCTAATAGAAATACTGTCCTAAATAGAAATTAAAATGCCTATATTTTGCCAAAAATATCATCTGTTATAAAATTTGGTGAATTTCGGTTTTATTTCGTTTTTATTCATCAATTAAATGACTTCAAGTTTTGAATTAAAATTATTTTAAAATTATCAAATTAAAATACCGTTTTTTAAAAACGAGATGAATATGCAGATGAGAAGCGCGTGTGTAAATTTTGAGAAGATGAGAATGATGACATGACATGACGGGTTTGAATTTCGCGTAAAATTCTATGATCGTGTCAATTTAGAATAATTTTTTTTAATCCGCATTTATACCAAACATAAGAGTCTCAATTGATAACTTCATCATAATAACTGATCTTTATTATATTTTACGTATTACACATGCGATTAAAGTTCAATTTTAAAAATTTGGACAACTGAGTTTTATAGTATTTTGTCAATCTTAGCTTAAAATAAAATTTGTTTGACAGTTAGACTGATCAATATAAGATGCATTTTATACTGTTTTGTGATTGTGATATTGTGGCTAAATAATATTGACTCAATAATCAGAAGGATTTTATAGAAAAATAGACTTTAATGACTTCACACAAACATAAATAATATTCGTGAAAAACATCACTGCGAGAAAGAGAGAGCGCTTCGTTAAAAAAAAGATAATTCCATTAATTGAGTTGCCATTCGTTGAAAGTAAAAAGTTCTCATACGCGAGAGAAAATTACAGCAGAGCTCGAGATGAGCCGCTACAGAGTATGCCCCCAGTGACGTAGTCACGATTACAAAAAAAAGAGTAGTACTTGATACAGATACATAAGATAGGTCTTGAGCACATACATATGATGCAATAATAGAATATATGCAGTACATTAAGAAAAACATAAATCGACAAATAAATATTGTACACACATTACAAAATATTTATACAATACAAAATACAATGTATATACAAAATATTTATACAATATAGTCAGTTACGAGATGTTGAGGAAAACGAACTTTGCGACCAGATTTCGTGGTAGGCTGTTTGACAGGAGGAACATTTATGGGATCATGTTGTTTTTGAGGTTGGGAAGATGGAAAAGAATCTGATAATTGATAAGCCGGTTTGATGCGATCAATTGATACAGTACAACGTTTCCCGTTTAATTCCAAGTCAAACGTTTTATTAGATCTGGCCATCACTTTATGGGGTCCTGAATAAGAGGGTGATAAGGGAGGATTCACTTTGTCTGATCTTAAAAATACATGCGAACATGTTTGCAATGAGGGATTTACATAGATTTTGGGGTTGCCGTGGCTTGTAGTGGCAACAGGATTTAATGCTCTCATTGATTCAATCAACTCAGTCACATAGGTAAGAGTAAGTGGTTGATTTACAGTCTCGCTGTTAATGAGATCACAGGGTAGTCTGATATTTGTCACATAAACAAGCTGAGCACAGGTAGCTTGGATGTCGTTTTTAAGAGCTGTGCGCAAACCAAGTAAAACAATGGGAAGGGTTTCAGTCCATTGAGTTTGATTGTGCGCTTTAAGCGAACTCTTAAGATGACGGTGAAATCTCTCAATAAGTCCGTTAGACTGTGGATGATATGACGTTGTTCTTATGCGTCTACAGCCTAATCTATTAGTAAGTTCTTTAAAAAGAGAAGACTCAAAATTCCTACCTTGATCAGTTGTAATAGTAACCGGGGTACCGAATCTGGATATCCAACCGTGTATTAGTGCACGAGCAGTTGTTTCTGCAGTCATGTCTGGTGTGGGTATAACCTCGGGCCATCTCGTAAACCTATCAATGATGGTCATGCAATACTGATTGCCATCGGAGGATGGTAGAGGTCCGATAAAATCAACGTGAATATGGGCAAAACGAGCATCAGGTTCAGAGAATGTCCCAATTGGCGATTTGGTGTGTTGGAAGACTTTAGCTTTTTGACATTTCGTACAGCTGCGAACCATAGATTTTATATCCTTACGCATGCCAGACCATACAAACCGTTTGGAAATTAAATCTAATGAAGCTGAGAAACCTGGATGTGAGAAATAATGTAAGGTAGAAAAAACAGATTGCCGCATGCTTTTAGGAACGAATGGTCGAGGATGTTTTTGTGACATATCGCAATATAAATGGACATCTTCGAGTGGAAAATAGTGTTTTTCTAATTTTAAAGAAGTGGTACCGAGTTCGAGAATTTGTTTTAGCTCTTCATCATTTGTCTGAGCAGTGGCAAACTCTTTAAAATCTAGCACATTAGGAGAAATGGAATTAATTTCAATTCGTGATAATGCGTCGGCCACGGTGTTATCGGAACCTTTAGTATATCGAATATCAGTAGAAAACTGTGAAATATAGTCTAAATGTCTCAACTGTCGAGGACTACATTTATTAGGATTTTGTTGAAATGCGTATATAAGGGGTTTTTGGTCAGTATAAATAATGAAATTACGACCTTCGAGCATATGTCTGAATTTTTTTATAGAGCTATAAATAGCAAATAATTCACAATCATAAGTAGACCAATTTCTCTGAGATTTATTTAATTTACAGGAATAAAATGCGATTGGTTCCCACTGTTTTTCGGCGAGTTGCATTAAAGAACCACCAATTGCGACATTGCTAGCATCGACCCATAAACTTAACTATGCGCCAGGAATTGGATGTCGCAATAAAGTAGCTCGAGCTATAGCTTCTTTTGAAGCAGTGAAGGAAAGATTGGCTTCTTCGTTCCATTCTAATTGCTCAGTTTTGTTAGCCTTGGAACGGGGATGGGTTTTTTTATTTTTGTGTCCTTCTAAAAATTTAACAAGTGGAGCTAAAATATCGGCAGCTTTGGGAATGCAACGTCTATAGAAATTAAAAAGGCCTAAATAACGTCTTAGTTGAGTTAAGGTAGAGGGTTGAGGGAAATCTAAGATGCATTGAACATGATCAGGTAATGGTTCAATTCCTGCAGGTGAAAGTTTGAATCCTAAAAATTCTAGAGTGGATTGACCAAATTTACATTTATCAACATTGATACACAGGCCATATTCTTTAAGTCTAGAAAACAACAATTCAAGATGTTCTAAATGTTCAGTTTCATTTTCAGAGGCAATAAGCAAATCATCAAGAAATGCGTAAACAAATCCTAAGTCACGAATTATGCCATCAATAAATCTTTGAAACGTTGAGGAAGCATTGCAAAGGCCAAATTGCATTCGCGTGCTTTCAAAGAATCCGAAGGGAGTGCAAATTGCAGTTTTATGAACATCGTCAGGATTGATGGGAATCTGATGGTAAGCTTTTATTAGATCAATGTGACTGAAGATTTGTTTACCATGTAATTCCGCAGTGAAATCTGCGATACAGGGTATAGGATATTTCTCTTTAACCCCTTGAGGACGAGCGACCACTATAGATGCCGGCACCGATTGTACTCAGATCCCGCGAGACTACCATAGATGCCGGCGCTGTTTGTACTCACATCCCGCGAGACTACCATTCATCTCGATCAAACGGAACGTTTTGTTTTTCACAGTTTAGCATATAAAAAATTTATCCTAATTCTATTTGAATGTATATTAAGGAAGGAGACTTCTCCTTCAAACTAGGAAAGCTAATAAAAACTTTTAATTCACGCGAATTTAATTTTTTATGGAAATACTACAATGGGAAAAAGATTATTTTTTCATCACGTCTTTGTGTTTCATAAATCTTTTTACGCGTCTAGTAAAACTTTATTTTTCTTTATTAGAAATAATGCTACTGAACTTCAGAAGGAAAAATTTGCGGTTAACGTAAGTAAGTGTATTATTAAGCATATTTAAGGTTACGAATGATAACATGAACATCTGATTCATTGCTTTTTTCCCGCTCATGTATCTCGATCAGAAATACTATTTAGTTGCAAAAATCGACGTCATCAACATTTTTTTTTTCTTTCTTTTAGATGGAAAGATTTATATTTTTTTATCTTTTTATTTTATTTCAGAAATGCTTCGCAGTTAAAAAAAAAAAAAAAAAAAAAAAAAAAAAAAATAAGAAGAAAGAAAAGTGTTACACACTGATTGTGAAGCTGGTACGCTAATATATTCTCAGCGCCACTAAATTAAGAATATTTTTCTGCGTTCCTTTTTTGATTTTACTTTTCACGCTTGTTTAAATTAATTCGTTTTAAATTGATAATAAATATTTACTCGATATTTTTTATTAAATTCTGACTACTTTAAAGACTATGCGCATACATTAGCATGCATATTTTGAATCAAAAATCCGTTTTAGCTGTTATAATTGAATATATTCCATACATTATTTGATGTTCAGTTATATATATTTTTTCAATTTCAAAAATACTTTCAACATTAATGGCATTTTTATCAGTATATTTAAAATTACTATTTAATTTCATTCACTATTAATTACTTTTAATTTCATAACTTTATTTATAGTTTTAAATATTTAATACTTAAGATATAACTAAAGATATTTTAACATCAATAAATTCTTTGATGAATGTATTTTAATTTATTATTCAAGTTAACTCATTATTATTAAACAATCTTTATCTATCAAATTACTTATGCGATGCTATAAGTGATATATTAAAATAAAATGGCTAAAAACAACTTTTGTATAATATATCACTTGTAGCATAACATAAGTAATTTAATATTTTAAAGTGATGATTCATATTATACATAATTTTATTTAATATTTCATTTTATAATATATTACTATATATATCTAGCTATAATGAACAAATTCAGCGAAATGCATATTTTATTTTAAAGTATAGTTTTATTAACTTTTCATTTATTACTATGCAATACTTTTTATTTGATAAATATTTTATGATTTATTATATTTTTATATATAATTTTTGAATTTTCAGAACTGCTTTTAAAGAAACATTTCAAATTTGTTTTTTTTTATGTATGTTTCTATAATAAGCAATAAACACTAACATGCAGAAGTTTTCACACGTTTTATTTAATTAGTCTTATTTGTTAATAAAACAGCTTCATTAAAACGCTTATTTTGTTTAAGAAATGTCTTAAAAATTATTTAGAAGCAAAACTATTGCTGTTTTAACAAAAATATTTTTTAAATTAGGAAAATATTTCGTTTGTTGCTATATTAAATTTACATAAGTAATCTGCGATCATACTGTACTATTTTGAGGGCTAAATAATTTGTTAAAATGTTTATTACGTTACAGATTTAAAAAGTCATTTTTATATAAAAATATCGTTAAAAATAATTCATTTTTTGTGTGAATATACATAGTAACAATTTACTCCATGCATGTAAATTTCAAAAGGTTACATGGAAAAATGAATTTTTTACAATTTTTTAAAGAACACATTACAAGAGTTAGGCTTAACTGCGCAAAATCCTTCGGCCCTGAAGATGAAATCGAATTTCCCCACTCCGTCCTCAGATGCGCGCTTTGAAATGCGCGCGCCGTCGCGAACGGGTTAACAGTTTGTGCATTTAGAGCACGATAATCACCAACAGGTCTCCAATCGACAGATCCTTTCTTCGGCACCAGGTGCAAAGGTGAAGAGTAATTACTTTTAGAAGGTCTAATATGACCGAGCTGCAGCATGTGCTGAAATTCAGCTTTGGCAATTTTTAGTCGATCTGGAGCTAGCCGTCTAGGCTTAGCAGTTATTGGAGGCCCCTTAGTGTTTATATAATGCACAGTATTATGCTTAACCGGTTGATTAGGATCAGGTAATTTTGTGATTTCAGGAAATTTAAGTAATAAGTTACCATATATATTATTCAAAGAATTTGATTTCACAGAAAATATATTACAAATATTAAATATAGCAGGAGCTTTTAAATTGGTAGTGGAATCAATAAGACGACGATTCCTTAAATCAAGCTTTAAATTAAAATTATGCAAAAAATCAGCTCCTAAAATGGCACATGAAACATCACAAACATAAATTGAATAAATAAAATTTCTACGCAAACCTAAGTTAACATTAATAGTTTTTCGACCATATACATTAATTTTGGTGCCATTAGCAGCACGAAAAGTTTGGAGAAATGGTTTACATTTATCATTTTTATTCGCGGCCACAATGGACGCATCTGAACCACTATCAACAAGAAAACACATACCTGTATTTTTGTCTCTGACAAAAAGGCGACGTGAAGGTGCTGGGGAGAATTCCGCCGCAACTATTCTTCCCTCTCCCTGTTTTCCGAGTAAGAACAAAATGGGAGGCACTTTTCTGCCTTTTCACTAAATTTTTGGTGATACCAACACATTTCAGAATCTCCATGTCGGGAATGAGACCGATGCCGTTGCTTATGATCACCTCTTGACACACTTCTTGAAAGTCGAAGTTGAGCTACTTCTTGGCGTAAAGCTTGGATTTCTTTCAGAAGCATCTCTATCGTTGGCGGGTTGGCGGTGTTGGCGTATCAGGCGAAGTTGGTCGACTCGAAACTAAGCTGATGTTTGCTGGTGTTAAGTCCAGAATTCTATCTGAAATCTCAGCTGCTTTATCAGGAGTAATATTGTCAATGGAAGCTAGAATAGTTTGAACACTTGTTGGCATTTGCTGAGTGAAAAGCTCCAGCAGAAGCTCATCACTGATATTTTCAGCTCGCCGTTTCATTAATCGAAGTAATTCAGTCGGCTTTCTATCATCTAGGCTTTCTCCAGCTAGAAGTTTCCGGATTTCTAAAGTACGGCTTTCACCACAACGTTCAATAACTTTAGATTTTAAAGTTTCATATGGATCAGATGAATCCGGAGTCATAATAATATCACGAACCAGAGTAGCTGTAGCAGTCGGTAAATGAGATACAACGTAATTGTACTTAGTTTTCGATTCAGTTATTGGTTTAGGAGTAGCTAATTCAAAAGTAGATTCCAGCATGTGAAACCATAAGCTAGGATCGACAGAAATATACGGTGGAATGACCACTGCAGATGCTTCAATTGCCATTTTTCTAGCGAGAAGAAATTTTAGTATTAGCCGTTCGTCGAAAGCTCGATGAAAAAAAATAACAGTTCAAATGTCCGCAGTCACCAATTTTGTGATTGTGATATTGTGGCTAAATAATATTGACTCAATAATCAGAAGGATTTTATAGAAAAATAGACTTTAATGACTTCACACAAACATAAATAATATTCGTGAAAAACATCACTGCGAGAAAGAGAGAGCGCTTCGTTAAAAAAAAAGGTAATTCAATTAATTGAGTTGCCATTCGTTGAAAGTAAAAAGTTCTCATACGCGAGAGAAAATTACAGCAGAGCTCGAGATGAGCCGCTACAACTGCAACTAATTTTGTAGATTTAATATAAATCAATGAAACAGTTCCTTCTTAACCCATTAACGCCTTAATTATTTTCTTCGCTAAAATTTAAATTTTGTATTTCCCACCACTTTTAAAAGGAAATTAATTTTTACCTGTATTTATCGAGGCTTCTGTCTCGTGAAATAAGATATATATTTATCTTCCTATTTACTGGTGGGAAAACCGCTTTCTTGCATTTCTTGTAATCGTCCTCAAAAAAGGACACTGGGCGTTAATGGGTTAAACATTTTTTTTTTTTCGTCGACGGGTTCCACTTCGTATTTTTAATTGCGCAAAATATTTTAATACTTATGTGTAATATGTAAAATATTTTAAACATGTGTACAGTATACATACTTTTAAAAAAACCTACCTTCGGCAGCCGCTCTTTTTATGTTAGCGCTTAGGGCTTGTATTCAGGATGCGCTGAGCTAAAATTTAATGTAGCGCTCAAAATATATTTTTTTCTTTTTCAATTTAATGTGTATTTTTTTAGCCTCCGATGCTATTTCTTTCAGACAAGCTAAAAATGTCGTGTCGTCAGCCATGAATATTCTACTCAACCGATTTTGATAATTATTTTTTTAAATGAAAACTATTTATTTGTAGTTGTGCCCATTTTAGCTATTTTTTAATTTATTTATATTTTTGTATTTTATTTTTAATTTTAAATGGTTTTTACGATATTTCTTAAATATGGTGGCAACTCAGTTTAGCTTTTCTCTCGATAATAAAAATTTATTTTCCATTATCACTTTCCACGAGTCAGAAGCTTTATTTTCATCAGTCAACATGTCCTTGCATTTAAAAGAAAAAAGTCAATTGTTTTCGTAAAATTTAACCACAATAAAATGATTGCGTATAATTATGCACTAATTGGGGTAAAAAATATATTTACTGAGAAATAATAATAATAATGTAAATAAAATAACAGAAAATAATTTATGATAAAAATTAATGTCTAAAGAAAAATTTCAAATGAGGAAAATGATGTCATTCAGTAACCAGATAAATGGAAATTACAATATTATTACGGATGCCATTTTCATATTACGAATAACAGTAACTTTTAAAAACATTTAAAGAGAAAATGACGTCAGTATTTAAAACATCGCATTTTTACTCATAACGATATTACATTTCAATATTTCTTTTCATTATGGACACTGAGATTGAGACATTACTTTCAGATGACTTCAGTTAGTGAAAATAATGTCACAGTAAAAATGAAATTAGTTTTTTTTTTTTTTTTTTTTTAATAAAACTATTTTTTTGTGAGTGCATATAAAATAAAATTTCTGAATTTCGCCGGCACTCAGATTACAATTTTAACTGAAGATGTGCGAATATTTGCATGCAAAATTGTAACTGGCAAACTTGACATTAAGTTTGGAAATATATTTATTATATATTGATTCAATAATGGAATTACTTTTGCTTTTTTTAAAACCAAATCGATCGGGTCTTTTAAACATTTCATTTATCGAATTCGATGGGATTCCACTCGTTTTATTGTTAAAATGCATTTCCTTTTTCTCAGCGTCTATAAAAAAGCGTTTAAAGTAAAGAAAAAATCCGTTTTTGATGAATCTAGTCAATGAAGAAGTAGAACGTCAAATTGTATTTCTTTATTATTCCGCAATTCCAATGACTCAGAGAGAAATTGCTAATCAATTGGGTATTTCACACCGTTCTGTTTGCTATTATATTGATAAACACAAGAAAAATTAAGTTAGTTCATTGCATTCTAAACGGGGTCGCACTTCTAAAAGACCTCTATCGATTTTTTTTTTTTTCTAATCGGAGGCGAAACTGAATTCTGCAATGGCAGAATCTACATTCAACTTGTTTTGTTTTTCTTTCCGGCTTTCTGTTCTCTAACATACAATGAAAAAAATCTTTCTTTCTAATCTAACTGTCTTTTAACACAAATTTTCACTTATTATGCAAAAGCCAATTTCATAAAACAATAACCTTCTGGTTGTTCTCTCATTTAATCTGAATTCTTCAAATAACTACTATTTCTTATACAATCAAGTTCCCATTCAACCACACGCCTCATTCTCTGGACCTTGTTCCGAAAAATGCCCACCTACATAAAACGAGACGTCCTTTTATGTAGTAGCTTACTCTTTATTAAAATAAGAAGTACAACACCTTTGTTTTAATGTTGGCAGTTCTTTGTGTATTAATTAATTTAACTAAAGAAAGGAGAAGACACAATAAAAGCGGACCCTTTCACAAATTGAAATATGAAGTAATTGTAAGAAAATACTGAAATAAGTTCGGATATAAAAACACAAATGTAATATTTAGAATAATCAAAATGCAGTATATCCATAATTAATTGTTTAACTGATCAATATTCTTGAAAAAAAAACTTTCAAATAATACCTATTTTTGCGCTTTTTTCAGCTTTTATTACTGGTTTTTCAAAACAGAACTTTTGTCTAATTGAATCAAAAAAAAAAAAAAAAAAAAAAAAAAAAAAATGCTCGGACTAAATAATGCAAAATTTACAGTAAAAATTTACTGGTGAGAATGATGAATCTTGATTTGAAATCCTTTGCCCGTATGTAGTACAAGCGAATAATCTGAATTCTTCAAATAATTGCTAGTTCGTATATGGCAGTTCTTTGTGTATTAATTAATTTAATTAAAGAACGGAGAAGGCACAATAAAGCGGACCCTTTCACAAATTGAAATATGAAGTAATGGTGAGAAGATACGGAAATAAATTTGGATATAAAATAACAAACGTAATATTTAGAATAATCAAAATGCAGTATATCCATAATTAACCGTTTAATTTATCAATATTTTTGAAAAAACTTTCAAATAATGCCTATTATTTTGCGTACTTTAAGAATTTTTAATCATTTGTCACCAATTTTTTAAAACAGAAATTTTTGCCTAATTTAATCAGAAAAATGCTCGGATTGAACAATGCAAAATTTACAGTAAAAATTTTCTGGTGTGAATGATAAATCATGATTTGAAATCCTTCGCCCATACTGGTATGAACAAATAATCTGAATTCTTTAAATAATTGTAATTTAACCCTTAAATGTTTATTCTATCATTTTCGATACCATAAGTA
The DNA here is from genome assembly GCA_964019185.1 of Maratus speculifer. Classification (NCBI taxonomy): domain Eukaryota; kingdom Metazoa; phylum Arthropoda; class Arachnida; order Araneae; family Salticidae; genus Maratus; species Maratus speculifer. The sequence goes on from OZ025300.1 coordinate 232,696,528, forward strand.
TTCCCGATTTATTGGGGGTTTTATTCACATATTCCGTATTCTCACCAGAAGTTTAAAAGAGCAATTTTCACTTCTCTTAATGACAGACCATTCGTAATTAAATAAAGAAAAAATTACTATTTAGATTTTCAGGTATAAATTCTGATTCTTTGAATTGCGCATTTTTTGGAACGCGTTCTATCCTGAGCATTTAAGGGTTAACCCTTTAACGATCATAGCATTTTCATTGCTAAGGTGTCGAAATAAATGAATGACACCGGTAATTAAGAACAAATATATTTCTAAATAAGAAAACGTGATTTTTCACATACAAAATAAAAGGAATATTTTTAGATAAAAATACCGGTGTCAGTGTTGCGTATCGGAATTAAAATTTTGTGGTTTCGTGGCGAAACCAATGAACGTTAAAGGGTTAACACATTCGCTGCCACTAAAAATCATATTTCCGTCCTCAGAAGCCGGATTACAAAATAGTGTTCGAACAGCATCGCAACGAGAACCTTTTGCTTAAATTTTAATGTTTTACCACCGGTTTTTTTTAAAGAGAAACTTTTTCTTTAGTTGAATTGCAAAAATACTCTCGTTGAATAAAGTAAATTTTACAATAGAAAATAACTAGTGAGACCCTGGGCTTCTTAAGTGGTGCTTCAGACGCTCGACGCTCTAGAGCGTCGCCGGCATACAAAGAGGTGCCCGTCAAACACGCTAGCTCGTCGGTGGCAGCGAACGTGTTAACAAATTACAACGACTATTTGGAAAATGATATTTTCAAGGACTAAAATTTTAAAGACTTATAAATAAATCCTGTATTTAAAATTATATATATAAAACGCCTCCGTGTACGACGATTCCGGGGTCAACCCATCCACGAGAAAAAGAAACTTATTGCAATTGCGTCCACGTTAGGCTTAACTATTCCGAGCCGTTCACAAATATTTTAATTGTTCAACTTATGAAAATATACATGCAAAAGATTTATTCATTACGCATTTTCTTTAAAACCTACAAAAACTATTTAATTATAATGTTTAAGTTCTAAATAAAACAACCAGCAATTACGAAAAAGAACAAACAATGTAAACAAGTTAATACTGTTGCCATTTAAGAATGACAAATTCCGAGAATGAATCTTTAGAATGACTCCATTGTAATATCACGACTCAGGAATGATTGGGTGCGTTCGGGAGCTATGCGCGCTGAGCGCGCGTGTTCAGGAGACAGTTACATGGAGTGAATATTACAGCGGATTTAGTACTCGGAAGCAAAAATCCCTGAGCTCGCGCGCGCAGCACGTGTGTCTCACGAACACGCGCTGTTTACTCTTTGTTATTTTCATTTGTTTCCGATCTTATAGAGTGTTTTTGTTAAGTATTAGCTAAAAAATAGTCCAAAATAGGAAATTTTTTTATACATTTTAGCTATTTTTATTATTTTCTCTCAGTATTTTTATATATTTTTTGGCTGTAGTTTCACAATATAATCTTTTATAACTGATTTTTTGCGTTACTTTATTCTTTTAAAATTTATGTATTTACGATTTGTTCATTACAATCCCCCCCCCCCCATCCACCAGACAGTTTTGTTATAGTTTTAAATGCAAATTTCTGTTAAAATTTCCTTTTTTATAAAGATTTTTTTCCGCGTGTTTAATCGCTGTATTTTTTAAAAATTGTTTAAGCCTACAGTGGCTGATTGACCACAGTTGTAATTTTTTTATCATCCTTTTAAAAATGCAATGTTCAGGAGACAGTTACATGGAGTGAATATTACAGCGGATTTAGTACTCGGAAGCAAAAATCCCTGAGCTCGCGCGCGCAGCACGTGTGTCTCACGAACACGCGCTGTTTACTCTTTGTTATTTTCATTTGTTTCCGATCTTATAGAGTGTTTTTGTTAAGTATTAGCTAAAAAATAGTCCAAAATAGGAAATTTTTTTATACATTTTAGCTATTTTTATTATTTTCTCTCAGTATTTTTATATATTTTTTGGCTGTAGTTTCACAATATAATCTTTTATAACTGATTTTTTGCGTTACTTTATTCTTTTAAAATTTATGTATTTACGATTTGTTCATTACAATCCCCCCCCCATCCACCAGACAGTTTTGTTATAGTTTTAAATGCAAATTTCTGTTAAAATTTCCTTTTTTATAAAGATTTTTTTCCGCGTGTTTAATCGCTGTATTTTTTAAAAATTGTTTAAGCCTACAGTGGCTGATTGACCACAGTTGTAATTTTTTTATCATCCTTTTAAAAATGCAAACACGTCAGTTTGACGGGCTATCTTCTAGTTATTAATAAGAAGAAACATCATTTTTAGGATGATCATAACGAGTCATATATTACGTACGCCATGTATTAAACATTAATATTCTTAAATCAATGATTTAAAAAAATAATAATAATAATAATAAAACAGGAGTTATAGGCCAGTCAAATTGTCAGAAAAAAGGGCCGATAGATGCAAAAGTTCTGCTAGAAGTTTTTATGTTTTTAAAATGTTTATGGGGATGCTAATAACAATAATTAATGGTTTTCCAACAAAATATCTCGAGGCTAAACTTTGTGAAGCCAAAAAACCACGAAATTTTCGGACTTTATTCAGTTTTTTGCCTGTAACTCGAAAATTATAAACTTTTTGCGTAACATACTTAGTTACAAAAAGAAAACGCATCAAATTCTCTATAAATTTTGTTATAAAAACGTTTTTCTAAACCCATTGCTTAGCATGCTATGGTTTTTTGAAAATGTCACATTTTTTAAAACTTTACAGAAAGTGGCATATTTCTCACCTCCTTTCCCAAAAAACTTTTTTTCATCACTAACAATGAAAATTAAATACATCTATTGATGGATGAGAAAGGAAAGCAGACAGAAGAAGCACAGATTCTAGAAACCCTATAAGAAAAAAAAATTACAAAGAGAGGGAGGGCCGGGGATAAAGCAAGGGAAAGCAGATGGAAGATTGCGGCGAGACTTTCCCGAGACGCTTTCGTTCAAATAGAAGTGTTCTTTTTTAAAGACATACCCTTCTAATACACTGCTATTCAGTTTATTGCATCTCTTCTCGTGCAGTAATGAAAAATGAGTGAGCTCGACCCAAAATTGTGTTTCATTTGCCAAACGGATTCAAATAGTGGTACTCCGCGTTGTGAGCCAGAAAGAACTTGCCAAGCTCTTTGAACATAGCGTTTAGCGTCAAAGTACCGTATTTTCGGGTGTATAGCCCGCACTCCTAAATCGAGCAGTGCAGTAAAAAAAGTTCGTGTATAAGCCGCGGAGATGCATCGGTGTATAGTCCGCGGGCTATACACCATTTACGAGCGTATATTTCGATCAGGATTCGAAGTTAGAAGCCATTAAAGTATATACGCGCGTTTAAGTCGAGAAATTTTAGACAAAAAAGAATTTCCAAGTGGGGGGGGGTTGACTTATATGCGAGACCTTAAAAAAATCTATGAATAAAATATCGAAAAATAGTTTGCTAGCAAATCGGTGCTGCAGCACCCCTTTGTGTTTGTAGAGTACAAAATCCGAAATCTGGAACATTTCCTACCTTGACAATTCTGAGTTTAAGATCATTTTTAGTTTATTTCTCAAAAAAAAAAAAAAAAAAAAAAAAAAAAAATCTACCCTGCCCTGTTGCTAAGAACAAAAAAAAAGTATCTGATTTATGTCATTTCGGAACAATTCAGGGGAGTCGTTCTTTTCCGGAACGATTCCGAGAAATCATTACGGAATTCCGTTTCATTACGGAACGAGTCAGAGGAATTGCTCCTTTTCGGAACGAGTCCGAGGAATCGAACATTTTCGGAGTTGTTTCATTTCGGAACGAGACCGAGGATTTCGCCCTTTTCGAAGTTTCGGACCGATTCCGAGGATTCGAACCTTTAGGGAACATTTCCAAAAAAGGACCAATTCCGCGATTTCGTTCCTTTTCGGAATCGTTCTGAAAAGGACGGATTCTTTTTTTACAGACTGGAATCGTTCCTTTTGAATCGTTCCTCAACAAATAACACATCTCTACTAAAAAAACTGATTACAGTTAACGTTAAAACGACTTATTCAGCAAAAAGTAAGTTTAAAATAAGTAACATGTTAGATGTTATGCTGTTGTTTTTACCCTCTCAAATCAAGAGAAACTGCTTTCGAGCGTCATTATTTCTCGCTGCCATTTAGTGCAATACTTGGCGATAGTTGCGACAGTTCTTCCAAACCCAGAAATAACTGTATTTAAGCAATAAAAGCCTTTACAAATATGAGAGAAAACACTATATTTCGCGGCATAGCAAAAAAAAAATTACAAATTTAGATGTTTTCAAATTTTTTGAGGTTTGAAAATTGTAGAAAAAATATCACGATTTCCAATTTAAAAAAAAAATCTTTGTATAGCCCGCGCCGTGTATAAGCCGCAGCGGCTTTTTTGAAGGTTTTTTTCTTGTATAAGCCGCGGACTATACACCCGAAAATACGGTAATATTCATCAAAAGTAATATTCATCAGTTTTTTGAAAAGTAGCAAGGAAGTTATAATGCAGGATGATTGCCGAAAAACATATGCAAATGAAAGAATGATAGCAGCATATCTTCGTCGGGGTGAAGATTCTACACAGACTATAGTTTGTCCTTCAAATCGAGCACTTCTTTCAAGTTTCAAGATAATTACTTCTTATGTGAAGAAGGTAATCCCGGGGACTTCAGCGAAAAATAATAAAAAAAAGCCCTACACAAAGAGTAATTTGATTCACAAAATAATGAAGTTAGAAGCGAAAATTATATTTTTGAAAGCTGAAAAAAATATGGGGATGAATGGTACCAGAAAGTAGTTGAACGTATTAAACACGAACCTGACTTGCAGATGCATGGTATCATAGTTTTGTCGCATAAAATTAAATCAATCTGTAACAAGTGGAGAGAAAAGGGCGTTGACCCTCATCATCCGTTGAAGAAGCCAGTGACAGAAACAAGAGCCGCTTCATTTCATTGCTTAAAACAAATTAAAAATTTCAAAATAACAGAATTCAAGTTGAGCAGGTAAAAGAAGAAGCTGATGTCATGATAGTTATCTCAGCCATTTCAAGAGTCGAGTTTTTTGAAAGCGTCGTAATTGTCGGAGAATACATTGACTTTCTCGTGATCATGACGAGTTTAGACCAGGGATGCACAACCTCTGACCCGCGGGCCAAAATGATACCACTATTTTTATGCAGGATAATTTTCCTTGTAGTAATGACAGAAACTTTGAGATTAAAGAAAAAAAACTCCGCTTTTCAAATATTCTGGGGGCAAACGATTTTCTGGTATAAAGGTTGTGCAACACTGGTTTAGACTATCAGCCCAAAAATCTATATTTCCAAAAGTCAGGAGGAGGTAACATCAAAACCAAGTGGTTTTTAATCATGTCGTTCAAATACAATTACCACAATTTTCTTTTCACTAATGCAATCAGCGGATGCGATACAACATCCACTCTTTTTGGGCAAAGAAAGTCAAAGATTTGTAACACCTTGAAAAACATGATCAGCTTGGAAAAATAGCCTGCGTTATTCTAATAAATTAGGTTCTACCCGTCAAGAAATCATCAAAGTTGGAAAAAATTCCACATTGCACTATACAGTGGATGCATAGATACCATACAGAAATTCAACACCTTAAGGTTCCAGTTATTTGCTAAATCTGTCACAAAAAGCAAAGTTCATCTTTCAAGACTACCACCAACACAAGAGGCTGCGAAACATTCTTTTCTCCGATGTTATAATCAGGTACAAACTAGGCTAGGAAACAACATCCATCCTGAAGAATGGGGGTGGGCTCACAGGTCGAACGACCTCTTTCAGCCACTTTAAGCGTGCCAAGACCAGGCACCTGAATCCTTGCTACATGTTGTGTCATATAGCTGTAAAAAAGGGTGCAGCAAAGCATGTTCTCTTCATAAATTAAGACTCAAATGCTCGGCAATTTGTAAAAAATGTAATGGGAACAGCTACGAAAATGTCGACAACATTATTTATTCAGAAGAAGGTAATGTAAAAATGTTATCGTAAGTATTTTTTACTTACATTCAGTTAAATACCTAATACTAGGACTTCCCTCAGAGGGATTAGTCTGAGCGATATTGCTGAGAATACACATTTAATAACTTGCGATAAGTAAAGAAAATGAGATGTTACCTTTAACTATAGAATTAACTATAGAACTATAAAATCTTGTTGCATATACTATTTTTATAAAAAAAAAGCAAACCATGCATGGATATAAAATTGGAAATGTGCAAAATGTTAAACGTAATACAGAAAAAAAAAAAACACCAAATTTTCCTATATTGGAAATATAGCTCTTTGAAATGATGTCACGAGCATAAACAGAAGCTTCGCACCGATTTGAGAAACTATAAATAACAAAAACTATTATGTTTGAAGATAAATGGAGTGTATTTTATATGGTGTGAAATCCGCCCGAATAGTTATAATGTTGAATATCTGTTTTCCACGGATGCAATGAGGTTGTCGATAAGAGTTAAGGAATCCTTTTTTAAAAATTTGTCCTAAACGAGCACTTACATCTTATAAGTTACTGTGATGCCAAAGTTATAGTTTCTGACCCCAACAGTATCCTAGAAATTGCAATATTCTCAATAAATTGGGTTTAAAACTTTTTCTAGAAAAAAAATGTTTAATTTGTGAAATTAAATTGTCGAATATTTTAGAAATCGTTCATAACGAGAATATTATATCTTAAAAGTTGCCAAAAAAAAAAAAAAAAAAAGATTTTAAATTTTTAGTCATATCAACATCAAAGAATTCTCAATTTTAGAACTTTTTTTGCTCGTGCATTGATGGTGATTATTGTTCCTACGCAAAATATAGTATATTTTGCAGCAAAGATGGTTACCAACATTTTTTGCCCACATTATTTTTTAAATCGGCTAGGTACTCCCAATGCTAACGAAAAACACACAAACGTTAATGCTTTATAGCATAGAAATACAGAATCAAAAGCTATTTATCTCCTATTATATACACATACACATAAATTATCTAATTAGTGCTAGCAGATGAATTTTTAAATATACATAGATCAATATAATGCTTCATTTTTCTTTTATTAGTATTTCTAAGTATTCATTTTTCATTTATTTGTATTATTCAGTAAAAAACTCACTTTCTTAAGCCCGAATTAAGTCAAAATTTTTATAAAAGCGCCTAAGTCCATATAACAGCGAAGTATTGTGAAGAGTATTAAATACAAGGTAATAAGACACTTAGCCAAACGCAGGTAATAAATCGCCAAATATTGTCCTTTTCACCCTCGAAATGCATTTTTTTTTCGTATATTTAAAAAACACGATTTTGAGTCATCTTATTTAAAATTCAAATAAATAAATGAGAGGAAGCAATAATAGCATAAGTCAAAACATTCATAAGTCAACATCAAGGAATTGTATCGTAGTTACACATGTTTAAAAAAAGCTGCTTTTGGCCAAAAAACATTGTCTTCACTAAATTTGAATCCAATTAAAAAAAGTACCGTCATTAATTAAAATGTTATAGACAGAGCTGCCAAGTCTCCGGTATTTTGGATACCGGTATTTTAATACAGAAAATGTTTTATTAAATTGGAACATTCTGCGGATTTAAAAAATAACTTTTCCTATAAGAAAATTCTGCTATGCAATAAGCGAGGGTTTGGCATCTCTGTATAGGAATATTTCGTAATCTACTTTTTAACCTTAAAAAAAGCAACGACCATTTTTCGGGTACAAAAAGTATTGCTAATTGTTACATTTTGCATACAAGGTACTGATTGTAATATTGATACATCTACGGTGATAAATTTCCAATAATTTTTCAAATCCCATTTATTTCATTAAAAATATAAATCTTTTATTCATTTAGTTTAAAATAAATGGTTTTTAACTAATTTCATAATACTTTTGAAATATCACTTTTCATTGGCCATTTTTTAAAAGCATTTAGAAAGGGGTTGTTGTTTTCAGTCAAATATAGACTTTGGTCTGTCCACATTTTATTTTTTTATTATTATTATTTATAAATAGTGGAGAAATATTCATACTTAATCCATAACGTACATAATATATGACTCTGTTATTACATAAATCACCTTTTTATTATCATAAAAATTATGTTTTTACTGATTTTTATTAACTCCATAGGAAAAATTTTGTGTTTTGCGCAATAGATGTCCGCATTTCCTTTATTTATTTATTTTAACAAAATTCTTTGTATTTAGAAGAATTTTTATTTAAATAGGAAATCCAGATGTCGCTGTTAATAAAGAAGAAAGTTACAAAAAAGGGTACAAAACGAGTAGACGCATACTATCAAATATGGAAAAACGACGATATCCAAAAAGACGTCGTATGAAAAATCATCTTTTAAAGCAAAAAAACGAGGTCTGATTATCGAGCCTACTGATTACAAAATGTGCATTACATAAAAAAAAAAAAAAAAAAAAAAAAAAAAAAAAAAAAATGCTGCAAATATTTTTTTTTGTGCAGTTTTGGCTTCGAAAGGTGTGCTATATTGCAAAAAGATATAAGCGCCTATGAAAACACACCTGGTAAACGTTCATGCTCAGTTTTACAAATAAATATGGCACATATATGCCCTATATACACCGAGGTTCCTAATTGGTGCCAAAATGGCGTTTAGTTGCCTAACATGCTGGTTATCATATAAATGTTATAATAAATTGTTTGTTCTAAAAATATTATCATTTATTTATTGTTATATCTTTTTTAATAACAGAAAATGTTTCGTTTATTCCTTTTTTTTCATTTTGAAAAAAATAAATAACGTGTTGTTATAGCATGCTATATGCATCTGGTAATCAAAACGATGTTTTCGCCTAATTGGCATAAAAAATATCGCCAAACCCGGTGCTTATCTCTAGTATATTATCTCAAGTATTTTATTTATGTATACTATAATTGTTTTTACATACCACTTACTTCTTCTGGTATATAGAAATAGGTAAGTGGCTCCTTTATGCAGTATAAATTGTATAAATCTTTAAAAAATAGTTCCGTTGCCCCTTTTTGGATCGAATTTAAAAAAATCAATGTCTAATTCCAGTATTGCTCCCAGGTATGCATACATACTCCATATTTCAAAGTTGTATGCCAACAGGAAACGGATGAAAAATGGGAAAAGATGTAACATATGCACCAGGGTACATAATTGGCGTCAAAATGGCATTATTTTACCTGAGATGGTAACCCGGCTTTATTTATTTATTATTTGTTTATTTACTCATAAAATGTTTATTTACTTTCACTTCCTTCTCTTAATTATATAAACTATTTCTTTTTATAGTTATTAATTATTATTATTATTTTATTTACTTTAAGTTCTTTTTGAAAATAGAAAATAATTTAAAAATGTGTATGTAAACGTTATTTGAAAAGGGATTTTCGCCAAATGGGCTTTGAAAAAAATTGCGCCAAATCTGATACGCTTCTGGTATCCGTGCCGAAAAATTAGTGACTAGAATTGACTTTCATACACAAACAAAATATAAGTTAAAAGAAAACTTGCAATGAAAATAAATATAAAGGGAAAATGATGTCATAAAAAAAACTTTTTATTTAAAAACGTAATTGTTTCTAATTTTCACACGCGAAATATGTAAAACATTCTTTTAGCGATCAAAAAGTGCTGTTAAGGGATAATCACAAAATCTCAAAATCAAAGTTTTTATGACATTTTTTAATATAAAAAAATAACAGTTTTATTTTCCTGCATGATTAAATTTTAAAATTTTTATTGCATTCAATATTTCTGAGTGCGAAAATGATTACTATTTACTCCATGTACTGATTCGGTTATCTACGAAAATGTCCAGCCGGTGAAAATCACGCTCACCAAATTCCTGTGACGTATGCACATAAATTGTGCTTTTTTATCAGTTTTTTTAATATAACTTTTAAACTATTTGGAATTAATTTTTAAAAGTAGGTGCATTCACGAGGTTACCTTCATAGGTACCTTCTGGTACAAATAGAATCAAAATCCGACAAGTACTTTTTGAGATTTGCTTGACGAAAGAATTTTTTTGAATTTTAATATCGTTACGTATCTCTGAGTATAAAGACTTCGCTTCGCTCAGACAATTATTGCTCTCCACTAAAGCTCTAAATACAAAAAAAGTTACAATGTTCTTAATTTTTTTACAGTGTTACCGTTGTAATTCATAATGATTGTTATCAAACAAATATATGTAATTTTAATAAGTTACATTAAAGAGGATAAAATAATGAAAAATTGTGTCAAATTTTCGTTTTTGCAATTTTTTCAATAAGTTAGAAAATGAGTCACTTTCAGAAAGCTGTAGCGCACTTAATAATAGCTTAAACATGTGGAAAATGTTTAATCAAAATAAAAGTTTTAGTTTCTCCGATCTGTATTGTAATCAGAGATTAGTGTACTGACTCTGAGTCATATGCAAATTTCCTCCTTGCGCCCCAATCGAGTTTTTTGTATGGGGGGAGGATTCCCAGAACGGTTTTTTGTGCGTGCATAACATGTCCGTTTCTTGCGATACACGCACGGTTCCAACGCTCTTTAGGGTTTTCGCAAGCGCTGAGCATTTTGCGATGAAAAAAAATGGGTGTTGCCATTGGAAATTTTCGAGTTTCTGTAACTATAACCGTAACCGTGAGAGCCATTTTGTTGCCGTTCACAGAATCTTGAGCTCATACCTCTGAATAGCTATATCTGAAATTTCACCTCGATCGGTTGAGCGGACTGGCCGCTAGAGCTCCATATATCGGCAAAGTTTTTTTATGACCACCCTGTAATTCGAAATGGATATCGCATGAAAATATCTCTTTGTATGAGCATTTCATACAATGAAATCGCATGAGCATTTCATAACATTCTCTTTGTATTTCCCAGAACACACTGCGGTCAGCAGGGAAACAGGCTATCTTACGATTCCTAATGGTATCTTAAAATGATGACCTTCATCTAGAACATGTTCATTGTAATAAAAATTTTTAACTGTTGTAAATGTATGCTAAATGTGTAATTTGTTAAAAAATGCCTTCTGACACTGTAATTTTGATTTTTTTTCTTTTTTTACGAATTCACGTACTTTTATTATGTCCTCCATAAAATTTCACAACATTCTGAACTATAGCAGGGTACGTACGTTTCCAGGACTTTCAAACACTTTTTACCAGATTTTTTGTAAAGTAATGTTTCTTTATTTAATGAAGAGAAAATGCTTCCTTCAGCTATATCGAAAAGTACATCCCTAAATTTCAGGTGCAAAAATATGTAAAATCTCCAGAATACCTTAATGCGTACGAGCCTTATATAGTTTCTCTGTAGCCAAATTTAAAATAGAATCGTTTAATTATTAGCTTAACCCTTTCCGGCACACTGTGCCCGGTCTGGCATACCTAATTTTAATTCCAAACTTGCAAACGGCACCAGTAATGTTTTAGTAAAATTTTGCTTTTACAACAAAAGCTTAAATTAAGACATTCAAAATATTTAAAAAATTCGTTTGTGAAAATTCTCACTTTAGTACAAATTTTGACCGTGCCGGAAAGGGTTAACCTTCCTACCCTGTTCAAATTTTACTCAATCTTGATAAAAACATTTCACACCAGAATTGTTATTTAAAATATTTTAATATACTTAATTGACTTATTTCTCTGGGACTATTATTTAACTTTCTCTATGAAAAAAGTTCTGGTTCGAATCGTATAAAACAAATTGGTACTACTCTGTTATCACGTCGACCAATATCGCCAAATTATACAAATCGCCAAACCAATAGCCAAATTATACAAAGTGACCTAATTTTATTTTAAATAACGAAAAAAACAAATAATTAGTTGAATATTAATAAAAATACAAATAAAAAGTCGAAATAAAAATCACTTAATGACATTTTAAACACGTGAATCGTATTTAATGTCATTGAATGTGACATTCACGATCATCCATTATTGGCATTTAATCTTATAGTTTGGCAATAATTTTTTGGTCGACGGGATAACCTAGTAGGACCAACAAATTATAGTTATGGGTCGATTAGACCCATTCAGGGTATTAAGGTCAATACTGATCTTAAAAAATATAATACCAATTTTTCGAATTAAATTAGTTGGTGCTTCATTCGATGAAAAAAAAGCGTAAAAATAATAAATTGAAGAAATTATTATTGATTCAACAATACAGTTTACTCTCGATATCTCGAAAACCTTGATATGTCGAAAAATTATTTTTCCGCTTCATATTACATATTCATCTAATGTTACTTTCAATTCATATCTCGAAGAGTTTTGACATAAAACCCTTGTTATGTCGATTAATTTTCAAATTAAAAAAGGAACTTTTTCGGAAAATCGCCGTTCATTTGAGTCAAAGAAAAGAAAGGTGTGTTCCAAGAAACTCTCACATCCTCCATTGTCTCTCTGAGGTGTTACAGACGATTTCGATAAGTCCATCTGGTCACTTGAACGAAAAAAAAAAAAAATAGTCCAAGAGCTGAATGCACAAAAACGTATATGTTATGGAGCACAAGGAAAAAAAAAACCCTTTTTTATGGAAGAGTAGTAATAGGGGAATCTAATGATCAATGTATGCCGGAAGCAAAGTGGTGCATAAGCCAAAAATTAATATTACTAATGGTTTACTCGTAGGTTTAGCATTGTATTTGCTGTATAATCAAAGGTATGAAATGATTTTACAGCAAACACAATGATAAGTGCACGAGTAAACCACTTGTGGTGATAGTTTTTGGTTTATATACCACTTCACTTCCGGTAGACATGGATCATTAGATTCCCCTATTACTACTCTTCCATAAAATAAAGGTTTTTTTTTTTTTTTTTTTTTTTTTGTGCTTGATAACACAGGTTTTTGTGCTGTCGGCTCTTGGAATAAAAGGAGAAAAACAGATCGTTCCCTGTCGTATGTGTGGCATTTTTAGGGGGGGGGACGGACAATTTTACGGGCAATCGGGACGCCACACAGTGGGGCAAAAACCCAAAAAGCTGGCCAAAAGTCGAAAAATGAAGTTACGATTTAGAGAATTTTGATTATATAGTTGGCTAGAATAATGTTTGGAGAGTCAGAATCTGTATTTAAAAAAAGATTTTTGCTTCGCCCTTACAAACAGCATTATTTCAAAAATGATGTTTGAAGGAGTATCATTTAGAGCAAACAAAAACAGCAAAACATCAGTTCCTCTAAACGCGCGCTACATTTTACCATATTATCCGATTTTAATGATTTGAAATGGATTCACACTATGATAGTGTGTACTTTATTTGCATGTATTACCAAATTTATACTAAGCACATAAAAATTAATAAATTCATAGTCATTTTTAATAAAATATTGTAGAAAATATTTTATTTTTTTGCTTTTAAACATCAAAAAGTTTAAATGTTCCACAGTGTTCCGCAACGAAATTTAATGGAAATAATAACCTGGGATATTGTCTAATGATTCATGAAAAACCAGCTGCCAAAAACTGCCTTTCTGCATTTCACGCATTTTTTAGTAACCTCAAGTAAAAATGCCACTTTTTCAGCCGCTTCAAATATTCTGAAATTGAGTACTTTTCACATTAATTTAGCTGATAAATGTCTTTCAAATTTTTGAATTATTCAATTTTGTAATAGTTTTCTACCTAATATATTGTAAATAAGTACTATAATCATAAATTTAAATTCATTTGATAATTAAGCTTAGTAATGAAAAAAAATGAAAATAATTCTCTATTATTGATTCGATAGAATAACATTTTCTTATCTTTATAGGTAGTAATTTTGTTTATTCTATTGTAATTAGAAGAATTATTTTGTTAATGACAATATTTGCTAGATCAAACTACTGAGCATATTATATTTCATTAATGTGAGTGAAAATCCTTATGAATATGACTTTCACCTACATTAGCAATTTGGATTTGATTTGTAAGGATGAGATTGCAAATGTATTCTAAATACATTTAAACATATATTTCTTCATGAAGATGGCAGGAGGTTCTAATATATTTTTCACTTCGCCCGTGCTACTAGAATACATAAATATTGCGAATAAATCATGAATCGTCAATTTGAAAATTCCGAGATCTTCCTTTCACTGATTTTAATGGGCCAATCAAGATCCATTTTCTTTTTCAAGAAATACGCAAGCTAATGTCAATGAATAAGATTGTATTAAACACCAGGAGAATTAACTTATTTCTTTTAATACAATCATTGATACAGAAGAAATAGTCGTTAACAACGAATTAGTGTAATACTCAACGTTGCCACCTATGTCAGACAATATCGAAATAGCTTCTTACCGATATGACATTTTAAAATTAAATTGGATAGAGATAATTTGGAATTCAGAATATATCTACGTTATACGCTAAGATCTTTTCAGAGGGCTTCCACATGGCAGACAAACTGCATAGAAAAAATGGAAAGCTCGTACTCTGCATGAAATGAAGAACACTGAAATCGCAAAATAAAATATACAAAAAATATTTCATTTACAATTAAGACTTCTCGTCGAGAAACTAAATCCCAGATTTGGAAGCACAAATGATGGCAATACAATTCAACCATTCTTTGAAACGCAACTATTTGTGCTTCTATAACAAGCGTATACGAAGATTTTATTAAACGATTCTATGTCATAAGCAATTTCTTGTAGCCATGTCATTTATTTGATATATTTCGAAGATTTTTCTTTACAAACAGCTCGTAGATTTGAAGTACATCCCTAGTTCTGTATGCCTACTTCAGAACACAAACTACTTATTCATGAGAAATAACAGTATCTTCATTACTGCTTATTTGTCAAATGCCATAAAATACTCAAGAATCATGCAACAAACCGATCAAAAGGCATCGAGAAGATTTATGACAAACATGCAGTAGCGCAAAAAAAGAAAGATATTTTTACGCCTTTTAATGTCATCAGATTCTTTCATTTCCAGTTTAGGTAAATTATCGCAAAACAAATTAAAATCATTGATCCTAAGACTCACAGGATCTTCTAATACCGCCAACAAGTTCTGCTAACTATTTCGACACTTTGACCTCTGAAGAATCTTTTTATTATACTACAGTTGATTCTAAAGGTGAATCTCTGAAATATATTTCCATTTTTATTTTAATAATATAAAAATTAAACAGTCTAATATTTTACTTTCCATTAATTAATTTCGATTAAATATGTCTTGGTTCCTTCCAAATTCCTTTTTAAGTTTAGCCTCGAAATTTTAAATATTATATAAATCTAACTGTTTTTACTTTTAATTTGTCATTTTATTTATTTATTTATTTTTAAAGTTTAACTTTTGAATCCTAATTAGCATCCTGAAAAGTTTACGAAATTTCATACAGATTGAATAATTTTCGAGACATTTAAATTTTTGTTCCGCCATATTGTATCAACCATTTTTTTTTTTTTTTAATTTTATATTTTTACTTAGCATCCTCAAAAACACCTGTATACAAATTTTCGTAGAATTTGAATAACATTTTCATATTTTGGCCAGCTTTTCGGGATTTTACCCCACTGTGCGCCAGTACAATTCACAGTTTTTTAATGGGAAAAATGCCGGAAAAATGTCCAAAAACTGTAAAATTTTCTGGAATTTACAGAAAAATTTCCATTAAAAACATGAATTATACTGTCGTTCCGATTGCCAGTAGGATCTCCGTAAAATCGTCCGGTTATTATTATTATTATTATTTTACAGTGTGGATGAAGATGTATGTGGTAGATTGTCTTGCCAAAGTTATTTAAACCATACAATCATTTGTCACTAATTTTTGTTGCATAGGTGTGTTGTTCTAAATTGTTCAGAATTTACTGCATATGGTCGGTGAAAAATGAGTGAATTATAGAAAGTTTCAAAGAAAAAAAAACAACATTTTGTGAAAACATGTTTTTTTTTTTTTTTTTTAAATCTCTGATTCCTAAAATGTGTAAATCCGTCAAAAACCGAAATTCGAAAATTTTCACGAATCCAATACTTTCTTCTTGTAAAGATAGAAGAAAGTAAGAAGAAAGCAAGAAATGTCCATACATTTCAATCGCCGAACTGTAACAAAACAATTAGGACAAATCTGGTGGGTTTTATATTTAGACATTCCGAATTCTCAGCGGAAAGTTTAAACAGTTATTTTTCTTTTAATACAAATTATAACTTGCTACATAAAAGCCATTCCCATAAGAGAATAACCTTTTGGATGTTCTCACAATTGATCTGAATTCTTCAAATAATTGCTATTTCTTATGTAATCAATTTTATGCTAATTCAGCCAAGCAACTTATTCTGTGGAATTTGTTTCGAAAAATGTCCACCTACATGAAAAGGCAACTACTCTTTGGTAGCTTACTCTTTATTAAAATAAGAAGTACTATAACACTTTTGTTTTAATGTCGACAATTCTTTGTGTATTGATTAACTCAATTGAAGTACGGGGATGGGCATAAAGCGGACTTTTTCACAAACTGAATCATGAAGTAATTGTGAGAAAATATGGAAAATATGTTCGGATATATAATAATACATTAAAATCTGGTTTTCAAATGTTCTCTGTGTTTTCTTGAATAGCTTATTTTTCATTATTAAAAGTTTTGGTAGCCCTTTAGGGCACCGAAAATTCTGTTCTTAAAAGGAGAAATTATTGACTGACATTGGAATTCACAAATAACTTTTTTAGAAATTAGGAACTCCTTAACCCCTTCGCGACGGGAGCTTTTTACGAGATTTTTAATGTTTTGGCACCAGTCTTAAAACACAGAAATTTGTTCCTTTTTAAATTGATATAACGCTCCGATTGAATAAGCGAAATTTTACAGTATAATTTTACCGGTGGGAATAATCAAGGATTCTTAAGCCTTTTTGCGGCACGTATACGTGTCGCTCGTCCCCAAGGGGTTAATTTAAGCTTTCATTGTAAAAGCAAAATTTTATAAAAATACTTTTGATGCAGTTTGGAATTAAAATTAGGTGGGCCCGGAGGGGAAGGGACAGTATTCCTGAGACATTGCCATTGGTAAAATGGCAATTTTTTTTTGGGGGGGGGGGTACAAAAAGAAAGAAAGAACAGAGTTCATTTCTTTGAGTAATATTAGCTGGAAATAAATGCTTTAATAAATGCTACTGATATTCTTTTAAGTGCAAAAGAAATTTTCCATGTGGTAAGTACAAATAATCAGTGTTAATGTGACGTAGAGGTCTGCACGGGCCGGAATTTCCAGGCCCGGCCCGGCCCGGCCCGTTTACATTTTTATATTTTAGGCCCGGCCCGTACAAAAATCAGCGAAAACAGGCCCGGCCCGTTTTGGCCCGTTACAATTTCTACGATTTCTAAAAAATTCAGTTTTTATCATATAACTAAGATTCCTTTAAAGAATACTGCATACATATCTATAGAATGATTTTACAGTATATTTTACTGCAAATACACATTAACAACATTAATGATTACTTAGATTCTTAGGCTTTCAACATTCGAATAAAGATTCATTAAAAAATTAATATGGCTTAGAATAAAAGAAAAAAGAAAGAAAGCTAAAAATATGGTTAATTTTGAAGCTGTTTAATAAAAGAAGATTTATAAATATATTTCTATATCATTTTATTATAGATTTCAAATCTAAATTCATTCTTAAATTCAAAGAAGCTCCTTTCTGATACATTTCTAAATTCATTTTTTTTCCTCAGAAACGCATAAGATTAGCAGATATCTTTATTCAGAAACTATATAATCTGTGAAGCCTCTAGTAGATTTTGGTAGCGAAAAGCGGTGAGGCTACTTCCGAGGCTTGTGATCATGAACTACTCTGCTTTAGTAATCAAATTGTAATTTATTTACACTTCAAGTACATCTGTAAACAGATTATTTAATCATAGTATTTTAGTCACAACTTAAAGTTCATTAGTCCAGTTTGGGAATTAATCAAGAGGTGGCAGCCAGCTTAACCTAGTTCATACAGCCTGTGCATTCTCCGCAGCCTTCTCAAAGTCTCCCATCTTCCGAGCACCACTCAGCCCTGTGCTCAACGCTCTTTTCTCTCCAAGGCAAAAAAGTCCCTCCCCGTCACTCTTCTCCCTCTTTTATCTTCCTCCTGAGAGCATTCCTCTCTTCTTTGCACACTGCACCCCTCTTTCTTCGTTCGTGGGAAGATCTTACCTCTGTCGGTACTTGAAAGCTGTGCTCCGGGTGGTCGGACTATAGTCACATTTGACACTCCGTTATCCCAAAGGGATGCGCTAATTGATACATATATTTCGATGGGTGGTCGAGCTATCATCACATTTGACACGCCGTTGTATCAAAGGGATGCGCTAATTGCTATATATTTCGATTGCCACTTAGTAATGACAGTGCCACCTTCCGTGTTGCTTTCAGTTCTCTGTGTGTGAGGCGGGAAGTGTTACAACTACCTCCCCCTCCTCAAGTGAATATTTTGGCTGCAAGACGAAATATTCATGACAATAAGGTAGCTCAAAATCTAATGAATAGCTCACACACGAAAAAAATATCAAAAAGAAAATCATTACTTACTATTCTACTCCTTTTTTTTCACTTATTAGTTTACAGCAATATCTGTATATATACACATTTTTTCTGGTATAAGACATCCATTTAGTTCGCTACTCTCTAACAAACATATTACTAGGAATATAAAGGAAAATATATACATTTTGAGAAACTTACTTACTCCTACTTAAATAGTCGACATGAGGTATGTTTTTGCCTGGCCTATATTTAATGGCATAATGATAAGGTTGCAAAGCTAATGTCTATCTTCGCAATCTACCTCAACCACCTTTTATTTTTAAACCTTTTTTTTATTATTATTATAGCCTTTTGTACCTACCATTCTAGGCCCATTGAGAATTTACACTTTATAAAAATAAACCACATACTAAATCTAGCACTTTAACATTTACACAAAAAACAAAATAGGAATTAATATATTACACCTAGCTTATTCTAGAGCTTGGCTTGCTCAAATTTTACAACAATTTAACTTTGAAAGGTGTATTTATACCTGGATTATCGCATTTGTGTTTCACTCTGTGATGCTTTTTTTCTTTACTTTCTTCAGGGGATTTGAAATTATTTTTACTGTGGTTATGGGAACTTTCGGTTCTCCCCGCTACTTTCTTAGAGTAATTTGTTACGGTACTTATGGCATTAATTCTTTTCCGCATCGTATTGTTCGCCTCTTGGTCGTATGTCTTATCCTCATTCAAACCTGACCCTTTGTCCCACGTCAATGCTTCCCTTTTGTTAACGTCTCTGTTGAACCCCATTTTTCTGTCGCTTTTAGACTGATCTGTTTTTGCGGGCATCTTTCCAAATTTCCCAGATTTACTCGCTTTGTGTACGGTGTTTTCCGATCCCCACAAGTCCTTCTGTTTATTTTGCGGCTTTTGCCTGACTTTATCGTTTGAGTAACTCGACTTATGACTTTTAAAACGCTCGTTAAACCATTGTATGGGTTGGTCTGCTTTTTTTTCTTTTATTTCCTTCCGTGACAAAGATTTTCTTAACCCCAATTTCATGTATCTATTTTCCTGCGTCATTTTGACACCTTCTCTTTTCGATCTGTCATTGGAAATCTTTTCCGTCATATTTGACTGTGAACTATTTTCTTTTTCTCCGCTGAGAATTTTAGTTCCTGTTTTGTTTTGGCTTTCTTCTGAAAGGTATTCGCGTTTAACCTCTGAACTTTCTTACCTTTAATTTTATCAATTTCTTTTTGAGTCTCGTTACCCAAAATATAATAGGACAAGTCTGTGTTTTTACCAGCCACTATCGCTTTCGTCTTTAAGCTTCCTAACCCTTCAATATTTAATGTAATGTCCGCCGTAGGTAACCTCCTTACATCGTTTATTAGCGGTTGTTTTACGTAAATTTCCCTACCATCTAATTGATTGGGTTTAATTAACCTTTCGGGAATCACGTCATACTGACTTCCCGTGTCTCTTAGCGTCGTGCATTTTTTCCCATTTATATGCGCCTGACCTAGATAAGGTTTAAAATTCTCTTTGAAATTTGTCCCTTCCTGAATGTGATAAATATTAGCAATGTTTGTTATATTTTTCTTATTTTCTGGGCAATTACGCTTCCAGTGGCTCGAATCTCCACAAACGAAACAAGTGTTTTTCGTCGTTTTTTCGAAAGTTTTCTGACTGTCCTCGTTATCATTTTTATCTCGCCAATTTGGTTTTATTTCCTGATTTTTTTCCGGCTCTTTTTCCTTATATCTCGACCATTCGAACTTTTTTTCTATTGTATATTTATCCTTCCATGACCGTTTTTGTACGCTTTTTATTGCATCATACCCGTCGAGATCTTTAACTAACTCATCCGGTTTTGTATATCCCGCCCACGAGTCTATGAAGTGTTCTTTTATATCTGGTGGCACCCTTCGTTTAATTTGTTCTGTAATTAATAAGTCCTTTAGCTCTTCAAATTTTGTGATACCTATACCATTTAACCACCCGTTTTGAAAGCTATTTAATTCGAAAATTAGATCTTTCCAAGGGCCGTTTGGATTTGTCGCATGTTTGTTTAGTTTTTGACGATATGCTTCTGGGCTAAGTCTGTATCTTGCCAATAAAACTGATTTTACATGCTCAAAGTTGTCCACAAGTTCTTTTTGTTCGCGTAATATTAATTCTGCGATCTCTATGGGCAGTAATGCCAACAAGTGTGTCACAAGATCGTCGCTTTCTATCCCGGATCTTTCGGCTTGTCTTTCAAATAAGTTAAGAAATAACGTGATATCGGACTTTTCTGGATCAAATTTTTGCATAATTCCCTTTAATGAGATTTTAGGCGCTCTTTCTGATCTATTGCTCGAAATGGAGCTTCTTCTGTCCGCGTTTTGCGTTAACCTAATTTGTTCTAACTGAAACTCTCTTTCTTTTTGCTCTTTTTCCTGCGCCAGCTGATCCTCCCTATCCTTTATTATGAACCCGACTTGCGTAAGCGCAAATTGTTCATCATAACTATCCGAACTTTGTATTTTCTCGATAATTATCGCTATTTTGTCATGTTCTGCAATTTTTACGTCTAGCACGTCTGCTAAATGTACCAGATCAATTCTTCTGCAGTACTTTAGTGAAGTAACCTTTGCCATATTTACTTATTTCAATTCCTCCCCAAATAATTTTAATAATACACAAAAACTAATACTTTTGTCAGCTGATATCTAATTTTAGGTTTTACTTCATTTCCTAAAATATTTTAATTTTAAAGTACTTTCATATGCAAATTTTTGAACACTATCCAATTAAATAAGGTTACATATAAAATAAATATATCTTAGGTAAATACATAAATTAGCAATAACATATAGACACTTTCTTATATTTTTTTTTCACTCTTTATGAAAATTATCACTCTTATGTAAAAATTTCACTCAGATTTTAATGCCCTATACACATATATGCACAGTGAAAAAATTTAATTTCATACGTAGTACCTCATCACTACCTATACTTATGTTTTTATTTTTAAACCTCCCTCAAACATTGAGCACTCTTTGCATCCTTATCAAATGTCTGTATTATTTTGGTCCAGACTATATTTTTCAAGAAAAAAAAATTCTTTTATACTAATTCTAAGTATTTTTCAATACAAAATATCTTGCAGGTATTACACTCTTTGCCCAGCATCAACTGCTGACTGTATCTTTTTTTTTTTTCGCAAGCCTTATCCAGTGCTGCAACTACTTAAACCATATCTTTCAGAGGATATATAGATGTTTATTTATCTGATCTTTAGGTTAATTTCAATCTTTTAGGTTAAAACATTTATCTTTTAGAATTAACCTCCTTATAATATGACAGAAAAGAACGAAAAGATTCTTTTTTCTATTTGACCCAAAGACTGCAATTTTCTTTGCAAAGCCTTCTATCCTTAATTTTTTTTAAAGCAATTTTTTCCGCTTTATTTACATATATTCTCCTCAAATATACCCCAGATTTTAATCTGATCACAAATTTATGCTTCCGAAAAAAAATTCTTTTTAACCCCACTCGGCGTGATGGCTTTATGTTTTATCTTTATTTTCTACTTAGAACAACACTCGGGAACACTAAATTTTTAGATCTTAGTTTAACAATAAAATTTTCTACTGAGAGCCATTCAAAAAATTAATGAGCTTACCTTTGTTTTTGTGGTGTCTCATCGCGTAGAACTCGACGGTGATCTGCTGTCACTAGGCCTGTCAGCTGCTCCCTTTGAAGCCTTGTCGGGGGAATTCTCCTCTGACGCTGTGCTCTTTCGCTCCCGGTGTTTTCCGGAACAGTTTCTGCGGGGTGGTCTATTCCTCTCTGGCGAGTCCTTTGTTGGGGGAACTGTCGTCCAAAGATCTGCTCCTCTGTTTCCGCAGGCTGGTCTGTCACTCTCCAGCGAGGTCTGTCTTGAAGGAACTGTCGTCCGGCCTTCTGCTGTTCGGTCCTCGGCTTTTTTTTATACCGTCCTTCCTTCGCGTTGTCTCACTGCTGTTGACTCTTTTCCCAATGGGTTCGTTTCTTGCGCTGCCACCAGTTGTGAAGCCTCTAGTAGATTTTGGTAGCGAAAAGCGGTGAGGCTACTTCCGAGGCTTGTGATCATGAACTACTCTGCTTTAGTAATCAAATTGTAATTTATTTACACTTCAAGTACATCTGTAAACAGATTATTTAATCATAGTATTTTAGTCACAACTTAAAGTTCATTAGTCCAGTTTGGGAATTAATCAAGAGGTGGCAGCCAGCTTAACCTAGTTCATACAGCCTGTGCATTCTCCGCAGCCTTCTCAAAGTCTCCCATCTTCCGAGCACCACTCAGCCCTGTGCTCAACGCTCTTTTCTCTCCAAGGCAAAAAAAGTCCCTCCCCGTCACTCTTCTCCCTCTTTTATCTTCCTCCTGAGAGCACCTGTGCATTCCTCTCTTCTTTGCGCACTGCACCCCTCTTTCTTCATTCGTGGGAAGATCTTACCTCTGTCGGTACTTGAAAGCTGTGCTCCGGGTGGTCGGACTATAGTCACATTTGACACTCCGTTATCCCAAAGGGATGCGCTAATTGATACATATATTTCGATGGGTGGTCGAGCTATCATCACATTTGACACGCCGTTGTATCAAAGGGATGCGCTAATTGCTATATATTTCGATTGCCACTTAGTAATGACAGTGCCACCTTCGGTGTTGCTTTCAGTTCTCTGTGTGTGAGGCGGGAAGTGTTACAAATCGAATGGCGTTATCCATTTTTTGATACAAGCAATTTAAGAATACTGCAAACAAATAAAATACTGTGATAATTAGCGTTTTGAATAGAATTTCCGGAAGCAATAGCAAGGGAAGGGAGAAAAACCTTCAATCTTTTGAGAAACTATTATAACTCAACAAGGTTATACAAGTATTTTATTTACCAAAAATGAAAAACGCTATTCGATTCCAAATCCTTTCAATAGTTAGGCTTATCACTTTTATACTTTTACAATTTAAAATTAATCAGAAAATGTGTCAAACTTTCGCATTATTGAGAAATTAATTTAAAAATCGTCAAGAAGTATATATCCGAAGACTAAGCTAACATAAGTTCTTTATCGCTGTTAATAATTTTACAAATAATGTTTTCTGCCAATAATTAAGTCTAGTACCGGTCCGGCCAGTCTATATGTAGAAAAATAGTGCAAGCGTGATCTCGGATCGGCATGAATCAGCTAAAAAAATATTAAAACGGGTTACACATAATGTAATTCTCCGATGCCGATCACTGTGCAATTTTTATATTGATGCTGTCAAATTAGTGGCTGGCCACATTTATACTTATTCTCGTTAAAACCATTTTCGTTGAAAATAGCTCATATTTTATCGTTTCTGCTTAAATCTTCAGAACGGGCCGGCAGGCCCGAAGATTTTTTTTAACAGCCCGGCCCGTCTGGCCCGTTCAATTTTTTTGCCGGCCCTGCCCGGCCCGTTGAAAAAACTATTATAAATCTGCCGGCCCGACCCGGTCCGTGAGAAAATTCGAAACGATTCCGCTGGGCCGGGTACGGGCCACGGGCCAGGCCCGGGCCCGCGCAGACCTCTAATGTGACGTCACAATTAGAAAATTGGCAGTAACCTCAAACTCAATGGAAAAGCACGGTCTATTACTGTGCCGGAAAGGATTAAAATAGTTTGGACGTGTTGGAAAATGCTTCATAATCTCAGCTACAAGTGCGATTTTTCTTTCTTGTTTTATTCTACTTCCACTCCAATGGGCATGATTCAAAATTATTCTAATGTTTATAAATCATGAATTATGATTCTATCAGTTATCAAATTTGAGGCTTTCCGACTGCAATGTTTGAGATTATTTGTTGATGCATATTTTCCTTGATTTTTAACAGTAATTTTTAATCAAACAACGTGTTTTAATGAAATATCAGCATTAAAAGCCTTCTCAAAAGCCTTTCAAATTATTGGACTTCATTCATTGCTGTGGATTTTGTATGGACATAGAAAAAGACATGTTGGCATCAGACATGATATGATTTTTTACTGAAAAAAACGTCAAGTACTTAATTGTGTTTGGCAATAATCGATATTCCAGAACGTGATTTCAGTTTTAATAAAATTTAAAAGAAAAAACTGTTAGCTTTTAGTAGATGATATACATTTCTAATTATTCTTAAATTTTGAGATTTTTCCAAATTTGTGTGACTGATTATGGCTAAAAATATTCCTGATGAGAAATTCTACACTAATTCTAGGAAGCTAGGCTTGGCTATATATGCCTTTCTATTGGATGAAAGATTCAAAAAACGTCCTACTGATAAAGCTAAGCTTAATATTGCCAAAGCTGCCGAATGCTTGAGGACGGTTTTTAAATTCCGGTTTGCTGACCATGCAATGATAAAAATGACGCGTCCACTTCAAGATATCTTTGCAATTGGACATCAGCCAGTTCCTGTCAAGAACCGAATCGCTGCAGAATCTCATAGGCGGCAGGGAAACAACTTTTTCGAAGCAGAGATGTTCCAGCTTGCTGAAGCAGAATTTACGACAGCAATAAACCTGGATCCACGAAATGCCATTCTCTATTGCGACCGGGCTGCATCTAGAATACGACTGCGTTCGTTAGCAAGCGCCGTTGAAGATTGCAACAGAGCTCTGGAATTGGATAATAACTATGCAAAGGCTTTTTGTTGCCTTGGTTTGGCCTACACTTTGATGAATCGTCCAGCTCTCGCAATTCGTTACTTTCGTAAGACTCTCAGATTAGAGCCAAACAATCCAGCTTGCGTTGCATATTTGGAATGGGTCAGTAAAAAAGTGAATCATGAAGCATTTAGAGTTTTTGAGCCGTTGACCCAAAGAAACCGAATCATAAATGCTGCGAGTAATCGAGAGTTGCTTCAAAAAAAGAGCAGTGGAGATCATGTTGAGACGAATATGTCTAAAAGCGGAAATTTGCAGACAGAGAAGATTGCACTTGATGATAAATCAGAAGTCGAAATGCTTGTTATCAAAAAGCATTAACTGCAGAGTGTAATGGGTCATTAAAATGGATTATTTTTTATTTATTTCAGTGATTTTATTCAGAAAAAAAATCCTTATGTAAAAAACATGTATTTTTCAAAGATAATAGTAATTTCGTGTAAAATAAAAATTTAAAAAAATCTATTTATTTTTTAGATTATTAGACACATGTCATATATGTACCGGGATACCTAAATGGTGCCAAACTGGCGTTATTTTGCTGACACGGCAATCCGGTTATTGTTGTTTATTTATTAACACGTTCGCTGCCGCAGACACGCGAGCGCGTGATAAGGCGCCAACGTTAAGGGGCCACTCACGCGACAGCGCAGGAAAATCTTTCACTGATTCTTTGTTATAAAAAGTAAATCGGCTTCTGGGAAAAACCCACTTCTACAGTGCGGCATTAACTATCATCACATCGTCACGTAAGCGGCAACGAACGTGTTAATAATTTGTTCATTTACTTTTATTTCATTTTTTATAATTATATAAATCAGGGTTTGTCCAACGCGGCGCCCTTTGGAGGTTTTCTTGGCGCCCCTTGGAAAGTTTTCCGTTTCTATCTTTTTAGAAGGTAAGTTCATTTATAAAGAGTGTTTTCTTTAAAATCATTAAAAAAAAAAAAAAAAAAAAAAAAAAAAAAAAAAAAAAAAAAAAACGTGTTTGCCTCACCTCGATTTTTGAAGAAATATGCGAATGAAAGCGCAGCTTTTTTTTTTTTACATTGGTTTGGCCCATTGATTGTGTTATATCGGTGATAAAGGGATCAATTTTTCTCTCTAACTTTTGAAAATTTAAGTATTTTTTTTTTCAGTTTATTCAGAAAAATTCATAAAATAGTATGGAATGATTTCTATCTATGAAAGCACTTCCAGACTATCTCTCTGGAACCACCTATGGATTGGTCATTATCATGCCTCCTGTCTTTATTTTTAAACTTTTTATAAACTAATTTTTAATTTCTTATATTAACCCTTTAATTCCCATGCCAGAACACGTTCTAGAAACTATGTAGTTCATTTCACACCAGAAAAATTCAATGGCTAATTTCGTTTTATTTAAATATGGAATGTTCTGTTATTGATTAAAGCAAATATTGTTGTTTTAATTTTCTGGTGGGAACTGAAATATACGAATTAAAGATCGGTGGTTTAAGACCTAAACCACTGGGGAGCAAAGGGTTAAAGCAATATAACAATAAGTTTGATTTCCATATTTTTTTACTGTCATGGGCGTGATTAAAGTTATTGACACCTTCCCGTACAAACATTTCTGAGATAAACCTCTCCTAAAAAATTATATAGTTCGAAATTTACTAACATTTTTGTTTATTTATTTATTTATTCTGAAGATTGTTTTTACGCATAGCTCCAGAATTGCAAGAACCTTTTGTCGACTACTGTAAGATATATTTGTTTTATGTAAGACGTGCGTTACTAATACTGCGAGATAATAATGTCTCATGTTTTGAAGCATATATATAATGGCGCCCTTTACTGAGGAACAAGAGCTGAGGTGCGCCCCTGCTTACTGAAAGGTTGGACAGCCCTGATATAAATTGTTTTGTTTTAGTTATTAATTAAACGTTTTGCAACTGTCATTCGAAAACGAGATTTTTAGCAAATTGGCATAAAAAATCGCGTCCATCCCAGTACGTATATGACATCTGTGCCAGTTTTTATGCAGATATTATATTTTTATTCTATTAAATTTTTATAATCGAGGCTCTCTCTCTCAAAGGGACGAGTGGTGTCAAACATAACGAATGTATCAAAAATGTGTATAAAATTAAATGTGATTGTGACAACACTGTGCAAAGTGAGAAAAAAAAAAAGTGCCTTACAGCAATGCGCGGAGTTTTTGCCATTATTCGGCATTTATGAAAATTTATCATCAAAATGTGGCGACCTCTAGCTTTTTTTTTTCTTTTTTAACTGATAAAAAAAATGTTTCAGTGTTTAGTTATATCGCATATAAACCAAAAAATATGAAATTAAAGAAAAGAATCATTTAAGTAAAATTCGTTGTAATGATGGGTTTTAAAGATAATTCTCAATGTTTGTTAGTTGTTACCAAAATATCATCTTTATTTGCTTGGTTATAGTTAAAGTATCAAATTAAACATCAAATTTAATTGTGTCCGGATATGCTAATTTTATTAAGAAGCCTATTATGGAAAATTTCCCTTACAAAATATGATTAATTAAAATCAAGAATAACACAACATTATATAAAACAATCAAATGTTAGATTTTTTTTCCCAGATTGTTTTATGTTATGTATTTTATCATGACAAACTTCGCATAACGGAAAATTGACAACGAAGGTAAGCAATAGCAATGAGGCCTATCATGGTAACGTTGTCAATTCGCGACTTTTCTATAATGTAGATTGTTTGATCGTTACCACTTTTTTTAAAAAGTAATATACACCTCATTTCATGATAGATTAAATAAACTGAATTATACTATTTTAAAAAAGTAATAATCAAATAATTAAAAAAGAAAAAAAAAATCTTCAACTGTCAACATTGTACAAAGGCCTGATTACCAGCCAGATAAACCACTTTTTTTGGAAAAGAATAGCATTATTTAAAAGCCAAATTACATGTTAAAAGAGGAAATTTTCTTTTTGAAACGGTTGTGGAAGTTTGTATTGACAATAATCGGACTCTGTAGCCTACAACTCGGAGTGACAAAAATGTGGTTTTAAAGGTAATCTGAAACACAGCCCATTTTTAAGATTTATAAGGGTCATTTCGAGCACAAGCCACAGATCTTCATTTCTCAAAGGCATTATAGCCTAAAACTTAGCATACCAAAAATGTAGAAGGTACTACTTGGTTATGCCGTCAACTATTTTCGCCAAATTATAAAAATTGTCAAACTAATAGCCAAATTATGCATGTTGATATAATTTTTATTTTAAACAGTGAATGTACAAATGAATTGGTAAAACATGAATAAAAATACAAATAAAAAGTGGAATTAAAAACCACTTGATGACATTTTAAACATGTGTATCGTGTATGTTATTGAATGCAACATTCACAATCATCCATTATTGGCATTTAATCTTACAATTTGGCAATAGTGTAATATTAAAGGGAACCTGAAGCATAGCCCACAGATAAAATTTATGAAGGTCATTCCGAGCTCAAGCCAAAAGCACAGATCTCCATTGATCAAAAACGCTGTTCCCTACAACTTGGCAAAATGTAGTGTTAAAGAAAATCTGAAGTATAACCTACTGTTAAGATTTATGAGGGTATTCAAGGACAAGCCAAAAGTCATAGATCTTCATTGCTCAAAAATGTTGTAGACTACAACTTAGCAGTGTAAAGGCAACCTGAAGCATAGCCCACTGTTAAGATTTATATGAGTCATTTCGAGTTCAAGCCAAAAACCATACATCTCCATTGCTGAAAAACAGTTTCCAACAGTTTAGAGTAACAAAAATGTAGTGTTAATCTGGAGCATGACCTACTGTTAAGATTTATGAGGGTATTTTGAGGACAGGCCAAAAGTTATAGAGCTCATTGTAGACATTAAAAAAACATTGTAGACTACAATTTAGCAATATATTGTTAAAGGGAATCTAAACATAGCCCACTGTTAAGATTTATGAGGGTTATTTCGAGCACAAGTGAAAGCCCATAAATATGCACTGCTCAAAAAGCCCTGTCCCCCACCCCTTAATTCAAACTAGGCATTATGAAGAAATGTCCAAATGATAATTTTCGTTTTATTTCTGATCGAAAAAAAAAAAGCTTAATTGACAAGCATTAACATTAAGAAACATTGGTACTTTTTTATCGAAGCAGCTGCAATATTCAGTCTCTGTATACAAAAGAGTAAAATCCATTATAGCATATCCAAAAGCAGTTGGGAGCTCATTTGACCTTGTAACTGTACAATTCCTTGGACATGTATTACTTTAATATTAGCATCTTTGCCATAATTTGACTTGATAAATTAATATTTTGTATTCTATTTTAAAACTTTTTTTTTTTTTTCAAACTCCGATTTTTCCAAACAAAATGAATGGAAAATCCGATAAATAAAATTCATTCTTATTTTCAGTCTGGAAATAAAATGGAAAATTATACATACATCAGCATCGATTCAGAATGTCTATAAACGACAAAATACTATTGTTTTCAGTATATATCGTCATCATAAATGGATAAACTAATATTAGAAACTTATCCTAAAAAGTTGCATAGTACACTGATATCATTCATAAAGATAGGCCATCTTAAATCACCGCATATAAAATATACAACCCCTTTATAGAGTACCCTTATTTTTGAGCAATAATTTTCGCCTTCTTTAAACAAAGGATTTCTGTCATAAATAAGATCAATGTTACTATTTGAAAATGGTAAATATGTGGCCCAGTTCTCAGAATTCTTTAGTTGAATTTTGATAACAATTGGTAAATGTGTGGTAACATGGTAATTGTGGTGTGGTAGTGTGGTAACATTGTAAATGTGTGGCCCAGTTCTCAGAATTCTTTAGTTGAATTTTGATAACAATTGCGGCAATGACCTGTGCTATTGATTTTGCTTTTATTATCCTCCATGTAATTTTTAAATAGTGCACAATTTACATTTTTTGACCAGGAAAATAATATACTTTCAAAAATTAAAATTTGATTGAAATTTTTAAATAAATTTATTGATTTTTTATAAGTTTAAAAATAATTTTCAGGCTTAACTTAATTTTTTTTTAATCTCATTAATAAATTTTGTTTGCTGTAAGAAAATGTAAAATAATTAAGTAGAAAATGGCAGAGTTACAACAATTGGGAATTAGTTGCACATGTTTAATAGAAACAAATAAGAAACTAGTCGTTGGGAGCCCCCGTAATACTTATCCATCATGGATATGCATAATATAATATGAAAATAAAACTTGTGAAAACAATTTATACAATGCATTGCAATTCCAAAACAAAATTTAAACTTATATTTAAATATTTTAATATACTTAGTAATGCTCTATTAAAGAATTGCTGATGAACCAATTTCGACAAATTATATAAAATGCTAAACTACTCAAGTAGTAACGAGCTGCGTAAAAGAAACATCCTTATAATTCCAAAATTAATAATCATATTAACTAACAGTTTACTGCTTCGGATTAATCATCTCATTTCCAATTAAAATATATCTCTGAATTGAAATTTGAATGAAATACAGGGTCATTAAAAATCAAAGAATGTGTAAAACAGGAGTACAAATAGCTCTTCAACTAATAATCTGACAGATTTCGTTCTTAATGCAAAATTTGTGTTATTTTATTGCCTTTAACGTCCATTCCTTAAAATAAAAAAATAAAAAATTCTTATATACCTTTCATCAGAACAAATTTTTCGAGAGTCGGAAAAAAATAGTTCCGGATAATCGAGGTTACTGATATTAAATAGGCATTGTCCCATTCTTACATACTAAGTACAGTAAAACCCCGATAATTCGGATTAATTGGGACAGGACCCAATCGGGATTACCGAAAATCCGGAGAATTAGAAAAAAAAAATGAAATAAAATATAACATACTAACAGAAAATCACCTTTATGTTAAACTTATCGAATATTTTCAGACAGTAATAATGTTTACTTTGCTTAATTATTCCGAAAATATGTCAGAAAAAGTTTTTTTTTATTTAGAATATGACGATGAAACAAGTTAATGTTATGGATATTAGCCAATCGCTTCTCAAACTTGAAAAAAAAATTATCAAATCAATCCAAATTATCCAGAGATTCGGATTATCGGGGTCCGAATTAGCGGGGTTCTACTGTACATACAAAATTTCAAGTCTCTAGCTCAGTTTGTTCGGGAGATAGAGCGTGTACAGACACATAGACAGACAGATGAACGGCAAAATTTTTTTTCCAAAATTATGTTTTTTGGAATCTCCACTATCTGAAACATGTAAATCCATCAAAAAAAAAAAAAAAAAAAAAAAAAAAAAACATGATTTTTAAAACAATTGCAAGATTTACCCTATACTATGGGTAAGTAAAATGAAAAGAGAGTTTTTTTTTTTCTTTTTAAATTTGATTAATCTTTCGTAACTTTTCACGGAATAATGGAATTTGATGGTATTCCATAATGCACTTTTTTCATTCATGGATAAAAGACATAATGACTATAATGTCTATGAAATTGAATATCATTAATGGTTTTATTCTTGCATTAAATTACATTTGTTCAAATTTTCCATTTAGCTATGGACATGGATTCTGGAGGATTAACAATAAAATCCTGTCTTCATTTCATTACCCCCTCCCCTCATGTATTGGAATTGTGCGTATTCCAGACAGCATTGGAACTGTATGAGCTTAATTGAGATCTGCCATATAATAAGCAGATTTTTATAAGATTAAAATGATATAACATATCACATATGTCAAATCCTTTAATTCACCTTATTTATACATAAAACCAAAATAAAATACTCAGATTACTTAAAGGTGTTTTTTATTAACAAAACCTAGCACTTTCGAGCATGTCATGCTCATCATCAGGGTTAAAACAACAAAAGAGTAGAAGTCGAAGGCTGAGTTCTTTTATACGAAGTGGACTGATCCGAAGACAACGTAAAAAAAGGGGGGAGAAGTCGGAATGTTCCAAATTCAATAGAAAGGGGGGTTCAAGTGATTATGAGCAGATTGTACCATATTCTTGGAACATCGTACGACAAAGTATCGTTACAAGTATTGTTAGCTCGACATAAAATTTCAATTGATTCCATAATTTTAATCTTCTGATAATTTGATATTTTCTTTAGTAATTTAGCTTTTTTGAAATCTATTATAACTTCTTGTTCCTGGTACAGTTTAGAGAGAGCAGTATTGCACCGATTAAGTCTGATATCTGCAATGTGTTCTGAAAAACACTTCTTAAATTTCCTGGTTGTCATTCCAATGTAATCCGTTCTCTTTTTGTTCTCCATTATTGTGGCTGGGATTAAATATACACCTGCTGAATCTTCCATGGGGATAGGATCGATGCTATTGTGAAGTCTTGTGCTTAATTTATTAGGGGGGGGGGAGCAATTAAACAGAGCCTGATTACTAACGGGGCACTCTCTCCCCAGTAAAATTACATAGAAATTTTCGCCTTGTTTA
Source organism: Maratus speculifer (assembly GCA_964019185.1). Classification (NCBI taxonomy): domain Eukaryota; kingdom Metazoa; phylum Arthropoda; class Arachnida; order Araneae; family Salticidae; genus Maratus; species Maratus speculifer. The sequence continues at coordinate 232,729,202 of OZ025300.1, forward strand.
AACGCCCTTTTCAGTCAAAATTACTATCATGAATAAGGAAAAAATTTCTATTTACTTTTTCTGGTGGGAGAGTGCCCCGTTGATAATCAGGCCCTGCAATTAAATGTAGATTGTATTTCTTTAATTTAAACTTTAGACATTCAAAGAGACCAGGAAAATAATGAAATTTGTGCAACTTTGTTTCGTTATAATTAAATTTACTATTACTGCTGCCGTATTGAGCTTGGTAAATAAGTTTATTTATAAACTTGAGTGGGAAACCGTTATCATTTGCTATATTTCTGATTGTGTCTAATTCCTGATTAATATATTTCTTACTGCAGATATTGAAAGCTCGGTCTATATAGAATCTGTATGCTGCAGCTTTATAATTACTGGGAGAAGAGCTATTGAATGAAATGGTATTGTTTGATTGAATTTCTATTTTATAGACTTTTGTTTCAATAAGCAAATTATTTTTTATGAGCTCAGTATCAAGAAAGGGTAGTTTTCCATTTTGTTCTATTTCTAATTGTTTTTATCGATTGTATTGATTTCATCCAAGAACACCTGTAATTGTTCCATAGTTGAATCCCAAATGATAAAAATATCATCTACATATCTATACCATATTTTTGGTTTATTTTGAAACTCTGTCATAATTTTATTTTCCAGTGGTCTAAGTTTAATTTTCACTAGTAAGCCAGAGATGGGGGAGCCCATCGGTACACCTTTCAATTGCTTATAAAAACTACCGTTAAAAGTAAAAACATTATTATTCATTATCAAATTAAAGCTGGATATAATAGTTTGTTTCATAGCTGAGTTTAGTGATGTATCGTTATTTACAGCATCTTTAATATAATCATTTACTTCTGCCAAATCAAAGCAATCAAAGCTCCATCAAAGCCAATCTGCCATTTTTATTTTATGTTAAACATAAACTCAATATCAAATTCAGTTTAATCAGCTGAAAGATATTTTGGTACTTACCAGAGAGGTCATATTCACTACATTAACAATGGTGCTGAAAACAATTACAGTAAACCATTTAACTCAGAACAAAAACTACCCAAACAAATTATTTGAAATTTAAAATACATAATTATTGCGTAATTTTGTCAAGCTATTTCGCATTTTATGAAAGTTAGATGTATAGCTTAATTACAGGGACAGTCAAAAGTATTCCGCTACATTATGGCCAATGAGAAAAAATAGTTTCAAGTGCATTTTAATGATGTCACACTTTTACGAACATAATAAAATTTGTATGAATCTATGAAGTAAATACTAAAATATACATTTTGTACAATCTGTGGTGCAAAGAATATTTATTATTAATTTACAGGTCCACACAAAAGTATTCCAATACATAATGGTATAGGGAGAACATTGTTTGGAGGGCCTTATAATTATATTGTTACGAATTTTGTAAATAGTTAGTGTTTGTTCTGTAAAATAATGTAAATAATCTTATTAAGCTCCATTTCTTTACTAATATTAGTTTTTGTTACATTGTCTCTGTTATCAAGCAAACTTGTCTATTATTTTCAGTGAATGTCTATGGCAGCTCTGCGAAATATTAGCGATATCGCCAAGTTGGCGTCACTTTTGGCGACTAATTTTGGTCGCCAAATTTGGCGATATATTGCCAAGTTGGCGACAAACTTGGCGATTGTTGGCGATGGTAACCCTTCCCTCTCAATGGTAACCCCCCTTTTAGATATACTGATACCTTGTTTGTTGTTCCGTGGATTTTTCGAGTTGGTTCTAGAAATTTCCAGCACCTGCTACGAGCCTATATATAAGAAGAGAAGCGATGCGAGCTGTTGTTATTATTTACCAGTCAGTCATTGAGTGAACAAGGCGTTTGTTAAGCGAGTTTGCTTGAGTCTTATTTACGTTATTTTGAATGTGATTTAGTGTTGAGACGTTGTATAAAGAGTCTCTGGAATCTATATCTGCACTTATACGATAGATTTGAACAATTATTTTTGAATATCTAGAAATATTTGTGAGCTTCGAAGATTCTGTTGTTCTGAAGTTCTGTAAATAAATTATTTTCTATTTTTCTATAAGCAAGAGTTTGAAGTTGTCTAACCGTAAGATCAAAAGAACCCTATATACGCTGCAACATTTGGTGTCAGAATTTGGGATCTTATGGCGAAAACGAGAGCAACGGAAGAGCAACTGAATGAGTTGTTGAAAGCTATTAATGGATTATCAAATAAAATGGATAAAGGCCAAGAGGAATTGGCGGAAAAGATGAATAAAGGCCAAGAAGAGTTGGCGGAAAAAATGAACAAAAACGAAGAAAGAATGGAACAGTTGACAAATAAAATTGACAAATGCCAAGAAGATGTGACTGAAAAGATGATTAAAGGCCAAGAAGAGTTGACGGAAAAAATGAATAAAAACGAAGAAAGAATGGAAGAGTTGACAAATAAAATTGACAAAAGCCAAGAAGAGTTATCGAATAAAATCGACAAAGTCCAAGAAGATGTGACTGAAGAAATGAAAAGAAGCCAAGAGAGAATGGAAGAATTAAAGGAGGAAGTTAATAAAAGCCAAGAAGAAATGAAGAAAACTTTGGAAGAAAAGTTCTCATCGGTAGAGAGAAGAATAGGCTCGGTAGAAGAGAAAATAGAGGAAGTAGAAGAGAAAATTCAGAATGAAGTTAGTAATGTTGAACAGAAAATGGAAAGGAAAATGGCGGAAGTAGAAGAGAAAATTCAGAATGAAGTTTGTAACGTTGAAGAGAAAATACTAGGTGAAGTAGATGAAAAGCTAAATAAAAAAGTACAAGATCTTGAGAAGAAACTTTCAGCGTCCAGTGGTAATTATGAAGAATTTAGGAATCCGCCTGCTTCTCCTGTGCAAGTTAAGCTGTCGACATACGACGGAAAGAGTTCCTGGCAAGTTTACAAGACCCAATTCACCATTGTAGCCGAAGCGAACAAATGGAGTGACGAGGTGAAAGCTTGTCAACTGGCAGCATCTTTAAGAGGAGAAGCCGCCGACGTGCTGCAAACATTGCCCGATATGACGCAACTCAAATTTGAGACTCTAAGTTGTGCACTTGAAATGAGATTCGGCGAAAAATTCTTCAAGGATTATACGAGAATACAAATGAAGAGCCGCCATCAAAAATCGAGTGAAACCCTTCAAGAGTTTGCCTCGGAAATTGAACGGCTTGCAAATTTAGCATTCATTGACTGTCCTACAAATGTACGGGAAATGCTCTCACTGCAATATTTTGTAGACGGAATAAAATATCCAGAAGTGCAGAGAGCGGTACGAATGGCAGATGTGCAGGATTTAAAGGCTGCATTACTATATGCCTTAAAGTTGGAAGCAGCTACACAAGCCAGCCGAAGAGATCGTCATTCAGTCCGAGGGACAACGGTGAACAAAAGCTCAGACACTGAAATCGACGTCTTGAAAGAAATTAGGAAATTAAATCAAGAGCTTGAAGCCTTAAAATACGGAAGAAAAAGCTCAAGAAGACAGAATCTCACGTGCTGGGGATGCGGTGATACAGGACATCTCCGAAGAAATTGCCCCAAAGTCCACGAACGTGAGATGAATTCAAGACCAGAGAATAAAATGCCCCACCTGAAGATCCTTCAAATATCGAAAATGAATGGCGGCGATAATGAATTATATGTGATAGGATTTATTAACGAGATTCAATGCCGTATGATTGTGGATACAGGAGCCAATGTAACAATAATAAGAGAAGATTTGGCTCGGAAATCGAAATGCAAACTCATCTGGACTCCACCCTGCATTACCCTGCAAACTGTGACGGGCGACAAGATAGGTATATATGGAAAGGCCGATTTAACCATCAACTTTGGAGAAACGAAATATTACCACACGGCATACGTGGCTGACATAACAGATCCTTGCTTAATCGGACTAGATTTTCTGAAGAAGTTTGGCTTCAAACTTGATTTCAAAAATAACAAAATGCTCTCAAAATTTGAAGAAATAAGTCTTTTTGGATTAAATAACGAAATTGAATGCAAACAAACAGTAATAGCCAAAGACATCAATCTAGATCCAAGAACAGAATTTTTAGTTCCAGCTGTAATTAAAAATGAAACTAATTACCGATTTGGCCATATAGATTATCCTGAAAACAATAGTAAACAAGCAGGAGTATTGGTGGCTTCATGTGTGGTGGACCTCTCGAAGAAGACCATTCCAGTCAGAATTGCTAACATCAGTGATAAGACGAGGACTATCAAGAAAGGAGAGGTGATAGCGTCATGTGCTCCTGTGACGTGCATAAGTCAAAATTCCAGTCACTCTGAGAAATCTCCAGATAATTTAGTCAAGGATTTGTTACAAAATACAGACTTAGATCCAAAACAGATGGAATCTGCGGAAAATTTAATTAGAGAATTCCAAAGTTTATTCTCCCAAACATCTGAAGACTTTGGACGAACTAAAATGGCACAACACCGAATTGACACGGGAGATCACTCTCCTATTAAACAGCACCCTAGACGATTACCTTTTGCCAAGCAAGAAGAGGTGCAGAATTTAATTAAGGATATGGAAGAAAATGACATCATCGAACCATCGACAAGTCCATGGGCGTCTCCCATTGTATTAGTAAGAAAGAAGGATGGTTCTACAAGATTTTGTGTAGACTACCGCCGACTGAATGACGTCACTAAAAAGGATAGTTACCCTCTACCAAGGATTGACGACACTCTTGACACACTTGCGGGCAACACCTGGTTCTCGACTCTGGATCTGAAGAGTGGTTACTGGCAGGTAGAGATCCATCCGGACGACCGCGAGAAGACTGCCTTTACAACGGGACAAGGATTATGGCAGTTCAAGGTAATGCCTTTTGGTCTGTGTAACGCACCTGCAACTTTCGAACGGCTTATGGAAACGGTTCTCCGGGGGCTGTCATATGAAGCATGTCTTGTTTATTTAGACGATATCATAATCATAGGAAAATCTTTTGATGAACATCTGAACAACCTCAGGCGGGTGCTACAAAAATTAAAGGAAGCTAATTTGAAGTTAAGCCCTTCGAAGTGCAATTTGTTTCGCAATGAAGTCGCCTACCTTGGACACATCATTTCGGCGGAATTAGTTAGGACCGATCCAGAGAAGATATCGGCCGTGAAAAATTGGAATCGTCCAGCAGATGTTCACCAGCTTCGAAGTTTTCTAGGATTATGCACCTATTACAGAAAATTCGTCAAAGGCTTCTCGATGATTGCAAGGCCACTTCATAGATTAACAGAAGCCAATCAAAAATTTATGTGGACACAGGAATGCGACGCTGCTTTCGAAAAGCTTAAGGAGGCCTTAACATCCACTCCAATTTTGTCATATCCTCAAATCGATAAACAGTTTATACTTGATACGGATGCAAGTAACGAAAGCATTGGTGCTGTACTGTCCCAGGAAATCGACGGCCGGGAGCGTGTTATCGCCTATTTCAGCAAGTGCTTGTCAAAGGCCGAGCGAAACTACTGCGTAACAAGAAAAGAGCTTCTTGCTGTAGTGAAAGCCGTAGACCACTTTCATCACTATCTTTACGGTCGAAAATTCCTGATCCGAACTGATCATGCTTCTCTAACTTGGCTATTGAATTTTAAGAACCCTGAAGGTCAGATAGCCAGGTGGATACAAAAGCTTCAAGAGTACGATATGGAGATACGCTATCGAAAAGGCTCATCACATGGAAATGCAGATGCTCTCTCAAGAAGACCCTGCTCAGAGAATTGTAGATACTGCGACCGGGTTGAGAAGAAATTTAATGTCAAAGGTCCTATAGTAAGACAAGTTACAACTGGATCTACATCATCGCAAGATCAGTGGAGTGACGAGAGCCTGCGTAAAGATCAACTTGCTGATCCTGAAACTAAGCCAATTCTAGAGCTGAAAGAGGAGTCCAACAGGAAGCCCAGCTGGCAAGACATGGCCCATTACCATCCTACGACTAAACGTTATTGGGCTCTCTGGGATTCCTTACATTTGAAGAACGGCATCTTGTACCGAAAATGGGAGTCTGACGATGGAAAGACATGTAGATGGCAACTACTACTCCCTAAGTCGAGAATTTCTATGGTCCTTCAAGAACTGCATGGTAGCCCCACAGGAGGTCATTTTGGTGTAATGAAGACCCTGCAAAAGGTTCGAGAGCGTTTCTACTGGAATAATGTTCGCAGTGACGTGGAGAAGTGGTGTCGAACTTGTGACACCTGTGTAGCACGTAAAGGTCCCAAGAGGCGCACCCGTGGACGATTGCAACGATATAATGTAGGAGCTCCTTTCGAACGAATTGCTCTAGACACCCTGGGTCCACTTCCTAGAACATCTGATGGCAATAAGTACATTCTCGTTGTCATGGACTACTTCACTAAGTGGCCTGAAGCCTACGCCATTCCTAATCAAGAGACGGTAACCGTAGCAGACATACTGATTCAACACTGGGTTTCCAGATACGGAGTTCCTCTTCAAATCCATTCCGATCAAGGAAGAAATTTTGATTTGGCTGTGTTCAAGGAAATGTGTGAACTACTCGGCATGGACAAAACTCGAACAACACCTCTACACCCTCAATCGGACGGCATGGTGGAGCGGTTCAATCGTACCATCCTAAATAGTCTCTCTCTCCTGGTGTCTAGAGACCAACAGGACTGGGACAAGAAATTGCCTCTTTTCCTGCTTGCCTACAGGAGTGCCACTCATGAGGCCACTGGTTACTCCCCTTCTCAAATGCTCTTTGGTCGTGATCTTCGTCTGCCTGCGGATCTTTTGTTTGGCCGTCCTCCTGATGCTCCTTCATCGCCTGAGGAATATGTCGATGAACTCCAGGTGCGGATTGAGGAGATTCATCATCTAGCGAGGAACCGAATCGGACTGGCAACGGAAAAGATGAAGACACGGTATGACACAAAGGCAACAGGCATGAGTTCAATGAAGGTGACAAAGTTTGGTTGTGGAATCCGATACGTCGTAAGGGACTGTCGCCAAAATTACAAAGAAACTAGGACGGTCCTTACACAGTCGTCAACAGGCTGAATGACGTCGTTGTACGCATACAAAAATCGCCACACGCCAAACCCAAGGTCGTACACTATAACTGGCTAGCCCCTTATTTTGGCCAAAGTGATTAGAAATTCGAAACTTGAATTTCAGACCATGGTCATGAAAGTCACTTTTTGTAAATATGTAAATAGTAATTAGTTCTTATTTATGTAAATTTTATTATTATTGTTATTATTTACTAGCTGACCCGCCCGGCGTTGCCCGGGTCCGTATTAGCAATATTAAACGAACTTGAAATTTGTATGATTTTATCAATAACTGGAAGCATGCAGAAATGCATTGTCTGAAATACGTCATTTTCATCGTTATAAAGTATTAAAAGGTTCTGAAAAAAAAAGAAAACTTTTAGTAATACAATTTTTAGTTTAAATCAAATGTTTTCAATATTTTATTTAATTTTATTCAAAATGAAAAAAGATTTTCTTAGCAGACGATTTTTTGTGATAAATACATTATCTGTTTTATATTTCTTCTGCTTTATTCCTTTTATTTATAGAGTTCAAAATGAAAAAAGATTTTCTTAGCAGACGATTTTCCTGTGCCTCAATTAATTATCCTCGGAATTCCTTTTATTTATAGAGATTTATTTATTTGTTTATTTATTTTAAGTGTTTTCCTCTAACTCAAGGATTGCACTGCCCGGGACGTGCAGTCTTTGAGGAGGGGGTAGTGTTACGAATTTTGTAAATAGTTAGTGATTGTTCTGTAAAATAATGTAAATAATCTTATTAAGCTCCATTTCTTTACTAATATTAATTTTTGTTACATTGTCTCTGTTATCAAGCAAACTTGTCTATTATTTTCAGTGAATGTCTATGGCAGCTCTGCGAAATATTAGCGATATCACCAAGTTGGCGTCACTTTTGGCGACTAATTTTGGTCGCCAAATTTGGCGATATATCGCAAAGTTGGCGACAAACTTGGCGATTGTTGGCGATGGTAACCCTTCCCTATCAATGGTAACCCCCCTTTTAGATATACTGATACCTTGTTTGTTGTTCCGTGGATTTTTAGAGTTGGTTCTAGAAATTTCCAGCACCTGCTACGAGCCTATATATAGGAGAGCCGATACGAGCTATGATTATTATTTACCAGTCAGTCATTGAGTGAATAAGGCGTTTGTTAAGCGAGATTGCTTGAGTCTTATTTACGTTATTTTGAATGTGATTTAGTATTGAGACGTTGTATAAAGAGTCTCTGGAATCTATATCAGCACTTATACGATAGATTTGAACAATTATTTTTGAATATCTAGAAATATTTGTGAGTTTCGAAGACTCTGTTGTTATGAAGTTCTGTAAATAAATTATTTTCTACTTTTCTATAAGCAAGAGTTTGAAGTTGTCTAACCGTAAGATCAAAAGAACCCTATATACGCTGCAACAATATTAAATCATTTCAAATTTTATGAAATAGATATACGTTGCTATGGTTTACTACAAGTTACTTCCTGTATTATAGAAAGCAGATAGTATTTACAGGGACACACAAAAGATTTTGGATACTATACTATTACACCAAGATCGGACTATTTTTAAAATTTCATTATATGCACTTCATTTGCAATGCTTTACATGAAATTTCTGATTTTTTTTTTTTTTTTGGTTTTTTTCTTCTAATTGCATAATAAGTGTTATATAATTGCCATATTAGAGGGAATGGCAGAATTATTTATCCTTAATATTATTTGTTGGCTAAAGTAATCAATTTGATGTTACATATTTAATATGTTTTGTATCATTTTAGTTTGCTTTTATATTATTTATCATTTTTAAGAATATTATGTATTTATTAAATATTTTTAAAATATTATTTTGATCATGATTAGCTGTTGTCTGAGATGAATTAATTTGCTGGTTGACATTTTTTGATAATCTATCTACCTGTCCCAGATAATACATAAGTGCCAATACTTTAATTAAAAATGATGCTTAATATTTGAGGTTATTCATCAGTCAACCCCCACAATTTCCTTCGCTAATGCTAAATTTATGGAAAATGGAATGTATTCATATGTCTATAAAATAAAAGCCTAAGTCAAGTGATTGTCATCAACAGTTCCAGGTTGACTGCTTCACATTTTTATATGCCAGGTGACCATTTTGGTACTTTAACCAGTCTCCATCCCATTCTTACATACTAAGCACATACAAAATTTCAAGTCTCTATCTCAATTTTTTCGGGAGATAGAGCATTTACAGATAAACAGACAGACGGATGGCAGAATGGGATGGAGATTGTTTAATATCTTTAACCTTGATTATTCGGATTATTATTTTTTTTTCAGACTCCCAAAAAATTCGTTGCTACATAAAAAATTTCGAAGTTTTTTTTAAGGAACATTTTTAATTTTTATATGTTTATACTGCTTCAAATTTGATCAAATCATTGCCTTCAGATAACCTACAGACTGTTAAAAAACTGAAAAAAAATCCCTCCTTAAAAAACAATCCAAAGACAATAGAATATCAACATTATTTTTCTCTCCCCCTACCCCCTCATCCCAGATCAAAAAGTTCAGGAGGAATAATTCCAAGCCCAAATCCTAATGAATGGCCTGACACCAGGTCATGCAATCTTTAAAAAAAAATCAATGACAGCAAAATATGTTATAAAAACATTTTTTTTTATTAAATAAAATAAATAAAACAATTTAAAACAAAACAACGTAAAAAAATAAAAAATATACAATTAAAAGATTACAATAATCTCATGACATTCATTTATTAATAAATCCCTCTTCCAATAATAAATCGTATATTTTTCGAGTTTTATTCACATCAATCTTAATGGCATTTCGTGCTCCAGCCAAGCGTAGACTTCCATTTCTTCGACATTCATTGATCAATATACTTTTGTATTGCAAGAATGAAGTAGGAATGAGTCTCAAGTTGGCACAAACCTAGAAATAAAATAAATATATAAAACCTTCTAGGATAATCAATACTTTGACATAAATATGGTATTTAGCAATATATTTTTTTAACATTTGACAGTTTTTAACCATCAATATCTAATTTCAGAAATATGAGAGAGGATTTTTTCCCCCTTGAACAAATAACATATAATATATCCCTTTAAGACCCGATGAAATTATAAACAAAGCTAGCCATGCTGATTAAAAGCAAAACATATACTGCATCCACTATCTGTTGATAAAAAATGATACTTTACTCTTCCTGCAATCCTGAATGACCGTTCGATTTGGGTTTTTATTACATACAACTGAGAAGCAACAATTTAAAAAAAGTCTAACCTGCACGATCGTGCGGGATGGGTCTTAAAGGGTTATACACGTATATAATTTTTTTAATCATGCCTACATGCTAAACTTTTAAAACATGAAAGAATTTACTATTAAAATTTATTATTAGAAAAGATTAAGAGTGAAATATTTATTAATTTTAGATTTTTATAAAAACTACTATCTAAATTCATGTTAATTATGCATTAGTTGCATATCTCATTCATATAAAATGTTTGCTGAATTTTTAATCATTAGTTGCTTGGGGGCTGTGCATACATAAAATTATCACTTTAGAGGGGAAGAGAGAGTCTGACACTCATAGGAGCCAACTTTGGTCCCAAAGCTGGGTCTGCCACAAGGACAGTTGTTTGAGGGGATGTTGGTGAACATGCGATGTGCCGGACTAAAATACGAGCTGAATGAACTACAGGGTCTCGGTCATACTCCCGGAAGCTGATGCAATTCTAGAATTTTAATGCAAATTAAGAGTACTTTAGACTTCTTACCACTTTAAGACGAAATTCGCAATTTTCTTCGCATGATTGACAAATTCACTATTTTTCAGCGCTTGATCGACAGAATTTATGATTTTTTATAAGTCGATCGACGAAATTTGCGATTTTTTTTGCGCCTGACTGAAAAAAATTATGATTTTTACGAAGCCTATCGATGAAGTTTGTGATTTTTCAGCGCCTTATCGACAAAATTCGCGATTTTTACAAAACTGATCGATAAAATTCACGATTTCCCTTCGCATGATCGTTGAAATTAGCAATTTTTCCATTCTTGACTGATGAAATTTACTATTTTCCCGCATTTGATCGACGAAATTTTCAATTTTTCTGTGCTTTATCGACGGAATTCGATATTTTTCCAAGCCTGCTTAAAAAATTTCAGGATCTTTCCTTTACCAATCTACAAATTTCGAAATTTTTACGAATCCTATCAACAATATTCATGATTTTTACAAAGCTGATCGACGAAAATCGCGATTTTTACTTGCATAATCAATAAAATTCACAATTTTTCAGCATCTGATAGACAAAATTTGCGATTTTCCTGCTCTATATCACGAAATTTGCAATTTTTCTTTGCATGGTCAACAAAATTTGCGATTTTTCCACACTTGATCGACAAAATTTGCGATTTTTCTGCACTTGATCGACAGAATTTGCGATTTTTTCGTGCGTGATTGACGGAATTTGTGGTTTTTCCGCGCTTGATCGACGGAATTCGCGTTTCATACGAAGCAGATCGACGAGATTTGTGATTTTTCAGCACCTTATCGACGAAATTTGCGCTTTTTACAAAATGATCGACAAAATTCTCAATTTTTCTTCGCATGACTGACAAAATTCGCAATTTCCCTTCGCACGATCGTCAAAATTCACAATTTTTCATGCTTCATTGACAAAATTTGCGATTTTTCGGTGTTTGATCGATAAAATTAGCAATTTTCGCATGCGGTATCGACGGAATTCTCGATTTTTCCGAGCCTGTTTGAAAAAATTCAGGATCTTTCCATTCCTAATCAACAAAATTCGAAATATTTACGAATGTGATTGATGAAATTCGCGATTTTTCTGCATCTGATCGATGAAATTCACGTTTTTCACAAAACTGATCAACGAAATTCATGTATTTTACAAAGGTTATTGAGAAAATTTGCGATTTTTGCAAAGCTAATCGACGAAATTTGCAAATTTTCCGTTCCAGATCGGCGAAATTTTTGATTTTTCCACGATGAATTGACAAAATTCACAATTCTTACGAAGTGAATCGACGAAATTCGCGATTTTTCTTTGCATGATCGACAAATTTCTTGACTTTTCAGCCGACGAATTTTCAGTCTCGATTTTTCGATCGTCAAAATTTAGAATTTTTTAGAGCCTGATTGATGTATTTAGCAATTGATCTATGTGGGATCAACAAAACTCGCAATATTCTCGTATGTGACCGACGAAATTTGCGTTTTTTGGAATCCAATCAATAAAATTCGTGCTTTCCCACCCTTATTTTATGAAATACGCAATTTTCTGCTTCCGATCAACGAAATTCAAGATTTTTGTACTAAATCTGACAAAATCTGCATTTTTTATGCGATAAGATGAAACTCACGATTTTTTCTCTTGATAACTTGATGAAATTCACGATTGTTTCGCAGCCGAACAATGGAATTTCAAATTTTTCTGAGCGACATCGCCAAATTCGCGATTTTCTGTGTCTTATCAACGAAATTTGCGATTTTTTCCGATCAACGAAATTCGCGTTTTTTCAGTCGATAAATCAAGAAAACATGCTTTTTTGGCAACCGGTGAATTTATTTTTAAATTTTTTTCGAGTATCATAAACAATTGAAAATTTTTTTCTTGCCCGATCAATGAAATATGCAATTTTTCGCGTCCGACTGACAAAATTCGCGAATTTTCCGTGCCCGATTAGGGCAATTTGTTTTTTTTTGCTTAGCCTCATGGGCAAAATTCGCGATTTTTCCATATCTGATGAGCGAAACTTACGATTTTCCCGTACCAATCAATGAAATTATTCTTAAGTGACGAAATTTTATATTTTCCCCAATAAAGTAATGAAATTTACAATTTTTTCCTGCAAAATATGCACAAAAATTGCAATTATTTCCAGTTGTAAATTGATGAAATTCGCGGATGATACATTAACCTATCGTGGGCTACAGGTTGCGCATCCCTAGTTTAACACATAAATTGCAGAAAAAGGGGTATGAGATAAAAAAAATTCTTTATTACAGGTGAAAATAATACAGTTTACTCAATTATCTCAGGAATAAATATCAAATCAAATAAAAGTATCTTAATAGAAACTTTAAAAAAAATCAAATTACATGGAAGATAGTAGGGTAACACCCCCAGTAATTGGCATGCACCAGTGATTGGCACATTTTACAAACATGTCCTAAAAAGAGATTTATATCCAGTCTTTTAAAAATTCAAGACCATATATCAGTTATATGCTCATTTACGTTAAAGAATATAACTTTGATTTATTTTACAAGATGACAATAGAGCCTAGGAAAGAGAAACAAATCTGGCTTGTATCAAATTAGCCATTTTGTTGCAAATTCTTGTTCTTTGGCTTAAGGAAGGCATGCTTTTCAATTCATTGTTATCTGATTTATAATATATTTTAAATTTTAATTGACAACAGTTTTGTTTAGTTAAAAATGGTTACTTTAATTGTGTAAAAGTATTTTCGACACAAATATTTGGATTTCTGAATTAATGGTAGTTGCCAATTAATGGTGCTTCAATTTTGCTAGTTCCGAGTAATTGGCACCTATTCCAAATACAAGAAATTCGCAAGGAATTTGAGATTAAACCATTTATTTTGGAAGTACTTTTAAAATTATAGACTAATTTTGTTTATCATCTGTTTTTATTTGAAATTATAAATTTTATCAGTAATTGGAATCCATTAAAGCTTCATATGACAATTACTGGAGACAGCATGACAATTACTGGGTATTAATGTAAGTATATTGTATTGTTTTAAAGTGTTCACATTTCAGATTAATATGCTGATTTCTTACTCTCAAAAACCTGAAATATGGCCTCTTCATCTACAGTAAATTAATTTAAAGCGATTAAACTCAATGCAAAATGTAAAGTTTTTTTTAAATATAAACAAATGCCAATTACTGGATCACAAGGTGTCATACATTGGTGCTCTAGGTGCCAATTACTGGTGATTTCAGCAACTTTTTATAAATATATTTTTATAAAAATACTTTTTCAAGTTTTTTTGCTTTTAGTGGGCAAAATTGATTCACAGATATGCATTCTTTGATTTAAAAATATTTCCAAGTAAATAGCTTATTTCTTTGTAATGAAAATTTAAGTAAGTTTAACGACAAATTCTTAAAGTGCCAATTACTGGGGATGTTACCCTACTATATAAATTACAGTAAATGAAATTATTCAAGTTTTACCATATTTTCCTTCTATTTCTGCTTTTTCGCTGCTGTCTTTGTGCAAAATTAGAGTTTTTTGCTCCATTTTGCTAAATTTCGTGATTTTTGGACATTTTCATCTTTTACTAGCAATCTTTTGCCGAAATTCACGTTTTTCCCCCCGTGATTTTTTGCCGAATTTCGCATTTTTCCCACTATCCTCTGACATAATTTCCTTTTTTCCTGCTATCTTTAAACGAAATTAAGGTTTTTTTTCTGTGATATTTTGCGTTTTCATCACTATTTTTTGACAAAATTTGCGTCTTTACTGCGATTTTTTTAGACTTAATGCCAAAATTCACAATTTGCTTGCGATTTTTCAACAGAATATGCGTTTTTTCTGTGATTCTTTGAAAGAATCGGTGTTTTTTTGCTATTATTTGCGAAAATTGTATTTTTCTGCGATCTTAAGCTAAAATCCGCCTTTATCTCTCGATTCTTTGACAGAATTTGCGTTTTCCCTACTATCTTAGAACGAATTTCGCATTTTTTGTGATTCTTTGACAGAAATGTTTGATGAAATTTTCTGCAATATTTTGACGATTTTCGTGTTTTTTCCACGATCCTTTCACAAAATTAATGTTTTTTTGTGATCCTTTGATGAAATTGGTGTTTTTCTGCGTTCGTTTGACAAAATTGGCAATTTTTTGCCATTTTTTTTTTTACATTGTTCATGTTTACTACCCCATCTTTTGACAAAATTGAGTTTTTTTCGTGCTCTTATCTCCGAATTTTCAGATTGACGACTAACTTTCTTAAATTTCAGAACAAATCTCTCCCGTGAAAAACAGCAAAAATAGAGAAAAGTACTATGGAAAATCGCGAATTTGCGGAAAAATCTCATTCTTGCAATTTTCAGGGTCTGCACGGCAGACCCGCAGACCCGGAAGTTGGCGCCACTGCTGACACTTGATATCATTAGATATCTCTAGGGGAAGGTACAGTGTGCTTTTTGATACCATCATCATATTTGATCCAACTAAAAAAAAATTCAGTCTATTACCTTATTATTATTAAATTTTTTATGGAAATACAAAGCTATTATTAAATTCATTAAATGTTCATAAAATCATTTAATTGAAAAATTTGGAATAAAGCAATATTTGGCATTCTTGTTCTTCCATCACATGTGCATAACCTAACTATAAAATTATTTTAAACTAAAGATAAAAATAAACTTTAAGAAAAAGAACTTTTTATATTTTGGCTAGCAAACTGTGCATAAAATTTCTTCATTTGCATCACAGTCATATATTTAAAAATACTCTGTATTTCTTTGATAAGATACTTCACATGATATCAATGATATTTCCAAGTCAAGTCGGCTCAATACTGTAAGCTCCAGGAAATAAAAATAATTTTTCAGGATGTGGCAAGACTATTATCTTCTTCAAAAATGCAAACATATAAAAATTATCTAACTAAGGAAATCATATGAAAAACTACCAACAACTATTCTTAAGATATGTCAAACATATTTAACAAACTTGATTTATTTTGTGTAAACAAATGCTTTAATCAATTATGTTACTGATAATAATAACAATAAAAACATACAATAATTTGTAGAAGATTGAATGCAAATATCTAAAAATTTTACCCAGTTTTTTATTTGTGGGGAAAAAAAAAATTATATACAATTATTGAAATTAATTTTAACCAATTCATAATGCAATGTCAACATAACTATGCTTGAAATTAATAATAATAAAATAATAAATGAAATACCTCTACTTCTTTTGTACTAAGTTTTTCAAAGCCAGGCATTCCAACAATATTAAGAGGAGGTGCAGGTTTTCGGCTCACTAAATAAAAAATAAAACATCTATTTCATTTTTTATTTTTAACAAAAACAAAATGTATTGGCTTAGTCTAACAATAACATTTAGGATCAAACATCAGTTTTTAAAAAGCTTAAAAATACAAGCGACACACAATACACAAATACTACCAAGATACATAACAGTTGCATCTAGCTATAAAAAGGAACAATGTCCAAAATCAAACTTTTTTTTGTCTATGTTCACCATTAACTTCAAAACAAACAAGAACAGTGATGTAATTAGGGTCAATTTTACATAGGGAAAATTTTAATTTTATATTTCATTAAATTTTTACCGATTTGGCCAACTGGCTGAACTTTTCTACAACATATTCCCATTTGATTCAACACATTGATTTTATTTATTATATGAAAATTAAAAAAATATATATTAGTGACAGAAGATCTTTTAAAGATGTTTTTTAGCATTTTCAATTTGTAGAATTAACATAGAATGCATAATATATGCAGATCTGCCATGAAAATGAGAAATCATAGCATGCAAAAATTCAAATTAATCTGGAGGGATCTTAAGATTGGTTGGTTGATTTTTCGTGTTTCACAGCCATTTTTCGACATTCATAAAAGGAATAAGGTTACACTCTTTCAACTCAATATAGTAAATTATTTCTTCTGAAAATATTTATATGATTTGTAGATCTTCACATTTCACAGCGTTTTTTTTCTGACATTTGTAAAAGGTTCTAGCTTTTTTACCTAATGATGTAAATTTAATAAAATTCACATTTTTTTTTTTTTTTTTTTTTTTAATCAATCATTCTATGATATTCACATTTTTTATTTGTATTTTTTTTTTTTTTTACCCTACAATTGTAATTCATGTTTTCTTTCGTAACTCTTAACAAAATTAGTGATTTTATTTGCCGAACAATTGAAGATAATTACTGTTTGTTTCTGTGATCTTTGATGATGTATACAATATTTTTTCACAATCGTTTAAAGAAATTCTCATTTTTTTTAGTCTGACACATGAAATGATTTGGGGAAGTTCCATAAAAGAAAAAAATTCAGACTACCAAGAAATTTAAAATACTCTCAAGAAAATCATAGGTCTGTGGAAAAATTTGCAAGGGGAAATATTACACAGCATTTTCCATTATGCAGTTTTTTTCCTTTTTTGCGTGTAAATTATGTGATTCTGCACAATGTTTCCAACACTGCCTCCCAAGAAACTCTTAAAATGGTGCTCTTGTTTCTAAGGAAAAGAATTTCTGTATAAATATTTACACATGCACAATTTAATATTATCCATAAAGAGAATTTTATGTTATGAAGTTTGTTTTGCAACCCAGATTTCCCTCCCTCCTCCCCCATTTCGGCATTTTTTAATGTTTGAATAATTGAACTAATGACCATTTTTTTTTTTTTTTATACAAACACTTTAAAATTTAATATATTTCAGTACAGAATATGCTGAATAATACTGATCCCTTCAGTTTTATGTTATGAAGTTTGTTTTGCAACCCAGATTTCCCTTCCTCCTCCCCCATTTCGACATTTTTTAATGTTTGAATAATTGAACTAATGACCATTTTTTTTTTAATGCAAACACTTTAAAATTTAGTGTATTTCAGTACAGAATATGCTCAATAATACTGATCCCTTCAGAAAAATGCACGGACAAAAAATCGCAACTAGGGAAAAAAAAAAAATTATATTTTGAGACTGATTTTTGTTGCATCATAGTATATACACTGGTGTCCAAAAGTTAAGCATAATTGGTAATTAAGTAATTATTTTTAAGTAATGAAAGAAATATGAATCGGAATGTGCTGAAACTCCAGGTGTGTAAACAAAATAGTACGCGTCACATATTTTCGCGAAGAGTTTTCCCCGAAATCGAACAGGGGACCATCAACAAATTGAAATAGAACGAAGATATTTTGGATAACCCTGTAAAAACTAATGTAGCAAAAGCGTTCAAACTGCACATTATGATTAATTGGCTTATTGTAATGAACTGTGTTAATTTTTAAAAGGATAGCATGAATACTCGTAGAGAAATTAAGGTTTTTATAAAAACAGTCCTAAATTTTTCCAAGTTTTTTGCTTATAATTTGCAGAGTTCTTATTATAAAATAATGTTCTTTTCTGAAAATATGACAAACATCATTGTACACAATACCCTGTCATCAGAATTTAAAAATAATAAAAATTGTATGAAAAATGAGTATGTTTAGTAAATAATTTTTCATTGCTCATGCGTCAACAATATTAAAATGTCATTTACATATTGTGTTAGCTAAATGTATAGAGCAACTTCTGTAAAAGTTTCAAAAACATAGCTTGAAAATTCTGAAAATGGGAGCCTATAGAATCAACTCAAAATCCTTTATTCCCTAAATGAAGCAAAAAGATGAGGGGCTGTATCCATATTCCATTGTTTAGTGCCTACACAATATTGCACGTACAACTATATTTAGGTAAAACCCCTGATTTTTTTGCTTCCTTTAGGAATAACGGATTTTGAGTTGTTTCTATAGGCTCCCATTTTCAGAATTTTCAAGCTATGTTTTTGAAACTTTTACAGAAGTTGCTCTATATATTTAGCTAACACAATATGCAAATGACATTTTGATATCGTTGACGCATGCGCAATAAAAAATTATTTACTAAACATACTCATTTTTCATACAATTTTTATTATTTTTAAATTCTGATGACAGGGTATTGTGTACAATGATGTTTGTCATATTTTCAGAAAAGAACATTATTTTATAATAAGAACTCTGCAAATTATAAGCAAAAAACTTGGAAAAATTTAGGACTGTTTTTATAAAAACCTTAATTTCTCTACGAGTATACATGCTATCCTTGTAAAAATTAACACAGTACATTACAATAAGCCAATTAATCATAATATGCAGTTTGAACGCTTTTGCTACATTAGTTTTGACAGGGTTATCCAAAAGATCTTCGTTCTTTTTCAATTTGTTGACGGTCCCCTGTTCGATTTCGGGGAAAACTCTTCGCGAAAATATGTGACGCGTACTATTTTGTTTACACACCTGGCGTTTCAGCACATTCCGATTCATATTTCTTTCATTACTTAAAAATAATTACTTAATTACCAATTATGCTTAACTTTTGGACACCAGTGTACATCCAAATCACAGAAACTACAATACTTTCATAGCAATTATGTAGGTCTGTATATGTCACAAGAATATATATATTTTTTAAATAGCAAACATTTTTTGGTAGTGAAGTGCTCAAGGCAGTAAGAATTTTTAAATAATAATGTAAGTTTTCCAGTAAGTGTCAATAAATAAGAAACAGAGAAGTTCAGTAGAATAAGCCATGATTGGCAAAAATGATTAAGTTACCATCTCTTTAAATAATGATTGAACAGTGGTGACAATTTCAAAGAATTGTTTGTATAAAATGTTTTTTTAACTACATTTTAATTCTAGAAATATAACCATTCATTTAGGAGACAAAAAATAAGAACAGTTTAAAAAATAAGAAAGAAGCTTGAAAATATCAACCTACAATAACTCAAAACTACAATAAGCAAACAGAAAAAATTACCTACAATCTTAAAAGTTAAATAACCTCACTGGTTAGAAAGCTAAACTGGCAAAACTAGTTTGGAACATGTAGGTTGAACCTGAGTTATAAGAATTTACAATGGGGGAAAGGAAAGACTAACAACCAACTTAATGCTGGTTAAACAAATTTACTCTTTTTTTATCTACACCTAATTGCATGACAGCAAAATTTTCTAGCTATACAAAATAAAAGTTAAATCTTCACTTTTCTTTATTTTTAACCTTCATATCATTACTCATTTTTAGTGCTTTCAAATTCAATACCTGAGGCAGCTGACATCCTCTCCTCCCTCAAATTCTGTCACTGAATGCATATAATAGAAACAAGTTCGAAATTGCACGTGAACACAGCAAATGAGGTGCGTTCGTACGATAACGAAGTTTTAAAAATATTCAGATCTTGCTGATATAGTAGAGCGTACTCCAGATACAGTATAGTAGTCGAAATCTTTACGTTTCTGTAAATATGCAGGAAGTAATTTTTATTACACCGCAGCAACGTATATCTTATTCATAAAATGTGAAATAGTTGAATATAATTAAAACACGTACCAAACCATGTTTCCCTGTATAGCAATATATAGTGGAATACTTTTGTGTGGCACTGTAATTTAATAATAAAAATTCTTTGCATCACAGATTGTACAGAATGCATATTTTAGTATATATTTCATAAATTCATGCCAATTCTATTATGTTCGAATGAGTGTAACATCATTAAAATGCATTTGAAACTTTTCCCCCATTGACCGTAATGTTACAGAATCCTTTTGAATGTCCCTGTAATTGATCTATCCATCCGATTTTCATAAAATTTGAAATGACTCGACAAAATTATGTTATAATTATGTATTTTAAATTTCAAACGATTCAGTTGGGTAGTTTTTGCGTTGTTATATGCGGACAGACGGACGGACTGAGCAACAACAATAGGTGCTACGTATTTACTTAATTACGAACACACCTAAAAATGCTTTCAATTTTACCCATATTATTATAACTTTAATTTATTAAAAAGGAAAATTATGTTTTTTTTTTTTTTTTTTTTTTTTTTGTAATATTAAACAGCCATACATATACATAAAGAGACCTTTTTTAAAAATGTTGAAGTCAGACATTGCCCCTTTTATTAAGATACAGATATACATCAAGGATGAGACGGGCTCAACCAACCCTGGGCCTGACATGGGCTTGGGTTCGAATTTTATACAACTCTTCAGGCTCTGGCTCTTAGCACTCAGCAGGATTAGAAATTATCAGTCAAAGGTAACTAAATTATTGCATTTCACAGCTACAAAACTATGTCTAGTCATCAAATTTGACACCTAACTTTCTTTAATATAAATTTTAGTTTAACAAATGTCTTCATTCGTACATTAGTGCAAATCTCCCCACTCTGGTCTCAAGCACTTCAAAACTCAAGAGCAATTGTTTTTGATAAAAGATCAAGCAGCAGCATGCATCTTAGACTCCCTTGCACTTGTCAGTCATCTCTAAGTTAACTTCATTTTGAGTAGAGAGTCCAATTTTAAAAACTAAATATCTTGGCTTCAATTAAAAAAAAAAAATTGTTCTCAGATTCACTAAAATAAATATTGGTTGATAAAATTCTATTGTCATGTATTTGGGATTTGAGGACTCTGCTTTGGTTCTGCAAATTCCATTTGTATTCATTCCCCCCCCCCCCCTCTCGTGTTTCAATGTGGTAATTTTCTATTAAATTCAATGGTTCATATATTGTTATACAATTAATGGTCTTATATATATATACAGGGTGATTCTAATTTTTTTTTTACAATAAAAGGGGGGTGATAGTACACATCAAGACAAACAATATTAAATAAAGAACCAAGGGTCCCAAACGTTTTCCAAAGGAGATAGCCACCATTAAAGTTAAGGGACCAAAATTTTAAATAATCCTAAAAAACAGAAAAATTGGTCGATTGATTTGCGGTTTCCACTAAAATGATTATTTATGTTAGTATTCTCTTGAACATAAATTATAAAGATAAATTTCAAAAAATGCCGATAGAGGGCACTTCAGACTTTGGAGTAATGAACAACTATTTTTTGCCGTTATTTTTTGCATCTCATAAAATGTTTTCGGAAGCTTAGACTTAAATTTTGAGCTCAAAATCTGAATATTAGGGAGAGGTTAAGTAGCACAAATTGTACTGTGTTCAGAAGGTTTAAATTTCAAATGATTATAAAAAACGGAAAAATTGGTTCATTGACTTGCGGTTTTCACTAAAACTATTCTTTATGTTGGTATTTTCTTAAAAAAAATTGTAAAGATAAATTTCAAAAAATGTCAATAGAGGGCGCTTTAGACTTTGGAGTAACGAACAACTATTTTTTTGCCGTTATTTTTTGCATCTCATAAAATGTTTTTGGAAGCTTAGACTTAAATTTTGAGCTTAAAATCTGAATAGTAGGGAGAGGTTAAGTAGTGCAAACTGAAATGTGTTTAAAGGGAGGGGGGGGGGGGGGTTCAAATTTCAAATAATTATAGAAAATGGAAAAATTGGTTGATTCGTTTGCGGTTTAAAATAAAACCATGCTTTAAGTCAGTATCTTCTTAAAAATAAATTTTCAAGATAAATTTCAAAAAATTCTGTTAGAGGGCGCCTTAAACTTCAGAGTAACCAACAACTAATTTTAACCATTATTTTTTGTATCTAATTAAATGCTTGCAAAAACTTATTAAATGTTTTTGGAAGCTTAGATTTAAACTTAAATTTTGAGCTCAAATTCTGAATCATTGGGAGAGGTAAAGAAGTGCAAACAGAAGTGTGTTCAGGGGTTGAAATTTAACCGACCTCCCCTCGAATACAATTCAATTTTTCGCTACTTAAACACTCCCAACGATTCAAAATTTGAGCCCAAAATTTAAGTCCATGCATTTGAAAGCATTTAATGAGATTAAAAAAATAATGGTTAAAAATAGTTGTACACTACTCCAAAGTCTAAGGCACGCTCTATCGGCATTTTGTGAAATTTATCTTTAAAATTTATTTTTAAGAAAAGGCTGATTTAAAGAATAGTTTTAGTGAAAACCACAAACGAATCGACCAATTTTTCCATTTTTATAATCATTTGAAATTTGAACCCTCTGAACACAGTTCAGTTTGTTTACTTAACCACTCCCAACTATTAAGATTTTGAGCTCAAAATTTAAGTTTAAGTCTAAGATTACGAAAACGTTTAATAAGATGCAAAAAATAACGCCAAAAAAAAGAGTTGTTTGTTACTCCAAAGTCTAAAGTGCCTTCTATCGGCATTTTTTGAAATTTATCTTTATAATTTATTTTTACGAAAATACTGACATAAAGAATAGTTTTAGTGAAAACCGCAAATCGATCAACCAGTTTTTCCGTTTTTTATAATCATTTGAAATTCGAACCCTCTGAACACAGTTCAGTTTGTGCTACTTAACCACTCCCAACTATTAAGATTTTGAGCTCAAAATTTAACTTCAAGTCTAAGCTTACGAAAACATTTAATGAGATGCAAAAAAAGCTGGCAAAAAATAGTTGTTTGTTATTCCAAAGTCTAAAGCGCCCTCTATCGTCATTTTTTGAAATTTATCTTTATAATTTAATTTCAAGAAAATGCCAACATAAAGAATAATTTTAGTGAAAACCTCAAATCAGTGGACCAATTTTTCCGTTTTTTATGTTTATTTGAAATTTTGATCCCTAAACTTCAATGGGGGCTATCTTCTTTGGAAAACGTTTGGGACCCCTTGGTCTCCTATTTAATACTGTTTGCCTTGATGTGTACTATCACCCCACTTTTATTGTAAAAAAAAATTAGACTCACCCTGTATATATATACTCATTCCCCTCCTCCCACACTCCTGTACTTAATGTATAAAAATAGAAAAAATATTATTGTTAAAATAGATGTGAAAAGAAAGAAATTAACATAATATAATATGATATAAAAAATTGCAACCATGAAATGCAGTTTCTATAAAAACACAGGGAAGAAGATACAGTATACATTCAAAGATCTTTACATCTTAGAAACAATGACTCGAAAGATTTTAGATTATTGCAATGTTTACATTTTAAAATCTCTACATAATACTAATATCTTTATGAAATATCTGCACATTAACATTATATAAAATAAAAACAATAATAACTATGAAAATATAACTAATTCATAAACAAAATATTTAATGAAAAATTACAACTGCTATTACAAATTATTATTTGAACTCGCAAAACATTTGATCAATACTAATTCGTTTAAAAACTTTATCATTTCATGTTTAAAAAATGTGAAAAGTTAAAAATTGCTATTTAGTCACAAAGTCTGCTCAAGTTCAAACATTTATATCCAT
The DNA here is from genome assembly GCA_964019185.1 of Maratus speculifer. NCBI lineage: Eukaryota > Metazoa > Arthropoda > Arachnida > Araneae > Salticidae > Maratus > Maratus speculifer. The sequence continues at coordinate 232,753,241 of OZ025300.1, forward strand.
GAGCAAGTGCTCATCAAAATATTTCCTCCTTTTACACAGGTACTTTAAAAAAGTATATCAAGAAATTTATTTTTCATTTAACACAACATTTAACACTGACATTTTAACCTGAAAAAAAAAAAAAAAGAACTTTTTCACAGTAAAGTTTTTAAAGATATCGAGCAATCAGATGAAGACATGCTTACATGAAAATGCATGCACAATGGATTCCATCTTAAATAGCCTTGTTGAGAATTAAACGATTTTCAGAATAACAAAATGTCTGGTTAAGAAGAGGGTACAGTTGCAAAATCAGGGATATGTGCAGACTTTTTTCCTGCAGAGTCTTATTTTTGTGAAATAGTGAAAAGCTTTTGACATTAGTAAAAAAATTAGTCCTAATTTTGTGAACATGAAATAACAGTTATATTAAGGTTCTTGTTTTATATGTTTTTAAGAAGATTTATAGGTATGTAAAATACATGTTTTCTTTATATATGTAAAGGTGACATGAAAAAAAAAACACATTTTACTTTTAAATAATTGAATTTGTGAAAAATTTAATTTAGAGATAACAAAATTTTGTAAAAGACTTATTTTTAAGATACAGAATTTTCTAAAGGATTCTGTTTTAAGGTGAAAAATTTTGTGACAAGTGTTTTATGATGAAAAGTTTTTCGAATTCTTTAAAAAAAAAAAATGTAAAGTGATTTGTTTTGAAATGAAAAATTTTGTGGAGGATCTTTTAAAGGACCCAGTTTCTTCCTAAACAGATCCATAAAAATAAATGTAAAGCAACCAAAAATTTATTTATTTATTTATTTTTATTTATTTATTATTATTTTTTTTCTTCTCAGCAACCACTGAATACAGTAGACCAGCGGTTCCCAGACTTTATTGATAAGCGACCCATCTTTAAGTAAAAAAAAATTTTCGCGGCCCACCTAATATAAGAGTGTATGTCAGTATCACAATTATTGTATGACCTCTGTAAGCTATCGGCTATCCTATCCAACAAAAAAGTCAAATTTTCATACGAAGGATGATGCACTATCTACAAAAACAACAATTTGTAATTCCAGTGTGTGTAAGGGGAATAATAACAGTACACAAACTAGAAATATAATTAAAAATACATTTAATTACTATTAAAACATCTACTTATAATAAATTGCGACTTCAGAAAACTGTAAGAACGGTTCCGGCATGAACCACTCCGATTTGGATATCAACTGCAGCTAAATTCCACGTTAGGCTTAGCTGAAAACAAATGCTAAAATGATTGTTTTAAAATTTCTTTCATTTGAAATAATGTTTGTTCAGCTATATTTTCATATAAAACATGTGTATAATATCCAATTATAATACATAAAGATAACAGCGGAAATGTGAACTGATAAGTTTTTAATCATTTAAGAGTATGATTTAATTTATCGGCTCAAAGCTCTGTTTTACTCTGATCTCACAAAACTTTAGTGATGCCATCTAAGAACTAACAAAGGATTCACAAACCTGTTTTTAAACCATCGTGCTACTTAGCTATTGCAGATTTGAACTTAAATTTAGTTTTATTAATTTTTTTAAGATGCTAGCATAAGACGCTTACTTTTTAAACTTTTGTTTTCTATTATAAATAAAATAAGCTTTTTTTCCCATTCAAGTTGTAATGGATATATAAGATATTATCATAGCTGCATTAGTATAATTGAAAATTATTTCTTCACATCCTCTTAAATCAAAATTTTATCTGCTTTGATGTAATTAATATATTTAGTGCATGATATGGGACAGATGACTTATACATGTGCACCATAAATTTAGCGATTTTTTTTTGTGCCAAAAAACCATTTCCAAAAATGATCGGCAAACTGAAAATGCATGATAAACCCGTTTTTAAATGCAGCGATCACTTTCAAAACTCCTGAAAAATTGCATTTTTGTAAATATAAAAAATGAATAATTTATACTATGTCAGAAAGACTCTGCCCCACTAAACAATCCTTTTTTTTTTAGGAGAAAAAATTTAAAATATTTAAGTGATCGCCATATTTGAAAACGAATTATTTTGCTAATAATAACGTTTTATTTTGCTAATTATTATTATTATTATTGTTGTAATAAATACTGCTCTTGGTTTTAAAATTAAAATTTATTCAAAAACTAAATAAAAACTTCATTATTTGTATTTATAGAAATTTATTGCTATCTTTAAAATGTGCTTTTCTACAATACAAACTCTTTAATAATAAAATCTTCATTTTGTTTGCATGAAGAATAATGAAAATGAAATGCAAGTGAAAATTCTTTCATTTTTGATGGGGTTATATACTAGTAACTTTATAATCTGTGCGTTTTCTGGTACTGGCGTTTACTGATGAAAGCATTTATATCAGGGTTAATTTCAATCTTAATTTTCAACGCACAGTTTTTTCTATCCTTGTTTTTCAAAAACAACCAAGCAAGTTCACACAAGTATGTTGTGTTGAACTACATCAAGGAATTCAAAGCTTATTTAGACGTTTCTGGATACTCTGCTCGTATATTTCTTGATACATAAATTAAGGAATTTCCCTAAAAATATTATTTGTTGTTGAAATTGTTAAACTCTTTTGACAGTTGCAGTAAAAGATATATTTTTGTGACAAACCTCGACTGTTTTCGCGACCCACTAAAATAGACGCCGCAACCCACCAGTGGGTTGCGACCCATAGTTTGGGAACCGCTGCAGTAGACTCCTGACTATAATATGGTAGAAGGACAGGCTGAATAATTAAAAACCTAAAATGGATAGGTAAGAGTTTTATAAATAACAACATTCTGTCAGCTCCATATCATTAAAAACACTCTCTTATTTATATTTTTTGTCTTCTAAGTACAGACAAGTACTTCATAAATGCCTGCTATATACTGTACTGCATGCTTAAAAAAATTATTGCAGGAAAAAGAAATTTCAGAATAAAAACATTACACATATTTTACAATATTTAATTAAACTGCTGGAAACAAAAAATCAAATGCTCTGTATAGTATCAGTATAATATATGATGTTTTAAAATAAATAAAACTTAAAATAAAACATAAATCTTTTTTTTTTTTTTTGGAGGTTAAAATTTAATTTGACACTGATAAATGCTATATGAATGTAAAAAGTTATGGTTGGTATAAAAGAATTAAAATTTATAGTTTCTAGTTTTGAAAGCCTTTGCTAAATAATTTCTTCTTTGTTTTAACCTTTTTCTATGGCAGTACATGACATACAGGAAGATTATAAATGTTAGCAGACACACACACTCAACATCTTGACAAAATAATTCCTACTTTTATTACATTTAACTAAGTCAGATAATTGGGAATTTATTGTATTTCAATATATTTTTTTAATGATTTTTACTACTGTATTTAGCTACATTTTGCTAATTTTATTTTGTGAAAAATTTGTTTCTGACTATATATTTTTTAAGTTTATTTATATGTGGATCTGTGTAATCACTATTCTTTTTACTTTTTGCCAATGATCAAATTCTATATTAACTATTGGCAAAAAAAATGAGGAAAAATTATTGAAATATCAACAGCAGTCTTTAAGAAAAAGAACAAGAAATAGAAAAACAAAAAATAATAACTTTAAATGTATTAAAGATTTTAACTGTTCCATAGCTTTTAGTTTGGTTTGCATGATTGATAAGTTGATTTATTTTACAATATAATTCCAGTTCAGTCAACTACGGAAGGAGGTAACTACTGTTATCCTTTAACCTAGTTGACTGAACTAAGTAATATAGTACAATGTACCAATGTAGTACCAATAAATGTATAGTAACAATACCTGTACCATTATGTATATTACCAATACTGAATGTATAGTACCATGTTGGTACTATACATTAGTACCAACTAATGTATAGTACCAATTGCACATTATATTAAGATTTTTCACTTTCAACTGTAATCATCCTCTTAAACAGTTAATAATAATACTAAAAATATAATAATAATTTGAAAAAAATACATATATTTCGGAATTTAGAGTATCAAACTTATTTTTTCACTTCAATGTTAAAAAAATACATGTATACAAAGAGTTAATCAGTTAACCACTCGTGGTATTCATAACTACTGAAATTGTAAACAACATTATTCATTATGAAGCATTTAATTTATTGGCTACTTAAGAAAGCATCCACTGTATAAGATTTTTTTTACTGAATATTTTTTACTGACTTGTAGTCACAAAAGGCACACAGCTGCATGAAACATGAGTCAATAGAATTAAAATTAGCATTTAAAAATATAATATAACAACAATGAAAGCTATTAATGCAAAAGACAAACATTAATAAAAATATTGAAATGTACTAAAAAATTAATTGAGAGAAGTTAAAATGCAATTAAGCTCATGACTACACACACAAGCTTCAATTTATTATTCTGGTTTTGCCCAAACATTGACACCAGCAAAATAAAATCAGGAGAGGTGAAGAACGTTTTGTGATAAATTAGTATCTTGGAATAAAAAACCTTTCTATCCCTAATCATTTTCTTTTACCTCCTAAAATTGATTTAACACTTAAAATCACATAAAAAAAGCAAATCAAGTAAATTTAGATAAAATGTGAAAATCCAGAGGAGGAGAGGAAAGAAACTGTCCTATGATGAGACACAACTCTCCAAAGTAAAATCTTAAATGAAAATTTACCCATTCCTGGAACTAAGTCTGGTAAACCTTGACTACTTTCTTTTAGAACTTGTCTTCTAATATATTGTTGACAAGTTGCTTCATCCTATTTCAGTAAACAGCAAAGTAAATGTAAGAAATAAAAATATATCATGACTTTTTTTTTTATAAATTAAAATGCATCTAACTTCTAAAAACTTTAATTACAGTAATTACATTTCATAAATACCACTATGTCTACACTATTTCCCTTCTTTATAAAATAGAAATACAATAAATATAACAACTTTTGAAAGTTTTTTTTAATCAAATTTTAAACACAGTAAACTATTTATGAAATTATCCTTTATCCTGTTATTTATTTATGTCACAAATTTTACAAGGTAATGCAAAATTTTGAAGATCAAAATTTTCAAGTTTTGTAATCTTATGCCTCTGGAATCAATACATTGTTGTCAAATTTGCTTAAGTACCACAATAAGCATAAAAGTGATTAAAATAGCATTTATATAGAAATGACATAGAAAATGTTCACAGAATTTCGCTAAAGTTCTTTGATACCACAATACAGTGTGTCCACTCTCAATGGTGGCCAATGGCTAATTTTAAAACCATTAGTCATAGATATATACGTAGTTCCATTTTGCAAAAATGCTTTAAAAAAGGTGAAGAAATGTTTTATAAACGATTTGGGTCAAAAAATTTTTTTATTGAAAAATTACGAAAATTAAATTTTTATACGATCCCCTGGTCCTATAAGTGACACATAGTAAAAGTTTTCCATCACTCTAACAAGCAATACAAAAAAGGTCCCATTCATCTATCATTAAAATTGACCAAGTTACGAAACTTTAAATTTCATGACTTAACCCACTTTTCTGTAACTGAAAACGGATGAGTTGGACTAAGCTTTAAGGAAACATACACTAAGTGCTTAAAGTATTATAAAGGGCGTCCATTTTCATCACTGTCCAGTGGCTAATTCCTAAACCATATTACAGACATATAGTTCCAGTTACAAAAAGGTTTTAAATGAGGCAAAGAAATATTTTTAAAGTGATTTAACTGAACGTGCTGCCACCTTATAAATTTTATGATAGTATTAATTTTAATTAATTAACTTCTAGATTGGTTAAAATAATTGAAGACATGTCTTTCAAAACTCTCTTTATCAAAAAAATCAAATTTTAGGAAATCACGAAAAACTATTAAATGTATCCATTGGTTTTCATTATAAATTTGAAGATTGTAGTGCAGATTGGCATAGACTGATAAAGAAAAAAAAAGAGATAAGGCGAATTTTGAAATTCACATCCTCCATTGTATTTTTACATATGTTTTATTTTGTAAAGAAATAAAGTTGTTTCTTTCCATTACTTTATTTTAAAAGGTGTGCTATTTTGATAAGCTTGTATTTTAATTTATAACGGTTGTATGTATGTTTTCCAAGTTCAAAATTTGTATTCAAATTTTAACTCACTTCCAAATATCTAACTGAGGTTCAATTCACATACTTTTTTATATCCAATGGCAATGTAATATTAATACAATTTTAGGTGCATACCATTTATTTATTTTATAAAACTATACCATATTCTGTTAGGTTAAATAATCTAATAGAATTTTAGGTATGTATCATTTTGTAATGAAATATGACAGTTCCTTTTCATAATTTAATTTAACAAAATTTCTGTTACTGTTTTACTTATATTTTTAGTGCAAGTTGTATATGTTGCTTTAGTATATAATCATTACCATAAATTTAAAAACAATAATGTAAAAATTATTTTACTCTCAATGTTTAATGTTAAATTTTATTATATTTAACATTTATTTTTATTTCCAGTAAATTTGTGACTGATCCCTATTTATAGCAGCAAAAAAGATGCTTCAACTTTAAACAACTATTACTCGGTCAGTTTCAATTGCAGAGGAATAGGATTGTCTTACTTGTTAGAGAAGTGATAAAAATTTACTACATATCACTTATAGGACCAGGGAACCATATAAAAATTTAGTTTATGTAATTTTTTATAAAAAAAAAAAAATTGCTGACTTAAATCGCTTAAATTTTTTTAAAACCCTTTTAAAGCATTTTTGCAATTGAACTATATGTCTATGACTAACGGTTTAGAAATTAGCCATTGGCTACTGTCGAAAGTGGACACACTGTATAATTAATGCATTTGCTTACTACCATTATATTTTAGACACAGAATGGCACACAACATCATCTTCTTAACCAAAGAAATCACACCATGTCAAATCCAAAGCAAAAATGATGTTCATTGTTTTTTTTTTTTTTTTGACAACAAAGGTGTGGGGCTCTATAAATTTGTACAAGCCTGACAAAGTGTTAACGGCCCTTTATATTTGGAAGTTTTGGAAAGTCTGGGGGTGGAGGGAAGTGAGATAAAACATCTAATTCAAATGGCAAAGAGGACGGTCACTACATTATGACAATGCTCTCTCCCACACATCGATTGTTGTGTGGAATGGCTTGCACGAAAGAATATATCACTTTTCCATTAACCTCTCAACTCATTTGATGTAACATCCAATTTTTGACTCTTTCTTAAGACCAAAATGGGTGTGACATGAAACAATTTGATACTGTAGAAGTCATAAAAATCAATGTGGTTATTGAACTTTGGAAAATACCAAACCAGGACTTTCATTGTTGCTTCCAGCAATGGCAGGAATGGTCAAACAAGTGTATGCATGGGTACAAGTTTGAAATTTCGCCAGGACTGAAAATATTTTGTATCACTCCCCCCCCCCCCACACACACACACTCTGAGTGAACAAATAAGCACATGCATTGCTTCACGTTTGTTCCATGACCGTTTAACGAAATTTGCATTTTCCCACGATCTTTTGACAGAAATCGCTTTTGTTTAGCAATCCTTTGACAGAAATCGTGTCTCTATTGCAATCCTTTGACCAAAAATAGCGTTTTTTGACTTTGAAAAAAATTCGGGACTTTTTGCAATCCTTGAACAAAAATCTGCAACTTTTTCGCGATCCTTTGACAAAAATTCGCGACTTTTCCGCGATCCTTTGACAAAAGTCACGTCTTTTCCCCGTTCCTTTGACAAAAAATCGTGTTTTCTCGGCAATTCTCACAAAAATAGTGTTTTTTTCGATATCATTTGACAAAAATCGCATCTTTTTCACGATTCTTTGAAAGAGACCGCGTCATTTTTGTGATCCTTCAAAAGGAATCGCGTTTATTTAGCCATTCTTTCATGAAAAATGCATCTTTTTGCGATCTTTTGTCAGAAACAATGCTTTTTCTGCGATCTTTTGACAAAAATCATGCATTATCATCAATCTTTTGACAAAAATCGCATTTTCTCTGCAATTCTGACCAAAATAGCGTTTTTTTTTTTTTTTTTCAGGATTATTTGAGGAAAATCACATACTTTTGCAAGCTTTTGAATGAAATAGCGTTTTTTTCTACGATCTTTGGACAGAAATAACACCTTTTAAGCGATCATTTGACAAAAATCACTTTTTTCATAATCTTTTGACGAAAAATCGTGTCTTTTTTCGTGATCTTTTGGCAAAAATCGCGTCATTTTCGCGATCATTTTTCGGCGTCGGAGATTTTTCCGTCCTCGGGAACCTTTAAAAGACGGAATTCCGTCCTGTGGACGGAAAACTTGCGCCCACGTGTATGTGTACTGAACTTGTAAAAACACCATAACAGGATTTTCATTGTTGTTTCCAGCAATGGCAGAAGCAGTCGAACAAGTGTATGTGTTCTGACAGAGCCTATTTTGAAGGTGATTAAGTAAATGTGTACCTCTTTTGTGGTAATAAAGAGTTACAATGAAATTTTGGAGTCTTTTTGATTTTCTCTCACAAATATATATATATATATATAATTTTGGTACTAAAATGCTTTATTTCCCCTTAAATTTTGAAATTTTGGTACTTTTAAGTTAGCTGGACATAAGTGATAGATTGTCAAATATTGTTCTCATTTCAAGTAATTTTAAATTAGTGTTTTTATTTATTTCATGACAGATATTAATGTTATTATTTATCTAAATGATTCCAGATCCAAAGCTTCTGAAATCACCGTTAATCATGATTTTATATATATATATATATATATTGTTTATTTATTTTTTCTTGCAAAATGTCTTTCTTTTACACTTTATTAAAATAATGCATACTTTACAATGATACTTTTTCTTATGATGAGAAAAGGTGCAAAATAGCTATGTATGGAGAAAGAGGACAGAATAAAGTTTTTTTTTTTTTTTTTTTTTTTTTTTTTTTTTTTTTTTTATGATTTTTATGAAAATTTTAAAACTGCTTGAAAAAAATTAAAATGTTCTAGAAGACAAACATAAGTAAACAATGTAAAAAGTTTTTTTAAGCAAAGAAAAAAAAAAAAAAAAAAAAAAAAAGAAAGAAAAAAAAGATTCAAGTATAACAGCTTGTAGCAAAATCATGGTGATATAGTTTCAGAATGGGAAAGATTTCTTGTGGGGGGGGGGGGGGAAGAAAGAATTCTTTTGGAGAAAAATAATATATTTTTGGGAGGGAAAGAAGATCATGAAACACCTAAGGATCTTCTGTATGCTTCCATTCTGAATAATATTGGTAAAAGGTGACAGTCTTCTGCACTTTGGCAGATTTTTGTCAACCCACCAGCATGAAAGTTAAAAACATTTTTAAAAATGTGTTTGCTTTATTTGTTTGTTGTCTTGCCTTAGTGCCATGGTTTTGATATTTTTTATTTTGTGCAATGAAAAAATAATTATTCTAGCAGAAAGATTCTGTCATTAATAAAATTTGTTGCAGAAAACACAGTAATTTTCTGCCACAGGTGTGTAGGTTTGTGCCACTTATGTTGTAAAAAATATGCAGTGATGTACAGAATTATTCACTTAATGTTTAAGGATAATATAAAACAAGTATGAAAATAATTGTAATATAAATATGCATATCAACTGTTTTTCAAATGTATAAAAATACTGCGAAACTTTTTATTAACTAAAGTGAGAAAGAAAATCAAAGAGTTTGGAAAGGTTAGCATCAAACTTGAACAATACAGGCAAGGATGCTAAAAGTGAGATCATTAAATAGCTGTTAACACAAACTTTGTTTTAGCAAACCATACTCCTAAAATACATCAATTTGTGTGCAAGCTATTACAAAAATATTAATAAAAAAGTTAAGGAAAAAACAAAATTAGATTAACTGAAATTAATCCATAACCAAATTTGGATTTCCAACATGAATAATGCTGGCAACAATGTGGTTTAAAATTGATTCCGATACCGGTAAAGGGTTGGTTACTAAAACCACTTTTTTATGTCAAATCACACTTGCTATAAAAAGCCAGTTGGTAATGTACCAAATCACTGATATCCAATAATTTGAGTATAAATGGATGTATTGCAGCTTGCAATTGAAATGCAAATAGACTTCTTGAAGTATAACTACTGAAGTGGGTAAATTAAGACATTTTTGTCTTTCTATACTGGAAAACTGAAGTGCATAGCAACTATAATATATACATTATTCTGAAAAATATTCCAGCTATAAGAATTGGCCAATGCCTCAATTTGGTGAAAATCAAACAATTAAAATTAACTGAAAATACAAGAAATAATTGCAATTTATAATATACATTGAAGGATGACCAAGTTGGTTGCAATAGGAGGCTAGTTAATATAGAAATTTAATAGAGAATGCTATGTATGAACTGCTAACAAAAATCACAGATCAACTAAGAATTCATCTGTAATTTCTTAAAAGGATTTCACTATATTAAATGTGAAAGAGTGATTTTCTAAAGCTGACAGAAATGAACATGTTTAGTTGATAAGGAGTCAACATATCTCTCAATGTAAAAAACTTTTTTGTATAGGATCATAACATGCAAAGAAAAGTTGATCAAAAGTAATAATGCTTGATAATCTATAAAATGGTCAGATACAAATGAATTATCAAAACATATGTCTACACTCAACTTTTCCTCAAAGAAGATAATGGAAATTGTTAATCAGCAACATAAAATGTATAAAAATGTGCACAAACTTGCATTAAATATTACATAAACAGATAATATCAAAAACTTTCTTAAACTATTCAAGTTATATCGAAATATGCCTACTTTTATCTGCCCTAGGACTTCATCGAGAACTGTCTTGCTTCGCTGCCTTTCTTCACGTTTCCTTTTTAACCTCAAATAAGTATTGATACTAAAGAGTCTCGTAAGGCCAGCTCTACGGCAATCTTGTAATACTTGAATCCTTTTCTTCAATTTGTTTTCACCTTAAAAGTACAATTAAATTTTATTTAAATAACAATTAAAAAAAAAAAAAAACCCTTAAAAATTGACATATTTGCAGATTTTTTACTTTAACTATGTTTTTAAGTTAAATATATATATATATATATTTTTTTTTTCTAAATAGAAACACAATCATGCACATTATCCACTAGAAATGATAATTACATCTTTACATTTTAATATAAAGCAATAAAAAATAATGAAATTTCATAATTTCCAAAATTTTTAGGGAGATTTTTAACACAGCTTTAGAACTATCAGTGTATCCTGCAGGTACAAACTATGCTCACCAATGCTCACTAAACCCCCACAAGATCAGAAAAAAAAGGCTAATTTTTCTTGTTTTAAAATGATTTCAAAATTATGGAAGATTGGATGATATTATCACAGCAATCTTCTGTAATCAAGTTGCTATTCATTTATTTTTAGAAGTAGACTTTTTGGTTGCCAAGGCTGCATCCATTTCCATTCAGACGACTGTTTTTGTGATTAAGTAAGATCAATTATACACTTAAAAATCAGCTAATAAAGGGTTAAGCAAAAAATGTCATTGCCTCCCATACTTTTATAACTTTTAAACAAAAAATTCTCTTTTAGATTCTATAAGGAAATAACCTTAAATATTATGCAAATTTCACCATTAAATGCTCTTTATGCAAAATAATTCAATTACTCCAAAGGATTTTATTTTTTGGTATACACGTCTAAACATATTTCTTTATTGAAAAGTTTTTGAAAATATTATCAGTTTTGTACTTTAAAAACTGACAATAGTTAATAAAAATGCTTATTTTAAAATACTTGATTAAACTAATAAAATTTTAAATAAAAAATTATGAAAAATAAATAAATTAATTAAATTAAAAATGATAGGAGACTGCATACTGTAATCTAGTCAAGTATATTGTCGAAAATATTGGTTAAATTACTATACAAAGCTTCAACAAGTCTATTATATTTTTTTGAGAATGCAGAATTGAATGATTTATGCAATAATTTAAAGAATCTGTTAAAATAATGCTACTTTTCAAACATCATACTTAAAAATTTTAGTTAGTATCTGAAAACCTCATAAACTTTCCTAACATTGTTTTATCTATTTTCTTTATTGGCTTATACTGGACAATAAAAATTTTTGTTAGCTGTAATACAGATGGAAGTACATTTCCCCTGAAAATTATGACAAGATCTTATAATTTTATCAATTATAAAATGTTCATAATACATTCTTTGAACTGAGACCATGATGTAAGAAATTACGGCCACTGATGATTCTGTATTTTAAATTGCTAAAGTATGTTTTAGTTCAAAACAGAGACAACAAAAATAGGCATTTTTCTTTAAAGATAAGCACAAATGCCTTTACATTCACAAGGGTTAGGTTCATGGAAATGTCTGCAAATGTCAAAATTGCAAATTTTAAGACTATTTTCCAGTGGATAAAAAGGGGTTAGGTTTTATAATTTTTTTTAAAATGGAAAAAAGCAGTTGAAACCTAAAAATATTTCATTAAATAATAAAAAGTACATGCATAAAATACATTTGAATAATTACAAACATATTATATAAAGTTTAGTTGTTAGTTTATGGCTGTAAAAAAAAATTATCAATATAAATAGAATATCAATGGAAGAACAGATATTTTGTTTGTGAATTTTCATAGTAAGAAAAAATTACAGTGTTGATTTCTCTTTTAAATTTAATACTTCTTACAAGTAAAGGATATCATTCTATTGCTTTCACAAGTTGTTGTTGAAGCTTTAACATTTTTTGTATAAATTTAGCAGAAAAATTTTCATTTACAGTGAAAATTTTGAATTTTAGAAAATAAGGATTTTTTTATTTTCAGCACCAAGTCATGTTTTGTATTTCTTGGAACTATTGATCTATATTTTGCCTCAATACAAAGCTTGAATTCTCAAAACATAGGCTATACAGCATAATGCAGCTGTCCATTGTCAAATAATTTAAAAAAATTGTTTAAAAAAAAGAATTTATTTTATGAAACAAAAAATAAAATAACCAAATACTCATAAATGTTGAATTTTTTTTTTTTTTTTTTTTTTTTTTTTTTTCCATGAATAATCAAAACATGCAAATGTTAAGAAACTACTCTACTTTACAAAAAGATGAAGAAATAATAGGCGATGAAATACATCACAAGCTAAATAGAACATAATTAATAAATTAATACTCACAAAGAACACCTTCCATAAATTCATAAAACTCATCAGGAGTGAAAAGTCTCATCAAGTGCTTCATCTTTTCAACAATATCTGGTCCGAGTACATTATACCTCTTCCAGTCTTCAACATTTCGTTTCACATTAATCAATCCATATGTCATAATGATCCATTTGCGACGTGCTCTTTCTCGCAGACGTGCTTGATAAATTTTTAAGACAGACCGCTGTAGATCTGAAATAAAAAAAAAAAAAATTAATAAACTTGAATTATAAACTAAAACATAATTATAGGGAAAAAAACAGCATAAGTCAACCTAGTAAATTAATGATAAAGAAATAAAAGCTTATGGAAATAATCTACAAATTTAAAAGAGGAATATGAAAAACCAAGATTTTTGCAATGAATTCTGAAAGTGCCAAAATTAAGCAAAATATTTCAATTGTGAGGTACAATACAAGATTAAAATCACAAAATTGCAAAAGCTGCTAAAACGTTTTTTTTTTTTTTTTTTTTTTTTTTTTTTTTTTTCTCTGCAACACTTGCAATAGTATAATAATACTGAAAGCGCAGTTGGCAAAAATCAAAAGGTTATTTTTTAATCGCTACCCCCTAAATAAAAATTTTAAAAATTACATAATTTACTATTACATATATATGCATATTTGTTAATAAAAATAAATGTTATTGGATACTAAATACATAATATTACTTAATTTGAAAATAATTTAAATAATTACTTTTAGTCATGTAGAAATATCAAATTATTTACAATATATATAAACATAATAAATAAAAGTTATGATTTATGTTTAAAGAATAAACTGCTCTACAAAATTAAACATTGTATTTAAAATTATGGTACATAAATTCATCAAGAATCTTTTGATAACTAATGTCTATACTAATAAAATAACAAATCGCTCTGTCTGCGTGTGTGTGTGTGTGTGTGTGTGTCTGCGATGGCTAGCAAAATCTATGGGACGTACGAAGCTCAAAATTTTTATGAGAGTAGCCCAATATCTCTCCTGATGCACCTGAGCTTCAGAATTTCGAAATTCTATTTATTAACTGAGTAATTAATTAAATTCCAAAGATCACTCTCATAAAAAATCGCCTTTTTTCTTCTTTTTTTTCTCTTCATTTAGTTATGGTTGGTTGGTTGCATAAAATTTTCGCATAAATAATTTAAAAAGCTGGAACAGACCTTTAAAATTCATAGACTGGCAAACTGTCAGTTTAAATAATGATTTTTTATCACAGCGGTTGCAAACCATGGAGGAAAAAGATAGGTGGTGGTGAAGTAAACCGAAAAAAGAGTTGCAATATTAAACCATTTATCGCTCAAATATTAATGTCCCAAACAAAAGCATGTGGAAGGGATTTTGTATTAATAAGACGAATTGAAAGAATTGAATAACAGCTGAAGCGTATTTTATGAAGAAATAGTAATTTTTTAAAATGGTCTTTTTTCTATTATATTATTTATTTTTAAAAAATGTTTGCTTTTAAAATAATTGAAATTGATAAATTCGAAATAATTTAAATGTCAAAATAAAATTAAATAAAATATTGAAAACATTTGATTTGAACTAAAAATTGTATTACTAAAAGCTTTCTTTTTTTTTCAGAACTTTTTAATACTTTATAACGTAGATGAAAATATGTTTTTAATTTAACAACATATTAATAACTCTATGTCAATATATAAAATATAATTATGAAAACATTCTTTTAAAATCATGCGCGAAAACTTAAATAACAAATATTAGTCTAAAATATAGATTTCAGAGTGCAGACGATTTTAAGACATTAACGAAAGAATGTTAACTTTTCAAGCAAAATCTTAAATGATGCTTCTATATTGATATTTCAAAGTGACGGCTAGGTTACATTTATGTTATATTTAAGTTACGGTAGGGTAATGTTAAGTCGCAGTTAGGTTACAGACAGATTATGGTTATGGTACAAAAGTTTACGGTTAGGAATTTGTCCACAGAGTCAACATTACGCATGCTTTGATTAAAAATATACACTTTTGTTAAATGGCTCTGAAATTATAATACTATATACCAATCTTTTATCATCGCGTATCGATTCATTCACGGTATAGTCGGATTTAAGAATGATATAATTAGTTTGAAATTCAAAATTTTTCACTTGGGATTTCTATGCGAAAAAAATAATTAGTTACGTGATTTAACAGTGATTTTTACGGGTAAATATCAACACTTTAACACGAAACTAACGCAATCGTTGGATACATGTTCCCTCCCGTGTTTCTCATTGCTCATTTTAAGTATTTCTAGAGCTTAATATTAGTTGTTGTTTTTAAAACCGATTTTTCACAAAGTCAGCTGCGACGTATTTCAGACAATGCATTTCTGCATGCTTCCAGTTATTGATAAAATCATACAAATTTCAAGTTCATTTAATATTGTTAATACGGACCCGGGCAACGCCGGGCGGGTCAGCTAGTAATAAATAAATATTTGATTCACTTTCATGAATATGATTTATTTTCTCACAACTATTAAAACACTTTCCATGAAAACCTAGCTATTTGAGATGTCTCATTTTTCTAAGTAAATTTAATTTTTTAAAAGAAAGCATTTCACACAAGAAAAAAAGTCTCAAAATAATTTCATATTTAGCCGTTGTTGAGTCTTTAAACCTTCTTTCAAGAAGTATTTATATTACATATTACAATTTGATACACTTATTTCTCTTCCAAAATTATGAGGTTTCTAAAACAGAACTAATAAAATAAACTGTGTGCTTTTTGTGAGCAAAAATTCGGGTCCTCAGCAATTCTGCTTTTACAATTTAAGAAATAAATTTTAGCAATATTATAATATACTCAACTTTGTGTATAACTATATAATAAGAACAAAATTTTCAATTTTCCTGATTATCTTAGTTAAATATGGATAAAAATTTTGCGTTGAACATTGTGGTTTGAAACTTGATAAAGTATTTTACTTAAAAATGAACTGCAGCAATATTTAGCAATAATAATGTTCAAAGCAAACTTTATATTTAGCAATAATAATGTTCAATGCAAACTTTATATTTAGCAATAATAATGTTCAATGCAAACTTTATATTTAGCAATAATAATGTTCAATGCAACTTTTGTATTCAGTAGTAACTAAGATAACCATGTGAAATAATTTTGCCTTTATTATGTAGCTATATACAAAATAGAGTCTCATATAAAGTTGCTAATTGCTACAGTTCATCTGTAAGTAAAATATTTTATGAAGTTTTAAAAATAATATAAACTAACATATTCAATTAACTTTTAGAAGAAAAAGTTGAAAATTGGCTAATGTTTTATTTAATACCATAATAAAACTCAGAGCATGTTTATTACACTTTTTTAACCATAAACACAAGGAGCCGGATTGGTAAATTAATCATACAATCAATAATAAATATAAATCCATATTTATAAAACTAAAAAAATAAATTGTCAAAATTAATGTTAACATTGTTGGTTATTCACCATTCCAAAGTTGATCATCAGTCTCAAAATTTAAATCTTGTATATCTAATTCAGCATAGTCATCATATTCAATAGAAAAATCTCCACGTCCAGGCATGTAACCAGCCATTTCTTGGTATAATGATGAACCAATAACTGGTCTGGGTGGATCTTGAGAAAATACTAAATAAAAACAAAACATCATGCATCAGACATACTTTATGAAACACTTTCCAACATTAACAGAATCTATTAAAAAGTTTCACTTTCTAATACACATGAAAGAGTTACCTAAATAAGCAATTTAAATAAAATGCAAAGAATTTTTCATTATAGACCATAAATTTTTGAATTTTTTTTTGTGTGCCCTTCTCTAAACAAACTATAAATGCACACACTTCATTTTCAATCGCAAATACTCTATAGTGAATCTCATTAACAAATAAAAAGTATATTTCAATCCAAATATGTTTATGAGTGTTGGACAGATGACCAGACAGACAGCAATAATGAATTGATAAACACTTTTCAATTATGTTGGAGAGGACTAAAAGAGGTTAAAAAAAAGAGAATAATAATTTCAATTTTTTAATGCAATCAGTGTTGAATTCACAGGCTGGCCCGGGATGGGAGGGAGGAATCCTGGAGCAAAGAGATGTCCATCCCATGGAAGTTTTGAGACATTATGTTTTCAATGGTCCAAATATGCAGTTCTTTCAGCCACCCTCCATCCGTGGAAGTCTATAATGTCTTCCTGGAGTCACAGAAATTACTCCCAGAGAAAAGTGTTTGAATTCAACTGTGAATGCAATACAAGTAGAAGCTACAAAACAAACCATTAAAATCACAATAATAATAAATAAAAAAATAACTGAATTTATTTGTTATTAATTATAATACATCAGTGGCCTTTTAAACATTTCAGGACAAACAATACATGTACATGATACATAAGAATACTTGATCATTCCATTCAGTTATTTTTTACTGCAAATTTTGCCTTATTTAATCAGGTCATTTCTTTGATAAAGTTAGTTGCCGAAACATCAGTGAAGGCTTACTTTGGAGACACGAAATTTTTGGTTTCTGTCTGTCTGTCTGTTCAGCCTTAACTGCCTTAAAAACATCAGATTTCCTTGAAATTAAATAAGCATTACCCTCATTTAGCAGTAAATTTTTGTGCTGCATTTCATAGCTGATAAAAAATAAATCATTTAAATAATTCCAAATAAGAAAATTTAAGCAGAAAATCTGCAAGGAAGAAATAAAAGGTTAGTTAATTTTTAATAATGTGGTGTGCAAAATAGATTTGCATCAAATATAATCTATGTTAATAACATTACATTTACAACACTTTCCAACATAGTAACAGTGGTTATAAATTCAGTTTGTCTGTTCATAAGTCTGTCTATTCGTGTTCTATCTCACGTAAATATAATCCGATTGCTATGAAATTGATATATTATTGTGGTTTACTGTAGCATATTCGCTATTGAAAATGAAGTATGAATGTAAATCATTATTAATTCATTTACAGGGCCATTCAAAAGAATTGATTGCTTTAAGATCTAAGGGGGAAAATCGTTTGCTGTGTATTTTAATGATATTTAAAACATACTGAAATTGATGTACATTACTAAAGTTTACAACAAGATAGAATGTGGTGTGCAAGGAGCATAACATATATTTACAGGGACACGTAGAAGATTATTTATAAATGATTGAGTTAAATATTGGTATTTGATATTTTCTTCGATTATTTATTTCTCTTGAAAACCTCTAAAAGTTTTATATACTTATAAATATTTATGCGTTAAAAAAATGCAGATTGTTGGAGGTTGAATGTTATATAAAATGAGATTAAAGTAGAAAAAAAATGCAGAGCTGACATTGAGGCTCCTTATCTGCAGATTTACTAGTTAAATGTTTCTGTTTGCAAAAACAGATGATAAAAGATTAAAAGTTCTGAAAAAGATGTTCATCCCAAAGGGGTTAAATGGTACAGAAGTTTTTGAACAAAATTTTGTGAATATTAATTAGTGAAGTGAATGCTTAGGGACATACTTGAAAAAAATCTAGAAAATGTCATGAAAAAGAGTAAAATTACACTTATAAAGAAGACTCAAGTTTTTTAGAAATAAAGAAGAAGAATTTCTTAAAGCAAGAATTGGAACTGTATTTATTAGAATAATAACTCTCTCTTTTTTTTTTCTCCCACTGTTTTTCTACATTTTTATTTTAAATCAAAACCAGAAATGCTATGCTATACATTATAACCATGAAAAACTTTTTGAATAACTTATACAATAGACTTTCAATTAATCAGGATGGTCAGGAAATACTTTGTCCTGCATAAGCAAATATCCTGAATAATCAAATGTGTAACTTTTGTTGAAAAAATTTTAAAAAAGATAGAAAATATCAAATTATTTTGCAACAGGGCATTAATAATTTAATATAAAAGTGAGAGAATATACATAAATTTTAATGTTATTTAAATTTATAGTTAATACAAAATAAACTAGTTGGATGTGCCAATTCCAAAACTTTCTTTTATCTCATACGTACATTTTAACATTTCAAAATTTAGTTACACATGTTAATGTCTTAATATTATTAATTCAATACCATACCAAGTATGATTTTTACCTTAAATTTCTGCTTCAGTCAATTAATCTAAGAACGAGTTTCCGTCTTTGCACGAGCCAATGAACAACAAAACAATACACGATTTTTTTTTTTTTTTTTTTTTTCAAATTTAGGAAGGATCTACTCGGCATACCCAAAGTTAATCATACACAAAAAATTTAGTTCAGTTATATGCATAACTTCAAGCCCTTTTTGATGTAAAATAATAAAAATGGCACAGACATTGCGATTATAGTGCCTCCTTCTGGTGGATTTTTTTTAATTCAGGAAGGGTTTGCTGACCATAGCCAAACACTTATACAAAAAATTTTATTCAATTACATGCATAACTTCATAAACTTTTCTGTGGTAAAATATTGAAAATGGCACAAAAATTGCTATTGCAGCGCCCCCTTTTTGCAGATTTTTTTCAAATTCACAATTAGCCATAGCCATGCATTTGCACAGAAAATTTGGTTCAATTCGATGCATAACTTCATCCATTTTTAGTTTGTACAATAATGAAAATGGCACAAAAATCATTACTGCAGCACCCCCTTCTGGCAGAATATTTCAAAACTGAAGGAGAACCTGCTTGCCACAGCCAAAATATTGAAGACAGAAGAAAGTAAAAATGTAGTTCATGTCACTGTTTTATGAAGAATGAAGTGATGAATGTCGGTTTTTGTTTTTCATTTACTATTCAACTAATGTTAATACTCAAATTTCTTAAAATCCTTTTTTTTTTACCAAGTGTGCTTTCATTTTCTTGCTCCAAGTAAATAAGTAACAAATTCAGTGTGCACTTATTTTGTTTTTTGTATCCCCATGACTTAATTTTGGACTTAAAACTTCATAGCATTCAATTTCGAATCTTTGTTAAATCTATTGTTGCACAGCTTCTTGGTCTACATTTTCATTGCTTTTTCAAATCTTCCATAATTTTTCTCTGCAAATCAGTAATATCATCGTCTTCTGTAGGAATTATAAAATTACTCCCCATGCTTTTGTAACCATGGTGCTTTTTACTAATTTCCATCATCATACAAATTGCATGCAAAACTGAGATTTTTACCATCCTGGTAAATCGAGAATTTACTGTATTTAGTTTTAGAAATCATCTTGGGAAATATATATTGTACATTATTAAACATCAATAAAAACTAATTAATTTTAAAGATTATCAACATTTAAAAAACAAAACATACATTTACAAGACATTGGAGTCGGATGATATTCTCTGACTGTCTTTGTTACAGGAACCTCTAAAGAGAGAGATGAAGATTAGAAATATAAATATCTAAACATAACTTAAATACAAAAAATAAGCAACAATATAATTAAAAAATATATAATATTGTTAATATTTGGCTCTAAGAATGTCATCAAAAATAGAACAATTTATAGGCAATTTTAGGAAATTTTTTTTTACAATTTTAGGACATCATTTCTTACAAACTTTTAAGGCATTTGATGAGCAATTTAAAGAATGATTTATTTATTTTTCAAACTTAATTCTTGGTTGTCAATTTTTAAAGCTGATTTATAGAGAGAGTACATTATTAACATTCGGAGAAAAAGAATACAAGTTAGTAAACTATTATGTAAAAGATTTTTCTTTTTAAAAAGTGGTGGGAATGTTGAAATATTTTGCATTTTCTATTTGAAAACTCGCAAATATTAAATCTGTGAATGTTAAGGAATTACTGTATTAATACATAAATATGTTCTCGTTTTTGCTTATTTTCATCTTTACATTGAATCTTGTTTAAGACTTATGCTGCTATCTGACCATTGGCCGTTGTGTGTATTTTTTTACCATAATGTACTCATACTTATAGCTGACATTCACATTGTTCAATTTACAAGACCATGGTGATGATTCTCATTTACATTGTTCAGTTTATAAGTCTGCTATTTGTTCAGCTTTTAAACTATTACTGTGTTTGAAAAATACATTTTACTGAAAGCAATGATTCAGCAACTGACGTATTAATGCTAATTTCTGGTTGTGTTGTTATTACTGCCTACTAATGTTAGATTAATTTGAGAGTTTTTCTAGAATTAATCTGGTTCATCTGAGAAATCCCTATTTCAAGCAAAGAATTTTAATACATAATATACACACACATGTATATGAACAGAGTCATATAATATAGACGCACGCATGCACACTGTGCGCAGAAAATTTTAAGAAAGAAACAATTTTAATTTTTGTAACTTCTTTTAGTACAAAAAAAAATATATATATATATATATATTCCCTAAATTTTAGGAACGAATTATTTACTGTTAACGGCAATATCATCCAAAAACATTAAAAAAATCGCATAAAAAACATGCATTTCAACAAAGAATCATGTAAGAAACACATATTTCGACAAAACACCACGCAAAAAGCATGAATTTCATCCAAAAGCCATACTAAAAAAGAAAATTCCATCCATGAATCGCGTAAAAAACGCAAATTTCGAGCATAAGTCTCGTAAAAAACGTGAATTTCGTGCATGAATCGCATAAAAAATGTGAAATACGCCCATTAATCTTGTAAAAAGACGTGAATTACGTTCATAAAGTGCATAGAAACGCGAATTACGTTCCTAAATCGTGTAAAAAAACGCAAATTACATACATAAATTGCATAAAAAACATGGATTGTGTCCATAAATCACTCAAATGCGACTTTCGTCGGCAGAAAACACATAAATCGCATAAAAATAAATGAATTACGTCCATAAATCGGGTAACAAACGCAAATTACGTTCATAAATCGTGTAAAAAATGCGAATTACGTCCATAAATCGCCCCAAAAAACGAGAATTACGCCCATGAATCGTGTAAAAAAATGTGAATTACCTTCATAAATTGCATAAAAAATTTGAATTACGTTCATAAATTGTGTAAAAAAACACGAATTATGTTCATAAACCACATAACAAACGTGAATTCGTTCATAAATCGCATAAAAAAGACGAATTACGACCATATATCGCTCAAAAATCACGAATTTTGTCGCCGGAAAGCTCAAAAAAGCAAATTACATCTATGAATTGCATAAAAATCGTGAATTACATCCATAAATTGCTTAAGAAACGCAAATTACATTCATAAATCGTGCAAAAAACACGAATTATACCCAACGCTAAATTAATTTGCAGAAAGCTTTTGGCCCAATATTGTGTGCGCAGAAAGTTTTTGGTTTTATACAAATCTGTATATGAAATAGTTAAAAGGAAACTGAAGTACAATATTATTAGTTTGATTATGATAGGCATAGAGAATTTTTACCAAATTAAATGTTTAGTAAAAATAGTCTACATACCAGGAAGCTGAGGAATTGGATTGTAGACATAATAGTTAAAGTAATGTTCCTCACATTCCTTTTTTGTCTTTGTCCCAACATCTTTAGCAACATGATGCCTGAAAAAGAAGAAAAAAAATCCAATTAAACCTGATATGAAAATGTTATTCAAAAAAAGGAAAAAAAATAAAAAAAATAATGAAATTTGTAAAAAGAAATTACTAACAAAATACTGCATTAAAGATGAAAATAATAGGATTTACACAAAACTCAGAATAATCAAATTATTAAAAGAAAAATTCCCTTTATTTTTCTCGCCATTCATTTCTAGTCATTTGCCATACCATTTTCATAGGCTCATAAATTTTGCTGCTGATATATTAAGGAAGATATTACCTGTATACAAATGCAATTTTAATTAGTAAAAAATAAAATGTTTGTAAAAGGACTGAACAAACCTATAACAATCCGAACTAATTATCTATTTCAATCATTTAATATTAATATCAAAATAAGAAAAAGAAAGGCTGATT
This sequence comes from Maratus speculifer, assembly GCA_964019185.1. NCBI lineage: Eukaryota > Metazoa > Arthropoda > Arachnida > Araneae > Salticidae > Maratus > Maratus speculifer. The sequence goes on from OZ025300.1 coordinate 232,776,343, forward strand.
TTTCCATTGTATGTATTCATCGGCTATCTACTTGCAATATAGAAAATATGTTATAACAACAAATCATATTAAAAAATCCTTCACAATCTCTAAGACGAAATGCCAAAGAAATGTAATATTGAATTTTCGCAGGGCATTGGTGTAAAGAGGTTCTACAAATTTATTATTATTATTATTATTATTATTATTTTTTTTTTGTGAATTGGCAGAGGCAATGAAACATGCCTATGATTAGATCCCAATTTGAGTGTATTTCCCAGCAAAGCTGTTTGCAATCTTAGTTACAGTTACAGTTTCCAAAGCATTCCCTTCCTTTTTTCTAATGTTTTTTTTTTAGTCCAAGCCTGACATTTTAATTAACCAAGGACGACCCGGCTAAATATTAGTACCAAAAGATTTGAGCTAAATTTGATTTCCTTCCACCTAAATCTTCCCTTCTGAATATTTCTTCCACTTAGTAAAATCAGGATTCTCGGGAAAAATTCAGGAAAAAATTGAAAAAAAGCGACAAATTTTATCAGAAAAATTTTGATAAAATGACAAATTTCGTCAAAGATTGCGAAAAAAATGGCAAATGCCCTCAAAAGATTTGCAAAAAAATGGCAAATTTCCCCCAAAAATTGTGAAAAAACAAACAAATTTGTCAAAAATCACGATAAAACGACAGATTTCGTCAAAAAATCGTGAGAAATGACAGATTTATTTAAAAGATTCGTGAAAAATGGCTAATTTCGTCACAAAATCTCAAAAAATGGCAGATTTCCTCAAAAAATCACGAAAAAACGACAAATTTTGTCTAAAAATCGCAAAACTGGCAAATTTCCTCAAAAAATATGTGAAAAACCGGCAAATTTCGTCAAACAATTCACAGAAAAACGCAAATTTTGTCAAAAAATCCTGAATAAATGGCAGATTTTGTTAAAAGATTATGAAAAAACTCAAATTTTGTCAAAGGGGAACGGAAAAAAAAAAAAGTTAATGCCCAGAGTGAATTTTCCTGTTCTAAAAACTAATTTTTTTGCTTCAAAATTATTATTTTTTTGTGCTCGTAAAATGGATTTTCCTGCTTCACCATTTGTTTTTGACTGCTCCAAGTCTTTCTGAGTAAATGTGACTCAGGAAAACACCCATTCATTAAACAAAAAGTTTCATCACTTTACTCAACAAAAGTATTATTTTGTTCAGCAAAAATGTCTTTCAATAAATCAGTCTTGCTCCTTTTTTTAAAAGAAATGCGAACAATAGTGATACTTATTATCTTCTACATTCAAATGTTCAATATTTTATAGTTAGATTTATATCTTGCACATTTATTTTTAAACAAGTAAAGAAAATTTTTCTTAATAATTTAAAAAAAAAATAATATTTGTTTTAATTATTTATTTATTATTAAAACAATAATTATTGCATTTCATTTTTCTTTTGCAAATGAACCAGTTCAATTTTTGCTTATAAAAATATGACTTATTGATGGGGACCCGCTTTTGGTGAGAAAGGACCCAAAATTTTAGAAGTCCTGGGTCCCGGGGACCCAGGATTTTTCAAGTCTAGCAGCATCCCAGTTTAATATTCACAGTTAAATTCTAAACATAGTTTTATGATATAATTTTCAGTATTTTTCTATTTTACCTTGCGATTATTTCATTGCAATTTGAAAGGGTTTTTTTTTTTTTTTTTTTTCTGTATGTAATTGTTAGTTGTAAATAATTTTTCAATTTAAAAGAAATATTACACAACTTTGGCAATAATTTTAAATAATAACCTTTCCTAAAATATCTAAAAAAAAAATCTCTCAAAATGCTGAAAATAGAAATTTAAAATGGAAATAAATCCCAAAAAAATGAATCAAACTGAAAAAATAAATGCAGCCTGGGCACACTGGGAACTGCTAATTATAAAATAAAAATGACCTAAATATGTAAAATACCTATGTACAGTTTTTGCTCCAATAAAACTTTTTTAATTGATAGATTTTGACTCTAACATTAAATATCTCTTAAAATAATTTTACAATTTAAAAATTGTCTGAATCAGCACATTTATCAAACATTTCTCTATAATACCACCAATTTTCATATTTCTTTGTGCTGTAGTTTTTTTTAAAATTAGTGATGAAATACCCTAGGTCACATAAAATTCATTATCAGTAGTGATGACAGCATTAGTTACATTTTTTGGAATAGAGAGATACTATACTACACTTTTGATTCAAGACAAATAAAAACACACCTGTAGGTATAGCTATATTCATTATTTATCACTCTTATTATTACTAGTACACTGAACCCGGGGTTTCCGGGTCACAAAGTAAAGGTGAAAAAAGTTTTTAAACTTTAAAATTGAAAAGTCTGACAAATTTTTCCTACCTATTATGCTTTTTAAATCTCCAATTAACTCCAGACAGCAATTTTATATGAAACATATTAATTATGTAATCATATAAAGCTTTGAAAATTGTCGAATTATTATTTCCGTATTAGATGCAAGATAGTATTACCCAAAGATTTTGCTAAAGAATAAAATTGCATTCTTTCAGCTTTTAAAACCTACTAAGAAAATATGACATACATATATTCTTTAAAATGCATTTTTTTAAAGGTTAATTGATGTATAAATTGTAAAATAAGTTTGCAACTAACTAAAAGAGATTAAATTGATAGATAAAAACAAAATAAAATCAACAACTTACATTGGCTTTCATAGCCGACGATATTTTGACATAGCAGGTTTTGAATTACTATTTTTCTTTTTCTTTTTTTTTCTTTTTTTTTTTTTTTTTTTCAGTTGCTATGAAAAAATGGCAACAAAAATATACAGTGATCTGTTATTTTCCATGGAGAAAAGAGGCAGATGGAGGTGCGATAAAACCTATTTAACGTGCGTTATTCTTCCAATTTAAATCTCTTATTCAGCCCAAACAAAACAATCATGTGGAACAGAGACCGAACTCTTTAACATCAGGCATGCATTTTTTATCTAAAGGAAAAACAGTTGCTTAAGCATTCTAAAATAGCACTTCATTGTATTTTGAATTAAAACTGTATTGCTAAAAATTTTCCTTTTTTACGAAAGCACACGGTTGTGTTTGAGACTATAATGCAGTGGATTTTAATGTTACATTTTTCGCGTCATCTCTAGCCACCAAACTGCATCTCTATTCTTTTTTTTTTCTCTTTGGCTATTTTTCCTTCATTTCCCACATAAATGCGGCACTCAAGCTGCCACCATCAGAGAAATTGAACTAAAAACTACAAAAATAATTAATATCTCAAAAACAATTTGAGATACAGTTTTTTAAAGAAATGTATTTAAAAGTGCATTTTTTCTCTATACGATGGTGTAAAAATTGAAAATGTGTTATGTCTAGAAGTTCAAAAACTTGCAATAGCGAAAATTACAAAACTGAAATTTCATCGGAAAGTGTTGCCATTCAAAACATGACGTATGCGTTACGCACAGATACGTTTGGCCTTTATAATATAGATTTTGTTTTATTTGTCCTGAACAGTGTTCTCGCTGTCGTGCGCCATTGCGCCAAATTGCGACTAAATTCTTGATTTGCCGAGTAAACAAGCGATTAGATTTGCCAAATTGCTAGTGTTCAATTTTTGATTTTTCTTTCCTTTCTTTTTCGTTTTTTCCTGTGTGTGTGTTTAATATTTTTATTTTTTCAATATATTTGTATAATAACATTTTTAATATACTTGTAGCGGATAGTTGAAATTAGATAAATAACAATCGTTGTCGCTGTTATAAAAACGCTGTTATAATCGTCGCTGTTATTTTAGAACATCTTGATTTCAAAAAAAAGAGGGGAGGAGTACATTAAAGGATTAAAGATAATTTTTTTAGTTCTACATGGCAAATCTATTTGGCTAATATCTTTTTCATTTGGTAAATGTTTTTTATTTTTAATTAGCCAAATTACTAATGTTGGTCAAATGTCAATGAGAACACTGGTCCTGAATCAAAAGGGCAGTGTTGTTAAAAAATAATATTAAAAAATAAAAGCCTAATTCTCAGCATTTATCTCATAGGTTAAATATATGTATATATATAACTAAAATGAAATCACATGTATACTTATTTTATATTACCAGTTTCCGATTCCATGATCTGAAATGGCATTCAGTAGACGTAATTCTTCAGATGCCATCCAATCAGGATCAAAGAGAGAAAAGTTGTTCCTCTAGAGAAAAAAAACAGAAATGATTAAGTTATTGAAATGAAAGATTTTGCACTTTAAACAAACAGAAATTAATACTTTTATAACATGAACTAAAAAAATTGAGGTTGTGTTATATACATATACCACATAATTCACAAATCATTAAACAGATTTTAGACTTTATACATTAGTACCAACATAGTAGCTTGAGATTATCATCAGTATATGTAATACTTAACCATAAGTAAGTTATCTTAATAAATTAATTTTTGCTATTATTTAATTTAAAATGCATTTTTAGACAAAAACCATAAAGCCAGTGGATATTTTAGTGTAGACAAGGATTGCTAGATCCATTGCATTTCCTCTGTAATTTGAACATTTTCCAGACTTGTTATAAATTGTACACTGAAGCTTTTCCCATATGACAATTTCTTCCATTTATATATATATATATATATATATATATATAAAAGGACTTTTATAATTGAAAGATTTTATATCAGTTTATCTTTTCAATTATCTTCAAGTTTTCAATTCTGAAAATGCATTTTTGGTAAGAGTTCGGCATTCTGTTCTAGTTGGCAAAGAAATTCAAAATACGGTAAAAAGACCATTTTAGCAAAATTTTCAAGAGGCAGAAGAACACAGTTTTAAAATTTTATACACATTATGTCAGTAATTAAGTATATACACATATGTATATACGTATATATAAATACATATTTATAATTTTATATAAATACCTTTAAAAATAAATCCAAAGTAACTCAAATATTACCAAAACAAAAATTCAGTAAAACCAGTATTTAAACTGTCTGCATGTATGTATAATGAACATGAAAAATGAATTCTGATTAAAAAACATTCGAAGTTTGAAGTGCTATAGAAAGTAGATTACCAAAATTATGAAAAGCAGATGGATAAATTGACAAAAGAAAGCCTTTATATTAAACCACTCGTCAGGGATACACAGTTTAATATAAAAACAAATGGACCTTATGCACGTGATGTCAGACACCATAGGTGGCAGTATGCTAATCTGAGTTATTCTAGCCACTGCACTGTCAGAATGCTAAGTATGTGCAGGCGCAAACATCCCTAGCAGACGACTTCAGCCTTGAACCATGTTCAATGGATACATTTTCACAGAAAATTTACAAATTTAAAGAATTTTCTCACAAAGAGAAAAACAATTTTGAATATATATTACAGTATATTAAGTATATGCTGCTATAACAAAGAATTCTTTTCTGGTATTTTAAATAAACAAGTATTAACAATTCACACTCTATAGACTTATGCTAAACACTGCCAGCAGCTGAATTTTAGCCTCCACCTGATGTTGCGTGCATAAAGTCTATTATCCAGCCAGTTTCTGTAATAGGTCGAGCTATAAGCTAAGAAATTTGACCAATTATGCACCCTACTAGATTGGAAGCACCAATTCAAAACAGGAAAAAGAGGAATTTAAATGAAAAGTCAATAATGAATAATAATAATTTACACCTAATGTATCCTGTATAAAAAGTATATTTAAGTACAATATTACAAAAGTTAAGACATGTATATATTACTACGTCTACAGAAAAATATTGTTTAAAAAAAAACCTGAAAATTTTTAAAAGTAATAACAAAAATCTGCATAAAAATTATTATTTACCCACCAGTAGCATCAAGTAATGGTTTTGTTTAAAACCTCCTTCAAAACACATTTTTTCATTCAATTAACCAATGAAAAACAGTTTTTCGGTATATTTTGGGATTTCTTCGCCAATCATGCCAACCAGGATAGAATATTAAATTAGTTCCCTGAATGTTGCTTTGATCGCATAGATCTGTTGATTTCTCTATCAGAATTACCTTCTCTGCAGAATTGGTGAAGATAAGATATGCAAGTAAATAAAATTATGAATAAAAGTAAAATATTGCAAAGTTCAGCATAAATTTAAGGAAGATTAAACTGGTCACCAGAGGTGGCTCTGAATTTAAATGAATAATAATTTAATAAATACAAAAAATATTTCCCTTTGCATGTCAAAATAGATAATAAATGTGCTTTAATACTGCAAATTTTTAAGCTTCTAAATATCGCATACTTTCAATTTTTACACCATCGTATAGGGGAAAAAAATATACCTTTAGATGCATTTTGTTTACAAGCAGTATCTCAATTTACTGTTGAGATATTAATATTTCTGCATTTTATAATTGTGGCGACATAAGTAGTACTCCATCTCTTTTAAAAGTAAAGGGTAAAAAATGAAATAATTTACTTAAACTTGCGTGGCAACAATCAGAAGCAAAAAAACAACAACAAAATGAACAGATGATTTAAAAATTAATATTTAAATTAAAATAATAGTCTTTTTCATGGGTGCAAGTTTGAAATTTTGCTAAGACTGAAAATATTTTGAATCACTGCCCCCCCCCCTTCCCCCCGAGTTAACAAATATGCACGTGCATGATTCACGTTTTTTCCATGACCGTTTGGAGAAATTCGCTTTTTTCCAGGATCTTTTGACAGAAATTGCGTCTGTTTAGCAATCCTTTGACAGAAATTGCATCTCTATCACAATCCTTTGACCAAAAATCGCGTTTTAGCGATCCTTTGATAAAAATGCGCAACTTTTTCGCGATCTTTTGTCGAAAATTTGCATCTTTTGTCGAAAATTTGCATCTTTTCTGGAATTTTTTGACAAAAGTCGCGTCTTTTCCATGATCTTTTGACTAAAATCACATCTTTTCCTCGCTCCTTTGACAAAAAATCCTGTTTCCTCCGCAACTCTGACAAAAATAGTGTTTTTTCCGCTATCATTTGACGAAAATCGCATCTTTTTCGGGATTCTTTGAAAGAGACTGTGTCATTTTAGCGATCCTTCAACAGGAATCACTATTTATTTTGCTATTCTTTGACAAAAAAAAGCCTCTTTTTGCGATCTTTTGTCAGAAATAGTGCTTTTATCCGCGATCTTTTCACAAAAATCATGTATTATCAGCAATATTTTGAAAAAAATAGCGTCTTTTTCCAAGATCTTTCGACGAAAAATGACTTTTCCCCGATCTTTTCACAAAAATCGTATTTTCTCTGTAATTCTGACCACAGAAATAGCGTTTTCCCCATGATCATTTGAAGAAAATCGTGTCTTTTCCGCACTTCCTTGACAGAGACTGCGTCATTTTCGCAATTCTTCGACGAAAATAATGTTTTTCTTGAGATCCTCGACAGGAATCACGTTTATTCCGTAATTTTTTGATGAAAAACGCGTGCTTTTGCGATTTTATGAACGAAATAGCGCTTTTTTCTGCGATATTTTGACAAAAATCACGTTTTATTTATAATTTTTTGATGAAAAATTGCATCTTTTTTGCGATCTTTTGGCAAAAAAACGTGTGTTTTTCGTGATCAATTTTCGTTGTTGAAAATTTTTCCGTCCCGCTTCCGTCCTCGGGAACTTTTAAAAGACGGAATTCCGTCCTGTGCACGGAAAACTTGCACCCATGATCTTTTTCAAAATTTTATGATTTGTTGTGTGAGAGGAAGTATTCAACTATAAGTACACAAAATTTCAATGCTCTGGCATCTATAGTTTTTGTGTACGGACTCTGTGACAGACAGAGAGAGAACAGAGAGGAACAGAGTTTCGCCAGATGAACAAAACCCTAAAAAGCAACCCCGAATTCTGAAAATCATAATTATCACATTAAAAATATTATCGAGAAAAAAAAAAAAAAAAAAAAAAAAAGAACAGGATGTGGAATTCTTCCTGCAGTTTTTACCATACAACTGTGACTGTAAAATTAACTAAACTATGTTGTTGAATTTATAACAAATTAATACCTTGTAATTATACATTTTTGCTAATTGCTTAAAAGGTGTAAGATTAAGATTTTAAAAAACAGTAAAATAGTTTTATTTAACTGTTGACACGTTTCAATTCTTAACCGAGACATCTTCAAAACAAAATGTTTTGAAATTAATGTGAAATTGAGTGTTTTGGTTGACATTTGCTTTGAAAATAGCTCGGTGAAGAGTTGAAACATGTTAACAGTTAAATAAAACCATTTTCTTGTTCTTATAAACATTAATTTTACACTTTTTTAGTAATTAAAAAATATGTAGCTGAATAGTTAACTATCACAAGAGCAAAAAAAAAAAAAAAAAAAATGGATATAAGAAAAGCATTTTTATAAACATATTTAACAACTGTTTAGAAAAAGATTTAAAATGTTTACCACAATAATGTAAGGGTGATCATTTTTATGATTTTCATATTCCCGGCCCTTAGCAAAACATTGCACACAAAAATATCTCTGGGGGCGAATGCACTCAGCGCATTTTATATAGGGTTCAAACAAAAATACCCCACAAATGGGGCATATTAGCCGATCGTCCATTTTTAATACTAAACTAATACTGTGTTAATATAATACGAACAAACAACAATTTAAAAATCAAACGAGCGAGGCACAAGGCACAAGCACAAAAGAACAACAAAAGTAAATAAGAAAACAATAATTCTGCAACTGCACTTCTGATTGAAGAAAGAATTTCTTCATCCAACTATGCTGCCTAAAATAAGCATGCGCAAAATTTACGATGAACTTGAAAAAAGATATAATTTCCTTTGTTTGGAACTTTTAGGGAATTTCGGAGCATGCGCAAACCATGAAGATAACTGCAAAATGAAAACATCGGAGATAAACATCAAAATTGGCAACGGTGATTCCGGCTCCTGCATTTCTGGCATTTCTTCTTTCGCTTTCCACATCACAAAAGTGCAAGTCATTTTCATTTGTTTAATCTCTAATTAGATTTTCACCTATTGTTCCACTAAGAATGGAGAGTAAAATTGGTAAGTTGTGTCAATTTTTCTTTTTTAAGTTAGCCGCTGTTCTATTATCCGCTTCTTGCCAAGTGGGAGCTAACTTAAGTTAATCCTTATTAACATTATGAGATTCAGCTAATGAAAATGTGAATGATAATAATAATGAAATAATTATTTGATCTCCATAAATTATAATTATTGTCTAGTAGGATTGCAAATAATAATAAGAAAAATTGATGACTGTTGGTTATTAAAATTATAGAAATCTTTTATAGTGATCAAATTTATAATGGTGAAAAATGTGTACATTTATTAGATAATTTTTATATTTTTTAATTACTGATCTAAGTATGCTGTTTACTTATTAGTTAATTGACAAAATTTGCAGAAACATTTAAGTTATGTGTTTTTCAATATAAGCATCTTTTCATAGACTATCTGCTGTTCATAATCATATTGTATCCATTATGTGTTTCAGGTTGAATTGATTGATGCATATACTCCGATCTTTCTGTTTATAAGTGATGTTCCTTGGCATAGCTGTCCCACGGAAACAATAAGCAACAGAATTTGGTGTAAACCTGTTGCAGTCCAAGTAATATAGCAATAACTTTTACATCATCAGAGATCTACTATTTAAACTTGTTGCAGTTTACTGTCCGTAATAACGTCATGTTCAGATATATACCAGACAATCTTTAGACTTTTTGAATTGTCTATGAACAATCATATTAAATATTTTCAGTCATTATTTTTGTAGTTAATTTGCGGAGCTGACATGAAACCTTCTATATTACTTCAAAATATAAAGTTATTTTCACTTTTAAAAAATAGTAGAAGTGGAGTACGGCCATTGCGCCAAACAGTCCCATTTACTTTCTGGCCGAAACAATTCCACTGTAGCAGTCTAGATGCCAATAATTCTGCTTTATCTTTAGGTAATTCTACATTTCTTACAGGGTTCGAAAATCTATATCAATGGATTTGATATACAGTGTCTCACAAAAGTAATGGGACACTTGTGCTTTATAAAATGAAACAGCAATAAAATAAATAAACATGTGCAAAAAATTTTTGGGTGTGTTTCATATTTAAAGTTAGTAACAATTATTACATAATATACATTTTGTCAAAATATTAATTTAGTAAAAATACAATTGTTGAGAACGGAGCAAAAAATGGCTCACATAAGTGATGGGACACTTACTTTTCCATCAAATATTTATCCAAAAATTTTACTTTTTAAAAGGTTTTAATATTTTGTTGGATTTCCTTTTACTTTTAAAACATGATTTAATTTTTTTGGGATGGATTCGACTAATTTTTTTGTGATTTCTGGAGTGATTTTACCCCATTCTTCTTGAAGCACTGATTTTAGTTGTTGTTTTGAAGAAATGGTGTGTTTGCGAATTCTTGATTCCAATTCTTGCCAAATATTCTCTATGGGATTTAAGTCTGGAGATTGTGGTGGTGTTTTTATTATTTCAGGACAGTTATATAGCAGCCAGAGTCTAACGTTCAGAGCAGTGTGCTTGGGGTCATTGTCCTGGTAGAATTTAAAATCTTTATGAAGGTTCAATTTTCGTGCTGACGATTTCAAATTTTGCTTTAAAATATCAATATACTTGTACTGATCCATTATACTGTCAATAAAAACAAGATTACCAACTCCAGCGGACGACATACACCCCCATACCATAACTCCTCCTCCACCATGTTTTACACCAAGTTCTGTTTGCTAAATTCTTCCCTGGGTTTTCTCCACACCAAGATTCTACCGTCAGAACCAAATATATTAAATTTACTCTCATCAGCAAATATAACTTTATTCCAGTAATCAGAATTCTTATTTATGTTGGATTTTGCGAAAGCTAGTCTGAGTTTTCTATTCTTTTCACTTACGAAGAATTTTTTCCTGGCTACTCTACCGTGATATCCAGCAGATCGAATTACCCTTCTAATAGTCTCAGGATTAACAATTATTCCATATAATGCTTGTAAATCAGCAGCAACTTTTGAAGCTCTATTTCTTGGATTTTTTTTTTAATATTTTGAACAATAATTCGCTTTATTTCACTGGATAGCTTTGATGGTCGGCCAGGTCTTCTTTTATCCTGAATCATATGATTCTTTTTATATCGTTTAATGATATTTAAAACTGTTGAACGACTCAAGTTAACTGTTTCAGCAGTTTTTCTAATAGATTTTCCACATTCAATATGCAAATTAATAACTAATTTTTGAACTTCAGGCGAAGTTTCTTTTCGTTTAGCGTTCATGGCTACACAGAGCTAAAAAACACAAAAATTCCAAAACAAACTGGAGAGAAATACTGCAGACGATTTTATAAATTATTGCCAATTGCTTTTAAGTAAAAATAAAACCCCAAAAAATATTTTTATTGCTTATTTCAGACGATTTTTGTTGCATATATAATGGTGTCCCATCACTTATGTGAGCTATTTTTTGCCCCGTTCTAAACATTTGTATTTTTATTAAACTAATATTTTGACAAAATGTATGTCATGTAATAATCGTTACTAAATTTAAGTATGAAACACACCTACAAAAAAATGTGTACATGTTTTTTTTAATTTATTCGATTAGTTTCCTTTTGTAAAGCACAAGTGTCCCATCACTTATGTGAGACACTGTATATATTATATATGCAAATTTATGTTTAAAATGTCATTTTACAATTTTTCTTGCAATTAAGATTTTTTTATTTTATTGTGTAATATTTATTTTTCTTTCTCAAATATTATATTTATTGATCTAATAAAATAGGGAACAGATGTAGTATTCGCCCAGAATCCGCCATCATGTTTCTTTGTTGGTCACTTATGACCACTTTATATTTAATTTTTGTGCCATTCAGAAATTAAACATAATAACAACATATTTTTAAACTGAAAATCAGCACTCGGAACATTATTTGTAAAACGGAAAAAACAAACAGAGAGAGAGAGGGATAAGGAATGCATAATTAGCAAAACGGTAAACACATAAATTTTAAAACAGTTAAATAAAGCAAATATTCATTTTAAAAATATGTATTCCGAAATTGCAGTCCAAAATATTTTAAAGATTGTACATTTTAAAGAACAACAACAAAAATAAATGAATAAATCCAAATACAAAATTTAAAATCTGCAAAAAAGTGGCCACCATCTCCAGGCGAATACTACATGATAGCCTAAAATAGTTTATGAAAGTTTGTAATTTTAAAATGTTATATTTTTTAATTGATCAACTTTTGCATTAACAATGCATTTTTTTCTTTTTTCTGATCTTTCATTATGAAAACTATTATGCTTGGCAGACTTGTGTAAAATCAAAAACTTTCTGCACACATAAATGTTGGGTCAAAAATTTTCTACTAGTTAATTTAATGTTTAATAAAGTTACATGTGATATTATTTTGACAATATAAATTAAAAACCAAAAATTAAAATAGTCTCTGTTTAAATAAATGGAACAGATATTGTATCTTCCTGAGAGCCGCCATCTTGTTTCCCTATTATTTCTCACAAATTATTATTTTATTATGCAATTATTGTTTTAAGGAAACATAAAATAAATATTTTTAAGGCTTATGCTTACTAAAAAATTGTTTTCACTTTACTTGAATATTTAAAAAAATAAGTGAATAAGTAAATCAAATGATTTTTACTATTAAAAATTTGATCTTTGAATTTCCAAAGTAAATTGTCTTGTTTAATTTAATATTTTAAAATGTATGATTCAATCATTTCAGTTGCACTTTGCAATTTAAGGTTAAATAATAATGCATGAGAAATAACAGGGAAACAAAATGGCAGCTCACCGGAAGATACAACGTCTAAGTCAAATTTATTCATATTAACAAATTAAATAAAAAAAATAATTTAGAGCAAAATTCCCTGTGGAAGTGGTGAATTCTTTTCAGTTATTTTGTCGATGCATTTAGAAACAGCCCAATCCTTAATATTGTAATTTTTTTGCACAAAATGGCATTTACTCTAGTAACACTACAAATTTGATTCGGCCATTGCTGGACTAAAAAGTCACTAATAATGAATAATGGTTTGGCCAAATAACTTAATATCAATTATTTGGCATAAAAAAAAATCATCAGCTATAGGCCAAATTACATTTTAGTAGATTATTTTGTGTATGTTGTTGTTACATTTGAATAAACAATTTTATATTACTTAAGAGTAAGACTGGGCGATATCAGAATTTTAATATCGTGATATATCACTGACCAAATATCAATGTATTTCAATTCATATGTCACTCCATTATAGGGTCATAAATGTAACTGTCCTCTGTATAAAATACTACAAACACATAATGTTTCATATTTTAAAAATGCAAGTGTAGAAATTCAAGGAATAGAGTGCATATCTATATGTAAAACATTTAACTATGAAATATTCAATAGGCAAGAAAAGTCAATCAGTTCTCATCAGCCCGGGAGCAAAATCGGCACAACGCTGTGACGCACGTCGCAGACTCTTGAAAAGGTCTGCAGACTATTTTTCAACTGTTAAAAATTTAGCAAAAATTTAAAAAGTTCGGTCCTAAATCCAAAATTTCAGACATAAAAAATGTATCGCAAATTTCGACAAATAGTATTCGAAAAAAATCTATTTTGTCACAGATCGCGAAAGACATGTAAATTTCGTCCAAAGATCGCAAAAAAAGGCAAATTTAGTAAAGAAATCACAAAAAAAGGCAAATTTCTTCGAAAGATCACGAAAAAACGGCAGTTTTCGTAAAAAAAAAAATCGCGAAAGAACGGCAAATTTTCTTAATAAATTGCAAAAAAAGGCACATTTTGTCAAAAATCACATAAAAAAACTGCAATTTTCATAAAAGATCGCAAAAAACATTAAATTGCTTCAAAAGATCATGAATAAACGGCAGTTTTCGTCAAAAAATCACGACAAAAACTGCAAATTTCTACAAAATATCGTGAAAAACTGGCAAGTTTCTTAAAAAAAAATCGTGAAAAGAACAGCAAATTTCTTCAAAAGATCGCGAAACAACGACGAGTTTCTTCAAAAAAATCGCAATAAACAAAACAGCAAATTTCTTCAAAAGGTCGTGAAAAAAACGGCAAAATTTGTCAAGAGATCGCAACAAAACTGTAGCTTTCGTCAAACACATTAAATCGGCAAATTTCTTCCAAAGATCACAAAAAAACAGCAAATTTAGTCAAGAGATTGCAAAAAAAACAGCAGTTTTTGTCAAAAGATTGGAAAAGACGTCAAATCTTGTCAAAAAAGAGTGGGAAAAAATTCATATTTCATGAAAAGATCGTGAAAAACCCGCAAATTTTGTCAAAGGGGAGCCCCCCCCCCCCTCTTTCGGACAATGTATGAGGTGTTAAAAATTCTCAGAACAAAGGCAACTTCTTTTTTAAAGTATATTTTTCTTTTATGTCTATCACAAACACTTGGGAGGTTTGAGTGCATATAATGTTATGCGAGGGATTGGTCTGCAGACTGTTTTTTAAGTTTTTACTTGTGTTGCAGACTGCAGAAAAAAATTCTGCTGCTGGGCTCATCAGAGGAGCCAGACAAGTCTAACCCCTCCCCCCCTTTTTTTTAAAAAGTTTAAATTGTTGCAGGTTTCTGAATACCTGCCAAACCTGCATTCAAAAATAAGATTTAAGAACAAAAACAAACACATAGTGTATATATGGGTCATTCCATGTCAAATCAACCAAAAAAATTCAATATTCAACCTGACCATTTCCGATTTCAATGAAACTGCTAGGGATCATTCTCTATGATGATATAAATAAGAGCATATTTTTATTTTGTGTTTATCGCTTTAAATTTTTATACAATTAATTATTAAAATTTTGAAAAATCAGCATTTTTTGACTTGCATAAATATTTTTAATTTTGAATTTCTCAAGTTCTATCAAACATAGAAAAATTTTATGACCACTCATTTCAAAGAGGAATTTATAAGGTTTAATTTGATATGCAAGTCGCCTATGTATAGTTAAAATAAATAAAATTTAAAATTTTTTAAAATTTAAAATTTGAAAATTTTTTAGATAGTCATTTTTAAAAATTTTGAAAAAATTGTATGTTTGTTGTAATATTATAAGCTTTAAATTCTGAAATTTTTAGAGTGGGATCTCAATGGGATCAGGAGTTATTAAATAAAAGCTAAAAATTACCATACAAATCATAAATAAATAGCAAAATAGACAGAATTAAATTGCTATTTTAATGGTAATTTTTGCTTTTATTTAATAACTCCTGATCCCATTGAGATCCCACTCTAAAAATTTCAGAATTTAAAGCTTATAATATTACAACAAACATACAACTTTTTCAAAATTTTTAAAAATGACTATCTAAAAAATTTTAAAATTTAAAAATTTAAAAAATTTAAAATTTTATTTATTTTAGCTATACATAGTCGACTTGCATATCAAATTAAACCTTATAAACTCCTCTTTGAAATGAGTGGTCATAAAATTTTCTATGTTTGATAGAACTTGAGAAATTCAAAATTGAAAATATTTATGCAAGTCAAAAAATGATGATTTTTCAAAATTTAAATAATTAAGTGTATAAAAATTTAAAGTGATAAACAAAAAATAAAAATATGGTCTAATTTATATCATTATAGAGAATGATCCCTAGCAGTTTCATTGAAATTGGAAAGGGTCAGGTTGAGTCACTGGTTGATTTGGCATGGAATGACCCATATATATATACACACACACTTATGTATATGTGTGTGTGTGCGTTGATTATCAAGAAAAAATAAAAAAATCAATATCTTAACATATTCAAAGGAACATAAATTTTAATTTTCATGTATTGATTCAAACTAATTAATGCCACAATTGCTCATGCTCATTGTTAACTTTGACTGTGACTATAATTCTGGAATAAGTCTGTAATAGTCAATATTTTAGTAGAATAATTTAAAATTGTATAGGTTGTATTGCATATTTTTCCAAATTTTTTAGTTCTTGGTATCTGTCTAAATGTAAAGTATTCAGATAGTCAATTTTTACAGAAGAAAGTCTAGAAATGACAAATATTATAAATCAAAATCTTTATTTTTAAATTTGTCATGTGATAAGCCAAAATATGCCTTGGGATAGATTAATGTAAAATTTTTTGTTAAAAGTCTGTTTTTAGTTATTTAAGAATCTCATTATGAAGCTGTTTTGCCTTACTTAAAGTTTTTGTTTAGGATTTACTTTGATAGATGTGTTTCTTTTTGAATATTTTAAGATTTTTTATAGGACTTATATTTTCCTATTTTTTTTATTTCAGCATTGACACCTGAGCTTTTAAATACTTTCAAAAAGAACTTTGAAGGTGATCCTAAAAATCTGTTAGCTCTAAATGCTTGTGCTAAAACTGATCCTCTTGAAATTTGTCTTCAAAGAAAAGTTGTAGAATCAACATGCCATGTGTTTACTCATAAGGTAAGGTTTGCATATGCATTTGCTTATTAAAGACTAGTAACACTTTTATAGTGAGAGTTTTTTGCTGAATTTTTTAATCTTTTACCAGGTTTTTCAAAACAAAATTTTCTCTAATTGAATCGCAAAATGGTCTGATTAAATAAGGTAAACTTTACAATAAGTATAATTGGAAAATAGCCATAAACAAGTGGGTAGGTGTTATCGCAGGTCACACAGAGGGTTTCGTTTAATACATCCTTGAAAATACTTTATCATTAAATTAACAAACGAAAAGTGGTGTTTCAGTAAATATGTGAGTCAATGGTCTCTATAACTTCCCTCAATTTGTACTTTCCACATTCCACAGTTTTCAAGTAAAATGTCAGTGACAGACACAGGGATGATAATGATAAAAATGGTCTCATAATGAATGTATAAATGGTCTTATAATGGTGTGGTTTTTACTTTTTAAGTACGGAACTGTAGTGAAAATAAAGCATTTGTGGCAAAAGATAATTAAATTTTAAAATCACCCGTTCAGAAAAGGTTGTTAAATTGTAGTTGACAGAAATTTTTTGAGAGCAATAAAATATTTTATTTAATTGATAAAATTTTATCTCTTTTCTCTGTAACTTTTCTTTTAAAGTTTTTGCTATATTGAGAATTTAATACTTTTTATGATCTATTATTATGACTATGCTTTGTTTAAATCTGAACCTGAAAACATAATATAGGTTGTAATAAAATAAATTTCTTTGATACTGGATCCTCTTTAAGCATGCAATATATTCTGACCTAGGCAATGCCAGGTATTGCAGCTAGTATTTTATGTACAGCATTAAATTTTACTATACAATTTAAATGTTTTGCTTTCTTTTATGTAGGTAGATTCTGAAACTAAGCCAATAACACATCAAAAGCATACCGGAACATGTTGGATTTATGCTACTCTGAATGCAATTAGAATAGTTTTTGCCAAACAACATCAATTAGAAGAATTTGAATTTAGTCAGAATTATGTATTTTATTGGGAAAAGGTAAGCTAGATAATTTTTAATATACATATATATGCATTTGCTAAGAATACAAAAATAATAAAAGTATAATTTTCAGGATTTCTTATACAGTTTGTTTTCTTATTAGAGGAAATTGAGCTCTAATTATGATTAATAAATATCATATGATGTATTTATCTTGAAATTATAGCCATCAGTAATGCTGGAGATGCTCTGTAGCACATCTTTTAAGCAAAAAATTAGATTAGAGAAAGAATGTATAAATTGAATTTTGGTAGGACTTTCAGGATGCAAAATTTTCTACTTGAAAGGTCATAATAATGACATTTTATTTTAAATACATAAAATCTGTCTTATTAAAATAAAAATATTTTGAATCTCTTGAATCACAGGGACCCAGGATTTTCAAAGTCTAATAACTGTCCAGGTTATGGTTGTTTTCCTTTTAAAGTGTAAAAACTTTCTTTCATCAAAGAAAATCTACTTAAAGCACTAAATGTGTATTTCACTCATATCGTATTCAACTTGCTTTAATTCTTCATGCACTAAGCCTCCGAGTGATCAGTGATGTGGACAGAGCATCTAGCAGGCAGATATTTATCTTTTTGATATATACCATATAGGAGTGGGCGATGTGGAGATTTCTTAAATCGATTTATCATCCATCTAACATCGCGATTTAGCACTAATTTTACCCTTTATAATACGAAACCTATCATTTAATTTTTAGTAACAAAATACGGGCTTTATGCCCCCCCCCCCCTCCCGCACTTGTATTAATTTAGCATTTAATTGTTCAAATAACTAAAAAATATATATTTTACACACACACACACACACACACACAAAAAAAAAGCGAATGCTTTTTATTAAAATTAGTGATCTATTTTAACATTTTTTATCAACTCATCCTTAAAGAAATAAAATAAAAAATGATTTTTTCATTGTGTCTGACTTGTTTTGGATGCTACAATCTAAATTACTTGAGTAGGGGAGCTCAAATAGCACTTCATTGCTAATAACATCCATGCATTTGTTTTTACAGACACTGAGTTGATAACTTATTGAAGTAAGGAGCAGATTCACTGATAAATTTAGCTGTTCATTTACCATCAGAAGAATAGTAGTTTAAAAAAAGAGGGGGGGGGGGAGAGATTTAAGAAAAAGGGTGCAATTTTTTTTAACTTTTAGATTATAATAAAATATTAATATAAATGTTGACATTCATATAGTGAATGGAGAAAGATTGAAAGGCCACATTACCAAAGTTGCTGATTTTTTTGAGAGCGTTGGCTTCTGTAAGATTAGTAATAAAACAATCTTAAATATATCTTTTTAATGATAAGTACAGTGGCTCTCAAAAGTGTTCGTACACTTAGGAATTTCAATGAAATAGGGCCCTATCTATTAATTAAAATTAATATTTTAGAATGGGTATTTAAGATTAAGATCTATGACTCATTATTAACAAAACTACATAAAATATTTTAAAAACATAGCAAAACTTTATTTTGAAAAAATCACTAATCAAAAAATAACAAAAAATTTACCTCACAAAAGTCTTCGTACACTTTAAAAAAATCTCTGTATATTTGTAAATATTGTAATATTTCGCTAAAGTTGTACTTAATAGGATATTATTTAGCACCCACAAAAGTTTTTCAAACAGCTGGGAATAGATTTAATTAGTGTTTTTAGAATTTCTGCATGAAAGTTGATGCCTTCATCGAACATTGCTGTTTTTACTTCGCTTTTTGTTTCAATGCTGTGTTTTCGTGTTCTAACTTCCAGTTACCTCCAAATATGTTTTACTGGGTAAATTCAGCAATTGAGGTGATGTTTTCAGAACTTGTGAACAATTATAAAGACGCTAGAAGCGAACGTTGAGAGCCATGTGCCTTGTATCATTATCCTGATAAAAAACAAAGTTGTATCTGTTACCCATATATTGGCCTGATAATTTTAAATTGCCTTTTAAAATATTGGAACAAAGATCGTGATTTATTATGCTATCAATATATACCAAATTACCAAATCCTGATGCTGATATGCACCCTCACACAAGGACAACTCCACTGCCATGCTTAACTGTTCCAACTAAGTTCTTTGAATTAAATTCTTAATTTTTTTTTCTCTATACTATTATGCACTCATTGGACAAAGAATGGCATACTAGATTTAATCTGTAAATAAAACATTAATTTAATACGATTCGGGTTTATTTATCATTGATTTTCCTAAAGAAAGCCTAAGCTTTCTGTTTTTCGCATTAACAAAAAATTTTCTATGGGCAGAATACCTATATAATGCAGCTGGGCTTACCATTCGTCGAACAGTTTCAGGTAAAAATAAAGTAGAAACTGTTTCATTAAATTCTATAGCAACTTTTATAACACTTAAACACGGATTTTTTAAGACTTTTCTAATTGTAAGTATTTGATCTCATTGCGTTCACTTAGATTGACGACTTTTTCATACCTAGTTTTCAATCCATTTTTTTTCTACAAAGCCTTTTATCGCATACTTCACCATAGAATGGAATAAATTAACTAATTTTGCAATATTTCGAGTTGATTTACTACTATTATGAAAAAAAATAACTAATTTCAAACGCTATTAGTCGTGACATTACGATTACAAACCATTTTTAATTAATAAATAGAATATTATGGACCAATTCTGCAAAATATAAAGCCAAGCGATTTTTTAAATGTCAGTATAATGCAAAAATAAAAATAAAGCGACAAATAATAATTTTAATAATGAAATTATCCGAAAATGTTTCTGTGTACAAAGACTTTTGTGGCGTCTTCTTTCTGTGGCATCTCCTGTTTTCATTTTTAGATTTAAAAAAAAAATCTCTTAATGTTAAACAAAAAGGTTGTGTGTTATTTAGAATAACTTGAAGATAATATAAAAAATTTCTCTACTTCATATACGAATTTAATTTCAGGGAAATTTCTTTTTCCTTCTATAGTAAAAAAAAACTAGCCTTAAAAGGAATGACTCCTGGAATGATGCTGATGTGGAAGATTTCCGGAAGTAACGAATCCGGGTTGTCCACTCCTTCCATGAGTCGAATAGACCAATCAGGAAAGGGCTCCGTTGTGCATCGCCATATGGGTTACCATAAAGAGAGGAAAGGTTACCATCGCCAACAATCGCCAAGTTTGTCGCCAACTTGGCGATATATCGCCAAATTTGGCGACCAAAATTAGTTGTCAAAAGTGACGCCAATTTGGCGATAACTGTAATATTTCGCCAAATTTTTAATTTATTTACAACATCAGTCGTTTGATACATCATTTGAGAGGTTTGCAACTGCTTATTCATTTAAAGGATGTCTTGTGTGTTATCCCCCATTCTGCTCCCCAGGGGGGACACATTTTTAATTTCTTTACAACACCAGTCGTGTTACACAAGATTTGAAAGGTCTGCAACTGCTTATTCATATTATGGATGTCTTGTGTGTCACCCCCACACTCTGCTCTCCCCAGGGGGTCACATTTTTAATTTCTTTACAACACCAGTTGTGTGACACATCATTTGAAAGGTCTGCAACTGCTTATTCATATTATGGATGTGTTGTGTGTCATCCCCCACTCTGCCCCCCAGGGGGGCACATTTTTAATTTCTTTACAACACCAATTGTGTGACACATCATTTGAAAGGTCTGCAACTGTTTATTCATTTTATGGATGTCTTGTGTGTCACCTCCCCTCTGCCCCCCAGGGGGTCACATTTTTAATTTCTTTACAACACCAGTTGTGTGACACATCATTTGAAAGGTCTGCAACATCTTATTCATATTATGGATGTGTTGTGTGTCATCCCCCACTCTGACCCCCAGGGGGGCACATTTTTAATTTCTTTACAACACCAGTCGTGTGACACATCATTTGAAAGGTCTGCAAATGCTTCTTCATACTATGGGTGTCTTGCGTGTCACCCTCCACTCTACCCCCCAGAGGGGTGCACATTTTAAATTTCTTTACAACACCAGTCGTGTGACACATCATTTGAAAGGTCTGCAACTGCTTATTCATGTTTTGGATGTCTTGTGTTTCCCCCCCTACTGTGTCCCCCCAGGGGGCACATTTTTAATTTCTTTACATCACCAGTCGTGTGACACATCATTTGAAAGGTCTGCAACTGCTTATTCATATTATGGATGTCTTGTGTGTCACACCCCCGCGCTCTTCCCCGCCAGGGGGGGCATTTTTAATTTCTTTACAACACCAATCGTGTGACACATCATTTGAGAGGTCTGCAACTGCTTATTAATATTATGGATGTCTTGTGTGTCACCTCCCACTCTACCCCCCCAGGGGAAGACATTTTTAATTTCTTTACAACACCAGTCGTGTGACGCATCATTTGAAAGGTCTGCAACTGCTTAATCATATTATGGATGTCTTGTGTTTCACACCCCCTGCCCCCCTGGGGGGGCACATTTTACTATTTCACATTTTACTGTTACACATTTTACATTAATTTCTTTACAACACCAGTCGTATGACACATCATTTGAAAGGTATGCAACTGCTTATTCATGTTTTGGATGTCTTGTGTTTCCCCTCCTACTGTGTCCCCCCAGGGGGCACATTTTTAATTTCTTTACATCACCAGTCGGATGACACATCATTTGAAAAGTCTGCAACTGCTTATTCATATTATGGATGTCTTGTGTGTCATCTCCCAGTCTGCACCCCCAGGGGGGGCACATTTTTAATTTCTTTACAACACCAGTCGAATGACACATCATTTGAAAGGTCTGCAACTGCTTATTCATATTATGGATGTCTTGTGTGTCATCCCCCAGTCTGCACCCCCAGGGGGGGGCACATTTTTAATTTCTTTACAACACCAGTCGTGTGACACATCATTTCAAAGGTCTGCAACTGCTTATTCATAATATGGATGTCTTGTGTGTCACCCCCACTCTGCCCCCCTAGGGGGGGCACATTTTTAATTTCTTTACAACACCAGTCGTGAGACACTTCATTTGAAAGGTCTGCAACTGCTTATTCATATTATGGATGTGTTGTGTGTCATCCTCCCCTCTGCCCCCCCAGGGGTGGCACATTTTTAGTTTCTTTACAACATCAGTCGTGTGACACATAATTTGTAAGGTTTGCAAATGCTTATTCATATTATGGATGTATTTTGTCTCCCCATTCTGTCCCCCCCAGGGAGGCACATTTTAAATTTCTTTACAACATCAATTGTGTGACACATCATTTGAAAGGTCTGCAACTGCTTATTCATATTATGGAAGTCTTGTGTGCCACCACCCCACTCTGCCCCCCGGGGGGCACTTTTTAATTTCTTTGCAACACCAATTATGTGACATATCATTTTAAAGGTCTGCAACTGTTCATTCATATTATGGATGTGTTGTGAGTCACCAGCCACTCTGCCTCCCAGGGGGGGCACATTTTTGATTCTTTAGAACACCAGTCGTGTGACACATCATTTGAAAGATCTGCAACTGCTTATTCATATTATGCATGTCTTGTGTGTCACCACCCACTCTGCCCCACAGGGGAGCACATTTTTAATTTCTTTGCAACACCAATTGTGTGACACATCATTTGAAAGGTCTGCAACTGCTAATTCATATTATGGATGTCTTGTGTGTCACCACCCCACTCTGCCCCCGAGGGGGGTGAACATTTTTTATTTCTTTACAAAACCAGTCATGTGACATATCATTTGAAAGGTCTGCAACTGCTTATTCATTGTATGGATGTCTTGTGTGTTCACGTTTTTCATAGGTGCACCAGATTTGCCGCAATATTTTCTAAAGCCCATTTGGCGAAAATGTCTTTGTGGTATAACGCTTGCATATACATTTTTAATTATTTTCTATTATTTTCAAAAGGAACTTACAGTAAATAAAAATATATATAATTAATAACTTTAGAAAAATAATAACTTATATAATAAAAAAATGAATATAAATAAACATTTTATTAGTAAAAAAACAATATTACCCAGGCTACTATTTCGGACAAAATAATGCCACTTTCACGCCAATTATGTGACATTTGTGCTCATTTTTCACCAAATTTCCTGTTGTAGATCTTTGAAATTTGGAATGCGTATGAATACCTGGGAGCAATACTGGAATTTGACATTGATTTTTTTTAATTCGACACCTAATTGGTAAAATGAGGGTTATTTTTTAAAGATTTATACAACTTTTTCTGCGCAAGAAAGACACTTACCTATTTTTGTATACAAGAAGAAGTAAATGGTATGTAAAACAATGATATTATCCGTATATAGAATGCTCAATGCGATATAAGCACTGGGTTTGGCGAGATTTTTTTTATGTCAGTTTGGCGAAAATATCAAACAGGACATTGGTTACCATTGAATCCTGCTTATTCTTATTCTTCCTCACAATGCATTCATTGCATATAAGTTTTTTTCCCACTATACATTTCAGCTAATTATTAGATTATCTACTGTATTTAAAATGGATGAAACAGAGATTCATAGAAAAAGAAGATTATGCAATGAACGTCAAAAGAGATGGATGGAGAAACAAAAATTTCAAAATAAAACAATTGAACGTATTAAAATCAGTGATCATATTGAACCTTCGGAAGATCCAAAGCTTCAGGTACATGTAAATAAGAAAGAAAACAAAACAAGAAACTTATTTCATGTTTTGCCTTTAGAAATATCTGGTGTAACATCCACAGATGAAACAAATACTTTTCCACTTTTTAATGAAACCGTTTCTTCTGAGGAAATAACAAAAGAAATGAAGATTCAACAAAAAAGAATATTAAACAATGAATATAAAAAAACATGGAGGGCAAAACTAACTGACAAATCTAAAGAAACAATAATGTACAAGTAGAAGAGTTTAGAACATATCTCAGAATATTTTAGAAAGAAAAGAAAAAGCTCAAGGTAAAAAAACACAGGCTCGGTATGCTGCCAAAAAAGAAAAACATATCTTTCAATCAATCTATTGAAAATCAAAGAGGGGGGGGGGGTTATGCTATGCTTCGACTAATGAGGAGAGGGGTTGTTAAATTTGGTGTGCGTCATTTTTCACTGGCTGGTGTTTTCGGTCGACAACCTAATTAGAGTACATGGAGTAATTATAAAAAAAAATAATAATAAAAATACGCACGCAGTAATACTGATGATCAATGAAACATTTTAAAAATTAATCAACTAGGAAAATAAATCTGTTACTTTAAAAAAAAAAAATACTTTGATTTTGAGCTTTTGTGGTAATCTCTTAATAGCATTTTTTAATCACTAAAAGATTTTTTTATACTTCGCGTGTGAAAATTAGAAACAATTACGTGTTTTAATAAAATATTGCTTTTTATGACATCATTTTCTTTTTTTATTTATTTTTAGTGCATGTTTCGTTTTAACTTACATTTTGTTTGCGTGTGGAAGTCAATTCTTGTCATTTATTTTTCGTCACGTTTGTCATAGATGCACCAGATTTGGCGCAATATTTTGTAAAGCCCATTTGGCGAAAACGTCGTTGTGGAATAACGCTTGCATATACATTTTAAATTATTTACTATTATTTTCAAAAGGAACTTACAGTAAATAAAAAAATATATAATTAATAACTATAGAAAAATAATAATTTATATAATTAAAAAAATGAATATAAATAAGCATTTTATTAGGAAAAAACAATATTAGCCGGGTTACTATTTCGGACAAAATAATCCCATTTTCACGCCAATTATGTGACATCTGTGCTCATTTTTCACCAAATTTCCTGCTGTAGAGCTTTGAAATTTGGAATACGTATGAATACCTGGGAGCAATACAGGAATTGGACATTGATTTTTTTTTTTCTTAATTCGACAACTAATTGGTACATTGGGGGTTATTTTTTAAAGATTTATACAACTTTTTCTGCGCAAGAAAGACACTTACCTATTTTTATATACAAGAAGAAGTAAATGGTATATAAAACAATGATATTATCCATAAATAAAATGCTCAAAGCGATACAAGCACTGGGTGTTGCGTCCATGGTTTGTTTATCGGCACGCACTTCTCTTTTAATATTTAAGTTGTTTTCCTTGCATGGCAACTGACTTTTTATTTTTTGTTGTTCTAAAGAGTCATCCATGAGAGAGGTGGCTATTTTTACGTCTGTAAGTAACTATAATATTTTATATAAACGAATGATCTTTTTAATAGTTTAAAATAAATAACACGCAACCCGACAATACTGGGTTTGGCGAGATTTTTTTTATGTCAGTTTGGCGAAAATATCAAACAGGACATTGGTTACCATGGAATCCCACTTATTCTTGTTCTTCCTCACAATGCATTCATTGTATATAAGCTTTTTTTCCCCACTATACATTTCAGCTAATTATTAGATTATCTATTGTATTTAAAATGGATGAAACAGAGATTCAAAGAAAAAGAAGATTATCCAGTGAACGTCAAAAGAGATGGAGAGAAAAACAAAAATTTCAAAATAAAACAGACAAAATAAATCAAACAAATACTTTTCCAGTTTTTAAAGAAGCAGTTTCTTCTGAGGAAATAACAAAAGAAAGGAAGATTCAACAAAAAAGAATATTAAACAATGAATATAAAAAAATATGGAGGGCAAAACTAACTGACAAATCTAAAGAAACAATATGTACAAATAGAAGAGTACAGAACATATCTCACAATATTTTAGAAAAAAAACAAGCTCAAGGTAGAAAAGCACAGGCTCGGTATGCTGCCAAAAAGAAAAACATATCTTTCAAGCAATCTATTGAGAATCCTTCTGGAAAATTAAGTAATATTGTAGAAGTGGAGATTTCTAATGAAAGTACAAGTAATATTTTGTGTAATGCTGGTCCCTCTAGAAATGGTGCTCTTGAAGAAATAGGGTGTACACACAATTCTGCAATGCTGCATCCATTAAACAGTTCGGTGACAAATGCTTCTAATAAAGAATATCAGGAAATTTTTAATTCTACTGAATATGCTGGAAAAGAAATACAACAAAAAAGATGGACAAGTATGAAAATTATTGCTGATTGTGAAGCTTCTGAAGAAGCAAAGGCACAACTAGCAGAAAATAGGAAAAAAGCAACAGCAAAAAGACATTCTGTTTTACCTTCTGAAACATGTGCTGTAGGTCCTTCTGGAATATTGTGCAACACTAGCTATTTAGAAAATACTGCAAAAGAATTGGAACAAAAAAGATTTAAACATTTAAAAATAAGTGCTGAAACGAAACCTTATAAAGAGGCTAAGACTCGATTAATTTCAAACAGGAAAAAAACAATAGCGGCAAACAAACTTCATGTTTTGACCTCTTCAATATGTGCTGCAGAATGCATAGTGGAATCGCAGGAGTCAATAAATGTAAAAGAAAAAGATTCACATTCTTCAAATTCAATAATATTGCTGCCATTCAAAAATGCAGGCACATCATGTAGAAATACAACAGTTTTTCCTGAAGTAGGTCCTTCTATAATATGCAACACTGAACCTTATTCGAAGTTTATTGAAAGTTCTCTTGAAGAAATAGTACAAAAAAGGCATAAAGGTTTGAAAATTTATGCAGAAAATGAACCTTCTGAAGAAGCAAAGGCTCGACTAGCTGCAAATAGGGAAAAAGCAAGAGCAGCAAATAGACTTCATATTTTGGGTACTACAACATATGCTACAAATCTTACAGAAAAAACAACCAATTTTTCACATTTTGAGGAGACAATGTCTGAAGTAGTAACACAAGAAAGAAATATAAATTTTATTGTAGCAGCTCAGTCTCAAGACAGAATAAATGTTCTAGAAGAAAAAGTTGGACACTCTGCACACAATTCTATAATATTGCAACCGTTAAACAGTTCTATCAGAAATATTTCTCATAAAGAATACAGAGCTATTTCTCATAAAGAAAAAAAAATCAGAGTCTCTAAAAAGAAATATCTTTTTGCTGCAGATATCAGTCTTTGCTCAGTATGCAATGTTGAAAAACATTCTTTAGGTGAATATAATATGGAATGTATTCACTGTGGAGCTATTCATTTTAAAGAACAGAAAGGAAGAACTGTGAATTCTTGTTGTCATGGTGGTGTTGTTAATATACCTCCTCTTTCTGAGTATCCAACGGAACTTAAAGATTTACTTACATCAAATAATCCAGACGCAAAACATTTTAGAGCAAACATTAGGGCTTACAACTCATCGTTTGCTTTTGCTACGTTTGCAGCTAATATCGAAGATGTGCAAGGAAGAGGTCCTCCCCTTATTAAAATTCAAGGTCAGGTTTATCATTATGCATCTACTTCACTTGAAAACTTTAAAGGAAATCGACATCGAAATGGACAGATTTATATTTATGATGATGAAGAAAAGGCAGCAAATCTGCGCATGAATTCTGAATATTCAGAAATTAATCTTAAAGTTGAAAAACTTCTCAGACGTATAAATCCTTATGCAAAAAATTACAGAATGTTACGTGAATTAAATACAACTGATGGACCGGAATACGTTTTAAATTTTATAACCTACAAGTTTGATGATCAGCGAAGGTATAATAAACCAACAACTTCAGAAGTTGCTTTTATAATTGAGTCAAAAGATAATTGTATCCCATGTGTGGATCTTAAAGTTTATTCAAAACAAGAAAATGGCACTGAGACCACCATTATCAGTCAAACCTCGCAACATGCAGATCCCATGACATTTCCCATATTATTTCCTCATGGTGATCTAGGATGGACTTACAATATGTTGTCGAAAAAGGGTACAAAGATTACACCTTTACAATATTTTGGTCATCGTTTAGCATTACGGAAGAATAAATTTAATCCTTTGCTAAATGCTGGAAAACTTACACAGCAGTATATCATTAATTGTTATGTCTTAGTTGAACGTCAACGTTTAGATTTCATAAGATTCAACCAGCAACAACTCAGATCGGAATGTTACCAGGGATTAGTCGATCACTTAGAAAGAAGTGTATTAAATGAGGAAAATACAGTACGACTTGGTAATGCTGTTATTCTACCTGCAACTTATATTGGTTCTCCTCGAAGTTTACAACAATTGTATCAAGATTCCATGGCAATATGCCGAAAGGTTGGAAGACCCGACTTTTTTATAACAATGACTTGTAACCCAAAATGGACAGAGATTACAAACGTTCTTAAAAATTACTTTTCTCCTGGAACAACTGTAAATGATATTCCAACTATAGTAACAGATATTTTTCAGGCTAAAGTAAAGGAATTGATTAAAGATATTGTAGAAAGACAGTTGCTTGGACCCATTGTTGCATATGTGTATACAATCGAATTCCAGAAACGAGGTCTTCCACATGCCCATATCTTAGCAGCATTGAGAACTGATTGCAAGCTTCTTCAGCCACAGGATGTAGATAGATTTGTATGTGCAGAATTATCTGATGAGGACTCTTCTCTACGTTACTACCAACTGAGACACATGATGCATGGTCCTCATGTAGAAGGTCTTCTTTGTTGGGATAAACAGAAGAATGAATGCTCAAAAAAATTTCCAAAAAATTTCTGTGAAGAGACTGATATGAGTGAAGATGGCTTTCCTAAGCACAGAAGAAGAAACAATACAGATAGACTTTATGCATATCATTCCAAAGTAAATGGCAAAGTTCACTATGTTGACAACAGAATGGTTGTTCCACATAACCCATACTTATTGAAGAAGTTTGATTGTCATTTAAATGTGGAATACTGCGCTTCAGTTATGGCAGTTAAATATATTCATAAATACATTCATAAGGGACATGATCGTGCAAGAATGGAGATGAAGCTTGGAGACACTAATGAGGTTCAAAAATATATTGACAGTCGATATATAAGTCCCATGGAAGCAGCTTGGAGATTAAATTCACTGCCCTTGCATGATAGAAGTCACACTGTTATAAGACTACCAGTGCACCTTGAGAATCAACAGTACGTCACATTTAAAGAAGGATCAGAACAAATAGCTCTAAATAAAGATTGCAAAACTATGTTACTTGGATGGTTCAATTTGAATAAAGAATGCGAATCTGCAAGAAAAATACATTATTGTAACATACCTGAACATTATTCCTGGAATGCAGGAAGCAAAAAGTGGATTCCAAGAAAGAGAGCTGATAAAGTAATTGGACGGATTGTTAATGTTTCCCCAAAAGATTCAGAACGATTCTTCCTAAAGCGAATTTTAAATAGAGTTGCTGGAGCGACATGCTTTGAAGATCTTCGCAGACATGAAGGAGTAATTTATTGCACTTATAGAGAAGCAGCAATTGCAATGGGATTAACAGAAACCAGTGAAGAAGCTACTGCTGTGTTACAAGAAGCTGCATCTATTTTAATGCCAAGAGAGTTCAGAAAGTTCTTTGTATACTATGTTATAGGAGATGAACCGTCTAATGCTTTGCAACTGTGGGATACTTTCAAGCATCATCTAACTGATCGAAACAGTAGTGAATCTGAAGCTTTATTTGAGATTGAAGCTCATTTTCATGCAGATAATAGGTCTTGTAAGGAATTTGGATTGCCAGAACCACATTCTTTCCTCAATCCTCCAGATCATTTTTCTTTCGATAGTCATCTAAGGAAATGCACAGACATTGAGAGTAAATTTAATGTGGTAGAGAAAGGTTTATGACAGGATCATACATTGCATTAGTGAAAATCAAGCTCAGTGTTTCTTCATAGATGGACCAGGTGGAACTGGGAAAACTTTTCTGTATAATGGGATGTATCACAAACTTATAACATTGCAGAAGAAAGTCATATGTATTGCATGGACTGGCATTGCATCCATTTTATTACCAGGTGGGACAACTTCTCACCGATTTTTCAACTTGCCTATAGATCTTAGAGAAGATGGTATTTGCTTTCTTAAGAAGCGTGACAAGCTTAGACTAAAAGAAATTGATGTAGTTATTTGGGATGAAGCAAGTATGATTCCAAGGAAAGCATTGGAGATTATTGATCGTACATTACGTGATGTCATGAATTGTGATATACATTTTGGAGGAAAAACAATTATACTTGGTGGGGATTTCAGACAAGTTCTACCAGTTGTAAAGAAAGCTTCCCGCGCACAAATTATTTCTCAGTGTTTGAAATCATCCACCCTTTGGAAACTGTTTGAAATTCATCATCTGAAGATTAACATGCGTGTAGCAACTGAGACAGGGAATTTTTCAAAATGGCTGCTACAGATTGGTAATGGAGATGTCAATGAGCTTGAAATTGAAACATCATCTGCTCTTTTTTGTTCCAACTTGGTACAGTGGTTTTTTGAAGATGTCACAGATTTTGCTATTGATCTTCAGTCAAGAATTATATTGTCTCCTTAAAATGATGAAGTTAACAGAGTTAATGAAAAAATTTTAGATAAGATACCTGGAAAAGAAATAATTTGCTACAGCATTGACAAGGCAACTTTGACTGGAATCGACAGAACTGACACTCGAGAAGAAGAAGCAACACTCAGATATCCTGATGAATACTTGCATTCACTCACCCCTTGTGGTATGCCACCTCACAAGTTAAAATTAAAAGTCGGATGCATAGTCATGTTGATTCGAAATTTATCAGTAGCTGACGGATTATGTAATGGAACACGTTTACTTGTTCAAAATATTCATGCTAGGATTTTAACTGCAAAAATTATTACTGGTGATCAAACTGGAACTATAGTTAATATTCCAAGAATTCAACTAGATACATCAGGAGGTCATGCCCAGCTGCCATTTGTATTATATCGCAGACAGTTTCCAGTTATACTAGCTTATGCATTGACAATTAATAAATCCCAAGGACAAACATTTGAAAGAGTTGGACTTTACATTGACCGGCCAATTTTTGCACATGGTCAGTTGTATGTGGCGCTATCACGATGTACTTCTTCAAATAATATCAAGATTTTCATTAAGGATGGTCACAAGTTGGAGAACATTGTATACAAGGAAGTATTGTAACGTAAAAATATCAAGATTGTTGAAGTTTTGCACAAGTTCAGTTCTATATGGCACTATCACAATGCATTTCTTCAAATAATATCAAGATTTTCTTTCAGAATGGTCAGAAGTTGGAGAACCCACTTACTTTGCATCAGTTAGCTGTAAAGGTAAAAATAAAAAATTTTAAAATGCTCACATTTAGAGTGACAACTCATTTTTTATCATTACCTGGGCTAAAACGAGTCCAGTACTTTACCTCCTGGGTAGACTTGGAAATGAGTACACTTCCTTTTTTTCCCCCTATGATGCTATTTTGGTAGATTTTCCTGGTTTTTATGGATATTTATTGCTCGGTATTTTAATAAGTGTACGTTTATGAGAGGAATACCAAAATTGAGTGTATGGAAAATAAAGTATCGCGAAGTGATTCCATGGGGTATTGGCGAGCGCAGCAAGCAGGGGTAGCCTACCACATTTTAATCGCGAAACGCGGGGGGTTGGCGAGCGTAGCGAGCAGGAGGGCGGAGCCCTCCTAGTAGTACAAATTTTTAAAGTGTACGAACACTTTTGTGAGCCACTGTAAATGACAAAAAAAGTAGAAAACCGCAAATCTACAGAAAAATTCATTGAATGCTCCCTCATTCTGCTGTAAAAAACAAATTACCTGAAACATTACAGAACCCTCTTAAAATATTTTTAATTAAATAATTAATTAAAACTATTCTAATGTTACACAAACATATGAAAAATAAATTTTCATCAAAATAATGCATAAAAATATAAACTAAGAATGGATTAATTTAGATTTTAACCTTAAGACTTTATTTTTCTCAGACATAAATAGTGAATCAGTTACAAATAAAACACAATAAAATCTTATTTGGATTTTAATTAATAAATAAATGTTTTTAATGCACTACACACATCAAATACAGTTGGCATTTATACTGGTGAGTGTATTTTGCTTCATTAAACAGTATATCTTGGGAGAAAAAATAATCCAAGAGCTGACCATGCAACAGAAATTGAATATTGAAGATACTGAAATGTCCTTGAAATCCATTTGCATCCAGTGTGAAAAAAAGAATAAGTTATTTGAAATGCATGTGAGATCAAAGCTGATGACTATATTTTCCAGAATAAAGCTATATTTCTTGAAAAAGTAATCAAACTGAATATACTAAAAGCACATGGCAAAAAACCACCGCAATATTGAAAATACAAAAACGTCATCGAAATCTGCTTGCATCCAATAGAAAAAAGAATTAACCAGTTCTCTAAATAGACGTAATCAATGTAGATAAGCATATTTTGATGAAAAAAACTGTATTTCACTTGGCGATCAATAATTATTATTTAAGTCGCCACTTGGCGAGTGATGACTAGAGTGGCGATCGATGACCAATAAATTACTTGAAATGCATATGGAATCAAATCTGATGAATATATTTTGCAAAATAAAACTGTATTTCTTGAAAAAAAAAAAAAAAAAAAAATCCAACTGAAATAGATAAAAGAATGCGGCAAAGAAAACGAAATATTGAAAATACAGCCATGTCATTAAAATCTGTTTGCATCCATTAGGAAAAAGAGATAACCACTTTTCTAATTAGATGTAATCTATGTAAAGATGTATATTTCCATGAAGAAAACTGCATTCCACTTTGGCGATTGAAAATAGATTTTTTAATCACCACTTGGTGAGTGACGACTAAGATGGCGATCGATGTCCAATAAATTTACTTGAAATGCATGTGAAATCTAACCTGATGAATTAATATATTTTCCAAAATAAAACTTATTTCTTGGAAAAATAATTCCAACTGAATACACTAAAAGAACATGATAAAAAAAAATTGAAAATACAGCTAAATCATTGAAATCTGATTGCATCCAAAAGGGAAAAGAAATAACCACTTTTCTAATCAAATGTAATCAATGTAGAGATGCGTATTTCCATGAAAAAAGCTGCATTTCACTTCGCGATCGAAAAAATAAATTTTTATCGCCAGTTTTATACCTTTAATTACCACATGGCAAGTGTCAGCCGCTAATTTTTATCTGTATTAAATCAAATCCTGCTACATCGTTTTGACACATAGGGGGCGCTATGGGCGGCTCAGCCCCCCCCCCCCCCCTGAAAAAAATTCCAAGATCACTCAATGAATTTCTGTTCTGAAAATTCAAATGAAATTCTGTTCAAAAATCTAATTTAATTTTGAGACCCTTTCACAGTTTTGCAGAATTACTAAGTTGTATCTAAAATAAGCGTTTCAGCTCTCCCTCATCCTATTTGTACATATGAAGCTAACATGATGTTTAATTTTTCACCAGTTATAGACTCAAACTTTTCATCATCATGTACTTTATTTAGCATAAAATGAAGTTATTACAACAGTTTAATGAGAAACATAGTATCTACAATGTGAATATGCACTCATTTATCTTTCTGTGTCAGAGAAAGATAAAAAACAAATAAGCTCCCCCCCCCTACATTTTCTTGACCCCCCCCCCATTATTCACTTCTAGCTACAGTCCTGTCCTCACCCTGCTAAATCGATATAACACATACTTGCTCTGTTTTCCCTAAATCGTCTTTCTCTTAAATCGGAAAGCATTGAGGCAAGGCTACATCGTTTCACTACATCGTGATTTAAGAGCTGGCTAAATCGTGACGTCCGATGTATCTAGTGAAAACCAATAGTTAAATCAGATTTCCGATGTAAGCGTTAAATCAGGGCTATATTGTTTCGCTACATCGCGATGTCAGATGTATCTATTCGAGACCAATAGTTAAATCGGATTTCCGATGTATTAAAACGATTTAAGGCTCAGACCTGCAAATTTGAATTTTAACTTTAAAATTGCTCCCCCCCCCTTCCCCCCTCACAGGCATAAATAGTGAATTATTAATAAATAAAACACAATAAATTGTTTTTTGAATGTTAATTAATAAATGCAGTGTTGAATTCAGACACTTTTCTCCGGGAGGTATTTCCGTGGCTCTGGGGAGGGGGGAGAAATTGCACATTTTGATCATTAAAAACACAAAATTTCCGGAGGAGGGACCCCCTTAATAAATGTGTTACTAATACGCTACACACATCACATGCAGTTGACATCTATGCTAGCAGTAGATTATCTAGACTTATCATTTCAGAGGGGGCTGAGATACAGCATACATGCATACATTTCTGAGAGGGTAGCGCCATGCAAAAGGGTGGGAGAATGCGGGGGGGGGGGGGGCAAGGGAGCGGTCGCCCCGGCGCAGGAACATAGGAGGCGCCAAATTTATACTACCACCGTAATACAGTTGGCATCTATACTGGTGAGTGTATTTCGCATCATTAAACAGTATTATCGTGGAAAAAAAATAATCCAAGAGCTCAGCATGCAACAGAAGTCGAAAATTGAAGGTACTGAAATGCCCTTGAAATCCATTTGCATCCAGTGTGAAAAAAGGAATAAGTTATTTGAAATGCATGTGAGATCAAAGCTGATGAATATATTTTCCAGAATAAAGCTATATTTCTTGAAAAAATAATCAAACTGAATATACTAAAAGCACATGGCAAAAAACCACCGCAATATTAAAAATACAAAAACGTCATCGAAATCTGCTAGCATCCAATAGAAAAAAGAATTGACCAGTTCATTAATTAGACGTAATCAATGTAGATATGCATATTTTGATGAAAAAAACTGTATTTCACTTGGCGATCAATAATTATTATTTAAGTCGCCACTTGGCGAGTGATGACTAGAGTGGCGATCGATGACCAATAAATTACTTGAAATGCATATGGAATCAAATCTGATGAATATATTTTGCAAAATAAAACTGTATTTCTTGAAAAAACATCCAACTGAAATAGATAAAAGAATGCGGCAAAGAAAACAAAATATTGAAAATACAGCCATGTCATTGAAATCTGTTTGCATCCAGTAGGAAAAAGAAATAAGCACTTTTCTAATTAGATGTAATTAATGTAGAGATGCATATTTCCATGAAAAAAACTGCATTTCACTTGGCAATTGAAAATAGATCTATTAAATCGCCACTTGGCGAGTGACCACTAGGAGGGTGATCGATAGCCAACAAATTACTTGAAATGTGTGTGGAATCAATGCCGATGAATATATTTTTGCAAAATGAAACTGCATTTCTCGAAAAAATAATCAAACTGAACACAGTAAAAGAACTCTGCAAAAAACCAAAATATTGAAAATACAACTATGTCATTGAAATCTGTTTGCATCCAGTAGGAAAAAGAAATAACCATTTTTCTAATTAGATGTAATCAATGTAGAGATCTATACTTCTATGAAAAAACTGCATTTCACTGGGCGACCGAAAATAGATTTTTTTTAACCGCCACTTGGCAAATGACGACAAGGGTGGCAAACGAAGGAAATTTTTTAATTGCCACTTTTACATTTTTAATATCCACATGGCAAGTGACTGCTGCTAATTTTAGATCAAATCCTACTATATCAATTTAACACCAGCTTTCAATGTTTTTCCTAAATAGTATTTTTCTTAAATCGCCTTTTTCTTAAATCGAAAACACTGAGGTTTGTGATGTGTGTTTAAATCGGATCCTCTAAATCGATTTAACACCAACTTGCTCTGTTTTCCTTAAATCATATTTTTCTTACATCACCTTTTTCCTAAATCGGAAAGCATTGAGGCTTGCAAAGTTTGCTTAAATCGATTTAACACTAGTTTGACATGCAAGCAGTATATACACCAAAGTAGATAACTCAATTTTCTGATGTTAACTCTGAATCATTATTTGAAATAGATTTAAAACCAATGGCTAAATCACTATTTAAGACTGACTAAATTGCGATGTAAAACAATGGCTAAATCGCGATGTAAGGCGATGGCTAAATCGTGATGTATAGCCATGGCTAAATCGCGATTTCCGATGTATAGATTTAAGAAACTGACTAAATTGCGATTTCCGATGTAAGCTTTAAATCGATTTAAGAGATAAATCGATTTAAGGCCCAGGCCTAATACCAGAATATTTACCCAAGCCTTAGGTAAATATCTAAAAATTAGGTATTTTCATACTTTTCTGTAAAATACCATAATCTTGAAATCATAGATTAAAATGTTTCAAATATGGTAGCAGCTTTTAGTTTATTTGAAGAAAAATGCATGCTTGCTGTCTGGTTGAATTGTTTTGGTTTAAACATTTAATGCTCAAGCTATTTAGTTGGTTTTCAACCAGGAATTTTTTTCCCTAAATATTTCTGATTATTAAATTGGGTTCTAAAGGTTTGTCTTATACTACCAAAAAAGGCACTTCTTAAAAGTACAATAAAAAAAAAAGAAGATAATACAGTGTTTAAAAAAAATTTTCATCAGTTACAGAAAGGTCATCCTATAAATCAGGATTACAGCACAAGAAGGTTTTTTTTTTCTCTCATTTGCATGGTAGTAGTATGAAATAGTTGTGCATCATCTTAATAGTAACACTTTGTATATAAAGCAAAATAACAGTTTACTCAAGGGGGGGGGGGGGTGGTATTCATTTTCTCTAACTAAAATAGAAAGACTTCTATACTGTATCAGTACTCAGCTGTATTTAGAAATGTGTATGTTGGACTATATTAATGTGCATTAAAGAACCAATAAGATGTATTAATCCATAGAAAGCAAAAATAAGAAAATTAACTTACTTTGGGAAACTATTACACTAAAAAAATTTACATATATATTTATACATATTTCCTGGACATGCACAAAAGTTATTTTAAATTGAAAGAAGTGACCAAAAATTTAAGTTTGTTTTTTAGGGTTTAAAATTAAATATCTTGACCAATTACCAAAAAGTGAAAAATGTCAATTTTTGGTACATTTGAATCTATTTCTGTCTACCATTGTAAAAATTTTCAAACTTTTATGTGCAGTATATGAATATTGATTGTTGTATCTTTTATTAAAGTAGGAAAAGCTTTACTGCAGTCATCCAAAAATTAATCCAATTACATGGCATGGATTATCGTAAATTTCTTTTCACTAAGCTTTAAAGCTTATAATGTTTTATGTGTTAAATAGTAAAAAATTATTTATAGTTGTCATAACCTGAGAGTAGTCTTTTTTTTTTTTTTTTTCTGAATGTTATTAGTTGTGCTTGGTCTTTTTGTCGCCAGCATAGAGAAAGTGTAGCATAAGCATTTTTCACTTATTTCATTTCATTGTAGTTATAAATTTGCAATTTACTTGAATTATACAATTATATTAATGGAGACTTGGAATAATGGGAAAAAATGAATTGATATGGATCATTCCATAGACTTTTCCAGCAATCTCAACTCTGCTTGTAAAAATGTACATAAAGGAAAAACAGATGTATTGTTACTCCATTATAGGGTGAAGAAATGTTAAAAATCCACAACATAGTAGTACTCCATTGTATTTGTAAGGGGAATATGAGTTAGGACAAAGTTTTATAAGTGACAAAAAGACTAACACATGACTACTGTTAGGTTAAAATTATGTGATTTTAAAAAAATTCTCTCAATTTACTTTTTTATTCCAACATTAAAATATTTCCAAAATACAATATAGACAACTTCTTCAAACTGCAGTAGTTAGTTCCTAAAACAATTCATTATATTGTTAAAAGTTCATAGAATTCCTAAAAACTTTTGCCATCTTCATTCTGGGGGTATTATCAGTTAATTTGTATATCTTAATTGCTGATTTATTCATTGGAATTATTCCTCTTTTTTTTTTTTTTTCCCCTAAACTAGGGATGCACAACCTGTGGCCCGCGGGCCAAAATGCTACCACTATTTTTATGCGGAATAATCTTCCTAATAACGAAAACAGAAACTTTGCTATTAAGTAAAACAAACGTCACTTTTCAAATATTCTGGTGGCAAAAGATTTTCTGGCAAAAAGGTTGTGCATCACTACCCTAAACCAATATAACGCTGCATACATATCAAGCGTTCCAAGACAATGCTGGAATCTGTCCTAAATTAACTTAGCTTGTGACAGAGGTGTTAATGAAAGCACAGGTTTTTAGTATGATGTCATATATGTGCATATGTCTATTATCTCTGCATCTCTCGCACATATTTTCTGAATTTTTACTCAATCATGACAGATTAATCAAGTCTACCAGATTTATTGCAAAACATTTTTGTTGCAGTTTGTTTTGATAAAATCATGTACATTCAAAAAAATAGTCAAAATATCTATATTATAAAGGCCAAACGTATCTGTGTGTAACGCATACGTCATTTTGCGAATGGCAACACTTTCAAATTTTAAATGAAATTTCGGTATTGTAATTTTTGCTACTACAATTTTTTTAACTTCTAAATATCCCAGATTTTTAATTTTTATACCATTTATTTGAAAGCTGTATCTTAATATGCTTTTGAAATATTAACTTTTTTGTAGTTTTTAATATCGCTTTTCTAATTGTGGCAACAGGAGTACCCCATTTCTATTAAAAGCAAAGGAAAAAAGGGAAGAAATTGATTACTGTATCGTTATGTTGCCATTTTCTCATTAAAAGGGAAAAAAATTAAATTTCTTTTGTTATAAGACCCGGTGAATTTTGATTTCATTTACAAAATTTGATTTACACTTAAAAGAATATCAATAGTTTAATATGTTTCAGCTAACAGCATTGAGACTTCAAGTTTCAAATCAAAATAATCAAAACGCCATTTTTTTTTTTTTTTTTTTTTTTTTTTTTTTGAAAAGGTGAATACAAATACGAAATGTGCATTTATAAATTTTGATATCATGAAAATGATGCCGGATTTAGATTTCAGGGGAAAAAATTCTATGATTGAGTCAAAGTTGAATAAATTTTGCTTTTTTTAATTTTGTAATACTAGCATCAGAACCTAAATTGATAACTTTATCGTAATAACAGATCTTTATTGTTTTTTACTGCTTACATGTACAATTAAAGTTTAATTTTAACAATTTCTACAACTGAGTTTTATAGAAATAGTATTTGGTTAATTTGACGTTAAATATTATTTGTTTAAGAGTTAGACAAATCAATTTAAATGCATTTTTTACTACAACTAATTTGTAGGTTTATTACAAATCAATGAAACAGTTCCTTTTTAAACACACTTTCTTTCATCGAAATTCAATGAGTTCTACCTTGTCATTTTAATTTCGGGAGAAAAAGTACTTGTTAGTACTAATAAGTACATTATAATGCTGAGAAAAATATTGACTTTTACCCTAAAATTAAAATGATAATGTGACTTTTTTTAAATATGAATATTTTTAATCAAAAATAAAGTTTACATGTGTTATATATATATATATAATGCAAAAAGTTTTACCTTTGTACAACAAAATTAACGCATTTTTTAAGCTTCAAAGTTTGAGGTTTTTAACTTTATTTTCAGGAATCAGTTAAAAAATTAAAGTAATTTGTAATCAAAATCAGGGTGTAATGTCTTTTTTATGGTGGTACCACTTTTAGCCGGTTTCTCCAAAGAGGGTTATTTCATCTAAAAATTTGAGCTGATTGTTTGGGATCTTATGCAAAGGGAAGAATGAAGAATATTGCACAATGATTTCGATCTCGAATTACTTTCATTGATTTTTTAACTTTTCCCTGAATTACTGCCAAAATCGTACAAAAATCTCAAACTTTGAAATTTAATAACTGTGTCAATTTTTATCATACAGAAGTCAAACTTTTTGTATTGTTTATATTATATGTGTAAACATTTAATATAGGAGGACCAATTACACTATTTGATAATATAACAAATAATAAATTCAGCTCATCAGTGTATACTAGATGTTAAATTTTTTAATTAAAATTCATGTACTACTTACAACTTAAGTAGAGTTGATTTCCTACAGTTTCGAACAATAAAACTTGTTCATCATCAGGGAAACATTAAAAGATAAAAACTAACACGTTACACAGTTCACATAATACAATACTGAAAGCAAAAAACCCGCCTTTCTTCTGAAGGAAAATCGAAATTCGCATGTGAATACAGCCATGGCGCCATCTACAGTGTAGAGATCAAATTAAAGTTCATTCGAACTTTATTTCTGTTTTTAGAAAGTCTATCCAAGCACTAGGCATAAAATAGGATAAATTATCGTTACATAGTTGGTTATTCCGTGTTATAATTTCTATTGATTCACGAATTTTAGACTTATGATTATAACAACTCAAGAATTATTTCCCGGCAAATGAACCCCCTTAAGTCTAAAATTCGTGAATCAATAGAAATTATAACACGGAATAACCAATTATGTAACGATAATTTATCCTATTTTATG
This sequence comes from Maratus speculifer, assembly GCA_964019185.1. Taxonomy (NCBI): domain Eukaryota; kingdom Metazoa; phylum Arthropoda; class Arachnida; order Araneae; family Salticidae; genus Maratus; species Maratus speculifer. The sequence goes on from OZ025300.1 coordinate 232,817,043, forward strand.
CCTCGTGCTTGGATAGACTTTCTAAAAACAGAAATAAAGTTCGAATGAACTTTAATTTGATCACTACACTGTAGATGGCGCCACGGCTATATTCACATGTGAATTTCGATTTTCCTTCAGAAGAAAGGCGGGTTTTTTGCTTTCAGTATTGTATTATGTGAACTGTGTAACGTGTGAGTTTTTATCTTTTAATGTTTCCCTGATGATGAACAAGTTTTATTGTTCGAAACTGTAGGAAATCAACTCTACTTTAGTTGTAAGTAGTACATGAATTTTAATTAAAAAATTTAACATCTAGTATACACTGATGAGCTGAATTTATTATTTGTTATATATGTGTAAACTTTTAATTAAATATAACTATAAAGATTAGGGACTGTATAAAAAATTAGGTTTCAAAAACTTTATGAAATTTATTTTTTTACTTTAAGCAGTAACACAACATGAATATTTACCTCATTTGAAAACATCTTTTGCAATTGAAACTATGTCTATGACCAACAGTTGGGAAATTAAAGGTTGACGATAGATAACATATAAACTGAATAATTGTATGATCCAGTGTGTTAAAACATTTTAATTGCTGAAATATTCATTCTTATTTAAATTTTTGTAATTTATTTTCTTTTTAGATTGAGAGATGTAACTATTTCTTAAATACCATTGTTGATGTATTTAAAAGAGGAGAACCTATTAATGGTCGACTTGTTTCCTTTCTACTACAAGATCCTATTGCTGATGGAGGACAGTGGGATATGGTAGTAAATGTCATAAAGAAATATGGTCTTATGCCTAAAAAGTGCTTCCCAATGACATTCTCTGGTGAACAATCTATACGACTCAATGTTGTTTTGAGAGCAAAGGTAATTTACTTATGTATCATGGATATACTCTAGTTATTTTTATCTTTTGCTGGTTGTAATGATTTTTGTGTAAAACTTCAATGTTAAATTTATTCAAATCTATTGTTTCCCTTTCTTAATCTTTTTTGTATGATCTGGCTATAAACAGGGTTGCTACAGATCACAGGATTTTGTAAAATTATACAAACATTCATGAAAACTGATAAAATGTAAAAAATATTGGTGTGTCCCCCTTACCAGTCAAACTGATTTGGGTTTTAACCAGCATTTGAGTTTATATGAACTAACAGCAGTTTCTTCATTTAATCCATCAGTGAGTTTGAACCAAAGAATGTTTTCAATAAAGAAAAATCATGCATCCAGCATCAATTATAAAACATTTTCCTATACACTCTGGATATTTGTAACAGAATTTACAGTTTATTAAGATGAAAATGTCTAAATAAACAATTTAGAAAATTCATAGTGCATTTGTAAATACAATTTTTACAATTATCATCAATATGTTGAAAAATATCTGAATTTTTGCAGCCCTGTATATTTTCTGTGCATTTGTAATATATATGTTACAAGCTTCAATTAAACATATAGCCCAATTGAAAATTCTCATTTAAATTAAGATTTCATTCAATAGAATATGATTTCATCAACTAAAGATATATACACTTTTCCAGTAACTCTATGCTTTTAACACATGATATATAACCTCACAAAGAATTGAGGGGCTCTGCTTCTTAAGTTCCTGCAAATTCAGGACAAAGCTGGGTGGATGTGATTTGTATAATGTTTGTTGTTTATTTTTTCCTCCATCTGATACTGTTATATTGGAATTTTTACTTCAGTTAGTAAAAGATTTACAACCAATATTTTTAACCAATCTTCTTTATTTCCTAGATTCGTGAATATGCTAGAGACTTAAACCAGTTGGTGCAGAAGAATGCCAGTGATGAAAAGATACAAGAAAAAATTAAAACATGTATGAATGAGGTATTAAAAATTCTTAGATTCATGCTTAATGTATTCATGATTATTTATTGTTGGTTTTTGAATTGTTATGAAAGCTTTGATACTCATTATTGTAGTCTAATTCTGCTTTAATGTTGGTGAATTGATTAGTCATTTGTGCTTTTGTTTTTATAACCAAGTTCTTACAATAAGTGATTTTTTGCTCTCTATTGATAGGAGAGATTATATAAAAAAATAATTTGTAAAAACAACTGAATTTAACACACTTTTTAGAAGAAATTTTAATCCTTTAATTAAAAGTGCAAATTTTTAATTATAAATCTGCGTTTAACTTTCAGAAGGAATGAGTTGAGGAGAAACTTAAATACACTTGTCCAAAACATAAGAACTGAAATATTTTGTAACGAATTGCTTCAAAAACCAAAATTTCTATTGATATGTGATTGTATTACATATTCTAAAATATGTTCTAAAATAACTGAAAGAACCAATTACGAAGAATGAAAATTGCTAATTAAATGCAGCAATTGAAAAAATTAAGGCTGTGGAGTCGATCAGAAAAATGTCAGATTTCAGAAATTTTAACCACTTTGATTCTGGGCTGGTTAATATACCAGTGTTGTTGTTTAAAATTATGAAGGAATGCCAGAAAAATAAGTCAATAATTTTGATATTAATTCAACTCTTAGATCTTTGAAAGAAAAAAATTTCCCGTTTTACTAATTTTTCAATTTTATATCCTACAAACCCGAAGAATCCAACTATCAAAATCTAAATAAGACAACAAAATAGAAATTTTACACTTTTGGTGTGTTCTTCATAGCAGAAAATATTTTGCTGTAAAGAAAAAATATATACATAGATGAAATTTTTAATAGTTTGGAAATACAGTAAACATCCGTTATAACGTACCTGGGATATAACATACTGTTGCATATAACATACTTCTGTTACTCAGATACTTGGTCCCATATGAAATCCTATATAAGTAATGATTTAAAAACTTCGGTTATAACGGACTATGAAAAAGCCTTAATCTGGTTATAATATATTTTTTAATCTTGAATGAAAAATAAAATTTTGATGTCAATTTTGCATTTTTGGTTTGCAAATTGGTAAGTTATAATTCTTCCTTCAAATATTCACCTTCAAGAGCAATTATCAACCTTTTTTTCTACAATTGTTTGTGGCTATTGACAAAAAGATAGGAAGACTCAATAATGAGAAAAAGCTAAGGTTGATTTTAGATTAAAGATTTCTGTCCTTTAGAATGATTTTTCAAAAGAAGTAAAAAATAAAAAGCACCTCAGTACTACAAAAAAAGAATATTGACAGTTGAAGAATGTGTCTTTTAGATCTAGATCAAAAAATACATAGTGTCAGTGTTTTTTTGTGGTGAGATAGTGTCTTTCATTTTTAATTGCATTTCAAGTAAGCTGAAGTACCATTCTGTATTACGAAAGATATTGATTCATTCCATCCCATTACTGAATCTATCCAAACTTTTGTTATAAACCGCAAACTAGTGGCGAAGAAAGGTGTGAAAATGTAAATTTTACTTCATCATGTAATCAAAGAAAACAATGAAAAATAACATTGTTTTTCATAAAATAAACATCCAAGAATTAGTTTTCAGATTTTATTTTGATAAACACAAAATTTCTATTTTAATTTTCTATTATGTGTGCCTCTTATGCATATTTTTCTTTCACAATTTGCACTATATCTAATTGGTTATTGCTTATAACGTACTTTAGTTATTTGAACTATATTTTCTGGTCCCTTGAGAGTAGATTATAACCAGTGTCCAGTGTAATTTGGGATATACTACAGTTTCTATATTATAAAGGCCAAACATATCTATGCGCAACACATGCGTCATTTTGCAAATGGCAACACTTTGAAATTTGAAGTACATTTTCAGTATTGAAATTTTTGCTACTGCAAATTTTTAAGTTTTTAAACATCACACATTTTTAATTTTTGCACTGTGTTATAGAGAAAAAAATGTCCTTTTAATTGCAATTTATTTGAAAAATGAGTCAATTCATTTTTGAAATATTAAGACTGTTTTTCTAACTGTGGCAACAGAAATTCTATGTTTCTGTTAATAGCAAGGGATAAAATTATTACTGTGTTAATATGTTGCCATTTCCTCATTAAAAGAGAAAAAAAACTTTAAATTCAAATACTTACTGTGACAAGAATATTGTCTGCTATAAAACCCAATAATTTTTCCATTTATAAAATTTCCTTTTCACTTAAAATAATATAAATAGTTTAGTATCTGCTTCAGCTAATAGCATTCAGACTTCAAGTTTTGAATTAAAATGATTAAATTAAAATAATTTTTATAAAAAGATGAATACAGATATAAAAGGCACATATGTAAATTTGGATATAATGAAAATGTCAGGTTTAGATTTCACAGGGGAAAAATCTATGATTAAGTCAAAGTGGAATAAATTTTACATTTTTCATTTTGAAATACCAGCGTAAGAAGAGCCTTGATTGTTAGCTTTATCATAGTAACAGATCTTTATTTTTATTTTTTTTTTCTGCTTACATGTACGATTAAAGTTTAATTTTAACAATTTCTACTACTGAGTTTTATAGAAATAGTATTTTGATAACTTCAGGTTAAATATCGTTTGTTTAAGAGTTAGACTTACCAATATAAGATGAAATTTTTATTGTAACTAATTTCGTAGGTTTATTATAAACCAATGAAATAATTCCTTCTCAAACATTTTCTTTCATCGAAATTCGACAGGTTCTACCTTGTTTATTTAAAAACTAGATGGTATCTGTCAAGATTTGGTGATAAACATGCTAAAAGATTAATTAGAATAATGTTAGATTTTCTTAATTAGTTACCTGTAAATAAAGTTTTGAAAATTTGATTTATTTCTATGTTATCTATGTGATTCCAACAGATTCAAAGCATTTCATGGTTCTGTCAGTCTAACCTACTCAAGTAATCAACCCTTCAATCATGAAAGAATTTTAACAGTGCTTGCTTTTTATCAGAAGGATAACTAAAATTAATTCAATGGATACAATTTTTATTTGTGTGTGTTGTATTTGTTGTTGTTTATATTTTTTTAAAGAATGCAATTTGTAAGGATTTTCAATAATTTTATTCTTACAAATATATCTCTAAAGTCCTGAACTGGAAATTGGCTGTTTATATCTAATAATTACTATGTTTTACTTGAAATATTTTAAAAATAAAACTTTTTTTTAAAGAAATTGTTGGGTGTTAAATTCTATTTAATTATAAAGCATCAAAATAATGATAACAAAAGAATACAAATCGTATACCTTTCCCTTGTAGTAAAATGCATCATTATTCAAATAAATTATTTTGTCAAGCATTGGGATCGATCCCGAGTCCTCTACAAAAGCTCAGATCTTTAAATTCATGCCTTAAACCACTGAGCTAACCAGACTTGCTTCGACTTTCTTCTAACTGGAAGGGCTAATAAATTCAACTTCACACATGCACAAATGCTTGAGTTGTTCTTAAAGAATTAGCCTACTGTTTTAACATATATAATGATTTTCATCTGCTGTGTATGCCAGGCAGTATAATGCGAATCTTTAACTTGGGCAGCCTGATATAACTCAAAAAATAACAATAATTCCCTTTATGGATATAAAATTGGTTTGATTTCACTTCAAGATGTCTAACAAAACAGTCAGAGTCTGCTTGTTTTTTAGTGACTCCGCTCTTTTGCACAAAAATAGACCAGACTCCACGATTCAGGATCTGCAACCCTAGAAAAAATATGATGTCTGTTATACACCATTTCAGAGTTGTTGCCAACCAATTTGGGTATCGAGGAGGAAAACCAGGGAAAGTTAAAGAATATTGGTTAAAATTTTGTAATATCAGAGGAATTTTGATTGAAACCCAAAAATTTCAGAGAATGACTTGAAAGTCTGAGGAAATAACCTAGAAAAAGTAAAGAATATTTAAAGGGCAGTGTTCGTAATTTTTTGAATTACAAAGTTACAAATTTTTAAAAGCACCCTTTTTTACCAGTATAAAAGCAAAGCTAAAATTCATCTTTCCAATTGAATGTTTGGTGTAAGATGCAGAAGCCTTTTCGTAGAAAGTTTTTTTTATCCTAGTGTGTGTTATTTTTATTACCTTAATTATATAAAATATATTTATTCAACTGGCTAAGTTATTTCATTAGTTTTTTATTCTGAATCAAAATGTATTTTCATGGTTGCTTTGAATTACTTAGCCTCATAAAAGTTTCTTTTTTTAAATGTCATGTGTTACTATTTTCATCTGTCAATTATAATTTATCATACTTGACCAAAAAAATAAAAATAACTACCAATAGAAGAACTATGCAAACAAAAAAGATGCCTTTTTAAATAATCTCGTGTAACAAAAAAATTATTTTTATATGGCATTAAATTTCAGAAATAAACCATATGTACTCTAAAAATGATTTCACAAAAAAGTTTTTCCTTAATAAGGTTTTTCTTTGAGATTTAATAGCTTTATATCTGAGCTTAGGATTTTTCTTTAGATTAACAATTTCTTTATTGAGACAGATTTTTTTTTTTTTTTTTTTTTTTTTTTACACATGAGCTTGCTTTAACAGAATTTGTCTCTATACATGCTTTTGACTATTTGAGTTTTATGGTTTCGCTCTACATAGTGAATTTGTTATAATTTTGTTAATTTTAAGATAAATATTTCATTTTAAATAATTGTCAAGCAAAATTTTAATAAATGTTTATTTTTACAGCTTTATCGAGTTATCAGCATCTGCCTTAGCATACCTCCTACAGAATTCACTTGGGAATATTACAACAAAAATAAGGCATATTGTTGTGTTGGACCAATCACTCCTTTGAAGTTTTATGAAGAATATGTGAAACCTTATTTTGATGTTGAGAACAAGGTATGTGTTTTGCACTGTTTATTGTTATTAAAAGATGCTGAGTTTAATTTCTATAAAAAGCTGATTGGACAATTTACAAATTAATGGAATAAAATTTGAAAATAATGATTTTTATTGTGAATTGCTGCAAAAAATCGTTGAATACGGCAATAGAAAAATTGCAAATTTTAAATAAGTCAAATAAAACATTGCACATTTTGTCAATTGGTTCTAAAAAAAAATAAAAAAAAATTGTCAGTTGCCAAAAATATCAAGAAATTTGTCATACAGTTGTATATAACTTCATCAACCAATTGTCAATAAATTGTCAACCAGCTGTGCAAAATTGCAGAATTCATCAGACCATTGCATAAAAAAGTGTGAAATTTGTCAATCCGTCATCGAAAATAGCTCATTGATGAGTATTGCAGATTTTGCCTCTCTGTCATAGAAACAAATTAAATTGTCAATCATTCATGGATAAAAATCGTGAAATTTGTCATTTATTCTTAGCAAAAAAAAATCTTGAATTTTCACAAAGAGCCATGCCAAAATATGGCTTTTATCATATTGCAGATGAAAAAATTGCAAATTTTGTTAAACAGTCATCATTAATTATTGTGGATTTTTTAAATTATTCACAGAAAAAAATCTCAAATTTCTTCATTCCTGAAAAAGCATCACTGTGTCACAATTGGCTGTTGCATAAAAAAAATAAAAAAAAATAAAAAAAAATTTCAGCAGTTGCTCTCTGCCCCATATAGAACCACGCATGATTCGTTAATTGGCCATGGAAAATAACATAAAACTTGTCAATCCATCACATGAAAAAAATGGCAAAATTGTTCGACTGATCACACTAAAAAATCAGAAATTTAGTTAAACATCACTTGTGATTTCTTTTGAAAAAGCACTTATCATGAGTCGTAGTTCCATTGTCTTTTGAAAATATTTGGCAATTGAACTGTTTCATCTCACAGTGAAATGTTGAGGGCTCTAGTTTAAAACCAATGGAATAATATAAGTAGAGAATGTTTCCTGAGGTGCAGTATGAAAATGGAAAGTTTTAAACTTTTTATCCATGTTTAGTTGTAAAAAAATGGAGAGTATATGGATACAGAAAGAGAGAGTATGTTGACGTCTTGAAGTTCATAGATTATAGATATACCGCTCTTGTAAGGTCCTCACTTAGCAGAAGACCAAGCCGATCCCATTCAGACTTTGGGGAGACTAGCCTATGAGGCCGAGATTCCTCTTCGATGTATTCATGGAAATGATATTAAATATAGTTTTCTATTTTTCGTTCTGAGTAAAATTTTATTTTAAATTAAATAGACTGTGCACCTTCTATAAGTTCACGGAATAACCATTTCAAAGTATATACTTTCTCCTACATTTTTGTGAATTTTGATAAAAGCATCTGTGATTTTTTCATTCCTTCTTTCTTTTCTTTTCTTTTTTTTTTTACATTTATGTTTATGGCTAAATCGCAGGTTTAACGATTGCTTGGCATCTGACTTGGCGGCTATACGAGAAATTCGCCAATTCTAACAACCTAAATATTCAGGGCACATGTATGTCATATACTCACTAGGATTTACTTGGCGCCAAAATGGCGTTATTTTGCCTAATGTGGTAACCCTGATATTGTTGTTTATTTTTTGATAAACTGTTTATCTACCTTAATTTTTCTTTTTTCAAATTATATAAAATGTTTTTGTTCTAGTTATTAGTTCTTAAGATTTAATAATTTAAAAATTGTTTTATTTATTGTTAATTTTTTTTTAATAGAAAGTAATTAAAAAATGTATATTTAACCAAAATTCGAAAATGAGGTTTTCGCCAAATTGACGTTGAAAAAAAATTGTACCAAACCTTGTATGTATAATATCTGAGCAATATTCATATCCAATGCATGCAAATAATTAGGATGAGCGAAGCAAATCCTCTACTAGGCCACTCAAATTACATTTTGTCGTACACTTTACAAAAAAACTATTCGGTATTTTAACTTGAAATTGAACATAAAAATAAATTATCATCTGTAGATTTGCACAATATAATTTTTTTACAGTAAAACGTTAAAAAATATATTATTTTAATTAATTTATTTTACATGCTTTTCCAATACAGACGCATTTTAGCAAATAAATAAAAAATGAAACACGTATGTTTTCAGAAAAAAATATGTAAATCATGGAGTAAGTAATTATAGATAGAATCATGATTAATTTAATAAATAAAATATATTTTCATTATTTCGCAAAATCATTTGCTCAGATGACACTTAAACATTTAAAAAAAAATTGTATTACTATTTTTTTTTTTTTTTTTTTTGTTGTTGTTGTTAAGTGGCAACAAAAGAATAGTAAACAAATAAAATTAATTGTTAAATTTGTTATATAAATGAAAGATTAAAAGAACTGCATGAACTTGTTATCTCGATTCAAGTTCTTTATAAATGCACTAAAGCAAAGTTGACCGATTCAGAAATGACAAATGGACTTGAATCATTTTTTACTTTATCATTTGGATCTAAAGTAATGTTACGTTCTCATTTGTGGACCGAAAAAGGTTTAGTGAATGGGACTTTAGGCTTTGTTGCCTGTATTAAATAAAATTACGAGCCACCAGGCCAGATATCGCGAATAATCATGGATAAATTTGAAAACTACAGTCATTTAACTTATAAGAATTGGTGCGTACCAATTCCACCAATAATTAAATTCTAGAAAAATGGAAGTATAAATTGCTCAAGGAAAGAATTTCTTTCGCAGTTAGGTTTTGCTGTTACAATTCATAAATCTCAAAGTTTAACATTAGATGAAGCAGTTGCAGATATTGGGGATATAGAGACACCAGTTAGCGTAAAAATATACGTAACGTTGTCGAGAATGAAAATCCTTCAAAACTAAGCATTCAATAGAAATTTTCCTTACTTTCCTTATCAAAAATTCTCATACGCTAACATGCATAAAAACGAAGAAATTAGAATAAAAAGTTTTACAGTTAATAATTCTTAGTATCAACGAGAGTAGATTTCAAATGTTTTTCCAGAAAATAGGATTTTGAAGAAGTAACTTTCTTCAAGCTCTCTTCAAATATATTACTCTAAGATAGCTATCAAAGATTATTTGATGTTAATTACAAATATTGGAAACATGCCTATTTCAAAAAACTTTAAAAAATGCCAGTGGCTACTGAAAGTTGTAAAAACATCTTTAAAAGAGGTTTCAGTTGAAAATTTAAAAATATTTTGTAAAAGTTTGCTTCGAAAAAATATTTTTATGCCAATCTTACATCATAAATAAAAAATTCCTTGGAAATTGATAGTTATTTGGCCGACCTTACATTTCTAGAATTAAAATGCGCCAAAACATAAAATAACGTTTTTGTTTAATAAAGATGCAAAAATAATATTAAAAAATATTGTTACTTTCAAATCACTGTTTTATAAAATAATGCTTCGCGAATCCAAACAAAGCATGGCTTTTGCTAGTATAAATAAATAATGTACACAATATTATAAAGAAATAATTTTTAAAAAATGGCTAATCCGGCAAGTTTTAAAATCACGCCATGCAGCCGTTAATTGTAAAAAAAATAAGTTACGCTATATTGCGAGGAAAAAAGTTATTATGCTAAGTTTAATAATCATACTTTAAATCATCTTTTTTATTATATTTGTCTTTTTATAACTTACTTTAGTGTAACAGAATTACAATGTAATATTTAAAAACAGATAATTCAGTGACAGAAACAAAAAGGTATTCGCAAAAAAAATTGACATATCTAGGATGTTTAATAAACAAACTCATCTCGAGATGGTACGAACTTCCCCATTTTCGATATGGACTCGCTCTTTTTGCGCATGCGCAGTTCTGTCCAGGTTTCTATCAAACGTGGTTCATCAGTAGGTATATGCTAATGCTTTGAGAAACAGAAGAAATACGGAATTTTTTAAAAATCCAGATGGTACATGGAATATATATACCCATATAGCCTCTTCTACATCCCTGCTTTTCACATTTAAAGAATTTATACCCACAATCAAATTGTAAAAAATTGTTAATAGAAAAGCTAATGTACTGTTATACAGTCACGTTGTGAGATCTGCTGTTTCAGATAAATAAATGTTAAATTGTTATGAACAATTTCTGAATGTATTCATTTAATTGCTATTTTAATGCAAAGTATACAACATTTTGTTTATCTTTTAAATTGTTAATAAAAGCATGTGTTTGCTTTAAATGCGTTATCTGTATTTATTGAAACCACTATATTTATTAGTTTATTTTAATGGTATTTAGTTTCTTTAAATTATTAATCATGATACAGCTTTTCTTTATAATAGTAACTCTTTAAATTATTTGGGTTTAAAAAAAAAAAAAATCAGCATATAGAGTTTCCTCTGCTATTTCAAATCCCTGTCATTACATTTTTGTAATGAATCCTAACAATTTTAACAATCTTTCACAGTGTAAAAACTCACAAAATGTGTAGATGAGTTGCATGAAAATATGACGAAATTCACAAAGTGGGATTTGATTGTAGTTTCAAAATGCAAAATTTTCTAGAAAATTATGCAATTTGTTTTACGGTAGCTTTATTGCTAATGATATTTTTTTAAGCAGGGTTTCAAAATTTTGAGTGCAAATTGCACCATTCCATCCTAACAGTAAAGGCCTGGTCTTAGAAAACTATCCCAAAATTTGTTGATTGGCCTTTTATAAAAATGTCAATTAGTCTCTGAAAATATTACAAAACTTTTCAATCGGCTGTTGATAAAAATCTTCAATTTCTTCAATGCAAAAAAATCACAATTTAGTCACTAATGAGGGGAAAATAACATGGATTTTGTCAATAGGTTTTTTTAAAAATTTCAATTATTGTGTCTGTCATTGAAAAACTACCATGGAATTTGTCAATCACCTATGAAAATTTATGCAAAAATTGGCAGCTGCTCATTGATAAAAATCGTGGCTTGTGTATATAGATACTGTAAAAATCATTATTTTTTACAGGTACTGTTTAAGACTAGATTGTAAATATTGTTCTTCAGCAGATGCAAATGATGTCATTATATATAAAATAAAAATGAGTATTTTTAGTTGATACTATATTCTTAAAAAGCAGAATTTCTGTTTTCTTCTTTTATCTATACATTTTGTAATATTTATTGTAATTAAAGATTTATTCTGTATGTACTTATAGTCACTAAATTGCTGTAAATTTCAAAAACTAGCAAGTGTTAATGTTCATAAAGTATCTAATTGCATTGTTTCCCCCTTTTTTTTATTTTTTTTTTTTTTTAACATAATAGATGTTTTAGAAAATAATAACAAAGTGGCCATTTTGAACAGATATTTTGGGGGAAAGAAAACTCTCAAACTGGGATGGGAAACGTGATCAATTTCACCAACTTGATAGTCGATAGGTAATTTATTGATCACAAAATAGAAAACAGAGTTTAATTCCAAATTGCTTCCATAGTTAGTTTTTCCAATTTTATATCTTTTTGTTAAAAGATGAATTTTTAAATGTGTCAAACATTTTTCATTTGTTGAGCAAAGCAGTTGAGAACAGCCTTAAACAAAAAATAATATGAAGTTTTTCTTTATTCCAGTTATGAATATTAATTTTGTTGGAGTAAATAAAAATTATATATATGTTTTTGAATAATCAGCTTAATATCATTTAACTTTAATGTGTATGTTTCATTTTTTCAATAGATATGTTTAGTAAATGATCCCAGGCCTGAAAATCCTTATGGAAGAGCTTACACAGTTGACTGCCTAGGAAATATGGTAGGAGGACGAAGGACTATCTATGTGAACCTGAAAGTAGATCAGCTGCTCAAATATACTGCAGAGTCTATAAAAAATAATGAGGTGAGAACAATGCATATGCTTCCAAAAAATAATTAGCATATTAAGTAGTATTATTTTAGACTATATTATCTGAAATTTAACCCTTTAATCAACCTGCAAAATTTATGTTTAACGATTCATTAAATAATAGCTATGAAACAAATTGGAATGAAAATTTTTTTTTGGTAACCTTACATATTTATTCATCATTTTCATTTCAAAAAATTTGCTTTAATATTGATTTTATGTAAATAGCAAATCTCAAAACTGTTTCTGAACAAAATTCTGTTAAAGTGCCCATAGATATATTAGTCAAGGAAGTGGCAAACTTAAGCAAAAATTTCAGAATTGTTAAAATTACTATTTAAAAATATTGATAAATACACTTTTGAAACTTTATATTAAATAAGTAATATTTATCCCAAGACTCTGTCAAAAATCTGCATCTAAAATGGTACGTTTTTAAATATTTGATTACTCCGTCCCCTAAAAAATGTATTGCCCTCTCTCCTTTTCCTGAAATTTGATGCTCCCTTTTTTTAAAATTTTTATTATGTATTATAAATTTTCTGAAAGTTATAAATTGATTGCTTCGTTAGTTCTCATTATTGTAACAAATTTCGGTTTCAACAGTGTATTTTTTTTTTCTTTTTTGAAAATTGAACTTCTAATAAAACAAAAAATTGTGGATAAATTTTTATAAAATGTAGATATCATTAAACAGGGTATAAAGATAGGTTAAGATGCATAACTTTAAAATCTCTAAATGGTGTATTTAAAAAAAAAACTGATGGCATTCCAAAGAATCCTAGTATAAAAAATCATTTGCAATTTCGGAAACTGGCTTTTAAAATGAGTTTAAATCTTCCAATTAATCAAATAATAATTAATATCTAAAGTTTACATACCTATCAGTGAAAAATTTTACATCTAAATGTATAAAAATTAAAATTATATAAATTAATATTTTAAAACTTTTATGTTCATTCGAGAATGCCTACTAAAAAAGGGCATCACTTATCTTCAATGTACACCTGCATCCACGGTAGAAATTTCATATCTTCTTTCCAAAGAAATAAAAAGATATACATTTTTTTTTTATACATATAAATTGATTTTTCATGAATTTTTTGATTTCCTGAAATAGCAGTGTAATAATTTTTTTAAATTCTGAATCTAGCTGCATAATATTAAAGTTTTTGGGCTCAGTAAAATTTAAAGTATGGTTCTTTATTTTTTAAAAAAGCCTAGTACATTTATTGCTATGACATTGCTGTAAGTATAAATGAACCCCTTTCCCTCTCTTTCAGTTTTCAAAAAAAATATTCTGCTGTTCAATAAAAATCTATGCTTTTATTCAATTATGAGTACTTTTCCATTCTTCTAATTTTGGAATTTTAATTTCTATACTTATTATTAGAATTTTAAAATTCTGAATGTCAGATGCATGATGAGACCTTTTGGACTAGTGTCGTAAAAATTTTGAGCCTCGTACATGTTGTAGAATTATTTCTATTTTTAAAACATTATTTATAATACATTATAACATAGATAACAATTAAAACAAAGAGAAAATTTAACAAAAAAAAAAAAAAAAAAAAAAAAAAAATTAATGTGGCTGTTTAACTTTTAAACTTCTTATTTAAATGTTTAATAAATTAAATCATCACAGAATAAAATATTTAAATCATATTCTCATTTTCAAGTACTCAATGTTTTTTCAAAATAAATGTGCATTTATTATGATGAGTGTGGGCTTTTCTACAATCTTTTACTGGATAGCACATATGCATAAAAAAAGCAAAAATTATCACTGATGTAAAAGAAATAAGGAATGACTCTTTATTGGGTGCTAACATGGATGTTCTCTGAGAAATTTACAATCTTGATTGTTGATCCTTTATGTTTTCAAAATGTAAAATCATTGTCATAATTCTGAAAATAAATTCAAATTTTTGAAGCTTATCTGAAAAAAAAATGCTAAAGTGAACAATTAACAGCTAAGTGGAACACAATCTTCATAGACAGTTGTGGTGCTCATTCTGAAGACATGAATAACTTTAGTAACATAAAAGTGCATCTGTCATCAAATCTATTCAACTCTATTTCTGTTTTACAGCCTATAATTCAGGGAGTAATTATAGTGTATAAGTATTACTTTAGAAAATGGCTTGCTAAATGAATGATTGAAAAACAAAACAATACTGAACAGCTAGGTGAATGTTTAGGAATAAATTCATTTGGTATTATCTGGGGGCTAGCACAGGCCTCCTATTTTTTTTATTCTCATCATTATTATTATTATTTTTTTTTTTTTTTTTTTTTTAAACAACAACTTTATAGTATATTTCTCTTGCAAATGTCAAATTGTTTGTCAATAATTTTTATTTTGAAAGTGGTGTAAAGTAGAATAATAATTTAAAAAAAAAAAAAAAAAAAAATAGTTGGCTGTGGCAGTTCTATATTATCTACATGGGCGTTTATAACCCCATCTGTGCAGGATCTTTAGGTGAAGAATTGACTGGTGAATATGATTTAGATAGTGAAGATGATTGGAAGATGTTACAAAGAAGGGTTGCTTTCACTGCGTCGTTTGAGGTAGAATGTATCAATACATGAGGTATTGTCATGTAAAATGCTTACAATGGATGACTATTGTAAGGTTACAGAAGATGAAGTAATAAGTGAAACTAAGTAAAATTGTATGAAAATTCTTAGTTTTTCAAATACTGTGAAAGACTAAAAGCTTTTAACCATTTTAAAGAAAGTGTTGAAAATAGCCTGTGGAAGTTTTTTAAAGCTTAAGACTGTGGTACTGTTATCAGCTAATGATTTCCTGGAAGAAAAAGAAACAAAAACTTGCAACTGATTTTTTTATTTTAAACATTGTTCATTAAAACATAAACAATGACGCATAAATAGACAATTTCTGTCTTCAAACATTGGATTAATGAATAGATTCATTAAATTTAATAATTATTTAATATGTTTACTTTAACTGATTTTTTTTATATGTAAATAATTTTTAATTTCTTAGTAAAACTCAATTTTTGTATTTTTTTTTTTTTTTTTTTTTTATGTAGAAGAAAAAGCTTTCCTGAATAACAGTACTTAAATTATTGATATTTCAAAACATTCTTAATTTTCCCATTTAAAGAATGTTTGCCTTTCATTTCTTTGGAAAACTTCTTAAGCAAATTTCAATGTAGCAATGTATGTATTTTCTTATACATAAATTTCAATGAATTTTATAACATTTTATTGCAAGTTTATCTTATCATAATTTATTATTTTTTTATTTCCAGCCTGTGTGGTTCGGTTGTGAATGTGCAAAGATGAATTATGGGAAATTAGGAATTTCAGATCTCCATATGTAAGTCTATATGTGTTTTTAATATTTAATGTTATGAGGTCTGTCACTAAATTTTTCTTATAACGATTCTGTCTATTGCAGCGTAGATTATAAACTTCTGTTTGATGTCGATATGTATACAAATATCGATAAATCTGAACGCCTTCTGTATGGTGATACAGCTATGGATCATGCCATGGTATTTACTGCTGTATCTTTAGATGTAAGTTTATTTAATTTAATTTATATTTTTTATTTGACTATTATTCATTGTTATTTTTTATTTATGATTTTTTTTAATTAACATACGCAAATAATCACTTTTATGTTAATTTAGTGGGTTGCATTTGTGTGTGATAACACCAAACAAAAATATGTATTATTACAATCTGCCACAAATGTTTTTGACTATGTTTACATTGAAACAACCTTTTGTCTTTTCCCTTGTACACCAAAATTTGATTTCTTTGTATAATTTTGTTTTGTCTATAAAGAATTTTCTTTTTCATTCTTGTTCACATGCTGTCTATGGCATCCTTTCTGAATTTTGTGAAAATTCATAAAATTTAAGGCATTCAGTTCTGAAAATTTTAAAATCTGTTATTAATTAAAACTTTGCACAGAAAAAGTTCACAGAAAAATGTTGCAAATTTCTACATGTTCACAAAAAAAAAGCATTAAAAAATTGAAAAAAAAAAAAGGCACAGTTTGTCAAAGAATAGTAGAAAAAATGCAAATTTCTTCAAAAAATCACAAAAAAGAAATAAGTTTAGTCTCAGGATTGCAGTAAAAATGCAAATTTTGCCAAATATAGAAAAAAAAAAAAAAAAAAAAAACAAATATCAAAAAAATTTGAAAAAAATGAACAGTTAGTACCGGACAAGGATTCCTCCCCCCCTTCTTTTCAGAAATTGAGTCATTTGATTGAGTTAATAAAAATCAGTAAAAACATAATTTTTATGATAATAAAAAGGTGACTTATGTAATAACAGAGTCATATATTATGTACGCTATGGATTAAGTATGAATATTTCTCCACCATTTATAAATAATAATAATAATAAAATAAAATGCGGACAGACCAAAGTCTATATTTGACTGAAAACAACAACCATTTTCTAAATGCTTTAAAAAATGGCCAATGAAAAGTGATATTTCAAAAGTATTACGAAATTAGTTAAAAACCATTTATTTTAAACTAAATGAATAAAAGATTTATATTTTTAATGAAATAAATGGGATTTGAAAAATTATTGGAAATTTATCACCATAAATGTATCAATATTACAATCAGTACCTTGTATGCAAAATGGAACAATTAGCAATACTTTTTGTACCCGAAAAATGGTCTTTGCTTTTTTTAAGGTTAAAAAGTAGATTATGAAATATTCCTATACAGAGATGCCAAGCCCCCGCTTATTGCACAGCAGAATTTTCTTATAGGAAAAGTTATTTTTTAAATCCGCAGAATGTTCCAATTTAATAAAACATTTTCTGCATTAAAATACCGGAGACTTGGCAGTTCTGCCTATAACATTTTAATTAATCACGGTACTTTTTTTAATCGGATTCAAATTTAGTGAAGACAACGTTCTTTGGCTAAAAGCAGCTTTTTTCCACATGTGTAACTACGATACAATTCCTTGATGCTGAAATAAATTGTTTTGACTTATGCTATTATTGCTTCCTCTTATTTATTTATTTGAATTTTAAATAAGATGACTCAAAATCGTGTTTTTTAAATGTACGGAAAAAATGCATTTCGAGAGAGGGCGAAGGAACAATATTTAGCGATTTATTACCTGCGTTTGGCTAAGTGTCTTACTACCTTGTATTTAATACTCTTCACAATACTTCGCTGTTATATGGACTTAGGGGTTTTAATAAAAAGTTTTACGTAATTCGGACATAAGAAAGTGAGTTTTTTACTGAATAATACAAATAAATACTAAGAAATACTAATAAAAGAAAAATGAAGCATTATATTGATCTATGTATATTTAAAAATGCATCTGCTAGCACTAATTAGATCGTTATCATTGGGAGTATCTAGCCGATTTAAAAAATTTTGGTAACCATCGTTGCTGCAAAATATACTATATTTTGCGTAGGAACAATAATCACCATCAATGCACGAGCAAAAAAATTTCTAAAAGCAGAATTCTTTGATGTTAATATGACAAAAAATTTAAAATCTTTTTTGTGGCAACTTTTAAGATATAATATTCTCGTTATGAACGATTTCTAAAACATTCGACAATTTAATTTCACAAATTAAACATTTTTTTTTCTAGAAAAAGTTTTAAACCCAATTTATTGAGAATATTGCAATTTCTAGGATACTGTTGGGGTCAGAAACTATAACTTTGGCATCACAGTAACTTATAAGATGTAAATGCTCGTTTAGGACAATTTTTAAAAAAAGGATTCCTTAACTCTTATCGACAACCTCATTGCATCCGTGGAAAACAGATATTCAACATTATAAACTATTCGGACGGATTTCACACCATATAAAATACACTTCAAACATAATAGTTTATGTTATTTATAGTTTGTCAAATTGGTGCGAAGCTTCTGTTTATGCTCATGACATCGTTTCAAAGAGTTATATTTCCAATATAGGAAAATTTGGTGTTTTATTTTCTGTATTTACTTTTAACATTTTGCATATTTCCAATTTTATATCATGCATGGTTTGCTTTTCTTTTATAAAAATAGTATATGCAACTTTATATATAAGATTTTGTAATTCTATGATTCAATATGCTTATTTTCATCATATTTTATCACAATGAATGACCAATTAAAGGTAACATCTCGTTTTCTTTACTTATTGCAAGTTATTATATGTGTATTCTCAGCAATATCGCTCAGACTAATCCCTCTGAGGGAAGTCCTAGTGTAATACATGTGGTTGTAGTATTACTTCTAATTTGAAATTAATTATTAGATTACATGAACTAAGAATTAGATGCAAGTAAGATCAAATGTTAGAGTTTAAAAAGGTAATTTATGGGAATTCCTTGGGAACGGAGATTCTTATGTTTTCTCTCTGCATAAAAATGAAAACATTTATATTATAACTATACATGCTTCTATTTCAAATACTAGATGTTATCAAACTATATAATTGTTTGAAGCGATGTCTATGTTAAACTGGCAGTGTATGACACTTTTTTCTATGAAAATTCTAACATCAATCCATTAGAAATATCATTCCAGATAACTGGTTTCCAGATAAATGGTTCCATGCTGTACAATATTTTCTTATCTTCAAATAAATTGATTTTAATTAAAATTTGGTTATACTGTTGCTAAAAACAGCTTGGAAGCCCTGGATAGTTTAAATAATTTATATGCATAAATAAAATAAGTTTTTTTTTAAAATTCAGTGTTGCACAAAAATAAAATTAAGTTTTTTAAAAAGAAGAAAAAAAAGAATGAAATTGTGACATCTCTATGTGGTTTTACTTTGTTTATGATTAAAAGCAAAATTTAAATTAAAACTTTGATAAGAAAAAGTTACCATTAATTGGTTGAAGCAATGGTATCTGTATGTTAAAAGGTATGTTTTGTTAGAATAGATTAAATGTAAATGTTTTTTCCTTAAGTAGATGACATCATCCCATAATGCAGTTGAAATATTTTTCCCCTTTACACATGCCTTTTGTTATCTTTGATCAGTTTTGACTAATTTTATGGAATAAATTAGATGATATTCTTGTTTAACTAATGTTGTTTTCAGATATTTTTAAGTATTTACCTATTGAAATCATATCAGTATAATTTTTAACAGAATTTATTGATGTACTCTTTATTTCTCAATTCTAAATTATTTCCACTGAGGTTTGTATTTTATGTAAAATTATCGGAAATTTCATTTTAATTAGAAATATGTCTTTTTCATTATTATTTTATTTATTTATTTTTTAGTTTTATTAAACTTATGTTTCCCTTCCTCTTTTTTTAAGGCTAATGGTGAAGTCACAAAATTAAGAGTAGAAAATTCATGGGGAGATGATAGAGGAGATAAAGGTAATGTAAGAAAAGCTCTTGATTTGTTTAATCTTGATAATTTCATTATTACTTGATTGACTCTTGCATAACTGTATTGCTCCAAGCATCAGATTGTGAAAATAAATTAAAATTAAAAAAAGGTTATGTATGTAAATTTTTTTAGTATTTATTTTAAAAGGAAATTCTTTTTCTAAAAACATTGTTTTTAAAAAAGCATGATAAAGTAAACTGTCAATTAAAATAAAAAAGTCATTTAATATTTTTATTTCTTTATTTTTTTTTAGTTTTATGTTCATTATTTTATCTCGTATATTTTTTTGTTGTGTAGGGGGGGGGGGACAACAAGTTAAATACACTTTGAAACTGAATTTTCTTATAGTCTCAAATGAAATATTCTATATAAAGAAAGATTGAGATGTAATTATAGTAAATTTTATGGTACCATGTATTTTTTATTTAAAAAAATATATGAAAGATTGTCAGTATGGAAATGTAATCAATATACTCAGGGTTTGTTTACTTCTGCTACACTTATGCTTTTAAAGAAATGTTAGTCCTCTTTTAAACCCGTCAATTTTGATTCCACCTCCTGCAAAGCTGTTGAATTTCTATTTCCAGCAGTAGCTTTTTTCAATGTCTGAAAATTTGATAAAGAGAGCATTCTCTCAGAAGGTTATAGCTGCTTATTTATAATTTCATCTAATTCTACCTTCTCCTTTCCTCCAGAAAAAAAGGCTAGTTTTCTTTGTTTTTGGATACCAGTATTTTCAACAGAAAATGTTCTTTTATTTAATTGGAACATTTGGGTTATTTAAAAGAAAATCTAGAGGCTTGACAACTATATAAAACTGGCATATTTTGCATTAAATGCATGGAAGCTGTCTTATTTCAGCAAAACGACTTTGTGTTTTTTAATTTTGTGAGCCCCATGGACCTAGAATATTAAGTCTAGTGGCATCATTGTTTATTATATTTGACTTTTTCTTTATGTTTAAAAATTGTCTTGCAAATGAGATTCTATATAAAAAAAAAAAAAAAAAAATCTTGCTTAATATTTATATTCTCCATTAACCCTTTGAGGTGCAAGCAGTTACATTTATAAAATGCTGAATTCCCACTGGAAATTTAAAAAAAAAAAAAAAAAAAAAAAAAAATACAAAATAAGGAAAGGCAATTTTTCAACTTTTTGTCCCAAAGATATAAAAGTAAAATTTAATAAAGATTTTCTGGTGCAAATCTTAAGTAATCTTGGGTGGAATATAATATCCCATCGTTATTCAAGGGGTTAAAGGAAAAAATAAATAAAAGGCAACTTTTGCAGCAGTTGACAAGTACATCTGTTCAAAAACTACCAATCCTTAGGTTTTTTTTTTTTTTGAGGCACTCAATGATAGAAATTTTGTTTTTCTGTTTAGTTAATCATCTTTGCTTTTGTTTCTAGGTTACTTAATTATGACGAGAGAATGGTTTGAAGAATTTGGCTTTGAAGTTGTTGTTGACAAGCAATATGTACCTAAAGAAGTGCTGGAAATATTAAGCATGGAACCTAAAGTATTGCCTGCTTGGGATCCTATGGGCTCCCTTGCTTTATGATGCCTAGATTAATTACATCTTAAATATACTGTATGAAGGCATGTCTTTTTTGAAAGATAAACTGATTATGAATATGCTTTTAAAATTTTATACAATTTCAGTACAAATCAAGTGTATTTTGAAGTAAATACAAAATAAACTTAGCATTTTTAGTGCAATTTTTAAATTTACTTGGATTGTAAAGTACCTTAATTCTTGTTTTTGTTTTCGTTATAAAGGTTATAGCATATATTTGTTAAAATTAATCATAAAAAAATCATTGTCATATTTTGTGAATCGTTTCCATAGTTATTTGAAATACAAGTATTGATTCTTACTTGTGCTGGTTGTGCATTCCAGACTAATTTGCTCATTACTTTTTATGATTAGATGACAGTTTTAAATGTTATCAGATTTTGAAAAATGTCACTTGTGAAGATTAATAAAGCATTTTAAAGTATGGTTTTGCTTCTTCTTTAAACATTTATTATGCAACAAACATTAATACTTTTCAGCCATTTTTAATTTGCAGTGTGTTTATCATTAGCTAATAATTATTCCATCAAATGTTCTTCATCTCATTGAAATCCATTTTCATCAATCGATTATTTATTGTTTTTTCAAAAGTTATAAAATTCAAATTTTCATATGATTTCTGGGTTCTGTAAATTATACTTTGATTATATAATCTTCAGCTAGGGCAGTGGTGGATGCAGCTTCAGGACATCTTCTAGTCAAAGAGAAATCAATAGCAATCTGACTACAGAAGATTGAAGAATATTATTACAACCAGTAGTTTCACAATTGAATTGTCATTCATTTTCATTTAAAAAAGTTATTTCTTGCTCCAAGACTTCATATACCGCTGCTGTGTCAGCTGATGGCTGCTTTTGTAATTTAATAAGATCAATGACATATATAAAGATTGGCCCGTATAAGGTATTTAAGAGAAAAAAGTTGCTGTCTATTGGATTGTAAGTATCTTCATAAGCATGATTAAATGTTTTAAATAACTTTTGTCTATTCAATTTTAACCTTTGTTTTAATCAGATATTTTCAAAAAAAAAAAAAAAAGGATTCTTTAGATATTCTTAAATTTTATAGCATTGACCTCCTGATAGTATCTAACTAAGAAAATGGAACTTTAAAAAATCATCCCTTGTTGTAGTAATATTCTTTAATCTTCTGTAATCGGTTTTCCATTGATTTCTCTTTGACTGGAAGATGTGCCCCTGAAGTTGCATTCATTATTGTCACAATGTAGAAACCATCGAATTTCAATGAATAAAAATGTTTAAGAAGGAACTGTTTCATTGATTTATAATAATCTTACAAAATTAGTTACAGTAAAAAATGCACCTTATATTGGTAAATCTAACTCTTAAACAAATGATATTTAACCTAAAGTTAACAAGATACTATTTCTATAAAACTCAGTTGTAGAAATTGTTACAATTAAACTTTAATCGTACCTGTATGCAATAAAAAATAATAAAGATCTGTTATTGTGATGAAGTTATCAATTAAGACTCTTTTAGTATTCCAAAAGGAAAAAAAGCAAAATTTATTCCACTTCCACTTTGACTCAATAATAGAATTTTTGTCACCGTGCAAACAAAATCTGACATCATTTTCACTGTATCCATATATACATATGCACCTTTCACATTTGCATTCAACTTAAGAAAAAAAGAAAAAAAATTGATATTTTAATTTGATAATTTTGATTGAAAACTTGAAGTCTCGATACTGAAAAAAATTCTAAACTATTTATATTCTTTCAAGTGTAAATGAAATCAAAATTCATTGGGTTTTATGAAAAAAGATATTCTTGACACAGCAAGTATTTTAAATTTTAAATTGTTTCACTTTTAATGAGAAAATGGCAACATAAAGATACAGCAATCATTTTTTTTTTTCTTTTTTTAGTAGAAAAGGAGTACTTCTGTTGCCACAATTTGAAAAACAATGTTAAAAGCTACAAAAAAATTATTTCATAAATAAATTAAGATAGTTTTGAAATAAATTGCATTTAAAAGTACATTTTTTCCCTGTATGATGGTATAAAAACCGAAAATGTTTAAAAATTAAAAATTTTACTGTAGCAAAAATTGTGAAACTGAAATTTCATTTCAAATTACAAAGTGTTGTCATTCGCAAAATGACATGTGTTATGCACAGATACATTTCGTCTTTATATTATAGATAGTTAAAGATACTATAATTTAAATATAACTTACAAAACCCAGAAACTGTAAATTATATACACATAGCTTGTTTTATGTTGGTGTTTCTCAACAGTTTTTGGTTGACAGCTCTAACAATATCTGAAATTCTTTGTAGCACACCTGATATAAAAATGTCAAAGTTGTATATTTATTCAGTGAGATAGCTAAACTTATCTTCTTGAACAAATTAAATCAAAACAAGGTTCCAAAATCACCAGACAAATTTGTAAATCATCGTTAACTTAAGTCTTTATTGCTTTTTGGATTTGATTTCTGTCTATGCTAAAAATCTAAAATCACAGTATCAAAAAGATGATGCAAAAGGCAAAGTGGAAATACATAATGTCTAGGGAAGCATGCTATGTGTACCATCAGCTTTTAAAGTTATATTAGGGGTTGTGCATATATAACATTATCAATTGTTTGATAATATTGGCCCCTTTTCTCCTTATGATATCATGTTTTCATATCTAGAATCCTCTCCCCCTTAATGATATTGTTATCAATGTTTGAAAATGAAATTTTAATTTTTAAATTCTTTTCTTTTGTTTGGATATTGGGATTGGTTATTGTGATACATGGATATTGTTATACGTTTATTTTCCACAAACTTTATTGATTCAAAACAAAAGAAATTAATAAATCACCATTTTGTATATGATTTTATATTAAATAACATTTAAAAGTATTCAATAATAGCCGTTTGTTACATAATGTATTCAACAGTAATAATGTCTTCTTGAACTTGCTTCTTCATTGGGGAAATAGTGGAGAGGGGGTAGAACTTCATAACAAAACAGGTGGATAATTTCTCATATTTATTAGTAAACAAAACAAGTATTAATAAAAACAAAGTATAATCATTTCATGATTTAACAATAACTTCATATTTCCATAAAAATAAATAAGACTATAAAAATATAACAGAGTATTTTGATATATAAATTGGTTGTATTAGAAATGATGATATCGGAAGATGCCACCTCCCCCTTCCCTTAGATCAGTAGTTCCCAATCTTTTATTGATTCTACTTCACCAAAGCCTCTGTAAATTATACTTTTTATTACTTAAAAAATGAACTCTGTTCACGCCATGGTTGTGTAATAGAACCTTAACAATAACTATTTTGCATTTCTTATCAGGGTCATTCCATGCAAATCAACCAGTGACTCAACCTGACCCTTTCAGATTTCGATGAAATTCTCAGGAATCATTCTGCCTGATGATATAAATGAGAATATATGTTCATAATTTTTTTTAGCATCAAAATTTCATATAGTTAATTATTTAAATTTTGAAAAATCATCATTTTTTGGCTTGCTTACATGTTTTTAATTTTGAATTTCTCAAGTTCTATCAAACGTAGAAAATTTTATGACTACTCATTTCAAAGAGGAGTTTATAAGGTTTAATTTAATATGCAAATCGACTATGTATAGTTAAAATAAATTAAATTTTAATTATTTTTTTAATTTAAAATTTGAAAATTTTTTAGATAGTCATTTTTAAAAATTTTGAAAAAATTGTATGTTTGTTGTAATATTATAAGCTTTAAATTCTGAAATTTTTAGAGTGGGATCTCAATGGGACCAGAAGTTATTAAATAAAAGCAAAAATTACCATTAAAATAGCAATTTAGTTCTATCTATTTTGTTATTTATTTATGATTTATATGGTAACTTTCAGCTTTTATTTCATAACTCCTGATCCCATTGAGATCCCACTCTAAAAATTTCAGAATTTAACACTAGAACCGCAGCGACGGATCATTTTGACCCGTATCATATGGAGAGACATCGATTCGAACAAGAAAACTCTCACTAAAGTAAGCTAAATATATGATGAGCAAAAATATTTTCAATAAACAAATTAAATTGTTTTAAATAAAAATTCCAGTGAGAAATATTTTTATAAATCTTTAACGAAATTTCTCGCAGTTCTAGTGTTAAAGCTTATAATATTACAACAAACATATATTTTTTTCAAAAATTTTAAAAATGACTATCTAAAAAAATTTTTAATTTTAAAAAATTTTAAATTTAATTTTTTTAACTATGCATAGTTGATTTGCATATCAAATTAAACCTTATAAACTCCTCTTTGAAATGAGTGGTCATAAACTTTTCTATGTTTGATAGAACTTGAGAAATTCAAAATTGAAAATATTTATGCAAGTCAAAAAATAATTGCATAAAAATTTTAAAGCGATAAACAAAAAATAAAAATATGCTCTAATTTATATCATCATAGAGAATGATCCCTAGCAGTTTCATTGAAATCGAAAATGGTCAGGTTGAATATTGAATTTTTTTGGTTGATTTGACATGGAATGACCCATCAAAGAGATGAATCTTCTGTCAGAAATATGTATTTAACATAATTCTATAAATGTGATGAGGTTATACATCTTTGCCATGACAGAGTTTTGTTGTACTTTTCCAAATTTCCCAAATACTAAAGAAAAGTGTTAGATGACCTGCATTTTTATCTTAACTAAATGTCTTAAAGAGCAACTTAATGTATATGCCATCATGTAAATTTATTTACTCTTTAGGATGCCTGTTCTAATAAAATAGATATTTTCTATCTATTTATTTCATTTAGTAATGCTATTTAAAATTCATATATTTTATAAAGTTTACTTTGAACTTAGGGACTGTGCATGTATAATGTTATCATTTTGAGAGCAGGGGGGGGGGGGTTCTTTTTGATATCGATATCATTTTTGATCCAATCAATTTTTCTTTTTTTTTAACATTTTCAGAATAATGTGTTAACTTTTGCTAGTTGCTTATTTATTTTTATGAAAATACTAAGTTTATTAAAATTGCTAAATTGTAAATTATGGAATACCCCCAATGTTTGACATTCATATTTTTCTTGATAAATGTACGCATATGTAATCACGATTCAAGAAACTATATGTGAAGCATATTTGAAATGAAACTTTCATGTAATAGTAAATAAAAGAATATTGTGCACTTGATTTGAATCAATATAGTATGCGAAAAATAAATGTAGTCAATTTTATGTATCACTCCAAATAAAAGAAATAAATCCTAAAAATTAAAAATAATAAACTTTGATAATGATATCATTAATGGGGGTTCAAGGGTCTATAACATATATTGGGAGGGGGTCCAAAATTACCAAAAAGTTGATAACGCTAATAAATAATTTTAATTAAATAAATAATTAATAAATAATTTTGCACAGCCCCTTATCTCATAATAACTTTGGACTTAAGATTTTTATGTATTTTCACTTTTTTTTTTGGGGGGGGGGGGGAGGGGTAAAAAAGTTTGACAGTCAAGTTTCATGTGAAAAACATTCTTCGTGTGACATATAGCAAAACGAATACAAGTGAAAAGCTCTTTCAATAAATACAGCGGACTCCGTCAAAACCGTACAGACTGGGACCAGAGCTGTGCGGACTTTAACATTATCAATATTACCAAACAATTGATAATGTTATTATATGCACAGCCCCCAATGTAACTTTAAAAGCTGATGGTACACATAGTATGCCGCCCTTGACATTATGTATTTCTAATTTTGCCTTTTGCATCATCTTTATGATAGATTGTGTGGATTTTAGAATTGTCAGATTTCTGCTTTGTTTAAATTTTTTTTAACAGTAATTTGATTGCTATTAATGCATACAATGTAATAATTCATCATAAATATGAAATGTCTTTATTCTAAATTATTCAATAAATTATTTGCATGTACTAATTCACATCAAAATCATAAAACAAGGAAGTTTTATTTCAGGTTTAGCCAAACTTAACCAAAAAAAGCTTGATTAATACATAAATATATTTGATAAGAAGATTGTGATTACCAGTTATATCAGCAATATCATGAATTTTCTCAAAGATACAAATTTATTCTTTGTTCATGAAAGATCCTGAATTCAGTAATATTAACAAAAATTACAAATTAAAATATGTATGAAATTGATATGAAATTAAAAAAGTCAAATTTTATCTCTATATCTGAACTAAATGTTTCATTGTTTACATCCGTAAATTATGTGCGTTGTAGTTATTTTCTAAACCATTTACCTAGGTGTAGCTTTAATCCTATTAAAAATGTTCTACAAAACATTTCTCGATTACAGATAATTTCACAATACATTTATTTACACTATTCTTATAAGAATTATGAAATTTCCATAACAGCATTTTTTGTTAATCTAATTATTCTTGTAAATATTTTGCAAAATAGTTGATTTATTACTGATTTATTAAATCTGTTTTAATTTTTTAAAAATTATCTAAAACTCAACTTATTACTATAAACAGGGGTGGGGAATTTTTTAAAAATTTCACCAGCCTGCAAGATGCAACACACATGCAATTGAAAAGAGTCGAAATTACAATTACTACAATGCATTTTCGTAATTCTTTCTTTCTATAATATTAAGAAATATATACAACAGAGGTGAGCTTAATATAAGATAGAACTTAGTACCCTAAAAACACTGTAATAATTTGGAAAGTTAAAATATCTAGATTATAAAAGTGTCTCTGATAATGTCTCTATCGGCTTATAGTTTTTCAAAAAATAAAAATGCATTCGCCATGCCAGAAAATCCATTCGCCACTG
Source organism: Maratus speculifer (assembly GCA_964019185.1). Classification (NCBI taxonomy): domain Eukaryota; kingdom Metazoa; phylum Arthropoda; class Arachnida; order Araneae; family Salticidae; genus Maratus; species Maratus speculifer. The sequence goes on from OZ025300.1 coordinate 232,845,432, forward strand.
GCCAGCAAAATGATGTATTTCCCCACCCCTGACTATAAATGTTGTTCTGGATATCTTTGATCAGGACTGACCAACCTTTCGATAACCAGGGATGATCCTCAGCTCTTAGCACTCAATGAAGGGCGTCATTATTCATACAACTGAAAACATATAGCAATATTATTGTGCAGTATTAATATATACACACATCTTAATAGTCCAAGAACTGACTACACAAAACCCTATGTCATTGAGCACAAGAAAAAACCCTTTATTTTATGGAAGAATAGTAATAGAAAAATCTAATGATCCATGTCTGCCCGGAAGCAAAGTGGTGCATAAGCCGAAAATGAATACCACTAGTGGTTGACTCGTAGGCTTAGCATTGTGTTTTTCTGCACCCAGTTTTCCATGCTTTCATACTTTTGATTGTAGGACAAACAGGGCCGTAGCTAAGAGTGAACTCCAGGGGGGGGGCTCAAGAGAATGTAAGGGGGGCTCATAATTTTTTTTTCTTTCTCTCTGACCCAAAAGATAAATTAGTGCATATTCACATTGTAGGTACTATGTTTTTTATTAAACTGTTCTAATAACTTCATTTTATGCTAAGAAAAGTACAGGATTATGAAAATTTTGAGTGCATAACTGGTGAAAAATTAAACATCATGTTAGCGTCATATGTGCAAATAGGATGAGGGAGTGTTGAAACACTTATTTTAGATGCAATTTAGTAATTCTGCATAACTGTGAAGGGTTCTCAAAACTAAATTAGATTTTTGAACAGAATTTCATTTGAATTTTCAGAAGAGGAATTCATTGAGTGACCTTGGAAACTTTTCTATGCAGGGCTGAGCTGCCCACAGCGCCCCCTTAGCTACAGCCCTGATGACAAACACAATGCTAAACCTACGAGTAAACCATTAGTGTTACCAATTTTTGGCTTTCAGAAGACATGGATCATTAGATTCCTCTATTACTACTCTTCCATAAAGTGAAGGATTTTTTCTTGTGCTTGGTGACATAGAGTTTTGTGCGGTCTGCTCTTGGACTATAATGTAATGCAAATTAATCTTACAGTGGTAGAAAAAAGGTTTCACTGAAAGGTTTTGAAGTTACATGTATCAAATTTTAAATTATGCATTTTTCTATGAGAGGTCTACCTCAAGAATGTTCATAGAGTAAGATATAAAAAAATTTAATTGCACATATAACAGTAATAATAAATAAATAAAAAATTTAAATTTGTGACATTGCTTGATTTCTTTTAAGATGTGAAAACATGCTTTTACTTATTTTAAAGGTGTGAGATTATAAAGAGAATAAAAACAAAGACAGTCATGATAGTAATCAAATGGGTGGTTCCAAATAGAGAGATAGCCCAGAAGTGCTTTCATAGATGAAAATCATTGTTTTATTTAACCCTAAAATCTCAAAAGTCAAGAGGAAAAAATAAAGTCCCTTTATCCCTCATATAAAACAGCCTATGGGCCAGTGTGGCAACAGTAAAAAAAAAAAGTTAAAGTTTTATCCAATGGATCTTCAAAGGGCTCGGGGAATGTGAAAAACATTTATTTTTCTGTTTATTCTTAAGTATTAAAAATTGCTGTTTCCAATTATTACCAAACTTAACCATCATAATTACACTTTAAAAACAATAACTACAAATCGAGAAAATATACATGATTAAATTTTTAAAGTAAATATCTGATTTTTAACACGTTTTAAAATCATTTTGAAAAGATCTCTGATGCCAATATTAAGACTTTTTTTAAATATTCTTTATAAAATAATTTTACTTCTAAAAACTAATAATAAGGGTGCCAAGAAAAACTACAAAAGGACCATGGCACCGCGTTGGACGGCCCTGTCTTGGACATTAAGGAGGCCAGTAACTCAACTTCTGAATTCTCCTTAAGGTGAAATCTGAGGGCAGCTGATACATACATGTAAGAAATTATAAAAATCAGATCTATTAATTAGTTTTTTAATAAATCTCCTCTCAATGTGGATACAGGCCCCATGACTAATAGTCACAGATTTTATAGGGTAGCTAGAAACTTAAGTTTATCGTGTTAACTATAACATATGGCCCTTTTTAACTGGTAACCCTAAGGAGATGAAAAATTTCAAATGTACATCTACGAAGTTGCTCTCGAGAAACCATGCTGTAATGACCTGTGAAAGGATTTTCTTATGTTTTAGAATATCTTAATTAATGCTAATTCCTTGAAGTCTGTCGTTTTATGAAAATGCGGCACAGATATATTTAACATGGTGACTGACACTGAAGCTAAAAAAATTATGTTTTAAGTAATTATTAAAAAAGCATAATCTTATAATAAGTAAAAGTTTATGTATAAATTTTAAATAAATTTTCAGTACTTAAAACAGCATATATTTTTTAGTTTTATACAATATTTTAGAATGTCAGTTATTGTAAACGACGTGATCTAAACAGAAAGTTTAGTGTCAGTCATTGGTGACTGACTTGGCAATTAACATATTAAAATATATTCTCAGGAAATTAATATTTTTACCTTTTTTTTTTTTTTTATGTACACTTCTTAAAAGATGCATCTATTTTTCTTAGTTTACAAACTATTTCTAAAGTACATACTTAATTTTATATGAAGTGGTAAAACCTTACTTACAGTTCTTCAGCTAAAAATAAAAATACACATAAAATATCAAATTCAACATAAATTGTAAAAATACTTTGAGAAGTAAGAAAAAAAGAAATATCCTTTAAGAGGAGTACAGAGAAAAGAGAGGTTAAAATTATTAATTTGTCAGTTTTAAATACATAAAATATGGAATTCAGCATAAATTTTAGAAATATTTTAAGAACAAGAAAAAAAGAAACACCCTTAAGAAGAGTACACAGAAAAAAGAAATTAAAAATATTAATTTCCTCAAGAGATATTTTAAATATATGAATACATCAAATGTCCATAGACTTAACATTACGGATAAGAATTCTAAAGCTGAGTGACTAGCACCCTTAGCATAAATAATTATTCATGTGAAGGTATTTTTTTAATTCAAAATTCAGGATATAAAGGATTAAACTCCACTATGTTTCAATGTTAACCAAAAACTCAATCAAAATATAAAAATAAGAATTTTTATTTAACATAATCTAATTTCTGTAACCTTTTCTTATACAGGGAATATTTTAATCTATTCCATACAGCAATACACATATTTTTTAGCCGGAAGTCTCTGGAACCTTCACCTTCTGTTGAAAACTTGTAGAGCTCCCTAAAACAAAGAATAAAATTCAAAAATTAAATATGAAATTGTGATTTAAAGTACATATAAGAATATCATAAATCTTTGACATAAAGCAATCGTAAAAACAAACATTGCGTACATTTGCAACACTCTTATGTCAAACATTTTCAACTACAATTATTATCTAAATAAACAAATAATTATTTTAAAAAAACTATCACAAAGTTTAAATTATAGGTATTTAATTAAACATTTAGAATTTATCATAAAAATAGATAGTGGTTGTTCCTAAAATATAATGAAAAATTAATTACTATAAACCAAACTTAGACTACCATTGTCTCAATATTTAAAAAAATTACATTATCATTAATGACACATTTATGATTTTTCTCGAAGTATGTTCAGAATTGTTAAACTACTTTTGAACTCTAATTTATTAATTTTCATATAAACATTGCTAATTTATAGTCATTTTAAAGAAGAAAAATCTGTAATGAAGACAAATTTCAATAAATTGCAAATCCTACAGGGCAAAAGTGTGCAGTTGAATGTACAATATAAACAGTGCTGTAATTGGGCGGGAACGCGTGGGAACGCCGTTCCCAGAAATATTTGATTTGTTGCTGTAAAAATAAATAAATTAAATTAAATATTGCTCACGACCACATTTTTTTTTTTTTTTTTCAAATCAATCGAAATGATAATGATTGTTATGCATTATAACTATAGTTATCAAGCTTATTGAGACTGAAAATGAACCAGAGAGCTATGTCCTCTTCTAGAGGGTATGAAAACTATATCCAATTTAACATCTGAAAGCGAAAGAGTAATTCAGCTGCATGAATAGCAATGATTGTTGCGAACATTTAAAACTTTATTAAAAAAGCCAGTTCACTTATATTTATTTATAAGCTGTGTAGGATCTTCCTTAATAGAATTTTGTCCTGAATCATATGGTCATTAATGTTGATTGTCATTAGGAAGAAGATTGGCAAACGATACAGTTTGTTGTAAATCAAAAGGCAGAAATAAACCCATTCTCATTAGCGTTCTTTATCAAAACTTCTGTTATTTCAATTAAATTTTGCTTCATGATTGAAAAGGTTTCAACGCGATTGATAAAATTCATTTGGAGAATGCTACACAAATACAATACCTAAAAACTACAGTAATAATAATTAAAACTGTTAACTAAAAAAAGTTGATTTTGGGCTAAATGTTTTAAATTATCGTTTTTCTTAGCAAAACTCAGTAACACAAACATGGACTCGGTAGAAAAGAGAGTTCCCACAAATATTTTTTTTCCAATTACAGCACTGAACATAAATGATGTATAATAACCTAACAAGATGAAATTCAGACAGAAAACCATGCATTTATTTTGAAGTTCATATGAACTGAAATATTGTAATTATTTTAATCCATAGTTCTTTTTGGGATGCAAAAAATAATGATTTGGCTGATTGCTGAATATTCAGCAAAAATCAAGACCAAATATTCAGCTATTCATCAGTTAAATAATGATTTATTTTTATAATTTTTTTCCCTGAAAACATGACAATAAACAGTCTACATTAATGTTACATGTTTCTCAGTTTAAATGTATTATTTTCTTTTTAAAAACTCAACTTAAGAAAATTATATTATTTTAAAGATGTTAATTTGCACTTTTCTCAGAATCTATGTTAGATATAAATATGCAGTGTTCTCGCTGACATTTGACCAACGTTAGTAATTTGGCTATTTAAAAATAAAAAACTTTTGCCAACTGAAAAAAGTATTAGCCAAATAGATTCGCTGTGTAGCACAAAAAAAATCTTTAATTCTTTAATATACCCCTTTTTTTCAAGTTTTTATAACTGCAAAAATGATTGTTATTAATCTAATTTCAACTATCCGCTACAAGTATATAAAAATATGTATATATGCAAATGCATGAAAAACGAAAAAAGAAGTATAGCAATTTGGCGAATCTAATCGCTTGTTTACTCGCCAAATGGAGAATTTAGTCACAATTTGGCGCATTGGCGAGCGACAGCGAGAACTCTGTAAATATGATAAATAATATTTTATCTGTTGCTGTTTGGATACAAGACTTATTTATTATTTCATGAGACTTCTGGAATAAAATATTACAGAAGCAATCATAACATTTATATTCGACAAAATGAATCAGACCCAAGAGATTTATAGAATTTACTTCAATCAAATTTCAAATTTAACTGTAAACTAAACACATAAATCTCTATCATATATAAATACAAATATTGAAACAGAAATTGTGGAAATGTGTAGAATTTATAAAGCAATTTAGCGATATATATATCATTTAAATTTCTACTTTTTTAGTTATTTGATGCCTTTCTGTAAAAAATTTCATTTGATGTGGAAAATTTATCATCTCTGTTGGTATCTAATTACAGTCCAATTTAATCTCATTAGGTCTAATTATTCAACTAATTTTTAATTAGTACTCTTATCAATATGTATATAACTTGTATCATGGCTTGATATTCAATTTATGAATTATATTTGAAATTTGAGATAGATGATGATTTGAAAAACCAAAAAAAAATGGTTATTTATATTTTATATATATTCCACCATGTAACATTATGAAATGTTTGTTTTCATAAGCATGATATAGCTATAAGGAAAAACAAAATAGAATAACAAGTAGGTAATAAATAACAGGGTTCCTATGAGTCAGTGAATTAAAGAATTTAAGCGAAATGGCAGAAATGTCATAAAAATTTTTAAGTATTTGAAGTGGCCAGGAAATAATCAGTTAATTTTTGATGCATTATTTTTTATCAGAATCTTAATTATCATTCTAAATGAAAAACGAAGAAAAAAATGAATTTATTATTCATCCAATGTCAAATTTTCACATAAAATGTATGCAAACAGTATAACAATAGTATAACATTGAAAAATAATTAAAAATCGGAAATTTATATCAGTGCATACTTTTTTTAGTATTTATCTAGATTAAAGTTACCCATTGGGGAGAATTTTATAACAATATATAAGCCAGATTTTTATGGAGTAAGGTCAGGGAATTTCTTGACCAGAATTGTGTAGATAATGATATTAAAGAAATAAGAATAAAGAAAAGAAATGTTAATGTAAAATTAATGCTCTTGAAAAGTCTATGTCTAATTAACATTTACATTTTTTAAAGTTCCTATTTTCAATTTATTACCCAGTAAGTCCTTGAGCTCTTTTTACGAAAGCTGTTATTAAAAGACATTTTAATATTTAATACCTGTAATTCATTATAATATTTTTCACCTAATTTAATCCAACTTTCACATTAGAATAGGTAAAGATTAGGATTAATGTGATTCTGGTACTAAAAAATAAGTTCTATATGGAAGGAGTATGCTTTACCTTGTCCTACAACAGCTAAAAGAACATTATTTATGTCCAAATTTATTTTCATAAATATTTTAAAATAAGAGAAATTTCTTCAATCATTTTTAGAATTTTTGCATAAATATCAAAGTGAAAATATAAAGTAATAATAAACAAAACAAAAGCCAATAAATAAATTTCAACTATGTTGTTACAAAATTCATACTCATTTTCCAACAAAAATCCCCAAGTATACCCTGATGTATTTTTTTTTAGATTAATAATTTTCATACATGAATAATTAATGGCATTTTTAAAAGTCGGTGCAATGCCCCCCCCCCCCCCCCCAACACACACACACCCCTCAAAATAAAAACAAGGTAAATAACACTGCTGCTAATAATCAGATTTCAGAATCCAGTGCAATTAAAAACAATTAGTTTTCAAAACTATAATTTCTGAAGATTTATGTAAATAAAATAACCATTTTAATCATTTATTTACTTTTGGCTGTCATACGTTCATTTATTTTTCCAAGTGCATCATATAAATAAAAAATATACTTACCTAATCATTTGTTTGGTCTTTTTATAATATCCTCTTTGTAATAGACTCATAGCAAGATATATTTTACATCTGCATATAGTCAAAGGATCCCCTAGTCGTAATGCAATGTATAACTGCTTGATTGATATGGTTCCAGCTGTAACAGCCTATTGTGGAAAAAATTACATAATTAGCAATTTGTTAGTACAACCTCAATAACTCTAACTCTTTTAAAAAGATAACTTTAACTTGTTGCCAACGACACTGTATACCTGGCAACAGACTCTCTATTCATATATATGAGGGGCTCGCGACTTTAATAAACCAAGTCATTAAAAAAAAAAAAAAAAAAAAGTATAGTTTTTTAGAAGGTGCATTAAATATGTTTTATTCACTTCCACAATGAACACAATCTGTAAACAGAGGCCAATTATGAGAGAGTATGTGAAAACAGACCTGGTTCACTGTAGGATTAAATAAAACAAATTTTTTGCATCTTTAAATGGATTATCTAATTATTTTTTTTTTCAAAATTTATTGTGATTGTAAATCAATCAATTAACAAAAAAAGATAATTGAAAATTGACTGTTTTATGATAATAAAGTCGAATCGTACATATTAAAATCTAACTGTATGGATGAATATCTATTTCAAGCCTATTTCTATTAGCAAATCAAATTTTCAAATAAAATTTTTTAACGGTTTAGGATTATTTTTTTCTTTTTTATTTTGTAAAAAATGTTTACAGCTTTTTTTTTTTTTTGCTCTTGCTCATTTTTACAGCTTTTTAAAACCTGGAGAGTTTTAATAGAAATTAAAAGTATTGGTGATTAACCTTAATTAATAGGATTATTTTAATTGAAATAAAATATTTTTTAAGAATTTTAAAGTTAGGTTACATCAAGGACGGATCCACGTAATTGTATGGTGCAGGTTTGTCTTTAAATCAGAAAAAAAAGGAAATTGTTTTTTCTTTTTCGTTAGGATCACTTACACAATTGTGTATGTCAGGTCTTATAAGGAATAACAAAAATAAAATAAGCATGTTATTTTAATTATCAATTAGAAAACTTAGCAACTTGCAAAGTATTACAAATGCAGGAGGGAACACATAACTTCATAAAAAAAGTAGAAACTATTTGAACAAGGAAGGTCTCCATACTAGGCATACTCAGAATTTTATGGAAAAAAATACTAATTAAAGTACTTATGTATGTAATAAAGGATCAGTCAAAATTAGCGGCGAAATCACAATAGAAAGTATGTAAAAAAATAACATTTTTGAATATTCGGCATAAAAAAACAAAAGAGTCATTCGATTTGCCAAGCAGTCCTTTTCCTCGCCAAAAGCAAACAATAATAATGCATCTCAAAACTGTTAGATATTTAGAATGCGTGTAAATGGTATTTAATAAATTTAAACATAAACAACGAGAAACTTTAATATATTATATACATATTGTATAACATATATATATATTACTGTTGAAGTAGTTATTTAATTAATCACCTGAAAAAAGTATTTCCATAGATAAAAAAAAAATCATATTGAGAAAAATTATCTTCATACATTTAAGCGTATTCAAAAATAAAAGCCAGATGTTTCCATAGCAATGAAATCTAATCGACAATTCTCAATTGAAAACAAATTTAATTAATTTAAATTATGAATTTCATTTTAAATCTCAAATTTTAATGATTTAATTCGAATATAAATACCTATAAATATCGATATAATAAAATTATACTTAAAAGAAACTAAAACTTACAAAACATTATTTAAATTAAATTTATTAAAACAAGTTCAAAATGAAATTTTTTTTTTCTTGAAGTGTATTTGACATAAAGTATTTTTTTTTAATTAAATTCCACCGCCAACTGGCGATAAATCGCCAAATAACGAAATTTTCATTATTTTTTATGGATACTGAATGGAGGTTACGTCGAAATTTTTTTATAAACGTATATATCCACCCGAGAAGAACATTCTGTAATTTTTTCAGATTTTTCGGGGTATGCCCATATGGAGACCTTCCTTGTGAGAAATGAAAGTTAAAGTGTACTGCATTGCAATATCTGCTGAATAAGGTTTGTGGAATCCTCTTTTGACTTTGACACCTACAGAACATTCTTTACAGATAACTAATTTATTCAGTCAAACAAATACCAACAAATTATTACAAAATTCTTTACAGATAATTAATTTATTCAGTCAAACAAATACGAACAAATTATGCCACTGAAAGACATAACTTAAAGTAGCACTTGTAAGAAAAAGAACTACAGCATTATTATTTCAATTCCCGGTGGCATGACATAACAAAATTCACATATAATTGAGACATGATTGTAACCAATAGGTACATAAGTGAGAAGTTCCCTCCATTTTTATTGTTACAGAAAATATTTTCAAGAAATTAGAAAAAGAAAACAAAAGCTTTAGGATAAATAGAGAACACATAAGCCATCTATAATTTGCTGACATTCTAATATTCAGTAACCATTGGAAGCCATTTTAGAAGATATAACAGAATCGGCATTAAAGTGAAATTTTAAAAACAACCAAAAAGATTCAGGTAATTAATTGGTACCAAAACAGAATACTGTCTATGTCTATAATGACATTAAAAAACAGCAGAGATACATATATCTTGGACTTGAAATAATATTAGTCGACACCATTATGAACAAAAATAATAGAAGAATAAACTAGAAGTATTTGATTGCAGCACAATTTTTAATTTCCACATGCTTTGCATATAGAAAATTATACTGAAAGAAATTAAAATTGGAAAAAAAAAAATTCTATCATAGAAATTCTTATAATCAGGGATGCAGAAACTTTAGAAAATCTTACTATCCAAGGATTTATTTTACCAGTTAACAAAATGTTAACATACCGTTGAAAATAGTTGACAAAATTTATACAACTTCAAAAATAGTTGGTTATTATAACTACAATGCATTTTCTTAATATTTTTTTCATTAAATTAAGAAATATTATAGAAGAAAGGAAAGTTTAAAGTAGAATAGAACTAAATACCATGTTTACATCACACTAATTTGTAAAGTTGCAAAATATAGCTGACTAATAAATCTGTATAGTTTGTAAATTCTGAAGAATATCTAAATATTCACTAGCCCTGTATTGTTCCTCTATGTCAAAAAATTTACTTGACACTCACTAGAGGTGAATAAAATGACATATTTTCCCACCCCTGCCTATAATTAAAGAGATTTGAAAACTGTCATTTAGCATGTTTCACAAAATTCAAAGATTTATAGAATCTTGCATATTTTTTGAAAGACAAAATTCAAAATCATCTGATCTTTTGTGTAATTTAAAGTCGAGCCTGCATACACAGAATTGTGTCAATTTTCCCTCAGCATAACTTTACATTGGGTATTTTTAAATATATTTTGAGCAATCAACTGTGACCCTATTAATTAGGGAAAACATCAAAAATTTTCATTTCTGCCAAAAATCTTTCAGTCTTAACCTTTTGCGATGCAGAGCAAATTCATTGCTCAAGTGCTGAAATTAATGACTGACACCGGAATTTGAAAACAACTATATTTGTAAATACGGAAACGCTATATTTCATGCATTTAATAAACCATATTTTTTATTTAAACGAAATTCCAGTGCTAATGTTGTGTTTGGGAATTAAAATTAAGTGGTATATCTATGAAACCACCGCGCTGTAATATAGCTGGTTATTATAGCTGCCAAACTTCTGGGCTTTATAAGAAGTCAAAGATAATTTGAACCAGAAAAATTATTTAATGAAATGCTTTCTGTTTTTATGCAATAATTATTTAATGTTTTTTATTTAGTATAATTTTTGTCTTTATTGGACTTAAAAAATGGAAGATTTACAGCAATGAAAATAAATGATTTTTTTTTTCCAGCAATTCTCAATTAAACAAATTTGTATTTATTAACCTTTCGCCGGGCATGCAAATTTTCAGCAGACGCATGTTGTAAATTGCCCAATAAGAGGAAAATATTCAATTATTGCTGTTTTGTTTTAACTTTACAAATAATTTAACATAGAAATATTATATAAATTTTCTCTGCTCATAATTTATGAAGGTATTCCGCAATACACTTAGATTTATATTATTATAACACATTAAAGCAGGCATGTTTATGCAGGCATGTGCATAATTTTGTTTTAAAGAAAGCGAATAATGTACTTTTTACAATGGCGCAGCTGCCGGAAGATTAATTAAACATATTACACACATTTAATAAAATATATAAAAATGATAAATAATATTAAATAAAAGGTAAAAAATTATAAAGACATAGAAAATAAAAATTAGAATCAAATTTTGGTATAAGAATCAAAGTCCTTTATGTTAGCCAGGTGCAGTTGATGAATTACCAAGTAGTACTGTTTGTTCACATCACTAATATTCATACTTCATTTTAAATTATATAAAACTTTCACTTAGTTCATTTAAAATAATATGTTTTTCACTCATTCAATTTAAAATTTAAATAATTATAATAACAATATACTATAATAAACCTGTTTTTGTAAAAAACATTTTATTTCTACATCAAAGCATTGTTTATACATGCATACAAAGCTTATTTTTCACATGCAAAAATAAAAACTGCAGGTAAAATTAAAAAAAAAAAAAAAAAATACTGTTGATAAAATTTATACCCAGCTAATTCAATTTCCAACTCCAAAATAAATTTAGAATGTATGAAACTCACAGGGAAAATTTTTTAAATAATGTTATGCATTTATTATGTATATAAAAAAAATTGACCATCATAAAACCTTTCAGAAAATAAATTAAAATTTAAATGAAATTAAACTAAAAAATTTATACATAAAAAAAAAGAAAGAAAGAAAGTGAGAAGAATAAACACATGAATGTATTCAATGCTTAATTATTGAGAGGTTTAAGCATTCAGAATTAGTAAATAGCAATTTTAATATTCGGATCATATTTATGACAGAAATTCTATGCTTAAATAAGATGATAATTAAGATTCTGAACTTATGGTGCTTGCTGCCCAGTTCAAATGGCCTATGTGTCCATGCAATAATCGAGTTCTGGGTGTATTTCAAGGGAGATAGCTAACACTACAAAATATTAACAGTTACTGAAATCTCAAAGAGTACACAAAATAATAAAATTACTCACACATTCAATAAAAGTATCACCTAAAGCTGAAAAGGCCCCTCCAAGTGTTGACAACCATGCCATGGCATTTTCTAATTCACACTTTTCATTTACTAGAATTTGAATTTTTCTATTCCTATAAAAAAATATATTATTTCCATAAGTTTTCTATTAAACAAATAAACAGATACAAATGCAGATAAAACTATATGACTAAGCAGATTGTTGTCTTTTTAAATGCACTAATAAATTAAATAAAAATTTTAACATTTTACTAAAACAAATAACTTAGCAACTATAATTTTGCTTACTATTAAAGAAATATATACAGAAAATACTTTACTCAACTGAATCAAAAGAATTTATCAAATTATGAAGGTAAATATGACTTGCTAATACAGCAGATCTTTATAATGCCCAACGTCTCAGATGTGAACAATGAATTTTGCAGTAAAGAAGCACCTGATTTTCCAGATTATTAAAAATATCTACTGTCTAGAAAACTAAATTTAATGCATTAGTATTAGTTCAATTTTATTTTAGAATTTCTTAATAAAATTTACTATTAAAATAAAGATTTTTGAAAATGAGCAATAGTATAAAACATGTACGGTCTGTTCTATGGATTGCTATAACAAAGCAAAATCTTGCCAAAATCGCCAAGTTGCCATGCCATGCAAAGATTTGTCATTTTAGTATTAAAATAAAAACTTGGTGCATTGGCAGTACCTACAGATAATGCGCATGTTTGTCAACAAATTGACATTTTGCATGACAACTAGGGATGCACCGAATAGTGATTTTAGCCGAATACCGAATATTCGGCTGGCCAAAAAGTAATTGTTGGGCCGAATACCGAATATTCGGCCAGCCGAATAGTTAACTATTCGGCTTTCCAAATATTTTTTATATTTCAAAATTTAAAGGTATTAAAATGTTACTTTTTAAAACAGTTTTACATAACAGGCCTAGAAAATTCAAAAAATGTTGAGGTTCCCAGCTGGGAACCTACATGAAAAGTATAGGTTCCCAGATAAAAATGTACGTTCCCAATAAAATTTATGTGTGAGTATTTTGACGAAATTTGCCGTTTTTTCGCGATCTTTTGACAAAATCTGCCGTTTTTTCACGATCTTTTGACAAAATCTGCCGTTTTATTGCGATGTTTTAACGAAATCTGCCGTTTTATTGCGATATTTTAACAAAACCTATCGTTTTTCAATATTTTTTTAATGACATTTGCGATTTTTTTACAAAATCTGCCGTTTTTTCACGATTTTTTAATGAAATTTGCGTTGCTTTCCGAAATTTTAAGATCTTTTGCCGAAATCTGTTGTTTTCTCGGTATTTTTTGACGAAATTTGCCGTTTTAGCGCGATTTTGAAGAAATTTTCCGTTTTTTCGTGATTTTTTAAACAAAATTTGCTGTTTTTTCGCGATTTTTTAACGAAGTTCGGACTTTTTCCGAAATATTTTGACGAAATTATACATCCCACGGACCACTCAAGAGCTAAATTTTTGCGTAATTTACGCGATATAATGCGTACGCGGATCGGTAGCGATCATGATAATTTTTTAGGTTCCCAGCTGGGAACCTTAGTGAAAAAATATACGTTCCCAGAAATGATTTCTGGGTTCCCCGGGATCCCGGGAACGCTATTTTTCGAGCCCTGCATAATATTTAATAAAAGAGACTTACATTTTGATAAACAAGAGCTTTTAGTATTGAAAAAAATCTGGCTTGAGTTATTTAAGAAGTGCAACTATGAAACTTTAATTAATATAAAATTTTCTACGAATCAAAACAAACATTTTAAAATCAAATAATGAAAAAATGGCCGAAGAAAAATTTTACAGTCTGATAATTTTCCTTTTTAAATAACTCAAGGCAGATTTTTTTCAATATAAAGTACAAATACTTTCAACTTAATTCTGAATAAAGGTATGTTTGGCTCATAGTTCTTTTCTTATGAATGGTGGTATTTTCCACCTTTCTTATCATATCATATTTTAAAGAAACCAAAGCATGTGAGTTGAAAATATGTTATTTATTGTTAATGTAATAAACGAACACAAAAGTTTTGACCTAGAGTGAGATGAAATACAATGTACTTAAGACTCAGTAAGTTGATTATGATTATGGTTTCATGAACAAAATTTGTGTGCCTTGATAGCTATTACTAATCTCAGAGTTTCCCCCAGGTTTAAAAAAGGGCAGGGCGCTACTGTTCTGAAAAGGGCACTTTTTTATTTTTAAGGGCACTTTTATAGAGTTGAATCTAGAATTTAGCGGTTCAAAAAGTCGTAAAAAAACAGAAATTTCATCAAAAAATTGAAAAAAAAAAGGTAAATTTTGTTAAAAAATCGCGAAAAAACGTGAAATTTCGTTAAAAAATCGCAAAAAACGGCAAATTTTATTAAAAGATCGCATAAACAGCAGTTTTTGCTAAAAGATCGCAAAAAACGGCATATTTTGCTAAAAAATTGTGAAAAAACGGCAAATCTCGTGAAAATATCCTGAAAAAAAAACGGAACTTTTCACAGAACGTTCCGTTTTATTGCGATTTTTGGACGAAATTTACCATTTTTTTCGCAAATCTTGACGAAATCTGCAGTTTTATCGCTAATTTTTGACGAAAGTTGCCATTTTTTGCGACTCATTTGACAAATTTTCAGATTTATTGCGATTTTTGGAAGAAATTTGTCGTTTTTCCACGATCTTTTGAGGAAATCTGCCGTTTTGTGAAATTTTGTGACGAAATTGGCCATTTTTTGCGAATCTTGTCGGAAATTAGTCGTTATTTCGCGATTTTTAACGAAACTTGCCGGTTTTTTAATGATTTTTAGACGGAATTACCCGTTTCACGAGACGCGTACGAGGCTATTTTTTGCGTTCCGTCGCCGATTTTTTGCGTAATTTACGCGCTACAGCGCGTTCGGATTATTGGTGGTCCGAACATGCATTTTTTCAAATGTGGGCAAGAAGGGCGCTTTTTTTTTGAATGAATGACAAGAGGGGCGCTATTTTTTGGATGAGGGGCAGGAGGGAGGAGGGGCGCTATTTTTTAAACTAAAGGGCACGAGGGGCGGAGCGCCCCCCTGAAACCCTCTGGGGGAAACTCTGCTAATCTCAAAAGTTTTTTTTTTCTTTTAAAGAACTTTTATTTGGGGAAAAGCAAGAAACAGATTATTTACTAAACAAAATTTAGAAACTTGTATCAGCACATAATTTATTCCTAAGGAGAATCCTAATAAATCACCATTTTAATCCTTCTCATGTTTAATTTTCTTAAGTTATACTTTACAAACAGCAAATAAATAATGTAAAAACATTCTATTTTATTTAAAAATGATTTTGTTTCTAAATATTTTAAATATAAATAAAAAAATTGACAGTTAAAAGTAGAAATAGTAAAAAGTTTTTAAAACATTTTATTAAGTATTGGATTTGGCCGAATACTTTGATATTCAGCCATACCGAATATTCGGCAGGCCGAATAGTTTCATATTCGGCCAAGCCGAATATTTGGCTCAACCAAATAGTTTAATATTCAGCCTAACTGAATATTTGGTAACATGGCCGAATACCGAATAGATACCGAATATTCGGTGCATCCCTAATGACAACTCAATTTACTGTGGACAAAATTTTGAATTAAACTGCATGAAAAACTTCGAAAAACGTAATTTTAATATACATATAATAAATTATAGGAAATAACATGTTATATATTACTAATTCTGAGAAAATCGTTACTTTCTGCCCACGAGTCGAGATGTACATCTTTTTCTGGGTGCACGATGTCACATGCACATTATCTATACCAACTATTATTCATTATAATATTTATCTACACTGGTCGACAAAATTAAGAGATGGAAGGCATTTTCTCATATATCTCGAGAAATACTGGATAAAAATAAATGAAAATTGGTATGGATATAACTTATAGTATGACAATAATATGTGCAAAGCAAAAATTAAAGTGCCATTTATTGAGCTGAGTTATTCCAAAAGTCCAATGTGGACTGAAATTCATGATGAAAGATAGCAATGAATGTGAGGCTTGTATGGTGTGTAGTCGCCTCTAGTAATGGTGTGTGGTCACCTCTGACAGATAGACAGCATGCACAACGAGTATGCATGCTGTTAATAAGAGTGTTAAGGATTGTTTGTGGAAGACTCTCCCAATCTTCCACCAGAGCAGTTTTTAACTCCGGAATGGTTCTGGGTATAGGGCATAATTGGGAAATTTCGTTACAGGCCACTGGCCTTAGTCTAGACATTAGCAAAGACTAGTTTTTCAAGTGGCCACTTTTTTATTTAAAAATATTAAGCAGTAAAATTTCTATAAGTATTAATATAAAACTGAACAGCCCAAATAAATATGATAATATAAATATATTGAAACCTAAAAAAGTAGAATCTCTGATGAAATATAAGTAAATTGTATTATCTTCTAGTAAAAAAGAGGCCACAAGGTGGCCACTGATAGACAATTTTTCACTGGCCACTTTTTCGCATATACTGGCCATGCGGCCGGTGGCTAGTGCTAATTTTGCCCTTTAGTTCTGGGTGGTGGTTGGCGTTTCGCAATAGCCCTTCCAAGAGCATCCCAAGCATGTTCAATGGGGTTAAGGTCAGGAGATTTGGCTGGCCAATCCATTCGATGAATACCCTCGCTTTCCAGATACTCCTCAATGGACGTTTACAGCGACACAACTGTCTAGGGACCTTGCTGCTGCCACAGGAACATTAGTTTCAAGGACGAATGCTGCCAGGAGGCTCAGTGAAAGAAGGTTGTATGCCAGGAAGTCCGCCATTTGCATCCCACTTACTCCCTCCCACAAAAGAGAGCGTGCACAATGGTGCAGACAGCACCAACACTGGACACAGCTCTAATGGGCTAATGCTCTGTTCACAGATGAGTCCAGATTCAGTCTTCAACCTGATTCTCGGCGAATATTCATATGAAGGGAACCTGGGACTCGATACCTTCCCAGTAACATCATTTAAAGGGACCATTATGCTGGTGGAGGACTGATGGTTTGGGCAGGGATCATGCAAGATACCTGCACATCGCTCCATCTGTTTGGAACTGGTTCCGTGAATGCCCAGAGTTACAGGCAGGAGATCCTACAATCCTACATGCGTCTTTTCAGGGGTGCTTTTGGCCCTGAATTCATTTTTATGGTCAACAATGCCCGACCACATAGGGCTCGCCTGGTTGAGGAGTATCTGAAAAGCGAGGA
Source organism: Maratus speculifer (assembly GCA_964019185.1). Lineage (NCBI taxonomy): Eukaryota > Metazoa > Arthropoda > Arachnida > Araneae > Salticidae > Maratus > Maratus speculifer. The sequence goes on from OZ025300.1 coordinate 232,862,953, forward strand.
TATTCATCGAATGGATTGGCCAGCCAAATCTTCTTACCTTGACCCCATTGAACATGCTTGGGATGCTCTTGGAAGGGCTATTGTGAGATGCCAACCCCCATCCACAACCATTCCAGAGTTAAGAATTGCTCTGGTGGATGATTGGGAGAGCCTTCCACAAGCAATCCTTAACTCTCTTATTAACAGCATGCATACTCGTTGTGCATTATGTCTATCTGTCAGAGGTGACCATACACTATTACTAGAAGCGACCACACACCATACAAGCCTCAATTCCATTGCCATCTTTCATCATTAATTTCAGTCCACATTGGACTGTTGGCAATAGCTCTTGCCAATGAATGGCACTTTAATTTTTGCTTTGCACATATTATTGTCATACTATAAGTTATATCCATACCAATTTTCATTTATTTTTATCCAGTATTTCTCGAGATATTTGAGAAAATGCCTTCCATCTCTTAATTTTGACCACCAGTGTATTTATGGTATGCTGCAATTAACAACACCAGCACACATTAATATGTGTGCTATAAGTCAATAGTCTAATAAATAATAGATTTTACACTTGTTTGCTATAAACAAACTCATATTTTTTTGTTGACTGACTCAAATTTTATGATTAATGAGTTAGAATAACTCATGAAATTGTAAGTGAAACATCAGTCATTGATGTAAGGGTATTGATCATTCACAAAGAAATATTTTATAAATAACAGATACTTAGAATATTATGAATGAGAGCACTTATTATTATATTATAAATAACTGCATGAATAAAAAAAAAAAAAAAAAAAAAAAAAAAGTTGAATGTAGATACTGCCATTGCAGAATTCAGTTTCGCCTCCGATTAGAAAAAAAATAATAAATAAAAAAATCTATAGAGGTTTTTTAGGAGGGCGACCCCGTTTAGAATGTAATGAACTAACTTCATTTTTCTTGTGTTTATCAATATAATAGCAAACAGAACGGCGTGAAATACCCAATTGATTCGCAATTTCTCTCTTAGACATTGGAATTGCGGAATAATAAAGAGATACAATTTGACGTGCTACTTCTTCATTGACTAGATTCATCAAAAACGGATTTTTTCTTTAGTTTAAACGCTTTTTTATAGACTCTGGTAAAAAGGAAATGCATTTTAACAATAAAGCGAGTGGAATCCCGCCGAATTCGACGAATGAAATGTTTAAAAGACCCGATCGATTTGGCTTTAAAAAAAGCAAAAGTAATTACATTATTAAATCAATATATAATAAATATATTTCCAAACTTAATGTCAAGTTTTCCAGTTACAATTTTGCATGCAAATATTTGCACATCTTCAGTTAAAATTGTAATCTGAGTGCCGGCGAAATCCAGAAATTTTATTTTATATGCACTACAGAAAAATAAATTTATAAAAAAAAAATAAAAAATAATAATAATAATTTCATTTTTACTATGACATTATTTTCACTAACTGAAGTCATCTGAAAGTAAAATCTCAATCTCAGTGTCCATAATGAAAAGAAATATTGAAATGTAATATCGTTATGAGTAAAAATGCAATGTTTTAAATAGTGACGTCATTTTCTCTTCAAATGTTTTTTAAAAGTTACTGTTATTAGTAATATGAAAAAGGCGTCCGTAATAATATTGTAAATTTATTTGATCTGGTTGCTGAATGCTATCATTTTCCTCATTTGAAATATTTCTTACTTTGCTTTAGACATTAATTTTTATCATAAATTATTTTCTGTTATTTTATTTACATTATTAATATTATTTCTCAGTAAATATATTTTTTTACCACAATTAGTACATAATTATATGCATTTATTTTATTGTGGTTAAATTTTACGAAAACAATTAACTTTTTTCTTTTAAATGCAAGGACATGCTCACTGATGAAATAAAGTTTCTGACTTGTGAAAAGTAATAATGGAAAATAAATTTTTATTATCAAGAGAAAAGCTAAAGTAAGTTGCAACCATTTTGAAGAAATATCATAAAAAAGCATTTAAAATTAAAAATAAAAATGGAAATAAATTAAAAAATCGCTAAAATGGGCACAACTACAAATAAATAGCTTTCATTTAAAAAAATAATTATCAAAATCGGTTCAGTAGAAAATTCAGGGCTGATGACACGACATTTTTAGCTTGTCTGAAAGAAATAGCATCGGAGGCTAAAAATTTGAAGATAATGATATACTAAATAATAAAGCTTCTTTTAAAAAAAGTGATTCATTAAAATTGCTAAATTAAAATTAACAGCTGATTAGTAATATTTCCGAAACGATTAAAACCTATTATAGCAAAAAACAAATGAAACTTTTCTTTTGTTGATGCAAAGGTAAATACCATTTATAATCTAAAATATTTTTCTTGGATGCAGTCAAATAGATAATTGCATGAACTTTAATGGACTGTCTATTGCATATTATACACATCATATTTGAAGTTCCAACTTTCTTTTCGTGGAGATAGCGTGTAAAAAAGTTTGACAGTATATTTTTTCGAAATATCCTGGATCGTTTCATTTCCAGCATAATCACAGAAAAGAGCAGAGAATCAATCCTAATTTTTACTCTATTTAGAAATTTCATAAATGCTAAATTTTGTATGCATGGACAAAGCGATTCTATATCGCTTTCTAGGAAGAATTCATCTGATTTAACTGGTAAGATTTTCTTTTCAAATGTTTGTATTTCGCAATTATCGTTATTTCCACGGAGATTGGACAGATCAGATTCATCATCGAAATACACTAATGGGTAAAAGAAATCTTCGGACACAATAAATTCTTCTGATTTAATTCCACCAGGAAAAATGGGAGTTACTTTGGTCATAACATACAAATTATGACTGGTAGCCATGTTTTTAATTATTACGCAATGCAAAGAGTAATTTTAATTTAGAAATTTTTAACTTTATGTTTCAAGCATTTTTACGTTTATTATTTAACGTAATGATATATTTAAACTGTCCTTTCATGTTTTAAAATACTTTTCCGGCATGTACTTGTACTCAAATCCGACTCAATTCATGTAAAATCAAAACAAAAGCACCGTTGCCACAAAAAAGTAAATGTAGAAATTAAAGAATTCAGGCTGCGTTCGGAGACTGCGCGCGCGAGCTCAGGAGACAGATATATGGAGTGGGTTACTATTGCGGACGGGATATCCGTTCAGTACTCGCTACTGTGCTACAGGTACTGTAACTGTGTGCTCAATAAGGAAAGGGCATGTTTACAAACAAGCACTTCTGTCAACCAGTCTACTGCTACATTTTTGTCATAGCGATCATTGTAGGATTCATCTTGACGACGTAACCCAATCATAGCAAGCAGACAACCATAATAAAATTTGTAGACCAATCAGAATGCCTGAATTCATATGTAGAATGGGTGCTATAACGAAGCACGGGCGAAAACAGCTTGCTCACACTAATAAGAGCCCACAGTGACGTCAGCTGCCCTTTCCTTATAGGGCAGTTGCAATCAGCTGCTTTACTTTCAATCCGCCAATCAAATGCTGGCGATTCACCTTCAGCCGCACCCATAATCCTCTCAGCTACCAATCACAGCTGCCGTTCAACGATTGCTTGACCTCCAACGGTCGATCTGTGACGTCATATGAAACTGCCCTATAACAGATTGAGATCAGGCCATTTTTTTTCTCTTAGACACACCGGTTGTTTTATGAAATATACTAGTATTTTACTTCTATGTGCTGGTTTACATATTTGCTATTTGTCCTGCAAAAATACATACATAAGTGGAAGTTACACACTATGTTAATTTTATTATGCTATTCTAAACTTTTTAAAATTTTTCAAGTTTTTTTTTAAAATTGGACACATTGATTACTGTAACATTTCTCCCCACTTATAATTTCTAATTGGAATTACATAAATTCACAGTTTAAATAAAATTGCGTTTGGTAAAAAAATTGTAACTATGATATGGTTGATTGATAAGACGAAAAATGCATATTTTTTTTTTTTATAAACTGTCGCATATTTTACAATTGCTTTTTATTATTTATAGTTGCAATATTTCTGTTTCATCTACTTATATGTGTTTCATATTTATTTATTCATTTATTTTATTTTATTTCATTTTATTTTTATTTTATTTTATTTATTTATTTATTTATTTGCTCTCTCTCTTTGTTTTTATTTACAGTATGTCACTGTTGCTGATTTTTGTGTTGGCCCGTTAGAATGCAATTAGGAGGCCAGAAAGATTAAAAAATAATCTTCGGTCTCTTAACCCCCTGACCGCCGAGCAAAAGCGCAAAAATGTAATGCTGTTTTCTCCTTAATTTATTTTAAATGTTAATAAAAGAGGGCTTTTGTAACATGGTATAATTTTTTTGTAACGTATATGCTTATAAGCCTTGAAAGTATCAATCATAACTTAATTTATTAAAACTGGATTATATTTGTAGAATTATATTAATTTAAATAAAGCTTCAACTGCAGCTTAGTGAACGGATATATTCGGTCGCGTCAGTGGAAAGGTTAAAAGCATATTTGCAGGCTAAATCACATTTAAAATTAAAAAGGAGCTGTTTCTGTCTTGTACAGGATTATATTTGTCAAAAGTAAGATGAATTTATTATTTATATATTTATTTTTAATGTAATTCTAGAAAATTTAATTTCCAGCTCTAAAACAGAAATTCTATTTTCTTTCTTTTTTCAAAATATTTTGCTGTCGATACTCTTTCTTTATATTTTTATACTTTATATTAAAATGTCAATTCACAAGCAAGGTAAACATGCATTTTTGTTATTATTATTAATTACTAGCTGACCCGCCCGGCGTTGCCCGGGTGCATATTTCAATTTGGCGCCCCTAGGCCTCGGCGCCCGGGGCGGACGCCCCCCTTGCCTCCCCCCTAGCTACGCCACTGAATCAAGTTTATGTTCACGGAAATTATTTTGTCTTACTCTTATCGGGTTATAGTTTTTTGGAATATTTTTATCGATTTCAGGTTTCGTTCTGGTCATTTTTCGGGTTTTTTCAAAGAAAATTTTTAGGTTCGGGTCGGGTTGCATATACACGAACATTATTTTTCCTTGATCGGATTGGGGTATTCTTCATTTGAATATTTTTGTGGGATTCAGATTTGATTCGTGTCAGATATCAAATCCATAGTTTTTTTTTTCAAATGGAATTTTTAGGTTCGGTTCGGGTTTATGCTCATGGAATTTTTGTCTTGCTTGGATCGGAGTATAGTCTGTTTTTTTTTCTGGTTGGGATCGGGTTATGTGTTAATACGCCTAAACGTTATGTTTTGCTACTATTCTTTTAGTGATTATTTTTGATATATAATTTATTTTGCTATTTGATAATTTATTACTGTGTATGAATCGTCTGCCGATTCGAACAATTGTACGTCAAACAGCCATTTCATTTTTGTTTTAAAAACAAATTAAAGTCTTAATAGCATTTTAACTTAAATAAAATGCATTCAAATTTAATCAATGATTTAAAAAAAACTGCAAAAAAAGCCTCACATATACATATACATATATTTACTGCATTATAGCTAACCACACATACATTCTAATGTAGGAAGTACCAACGATCTGACGTAACAGTTGTGTTCAAAAATCCTAAGTTAAACTGACATTTTGCCAGTCTTTAAATTTTAAAGGTCTTTGGGGAAAAAAAACAGTCACTTTTGAAATGTCAAAATCTGAAATTGGTTTCCTTCATAGAGTAAAAAGAAATTAATAGAGTGGAAGTACTATCTCTGGAGGTGATGCTAAAAATGTAACCCTACATTAAGTCCAATTAAGTACCAACAAAAGTACGTGCTTTGACACGCCTATCAATTGAAACAGGCTTAAACCCGTATTTTTTTGCTCTTGTTTCTTAAAAAGAACTAATCTATCGCTTCACCGGTAAAAATTTATTAATCATTTTATCATATGTGTTTTGAATATCAATATAGAAAATTATTTTAACGTTTTGCTTGAAAATATAACATTCTTTTGTTAATACATTAAAATCGTCTGCAGTCAGAAATCTATATTTTAGATTAATATTTATTACTTAAGTTTTCATACATGATTTTAAAAGAATTAATTTGATATTTAATTATTGCTAATTTTCCAATTTCCTTCATTTTAAAAGCGAACATTTATTTTTATAAATAATAATAGAACAAAAATCATTTTAAAAATTTGCTATTTCCTCTTAAAATATGCTTCAATTGTAATTCATTTCTTTCAATTCGTCTTATAATACAAAATCCCTTCCACGTCCTTTTGTTTGGCACATTAAAATTTGAGCGATAAATGGTTTCATATTGCAAAACTTTTTTGAGGCTTACTTCATCTCCACTTATCTCATTCCTCTATGGGTTTCTTTAATTCTGTCTCAGCTTTCTTATTACTTCTGCGAAAATTTTTACACAACCAACCAACCGTAAACAAACGAAAGAGAAAAAAATTGGAAAAAGGTGATTTATTATGAGAGTGACCTCTCGATTTTAATTAATTACTCAGTTAATAATTGGAATTTTGAAATTCTGAAGCTCAGGTGCATCAGGAGAGATTTAGGGCTACTCTCACAAAAATTTTTGAGCTTCGTACATGCTGTAGATTTTGCTAGCCATCGCAGACACACACACAGACACACAGACAGAGCGTTTTGTTCTTTTATTAGTATAGATAATATTGAAGATATTTGAGTCGCACCTATATTCTCTATAGCAGGTTAATTTTTCTTCCTAAAACCGTGGTTAAGTATTTATAGTTCTGCACATATATATATACTATATATGATAGAGTGACGAAATTAGAAAAGAGGCTGGTGTAAATTGGATGACGAAAGCATTAGACAGAAAACATTGGAAAAATCTGGGGGAGACCTACATCCAGCAGTGGATCGAAAACGGTTGATGATGATGATGATGATATATATATATATATATATATATATATATATACAAGGTGTTTCGCTACCAGACCGACAAACTTTGAGGGGTGATCGTAGATATGAAGACAAACTTTATTAAATAGGAAACCATGGGGCGCAAACATCTTCCGTAGCAGCTAGCGGCCATTAAAGTTTAAGGTCCAAAATTTCAAACGATTATAAAAAACGGAAAAGAGGGTGGATTTGTTTGCGGTTTGCGCTAAAATCATTCTCTATATCACGATTTGTTTGTTAAAAAAAATTAAAGGTTGTGTTTAAAAATTGTCGATAGACGGCGCTTTAGACTTTAGAGTAACAAACAACTACTTTTTACCCTTATTTTGTGCACGGGGTTGAAATTATTCTAAAGTTTACACTTTAATTTAAATTTTAATCCCAAAATCGGAAACATTAGGATCGGATAACTAGTGAAAATTGAACTGTGAACAGAGGGGGGGGGGATTTTAAACACCCATAAACTTTATACAAACTGATCGATTTTGTTGCGGTTTGCGTGTAGGTCATTCCCTTGGTAATTATTTTATTCAAAATGACTTACAGCTCTTGTGTCTCCATTTTTTATACAGGGCGCTTCCGACATTTCAACGGCATTACTCCTGGGTTTTTTACTACCAAACCAACATACTTCCAGGAAGTATTAGGGATGCAAAGAGACTCGGAATCACATAGGAATGTAACGTTGAAAATGCCTTTTTAGCGAGTTGTGGTTAAAAGAATCAGAGAAAAAGGCAACAGAAACAGTTAGTGAAACAGCTACACGTTAATGTGACAGAAAACAATTTAGTTAAGGGTTTTACTACAAAAGGTGTCCGAAATTACGACCAGAAGTAATCGGGTATGCTTGACAGCAGTTTCGCATGCAATTCCTCACGCTTTCAAAGATTCCTGGCATCTCGGATAGCTTTCTGGCAGCTACAGAAATTCGAACTGAGAGGTCTTCCATTGACAGTACGGGAGTCTCATACATTCAACTTTTCCTTTGATCCCAGCGGAAGAAGTCCATACAGATTCAGATTCAGATTGAGCCGGGTGGGGGGCGGGCTACCAATTGGGTTCAGCTCAACTAGCCCCACCCAGCATGGTTATTTAAAAAAATACAGAACAATTAAACAGCAATAAAATAAAGGTAGGTAACAAAAAGTAATTGTTAATTAATGAAGTAGGTGCGACGATCTAGCAGGCCAACGAACCGGGCCTGCTGTCCATATGTTACATTGAGGTGTTTGCGAACATCGTTGGTAAAATGTGGAGGAACCCCATCGTGCTGTAGAGTGGCGCAACGAAAGAGGAATGTGTGCTTTTACCAGAAGTTTGACAGAACGTGTTGTAGAAATATCAAGTTGCTTTTTTCTCTGCTTCTTCTAACCCTAACTCTTAAAAAAAAGGCATTTTCGACGTTGCATTATAATATGATTCCGAGTCGTCTTTGCATCCCTAACACTTCCTGGAAGTATGTTGGTCTGGTAGTAAAACATACAGGAGTAATGCCATTGAAATTTCGGAGATGTGTCGGAAGCGCCCTCTATCAAAAAATGGGGACACCAATGTTGTACGTCATTTTGAATAAAATAATTACCAAGGGAATGACCTACACGCAAACTGCAACAAAATCGATTAGTTTGTCAAATGTTTATGAGAGTTCAAAATCCCCTCCTCTGTTCACAGTTCAATTTTCGCTAGTTACCCGATAATAATGTTTCCGATTTTGGGCTTAAAATTTAAGTTAAAGTCTAAAGTTTAGAAAAATTTCAACCCTGTGCACAAAATAAGGGTAAAAAATAGTTGTTTGTTACTCTAAAGTCTAAAGTGCCCTCTATCGACAATTTTTGAACGTAACCTTTAAAATTTTTTTACAAGCAAATCGTGATATAGAGAATGATTTTAGCGAAAACCGCAAACAAATCCACCCTTTTTTCCGTTTTTTGTAATCGTTTGAAGTTTTGGACTTTAAACTTTAATGGCCCCTAGCTCCTACGGAAGACGTTTGCGCCCCATGGTTTCCTATTTAATAATGTTTGTCTTCATGTCTACTATCACCCCTCAAAGTTTGTCGGTCTGGTAGCGAAACACACTGTATATATATAAAAGAATCACATATCTTAATAACATTTTGAAAGAATATTAATTGTTGTTTTGTCCCTATTTGACGCAAATATTTAGATAAATGTTTCTTTATATATTTTTGTAATAAAAGTTTTGTGTTGTTAAGCAGTGTCGTATTTCCCTCTAAGTATACAAAACTTCGAAGAATAATCCTTTACTTTCAATATCGGTTTCCTCTTAAGGGGACAAGGGACCTTGAAATCCTTAAAAATATTTTTTTTTATTTTTTGTAAATTTTACCTAAATATTATTCAAGGGTACATTATATGCATTATAACATGCATTTATCACAAAAAAATGCAAAAAAAAAATTATTTTTGACAAAAAAATGGCATTTTACGCAGCGTCTTCGAAATCTTCGAAATGCGGACTGCGCATTCCATATCAATGAAAATCTCCAATATTTTTTATGAAAGTTTGTTTTATATATATAAACAAAATTGTGCATCGAATTTTGAATATTTGAATTTAAAAATTAAAAAAAAAAATGAAATTTTGAAATTTTTTCGAAATTTTTTTCAAAATTTTCAATTTTTTTTTTTTTTACTTCTTAAAATTCAAATATGTAAAAATCGATGCTTTATTTTGTTTATATATATAAAACATACTTTCCAAAAAAATATTGGGGATTTTCATAGATATGGAAAGCGCAGGGGGCATTTCGAAGATTTCGAAGACACTGCGTAAAATTCCATTTTTTTCTCAAAAATAATATATTTTTTAAAATATTTTTGTGATAAATGCATGCCATAATGCATATAATGCACCCTTGAATAATATTTAAGATGAAATTTACAAAAAATAAAAAAAAAATTGAAAAAATTTGAAAATTTTGAAAAAAATTTCGAAAAAATTTCAAAATTTCAATTTTTTTTTTTAACTTTTAAATTCAAATATTCAAAATTGGATGCACAATTTTGTTTATATATATAAAACAAACTTTCATAAAAAATATTGGGGATTTTCATTGATATGGAATGCGCAGTCCGCATTTCGAAGATTTCGAAGACGCTGCGTAAAATGCCATTTTTTTGTCAAAAATAATTTTTTTTTTGCATTTTTTTTGTGATAAATGCATGTTATAATGCATATAATGTACCCTTGAATAATATTTAGGTGAAATTTACAAAAAATAAAAAAAATTATTTTTAAGGATTTCAAGGTCCCTTGTCCCCTTAAGTCCACCAAAATTTGAAGAATAATCCTTTATTTTAATAGACTGCCACCACCGATATAATTACATGATATCGGACACGCATGAGAGGTACGTAGTGAAGAAGATTAACTCTTTCAATTAAACTTAATGAACAATTTCTTTACACAATATTTATAATCACGAACTCGGATATAGGTGAGCCGGTTCAACCAGTGGCGTATCTAGACTTATCATTTCGGAGGGGGCTGAGATATAGTATAAATTTTTTAGAGGGTATTAGAAGAAAAATTAACATTTTCTCTTTAAACAGGTTTCCATCATAGCAAGAGCGCATATATAGTAAAACCCCGGTTATCCGAGAAGCATGGGACCAAAGCATTTTCGGTTAACTAGGGGTTCCATAGGAATTTTCGAAAAACCGGGAAGCTTATGGTGAAAACATTTTTAGTGAAAAGCTGTGACAGTAATTTAGAACATCGATAGAATAAAAATGTTGTGGTAACGTATTATAGACTGTGCTAGATGTGGTACAGGATTACACATAGTGAAGTTACCATAAGGTCTTAGATAGCGTTGCAAAGGTTAGAAAAAACCCGGTTTAAACCCGGAAATAAACCGGGTTTTTAGGAATAAACCTGGAAAAAACCTGGGATTTTTTGGAATAATTCGGTTTTTTAGGAATAAACCTGGGAATAAACCTGGTCTATTGGAAATAAACCCGGGAATAAACCGACTTTTTGCAACTCTAGTCTTAGATACGTCACTTTGATACATTGAAGTACAAGAAGATGCAACAGTATCAGATCTGTTTTTATTTAAAAGGTGGCGTGAAAAAGCAGCATTGAAACAATACAAAATTGAAAAAAAAAGAAAACCACTTTCTAAAATAATGAAGTATTGTAAGGCTCTATATAAGAAAGTGCTCAAAATTCCGCAATGGACCAAATAAGTAAGTTGAATCTATTTATTTTATATAGAACATGCTTTCTTAGCACTATTTCTACCAGTGCCCAATAACTCCTTTCAAAGTTCTTATTTTACTTCTAACTTTTTAAGCTAATAAGTATCAAAACAAATTTCAATGTATTAAAAATGATTCGGAATTCTTTTGATCTAAAATTTACAAATAAAATAGTAATCATAAATCAAAATATGTTGAAAGGCGTAATTTGAAATCCGTAAAAATAGTGTTGACTATAAAAATTTTCACATTTATAAAAAACTTTAAGTAATCTTAAGGCTTTTCGGTTAAGCCGATTTTCGGATAATCGTGGTTCTACTGTATTATGAATCGAACCTACTAAAATAGAATCGTATATCGAACAAGAAAAAATTTCGTTTTGAATAAGTTTCCATCTTAACTAGTATAATTTTTATGGCGCATAAAGAAATCCTGTGCATATCGAAAACTTGACTCAAATGGTTATTTTGTGATCTCTGCGAAATAACACTTTCTTAATAAAAAATTGCCAAGAACAGAATAGTTTTCTGGTCCGTTTTAGATCCCATTTTAGCAGATTTTACATTTTGATCAACTTACGTAACTGAATTTTATGTTTTCTACAAATTTCGGAGGGGCCCTATCAACCGACGCCTTGAATACGCCACTGGGTTCAACCTTAAATTAAATACAGAACACCCATTCTGTGCACTGTTAAGCTACTCTATATCTCTTTTAAACACGTAAATTAATTCAGAGATCACTCTTTATCTCTCCACACACCCAGGCTCAGTATTCTTAGAGCCTCGCTGAGCACACGCTTTCCTTTCGGCCAGATATTTTTTCTGAACGCACCCCTTATCTCTTGCCAGGTCAAGACTGAAATCTCAACTCTCACTCCACAAGCAACCATCAGCAAACGGGGCTCATTTCTCTTTTTCCATGGATTCGTCCTCTAAAAGGAAGGTCACTCTTTCAAGACATATCTTTCTCTTCACCCTCTGTTCGCCTGCCTTATCTATGAACTTTGATTGACAAGCGAAAGGCCACCTATTGTATGCTATATTTTTTTCACCAGAACTATGTCCCCTCGCTATTCGGATTAAGATTCCAGATAAAGAAGGAATGCTATTTTAGAGTTCAGTACACAGAATACATTAGCAAATAAAAGAATAGTATCACTAAGAATAGTTTTAGATAATAATCGCCTGTCCAACCTGACAATCTGCAACAATATACATTGATTAATAAGTATAATTTCAGTTGTATTTTGAATCTAAAATAGTTCAAACAGCTGCATGCTTTACTTAATAAAAGTGTGATAAACAAGAATACTGGTGATGGGGATATTTGTGCCACTGAGATTGGGGTTACTTGAGCTATGGCTCAACCATTCATACTAGAGATTCAGACATATTCAATTTGTTATACGGATTGTTAAAACCCCCAAACAGTCTGCGAAAAAGCAAAATTCTAATGTTGTTTTTTCTGCATTTTGTTTTATATGCTAAAAAAGGACGATTCTTTGAAAATTATATAAAAAACTTAAAAGCGAATATGAATGTTGTCCTTAACCCTTTCCGGCACAGGCAAAATCTGTTAGTAAAATGAAATATTATCGACTGACACCGGAATTCACAAACGAATGTTTTAGATAATTTGAATCCCCTAATTTCAGCTATTATTGTAAAAGCAAATTTTCACTGAAATATTACTGGTGCCGTTTGCAAGTTTGGAATTAAAATTAGGTATCCCAGACCGGATATGTGTGCCGGAAAGGGTTAAAAGCTTTAATTACTGTTCAATATATTAAAAATCTATTAAATGAGTACAATTACACAGCCGCCAACTTTTACACATTTTCCTACCAAAAAATTTTTATAGTAAATATTATTGTCTTATTTAATCGTCGAAATCTACTAAATAAACAAATGGAAAATCCCTGTACAATTTTAGCGGTAGCAAAAATGCATAAAAGTTGGCAGCTATGCAATTATATTATTTTAAATCCTGCTTGTATTGCACTGAAACCTGGAGCTTAGAGAACGTGTTAACAGTAGCTTGTCAGTGAGAGGGTTGTAGTAGTTCTTAAAAAATCTGCCATGTTTAAGTAATGTACAAAAACCTTTTTCTGTGTTTGGAAAAAATCTTTTCCAACTATTAAAAAAAAAAAAAAAAAAAAAAAAAGAAAAAAAAAACATATATTTGTTTACTTACATTAATTTGCATATTAATTTAATTACTTATGAAGTAAAATGCCTTGAAGTTGAATTTTCATGTGGGTGTTGAATTAAAAGAGGTGCAGCAAAATCGATAAACAATATGTAAACACATTTGATACACACATTCTATTTATGTAGTTCTCTTTACTTTTAAAAGTTTCAATAATAACAGCATAATTTATAATTAGTACAATGTTTTTAGTAGCATAATATGGTGTTAAAAAAAGAAATTTCATTTTTTAAAGTTAAAATTATTTTTTTAAATATATATTTAACAACTCTGATCATTAAAATTATAAAATAACTTAAAAAGATTTTTTTTTTTTTTTTTTTTTTTTTTTTTTTTTTTTTTTGAAAAATTAGCATGGTACATCTAGTTTAGATTTTGACTTTCAATAGCTACTTGATTTAAAGCTTGAATTAACAATGTCATTAGGTAAAAACACTGACAATGATAGTGGGGATATTTAATTTTTATGTGGCCTTGTATATTGTTTTATTTACACTGTACAAAGATATCTTAGTGTACTAATGCATAATTTAAAAAAAACCTTTTAAGCTATTTCCATTCATTCTCAGTATGCCTTACAAATTCTTTCGTGTAACTCTATATCATCGTCATCATCATCAACCGTTTTCGATCCACTGCTGGATGTAGGTCTCCCCCAGATTTTCCCATTGTTTTCTGTCTAGTGCTTTCATCATCCAATTTACACCAGGCACTCTTCTAATTTCGTCTCTCCTTCTTACTTGTGGTCGTCTTCTTGGTCGTTTTACATCTCTGGGACACCACTGTAGTATATTTGTGCTCTATCTATTGTCTTGTCTTCTTGCAATGTGTCCAGACCATTTCCATTTTAGCTGTTTGATTCTTTCAAGGATTTCAAAAACTTTTGTTTGATTTCTTATCCAGGTTATCCTTTTTCTGTTTCTTCTAGTTATGCCTAGCATACATCTTTCCATACTTCTCTGTGTTGTTTGTAGTCTTTGTATCATCCGTTTTGTTAGTGTCCACGTTTCTGCTCCGTAAGTTAATGCAGGTAAAATACATTGATTAAACACTTTTCTTTTCAAAGAAAAGGGCATATTACTCTTCAGAATAATATTGTTCTTCCCAAAAGCACTCCACCCATTTCTTATTCTTCTATTGATTTCATTCATGATACTATTATCCGATGAAATTTCATGTCCTAGGTACACATAACTTTGCACTTCTTTAATCTCAGTATTCTTGTAGACAATTTTCTTTTTTGAAGTAAATGAATTAAACATGCGACCTTAGTCTTTTCTAAATTTATTTTTAATCCCACATTGATGCTAGCTTCTGCAAGATCTTTTAGCATAATTTCCAATTCTTCAGGACAGTTACTGAAAATTACATTGTCGTCAGCGAAACGGAGATGACTTAAATATTCCCCAGTTATTCTAATCCCTTTGTTTTACCAATCCAGCTTCTTCAAGATATTTTCTAAGACAGCATTAAAAAGCTTAGGTGAAATGGTGTCTCCTTGTCTTACTCCTCTTCCGAATTTGATCTTCGCTTTTCCTTTACCTAAACGGATGATTGCTGTTGCTTTCTTGTAAATCTTTTTTATGATATTGATGTAAGGTTTATCTATACCAATGTCCTCCAGATATTCTACTACTGCTGATGTGTAGACGGAATCAAATGCTTTTTCATAATCAATAAAGGCAAGGCAGAGAGGTAAATTATATTCTTTATGTTTTTCTATGAGTTTCCTTACTGTTTGGATATGATCCATTGTGCTGAATCCACTTCGGAATCCTGCTTGTTCTCTAGGTTGAGCTGAATCCAGAGCTGATTCAAGTCTTGACGTTAAAACTTTGGTGAAAATTTTATAAATCACTGACAAAAAGCTAATTGGACGGTAATTTTTTATGTTTTCCTTCTCTCCTTTCTTATAAAGTAGCACCATCACAGCATTATTCCAATCTTCTGGTACATCTGACTTCTTAAGACATTTGGATAACAGTAAGGATAGCCTTTTTGCAAATTCTTCTCCAGCTTCTTTGATAAGGTCAATTGTAATTCCATCTTCTCCAGGGCATTTACCTTTTTTCATAAATCTAATAGCTTGTAAAACTTCATCTGTCATCACTGGCATTATCTCTTCAGTTTCTGTTAAGATTTCTCGTTGATCGTGTACGTTGATTTCCCTCTGATCTTCACAATTATATAGATCAATATAGAATTTCTCAACAATGTGTGCTATTTCGTTGCTGATTTTGGTGATTGTTCCATCTGCTCTCTTCAGTGCAAAAATACCTTTTCTTCCAACACATAACTTGCGCTTAGCTGATTTTAAACTTTTGTTATCTTCCAGAACTTTTTTAACAAGATCACAGTTAAATTTTCTGACATCTTCTGTAACGCATTTTCTTACTGTTTTACTTAATTCAGCATATTCAACTCTTTATTTAGGATCATTTTTCTTCATTTTAAATTCTCTGCGTTTTTCATCAATCTTCTTGTTTCTTCTGTTATTTTCTTTGTCTGTTTTATTTGTGCATCACCGGCTGTCTTCTTTGCAATTTCTTGTAGAGTATTGGTTAGCTTCTTGTTCACTATTGTAACATCTTGCTCTTCTTCTAAAGTTGATTGAAGTACTTGGAAACGGTTTTGAAGTTCCAAATGAAATTCTTCTTTATGTTTCTGGAGGTTTATAATACCGATTGATTTCTTTGAGTGTAGCAAAAGCTTCATTCTTTCCACTTTAGTATTTAACACAGTTTGCATCTAACCAATCTGTGATCGCTTCCTGTATTAAAGTTATTGAGAACGTTGCAGTCTTGAATAAGATACTTTTTGTTGGTCAAGATGTAGTAAATTTCACTTGTTGAGCCATTTGCACAACGCCATGTCCATTTTCTTTGTGGCTTTTTCTTGAAAAATGAATTCATGATATACATCTGTTCACATTCTGCAAACTCAATCAATCTGTTTCCTCTTTCATCTCGCATACCATATCCATGATTTCCTACAAATGATTCACCTTTCTTTTTCTCTCGAATTCTAGCATTCCAGTCTCCCATTAATAATTTGATGTAGCAATTTCCCTTTTGATGCATTGAAGCTACTTCTTCATAGAAATCTTCAATTTCTTCATCAGAATAACTTATTGTTGGTGCATAAAGTTGGGTAATTTGCAGCTTGTATCTTTTGGACACTTGTATTACTAATCTTGCAACTCTATCTGATGAACTATCATATTCTACAATGTGATTCTTCCACCTTTTATGAATCAAAAATCCCACACCACTTGTTCTTCCATCTTCTGTGCCTCTGTAGTATAAAACATGTCCGCTGGCAAGATCAATCTTTTCTTCTCCTTTTCTTCTTACTTCACATAATCCTAAAATGTCCCAGTTGATCCTATCTAACTCTTCTTCAAGTTCCTGTAAACGGTTTTCAAAAGATAGGGATCGTCCATTATACGTAGCCAAGGTCATCAACTTATGGCATCCAAGCCGAGCCCGGTGATTCTTAGCACCCTCTGTCTTCATGTCTATCTGATAGCTTATGACATTTATACATATAACATAATATGCAAAAACTTAGTTAAAAGCTCATATCAAAACTAAAAATGAACTACCAGCAATCATCGCTTATCGCATCTGAAATCTTTTATGTGCCCCTGTAAATATTATGCGTTTTCTGTTACATAGGAAAGGAAGTAACTTGTAGCGGCTCTCAGCAACATACATCAATATTTTTAAATTTTTAATAGAAAGTATTGCATAAATCTATTCACAGCGGAGTAGACTTTTTAATGAGGCAAATACACTCCTAGACTTTCGTTTTTAAACTGCAGAAAGAGAAAATGTACCAACTATTTATGTATTTCAAGTGCAATTGCTGTCAATGTAAACATGACTATTTGTCCATATATTTATACTATTTTATATTATTATCATACTGATTTCACTATATATTTCATTTTTGCCATTTTTTTTTTTTTTTTTTTTTTTTTTTTTTTAAGTCAGACAAGATTTTTTGAATACCCCTCTTTAGTGAATTAGCTTTTCTGTGCTACTTTTATTGACTCTGTGTGACTATGTAAGGGGAGGGGGAGGGAGAACCTTCGTATCTCTTCTTGGACCTATCGTTGAGCATAATTTATTGTATTTAATACAGGATAATTTATTGCGGATTTTTTCCTTGAGTGGGGAAAAAAATCAAGTCTAATGAAATCAGTATTTTAACACATACTGACACGCACGTAAAGCTTTAAGTAATTGAAAAAAATTACATTTCTTAAATATAAAAGTGAACAAATTTTAGAGTTTATAAAATTTAAAAAATTGTATAAATTTTTAGTTAAAAACTTAATTAGAAATATTACACTTTTTCATCCTAGATTTATAAAAAAAACCATGGGGTACATTATTATTTTAGCACAGTGGGATATCCTTTATACATTGCTCATTTACTTGAATTTACTTTTACATGTTATTTCACTATGATTGCTTATAAGGGATGAGGTGTGTTGTTGTCTGTTGACAGATTTTAAAATTTAATTCACTAATATTTCATTTTTCTTGTGTGATTTTTTAAAATTAAATTTATTTTTCTCAAATTCTTTAAAGTAATATACTTACAATAAGTAGAAATAAAGATTTTTGTCTAAGGAACCTGGCCTTCTCTTTTTTGAATTGCCCGTTTGAAGACAATTTTTTATTCTGTTTTGCTTTTTACATTCAATTGATAAGAAATGATCTTAAATAGAAGGACAAAATAACCAGAAAAAAAAAAAAGAATAATAAACTTTCAACTCTTTAGTAAAAATAAATAGTGGGTCAATCCATTTCCAGTGGTCCAGAAAATATTTTTTTGGTCGCTCGACCATTTTTAAAAAATCTGAAATTTTTAGTACAACAACCCTACATGATGGAAGTTCAAAATGACCGTTATTTTAATTTTACTATTTTTTGTTTGTGCATGGCGGCCATCTTTGTTTCATCCTGTTCAGCGATTTTCTCAGATACTAGGACACACAAAATTTTAAATATCTCGTCTTTTATTTTCCCAATTGAAATGGGGTTTGCAGCATTTTGTTCAGAATAAAATAGGCTAAATATACAGTGGTAGAAAAATTTTGGAAAATAAATCTTTACAGGGGAAATTTTAGCACAAAATTTAAGATTTTTTCCAAAATCTATCCGTTTGCAAGAGGAAATTTTTCATGCAAGGGAAACTGTCAACCTTACACATTTTTTTCTACAAATAAGTCAAAAGTGCGTGTACTCATACACCAAGTCCCAGATCTGGGAGCTGATTTCTCTTTGCGAAAAAAATTCCGGAATTCGTCGAAAATTTCAAAAATCGCACTTTTTAGGCTTGGATATCTCTGGTGGAGCACGAGATAAAAATCTGAAATTCTGGCCTTTGATAGTATTGTGTAGTAGTGTTATGTACAAAAAATTTAAAGCAGGAGATTTGACTACAAGCTGAGATATGAAATGGACAATATGTGAAAACAATACTGCCAAACTATTGTAACCTACTATGTAATTGTCCATACCTCCAAAATTTTAAATTAATTATTTATGGTACAAAGTTAAATGTTAATTACAAATATCGTCTTCAAATGCTTCTGCGTGATTTAAACAATTCAGAATGTATGCTAAGCCAATACACTATTTGTCCAGATGAACAAACCTACTAGAAATGCTATTGCAACAATTTTACACGGAACACATTTCAGAAAAAGTAAATTACAGACAATGGGTTGCAACTGATCGAGTTGACATGGTTTCAATTATTAAACCTAGAGAATTTCATTCAAGTTAACAAGGGATGACAAGACTTGAGTGGCTTCAAATAAAATTTTGAGAAAGAACAGACTAATGGACTGACAACAGTAACTGGTCGAACTCATAACATCTCTCGCAAATAGTGTTAAGCTCTTTGTTGAGCATATATAGTATCTTTGTAAATTAAATGTTTATTATTTAACTGTTTTCAACGAACGATATTTTCTGTGTAAATATTGTAATAAAAGAGACTAATCTCATTTCTCCTAATGTACTCGTAATAGCATTTCTTAACATTTTTTTAATCACCGTATCTCAGCTTATAGTCAAATCTCCTTCTTGAAATTTTTTGTGCATTACACTACCATAAAATACTATCAAAAGCCAGAATTCCAGATTTTTATCTCGCGCCACACAAGAGATATCAAACTTCAATATGAGGAAATAACTGCACACAATGAAACAAAGGCCACCATGCTCAAACGAAAAATATTAAAATTAAAATAATAGTCTTTTTGAACTTCCCTCATATTAGGCTTGTAGTACAAAAAAAATTCATATTTTTTAAAAACGGTCAATCAACCAAAATATTTTCGGGGCCATTGAAATGGACGAATAGCATTTCCAGTATGTTTTGTTCATCTGGTCAAATAGTGCATTGGCTTAGCAAACAATCTGAATTATTTAAATCATGATTTAAACAGAATTTGAAGATTATCTTTATAACTTTGCATCATCAACCATTAGTTTAATATTTTGTAGGTATGAACAAACACATAGCAGGTTACAATAGTTTAGAAGTATTGTTTTTACATATTGACCATGCCATATCTCAGCTTGTAGTCAAATCTCCTTCTTGAAATTTTTTGTACATAACACTACTACACAATACTATCAAAGGCCAGAATTTCAGATTGTTATCTCGTGCTCCACCAGAGATATCAAAGACTAAAAAGTGCGATTTTTGAAATTTTCGACGAATTTCGGAATTTTTTTTTTTTTTTTTTTTTTTTTTTTTTTTTTCAAAGAGAAATCAGCTCCCAGATCTGAGACTTGGTGTATGAGTACACGCACTTTTGATCTATTTGTAGAAAAATTGTGTAAGGTTGACAGCCTTGTTGAACAATTACATAGTAGGTTACAATAGTTTGGCAGTATTGTTTGCACATATTGTCCATGTCATATCTCAGCTTGTAGTCAAATCTCTTTCTTGAAATTTTTTGTACATAACACTACTACACAATACTATCAAAGGCCAGAATTTCAGATTTTTATCTCGTGCCCCACCAGAGATATCAAAGCCTAAAAAGAACGATTTTTGAAATTTGTGACGAATTTCTGAATTTTTTTCGCAAAGAGAAATCAACTCCCAGATCTGGGACTTGGTGGGTAAGCACACGCACTTTTGACCTATTTGTAGAAAAAAATTGTGTGAGGTTGACACTTTTCCTTACATGAAAAATTTCCTCTTGCAAACGGATAGATTTTGGAAAAAAACTTAAATTTTGTTCTAAAATCTCGCCTGTAAAAAATTATTTTTCAAAATTATTCTACAACCCTACATTTAGCCTATTTTATTCTGAACAAAACGCTGCAAATCCCATGTCAATTGGGAAAATAAAAGAGGAGATATCTACAATTTTGTGTATCCTAGTATCTGAGAAAATCGCTGAACACGATGAAACAAAGAAAACACGCCATGCACAAACAAAAAATAGTAAAATTAAAATAACGGTCATTTTGAATTTCCGTCATGTTAGGGTTGTTGTACAAAAAATTTCAGATTTTTTAAAAATGGTCGAGTGACCAGTGCTGGACCACTTGAAATGGATTGACCCTAGTAGAAGTTCATTTTGAAGTTTAACACTAGAACCGCGGAACCGGGTCAATTTGACCCAGAACAAATGAATAGATGTCGATTCGAACTAGAAAATTCTTTATAAATGAAGTTATATATATATGACGACCTCAGAAGCCAAGGGGTACAAGTGACAAAATTTCGATTTGGAGTAAACTGAGTTTAAAGATAATTCATGTTAAATTGGAACATCAATAACAATTGACTAAATTGAAATAGGAAACTTCTGCTTGTTGCATTCTGGCCTTTGAATTCTTATTTCAATGGCTTTTTAAAAAATGGAGTACAATTTTCTTTAACCCCTTGGGGACGAGCGACACGAATACGTGCCGCAAATAGGCTTAAGAATCCGTATTTTTTCCACCAGTAAAATTATACCGTAAATTTTGGCTTATTGAATCGGAGCATATTCTCGATTTAATAAGTCACAAATTTCTGTATTTTAAAACCAGTGACAAAACATTAAAATTTTCGTAAACTGCTCCCGTCGCGAAGGGGTTAAATGTATAATTAATCAATATTGTTTGTTTTTCGAAAAAAAGTGGTTTATCTCTATAACTCAGCAAATAATAAGAAAATCACCTATATTTCTTTACCTGAAATGAAAACAGCATATTTTCAGGTCGTCTGTGTACTTAGTTTATTTTTTTTCAATTTTGTCACTTACACCCCTTGGCTTCTGGGGTCCTCATATATGATGCAGAAAAATAATTTAAACAAATAAGTGATTTAGTTTAGAATGAAAATTCTGATGTGAAATATTTTTAGGAATCTCGAGGAAAAAATTCCACGATTCTAGTGTTAATGTTTTATATATACATACACAGGGGTGCAAAAATCTAGGCGCCAGCGGGCAGTTTCCCACCACTAAAATATAAAAGTTTTCTTCGGTTAAAATTTAATAGCATTCTTGCAAGAATTTTATGCGCAATATTAAAGGAAAAACAACAAAATAAATTTAGTGGTGAGAGACTGCCTGCTGGCGCCTAGATTTTTGCACCCCTGTACATACATACATTATATTGTTTTATATATACATGATACATTTAAAATTTTCCTGTACATGAAGTCCTGATTAATAGAAAAACAAATATAATCTTAATTTAGGTTATTTAATTTTTATCTCCCCGCTTAAGTAAAAATCTGAAGAGCTCGATGCTGATATCATCTGATTAGGCAAGACGCGATATGGTAGCAAAGTTTCTGAAATTTTTACAGAACAATGATAATTCATCTACGTCCCTTCAAATCTCCAAACTGAAAGTATTTTTTAGGAAAAAAAATCGATACTTGATAAAATAAAAAAAACCTGTGAAAACAAAACCTGTCTGTAACGGAATATTGCCTTAATTGGTAACTTTTATAGCTCTAGTCAAAAGAATTTAAAATATTTAGAATAAAGATTGAAACATGTTGAAAACGGAATTTTCCCTTACTTTGCGTTCCCGTTTTAGCAAGTACATCCCTTTTTGAAGAGCTCTAGGGGGGGGGGGGGGATCCTCTCCTTGGATCCGCCACTGTTGCGAACAAATACACTATATTGCCATTGATTATGGGACACTTGCGATTTTAGACATTTTACTAAATATCTAGAAAAATACATGAGGAATCATCTCGAAACTCTTAGTGTATAAATATAATAGTATAAGTCATACATCTCCGTGAAGATTTTTTCCCGAAACTCCAAAGGGGACCGTCAACAAATTAAAAAAGAATGAATATCTTTTGAATAACCCTGTCAAAACTAATGTAGCAAAAGCGCTCAAACTCTAGATTGTGATTGAATGCCTTATTGTAATAAGCCTTGTTCGTTTTTATGCAAATAGCATGCATACTCGCAGAGTAATTAAGGTTTTTATAAAAATGATCCCAAATTTTTCCAAGTTTTTTCCTTATAATTTTCAGAGTTCTAAATATAAAATATTATTTTTTTCAGAAAATATGACAAACAACATTGCACACAGTACCCTGTAATCAGAATTAAAAAATAATGAAAATTGTATAAAAAATGAGTTGGTATACTAAATAATTTTTTACTGCGCATGCGTTAACGATATCAAAATTTCATTTGCATATTATGTTAGCTAAATGTATAGAGCAACTTTTGTGAAAGTCACAAAATCATAACTTGAAAATTCTGACAATAATCGTCAATTGAATAAGTCGAAAATCCGTTATTCTCAAACTGAAGCAAAAACAAGAGGGGTTGTATCCATATATTCATTGATTAGTGTCAATATAGAATACACAATATGGGATGTACTACTGCATTTGGATAAAATCCCTCATTTTTTTGCTTCATTTTGGAAACAACGGATTTTGTCCCGTTTCTATAGACGATTACTTTCAGAATTTTCAAGCTATGATTCTGAGACTTTTACAAAAGTTGCTCTATACATTTAGCTAACATAATATGCAAATGAAATTGTGATATCTTTGACGCATGCGCAGTAAAAAATTATACAGTAAACCTACTCATTTTTTATACAATTTTTATTATTTTTTAATTCTGATTACAGGGTACTGTGTGCAATGTTGTTTGTCATATTTTCTGAAAAAATATTATTTTATATTAAGAACTCTGAAAATTATAATGAAAAAACTTGGAAAAATTTGGGACCATTTTTATAAAAACCTTAATTACTCTGCGAGTGTGCATGCTATTTGCATAAAAATGCACACTGTGTATTACAATAAGACATTCAATCATAATCTAGATTTTGAGCGCTTTTGCTACATTAGTTTTGACAGGATTATTCAAAAGATATTCATTCTCTTTTAATTTGTTGACGGTCCCCTATGGCGTTTCGGTAAAAAATTTTCACGGAGATGTATGACGTATACTATTATATTTATACACTAAGAGTTTCGAGATGATTCCGCATGTATTTTTCTAGATATTTAGTAAAATGTCTAAAATCGCAAGTGTCCCATAATCAATGGCAATATAGTGTATATTTGTAAATTAGAAAAAGAGATTTTTCAATACGTAATAAAAATGATTTTTTTTAATTAAAAATCCGGTGTCGTTGTTATATATCGGATTTAAAATTTCGTGGTTTCGTAGAGAAACCAATGTACGTTAAAGGTTAAATACCATCAGATATTTTGATGTAATAAAATGTCAAAAATGTTAGAAAAACAATGAAGTACAGTAAAACCCCGATAATTCGGATTAACTGGGACCAGACCCAATCCGGATTATCGAAAATCCGGATTATCCAGAGAATTAGAAAAAAATGAAATAGAATAAAACATACTTACAGAAAATCTCCTTTATGTTAAACTTATTGAATATTTACCGACAATAAAAATGTTTACTTTGCTTAATTCTTCTGAAAAGATTTCAGAAAAAGTTTTTTTATTCAGAATACGACGATGAAACAAGTTAATGTTATGAAACTAGCCAATCGCTTCTCAAACTTGAAAAAAAAATGACCAAACCGATCCGAATTATCCGGAGATCCGGATTAACGGGGTCCGAATTTGCGGGGTTCTACTGTAATACTGTCAGAAATGTAATTATTTTTTTTCTTTAAACATATATCGTAACAAACATAACTAACTTTAATTTCTGGTATGAGTTGAAAATTTTTTTATAAAAATGGAGATCAAACTAGCAATTTTGTCTCGAAGTAAAATATTTCCTTTAACTTTACTAAAAGATATTTTGAAGGAATAACATATCAAAGATGACACACAAACAATGAAATAACATTCCCAGAAAATATAATTAAAATTTCACCCCTTTCTAGCTAAATTCGAAACAAGTTAATTTTCTTTTATCGGTTCATATACACGCCCACTTGGCCGAATACGGACAGTCTTAATTTATACGTAGGTCGTAGTAAAAATTAGTAATGATAATTTTTGGTACGAATTTAAACTTTACGAGTAAAAAAAAGAGAGACCTAACTGGTAACTCAGTCTGGGAGTAAAGTATTTCCTTTCAATTTATAATGCACCAGATATTTTGAAGAAATCTTCGAATAAAATATCAAAGGTAACTCAAAAAGAATGAAATAATACTGTCAGAAATATACTACTAATAAAAAATTTCTTTATACGTACGTCGTAGCAAGCAGTACTAACCTTAATTTCTGGTATAAATTCGAAATTTCGGGAAAAAAAAAAAAAAAAAAAAAAAAAAAAGAAAGAAAAAAAGAGATCAAACTGACAATTTTGTCTCGAAATAAAGTATTTCCTTTTACTTAAAAAAACCAATCAAATATTTTCCCGGAATAAAACATCAAAGATTACTCAAAAAGAATGGAATAATACTGTGAAAAATGTAATTTTTTTTTTTTTTTTTTTTTTTTTTTTTTTTTTTTTTAACATGTAGGTTGTAACAAACATTGCTAATTTTAATTTCTGTTATGATTTCGAAATTTCTGAATTTAAAATAAGATCAAATTGACAATCTTCTCTCGAAGTAAAATATTTCCTTCCACTTTTCTAAAATGATTGGTTTGCTAAAGACCAATCAGATATTTTGAAGGCATAAAATATCGTTGATGTCACAAAAACAATGAAATAACATTCCCAGAAAATATAATTAAAATTTCACCCCTTTCTAGCTAAATTCGAAGCAAGTTATTTTTCTTTTATCGGTTCATATACATTCCCAGTCCTCATTGGCTGAATGCTGAAAGGTTTTTTCTACATACATAGGTCTTAGCAAAAATTAGTAATTATAATTTTTGGCATGAATTTAATTTTCCGAATAAAAAAAGAGAGCCCTAACTGGCAATCCAGTCAAAAAATACAATATTTCTTTTTAATTTATAAATCTGCACCAGATACTTTGAAAAAAAAAATCTTCGAATAAAATATCAAAGATGATTCAAAAAGAATGAAATATAATAAAAAATATGATAATTTTCTATATACGTAGATCTTAACAAATATTATTAATTTTAATTTCTGCTATGAATTCGAAATTTATGAATCCAAAATGAGATCAAACTGACTACACTGTCTCGAAATAAAATATTTCTTTTGACTTTACTAAAAACCAATCAGATATTTTGAAGGAATAAACTATTAAAGATGACACAAAAACAATGAAATAACATTCTCAGAAAATATAATTAAAATTTCACTCCTTTCTAGCTAAATTCGAAACAAGTTATTTTTTCTTTTATCGGTTAATATACCGGGTGATTATAATTAAAGTCCTGATTTTAAAAATCGATAATTTTAAAACTACTGGTCAGAATGACTTGATATTTTAGCAGAACAATCGTAAGGCAATGGAATTTTGTTTGGCGAAGGAAAAAAAATAGTTCCAAAATGTGCCGATAGATGGCGCTGTCCGGGTAATATCAGGAGGAAAGACCAAAAATGTATTTGTTAAACACAGAAATGTTGTTAGCCAAAAGAAAAAAATTAAAGTTCAGGGATTTACTAAAGATTTATTAGCGAAAAGACCAGAATACAGCGACAACAGCGATTATGACAAAAAAAGAGCTTCATGGAATCAACACCTTGCTGATGATTAAAGCATAATTTGTTCGATATGCCCTCCGCCTTGTTCCGCTACTAATTGGAAGCGCAAAACGGCATGCTCCACAACAGATCGGAGGGTATCTGTACAGGGAATTTGCAATCAGCTGATAGCCATTGTATTTTAAGTGGAGGTCAGGGTAGTTCCACCAATCAGAACTGTCTATTTCTAGTGTGTGACCTCCAGTATGACGTCAATTGCAACTGCCCTACTGATGCAATGGATGTGGTGTGTGATGCTTGCCTTCAAGTCGGCTAGATTCTGAATCGTCCCGCTGTAAACAACATTCTTCAGGTACCCCCAAACCCAAAAATCACACGGGTTTATGTCGGGGGAACGTGGCGACCACGTTGTTGGAAAATGACGGCTTATGATCCTGTCATCTCCGAAATTAGCACTCAGTAGCTGCTTCACAGAAGTAGCAATGTGCGGAGGAGCACCATCTTGCATGAATATTGTGCGATCCACACACTGACGCTGCTGAAGTGCCGGAAGGACATGGTTACGCAAAAGTGTTTCATACCGCTTGCCAGTAACCGCGTGCCAGTAACGGGACCCGCAGGTCTGATCTCCTCGAAGAAAAACGGACCAACGATAAACGCTGCCGTTATTCCGCACCATACAGTAAGCTTTTCAGACTGAAGAGGTAATGGCTGTAGCTGGGACGGATTCTCGGTCGCCCATATCCTGCAATTTTGCGTACTTACAGAACCTTGCAAATGAAAGTGGGCTTCGTCAGACCACAGAATGTTGGCCGTCCGTTGTCCACTTCCATCCGGGCAAGAAATTGCAGTGCAAAAGATTGACGTGCTTCCAGGTCAGCAGGTAGCAACTCCTGCACACATGAGTTATCTTATACGGATAACAGCTCAAGATCTTCTGTAGGATTTTACGCACCGTGCTGTTCGGCATATCCAGCATTCGGCCGATTCCCCGTGCACTGCTGATTCCAACATCACTGTTAGCCTGTTTTTGTAATGCTGTAGCCACATCTTTCACTGCCGCAGCCGAAACTGGTTTCCTTCCTCTACCCCATTTAACGTCAAATGAACTTGTCTCTTCGAATTTAGCAATCATTTTTCGCAGACCTTTTGTGGTTATTGGACCCAATTTAATGGATTTTAATGTCCGAAACTTCCTAATAGCTGTAAGTGCACAATCATCGTTCTTATAAAAAAGCTTCAAGAGCAGAGCACGATCCTTCATAGTCAGAGTCATGATGAAGCATTTAGGCAAAGAGCTGGTGCTCTGCATTTTTATGGCAGCTAAGTCTCATGTGCGCATGTCACGTATTAGTTATTTGCATATATCTAGACAATGTGAACACTGACAGCGCCATCTATCGGCACATTTTGGAACTATTTTTTTTCCCTTCGCCAAACAAAATTCCATTGCCTTACGATTGTTTTGCTAAATTATCAAGTCATTCTGACCAGTAGTTTTAAAAGTATCGATTTTTAAAATCAGGACTTTAATTATAATCACCCGGTACATTCCCAACCCTCATTGGCTGTATGTGAACAGGTTATTTCTTCACGCGTTGGTCGTCCGAATCCCAAGTCTCCGGCTTTTTGAAAACCAGTATTAATTTAAAGAAACTGTTGCTCTTTTAAAGCTACAGTGGACTTTCAAAATCGCAAAAAATCATCAAATTGTCGAATTTCCATTTTTAACATAATAACATCATATGAACTCACTGCTATTGAACACAAAAAGAATGTTTCAATTTCGACTATTTTTACTGGAGTTAGAAGCATTTTTGTCCAATCAGCTGATTGTGCCACGCCCCTTTGTTTACTTTTTTGCTAATTCACATCCTAAAATTTAGCCTAGTTTTTAGTTTTACCATACAAAATGTTATTATTTTGCACTGAAATTATTAATTTAGTGATTTCGCAAAACAATACTTTAACTGTAAATTTAAGTATCTTTAGTATCTTTAAGTATCTTTAAGCGTTTGTTTATAATGTATTTAGAGGAATTGCTTTTTGTCCCCAATCTTTTTAGCGTAAATTAAAAAATATTAATATATTTAAAATATTTAAAATATTTAATATATTTAACAAAAATTTTTACAATAAGAGGTATTTATACCATGAATATTTCTACTAAAATTTGAAAAAATTTCATTAGAAAATACAAAATGTTACTTTTGAGAAGATTTTTTAAAATTCATATTCTTCACGTCCTTTGCAGGAATTACTGTCGAAGCCAAATATTTTATGTGAATTTACCATAAAAACATAAAACACTTACATATAAGTTAGAAATGATATTATATCCCCTAATAGCTGAAACTGTGTCAGTAGGAAAATATTAAGCAATTATAACCAGTGTAGTTACTAAAACCTGTTTTTCTCAGAATGAATATTTTCGTCGTTTTCATGATTTCAAAATGTTCCATGCGAAATTCTTTATGCCCAATTTCTCTGATTTTTTGTTTAAAATGCTATGTATGTGTTAACAAATGTTACCAGAAATAAATTTTTCAGACGCATGTAAATTTTTTAAATTTCAGTTATATGAAATTTTTAATGATTTTTTAACGGAAAAAACAAAAAATCAGAAAAATTGAGCATAAAGAATTTCGCATGGAGTAGTTTGAAACATTGCCATATTTTGTTAATTAAAAAAAAAAAAGAAAAATCTGTATCTCAAAAACTATTGAATATATATATTTTTTAAAATTGTGAAATAAGAGATATATATATATTATGATTATTTCCAGAAATTTTTAAAAAAATTCATTGAAATTTAAAAAAATTAGTCGCCTTATAATAAACAAAGAGCAGTCGACTTATAATAAATAAAGAAACAAAAAAATAAGCCCCCCCCCCCAAAAAAAAACATTGTGGATTTTTACATATGGGTCTAAGGAGATAAAAGCGAACAGTGGTTATTTTCCTGTAATTAACAAACAAACAAACAAAAAAAAGATCAATAAGTATGTTTATTTAATTAATCTGCAAACAATTTTATCTGGGGATAGCATTCCCTTCAATACAAAGGCATTTATTTCAACATTTTAATTCTCCTTTTAAAAAATGTTCAACTTGAAAATGATTCTAGATATTTCTCCTAAAAGTTCCACAATACAAAGAATTACCACATTTTAGAAGTCTAAGAAGTTATTTATCCTTGTAAATAAAGACTGAATATATTTTAATTTTTTTTCTTTTTATATACCATTAAATTGACGGGTTCATGTGTCAAAAAACAGTTTGAACTTTTTCAGTTTTACTTAATTATACGGTTTTAAAACATTGAATTTTTGAAAAAGTCTGATTAGAAAGTAAAAAAAAAGAAACTAATTTAATGAAAATTTATAATTTTTTTAAAAATCCTCGATTTCAAATCATTTTTCAACACATTACCAGAAATGCGGTTCAACTTATACACGAAAATTCAATTTATTTTAATATTTTACTTACGAATTGGGAAGGGCGTTCGACTTATACACGAATACATACAGTAACTAAAATTTCACCTTTCATAGCGTTTTTTCTGTATTTTTAAAAATATGCAAAAATATTTATTCAATCGCTCAATACATTTCAGATGTAAATTTTTTAAATTTCAGTTAGGGGAGAGTGGGGATACTTGAGCATAGGGGATACTTGAGCCACCCCTATTATCTCTACAGTTGGTCAATTTTTCTTTTTAAAATTGGCAACCTGGTAACATATTTATAGTTCTGAACATGTAAAAAAGAAATCACATACCTTGGTACCATTTTGAAAGTATGGTGATTAACCCTTTGAGCTCTGCTGGTAGAATTTTCTACAACGTAATTTTAATTCTGAAATATCGCAACGACACCAGAAAATTCGACCAAATTTATTTGAAAAAGGTTTAATGCATTTTTTCACGTATATTGTAAATCGGTTTTTCTTCTTTGCAAAATACTGGTGCGAATGTGACATCTGGCTCAAGTATCCCCTCCATGGGGATACTTGAGCCACAATGTAAAAGAAAAAGTAAAAATTTATTAGACATAGAAAAATAGTTCAAAATGAATTGAAAGTGGTTTTCAATTGAAGAAAAAATATCAAATTTTCATTTTCAATATTTTATTTTGTTATAAGAAATTATAAAAAATTAAAAAAAATTAAAATTTGAAAAATGGCTCATGTATCCCCATCTTCTCCTATATGAAATTTTTAATGATTTTTTAACGGAAAATACAAAACAATTAAGTTAAAATCATTTTTTAAATTGTTTTACAAGTAATATACTAAAAATGCTTAGCAACATTTGTTAATACACACATAGAGAGCATTTTAAACAAAAAATCAGAAAATTGGGCAGTTTTGAGAGTGCATTGTAGCCTTAAATCGCAAAAATGTTCCAATTAAATAGAACAATATTTCCTGCATTAAAATACTGGTATTCAAAAAACCAGAGACTTGGCAGCTCTGGTCGAAGCAAAAATTAGTAATAATAATTTTTTGGTATGAATTTAAACTTTCCGAATAAAAAAAAGAGAGATCTAACTGGCTATTCCGTCTGGAAGTAAAATATTTCTTTTCAATTTATAAACTTTCATCAGATATTTTGAAAAAAAAATCTTCGAATGAAATATTAAAGGTAACTCAAAAAGGATTAAATAATACTGTCAGAAACATAATAACAATAATAATAAATTTCTTTATAGGTAGGTCATACTAAGCACTACTAATCTTAATTTCTGGAATGAGTTTGAAATTTTTAAATAAAAAAATGAGATCAATACGGTCGCGCAGTAAAATATTTACTTTCACTTTATTAAAAACCAACCAGATAGGGAATAAAATATTGAAGATTACTCAAAAAGATTAAAATAATACTGTCAGAAATATAATTAATTTTTTTTTCTTCATACGTAGGTCGTAACAAACGTTACTAATCTTAATTTCTGCTAAGAGTTCGAAATTTCTGAATACAAAATAAGATCAAACTGACAATCTTATCTCGAAGTAAAATATTTCCTTTCACTTTACTAAAAATCAATCAGATATTTTAAAAGAATAAGATATCAAAGATGACACAAAAACAATGAAATAACATCCTAGAAAATATAATTAAAATTTCACTCATTTCCAATTAAATCCGGATCAAAATATTTTTCTTTTACCGATTCATATGCAATCCCATTTAACGAAGGGATTAGGTTCTTATTTTATACGGACAGGTTCATACTTTGTACGTAGGTCGTAGCAAAAATTAGCAATCACAATTTTTGGTATGAATTTAAACTTTTCGAATAATAAAAGAGAGACCTAATTGGCAACTCGGCCTAGAAGTAAAATATTTTCTTTCAATTTAAAAACCTGAATCAGATATTTTGAAAAAATCTTTGAATATATAAAAGGTGACTCAAAAAGAATGAAATAATACTGTCAGAAATACAATCAATGTTTTTTTCTTTATAACTAGGTCGTTGCAAAAATTCCCAACTTTAATTTCTGGTATGTGTTCGAAATTTCAGAATAAAAAATGAGATTAAATTGACAATCCTCTCTCGAAGTAAAGTATTTCCTTTCACTATACTAAAAACCAATCCGATATTTTGACGGAATAAAAGATTTTTCAAAATAACGAAATAATACTGTGAGAAACATAATTTTTTTCTTTATAAGTAGATCGTAACAAACATTGCTGAACTTAATTTCTGGTATGAGTTCGAAATTTCGGAATCCAAGATGCGATCAAACTGGCAACCTTCTCTCGAAATAATATTTCCTTTCACTTTACTAAAAATCAATGACATATTTTATAATAATTTTTTTTTCTTTATACGTGGGTCGTTCCAAGCATTACTAACCTTAATTTCTAATGTGAGTTCGAAATTTCTGAATAAACTAGTTGGATGTGCCAATCCCAAAACTTTCTTCTATCTCATACATACATTTTAATATTAAAAAAAAAATAGTTACTCATTTTAATGCTTTAATAATTTTAATTCAATACCATACCAACTTTGATTTTCATCTTAAATTTCTGCTTCAATCAATTAATTGGAGTAAAAACGAATTTCCGTCTCTGCACGAGCCGATGGACAATAGAATGATAGGCGGATTTTTTTTTTTTTTTTAATTCAGGGAGGACTTACTTGCCTTACCAAAAAATAATCATATACAAAAAATATAGTTCAGTTCTAGAACTAACTTCATACACTTTTAAGTGGTGGAATATTGAAAATGGCATAAAATTCACTATTGCAGCGCCCTCTTCCGGCGGATATTTTTTCAGATTCAGGGCGATCCAACTAGCCATAGCCATACACTTACACAAAAAATTTCGTTCAATTCGATGCATAACTTCATGTACTTTTGGTCGGTACAATATTGAAAATGGCACAAAAATCGCGATTGCAGCGCCCCCTTCCGGCAGAATATTTCAAAACTGAAAGAGGTCCTGCTTGCCACAGCCAAAAACATTCACAAAAAATTTGGTTCAATTCTATGCATAACTTCATGCACTTTTTGATGTTAGAATGGCGACAGATACACAGACAGACACACACACAGACACGCAGACACACGGACACACAGACAGACATTTTGTAAAAACATGTTTTTTGGAATCTCTGACCCCTAAAACGTGTAAATCCGTCGAAAACCGGAAGTCGGAAAAATTTCGATTACAATACTTTCTTCTATTGAAGATAGAAGAAAGTAAAAAATTGAAATCAAACTGACAATCCTGTCTCGAATTAAAATATTTCCTTACATTTCATTAAAAACCGATCATATATTTTGATGGAATGAAAATTTTTGAAGGCATTAAAGATTACCCAAAAAGAATGTAATAATACTGTCGGAAATGTAATTTTTTTTTCTTTGTACATAGGTCTTAACGATCATTTCTACTAAATTTCTGAATCTAAAATGAGATCAAACTGGCAACCTTGTTTTGAAGTAAAACATTTCCTTTCACTTTACTAAAACCCAATCATGTATTTTGAAGAAATAAAATATTAAAAATGAAACAAAAAGAATGAAATAACCATTCCCAGAAAATATAATTAAAATTTCACCCCTTTCTAGCCAAATTCAAAACAAGTTATTTTTCTTTTATCGGTTCATAACATTCCCATTGGTCGAATGCGGACAGGTTATTTCTTCATACGTAGGTCGAGTTCCGTTTGGCGGTCGCTCTGAACTGCTGCGTTTTTTTTCCATCTTCAGACGGGTTCAGATATTCTAGTCGGTAGCATGTTGAAGGTTTGTTTTGCGTGTTTGGTGGTGTTTGTTGTGGCATTTGAGGTAAGTTTTCGAAATTAAATATTACTTTATAATTATGTATGCATGCTAAATGTGTAAAAGCTAAATATTCAAAAGCTTTCTTTCTTAACTTTTTATGTCCCGAATTATGAATAAGTCTATACTCATGTATAAGTCGAAGAATTTTAGACAATATCTGGGAATTCAAATTGAGCAGTCGATTTATAATAAACAAACAAAAAGTAAGAAAAAAAAAACATTGTGGATCTTTTAAGTAATTACATATGTGTCTAAGGATATAAAAGCGAACAGTGGTTATTTTCCTGTAATTAAGAAAAAAGAAAAAAAAAGATCAATAAGTAAGTTTATGTAATTAATCTGCAAACAATTTTATCTGGGGATAGCATTCCCTTCAATACAAAGGCATTTATTTCAACATTTTAATTCCCCCTTTAAAAAATTTTCAATTTGAAAATGATTCTAGATATCTCTCCTAAAAGTTCCACAATACAAAGAATTACCATATTTTAGAAGTCTAAGAAGTTATTTATCCTTGTAAATAAAGATTGAATAGATTTTTAATTTTTTTTTCTTTTTAAATATTACTAAATTGATGGATTCACGTTTCAAAAAATAGTTTAAACTTCTTCAGTTTTACTTAATCATACGGTTTTAAAACATTGAATTTTTTAATTCAATGTTTTTGAATTCAATGTAATTTTTTTTACTAATTTAATGAAAATTTATCAATTTTTTAAAAATCCTCGATTTCAAATCATTTCTAAACATATTACCAGAAATGTGATTCGACTTTTACACGAAAATTCAATTTATTTTAAAATTTTTCTGACGAATCGTGGAGGGGGGGGGGGGGCGTCCGACTTATAAACGAGTACATACGGTAATTAAAATTTCACCCTTCATAGCGTTTTTTCTGTATTTTTTAAAATATGCAAAAATATTTATTTAATCGTTCAATACATTTCAAGATGATTTCGATTGATAATTATAATTTAATCAAATAAGAAAACAAAATACTCAAATACACGATGATTTATCAATAACAATATAAATAGCATTATAAAAAAATTGACCTTTTTTTTAAAATATTGGTTGAATTTTGTAGGGTCTTCCAGAAGACGGTAAATGTTTTTAAATTTTTAGATTTTTACATAATGTTAAAAATGTTTCACATGTTGAAAAAACAATTGTGAATTCCAAAATAATTACATGGTTTATCCTTACTAATGGGTCTAATCGACCCAGTCCTATAATGCGTTTCATTCGATTCAAACCAGAAAATTTTTCATAAAGTAAATTAAATAAACAACACAAACATTTAAGTTAAATAAGTATGTTAAATGGATTTAAATAAAAATTCTGGTGTAAAACATTTTAATCAAGTTTGAGCAAAATTTCAACAGGGTAGGAAGGTTAACCCTTCATTTCCTATGGTAGAATATCTTCTAGAAATTCCGCAATTCAGATAATCTGAATTCACACCAGAAAATTTCAATAGTAAATTTCGTTTTGTCTGTGAAATGTCTTCGAGATGCTTGTCATGAAATAAAGCAAATATAGTTAATTTAAATTTAATTTGAATTAATTTGTATGAGTTTGGAATATCGGAATTAAAAAATTCATTGCATTCAAAACATAGCATGTATGCTACCATAAGCATTAAAATATTTTAACCAGCGTGGACGTAACGCCGCGCGGGGCCGTGGCAAAGCGATTAGTGGAATCAGGGTATATTGTAGTACTGGACGGAAAACAATAATTTTATCTTGAATGTATCATATAATATACAATATAGATAATGAAATATGTGAAAATTCCTCTTTTGCATATTTATTATGAATATGTATGTTTAATTTCGCAAAACGTTCCATCTTTTACAATATTTTAGTTATTTATTTTTTGTATTTATGAATTTTTTCAGGATAACCAAATCTGTGCATTCCCTTCAATTTTATCAATTTTGTTTGTAATAAATAAATGTACTATTCACTCTTCCCCGCAAAGAAATATTTTAAAAACAAATTTGGAACAAAAATATTAATATTTTATTCAGAGGAATACGAATTTAATCATTTTTTTAAAAACAGTTAGAGCAAAAATATTAATATTTTATTCAAAGGAAACATTAATTCGAATTTAAATATTTCAAAAACATATTTGGAGCAAAAATATTAGTATTTTATTCAGAGGAAACATTATTACGAATTTAATTATTTTTATTTTTTAAAGTTAGAACAAAACTATTAATATTTATTCAGAGGAAACATTATTTCGAATTTAAATATTTTAAAAACAAATTTGGAGCAAAAATATTTTATTCAGAGGAAACATTATTTCAATTTAAACATTTTCAAAACAAATTTGGAACAAAATTATCAATATTTATAAAGAGGAACCATTATTATTGTTATTACTAAATCTCAAAACTTAAATGAAATCACAGTACAAAAGGCGTAGACACATACTATAATTTCGATAAGTAGAAAATAATTCGATAATTGTTTAGACAAAATAATACTCAATGAAAAGCCATGTACTATACATAATACACCACACCCGAAAGGGTTAAAATCCTAATTGTATAAATATGGAACGCATCATAAAATATAATTTTTTTTTGCTGAAAAGCTGAAATTTTTTTTTTTTCATTATTATTTATTCCATTATTAGACCGATATATAGATTTCAAAAAATTTTCTTATAAAAATAGAAAAATTCGTGCATTCAAGGGTTATTAAAAGCTATTAAAAGCTTTGCTTTATCTCATTATTTGCAAGATTTTTATTCTGATGTGCAAAGCTCTTGCAAGGCAGTAATAATGCGAAAATTTGTCTTCGTCGGAATTCACGCTGAAAATTCGCCGGCCTAAAACTTGAACGAAGCTACTTGTATTCTAAAAACCTTGCTTCTTCCTACGGAAATTTTCAACATAACTCATTGATTTTAGATGTATTGGCTCAAATAAGATACTCTTTATTTATTGATATGAACTTCAGTTTTTATAATTATCAATCGTGACTACGTCAATACGTGACTGCAAATTATAAAGCAAGAAATACATTTAAGGCAAAACTTTGAAGACGTTTTTCACGTGCTCATTAAAATCTGAAGACTTAACAGTAATAGAATTTTTTTTAGTTTGAAACCACAGAAACGTTTCGAATACTGTTTGAGAAACTTCTAGTTTAACAGATCGATCGTGGGGGGGAGGGGGGGGCAGCAGCACAGATAATCACATCATCGAGTTAACGGCTAAAACTTTAGAACCAGTCAAAATTCGATTCGCATAGTTAAATGCAATCGGTCTGTCAAGTCATGTCTCGGTGGAAAATACCTGAAAACCTAATTTTTCCGGTTGACTCGTAGATTTATCATTGTGTTTTCCTGCTCTCAATCCTCCATGTTTTTTAATTATTTGGGTGCAGGAAGACTCAATGATATACTTACGAGCGTACCATTAAAATTGGGTCGGAACGTGATTTCATCCAAATCCACTTGGCAGACCGGTTGCATTTTATTATTTTAATTGAAATCTGTCTAATTCTGAAATCTCAGTTTCCAACTCGATGATGTCATTGTCTGTGCTGCCGCATCCCGGTCTAAAATGATCATTTACAAAAATCATAATAAAACAAAAGATTAATCGAGGTATGTATATCTAAAACATCTTTTAATGATACGAAATTCGTATAAGTAGATAATACTTTTGTGTCGCTGATGAATTGATTAAATTTTATTTTATATGAAGCTAAAATGTTTTGGTCCGAGGCACAGAGAGCCAATTTGGCCATACGTATAACTAATAAATAATTATGTATATTTATGTATGTATGTACTGAATGTATATATGTATTATGTTCTAAAAAACGAATTTTAGGTAATTTTTGTTTTCGAAATCAGGAACATTACAGAAATTCGGTTTCGATTTCAGTTTTGGTCGTAAAAGCCTTTTTCGGCCAATTCTTATTGGTAATACACGTATGTTACATTCTATTGTTATTATTTCATAAGACTAGAAATAAAAATTTTCAAATTCCATTGAATCAGAGATTGAATATAGTCTCCTGAGATTCGTTTCACTTTTAAGAGAAATAATCAGCGCTTTGCGATTGCTCAAACAGAAGACACATGAGTTTTTTTCCTCTTAAATTTTTCATGGTTTATTTTTCCTAAAAATCATGAAAATGATTAATATAACCCTCTTCGAGGGCGATGGTTCATTTTTGGACCACCTAATTTAACTCCTATTAATTTAACTCATTGGCACCAGAAAACTGGAATGAAATGTCTCCTTCTATTAGATGAACAATAGCCATTTTTTTTTTTTTTTTTTTTTTTTTTAAATAAATTTGTTTGTAATTTCTGGTGTCAATCACCCATTTCAGTATATTGCAGATGGAAGTACCTTGCCCTGAAAGGGTTAAATGTACGATCCAAAATTTAAATTTTTATATGAATTTAACCTTTCTACCCTGTTGACATTTTACTCAAACTTGATTAAATTATTTTACACCAGAATTTTTATTTAAATCCATTTAACATAGTTATTTAACTTAAATCTTTGTGTTATTTATTTAATTTACTTTATTAAAAATTTTCTGGTTTGAATCGAATGAAAAGCATTTTAGGACTGTGTCGATTAGACCCATTCAGGGTAGGAAGGTTAATTATGTTTCATATTCCTTTTCGTAAAGATAAATCTTATAGTTTCAAGGCTACTTATAATGTGATTAGTTTCAATGTTTGTTATTTTTCGTGAACATGTAAGCGTGTGCGTACAATGTAATTAAAATTAAAAATGGCACATTTTGTAGTCCGATTAATGAAAACCAAATACGCGTATTATTACAGTGAATTTTCTATTTAACGAAATCGCATCTTTACGTTTAAACACTTCGTTATGAAGAAAATTTGCTCAAGAGAAATCAGTTTAAGATTCGTTAAATTTATGTAATAAAATACACATAAAAAGGGAATATTGGAAAAATGCATTTTAATTTGGACAATATTTTTAGATGCGTCCAAAATTATGTAAATAAAAAACACTTAAAGTCGTCGTTCAGTCCGTTCGTCCGTCTGTCTGTCCGCATATAACAACTCAAAAAATACCCAACTGAATCGTTTGAAATTTAAAATACATAATATTACATATTTCAGTCGAGTCATTTCAAATTTATGAAAATCGGATGCATAGTTCAATTATTGGGGCAATGAAAAATATTTCGTTACATTATGGTCAATGGAAAAATTAGTTTATAGTGCATTTTAATGATGTTCGAACATAATAAAATTGATATGCAACTATGAAGTATGTATTAAAATGTGCTATCTGTGGTGAAAATTGGTGGGAATTGAAGGGTCTGGTGTACTATTAATAATACATGATTTTAATTGAGTACTATTTTGCTTTAACAAATATTTTTGTTACTGTTTGTGTGTTTACTACACATAACCATAATGCATAGGTGTTAGTAAGCACCTATGCATTTACTATATGACTTCATTAACGTTTAGGCATTAATAATAATAATAACAAATATTTGTTTAGTTCTCTTAGCTTCGTTTGCGATTCTTTTATTTAACCCATTCGTGCCCAGCATCTTTTGCGTAAATTTTATTTGGTTGGCACTACTATTTTTAGAAGATTTAAGTTTAGTTCATTAATCACGAAAATGCATCATTTAAATAAAATAATTATTGCTTTTCTTTTTTACCGGTGTCAAAAACAGTGCTGAATGCACCTTTTGAAGCGTCCCTAAAAAGGGACGCTAGGCACTAATGGGTTAAACCAGGGCCTGATTAATGCACGGGCCTCTGGGGCCTTGGCCCTGGGCCCACCAATTTCAGGAGCCCACAAATTATGTGGCTGATTTCTTTCCCTTAATCAAATACTTTTCAAATAATATTGTTTTATAAAATATGAAATGTAAAATTTAAATATTCTGAATGACTCAATAAAATTTTTAGAAATTTTAAACCTAGGCACTTTCTACCCAAACAACTTTGTCAACTTGTCAAATAAACCTTTTTTTTTGTGAAAGTGTCGCCAAAAATGGGTAGGTACGGGGGCCTAATTTTTTAACAGGCCCTAGACCCGACTTCATCTTGATCGGGCTCTGATTTAAACATTTATTTCACTTTTTAAGTTTAAAATAAAGGTTACTTTCCTGAAAGAATCATGTATAATAAACCGCAAAAAATATTAGAAGGTTGTAATATTAGTTAAAGTTTGTTCTTATATAATATTTTATAAACATGCACAAAAACTCTTCGTTAGCCTATTGTCATATCAATATAAATTAAATAGGACACAAAACAACAATATTCGTTATGTTTCAGATAATGAAATATTCGTTAAACTTTAATTAATTTATTTGGATTGCTAGTGTTATTGCTATTAACGTAAAAATATTTTATTCTAAAAAGTGAAGAAAAATTCGGACCCGAAAGGGTTAAATATATGCATGCATCATTAGACTTTACATTAGTGAGGGGAATTCAAAAACTGAATGACCAGCCCCTTTAACCCTTTTCGGTGCAGTGTTACCACTCCGGCAACACCTAATTTTAATTCCAAACTTACAAACGGCACCAATAATATTTTAGTAAGCTTTTACTTTTACAATGACAGCTTAAATCAGGGAATTCTTAATTTCTAAAAAAGTCTTTTGTAAATTCCGGTGTCAGTCAACAATTTCTCATTTTACGAACAGAATTTGGCTGCGCCGGAAAGGGTTAACTTCTGATAGCTTTGGCATATTTCTTTGCATTCTTTATTGTAACGTCATTTATAATCATCAACTGTCAATCATTAGAAACTGCGCAATGTTGCGATACGCAATGTCCATTGAAAAGAAAAGAAAAAAAAAAAGGAAAAAAAACATTCTTAACTGATATTGTCAATCATAAGTTAAGGGTGATTCATAAAACTTCTTTGTGTTTCTTTAATTTAAATAAATATTCCCTTCCGTTCTTTGTTATTAAATTTAGAGGCAATTCATCAAAAACGTTTCAATGCTAAAATTTTTTCAATTTATTTTCTTATATTATTAATTAAAAATGAAAAAAGACAATTGAAATTGTTTATATTTGTTTTATTTTATAAGTTAAATGAGTTGAACAAAAGCTAAAAATATTTTTTCATCTTTATTTTATAATTACAGTCGAGTCTCTATACAACGAAACTCCAATCATCGAATTTCTCTACATAACGAATTTTTAATAGGAACGGTCCCCTTTTCGCATGATTACATTAAAAACAGTCACTATATAGCGAAATATCGATCTCCAAATAACGAATTTTTTCATAACTTGGTCTTAATTTATTCAGTTTTAAAAAGCTTCGAAATCATATGGAATCAATTTTCCATCACTTATTTTTG
The DNA here is from genome assembly GCA_964019185.1 of Maratus speculifer. Classification (NCBI taxonomy): domain Eukaryota; kingdom Metazoa; phylum Arthropoda; class Arachnida; order Araneae; family Salticidae; genus Maratus; species Maratus speculifer. The sequence goes on from OZ025300.1 coordinate 232,904,059, forward strand.
ATTTACCGTCAGTGCTGAGTTTCTTTTTATATGTATATATTACTTCTCTCTTTGTTCTTTAAATCCAACGAATTCATCCCACCTCCCACACATCTCTCAACATCCTTCTCAAAACAGTGTCAATTGGATTGATACACATGTAAGAGAGGAATCAATGAGAGGCACATAAGAGAGGCCTTCAAATGGAATGAAATGTTAACTACAATTTTTCATTCCTTGCTAAAATTTGAGCATTTTTTTTTCTTTGAGAGCGTAACAACTTTAAAATTACAATAACAAAAGATTACAGATTTCTTCGCCTGAAATTCATGCAAGTCTTCCTTTTTTGATTTCCATTAAGCTTTCAAATAAATGTCTGTTCTCTTTTTTGAAACAGCTTAAATAATTAAGAAATAAAATGTTAGGTTAATATATACTTTTAAACATTTTAAATTCTTAATTCAAAACATCAAAAATAATATTTGTTCAAATTTCAAACATTAAATACGATTTTTAACATCATTCTCTATACACCGAATTTCTCTATATAACGAATTTTTTACTCGAGCGGTAGATTTCGTTATATAGAGACTCGACTGTATATATATTTTTAACTTTTTAGTGTTTACAGCTCCTTACTGTTGTAATTTCACAGTCTGTTTTCATACTTTATCCAGAGGTTATTGGCTTATAATTAATTTCATTGTATTAGATCACCCGAAAAATTCTGCGGTTTTTGATAAAGTTTGAATCTAGAAATGCCACATTTTCACAGGAATTTTCGGTGTAAAATTTTATTTTTATCATGCACGTATAGAAAAACTTTTACTTATTTTGTAATAAATTTGTTCATAATTTCCGATGTTATTCAACCATTTTAAGATTATCTCAACAGAAGTACACCGCGGAATTTTCCGGATGATCCAATACAGTAAAACCTCGGTTACCTGAAAAGCATGGGACCCAAGCATTTTAGGTAAACCGGAGTTCCATAGAAATTTTCGGATAACCGAAGTTCCATAGGAATTTTCGAATAACAGGGTGACTTATGGCGAAAACATGTTGGATGAAAAACTGTGATTGTAATTCAGAACATCGTTGTAATAAAAATGTTGTGGTACCGTATTCAAAACACCATGAATGACAAACCAAAATTACAAGTCGCACCAACAGCAAGGCGATAATTTATTTGTTAAAATCGAAGATCAGCGGCAATAGTGACGTAACAGGAGCTCGCTTTTTAAACATGCGGAGAGCGGATTTTCTGAACCGAGGAGAAAGAGCTGCACACAACATTAAGCCGCAGAAAGCAAATACAAACAGTAAACTTTATAACTTATGCATGAAAAGATACGTGCACAGGTAAGAAAAAAAATTGCACATCGCAAACGGAAATGAAATAATTCCGATCCATAAAAAATAAGTTAACTCTGTTTATTTATTTCATAAAAAACATACTTTTTTAACCCCTTAACCCTTTCCGGCGCAAGCAAATTCTATTAGTAAAATGAGAAATTATCGATTGACACCGGAATTTATAAAGGACTCATCTAGATATTACGAATTCTTTAATTTAAGCTATCATTGTAAAAGCAAAATTATATTAAAATATTACTGGTGTCGTTTGCAAGTTTGGAATTAAAATTAGGTGTTGCCGGCCCGGCAACACTACGCAAGAAAGGGTTAACCCTTTGAGCTCTGACGGTAGAATTTTCTACCACATAATTTTAATTCCGAAATGTCACAACGGCATCAGAAAATTCGACCAAATTTATTTGAAAAAGATTTAACCCTTTCCGGCACGTACAAAATCTGCCATAAAATGAGAAACTATCGACTGACAACGGAATTCAAAAACGAATTTTTTAGATATTTTCAATCCTTAATTTAAGCGTTTATTGTAAAAGCAAAATTTTAGTATAATATTACTGGTGCCGTTTGCAAGTTTGGAATTAAAATTAGGTATCCCAGACCGGGCACATTGTGCCGGAAGGCGTTAATGCATTCTTTCGTGTATATCGTTAACCGTTTTTTTTTCTTTGCAAAATACTGGTGCCAATGTGACATTTAGAATTTTGAAGAAGTTTACCCACCAAAGCTCAAAAGGTTAACTGGTTAATTCTTTTCCGTTCAATAAATTAAAAACTCGCAACGGTTCACTAACTGAAAGGCATTCATCAATAGACTGGGCGTAAAGTTGATGTGAACTCGGAAGCCCCTTAAAGTGACTACACTGTTAATCACTATTGTTTTAAATCAAATACTTAAAAATTTATTATAAATCAGTAATTAATTAATAAATCAATAATTAAATTATAATTAATTAATTAATTTAATAAAAATCAAATATATTATGACTACAGAGTTTTAAGAAATATGCAGATTTTACTTGAAAAAAAAATTAATATTAAAACTGGTAACAATTAGGCCCAAGCATTTGCTTTGCAACCCCGCTCACTGTCTTTTGAATTTAGTCCTTATTCCTCGTTCTGGACTATTTTGGTCGAATGATTTGAGCGGTAACTGATTTCATATCGCAAACCATTTTGTAGGTATACTGCATGCGTATTGTACTTAGAATTCTGTGGTTATGATAGCAAAATTTTATTAACCATTTAACTGATTTCTCCATACGATGTACAAACAAAATGATTTTGCTTGAACCATCACTTAACCCCTTGGGGATGAGCGACATCTATACGTGCCGCAAAAAGGCTTAACAATCCTTGTTTATCCCCATCAGTAAAATTTTACAATAAAATTTTCCTTATTCATTCGGAGCAGTTTTTCATTTTAATAATACGCAAATTTCTGTTTTTTAAAACCGGTAACAAAACATTAGAAATTTCGTAGAAAGTCCCCGTCGCGAAGAAATTAACCCTTTGCGGCGCGGTGGTTTCATAGATATACCACTTAATTTTAATTCCCAAATGCCACATTGGCACCGAAATTTTGTTTAAAAAAATTACGGTTTATTCGATGAGTAAATGTAGTTGTTTCTTAATTACAAATAAAGTTGTTTTCCAATTCCGGTGGCAGTCATTAATTTCAACACTTAAGCAATGAATTTGTCCTGCCCCCGCAACGGGTTAAATCTTTTTGACATCACTAAATTTTTTAAATACAATTTCCTATTTTTTAATGGAAGAAATGTTTAGATTAAATGCTAGAATATTTTAGCTTAAGAAAAGTACTGTTTATCCCATATTTTCAATTTATTTGGCATAAACAAACTATTAGTTATGTGGTTAAAAAAAAAAAAAATTGGGTATCAATTGACAGTTTCGAATAAGAATTGAGTACTCATGCCATGCGAACTACCGCCCTTGAAAAGGCTAACCTTGATTATTCATATTTTTAAATTTGCTCAAACAACTTTCACTCGTTCAACTTTCACTCTTTTTTAAGTGTCTCGTTTACATAAGTGATGGGAAAGAAATACATCTGTTTTCTTTACAGCAGAAAAAAAAGTGACCTTCAATAAGTTATCAACAAAGCTTTGATACATTATTTAATGATTTTTCCTCCGCAAAATAATATAGAAAAAACAACGACTGTGCACTAGAGACTAGAGGATAAATTTAACAAAAATTGCGTGAGATAGCTATTATCATTTGTTGGAAATCACTTATAAAATTTTTGTCACATACAGACAGACAAACTGACTGACAGATTGACAGACATTTTGTAAAAACATATTTTTCAAGTTTTCTGACCCTTGAAATGTGTAAATCCATCGAAAACCAGATTTCGAAAATTTTCACGAATCCAATACTTTCTTCTTCTGAAGATAGAAGAAAGTAAAGATCTGGGTATCAATTGATAGTTTCGAATTAGAATTGAGTATTCATGCCATGAAAACCACCGCCCTTGAAAAGAATAGCCTTGTTTGCATATGTTTTTAATTTTTCTCAAACAACTTTCACTTTTTTTTAAGTGTTTCGTTTACTTAATTCAAGGGAAAGAAAGACATCTGCTTTTTTTATGGCAAAAAAGAAAAAAAGTGACCTTCAAATATTTATCAACAAAGCTTTGATATATAATTGTATGATTTTTCTTCCGCGAAATAATATAGAAAAAAGAACGACCTTATACTAGAGGATAAACTTAACGAGAATTGCGTTTTCGTTTTCGGCTCAAAATCTGAGTTTCGCCGAAAATTCGTTTAAAAGCTTTACGTGTTAAATCAAATAATTAAAATTTAATAATAAACTAGTAATTAATTAATAAATGAATGATTAAATAATAAATAAAAATCACTTATATTATTAACAAAGAGTTTTAAGAAATGTGCAGATTTTGCTTGAAAAATTCTAGTCCTACAATTAGGCCCAAACACTTACTTTGCAACCATCACTTTCCTTTTATTTAGTCCTTATCTCTCGTTTTTGACTATTTTGGTCGAATAATTAGAGCGATAAAACGATTTCATATTGCAAACCATTTTGAAGGTATACTCAGAGCCTGATTACTAACGGGGCACTCTCTCCCCAGTAAAATTATATAGAAATTTTCGCCTTGTTTAAACGCCCTTTTCAGTCAAAATTACTATCATGAGTAAGGAAAAATTTTCTATTTACTTTTTCTGGTGGGAGAGTGCCCCGTTGATAATCAGGCCCTGGGTATACTGCATCCCTATTATACTTAGAATTCTGTGGTTATGAAAACAAAATTTCCCTTCTCTGATTTACTCGTGCGTCGTACGGGCAACATGTTTTTGCCAATCATAATTTGCCCATACCAGGTACGGACATCCATATTCCAACATGATTAATTATTCGCACCAGTAAATTTTTATTGTGAATTTTGCATTACTTAATCCAAATACTTTTCTGATTCAATTAGGTAAAAATTACTGTTTTGAAAAAACCGGTGATAAAAAATTGAAAATTTCTGTAAAAAACATGAAAAAAAAAAGGTATTATTTGAAAGGTTTTTTTTTTAAACTATAGATAAGTTAAGTGGTTAAAGTGGAATGTTTTCCTGTTTCTTCTTAATAATTAGAAATGTTTTTAAATCAAAAAATAAGACTATTGCAAATAATAAAATTAAATTTAAAAAATATATATTTTTTAAATTTTTTAGTTAACATTCCATTTTTTGACCCTCCCCTCTATGGAAACTAAAGAAGAGAGTGATTGTGCTAGAATTTTTTTACAAAACTATTTAATTTATAAAAATACATCCAAACTTCCTTTAACGAAGTTTTCTATTAAAGAAATTTTCTACTGTTAATTGATTTCGAGCAGTATTAGTCTCCATATTATGAAAAATACATTCTATATAACGAAGTTTATTCCATTTTTTTGCGAGTACAATATTTAAACGGAGAGGTTGCTGTTGCGATGGCGGAATTTATTTCAGTAGTTAGTATAAAAATGAAATTATTTATGTATAATAAAATTATGTATTTTTTTTAGTCGTTTCCAATTTAAACAAAGAAATTCTAAAAGCGTTTAATACAACAAGAAAGGGATATCAATTTCATGAAAGATTACAAATGAATTGTTAGGATACTTATAGTGGTGCGAATTTTTTTATGAATGTGTATTTTACAGAAAATGCCTTTACAAAATAATATAAAAGACTTTTAAATTTAAGAATTTGAAATATTAACCTTCCTACCCTGTTCAAATTTTACTCAATCTTGATTAAAAACCTTTCACACCAGAATTGTTATTTAAAACATTTTAATATATTTAATTGACTTATTTTCTAAATCTGATACTTAACTTCATGAAAAAAGTTCTTGTTCGAATCGTATAAAACAAATTATAGTTATGGATCGATTAGACCCATTCAGGGTAGGAAGGTAAGAAAAAAGAGATTCTGTTTATTATATATTTTTCTGGACACTATTCTAATTAAATTTTTCTCATACATCAACATTACAAAAACAAAAGTCACAGCACAAATTAAAATACATTTTCAATATTTCAATTTTAGGTTTACTTTTCATTCCAAGCATGTGTATTTCCATTAAAAAAATTTCATGAATTTGAGTTTATTTCTATTTAACAAATTTTCTTCATAACGAAGTCTTTAAGTGTAACATTGAGATTTTGTTAAATGGAAGTTTCATTGTATCTATAACTTCTTATTAAACCAGATTTTTCTGTAAAAAATACAGACTTTTCCTGTAAAAATTACAAAATCCACATTTTTTACAAAAGAAAACTTTCTTTCTATAAAACAGTTTTTCCAGTAAAAAATACATTTTTTCTTTGTAGAAACAGCAGATTTTTTTTTACAGGGTATAGACACAGATATGCAGATCTTGAGCTCGGACCTTAAAGCCATTCCAAAAAATTTTGATTTTTGAATTTCATTATTGGTTTTAACACTAGACCGCCCGGAAGGAGTCGATTGGACTCCGACCATACGATTAATTTTCAATATGAACCAGTAACTTTTTCTTGAAATAAGTTAAATTTAAACTACGCAGATTTACGTTAAATAAATAAAATAAATATTTTTTAATGAAAATTCTGGCGAGAAACATTATTATCTGAATTCCGTGAAATCTCCGGGCGTTCTAGAGTTAACCCTTTGAGCTCTGTAGGTTGAATTTTATACCACTTAATTTTAAATCCGAAATCTTACAATGGCACCGGATTATTCCATCACATTTATTTGAAAAATATTTAATGCATTTTTCCGTGTACATCGTAAACCGAATTTTGTCTTTGCAAAATAGTGTTGCCAATGTGACATTTGGGATCAAGGAGAAATTTACCCACCAGAGCTCAAAGGGTTAATTTAAAATTTTAATTTAAAAAGTATGAGTCTACTCTTCTGAGGACTGAAGCTAGGGCTAATAATTTCTACAGGCTCTACCGTCTTCTATACGGTGTGAAATCACCAGAAAGTAGAATGTTTGGATTTGCGTATTTCATTAATATGAATAGAGAAGTTACTGTTAAAAAAAAAAAAAAAAAAGCTCTTTAGTCAATTTCTTTCTGTGATATTCATTTGAGGATCCATCATTTTTCTAATGTTGGTAGTACCTAATTTAGATATTTTGCGTATTATTAAAGTTAAAAGCATTTGACGATTTTTTTTTTGTGTGTATTCTTTAGTACTTCATATGCTCATTTACCGCCAATCTGAAAAGGTTTTTCGAAATCTAACAAAAATCAGAAACTTGTTGAATGTACCAATCCCAAAACTTTCTTCTATCTCATACGTACATTTTAATATTTTTAAAAAATAGTTACTCATTTTAATGCTTTAATAATTTTAATTCAATATCATACCAACTTTGATTTTCACCTTAAATTTCTGCTTCAGTCAATTAATATGAGTAAAAACGAATTCACGTCTATGCACGAGCCGATAAACAATAGAATGATAGGCAGATTTTTTTTTCAAATTCAGGGAGATTTTACTTGCCTTACCAAAAAATAATCATGTACAAAAAATTTAGTTCAGTTCTAGAACTAACTTCATACACTTTTAGGTGGTGCAATATTGAAAATGGCATAAAAATCGCGATTGCAGCGCCCCCTTCCGGCGAATTTTTTTCAAATTCAGTGGGTACCAACTAGCCATAACCATCCACTTACACAAAAAATTTGGTTCAATTCGATGCGTAACTTCATATACTTTTGATCGGTACAATATTGAAAATGGCACAAAAATCGCGATTGCAGCGCCCCCTTCCGGCGAATGTTTTTCAAATTCAGGGAGGACCAACTAGCCATAGTCATACACTTACACAAAAAATTTGGTTCAATTCGATAAATAACTTCATAAACCTTTGGTCGGTACAATATTAAAAATGGCACAAAAATCGCGATTGAAGTGCCCCCTTCCGGCGGATTTTTTTCAAATTCAGGGAGGACCAACTAGCCATAGTCATACACTTACACAAAAAATTTGGTTCAATTCGATGCATAACTTTATATACTTTTGGTTGGTACAATATTGAAAATGGCACAAAAATCGCGATTGCAGTGCCCCCTTCCGGCGGATTTTTTTCAAATTCAGGGAGGACCAACTAGCCATAGTCGTACACTTACGCAAAAAATTTGGTTCAATTCGATGAATAACTTCATATACTTTTGGTTGGTACAATATTAAAAATGGCACAAACATCGAGATTGCAGCGCCCCCTTCCGGCGAAATATATCAAAACTGAAGTAGGACCTGCTTGCCACAGCCAAAAACATTCACAAAAAATTTGGTTCATTTCTATGCGTAACTTCATACACTTTTTGATGGTAGAATGGCGACATACACACAGACACACGGACAGACAGACAGACATTTTGTAAAAACAGGTTTTTTGGAATCTCTGACCCCTGAAACGTCTAAATCCGTCGAAAACCGGAAGTCGGAAAAAATTTCGATTACAATACTTTCTTCTATTGAAGATAGAAGAAAGTAAAAAAAAAAAAAAAAGGCATGAAAGATCTGTTTGTCAAATCCGATAATTATTCATTATACTTTGAGCTTTTGAAAGCGGATTTCTTGAGAAAGCTGTTGTTTCGTTTTGTTTTGGGAAACTGAATATGATACTTTTATTCTCATACATTTTTATTTATTTTGTTATTTTTTTAAGAAAAAGTTTTCTTTTGGAAATGCGCTGATAAATTTGTTTTTACTGATTGAAGTATTTTTAAGTACCATTTTTGTTTTACGAGCTGTACTTTTATATTCAAGGAATCTGTTCTTCTTAATTATTTTTTTCTTAAAACAAAAATATTGCTATTTTATTCATTTCCAAGCCATTCTGCTTATAAGAATTGCAACTCATTATGAATTCCAAAGAAATATTTTATTTGTTTTTGTATGATTGAGCAATACCAGTGTACAGATTAACAGTCACAAAGAAAAAAATGGCCTTCCCTTATTTAAAAAATAATAGTTACGTAATTCAAAGATGGTTGCAATTAGCATATGATATTAGAAAAATAATTAATATAGCTATTATGAAAAAATATTTAATGTAAATAATTATGATGAAAAAAAAAATACTGTTACAGACAAACGGGAATAATCATGCTTTTTGGATACATTAATGTTTATACATTATATGGCCAAAATTGTCCGGCCACTTGCGATTTTTGACGTTTTGCTATATAACTAAAAAAATTACATGAAAAATTATCCTGAAAATCCAGGTATGTAAACATAATAATACAGGACTATTTTTTTCCGAAAACCCATAAGAGACCGACAACAAATTGAAAAAGAATGAATATCTTTTGGATAACCCTGTCAAAACTAATGTAAGAAAAGCGTTGAAATTGTAGATTATGATTAAGTGGCTTATTGTAATAAAGTGTGCTTCTTTTTATGAGGATAGCATGTATAGTCGTAGAGAAATTGAGGTTTTCACAAAAACGGTTCCAAATTTTGCCAAGTTTTTGGCTTATAATTTGCAGAGTTCTTAATATATATATATATAAAAATGTTATTTTCAGAAAACACAATATACTGTAATCAGAATTAAAAATAATAAAAATTGTATGAATAATGAGCAGGTTTACTAAATAATTTTTCACTGCGCATGCGTGAAAGCAATCAAAATATGATTGGGGTGATGCGTTAGCTAAATGTATAGAGCAACGTTTGTGAAAGTCTCAAAAACATAGCTCAAATATTCTGAAAATTATAGTCGATAAAATAAGCCCAAAATCCGCTCAAAATTTTGTATAGCCCCGTATATTACCAACTGATTTTCAGTAACTCCACATAATAAGCTAAAATTTAATTCAGGCTTGACCATAGTTAAAACTTCTTAAATAGTACTCCCAAACATTATTATCCGTAGGTGGTCATGCATCCAGTTCTTTGCATAGATGCTTTTATTTACATTAAAATTATTTCTTAGTACATTAAATATAGTTTAGCTTGAAAGTGCATTATTTAATTACAAATTATTTTTAAGACATTCACGCTGTTAATTACTGTTTGTGAATTCTTTTGTGTAGTTCTGTATGATCTTTAGCATACTAAGCAAAAATTTACTTAAATTTAAATGCGCATGCCATAAATGAAACCACATTTCCATTTTTCTTTATAGCTAATAGACAAGAGATTCAAATATTGTATTCTATACGAATATTTTGCGTGTCCCTGTAAATGAACAAAAAATACTCCCCACATCCTCTTATACAACAAGTGTCTTGTAGTAAGTATATATTCAGTAATGTACATCAAATTCATTAAATATGAAATGGTGTAAATAAAACTAAAATATGCTACAAACAGTTTTCCCCCGTAGACTGTTATGTAACGAAATTCTTTTGTGTAGCCCTGTAATTTAAAAGTACATGCTTTGCACCCCATAATCTTCAGGGTGCATGATTCAGTGCACTACATAAATATTTATCAGTTTCATGATGTTTGAAGTTGTCTAAGATGATTAAAATGAACTTCAAGCGATTTTTACCCATATTAGACAGTAAAGGAACGAAAAACTTTTGACCATTTCTGCATAATAATTCTACACATTTTATTTCCAATACCGATCGTGCTATAGTAAACATCGAGAACATACAATAAAATCAGGACAATCCTTATATAATTACAAGATTAGAGCCAGACAGACAAACCGAAATCATAAGAACTTTTCAATTATGTAGCAAAGTGTTAAAAATAAAACACTACAATAAAAATACCATCATTTATTACTTACCCATCATATGTAGTATAGGGTAAGTCTTGCAATCGTTTTGAAAATCGAAAAATTTTTTTTGACGGATTTACACGTTTTAGATAGTGGAGATTACGAAAAACATATTTAAAAAAAAAAAAATTTGCCGTCCGTCCGTCTGTCTGTCTGTCTGTCTGTCTGTCTGTCTGTCTGTAACCGCTCTATCTCCCGAAAAAATTGAGATAGAGATTTGAAATTTTGTATGTGCTTAGTATGTAAGAATGGGACGAAGCCTATTTAATATCAGTAACCTCGATTATCCGGAACTATTTTTTTCGGACTCTCGAAAAATTCGTTCTGATGAAAGGTATATAAAAATTTTCGAATTCTTTTATTTTAAGGAGTGGACGTAAAAGGCAATAAAATAACACAGATTTTGCGTAAAAAACGAAGTCAATCGGATAATTAGTTGTTGAGATATTTCTAATCCTATTTTCCACATTCTTTGATTTTTCATGACCCTGTATTTCATTCGAATTTCAATTCAAAGAAATATTTTAATTGGAAATGAGATACTTAATTCGATGCAAGAAACCGTTAGTGAATATGATTATTATTTTTGGAGTTATAAGGATGTTTCTATTACGCAATTCAGTGCTACTTGAATAGTTTGGCGTTTCATACAATTTATCGAAATTGGGTCATCAGAAATTCATTAATAGAGCATGATTATGTGTTAAAAATACTTAAATATACGTTTATATTTTGTTTTGGAATTGTAATGCATTTTATAAATTGTTTACATGTGTTATGTTTTCATATATTGTGCTATGTATATTAGTCCAGTCATTTAAGCTTAATTTAGGTAAGAATCTCGGAATTCGAGATACCCAGCTGTAAGTCTGTAAATACTTGTATATTCACACCCTAAAATTTGTCTCAAAACCTACATATGGTAGGGTGTACGCAACTAGTAAATTCCAAGGTCAAAGGTCACAAAAATCTTTTTTTTGCGCTTTTTTTGTAAATATCTCATTTTCTATAGGTTTTTTGCTATTTGTATTTATTATCAATATTGTAGAATACAAAATTCTCTACAAATTTTGTTTGAAAACATTTTTCATACGTCGAACCGTTTTCGAGATACAGGGCGGAGAGCGCGCGGTCACAGCATCACTTCAGGTCAAACGGTGCCTCCGGTCGAAAACGCGCCATATATAGTTGATGAACTATCGATAAATCAATAATTATAAATATTTATCAATTTTTATTAACTATTATATTATATTTTATCTTTTTCTTTTTGCATTGTAAAGTTGCAGTGGCTCCATTATTACTCTTTCAAAGAATTACTGTCAGCAAACAATTTGAAAGTAATCTTGAAGAATATCTTCAATATGAATTGAGTCCGTATCCAACAGCTCTATTTGATAATGATGGCATGAGAAAAATAACAAAATCGTCATTGTATGACAACATGAGCCCAATTGATTTTTTTTCTCAATGAAAATAATGTGACGTTCATTATTGATGGCGGATTTCTTCTTCATCATGCTGTATGGAGCAGAGAAGATACTTTATCTATTATTTTTGATAAATACATTAATTATTTAAAGAGGCATTACAGTTCCAAAATAATTGTTGTATTTGACGGATATTCAGACTACAGTAAGAACGTAAAAGCTATGGAGCAGCAGAGAAGAACTGTTGCACTTTCAAAAACGTATAAAGTCTGTTTAGATGAAACAATGGTTGTACCAGTTACTCAAGAAAAATTCTTATCAAATCGAAATAACAAAGATATGCTCATTAATACCTTAACTGAAAAATTACAAGCTGCAAATATTACTACTAAACAAGCCTGAGATGATGCGGATGTTCTTATTGTTGAAACTGCAATTGAAGAATCAAAGTCTGAAAAAACTGCAGTTATAATAGGACAACATATTGATTAACTTGTCATTTTAATTGGGCGTACACTGTCTTACGAACAAGAAATTTTCTTTAAAAAAGTTGGGAAAGGAAATGTAAAAACGGAGACATACTCGACTAAAAGTTTTGATAATTATCCTCATTCCAAAACACATATTTTATTTCTGCATGCATTAGGTGGCTGTGACACAACTTCTGTGCTTCTTAAAAAGGGAAAAAAATCATTTTTAAAAGTTTGTTGAGAAACTGACGAATTTGGATGAACTAGCTGCAGCATTTGAGGAAGAAAATAGTTCGTCCCAGAGATTAATAGAGAGTGGAACTCAAATCTTATTGGCAGTCTATAATGCTCCGAAATCCGTGAAAAGTCTCGATCATCTTCGTTATATGCATTACGTTAAGTCTACAAAACTTAATAAACCTGTGCAGCTTTCAATTCTTCCACCAACAAGTGCAGCTTCTCATCAACATTTCAAACGTGTATATTATCAAGTTCAAACTTGGTTAGCGCATGATTTGGAACCCCAGGTATGGAGTTGGGCAATGCAAAACGATTTTCTGGAGCCTATCATGACAATTTTACCACCTGCTCCAGAAGATTTGCTAAATACAATTTTCTGCAACTGCAAGAGTGGTTGTGGTTCGCGATGCGGATGCAGGAAAGTGGGCTTGCAATGCTCTTTAGCTTGTGGCCAATGTGAAGGGCAAGCTTGTCTCAATGCAGAACCATATCAGAGCGACATTAACGAAGATGAAACCTTTGACCCCGAAATCATGAAAAACTTGAGACAAATGTCGTTGAAGACGATAATGAAGACCAGTTTGAAATTTACCAGCAGCCGAAAGACGACGATGAAGAGGAAGAAGATGATTAAAAACATAAATTATAGTTTTTGTACCCTTTATTCCATTTTTTTACTTTTAATAAAAATAAATGTATTGAACAGTATTTTTTGATAAAACGATTAATTCATAATTTATTTGTTTTTTTATCATGTAAGAAGTTATTAATATTACATTAATTAGGTTAAAATTCAAATATAATTCCTATATTTTCATTAACAATTCTGCAATTATATGGACAGGTAAGTGTCTTAAATAAATTAATACTGAATAAAAAGTGGATAGGTTAGGAAAAAAATGATATATGGCATGTTTTCGACCGGAGGCACCGTTTGACCTGAAGTGATGCTGTGACCGCGCGCTCTCCGCCCTCTATCTCGAAAACGGTTCGACGTATGAAAATTGTTTTCAAACAAAATTTGTAGAGAATTTTGTATTCTACAATATTGATAATAAATACAAATAGCAAAAAACCTATAGGAAATGAGATATTTACAAAAAAAGCGCAAAAAACCGATTTTTGTGACCTTTGACCTTGGAATTTAATAGTTGCGTACACCCTACCATATGTAGGTTTTGAGACAACTTTTAGGGTGTCGATATACAAGTATTTACAGACTTACAGCTTGGTATCTCGAATTCCGAGGTGAACTTACTATAATGACTGGACTATATCCATGATGGGTAAGTATTACGGTGGCCTCCAACGACTAGTTTTCCGATCGTGATGTTCTAAATCGTCTGCGGCAGGCAGGACTAATGAGTAAAGGTAATTTAGAACAAATAAAAGGAGGGAAAAACAGTGGATATTTTCGGACAAAATGGATTTTAGTGAACGGAAACGAGCTGAAATTTTCCGCTCCTCTTCCTGAATGTGTTAAAGAAACATTTCCTTTCATTTGTCCTTTCGATTCCGCAAAAAAGAAAAATTACAAATGTAAGTTTGATTGTCTCGATTGTTTTATTATATTATTTTTAGGGAACTTTTTTTTTTATTATTGCATTTATAGTACGAGCTCATTCCTTTAATAGCACGTGAAAAATTTGAATGTAAAAAAAATACGCTCATTTAAGAAATACATAGCAAAAGTTAAGTTAAATAAAAAATATAGTAGAAGATATAAACGTAAGGAACATAATAGAAAAATCACTTTTTCCAACATTTTTAAAATTTTTCTTGTTTTTGCAAACGAGAGGGATTGGATAGAGGATGAACTAAATAAAGGAAAAATATATACATTATACTTGTGCTATGGATGATTCTTCTGTGGTTATTTCTACGAGTATTTGTAGTGCAAGTCAAATACTATGATTTTTGGCTACCAGCATTTTAAAACGGAAAAATGTGATTTATTTTATCGGAGACATATCATTAATTGAATAAGGCCAAGCGAAGTTTTAGAAAATAATAGTGGCCAACAAGTATAGTAGTTATCAGCTATTACATACAAAACCTTATAAAACTAGCCCTTTTTACCTAGCTTTTCTTTGTATGTGTGTAAGCATTATGATATATAAAATAAAAGGCTTTAAATTTTCGGACGAATGAATTAAATTAAACCAAAACTATACGGATAATTTATATGCCTAACCCAGGGGTGGCCAACCACAAGCACGTGGGATACCAGCAAATTTTTAACCCCCTGACCGCTGAGAAAAAGGGCAAAATTGTAATTTGTTTTCTCTGCAATTTATTTTAAATATTGATAAAAGGGAGATTTTCTGTCATGGTATATATATATATTACGTATATGCTTATAAGCCTTGAAAGTATCAATCATAACTTAATTTCTTAAAACTGGATTATACTTGTGGAATTATATTAATTTAAATAAAGCTTCAATTGCAGTGAAACCTGCAGCCTAGTGAACGGATATATCCGGTCGCGGCAGTGGGAAGGCTTTTTGAATCGCACAGATTCCATGATTAGAAAGGGCAATGAATTTTATAAAATTTTAGTGGTGTTCAGTGTACCACAGTTGGCCTGGTATAATCAATATATCCAATTAAACCTTTGAGGAACAAGTGATTGTGTCCCTGTAATATTGAGCTCACACCAGAATATTAAAAAAATATTTTAAAATAAGGAAAAGCAATTTTACAACTTTTTCCCCCTAAAGTTATACGTTCTAAAATTATTTAAAAATTTCTGAGGCGTGTCTTGATTAAAATGAGATTGGAGATGTATTATATCCTACCGCCCCATAAATGATTAAATGGGTGCTTTTTTAACACCGCAGTTGTTTTTGATCTATATTGACCTGAAATGAAATTTAATTCCTCATAACTCTTTTATTAAAAACTGTTTTAGTTTAATATTGGCTCAAAAGGATAGGTATGTAACATCTCGTTAATTTTTTAACAATTTTTAGTAAAAAGAATTATGAGCAATCAAATTTAATTTATAATCACATAGACACAAGGAGAATAGCAGTGTTAAAGTTATCTCGGGATGCAGGCTATAGAAAGACACATTTATTACCTGCATCTATTTTTGGTATTTATACAAACAAACATCAAATACACACATATATATGGTTCGTACGGGTACCGTTATTTTCCAGGGTTTTTTTTTTCTTTCTTTGTCTATTTGAATCGCGAAAATGCTCTGATTAAATAATGCAAAATTTATAATATAATTTTACGGGTGAGAATAATAGAGGACTCTGAGAATTTTCTGCAGCACGTATACTGCAGATTTACTGTATATTTTGAGGCATATATTCTCTCTTTAAAAGAAGAAACTACACTTATGGAATTACAAGTCTTATTTCTTCCGTCAGATCTCCTAAATAAACAATTCTATTAAAAAAGTTGAACCTCTTAGACTGAAAGAAAATCGTAGGATGTGAAATCAGATTAAAAACTTTCCCATGATGTATTATCGAAAAGTACTTTGAAATACTTTATCTTCGAATAGTTAAATTAAACTAGCAAAATATTTTTATTCTGAAAAGAAGCAAAACTTTGGAATCAAAGGCGGCTTTTGTTCTCTTTATCGTACGAAAATCCGTCATCTAATAACCTAGACCCGGAATAGACTGATGTTAAGATGTAAGAAGCTTTCAAAAAATCATTTTTATGTTTGGACATTTTCCTGTGGTCATCAGTCATTTTTATAATTTTCTATACATTTCCCCATTAAGGGTAGGAATGTAACTTCTATTTCAAAAAATAAAATACCGTAATTTCCCGCGTATACGCCGCGGCTTAAGAAAGTCTTTTTCAAACCAAAATATTTACTGAAAAAAAGAAATCAAATGTGCATTAAGCACAAAAGTAGTATTTTTTTAGAAATTAAATCTGGCAGGAAATCAAGTTATCCAAGGTACAGCATATACGCGCGAAATTACGGTAATCTTTATTGCTATTTCTTTTAATTTATTCAAGTCATTTTTGATGAAATTCACTTTTTACTAAATTCTAAATTTTATGTTTCCGATTGGGAACATTGATTGGTCTATAAAAGGTTAAAATTCGCAGTATCTCGCAATATAATTGTCGTACGGGTAAAAAGGAGGTGTCAAAATATTCAGAATTAAAGAAGCTTTCATTTAATATTAAAAACAAAAAATCGATATTTTGACCAATTTTGAAATAAGTTTTTTTTTTCCTTAAAAGAAACTACAGTTATAAACACTAAATTATCGACTAACTGTAAACTATAGTTTACAAATCTTACTTTTTTTTCCCGCCAGATCTCCTAAACAAACAAATCTATTAATAAAATTTCAGCCTCTGAGAATCAAAGAAAATCATAGGATGTGAAATCAGATTAAAAACTTTCCCATGATGTATTATCGAAAAGTACTTCCATATTCTTTATCTTCGAATAGTGAAATTAAACTTAGCTAAATATTTTTATTCTGAAAAGAAGCAAAACTTTGGAATCAAGGGCGGCTTTTGTTCTCTTTATCGTACGAAAATCCGTCATCTAATAACCTAGACACGGAATAGACTGATGTTAAGATGTAAGAAGCTTTCAAAAAATCATTTTTATGATTGGACATTTTCCAGTGGTCATTAGTCATTTTTATAATTTTCTATACATTTCCCCATTAAGGGTAGGAATGTAACTTCTATTTCAAAAAATAAAATACCGTAATTTCCCGCGTATACGCCGCAGCTTAGGAAAGTCTTTTTCAAACCAAAAGATTTACTGAAAAAAAGAAATCAAATACGCATTAAGCACAAGTAAGTAGTATTTTTTTAGAAATTAATTCTGGCAGGAAATCAAGTTATCCAAGGTACAGCGTATACGCGAGAAATCAGTGGCGCAGCCAGAATTCGGTACTAGGGGGGGGGGGGGTTGAGTTTCTGATAGAGGTGATGGCCGGTTATTTGAATCGCCGATTAACAGAACTATTAGATGCTAATTAGAATATTTACTGTATAATATTTAAACTCATAGATCTCATAGAATATTTAAACTCATAGAAACGCATCTCTGCGTGTCAGGAAATCATTATTTTTTTTATCATAATACGTCTCAGAAAAGTGATTTAGTTCAAATAACCAATTTTTACTGAACTAATCTGTGTAATATGCATTTCCGCAACTTTACGTAGAATTTTAGCCATTTAATTGAATCATTTTATTAAATGAAATTTGATTCAATAGAACCACGGATTCCGAAATGCGCCAAAACATTTAAATATTAAGTTTGGTTTTGATTCATATAAGCGGCAATTATAGCGATCTTTTTTAGCTCTGGAAGGGGTTTTAACCCCAAAAACGCACCCCCTTGGCTGCGTCACTGCGCGAAATTACGGTAATCTTTATTGCTATTTCTTTTAATTTATTCAAGTCATTTTTGACGAAATTCACTTTTTACTAAATTGTTAATTTTATGTTTCCGATTGGGAACATTGATTGGTTTATAAAAGGTTAAAATTTGCAGTATCTCGCAATATAATTATCGTACGGGTAAAAAGGAGGTGTCAAAATATTCATAATTAAAGAAGCTTTCATTTAACATTAAAAACAAAAAATCGATATTTTGACCAATTTTGAAATAAGTTTTTTCCCCTTAAAAGAAACTACAGTTATAAATACTAAATTACCGACTAACTGTAAACTATAGTTTACAAATCTTATTTTTTTCCCGCCAGATCTCCTAAACAAACAATTCTATTAATAAAAGTTGAACCTCTGAGAATGAAAGAAAATCATAGGATGTGAAATCAGATTAAAAACTTTCTCATGATGTATTATCGAAAAGTACTTTCATATTCTTTATCTTCGAATAGTCAAATTAAACTTAGCTAAATATTTTTATTCCGAAAAGAAGCAAAACTTTGGAATCAAGGGCGGCTTTTGTTCTCTTTATCGTACGAAAATCCGTCATCTAATAACCTAGACACGGAAAGGGACTGATGATAGATTGTAAGAAGTTTTCAAAGAAAGATGTCTTGATAAGCTCATAATTGCTACCGAAACAGTCAGATAAACTGATAAAGCTGTTAAAGGAAAAAAGATTAGAAATTATTTGACATTGGAAATTCAGAGATTTGTCAGGGCATTAGAAAATTAACATGAGTTGTTTGTATGAAAGACTAATTAACCTAAAGCAGGGATGACGAATTTTTGACATTTGTGTATAACTTTTTATTTAAACCAGAAAGAAACAAGTTGGAAATTGCGCGTGAAGCGTAGCAAATGAGGTGCGTTCGTACGATAACGAAGTTTTAAAAATATCACTCTCGTATATCAATCTTATAAAATTTTAAATAATTACATTTAAAATGCGCACCAAACAATGTTCTCCCTATACCATTAAGCAATGGAATACTTTTGTGTGGCCTTGTAAATCAATAACAAATATTCTTTGCACCACAGATTATGCAGAATGTATATTATAATATGTACTTTATAGATGCATATCAATTTTATTACGTTCGAATAAATGTAACACCATTAAAATGCATTTGAAACATTTTTTCCCATTAACCGTAATGTAACGGAATATTTTTGATTGTCCCTGTAATTGAACTATCCATCCGATTTTGATAAAATTTGAAATAACTCGACAAAATTATGTAAGAATTATGTATTTAAAATTTCAAATGATTAAAATGCATTTGAAACTTTTTCCCCATTGACCGTAATGTAACGGAATCCTTTTGATTGTCCCTGTAATTGATCTATGCATCCGATTTTCATAAAATTTGAAATGACTCGACAAAATTATGTAATAATTGTATATTTTTAATTTCAAACGATTCGGTGGGTAGTTTTTGCGTTGTTATATGCGGACGGGCAGACAGACGGACGGACAGACGGACGGACTGAACGACAACAATAGTTGCTACGTATTTACATAATTACGAACGCACCTAAAAAAAATGATGCGCCAAGCTTAGATTATGAAACACTTACTAAAACAATCAGAACAATATAACAAACTTCATCGTTTAACCCTTTCCGATGCAGTGGTCCCACGTCGAAACCAACTAAATTTTATTCCAAACTTGCAATCTGCACGAAGAATATTTTAATAAAAGTTTGCTTTTACAAAATAAATAAATAAAAGATTTCAATGCGACAGCTTTTAATTTCTAAAAATTTCTTTTTTAGGTGCGTTCGTAATTATATAAATACGTAGCACCTATAGTCAGGGCCTGATTATCAACGGGGCACTCTCCCACCAGAAAAAAATAAATAGAATTTTTTTCCTTATTCATGATAGCAATTTTGGCTGAAAAGCGCGTTTGAACAAGGCGAAAATTTCTATGTAATTTTACTGGGGAGAGAGTGCCCCGTTAGTAATCAGGCTCTGCCTATAGTTGTCTCTCAGTCCGTCCGTCCGTCTGTCCAATAAAACAACTCAAAAACTACCCAACCGAATCGTTTGAAATTTAAAATACATAATTATTACATAATTCTGTCGAGTCATTTCAAATTTTATGAAAATCGAATGCATAGATCAATTACAGGGATAATCAAAAGGATTCCGTTACATTACGGTCAATGGGGAAAAAGTTTCAAATGTATTTTATACGTTTGAAATTTTAAATACATAATTATTACATAATTTTGTCGAGTTATTTCAAATTTTATGAAAATAGGATGCATAGATCAATTACAGGGACAATCAAAAGTATTCCGTTACATTAAGGTCAACGAGGAAAAATGTTTCAAATGCATTTTAATGGTGTTACACTCATTCGAACTTAATAAAATTTATAGGCAACAATAAAGTACATATTATAATATACATTTTACATAATTTGAGGTGCAAAGAACTTTTGTTATTGATTAACAAGGCCACACAAAAGTATTCAATTACATAATAGTATAGGGAGAACATTGTTTGATGAGCGTTTAAATTGTAATTCACTATTTGCAGTTTTATGAGATTGATATATGAGAGTAATATTTTTAAAACTTCGTTATCGTACGAATGCACCTCATTTGCTACGCTTCACGTGCAATTTCCAACTTGTTAAATTTTGTTCTCAATCAATAATTTCACCTTTTTACGAACAGAATGGTTTTGTACCAGAAAGAATGAACCCTTTCCGACGCATTGGTCTCACATCAAGACTATCAAATTTTAATAATAAACATACAAAAGGCACAGAGATTATTTTAATAAAAGTTTGCTTTTACAATAAAAGTTCAAACTAGCAGTTTTTAATTCTAAAAAAGTCGTTTGTAAATTCTGATCTCAATCAATAATTTCGCCTTTTTACTAACAGAATTCCTGTACCGGAAAGGGTTAACCCTTTAACGTTCAAAGAATTTTCGTCCCCTAAGATGTTGAAATAAATGAGTGACACCGGTAATTGGAAACACATATATTTATAAATAAGAAAAAGTGATATTTCACATATATGATAAAATGGATTTTTTAAATAAATATTCCGGTGTCGTTGTTGCATTTCGGAATTAAAATTTTGTGGTTTCGTAGAGAAACCAATGAACGTTAAAGGGTTAATAAGTAGAAATAGGATATATAATTGACTCATTTCGAAAAGTAAAACACATTTAACCCCTTGCGGCACAGTGGTTTCATTGATATACCACTTAATCTTAATTCCCAAACGCTACATTCGCACCGGAATTTTGTTTGAAAAAATGACAGTTTATTGAATGCGTGAAATATAGCGTTTTCTTATTTACAAATAAAGTTGTTTTCAAATTCCGGTGTCAGTCATTAATTTCAACGCTTAAGCAATGGATTTGCCCTGCCCCGCAAAGGGTTAAAAACACAGTTTCATAAATTACCGTCTATAGTTTGATTTCTCGTTTTAAATGTTTAGTAGAGGTGCATTAAAAAGGTATTGTTGATAAAATTCCCAAACTTATACATGTGCTACTAAAAAATAATATTTTTCATACGCATGTTCTATAACTCTAGTAATCGACATTGACCTCATTTTGAAAAATAAATCACTGACACAAATGGACAGGTGTCCAAAAATTGAAAAAATATATTCAAGATGGCAATAGTTAAACAGACAGTACAGGGAGTAGCGTGATCTAGTTGAGAAAATGACGTCACATTTTGTGAGAAGATTAAAGAAAACAGGGGACGAAGGATTTTGCGAAGAAAATTAGTTCCATAAGTAACCGCTATGGAGATATGGAATGTTGTGTAACAAAACAAGACAAAACAAAACAAAATAGTTTTAAAAAATGCAGAATCAATACTATAATAGTTCAATGTACTAAATTAAAGGCAATTTTATTTCAGCATTAATTTTGCATTTTAAAAATTTCCCTTTTTGTAACACAGCGCCACATATTCCCCTAATGATGACTTTTGGAACAAGAATGTTTTTTGCGGAATTCTTCGTCCCTTGTCTTGTTTAATATTCTAAGAAATTTTGGGATCATTCTCTCATTCAGATTAAACTACATAAAGCTACATAAGCTACTAAGTACTGTTCGTTTAAATGCGGCCATCTTGAATATGAATGACGTGACTTTCAAAATTCGCCTTTTCCAAGATTTAAAAAAATCGAGTTTTCTCTATTAATCTTTTCTATTCATTAACACGCGGCAAAAGAAAAAAAAAAAAAAAAAAAAAAAAAAAACCTACTAGTTTTATTACGTATGTACCGCAGGGATGAGATTTCCGCTTTTTTTTGACACCAGTATAATCTTAGAGAAAATGCTGTTCTCTTAAATCACAAAAATGTTCCGATTAAATAATAGAGCTTTTCCTCTAAGATTTTACTGGTGTGCAAAAAAGCGGAAATCTCATCACTGGTACCGGGTGTCCAGTAAATAACTGACCCATTTTGAACTTAAATAACAAATAAACAGTTTGAGATAATAATGCGCGGTTTGCGGTATTGTTATTAGAAAATCAATAAATTTTTAAACCTGTACTTTGTTCATATGGTTCAAATTTCGGAAAAAAAATATCGCGCTGGCGGTAACAGGCTGTTTGAATAGAGACATGACTCTAATTTTCATAAATATGAGATTTTCGGCTGAATCTGAATCTATATGTTGAATCGACTCTCGAATCAGCTTCAGAAATAGAGTACGTTGGTTGGAAAGTGATTTAAAATAATATTTATGATTGAACCATCTGTATTATACTTCACCTCCTCAGTCTTGAGACTGAGATATTATTTTAAATATTATTATATTACATTAACAAAGTGCATGTTTTAAAATTTATTTATATTCTAATAACAATACAGCAAGCCGCGCATTTTTTTTTTTTTAATCTCAAACAGTTTTTTTGTTATTTACATTCAAAATGGGTCAGTCATTTACTGGACACCCGGTATGTCTGGCTTTGTAAAACTTTGGATTTTAATGAAAACTAATTGGTGTATAGTCAGAGGCTTTTTGTGATTTCCTAAAACTTTATTATTTGGATAAGGTGAGTTTTGAAACTCATGCTATCATATATATTTTAAAGATTTTATGCTTTAAAAATACTTTCCTTTTTCTTATAAAAACAACATACTTGAACTTTATTTATATATCATATCATGATACATATGCATGTTTCAGGTTTTAAGTTATTAGTAATGCAGATATCCTATAATTGGCATTTATAATCCAGTAACTGACAAATGGTGTCATGTTCTGGCAATAAAACTTAAATTTTAATGATGTTGACTACAAGCAGGGATGAGATTTCAGTTTTTTTGAACACCAGTAAAATTTTAAAGAAAATGCTATATTACTCAATCGGAACCTTTTTGCGATTTAGCAGACCAACATTTATTCTAAGATTATATTGGTGTGCAAAAAAGCGGAAATCTCATCCCTAACTACAAGATAAATTTACCTTATTATTATGAGTTTTTTAAGAATTCAAATAATTGATATCGACTTTCTTTAATATTACCAATAATTATAAATAGTGAATTTGAATTTCAGGAGCCAATAACTGGCACCCTTCTCCATTACGCTAAATTAAATAATTTTAAATTAGAAATTATGGTCCTAATGTTTCATAGGTATCTTTTACCTGACTTTTACAAGTATAACCTTAAGAAAAAGTTTAAGATGATTGCTTTACAATTAGGTTTAAGAAAAAAAAAAGCACTCCCTAATTTTAGAAATAAGATGGATGCTTCAAAATAGTATTTTTTTTTTTTTTTTTTTTTTTTTTTTTTTTTAACTCAAAACTTCCTCTTAATGATGAATAAATAAATAAAATAAGTGTCTAAGTTCAAACTAGATGACATTACTCAGCAAAAAAAAGAAAAAAAAATGTTTATTTTGTTTAGATTTTTTCTGCATTATCAGTTATTGGTTAGTTGTCAATAACCAGGGCGTTTCATTCTGTATAGTATTTTATCATTTTATTAAGAAGTACAAGATCTAAACTTGATTTATGATTTTTTTTCAGAATTTTAAAAATGGCTTTTTTTTTATTAGTTGTATGACATTCTGAATTTTTAAAGCGCAGGATCTATTATATCAGGGTTACCACTGGCGATTATTTTTTAATTCTGTAATTCAACACTTTTTTTAAACAAAAATCTTTCATATATTAAATGGCAACGACTGCAAGAGTTGATACCACAAAACTTATTTTCTTAAATTAGTGCTGCAAATAGAGTATAAAATAGTTGCCAATGGCAGCCTCGATTATACCCCCCCCCCCTTTTATTTTAACCTCTTGTGCTCTGTGACGTATGCAGTGTACGTCACGCAATTTAGTCATTTCCGACAATGATGTACACAGCGTAAGTCATATCTGACTGATTTTTTAACTAGACATTTTAAATTATCACCGGAAAGTTTTAATTGTTATGTTTGGTTTAAAATAAAATTAGTTTTTCAAAAACAAAGTAAAACAAAATTACTGATTAAATTTTTGTGGTGTAAATTCAAAATTTCTTAAAAAAAAAAAAAAAAAAAAAAAAAAAAAAAATCTGCTAGATTCGGCAACATTAATATTACCTAGTAACATACATCCGTAAACAGTGCTATAGGCTAAAAAATGTTCATATACTAAATGAAGGATTTATTTCTTTATATTAAATTTTATATTAAATTTCTTTATTGGCAAAAGTAAAAATATTTCCTGCATATTATGCTGCTGATTTTTCTAACAGCAAATTATATATGTAGAAGGTAGAAGAACAGGAACGCTCAACGTTGAGATATTCCAAAGAAACACCTCCCCCCACCCCAAACATAGAAAGGTGTTTCAGAGATAAGGTTAAATTAAGGTCTACGCACATAGCACTAACTTCTTGCGCTATCTTTGATCTTTCGTGTCGGCGCTTTTGTTCTTTCAGTGCACTGAATCCGAACTTCAAGAGAGAAATCCAACACGAAGTCAGTTGACAGCTTTACGACTGTAGATGTGGGGAGATAAAAGTTCCCCTTCCTTTGTAAATTTGGGAGGGTCAGTCCTCAAAAATCATTTAAAGAGATTTTACCCTTGTTTCGTTTGGTCAACAACGATTGATTGATTGCTCCTTTAGTGTAATAAAAACTAGTGCTATTCGCTCCGAGCCTTAAAAGAATGAATTTATCAGGCAAGAGAGTTCATAAAAAAAGTCTACAAAGAAAGAAAAAAAATTGAATGGTTTTTTACTGAAATTCAGATACAAAAAGTAGCCAAGTATTTCCAAGCAATCCCTTAAAAAGAGTATAAACCGAAAAGAAAGGAATCTGAACAATACTGTAAAACAACCGAGACAAAAATTCTTTTGTCCAAGACCTTGTTCTTCTTTCCATTCGAGGGTTCACCTTTGTTGTCCGACCGCTGGCATTACGAAATGTTTATCGGACGCTGTTCAACCACCTTTGTGTCTACGAGGAGTAACCGGTTATTATTTATTTCTTTTCGCGACCTCTTCCTGACATTTCTCTACATCAAAAGCCTGTTTGACCATCATTTTGGGATCTGACGCGAATTATAATTATATACATCGTTGTTAACATTTTGTAGTGCTGTGGTATATCTATGAAACCACTCAATTTTAATTCCCACACGCCACATTGGCACCGGAATTGTAGGGAAAAAATTAGGGTTATTGAATGCATAAGTATTGAAGGGTATATGAATAAATACCCTTACGAATAAATATGAATAAATAATGGTGAATATTAGGGTATTGAATGCAGTCGTTGCCATTTAATATATGAAAGATTTTTGTTTAAAAAAGTGTTGAATTACAGAAATAAAAAATAATCGCCAGTGGTAACCCTGATATAATAGATCCTGCGCTTTAAAAATTCAGAATGTCATACAACTAATAAAAAAAAGCCATTTTTAAAATTCTGAAAAAAAAAATAAAAAAAAAATAAAAAAAAAATAAAAAAATCATAAATCAAGTTTAGACCTTGTACTTTTTAATAAAATGATAAAATACTATACAGAATGAAATGCCTTATTTATTGACAATTAACATATAACTGATAATGCAGCAAAAATTTAAACAAAATAAGCATTTTTTAAAAAAATATTTTGCTTAGTAATGTCATCTAGTTTGAACTTAGACACTTATTTTATTTATTTATTCATCATTAAGAGGAAGTTTTGAGTTAAAAAAAAATACCACTTTGAAGCATCCATCTTATTCCTAAAATTAGGGAGTGCGTATTCTTATTTACAAATAAAGCTGTTTTCAAAATCCGGTGTCAATCATTAATTTCAACACTTAAGCAATGAATTTGCTCTACGCCGCAAAGGGTTAACGAGAAGGGAATAGCATCTATCCTCAAATAGTCATATGGGGTTACGCATTAGACTCCCTTAAATTTGCAACCCTAAAATACGCATCTCTCTAAATTCCATACAAACAAGTAATTTACAGGTGTAAACAATGAAACTTTCTGTTCTGGTGTAGGGACAAAATTTGACATTTTTATTTTTATATCATTGCCATATGTATTTTAATTTGTAATGTTCATTAATATTACTGAATTCATGCTTTTTCATGAATGAATAATAAATTTATTTCTGAAAAAATTTAAGATATAGCTAATATCACTGGTAATCACTATCTTTTTACCAAATATATTTATGTATTAACACTAGAACCGACATTAGGGGTCAAAATGACCCCCTGCTAAATTGATAATAGTCGATTCGAACCAGAATTTTCTTTATAAGATATATTAAACGTTTGCAGCACAAAAAATAGACTAATTAAATAAGTTAAATGGTTTCGAATTAAAATTCTGGTGAGAAACTATTTTTGTAAAATTTGAGTAAAATACCCGGCGGTTCTAATGTTAATCAAGCTTTTTTGGTTATTAAGTCTGTCTAAACATGAAATAAAACTCTGTTATTTTATGGTTTGATGTGAATTAGTAGAGTACCTTTATGACGCAAGTTTCATTGAATCATTTTTAAAAAAATGCATTTAATCTTATTAATTATTTACTTGACCTTAGCTTATAATATTTTAATCATTTTAAAAATAATTGTTATTACTTTAGTTTATTACTTTACTTAATTATTTTAATATTTTACTATATTGTAAATATTCATTACATTTTTGACTACATTATTATTGCATTCAAATTACTGTTTAAAAAATGTAAACAAAGCAATGACCAGAAATCCGCAAAATTCTAAAATCCGCACAACCTCTGGTCCCGAGCTGTACGGATTTGAAGGAATCTTCTGTACATATACAACGTTATCAACATTTAGTTAATTTTGGACCGCCCCTCGAACCACCACATGCACACGAACACCCGATAACATCATTAACAATGTCTATTTATTTATTTATTTATTATTATTATTATTATTATTATTATTATTATTATTATTTTGCAAGATTTTTTTACCTTGTAGTGATATACCCAGGGTTCGTACGGGCCTGGAATTTCATGACCAAAAATTCTTCGGTAACCAGTATTTTCTTATAGAAAATCACTAATTAACTAAGACGAAATTTCGGGCTTTTGAATTACATTTATTTTCCTATTAAGAAATCCTGGTATTTCATCTGAAAAATAACGGTATCTGTTCGAACCATGTATATGATTATACCTTTATTAGACGCATACTTTATGGGTTCAAGAAGTCAATAAAACATCAATACATGAAATAAATTTCTATCAAATAGCATCTAAAAGAGTTAGTCACTACTATTTAAAAGTAGGGGAGAGTGGGGATACTTGAGCATAGGGGATACTTGAGCCACCCTATTATCTCTACAGTTGGTCAATTTTTCTTTCTAAAACTGGCAACATGGTAACATATTTATAGTTCTGAACATGTAAAAAAGAAATCACATACATTGGTACCATTTTGAAAGTATGGTGATTAACCCTTTGAGCTCTGCTGGTAGAATTTTCTACCACATAATTTTAATTCTGAAATGTCACAACGACACCAGAAAATTCGACCAGATTTATTTGAAAAAGGTTTAATGCATTTTTTTTTTTTTTTTTTTTTGCGTATATTGTGAATCGGTTTTTTTCTTTGCAAAATACTGGTGCGGATGTGACATCTGGCTCAAGTATCCCCTCCATGGGGAAAAGTAAAAATTTATTAGACATAGAAAAATAGGGTGTATAAGCCGCGGATCAAACAATTCTTTTTGCACCCAGAAATCTTATTTAGTGATTGAACAGAAATTTTTACGGCGATCTAACTAGTAACATTCATTTTTTAAACATTTCTGGGTCGAAAAAGAATTGTTTGATCCGCGGCTTATATACCCAAAATTACGGTAATTGAAAGTGGTTTTCAATTGAAGAAAAAATATCAAATTTTCATTTTCAATATTTTTTTTTGTTCTAAGAAATTATAAAAATTAAAAAAAAAAAAATTACAATTTAAAAAATGGCTCAAGTATCCCCATCTTCCCCTATTTAATAATAGCTAATTGTTACATAATGCATTTAACAGTAATATTGTTTTCTTGCATTTGGCCCCTCCTCGGGAAAGTTAAAAGCAGAACTTCTTATGAACAAACCATTGAAGAACATCCTTTGTCTTTCTTTACTGGTATAAATGTAAATATCATTTCTTACATATTATGTTACTGATTTCTCTAACAGCGAATTGTACTAGCGGATGGCAGAAGAAAAGAAATGCTATGCGTTGGGGTACTTCAAATTTTGGAATAAAATTACTTTATAAACATTTAATGGCTTGAATACTAGCTTTGTATTTTAATAAAAACATATACAAATAATAATTTTTTAAAAAGTACAGAGCTGCCAAGTCTCCGGCTTTTTGGATACCAGAATTTTAATGCAGAAAATGTTGTTTTATTTAATTCGAACATTTTGGCGATTTACAATAACGATGTTTTCTGCAAAATAATATTGGTGTACAAAAAGCCGGAGACTTGGCAGCTCTGAAAGTAGCACACTATTTAGACTTTTACTATTGCTTTTCAGTAACTTTTTCTTTAGAAAAATGTTACTGATAAAAGAGAAGTTTGGTTGGATAAAAATTGATAACGATATCAAAAAGCAAAGCCCTCTTCCTCTAGAGATATCGTACGATATCAATCGCTAGACCTCCTTTTTCCTACTAAAGTGATAACGTTATATACGCAACCTCTTTGAAAATATTTAGATATAGGACGAGAAAATAAAGTAATAATTAAAAACATTCTAGATTATTCGCACTCAGTGTTGTAATTTTTGGTAGATTTTTTTTAAATTAAAATAAAATAATTACTCTACTTACTTCTGAATAGTATTGTTAGTTTTACTGAATGACTTATTAAATAAAACAAATATTGCTGTTCGGAAATAATAGTAGATTTTTCAATGAAGAAATCCGCTGAATGCAAAGCTCTAAATTAAGAAATGTATAAACCGAAAAGCTATTTCAAAATTATCGTTGACTAAAAAAATTTTACAAACTTATATCTAACTGTATGCATATAAAAAAAGTAATAAATAAAATTAAAAATAAATACATAAATTAAAATTTATTCAAAATTCTAAATAATAATAATAAAGTTACAGACAGCACAATAAAAGATATATGTATAAAACTATAAAAATATGTTTTAGAAAATTACTTTAACTTCAACGATATTTACTATAATTCAGAGTTGCCAAGTCTCCGGCTTTTTAGACACCAACATTATTTTACAGAAAATGTTGTTATTTTAAATAGCCGAAACGTTCCAATTACATGAAAGAATATTTTCTGAATAAAAATTCTGGTATCCAAAAAGCCGGAGACTTGGCAGCTCTGATAATTACATAACCAGAACAATATTTCTCAGAATTTCACCAACCCAGAATATTGTTGGTGTTTGCTTTAGTGCATTTCGAGCGTTGATCCAACACTTCTTATGCAGCAGGTATTGGTGAAGACTAATTTTACATTAGCACCATAAACCGGAGCTTATACAATAACAGGATCCTTATATAGTCACCATATTTTAAATGTTGCACAAAATGTGACTTTATGCTTAAATTTTGTATCGTGAAATTAGAAGTCAGTTTAAGATTTCATTGAATTGACAAAATGTGCCATAATATTGCCTATGCTCCCCTCCCCCCCAAAAAGGCCAATTTATTTTTCAGTTTTTGTCATTTTGAATACAAAATCCGCCTTGATCAAGAGCAATTAAGTAGCACATATTTCACGAAATTTTCAGAATACGATAATTACTTTTTACCCAACCAGATATAATTAACTATTTTACAGCTGCCTATTTTCCCGATTTTTTTTTTGTCCCGAAAGCATTTACTAGAAGCATTTACCTTGTTTAATCGGCAGATTATGGCGATTTCAAATGACAAAATTTACTATAAAAATTTTCCGGGCCAAAGGAAACCGGAGATGTTGACAGCTAAGCTATCAAGTAAATTACGATCCAGAAAAGATGAATATGAATCTCACATAAACGGTGGGAATATAATTCCCATTTAATTTCAATTTCCAACTGCTGCAATCGTTCCAGAATTTCCGAAAAAAAAAAAAAAAAAAAAAAAAAAGCTTTGTTTTTAAAATGCACACGATGAAAAGTAATTTGTTTAAAATTTTCAAATCAGTTTGTTCGTATTTTCTTTAATTCGAAGTCAATCTTTAAAACATTTTAGTTGTTTGTCCGTCAAAGAATTAAAAGGTTTTTAAAGGCTCTTTTTGGCCAGTTTTTTTTCCTTTCTTTCTTTCTTTCTTTTTTTTTTCTTTTTTTTTTTTTTTTTTTTTTTTTAAGGAAATCAATGACTTTCCTGCAAACCCCTTTTCCCTTCTCCTGCTTAATATTTAACTTAAAAAAAAAAAAATGGTGAATATAAATGTTTTTTAAAATTTCTACATTCAGTTAAAGCGAAATATTACTCATAACAATTTTATTAAAATCCTTATACTTGTTATAACATTTATTTATTTATTTATTGTTTTGATTCTCTTACGATCAAATTAAATTTATATTTTATGGAATTGGTTGATTAAAGTTTCAATAGTCAAATAATAATTCTTAAAAAGAAAAAAAAATTAAAAAAAATTGCTGTCAGTCTACCTTTTCCAAACGCCTACAAGAATTATGACAATTTAATTTACCGAACCCCCCCTCCTCCCCCCACCACCGCTAGTTCATCTTTTCTGTACGCCGTTATTCTTAACTTTAAAAAATTGAGCAATTTAACTTTAAGAAAAATATATTAATTTACTTTTACATTTTTTATTATTTTTTTTAATTTTCATTAGTTAAATTTCATTTTTGTGTAGTCTTAAGGTCGTTCTTTTATTTATAAACGATACATGAATAAAAAAAAAGAAGTACCAGCACAATTTTATTCGGCACATACGTTCCTCAAAAAGCGTTTAGCAATAACTTTATGTGGGTGAGATTATATAGATTGCAGCTTGTTTCACGCAAAGGCCGAATCGTGCGCATTATGGGGTCATGAAGAGTGTTAACACGAAATTAAACCAGCGGTGCGTTAAAAAACATTCAAAGAAAAAGAAGAATCAGGCAGGAGTAGATTTCGTCTTTTCCTTTGTTTAATTAAATATCCATGGAAGAATAATGTAAGCAGACGTCATGTGCTATTTCTGTTTGACATTTCATAGTATATAAAAAAAAAAAAAGACGAGAAAAAAATGCTTTGCAGTTTAGTGTTCTTTAAAAGAAATAGTAATATAAACAATTGCTTACATTTTTTCAAATTATTTTTATATGGGTTATAAAATATTGAAACCCCAAAATACGATCAAAACATTGTATTTAATTAAAACTTTTCTTTTTCACTGTGTTTAATAAATGGCTCTATGGTTAATCGATCTCAGATTTAATCCTTTACGCTAGGGGTGCACAACCTGTGGCCCGCGGGCCAAACTGATACCAGTAATTTTATGCAGAATAATTTTCTTTATAATAATGACAGAAGCTTTGCTATGAAAGAAAACAAATTTCACTCTTGAAATATTCTGGTGTCAAACGATTTTCTGGCAAAAAGGTTGTGCATCGCTACTTTACGCTAGTATGTCCAGTATAATCTTTCGTTAACAAAATTTGTTTTTGGTACCAATACAATAAAAGAAAATAAAATATTTCATATTTAATGAAAACACTTTTGATCAGAGCCTTTTGATAAATCGATAACAACTTCCTTTGAAAAAATGATGCCGACCGAATAAAATTCGCATAAGAGCCGCCGGAGTCATATGGATTAACCCTTTAACGGACAAAGCACTTTCATCGCTAAGATGTTGAAATAAATTAATAACACCGGTAATTGCGAACAGATATATTTGTAAATATGAAAAAAAGCTATTTTTCACATACATAAAAAATGGATTTCTTTTAATTAAAATTCCGGTGTAGTTATTGCATATTGGAATTAAAATTTTGTGGTTTCGTAGAGAAACCAATGAACGTTAAAGGGTTAACTCTTTGCACTCGACAGATGACTCACGCTCACCAGGAGTGTTGTCAAGTGTCCCTCGTAAAGGGCGAGTGTCCAGAAGCTCCGAATGTCATTAATTTTATAAAGTTTTCTTCGCAGAATTTTTTTGAAAATTTGTTACATAGTGTAATCACTGTTTTTAATCCTTTTTTTTTTTTTAGTATGTTACAAAATAAATTACTAGAATTCATTTAACATGTTTTTGCCGTCTTTCACCATTCTAAATTGATTAAATTCTACCCCTTGAATCCCTTAAGGCCCCTGTCCTCGCTCGAGGAAACGCTCGCGAGCTAATGCTATTCCTATGGGGAAGCATTTTTCTAATAACTCTTTCGTATTTTGACATTTTTGAATAATTTTTTTTGCATTGGATAGCTGAGGTGCATGCCGACAGCGCACCTTTTTTAATTTTTCGATTTTGGTTGCAGATATTTTTTACAAAGTTAGTTTCACTTTCAAAACCGGTTTCGAAACTGAAAGTGCTTTTTAAAAAATATATCTGCAACCAAAATCGAAAAAGTAAAAAAGGTGCGCTGTCGGCATGCACCTCAGCTATCCAATGCAAAAAAAATTATTCAAAAAGGTCAAAATGCGAAAGAGTTATTAGAAAAATGCTTCCCCATAGGAATAGCATTAGCTCGCGAGCGTTTCCTCGAGCGAGGACAGGGGCCTTAAGGGCGTGTTCGAAAAAAGGCTTTTCCACCTTCAGCAGCTCGAAAATTTTCGATACAATTACAGACACATTTTTAAAAGTAAAAACATGAAATTTACTGAGGGGATTTTTGAAGGGACGTATAAGGTGCCGTGTGATGTCTTTTTACGCTCAATTCATTAGAATTTGATTTATAAACAATTAACTTCTCCGTTTTTTCGTTCCAAATTCTCCCACTTCGGAAAAATTGGTTCAAATTGCCGTTTTTGATTGCTTTTTTTTACAATATTTTGTGCACTTATCAAAGAATCGACCTTCACGGCACCTTGTGCACTTTCTAAATAAGAGAATCTGCGAATTCGATGTGTTTGAGAGCAAAAGTGAATTCAAAAATAAATCTGAAAACAAGCAGTTTGAATCGAAATACACCCTTAAAAGGATGGCGAACGTACGGCACACTACAGAATATTTTTGGCACGACATAGATTCAGGTTCTCAGGTTCTAAATATAATAGAATTTTTTACAAAATGCATTGATTAATCTAGATGTTATCTCTTATCTAAAATCGATTAGTTCGGTCGTTTGTCACTGTCATAAACATTGAAAAAAAAAATGTAATTTAAAATTTAGCAATCTAGTTCGATATTGCCTAAGAAAATTTTAAAAATAAGAAAAAAATTAGAAGATTATCGCAAAAGAAAGATTACAAGGCATTATAAGCAAAAAAAGCCGATGGTAAAATAATGACAATTTGGAATTCCAGACATTAAAAGTTATAGATTATGACACTTTATATTTTGATAATAATTTTTTTCTGCGACACATTCTTTTCGGAAAAAAATGATATGAAAAATTCAAGTAAAAACATCTTGTCAAAAGAATCCAATTCAACTTACATCATTTCGAAAATAACTATGCACGAAACTGATATAAATTATTTGCCAACTAAGATGGGACTACAGAAATAATGATTTTAAAATAAATTTGGAAAAATATAACATCAAATATTACCTATATATATTTTTAATACTAAACACAAAATTTTAAGTAATTTTCATTCATTCTTATTATTTTTTTTAAGAATTTGGCACCACATCTTTAAAATTGCAAAAATTTAGTGATGCCCAGAGCATTTAGGCACGTTCTCTGCCTAAACCACTTATCTTGTAAAAATCGTTTGTAAGACTTTTATGACTCATAAATCTTTTTTGGCAGAAGATTGGCCACTATGAACACTGCATGAAATAAATATATTGCAAATCTATTTTCTTCGACAATATATGTATACATATATATATATACCGTAATTTCGGGTGTATAAGCCGCGGATCAAACAATTCTTTTGGACCCAGAAATCTTATTTAGTGATTGAAGGCAAATATTTACGGCTAAGTAGTTATATATGTTTCTTAAAAAATTCTGGGTCGAAAAAGAATTGTTTGATCTGCGGCTTATACACCCGAAATTACGGAATATACATGTACATGTACAACCCCTTACAGTTTTGATTAACAGATACATATCTTATATGTATATTTTACATAGGATGTATATCTTATATGTATATCCTATATGTTGGTTATATATATCTATTGATCAGTTGAATTTATATATCTACTAAAAAACACTTTTCAAAAGTAAAAAAAAAAAAAAAAAAAAAAAAAAAAGCCAAGCAAGAAAAAAAAAGGATGAAAGTTGTGTCTAAAAAATGGTCTGGTATCAAATTTCCAAGCTTATATTATGGTAACTATTTAACATTTTCCATTAAAAAAATTACTATTTCTAAGTCAATGCCTTTGCATATGTTGATAGAAATCCTTTTTTCTTGTACTAAATACATCGTAAATGTGTTTTGAAAATTCAAATGTTTTAAAATTATGCGTGATGGGCTTGGCGGCCATTTTTCCATATTGTATACTAATTTCTATGTACCCGAATCCATAGTTAAATTTTAAAACTCAAAATTGTTACTTAAGCAGATATTTCCGTACTAAAATTCTGGTATTGAAATTTAAAAGTTTTGTTTAGTTGTAGACAATCTATAAATAGATCGCTGGGTGGTAACGTGTTAAATATACTTGTCCATAGTTAAAATCAGAAGTTAAAATTGTTCTGAATGTAAACTTACTACGTTTTCCTTTACAAACTTGGTGCTTGGAAATTTGTGTAAAATATGAAAAAATGGCCGCCAAGCCCATCATGCATAATTTTAAAACATTTGAATTTTTAAAACACGTTTACGATGTACTTAGTACAAGAGAAAAGGATTTCTATCAACATATGCAAAGGCATTGACTTAGAAATAGTAATTTTTTTAATGGAAAATGTTAAATAATTACCATAATATAAGCTTGGAAATTTGATATCAGAGCATTTTTTAGATACAACTTTCATCCTTTTTTTTTCTTGCTTGGCTTTTTTTTACTTTTGAAAAGTGTTTTTTAGTAGATATCACTCTTTTTTTTTTTTTTTTTTTTTTTTTTTTTAAAGAGATTATATAAAATTTAAATAATCTGCTCACTTAAACGGGAGTGAGTTCTCGTAGAACCTCTGAAGTAAGAAGTAAGAAATATATGTGTACATTGTATTTATATATCATTTATTTCTTGGAGTAATTTATCATTTATAAGTATGAACATTTTGTAAAAAACTGATAGAATCGAAATAAAATATAGATCTATAGTTGGGTAATTCCATGAGCACTTGTCGTGTAAGTCACATTTTTAGTAACTGCTAAATAGTTGGCCACCATTATTTTCGAAAAGTTTGCATGGCCTTATTCAATTAATGAAATATCTCAGATAAAATAAGTCGCATTTTTCCGTTCTAAAATACTGGTATCCAAAATCGTAGTATGTGACTTGCACAACATTTGCTCATGGAATTACCCAGTTGCTATTTTAGTTAGATATGATACGAAAATCTAGTATATCAAGCAAATGAGTAATAAATTGATATTTCTCTTTCAGCAATTTGTGCCTGTTCACGGACATTTACTTGAACACATTTCTACAGCCCTGTATTTTATCTGCTATCTTTACATTCACACTATTTAGCTTAAATTTAATTCAGACTAAAATACTCTTAAAACTAGTAAAATCACACTTCCAAAAATTATCATCTTTTGACGGTCATATATCTAATTTTTTGCATGGTCCGGTAAATCGTTTTATCTGTATTCAGTAAATATCTTTTAGTATGCTAAATATAATTCAGCATAAAAATGCATAGCTAATTTAACAAGTAAGAAAAATCATGCGTTAAGCATAGATTATGAAGCACTTTCCAACACTTCATGAATACTTTAAAAAACTTCGTTAATTAGGGAAATAAGGGTATATAGCCAAATATGTATTCCAATACTTTTTAACAGCCCTGTATTTGATCTGTCATTTGATGTACATATTATAAAATGGAAAAATTTAGTTTAGCAAGAAAAAAAGCTTTAAATTTCTTTTTGAGCAATTTGTACTAATAAATGAAAAACATATTTGAAAATTTTTGTTCAGCCCTGTAGTTTACCTTGTACCCTTATTACACGTCAGTAAGAAGCTAAAATTCATTTTAAACTAAAACTCTTAAAACAACTGAAATCACATTGTTATAAATTATCATTCATAGGTGTCCATGTACACAATTCTTTGCGCGGTCCTGTGTATCATTTTATCTAGGTTCTGCAAACATTTCTTTGTAAATTGAATGGAGTTCAGCGTAAAAATGTATATCTTATTTAAGAACCACCTTTAAGTAATTTGCGCCCATACTCAGTAACGTTGGCGAGGTCTTTTGGATAGCCCTGTATATCAACTATAACATTTATACACACCCTTATAATGTACAAAGATTTAGTGAAACTTAAATGCGTATATCATAATTAAAATGTATTATATCCATCCTTCAACTATCATCGGAAACATATACAGTCCGTCGGAAGGAATATACTATTTGAAATCTTTTGTATGCCTCTGTAAATGCAATGTACTTCATATTATGCAAGACAGTATCATATAATTTATATTAAGCCTGAGTGACATATATAAATTTTGTTATACACATTTTAAAAATGTCGCACACTAATGCCCCCTTTACCATTGGAATTCTTTTGTGTGGCCCTGTAAAGGTATAATACTATATTTTCACGCATATTTTATAGAATGCATGTTTTAGTGCACCTCTTAAATGCATGTAAATTTTAATATGTTTGACAGGCTGTAACATCTTTAAAACTCCTTTGAAACGGTTTTTTCCCATAGGCTTTAATGTAATGGAAAATTTGTGACTCTCCCTGTAAAAAAACTAATCATGGTAGAAACTTCATTTTCAATAGGGTTCGTGCTAAGATAAATGTAAATAACATACAAAAACTTCAGGGCAATTCGAGTATATTTACAGGTGTTAGAGCGCGGATAGACGGATAATCTGACAGACGGGCAGACGGACAGACAAACCGAATGCATAAGCACTTTTAAAACTTTTTGAAAGTGTTATAAACGTTAAGTTAAAATTCATTTGAAACGATTTTTCCCGATAGGCCGTAATGTAATGGAAAACTTTTGATTGTCCTTGTAAATATATTAATCACGGTAAAAACTTCGTTTTCAATAGGGTTCGTACCTAAATATGTCCAAAAATTTCATGGCAATCCGAGTACATTTACGAGAGTTAGAGCGCGGCCAGACGGCCAGCCGGCCAGACAAACCGAATGCATAAGCACTTTTCAACTTTGTTGGAAAGTGCTAAAAACATGATTCATTTATTCCTAGGAAAATGGAGCCAAAGCTATTTTCTGATTGGTTTGTCTTCCCGCAAATGAAATGCCTGTAGTTTATTGCTGATGATTATAACTGATTAATATTGGTCTGGAGGTCATCTTTTCGTACTTGACACTAATTTCTATGTATCCAAATTTGTTGTTATAATCCAAAATTGTTACTTTTTCAGACATTTAGACAGCAGACACTTCCATACTTAAATACTGGTGTTGAAATTTAAAAATTTTGTCCAGTTGTAGGTAATCTATATGGTATCGTTGGATGGTAACGGGTTAAATATTGGTTAGAAATTTCCGTAAAATATGGAAAGATTGCCGTAAATCGATATGATATAAAATACTATTGGTTAATATAATTGTACAAAGTTGGTCCGGTTGGTACAATTGGTTCGGTAGTTCCAGAGATTACCCTCTTTAAATAAACATTTAAAATCGTATTTCATCATACAATGACGTCAAAGTTGTTATCTGTGTTGATTTTTTGCTCACACACAAAGCGAATATCGTTTACCACGGTTCTCTTTTTATATAAAAATCACACTCAACTCAATTTTTTTTTCAAAAGTTTTGTTTACATTAGGAATGAAACTTTAAATGCTAATAATTTTAAATGACTACAATTTAGAAGATATCTCTTTCTTCAAAAATTAATTTTATTTTAAAGATCTTTCTAAAAATAAAAATTTTCACTGTTTTATTCGAAAAAATAATTTTGAAGAAAAATACATGATTGGCATATGAAACTTGAAGTGGCAGCATCTAAAGTGATTTGCTCTACTATAATGAAGCTAGTACACGATTGGCGGGTTTATCCCACTTTGGCATAATTTCTTAGTTTTTTGCTTATTAAGGATAGAAATTTTATTTTTTAAACTGAATTTTACAAAAGCACGTAGTACCTTGAATAATTACCTCTCCGAAAATGCATTCTATATTTCTTTCTGTCTCTTATTTAAGTCTGTACCTTGATTGAAAGAAAATTGTTTGAAGAAGAAAAAAGTTATTATTTTCAGTATCTCGACGGTTTTTTAAAATTCTGCATCTCTTTTAATAATTATTTTATAAAGATGAGTTTGATCTCAAATTGAAACTTTCATCATTAAATTCTTCTAGTTTTTGTTTTATTTCTGTGCAATATTTCATTTCTTAAATATCCGAAATTTTAAAATGCCATGTTTGGTTGATTTAACATGGGAAAGTTGTCTCGAGTATATTAAGCAGTTAAGCGGTCGTTACGTTCTTGGCGTTTGTTCGTTTGACGGGTTATTATTTTTTCTAGCTTGGCTTGGCAGAACGACCGTCCTGCTTGATTTATATATGCATCCTATACAAGAGTTTAATGATTACATCAAACAATGCAATCAATTACATTAAAAAATAAGTTGGAAATTGCACGTGAACGTAGCAAACGAGGTGCGTTCGTACGATAACGAAGTTTTAAAAATATTTAGATCTTGCTGATACAGTAGAGCGTACTCCGTATACAGTATAGTAGTCGAAATCTTTACGTTTCTGTAAATATGCAGGAAGTAATTTTTATTACACATCAGCAACGTATATCTTATTAATAAAATGTGAAATAGTTGAATATAATTAAAACACGTACCAAACCATGTTTCCCCGTATAGCATTATATAGTGGAATACTTTTGTGTGGCCCTGTAATTTAATAATAAAAATTCTTTACATCACAGATTGTACAAAATGCATATTTTAGTATATATTTCATAGATTCATGCCAATTCTATTATGTTCGAATGAGTGTAACATCATTAAAATGCATTTGAAACTTTTTCCCCATTGACCGTAATGTAACGGAATCCTTTTGATTGTCCCTGTAATTGATCTATGCATCCGATTTTCATAACATTTGAAATGACTCGACAAAATTACGCAATAATTATATGTTTTAAATTTCAAACGATTAAAATGCATTTAAAACCTTTTTCCCTATTGACCGTAATGTAACGGAATCCTTTTGAATGTCCCTGTAATTGATCTATCCATCCGATTTTCATAAAATTTGAAATGACCCGACAAAGTTATGTTATAATTATGCATTTTAAATTTCAAACGATTCGGTTGGGTAGTTTTTGCGTTGTTATATGCGGACAGACGGACAGACAGACAGACGGACGGACGGACTGGGCAACAACAATAGGTGCTACGTATTTACATAATTACGAACGCACCTAAAAACTAATCAGTATACTCTTTCAACTTCATCGAGGAGACAGTTGAGTCCTGTTGGGCAAATTCTATTCCACTAAAATTTGAAAATAGAAGAATTGAAGATTTGAAAGAAGACAACCGTTATGATGAGCTATGTATATGCAGTTATGCATTGAATGGAGAAATTTCTAAACGAGAATCAGCATGTATTTAAATTTATAAACTAGAAAAAAAAAACATGCAAAATTAATAACTGTTAGATATGCATTACATGAATATAGATATATACCGCAAGTAATTTTAAATTGGTCACTTGCTTTCAAGTAAGGAAAGTTTCGATATTCCAAATTAATTATTAAACATATGCTCTTAATTTCATTTAGTTAGATCAGTAAATTTAGGATTCCAGGCACTTAACCAGTTTGACTGTTAGATATGCATTACATGAATATAGATATATACCGCAAGTAATTTTAAATTGGTCACTTGCTTTCAAGTAAGGAAAGTTTCGATATTCCAAATTAATTATTAAACATATGCTCTTAATTTCATTTAGTTAGATCAGTAAATTTAGGATTCCAGGCACTTAACCAGTTTGCCCTGGGGAAAATGCTTCCTTGACGTAGCTGCCTACATATTCTGTTTTTTTTTTTTTTTTTTTTTTTTTTTTTGTACTACAAAAAATTATGGTAAGTTTTATCATTGCAAATCACGAAATTCAGTCGATTAAATAAGCCAAAAATTTCAGTTAGAGTTTTCTGATTCAGAAAATAAAAAAAGTTGGCAGCTGCACTACAAATTCGTGAAATACTTTTAGAAACACTAACTGAACATAGTAATTAACACTTCTAACTAAAATTGTTTTTGATTATCTAGTGAATGTGTTGCAAATGTGTTGTGCCAGGAAAAAGACTGTGCAAAAAGTGTTGTTAAAAATTACATGATTTTTCTTGAAATGCAAATATTGATAGAAACTGACAAAATTAACCAACTCACTGAGTAATCTTGTCAGGTTCTGAGACCACCTCTGCTAAAGATTGGAATTTCCATTATTTCTCTATCTTAATATTTTGTGTATTGTACTGGCTGTGTACTAGAATTTTCAAGGTGACATTCTTTCTTTGTTGAAGGGAGAATTGACAGATAATCATGTACAGGTGGTGTTGGGACTAAGAGGAGATTGCTGAGAGACGTGTTCATCCGTCAGTGAGGTATGTGGATGATGAGCAGACAAGGAACATGTCACGGATCTAGAAAGCAATGGAGATTGCGTCCAATGAATAAGTTCCAAAGGCGGGTTTATATTGGGGAAAGCAACTCATTTGAGAAGAGCAAGTCTTGTCTGAGATTGGAGCAGTTGGTATCTGGGGTTCGTACCTAGAGAGTGTGTAGGACAGAGGTCCTTGTAGAGAGTGCTCTGTGTTGTAGAGCGTAAGCAGTTCGTATCTGGAGAGCAAGGGACACAGACGTCATGGTGTTGTGCTCTGGGCCGGATAGCATAGGCCGAGTATACATGTGTTGGGAGATTCGAAATTGGTCTCCGATAAAGTGAATCTAACGTGCATTGAGTGTGAGGGAGAAGGTGTAATTTGAACAGTACACAGCCAACCTTTACTGTATTTAATTTAATGTTGAACCGGATCATCTATATCCGAGTTGTAATTGTATATAATTGTAAATAGTGTAATCCTTGTGTACATATAGTATAAATAAACTGTTAGTTCAGTTAATTGACAGCGTCAGTGTTCATTTACACAATCCTCACAGTGGGTGACCGATATCACCTAATAATATCGGTGGTGGCAGCTATAAATACCACGGACTTTCTTCAAAGTTGTGCGGGCTGAGAGGAACGTCCGACAAATCTCTTGCAATTTTTTTTCTATAAAGTAAACTGTTTCTTATTACCTTTTTAAAATCGTGTAATTTTAAAGATGCCATATAGAAAGTGTTGTTTTATAGTGTTCTATATTTTGTGGTATTTACAATCTGTTATTAATTTGGTGACAAAGTGATGTGCAACATAACACTATTGTAAGAAAATATTTCTTATCAACACTATTTCAGCACAATTGACAACACTATTTTTTATAACACATCTAGATAGCAACACTTTTGCAAAATATGAACCTTCCTACACTGTTCGAATTTCCCTTAATCTTGCTAAAAACATTTCACACTAGAATTGTTCTTTAACCCTTTAACGTTCATTGGTTTCGCCACGAAACCACAAAATTTTAATTCCGATATGCAACACTGACACCGGTATGTTTATCTAAAAATAACCCTTTTATTATGTATGTGAAAAATCACGTTTTCCTATTTAAAAATATATTTGTTCTTAATTACCGGTGTCATTCATTTATTTCGACATCTTAGCACTGAAAATGCTTTGATCATTAAAGGGTTAAAATATTTTAATACATTTAATTGACTTATTTGTCTGAATCTATTATCTAACTTCCTATATGAAAAAAGTTCTGGTTTGAATCGTATAAAACAAATTAAAGCCATGGGTCGATTAGACCCATTCAGGGTAGGAAGTTTAAGAACACAATTACAACACAGAAAACGTTTTGCATATGAAGTTTTGTAATTCACAACATATTAATATACTGTATATTCGGATATAAAAAGTGTTCTAAAGCTTCCATTTTCCATTTGAATTTGCAGTGTATGTTCCACAGGAAAGAACTTTTACAATTTATTTATAACAGATGTTATTAACTTTAAATATTGCTTCGAATTAAATTCTATTTTCTCTTTTTCTCTTTTCAGAATGTAAATGCTCAGGATTATAAAGATTTTTTCAAGCGTCTAAACAGCTTACGCAATCCAGTTTTTATTAATTCCCGTACTGGACAGAGAACCTATTATGAAAAACGTGATATAACTTCTAGCGAATCTCGGGAAAGTTCGAGAGAATCGCCGGAAATTTCGAGAGAGTCTCGAGAAAGTTCGAAAGAGCAGCTTCCAAAAGTTCGCATAGATGTCTACTACGAGACAAATTGCCCTGACAGCATGAGGTTCATCACTAAACAGCTTTACCCCCTGTATCGAGAAATGGGCGAAGTCCTAGACATCCATTTTTATCCGTATGGCAAAGCATATGTAAGTAAAATTTTTAGTATTAACCAGAGTTGCCAAGTCTCCGGCTTTTTCCACACCGGTATTATCTTAGAGAAAAAATCTGGTTACTTTAAATCGTCTAAATGTTCCAATTAAGTAAAACATTATTTTCGGTATTATAATACTGGTATCCAAAAAGCCGGAGACTTGGCAGCTCTGTATTAACCCATTAGTACCTAGCGTCCCTTTTTAGGGACGCTTCAAAAGGTGCATTCAGCACTGTTTTTGAGACCGGTAAAAAAGAAAAGCAATAATTATTTTATTTAAATGATGCATTTTCGTGATTAATGAACTAAACTTAAATCTTCTAAAAATAGTGGTGCCAACCAAATAAAATTTATGCAAAAGATGCTGGGCACGAATGGGTTAAGTGAATTTTTTGTTTGCTAGCTTTTTAAATATTTGAC
The DNA here is from genome assembly GCA_964019185.1 of Maratus speculifer. Taxonomy (NCBI): domain Eukaryota; kingdom Metazoa; phylum Arthropoda; class Arachnida; order Araneae; family Salticidae; genus Maratus; species Maratus speculifer. The sequence continues at coordinate 232,947,828 of OZ025300.1, forward strand.
TTAATTAATATTTTAGAAAAAACAAAAACTTTCAAATAATACTTACTGTATTCACTCGTGTATACCGCGCACACCGTACTTCCCAAGAAAAATGGCGATTTTTTAAAATCTCGTATATAAAGTGAACCTTAAATATGATAAGCAAATTAATGAATAAGTGAATTTAAGTAAAAAAAGTTGAAATAAAAATTACATCAGTCCCAAAACAAGGCGAAAATGCATTTTTAGACTTCGGGTATGGTAGGGAATGACGGGAGGATAGGAGTGAGTGATGGCGGTGAGAATTTCTAAATAGGGTTTATACAATGTTAATACATAAAATAGTGCAAGAGGAATGAAATAAAGATGCAGTGACACTTCAATTAAATGAGATTTTTCGAGTGGTTATGTCTTCGTTCAATGCATATCTTGATTCATATGTATATCGAGTGATTATTCCGTGCATAACACGCACCTAGGAGTTTTGCCATATTATTTTGAGAAAAAAAAGTGAGCTTTATACACGAGTAAATACGGTATTTTTTTCATGTCTTTCACAGAATTTTTATCACCGGTTTTTCAAAACAGAAAAATTTTCCTAACTGAATTGGATTAATGTTAGGATTAAATAATGCAAAATTTACAATAAAAAATTAGTGGTGAGAGTAATAAATCATAATTAAAAAAATAGTCCAGTTGCAACACTGCTTTATAGGAGAATTCCTCGAAAATAATTTAGCTTACATATTCTAAATAGCGAAAAAATATTGTAAAATGTCCTGATGGGGTGTCTCAGTAATGCGAAGGTTGAGCGCGAGTTGTGAGACGTTTCTTTAGATATTCGGCAAAACATTTAAAAAGAATGTCCAATTATAATTTATAAGCATGAGCGTTGATTCATTATTCTCGCAACTAGTGTTGCCAGTGAGCTCCTTTTGTGAATTCAGACTTCTTAATTATCACCACATTTCCAAAATAATAAAATTTCCCTTTAATGACATGTTAATTAATCCGAAAACAAGTTGAATTTTACTATTGGAAAAAAGTGGTACCAATCACGAAATCTGAATTAGAACTGGCAACACTGCAACAGAACAGAACTTATAGTCCAAGAGCCGACCGCACAAAACCCTAAATCATCGAGCACAAGAAAAAAAATCCTTAATTTATGGAAGAGTAGTAATAGAGGAATTTAATGATCCATATCTGCCGGAAGCGAAGTTGTGCATAAGCCAAAAATTGATACCACTAGTGGTTGACTCGTAGGATTAGCATTGCGTTTTCCTGCACCCAGTTTCCCATGTTTTCCTACTTTTGATTGTATGGCAAACACAATGCTAAGCCTACGAATGAACCACTAGTGGTATCAATTTTTGGCTTATGCACCATTTCGCTTTCGGCAGACATGGACCATTAGATTCCTCTATTACTACTCTTCTGTAAAATAAAAGATTTTTTCTTGTGCTCGATGACTTAAGGTTTTGTGCGGTTGGCTCTTGAACTATTATAGATGAATTATACATTTTTCAAAAACAGTTAACTCTTTTTTTCTTTAATTTTTAGAGGTACTTCGACGAGGATAAGAAAAGGAACGCGTTTTCATGCCAACATGGAAGATCAGAGTGTTATGGAAATAGCGTTCAGGTAAGCATAATAACTGGGTCATTCCAAAAATAAAGCACCCTTTGGTGTCCCGACATTTTGTATTGCTATATTTTCTAAAATTTTGTTTCAAAATTAAATTTAAATATTGGGAATTATATTTTAAAGATATTTTTCTTTAATGCAGTTTTTAAACTTGATATAAATTCCATTTTTAATTATTCAAATAACTTTCATAATAATTGTGTCCTGTAAAAAGCCATGTCCCAAGAACAATTTTTGCTTTTTAAACCCTATTTTTTTTACTATATGTATCGTTTAAGTTATCTTTCAGGATATGTTTTATGTCTTTGTAGACTTTATATTATCCCTATATACTTTAAATATTTTTTGTAAATATTTTTTTCATTTTATAAGAAAAATTCCCGTGTCCCTTAATTTTTGTCCCCTGTGTTACCGCCACCTTTTTCTTCCTATTAAAATAAGAATTTGCAACCTAAATGTTGTTAACAGTAGTCTTCATGTACTTTTAGAGTTAGCATTTATCCTAGGTAGTCATTTTCCTCATTTGTTAAATTTTGAAGAATATTATCTAAGTAAAGGTGATTTTTGAAGGTGGGTGTGTTTTTTGTGTGTCCCCTATGTTACTATTGATTTATTTCGATTAATTATTAATTTTCTAGTTTATTGGCATTTAAATTGTATGTCTTAGTTAAAAGAAAATATTCCATCTAACTTTACATTGTTTCTATGAAAATAGTAATACATAGGTGATAATTTATTTCATTTTGTTTCCTGTGTTACTAGTCCCCTGTGTTACCATGATATTGGTTGATATGTTGTTAAGGGACAAAAAGCCCAAGTTTAAAAATGAAATGCAACAGAATATCCTGTTTTTTAATGCATTTGTTGGTCTATATCAGAAATACATTTTTAATTAATACATAAGTACACTTTTAAGATTGTTAAATTTTTTATGTTCAATTAGGATGTCCCCTTTGTTACTTTATTGTCCCCTGTGTTACTGACATTTCCTTTATCAGAACAAAAGAAAAAAAACTTTCTTATAAATCGGTTTTATAATATGCACTGGCTAATATGTATAAATAAGTTTTACTATAATTTTATTATATTAGAGAAATTTTTACCAAGTTAAATAAAGTTTTATACAGGGAGAATACAAAAAAAGGTAACACAGGGGACATAATATGCCTATATCACGAAAAAATATCAACATAAACAAAAAACTATATGGCACTGAAAAAGAGCATTTATATCAAAGTGTTACTATTGTAAAAGCAATTCTCTATTTTAATAAGAAAAAATGAGAAGATTATTTAAAATATGGTAACACAGGAGACATTTTTCAGCCAATGTGTCTGTGTTTCTAAGTGTATTGAAAAATATTTTTAAAAAAGTGTGCTGCTGATATTTAATTCCTACTCTTGAATATATATACAACCCTCTCAATGATACTTTATTTCATTTTAAAAGAAAAAAAATTTGAAAAAAAATTTCTCAAAAGGAACCTTTATTTTTGGAATGACCCAACTATATTTTACTGTAAGAAAATTATTGCTCCTTTGTAATCTATAAGAAGTGAAGATAATTAAAATGACAGACTTTGTAAAAATCACTATAAAATAAATAAAAAACAAAACAGTCCGCGTTTCGAATTAAAATAACACAGCCTGTTATCAGCTGAAGCATATACATATGCCTAAAAGGACAATGTCAGAGATGAACGAGTTGTCCCCTTACAGACACGTGTATGTTTCAGCTGATGACGGGCTATTATTGCTTTAGATCGAAACACGTACTGCTTCTTTTTTTGTGATTTTTTACAACGTCTATTATTTTAATTATTAATTATCGCTAATGTATTCAGTGTTTTCTTTCTCAAGAATTCAAGATGTTTTGAGATCAAGTCTCGCACACTCCTTTTTATTTTTAAAGGACTCTGGCAAAAATATTAATGATAAGAAATTTGATAATTAATTTTTAAGCAACCGCATTCTTAACCTCTGTCTTTATTCTCAAATTTCGCAATATTTTTCTGCAGAGAAATATTTCGAAAATGCTGTTAAAATTTAGTGTAAAACAGCTCGAACCCTTGAGATATGTAATATTTGATATAAGTGCAGTAGAATCCTGCTTATACGACTTCCAGTTATCAAGTTGCGCATACATACGAGAATGTTGTTTATTCTAAATAAACGAGAGGCCTTGCTATATTAAAAAAAACATTTATATAAACGAACACTGCACGAACATTACACACAAAACTCAGGGCCGTAGCAAGGTGTTTTGAGGCCCCCCCCCCCAAGAAACAAATTTTGGGCCCCCTCCCCCCACTTTAAACTGAGTTTTTTGAGAAATATTTAAAGTTTCATTATTATAATTTGAAACTCATATTAAAGTTTCTATATGAGTTTCAAATTATAATAATGTAATGAACAAATTTAATAGTTAGCATAAGTATTTTAAATCATTATTAAAATTATTATAATTTTCATAACTTTGCGAAAATACGAAATACATATGCATTGCTTAAAGATCAATTAATAACGTTAAAATAAAATTTGTCTAAAACAATTTTACAAATAAGGACATGATGCTAAGATTTTATTACAAAGTATAGGAATTAAATAGATTATATAAACACATAATTCCTGCAGTTTGCTATTTAAAGGGCTATTTCAGTTACGCGAAAAGACCCATTCGCTAATGCATGGAAGAATGGAATAGAATACTATGTAGGCATGGGATTCTTCCACGGATTTGCGATTTTCCTGATTTTTTGTCATTTTCCGCTTTTCTTATTTTTCATATCTTGAAAGGATTGCAGAAAAAACACAACTTTCGTCAAAAGATCGCGAAAAAAGCGTGATCTTCATAAAAAAAATCGCGGAATAAAAAACGATTTTCGTCGAAAAATCCCCCAAAAACGCTATTTTTGTCAAAATATAGCAAAGAAAACGTTATTATCGTCAAAAGGTAGCGTAAAAATACTATTTTTGTCAAAATAACGCTAGAAAAACGCGATTTTCGTGCAAAAAATCTTGAAAAAACACGATTTTCGGCATAAGATTGTAAGAAAAACAAGATTTTCGTCAAAATATCGCAACAAAAACAAGATTTTCGCCAAAAAATAGCGAAAAAAAAAGAGATTTCAGCTAAAAATTGCCGAGGAAAACGCATTTTTCGTCAAAAAATAGCGAGAAAGACGCGGTTTTCGCCAAAAGATCAAGAAAAAAATGTTATCTTTATAAAAAAAAATCGCGGAATAAAAAACGAATTTCGTCAAAAGATTCCGAAATAAATGCAATTTTCGTCAAAAGATCGCGAAAAAATACTATTTTCGTCAAAAGGTCGCGAAAAAATGCTATTTTACAAAATACGAAATAAATACGAAAACAGCGAGAGAAACGCGGTTTTCGTCAAAATAACGCCAGAATAAATATAGTTTAAAAAAACTAAAAAACACGCTTTTTAAGTATATCAAACTAAAAAGTGAAAAATAATTCGTACTATAAGCTGAAAACGAAAATCGATGAAAAATACTGTATTACTATAAAATCATTGTTATTATAGAAATCAATTAATAAGCAATAAATAAAATTATCGTGGAAAAAAAGCGTGCGGTGCTCCATCTACCATGCTCCATCTAACAGTTCTTAAGAAACACCCCACGCTTTTTTCCACGATAATTTTATTTATTGTTTATTAATTGATTTCTATAATAACAATGATTTTATAGTAATATAGTATTTTTCATTTATTTTCGTTTTCAGCTTATAGTACGAATTATTTTTCACTTTTTAGTTTGATATATTTAAAAAGCATGTTTTTCAGTTTTTTTAAACTATATTTATTTTTCACTTTTTACTTTGATTACTTTAAAAGCGTGGTTTTTAGTTTTTTTTAAACTATATTTGTATTTAATACAAAAACCAAATTAATCGGTTGGATAGTTTTAGAGTAATTGGTGAACATACATAGAAAAAAAATACATACGTGTCGAATTGATAACTTCCTCTTCCTTTTCTGAAGCCGGTTAAAAATAAAAATTGTAATACGGAAAATTTTTTTAATTTTACATAGATGTAAATAATGTCAGGAGTGGGGTTCGAACCCACTATCTCCTTCGAAAAACAGAGCTTCAATCCGGCACCTTAGACCGCTCGGCCATGCTGTCTACACTCCATTCAGTGAACGTATTCAACACTTTTAATTAGCGAAAAATCACTAATTTTATTAGTTTTTGCCTAATTACTAAAAAAGTACTGAACCAATTTCGATGAAACTGAAGTGGTACCAATTCGAGAGCATCGTCTTTCATTTAACACCAAAACCAAGTTAATCGGTTGCATGGTTTCGGAATAATCGGTGAACATACATAAGATAAGGAGAGTTACAAACTCACAAACATACAGGTGAAGTTAATAAAAGCGTGGTAAAAACGCGAGTATCATAAAAAAAATCTCGAGAAAAACGTGATTTTCATCATAAGACCGCGAGGAAAAAAATTCTTTTGTCAAAAGATCGCAATAAATATACGATTTTCGTCAAAAGATCGCGAAAAAAATGCTTTTTTTTTTATCAAAATACCGCGAGAGAAACGCGGTTTTCGTCAAAATAACGCTAGAAAAGCGCGATTTTCATTTAAAAAAATCTCGAGAAAAACGTGATTTTCTTCATAAGACCGCAAGGAAAACACTACTTTCGTCAAAAAATCGGAATAAAAATACGATTTTCGTCAAAAGATCTCGAGAAAATCGCGATTTTCCGCATAAGATCGTGAGAAAAACCGCGATTTTCGTCAAAAGATAGCAATAAAAACACGATTTTCATCAAAAGAACGCAATTTTCCTCAAAAAAGTTCACAAAAAACGCGATTTTCCTCAAAAAGATCGCGGAAAAAATGCGAAATTTCACCAAAAGGATTGCAATTATAACGTGATTTTCGTCAAAAGATCGCGGAAAAATGCAAATTCTGTCAAACGATTGCAGAAAAAATGCAAATCTCGTCAAAGAATCGCAGAAAATTTGTTCCAATAGTAATGTTTTCAACAACTTTTTTTCGCAGCTAAGTGGCAAATTAAAACATTAATTTGCCATGTTTGAATAACTAATGTTTTAAGTGAAAATATGTTAAAATTTAAATTGGACAAGTAGATGTGTAAAAAATTGCATCAGAAGTATGAACTTAAAATAGAAACTTTTATTTAATAACTATTTACAATATTTACATAAATGGATTCACTTTGACCATATCTCACTCCCAAATAAAAAGTAAATAATATAAAACAGGATTCAAACAAAAATACTGACAATTTTGTTGCGAATTAAGTAACCTTCTTAATTGTTTATACGTGCGCTATTTAAAATAATTTCTCATTTTCCACTTCACGCGCTTTTTTTACAACTTTTTGGACAGATTAGTATTGTGCAGTTAATGTGAAGAATGACCTATCTCCTAAGAACATAATATTCAGATGTTTCAAAAGAAAACACCCTTTTGTCGCTAGCAACTCTATACACAAAAACTCATGGCCAAAAAGAGAGGGGGAAAAATCGAGTAAGAAAATAAGGATTTCCAGTTTCTTCATTTTTGAAATCTAAACAAGGTTTTTGATAAAAACAAAGCCCAGTTAAGGATATGGGCCCCCCGGAGTAAACATCATTCTGTAGCCCTCCCCTCCCCCCCTTCTAGCTATCTGTAGATTTTTTTTTTAAAATTATTATTTTTTTGTGCATAATGCAGAAGTGGCAAGTACAAAAATAAATAAATAAATAAATAAAATAATAATAATAATAATAATAATAATAAAACATATTGTATGCAGGCATAAATTTTGGTACTCGATAGGGCTCACATCTATATATTAGAGATACCAAAAATTTGGTCACAACTTTAATTAAGAATATTAATTAAGAATATTAATTTGATAATTATAGAAAAAATTATAAATTGGTTGACATAAATATTTCTTTGCAAATTTTTACTTTGTTTACCTACATACATTACAAGATGTCTAAAAAAGAAGGCTAAAAATTGGTCATAATTGATGATTTTAACTTACCAAGTTAGGAGGAAACATTAATAAAAAATTTCTTTAAAAAGCTATACGATGTGTTATAATTTAATTAGGGCCTGACTAAGTAAGGCCCATGCAGGGCAACTGCATCGGACGTCGGGTCTCCGGATTGAGGGCCCCCCCTCCCCAAGGGCAAAAAGAATTTTTTTGTTATGGATAATTAAGATGAGCGAAGCGAATCCTCTACTAGTCCACTCAAATTACAATTTGTCGTACGCTTTACAAAAAAAACTATTCAATATTTTAACTTCAAATTAAACACAAAAATAAATTATGATCTGTAGATTTGCAGAATATAATTTTTTTTACAGTAAAACGTTAAAAAAATTATTATTTTAATTAATTTATTTTACATGCATTTCCAATACGGAAGCATTTTAGCAAATAAATAAAAAATGAAACGCGTATATTTTCAGAAAAACAGTTTAAATCATGGAGTAAATAATTATAGATAGAATCATGATTAATTTATTAAATAAAACATGTTTTCATTATCCCGCAAAATCGTTTGCACAGATAACACTTAAACATTTTAAAAGAATTGTATTATGGATTTTTTTTTTTTTTTTTTTTGTAAACTGGCAACAAAATAATTGTAAACAAATAAAATTAATTCTTAAATTTGTTATATAAGTGAAAAATTAAAAGATCTGCGTGAAGTTGTTGGTTCAAGCTCTTTATAAATATTTTTGCGAAGGTCGTATTGTGGCTAAATAATATCGACTCATTAATCAGAAGGATTTTATAGAAAAATAAGACTTTAATAAGTTCGCAAACACAACAATAATTATTCGTGAAAACGTCACTGCGAGAATGAGAGAGCGCTTCGTTAAAAGGTAATTCCATTAATTGAGTTGCCATTCGCAGAAAGTAAACAGTTCTCCCACGCGGAGAGAATTATAGCAATTCTCATACGCTAACATGTATAAAAATGAAGAAATTAAAATAAAATGTTTTACAGTTGAAAATTCATAGTATCAACGAAAGCAGATTTCAAATGTTTTTTCCAGAAAATAGGATTTTGAAGAAGTAACTTTCTTCAAGCTTTCTTCAAATATATTATTCTAAAATAGCTATCAAAGATTATCGGATGTTGATTACAAAGATTGGAAACATGCATATTTCAAACAATTAAAAAACACCAGTGGCTACTTGAAATTGTAAAAACATCTTTAAAAGAACTTTTAGTTGAAAATTAAAAAAAAATTTGTAAAAGTTTGCTTCGAAAATATCTTATGCCAGTTTTACATCATAAGTAAAAAATTAAAATGCGCCAAAACATAAAATAACGTTTTTGTTTAATAAAGATGCAATAATAATAATAATAAAAAAAATATTGTTACTTTCAAATATCTGTTTTATAAAATAATGCTTCGCGAATCCAAACAAAGCATGGCTTTTGCTAGTTAATAAAAAAGGCCAAAAGTCACCAAAATTCTTTATTTATCTGTTTATTTTAATCTTTATGGGGCTCTTTTCTCATATCTCCTCTGCTTTCGAACCTCATGCCCTCCCCCCCTTTTCCCCTCAATGTAACAGTTACATCACAAGTGTATTTACATTTTAATGGTTCACATTTATCCTTATATTTCCATAACCGAAGAAAAAATGTATTCAATAGTTTCTTAAAGTTATCTCTTTTGTGCTATTCTGTATACAAATGCGAATAGTACTTGGTACGAAATTTACATAAACAGACAATTAGTATAAAGTTTTGTTTTAGACACTTCGTTTTATTCAAGAAAAAAATCAAAAAGGTAAAAAGGGGCCTCCCCGAATTACGTTTACCCCAGGGCCCCTCACAATCTAAGTCGGGCTCTTGGGCCCTGGTCGTAATAAAATTTTAATCATTTGTTTTCTAATGATATAGTTCGTTTTCTGCGTATGTGGAGGGAATACTGGAAACACAGAGGAAAAGGGGAACCACACTCCCTTTCTAAATCTTTGAAAACTTATGAATTTTGACCACTTTTGGCACATTTTAAGCATTTGGCACCCTTTAATGGAAATCCTAACTATTGGGGGCCCCCTTAAAAAGAGGCACGTGGGGGAACTGCCCTGCATGCCCCTGGATAAGAAAATGTGGATTTGAAAAAGTAAAAACATTATTTAAAAGAAGTATTTTCTTAAATTTTCACTACAAATAAACTTCGGTAAAAAGGTCGATAGAATCGATTAGGGGCCCCCTGGCTTCGTCGGCCCCCCCCCAAATGGGGGGGTATGGGGGGCGGTCGCTACGGCCCTGACAAAACTACACAAAGAATAAAAGAATTATGCTGGAGAGCGTCACACCACGCATCATCGAATGACCAACGTCCATCCTCTCCTCCGCGATTGCCATTCCGCATTCTTCAAAAATGTTCTTGGGGCATGGAGTATAGGCAACCTTCACACCAATTGCCCCAACAATCCAAATAACTCGAGAAGCAATTTTTAATTTGTGAAATGATTTTGATAGAGCTAGAAAATCATTTTTCAATTAATGTACAAATATGATATTGAAATATAATAGAGCGCCGACTATCGGAACTCCAGTTAAGGGGACAGTGGACATTAAAAAAAATATCCCACTATTTTTCAATGTATTCATTGAAAATCGGCAAATGTGTTAATGGAAAGCTCAAAAAAATTATATTCAAAATTTGGTGATGCAATAGTAAAAAGTTTTTAAATTTTTAAAGTAACGAAAAATTGTCACATTTTAGAACGTCCCGTACGCATTTCTTTTGCATAAAATACGACAATATTTATTTACTGGATATTTATTATTTATTACAGTGTAATTTGGCATGAATTATAAAAGTTCACAGAATATATAAGTAGAAAAAATATTTTGATAGTTAAATTTTATTTTTCCGAAAAGTACTGATATATTTTTGTATTCACGTAAATTTCAGCATTAAAGTATTCCTGAAATACACTTTTTATGCTATTATTAATTTATTATTGTACAGAGAGTATGAAGTATAAATTTTTAAAACATCTGATAATTAGAAATGCAAATGGAATGTTTCAAAGGTTAGAAATGTGCAAAATTTTCAAAAAAAAAAAAAAAAAATAAAAAAAAATAGCATTTTAAGTAAAACAAACTGTATAAATACATACAGTTTTTACAAATATAAAAGCTTATATCTCTACCAAGAAGCTTCAGAATTGAAAAATTCTTTTTGCTTCAGATAGATTTGAGCATCTAGTTTTGTGGTCCTCGGGCCACAAAGATACCACAATTTCCATTCAGAATATATATATAAACATTTTGCTTCTAATAAAGACAGAAACTTTGCTATTAAATTGAACAAGTGTCACTTTTCAAATAATTTGGTGGCAAACAATTTTCTGGCAAAAAGATTGTGCATCACTAATCTAATTTCATAATTGTCTAAAAGAAAAAAAAAATTCTTTGTCAAATTTCATGATTTTGAATGTCTACTGTCGCCTTAAACCGAACAGCCTATTTCTCTGAAGAAAAAAAAAATATATATATACCTGACGACTAACTGAACAATACCTTTCACCGTTTACTTCCTATCCAGGACTTGTACGCTTTATTGACTTTCAAGGGATTTTTACCAGAATTTTCGTGAAGTAATATTTACATCTATCTTCTCATATAGAGACAAGTACATTACGAATTTTCTGGTGCAAAAACACCTGAAATCTCCTGAATCTCTTGATATGTATGAATCTTGCTATAGAATTTTTAAAAGCCATCAGTCCATTTTGGATTACCTTATGCATTGCCCTTATCCATTTTGTATTTTCCTTTCGAGTGTCTGTACATGTAAAAACTGTGTATAAATAAATAAATTAATTTAAAAAATCGTGAATTAAATATGAGTTTGACTCTTGCAGGGCTACCAAATGATCCGCGAATTGAACACCAATATTTTTTAACAGAAAATTTCATAGTAGGTCTCTACAGATATTGTGCTAAAACCAACCTTCAAAGGAATTTTCTGCACAATTTGAAAGAAAAATGTAAAACGAAAATCTTTCTACGAAAATATTGATGTTCAGTTGGCGGACCATTTGGAAGCCCTACTCCTGACAAAAACACGAGTCAAAAGTTTTTTTTTCCAAAATTGCTTTAAGAAAGTTTGCTTACAAATTTTTATTTATAACCATGCTTTTTCTTTTATTATTTTCAGGCTTGTGCACTGAAGTTAACGTCTAATTTCGATGATGCTTTTACTTTCATCGATTGCATGGAGCGTCATCCAAGACCATCCGAAAGTGGGCCAAAGGTAAGGAAAGTTAATTGATACGAAATGGAAGTTTTTCGGGTTTGTTGATACTTTATGCGGCATGCCCGAACAAATAAAAAAATAAGTAAAATAAATAAAAATAAATAAATAAAAATAAAAATACCAGTAACGAAATTAATTTACTCAACCAGAATACCTACATGTATGTGAAGCTTGACTAAAGAAGCGACCGGGTAAACTTCCACCACTAAATTTGAACAGAAATTTTTGTCTTATCTAAATGCCTTTTTCAAACAGAATTTTCGTCATAAATAAGAAAAAAATTCTGTTAGATTTTATCGGTGGAAGTTTGCCCGGTGATAATCAGGCCCTGCATGAATGAACTTTTAAAAGCAGACAAACGAGACAAACGGATTAAGATTTGTGACAGATATTTATACATCTCTGTATGCACTTTTTGAAACGCATACATCTAGGCAATATTCCCTTTAAATAGTTAATCCAGTTCTTTCTTTTATCTAAGTCAAAAACATATTAAAATTTCATTTCTTAGAAAAAGTCTGGGGGGGGGGGGGGGGGAAGGACAGCACAGACAATCACCTCATCGAGTTCACGGATAGAAATATGGGATTAGTTAGATTTCGATTCACATATTGAATGCCATCGGCCTGCCAAGACTTATTTTGGAGGAAAATACATACAAAATCCAATTTTCAAATTTTCTCATATTTAAACTGTTATAACTCAAAAACCGTTAAAGATAAATGCTTCAAACTTGGAAGATGCCCTTTTTGATTGTTTTACTTTAATTTTGACTCAGGAAAGTTTACTTTTGAAAATATGATTTTTTAAATGAAAGTTACATCTTTTTTTCAAGATTTTATGTTAAATATTTTTAATTTGTTTTAAAATTAACATTTTTAAAAATGCTGAGCCAAAATTAAATTGTAGATATTTCTGTTTATTTAAATGCAAAAGAATTGAAATTCTACAAATAATATTTTGAGTTATAACGATTTTAAATTACCTTTCTTTTTTAATAAATTTTAAATTTTTGTGAAACTTTAAATTTTTGTAGACTCTCATAACTTTTAAACTGCAAAGATAAAATAAAATAAAATTACGAATTATCGTATTTAGCAATCAATTTTATTTACAACTTGTAATTATTTATTCGTTGGTTATGCATTTTTTGATGTATTCTTTCTCTTTTCAACTAATGCTTTTATTTTTGAATGATGAAATATTCTGAATTTTACATTAAACTGTCTTTAAACACGCCGAAAATTTCACTCCAAACGTAGCAAATTAGATGCTATAACGAAGTTTTAAAAGTATTTAGATCTCGGTGTAACAGTATACAGTACTTTGGATACTGTATAGTATCTGAACTATTTTGTGTGCCCTTGTAAATACTATCTGCTTTCGATTATACAAGAAGTAACTTACAGTAAATCTGAGAAACATACATAATTTTCGTAAAACGAGAAATAATTTAATATAGTTAAAACGCATCCCAAACAATGTTTCCCTGTACCATTTTATAAAGGAATACTTTTGTGTGGCCCTGTAAATCAATAAAAAATAGCATCACAGATTGTACAGAATGTATATTTTAGAATATACTTCATAGATGATTTCAATTTTGTTATGTTCTAAAGAGTGTAACGTTATTAAAATGCATTTGAAACAACTTTTTTACTTACCCATCATACGCAGTATAGGGTAAGTCTTACAACCGTTTTCAAAATCGAAAAATTTTTTTGACAGAATTACACGTTTCAGACGCTGGAGATTCCAAAAAAACATATTTTTAGAAAAAAAATTTGCCGTCCGTCCGTCTATCTGTCTGTCTGTCAGTCTGTCTGTAAACGCTCTATCTCCCGAACAAATTGAGATAGAGACTTGAAATTTTGTATGTACTTAGTATGTAAGAATGGGACGAAGCCTATTGAATATCAGCAACCTCGATTATCCGGAACTATTTTTTTTCGGATTCTCGAAAAATTCGTTCTGGTGAAAGGTATATAAAATTTTTCAAATTTTTTTATTTTAAGGAGTGGACATAAAAAGCAATAAACTACCACAAATTTTGCATAAAGAACGAAGTCGATCGTATTGTTAGTTGCCGAGATATTTGTAATCCTGTTTTCCACATTCTTCGATTTTTTATGACCCTATATTTCATTCAAATTTCAATTCAAAGATATATTTTAATTGGAAATGAGACGCTTAAACCAACGCAGCAAATTGTTAGTTAATATGATTATTATTTTTGGAGTTATAAGGATGTTTCTTTTACGCAGTTCGGTACTTCTTAAGTAGTTAGGCGTTTTATATGTTTAAAAATACTTAAATATACGTTTAAGTTTTGTTTTGGAATTGCAATGCATTTTGTATACAGTTTACACATGTTTTATTTTCATATTTTATATGCATATCCATGATGGGTAAGTATTACGGTGGCCTCCAACGACTAGTTTTCCAATGACCGTAATGTATAGCGGAATAGTTTTGATTGTCCCTGTAATTGAACTATGCATCCAATTTTCATAAAATTTGAAATAACACGATAAAATTATGCAAAAATTATATATTTTAAATTTCAAACGATTCGGTTTGGATTTTTTTGTGTTGTTATATTAGGACAGGCAGATAGACGGACGGATAGAGCGACAACTATAGGTGCAACGTATTTATGTAATTACGAACGCACACAAAAAATATACTACATATATTTTAATTATAATTCTAAAGCTCATATTCTCAAAATATTCTAGACATTATAAAAAAACTTATTTTTATTAGGAGCTAGAATAGTTTTGATGACCGTATGACGGATATTTGTATACCGGGAAAACATAAATATGACGTTAATTGCTGGAATAAAAAGTATTAAGAACTTTAAACGATGAACTTTAAGCGAACTGAGTGAATTCTTCGTGTGATAGTCTTCGGGCAATAAGATAAACGAACAGGAAATAGGTCAAGGTCAACTAGATTTTTATCAGGTCAAAAACTTCAGTGGTTTTCAAAAGTTATCCCCTTGAGTATCGCTAAGGAAAAAAAAAAAAAAAAAACCCACAAGATTATTATTATTTTTTTAAATCCGCAAATTTTTCTGGAGATTTTTTAAGGTTTTTTGAAAATGATTTGTGCGAAATGCATTTATGCGGCTGCCACGTGAGATTATTTTTTATTATTATTTATTGCATTCGCACCACTATTTAACCGCAGTGTCCCCCCAAAAAATGATACTTAATTTTAATTTTACTCACACAAAAAATATTTATTTACAATTTTCTTTTTATAACATTCCTAAAAATAAAAAGTTTTGTATTATCTAATAAACTCATTTATAAATGCTGGTGAAAGTTAATTATTTCAAACAGATTTACTCCCCGCTGGAAAGAATTAATAAATAAATGTTGTAGTATATTTCTCTTACGTATGTTGTCAAAATTTATGTAAAACTTTTCTGTTTAAGACTGTGGTGCGAGATAGAATTAAAAAATAGTCAGCAGTGGCTGTCCTGAATTAAATAAAATATTGAGCTATAGTGTTATTAGAAAATTTCTTACCTGCATTGATAGAGACATGGCCAACTAGATCTACACGGCCCATCCATTTGAGATTAATGTATGAAGCCTCCCGCCAGATGACTCTGATACCCTGCCCAAGTTATTCTGACCAATTGTGCAAACCCTGCACCAAAACAATGACCATGTGCACAGAACAGAAATCGGCTTATTCAACGCTAATTTGGGCAGAGTTTGCGCCTCGTGGTTCAATGAAATAGTCAGGGTTTAATGCTGAATCAGGCTTCACTTTTTTGGCAGTTTTTAGCAAAATGCGCAAGCCGTTATATATCTAGTTGGCCATGATAGAGATAGTGCAAATATGCGCAAAATGAGCGAATAGTAACGCAAAGCGAGCGAAACCGCTACAAAACACTCTGAGTTTTACTGATTTTGTCGACATTTTCACTCATTTTATCCTGCAAAAAATATTTTTAAACGTCTGAGCGTTTCAAAATTTTTGTATATAATTAAACCTGATATCCAACAGTTTATTTCAAATAAGGATGTTTAGTTAGTTTAAGCATCGAAAAAAATATCGTCTCCGTGAGTTACGAAGTGACCTGTGTTTGCCTGTGTATTTGAAAAAGTAGAAATTCATTTACACCTCATCAACCTCCTCAGTTACTTCACTTGCAACTGCTAGACATTGCACTATACGTCTCCTACTTTTTAGGTGCGTTTGTAATTATATAAATATGTAGCACCTATAGCCGTCCTTCAGTCCGTCCGCCTGTCTGCTTATAATAGAGAAAAAACTAACCAACCGAATGCTTTGAAACTTAAAATATATAATTTTTGCAAAATTTTGTCTAGTCTTTTCAAATTTCGTGAAAATCGGATGAATAGTTTAATTACTGGGACAATCAAAAGTATTCCGTTACATTATTGCCAACGGAAAAAATAGTTTCAAGTTCATTTTAATGATGCTACGCCCTTTTTAACATAATAAAATTGACATGAATCTATAAAGTACTAAAATATACATTCTATACAAGCTGTGGTGCAAAGAATATTTGTTGTTAATTTACAGGGCTACACAAAAGTATTCCATTACATAATAGTATAGGAGAAAACATTGTTTGGGGCGCGTTTTAGTAAAATTAAAATATTTCATATTTTTTGAAATTGATATACGTTGCTGAGCAAGTTATTTCCAGTATAATAGAAAGCAGATGGTATTTACCGGGATTATACAAGAGATTTTGGATACTCTACTGTATCCGAAGTACTTTACACTATTATACCATGATCTGAATATTTTAAAAACTTCCTTATAGCATAAACGCACTCATTTGCTACGCTGGACACGCAATTTCCAACTTGTTATACATAACTCCATTGTATAAATAATGGAGTTATGAATAAAAGGAGGAGACATATAGACCATTGTCTATCAGTTGTAAGTGAAGTAACTGAGGTGGTTGTCATAAGATGGCTGCTGTTTTTTTTTTCTTTAACCCTTTCCGGCACACTGTGCCCAGTCTGGGATACCCAATTTTAATTACAAATTTGAAAACGGCACCAAAAATATTTTAATAAAATTTTGTTTTTAGAATAAAACCTGAAATTAGGGAATTCCAAATATTAAAAAAAAAATGTTTGTGAATTCCGGTGCCAATCGAT
This sequence comes from Maratus speculifer, assembly GCA_964019185.1. NCBI lineage: Eukaryota > Metazoa > Arthropoda > Arachnida > Araneae > Salticidae > Maratus > Maratus speculifer. The sequence continues at coordinate 232,964,919 of OZ025300.1, forward strand.
AACATTTTTCATTTTACTTCAGATTTTGCCCGTGCCGGAAAGAGTTAATCGAATCCAAAGTTTATGATTGCCGCTTATGAAAACTTGCACCAGAAAGCTTAAAAAGAGTGTTTAATTTTATTTTAACGCCTTAATGATGGATAATTTCCCCCCTCTCACAAATACGGCAAAATATTTCTGTTTATTTTTAATGGTATCAACTTGCCCATTTATTATAATCGTTTTACTGACACTGACATGACACTGTCTGTTGTCACAATGTGGCGGAATTAAAACTGCCAAATTAAAATGCACCAGTAAAAATGAATATCGATTTTTGCCATTATTTTTTATCGAAAATTTTCATCAATAAAGCGTTTAAATAAACATAAATTTTCTGTATTATTTTTGCTGGTGGAAGTTTGCTAGCGTGGTAATGAATCCTCTGCGAAAGCGGTTACAGTTGTAGCTTCACTGTTTTAAGGATATGTCAGTTCTTTATTAACTTCTTAATGGTCGCATTAAATTATGATTTAAAAATTTAAATTCATTATTGCCACCACTTAAAAAAATATTCATCTTATTTAATGACAAATAAAATGATACCAGAATAAAAGCAAATACACTATTTTATAAAACTGGTGGGAATCAAACAATTCTGAATAAAAACCGTGAAGCTTGCAGCCCGTGAATGTCTCGGGTGCGACGATTAAGTGGTTAATAGTTCCATTGTATGAATATTACCTTTTCCATTATTAGTCATTTTGTCACATTCAACATTTTTATTCTTTTTTTCAGTGTGCAAGAAGACACAGTTTAGACTGGGATAAAATCGGAAAATGTGCTGCCGGTGAAATGGGATATAGACTGACGAACGAAATGGCAGACAAGACAGAGAGCCTAAACCCAAAACTTTATTACGTGCCATGGATAGTTTTTGACGGCGTAAGTTGCTGTGTTTTATTTCTAATTTTCTGTATTCTATTTTATTATAATTCTATAATCAAAAACGTTAATTATCTCATGTGTAACTTATGTTTAAATGGGCGAAATACATATGGGTGAATTTCAAATGAACTGCCGGTTTGATGTCCTAATGTTTAAATCTAAATTTCATGTTAATAAATTTATTTTTTCAATACTCTAAAAGCAGATAGTAACAATATTTTTATGCTTAATTCAATGCATTCATTACATTTTTTAAGAATTGTGAAATAGTGGTCTTTTTTTAGTACTTTAGTTAGCAAGTAATGGGAATTTACTTGTTCTAAATAAAAAAAAAATCGATGCTCTAAAAGCAGATAGTAACCATCTTTTTATGCTTAATTCAATACGTTCATTACATTTTTTCAGAATTGTGAAATAGTATAAAATATCTAGGAAAATACATGAGGAATTATCTTGAAATTCTACGTGTGTAAACACAGGTCATACATTTTCGTGAAAATTTTTTTCCCGATGCTCCATGTGGGACCGTCAACAAATTGAAAAAGAACGAATTCCTTTTGGGTAACCCTGTCAAAACTAATGTTGCAAAAACGGACAAATTGTAGATTATGATTAAGTGGCTTATTGTAATAAACTTTGTTTATTTTTATGCGGATAGCATGTAAACTAGTAGAGAAATTAAGGTTTTTATAAAAACAGTCCCAAATTTTTTCAAGTTTTTTAGTTATAATTTGCAGAATTCTTAATTTAAAATAATGTTATTTTCCGAAAATATGACAAACATCATTGTATAAAATGACCTGTAATCAGAATTAAAAAACTAGTCGTTTTGGGCCACCGTAATACTTACCCATCATGGACATGTATATGAAAATAAAACATGTGAAACTATTTATACAATGCATTGCAATTCATAAACAAAATTTAAATATTGTTAATATACATATTAATGCTATATTAAAGCACTGCTGATGTACCAATTTCGAAAAATTATATAAAACGCCAAACTACTCAACTAGTACCGAACTGCGTAAAAGAAACATCCTTATAACTCAAAAAATAATAATTCTACTAGGACTTCCCTCAGAGGGATTAGTCTGAGCGATATTGCTGAGAATACACATTTAATAACTTGCGATAAGTAAAGAAAATGAGATGTTACCTTTAATTGATCATTCATTGTGATAAAATATGATGAAAATAAGCATATTGAATCATAGAATTACAAAATCTTATATATAAAGTTGCATATACTATTTTTATAAAAGAAAAGCAAACCATGCATGGATGTAAAATTGGAAATAAGCAAAATGTTAAAAGTAATACAGAAAATAAAACACCAAATTTTCCTATATTGGAAATATAACTCTTTGAAATGATGTCATGAGCATAAACAGAAGCTTCGCACTGATTTGAGAAACTATAAATAACATAAACTATTATGTTTGAAGTAAATGGAGTGTATTTTATATGGTGTGAAATCCGTCCGAATAGTTTATAATGTTGAATATCTGTTTTCCACGGATGCAATGAGGTAATCGATAAGAGTTAAAGAATCCTTTTTTAAAAATTTGTCTTAAACGAGCACTTACATCTTCTAAGTTACTGTGATGCCAAAGTTATAGTTTCTGACCCCAACAGTATCCTAGAAATTGCAATATTCTCAATAAATTGGGTTTAAAACTTTTTCTAGAAGAAAAAAAAAAATGTTTAATTTGTGAAATTAAATTGTCGAATGTTTTAGAAATCGTTCATAACGAGAATATTATATCTTAAAAGTTGCCACCAAAAAAAAAAAAAAAAAAAAAGATTTTAAATTTTTAGTCATATCAACATCAAAGAATTCTAAATTTTAGAACTTTTTTTGCTCGTGCATTGATGGTGATTATTGTTCCTACGCAAAATATAATATATTTTGCAGCAAAGATGGTTACCAACATTTTTTGCCCATATTATTTTTTAAATCGGCTAGGTACTCCCAATGATAACGAAAAACACACAAACGTTAATGCTTTATAGCATAGAAATACAGAATCAAAAGCTATTTATCTCCTATTATGTACACATAAATTATCTAATTAGTGCTAGCAGATGCACTTCGAAATATACATAGATCAATATAATGCTTCATTTTTCTTTTATTAGTATTTCTTAGTATTAATTTTTCATTTATTTGTATTATTCAGTAAAAAACTCACTTTCTTAAGCCCGAATTACGTTAAACTTTTTATAAAAGCGCCTGAGTCCATATAACAGAGAAGTATTGTGAAGAGTATTAAATACAAGGTAGTAAGACACTTAGCCAAACGCAGGTAATAAATCGCCAAATATTGTTCTTTTCGCCCTCTCTCGAAATGCATTTTTTCCGTACATTTAAAAAACACGATTTTGAGTCATCATATTTAAAATTCAAATAAATAAATAAGAGGAAGCAATAATAGCATAAGTCAAAACATTTTATTTCAGCATCAAGGAATTGTATCGTAGTTACACATGTGGAAAAAAACTGCTTTTGGCCAAAAAACGTTGTTTTCACTAAATTTGAATCCGATAAAAAAAAAGTACCGTGATTAATTAAAATGTTATAGGCAGAGCTGCCAAGTCTCCGGCATTTTGGATACCGGTATTTTAATACAGAAAATGTTTTATTAAATTGGAACATTCTGCGGATTTAAAAAATAACTTTTCCTATAAGAAAATTCTGCTATGCAATAAGCGGGGGCTTGGCATCTCTGTATAGGAATATTTCGTAATCTACTTTTTAACCTTAAAAAAAGCAACGACCATTTTTCGGGTACAAAAAGTATTGCTAATTGTTCCATTTTGCATACAAAGTACTGATTGTAATATTAATACATCTATGGTGATAAATTTCCAATAATTTTCCAAATCCCATTTATTTCATTAAAAATATAAATCTTTTATTCATTTAGTTTAAAATAAATGGTTTTTAGCTAATTTCATAATACTTTTGAAATATCACTTTTCATTGGCCATTTTTTTTAAACATTTAGAAAATGGTTGTTGTTTTCAGTCAAATATAGACTTTGGTCTGTCCGCATTTTATTTTATTATTATTATTATTTATGAATGGTGGAAAAATATTCATACTTAATCCATAACGTACATAATATATGACTCTGTTATTACATAAGTCACCTTTTTATTATCATAAAAATTATGTTTTTACTGATTTTTATTAACTCAATAGGAAAAATTTTGTGCTTTGAGCAATAGATGTTCGCATTTCATTTATTTATTTATTTTAACAAAATTCTTTGTATTTAGAAGAATTTTTATTTAAATAGGAAATCCAAATGTCGCTGTTAATTATAGAAGAAAGTTACAAAAAAAAGTTACAAAACGAGTAGACGCATACTATCAAATATGTAAAAAACGACGAATCCAAAAAAGACGTCGTATGAAATATCAAGTTATATAAAATATCTTTTAAAGCAAAAAAAAAAAAAAAAAAAAAAAAAAAAAAAGAGGTCTGATTATCGAGCCTACTGATTACGAAATGTGCATTACATAAAAAAAAAAAAAATATTGCAAATATTGATTTTTTTTCTTTTGTGCAGTTTTGGCTTCGAAAGGGCGCTGTGTTGCAAAAAGATATAAGCGACTATGAAAACACACTTTGTAAACGTTCATGTTCAGTTTACAAATAAATATGGCACATATATGCCCTATACACACCGAGGTACCTAATTGGTGCCAAAATGGCGTTCAGTTGCCTAACATACTGGTTATCATATAAATGTTATAATAAATTGTTTGTTCTAAAAATATTATCATTTATTGATTGTTATTTCTTTTTTTTAATAACAGAAAATGTTTCGTTCATTCCTTTTTTTTCCATTTTGAAATAAATAAATAACGTGTTATTATAGCATGCTATATGTATCTGGTAATCAAAACGATGTTTTCGCCTAATTGGCATAAAAAATCTCGCCAAATCCGTTGCTTATATCTCTAGTATATTATCTCAAGTATTTTATTTATGTATACTATAATTGTTTTTACATACCACTTACTTCTTCTTGTATATAAAAATAGGTAAGTGGATCCTTTATGCAGCATAAATTGTATAAATCTTTAAAAAATAGCCCCCGTTGCCCCTTTTTGGATCGAATAAAAAAAAAAAATCAATGTCTAATTCCAGTATTGCTCCCAGGTATGCATACATATTTCAAATTTCAAAGTTGTATGCCAACAGGAAATGGATGAAAAATGGGAAAAGATGTCACATATGCACCAGAGTACATAATTGACGTCAAAATGGCATTATTTTACCTGAGATGGTAACCCGGCTTTATTTATTTATTTGTTTATTTACTCATACAATGTTTATTTACTTTCATTTCCTTTTTTTTAATTATATAAAATATTTCTTTTTATAGTTATTAATTATTATTATTATTTTATTTACTGTAAGTTCTTTTTGAAAATAGAAAATAATTTAAAAATATGTATGTAAGCGTTATTTGAAAACGGAGTTTTCGCCAAATGGGCTTTGAAAAAAATTGCGCCAAATCTGATGCGCTTGTGGTATCCGTGCCGAAAAAATGGTGACCAAAATTGACTTCCACACACAAACAAAATATAAGTTAAAAGAAAACATGCAATAAAAATAAATATTAAGGGAAAATGATGTCATAAAAGAAACTTTTTATTTAAAAACGTAATGGTTTCTAATTTTCACACGCGAAATATATAAAACATTCTTTTAGCGATCAAAAAATGCTATTAAGAGATTATCACAAAATCTCAAAAAAGTTTTTATGACATTTTTTTAATATAAAAAAATAACAGTTTTATTCTCCTGCATGATTAAATTTTAAAATGTTTTATTGCATTCAATATTTCTGAGTGCGTAAATGATTACTATTTACTCCATGTGCTGATTCGGTTATATACGAAAATATCCAACCCGTGAAAATCACGCACACCAAATTTCTGTGACGTATGCAAATAAATTGTGATTTTTTATCAGTTTTTTAATATAACTTTTAAACTATTTGGAATTAATTTTTAAAAGTAGGTGCATTCACCAGTTTACCTTCATAGGTACCTTCTGGTACAAACAGAATCGAAATCCGACAAGTACTTTTTGAGATTTGCTTGACGAAAGAATTTTTTTTACTTTTAATATCGTTACGTACTCTGAGTATAAGACTTCGCTACGCTCAGACAATTAATCAACAATTAACTGCGTCGGAGTAAGCGTCTCATTTCCAATTAAAATATACTTCTGAATTGAAATTTGAATGAAATACAGGGTCATGAAAAATCGAAGAATGTGGAAAACAGGATTACAAATATCTTGGCAACTAATAATCCGATCGATTTCGTTTTATATGCAAAATGTGTGTTATTTTATTGCCTTTTACGTCCATTACTTAGAACAAAAAAAAATCGAAAATTTTTATATACCTTTCATCAGAACGAATTTTTCGAGAGTCCGAAAAAAATAGTTCCGGATAATCGAGGTTGCTGATATTAAATAGGGTTCGTCCCATTCTTAAATACTAACTACATACAAATTTTCAATTCTCTATCTCAATTTGTTCGGGAGATAGAGCGTTTACAGACAGACAGACAGAAAGACAGACAGACAGACAGACAGACGGACGGCAAATTTTTTTTTTCTAAAAATATGTTTTTCGGAATCTCCACTATCTAAAACGTGTAAATCCGTCAAAAATTTTTTTTTCGATTTTCAAAACGATTGCAAGACTTACCCTATACTACGTATGATGGGTAAATAATAATAAAAATTGTATGAAAAATGAACAGGTTTACTAAATAATTTTTCATTGTGCTTGCGTGGACTCTATCAAAATTTCATTTGCTTATTATGTTAGCTAACTCTATAGAGCAACGTTTGTGGAAGTCTCAAAAACATAGCTTGAAAATTCTGAAAGTGTTCGTCGATAGAATGTGCCCAAAATCAAATGTTCCCTAAATGAAGCAAAAAAATGAAGGGTTGTATCCAAATATAGTAGTATGTGCCATATTGTGTATTCTATAATGACACAAATCAATGAATATATGGATACAGTCCCTCATCTTTGTGCTTCATTTTGGGAACAACGGATTTTGGTCATATTCTCTCGACGAACAATTTCAGAATTTTCAAGCTATGTTTTTGAGACTTTTACAAAAGTTGCTCTATATATTTAGCTAACACAGTATGCAAATGAAATTTTGATAACATTGACCCATGCGCAATGAAAAAATTATTTAGTAAACCTGTTCATTTTTACTTTCTCCTATTTTCAATATTGTACCAACCAAAAGTATATGAAGTTATGCATCGAATTGAACCAATTTTTTTGTGTAAGTGTATGACTAGGGCTAGTTGGTCCTCCCTGAATTTGAAAAAAATCTGCCGGAAGGGGGCGCTGTAATCGCGATTTCTGTGTCATTTTCAATATTGTACCGCTAAAAGTATATGAAGTTATGCATCGAATTGAACCAATTTTTTGTGTAAGTGTATGACTATGGCTAGGTGGTCCTCCCTGAATTTGAAAAAAAAAATCCCCGTAAGGGGGCGCTGCAATCGCGATTTTTGAGCCATTTTCAATATTGTACCGACCAAAAGTATATGAAGTTATGCATTGAATTGAACCAAATTTTTTGTGTAAGTGTATGGCTATGGCTCGTTGATCCTCCCTGAATTTGAAAAAAATCCGCCTGAAGGAGGCGCTGCAATAGCGAATTTTATGCCATTTTCAATATTGCACCACCTAAAATTGTATGAATTTAGTTCTAGAACTGAATTAAATTTTTTGTGTATGATTATTTTTTGGTAAGCAAGTACCGTAATTTCGGGTGTATAAGCCGCAGATCAAACAATTCTTTTTCGACCCAGAAATTTTTAAGAAACAAATATAACTAGTTAGATCGTCGTAAACATTTATCTTCAATCACTAAATAAGATTTCTGGGTCCAAAAGAATTGTTTGATCCGCGGCTTATACACCCGAAATTACGGTAAATCCTCCCTGAATTTGAAAAAAAAAAAAAAAAAAAAAAAAAAAAAAAATCTTCCTATCGTTCTATTGTCCATCGGCTCGTGCAGAGACGGAATTCGTTTTTTTCTCCTATTAATTGACTGAAGCAGAAATTTAAGATGAAAATCAAAGTTGGTATGGTATTGAATTAAAATTATTAAAGCATTAAAATGAATAACTATTTTTTAAAAATATTAAAATGTACGTATGAGATAGAAGAAAGTTTTGGTATTGGCACATCCAACTAGTTCATACAATTTTCATTATTTTTTAATTCTGATTAAAGAGTATTGTGTACATTGTTCTGTAACTGTGTTCTGTAATTGTCAGAAAAGAACATTATTTTATATTAGGAACTCTGCATATCCTATCGACGAACACATTCAGAATTTTCAAGCTATGTTTTTGAGGCTTCCATAGGCAAAAAGCTTGGAAAAATTTGGGACTGTTTTTATAAAAATCTTAATTTTTCTACGACTATACAGGCTATATGCATAAAAATGAACATAGTTTATTACAATAAGCCATTTAATCATAATATACAGTTTGATACAGTCCCCCATCTTTATGCTTCATTTTGGGAACAACGGATTTTAGCCATATTCTCTCGACGAACAATTTCAAAATTTTCAAGCTATGTTTTTGAGACTTTTACAAAAGTTGCTCTATATATTTAGCTAACATAATATGCAAATGAAATTTTGATAACATTGACGCATGCGCAATGAAAAATTATTTAGTAAACCTGTTCATTTTTACTTTCTTCTATTTTTTATATTGTACCAGCCAAAAGTATATGAAGTTAAGCATCGAATTGAACCAAATTTTTTGTGTAAGTGTATGACTATGGCTAGTTGGTCCTCCCTGAATTTGAAAAAAAATTCCCGTAAGGGTGCGCTGCAATTGCGATTTTTGTGTCATTTTCAATACTGTACCGCTAAAAGTATATGAAGTTATGCATCGAATTGAACCAAATTTTTTGTGTCAGTGTATGACTAGGGCTAAGTAAAGTGTAAGTAAAGTGACTAGGTAAAGTGTATGGCTATGGCTTCTGCTACATTGGTTTTGACAGGGTTATCCAAGAAATAGTCGTTCTTATTCAATTTGTTGACGGTGCCTATGGAGTTTCGGGAGAAAATCTTCACGGAATTGTATGACCTGTACTATTATGTTTACACACTTAGAGTTTCAGGATAATTCCTCATGTATTTTACTAGATATTTAGCAAAATGTTTAAAATCGAAAATGGCCGGTCACCTTTGGCCATATAATGTAGAAATGGAAGAGAATATATTGATATGAATATAGAATGTATCAGTGGCAACCATTGGCGAATTTTTTTACATTCTACTGGCACCATTAAAAAAAAAATGTTATCAAAATGAGAAATAAAAAATTCCGTTTTGAGAGAGTGGTGCGAGATAGAATTAAAAAATCCCAATATTGAATAGGGCAGAGGAAAAATTTTATCCAGAGAGAATTAACAAACTGCTGTACTTTATGATAAATGTTTTAATTTATACCATGATTATGTTAATAAAAAGAATACTGCCCAGTTAAACTGATGGCATTGAGCTCACAGGCTACGCATACTAATTGTACATTACAGCCTTATATTTTCAAGGGTTAATTCCGTCCGAAAAAGAAATTAAGAAGTTGAAACACCTCTCCCCTTTCCCCTTTTTTATACTTTATCATTGAACCTCCTAAACTATCAAGGACATGCTTTATCATATAAAAAATCTATATCCAAAATTAAAAGCAAATCGGATAATTCTTAATAAAAACCCATTTAGCATTTGTATAATTTAAGAGGAGTTATCTCCCTCTTTTATACTTAACCATTAAACTACCAAAACTATTCAGATATTTGAATGAAATCTGACAATTCTGCTTGAAAAACCCATTTATATAAATTAAGGGGAGGGGCATTAGAAACCCCGTTCCCCCTGTTTATACTTACTCAATGAACACCTAATAACAGTCACGGAATCGCCTCATCAGAATGTTCCTATATCTAAATTTTGAACGAAAACTTAATTCTGCATGAAAAACCCACTTATTTCTATTAAGGGGAGGGGCATGAGCCCCCCTTTACTCCTCTTATACATATCGAATGAACTCCAAAAACTAATCAGGGAAGCGCCTTGTTAGGATATATCGATATACAAAATTTCAAATGGATCGGATATTTTTATCATGAGTTATCGCGTTACGTACGAACGTACATACAGAACGGGCGGCACATAAGCTCTCAGGCTATGATAGCCTGTGAGCTAAAAAGTAACTGCATAATATGTCTCTCAAATGTAAGTAATAAAAAATGTTTCCTTTCACTTTTAACACTTTCCAACGAAGTTGAAAAATGTTTATGGTTACGGTTTGTCTGTCCGTCTGTCCGCGCTCTAACTCTCGTAAATATACTCGGATTGCCATGAAATTTTTGGAAGAGAAATTTTAGAGATAAATTTTCAATAAACAGAAATGAAGAGAAGTTTTCTTTTTAAATTTACAGGTGGAAGTTTTTCGCTGTGGTAATAAACTCTCACGGAGGCGGTTGCACTTGAGGATTCACTATTTTAACCCCTTTGCGACGGGAGCCTTTTACGAAATTTTTAATGTTTTGTCACCGGTTTTAAAAAACAGAAATTTGTTTCTTAGTAAATCGAGAAAATGCTCCGATTGAATAAAGAAAATTTTACAGCATCATTTTACCGGTGAGAATAAACAAGGATGCTTAAGCCTTTTTGCGGCACGTATACGTGTCGCTCGTCCCCAAGGGGTAAAGGATATGTCGCTTCCTCTTTCTTAATAGTTATATGTGTAAAATACGGACAGACGACAGACACAGCGAAGACGAATTCATAAACACTGTTCAACTATGTTGGAAAGTGTTAAAAATTTCAATTTATTTACACAATTTAAAATATAAACTGCATTATACTTTATCGTTTTCCATAAGTCTGATTCTATTACTTTCTAAACTAATTCAAATTCTTTTGGATCTTTATTTGCTTATGAATAATTTTGTTCATTTACAGGTTTTCGATGAACGTGATTTTAGGCGGGCTGTAGGCCACAACTTAAAAGCCGTTGTTTGCAACAGATATAAGGTAATTATTATTCTTTTTCTGTACAAATTAAAAATTTTAACACTGTATTTCATGAGAATTAAAACTTTAATTCTCGATGATTCCAATTCGTGAATTAAATATGATACACACAGTACAATGGGCCAAAAAAAAAAAAAAAAAAAAAAAAAAATACTTTTTAACTTGCAATGCCACGGAAAAGTTGTGAATTAGGTAAACAAAAAATTGGGTTAAAAAAATAAATAAAAATAAAATCGGTTTATATTTTTTTCCGCGCGCATGTGCTGCAAAGTTTTCCGAAATGTAAAAAAAAAAAAAAAAAAAAAAAATCACATTATTGCAAAAAAAATTAATTAACCTCGTCACGAATGTAATACGGTCAGCTCTCGTTAATTCGAACTCGTCGGGAGCACCAAGAAATTTTTGAATCATCCAGAGTTCGAATTATGGAAAGTATGAGAGGAAAACACGTTTAAAAAAGTACTATTACTAAGAAATTAAATGTTATAGTATTTTTTTTTAATATATTTCGGCTGTTATCATGAGAATATGACTTAATATAAAATTAAAAGACGTAAATACAGAAACTAATAAAGGTATTAGGAACAAGCACAAACGAAGGTGGGGTGGAGGTGTCATGGATGGACAGAAGGAGCACTAAAAGAACGGCTATCTCTTAACCCATTAGTGCCTAGCGTCCCATTTTTGGGACAGTTTTAAAAAATTCAAGCAAACGCATTTCACACCAGTAAAAAAGGAATATAAATAAACACTTTCTCTCTCCAGACAAAGTCCTCGATAAATTAAGATAAAAGTTATTCTTGCTTTAAAAGTGGTGGGAAATTGCAAAATTTGAGTTTTAACGAAGAAAATAATTCAGGCAGTAATGGGTTAAACTACTGAAAAATATTTGGTATCCGTTAATAAAATGCACAATATATATACAGTCGAGTCTCTATATAACGAAATCCACCGTTCCAGTAAAAAATTCGTTATATAGAGAAATTTGATGTAAAAATGATGTTAAAAATCGTATTTAATGCGTGAAATTTGAACAAATATAATTTTTGATCTTTTGAATTAAGAATTTGAAATATTTAAAAGTAAATATTAACCTAACATTTTATTTCTTAATTATTTAAGCTGTTTAAAAAAAAGAGAACAGACATTTATTTGAAAGCTTAATGAAAATCAAATAAGGAAGACTTACATTAATTTCAGACGAAGAAATCTGTAATTTTTTGTTGTTTTGATTTTAAAGTTGTTACGCTCTCAAAAAAAAGCTCAAATTTTAGCAAGGAATGAAAAATTGTAGCTAACATTTTCCTCCATTTGAAGGCGTCTCTTATGTGCCTCTCATTGATTCCTCTCTTACAAGTGTATCAATCCAATTAACTCTATTTTGAGAAAGATGTGGAAAGGTGTCTGAGAGGTGGGATGAATTTGTTGGATTTAAAGGACAAGGAGAGAAGTAATATATATATATATATATATATTACAGGCCAAGCAACAGGACCACCTCGACCAATCCATCTGTTCGGAAATGTGATGTCCAGATAGTTGCGGACGTCTCGTACGTAATGGGCTGGCGCTCCATCGTGCTGGAACCACATGACCCGCCGGATGCGTGGAGGAACAACGTTTAACAGGTCTGGCAGCACATGTTGCAGAAATGTGAGGTATGTTTTACCGTTGAGGCGTTCAGGAAGAAGGTACGGTCCAATTAGGTGGTCTCCGAGGATTCCTGCCCAAACATTGATGGAAAAGCGTCTCTGATGAGCATGTGGATACGTAGCATGTGGATTGACATCCGCCCATACATGTGCATTATGTGTGTTAAATGTACCTTCACGTGTGAAGGTACATTCATCGGTGAAAAGCACAGTTCGTCCAAAATGTGGATTTAGCGCGTTCTGCTGCAGAAACCAGCGGGCGAATTCAATACGATTTGGATAATCCCCTGGAGACAGTTTCTGGACTCGTTGCACATGAAACGGGAGCAAATTTTCATCCTTCAGTACCCTCCAAGTCATGGACTGTGAGGTATCCACCTGCCTAGCCACTGTTCGTGTACTTGTACTTGGCTGCGCCGCTACTACATCCAGAATGGCTTCTGCAACAACTACTGATTCGTCCTTTTTTGCACGACCTGCATTCGACTGGGAAGCGAGAAATGATCCCGTCTCACACAACTGTCTGTGCAAGCGCTCGAAAGTTTTGCGGTTAGGCAACCGCCTGTTGGGAAATCGCTCTCCGTACATTCGTTGTGCCTCTGCACCATTTCCATCTGCCGCTCCGTAAATTAAATGCATCTCAGCCTTTTCCTTATTCGTGAAGGGCACCATCTTCCGATTCATTACTACAGCGACTTACACTTGACTCACCGTTCAGTGGTTTTTATGCCTGAATCGTGTCGAAATTTTGCATTCGTGTTCTTCTTCTTCCCCATTTGACATTTGCATACTTTCTGTCTCCTTCTTCACCCGGTGACTAGCGTCAGGAATGGAGCTTTAACGTTTGCATGAGCGACGTTTCCAACTGTGCCAGTGCCTTTATGAGTGAATGCCGACTATGCAGTCCTTGACGAAAGTTGTATTTTTGCCTCGTATCACAGCACAGAATCGTTGGGCATGGTTAAGTAGTGCAAACTGAACTATGTTCAGAAGTTGAAATTTGAACCCTCTCCTCTCGCTACTGAACCACGCTCAGCGATTCAGATTTTGAGCTGAAAATTTAAGTTTAAGTCTAAGCTTTAGAAAGCATTTAATGAGACACAAAAAATAACAGTATAAAATAGTTGTTCGTTACTCCAAAGTCTAAAGCGCCCTCTATCGGAATTTTTTGAAAATTTTTCTTTAAAATTTATTTTTAAGAAAATACTGACATAAAGAATAATTTTAGCAAAACGCGGCAGTAGTTAGAGCCTAATCTACGACACAAAGATCGGGAATAACTGATTTTTGTTCTGGGGGAAGAAGGGTTTCAAATTTCAAATTTCAGTTTACGTTACTTAACTACTCGTTAGGACTCAGATTTTTAGATCAAAATTTAAGTTTAAGTCTAAGCTTTCGAAATAATTTAAAGAAATACAAAAAATAACGTTAAAAAATAGTTGTTTGTTACTCCAAAGTCTAAAGCGCCCCCTATCGGCATTTTTTGAAATTGAACTTTAAAATTTTATTTCAAGAAAATACTGGCATAAAGAAAATTTTTTGCAAAAACCGCAAACGAATCGACCAATTTTTCCATTTTTTATAATCATTTGAAATTTCGGACCCTAAACTTTAATGCCCCCTATCTCCTTGGGAATACGTCTGGGACCCTTAGTCTCCTATTTAATATTATTTGTCTTTAAGTGTACTATAACCCCTTAAAGTTCTGCCCATCTTTTATGAATCACCCTGTATATACATGTTCAGAGCAATTCTGACAAAAATGGATGAAAGAAAATTATTTCAAGGATCTGCAGTCCGGGAGAAAGTAAGGGAAAATGAAAAATCGGGACATCGTTAGTTTGAATTAAACAAAGTCAAGAGAAAGTGAGTTCGAATACATAAAAAATTTTAATGCTATTCTGTTATCGAAAATTTCGGCACTTCATGTTTAGTTCGAATTAAGCGAAGATTCGATTTATCCGATTTCGAATTAACGAGAGCCGACTGTAGCTGCTGAATTTCTTATTATTAGAGTAATAAAACATAATGTTGAAATATTATTCAAATCCACCAACATATTCTGTTTGCGCATGTGGTTTAAAGTTGTAAAGAGCTATTATTCAATATTGAAAAGTTAAATTAGATAAAAGATGACCGTCAAAATGGGATTCTTGCAAAACTTTTGTGCACATGCACAAACGGAAGATGTTGGCGGAATTAAATAATATTTTAACATTATGTTTTGTTACTCTTATATATGTTACAGGCCAAACCCGATTTTAGGCCAAACTAGTCTATCCTAACGCCCATCGGATAAACTAGTTTTTCCTAGGCCAAACTAGTATATCCTAACTCCCATCGGATAAACTAGTTTTTCCTAGGCCAAACTAGTCTATCCGAATGCTCATCGGATAAACTAGTTTTTCCTAGGCCAAACTAGTCTATCCGAACGCCCATCGGATAAACTAGATTTTCCTAGGCCAAACTAGTTTGGCCGAACGGTCATTAGGATAAACTAATTTAGCCTGATATTCATTGGTTTGAACTAGTTTATCCTAGGCCGAACTAGATTGTCCTAGGCCAATTCAATTTGGCGTGATTTTATTGAATTTAAAAACCGCCACGGCGCCAACTTTTTAGTTTTGATCTAATTTAGCCTAGGCCAATGCAATTTGATGCGATTTTAGCTCACAGACTATCAAAGCCTGAGAGCTAATGTCCTCGCAGATTCTGTGTGTGTGTATGTAACCATGTACGTACGTATGTACGTACGTATATAGGACTAATATAACGCGACTAATATAACGGACTAATGTGTAACTAATATAACGCGAGCACTCTGGTGTTGGAATTTGGACGCGATTTAGTTCAAACCAGCCAGCTTCGCCCGCTATCGGGCCTCTTCTTTTATATAAAATCTTGAAACGGACGTATGTTGAAGCGAACGAAATTCGAAGAGAAAAAAACATGATGATAAATATTTAAGAAAAAGGATTCTGCATCGAAATACCACTATTTTCTAATAGTATTTTTTGTGAAAATATTATATTCTTGCTAGAACTTTTTGAAACTTTGTGATAGTTTATGGCATATGATATAAATTTATATAAAAAAAGTTACATTTCGGCGTGAAAGAGGATGCGGTTGCGAAAACAAAATCAGGAAATATAACGGAAATTCTATGTTTTAAAGCACCGCGACCTCAAGTAACATATTTACTAATAGGTTGTTTAACGGAGTTTCATTCAGATACAGTTTTGTTAATAATAGAGTACGCTCCCTGGTGTTGGAATGAGGAACTAATATAATGTGGCTTAGTTAAAACTTGCTGGTTTCGCCCGCTATCGGACTGGCGTGGGCAGCGGGGATATGGTTCGAATTTCGTTCGCTTCGAGGTTCTTTCGAAAAGGAGGGTTAAATTCGGTGGTGCGTGCTCAGCACGCTTGCTGCGATTTTAATTTTGTTCGCTTCGAAGTTCATTCGAAAAGGAAGAGGGCATTCGGCAGTACGTGTTCAGCACGCCTGCTATACGCTGCCGCAGGCTGTGGGGACGCGGCTGAAGAACTAATGCACGAAATTTAATAAGAAATTATATTCAGGTAGTCTCTGATCTAAATTGATGCTGATTAGTTTTTGGTGCAAATCGTTCATCAGGTGAAGCTACTGTTTTGATTTTTTTTACGATTTACGCATCAGCTTTATCTTAATAACTAATACCATCAAATTTCCATCGAACTTTAGATTCAGTTCGCCCATGACATGAGTTGGTGTTGTTTCTATTTTGAAGTAAATCACTCAACATGGCTATGATATGCTGCATTTTTCACAATTTTCACAATAGCTGTATCTCAAGAACTAATGGACGGAATTTAATAAAAATTTATATTCAGATAGTCCCTGATATAAATCGATACTGATTACTTTTTCATGTAAATAGTTCAACAGATGGCGCTTCTAAAGTGCGTTTTTACTGATTTGCATTAACACTATTTCAATAACTAATTTACGGATTTTCATCAAACTTCCGAATCAGTAAATCCGTGATATGAACTAAATCTTTTTACGTATTCGTGTTGATTGCTCAATAGGTGGCGCTGTTGTGCTTAATTTTCCCGATTTCTGAAATAGTTTTGTCGCAAGAATTAATGCACGAATTTTCATCAAACTTTAGATTCAGTAAGTCCCTGATACAAATTAGTATTCTGTAGTTTTTGGAGTAAATCTCTTGAAAGGTAGAGCCGCTATACGGTAGTATTCGTGATTATTGCTCTATCTCAGGATCTAATGCATGAATTTTCATGAAACTCCAGATTCTGTTAGTCCTTGATATAAAAAGTACAAAAGTACGTTTTAGTTTTTGGAGTAAATCGTGCAACAGGTGGCGCTGGTATGTTGATATTATTAATGTTTATCGCAATAGTTCTATCTCAAGAAGAAATGCACGAATTTTCATCAAACTTCAAATTCAGTTAGTTCCTGATATAAATTAATATTCTTTTGTTTTTAGAGTAAATGGCTCAGTAGGTAGCGCTTCTATCCAGATTTTTTTATGATTTCTGCGATAATTCAAATGTCTCAAATAGTATTAATACACAGATTTTCATCAAATTTCAGATTGCATTAGAATTTGAAAGACGTTGTTACGGATTTTTCAAAAAGTTCCGGCAAGAATTTAACATTTTTACAAAAATTGCTATTAGAAAATAGTAGTGTTTCGATGCGGAATCATTTGTCTTAAGTATTTATCATCACGTTTCTTTCTCTTCGATTCAACATTCGTAAATACCTAAATCGCGTTGTATTGGTTCCAAATTCCAACACCAGGGTGCTCGCATTAGTTCCGCATTCCATCACCAGGGAGCACACCCTATTACCAACAAAACTGTATCTTAAGAAAACTCCGTTAAAGAATCTATCACTAGATATGTTACTCGATGTCGCGGTGCTTCAAAACAAGAATTTAAGATTTTTGCAAAAATCACTATTCTTCAATAGTGGCATTAATCGCGAAATATATTTTTATAAATTTATATCATATGTCATACTCTATCTTAAAGTTTCAAATAGATCAAACTAGAATTTCCGTTATATTTCCTGATTTTGTTTGCCCCCCCCCCCCCCTCCTCTTTCCCTATCGTAATGGGACTTTTTATACAACTTTTTATCATGTGTTATAAACTATCACAATGTTTCAACAATTCCAACAAGAATTTAACATATGAACAATTTCGCGTGAAGTGATGTGTGTGAAAACCAATATCTGTTACGAATTAAAAATCTTTTCATAAAACCAAAAGTTTCTATCCGATTGAAAAAATAATCCGCTCTATCTTTATATTTAAACTCAGAACCCCCAAAATTAATCAGGTAAACGCCTTATCAGAAGAAACCAACATCCAAGATTTGAAACAAATCGGTAAATTATCCGTGAAAAACCTATTTACATAAATTAAGAGTGTTACCCCCCCCCATTCCTTTTTTCTTTATATGTAAACAATGAACACCCAACAAATAATCATGGATGTACCTTATAAAAATGATATTGTACCTAAAATTTTAATAAAAACTGATACTTTTGCATGCAAAACTGACTTAACGAAATTAAGGAGGGGAGAGGTGCGGATTAACCTTTTGTTCCCATTCCCTTATTCTTATCCTATGAACCCTGAAACTAATCAGGAAAGTTCGTTATCAGGATAAATCTATGTCCAAATTTTGAAGCAAATTGGATATTTCCATCAGGAGTTATCGCATTACGTACATACGTACGTACATATGCACATACATACGTACATGGTTACATATACCCACACAGAATCTGCGAGCACATTAGCTCTCATACTTTGATAGTCTGGGAGCTAAAATCGCGTCAAAGTGCATTGGCCTAGGCTAAATTAGATCAAAACTAGAACGTTGGTTCCTTGGCGGTCTTTAGATTAAAAAAAAATCACGCCAAAATGATTTGGACTAGGACAATCTAGTTCGGCCTAGGATAAACTAATTCAAACCAATGAATAGCAGGCTGAACTAGTTTATCCTAATGACCGTTCGGCCAAACTAGTTTGGCCTAGGAAAATCTAGTTTATCCGATGGGCGTTCGGATAGACTAGTTTGGCCTAGGAAAAACTAGTTTATCCGATGGGCATTCGGATAGACTAGTTTGGCCTAGGAAAAACTAGTTTATCCGATGGGCGTTAGGATAGACTAGTTTGGCCTAGGAAAAACTAGTTTATCCGATGGGCGTTAGGATAGACTAGTTTGGACTAGGCCAATCTAGTTTGGCCTAAAATCGGGTTTGGCCTGTAACATATATAAGAAATTCAGCTTCAGTTTAAAAAAATTGTAAAAATATGAGTTTTTCCACATTTCGGAAAACTTTACAGTACAAGTGCATAAATATTGTTGTGGTTTCAGACTCTCAACTGTAAAACTCCTTGGCACACAAACATTTTGTAAGCTGTGTGAACTAGTATGACCTTTTATTAACCGACTTCCAAAAAGGAGAGGAGGTTATCAATTCGACGCGTATGTATTTTTTTTTTTTTTTTTTTTTTTTTTTTTTTTTAATGTATGTACACCGATTACTCCGAAACTATCCAACCCATTAACTTGATTTTGGTGTTAAATGAGAGAGCTTGCTCTCGAATTGGTACCACTTCCGTTTCATAGAAATATGTTCAGTACTTTTTTAGAAATTAGGCAAAAACTAATAAAATTAGTGATTTCTCGCAAATCAGTAGTAATATGAATGTCGAATAAATTTACCGATGCCAGGATGGCCGAGCGGTCTAAGGCGCTTGATTTAAGATTTGGTTTTCGAAAGTCAACGTGGGTTCGAACCCCACTCCTGACGTACGTGTATACAATAATCTTTTCCGTATTATAATTTTTAAATATATATTTAACAAGTTAAATACTAATTATGCTATTAGGATTATTTTGTATTTAACCGTTACCACAGAGTATCAGAGATTTTTTATTAATTCAATACTTTATCAGTGAAAGAGTACTCAAAAAGAGAATAGACTTGCGAAAAGTAACAAGACATTGAATAAGTTCTCTGAAGAGAATGAAGTTCCGACAGCCGAGTGGTCTAAGGCACCAGATTTAATCTCTGGTTTTGAAAGAGAGTGTCGTTTCGAACCTCACTCCTGACATATGTGTATAGTATACAAAAAAATTTTCCGCGTTACATATTTTTTTAAGTGACTTCAAAAAAGGAGAGGGTGTTATCAATTCGGCGCGAATGTATTTTTTTTATGTACGTTCACCGATTACTCCGAAACTATTCAACCGATTAATTTGTTTTTTGTGTTAAATGAAAGAGGCTACTCTTCCATTGGTACTTCTTCCATTTCATTGAAATTGGTTCAGTACTTTTTTACTAATTAAGTAAAAACTAATAAAATTAGTGATTTCTTGCAAACTAAAAGTAACATGGACGATGACTAAGCTCGCCGAATGGAGTGCTGCCAGATGGGTGAGCGGTGTAAGATAGCAGATTTGATTTCTGGTTCTTGAAAGAGATCGTGGGTCCGAACCCCACTCCTGACATAAGTGTATGGTTTACAGTGATTTTTCCCGTATTATAATTTTTATTAACTGACATAAAAAAATCGTTAACTTTTAACTAAAAAGAGAAAAATAAACTTTTCTACCAAAAATTGAACCGACTTCAAAAGCTACTGCAAAGTGAAAAATATTTTTTTTACAGAATAGTATTAAGAAATTAAATTAAGAGCGTAGTATTTATCATGCGTATTATTATATTTATGTAGATTAATTTGATTTTTTGAAGTCGGTGACAGCCAAGCCAAGTTCAAAATTAAAATTAATTATCCAATGCAAATCGCGAAAGAATAAAGTTAAAATTTTAACTAAATGTTAAATCGTAAAAAAACTCGTAGATACTTGGATGCGTGTCTATTGGAAAATTGCATGTAACTTGGCTTGGCTGGCACCGACCTCAAAAAATCAAATTAATCTACATAAATATAATAATACGCATGATAAATACTACGCTCTTAATTTAATTTCTTAATACTATTCTGTAAAAAAAAAAAAAATATTTTTCACTTTGCAGTAGCTTTTGAAGTCGGTTCAATTTTTGGTAGAAAAGTTTATTTTTTTGTATTCTATTTTGATTTGTGTTTTTGTTGTCCTATGATTTTTATTGAAACGAGACGTACGCTTGTACGCATTTATAAATCAAAATGTGTAAAAGAAAAAAAAAAGAGAGAGAGAGAGAGAGAGAGAGAGAGAGAGAGAGAGAGAGAGAGAGAGAGAATTATTTTAGGCTATTTCCATGAGTACTTGTAGTGTAAGTACCAGGCTACGATTTTTGGCTACCAGTATTATAGAACGAAAAAATGTGATTAATTTTATTGGCACATTCTCTTTAATTGAATAAGGCCAAGCAGACTTTTCGAAAATAACGGTGGCTAACAAGCATAGCAATTAATAAGTTATGTGACTTACACTACAGAACCCATGGAATTAGCCTTTAGTATTTATATTCATTCGTCCATTAACCCTTTGCGGGGCAGGACAAATTCATTGCTTAAGTATTGAAATAAATGACTGACACCGGAATTTGAAAACAACTTTATTTGTAAATAAGAAAACGCTATATTTCACGCATTCGATAAACCGTAATTTTTTTTAAACAAAATTCCGGTGCCAGTGTGGCGTTTAGGAATTAAAATTAACTGGCATATCTATGAAACCAGCGCCCCGCAAAGGGTTAAATGTTATTGTTTCCGTACAAATGGATGTTTTCTGAAGAATAGTACTTACTATTAAGACGAGATATACCAAATAATAGAGTAGAGAACCCGCGTCCGAAGTAAGAGTTTTAGATTAATAGAAATTCTAGTAATTTTTACAAACATATATAGGCAGATTTTATTTATTTATTAATTTTAACTCAATTTTTAGTCTTCCACATTCACAACTTTTATGTGGTATTATGACCTGAAAAACAATTTTGAATTTTTTCGGCGCTCCCTAATACACTGTCACATCGTGCGATTTACGGCAGAATTAGTAGAGGTACTACTTTTAGTACTGCCTTTCGACTGTACACAATACAAAATTTCAGAAAGAAATTTTATTTAAATATCTCACCGAATCTTTATGAAGTTACAAAAAAATTTAAAAAGAAAAAAGATATCTACATAAAAAATTTGCATGAATTTAATTCTTTTTTTTTATTATTTTTACTATCCCAGTTAAACAACAGATGGCAGCACTACAAATTGATTGCGAATTTTTTGATCAATTTTCTGCAGCAATTTCAGAAATACTAATTTAATTTTTCTACTATTTTTATTGAAAAATAAGTATCCTGTACTTATATCATTAGCACATGTTCTAAATTTATTTGAGATTACAATTTTTGTATTATTATTATTATTATTATTATTATTATCATTGATTTAATATATTTTAGGACTTATAGTCACTGCAACTTTGGCTTTTGTTTGAAGATTGTGTAAATATGCCATGTAGAATTTAAAATATCGAATTATAAAATAAACTTTAATGCATTTGCATCTTTTAGAATTTTTATTGAATAATCTATTTTGTTTTGGTGAGAAACATTCATAACACCAATGATTTAAAATATTTTAATAGGTAAAATAAAAAGACAAAACATATGCGAAAATTATGTACATACACGCTTAATTTTAAATACATGCATTTTACTCATTTCCTTTAAAATGAAAAATAAATAAATAAATAAAATAAGGAAAATACCAGAAATTGAAGCGGTTTATTTTCGAAATCAAAGCATTACCACAAAGACGAAAAATAAAAGAGGCTGTTGGAAGCTCTCCCCCTCCACACGCGCGCACACACACATCAGAGGTTTTTTAGGTGCGTTCGTAATTATGTAAATACGTAGCACTTATTGTTATCCTTCAGTCCGTCCGTCTCTCCGTCTGTCTGTCCGTCCGCATATAACAACGCAAAAACTACCCAACCGAATCGTTTGAAATTTAAAATACATAATTATTACATAATTTTGTCGAGTCATTTCAAATTTTATGAAAATCGGATGCATAGATCAATTACAGAGACAATCAAAATGATTCCGTTACATTACGGTCAATGGGGAAAAAAGTTTCAAATGCATTTTAATCGTTTGAAATTTTAAATACATAATTATTACATAATTTTGTCGAGTTATTTCAAATTTTATCAAAATCGGAAGCATAGTTCAATTACAGGGAGAATCAAAAGTATTCCGTTATAATGATGGTCAATGGGAAAAAATGATTCAAATAAAATTTTTAATGGTGTTATACTCATTCGAACGTAATAAAATTGATATGCATCTATAAAGTACATATTATAATATACATTTTGCATAATCTGTGGTGCAAAGAATATTTGTTATTGATTTACAAGGCCACACAAAAGTATTTCATTGCATAATGGTATAGGTTGAACATTGTTTGGTGCGCATTTTAATTGTAATTATTTACAGTTTTATTAGACTGATATATGAGAGTGATATTTTTAAAACTTCGTTATCGTACGAACGCACCTAATTTGCAGTGGCGTAGGGAATTCGGTTCTAGGGGGGGTTTTGAGTTTCTGTTAAATGTGTTTGCCAGTTAATAGAATCAGCACTAATTAGATTATTCACTGTAAAATACTTAAATTGAAAGAGCGTATGTGTGGCAGGAAATCATTCAACATAATACGCCTCAGAAAAGTGATTTAGTTGAACTAACCAATTTTTACTTAACTAATCCATGTATATGCGCTTTCACAGTTTTAACTAGATTTTTTGCCATTTAATTGAATCCCTTTATTAAATGAAACCTGATTCAATAAAGTGGCGGAATCCAAAGTACGCCAAAACATTTAAATAGTAAGTTTGGTTTTGATTCATATAAGCAGTAATTATAGCAATCTTTCTTAGCTCTGGGAGGGATTTTAACCCCAAAACCACCCCCTTGGCTGCGCCACTGCTCATTTGCTAGGCTTTACGTGCAATTTCCAACTTGTTTATTTGCTATTTTTGTTATTTATCTGTATATTTTTCATTTCTATTTCATATTCAGGATAATAATTGAAAAATTTTCTTCCTTTTAAACAGGGAGATCATGCCAGCTGTGCTAAAGCATGAATTGTACCCCGTGGCAATGAAAAGAATTGTTGTACGAGTGTCAGCAATGTTACATTAAGATTGTTGATGTTTGGCTGTATTGTCTCAACATTTTTTGGATTATAATTTATGTATTTAAATAAAGAGGTCTAAGACTTAATATGTTTTTGCACTTGAATTTTTTTTAAACACACTGTTTATGAATCATTGATTAATTTACTCTTGTATAAGGCGCTCCCCTTACTTTATATATATAAAAAAAAAATACGATTTTTTAAAAATCTCGTATACAACGCACACCATAAATTTGATATGCGAGCAAAGTAATGGCCTAATGAATTTAAGTAAAGAAAGTCGAAGCAAACAACACGTTAGGCCAAGAAACAAGGCTAAAATACATTTTTAGACTTTCGTAGGGAATAAATCACGGGAGTGATTTATTCCCTACCGGATGAGAATTGCTAATTACCATTCAAATAATGTTACCCTCGGGGAAGGAATAAGATGATAGTATCTAAAAGCCTGATACAGACTTTTCACTTCATTGGCTTAACATGGTTGCAATATCTGGCATTATAGCACTCATTTTGGTGACATAATATTAATTTTGAATTGTATTTGCAAAAATTTTATTTGAAATATTTTTTCTTCATCATTTTTTTGAAAGGTTAAATATAATTGGTTATTGACAATTGGTAATTGGTTATTATCAAAACACATTATTTAAATTAGAGTAACATACATGTTTTCCAAGACCTTTTCATCTTAGAAAGTAATCTTTAGAAATAAAATATTTTGAAAGTTAAAAATAAACATATTGTTACAATTTAACATCACCAATATATTTTTTTATTATTTTTTAAAGGAATCGCAATTCTTTCTTTGATAAATGTGTTTTTAATAATCAGGTTTAAAGTGATATGTATGTAATATGTACCAGGTATTTAACATTGCTCAATGTGCAACTTTCAAGAACAACACGAATTCCAATTTGTATGTTATACAAAGTCTATTCATATTTTAAATTAAGATTAGAAAACATACTATTATATTTATATAGCGCTTTCGTATAAAAAATGTAAGGAGTGAAATAAAGACACAGTATAAAGTAGGATTTTCCGAGTTTTAATGTTTTCTTTGAATACATTTCTTAATTCATATGCATATCGTGTGATTACATCCAGCATAAGAAAATATTCCGTGCGTGCATAACGAGCACCTAGGAAATTTGCCTTAATTTTTGAAAAAAAAAAAAAAAAAAAAAAAGAAAGAAAAAAGAAAAAAAAAAAGTACGCGTTATACACGAGTAAATACGGTATTAACTTTTATGTACCAATTTTTAGCGAAAGAAGCAGATTTTGTTATCTATTAGTGAACGGAAAAGTTTAACAGACTGGTTTAAAATTTAAAATTATTAACATTATTTTTAACGTTATCAGGCCACACCTTTTGAGATTTTGATTTATGGTTATTTTATTACAAATAACACAAATTTGTAATTAATTTTATTAGTTTACCATTATTTGTAGAGTCACAAAATAAAAGAACACATATAAGATTTAAAAACAGAGAATAGTTTAATTATCAATCTAAAATATATATTCTTACTTTTTAAGATGGGTTACATAAGTTAATTACCGATTAAGTCTGATTTGTTTCGAATAAAACTATGTAAAATTTGAGAAAGAAAATTATAAGGTTATTTAGTAATCACAATTATAAAATAATTATTTTCTTCTAAATTAAAAGGTAAAATTATATTTAAAAAATATTATTGCATTACCATAGTTGCTAACTTTTAAACATTTTTTCTACCCATAAAATTTTATAGGGATTTTTATCTTGTTTAAGTATGAGATTTAAACGATTGAAGAAGAGTACATTTACTATAAAATTTTAGTTGTAAGAAGAAAGCAAAAAAGTTGGCAGCTATGCTTTACTGTAATTTAAAAATCATATTTACTGCCGCTCTGAATTTTATTTCAGTGTTATTTAAATATGTCTCACAAAATCCAAAATAATAATTTGTTTAGCAAACTTTAACCTTTTCAGTGACAAATAATTGTGTTTTTGTACACATCGGAATTTTCAAAAATTCCGCTTTGAAATAAGGAAACTTTTTTAATTTTTTCTTTTTTTTTTAGAACTCTCTCTCACCCCCCCCCCCCTTCCGCCAAATTTATAAAAGTAAAATTTCATTAAAATTTTCTGATGCCAACCTTGTTTATAATTAGCGGAATACTATATACTTTCAAAAGCTTAATACGTTTAAGTTTTTTAATAATCTCGAATTCTTAATTTAAATAATGGGGAATTTCTCTTTATTTTTAAATATCGATTTTATAAAAGTTTAGATTTTTCTGTTGGGTTTTAAAAAAAAGTAATTACTTTATCTTAAGATTTTTGTTCATAAGTCTAAAATATCATAAAAGAGATTTTTCTTAAATGCTTTTTAAAATAACAAAGTGACTTACAATTAAACCTAGATAAAAACTTAGAAAGAAAATTAAGCTTTAAATTATTAAATCCATTAACTCAACATTTTGATGGTTAAAAAATAATAATAATAATAACATTTTTCAAAGTTTATCTGATATTACAGAATAGTGACAGAAGAGGGCAGCACTATAAAATGTAGAAGTTCTTTTAACGCTCTTCTCATATCCAGTAAGTATAGCTATTATGGCATGTAGCAGGTCCGAATTAAGTTTCTCTGGTCCCCGGGGCTACTGAAAATTTTGGACCCCCTCTTCTGGTACAACTGGAAATATCCCTTTCCACCTACACACACACGCTTTTTTTTTTTTTAAATCCTTAAACACAAATTAAAAAATTCGCCCGGAGATGGCGGTCATTTTTTTGCCGATTTTAAATTTCTGTATTTGGATTTATTCATTTATTTTTGTTATTGTTTTTTTTAAATGTATAATCTCTGAAACATTTTTGATTGTAATTTCGGAATATATATATTTTTAAATGAATATTTGCTTTGTTTAATTGTTTTAAAATCTATGCATTCATCGTTTGTTAATTATGAATTCCCCCCCCCCCCCCTTGCTCTATTTTTTTTTTTCCTTTTTTATAAATAATGTTTGGAGTGCTGATTTTCAATTTAAAAGTTTGTTATTGTTTATATTTAATTTATGAATTGTTCAAAAGTTAAGTATAAAGTGGGCATAAGTGACAATCAAAGGAACAAGATGGCAGACACCGGGCGAATACTACATCTGTTCCAAAAATTGATTACATATATTGTTGCATATATATATATATTTTAAAATTGTCTTATTAAATATTTTATGTAAACAAGTATTTTTATTTTAACTCTTTAATTCCCAAGTTATTCAATGAAAATATAATCTTCTACGATATTCTTCCCGATTTTCTGAAAATTCATTAGAAGACACAATTAATAAATTTTAGAAGGACATTGACAATTAAAATTAATCAACAAAATACTTATTTATAAGGATTTCGTAGAATATTTATAACTCCTACATATATTTTTTATATACAAGATATTTTTAAAGTATTTTATAGAATTAGGGAATGTACAAAGATAATGCTCTTATAATAGAAATATAAAAATATTCAGTGACGCCAACTTATATGGGCCCATGGGGCCCGAGCCCACCCAATAATTTTAAATCCTAGCATACCCATCTTTTATTGTTCTATTTAGTTATTTATTTCGTTAGTTTTTAGCTCACAGGCTATCATAGCCTGAGAGCTTATGTGCCCGCCCGATCTGTATGTATGTACGTTCGTTCGTTCGTGCGTGCGTACGTGAGCAACGCGATATCTCATGATAAAAATATCCGATCCACTTGAAATTTCGTATGTAGGTGTATCTTGACAAGGCGCTTCCCTGATTAGTTTTTGGAGTTCATTCGAAATGTATAAGAGGGGGAAGGGGGCCTCATGCCCCTCCCCTTAATTGATTTAAATGGGTTTTTCATGCAGAATTATCAGTTTTCGTTCAAAATTTAGATATAGGATCATTCTGATGAGGCGCCTCTGTGACTGGTATTAGGTGTTCATTGAATAAGTATAAACAGGGGGAACGGGGATTCGAATGCCCCTCCCCTTAATCTAAATAAATAGGGGAATTTCATGCAGAATTATCAGATTTTGTTCAAATCTCTGAATTGTTTTGGAAGTTTAGTGGTTAAGTATAAAAGAGGGGGATAACTCCTCTTAAATTATATAAATGGGTTTTTATAAAGAATTTACCGATTTCCTCTGAATTTTGGATACATATTTTTTATATGATAAAGCATGTCCCTGATTAATTTACGGAGCTCAATGATTAAGTATAAAAAGGGGAAAGGGGGGGTTGTTTCACCTCCTTTAATTTGTTTTTCCAACGGAATTAACCCTTGAAAATGTAAGGCTGTAATGTACAATTAGTATGCGTAGCCTGTGAGCTCAATGCCACCAGTTCAACTGGGCAATATTCTTTTTATTATGATTATTTTTCTCCCTATAACAAAATTTATTTTGTCAATGACCATGTGTTTTAATTCTCCAACTGACATCCATAAATCCCAAATAACTGAAATTTCCATATTTAACTTTCAGCTACTTCAATTTATAATCATGTTCATGATATGATGATATTACAAGAAATATTAGTGTTTTTATTTTGAAAAACGCATGAGAATATAAATTAATAAAATTGCAAACGTTATTGAAATATGATAGTTTGACTTTAAATTCTTATCTTTCACCTTCTGAGTACCCTTTAACCCTTTGCGGGGCGTTAGTTTCATAGATATATCACTTAATTTTAATTCCCAAACGCCACATTCGCACCAGAATTTTGTTAAAGAAAATTACGGTTTATTGAATGCGTGAAACATAGCGTTTTCTTTTTTACAAATAAAATTGTTTTCGAATTCCGGTGTCACTCATTTATTTAAATACTTAAGCAATGAATTTGCCCTGCCCCGCAAATGGTTAAAGAAGAACAAACTGGTTGTACCTTTTTACCGAAATATTTTTGAGTCCACCCAATACTTTTGAGCCAACCCAATATTTTTCAAAAGTTGGCGCCACTGAAAATATTTAAGAATTCAAACCATCCACTTCCAACAGTTTCAGCTAGGTGGGGAGGCCTATTAAGGGAGACCCGTACCCCATTTTCGGCCAAAAATCATCAAAAGTTCAAAAATTTTTTATCTCAGAAAACGAAAAAATACATATTTTCGAATATCCATGCAAAATTTCAGAACTCGGGGACACTTGGAACAGGTAGAAAATGAGCTTTTTAAATTGTACTCACTATAGAGTTTAAAGGACTATCGGCCATTTAAAACGTGTTTTCCTGAAAATGACTTTTTTCACATTTTGCCTAAGTTCAAAGTACTAAGGCTCAGTGGTAAAATGATTTAGAAACAAAGTGTTTATGTTTTTAGAATCTTTAAAAAATTTGCAAGAAAAGTAAGGAGAGATATATTTTTTAACTATTTCCGAAAATTTTACATAAATTGGTAAACATGAAAATTACAACGAATTTAAGAAAATTTACCATGCGTACTTCTTTTTTTTTTTTTTTTTTTTTTTTTTTTTTTTTTTTTTAGCCGATTAAAATAGAAAATTAAAAATATCTCTCCTTAGTTCTTTTCTATATACTATAACACTATTTAAGAAATTTTTAGTAATACCAAAATATTGAAAATTGAATGAGGAGTAGTAATTTTAAAAAGTGTATTTTTCGACAAAAAAAATCATAAAAATCCCCATAAAAAATATACTTTTTAATAAAAAGTGAATTTTTTGCTAATTATTTCTCACAAAAAGATTCTTAAGCAGTACACCAAAATTCATTACTTTAAAATCAATAATAAAAATTTTGGGTTTTTTCTTACGGGTCTCCCTTAAATGGCTTAAGCCATAGCTGCCAATATCTTCCGCTTTTTCGGCCCGGAAAATTTTTATAGTAAATTTTACCATTACGAATCGTCGGATTCTGCCAATTAAATAAGTCAAAAATTTCTGTTACATTTTTCCGGGTCGAAAAATCAGAAGAGTTGGCAGTTATGCTTAAGCTCAACAATAAGCTGCGCCTGCACGAGCTGCCGGACCCTCTCCTGGAGCCAATTTTTACCTGGTGGGGTGCGATAGAAAGGTGGAGTCACGTCCCTCCAGTAACGTGATCTTGCTTTGCATTTCGACCCTAATTTCGTATGGTGGTACTTGTCTATCAGCGGCATTCATTGTTTTCTTATTTTCTTCATCTAAATTAGTCCACGAACCACTTTTCTCGGCAAGTACGCATCACCGATTAGACATCTAAAATATAGGCTTTCCTACTCTCCAAACAGGATTTGAACGTGTAATGTGCAAAAATAAATCAACAAAATCAATTACACTGATGGACAAAATTAAGAAATGGGAGGTATTTTCACACATTTCTCAGAAAATATCTCATAAAACCTGAACAGTTGATTGTCATATAATGGCACAATGGCGCTGGTGTCGCTGAGATGAGGTTACGTATTTTTGTGCGCGTTGCTAAGCCAGCAGGAGGTATAAAAGTCTGCAGATAGCTGCTCAGCTCACTCCACTCTATAACACAGTAGTGATTTGTATAGTGTTTCTTGAATAACCTTGTTCTTTTTTAGGTGAAATTAGTGAATATCATCGTTTAGACGATGGTTTGAGGTGGAGAATCGTGGGTAGAATTGAGGCAGGGCAGTCCAAGCTCAGGTTGCTAGGGATTTGGGTGTAACTCCAAGCGTTGTTTCGACTTTGTGGAGTCAATTTCAAAACAGTGGGGCAGTGTCCAGAAGACCAGGACAAGGTCGTCCGAGAGCAACAATGAGCAGGGAAGACCAATATTTGCTATTTACAGCCAAGCGCCAGAGGACGTCTAAAGCGACACAATTGTCTAGGGACCTTGCTGCTGCCACAGAAACATTAGTTTCAAAGAAGACTGTTGCCAGGAAGCTCGGTGAAAGAGGGTTGTATGCCAGGAAGCCCGCCATTGGCATCCCACTCACTCCCTTCCACAAAAGAGAGCGTGCACAATGGTGCAGACAGCACCAACACAATATCGTACGCAACTTCAATGGGCTAATGCTCTGTTCACAGATGAGTTCAGATTCAGTATTCAACCTAATTCTTGGCGAATATTCATATGGAGGGAACCTGGGACCCGATACCATCCCAGTAACATCATGGAAAGGGACCATTATGCTGGTGGAGGACTGATGGTTTGGGCAGGAATCATGCAAGGTACCCGCACACCGCTCCATGTGTTTGACACTGGTTCCGTGAATGCCCAGAGGTACAGGCAGGACATCCTATAATCCTATGTGCGTCTTTTCAGGGTGATGTTGGCCCTGAATTCGTTTTATGGACGACAATGCCCGACCACATAGGGCTCGCCGGGTTGAGGAATATCTGGAAAATGAGGATATTCATCGAATGGATTGGCCAGCCAAATCTCCTGAACCCCATTGAACATGCTTGGGATGCACTTGGAAGGGCTATTGCGAGACGACAACCCCCACCCAGAACCATTCCGGAGTTAAAAACTGCTCTGGTGGAAGAGTGGGAGAGTCTTCCACAAGCCATCCTTAACTCTCTTATTAACAGCTTGCATATTCGTTGCGCATGCTGTCTATCTGTCAGAGGTGACCACACACCATACAAGCCTCACTTTCATTCTCATCTTTCATCATGAATTTCAGTTCACATTGGGCTGTTGGCAATAACTCTTACCAATGAATGGCACTTTAATTTTTGCTTTGCACATATTATTATCATCTATATGTTATATCCATACCAATTTTCATTAATTTTTATCCAGTCTTTCTCGAGATATTTGGGAAAATGCCTTCCATCTCTTAATTTTGTCCACCAGTGTAGTTAACCCTTCGGGTACGAGCGACATACATGCGTGCCGCAAAAAGGCTTAAGAATCCTTGTTTATTCCCACCAGTAACATTTCACTGCAAAATTTGCCTTATTTGATCGGAGCATTTTCTTGATTCAATAAGTCACAAATTTTTGTTTTTAAAAACCGGTGACAAATCATTAAAAATTTCGTAAAAGGCTCCCGTCGAGAAGGGGTAAAGCAACCGGTATAACAGAGAAATCAGCAAATTAACAAGCTCTGCATGCAGATATTGTTTGTCTTTTTGAATCGAAAGTTTACTTTCTTTAGTATCACTACCTAATTTACTACTTTTACCACCAGAAATGCTTAATTTATCGAAATTCAACATCCAGTATATTTTACTCAATTATAAATTGTACGAAACCCAGTGAGGCAGTGGTTAGTACGCCTGATTTCCACGTTGCAGATCGAGAATTAGACTCCCCGTTGGGAAAGGCTCAGTTAACACTAGAAACGCCATTAGGGGTCAAAATGACCCCAGCCAGAATGATAATAGTCAATTCAAACCAGAAATTTCTTCATAAGATATGTTAAATATGTGCAGCCCAAAAACAGACTAATTAAATAAGTTAACTAGTTTAAAACTAAAATCCTGGTGCGAAACACTTTTTATAAAACCTTAGTAAAATACCCGGCTGTTTTAGTGTTAATATTTCATACCGCCGTAGTCAATAAAATGAATACCAAGTTGTTAGAGCAACTAAACACCAATGCTTGTGTAAAAGCTCCTATCCCCCATAAGACGCAGCGCTCGCGAGCTGATTATAATCGTATGGAGAAGTTATTTGCATTTCTGTGGTTTTATTTATTTATTTTATTTATTTATTTTTTATTTTTTTGCATTGGATAACTGAGCTACATTTCTACATCGCCTTTTTCCACTTTTCCGATTTTAGGTGCATATATTTTTTATAAATTTACTTTTGACGGTTCCGAAAATGAAAGTGTTAT
The DNA here is from genome assembly GCA_964019185.1 of Maratus speculifer. Lineage (NCBI taxonomy): Eukaryota > Metazoa > Arthropoda > Arachnida > Araneae > Salticidae > Maratus > Maratus speculifer. Next base: position 232,997,587 of record OZ025300.1, read on the forward strand.
AGTCTAAAAAATAACTGCAAACAAAACCAATAAGTAAAAAAGGGGCGATGTAGAAATGTACCGCAGTTATCCAATGAAAAAAATAGTACAGGTTATATATTACCGCGCAGAATTTCACCCGAAATTAAATAGAGGACCGTCAACAACAACAACAACAACAACAACAACAACAAAAACCCGACATACTTTATGTACTTGAAGTTTTATAATAATTCCTCGTGTATTTTTATATATTTAATAAAACGTCTAAAATCGCAAGTGACCGGTCACCTTTGGTCATATAGTGTACATAAATAACAATACATGCATAAAACATTCATACGTACATACACAAAACTTACTTAAATGCATTTTCTGTAAGATTAAAGTCATGTCTTCATAGATGCCAACAAGACATTTATCTTTTGTAATAAATGCGTTAATTTGCCCCTAGTTTAATGAATTTTGAACCAGAATTTATTTAAAGAAATGAAATTACATATGTTCCACTTAGAAACCTGAAATTAAATAAATAAAAATTCATAAAATAACTTTTCTGGTTCAAAATGAGGTTGATTTGGATCAAACTAATCCAGGTAATACGGAAGATTAGTTGAAAGTTGGCAGCTATGTGTCTTGGCCAATAATATTTTTCATTAAAAACAAGATTTCTTATACCAAGTCGGTTATAAACACCTTCTCTCACTTCAACGAGACAACAATCCGCCAAATCTGATTTGACGGTGACATGAACAATCCCATACTCCCGAAGATCAACTGCAAACTCAAACTTCAAACTTCAAACGTATACCGAACACTAGCTATATATTTTTTGTAGGAGAAAAAAAAATTTCTTGTTATTTACCCATCATACATAGTATAGGGTAAGTGTTCCAATCGTTTTAAAAATCTAATTTTTTTTGAAGGATTTACACGTTTCAGATACTGCAGATTCCGAAAAACATAAAATTTTGCCGTCCGTCCGTTTGGGTGTCCGTCTGTGTGTCTGTAAATTCTCTATCTCCCAAACAAATTGAGATAGACGCTTGGAATTTTGTGTGTATTTAGTATGTAAGAATGGGGCGGAGCTTATTTAATGTCAGTAACCTTGATTATTCGGAGCTATTTTTTTCGAACTCTCGAAAAATTCGTTCTGATGAAAGGTACATAAAAATTTTCGAATTTTTTTATTCTAAGGAGTGGACGTAAACGGCAATAAAATATATATTTTTTGTGGGAAAAATAATTTTTTCTTGTTATTTACTTATCATACATAGTATAGGGTAAGTCTTCCAATCGTTTTAAAAATCTAATTTTTTTTGACGGATTTACACGTTTCAGATACTGCAGATTCCGAAAAACATATTTTTAGAACAAAAATTTTGCCTTCCGTCCGTCTGTGTGTCTGTAAACGCTCTATCTTTCGAACAAATTGAGATAGACTCTTGGAATTTTGTATGTATTTAGTATGTAAGAATGGGGCGAAGTCTATTTAATGTCAGTAACCTTGATTATTCGGAGCTATTTTTTTCGAACTCTCGAAAAATTCGTTCTGATGAAAGGTACATAAAAATTTTCGAATTTTTTTATTCTAAGGAGTGGACGTAAACGGCAATAAAATATATATTTTTTGTGGGAAAAATAATTTTTTCTTGTTATTTACTTATCATACATAGTATAGGGTAAGTCTTCCAATCGTTTTAAAAATCTAATTTTTTTTGACGGATTTACCCGTTTCAGATACTTGCAGATTCCGAAAAGCATATTTTTAGAATAAACATTTTGCCGTCCGTCCGTCTGTGTGTCTGTTTGTGTGTCTGTAAACGCTCTATCTCCCGAACAAATTGAGATAGACGCTTGGAATTTTGTATGTATTTAGTATGTAAGAATGGGGCGAAGCCTATTTAATGTCAGTAACCTCGATTATCCGGCACTATTTTTTCGGACTCTCAAAATACTTGTTCTGACGAAAGGTATATAAAAATTTTCGAACTTTTTTTATTCTAAGGAGTGGACGTAAACTGCAATAAAATAACATAAATTTTACATAAAGAACGAAGTCAATCGGATTATTAGTTACCAAGATAAATGTAATCCTGTTTTTCACATTCTTCGATTTTTCATGACCCTGTATTTCATTCAAATTTCAATTCAAAGATATATTTTAATTGGAAATGAGACGCTCAATCCGACGCAATAAATTGTTAGTTAATATGATTATTATGTTTGGAGTTATAAGGATTTTCCTTTTACGCAATTCGGTACTACTTGAGTAGTTTGGCATTTAATACAAATTGCCGAAATTGGTTCATCAGCAATTCATTAGTAGAGCATTACTTTGTATATTAAAAATATTTAAATACATGCTTAAATTTTATTTTGGAATTGAAATGCATTTTATAAATAGTTTGCACATATTTTATTTTCATATATTATAGTATGCATATCCATGATGGGTAAGTATTACGGTGGCCATCAACGACTAGTTTTCTTTTGTGAAAGAAGATTAAATGCAATTTATAATACATTTCCTTCAACCATTAAATATTTCGCTAATTAAGTTGAGCAAAAAACAAAAGATTTTAATTTTCTGAATACTTTAATTTAGATTATCAAATCTTAAATACTTGATTAAAATTAAAAGATTTAAAAATAATTGGTGATAATCATTTGTTAGTTTACTTTCTTGAGAAATCTTGGCAAAACGATGAAAAATATGCATAATTCATTAACCCTTTCCGGCGCAGTGTTACCACTCCGGCAACACCTAATTTTAATTCCAAACTTACAAACGGCACCAAGAATATTTTAGTAAAATTTTATTTTTACAATGACAGCTTAAATCAGGGAATTCTTAATTTCTCAAAAAGTCTTTTGTAAATTCCGGTGTCAGTCAACAATTTCTCACTTTACGAACAGAATATGTCTGCGCCGGAAAGGGTTAACACCTTCGCGGAGACAGCCTTTTACGAAAATTTTAATGTTTTTTCACCTTTTTTTTAAAAACAGAAATTTGTTGCTTATTAAATCGAGAAATGCTCTGATTAAATAGGACAAATTTTACTAGTGAGGATAAACCAGGATTATTAAGTCTTTTTGCGGCTCGTATACATGTCGTTCGTCCACAAGGGTTAAGATTATGGTTTATATAGTTGACATCCTTTTTAATTTTTCAACACCGGGAATGTGAAATAGAAATATTTTCTGTAACCTATTGTATGCGGGATACATGGAATTGCCATCGGGGACTATTTTTATATTCTGTTCCCACCACTATATTTACATATTGTTGCGCATTCCTCTTTAACACTAGAACCGCGGCGACGGGTCATTTTGACCCGTATCATATGGAGAGACGTCGATTCGTACCAGGAAACTCTTAATAAAATAATAGTAGCTAAGTATATGCTGCGCAAAAATATTTTTAACAAATAACTTAAACTATTTAGAATGAAAATTCCGGTGAGAAGTATTTTTTATAAAATTTTAATGTATTTTCCCGCGGTTCTAGTGTTAAAATGCTGTGAAAGCATTCGTAAAAGATGTTAGTTTTGAAAAAGTAGTGCAAAATAGAATTTGAAAGTCCGCGCGATCTAGTAGACAAGTGCTGTGTTCAAAGGTGGGACGTCCCCTTGGGGACAAGCGACACGTATACGAAAGGCCTGAGAATATAAAAGGCCTAAATATAAAAAAGGCCTAAGAATCCTCGTTTATTCCCACCAGTAAAATTTTACTGAAAAATCTACGTTACATAATCGGCGCATTTTCTCGATTTAATAAGACACAAATTTCTGTTCTTAAAAACCGGTGACAAAACATTAAAAATTTCGTAAAAGGCTCCCGTCGCGAAGGGGTTAACTAATTGCAGAAATTCTGCTATGCGTTGAAGGGGAAAAAAACTACTTGAAACACTGATTTCAAGAAAGAAAAAAGTTGCAGCATGAGATTATGTTTAAGATGTTTGCTGGCAACTACGAGTATACTAGTAGTTGACAAGTAATAAATACCAAGTTGAAATAACACGCACGGTTATGGAGCAGTGGCTCATCAGAGAAAATATTATCACCGGTAAATTTAAATATATATACCGGGTGTCCAGTAAATGACAGACCCATTTTGAATGTAAATAACAAAAAAAAAAAAAAAAAAAAAAAAAAAAAAAAAAACTGTTTGAGATAAAAATGCGCGGCTTGCTGTATTGTTATTAGAATATAAATAAATTTTAAAATATGCACTTTGTTAATGTAATATAATAATATTTAAAATAATATCTCAGTCTCAAGACTGAGGAGGTGAAGTATAATACAGATGGTTCAATCATAAATATTATTTTAAATCACTTTCCAACCAACGTACCCTATTTCTGAAGCTGATTCGAGAGTCGATTCAACATATAGATTCAGATTCGACAACATATAGATCTCATATTTATGAAAATTAGAGTCAGTATTATTCAAACAGCCTGTTACCGCCAGCGCGATATTTTTTTTCTAAATTTGAACTATATTAACAAAGTACGTGTTTAAAAATTTATTGATTTTCTAATATAACAATACCGCAAACCGCGCATTATTATCTCAAACCGTTTATTTGTTATTTAAGTTCAAAATGGGTAAGTTATTTACTGGACACCCGGTATATATATATTTATCTTGTTAGCCCTTTGCGTTGAGTTAACCCTTTGAGTTCTGGTGGGTAAATTTCTTCAAAATTCCAAAAGTCACATTGACACCAGTACTTTGCAAAGGAAAAAAAAAACTGTTAACGATGTACACGACAAAATGCATTAAACCTTTTTCTAATATATCTGTTCGAATTTTCTGGTATCGGTGTGACATTTCAGAATTAAAATTAAGTGGTAGAAATTTCAACCATCAGAGCTCAAAGGGTTAAGTCGCCAAATAACCCTGGTGTCAGCGTGTTGTCAGACTGGAGAATTTTGAACTTCCAGGAGAATTTTTGGGGAAAAACTTGGGGTTTATATTGGGGAAAATATGTTTTTTTTTCATAAATAAAAGTTACACACTTTTTTTTTCCAAATTTTTACTTTAAATATTTTTAATTTTTTCAAGAAATTAATATTTTTTAAAATGCTGAATCAAAATTATAATTTTAATATTTCTCTTTATTTAAATGTAAAAAAAAAAAAAAAAAAAAAAAAACATTGAATAATATATTGAGCTATAACGGTTTTACATTAACCCCCATTTTTTAAAATAAATTTTAAATAAAAGATAAAATATGACGTGTTTTATCATGTGATTTTGTTTGCAAATAATATGGCTAACCATCACACACACACATGCAAAAAAAGAAAAAAATTCAAATTTTTAACTTAATTAAAAAATAATAATTAAAATCGATTCAATCTGAATATTAAGTACAAAAGAGCACTGTCGATACAACTTTGTTGCCATGGAAACAAAATCTTCTTCAACATTGAAATGTATTACTGCAGAATTCTTCATCTGGTCTTTATTTTTGTATGCGCTTAAATATATTAAAACTTTTTTTTATAGATGAAATTATTTTTATATTGATAAAATTAAATAACTGCAGCAACAAGCAACATAAATATGTACAGTAGAACCCCGCTAATTCGGACCCCGATAATCCGGATCTCCGGATAATTCGGATCGGTTTGGTCATTTTTTTTCAAGTTTGAGAAGCGACTAGCTAATTTCCATAACCTTAACTTGTTTCATCGTTGTATTCTAAATAAAAAAAGCTTTTTCTGACACGTTTTCGTAATAATTAAGCAAAGTAAACATTATTACTGTCTGCAAATATTCAATAAGTTTAACATAAAGGTGATTTTCTGTTAGTATGTTATATTTTATTTCATTTTTTTTCTAATTCTCCGGATAATCCGGATTTTCGATAATCCGGATTGGGTCCGGTCCCAATTAATCCGAATTATCGGAGTTTTACTGTACTTGTCTATCAACGGATTTCATTGTTTTCTTATTTTCTCCATCTAAATTAGTCCACGAACCACTTTTCTCGGCAAGTACGCATCATCGATTAGACATCTAAAATATAGACTTTCCTACTCTCCAAACAGGATTTGAACGCGTAATGTGCAGGAATAAATCAACAAAGTTAATTAGTTAACCCCTTGGGGACGAGCGACACATATGCGTGCCGCAAAAAGGCTTAAGAATCCTTGTTTATTCCCACCAGTAACATTTCACTGCAAAATTTGCCTTATTTGATCGGAGCATTTTCTTGATTCAATAAGTCACAAATTTTTATTTTTAAAAACCGGTGACAAATCATTAAAAATTTCGTAAAAGGCTCCCGTCGAGAAGGGGTAAAGCAACCGGTATAACAGAGAAATCAGCAAATTAACAAGCTCTGCATGCAGATATTGTTTGTCTTTTTGAATCGAAAGTTTACTTCCTTTAGTATCACTGCCTAATTTACTACTTTTACCACAAGAAATGCTTAATTTATCGAAATTCAACATCCAGTATATTTTACTCAATTATAAATTGTACGAAACCTAGTGGGGCAGTGGTTAGTACGCCTGATTTCCACTTTGCAGATCGAGAATTAGACTCCCCGTTGGGAAAGGTTCTGTTAACACTAGAACCGCCATTAGGGGTCAAAATGACCCCTGCCAGAATGATAATAGTCGATTCGAATCAGAAATTTTTTCATAAGATATGTTAAATATGTGCAGCCCAAAAACAGACTAATTAAATACCTAAGTTAAATAGTTTAAAACTAAAATCCTGGTGCGAAACACTTTTTATAAAACCTTAGTAAAATACCCGGCTGTTTTAGTGTTAATATTTCATACCGCCGTAGTCAATAAAATGAATACCAAGTTGTTAGAGCAACTAAACACCAATGCTCGTGTAAAAGCTCCTATCCCCCATAAGACGCAGCGCTCGCGAGCTGATTATAATCGTATGGAGAAGTTATTTGCATTTCTGTGGTTTTATTTATTTATTTTATTTATTTATTTATTTATTTTTTATTTTTTTGCATTGGATAACTGAGGTACATTTCTACATCGCCTTTTTCCACTTTTCTGATTTTAGGTGCATATATTTTTTATAAATTTACTTTTGACGGTTCCGAAAATGAAAGTGTTATAGTCTAAAAAATAACTGCAAACAAAACCAATAAGTAAAAAAGGGGCGATGTAGAAATGTACCGCAGTTATCCAATGAAAAAAATAGTACAGGTTATATATTACCGCGCAGAATTTCACCCGAAATTAAATAGAGGACTGTCAACAACAACAACAACAAAAAAAAAAAAAAAAAAAAAAAAAACCGACATACTTTATGTACTTGAAGTTTTATAATAATTCCTCGTGTATTTTTATATATTTAATAAAACGTCTAAAATCGCAAGTGACCGGTCACCTTTGGTCATATAGTGTACATGAATAACAATACATGCATAAAACATTCATACGTACATACACAAATCTTACTTAAATGCATTTTCTATAAGATTAAAGTCATGTCTTCATAGATGCCAACAAGACATTTATCTTTTGAAATAAATGCGTTAATTTGCCCCTAGTTTAATGAATTTTGAACCAGAATTTTTTCATAGAAATGAAATTAAATATGTTCCACTTAGAAACCTGAAATTAAATAAATAAAAATTCATAAAATAACTTTTCTGGTTCAAAATGAGGTTGATTTGGATCAAACTAATCCAGGTAATACGGAAGATTAGTTGAAAGTTGGCAGCTATGTGTCTTGGCCAATAATATTTTTCATTAAAAACAAGATTTCTTATACCAAGTCGGTTATAAACACCTTCTCTCACTTCAACGAGACAACAATCCGCCAAATCTGATTTGACGGTGACATGAACAATCCCATACTCCCGAAGATCAACTGCAAACTCAAACTTCAAACGTATACCGAACACTAGCTATATATTACTTACCCATCATACGTAGTATAGGGTAAGTCTTGCAATCGTTTTGAAAATCGAAAAAATTTTTTTGACGGATTTACACGTTTCAGATACTGAAGATTCCGAAAAACATATTTTTTTGAAATTTTTTTTTGCCGTCTGTCCGTCTGTCTGTCTGTCTGTAAACGCTCTATCTCCCGAACAAATTGAGATAGAGACTTGAAATTTAGTATGTACTTAGTATGTAAGAATGGGACGAAGCTTTTTTAATATCAGTAACCTCGATTATCTGGAACTATTTTTTTCGGACTCTCGAAAAATTCATTCTGAGGAAGGGTATATAAAAATTTTCGAATTTTTTTATTTTAAAGAGTGGATATAAAAGGCAATAAAATAACAAAAATTTTGCATAAAGAACGAAGTTGATCGAATTATTAGTTGCCGAGATATGTGTAATCCTGTTTTCCGCATTCTTTGATTTTTCATGACCCTGTATTTCAACCAAATTTAAATTTAAAGATATATTTTAATTGGAAATGAGGCGCTTCATCCGACGCAGTAAATTGTTAGTTAATATGATTATTATTTTTAGAGTTATAAGGATGTTTCTATTACGCAATCCGGTATTACTTGAGTATTTTGGCGTTTTATATAATTTGTCGAATTTGGCTCATCAGCAATTCATTAATAAAGCATGACTATGTGTATTAAAACTATTTAAATTTGCGTTTAAATTTTATTTTGGAATTGCAGTGCATTTTATAAATATTTTACACATGTTTTATTTTCATATATTATATTATGCATATCCATGATGGGTAAGTATTACGGTGGCCCCCAAAGACTAGTTTTTTGTGGGAGAAATAAAGTTTTCTTGTTATTTACCCATCATACATAGTATAGGGTAAGTGTTCCAACAGTTTCAAAAATCTAAATTTTTTTGACGGATTTACACGTTTCAGATACTGCCGATTCCGATAAACATATTTTTAGAATAAAAATTTTGCCGTCCGTCCGTCTGTGTGTCTGTAAACTCTCTATCTTCCGAACAAATTGAGATAGACGCTTGGAATTTTGTATGTATTTAGTATGTAAGAATGGGGCGAAGCCTATTTAATGTCAGTAACCTTGATTATTCGAAACTATTTTTTTCGGACTCTCGAAAAATTCGTTCTGATTAAAGGCATATAAAAATTTTCGAATTTTTTATTCTAAGGAGTGGACATAAACGGCAATAATATCTATATTTTTTGTGGGAGAAATAATTTTTTCTTGTTATTTACTCATCATGCATAGTATAGGGTAAGTCTTCCAATCGTTTTAAAAATCTAAATTTTTTTTGACGGATTTACCCGTTTCAGATACTGCAGATTCCGAAAAACATATTTTTAGAATAAAATTTTTGCCGTCCGTCCATCTGTGTGTCCGTCTGTGTGTCTGTAAACGCCCCATCTCCCGAATAAATTGAGATAGACGCTTGGAATTTTGTATGTATTTAGTATGTAAGAATGGGGCGAAGCTTATTTAATGTCAGTAACCTTGATTATTCGGAACTATTTTTTTCGGACTTTCGAAAAATTCGTTCTGATGAAAGGTATATAAAAATTTTCGAAATTTTTTATTCTAAGGAGTGGACGTGAACGGCAATAAAATAACACAAATTTTACATAAAAAACGAAGACAATCGGATTATTAGTTACCGAGGTATATTTATTCTTGTTTTTCACATTCTTCGATTTTCATGACCCTATATTTCATTCAAATTTCAATTCAAAGATATATTTTAATAGTAAATGAGACGCTTAATCCGACGTAATAAATTGTTAGTTAATATGATTATTATTTTTGGAGTTATAAGAATGTTTCTTTTATGCGATTTGGTACTACTTGAATAGTTTGGCGTTTTATATAATTTGCCGAAATTGGTTCATCAGCAATTCATTAATAGAGCATTACTTTGTGTATTAAAAATATTTAAATAGACGTTTAAATTTTATTTTGGAATTGCAATGCATTTTATAAATAGTTTACGCGTGTTTTATTTTCATATATTGTAGTATGCATATCCATGATGGGCAAGTATTACGGTGGCCCGCAACGACTAGTTTTCTTTTGTGAAAGAAGATTAAATGCAATTTATAACTAGTTGTTGGGAGCCACCATAATACTTACCCATCATGGATATGCATAATATAATATATGAAAGTGAAACACGGGAAAACTTTTTATACAATGCATTGTAATTTCAAAACAAAACTTAAACGTGCTTTAAATATTGTTAATATACATAGTAATACTCTATTAATGAATTGCTGATGAACCCATTTCGACAGATTATATAGAATGCCATACTACTCAAGTAGTACCGAACTGCGTAAAAGAAACATCCTTATAACTCCAAAAATAATAATCATATTAACTAACAGTTTGCTGCATCAGATTAAGCGTCTCATTTCCAATTTAAATATATCTTTGAATTGAAATTTGAATGAAATACAGGGTCATGCAAAACCGAAGAATGTGGAAAACAGGATTAAAAATATCTCAGCAACTAATAATCCGATCGAATTTGTTGTTTATGCAAAATTTGTGTTATTTTATTGCCTTTTAAGTCCACTCCTTAAAATAAAAATATTCGAAAATTTTTATGCACCTTTAATCAGAACGAACTTTTCGAGAGTCCGAAAAAAATAGTTTGGGATAATCGAGGTTACTGATATTAAATAGGCTTCGTTCCATTCTTAATTACTAAGTACATACAAAATTTCAAATCTCTATCTCGATTCGTTCGTGAGATAGAGCGTTTACAGACACACAGACAGACAGAGAGACGGACGGCAATTTTTTTTTTCTAAAAATATTTTTTTCGAATCTTCACTATCTAAAACGTGTAAATCCGTCAAAAATTTTTTTTTTCGATTTTCAAAACGATTGCAAGACTTACCTTATACTACGTATGATGGGTAAGTAATACATTTCCTACAACCATTAAATATTTCTTTAATTTAATTGAGCGAAAAACAGGAGATTCTAATATTCTGATTATTATAGTTTAGATTATCAAATCTGAAATACCTGATTAAAATTAAAAGATTAAAAAATAATAGGTGATAATCATTTGTTAATTACTTTCTTGAGAAATCTTGGCACAACGATGAAAAATATGCATAATTCATTAACACCTTCGCGGAGACAGCCTTTTACGAAATTTTTAATGTTTTCTCACCGGTTTTTTAAAAACAGAAATTTGTTGCTTATTAAATCTAGAAATGCTCTTATTAAATAGGACAAATTTTACTGTAAAATTTTACTAGTGAGGATAAACCAGGATTATTAAGTCTTTTTGCGGCTCGTATACATGTCGTTCGTCCACAAGGATTAAGATTATGGTTTATATAGTTGACATTCTTTTTAATTTTTCAACACCGGGAATGTGGAATATAAATATTTTCTGTAACCTATTGTATGCGAGATGCATGGAATTGCCATCGAGGACTATTTTTGAATTCTGTTCCCACCACTATTTTTACATTGTGTAGCGCATTCCTCTTTAACCCCTTCGCGACGGGAGCCTTTTGCGAAATTTTTAATGCTTTGTCACCGGCTTTTTTAAACAGAAATTTGTGCCTTTTTAAATCGAGAAAATGCTCCGATTAAATATTATAAATTTTACAGTATAATTTTACTGGTGGCGTAAAAGAAGATTCTTAAGCCTTTTTGCGGCACGTATACGTATCGCTCGTCCCCAAGGGGTTAACCCCTTCGCGATGGGAGCCCTTTACGAAATTTTTAATGCTTTGTCACCGGATTTTAAAAACAGAAATTTGTTTCTTCTTAAATCGAGAAAATGCTCCGATTGAAAAAGGCAAATTTTACAGTAAAATTTTACCGGTGGGAATAAACAAGGATTCTTAAGCGTTTTTTGCGGCACGTATACGTGTCGTTCGTCCTCAAGGGGTTAAAATGCTGTGAAAGCATTCGTAAAAGATATTAGTTTTGAAAAAGTGGTGCAAAATAGAATTTGAAAGTCTGCGCGATCTAGTAGACAACTGCTGCGTTCAAAGGCTTAACCCCTTGGGGACAAGCGACACGTATACGTGCCGCAAAAACGCTTAAGAATCCTCGTTTATTCCCACCGGTAAAATTTTACTGAAAAATTTACGTTACTTAATCGGCGCATTTTCTCGATTTAATCTAGCACGAATTTCTGTTTTTAAAAACCGGTGACAAAATATTAAAAATTTCGTAAAAGGCTCCCGTCGCGAAGGGGTTAACTAATTGCAGAAATTCTGCTATGCGTTGAAGGGGAAAAAAACTACTTGAAACACTGATTTCAAGAAAGAAAAAAGTTGCAGTATGAGATTATGTTTAAGACGTTTGCTGTCAACTACGAGTATACTCGTAGTTACGTCGTTACGAGTATACTCTGTAACGAGTATACTCGTTTCAATCACGCGATGTTAAATCAAAAATAAAATTAAAATCCCGGGAATATTCCAGAAAGTAAAAAGGTTACGAAATACTTCCCGCCTTTTTTGAGAAGCAAGAAATAATTTATTAATAAATAAAATAAGAAAAAGAATCTCAGCTGTTACAAGTTAATACATTACGAAACTAAGATTGAAATATGTTCCACAAATTTTAGAATTGAAGTTAAGAGAGAACAAAATGGCGCAATTTTTTTTTATTTTATTACATATATATATTTATCTTGTTAGCCCTTTGCGTTGAGTTAACCCTTTGAGCTCTGGTGGGTAAATTTCTTCAAAATTCCTAAAGTCACATTGACACCAGTACTTTGCAAAGGAAAAAAAAAACTGTTAACGATGTACACGACAAAATGCATTAAACCTTTTTCTAATATATCTGTTCGAATTTTCTGGTATCGTTGTGACATTTCAGAATTAAAATTAAGTGGTAGAAATTTCAACCATCAGAGCTCAAAGGGTTAAGTCGCCAAATAACCCTGGTGTCAGCGTGTTGTCAGACTGGAGAATTTTGAACTTCCAGGAGAATTTTTGGGGAAAAACTTGGGGTTTATATTGGGGAAAATATGTTTTTTTTCATAAATAAAAGTTACATACTTTTTTTTTCCAAATTTTTACTTTAAATATTTTTAATTTTTTCAAGAAATTAATATTTTTTAAAATGCTGAATCAAAATTATAATTTTAATATTTCTCTTTATTTAAATGTAAAAAAAAAAAAAAAAAAAAAAAAAAAAAACTTTGAATAATATATTGAGCTATAACGGTTTTACATTAACCCCCATCTTTTAAAATAAATTTTAAATAAAAGATAAAATATGACGTGTTTTATCATGTAATTTTGTTTGCAAATAATATGGCTAACCATCACACACACACACACGCAAAAAAAAAGAAAAAATTTCAAATTTTTAACTTAATTAAAAAATAATAATTAAAATCGATTCAATCTGAAAATTAAGTCCAAAAGAGCACTGTCGATACAACTTTGTTGCTATTGAAACAATATCTTCTCCAACATTGAAATGTATTACTGCAGCATTCTTCATCTGGTCTTTATTTTTGAATACGCTTAAATATATTAAAACTTATTTTTATGGATCAAATTATTTTTATATTGATAAAGTTAAATAACTGCAGCAACAAGCAACATAAATATGTAATACAAAAAGAAAATATATGCATTAAACTCCTTAATTATTTAAATTTAAATTCATAAATACCAGAGCTGCCAAGTCTCCAGCTTTTTGGATACCAGAATTTTTATTCGGAAAATATTCTTTCATGCAATTGGAACGTTTCGGCTTTTTAGCTCACAGGCTATAATAGCCTGAGAGCTTATGTGCCCGTCCGTTCTGTATGTATGTGCGTATGTGCGTAACGCGATAACTCATGATAAAAATATCGGATCCACTTGAAATTTTGTATATAGGTATATCCTGATAAGGCGCTTCCCTGATTAGTTTTTGGAGTTCATTCGATATGTATAAGAGGGGGAACGGGGGGCTCATGCCCCCCGTTAGTTGATATAAATCGGATTTTCATGCAGAATTAAGTTTTCAAAATTTAGATTAGGATCATTCTGATGAGGCGATTCCGTGACTGTTATTAGGTGTTCATTGAATAAGTATAAATAGGGGGAACAGGGGTTCTAATCCCCCCCCCCCCGTTAGTTGATATAAATGGGATTTTCATGCAGAATTAAGTTTTCGTTCAAAATTTAGATTAGGATCATTCTGATGAGGCGATTCCGTGGCTGTTATTAGGTGTTCATTGAATAAGTATAAATAGGGGGAACAGGGGTTCTAATGCCCCCCCCCCCCCCGTTAGTTGATATAAATGGGATTTTCATGCAGAATTAAGTTTTCGTTCAAAATTTAGATTAGGATCATTCTGATGAGGCGATTCAGTGACTGTTATTAGTTGTTCATTGAATAAGTATAAATAGGGGGAACAGGGGTTCTAATGCCCCCCCCCCCCGTTAGTTGATATAAATGGGATTTTCATGCAGAATTAAGTTTTCGTTCAAAATTTAGATTAGGATCATTCTGATGAGGCGATTCCGTGACTGTTATTAGGTGTTCATTGAATAAGTATAAATAGGGGGAACAGGGGCTCTAATGCCCCCCCCCCCCCCGTTAGTTGATATAAATGGGATTTTCATGCAGAATTAATTTTCGTTCAAAATTTAGATTAGGATCATTCTGATGAGGCGATTCCGTGACTGTTATTAGGTGTTCATTGAATAAGTATAAATAAGGGGAACAGGGGTTCTAATGCCCCCCCCCTTAATTTATATAAATGGGTTTTTCAAGCAGAATTGTCAGATTTCGTTCAAATCTCTGAATAGTTTTGGAAGTTTAATGGTTAAGTATAAAAGAGGGGGATAACTCCTTTTAAATTATATAAATGCTAAATGGGTTTTTATTAAGAATTATCTAATTTGCTCTGAATTTTGGATATAGATTTTTTATATGATAAAGCATGTCTTTGATAGTATAGGAGGTTCAATGATTAAGTATAAAAAAAAGAGGAAAGGGGAGAGCTGTTTCCCCTTCTTAATTTTTTTTTCGAACGGAATTAACCCTTGAAAATATAAGGCTTTAATGTGCAATTAGTATTTGTAGCCTGTGAGCTCAATGCCATCAGTTTAACTGGGCAGTATTCTTTTTATTAAAATAACAACATTTTCTGTAAAATAATGCTGGTGTTCAAAAAGCCGGAGACTTGGCAACTCTGAAATACCATTTACATGCATTTTAAAATCTACTGATAAAGAATTTTCAGTTACATTAAAATCATTTGCTTTTGGCGAGGAAATGTGGTGCACGCCAAATCGAGTGGCGTTTTTATCTTTTCACACCAAATATTCGAAAATATTTTATTTTTTTACAGATTATCTGCTGTATTTCCACCGCTAAATTTGACTGATTCTTTATTACATACAGAAGTAGTTAAATTGGTATTTTTTTTTTTCAAAAAATTCTGAGTATACCCAGTATGGAGACCTTCCTTGTTAGATTTGAAAAATTAAGTCATGATTAATACTCTCAACCTATATGTAATAACATTACGATTTTGCCCTTTTGCAGAGTTGTCAGGGAATTAAAAATAAAGATAGATATTAAATTTTTTTTACAGTAAATATACCCCATATAGCCTATATATAAATCAAAAGAAATTAATTTCATGTAAAATTTTATTTTTCACGAACTAAATAACTTTTTACATATTTTTTGAACAATATGCATGGTACACTTTATAAAAAACTGTTTAATATATCACCATGAAATTTAATTTGGTTTCAGAAAACGTTAGACCACATACTATTTGAGAATAATAAGAAGCATTTTTCCTTTTGACTTAAAAGAAGTACAATTAAAATTACTTTACTAAAACTCTTTGAAAATTCGAAAATTTTTAAGAGTAAATTTTTAATTATTTAAAATTTTTTCAATCAGTCCTACATTGTTAGGTATTTTTGACCACTTAACTGATGACTATTTTCGAAAATCTTTCAAATAATGCCCATCTTTTTCATGTCTTTTACAATTTTTTTAATTTTTTACCACCGGTTTTTTCAAAATAGAAAATTTCGCCTAATTGAATCAGAAAATGCTACAATTAAGTAACGCAAAATTTCAATTAAAATTTACTGGTGAGAATAATAAATCATGATTGAAATAAGTACGTCCGTACATTTTACGGCCAAATCATGAATGACAAAAACACGTTGCCCGTATGACGAATGGGCAAAGAAGGGAAGCGTCTAACCCTTTAACGTACATTGGTTTCGCCACGAAACCACAAAATTTTAATTCCGATACGCAACACTGACACCGGTATTTTTATCTAAAAATATCCCTTTTATTTAGTATGTGAAAAATCACATTTACTTATTTAGAAATATATCTGTTCTTAATTACCGGTGTCATTCATTTATTTCGACATCTTAGCAATGAAAATGCTTTGATCGTTTAAGGGTTAAAGAAACAAGTGAGTTACACAGTTTTGGAAAGTTTCAACTATATACCTAAAGTGGAATTTTAGAAAAATGTACCAAAAAAGAAAAGTAATAATAATAACAAAAACAAAAATTATATACACACCCACATCTCACTCTGCTTATTTTAAAACTTTTCAGCACAATAATCTTTTAGGTCCGTAATCATCTCGCATCATAATATTTTAGCTGTATATTTTAGGCCGATAATTAAAAAAATCGAAAAACTTCAAGCATTTTGTGTTCGGCGTGCCCTTAAGAACGAGTTTTTACGTCGGAATTGAACATCTACATATCTTCCCACAAATTAAATAATCCGTCAAAACTGACAGGATTATGACATAAACGTTTGAACTGGCTTGCAACAATCAATTTATGAATAAAAACTTTAAACATATATATAATATCAACTATACATATTTTGTGGTTGCAATAATTTTTTGCGAAAAAAGACTAAAAAAGGTCTATAATGCATTTTCTACAAACATTAAATATTCCAATAGTTCGATGGAGAGAAAAACAGAAAATTATAATATTCCGAATGTTTTAGTTTAGATTATTAAATTTTAAATGCCTGTTTAAATACAAGGATTATAAAATAGTTTCGAAAATACTTTATTAACTTAATTTCCGTGTAAATCTTGCCAAAATGATGAAAAATATTCTTACTTCGTTATGAGCATGGTTTATATATCTGTCAATCCTTTCGTTTTTTTAACACCAATAAATTCAAATAGAAATGTCAATCCTTGTGTTTTTTCAACACCCTCAATTTCACATATAAAGATTCTCCTGAATTAATTACAGAAATTCTGCAGTAAAATACGTCGAAAATATGTCTGTTTGGTACACTTTCAGAAAAGCTGTTGAATATATCACCTCAAAATTTAATGTGGTTTCAGAAAAAATACTATTTGAAAATAATAAGAAGCATTTTTCCTTTTGACTAAACCCTTTGCAGCACATAGCAAATTCATTGTTTAAGTGTTGAAATTAATGACTGACACCAAAATGTAAAAAAGACTTTATTTGTAAATAAGAAAAAAAAAAAAGCTATATTTCGAGCATTCAATAAACCGAAATTTTCCTTATCTAAATTCCAGTGCCAATGTGGCGTTTGGGAATTAAAATTAAGTTTTTTTGTAGATGTACCACCGCGCCTCAAAGGGTTAAAAGTAATAAAATTAAAAATACTTTACAAAAAATCTTTTAAAATTCTAAAATTTTTAAGAGCATATTTTTCATTATTTAACATTTTTTTTTTTTCAATCAGACTTTCATTGTTAGGTATTTTTAACCATCTAACTGATCAATATTTTAGGAAATACTTTCAAATAATGCCTATTTTTTCATGTCTGTTACAGAATTTTTAATCTTTTATCACCGGCTTTTCAAAACAGAAAGTTTTGCCAAATTGAATCAGAAAATGCTGACAACGAAGGTCTCCATACTGGGCATACCCAGAATTTTATGAAAAAAAATACTAATTAAAGTACTTACGTAAGTAATAAAAGATCAGTCAAAATTATCGGCGGAATCACATTAGATATTGTGTAGAAAAATAAAATATATTCGAATATTTGGCGTGAAAAGACTAAAGGGTCATTCGATTTGGTGAGCAGCCCTTTTCCTCGCCAAAAGCAAACGATTATAATGAAACTCAAAACTGTTAGATATTTAGTTTGCGTGTAAATGGTATTTAATGAATTTAAACATAAACAAGGAGAGACTTTAATATATTATATACATCTATATACATATTGTATTACATATATATATATATATATATATATATATATATATATATATATATATATATTACTCGTTGAAGTAGTTATTTAATTAATCGCTGGAAAAAATGTTTTCATAGCTAAAAAAATCATATTGAGAAAAATTATCTTCATACATTTAAGCGTATTGAAAAATAAACGTCATATGTTTCCATAGCAACAAAATCTAATGGACAATTCTCAATTTTACTTTGAGCTTGGAACAAATTTAATTAAATTTAAATTATGAATTTCGTTTTAAATCTCAAATTTTGATGATTAAATTTGAATATAAATACATATAAATTTCGATATAACAAAATTATACTTAAAACAAACTAAAACTTACAAAACTAAAGTTATTTAAATTAAACTTATAAAAAAAAAAGTTCAACATGAAACTTTTTTTCATTGAAGTGTATTTGACATAAAGTATTTTTTTTAAAAATTACATTCCATTGCCAACCAGCGATAAATCGCCAAATAACGAAATTTTCATTATTTTCTTACGGTTAATGAATGGGAGTTCCGCCGAAATTTTTTTTATAAACGTATATATCAACACGAGAAGAACATTCTGTAATTTTTTCAGATTTTTCGGGGTATGCCCGTATGGAGACCTTCCTTGTGAGATTAAATAATGCAAAACTTTCATTGAAAATTTATTGATGAGAATTATAAATCATGATTGGAATATGGATGTCCATACGGGATACGGGCAAATCATACAAAAACACGTTACCCGTATAACGTACCGGCAAATAAGGGAAGCGGTTAACCCTTTCCGGCACACTGTGCCCGGTCTGGGATACCTAATTTTAATTCCAAACTTGCAAACGGCACCAGTAATACTTTAATAAAATTTTGCTTTTACAACATAAGCTTAAATAAGGGTTTCAAAATATCTAAAAAAATCGTTTGTGAATTTCCGGTGTCTGTCGATTAATTTCTCGTTTTACTGACAGATTGTGCCCGTGCCGGAAAGGGTTAAAGAAACACGTGAGTTACACAGTTTTGGAAAGTTTATACTATTTACCTAAAATGAAATTTTAGAAAAATGTACAAAAAATAAAATAAAATAAAAATAAAAGAATAAATAAATAAATAAGCACATTTCAAGAAAATGGACAAAAAATATATACATACAGAAATCTCACGGCGCATGCAATAGGTTATTTCAAAAAATTTCGCCATGGTTCACCATTTCACCATTGGCACTTTTAGTTCGCAATCACTTAGCATCGTAATATTTTCGCTCTATATCATAACCGATAACTAATAAAGAAAGTTCAGGCATTTTAATTTTCGCATGCCCTTAAAATTGAGCTTTTTCATTGATATTGAACATCTACATTCCTTCCCACAAATGACACAATCCGTCAAAACTGACAGGATTATGACGTGAACGGTTGAGCTTATTTAAAGGAGTCAGTCTACGAGTCAAAAATTCAAACTTATATAGAATATCAACAATACATTTTTTATGGTTGCAATAATATTTTCGTGAAAAAAGATTAAAAAACGTTTATAATGCATTTTCTACAAACATTAATATTCCAATAATTCGGTAAAGCGAAAAATAAAAAGTTCTAATATTCCGAATATTTTAGTTTCGATTATTAACCCCCTGACCACCGAGCGAAAGGGCAAAATTATAATTTTTTCCTCTTTGCAATTAATTTTAAATGTTAATAAATGAGGGATTTTCCATCATGGTATAATTTTTTTTGTTAAGTATATGCTTATAAGCCTTGAAAGTATCAATAATAAATTAATTTCTTAAAACTGGATTATATTTGTAGAATTATATTAATTTAACCCTTTCCGGCGCAGTGTTATCATTCCGGCAACACCTAATTTTAATTCTAAACATACAAATGACACCAATAATATTTTAGTAAAATTTAACTTTTACAATGACAGCTTAAATCAGGGAGTTCTTAATTTCTAAAAAAGTCTCTTGTAAATTCCGGTGTCAGTCAACAATTTCTCATTTTACGAATAAAACTTGTCTGCGCCGGAAAGGGTTAAATAAAGCTTCTACTATAGTGAAACCTGCAGCCTAGTGAACGGATACATCCAGTCGCGGCAGTGGAAAGTTACACCTTAAGTACCTGGTTAAAATACAAGAATTATAAAATAATTTGTTAACTTAGATTCCGTGTAAATCTTGGTAAAATGATGAAAAATATTCTTACTTCGTTATGAGCATAGTTTATATACCTGTCAACACTTTCGTTTTTTTTTTTTTTTTTTTTTTTTTTTTTTTAACACTTTCAATTTGAAATAGAAATATTCTCTTCAATTAATTACAGAAATTCTGCAATAAAATATGTTGAAAATAACAATTCGAAAACAGTAACATAAAAAAAGGAAAAAAAAAAAAAAAAAAGCAAAAAACCAGGTTATAGATATTAGACAACACAGAGACTTTGTTAGCTGGAAAAAGTAGTCTTCGTCTCGTTAACCCTTTGCGGTGAGTCAAATCCTCAAATAAAATGCTACAGAAGTTTCGCCATTTTTAGCCTCGAGTATACGCACGATAAGCATTAGAATTAAATAAGATTGTTACATACTTGATAATACCATGAAGAATAGTTGCAATAAAATTCTATTTCTGCTTTGACAGTATTGATTTCTGTTTAACCCTTTAACACACATGCCAACCTCCGGCTTTTTTAAAAATCGGTAAACTATACTTCGAACCAGAAATTTACTTAATGAGGGGAAATATGTAGTTTTCAATTGCCTACCATATTTAATGTTAGGCACATTTAACTAGGCAATTTTCCTGGTTCAAAATACAATTTTCTCATTTAAAAAAAGCCGGAGGTTGGCATGTATGACCTTAACCCTTTCCGGCACGGGTAAAATCTGTTAGTAAAATGAGAAATTATCGAGTGACACCGGAATTTTCAAACGAATTTTTTAGATATTTTGAAACCCCTAATTTAAGCTTTTATTGTAAAAGCAAAATTCTACTAAAATATTATTGGTGCCGTTTGAAAGTTTGGAATTAAAATTAGGTATCCCAGACCGGGCACAGTGTGCCGGAAAGGGTTAACGTTTATTGGTTTAGGCACGAAGCCACAAAATTTTAATTCCGATACGCAACACTGACACCGGTACTTTTATCTAAAAATATCCCTTGTATTTTGTGTGTGTGAAAAATCCCGTTTTCTTATTTAGAAATATATTTGTTCTTAATTACCGGTGTCATTCATTTATTTCGACATCTTAGCAATAAAAATGCTATGATCGTTAAAGGGTTAATCATTTAACTGATCAATATTTTTGAAAAACTAACAATAACTTTCAAATAATGCCTATTTTTTCATATCTCTTACAGAATACTTAACCTTTCATCACCGGTTTTTCAAAACAGAAATTTTTGACTAACTGAATTAGAAAAATGCCCGGATTAAGTAATGTAAAATTTACAATAAAAAATTACTGGTGAAAATAATAAATCATGATTGAAATATGGCCCGTACGTGGTTTGGGGAAATCATGATTGGCTAAATCACGTTGCCCGTATGACGTACGGGCAATAAGGGAAGCGGTTAAAGAAACAAGTGAGATACACAATTTTGAATAGTTTCAACTATTTACCTAAAATGAAATTAAAAAAAAAATGTACCAAAACATAAAAAAACAACATTTCAAGAAAAAGGCAGAAATTATAAACACCCCCTCATCTCACTGTGCATGTAATATGTTACTTTAAAACTTTTCAACACGATAATCTTTTAACCCTTTCCGGTGCGGACAAATTATAGACTGTCACCGGAATTTACAAACGACTTTTGAAGAAATCAAGAACTCCTTAATTTAAGCTTTTATTGTAAAAGCAAGATTTTATTAAAATATTATTGGTGTCAATTGCAAGCTTGGAATTAAAATTAGGTGCGTCTGAAGGGTTGAGGTCTGTAATCACTTAACATCATAATATTTTAGCTCTATATTTTAGGCCAGTAATTAAAAAAAATCAAAATGCTTCAAGCATTTCGTGTTCCGCTTGCCCTTAAATTTAAGCTTTTTAGTCGGTAACGAAGATCTAGATTCCTTCATAAATATAAAACAATCCGTCAAAATTGACAGGACTAGGACGTAAACGTATAAATCTGTTTATACTTACAGGCTAACTGAGAATCAGACTTCAAAAATAAATATAATATTAATTATATATTTTTTGTGGTTGCAATAATTTTTTTCGTGAAAAAAAGATTAAAAAAAGTTTATAAAGCATTTTCTACAAACTTTAAATATTCCAATAGTTCGGTAAAGCGAAAAACAGGAAATTCTAATATTCCGAAAATTTTCGTTTATACTATTAAACCTTAAATATCTGTTAAAATGTAAGGATTATAAAATAACATGTTAATTTAGTTTCCATGTAAATCTTGGAAAAATGACGAAAATTATTCTAACTTCTTTATGAACATGTTTTAAATACAACGCTAAAAAACCCCTTTTTTTAACACCTCCAATTTTAAATAAAAATATTATCTTTATTTTAATTAATTACAGAAATTCTGCAATAAAATATGTTGAAAATAATAGCTCGAAAGCAGTGACCTCAAGAAAGGAAAAAGTTGGTAACTCAAAATAACAGGTTGTAGCTAATAGTCGAGACTTTGTTAGTTGAAAAAGTAGTTTTCGTCTCGTTAGCCCTTTGCTGTGAGTCAAGTCCTCAAATATAGCGCTACACAATTTTCGCCTTCTTTATATCTGGGGTATACATATGATAGGTATTAGAATTAAATCAGATTGCTACTTGTTTGATAATACAATGTAACAAATTTGCAAAAAAATTCTGTTTCTGAGTTTGACAGTACAGTCCTCCCCACTTAATCGGGTAACGGATAATCGAATACCCCGCTTATTCGAATAAAATCCTCTGGAACCGAATTTATTCCCATTGGGCTAATGTTATTTTTCCCTGCTTAACCGAATACTTTTCACGAAATGTCTTCGCTTAATCGAATAACAAATGATTGAGACAATTTGAAAAATGGATTTGAAAAACACGTTTCAAATAGAATTTCCTCCACACTTTTTGTCATTTTCGGTTGTTACACAAAAAACAAATTTCCAGAACTCCCAGCATGCCTGGCAGGTGTATGGCCTGGCAGGTGTATAATGGACTGGTCAAGTGAGTTCCCTTCCTTGTTCATTTTTTCGATTTTATTTCAAAAATGGTGAAATAAATTGGACAGTTATTTCGATCAATTTTGTATTTTGTTTACTTTCGTTTGTCAAAAGACTTTTTTTTCACTTTTCCGATTTTTTCTCAGTTATTTTTAATGGAGACACTTTCATTTTCAAAACCGGTTCCGAAACTGAAATAATCCTCATTAAAAATATCAGCAATAAAAACCGAATGTTAAAAAACAACGACGCCCTTTGTACAGATCGATCTCAGCTATTCATTGCAAAAAAGATCATTTAAAAATATTGAAATACGGTAGAGATAGCTTCATAAATTTCTTCTATAGGATTAGCATTAGCGAGCAAATCCTTTCGCGTGATCGAAGTAACCCTTTAATAATAATGTCTTGTGACTTAGTGGCTCAAGATTATTGTGATACCATTCGAAAAAAAATCTCTCCCATTTCTTACCCTAAAATTTCACATAAATCACTTTCATCTACTTTTTTAAACCTGTATAAATTACGTAAATTACTTCTAATAACAAAATTTGTCGTTAATTCACACGATCTGCATTAAATGTAATGTAAACAAAATGCATGTGTTTACTGTCACTTAACTATTGCGTATTTACTTGTCATTTTGTTTTTATTTTAGTTTGTATATTAAAGTTTTTAACGATTTTCTTACTCTGGTAATTAAATATACTATATTTAATAATTTTGTCATTTTATTACATATTAAATATTACATTTATATGCCTCCCCGTTTAATCGAATATTTTTTCTGGAACCGTCAATATTCGTTTAAGCGGGGCCGACTGTATTGATTTCTGTTTAACCAATTAACTGATAAATATTTTTGAAAATAAATAAATAAATAAATAAATAAAAATAAAGGAAAAACTTTCAATAATTGCTTTTTTTCCTGTCTTTTACTGAATTCTTAATCTTTTATAACCGATTTTTTAAAATAGAAATTTTTGACTAATTGAATCAGAAAAGTGCTCGGATGCAAAAATGCGAAATTTACAATAAAAAATTACTGGTGAAAATAATAAATCATGATTGAAATATGGACATCCATACTTGGTACGGGCAAATCCTGATTGGCAAAAACATTTTGCCAGTATGACGTACGAGCAAATAAGGGAAGCGGTTTAATAAACAAATCAGTTACACAGTTCTGGGAAGTTTTAAAAATTTACCTAAAATGGAATTTTAGAAAAATGTACCAAAGTATTAAAAAAAAATCAAGTAAAATTCAAAAAATATATACACACCCACATCTTACAGTGCATATAATAAATTGTTTTAAAACTTTTCAGCACGATAATGTTTTAGGTCCGTTATCATTTAGTATCATAGTATTTTAGCTTTCTTTTTTAGTCCTATAATTAAAAAAGTCAAAAATCTTCAACCATTTTGTGTTCTGCGTACTCTAAGATTTTATTCGGATATTTTTATTATAAATATCCAGATTTCTTCCCACAAACAAAACAATCCGTCAAAATTGGCAGGATTATGACGTGATTACAGACTTCTTTAACCGTTCGAAATGAAAGATAAAAAAATGAAATTTTAAAAATATTTATAATATTAGCTATAGTTTTTTTGTGGTCTCAATAATTTTTTCGTCTTTTTTTCTATAAAAGAAAATTAAAAACAGTTTCCCGTTTATATAGAGAAATTCGACGTATGGAGTTCCGTTATAGAAAGACTCAACTGCATATATATATATATATATATATTTGCTTTGACAATATTGATTTCTGTTTAATCACTTAACTGATCAATATTTTTGAAAATTTTTTCAAACAATGCTTATCTTTTACATGTCTTTTGCAGAACGCTTAATCTTTTATCATTGGTGTTTCAAAACAGAAATGTTTGTCTAATTGAATCAGAAAAATGCTTGGATTAAGTAAAGCAAAATTTACAATAAAAAATTACTGGTGAAAATAATAAATTATGATTGGCAAAAACACCTTGCCAGTATGACGTACGGAGAAATTAGGGAAGCGGTTAAAGGTGTTCTTAAATCAAAAAAGGCAACTTTGTGACATAATTTTTAATTTATTTTTTGTTCGGAAATGCATGAAACTAGCAGGTAGTGTTGTTCACAAACAATTAAATTGTACTCATTTTTCAGTTTTCGTAAACGCAATAGATATTTCAAAAGAAGCCGTCAAAATTGAAGTTTTTTACGTATTTTCCGACGAAAGGAGAAAAATGTCAACGAAAGGGAGAAAAACGCGTGATCACGTGAAAAAAAAAAAAAACAAACTCATAACTCGGTAGGTAAATTAATTATCATAAAGTGGGAGACTTAGTTCGTTTTGAAAATCTAAATAATTTTCTAATCAGACTTTCCAATTATATATTTTTTCATTAAAAACTGAATTTGTTAGCGTGTCAAAACGTTTTGCGCTTGTTGGGCGGAGCAGTTGAGAACACCCTTAAAGGACAAGTCAATTTCACAGTTTTGGAAAGTTTTAACTATTTACCTAAAATAGAATATTAAAAAAATGTATCAAAGCATAATAATAATAATAATAATAATATTTCAAAAAAGAGACAATTATTATACAGGGTGTATCTAAACTCTTGGGCAAACTTAAAGGGGTGATAGTACACACCAAGACAAACAATATTAAATGGGAAACCAAAGGTCCCAAACGCTTTCCGAAGAAGATAGCCGCCATTAAAGTTTAGGGTCCAAAATTTCAAATAATCATAAAAAACGGAAAAATTGGTCAATTGATTTGCGGTTTTCGCTAAAACTATTATTTATGTCAGTAAAATTATTTAATGAGATGCAAAAAATAACGGTAAAATATAGTTGTTCGTTACTCCAAAGTCTAAAGCGCCCTCTATCGGCAATTTTTGAAATTTATCTTTATAATTTATTTTTAAGACAATACTGACATAAATAATAGTTTTAGTGAAAACCGCAAACGAATAGACCATTTTTTTACAATCATTTGAAATTTTGGACCCTAAACTTTAATTGCGCTTATCTCCTTCGAAAGACGTTTGGGACCCTTAGTTTCCCATTTAGTATTGTTTGGCTTGATGTGTAATATCACCCCTTAAAGTTTTGCCCAAGAGTTTAGATACACCCTGTATATACACCCACATTTCACAGTAGATATAATAAGGTGTTTTAAAACTTTTCAGCACCATAACCTTTTTGTTCCGTAATCATTTAGCATCGAAGTATTTTAGCTCTATTTTTTTGGCCGTTAATTAAAAATATCAAAAAACTTTTTCAACCACTTTGTATTCCGTGAGCTTTTAAAATCAACATTTTACGTCGTTAGTAGACATCCAGTTTCAGTGTTGTCAGATTGTCGAAAGCCAATTTCCCCAAAGTTTCGGAAATTTTCCCCAAATCAGGCCTTTTTTCAGAAAAAGTCCCTAACGCAATTTCTACTCAAAAAGACAAGTTCTCAATTTTCAATTTTACGTTGCAAAAATTTTTTGTAACAAATTTAAACTCAATTTCCTCCCCCCCCCCCAAATCAAGCATTTTTTGAAAAAAAATTCCCTATTTATGAGAAAAAGAATAAACGTTTAATCTCAATAGAATTTTGCAGGCATATTCAGAGCTAAAAACAACAACAATAAAATTTTATACTTTTTTATTTTATTTTTTGTATAAATCTATACTATTAAATGAAATGTATTTCTGTTCGCGATAACAGGAAAATCTGTATCGCTTATCTGAAAATTCAGATGGGGGATAGCCCAATTCAAATCATGACGAATCTCTAGTACAGGGTTGTTATAATTAAAGTTCGCCTATTTAGAAGGCTCTAAAGCCGGTTCTATGGCTCCAAACGAAACACAATTTCACTAGTAGGTAAAGAGATGCGCTCTGCGAAAATCGAAAAAAAATGTCAAATTTTTGTCGGTAGATGGCGCTGCGCCAATATTTAAAGCGATGTTTGCAGATTCATTATATAAATTTAACCCTTTAACCCTTTCGTGGTTATAAGCGCGTATACGCGCCCAGAATACCACTTAATTTGAATTGCGAAATGCCATACTGACACCGGAATTTTTAAATGAAAATTTTAATTTTACAAAGAACGTAAAAAAAACATTTATATATTATGAAATAAATTTGTTTTTAAATTCCGGTGTCATTCAATCATTTTAGTATTTTATGAATAGAAGTGCTTTAACCGTCAAAGGGTTAAAGTTCATTGGTTTCGCCACGAAACCACAAAATTTTAATTCCGATATGCAACACTGACACCGGTATTTTTATCTAAAAATATCCCTTTTATTATGTATGTGAAAAATCAGGTTTTCTTATTTAGAAATATATTTGTTCTTAATTACCGGTGTCATTCATTTATTTCGACATCGTAGCAATGAAAATGCTTTGATCGTTAAAGGGTAAAGTCAGGGGTGCACAACCTCTGGCCCGCGGGCCAAAATGATACCACTATTTTTATGCAGAATAATTTTCCTTATAGTAATGGCAGAAACTTTGAGATTAAAGAAAAGAAACTCCGCTTTTCAAATATTCTGGTGGCAAACGATTTTCTGGTAAAAAGGTTGTGCATCACTGGGTAAAGTCAATCCAGTCGGACACAAATTTACAAGTTTCAACAAACTTCGACGAGCTGCGAACTGTTATAATTAATGTTCACCTAATCAGACAGTTCTAGGGCCTGACTTATGACACCAAACAATACAGAAAAATGAATATCATTTCATGTGATGTAATCTGTATCAACAAAAATAGAACATGTCGCTCGGCAGCCAGAAAATAAGGAAGAATGCCATTGCGTATGCTCAATGAATCCTCCACCTTTTTCAATAACGCATTCCATTCTCAGAATTGTGCTTTTTACAGCACTGCGTAAACTGTCCTGTGAGATTGAGTGAATGTGAAGTCTAATACTGTCTTTCAGATCAGAAATTGTTTGACATCTTTCCTTAGATACAGAATCTTTCGAAAATCCCCACAAAATAAAGAAATCTGCATATATCGGCTTAAATATTAGCGCAGCGCCACCTATCGACAAAAAGTTTAACTATTTTTTTCGATTTTCGCAGAGCGCATCTCTTTATCTACGAACAAGTAAAATTTTGCTTCGTTTGGAGCCTTAGAACTGGCTCTAGAGCCTTCTGAATAGGCGAACTTTAATTATAACAACCCTGTACATGTAAGCGGTGAGCACGTCCACGAGAATGATTTATATCTATTATTTCCGTATTTTATTTTCGTTTTCCAAACCAAAATCGAATTCGAGAGAGATCCAGTATTGGCAAATGTCTGAAAGTAAAAATTGAAATTGTGATAACTATTCCCCAAGTTTTTCCCCAATTATGTTCATAGTCCCCAAGATTTATTTGTCCCCAAAAAATTCCCCTGAAGGTTCAAAATTCCCCAAATTGGGGACTAAATCCCCAATCTGGCATCACTGTCCAGTTTCCTTCTCAAAAGTAACATGATCCGCCAATATTGACAGGATTATCACAAGATCGTAAACATTTTTTGATAATTATTGTGTGCTAGAAGGTTTGAACTTCAAATATATATATGATATCAGCTATAAATTTTTTGTGGTTGGAATATTTTTTTCGTCCTTTTTATTTCTGTGAAAGAAGATAAAAAACAGTTTCCAATTCATTTCATACAGCCATTAAACATTTCACTAGTTCGAATGAGCGAATAAAATGAAATTCTAATATTCGGAATATTTTAATTTAGATTAATAAATCTTAATTCCTGATTAATATGAAAAGGTTAAAAAATAATCTGTGATAATAATTTGTTAACCTATTTACCAGATAAATTTTATCAAAATGATGAAAAATATTCATACTTCGTTATGAGTACGGTCTATATGTCTGATAACATTTTTAGCTCACAGGCTATCATAGCCTGAGAGCTTATGTGCCCGCCCGTTCTGTATGTATGTGCGTATGTGCGTAACGCGATAACTCATGATAAAAATATCCGATCCTCTTAAAATTTTGTATGTAGGTATATCCTGACAAGGCGCTTCCCTGATTAGTTTTTGAAGTTCATTCGATATGTATAAGAGGGGGAACGGGGGGCTCATGTCCCCCGTTAGTTGATATAAATGGGATTTTCATGCAGAATTAAGTTTTCAAAATTTAGATTAGGATCATTCTGATGAGGCGATTCCGTGACTGTTATTAGGTGTTCATTGAATAAGTATAAATAGGGGGAACAGGGGTTCTAATCCCCCCCCCACCCGTTAGTTGATATAAATGGGATTTTCATGCAGAATTAAGTTTTCGTTCAAAATTTAGATTAGGATCATTCTGATGAGGCGATTCCGTGACTGTTATTAGGTGTTCATTGAATAAGTATAAATAGGGGGAACAGGGGTTCTAATGCCCCCCCCCCCCGTTAGTTGATATAAATGGGATTTTCATGCAGAATTAAGTTTTCGTTCAAAATTTAGATTAGGATCATTCTGATGAGGCGATTCCGTGACTGTTATTAGGTGTTCATTAAATAAGTATAAATAGGGGGAACAGGGGTTCTAATGCCCCCCCCCCCCCGTTAGTTGATATAAATGGGATTTTCATGCAGAATTAAGTTTTCGTTCAAAATTTAGATTAGGATCATTCTGATGAGGCGATTCCGTGGCTGTTATTAGGTGTTCATTGAATAAGTATAAATAGGGGGAACAGGGGTTCTAATGCCCCCCCCGTTAGTTGATATAAATGGGAGTTTCATGCAGAATTAAGTTTTCGTTCAAAATTTAGATTAGGATCATTCTGATGAGGCGATTCCGTGACTGCTATTAGGTGTTCATTGAATAAGTATAAATAGGGGCAACAGGGGTTCTAATGCCTCCCCCCCTCTTAATTTATATAAATAGGTTTTTCAAGCAGAATTTTCAGATTTCGTTCAAATCTCTGAATAGTTTTGGAAGTTTAATGGTTAAGTATAAAAGAAGGGGATAACTCCTTTTAAATTATATAAATGCTAAATGGGTTTTTATTAAGAATTATCTAATTTGCTCTGAATTTTGGATATAGATTTTTTATATGATAAAGCATGTCTTTGATAGTATAGGAGGTTCAATGATTAAGTATAAAAAAAGAGGAAAGGGGAGAGCTGTTTCCCCTTCTTAATTTTTTTTTCGAACGGAATTAACCCTTGAAAATATAAGGCTTTAATGTACAATTAGTATTTGTAGCCTGTGAGCTCAATGCCATCAGTTTTACTGGGCAGTATTCTTTTTAGCTCACAGGCTATCATAGCCTGAGAGCTTATGTGCCCGTCCGTTCTGTATGTATGTTCGTATGTACGTAACGCGATAACTCATGATAAAAATATCCGATCCACTTGAAATTTTGTATGTAGGTATATCCTGACAAGGCGCTTCCCTGATTAGTTTTTGGAGTTCATTCGATATGTATAAGAGGGGGAACGGGGGGCTCATGCCCTCCGTTAGTTGATATAGATGGGATTTTCATGCAGAATTAAGTTTTCAAAATTTAGATTAGGATCATTCTGATGAGGCGATTCCGTGACTGTTATTAGGTGTTCATTGATTAAGTATAAATAGGGGGAACAGGGGTTCTAATGCCCCCCCCCCGTTAGTTGATATAAATGGGATTTTCATGCAGAATTAAGTTTTCAAAATTTAGATTAGGATCATTCTGATGAGGCGATTCCATGACTGTTATTAGGTGTTCATTGAATAAGTATAAATAGGGGGAACAGGGGTTCTAATGCCCCCCCCCCCGTTAGTTGATATAAATGGGATTTTCATGCAGAATTAAGTTTTCGTTCAAAATTTAGATTAGGATCATTCTGATGAGGCGATTCCGTGACTGTTATTAGGTGTTCATTGAATAAGTATAAATAGGGGGAACAGGGGCTCTAATGCCCCCCCCCCCGTTAGTTGATATAAATGGGATTTTCATGCAGAATTAATTTTCGTTCAAAATTTAGATTAGGATCATTCTGATGAGGCGATTCCGTGACTGTTATTAGGTGTTCATTGAATAAGTATAAATAAGGGGAACAGGGGTTCTAATGCCCCCCCCCCCCTTAATTTATATAAATGGGTTTTTCAAGCAGAATTGTCAGATTTCGTTCAAATCTCTGAATAGTTTTGGAAGTTTAATGGTTAAGTATAAAAGAGGGGGATAACTCCTTTTAAATTATATAAATGCTAAATGGGTTTTTATTAAGAATTATCTCATTTGCTCTGAATTTTGGATATAGATTTTTTATATGATAAAGCATGTCTTTGATAGTATAGGAGTTTCAATGATTAAGTATAAAAAAAGAGGAAAGGGGAGAGCTGTTTCCCCTTCTTAATTTTTTTTCGAACGGAATTAACCCTTGAAAATATAAGGCTTTAATGTACAATTAGTATTTGTAGCCTGTGAGCTCAATGCCATCAGTTTAACTGGGCAGTATTCTTTATTGTATTTTCAACACCCTAATTTTCAAATAGAAATAGTCTCTTTAGTTAAAGGCAGAAATTTTGCAATAACATTCATTGAAAACAAATACTCAAAAACAGTGACATAAAGAAAGGAAAAAGTTGACAGCTATGGGTTTTGACTCAAAAAATAGGTCGCAGCTAAAAGATCACATCGAGACTTTGTTTTTTGAAAAAGTAGTTTTAGTTTCGTTAACCCTTTGCGGTGAGTCGAATTGCCAAATATAGTACTAAATAATTTTCGCCTGCTTTATCCTTGAAGTAGATGTACGATACGTATTAGAATTAAATCAAATTGCTACTTATTTGATAATATTATGTAACAAATTTGCAAAGTTTCTGTTCTGGTTTGTTTCTGTTTAATTGAGCAGCAAATATATAGAAAAGTGTATTTCTTTCCCCGAAACTTCGCTTATGTGACTGTCACAGTGATATTTACAATACTGCCAACTGTTATATTTTTTATATTTTAAGTGGCGTAAGCAGTGTGGGTACCCATGTACTCTTAACCCTTGGCACTTCGTTGTCTCCGCTGCGGAGACCATCTTTCCTTCTAAAATTTGTTTTTGGCACCAGTAATAAAGTAAAATAAAATTATCCTTATTAAATCGGAAAATTTCTGAAACTGTCTACATCAAGGAAAGTTCTTTTAAAATGTGGTGCTTCTCGAATAAAATTTGTGTAAGAAGCACATAAGTCCGATTAGTTAATACTGGTAATTTTTGAATGTTCTATTCGCATGATCTGAGTAGAAAAATTTCTGCTATGAATTAAGAAGAAGAAAACCTTACAATATTACTGGCTTTGGACACCCATCCTGGTTACGTCACTGTTTTTGGTACCATTAAAATAATTCCAATGTAATGTAATCGCCGAAGAGGCTTATTTTATTATTAAATGCCGGCTGTTTCATAAGTCCGGCAGTAATAAGGATTTCTCTTTAACCCCTTAACTGATTCCGTTTTCTACATGCAATAAATTGACAATATAGGTTCATACCACTTTTTTAAGCTGAAATATTCATAATATTTATTCTAAACATTTTTACCTTTGAATAGTATGTCATTACATTTGAAAAAATTAGTGGTGACAAAAAAGCTTTAAATGACGAATTAAGCAAATTTTTCTTGCCCGAACGGCGTATGGGCAAATCAGTTGGTTAATTTTCAAGGTACCCAAAGTCCGCGAGATATTTCGTGTAACTTTTTTCGTATATTTCCGTATGTTCCGCAAATTTAAACTTTTCGTTCTCCTAATCACAAAAGCAAAGTTTTTGAAGGGAAGAACATTTTTCATGGCTTTAAGAAATAACCAATTAGAAAATGATATTGATTACACAGCAACAAAAATTGTGTGACATGGTTTAATTAACAACATACGAATCAAGTCGGAAATTGTAGCAAATGATGTGCTTTTATGCTATAATGAAGTTTTAAAAATATTCAGAATTTGGTATAATAGTATACAGCTACTTCGGATACAGTGTACTAGCTGAAATCTTTTGTGTGTACCTGAAAACACAATCTGCTTCCTATCACATAGAAAGTAGCTTGTAATAAACTCAGCAACGTATATCAATTTCCTAAAATGTGAAATAGTTTAATATAATTAAAACATGCCCCAAACAATGTTTCCCCCTATACCATCATGTAGAGGAATATTTTTTCCGAGGCCCTGTAAAATAGTAACAAATATTCTTTCCACAAATTGTACAGAATATATATTTTAGTATATACCTCACAGATGCTTATCAATTCTGTTATGCTCTAAAGAGTGCAAGATCATTAAATTGCACTTGAACTATTTTTTTCTCATTGGCCATAATGTAACTGAATATTTTTGATTGTCCCTGTAATTAAACTATACATCCGAGTTTCCTAAAATTTGAGACGACTCAACAAAATTATGCAACAGTTATATGTTTTAAATTTCAAGTGATTTGGTTGGGTGCTTTTTGCACTGTTATATGCAGACGGACAGAAAGACTGACTGACGGACTGGATAACGATTATAGGTGCGACGTATTTACATAATTACGAACGCTCCTAAAAAAAGAGTTAGTTTTTTTTTCTATGCAAATGATAAATGTGTAAATAGTAAATATATTTCAATTACAAGCTTTCAAGATCACCGAAAATTATTTTTTTTGTGAAGTACAAAATTAACAAACTATTTTCTTCTGAAGTCGAACAGAATGAAGTTTTGAATGTTTGAAATGAAATGTTGTGTTTTGGTAATTTTTCGAATTCGATTATTTGATGGAACGAAAAACTAGTCAATAATGCCAATCTCCAAACTTTATCCTATTTCATTCATATTAATAGTTCGAAATTCGCCAGCATAGTGCTAAAATTAAATGGCAATCCTCCCTAATGAGAATTCCCCATGTCCATCATGAGAATTCTAAAGATATAAAATTCCGTGCATTAGTTTTTGAGATAAGATTATCACTACAATCGTCTAAGTACTGCTAAATGCAGCATCGCAGGGCCAGTTGTTCGGTTACTTGTACGAAAACCTAATCAGCAGAAATTTATATCAACATCTAACTGAATTTGAAGTTTTATTCGTGCATTAACTTTTGAGACGGAGTTATTGTGGAAATAATAAAAAATGCAACATAGCTGTAGAACCTGTAGGGTGATATAAACCAAAACCTAATTAGCGCCAGTTTATATCAAGGTCTAACTGAATATTAAGTTTTGGGAAATTCCAAGCATTAGTT
Source organism: Maratus speculifer (assembly GCA_964019185.1). Classification (NCBI taxonomy): domain Eukaryota; kingdom Metazoa; phylum Arthropoda; class Arachnida; order Araneae; family Salticidae; genus Maratus; species Maratus speculifer. The sequence continues at coordinate 233,032,045 of OZ025300.1, forward strand.
CTTGAGATAGAGCTCCCATAAAATGAATGTTACATATACAGAGGCAGACATTTTCTAAAAATATCAAATCGTGTTCAGGAACTTATAAAGCGTGTTATATCCATCAAAAATCGGAAATCAAAATATTTCACGAATCCAATACTTTCTTCTAGCAAAGATAGAAGAAAGTGATATAAAGAATACTTATCTATTAACGGCGCAAATAAAAATTGATAGTGGGTATCTTGGAGTGAAATTATCAGTTAAAAAGTAATAGCAAGAAAAAAAATGTAGAATCGGTTAAATTCTGCAAGCAAGATGTTATTTCATACTTGTGAAAATCTGACCTTGAATATGTGCAAACAGAATAAGAAAATTGTAGAAAAAAGATAAAATCTACTTTAACTATTTAATTTATTTTTACTTTTACATACAATAAATTGAAAATATGGATTAACACCACTTTTTTATATTTAAATATTCATAAAGTTTAGTTTGAGCATTCATATTGTATGATATTGTAATTAGAAAAATTAGTCGTATCAAAAAGCTTCGAGTGATGGATCAAACAAATTCTTAACCGTACGACGCGCGACCTACGAGCATATCAGTTAAGTGCTTAAGAGCCCTTGTTTTTAAAATCAGACAAAGTGTGATAGTTGTATTTTTTGATTTGCTTGATTATTTTATATGTTGAAGTCGATCCTATTTAACCCTTTCAGGGGCAAGGTATTTCTGTTCCAAAAATGTTCAAATAATTGATTCACACCACAATTTAAGAACAGATTTATTTGAAAATAATCAAGAGCTGTTTTTCGCGCATATTATAAAATCGAAATTGTATTAAAATTTTACTGGTGCCAGTTCGCAATTGGAACAGTAATATTAAGTGTTTGCAGACTGCAAACACCACCCCTGAAAGGGTTAACCCTTTCCGGCACACTGTGCCCGGTCTGGGATACCTAATTTTAATTCCAAACTTGCAAACGGCACCAGTAATATTTTAGTAAAATTTTGCTTTTACAATAAAATATTAAATTAGGGAATTCAAAATATTTAAAAAATTCGTTTATGAATTCCGGTGTCAGTCGATAATTTCTCATTTTAGTACAAATTTTGAGGTAAGGGTTAATGAATAGTGTGCAATTTTGAACCCCTGAAAAAATTTCCTCTTTCCTATTGAAAATATCAAAGTTCGAGGCTGTGAATGCCATTTTTATAAAAAATGAAATCCCAATATGTTTGGATTGATATATCTCTGACAAGCAACAACATCCCAAAATTCTTTTGGCATAAACTTAAAGTATAACACTACCTGCTTATTAAATTTTAATTGTTTCCATGGGGCATTGTTATTTAACATTGCTATGTTGCCACAAAGTACAATCAAAATGACGTTTTTGTACATTTTCCGCTTTTAATATTTTATTTAAGCTATAATACCCCAAAATTTTTCCTATAAAATATGAAAGTGCACCACTAGGACAAGCTAAATAATATAGTACTGCACGCAGATATTGTTGCTGCTAGTAGCTATAACTTGTAAACCCCTTGAGGGGCAAGCAATAATGCCTCTGTAATACTGAATTCTCACCGGAAAAATCGAAACATTTTACTCTAAAATAAGAAAAGGCAATTTTCCATCATTCTGCCGTCAAAGATAAAAATATAAAATTTCGTTAAAAGTTTTTGGTGACAATCTTGATTGAATTAGGTGGTATAAAATATATACCACCGCCTCTCAAAGGGTTAAATATTCAAAATTTCCAAAATATGCAATATTTAACCCTTTTCGGCACGGGCAAAATCTGTACTAAAATGAGAAATTAACGACTGACACCGGAATTCACAAAAGAATTTTTTTAATATTTTGAATTCCTTAATTTAAGCTTCTATTGTAAAAGCAAAATTTTACTAAAATATTACTGTGAAAATGGTGTCGTTTGAAAGTTTGGAATTAAAATTAGGTATCCCAGACCGGGCACAGTGTGCCGGAAAGGGTTAAAGTAGTTTATTTAAAAAAAGCGCCACAGTTGGATGAAAAAAAAATATGTCACGCAAAAGTTAAACATATGTACAAAAACATGTAAAAGAAAAAGAAGTGGGGCCTCCGTGATATTTTTTAGTAAAAAAATGACAAAATTTATAAGAAAAGCAATGTCCATCATCATATTTTTTCCCTAAGAGAAAATGAAACATCTCGTTTTACCTTCGTCTTACCATGATTTTTCCCTATGAGTAAATAAAAATCCCTTTTTTGTCGCTTCTTGCGAAAGAGAAACGGGATGTTTCATTTTCTCTTAGGGAAGAAATATGATGATGGACATTGCTTTTCTTATAAATTTTGTCATTTTTTTACTAAAAAGTATCACATGGCCCCACTTCTTTTTCTTTTCCATGTTTTTGTACGTATGTTCAACTATTGCGTGGCATTTTTTTTAACTGCGGCGCTTTTTTGAATTAAACTACTTTAAATATTGCAGATTTTGGAAATTTTGAATATTTAACAGGTTATAGCTACTAACAGCAACAATATCTGCGTGCAGTAATATTATTTAGCTTGTCCAAGTAGTGCACTTTCATATTCTAAAAAAAAAAAAAAAAAAAAACTTGGGGGTATTATAACTTAAATAAGATATTAAGAGCGGCAAATGGACAAAAACGTCGTTTTGACTGTACTTGTGGGCAACATAACAATGTAAAATAACAATGCCCCATCGAAACAAATAAATTTTAATAGGCAGGTAGTGTTATACTATAAGTTTATGCCAAAAGAAGTTGTTGCTTGCCAGAGATATACCACTCCAAACATATTGGGATTTCATTTTTCATAAAAATATCATTCACAAACGTGAACTTTGATATTTTCTATAGGGAAGAGAAAATTTTTTCAGGGCTTCAAAATTGCAGATTATTCATTAAATATGATTTACTTCAACATAAAAAAAATATCAAGGCAATTAAAAAATACAACTATCAAAACATTACTTTTTTGTCTGAATTTCAAAATAAGGGCTCTTAAGGGCGTTCTTAAATCGAAAAGGGCCACTTTGTGACACATGCATTAATTTATTTTTGTTCGGAAATGCATGAAATTAGCAGGTATTATTATTCACAAACTGTCTAATTGCACTCATTTTTTTTTGTTTTTTAAAAAACATAATAGATCTTTCATAACCAGCCTTCAAAGAGGACGTTTTTGAGCATATATCCCGACGAAAGCAAAAAAAAAAAAAAAAAAAAAAAAAAAAAACGGCCGAAAAGCAGGAGAAAAACGGGTGATCTGGTAATCGAAATAGCTTAGAACTGGATAGGTAATTTAACTATCATAAATTGGAAAAATAAGTTCGATTTGAAATCGCTTCCAGAGTCAGGCATTCCAATTTTACAACTTTCCGTTAAAAAATGAATTTGTAAATGTGTCAAAACGTTTTGCGCTTGTTGAGCGGAGCAGTTGAGAACACCCTTAAATAATTGTTTCCTACTTTATTGAATTAAGATTTAATTATTACCAAGGTAGCAGAAAGATCGCGAAAAGTAAAACAGTTAATTCTTTGCAGATCAGAGCATTGCGAAAATGTTGAAATGAATGATTGACACCGGAATTTACGTACAAATTCATTTGAAAATAAGAAAAAGAAAACTATCCCCCCCCCCCCCCATACATAGTAAAAGGAAAATATTCATACCAGAATTCTGGTGTTATTGTGGTATTTGGAAATGAAGTTAGGTGTTCCATTCAATGGCGTACTGAAGCACAAAGGATTAACCGCTTCTCCGATTTGCCAGTACGTCATACAGACAACTTGTTTCTGCCAATCAAGACTTGCATGTACCACGTATTAGTATACTTATTCCAATCATGATTTATTATTCTTACCAGTAATTTTTTATTGTACATTTTGCATCATTTAATCCGAGTATTTTTCTCATTTGAATTAGGCAAAAAGTTCTATTTTGAAAGATCAAAAATTCTGTAAAAGACATGGAAAAAAAGGCATTACTTGAAAGATTTTTTTTAAAATATTGATTGGTTAACCCTTTCCGGCACACTGTGCCCGGTGTGGGATACCTAATTTTAATTTCAAACTTGCAATCGGCACCAGTTATAATTTAGTAAAATTCTGCTTTTACAATAAACGTTTAAATTAAGGAATTCAAAATATTTTAAAAATTCGTTTGTGAATTCCGATGTCAGTCGATAATTTCTGATTTTAGAACAGATTTTGGCCGTGCCGGAAAGGGTTAAGTGGTTAACCAATTAGTGTCTAGCATCCCATTTTAGGGACGCTTCAAAAGGTGCATTCAGCACTGTTTTTGACATCGGTAAAAAAGAAAAGCAATAATTATTTTATTTAAATGATGCATTTTCGTGATTAATGAACTAAACTTAAATCCTCTAAAAATAGTGGTGCAAACCAAATAAAATTTACGCAAAAGATGCTGGGCACGAATGGGTTAATGGAATCAATGTATATTGCAATAACCAGGGATGCAAAAATCTAGGCGCCAGCAGGCAGTTTCTCACCACAAAATTTATTTCGTTTTTCTTCGTCTAATATTTCGTGTAAAATTCTATTATCGTCTAATCGTATATATAATCGTATAAAAAAGAATGCTATTAAATTTTAAGCGAAAAAAACTTTAAAATTTTAGTGGTGAGAGACCACTGGTGCCTAGATTTTTGCACCACTGGCAATAACTAACATGTATATTTCAATAAAACTAATGAATTTTTAAAAATATATATATTATATAATAATGTGCTTTAATGTAGATAATGAATATACAAAGCATATCACTAATTTTACATATGATATGCATAATTATTTTTGATATCGAGAAAAATCTTCTGACTGTTACAATATTTTAAATACTTATGTTTTATGTTCACGGTTACTTATACAAGGCTTATACGTATTAAAAGGTTCAGATGATTTTAGGTATTTTAGTACCAGAAATTTCGTAAAGTACTGTTGGCTATGTCTGAAAAAGATTATTTTCATTAAGTAAAACAAATATTATTTACGAAAATTCTGGTAATAGGTGCTTGAAGAGTACGAATGCTGTTATACCAAATTTAAACATTTCTTATACCAGCATAATATACATAATTACATCAACGATATTATAAACTGGTACAATGTTATATATTAATACATAATTATGTATACATAGCTGCCAACGCTTCTGATTTTTTGACCCGGAAAAATTTAACAGAAATATTTCCCTTGTTTAATCAGCACATTACGGCGGTTTGAAAAAGTAAAATTTGCTGTAAAATTTTTCCGGGCCGAAAAAGCGGAAGATGTTGGCAGCTATGTGTATAATTAGGGGAGACTAGGGGGGGGGGTGTGACCATACGGGAGGATTGACTCGTCCTTAAGTTTTAATATTTAAAATAATTTCAGAGTTTTGTAAACAAGTGGAAACTAAAACTACTGAAATTCGCAAACAATAGCCATTGAAATAAAGTTAAATGTTTGCGTCAAGCAAACATCTCCGTTGAAAGGATTTATAAGCTGAAAGATGCTGTCTAAGTAAACAAGTTGGAAATTCTTTTGATCAGCCTTGTATATGATCTTTGGATATTTATATGTGTATTATAGATATGTGAAAATTTAGTTCAATCAGGAAATGCAAACACAATTTAAAATTCTTCTTCGGAAAAATTATTGCAGAAATCTACTCCCCTAATAGCATGCATGGTCACAATGACGTCACAGTGACGTCACTGTGAGTCACTTTGGTCACATCACATCTGTGACCAAAATGCCACCACTCAGTGACGTCACATTGTGACTGAGATGTGATTTTTTTTAAAAATCTTTAGAAATTTATAAATATCCTTCAAATTATGTTATTTACTTTAAAAAACATGTTTCTGGCAAATTAAATATCGTCGCTTTTGTCACAGTTTCGTCACAATGTTAATGTCAAATTAGTCACAAATGACACATTTTTCATAAATTTGTCACATTGTGATCACATTGCGAAACGTCACAAAAGAGCTCTAAAACGGCCATAACGACTTCACATTTTAGTCACTGTGACTTCACATAGACGTCACGTGACGTCACATCGACAATCGATGGTCACAAAGTCACAATCTGACTTCACAACGACGTTGCAGTGACGTCACCATGCTTTACGGGTCGAAATCTTTCGTACAGCACTGCATATGACATATAGAATTTGTGCGAACAAATAATATGTAAAAAAATAGTTAAATTTGAAAACTCACTTCCATCAATTATTTTTTTACAGACAATACTGTAACCGAATTCTTTTGTGTCTCTGTAAGTGAACAAAAAATTCTGTACATCATATTCTATAAAAGTAATCTCGTAGTGCACCTTAATAATTCATATCAATTTCAATACAAGAGTTGCAAAACTATGTGTCAGAAATGTGAAGGTAAGTAGAGGGAACCTTAATAAGCCGATTTCGTATAGGGATGTGGGTGCAGAATTGCAGCGTTGAGGCAGTAGAAAGTTGAGTTTGAATGATAAAAGCGCCTTGCTGACTTGAATCGTCATTCCCCTCACGGATTTCGGGCAACTTGCATCGTTACACTAACACGGAGCTTATCGACATGCATTTTATGAATGTAGCTACGTAAGAGAATGGCTCACACTCAAACCACGTCCGACAGTTCTTGAACTTTTCGAACGATCTTCCCCTTCTGTGCATAATATTGTTTTTTCCACTGAAGGAATTCTGCGATATCTTCCAGTGTCGGTATTACGTGTTCAGGCATAAAATAATCCACTCGCGCACAACTGCCGATGAAGACATCGAAACGTTCGGTGATCCTACAAATACTTACTTAAAATCGTTCTTTTGAACATGATAGCTGCTCAATTTTCTTTTTCTGCCTCATACATGAAATGCATAATGACGAGTTCCGCATTGGTGTAAAGACGCAAGTTGCTCGAAATCCGTGCGGAGAGTGTCAGTTCAAGCCAGCGAAATGTTTTTATTCACTGAACTTAACAGTGCTTTCTACCGTCTCAAAGCTACATTTTCGCACTCACATTCCTGTACAAAATCTATTCACTTAGGTCATCTCTTAGGTCTCTTTACATTTTTGACATATAAATTTGAAACACCCAGTGTTTTTTAAATATGTTTAACAGCACTAAAATACACTACAAAACGATTTTTCCCTGTAGTCATAAAGTAATGGGATTCTTTTGAGTGCTTTTTAAGCGAACTATAAATGCTACATATTTAATTTTTAATACCGAACATTCCTGCAAAATCTTCAAGAACATGCATCGATCCGAGTGTATTTAAGAAACTATGGCAAGACAGCCAGACAAACCGAATTCACAAATATATTTCATCGATATAGGAAAGTTTTAATAGCCAGAGACTTTGATAGCCAGAGAGATAACAAACATAGAAGCAAATTTATAACTTTCTTTACTAATAACTGGTTAGGAAAATAAGAAGTATTTCATCAATTTGAAAAAAAATCGTTTTGTAAAATTTTCATATGTAACCTATTGTTAAAAATTACTAATGGTATTCAATAATATGACGTAATTTATCACTCACACCAGAAAAATATGACTGAAAACATTTTTCTGTCTATCAGTGAAGTTCAAAAAATACATACTTCTTTTCAGAGAATAAGTTCATCGTTATTTTTATAAAACTTTTACTAACACTATACAAAGACAAGAAAATTGAAAGATAAATTATGCATATTCATCATAAACAGTAACCAGAACTTAAGGACATTTTTTTTAAATTTTCAGAAAATAAATAATCCCATTTTGTGGTGAAATTTTGTTAAAAAGAAACCTCCCATCACACAACATGATAACAAGCTATTTGTCAATACACATAAAAAAAAACAAAGACAGCTCAAAATCTCACGGTGATATGCATTATAATTAAAAAAAAATATTAAACTTTGTTTACGGTGAGTGATAAAGCACTTCTAAACACTTAGCAAAAAAAGATAGCGCTAGTGGATCATATTTCCCTCCAAGGAAAATTTCTGCGGACACGAAAAAAGATGATGTTAAGGATTTTTTCTTCTTTTTTAAAACGAACGCATGTTTGTATATTTAACAATTTTTCCAGACATATATGTGGAAAGAGATAAACTTTCAGTACTTTGGATTAAAAAAGTTAAAACATTTTTATTTATTCGACATTTGTATATTTAAACAGTGACTTATCTCGTAAATTTAATATTTTCGGAATTGAAAATCACAAAGGAATAACTTGAGTATAAAAACTAGGAATATTTTCTGGTGGCATTGTCTGCTTAATTGGTCTCGGAGAGAAATCTTTTGTTTTGCGATTATTGTTGTTTTCGATTTAGTTCCTTCAAAATGATGTCAATCTCGGAATTTTTTCTACTAGGTCTTTCTTTGGGGACCTTGAATAGCTGGAGCAAGAACAGTAACCAAGATCCTGTACGTCCCTTATCTCAAGACGAAAGGGGCAGCGTTTTTCAACCGGAAACGGAATCCAAATCTTTGTATGATCTGATGGCACATTTCCCACAAGATGAAGGTAAGCATATTTTTAATTTTATTTGCAATTTATTGGAATTTTGGAATTTTATGGTACAAGGTGCGCATTACCAAATCTGACTGATTTTTTAGCACTTTCTAACAAATTTGAAATGTGCTTATACATTTGGCTTCTCTGTCTGTCCGTCTGGTCGTTTGTCCGTCTGTCCACGCTGTAACTCCCATAAATATACTCGGATTTTCATGCAAGTGATAGAGTTCATTTAGGGTCACCAAAGCATGTTTGGTACTGCATATGAAGTAAGACTAATGATTCATTTGCAGGGACACTCAAAAGAATTCGGTTACATTATGATGTATGAGAAAAAATTATTTGGAGAGTATTTTTATGGCATTACGTTATTTCAAATGTATTGATACCAATATAAATCACTGAATTTTACTATCATTATGCTAAAACAGAACATTCATAGCACTTTTTTCTAATTTACAGGGACACACAAAAGAAATTGGTTTCAGTACTGTCTTTGCATAATAATTGTTGGAGAGTACATTTTAGAATTCGATAAGCGCTTTTAAATTTAGTTAGTTTTTTGCACATTACTCTTTATGCATAAACTCTATACCTTATAAACAGGGCTGCACAAAAGTATTCGCACACCATTCTCCGTATTAGAGGAAATTGCTGAAGGGGAAATTTCACATGAAATATATGTATCGCTTAAATGAACTAAATTTTGGAATGTATGTTGTTAATAGATAAAAATCTCTATATGATGTATACTTCTGCTGAAAAATTCAGATAATTTTCCGCTTGTAGAGGAGAAAAGCTGGAATTGGGTTTTGAAATGTAATATTTTATTTTCTTAAATGTTGCAGTTTTATTACATTATTCTGAATGTGTCTGAAAGTGCTTTATAATCTATGCTTGATGCATGGCTTTTTGTTTCTTGTTTTATTTATAATTTATTGAAATTTTGCAATAAGAATTTATTGTACGAGGTGAGCCTTACCAAAACTGACGGATTTTTTATTCAGAATTTTCTAAATGTGATAAGAAATTTTGAATAGCTACTTTTGTTTTATATAATGATAGATTTTGTTTGTGAATAGTTTTAAAAAATTACTTTTCAAAAATTTCCGGTATAAATTCGTTTTTTCAGAATACAAAAATTTTCCAGATCCGACGGATTTTTTCCTAAAAAATTTCGAATTACGGTCAATAAATTTGAATAGTTACTTTTTTTAATGTAATGATAGACTTGGTATACATTATTAAAAAGTTACTATCAAAAAAATTCCAGCATAAATTCGGAATTTCTGAATAAAAAATTCTACCAAATTTGAAGGATTTTTTAATTTAGAAATTTTGAATATTTACTAGAAAGTTTAAATAGGTACTTTTGCTTAATATAATGTCAGATTTTTTGTGAATAATTTAAAAAAGTTATTGATAAAAATTTCGGGTTATTCTAATTATTATAGTAACATGCTTATAATTATGATTCAATGCGTCACGAGACAAATGGATTTGAATTTTTAAGTACTTCCACAGAGATCCACAATCAGTACAATACAAAAAGTATTGCATCTTTTGGCAAATTACTGTATTTATATGACTTCAATTAATTAAATGCATTATGAGACAAATGAATTTAAAATTTTAAGTATACTTCCACAGATACCCACAATCAGTACAACCCAAAAAGTATTGCATCTTTTGATCTAATTATTGTATTTATATGTGTTCATTTATAATTCAATACATTATGAGACAATTTAAATTTTGAGTATACTTCCACAGGTATCTACATTCAGTATAACACAAAAACACAAAAAAAGTTACATGTTTTGTTCTAATTATTGTATTTGCATGTGTTCAATTATGTTTCAATCGTTATGAGATGAAGGAATTTACATTTTCAAATTTACTTCCACAGACATCAACAGTCATAAGAACACAAAATAGATTACATGTTTTGTTCCAATTATTGTACTTACATGTGTCCAATTATGCTTCAATCATTATGAGATAAACGAATTTAAATTTGCAAATATACTTCCACAGACATAAACAGTCATAAGAACACAAAAAGGTTACATCTTTTTTCTAATTGTTGTACTTAAATTTGTTCAATTTTGGTTCAATACATTATGAAACAAATGGAATTAAATTTTTAAGTACTTCCACAAACACCTCCAATCAGTACAACACAAAATTATTATAGCTTTTGATCTAATTACTGTATTTGTATGTGTTCATTTGTGATTTAATACATTTAAATTTTTGAGTATGCTTCCACAGGCATCCACAGTCAGTACAACACTAAATGGGTTACATCTTTTGTTCTAATTATTGTATTTGCATGTGTTTAATTGTATTTCAATCATTATTGAGACAAATACAGTTAAATTTTCATATATACTTCCAGTGACATTAACAGTCAAAAGAACAAAAAAAATGGTTACATCTTTTGTTCTAATTACTATATTAGTACATGTGTTTAATTATGATTCAATACATTTTGAGACAAATGGATTTAAAATTTTAAGTACTTCCAATTCCATTCATATTCAGTACAACACAATAAGTGTTAGATCTTTTGTCCTAATTGTTGTATTTAGTACATGTGTTCAATTATGATTCAATATATGAGACAAATGGATTTAAATTTTTAAGTACTTCCACAGCCAGTACAACACAAAGAGGGTTACATCTTTTGATTTAATTATTGTATTTACATGTGATTTTTTTTTATTTTGTCATTTTTTACTTACCCATCATACGTAGTATAGGGTAAGTCTTGCAATCGTTTTGAAAATCGAAAATTTTTTTTGACGGATTTACACGTTTTAGATAGTGGAGATTCCGAAAAACATATTTTTAGAAAAAAATTTTTGCCGTCCGTCTGTCTGTCTGTCTGTCTGTCTGTCTGTAAACGCTCTATCTCCCGAACGAATTGAGATAGAGACTTGAAATTTTGTATGTAGTTAGTATGTAAGAATGGGACGAACCCTATTTAATATCAGCAACCTCGATTATCCGGAAATATTTTTTTCGGACTCTCGAAAAATTCGTTCTGATGAAAGATATATACAAATTTTCGAATTTTTTTGTTCTAAGGAATGGACATAAAAGGCTATAAAATAACACACATTTTGCATATAAAACGAAGTCGATCGGATTATTAGTTGCCGAGATATTTGTAATCCTCTTTTCCACATTCTCGGATTTTTCATGACCCTGTATTTCATTCAAATTTCAATTCAGAGGTATATTTTAATTGGAAATGAGACGCTTAATCCGATGCAGTTAATTGTTAGTGAATAGAGTTATTATTTTTGGAGTTATAAGGATGTTTCTTTTACGCAGTTTGGTACTACTTGAGTAGTTTGGCGTTTTATATAATTTGTCGAAATCGGTAATCGGCAGTTCTTTAATAGAGCATACTATGTATATTAACAATATTTAAATTTTGTTTATGAATTGCAATGCATTGTATAAATAGTTTTCACATGTTTTATTTTCATATACATATGCATGATGGGTAAGTATTACGGTGGCCCCCAACGACTTGTTTTACTGGGATTAATCCAGAGAAATAAGTTAAAAAAAGGAAAAATAATAGTTTAACGAATTACAACAAACATTTGGAAAATGATCTTTTCAAATACTAAAATTTAAGACTTAAAAAACCCATTTTTCAACATTAGATTGTTTCCTTTTTCTTGATCGAAGAATTTTTAGTATTTGGTGGGCTTGATAATCTGACCTCTTTTTTTTTCTTTGAAAGACGATCTTTCATACGACGTATTTCTTTGGATTCGCTTTTTTCCATATGTGATAACTTGCATCTATTCATTTTGCGACATTTTTACTTTCTTCTTTATTAACAACATTTCGATTTCCTAGTAAAATAAAACTCCTTATAAATATAAAGAATTTTGTGAAAAATAAAATAAAATGTGGACATGTATTGCCCAAAGCAAAATGTTTGAATGTTTCTATTGAGTTACTAAAAATCAGTAAAAATATCACTTTTATGATGACCAAAACGTGGCTTATATAATAACAAGAATCATATATTACGTATGCCATGCATTAAACATTAATATTGTTGGACCAATATATAAAATATAAAATAAAAATAAATAAATAAAACGCGAACACCACAAGGTTTATTCTCGAAAGAAAACAATAACAATTTTCAAAATGGTTAAAAAAAAGTCAGGAGGGATTTTATATTACATTTTATAACTATTAAAGAAAAGAAGAAAAAAAAGACTTTTTAAGTGTCTATAAAAAAAGGAAATTTTACATAAAGGCTTTAAAAATTTTAGTGTCAAAACGAATCATTAGTTTATGCTTCAATATTAAAAAAAATCTAGTTAAAAATCCATTTTTCATATGTTATTTTTTATGTCTCCTTTTTTAAAGATGATAATTTCTGACATAAGAAAAAAATATGAAGGCATTTATAACATTCAAGATTAAAGTTAATGCACGATAAGGAAAATAAAAAAAGCGAAAGTTGTCTTCTTTTATTTTCATATACTTTTCATGAAATCCTGATGAGAATAATTGACAGAGTTGTCAGTGGCATAGCCAGAAATAGTATAACTGTTCGAATAAAAAGAAGCTTGAATAACAGTTCAAACACATACTTCCAACTGTATTAGATGGATATGTTTAGAAGCTGATAAAGAAAAAGGGGAAAAAATTATGATGGATAAATGAAGCTTTTAAATGTAAAGTAGTATAAGTCACTAATTTTGAGGAAAAAAAAATTATAAGTAGGAAATCTATACATAGCATAAGTTTATGTATAGAAATGACAGTACTTTGCCACTCTAAAGATCTTGTTTTTTCTACTTTCTTTCTATCTTTCTTTTTCTTTTTTTTAACCACTTAACTGAGTTTTTTTCTTACGTCCAATAAATTGAAAATATGGGATAAACACTACTTTTTTTAACCCATTAGTGCCTAGCGTCCCTTTTTAGGGACGCTTCAAAAGGTGCATTCAGCCCTGTTTTTGACACTGGGAAAAAATAAAAGCAATAATTATTTTATTTAAATGATGCATTTTCGTGATTAATGAACTAAACTTAAATCTTCTAAAAATAGTGGTGCCAACCAAATAAAATTTACGCAAAAGTTGCTGGGCACGAATGGGTTAAGGTAAAATATTCGTAATATTATTTCTAAACATTCATGCCTTTAAATAATATGAAATTGTAAACTTTTATACTTTATTACATATGAATTAATATATGTATAAACATTTTATACACAGTGGAAAAAACAAAACTGGTCCGAAAAAAAAAGTAGAACACTGAATTGGAATTAGTCTTGTCAGTGACCACATGTTAACACAATAATTAGAACAACAGATGTAACTAACTCTATTTTGTGTTGTACTGACTGTGGATATTTGTGGAAACATTTAAAAATTCAGATACATTTGTCTGAAAATGATTGATTATATTCACAGGCGCTGAAAATTTTAAATCCTTTATGTAAAATTTACTTTTTTATAGTCATTTAAAAAGTCTAAAAAATCTAGTTAAAATCCATCTTTTATAAGTTATTTTCCATGTTTCCCCCTTTAAAGATGATAATTTGCGACGTAAGGAAAACTAGTCGTTGGGGGCCACCGTAATACTTACCCATCATGGATATGTATATGAAAATAAAACATGCGGAACTATTTATACAATGCATTGAAATTCCAAAACAAAATTTAAATATTGTTAATATATATAGTAATGCTATATTAAAGGACTGCTTATGTACCAATTTCAAACAAATTATATAAAACGCCAAACTACTCAAGTAGTACCGAACTGCGTAAAAGAAATATCCTTATAACTCCAAAAATAATTATTCTATTAACTAACAATTAACTGCGTCGGATTAAGCGTCTCATTTCCAATTAAAATATACTTCTGAATTGAAATTTGAATGAAATACAGGGTCATGAAAAATCGAAGAATGTGGAAAACAGGAATACAAATATCTCGGCAACTAATAATCCGATCGACTTCGTTCTATATGCAAAATGTGTGTTATTTTATTGCCTTTTACGTCCATTCCTTAAAACAAAAAAATTCGAAAATTTTTATATACCTTTCATCAGAACGAATTTTTCGAGAGTCCGAAAAAAATAGTTCCGGATAATCGAAGTTGCTGATATTAAATAGGGTTCGTCCCATTCTTACATACTAACTACATATAAAATTTCAAGTCTCTATCTTAATTTGTTCGGGAGATAGAGCGTTTACAGACAGACAGACAGACAGACGGACGGCAAATTTTTTTTCTAAAAATATGTTTTTCGGAATCTCCACTATCTAAAACGTGTAAATCCGTCAAAATTTTTTTTTCGATTTTCAAAACGATTGCAAGACTTACCCTATACTACGTATGATGGGTAAGTAAAAACATGAAGGCATTTATAACATTCGCGATTAAAGTTAACGCACGATAAAGAAAATAAAAAAAGCGAAAGTTGCATTCTTTTATTTTCTGATGGTTTTCATAAAATCTTGATGAAGATAATTGACAGAGTTGTCAGTGGCATAACCAGAAAACTCTTCGATTAAAAAGAAGGTTGAATAACACTTCAAACACACCTCCAACTGTATTAGATGGATAAGTTTGGGAAGCTGATAAAGAAAAAGGGAAAAAAAGATTATCATGGATAAATGAAGTCTTTAAATGCAGAGTGGTGTAAGTCACAAATCTTGAGGAAAATGAATTAAACAGGATATTTATACACAGTATAAATTTATATATTGAAATAGCGGTACTTTGTCACTCTAAAAATCTTTCTTTTTCTTTTTTTCTTTTTCTATTTTTTTTTTCAAAAAAGAAGCTTGGTGCAGTTATTCAGAAAGTGAGATTTTTTGTCAAAAGATATAAACAGTTATTACTTTTGAACCTGATGAACTTTTATACTTGATTATATATGTATAAAGATTTTATAAAAAGTGGGGAAAACAAAACTGGCCCGAAAAATATTTAGAAGACTGGCGCGGAACTGGTCTTGTTAACATTTTGCGATCCAGTGTCGAAACAACTTTGATTCGTCATAATTTTTCTTTGTATATTTTGTTTTTCGGCACCATTAATAAAGAAAAGTAATATTTATCTTATATAATTAGAGCTTCTTTTCGGAATTATATAATTGAAGGTAACTTGTAAAAAGGAGAGATGTCAACCGAATAAGATTTGTGTAAGAGATACTCGTTACGAAAGTTTAATGAACGGGAAAACTGTCCATCATAAAAAAAGGCTGGAAATGGCTACTGTCGACGTCGATGTAGCGCTGTGCTCGATTTATCCAACTATGACACACTCGTAATCTACTGAGAGATAGCAGTAATGTTTTTTTCAATGTTTTGCTGTAGCTCTTCCAAAGTGTCTTCCTCGGGATTGCTCTTACACTCTAAAGCAAAAGCTGAGTTAAGCAGGTGAGTATCCAGGATTTTCGCTGCCATTCACCATTGCACCAAATGGCGAGAAAATGTTTCATTTGGCAAATAAATGAACAATCAGACTCGAAAAATTGCAATTGCACAATTTCTGCTCTTTTTTTTTTTTTTTTTTGTAGTTACAGTTGAGATTCTTATTCACTTACTGTAGGATTGATGACGCTTTTCATCTTCAATCGCACCGTGCCAATAACACAAAAATACGATATTTTAGAACATTTTGAAGAAAAGGGATACAATAAGAGGTTAAAGGTAGATTTTTTAGTATTTCAGATCACATGTATTTTGCTATCTTTTTTTTCATTTGGCTACTGTTTGAATCTCTTATTCACCAAATCCCTAATGTTTCTCAAAAGCCAGCGAGAACTCTGTGGATACTCAAGCTGCACCAAGATCTTCCAGTATGTGAGGACTATAAGTAGACTTGGCATTTGAATTTGCACTACATGTAAAAATCACAACGAGAGAGATCATGCGATAGAGGTGACCAGGAGATTGCGCTGTCTCTGAAGAATGCTCTTTTCTCACAAAATACTTCATGCATTCGTGACAAAGTTGTCAAGGCAATGTGTGTTGTCGCTCTGTCTTGCAGCAAATATCCATACAGTCTTTCATCTTCTGTGAGTTGATCCACACATAGATTAAACATATTATGGACATACGAATAAGTATTAGCAGTTAAAGAGCAGTTAAAGCAGTAAAAGAATAATGTTAGTATGCAGAGATCAGACGATGCGCATCAAATATCAATCTTGAGACTATACAACAGCTCTTCAAAAGTGTGTTTTCTGATGTATAATAGCGCATGTTCTGTGAGCTCACTAACTTAACAGGCTGAAACAGGCCTCATCTGAAGAAATGAAAAACTGGGAATCCAAAGGCTAATTCTACGTCACTAACAAATCACCAGTAGAACTCAATATACATCAATTTTTGTATAGAGGCCTTTTGTCGATCTTCGTTCCATTAGAGGAAACACCCAACTTCATTACCAAATGCTACAGTGGCACCAGAATTTTGGAACAAACACTGTCCGTTCATTATATATGTAAGAAAAGGCCTTTTCCTTATTTTCAAATAAATTTGTTGGTAAATCTGTTAGTACTCATTCATTTAATCAATTTAATAATGGAAGTGCTTTGCAGCACCCAGGGCCTGATTACTAACGGGGCACTCTCCCACCAGGAAAAAGAAATAAAGAATTTTTCCTTATTCATGACAGTAATCTCGTATGAAAAGGGCGTTTAAAGAAGACGAAAATTTCTATAAATTTTTTCTGGTGAGAGAGTGCCCCGTTAGTAATCAGGCTCTGGCAGCACCTGAAAGGGTTAACTCATGCACAACAGTAAATTTGTAAGGCTACAGATGCAGTTCCTTTTAGTTAATGTTTCCATACGATGATCTCTTTAATTACCATTTGCATAAATAAACAGCGTGGCTTGAGATTTCATCGGATTTTGTTCCAGACATTCCTGAATTCGTTCCAACAACGTTTCCTGATGTCCGAATTCATTTCGAATAGTTTATTTGCTGCAGAGAACATATCGAGCTATTTTTCCTCTAAGTTTTGAATTGCTGACTTTGGTGGAGGTTTCGTTAAAGCACTCCCATTCTTAAAAAAATCAGGCAAACAGTTCCACATACGTTTTTCACGAAATGTGCTTGGCATAACACTCGAGAATGAACATGCGCATTTTTATCGTGAGCACCATGTTGTGTTTCAACTAGTCCCTAAACGCATCTGCAAATCCTACTCATCAAACACATGAAAGAACTGGAAATAGAGAATGCGAGAGATGAGCATGTGCAGACAGATGTGAGACAGAATTGCCAGTTTGAACTTTTTTTTTAACTTCGAAATTTTCCAGTCACATCAGGAATTTCCTATAAAATCCTTTTTTAAATGATACACATTTCGTAATTACCTTAAGTCATAGCTGCCAACATCTTCCGCTTTTTCGGCCAATCGCCGTAATATGCTGATTAAATAAGGCAAAAATTTCTGTTAAATTTTTCCGGGTTGAAAAATCAGAAGAGTTGGCAGCTATGCCTTAAGTAAAAGTGCCCTTTTCATAGCTCACGATATAAAATCGTAATTTTATAATAATAATAATAATAATAATAATAATAATAATAATAATAATAATAATGCTAAACTGGCAATCTTCATGGACAGCAAAAGCCGCTTATTGCATCGACGTCACTGATTCCAGCATTTTCTGTTTTGGGGAAATTCTCGTGTTGATTCACAAATATTATTTCCGAGTCTATCGTATAAATATTTTCGAGGCAGTTTCTTTTGTGGCCACCCTCTGTACATACATAATACTTTTGTTGTTTTTTATATACAATTTCTTTCTGTTTTTTGTAAAAAAATAAATGGCTTACCTCTTTCCTACTGTTTAAATAAAATGCAAAATAGGTATTTCGTTTCGGCCGCTTATAACTTGAATTCTGTTGAATGAATTTTGTTGAGACTTACACTATTAGTAAGATATTTTTTTAGGATAGGTTTTAGTCCATACCATATCGTTCTACGTTTCTTAATTATAGAATTACAGGGGAGAGTTTTTAATCAGGTAAATTCCATTATGAAAGATTAACATTTTTAAAACAATTTATTGAACGGATTTTGGTGAAACTTTCATTGTTAATTAGCTAAATTTTCTGGAATGATGGTTTCAGCGTCTACAAAATTTAAAATGCGATATTTTCGAGATTTTCGTGTGTCTGAACACTATACAAAAATAGATTTAAAACAAGTCAGAAAAATCACATGTTAAGCATAGATTATGAAACACTTTCCAACACTTCCTGAAAGTTTTAACAAAACTTCGTTATTTAGGCAAATAAAATGTTACTGTTCATAGATAAATGTGTATTCCAACACCTTTCAACAACTCTGTACTTGATCTGTTGGTTGGTATTTATACTACATAACAGAGAAATTTAGTTTAGCAAGAAAATGCCTAACAGGTTGAAATGTTTCTTTCAGCAATTTATACTAATAAATGGAAACATACTTGAATACTTTTAATTAGCCCTGTACTTTACATTACACACCAGTCTTTAACTAAAATTTTAATAAAACTAAAAAACTTATAAAGCTACTGAAATCACATTTCAAAATATTATCATCCATAGGCGACCATGAATCCAATTCTTTGTGTGACTCTGTATATCATTTTGTCTACATTCTACAAACATTTCTTAGCAAACTGAATGCAGTTCAGCGTAAAAATCGATAACTGATTTAAAGACCAAATTTAATTTATTTACGCTCATATTCAATAACCTTTACGAGCTCTTTTTTGTAGTCCTATGTATGAACGATATTTTTTATATACACCATATAATATGCACGAATTTAGTGAAACTTAAAAGCGCATATCATGATTAAAAATGCATTCATCAATCCATGAGCCATCATTGATAATATACAGCATTTCGGATAGAACATACTATTTGAAATCTTTTCTATGTCCCTCTAATGCTGTGCATTTCGTATTATGCGAGAAATAACTTATATTAAGCCTCAGCTACGTATATGAATTTTATTAAATATGGAATAGTTCAGTATAATTAAAACATGTCGCAAACAATTCCTCCTTTTACCATTATGTAATGGAAATCTGTATGACCCTGTAAATGAACAATAACTGTTCTTTTCATCGCAAATTTTACCGAAAGCATATTTTAGTGCACTTCGTAAATGCATATAAATTTTAATATCTTTTACAAGGTGTAATATCATCAAATTTCACTCGAAACGATTTTTTTCATATAGGCGATATTGTAACGGAAAACTTTTGACATCATTTGAAAAAAGGTTCGTGTTAGGGTAAACGTCAATAACTTCTAAAAATTTCCAGACAATCCGAGTATATTTACAAGAGTTTGAGAGCGGAAGACAAACATATGACTGCCTAATGCCAGACAAACCGAAATCATAAACACTTTTCAACTTTGTTTGAAAGTGTTAAAAAGAATGAAAGAAAATAAAGAAAATTCGGGCTTAAGATTCAAGTCATGTTGGATTAAAAACATCTTTAGAATATGAAGTAAGAATGGCTTTTTTAGTAAAACAAAGAAGAAAAAGTATAAAAAGAACTTAAAAAAATTAGTGTCAAAACGAATTATTATTTTTTACTCCCGCATGAAAAATAGTGTAGTTAAAAACCGCCTTTCATCTCATATTTTCAACATTATTCCATTATCACGATGCTTTATGACAAAGGAAAAATAGTTAAGATAGTTACAACACTCGATATTAAAGTTAATTCACGAAAAAGAAAAGAAAGCGTGATGACAAAGTTTTTTCTAGTTCTTATCATAGACAATCCTGCTGGTAATATGTGACAGAACTGTCAGTGACATAGCCAGAAATAATATAACTGTTTCGATAAAAAGAAGTTTGGATAACACTTCAGACTGTATTAGATGGAAATGGATAAGTTTGAAATCTGACATATAAAAAATGCTTATCGAGAATAAATATAGCATATTGCAACATCAAAATTCAAGAATTTGATTTATATTTATCTGTTAATTATATTCATTTTTCTTTATGTTACACGAAATTCAAATTCATATTGATTTATTTTTCTTAAATTGTTATCACAATTGTTGTATTTTTGATTCTCACTGCATTTAAAAAATAGCTATGCTAATAGATTTAAAAGATTAAAAGCGATTTTGATGATATCTAAAAACTGATAACACAAATTATCAAAATATTATAAAACATTAAAAACTTTTCTTGATGTCAATAATTCTAAACATCATGAGCGTATTTTCTTTGAAGTATATACATTGTGTGAAAGCATTAAAATAATGTTTTGTGAATTGTTTATGATTTCGATTCGTCTATCTGTTTCTTGCTCTAACTCTCGTTAGCGTACTTGGATTTCCACTAAATTTATGTATGTTATTGAGGTTTACTCTACAGCGTGTTCCCTACTGAAAATGACGCGCTTAAAATTTGTAGTTTATTTACAGAGAGACTTAAAATCATTCGGATATATCTATGAGCGATAATTGGGAATTTTAATGGTATTTGGATAAATGGGAATTTTAATGGTATCACGTCAAAAGTTGTTAAATTTATATATGTTTTGGGGGACATGCATTGGAAAATGTTTCATAGAATTTGGGATGTAAACTATTTACCATTTTTACAGGGACACATAAGAAAAATTCTATTGCCTGACTGCCAATAGGCAAGAATTATTTGAAATTGGTTTTGATGAGACTATACTATTTCTAACATAATGAAATTGTTATACATTATTGATAATATATTTTCTATTAAAAAAAAATTATGTAATCTTAAATGCTTACACTGTTGCACAAAGGAATGGAGACATATTTTTTTCTGAGAATGAAAGTGCGTTTTCAACTAGTTTCCAAACTTAACTAGTATATTTTTAGAATATTATGTAATTTGGAATTTCCAAGGTAAATTTTACCAACGAATGCAAATACGATAACATAATGAGTTGTTAGTATATTTTGTGTTAACCTTTAACCCTTTGCGGCGCAGGGCGAATTCATTGCTTAAGTGTTGAAATTAATGACTTACACCAGAATTTGAAAAAAACTATTTGAAAATAGAAAAATCTACATACCACGCATTCAATAAACCGTTTTATTTTGTTTTTTGCGTGTGTGAAATACAGCCTTTCTTTTTTACAAATAACATTGTTTTCAAATTCCGGTATAAGTCATTAATTTGTACACTTTAAGCAATGAATTTTCTCTGCACCGCAAAAGATTAAAATAGCCGCTTTGTGATCTGTTTTATAGTAATTAAAAATTAAATTATTACTCGGAATACCAAATTTTGAACCTGCATAGCCTCTAAACTACTTGACTGAAAAGATTCTCATTGGTATTCGAAAGAAATATTTACCAAGGAATCTAAATAGGATGCCCAAATTAAGTATTAATATTGAAAATTTCATTTTTTAAAATAATTTTTATTTATATTCCACGTTACAACGCACAACAAAGTTGACAATTGACCAGCTTTTCGCGTACCATTATCTTTTTAGCGATAATGTTGTTATTTTAACCCATTAGTGCCTAGCGTCCCTTTTTAGGGACGGTTAAAGAAAAGGCCATAAAGCAATTTTCACACCAGTAAATAGAAAGAAAAATAAGCACTATTTTACACGAGACAAATTCCCAAATAAATAAAAATAAAAATTATTTGTCCTTTAAAAGTGGTGGGAAACCCAAAATTTCAATTTTAATATAGAAAATAACTTGGGCATTAATGGGTTAAATCGCAGAATATCCCGATTAAATAAAACAACTTTTTCTGTAGTAAAATACAGGTATCCCAAACGCCAGAGACTTGGCAGCTCTGAATTCAGTATATTTGTCACAAATGTCATAGTTGCTTGTTTATTAATTAAATATATACAGGGTAAAAGTTAAAGGCATTTAGAAAAAACCAAGAATGCAGATGATGCATTGCACCTTTTGGTGCAATACAAACATTTAGAAGCATAGGTGCCGACTTCATTAGAGCGAAATAGGCAATCATGCATACTTCTACTGCATGTTTAAAAAGCTTTGTCATTCTATTAAATCATTGGGGTTTATTAATTCAAAGATAAAATTTTTTTATGGTGATAGTTAGGCTGATTTACTCCCGTCGCTAAATTCATTATTGTCTTTTGCATCCTAATTTAAACTTGAATATTGTTGTATTTTGGTATCTACTTTCAACTACAGGATTTTTTATTTAGTTGTCATGCAATAAAGCTGATCGGACAGTGCTATATAACCAACCATTCAACGTCAACTAGAGTATTTTTCAATATAATTTTTAAATTTGTTGGAAAGAAAGAAGGCGTTACTATGCATAGTTATTCAGCCATGCAGGAGAATGTGCATGTTGAATGTGAAAACACACAAATTTAAGCATTTTTACAAGTTTTCTATGTTTTGTCATCCGCTATTCTGCTAATGTCCCACAATACACGCTGGCATGCCCCCAATGGCCGAGAAGTTTTGCCTTCATAGTTAGTAGACGAGAACTGTTGCCTTCGAGCTCAATCATGCCCGTCGGTTAAATAGTTCGGAGTTTTCCTTAGTTTTATTCGACCCTTGGATTTCCTTGTGCGAATACGGATAACGTTCCATTAGAAAGACTCCCATTGGAGGACATTTCCTCTGGGCTTATATCTCTCGTGTAGATAGTGATTTTTGCTGAAGAATGTTTGGTTGAAGGGAAATGAAAACCTATCTTTAACAAAATCAAAATCCACTGAAATATAGGTGTGAAAGATTTGGTGATCGCATAGACCTATGAATAAAGAAGAAATGACGTTATTACAAAATGGTTAAGTTTCATTTGTAGCTGGTTTCGCAGGCCCTGGGGCTGTCACAGGGACAAACTCCCACCAATAAATTCGAAACTTTTTTCAAACGGTTTATTAATGTAAAATGTCTGTCATAATTCAGGCAAAAAATCTATTCTATTTTTATTAATGAAAGTTTGCCCCGATTGTTATGCCCTCTGGCTCCGCCGTATTGTGGCAACATAAACATTCCTTTGGTAAATGATCAGTGAATTCGATTAACGCCTGGGCAAATTTGCTCCGTTAAATTTGAATAAACATTTCCGTCTTAATTAAACGCCTCTTTCATGCATGATTTCTGTAATAGATAAGGCAAAAATCTCTATTCGTTTCAACTTTTGAAAGTTTGTTCAGGCTTTCATCCAGTGTAAACAAACAACAACCACAATCTTCTGACTACATCTTCAGTTATTTCACTATCTGCCTCTTCTCCACTTTTATTCACTGTAGCTTCGTTGATGATCATTGTGACTGCGGAAGAACACCTCCGTAACCAGTCGAGACACTGAGATTTCAGAATTTTCCGCATCCATCTTTAGAAATATTAGTTTCTCTAGAAACAGATGAAAAATAGCGGCTATGTTATTAGAAAATTAGGATAGAATATCATTAATCTGTATTTGAACTGGTGCTTGCCAATTAATATTTCACAAATTATTGAGTTATCAACTTGTCCAATAAATTTGTCTCTATTTTGTACATTTTCCATTTTCAGTAGAGCTTTGCAATAATGAGAGTTCATAGAAAATGTTTTAGGAGTGTTCGTAATTATGTAAATACGTAGCACCTACAATCGCCATTCAGTCCATCAGTCCGTCCGTTAGTCCGCATAAAACAAAACAAGAACTACTCAAGCAAATCGTTGGAACTTTAAAATATATAATTTATGCTTAATTCTGTCGAGTCATTTCAAAGGACTCGATTGAAATTTTATGAAAATCGGATGCGTAGTTTAATTACAGGCACAATCAAAAATATTTCGTTACAATACAGCCAATGGGAAATATTAGTTTCAAGTGCATTTAAATGATGTTACACATTTTCGAACACAATAAATTGATATGCATCTATGAAATATTTACTAAAATACACATTCTGTAGAATCTGTGGTCCAAAGAATATTTGCTATTAATTTATGAGGCCACACAAAAGTATTCCATTACATAATGATATAAGGGAAACGTTGTTTGAGGTGCGTTTTTATTATATTAAACTATTTCACATTTTATGAAACTGGTACATGTTCCTGAGGTTAATACAAGTTATTTTCTGTATAATAAAAAGCAGATAATATTTACAGGGACGCATAAAAGATTCCCGTTATTATACTGTATCTTAAGAACAGTATACTATTATACCAAGGTCTGATTTTTCTAAAGCTTCGTTATAGTACGAACGCACGTCATTTGATACGTTTGACGTGCAATTTTCAACTTGTTTAATGAGTTTTAGGATTTGTCTGAGATAAATTTAACTCGATTATAAGAATTACTTTCTTTTTTTCAGGTATTGTTTGTCCTGACAGTGATTCTCGCTTCCGTTATCCTGGAGAATGTTCACGTTACATCACTTGCAGGGATTACCATGCTCACATTCGCCTATGCCCACCCGGAATGTATTTCGATGACAACTATGGACACTGCAGACCTGCATTTGAAGTTGACTGCGAACCCATGAAGCTTAAGTGTAAGTATAAAACATATATTGGTTTAAGAGCCATTATTTTGTAAGACAAAAAGTGATTTTTGATAGTTGTACTTTTTAATTTGCCTTTTTTATGTTGAAGTGGGTGATAGTTAGTCAATATTGTGCATTTCTGAAGCCCTAAAAAATTTCTCTTCCCATTAGAAAATGTCAAATTTTAAGGTTGTGAATGCCATTTGGAAATGGAACATCCCATTTCCTTTCAAGAGAAATGGGTTCAAGAAAAATGGCATTCAAAACTTTGTCATTTTCTACCGGGAAAGGAAAATTTTTTCAGGGCTTCAAAATTTCATATCATTCATTAAATACCATCTACTCCAACATAAAAAAAATCAAGCAAATCAATAAATACAACTATCGCACTTTGTCTGATTTTCAAAATAATATCTATTTACTGATAGCAGTTTCTTGGTTGCAAAGTTGCTATCGAATGCTCATAACATTTTTTGAAAAAAAAAAACTTTTTTCGATGAAAAACTTGTTTTTTTTTTTTTTTTTTTTTTTTTTTTTTTTTTTTTTTTTTTTTTGCTATGCTTTTCTCTATAAGTTTGTTTGAAGTCAGATATACTTCACAGTTTGTTAGCCTTATTTAAAGAATATAACAAAAGTCATAGCTGCCAACTTTTACGCATTTTTGCCACCATTAAAATTGTACAGAGATTTCCCATTGATTTAATCATAATATTTCGAAGATTAAATAAGGCAATATCTACGATAATATTTTTGTGGTAGGAAAAGTGCGTAAAAGTTGATAGCTATGTAAAAGTAGTAAAATCCGATCTTAATGTTTTGTCAGAACATCGTGGTCTTTAAAAGAAGAGCTGGATTCAGTGGTCTTCAGAGCCGGATTAACCCCTTGAAGGGCGGTGGTATAAAATATATATCACTTAATTTTAATTCAAAAATGCCACATTGACATCAGAATTTTGAAATGAAAATTTTAATGTTATCAAGTACGCGAAGATAACCATTTATCCATTTTGAAATAAATGTCCTTTAAAATTCTGGTGTCATTCGATCATTTCGGCATTTAATGAATAGAAGTGCTTTGCCCCTCAAAGGGTTAAGTACATTTGAAATTAGGACATGTATGCATCATTATTTTCAATTAGTAATTTTTGACATATTTATGATATAAATTCGTCGTTTAAGTAACAGGAAGATTATTATTTAAAAAAATAATACTGTCTGATCAGGGATTGATCGTGTTGCATGATCCTAGGGATGAGATTTCCGCTTTTTTGGACACCAGTAAAATTTTAGAGAAAATGTTGTCATATTAAATCACAAAAATGTTCCGATTTAAAAATATAGCATTTTCTCTAAGATTTTACTGGTGTGCAAAAAAGCGGAAATCTCATCCCTGATGATCCAGATTGAAATTATTCAAATGTCAGAATTGGCATCAAAACTAATACTGTAATCCCTAAACATTCGCGGGGGGTTAGATTCATGGAAATCTCCACGGATGTCAAAATCGCGACCACAAAGCTGTCACAGAATATTCGGCCATTACACAAGCCGAAGTAAATTGATTTAACCCATTCGTGCCCAGCATCTTTTGCGTAAATTTTATTTGGTTGGCACCACTATTTTTAGAAGATTTAAGTTTAGTTCATTAATCACGAAAATGCATCATTTAAATAAAATAATTATTGCTTTTCTTTTTTACCGGTGTCAAAAACAGTGCTGAATGCACCTTTTGAAGCGTCCCTAAAAAGGGACGCTAGGCACTAATGGGTTAAAATACTGGTGTCCGGAGTATTTGGAGCACCCATTTACATTAATGGTCAGTGAGAATCACCTCACGAGTGCAAAGGGTTAATATTTCTATTTAAATATAGTGTTTGCTAAGAATTAAATAAAAAGTGATGCCGATATGCATCGCTATGCATTTAACCCTTTGAGCTCTGATGGGTGAATTTCTTTAAAATACCCAAATATCACATTGGCACCAGTATTTTGTCAATCAAAAATTTCGTTTAACCCCTTGAGGGGCGGCGGTATATATTATATACCACCTACGATTGATGAAGATTTACACCAGAAAAATTTTATTAAATTTCACTTTTCTAATTTTGGTGGAAAACAGTCGTGAAATTGCTTTTCCTCTTTTTGATATAACTTTATTACAAATTTCCGGTGGGAGTTCAGAATTACTTGAACGCAATTGCTTGCCCCTCAAAGGGTTAACTACATACATTAGTGTGTGTGGGAAATGTATTAATTAATTTTCAAATAAATCTGATCAACTATTCCGGAGTCAATGTGACATTTGACAATTAAAATTAAGTGAAAAGGAATTCACACACTAGAGCTCAAAGGATTAACTCCTTGAGAGACAAGTCTCAACAACTCTGTAATATTGTATTCTCACCGGAATAACCGAAGAAATTGATTTTAAAATAAGGAAAGGCAATTTTTCAGCCATTTTGTCACCTAAGTTAAAAGTATAAAATTTTGTTAAAGGTTTCTAGTGCGAATCTTGTTTAAATTAGGTTTGATAAAATATATCCCACCGCCCCTCAAGGGATTATAGTTCAAGAGCCGAAGCACAAAAACCTTAAGTATCGAGTACAGAAAAAAAACTTTATTTTATGGAAGAGTAGTAAAAGAGGAATCCATTGATCCATGTATGCCGGAAGTGAAGTGGTGCTTAAATCATAAATTGATGCACTATTGGTTTACTTGTAGGTTTAACCCATTAACGCCCTAATTATTTTCTTCGCTAAAATTTAAATTTTGTATTTCCCACCACTTTTAAAAGGAAATTAATTTTTACCTGTATTTATCGAGGATTCTGTCTCGTGAAATAAGATATATATTTATCTTCCTATTTACTGGTGGGAAAACCGCTTTCTTGCATTTCTTGTAATCGTCCTCAAAAAAGGACACTGGGCGTTAATGGGTTAATATTGTGTTTGCCGTACAATCAAAGGTGTGAACTGATTGTATGGCAAACGCAATGACAAGCTTACGAGTAAACCACTATTGGTATTAATTTTTGGCTTATGCAGCATTTAGCTTCTGGCAGACTTGGATCATTAGATTCCGCTATTACTGCTCTTCCATAAAATAAAGATTTTTCCCCCCTTGTGCTGGATACCTTAGGTTTTTGCGTTACTCTTGGACTATTAAGGGTCAGATAATAGCTACTTACTGATAGTGTGCTTTTGTCTATTTTTTAGCTTCATGTGGTGAAGACGAAGAATATTCTGACTGCGGCTGTGAGAGAACATGTCGAGATTTTGACAATGATGACATGTGTGTGAACCAGTGCGACAGAGGATGTTTCTGCCGTTCAGGATTTGTCAGAGATGACGCCGGAATCTGTGTTGAAGCAGAAGCTTGTGAAAACAGTCTTCACTCTATCTTCAACAGAAACGATGAATATTACTGAGAACTTTCCGAAATAAAAACAGAATCGTTACAGATCTATGAATTGGAATCGGATATCTTCTGCATGTATTATTTGGGTACTACTTGGTTATCCCGCCAACCAATTTTGCTAAATTATATAAATCGCCAAATTATATAAATTGACATAATTTTTACCTTAATTAACAAAAGAACAAATAAAACAATACAATATTAATAAAAAATACAAATAAAAAAAACATTAAAATAAAAATCATTTGATGACGTAACAAACCCGCGTAACGTGTTTTGTCAAGTGAATGTGACATTTATGATCAATCATTATTGGCATTTAATCTTATACTTTGGCGATGATTTTTTGGTGGACAGGATAACCAAGTGGTACCATTATTTATTATGTCGTTAAACTAATTTCAAGTACTTATTGAATTCTCTAATTTTATTTATTAATGTATTTTTTTGAAATGGTAAAAATTATTATTTATATTAAGTATCTCAAATAAACCAGGTTTCCTAGACCTGCACCAATAATTTATTACTTATATCAAGTGTCCCTCCTTAAACAAGAAAAATGTGTTGACTTGAAATCTTAAATTTTACTAATAGACTGCTTTGAAGTGGTGAAAATTATTATTTATATCAAGTGTCTCATCTAAATGAAGCTTTCTAGATCTGCACCACTGATTTATTATTTATATCAAGTGTCCCTCCTTAAACAAGAAAAATGGTTTGACTTGAGATCGCTTATTTTATTTATTAACAGACTGTCTTGAAATCGTGAAAATTATTATTTATATCAAGGGTCCCACCTAAACCAGGCTTGATAGACCTGTATAAAACGATCTTTCAACCAATTGTACATTTATTGATTTTTCTAATTTTATTTAGGTAATAGACTGTTTTGAAGTGGTAAAATTTTTTTTATATCAAGTATCCCACCTTAAACAAGCCTTCTAGATTTGCATAGAAACGATCTCTCAACTAATCAAGCATTTTATAGAATTCTCTGATTTTTTTTTGTAATAGATTGTTTTGAAAGGGTGAAAATTATTATTTATACCAATTGTCCCACCTAAACCAGGTTCCCAAAACCAGTATAGAAACGTTCTGTCAACCAATTGTACATTTTATTGAATTTTTAATTTTTACTTCCGTAATAGACAATTTTGAAGTGATGAAAATTATTCTTTATATCAAGTGCCCCACTTAATTCAAGCTTCCAAGATGCACCAATAATTTATTATTTATATAAGTGTCCCTCCTTAAACAAGAAAAATGTGTTGACTTAAAATCTCTAATTATATTTATTAATTGACTGTTTAGAAATGGTGAAGATTTTTATTTATACACGTGTCCCACCTAAATCAGGCTTCTTAGACCTGCACCAGTAATTTATTATTTATATCAAGTATCCCTCCTTAAACAAGAAAAATATGTTGAAATCTCTAATTTTATTTATTAATAGATTGTTTTGAAGTGGCGAAAATTATTATTTATATCAAATGTCCAACCTAAATCAGGCTTCCTAGACTTGCACCAATAATTTATTATTTATATCAAGTGTCCCTCCTTAAACAAGAAAAATGTGTTGACTTGAAATCTCTATTTTTATTTATTAATAGACTGTTTTGAAGTGGTGAAAATTATTATTTATATCAAGTGTCCCAACTAAATCAGGCTTCCTAGACCTGGACCAACAATTTATTATTTATATCAAATGTCCCACCTAAATCAGACTTCCTAGACCTGCATCAATAATTTATTATTTATATCAAGTGTCCCACCTAAATCAGGTTTCCTAGTCCTGTATCAATAATTTATTATTTATATCAAGTGTCCCTCCTTAAACAAGAAAAATGTGTTGACTTGAAATCTCTATTTTTATTTATTAATAGACTGTTTTGAAGTGGTGAAAATTATTATTTATATCAAGTGTCCCAACTAAATCAGGCTTCCTAGACCTGGACCAACAATTTATTATTTATATCAAATGTCCCACCTAAATCAGACTTCCTAGACCTGCATCAATAATTTATTATTTATATCAAGTGTCCCACCTAAATCAGGTTTCCTAGTCCTGTATCAATAATTTATTATTTATATCAAGTGTCACTCCTTAAACAAGAAAAATGTGTTGACATGGAATCTCTAATTTTATTTATTAATAGACTGTTTTGACGTGGTACATTATTTATTATTTATATCAAGTGTCCCACCTAAATCAGGCTTCCTAGACCTGTATAGAAACGATCTCGCAACCAATTGTACATTTTATTGAATTTTCTAATTTTACCTCCGTAGTAGACTGTTTTGAAGTGGTGAAAATTATTACTTATTTCATGTGTCCCACCTTAAACAAACTTCTTAGACCTGTATAGAAACAATCTCTAAATTAATTTGGCATTTCATTGAATTTTCTAATTTTCTTTCAGTAGTAGATTGTTTCGAAGTTTTGAAAGTTATTATTTTTACCAGATGTCCTATGTTAAACAGTCTTGCTAGATATACATAGAAACAATCTGCCAATCATTGTAGATTTTAATGAATTCTCTAATTTTAATTCAGTAATGCATTGTTTTTAAATGTTAAAAATCATTATTTATATTAAATTTCTTACGCTATACAGGCTTGTTAGATCTGCATAAAAACAATATCACTAACAATTGCACCTTAAAAAAAAAATTCTCCATCTTTATTTAAAGTGTAGACTGTTTTGATATTACTATTGTTTCCAGATGTTACACCTTAAACAAGCTTGCTAGATCTGTATAAAAACGTTCTGTGAACCAACTGTTCATTTCATTTATTTCTGTAATATTAGTTCAACAATAAACTGTTTTGAAGTAATGAAAATCATTATTTATGTTAATTGCCCGGCGTTAAGAAGCTTGCTAAATATTGATAAAAACGTGCTTTCACTAATTGTGCAATAAAAGACACCTATAGTGCTATAGTAAACAAATCGATCAAATTGATAGCTAAAATTTATCAATAGTTATTAATATTAGGGAGGAGGAGGGGGTTTCTATTCAGAGCTTAACTGTCAAGATGGGAGGTTCACCAAAAAAGTGAAAAAGATTTTTCGTCTAATGTAACACACAAATTATGCTTTTCAGAATGACAAAAATTTCTATACTAAAAAAGGGACAGCAGTTTGTTCTTGGATAATCGAATCCTGGGTCTACTCCTTCTTTAAATCAGTGGTGTAAAAATCGAGATGCCAACGAGCACTGCTTTACCACTAAATTTTAACAGTTATTTTTTGTCTAATATTTCGTTTTTTTTTTTTTTTTTTTTTTTTTTTTTTTGTGTGTGTGTGTGTGTGTGTGTGTGTGTGAAAATGCAAATAAAATTTATGGTAAAAAAAATCAGTAAAATTTAGTAGTGAGAGTCTGCCCGTTGGTGCCTAAATTTTTACAGCCCTACTTTAAATATTAAAATTACTTAACATCAAATCCTCTTATTTATTTTTCCTAAAACTCCAGACGCCTTTTTTAAATAACATTTTTGAATTTCTTATTATGACTAAAAATTCATTTATACTAAAAATTTCTAACTTTAACACTTCAGTAATTTTTATTTAACTTTTAATAAATGAATAAAGTTCTTAGCAACTACTCTATTTATAAAGATATATTAATCCTGTCTAAATTACAAAAATATGCTAGTAAATAAAGTTAAAAATCTATCTTAAAATTCTTGGTGTCTAATCCTTAATATAAGAAAACAAATACAATCCTAAAAGAATAATTCATGGATTGACGGATTAACCCATTAGTGCCCAGCGTCCCTTTTTAGGGACGCTTCAAAAGGTGCATTCAGCACTGTTTTTAACACCGGTAAAAAAGAAAAGCAATAATTATTTTATTTAAATGATGCATTTTCGTGATTAATGAACTAAACTTAAATCTTCTAAAAATAGTGGTGCCAACTAAATAAAATTTACGCAAAAGATGCTGGGCTCGAATGGGTTAACGTCTTCACGACGAGAGTGCTGTATAGAATTTAATTTTTTTTCACTTGTATTTCATACCAGAAAAAAGCCTTATTTATGTTAGAGAGCAATTGAGAGTAAAACAATTAAATAAAGAAAATACAAAATCAAGGATTCTGTATTTTCATGTAATCCTTGTAGGACGGTGTACAGAATCAAGGATTCTGTACACCGTTTTACATTATCTATACGCCAAGAAGAGGTTAATACAAAAGTTTTTGACTAAATTAAAAATTCAGAATTCCAGAGTTCGTGGAACAATTCTATATTTGCAATCAGTTTGTTGTTTCATTTACGTGTAATTTCTACATTATGAAAAACATATTTTCTTTATTTTTGGTCAATTCTTTTTTTTTTAAGCTGTCTAATAATTTTAAACAGATTTAATGATTCAATTAATAGTTGTAGATCCTTTCTAGAATGATTTTTTACTTTTTATAGATACAAAATTATCTTTTGTATTTCAAAATGTTTTCTGCTGCGATCATATTACCGAGTTTAAGTTGAATGTTGAAATTTGAATTTAATTTTTTATTATTGGGAATTTATAATTTCTTTAAACAATATGTATAAATGCACACATTAAATAACTAAGCCTTAACAGGGTGGCGAATGGTTAGATAAAAACACAGTCAATAGAGATGATAAATACCAGTATTTTGTTAAAAACAAATTCAGTTTGTGTAATCTCTTTAGATTATTTGAAATATTTTCTGTAAGAAAATACTGGTAGTTTTCTCTTTTCATTACTGTGTTTTTCCCGGTTTTTCCTGACCACTCGCCAGTTTGCTTAAAAAGGTTATAAGACTAATCGGATGTGCAAATTCAAAAAACTTTCTTTTATTTCATTCATAATAATAATTCAAAATTTTCTATCATAGTGCCAAAATTAAATAACAACCCATGCCAGGCATTATAAAGATATAAGTTCGTTGAATTGCGTTCATTTAAAAAAGAGATATATGCATAGATTTCTTCAAACAAATGATTCAATTTTGCCTGTTGTAATTTTTCTCAATTTTTATTTAAACCGGTTCCCTGCTTAGCCTGTACGTGAGCGTTTTTTGCCAATCATGATTTGCCCGTACCACGTACGGGCATTCATAATCCAATCATAATTTATTATTATCACCTGTAAAATTTTATTGTAAATTTTGCATTATTTAATCGGAGAATTTTGCTGATTCAATTATTCAAAAATTTCTGTTTTGAAAAACTGGTGATAAAAGATTAAAAATTTTGTAAAATACATGAAAAAAATAGACAGTTTTTTTAAAATTATTGATTATTTAAGTTGTTAATCTACTTTTTAATCTCCATTATTTATTTATTATAAGAAATTTACAATAAAAGATAATGTTATATTGTGAAACTTTCCTAAATATTAAATAAAACTAAATATCTCTTATTTGTTTGTCTTTTTTTACTTTTTTATTTTCCATAATCATTTTTGATCTTGAATTTGATTTTGAATCTTGCAATTAAAATATAACAAATACGCTTGCTTGTTTTGGCGCAGCATGTACCTCGAGAGATTTTGCGCCATGAAACCCTATACACCCAATTAAATGCTCTTGTACCTTACCGAGTAATAAGCAATTTAATTCGCAGAGAACTAATGTATTTCAGAGAACAAAATGTTTAAGAGAATTTTTTCTTCACTTTTTATTTTTTTCTTCCTTCCAGAGATCCTCACCAGAAACTTTTAACGAAATTTTATATTTTTAACTTTGGCGGCAAACTGTTGAAAATGAAGCCTATTTTATTTTAAACTAAATGTTTCGATTTTCCCGATGGGAATTCAATATTGCAGAGACATTATTGCTTGCACCTTAACCCTTTCAGGGGCATGGTACTTCTGCTCCAAAAATGTTCAAATAATTGATTCACACCACAATCTAAGAGCAGACTTATTTGGAAATAATCAAGAGCTGCTTTTCGCGCATATTATAAAATCGAAATTGTATTAAAATTTTACTGGTGCCAGTTCACAATTGGAACAGTAATATCAAGTGTTTGCAGACTGCAAACACCGCCCCTGAAAGGGTTAACACTTACAAGCGTCAAGAGCAGTCAATGTGACTGCTACCATCTATGTATCATTAGGTTTAAACCATATATTAACCCATTAGTGCCTAGCGTCCCTTTTTAGGGACGCTTCAAATGGTTCATTCAGCACTGTTTTTGACACCGGTAAAAAAGAAAAACAATAATTATTTTATTTAAATGATGCGTTTTCGCGATTAATGAAGTAAACTTAAATCTTCTAAAGATAGTGGTGCCAACCAAATAAAATTTACGCAAAAGGTGCTGGGCACGAATGGGTTAATTAAAAAAAGAGTTATATAAGAATATCACATAAAAATTAGTTAAAGAGATATGTTAAAAGCTTTGAATGCAATTTTGGTACATATATATTTTATGAAACTTGGCGAAAATGTCCGGCGGTTCTAGTGTTAACCCTTTGCGGTGCAGTGCAAATTCATTGCTTAAGTGTTGAAATTAATGACTGACACCGGAATTTGAAAACAACTTTTTTGTAAATAATAATAAAAAAAAACGCTAGATTTCACGCATTCAATAAACCGTAATTTTTTAAAACAAAATTCCGGTAACAATATGGCGTTTGGGAATTAAATTTAAGTGGTATATCTATGAAACCACCGCACAGCTAGGGGTAAAAGAGTTTAATCGCCGTAATCTATCTATTAAATAAGTCAAACATTTCTATTAAATTTCAGCAGTAAAAAAAAAAGCGGATGAGTTGACAGCTTAGATGCACTGAAAGCCCTTGGATTTTATTTCTAAAGCGACACAATTCGTTTCTTATTTGGAAAATTTTTCATTTTAATGCTAGTTTTGCAATTTGATTGAAAATATATTACGTGATATCAAAAAAGCATTTTCTATATTAATATAATCAAACTGCAAATATCCATATACATTATTCCGTTTTACAAAATTTTGGCAAAAGTTTGTTTCTGATTTCAGATTCTTAGAATTTATTGTCTTCACACTAAACGAAGTTTCTTATAACACAATTTTTTTTTTTACTTGTGATTCACGAATCTTTCTCAGAAGTTCGCATTTTGAACTTTGAATTCCCACATTTAAAATTTTATTCAAGATTGTGTACAAAAAGTTTATGTATATTTCATGGAACCATGAATAAAGGGGAATTGGCAATAGAGTTGTGTGTCTATGCTTAACCCTCTGGATCCCAAACCGCCCGAGATATTTTAATTCGTATATTTCAGTTCCCACCAGAAAATTAAAACAACAATATTTGCTTTAATCAATAACAGTACATTCCGTATTTAAATAAATCGAAATTAGCCATTGAATTTTTCTGGTGTGAAATGAACGACATAATTTCTAGAACGTGTTCTAGCATAGGAATTAAAGGGTTAAATCAATGTAATCTAAAAGAAAATTTGAATATGAATTGCACTCATAATATTAGGCATGACTTTCAAGATGAACAAGTCGGAAGTTGCACGTCAAACGTAGCAAATGAGGTACTACAACAAAGCTTTTAAAATACACAATACTTCAGATACAGTACAGCATCCGAAATCTTTTTGTGTGTCCCTGTAAATACTATATGCTTTCTATTACACAGAAATTAACTTCTAATAAACTTCAGCAAATATATTAATTTCATACAATGTGAAATGGATTAACGTACTTCAAACAATGTTTCCCCCTTTACGATTATGTAATATAGTACTTTTGTGTGATCTTGTAAATTAAAAAAATATATTCTTTGCATTTCAGATAGTACAGAATATATATATCAGTATAGATTTCATAGATGCATATGAATTTTATTATGTTCGAAAGAAAGTAACATCATTAAAATGCACTTTAAATTATTTTTTCTCATTGACCGTAATGTAACGGATTGATTGTACCTGTAATTGAACTATACATCCGATTTTGATAAAATTTGAAAAGATTCAACAAAATTATGCAATAATTGTATATTTTAATTTTAGCGATTTGGCTGGGTAGCTTTTAGTTTGTTATATGCGGACAGACAGACGAGCTGCTATACGTACTACCATAGCTGCAAACTTTTACGCATTTTCCCTACCACTAAAATTGTACAAAGATTTTCCACTTATTTAACCCTTTGCGGCGCAGAGAAAATTCTTTGCTTAAGTATTGAAATTATTGACTGACACCGGAATTTGAAAACCACTTTATTTGTAAATAAGAAAACGCTATGTTTCGCGCATACAATAAATTTTTTTAAAAACAAAATTCCGGTGCCAATGCGGCGTTTGGGAATTAAATTTAAGTTGTATATCTATAAAAACACTGCGCCGCAAAGGATTAATCATAACATTTCGACGATTAAATAAGACAATATTTACTATAAAATTTTTGTGGTAGGAAAAATGCATAAAAGTTGGAAGCTATGGTACTACTTATTTACATAATTACGAATGAACCTAAAAATGAATGCTTATAAGAGTGTTTTTTTAATAGATTTATTTTTTATATTTTTTTTATTGAAGAGGAAAATAACATGTACTTTTCTTGTAATAAACAAGGTACTATGAATAATTCATTCATGACTTAATTTTCTTCTCAAAGAAATTTAACAAAATATCTCATTAAATGTGAACATGTGAATAAAGAGTATTTGCAAGATAAAAGAAAACAGCAAAGTATTCATAAAATATTGTAGACCGGGAGGCGGCAGCCCTGACAATCACCTCAAGTTCACGACTAAAATTTCAGAATTAATTAAAACTGAAGTCGTATTTTAAAGCGCAATTGGTCCACCAAGCCATATGTAGCCGTAAAACACCTGAAAACTCGATTTTAGCGGAAGACCCGTACGTTTAGCATTGTGTTTTTCTGCTCCCAAAACTAAGAAAACATGGAGGTTTGGGAGCAGGAAAACATAATAGTAAACATAAGAGTCAACTGATGAAAACAGGATTTTAGGTGTTTTCCATCAAGATATGACTTAACCCTTTCCGGCGCAGTGTTACCACTCCGGCAACACCTAATTTTAATTCCAAACTTACAAACGGCACCAATAATATTTTAGTAAAATTTTACTTTTACAACGACAGCTTAAATCAGGGAATCCTTAATTTCTAAAAAAGTCTTTTGTAAATTCCGGTGTCAGTCAACAATTTCTCATTTTACGAACAGAATTTGTCCGCGCCGGAAAGGGTTAATAGATCGATTGCTTTTTAGCTCACAGACTATCACAGCCTGAGAGCTTATGTGCCCGCCCGTTCTGTATGTACGTTCGTGCGTAACGCGATAACTCATGATAAAAATATCGGATCCACTTGAAATTTTGTATATAGGCAGGGGTGCAAAATTCTAGGCGCCAGCGGATAGTCTCTCACCATTAAAATTTAAAAGGTTTCTCCATTTTAAATTTAATAGCAATCTGACAGGAATCTTTCACAAAATATTAAATGAAGAAAAACGAAATAAATTTAGTGGTGGAAAATTGACTGCTGGCGCCTAGATTTTTGCATCCCTGTATATAGTTATATCCTGACTAGGCGCTTCCCTCATTAGTTTTTCGAGTTCATTCGATATGTGTAAGAGGGGGAACGGTGGGCTCATGCCCTTCCCCTTAATTGATATAAATGGGTTTTTCATACAGAATTAAGTTTTCGTTCAAAATTTAGATTAGGATCATTCTGATGAGGCGATTCCGTGACTGTTATTTGGTGTTCATTGAATAAGTATAAACAGGGGAAACAGGGGTTCTAATGCCCCTCCCCTTAATTTATATAAATGGGTTTTTCAAGCAGGATTGTCAGATTTCGTTCAAATCTCTGAATAGTTTTTCAAGTTTAATGGTTAAGTATAAAAGAGGGGAATAACTCCTTTTAATTTATATAAATGCTAAATGGGTTTTTATTAAGAATATCTGATTTGCTCTGAATTTTGGATATAAATTTTTTATATGATAAAGCATGTCTTTGATGGTTTAGGAGGTTGAATGATTAAGTATAAAAAAAGAGGAAAGGGGAGAGCTGTTTCCCCTTCTTAATTTTTTTTCGAATAGAATTAAGCTTTAAAAATATAAGGCTGTAATGTACAGTTAGTATGCGTAGCCTGTGAACTCAATGCCATCAGTTTAACTGGGCAATATTCTTTTTATTAATATGTGAATCCAGATTTAACTAATCCTAGATTTTAATCAGTGAACTCGATGAGGTGATTGTCTACGCGGCCGCTTCCCGGTCTATCAGATATTGATCGTAGATGCCAAAATGTATTAAAGGAAATTTCTTGATTTCAGACAATGGAAATTTTACGATGGAAAACCCAATTTTAGCGGTTGATTCGTAGCTTTATCATTGTGTTTTCTCGCTAACATTCCTCATGTTTTCATACCTCTGGGTGCTGGAAAACACAATGCTAAACCTATGAGTCAACCGCTAAAGTCGGGTTTTCAGGTGTTTTCCATCGAGATATGACTTAATAGATCGATTGCTTTTTAATATACAAATCGAGTTGTACCTAATTCTGGAATTTCCGCCCTGAACTCGATGAGGTGATTGTCTGTGCTGCCGCTTCCCGGTCTATCAGATACTGATCGTAGATGTTAAATTGTAGATAAAGAAAGTTTGTTGATTTCAGACTATGGAAATTTAGCTGATACATGACAAGTATTGCTTTATTGAACTGAAAAAAAATCAAATGTAACAAGTGATTGAGACACAGCAACAGCATTTGATTTAGTTTACGAATATTTATAACATGAAGTATAGAAAAAGCATTTGTATAAAGTTAACAGTTTCTAATGTAATTTATGTCTTACTGTAATAATTTAATATAATGTAAATTATTTATTTATTTCAATTATTTGAATTTCAGTCACCATTTATGAAAAATTCAAGCATCCCACATAATTTGACAAAAGTTGAAATTTATCGACGAAATAAAGCTTTTGTTTATTGTAAATAAGAATTAGTATACATTCTATTCTGGTGAGACTATTTTTTTTGTTTATTGTTATAAAACGCACAAAATAGTAATTATTAAAATCATAATATGCTACAGAGAAAGCTAGTCGGATATGGCAATCCCAAAACTTTGTGTTATACATGTTAATGCTTCCTAAAAATGAAGTGCAGCAGCGCCACTGATTAAGTGATTTACATCAAAATCTTATCAGCAACAACTTATGTCAAAGTCTAGTTGAATCTGAAGTTTGATGAAAATCCGTGCTTTAGTTTTTGAGATAGAACTATTGCAAAACCAAAAAAAAAAAAAAAAAAATCTAGTACAGAAGCGCCATCTGTTGTGCAATTTACTCTAAAAACTAAACAGTACTAATTTATATCGGAAGCTAACTAAATCTGATGTTTAATGAAAATTTGTGTATTAGTTTTTGCGATACAACTATTGCGATAATCATGAATAAATTCGTAGAGTTAGGAGATTTGCACCGAAAATAAATTAGCATTATATTATACCATGGATTAACGGAATCTGAAGTATTATCAAAAATCTATACATTATTTCTTGAGATATAGCTATTGCGATAATCATAAAAAACACATCAAAGCAGCGCCATTTATTGGACAATTTACGCCAAAAAATAATAAGTAACAGTTTATATCAGGGACTAATTTAATTTAAAGTTGTATTGAATTCCGTCCTTGAGAAAGAGCACTTATAAAATTTGTGTCACATGCAGACAGACTTACAGAGAAATTAAGAGACAGACATTTTATAAAATCATGTTTTTCGGCTTCTAAAACATGTAATACGTCGAAAACCGGAATTCGAAAGTATTCATGAATCCAGCGCTGTCTTTTTGTAAATACTTAAGAAAATAAAAACGATGTAGACCGATTGAAAGTTATTAAAGGAAAATTTTTAAAATTTCCATCATGTATTCAGATAGTCAATTATGTCTGTTTTCGAATCCAAACTAGCTACTTTTTCGGAATATTTCTTAAAATTTTTCATTAGTAACCAAATGCAATTGGAATTTTTTTTTCCTTTAATACACTATGATTTTTTTTTTTTCATTTTCGATAAATACAAAGGATCTTTCAGAAAATACTGTACAAGTTAGAGCTTTAATTCAATTTATGAATTTCCAGTTACAACACCCCGAGAAAGGTCGCCAAGAGCAATCGCCCAAAACTCCAGATATTTACTTTCAAAACCCTTTCCGGCACGGACAAATTCTGTTAGTAAAATGAGAAAATATCGACTGACACCAGAATTCACAAACGACTTTTTTTATAAATTAAAGAATTCCTAATTTATATTTTAATCAGTGTTGCCAGATTGGAGATTTTGTCCCCATTTTGGGGAATTTTGAACCTCCAGGGGAATATTTTGGGGACTATGAACAAATTTGGGGGAAAAACTTGGGGAATTGTTATCACAATTTCAATTTTTACTTTCAGACATTTGCCAATACTGGATCTGTTTAGAATTCGATTTTGGTTTAAAAAACTAAGATAAAATATAGAAATAATAGATATAAATCATTCTCGTTAGTCATGCTCACCGTTTACGTGTACTACAGATTCATCATGATGTGCATTGGGCTATCCCCTATCTGAATTTTCAGATAAGTGATTCAGATTTTCCTGTCATCGAGAACAGAAATGCATTTCATTTAATAGTATAGATTTATACAACAAAAATAAAAAAAAAATTGTATTTTTATTGTTGTTGTTTTAAGCAAACAGAGCAAAATTCAGTTGAGATTAAATGTTTATTTATTTATTCAAAAATGGGGAATTTAAAAAAAAAAAGCTTGATTTGGGGAAAATTTTGAGTTTAAATTTGTT
This sequence comes from Maratus speculifer, assembly GCA_964019185.1. Lineage (NCBI taxonomy): Eukaryota > Metazoa > Arthropoda > Arachnida > Araneae > Salticidae > Maratus > Maratus speculifer. The sequence goes on from OZ025300.1 coordinate 233,073,263, forward strand.
TAAAAATTTTCATAACGAAAAATTGAAAATTGAGAACTTGCCTTTTTGAGTAGAAATTGCGTTGGGGACTTTTTCTGAAAAAAGCCCCGATTTGGGGAATCAGGTATTTTGCGGAAATTGGCTTTCGACAATCTGGCAACACTGATTTTCATTGTAAAAGAAATGTGTTATTAAAATTGTAGCGCCTTGACCATAACTAACTTTTGCAACCGTTTTATAATTTTTATCACGTTACTCAGGAACCTCTCCACTCCACTCAAGCTCCGCGAGATTTGCTGGAACAAGTTTTTTATCTAAGTTGTACTAACTGCTCATCTGTAAAAACTATTTTTTGAATGTTAAAATCTCAGCGATGTATTATATTATTTGTAATAATTGTTTTAGTAAAACAATATGTGTGTTTAGGAGTGGACTAGTGCTTCAGTGGTGACCCGCACAAGCACGCAACTTTCAAACAACCAGTGCAAAATTAATTAAGTGATAGTACATCAAAGAGTTCGCTTTTGATTGAGGAGAGATTGGATATCAGGTCAGTTCTGTTTTCTGTAAATTCGAGAGAGATTTTTTTTTTAAAACTTTTTATCATGCTTAATTCATATTATTATTAAGGTTATTGCACATAAAACACATTGATATTATAACTGAGCATAGATAGCATAAATTTATAGATAGCTGGATATGCAAGGCAATGAAATTAATAGAATTGCACTTCGCGTGCCGCCGTTTTGGAAACAAAATATTCAATTATGGTTTTCACAAGTAGAAGCCGCGTTTCAGTTATCTGGAATTACAAACGATGACACCAAATATGCTAGTCTAATTTCATCAATCGACTCTGAAAGTTTAAATTATGTTAGTGACCTTATATACAGTCCCCCACAGCAGGATAAATATGACACATTAAAGCGCAGGCTTATTGCAGAGTTCGCGGACTCTGATGGAAAACGCTTAAAAAAACTTCTGAGTGAATTGCAGTTGGGAGACAGTAAACCGTCTACATTACTCCGCCAAATGCGCGATTTGGCTGCAGGCCAACTCAACGATAACTTTTTGCAGAGCTTATGGTTACAGAGATTACCACCAAATATTCAAACCATCTTATTGGTATCGAACGAAAATTTACCTGAACTTGCGGTTTTAGCCGACAAGATATACGAAACTACAGCAGATAACACGCAGGTATATTCTGTTGCAAAATCAGAACCAATTGCGGCAATAGGCCAGCCATCTATTTTAGACATGCAAAAACAAATTGAGAAGTTGACATTGCTTGTCGAGAAACTTTCCGAAGAAAAAAGTCAATATAATTCAAGGGGCCGAAGATTCACATTCCGAGGCCAATCTAGGAATGTAAGCCGAAATCCGGCTTATGAAAACAATCAAAATTATTGCTATTACCATAATCGGTTTGGTCGTTTTGCTAGGCAGTGTAGGCAGCCTTGCTCGTTCACCCAGTCGGGAAACGAGTAGACGCTACCACTCAAACAAGTGCCGTGGGTGGTAGCGATGTTTCGGTAGCTAAAACTAATAACCGCCTTTGCGTTTATGACAGTGCTACAAATCTGAAATATTTAATTGATACCGGTAGTGATGTTTCGTGCATACCAATAAAAAGAAACCAACACGGTTACCAACGCTCTCCTGACTCCTTTGAATTATACGCCGCAAATCAGTCAAAAATAAAAACCTTCGGTACAAAATTATTACAATTGAATTTAGGTTTACGCCGGGTTTTTAAATGGAATTTTATAGTTGCTGAGGTCTCGACACCCATTATTGGAGCAGACTTTTTGAGACATTTTAATCTACTTGTCGATATTAGGAATAAAAGACTTATCGATGGAATGACAAATATAGGCACCTCGGGCAGTTTGGATAATGTGCAACAAGGGGCAGTTAAAGTCATTATAGAAAATTCCCGTTATCACGCCTTGTTAAGATCTTATCCAGATATTATAACCCCAGATCCCAAATTTGGGAAGGCCAAACATTCCACTGTGCATCATATTGAGACAGTTGGGCCGCCAGTCCATAGTCGCCCTAGAAGATTAAATCCAAAAACCCTCGATGCCGTTAAAAAGGAATTTGAATTTATGATTGAGAAGGGTATTTGTCGACCATCCAAGAGCCCCTGGTCTTCACCCCTTCATGTTGTTACTAAATCCACAGGTGGTATACGTCCTGTTGGCGATTATAGGCGCTTAAACGCAAAAACAATTCCAGATCGTTATCCCATTCCTCACTTACAAGATTTCTCCTCTGCTCTCCATGGCAAAACTATTTTTTCAAAATTAGATATTTTTCGGGCTTACCATGCGATTCCGGTAAATGAAGAGGATATCCCGAAAACTGCAATAATAACACCCTTCGGCCTGTTCGAATTCCCCTTTTTAAATTTTGGACTCTGCAACGCTGCCCAAACTTTTCAGCGATTTATCAATGAAGTTTTAAGGGATTTGGCATTTTGCTTTGCATATTTGGATGACATTTTAGTTTTCTCTGATAATGAAGAGCAGCATGCAGAGCATTTACAGCAATTATTCCAAAGACTCAGCGACTACGGGATACAACTAAATACATCTAAATGTGTGTTCGGGGTCTCTGAACTTTCATTTTTAGGACATTTGATTTCAAAAGATGGGACCAAACCCTTGCCAGAAAAGGTTCAAGCGGTATTAGATTTTAAGGAACCGAAAACTGTAAGGGATTTACGCATGTTTTTAGGCTTAATCAATTTTTACCGTCGATTCTTGCCACATGCTGCGGACAAACAGGCCATCTTAAATGAGTATCTTAAAGGAAACAAAAAAGATAACAACCATATCGAGTTGACTGTGGAAGATAAACAAGCTTTCGATGACTGTAAACAACAACTTGCAAATGCAGCTTTACTTGCTCACCCTTCAGAAACGTCGGGTTTGGTTTTGTGTACTGATGCTTCAGATTTTGCTATCGGGGCTGCACTCAATCAAATTACAAATAACCAATTGCAACCTTTGGGTTTTTTCTCCCGGAAACTGTCTCCCACTGAAAAACGTTATAGCGCGTACGATAGAGAATTATTAGCAGCTTATTCGGCTATTCGACACTTCCAATACATGCTTGAAGGTAGAACATTTTGCATCTATACCGATCACAAACCTTTAACTTTCGCTTTTCATCAGAAATCAGATAAAGCATCCCCACGACAAAACAGACAACTAGATTATATATCACAATTCACAACAGATTTGCGTTATGTAAAAGGTTCAGATAATATCATAGCAGACACTCTCTCTCGAATTGCAGCCATAGAAATGCCTTCGCCAATTGATTATACAAATCTGGCCAATGCACAGGCGAATGATCCTGAATTACAAGACTTATTAAATGAAAGCACTTCTTTGAGACTGCGTAAAGTTGTTCTACCAGACGGAGAGATTTATTGCGACTATTCAACAACTACCATCAGGCCTTACGTTCCAAAAAGCCTACGTTTTGAAGTATTTAAATCTCTTCATAATCTGTCCCATCCAGGAATAAAGGCTACAACAAGACTCATTACCAGTAGATTTGTGTGGCCGGAAGTGAACAAAGATTGTAGAAACTGGTCCCGTGCTTGTATTGCATGCCAAAGATCTAAAGTGCAACGTCATGTCTCCAGTCCTCTGGGATCCTTTAAGACCCCAAATGAAAGATTTGAACATGTCCACATGGACATAATTGGACCTTTGCCACCATCTCAAGGATACTGCTACGCCTTGACGATCATAGACCGATTCACGCGCTGGCCCGAAGTCATTCCCATAGCTGATATCACAGCAGAAACGGTTGCACGGACATTTCTTTCTGCCTGGATTTCTCGTTTCGGAGTGCCTACATACATAACAACCGATCAAGGTCGTCAGTTTGAATCAGAATTATTAAAGGCTCTAGCTCGACATTTCGGAATAACGAAGCTTCGAACGACTTCATTTAACCCGAAGGCTAATGGCATTGTAGAACGTTTGCATAGGCCATTGAAAACTGCCATCAAATGCCACATGACAGAACGATGGGTTGATACATTGCCACTTGTTCTGCTCGGCCTTCGTTCTTCCCTGAAAGAAGACATTGGTGCAACAGTTTCAGAATTGGTTTATGGAACTACCTTGAGACTTCCAGGTGAATTCTTAGGGCTGCGACCAACTTCGGACCCTGATCCTAAACCTTTCGTGGATAACCTGAGAGAGGCAATGAGAAAATTGCAACCAGTACCTCCTGCAAACCATGGACGTCATACACCATTCATCTATCAGGAGTTGAAAAATTGTTCCCACGTTTTTATCAGACATGACGCAATCAGAAAACCACTCCAACCTACTTACGACGGACCATTTAAAGTCCTTTCCCGTACAGACAAATGGTTTACACTTGACGTTAAAGGTAAAAAGACAACAGTTTGTCTTGACCGACTAAAACCAGCATTTTTGCTCAGTGTGCCTGAAGAAGTTCCGCCAAAGGAACCCGTCAATAGCCAAAGAAAACCTTCAACAGCCAAAGAAACTCTTCAACAGCCAAACACGATAGACCAACAAAAGAATGAACCAGAGAAAATAACCAAGTCCGGTAGAAAAGTCCGTTTGCCAATCAGATTCCGTGTCTGAAGACACTGGGGGGGGAGTACTGTAGCGCCTTGACCATAACTAACTTTTGCAACCGTTTTATAATTTTTATCACGTTACTCAGGAACCTCTCCACTCCACTCAAGCTCCGCGAGATTTGCTGGAACAAGTTTTTTATCTAAGTTGTACTAACTGCTCATCTGTAAAAACTATTTTTTGAATGTTAAAATCTCAGCGATGTATTATATTATTTGTAATAATTGTTTTAGTAAAACAATATGTGTGTTTAGGAGTGGACTAGTGCTTCAAAATAATATTGGTTCCAATAGCGAATTTGAAATTAAAATTAGGACTGGGATCAGTGTGTCGGAAAGAGATAAAGGCACGTTTTTTAAAAGTATTCAAGTAAAAATAGCTTTTAAAACCCCTTAACAGATTTGCCCGAACGGCGTTCGGGCAAGACCAATTTTTTTTATTTCACCATTTAAAGCTTTTTGACACCACTATTATTTTCAAGAAAATTTTCATACTATTGAAAGGCGGAAATGTTTAGACTAAATTTTACGAATATTTTATTAGTGGTGTGAGTCCGCTATTTTCAATTTATTTAACGGAAAAGAATTAATCAGTTAACCCTTTAACGATCAAAGCTTTTTCATTGCTAAGATGCTGAAATAAATGAATGACACCGGTAATAGCGAACAAATATATTTGAAAATATGAAAAAGTGATTTTTCGCATACATAATAAAATGGATATTTTTAGTTGAAAATTCCGGTGTCAGTGTTGCATATCGGAATTAAAATTTTGTGGTTTCGTAGAGAAACCAATGAACGTTAAAGGGTTAAGGGATTAAAAAGCATACTTTTGTAAGCATTCAAAGTTCACTTGAAAAAATCCACCTAAATACATGAGAGTAATTATTCACGGGATTCCAAAAAAGTTCGTTATTATCATAGAACTATTAATAAAGAGGAACTGATATGTACTTAAAATAGTGAAGCTTCAAGTGTAACTACTTTCGTACATGTTAATTACATCTTATGTACCAGTAAATACAAACAGAAATTTCTACTTTATTAAACCCAATAACTAATGCAAAATTTCAGTCATAAATAAGGGCAAAAAGAAATATTTATTTTTATTGGTGGCAGTTTAGTTCGTCTGTACTCAGGCCTTGCATTTCTACAATATTGTGACAATCTAGACACTGGAAACTCACATGAGTGCAAGGAAAAATAATATAAAACATGGGGAAACTGTCACTAGTAAAAACGCATAGAAATTTCTAGATATTTGTGAGAGAAATATTGCATGAAAAGTCACGTGAATAAAAGGAAATTTTCAATTCAAATTTACTGGTGGAAGTTTGTCTCACATGTAGTTTAAAACTGTTGATCAAATTTAAAAAGAATAGCTGCCATTTTGTCAAACTCCCCAGTTATTTCACTCGCAACTGATAGAGAGCATTATATGTCTCCTTCTTTTTATTCATAACTCCATTGTTACAATACGTTAATTTGGCATGGGTCCCCATTATGAAAAATTCATCGCTTTGATATACGCTAGGTAAAAAGTGCAAACTTATTAAAATTTACTATAAAAATGGAAATTTTTATTTTGCTCTTTTTGTGAAAATATGGCAACAGGTAAGAGAAAAAACATTATTTAACCTATCGAGGAATTATAAATTGTTTTCTAAGCTATCTTATAATTTGATATTTTAAAAAAAACCACGTCTTTTAAAACCTCTTCTTTTCTTTTTTTTTACTGTACAGTAATTTTAATACATTCGCTGCCACTAAAAAGGACAGTTTTATCCTGAGGAGCCTGATTACGAAACAGTTCTTAACTCCTTCGCGATGAGAACCTTTTGTTTAATTTTTAATCTTTTCCGCCGGTTTAACAGAAAATTTTCTGCAGTTGAATCGTGAAATTCTCTGATTGAGCAAAGTAAACGTTACAATAAAAAATAATTGGTGGGAATATTGAAAGATTCAGAGTATTTTAAGTGGTTTTCTAGACGCTTGACGCTTCAGAGCGTCGCCGATATACAAAGAGGTACCGTTTGGACGCACTGGCGCGTCGGTGGCAGCGAGCATGCTAAAGAGAGGTGACAGACCAGGGTCGTAGCTAAGGGGGCGGCGCTATGGGCGGCTCAGTCCCCGCTAAAATATTTTGAGTCCCTCCTGGAAAAGACTCCAAGGTCACTCAATAAATTTCTGTTCCAAAAATTAAAATTTAATTCTGTTCAAAAGCCTAATTTAGCTTTGAAACCCTTTGATAGTTTTGCAGAATTACTAAATCGTATCTAAAATAAGTGTTTCAACACTCCCTCATCCTATTTCGACATATGAAGCTAACATGATGTTTAATTTTACACCAGTTATAGACTCAAAATTTTCATCACCAGATTTGTTTCTTAAAATAAAATGAAATTATTACAACAGTTTAACCCTTTCCGGCAAGTGAACAAATTTTGTAGTAAAATGAGAAATAATCGACTGACACCGGAATTCACAAACGAATTTTTTAGATATTTTGAATTCCTTAATTTCAGCTTTTATTGTAAAAGCAAAATTTTACTAAAATATTATTGGTGCCATTCGCAAGTTTAGAATTAAAATTAGGTATCCCAGACCGGGCACAGTGTGCCAGAAAGGGTTAATAAGAATAAAAGTACCTACACTGTGAATATGCACTAATTTATCTTTCTGCGTGAGAGACAGAGAAAAAGAAAATATGAGCCTACCTCCTACATTTTCTTAAGCACCCCCTATTTTTCACTCCTAGCTACCGCCCTGGGACAGACTATCTTCAAACATAATTTAAATTACACCGATCAGGGAACTCCCAGGTTCTTTGGCTAAGCTTTAACTTTCTAAGGTGTTAGCTTTTTAAATTTTAGTAACTTTAACCTCAGCTTAACCTAGGTCTGCATGTTCAATGATTAGAGATGTTAACTTCTAATTTTTTTTGTTAGATTTTATTATCTTAGAGGTAAGATGGTAATATGCACAGAGTACGGAACAGAGAATCAACTTTCATATACTGTAATGGCAACTTGTTTAACATGGGATTACGCATAGACAGTAGCGACACGAGCGGACCACTCTGAAACTACGATCATAACATAAGAGAGGTTGCTAATTCGGCGAAACATCGCTTCCTTGGCGACAAATGATAAGGAAAAAAAAATACAGCGACGGCTTGCTGCTTCTTGTTTTGAAATTTATGAAAGAATTATGAAATAACTTTGACGTATTCGTCTTGCAAACAATGCATGTGTCTCTTCGTAACATAACGACCTAATAATTTAAACTTGAAAATTCGAGAATAATAACAGTAATAATTACGAATCAATATAAGCGCGGAAATCTAAGATCAAATAGCATAAGCACATGTGCAAAGATAATCAAATCAGCATTCAGCAAGAAGCGCCAAGCAGAATAAGGTTACAGTTAAACAGAAATCACGAGGATAAAAATCGCCAACGCGATGGTTTAGTTTTTAACTGATCCACTGAGGGCGCTCTTTTCAAGCCGAGTTGAGGCTCTGTTACTACTCTGTGGTAATATGAAAAAAAGCTGGGCTTATTTCAAAAGTGGAGAAAGGTTACATCAGAGAATAATTAGTATAGAGAGGAACGTAATTTGTCAGTTAGATGTATTACAACCTGCATTTCACAAACATATCAAGAGCGCTTCCATAAATATGTTCCTTGATTCCCCCTCCCCCCCCCAAATGTCCCTCAGAAACCAAGTCTCCAAATAATTTAAACATATGTATTCTAAAGTAACTTTGCTCGCCTTATGATAGATCTGCTATTGAAGATGGCGAAATAAACTGAAAGAAATTTGTGGTTTTTCAAAAGAAAACAATTTTTTTATTTTATAACTTATACTTTCGAAACGTTATGATTTGAAAAAAAAAAATATATATATATATATCAATGCAGTGGCGTAACCAGGGTTGGTGCCCAAACCAGTAATATTGTAAGGTTTTCTTCTCCATGATTTATAGCAGAAAATTTTATGACTAGATAAGGCAAATAGAACTTAAAAAAATTACCGGTATCCAGATCATTTGGACACCTACCCTGGTTACGCCACTGCAATGCAGCTTTTTTGATGGTCAATTTCTTATGAAGTTACAGGGAGAAAAAGGCACTTCGTACTTCGAACTTGCTGCTGTTAGAATGCCAAATGGATATATACTTAAAGCAGGCCTGTACAACTTATTACTAAGAAAGGGCACATCTCAGCTTTTGGCAAGCAATGAAGACTGCCATTATATGGCTTAAAACACGCAAAAAATCATCTTTTAATATTAATAGCAATACATATAAATATAAATGACATATAATGTCCCTATAATTCTAAGACGCCATGTAAATAAATAAATAAATAAATAAAATAAAACAGTAAATCGTATTGAATTTTGAACAATACATTTTTTTCTGAGAGGGGTTACCTAAAACTTTTTTGATTGGAAGCGAACCAGAAAAAGAAAAATCATTTATTATTTTAAAAAAATGTTAATCAGAGATATTGTTAAGTTTCTGGAGGACGCAAATACTCTGCAATAATTACAATTTTTATAGGGGTGTAAATTTGCCGTTGTAAAAAGTACAGAAACAAAGTCAATGGTGATTTCAAAGAGAGAACCTGAAAGAGTTTTCGTTGATGGAAATCCTTACGCCCGATTTTATCGATTAAAAAAAAGATTAAAGTTTTAAAGATCTGGAGGAGAAAAAGACAGTCTTTATCCTGTCTTATAAAACAGCTATATGGCCTGTGAAACAACATCAATAACAATAACAAAAAAGCTGAATTTTCATGCACGAAAGAAAAGTAAGATCGCTTACTTTTTTCTACAATTTACTTTTTAACGTATCAAAAAATTATTGCCGATATTTATTAATTCCTATATAAAATGCAATAGCCCATGATTTGTTATATATATATATATATATATATATATATATGTGACGATTTCAGGAGAACTCGAATTATTTCCACTGGTTAAACAGAAACACGCAGTCATGGCAAGCGAGGGAAAAAACAAAAATAATAAATAAATGTAGAAGATCCAATAATTAGTCATGGGCTGCTGTAAATTCATTTATTAAATTCGTGATAATGAGGAAGGAAAAGCTCCTTGTTGCAAAAATTCCATCATTATTTCAGCGAGCTGTCCTCATCGAAGAAGCAACCCAAGAAATCTTCAGAATCTTCTCTTCATCTCGAGACTTCCCCCTTTTAAACTGAAAAGAAAGTTCTGGAACATTCGGTAACCTCAAACCATCATTCTTTTATGTAAACAGAATTCTTGTCCAGTTACGAGGCTATTTTAAACAGACGATAAATTTATTTTAAAAAAAAATATTATTTAACCAATTCATAATTGACTCAGAATTTTAAATATCTTACGCAGACGATTTTTATAAATGATTAATTTTAAGAGAAAAAGAAAAGAAATGAATTTATTAATATGCACACATCAAAGGTTGACGTAGGAAAAATAAATAAATAGATAAAATAAAATAATGACATTTTTTGAAAGGTATGGTTTTGGAATAAATTTAATAAGACTTTCTTAAAAAGGGTTGATAAAAACATAGAAGAAATCAGTTTTATTTGGAATATTAAGAAATAAAGTTTTAATTAAGAATATTTTTAATTTAGAGCCATCTTTTTAAATTTACGCATACTGGAATAATGTTTTTTAAGGCAAATTAAGAATTTATATCGTCTGCATAAGGATTAACAGATTAGATTTAGAAACAAGATTTTAATTTAATAATTTGAAGTAAGTACGGAATATTATTATAAGAAAATTAAGATAGTATAAAGGTTAGTTTTGGCGAAAAAATTTTAAATTTGTAATATTATCCCTCCTCCCCAAGACTTTGTATGAAATTGATAGTTAAATAAAACTACAAGTTCAGACAACAGAAATATAATAATTTAGAAAAGTTAAATTTTGGAATAAAACTGTCAAACTCAGGAAGCCAAGAGATGGAAGAAAAGAAAATTAACGCAATATAAAAAATATTAGCAATTAAAATAAAATAGTTAAGAGAAAATAATTCTGAATTAAATTTAGGTAGGGGCATTTCCCTGAAAGAAATACAATAATGTTACAACATCACTTACCATTTGTAAGTGCAGAGGAGATAATACATATAATAACAGTAAATAAGTTATGAATATTAATAATATAGAGATAAAAATATAATAAAAAAAATAAAAATTCGTTCTCATGGAAGTTTAAATAATTACAATGACTTAATGCATAGTTTATTTTAAATAAGTCCTTTAAATGAAACAAGTCTTTCAATATATATAAAAGAGTCTTTTCCAATGTTCACTGAATACAGTCCTTGTAGGAAATAAAGTCTTTAAAGGCTACCTAAAACATTCTTCTCAAACTTAGTTGACTACATACAGTCCTTCAAATGAAAAGTGTCAAATAGTTTTAAAAATGCAATTCTTCATTGTAGTTCGCTAGATATAGTCTCTTTAATTAAAGATCTTTAAACCTAGTTTAATCTTTGGTTTTAATGTTATGTTGGATCCAACATCTTTCAGTAATATATCAATTTTTCAATAATAAATAGCATCACTCTCAATATCAATAATAAATAATATAGAAAAATTTAAATAATGACAATAACAACAATAATAAGTAATAATATAATAAGACTCCATATCCTAATATTTTTCAATAAGAGTATAATTAATACTAAACTTCATTATAGAAATCATAATAATAATAATAATAGCAAAACAAGAGTATAATCAAAAGAAAATATCACTATTTGTTTATTATTGATAGGGAAAAAACTGGTTGAGGATAAAAATAATTACATAGCAACTAAATAATTTTCTTATCTTCTAATAGCATAAGAAAGTATTTTTTGCTAGCCGAAAGTATAAATAAAAAAAATCATAATAATTCCAAAATCCAAATAAAATTAAATCTAACTATTTAGAAAATGGACTCTCAACCAGTATTTCCTTACAATAATTCCTCTCTGATACTCTTTTACAAAATTGTCAAATTTGGTTATAAGTTCTCAAATGTCAAATGTAGAATAATGTTTTATCTACACATGGTTTATAAACTTCAATAATAAAATACAATAGGAATAAAAGGTGTCATTCTTAATTGAGAAATGGAAATAAAAAAAGTGTGCTTTTTTGAAAAACTTTTAATCTGTAGTTTTCACAATCACTGAAAATCACATATTATGTTATAGGTTTGAGTAGAATTATTAGATTTTATAACTATTATCATATAATATCTGCTGAATAAATAGAGTAATACTAATGTCAAATAAATGAGTAAATATAGTTAGACTTAAACACCCTTAAAATTAATTTATCAACATCAATTTGAAAGCTTTTACAATCAAAGTGTTCACCTTATGCCTGCATAAGGAGCCCAATTTAATCCCAAAAACTCCCAAAAACAAGTAATATTCTTGTAGCGCTCCAAGAACATACCCGCTGATGTTGAAAATTATGGTTTTTTTATGGTAAATTTAATCTATTGTCTTGACTTTAGTTTGATCTAGTGATTGTATCTGAGGTTTTGTTTGTTTTTTGGATTGCTCATGAAACAGTTTAAAATCTTCGGGTGAAAAATAGGGTCTTAATTTAGAAACATGCACAATAACGGAATTATGTCCTGTCTCATAATTAAATTTATCTATTTCATAAGTTACATCAGAAAGTTTATTTATAATTTTATATGGTCCAGAGAAAGTAGGTTCTAATTTTCGAGTGTTAGGGTATTTGAATTCTTCATAAATTACAGAGTCTTGTATTTTTAATGGGCATTCGACAAAATGTCGATCATAGAGTCTTTTACTTTTAAGGTGAAATTCCTGAGTTCGCGCTTTCGCAATTTTGAGGGCTTTGTCTACTGATGGGTAATAGTTTTGTTTTAAAGGAGATTCATAAGGCAATTGACCATAAAATAAATAGGCAGGTGGAAATTTGGTGATAGAATGGGGCGTATTGTTGTATTCTTCGATGACTTGGTTTAATAATCTATTCCAAGGTATTTTAGAAGAAGTGGAATTAACTTTACATTTAAGCCTGGTAACTATAGTCTGATTAACTCGCTCTACTTTTCCATTGGTCTGAGGATGATGTGCAGATGTAAAACGCTGTTGAACATGATGATTTCTAAGGAATTTCTTAAACCTTGGAGATCTGAAAGATTTATGCCTGTCACTAAGTATTTTTTGAGGTGCTTTGATATTGAAAATTTGTTTTAAACAGTTAGTGTATGTTTCAGTGGTAACATTTTTGGAGGGAAAAGCCCAAACAAATCTAGTTGCATGATCTATTATTATGTGTAAGATTTTTTTTGTTGAGTTGTAATAGTCAAATCCACCAACAGTATCAATAGAAAGACATTCAAAAGGTTGATCTGTTGCTGGCATAGCTTGTAATAAGCCGAATCTTTTCTGTTTTGGTTTTTTATTTTTCTGACAGGTATCGCAATGTTTAACAAATTCGATAATGTCTATTGTCATATTAGGCCAATAATAGTTGGGAGATATTAAATTAAGCATTTTTTGAATTCCTAAATGTCCAAAATTATCATGAGCAATATGGAGTAATTTTCTTCTTAATGACATTGGTACAACAATTTTTTTGAATCCCTTTTTCTGAACTATAATAATTCCATTCTCTTTTTTATATTTTTTGTCACAAACATTGTCTTTGTCTTGCATCTCTATAATTTCTTTCCTATCTAGCAATAAACTAATATGTTGATTAAAATGACAAACAGGATTTCGTGACAACATGTCTGCTTCGACATTTGTTGAACCCTTTTCATATTTTATCTCATAATCAAACATACTAAGTTTGAGTGACCATCTAAAAAGCCTACCTCTTAAGTTTTTAACACTCTTTAACCATACTAGAGATGCGTGGTCCGTATGAATTGTAAACTTGACACCATGAAAGTAATGATAGAATTTGTCAAGAGTATCTATAATAGCTAAACATTCTAATTCAGTTATGAAATAATTTTGTTCATAACTCTTCAAAATTCTAGAATGATAAGCAATAGGATGTAAGAAATTATCTTTATCAGGTTGTTTTAGAACGGCACCTACTGCTATCTGAGAGGCATCTACAAACATATGTAAAGGTAATTTAGGATCATAAATTTTGAGGATGGGTTTAGCAATTAAAGATTTTTTTAATTTTTCAAAAGACTCCTGGCACTCTGAGTTCCATTCCCATATTGTGTCTTTTTTAAGTAATCGATTTAGAGGATATCTAATTTCAGCATATTTATTTATGAATTTATGGTAAACATTAATGGAACCTAGAAATCGTTGTAACTCTTTCACATTGGAAGGAGGTTTTAAATTTTTGATGGTTTCAATATTGGCATTTGCTGGTGTTATTGTTCCATTAGTAATTTCATAACCTAAGAAATTGATTTTATTTTGGCCTAATTTACATTTAGAAAGTTTAAGTTTAATGTTTTCTTGTTTGCAAATGTTAAAAATTTGAGCTAAATGGTTTAAATGTTCTTCTAAAGAGGAAGAGAAAATTATAATATCATCAAAATAGTGGCACGCAAAGTCGATTTTATATTTATTAAGGATTCTTCGAATGGTTCTGTTGAATATGGGAGGGCCCGTTTTTATGCCAAAGGGAGCACGAGCCACTCAAAAAGTCCAAAATTGGTTGCAAATGCTAATTTTTCTGTATCGGATGGATGTATTGGTATGTGCCAGTAGCCAGAGGCTAAATCCAAAGTTGAAAAATACTGAGCACTACTCAATTTATCTAAAATTCCATCGATACGGGGCAAGGGTTCTGCATCATTTTTAATTATTGCGTTTAATTTTCTATAGTCTATACATAATCGCGTTTTTTTACCTTCCTCTCTTTTCATAACTAGTGTAACAGGGGCAGAATAGGGGCTATTACTTTCCTTTATCAGTCCGGCTGCTAACAATGATTGAATTTGGTTTTTTATTTCTATTTCTTCTAGAGGAGATGTTCGGTAGGGCCTCAAAGATATAGGTAGGTCTGAGTTTAGTATAACGCATTGTGGTTCAATATTAATCCTACCCACATCATATTTATGCTTTGCAAAAATATCACTATAAATATGAACTAATTCCCTTAAATTTACATCTTGAATTAAATTTATTTCCCCAGTTAAATCTGAATCCGAATTATCGCGAAAATTTTGAAGAGTCATGGAACCTCTATAATCAGGATGCACATTAATTGCGTGATCATATACAACACAGTCTTCATTTTTCATAATATTTCCATAAGTAGATTGTAACTCTATATCATGATTATTTACATTCAGTGTTTCATTATCATAATTATCTATTGCTACAGTATTACCAGTATTTAATTTTATATCTTTTTTATATTCAGAGGTTACAAATTCATTAGATTGATCCCTGTTTTGTTGTACTTGGTCCATATTTACTGTATTGAAATGAAGGGATCTCTCATTATGTATGGATATACTGTTAGTTATAATTTTCCTTCCCTGCCTTACAATACAATTTTTACAATCTATGGTTAATTTAAATTTAGAACATTCTTTTAAACCCAAAATAGCGTAATCCAAATTTGTATTGCATACTAAAAAGTTAACATATTTTTTAATTTTACCCACTTTTAGAAGAACACTACATTTTTTATTTATATGTAAGAATCCTTTTGCCTGACCAATGGTAACTGAGGGTATAGTCTCAATTTTAGCATTAAGTTTTTTAACAAATTTAAGTGGCAATATTGCAATAGTTGAGCCAGTATCTACAACACATGGTTAATTATAATTATTTGTATATCCATACACAAATAATAGTCAAATATTATGAGAATTATTTTGTGAGCTACTTGGAAGAGTATCAGAGGAGTGCAACTCACTCCTAAAAATACATTCTCTTTCCCAATGAAAAGCATTACTGACACCCCTATTTGTGCATATCCTACAAGGTCTTGAAGGGTATGAATTTTGAATATAATTATTTTGACAAACTCTAGGTCTTTGAAACTGAGATTGCCTTTGGGGAATCCAATTCCTAGGTGTATTATTGGGCCTAACTGGCTGAATCCAGGGCCTAGTTGGTTGAAAAGGTTGAAAATTTTGTCTAGCTGATGGTTGATTTATTACTTGGTTTGAAACTAGTGGGGTGGAAACTTCCACGAATTGTTTGACAACCCGGTACCATTCTGTGGTACTACTAGGAGGATTTATAATAATACTGTTTTTGAATTCTGGTTTTAAACCATCAGTTAAACCTTGTAATAATATATTTTCACTAAGATGTAATTTCCTACCAATTTCCACTTTCTTACGAAAATAAGTTTCTAAATTGTCTAAATTATCTAATTTCAGGTTTGAAAAATCAGAAAAACTCGGGATGTCTAATTGAATGAATCTTTCTATCAAAATTTTCTTAATTTGTTCATAATCCGTACAATTTAAACAGTCATTGATATAAATTTTTTGCGCTTCCCCTTTCAGATATTGCGCAATAGAATTAAATTTCCATTCTAGATTTTTCTTTTCCTTTTCACATGTTGTATCAAAATAAGTTAACCACGACAAAATGTTCATTCCAGAACTCGGGTCAAACGGTACGAACTTAGGATCTTCCATAATTTTTTGATTCTTACTCATTAGAATAAATGAAGCACTTCTATTTTCTTTATTAAATCCCGATCGTAAAATCATTCGCAATAAATTTCAAAGTTAATAATTTCTATCAATTACATATTTTTTCAAAATTACTATATCAGATCCATAACATACAATAAATAATAGAATAATAAATAAATTAGTAATTTAATAAATTAACTTCAAATTACTCTCATCAAAAAAATAATAAATAAATAAATAAATAAATAAATAATAAATACTTTCCATCAATCATAAATAGAATAGAAATAATAATCAAAACATTTAATAAAATAAACTTACAGTTCCCGAAAAATCTTCAATAAAATCCCTTCTTTATTAAATTCCTCATCAAATACCTTTCGCATACTCACCACTTTGAAGTTATTAATTTTCAAAAATTTGTCATTATGACCATGATTATCTTGAGTCATCAGTTACACATAAACAGCAAAAAGGTGGAATATCAGGCCTCAGGAATTCACGAGATATTTAGAAGAAATCTTTCAAACCACTCGGACAGAAAGCTGTTTAACATTAAAATCTCCTCTGTTACATTCACTCGAGGAATCAAAAGATAATGGCAATTCTTGCTTAATAACACTTTCAACCATGGCGGGAAAAATTTTCGGCGATTCATATTTTTGTCATCACTTCGTTTCAGTAGATTCATTAGATTCATTTACATAGCATTTTACTTCTTCAGTAGATTCATTTCAAAATCCGAAACAGGCACTAGCACAGGCATTACCAATCCTGTGCGACTTTTCGATTAGTTGTGACGATTTCAGGAGAACTCGAATTATTTCCACTGGTTAAACAGAAACACGCAGTCATGGCAAACGAGGGAAAAAACAAAAATAATAAATAAATGTAGAAGATCCAATAATTAGTCATGGGCTGCTGTAAATTCATTTATTAAATTCGTGATAATGAGGAAGGAAAAGCTCCTTGTTGCAAAAATTCCATCATTATTTCAGCGAGCTGTCCTCATCGAAGAAGCAACCCAAGAAATCTTCAGAATGTTCTCTTCATCTCGAGACTTCCCCCTTTTAAACTGAAAAGAAAGTTCTGGAACATTCGGTAACCTCAAACCATCATTCTTTTATGTAAACAGAATTCTTGTCCAGTTACGAGGCTATTTTAAACAGACGATAAATTTATTAAAAAAAAAAAAAATTATTTAACCAATTTATAATTGACTCAGAATTTTAAATATCTTACGCAGACGATTTTTATAAATGATTAATTTTAAGAGAAAAAGAAAAGAAATGAATTTATTAATATGCACACATCAAAGGTTGACGTAGGAAAAATAAATAAATAGATAAAATAAAATAATGATATTTTTTGAAAGGTATGGTTTTGGAATAAATTTAATAAGACTTTCTTAAAAAGGGTTGATAAAAACATAGAAGAAATCAGTTTTATTTGGAATATTAAGAAATAAAGTTTTAATTAAGAATATTTTTAATTTAGAGCCATCTTTTTAAATTTACGCATACTGGAATAATGTTTTTTAAGGCAAATTAAGAATTTATATCGTCTGCATAAGGATTAACAGATTAGATTTAGAAACAAGATTTTAATTTAATAATTTGAAGTAAGTACGGAATATTATTATAAGAAAATTAAGATAGTATAAAGGTTAGTTTTGGCGAAAAAATTTTTAATTTGTAATATATATATATATATATATATATATATATATATATGTGAAATATACTTGTAGGGATTTTTAAAACATCTCTCATGAAAATATCAAGGATTTTAAATAAAGTATTCTTTACGAGATAATTGTATTTAAAAATTAAAAAAAAAAAAAAAAAAAAAAAAAAAAACTTAGCAACGGGAAATTTTCAAAAGGGCGCTAAGAAAATCTGCAGAAGGCACCCTGGCGCCAAGTTGGAGAGCCCTGATGTAAAGTTTAAAGAAGATGTCTGTATTTCTCACAGTTTTCTTTCATATGAAATAAAATGCAATCAATTCATTGACAACACAAAATGATTTTCTAATTATACAAATTTAAATGAATTAAAAAATGTGTTAGGTACACATACTTCGATTCAATTTTTTATAAGGATTTTTGTAAATGATCTTCATGCGTTTTACTACATCTTTCTTACAAAGCATTCAAAACATTTCTGTGTTTCAAAGGAAAATTTTTCTATTATTCTTAAGCCTGCTCCTGTTAAGAAGTACGTAGGAAGCCTGTCAAAAGCTTAGCCATGCTTACATTGTTTGCTTAATGTTTTGCACTCAAGTTTTGAAGCAGCAATGGCTGATAATTATTAACAGTGAAGATCATAGCAATAAATAAAGTACGTCTGTGAGCCTACTGGCGCAGCCAAGGTGGGACTTTTGAAGCTCAATGTACCACTATTTTAATTTAGTAAAATTCGTATCATTTAATTGAATTTTTTTTAAAGATTAAACAAAGCGAAGAAAACTCTAAGAAAAAGTGGTATCCGGGGTCTCTAAGCCCCCCCCCCCTCTTCTTGGCTGCTTCATTGTGTGAGTCGATACAGACCAATGAGTGATATTGAAAATTGCCGAAGGAAGAAACGAGACTTTTTGGAAAATAAGCAATTTCGGTCGAGTTCGAATTTCGGTCGAAACATTTTCACCGAAAACTGATTTTTGGTGAAACTTGGATTATGGTTCGAAAACGAAAACGAAACTAACTGAATATATGATAAATTCCTACTATTTTGTAACTTGCAAAATTTAATAACTTTTTCTGACCTGTCAGCAAATTTTTGCATATAAAAAATGCACAATTCACTATAAAATTTTAATGGTGACCCCAAAAAAAAAAAAAAAAAAAAAAAAAAAGTTTTGAGTTTTGTTTTTCAACATTATTTCATAATATGTAGGTTTTTATCATTCTGATAAAACGCTTGTTTAACTAGAAATTTTTAAATAAAATTTAAATCTATTTCATGCGACCGAACAGTACAAGCAGTTTTGAAGGGTTTCCATTCTAACCTCAGCTTTACACACAGTCTAGAGAAAAGTTTCTTATTAAATGAGCCTTTGGAAATATGAAACTTGTACTTAGAAAATGTTATATGAATTTATTGAACTAGGGAGCTCAGCCCCTTCCTCGATAGTTCTAGCTTCCTCCGGCTATTTATAAATTATTACTAAAAATGTCCTTATATCCAAGTACATTCCAATTAAGATTCTGGTCCCTTAGGGTCCGGTACAATGCATCTTGAAACTTTTGTGCCTTAAATTAATAAATTCCCTCCCTTTTAACCCTTTAACGTTCATTGGTTTCGCCACGAAACCACAAAATTTTAATTCCAATACACAACAATGACACCGGTATTTTTATCTAAATATATCCCTTTTATTTTGTAAGTAAAAATTCGCGTTTTCTTATTTAGAAATATATTTGTTCTTTATTACCGGTGTCACTATTTATTTCGACATCTTAGCAATAAAAATGGTATGATCGTTAAAGGGTTAAACCGTTTTTGGGGCTCTCCTCATTGAGTTATTCTCCCATTTCTAAATCCCAGTTAAGCTCCTTGGGAAGCTGTCGGAGACCCCTTTGGATATTAATAATTTATTTGGGGCCCTTGTTGCAGCTTCTTTAAAAATGATCCGATTCCCTTGTAATTTTCTTAGTATAGATTAGGATCCTACCAGTTACTGTATAAACTACTAAGAAAATTTCTTTACACCTTAGGTTCTACCTTTTTCGAATATCAGCATCATCTTCGTTTATTCACTATATATGTAATTCAAAAATGTATTAATGTTCGAGGTAAGTGCGTAACTTTAATGGGTATCAACATGTAAATTAGTATGGGGTATTTAACCCCTTGCGGCGCAGTGGTTTCATAGATATACCACTTAACTTTAATTCCCAAACGCCACATTGGCACTGGAATTTTGTTTAAAAAATTTACTGATTATTGAATGCGTGAAATATAGCGTTTTCTTATTTATAAATAAAGTTGTTTTCAAATTCCGGTTTGAGTCATTATTTTCAATACTTAAGCAATGAATTTGCCCTGCGCCGCAAAGGGTTAATGGCGTCAGAATCTTTATAGCTAGTTTACATGGGATACTAAAATTTTAATTTTTACTTTTAGAATACGTAGTGTAAGGGCGACATTGTAATCACAATTTTTGTGTGCATGAGCGAAGATAATAAACCGAAACGGTTCTTCCGACTGAGTTCCCATTTGGTAAATACGTTACAAATAACTATAGCAAAAACATTTTTTTTTTCAAATCTTAATAGATTGGAGGTGGCAATACAGACAATCACCTCATAGAGTCGGAAACTGAATTTCCCGAATTAGTTAAAACTCTATTTGCATATTAAAACGCGTTTGGTCTGCCAAGACATACCTTGGTAGAAAACACATGAAACTCCGATTTTAGTGGTTGATTCGTAGGTTTATCTTTGTGTTTTCCTGTGATTGTTTGTGCTACGCCTCCCTGTATATATATGATTTAAGCTTATTATTAATCACTAGACAGACTTCATTAATTATAAAAGAGGAATAAAGCAGGGGTGCAAAAATCTAGGCGCCAGTGGGCAGTTTCTCACCACTAAAATATAAAAGTTTTCTTCGGTTAAAATTTAATAGCATTCTTGCAAGAATTTTACGCGCAATATTAAACGAAAAACAACAAAATAAATTTAGTGGGGAGAGACTGCCTGCTGGCGCCTAGATTTTTGCACCCCTAGAATAAAATTTAAAATATACAAAAAAAAAAAAAAAAAAACCAAAAGAATACAAAAAAAGACATTTCGCTGGGCAACCCATAGCCTCACCAATATAAATATCATCAATAACACAATATAGAACTAGCCATGTACACAGTGAAAGTCAAAGTCTCAAAGACAAGTAATATTACCCCGGAATCAAACCAAATTCATTGAGCGTGTAAGGCTATAGATTAGTGAACCAATTTTCCAAGAATAATCTGAAATGATAAGAGCTGCAGTTATTTTTTAAAATCGACGAACTCTAAAATATTGAATGTGGTTCGTTTCAAAAGCATGCTCCACTTATTTAGAATTTAATTTTCCATTTTGAACTCCTTGAAAGGCGGTGTAACATAATATATCGCACATACGGTCAATGAAGATTTGATTTGCACCAGAAAATTTTTATTAAATTTTTCTTTTCTAACTTTGATGGGGGAGGGGGGAAATCGTGAAATTGCTTTTCCTTATTTTGAAATAAAATTTTTCTAAATTTCGGGTGGGAATTCAGAGTTACACAAACGCAATTTCTCACCCCACAACAGGTTAAAATTGCCGACATGCCCTTTAATCAGTTAACTGATTTGCCCGGACGCCGTTCGGGCAAGACGAATTTGCTTAATTCATCATTTAAAGCTTTTTGACAACACTAATTTTTTTAAATGGAATGGCATATTACTCAAAGATGGAAATGTTTGGAATAAATATTGCGAATATTTCAGCTTAAAAAAGTGGTATAAATCCATATTTTCAATTTATTGCACGAAAAAAAGAAACCAGTTAAGGGGTTAACTCCTTGGTGACGAGGGACCAGTACACGTGCCGCATAAGATAATCAAAATCCTTGATTATTCTCACGGGTAAAGTTTTACTGCAAATTTTGGCTTGTTACTTACCCATCATACGTAGTGTAGGGTAAATCTTGCAATCGTTTTGAAAATCGAAATTTTTTTTGATGGATTTACACGTTTTAGACAGTGGAGATTTCGAAAAACATATTTTTAGAAAATTTTTTTTGCTGTCCGTCTGTCTGTCTGTCCGTCTGTCTGTCTGTAAACGCTCTATCTCCCGAACAAATTGAGATAGAGACTTGAAATTTTGTATGTAGTTAGTATGTAAGAATGGGACGAATCCTATTAAATATCAGCAACCTCGATTATCCAGAACTATTTTTTTCGGGCTCTCGAAAAATTCGTTCTGGTGAAAGGTATATAAAAATTTTCGATTTTTTTTTGTTCTAAGTAATGGACGTAAAAGACAATAAAATAACACACATTTTGCATATAGAACGAAGTCGATCGGATTATTAGTTGCCAAGATATTTGTAATCCTGTTTTCCACATTCTTCGATTTTTCATGACCCTGTATTTCATTCAAATTTCAATTCAGAGGTATATTTCAATTGGAAATGAGACGCTTAATGCGACGCAGTTAATTGTTAGTTAATAGAATTATTATTTTTGGAGTTATAAGGATGTTTCTTTTACGCAGTTCGGTACTACTTGAGTAGTTTGGCGTTTTATATAACAAGGTGGAACCCGTCTAATTTCGACGAAAGTAAATGTTTAAGAAGGAACTGTTTCATCGATTTATAATAAACCTACAAAATTAGCTACAGTAAAAAATGCATCTTACAATGGTCAGTCTAACTCTCAAACAAATATTATTTAAAGCTAAAATTGAGAAAAAAAAAATACTATTTCTATAAAATTCAGTTGTCCAAATCATTAAAATTAAACATTAATCGCATATGGAAAAATATAATAATAAATCAAAACATAATGAATATCAGTTATTAAGATGAGGTTATCAGTTTATGCTCTTATGTTTAATATAAATGTGTATGAAAAAAAAAAATCCGAATTGACACGATTTTAGAATTTCAAGTGAAATCTAAACCGGTCATAGTTTCCATCTTAAAGTTTACACGCGCACATTTCAATTTTTATCAATTTTAAGATAGAATGGCGTATTTTTGTTGCCACAATTACAAAATTCGTACTAAAAACTATAAAATAATTAATATGTCAAGAATAAATTGTGATACAGCTTTCAAATAAATTGCATTTAGAAGTACATATTTTTCTGTATACGATGGTGTAAAATTTCAAAATCTGCAATGTTAAGAAGTATAAAATTTGCAGTACCGAAAATTGTAAAGCCGAATTGCATGGGAAAGTGTTGCCATTCGCAGAAGGACGTATGCGTTACGCACAGATACGTTTGGCCTTTATAATATAGATTTGTCGAAATTGGTACATCAGCAGTTCTTTAATATAGCATTACTATGTATATTAACAATATTTAAATTTTGTTTATGAATTGCAATGCATTGTATAAATAGTTTCGCATGTTTTATTTTCATATACATATCCATGATGGGTAAGTATTACGGTGGCCTCCAACGACTAGTTTAATTGGCATTATTTTAACATTTTCTCGATTCAATTGGGCAAAAATTTCCGTTTTAGAAAACTGTTATAAAAGATTAAATATTCTCTAAAAGATGCTCTTCCCGACGGGCATAACCTTGACCCACTTAAATCCAATCCTGGCTGCGCCACCGAGCTCTGTTTAGAATCTATATTATAAAGGCCAAACGTATCTGTGCGTAACGCATACGTCATTTTGTGAATGGCAATACTTTCGCATGCAATTCGGTTTCGCAATTTTAAGTACTACAAATTTTATACTTCTAAATATCGCAAGTTTTCAATTTTTACACCATCGTATTGAGAAAAAAATGTACTTTCAAATGCAATTTGTTTGAAAGCTGTATCTCAATTTATTTATGAGTTATTAATTTTTTTTATAGTTTTTAATACGAATTTTATAATTGTGGCATCAGAAATACGCCATTTTCTCTTAAAATTGATAAAAACTGAAATAAAAATATCATGTCAAAAGAAATCGTCTGATATAAAATCCGATGAATTTCGGTTTTATTGCGTTTATATTCACCAATTAAATGTTTTTTTAGTTTATTGCAAACTTAATTTACAAAGGATACAACACTTTCCCTTTACAAAAATGTATTTTAAATAATATTCGAGTGACTTAACCGCATTTACTCAGTTCGTATCAGAAAGCTAAACGAGTGTATGTAATAATATTTTCCAAATTAAAAAAAAAATTACAAATGAATGATTTCTGATAAAACATGGAGCTATTATAAATAAAGAAGAGAAGATTTGTGAATCATCTGATATCCAATTTGTTTCGCAGAGTGTCTTGAATATTGTTTTTGCTACGTTTGTGTTACATTCCGTTCTAATGACGTCATATGCATATTTTTTTTTTTTTTTTTTTTTTTTTTTTTTTTTTATAGATGTTTAAGACTGGATCCGTAAAAATGGAATGTTTTTAGCGGATGCAAATAACGTCTTTGTATACAGGGTGATTCCGATTTTTTTTTACAATAAAAGAGGGGTGATAGTACACATCAAGACAAACAATATTAAAATGGCGACCAAGGGTCCAAAACGTTTTCCTAAGGAAATAGCCGCCATTAAAGTTTAGGGGCCAAAATTTCAAATAAACATAAAAAACGTAAAAATCGGTCGATTGATTTGCGGTTTTCACTAAAATTATTCTTTATGTCGGCATTTTCTTGAAATTAAATTATAAAGATAAATTTCAAAAAATGCCGATAGAGGGCGCTTTAGACTTTGGAGTGACGAACAACTATTTTTTGCCGGTATTTTTTGCATCTCATTAAATGTTTTCGTAAGCTTAGACTCAAACTTAAATTTTGAGCTCAAAATCTGTAGTTGGGAGTGGTCAAGTAACACAAACTGAGCTGTGTTCAGAGGGTTCAAATTTCAAATGATTATAAAAAACGGAAAAATTGGTCGATTGATTTGCGGTTTTCACTAAAACTATTCTCTATTTAGGTATTTTCGTGAAAATAAATTATAAAGATAAATTTCAAAAAATGCCGATAGAGGGCGCTTTAGACTTTGGAGAAACGAAACACTCTTTTTTGGCGTTATTTTTTGCATCTTATTAAATGCTTTTGTAAGCTTAGACTTGAACTTAAATTTTGAGCTCAAAATTTGAATAGCTGGGAGTGGTTAAGTAGACAAACTTAGCTGTGTTTAGAGGGTTCAAATTTCAAATAATTGTAAAAAACGGAAAAAAATGGTCGATTCGTTTGCGGTTTTTGCTAAAACTAATTTTTAAATCAGCAGTTTTCTTGATCAATCAGTATTTTCTTGAAAATAATTTTTAAAGGTAAATTTCACAAAATGCCGATAGAGGGCGCCTTAGACTTTGGAGTAGCGTACAACTATTTTTAACTGTTATTTTTTTAATCTCATTAAATGCTTTCAAATGCATAGACTTAAATTTTGGGCTGAAATTCTGAATCGTTGGGAGTGTTTAAGTAGCGAAAAATTGAATTGTGCTCGAGGAGGAAAGAGGGTTAAATTTTAATTCCTGAAAACACTTCAGTTTGCGCTTCTTAACTCCTCATAACGATTCAGGATTTGAGCTCAAAATTTAAGTTTAAATCTAAGCTTCCGAGAACATGCTTTTGCAAGCATTTAATTAGAACCAAAAAATAACGGTTAAAATGAATTGTTGGCTACTCTGAAGTTTAAGGCGACCTTTGGCGGAATTTTTTGAGATTTATTTTTAGAAATTATTTTCAAGAAGATACTGACTTAAAGAATAGTTTTATTTTAAACCACAAACGAATCGACCAATTTTTCCATTTTCTATAATTACTTTAAATTCGAACCTTCCCCCCTTTGAACACAGTTCAGTTTGTGCTACTTAACCACTCCCTACTATTCAGATTTTCAGCTCAAAATTTAAGTTTAAGTCTAACCTTCCTAAATCATTTAAAGGGATGCAAACAATAACGGCAAAAAATAGTTGTTCGTTACTCCAAAGTCTAAAGCGCCCTCTATCGGCATTTTTTGAAATTTATCTTTATAATTTATTTTCACGAAAATACCTAAATAAAGAATAGTTTTAGGGAAAACCGCAAATTAATCCACCAATTTTTCCGTTTTTTGCAATCATTTGAAATTTGAACCCTCTGAACACAGCTCAGTTTGTGTTACTTAACCACTCCCAGCTACAGATTTTGAGCTCAAAATTTAAGTTTGAGAGTTAACTTACGAAAACATTTAATGAGATGCAAAACATACCGGCAAAAAATAGTTGTTCGTTACTCCAAAGTCTAAAGCGCCCTCTAGCGGCATTTTTTGAAATTTATCTTTATAATTTAATTTCAAGAAAATGCCGACATAAAGAATAATTTTAGTGAAAACCGCAAATCAATCGACCGATTTTTCCGTTTTTTATGTTTATTTCAAATTTTGGTCCCTAAACTTTAATGGCGGCTATTTCCTTAGGAAAACTTTTTGGACCCTTGGTCTCCTATTTAATATTGTTTGTCTTGATGTGTACTATCACCCCTCTTTTATTGTAAAAAAAATTTGGAATCACCCTGTATATATAAAAAAAGGAAGTGATTTTAAAATTATCAAATTAAAATACTATGGGAAGTGCGTTTGCAAATTTTGAGACGATGAAAATTATGACGGTTTTAGATTTCACCTGGGAATTCTATGATCATGTCAATTTGGAATTATTTTTTTCATTCGCTTTATACCAAACTTAAGAGCCTCAATTGATAATTTTATCATAATAACTGATCTTTGATATACTTTACTTATTACATATGCGATTAATGTTTAATTTTAATAATTTGGACACCTGAGTTTTACAAAAATAGTTTTTTTTTTTTTTTTTTTTTTTTTTTTTTGCTTAAAATAATATTTGTTTGAAAAGTTAGACTGACCAATCTAAGATGTATTTTTTAATGTAGCTAATTTTGTGGGTTTATTATAAATCAATGAAACAGTTCTTTCCTAAACATTTTCTTTCGTCGAAATTCGACGGGTTCCACCTCGTAATTTTAAAAGCCGAATGAAGAAGAGTGATTTCCATCTATGATAATTAAAAGCATTATTACTTACCCATCATACGTAGTATAGGGTAAGTCTTGCAATCGTTTTGAAAATCGAAATTTTTTATGTCGGATTTACACGTTTTAGGTAGTGGAGATTCCGAAAAACATATTTTTAGAAAAAAATTTTTGCCGTCCGTCTGTCTGTCTGTCTGTAAACGCTCTATCTCCCGAACAAATTGAGATAGAGACTTGAAATTTTGTATGTAGTTAGTACGTAAGAATGGAACGAAGCCTATTTAATATCAGCAACCTCGATTATCCGGAACTATTTTTTTCGGACTCTCGAAAAATTCGTTCTGATGAAAGGTATATAAAATTTTTCGATTTTTTTTATTCTAAGGAATGGACATAAAAGGCAATAAAATAACACACATTTTGCATATAAAACGAAATCGATCGGATTATTAGTTGCCGAGATATTTGTAATCCTGTTTTTCACATTCTTCGATTTTTCATGACCCTGTATTTCATTCAAATTTCAATTCAGAGGTATATTTCAATTGGAAATGAGACGCTTAATCCGACGCAGTTAATTGTTAGTTAATAGAATTATTATTTTTGGAGTTATAAGGATGTTTCTTTTACGCAGTTTGGTACTACTTGAGGAGTTTGACGTTTTATATAATTTGTCGAAATTGGTACATCAGCAGTTCTTTAATATAGCATTACTATGTATATTAACAATATTTAAATTTTGTTTATGAATTGCAATGCATTGTATAAATACTTTTCACATGCTTTATTTTCATATACATATCCATGATGGGTAAGTATTACGGTGGCCCCCAACGACTAGTTTTTGAAAAGTAAAATCGAAATTACAGAACGTAGGAAAAATATACCAAGCTCAAAATGGTCTGAAAATTGTTTAAGAATGGATTAGATACGTAATGTAGCTATATCTATATTACAAAGTCCAAATTTATCTATGCGTAACGAGTACGTCATTTTGCGAATGACAACACTTTGAAATTTGAAATACAATTTCGGTTTTGAAATTTTTGTTACTGCAAATTTTTAAACTACTAAATATCGTACATTTTTAATTTTTGCACCGTTGTATAAGGGGGAAAAATGTACTTTTAAAGCAATTTGTTTGAAAATTGTATCTTAATTTGTTTTTGAAATATTAATTTTTTTGTAGTTTTTAGTACCTTTTTTTAAATTGTGGCAACAGAAGTACTCCATTTTTATGAAAAGCAAATAGAAAATAGCCCGAAAAAAGCAGATTACTGGATGTTTATGTTGTCATTTGCTTATTAAAAGTGAAAAAAATTCGAAATTAAGATACGTGCTGTATCAACAGTACCGTTTGTAATAAAACCGTGTGAATTTTGATTTCATTTATAAAATTTCATTGACACTTTAAAAAATATAAATCGTTTTGCATCTATTACAGCTAAAATCATCGACATTTCAAGTTTTGAATGAAAATGATTTCAAAATAATCAAATTAAAATACGAATTAAAAAAAATGTTAATACAGATATGAAAGGTGTATATGAAAATTTTGATATGGTTAAAATGATTTCGGGTTTAAATTTTAGGGGAGGAAAATTCTATGAATGAGTCAAAGTGATTTTTTTCTTTTTCATTTTGGAATATTAGCATAAAAGCCTTACTTGATAATTTTATCATAATAACAGATCTTTGTTATTTTTTACAGTTTACATTTACGATTAAAGTTTAATTTTAACTTTTTCTAAAACTGAGTTTTATAGAAGTAGTATTTTTTATAGCGTTAAGGTAAATATCATTTGTTTAAGAGTTAGATTTACCAATATATGGTGCATTTTTATTATAACTTATTTTGTAGGTTTCTTATAAATCAATTAAATAATTCCTTTTTAAACATTTTCTTTCGTCGAAATTCGACGGGTTCTACTTTGTATAGATAATGTACAAAATTAATGTAGATGGAGAATGATTCCTATCAATGTTAATTAAAACTATTATTTCTTAAAAAACTAAAATTGAATTGCACAACGTCTAAAAAAAAAATACCTACCTTAAAATGGATTGAAAAATATTTAAATATAGGTTAAATATGCTATGTAGTAATATATAAATAATTTATGAAAATAATATAGACGGGAAAATGATTCCGTCTATGTTAATTAACTGCTTTGCCCGTAAGTCGTACGGGCAAGATGAGTTTGTTTGATGCATCATTTAAAGCTTATCGATAGCACTATTTTTTTTTTTAATTACAATTTCACACAGTATAATGGCATAAATGTTTAAATTTAATGTTAATAATATTTTAGCTTAAAAAAGTGGCGTTTAAACCATATTTTAATTTTTTTTTAAATATAAAAAAAGAATCAGTTAAGTAGTTAAAAGTAATATTTTTCGAAAAATAAATGCGAAATTATGCAACATTGGGGGAAAAAATACCTAGCTATAACATTTTTCAACATTGATGATCGATACATCTTATTATTTATTGAACTAAGTTTATTCAGCATTGTTAAAGGACAGAAATAAGAAACCGTAGACTGAAAACTTCAGCTTGATTTTTAGATAGATACTATCTAAGTCCATATCACTTTTCACATAAACAATTTTCAAATATAAAATGACCGTAATCATTCAGTAAATGCTTAATGATCGACGGTTTCACCGGTTGATCTGACAAACATGGCGACTATCAATTCGCTATTGTTTTTGTTCTCAACTTTGGCTCCTAATATGGAGCCTCCCAGGAACCTCCCGGTGACGGTGCCTCCAGAATGGATGAAAGCCTCTGTTCCACGCTTTGGACAAAACGGTATTGTTTTTATTTTGTTTTTAATTCAACTTTTAAAATTTATGAATTAACAGCTGGAATTAATGAATTGTTTATATTGTGATGCACATTATCCATACCTACCAATCCTCCAACCTTTTTTTTTTTTTTTTTTTTTTTTTTTGTACATGAGAAATCTGACAGAAAATTTTGTGTAATTTATTGGGCAGATTACGGTGATTTAAAAAGGTAAAATTTACTATACAATTTTTATGGCATAAAAAGCGTAAGAGCTGGCAGCTATGATATTACTTTTATAGCGGCAGAGAAATTATTATTTGTATTTATCATAAAAAATAGTGGTACCATGGAAAGATATCACAAATTTTATTTATTTTAAACTTTTATGGAAAAAATTATATTTACAGTTAAAAAGTTGAAACACCAATACTTATGATTAAATTTATTTGACAAAAAAGAAATTTTCTCACACATTATAAAAGTAAAAATTTTCAAAAAATACTGTCATTTTGGCATTTGGGGGACTAAAATTAAGATGGATGTACGATATAACGTTACCTATCAAAGGGTTAATTATTTAAATTTACTTATTCATAGCAAAATAAGTAATTTTTTTGTTTACTGAAAAAACTTTTTTACCAAAACTAGAAGGAAACTCCGATTTTGGAATATTCCTCGATTTGAAAATATTAATATTTACTATTCATTAATTTGAATGGATATTTATCATGTATTAGTCTATCTGGAATTTTTTAAAGAAGTAATTTAACAATTAGGAATATTTTAAAGTGATATAAATAACTTTTAAATGCAGGGTGACCGTACATATTCAATGATACTCAATAACCAATGTATTAATCAGTTTCTCTAACCACCACAGCGACACGGTTGTTTTTTGTTTTCAAAGTAGGTTCCTAATGTTTAAGCAGAGCTGCCAAGTCTCCGGCTTTTCGGATACCAGTATTTTAATACAGAAACTATTCTTTCGTTTAATTGGAGTATTTGGACGATTTAACCCTTTAACGGACAAAACATTTTAATTGCTAAGATGTTGAAATAAAGGAATACACCGATAATTGTGAACAGATATATTTATAAATAAAAAAAGTGATTTTTCACATACAGAACAAAATGGATTTTACTTACCCATCATACGTAGTATAGGGTAAGTCTTGCAATCGTTTTGAAAATCGGAAATTTTTTTTGACGGATTTACATGTTTTAGATAGTGAAGATTCCGAAAAACATGTTTTTAGAAAAAAAAATTTGCCTTCCGTCTGTCTGTCTGTCTGTAAATGCTCTATCTCCCGAACAAATTGAGATAGAGACTTGAAATTTTGTATGTAGTTAGTATGTAAGAATGGGACGAAGCCTATTTAATATCAGCAACCTCGATTATCCGGAACTATTTTTTTCGGACCCTCAAAAAATTCGTTCTGATGAAAGGTACATAAAAATTTTCGATTTTTTTTGTTCTAAGGAATGGACGTAAAAGGCAATAAAATAACACACATTTTGCATATAGAACGAAGTCGATCGGATTATTAGTTGCCGAGATATTTGTAATCCTGTTTTCCACATTCTTCGATTTTTCATGACCCTGTATTTCATTAAATTTCAATCCAGAGGTATATTTTAATTGGAAATGAGACGCTTAATCCGACGCAGTTAATTGTTAGTTAATAGAATTATTATTTTTGGAATTATAAGGATGTTTCTTTTAAGCAGTTCGGTACTACTTAAGTAGTTTGGCGTTTTATATAATTTGTCGAAATTGGTACATCAGCAGTTCTTTAATAAAGCATTACTATGTATATTAACAATATTTAAATTTTGTTTATTAATTGCAATGCATTGTATAAATAGTTTTCACATGTTTTATTTTCATATACATATCCATGATGGGTAAGTATTACGGTGGCCCCCAACGACTAGTTTCTCTTTGTTTTCAAAATTTTTCTGAAGTATGTATTAATATCATATGAAGTGTTAAAAGTTGCCTAAAGTATATATTTAATATTATATGAAGTGTTAAAATTTTACTCGTCCGCTATTAACACATAAAGTTTTAAATTAAGCATAGAATTCAGAAATATTTTGACAGCTGAAAAAAAGCAAATATTCTTTAAGAAGAGCACACAGGAAACAGAAATAAAAAGTATTAATATCCAGTGCAGATGTTTTAAATGTAAGAATGCGCACGACAGGCATAGACTTAACATTATTGAGGGGACTTCGGAAGTTAAGTGATTAATAAACTTAATAATAAACGTAATAAATAACGTAGTTAATAAACTTAAGTGATTAATAAACTTAAGAGTGCTGGTCACACAGCTTCGGAATTCTCCTCCTTAATGTAAAGTCTATGGGCGTTTGATGCATCCATATATTAAAATTATTTCTTGGAGAAATTAATATTTTAAACATTTGAAAATTTCAGATATTTCCTTCCCCCCTCCCCCATCACTCAGACAAAATAAGATGATTTCAAAATACTTTTTATTTTAGACTTAAAATGAAAACAAAAATGAAACTGGCTATTAACATACATAGAGTTACGTATTTCACATTTTAAAGCTTGACCGAGGATTTCACGGAGGCAAAAGACTGAACAAGGTATGATACGACGAATGATTGATTTATTTTCTCTTATTAATCACTGTAAACAAAAAAGAAATATTAATCAAAAATTCCATTAAAAAATATTTTAAAATAACTGATGGGACATTGCCTATATATGACTCTGTTCATCCCCGCTTATAGTTGATGCCCATGATTTAAGAGAATTGATCCTTTTTATTTCCTGTACACAAATCTTAATAGCATGTAAGTTATATTATTTTCTCATTATTTTAAATTATTTAAACTTTTTTATGTGACTTATTCAGGGCACGTCTGCTTCAAGGTCTTTCAAGCATGTGTTGCCTGAATTTCCGTAAAGGAATATTTGCCTTATTTAACCACTTAACTGAGTAGTATTATTTAAAAACCTTAAAATAATCCCTTTTTTTCATATCTTCTACAGAACTTTTAATCTTTCTTCACCGGCTTTTCGAAACAGAAATTTTTGCCTAACGGAATAAGAAAAATGATCAGACTAAATAATGCAAAATTTACAATAAAAATTTCCTGATAAAAATAATAAATAATGATTGGAATATGAGTACTCGTCCGTGGTACGGGCCACATAGTACGGAACAGAGAATCAACTTTCATACACTGTAATGGCAACTTGTTTAACATGGGATTACGCATAGACAGTAGCGACACAAGCGGACCACTCTGAAACTACGATCATAACATAAGAGAGGGTGTTAATTCGGCGAAACATCGCTTCCTTGGCGACAAGTGATAAGGAAAAAAAAAATACAGCGACGGCTTGCTGCTTCTTGTTTTGAAATTTATGAAAGAATTATGAAATAACTTTGACGTATTCGTCTCGCAAACAATGCATGTGTCTCTTCGTAACATAACGACCTAATAATTTAAACTTGAAAATTCAAGAATAATAACAGTAATAATTACGAATCAATATAAGCGCGGAAATCTAAGATCAAATAGCATAAGCACATATGCAAAGATAATCAAATCAGCATTCAGCAAGAAGCGCCAAGCAGAATAAGGTTACAGTTAAACAGAAATCACGAGGATAAAAATAGCCAACGCGATGGTTTAGTTTTTAAGTGATCCACTGAGGGCGCTCTTTTCAAGCCGAGTTGAGGCTCTGTTACTACTTTGTGGTACGGGCAAATCAGGATTGACAAAAACTCGTTGCATGATGTACGGGGAAATCAGGAAAGTGCTTAATGAAAATAAATCTATCTTCAGATATAGCAACCAGTACTTCACAAAATTTTTTGGTGCTAAAATATCTAAAATTCCCTGGATATTTTGATGCGTATGAACCCTGAAATTTAATTATGTCTTTAAACAATTTCCAATATTATAAATAAAATTTTACGTTCTTTTCTTAACAAAAAATAACAAAAGTTGAACTTACTTATCGCTAAGTTTGCTTACGTAATAATTCAGTATTCCCTAAAGAAAAATTTTAGACCAGTTTATATTCATTAAGTAATTTATTAACATGTAGTTAATTTAAATTTGTTTTGTGTCCTGTTAAAATAATCCAATATCATTATAAACATCCATCAATTTGTTTGCCATTAAACTTTAGTCATTTGCAACAATTCAATGTTGTTATTAATTTCTCTCTCGGGAATTTAGTTAGCATTTTTGAGAAACGGAAAAGATGGCTTTAAGTTAGAAAATGCTTGGAAAAATCGCTCCTGTTGCAGCAAAATTGCTTCCCAAGCTATTTCAATTACAGTAGAGATACAAAGTGATACAAGAATAATTTATCAACCAGATACACAGAACATAAACAATCGATAGCAGAAACACTTTCGGTAAATAGAATAAATAATGCTTACATCATGTATAATGTTAGTTATTAAAATTAATATTTTTTGTAATTTTTTTTAAGATTCAATCTAAATAGTCTTTCAAATTCATTATGTGTTTGTTAAATGTATGTCAATAAATAATTTTATAAGTAGATAAAATAAATAACATAATATATTACCCGTCGTTAATTTTTTATTAAAACTTATTCTCTGTAAGAAAAAAAAAAGTTGTTTGAGCGGTAAAATACAAAAAAAAAAAACAAAAAAAAAAATTACAGGGTTCGTGTCGATCCTAGAATTTCAAGACCCGCAAATTGTTCTGTTCACAAAATTCCTGGTGCTAAAATACCTAAAATACCCTGAATACTTTGATGCGTACGAACTCTGTATTTAACCCCTTAACTGGCTAATTTTTTTCTACTCAATAAATTAAAAATAGTGGACTCACACCACTATAATTTAAATAAAATATTCGTAAAATTGAGTCTAAACATTTTTCAGTGCTGCCAGATTGGGGATTTTGTCCCCATTTTGGGGAATGTTGAACCTCCAGGGGAATTTTTTGGGGACAAGTAAATCTTGGGGGCATGTTTGGGGACTAAGAGTACATATTTGGGGAAAAACTTGGGGAATTGTTATCGCAATTTCAATTTTTATTTTCAGACATTGGCCAGTACTGGATCTGTCACGAATTCAATTTTGAAAATAAAATACAGAAATAATAGATATTCTTGTATCATGCTCACCGTTTACATGTACTAGAGATTCATCATGATCTGCATTGGGCTACCCCCATCTAAATTTTCAGATAAGTGATTCAGATTTTCCTTCATCGCGGACAGAAACACAAGCCCAGAAATACATTTCATTTAACTCTATAGATTTATAAAACAAAAATAAAAACAATTTTATAATTTTTTTTGTTTTTGTTTTTAGCTTTGAATATGCATGCAAAATTCTGTTGAGATTAAATGTTTATTCTTTTTTTCCTAAATGGGGAATTTTTTCAAAAAAATGCTTGATTTGGGGAAAAAATTGAGTTGAAATTTGTAAAAAAAATTTAATAACGGAAGATTGAAAATTGAGAACTTGACTTTTTTTGTAGAAATTGCGTTGGGGACTTTTTATGAAAAAAGCCCTGATTTGGAGAAATTTTCAGAAATTTTGGGGAAATTGGCTTACGATAATCTGGCAACACTGACATTTTTACGCTTTCAATAGAATGAAAATTTTCTTAAAAAAAAAAAAAAAAATTGTGTTGTCAAAAAGCTTTAAATGATGAAATAAGCAAATTCGTCTTGCCGTTCGGGGAAACCAGTTAAGGGGTTAATTATGTCTCTAAACTGCTTCCATTATTATAAATAACATTTTACGTCCTTTCTTAGCAAAAAATAACAAAAGTTTAACTTACTCATCCCTAATCTTGCTTAAGTAATAACTCAGTATTCCCTAAAGAAAAATCTTAGACCAGTTTATATTCATTAAGCATTATTAGCATGTAGTTCGTTTAGTTTTGTTTTATTTTCTATTAAAATCGTCCAATATCATTATAAACATCCATCAGTTTATTTGTCATTAAACTTTAGCCATTTACAACAATTCAAGTTTGTTATTAATTTTCTATTCTGGGATTTAGTCCGCATTTTTTAGAAACGGAAAGGATGGATAATAACAGTAACAATAAGTAAACTTGCAGAGTTGACTTGCTTTTTAACAGTTTGTCAATACTCAACGCTTTCGGTAAATAGAATAAATAATGTTTACATCATATTTAATGTTAGTTATTAAAATTAAGTTTTTTTTGTAATTTTTGTTAAGATTCATTATAAATACTCTTTCAAATTCATTATGTGTTTGTTAAATGCATGTCAATAAATAATTTTATAAGTTGATAAAATAAATAACATTTTATATTACACGTCGTTAACTTTTTATTAAAACTTATTCTCTGTAAGAAAAAAAAGTTGTATGCGCGATAAAATACAAAAAAATTACAGAATTTGTATCGATGCTAAAATTTCAAGACCCGGAAATTTTTCTGTTCACAAAATTTCACAAAATTTCTGATGCTAAAATACTTAAAATACCCTGAATACTTTGATGCGTACAAACACTGTATTTAATTATGTCTCTAAACTGCTTCCATTATTATAAATAACATTTTATGTCCTTTCTTCGACCTTTTTTGGCAAAAAATAACAAAAGTTTAACTTACTCATCCCTAATCTTGCTTACGTAACAATTCAATATTCCCTATAGACAAAAATTTTAGACCAGTTTATTTTCATTAAGTAATTTATTAGCATGTAGTTAATTTAGTTTTGTTTTATATTCTGTTAAAATCATCTAATAACATTATAAACATCCATCAGTTTACTTGCCATTAAACTTTAGCCATTTACAACAATTCAAGTTTGTTATTAATTTTCCATTCGGGGATTTAGTCTGCATTTTTGAGAAACGGAAAAGATGGCTTTAAGTTAGAAAATGCTTGGAAAAATTGCTCCTGTAGCAGTAATATTGCTTCCCAAACAGTTTCAGTTACACTAGAGATACAAAGCAATAGAAGAATAATTTATCAACTAGATACACAGAACATAAACAATCGATTTCATTTAGGGGAATGGTGCGTAAAGTATTTTTTTTATATTAACCTTTTACAGGCCAAATTCAGATCCAGGGATATTTTAAATTACTTTTTTGTACATTATGCCTTCTAATGCTTTAGTTAAGAGATATTAGTGATTAATATGCTGGATTTTTTTTTTTTTTTTTAATAATTTTCACAATGTTCTCAATTGAGAACATTGGCACTTCCGGCGGTCATTTTCCAGTGGCCATTGATAAATTTTATGATTTTCTGTAGATTTCCTCATAAATGATGGGAATGTAACTTATATTTCAAAAAATCAAGTTATTCTAATTCGAAAAATCTATTTCAAAAAATCATTTTTATGACTGATCATTTTCCAGTGGTCATTGGTCATTTTTATGATTTCCTGTACTTTGCCTCATTAATAATAGGAATAAAACTTCTATTTCAAAAAATAAAGTCATTCTTTTACTATTTCTGCTAATTGTTTTTGGTCGAGTTTGATTAAATTAAATTTTTAATAAATGCTTAAACTTATGTTCCCAATTGGGAACATTGGCCTGTAAAAGGTTAAGTAAAAAAGTAACAATAAATAAACTAGCAAAGTTGATTTGTTTTTTAATAGTTTGTCAGTACTTTACGCGTTTGGTAAATAGAATAACGTTTATATCATACAATGTTAGTTATTGAAATTAAATATATATATTTTTTTTTTCTTAAAGATGCAATATAAATGAGCTTTCAAATCCATTGTGTTTGTTAAATATTTGTCAAAAAATAATTTTATGAGTAGACAAAATAAATAACGTTGCTTACTATACGTTGTTAACTTTTTATTAAAACTTATTCTTTGTAAAAAAAAAGTAATATAAGTAGTTATAAATCGACAAAATAAATAACGTTATTTATTACACGATGTTAACTTTTTATTAAAATTTATTCTTTGTTAAAAAAATAATGTTTGAGCCAAAAAAAAAAAAAAAATTAAACAAAAACATTAAACAGAGTTCGTGCGGTTCCTATAGTTTCTAGACCAGAAAATTCCGTACCAATATTTTTTTATAGAAAATTTTTCCTTAAATAAGTCTAAATTTCGCGCGTTTGAACTAGATTATTTTTTTTAATAAAAAAGTACTAGTATTTCACCCAGAAAACCTGGAAAACTAACAGTACCCTTACGAACCCTGTTATAATTTATAACTCGAAACGATTATTCTATTGTTAAACAAATCTGTAGGGTTTGGTTAAAGTCAGGGCAGGATTTCACCATCAAATTTAAATAGAAATTATTTACTTTCTTAAACGCCTTATTTATGCAATAATTTTGTCACAAAAAGGCAAAAATTTTATTCTTTGTACTGATGAAAGTTTGTCTCAACGGTAATCAAGTCCTACAAAACTGATGAAACAAAATTAACAATATTTATATGTTAGCAAACTAATTATTAATTCATAATTCATGCTAAAAAAGAGTAAAATAATCTTATTTCTTTACACGAAATTAACATTATCACACAACAAAAGTTAAAAAAGCAAATGCGCAGCCAATATGCCATTTAAATTCTAATATAGCTTACCGTTCAAAATTTAAAGTGTGGGAAACTTTTTCACCAATTTGAAAGAAATGTGGAAGTGTATTCTAGTACTTTATCCTCCTCAGTCCTGATGTCGCCTGGAGGCGACACTAAAAATCACCCTTTAAATTAATTTGAATGCTTCTAGAATTGTTAACATTACATCTAGACTTTTTAAATAGATGTGAGCATATTAGAAGCATCGATTTATAGACTGAAAGATTTTTGGAGATGGTTTTATGATAATTTTAAACCGGTTTTTGTATTGCCACGTAAAATTTGTCTCAGGACTGAGGAGGTTAAAGTAAGGATGAGATTTCCGCTTTTTTGGACACCAGTAAAATCTTAGAGAAAAAGTTGTTATTTTAAATCACAAAAATGTTCCGATTTAAAAATATGTCATTTTCTCTAAGATTTTACTGGTGTGCAAAAAAGCGGAAATCTCATCCCTGGGGTTAAAGTGAAAATAATTAGTTTATTAATTTTTAGTTATTTTAATTATGGTTTATATCCAGCTAGAAACATTCAATATTAAATTGTAGAATTAATTAGACACATTCATTAATTTGTTTGCCATCAAACTTTCTCCATTAACGAACTAATTACAAGCATTCATCAATTTGTTCACCATCAAATTGTAACAATTTATACACTAATTACATGCGTTCATCGATTTGTTTACTACTAAACTTTAGCTATTTACAACAATTCAAGTTTGTTATTAATTACTCTTATGCGAATTTAGTGCGTACTTTTATAGAAAGGAAAATCTGGTTATGTGCCAGAAAAAATAATTTCTTTTGTGATAACCACACTTCGAAAATAATTTGAATTACGCTCGGGATGCAAGCACAATTTATCAACCAAATACACTGGGAACCAAGCGGGTGACAAAAGGACGTAAACGGATGAAATTTTTATGAAGTGTTTGAAGTCTTAATCGCACAAAAACTAATAATAAATGAACTTGTAAAGCTGGGGGGAGTGTTAATCATTTAGTAATGTATTACTTATTTTTTAGTTAACCCATTCGTGCCCAGCATCTTTTGCGTAAATTTTATTTGGTTGGCACCACTATTTTTAGAAGATTTAAGTTTAGTTCATTAATCACGAAAATGCATCATTTTAAAAAAATAATTATTGCTTTTCTTTTTTACCGGTGTCAAAAACAGTGCTGAATGCACCTTTTGAAGCGTCCCTAAAAACGGACGCTAGGCACTAATGAGTTAATTTAAATGATGTTTATGTGTTACATGATGTTTATGTTAACCATTTAATTAATCAGTATCAAATAATGCCCATTTTTTCATCTCTTTTGCAGAATTTTTAATCTTTTATCAGAGGTTTTTCAAAACAGAGTTTTTTGCATAATTGAATCAGAAAAATGCACGGATTAAATAATGCAAAATTTACAATTTAGCTTTTTACATTTACATTTTAGCTTTCACCATTAAAGTTTTAACTTTAATGGTGAGAGTAATAAATCGTCATTGGAATATGGATGCACGTAGGTGGTACGGGCAAATGAAGGAAGCGATTAACCCTTTGGGGACGAGCGACACGTATACCTGCCGCAAAAAAGGCTTAAGAATCCTTGTTTATCCCCACCAGTAAAATTTTGCTATAAAATTTGACTTACTGAATCGGCACATTTTCTCGATTTAACATGCCACAAATTTCTGTTTTAAAAACCGGTGACAAAACATTAAAAATTTTGTAAAAGGCTCCCGTCGCGAAGGGATCCTTTCCGGCACTGACAAAATCTGTTAGTAAAATGAGAAATTATTGACTGACACCGGAATTCACAAACGGGTTTTTTAGATATTTTGAAATCCTTAATTTTAGCTTTCATTGTAAATGCAAAATTTTAGTAAAATATTATTGGTGCCATTTGCAAGTTTGAGAATTAAAATTAGGTATCCCAGATCGGGCACTGTGTGTCTGTAAGGGTTAACCCTTTCCGGCACGGGCAAAAATTGTACTAAAATGAGAAATTATTGACTGACACCGGAATTAACAAACGAATTTTTTAAATATTTTGAATTCCTTAATTTAAGCTTTTAATGTAAAAGCAAAATTTTACTAAAATATTATTGGTGCCGTTTGCAAGTTTGGAATTAAAATTAGGTATCCCAGACCGGGCACAGTGTGCCGGAAAGGGTTAAAGAAGAACATGCGCAGACAAGGTAAATATAAATTCTAATATAATTTATCGTTCAAAACTAAAAATCTGACGAAACATTTTTATCAGTTTGAAAGAAATGTTAAATTTTATTCTAGTACTTTATAGTCCTAAATTATTTTATTCATTTTTAGTTACTTTAATTATATTTTATATGAGCTAAAAACGTTCGATAATAAATTGTAAAACTAATTATACACATTCATCGATTTCTTTATCAACCATTTACAACAATTCAAGTTTGTTATTAATTTTCGTTATGTGAATTTAGTGCGCGCTTTTGCAGAGAAGAAAATATGGTTATGTGCCAGGAAAAATAGCTTCTTTGTGATAACGACGCTCCTAAAATAATCTGAATAACATTCGGAGAACAAGCACAATTTATCAACCAAATACACAGAGCACTAAGTGGGTAACAATAGGATATAAACGGAAGAAATTTTTATGAAGTATTTGAAGACTTTATCAGACAAAAACTAATAATAAATGAACTTGCAAAGTTGAGAGAACTGTTAATCATTTAGAAATGTATTATTTATTCTTTAGATAGTTTAAATGATGTTTTTGTGTAAGATATTGATATTGTTGATGTTAACATATTAAATTTGACTATATTTAAAAAAATGTTTAAATAAGATCCAATTTAAATAAAAAAAATGTCTTTCACAATTTTATTAAAACGGATTATTTTTTAAAAATATGTTTAACCAAATCTAAACAAAAAAATCTGTAGGATTTGGTTAACATTCGGGCAAATTTTTACCATTAAAATTAAAGAGAAATTTTTGATTTTTGTAAACGACTTATTTATGCAGTATTTCTGTCATAAAAAGAAAAAATGTGTATTCATTTTTACTGGTGGAAGTTTTCCCCGGAGATAAACAGGCTCTTTAAATTTTATGAAATAAAATTCGTAATGTTTATGTGCTAGCAAAGTAATTATCAATTGATAGCACAATTTCAGTTTCTGGGTAATAACATCATTTTCTAATTAGTTCTATTATAAAAAAACATGAAAAAAAAAAACTTACTTCCTGCAAAAACTTTACTTTTGTAGTCAGGACGACAAAAAGTTGACATTAGCGTATTGTTATTAACACTAGTTTTTTTTCTTTGTTTTTTTAAAACATATTTTTAAATGAAATTTCTGGTTTGAACTGAATTGTACGCACATGATAGCAGTTCAAATGACGGCCGTCGTGGTCGAACATTGCTATTCGGGATTTTTTTCATGTGTGAGAATTAAGTATCTCGAAATAAAAATCCACTAGATGGGACAACATTAAAGAAACAGTTATTCTAAAAATCTCACTGATTATGGATACGTTGAAAATAAAAAGAAATCCTCATTAGTACAGGACTTAGAAAACAGAGAGTATCAATTTAATTTAAATGCTTTAAGTGATAAATTAAAATAACATAAAAAGATTATAGCTTGACATGTTTCATTGCTCTTACGGCAACATTTTCAAAAGCAAATAAAATGATAAAAAGGAATTTCCCGAAATAAACAGAAAAAACACAAATCACGTGAACATGAGCATATAAAAATAAACTGGAAATAAAATGAATAAAAATAATTGTGAGCGTGACATATTACAAATTATTGTCTTAAAAACCTTTGAAGCATTTCTTTCCATATTTTAGGTAGTTCCATGGAGGCAAATTCATTGCAAATATTGTCTTTACGTATGAAGATTTCTATTGATTCTCTTATCTTATAAAATCTTCATACGTAAAGACAATATTTGCAATGAATTTGCCTCCATGGAACTACCTAAAATATGGAAAGAAATGCTTCAAAGGTTTTTAAGACAATAATTTGTAACATGTCACGCTCACAATTATTTTTATTCATTTTATTTCCAGTTTATTTTTATATGCTCATGTTCACGTGATTTATGTTTTTTCTGTTTATTTCGGGAAATTCCTTTTTATCATTTTATTTGCTTTTGAAAATGTTGCCGTAAGAGCAATGAAACATGTCAAGCTATAATCTTTTTATGTTATTTTAATTTATCACTTAAAGCATTTAAATTAAATTGATATTTTAAAGTGATGTTTTCATTATATGAAACAGAGAGTATTTAAAATTTAGATGACACTTTTTGAAAATTATAATAATAATAAAAAATACATATTCAGCAAAGTGGTATCAAAAAGTGTTACCGTGTTACTGCATCTGGCTGATTTTTTATTTGGGCATTCCAAATTCTCACAAATACATTTTGGTAGGTATTTTTCGTTTATATAGGTATATATATATATCCCCCTCCCAATCAATAAAATAAAAGCCCATTGCTATCGAAATGTTCTGGTGTGAGTTTAACATTTCTAACAAGGAGGGTCTCCATACAGGCATACCCCGAAAAATCTGAAAAAATTACAGAATGTTCTTCTCGTGTGGATACATACGTTTATAAAAAAGATTTTCGGCGGAACCTCCATTCAGTAACCGTAAAAAAATAATAAAAATGTCGTTATTTGGCGATTTATCGCCGGTTGGCAATAGAATGTAATTAAAAAAAAATACTTTATGTCAAATACACTTCAAGAAAAAAAAAGTTTCATGTTGAACTTGTTTTGATAGGTTTAATTTAAATAACTTTAGTTTTGTAAGTTTTAGTTCGTTTTGAGTTTAATTTTGTTTTATCAAAATTTATATGTATTTATATTCAAATTTATTCATCAAAATTTCAGATTTAAAACGAAATTCATAATTTAAATTTAAAATAAATTTGTTTCAAGCTCAAAGTCCAATTGAGAATTTTCGATTAGATTTTGTTGCTATGGAAACATATGACGTTTATTTTTGAATACGCTTAAATGTACGAAGATAATTTTTCTCAATATGATTTTTTTAGCTATGAAAACATTTTTTCCAGCGATTAATTAAATAACTACTTCAACGAATAATATATATGTAAAACAATATGTATATAGATGTATATAATATATTAAAGTCTCTCATTGTTTATCTTTAAATTCATTAAATACCATTTACACGCAAGCGAAATATCCAACAGTTTTGAGTTTCATTATAATCGTTCGCTTTTGGCGAGGAAAAGGGCTGCTCGCCAAATCGAGTGACTCTTTAGTCTTTTCACGCCAAATATTCGAAAATATTTTATTTTTTTTACACAATATCTAATGTGATTCCGTCTCTAATTTTGACTGATCCTTTATTACGTACATAAGTATTTTAATTAGTATTTTTTTCATAAAATTCTGGGTATGCCCAGTATGGAGACCTTCCTTGTAAGTAAAAAATCTGTCAGATGTGGCAGCATTAAAGAAACAGTTATTGTAAAAATATCACTAATTGTGGATACTTTGGAAAAAAACTTTATTAGTACCAGGCATACAAAATAGACATAATTAGTACTGAAATAAGACTTTTCGAAGATTATATTAAAAAAAATATTACACTTAGTAAAGAGGCCCTAAAAGTACAAGCTGGCAGATATGTAAATACCACTGTGATAGCCACAAGAGCAAAAATTTTCTACCTACTTGCAGGTTAATTAAACTGAAACCAATACTGTGAAATCAGAAACAGATTTTTTTTGAAAATTTGTTGCAATGTGTAATTTATACTTAAAAAGAGTAAAATAAACTTATTTATTTAT
Organism: Maratus speculifer; assembly: GCA_964019185.1. NCBI lineage: Eukaryota > Metazoa > Arthropoda > Arachnida > Araneae > Salticidae > Maratus > Maratus speculifer. The sequence goes on from OZ025300.1 coordinate 233,117,385, forward strand.
ATGAAATTACCATTATCATACAACAAAAATTAAAAAAGAGAATTTGCAGACAAGATTAAAATAAATTATAATAGAACTTACCATTCAATAATGAAGGTAAGAGCAACATATTTCAGGGATATAACAACATTGGTCTACATACTTGCGGCTCAGTTAAACTGCAATCAATACTGTAAAACCAGAAACGGAACTTTTTTGAAAATCTGTTACATAGTGCAACTTATAATAAAAATAAGCAAAATAAAGTTATTTGTTTACATGAATTTAACATTAATGTACAACAAAAGTTAAAAAAAAGAAAATGCACAGACAAGATTAAAAATAAATTATTATACAGCTTATCATTCAAAACTCAAAATCTAAGGAAATTTACCTATCAACTTGAAAGAAATGTGAAAATGCTATAGAGTCAGAAATTAATTAATTCTTTTTTTTGTTATTTTAATTATGTTTTGCATCCAGCTAAAAGCATTCAGCATTAATCCCTTGAGAGGTAAGCAATATTGTATTTGTAATATTGAATTTTCACCGGAAAAGTTAAAAAGATTTTGTTATAAAATGAGAAGAGACAATATCTAAACATTTTGCCACCAAAGTTTAAAATATAAAATTTCCTTAAAAGTGTCTGGTGAGAATATCGTTTAAATTAAGTGGGATAAAATTTATTCCACTGTCCCTCCCAAGTGGTTCAATTATAAAAATTAATTACACCTATTTATCAATTTGTTTACCGCCAAACTTTCGCTATTTACAAAGAAATTACACACATTCATCGATTTGTTTACTATCAAGCTTCAGCCATCTGTAAACTAATTACACGCATTAATCGATTTGTTTACCATCAAACTTTAGCCATTTACAACAATTGAAGTTTGTTATTAATTTCCCTTAGCACACTTTTGTAGAAAAGAAAATATGCTTATGTACCATGAAAAATAGCTTCTTTTGAGATAACCTCGCTTCGAAAATAATTTGAGTTACACTTAAGATACAAATACAATTTATCAATCAAATACACAGGACATCAAGAGAGTTAAATAAACGGATGAAATTTTATGAAGTATTCGAAGTCTGATTTAGGCAAAAACTAATAATGAATGAAATCGCAAAATTGCACTGAGTGTTAATTATTTAGTGTATTATTTATGATGTAGATAGAAACAAAAGGCGTTTCTGTATTAAATGATATTAATCTTTTAAAATGTAATCCGAATATTTTTTTTTATTCAAATAAATTCCAAAGTATTTTAAAATATAAATTATGTTTCATAATTTTGTTAAATGTTTTTTAAAACTGTTTAATTAAAATAATTTAATTTAAGACAGCTCTGTTAATTTTTTTTTCAAATTTCTTTTTGGCATTTTACTTAAGTAGAAGCAAAATTGTTTAAAAAAATGCCAAGCGAACAAATTTGGTTAAGGCTGTTAATGCCGCTTATATGGCGTGGTTGGTCCGTTAAGGGTAAAATTGAATTGAACTTGATTTACTTTTCAACATTATTATCAGGGCAGAATATACTTTTTCTAATTAGAAGTTATCGTTCTAACTCGTAATTTCTAGTACGTTTTCGTAATAAGTTTTCTAGAAAGTTTTTATGATTACCCCTTCGAAACGAGAGTCTTTTACAATTTTTTTAATCTTTTTATCACAGTTTTTTTAAAAAGGAAAACTGTTCCGATTAAATAAGGCAAAATTTACGATAAAACTTTACTCGTGAAAATAATCAAGAATTCTGCGCATCGTATGCTGCACGTACACCGGTCGCTCGTTCCCAAGGGGTTAATTAATCAATTATTGCCTAGCGTCCCTTTTTAGGGACGCTTCAAAAGATGCATTCAGCACTGTTTTTGACACCGGTAAAAAAGAAAAGCAATAATTATTTTATTTAAATGTTGCATTTTCGTGATTAATGAACTAAACTTAAATCTTCTAAAAATAGTGGTGCCAACCAAATAAAATTTACGCAAAAGATGCTGGGCACGAATGGATTAATCACTTAAGTGATTTTTTTTTTGGATACAATAAATTGAAAATATGGGAAAAACACCACTTTTTAAAACTAAATTCGTAATATTTAATCTGAAAATTGTTGACATTAAATAGTATGAAATTGTAATTAAAGAAATCAGCGTTATCAAAAAGCTTTAAGTGATGGATCAAGTAAACTCTTAATGTCCGTATATCTTACGAGCAAATAAGTTCCGTGGTTAAGGCGATAAAGAATATGCAAACTTAAAAAGAAGGAATCGAGAATGGTTATTTTCTTATAATTAAATAATTCTATCGAAATAAATTTTGGAAAGTTCAGTTCTGCATTAATCGATTCGTCGAATATCAGTTTTCCATCAAATTTTATTCTTACAACAATTCGAATTTGTATCTAAATTTTCTACTGGGAACGTACATAGTTCACAATTTTGTTAAAGGAAAAATGGCCACTTGCCAGGAAATTCTCAGAAAAATAGCTACAGCTGTAACTAGCAGCGCTTAGGGAATTGTTTGAATCGCACTTAGCGTAAAATTATAACTTAATTAACCAAATACACAGAATTTGAAGTGGATAACAATATAATTTAGTATTTGTGGCAACTTTTAAGAACGAGAATTATTATACGTTTTTATAAGGAAAAAGCCAATAATAAATAAACGGACAGCATTGACGTGTTTGTTGACCATTTGCCAATACTGTGTATATTCTGTAATAAGAATGAATTGTTTTACTATGTTAGACAAAATGTGAAATATCTTCTAATATTATTTATCGCTCAAAATTTTCCCGAAACTTTTTTATCTACTTAAAACAAACGTGGAAATGTATTCTAGTTATATGTCTAGTAAATTAATTTATTTTTAGTCATTTTAATCACATTTTGTAGCCAGTTAAAAACATTCAACATTTAATTATAAAGAACACGTATTCATCGATTTGTTTACCATGAAACTAATTATACGCATTCATCAGTTTGTTTGCGATCGAACTATAGCCATTTACAAGCTAATAACACGCATTCATCGATTGGTTTATCATTAAACTTTAGCCATTTGCAACAACAATTCAAGCTTGCTCAATAAATTTTTCCTTACGCGAACTTAGTGCACACATTTTTAGACTAGAAAGTATGTTTATGAGCCAGGAAAAATAGTTTATTTTGTGATCTTCGAAAATCATTTGAATTACACTCTTGATACAAGCATAATTTATCAATCAAATACATAAGAACCAAAGGGGTAACAATGGGGCGTAAATAAATAAAAATTTATGAAGTATTTGAAATCATTATTGGGCAAAAACTAATAATAAAAAAAATCTCGCAAAGTAGAGGTGACTTTTATTTATTTAGTAATGTATTATTTATGATGTAGACAGAAAAAATGGCAGTTCTGTATTAAATGCTGTTAACTTATTAAAACTAATATTAATAAAAGCTTTTATTTAAATAAAGTAGAAAATAAAATAAAATTTATCTTTCATAACTTTGTTAAAACTGATTCCTTTTTGCTGTATTCGCAATTATATAAATATGTACCGCCTATAGTCGTCGTCTGGTCAGTCCGTCTGTCTATCCATCTATCCTCATATAACGCCGCAAAAAATACTCAACCGAATGATTTAAAATTTAGTGTATATAATAGTTGCAGAATTTTGTCATTTCAAACTTTATGAAAATCGAATCAGAACTTAAAAGATATTAATAAAAATTTTCTTAATTCTATTAAATCCTATCATACGTAATTAATTCAACGATACCCCATGATAAGTAATGATTCTAGTTTGCCACGATGATTAAGATTAACTCATATTACATGCATATTATATGTAAGATTAACTTATACTAAATTTAATATATATAATCGTAATAAACTTCGTTTTCATACATTTTTGTATAAAAGTGCAATAGCTATGTTATGAAGATTTAATATTTATAAAACAAGTTATAGGATGAATGCACCTCATTTGCGACGTTTGACGCACAATTTCCGTTATTTTTTTAATTGTTATCTCTTTCGGTTCTAGTGTGCTATTAATAGTACATGTCTTTTCACCGAGTATTATTTTGTCTTGCAATTAGTTAGTTAATTTCGACACATAGAAATGACAGTATATAGCTATGCCTTTCTTATTATGACTATATTTAGGTTTTGACAGTTAGTAATAACAATAACAATAAAAGTTCGCTTAATTCTCTTTGCATCTTTCGCGATTCCTTTAATTTATGTACATATTTCACTATTTAAATTAAAAATATAAACTGCATTTCTAAATCAATCATATATGATAAAGCAGAAAAAATATTAGAAAGTTGTAATATTCCCTCAAATCCTTTTGTAATACTTCATTTTCCAAACGTCTTCAAAAACTATTCCTTAACCTGTTATCGTATAAACATGAATTGAATAGTACACAAAATAAGTAGGGGAAGTTGGGGATACTTGAGCCATTTTTTAAATTTTAATTTTTTAAATTTTTTTATAATTTCTTGGAACAAAATAAAATATTGGAAATGAAAATTTGATATTTTTTTCTTCAATTGAAAACCACTTTCAATTAATTTTGAACTGTTTTTCTATGTCTAATAAATTTTTACTTTTTCTTTTACATCGTGGCTCAAGTATCCCCATGGAGGGGATACTTGAGCCAGATGTCACATTCGCACCAGTATTTTGCAAAGAAAAGAAAAACGATTTACAATATACGCAAAAAAAAAAAAAAAAAAAAAAAAAAAAAAAAAAATGCATTAAACCTTTTTCAGATAAATTTGGTCGAATTTTCTGGTGTCGTTGTGGCATTTCAGAATTAAAATTATGTGGTGGAAAATTCTACCAGCAGAGCTCAAAGGGTTAATTACCATACTTTCAAAATGGTACCCAAGGTATGTGATTTCTTTTTTACATGTTCAGAACTATAAATATGTTACCATGTTGCCAGTTTTAGAAAAAAAAATTGACCAACTGTAGAGATAATAGGGGTGGCTCAAGTATCCCCTATGCTCAAGTATTTCCACTCTCCCCTAGATTTGATGGATTTCAGACAATGAGATAATCTTTAAACATCTGTAAGTCTATTTGAATCCCTAAGATTAACGTTATTAAAACAAAAGTAATTTTGTTTTCAAAGTGGACGAAAAAGTTGGACCCGAAATGGTTTAACCCATTAACGCCCAGCGTCCTCGTTTGAGGACGGTTACAAAAACAGCACGAAAACGGTTTTCCCACCAGTAAAGATAGGGATGAGATTTCCGCTTTTTTAGCCACCAGTATAATTTTAGGGAAAATGTTGTTCTTTTAAATCACAAAAATGTTCCGATTACATAGTATAGCATTTTCTCTAAAATTTTTCTGGTGTGCAAAAAAGCGGAAATCTCATCCCTGTAAAGAGGAAGATAAATATATACCTTCTTTCACGAGACAAAATCCTCGACAAATTAAGATAAAAGTTAATTTGATTTTAAAAGTGGTGGGAAATACAAAATTTAAATTTTAGCGAAGAAAATAATTCGGGCGTTAATGGGTTAAATCAAGACCTTAAATTGAAATAACCTTTTACCATTTGAAAACATCATCACAAGTGTATCTTCCTTTTCAAACTGGAAATGTCCTTCTCTACTATTAATTTCTGGTAAATATTCGTACCGTAATTTTCGGCGTATAATCTGTGGATCAAACAATCATCTTTCGAACCAGAAATTTTTAGAAATAAAAAACTGTTTGAATCGCAGCAAATACTCAACTTCAATCACTAAATAAAATTTCTGGGTTCAAAAAGAATTGTTTGATGCGCGGATTATACGCTGGAAATTACGGTAATAAGTTTTCTGGAACGTTCTCATGATCAATAAAGTCGGAAAAAGTTACACAAAAAAAGTTGTGTCAAAGAGCCATGTTTGGATTTAGGATTCAAAATTTATTATTTTCCTATACTTAAAGAAGTCTACGGAAATAAAATTTGTAAATGTTACGCACTGTTTCTGCATTAATCGATTCATCGATATTTGTTTTCCATCAAATTTTAGTGTGACAATAATTCGAATTGTACTTAATTTTTCTCCTGGGAATTTAGTTCGCAATTATTAGAAGGAAAATCGGCCAAGTGCCAGGAAATTATTATAAAAATACCTACCGTTGCAACTAGCAACGTTTAGAAAATATTTGAATCGCGCCTTTAATATGTAAGCAGAACTTATTAACCAAATATGCAGAACTTGAAGTGGGCAACAATATGATTTTGTATTGTTGGGAAATTTTATAAACTGTTTTATGTTTTTACAAGACAAAAGCTAATAATAAATTAACGTCAATTTTGACGTGTAGTCAAACACAGTGTACATTCTGTGATAAGAATAAATTGCTTTACTTTATTAGACAAGATATAGAATAAATTCTAATATTATTTACCGTTCAAAACTGAATGTCTCGTGAAATTTTTTAATCGACTTGAAATAAATGGAAAAATGTATTCTACATTATTATAATAATACATTTAATTTATTTTTGGTCATTTTAATTATGTTTTGTATCCGGATAAAAATTTTAACAATAAAAAAATTACACGCATTCATGATTTTTTTTTTTTTATCATCAAACTTTATCCACAAACTATTTACACGCATTCATCAATTTGTTTATTATGAAACTTTTGCTGTTTATAAGATAATTATGCGTATTCATCGATTTGTTTACTATCAAACTTTAGCCATTTGCAACAATTGAAGTTCGTTATTAATTTTCCTTATGCGAATTTAGTGCGCGCTTTTGTAGAAAAGGAATTATGTTATGTGCCAGGAAAAATAGCTTCTTTTGTGATAATCACATATTTCAAAAATAATTTGAATTATGCTCGGGATACAAGCACAATTTATCAATTAACTACACAGGACTTCAAGCGGGTAATAATGGGATATACACAGATAAAATTTTATGAAGTATTCGAACTCTTTATTAAGCAAAAACTATCAATGAACGAACACTCAAAGTTGGGGTGGCTGTTAATCAATTAGTAATGTTTTATTTATCACGTAGCTAGAAATAAATGGTGTTTCTGTATTAAATAATGTTAACATATTAAAACTGATCCTTTTTTATTTAAATGAGATTCAAAATAGAGAAAAACATATTTTTTATTTTAAAATTTTGTTAAAACTGATTGTTTTTTAGCTGCATTGGCAATGTAAATATGTAGCACCTACAGTAATAATCTGGTTCGTTGGTCTTTCTGTCTGCCAGTCTGTCCCCATATTACAACACATAAACTACTCACTGGATGATTTAAAATTTAATACAGTAAAACCTCCATAACGGACACTCCCGAATAGCGGACAACTCTATTTAACGGACAGTTTCCCAATCCCCACTCCCAAAATCTAAATTTTTGTATGTTTAATCTCTAAATAACGGACATTCCAAATAGCGGACACTATTTTCGGCGAAAAAGGGCGAAAAAGCGTTTTTTAACAAGAAAAAAAAATGAAAAAAAAAAAAGTAAAAAGGTCTCTAAATTTAACAGGTCAATGTGTCACAAATTTTGCTATCACAGATAAAAGTAGAGGGTGAACTGAGGAAATTCCTCTTTCACGTTTATTGTTGAATTCAGGGAGTTGCCTGGGACGGACAGCTTTCAGAGGATTCAAATGTCTATGTCCCCCCGGAAGATTTTATGTTTTTACTGATCAAAAAGCGTAATCTCTATCCCCGCTCGGAACTCTATAATGACTAAAAACATCACATAGAAAAACAAATTACGCGTAATCGAACGCAAAAATAAACTTTTGTAGCAGACATTTTTTTTCTTTTTTAATAAGAATGTAATAAACAGCAGTTAAAGAAGTGCACAATTTTATTTATTTTTTATTGCTTAAAAATAATTTTAATTACTCATTAATCATATAATAGTGGTTTTAGAACATATAAATGTCAATCAATAAAATATTAAGCCTTTCTTAGCGATTTTTGCATCTCAGATGTTTTTCCCAATAGCGGACACCAGCGAATAGCGGACAATTCCTGTGTTCCCGAGGTGTCCGTTATTTAGAGGTTTTACTGTATATATAATCGATGCAGAATTTTGTCGAGTCATTTCAAATTTCATGAAAATCGAATCAATAGTTAAAGAGGTACAGTATAACCCCGATAATTCGGATTAATTGGGACCAGACCCAATTCGGATCATCGAAAATCCGGATTATCCGGAGAATTAGAAAAAAATGGAATAAAATAAAACATACTTACACAAAATCACTTTTATGTTTAACTTATTGATTTTTTACCGACACCAAAAATGTTTACTTTGTAATAAAAAAGTTTGTAATTTTTTGCTGTGCCAGTTTTATGTACCTTTTGTGAGCCGTACGGTCACGCATCCGCTTGAGCATAAGTAGTTCGTTGGATGTAGTTTAAATAAGAGTTTAAATAAGAAGGCTTAAGGTATTCTTGCGAAAAGATTTCAGAAAAAAGTTTTTTTTATTCAGAATACGACGATGAAACAAGTTAATGTTATGGAAATTAGCCAAATCGCTCCTCAAACTTGAGAAAAAAAGTTGAGCAAATCGATCCGTATTATTCGGAGATCCGGATTTACGGGGTCCGAATTTGCGGGGTTCTACTGTATTATTAAAAGTTTTCTTCATTCTATTTAATTCCATTCATACGTAGTTAATTCAATGATATCCCGTAATGTTTCTGATTTGCCATGGTGATTACGTCGTTTTTAAGATGTCATCATATTACTCCCGTATTACTGAATTTAATATGTATAATTGAACAAATTTTGTATTCATGCATTTTTGCATGAGTGCAACAGTTATTGCACAAAGATCTGAATATTTATAAAACAGGTTATAGTGCGAACTTACCTCTATTGCCACATTTGATATACATGTTCCGACTTGTTTTTTAATAATTTAATCAAGATGTTAAATTTAATGAAACTTAATTTACCATTCAAAATTATTATCATGGGAATCCTTTTTTTTTTCTTAAACAAAAAATGATTTTTTTCACCGGTAATTTTTACTGAGCTTTTCTAATAAGTTTTAACGATTAATTAGGTGTGTTGTTAAACCTAAACATACAACACGGTAGCAAAGAGCATGCAAGATTGTACCATACGATTTGAAAATGATTATAATCCTATACTTAAAGAAGTTTACGGTAATAAAATTAGTAAAGCTTACGCATTGATTCTGCAATAATCGATCGTCGATATTCGTTTTCCATCAAATTTTAGTCTAACAATAATTCGGATTTGTTTTTAAATTTTCACTGGGGAGTTTAGCTCGTAGTTTTGTGGGAAAAAATGACCACGTGCCAGGATTTTTTCAGAAAAATAGCTACAGTTGTAAATAACAATGCTTAGAAAACTATTTGAAATACACTTGGGATATAAGAATAACTTAAAAACCAAACATGAAGTGGATTAGTATTCCTGGGAAATTTTATAAATTATTTCACGTTTTTAGAAGACAAATGCTAGTAATAGACGAACGAATAAAATTGAAGTGTTTATTAACCATGTGCCAATAAAGTGTAAGTAGAATAAAATAATTCACTAACATTAAAAAAAAAAAATTAGCATATTCGGCTCTACCTATTTAGACATTTTTTACAAAAAGATGTATTTAAAATTTACGCATAATTTAGTGTTACACGTTGGAATAAAGCGAATAACATTAGAATGTATTATTTTTGGAAATTTTATGAAATAAATTTCTCATTTCCGTTGGACAAAAATTAATAACAAATGTTCGGACAAGCAATTTTTTAACTATAGAAGGACCGTAAAGAGTCATTTTGACCCCAATCAAATGAATACATTTCAACTCGAACCAGATAATTCTTTATGAAATATGTTTAACCCTTTAACGTTCATTGGTTTCGCCACGAAACCACAAAATTTTAATTCCGATACGCAACACTGACACCGGTATTTTTATCTAAAAATATCCCTTTTATTCTGTATGCGTAAAACCACGTTTTCTTATTTATAAATATATTTGTTCTATATTACCGGTGTCATTCATTTATTTCGACATCTTAGCAATGAAAATGCTATGATCGTTAAAGGGTTAATGCTTTCACTAACGGTAGGTACGTGGTGTGACCGCCCAATTTCAGTTCATAATCTGACAAACGGCACAAAGGTTCTTTTATTAGAATTTAATGTTTATATTAAAGTATTCTTTCGTAAATTCTGGTACCAGTCAATTATTTTATTATTTTACAAACATAATTTTTGTGCTTGTGAAAGGCTTAACCCCTTGAGGGACAAGCAAAAATGTCTCCGTAATATTGAATTCTCACCGGAGAAATCGAAAAATTTTATTATAAAATAAGAAAAGGTAATTTTTCAGCTCTATGTCGCCAAAGTTAAAAATACAGAATTTCGCTAAAAGTTTCTGGTGAGAATCTCGTTCAAATTAAATGGGATAAAATATATCCCACCCATGGAGGTAATTATTTCAGTGATAAGGCACTTCTGCTCTAAAAATGTTCAAATAATCAATTCACACCGAAATTTCGAAAACAAAAACACTTGCAAATAATCAAAAGAACGAATATACTACGTACGATATATAGCATATTCTTCTCAAATATACAACTAGCTTAAAGTTGTATTAAAATATTATTGGTGCCATTTGGTAGTTTGAACATAAAAATTAACTTCTGGCAGACTGCAAATGACGCCCCTGAAAGGGTTAAAAGTTAAGCAGAAGAAATGAGTTAAATATATAAATTAATCAAATCTATATAAAAATTCTGGTGTCAAATATTTTTATAAAACTTGAGTAAAACTTCTGGTCTTTCTAGTGTCAACCCCTTGAGAGGCGGTGGGATATATTTTATCTTTTAATTTAAACAAGATTCTCACCAGAAACTTTTAACGAAATTTTATATTTTTAACTTTGGCGATAAAATGTTGAAAAAAAAAATTGCATTTTCTTCTTTTGAAACAAAATTTTTCGATTTTACCGGTGAAAATTCAATATTACAGAGACATTATTGGTTGCACCTTAAGGAGTTAAACATTTGGCAATTCGTTTCAAATCCTGCTTTGGAATAAATTACTTTACTACATTACATCACGCAAACAATTTTTTAAAAATATCCTTTAACCCTTTCCGGCACGGGCAAAATCTGTTAGTAAAATGTGAAATTATCGACTGACACCAGAATTCACAAACGAATTTTTTAGATATTTTGAAATCCTTAATTTAAGCTTTTATTGTGAAAGCAAAATTTTACTAAAATATTATGGGTGTCCAGGGTTCGCACAGTTCTACCACTAAATTTTAAGAATATTTTCAAAGTGTTTCATAGCTGAAAAATATCGCAAAATCTGTGAATGAAGGTGGAAGTTGCAAATGTCGTGTCTTAAAATTAAATGTAAATTTTCTTATTTTTAATAGTGGTGCCAGAGTCCTTGGAAATTCCAAGGAGTGTGCGAACCTTGTGGGTGCGGATTGCAAGTTTGGAATTAAAATTAGGTATCCCAGACCGGGAACAGTGTGCCGGAAAGGGTTAACTTTGCTGAGGTGTTTGGGTCTATTTCGACCCTAAAGCCACATTCAGAGTTTTTAAATCTAAGGCTTTTGCACACCACAATTATTTTAGAGAAATTTCTGGTCTCTTAACCCTTTTCGGCGCAGAGATCATTCATTGCTTATGTATAGAAATTAAAGACTGGCGCGGGAATTTGAAAACAGTTTTATTTTTAAATAAGAAAAAGCTATATTTCAAGCATTGAATAAACCGAAATTTTCTTAATCAAAATTCGGGTGTCAATGCGGTGTTGGGGAATTAAAATTAAGTGGTTTCATGCACATACAACTGCCCTTCAAGGTGTTAAATCGCTCAAAAGTTCCAATTAAATAAAATAACATTTTCTGAATTAAAATATTGGTATGTCACTTCTGCATATTTGAACTAATATACATTCGAAATGAGCACCGCATGAAGGTTAAAGACATTTATTTGTTTGAGCAAGATTTACATCTAAATTAATAATTATCTGTATTATCGCATAATTTAGAGGCACATGTTTTCTTTTGCTTCCGAATAAATCTAAACGTAATAAATTTGTAAGCGCAATAGTAAACAAAACTTATCCATAGCTAAATTATTTAGAAAAGAGAACAAAATAATGTTGTTATATTTCATGAGGCTAACATTGCCATAAAACAAAAAATTTAAATAAATGCTTAACCAAGTTGTTAAATATATTTGAACATAATTTATCTCTGCAAGCTAAAAGAATTGGAGAACTAATTAACTTACATATGAATAATTTATAAAATTTCCCAGAATTCTTGTAGTTTATGACCATAAATCAGTTATTTTATTCCTGTTTAATTTAATAATGCTCGGTACAAACATTCATTAATTTTATTATTAAATTTTAATCATTTAAACAGTTAAGATTGTATTAACGTTTCTTGTCGGAATTTATATGGAAGTAAAAGGAGATAAATATGTAATAGAAAAAAAATTTCTTAACCCATTAGTGCCTAGCGTCCCTTTTTAGGGACGCTTCAAAAGGTGCATTCAGCACTGTTTTTGACACCGGTAAAAAAGAAAAGCAATAATTATTTTATTTAAATGATGCATTTTCGTGATTAATGAACTAAACTTAAATCTTCTAAAAATAGTGGTGCCAACAAAATAAAATTTATGCAAAAAATGCTGGGCACGAATGGCACGAATGTTGCAATATCCGTGCTTAGAAAAAAACAATTATTGCACTGGAGATATAAGTAAAATTTACCGACCAAATACACGAGACATGAAACGCGTAAGCGTATATCAATGGAATGTATTTGGGAGAAGCCATTCGTTACAGCATTTTACTCTTTGATCTCTGGAGGGAAAATTTCGTCAAAATTCCACATGTAAGCACCAGTATTTTGAAAAGAAAATGTTTGGTTTACGATGTACACGAAAAAATACATTAAACCTTTTTCAAATAAATCTGACCGAGCATCCGATGCCAATGTGACATTTCGGAATTAAAATTGAGTGATAGAAAATTCAACCATCAGAGCTCAAAGGTTTAACTCCATGCGTTCTGGCTCTGTTAAATGTCATTATCTACCAATATTGCCAGTGGGCTATTTTTTTTTTAATTTCAAATTTCTTGGTTGGTATCACTTTTTCGTAATAGTAAATTTTGCCTTATTTAACCTTGTTTAATGCCGTATTAATAAAGGCGAAAACAAGTGAAATTTCAACATTTCAGAAAAGTAGTGCCAATCAAGAAATTTTCATTTTAAAAAGTAGTCCACGGGCCAAACAGTTAGTCACCAGTGTTGCCGCATCTAGCGGATCATCTTTTTTTCTGATTAGAAACTCTGAATTCATATTTCAAAAATTTAATTGATAATTTTCTTTTAATTTATTTATGAAAAATCAGTTATTTTGTAAACCTAAAACAAGAGTTAAAGCTTTCTGGTGAAAATATCATAACTTAGGCTGTGTTTGTCATAGAGCGCAAGAGGTTAAAACGTTGAATGCCACATCAGTCACCGGTGACTGACATTGAGTTTTCCGTACAGAACGCGTCATTCACCAATGACTGACAGATGATATATAATATAATATAAAACTAAAGAAAAAATGTTTATAAAAATAATTTATTAAAATTTATTTAAAATTTACTTAATTTTTACTTATTACAGGCTTATACTTTCTTAATAATTACTTTAAAAATATAATTTTTTTTAGTTTTATATCATATTTTACACTGTCAGTCATCGGTGACTGACACGGCTTTAAAGAAAAGTTCAGTGTCAGTCACCGTGGTTCTCAAAGTGTTAATAATAAATTAACACACTGGAATCGAAAATGCGTTTAACATTTGTCAATACATTTCGCATTCTGTTATTAAAATAGATGTTCATATGCTGCACAGTGTTAACATCTTATTAATATTGACTGTTGAAATAAGAAAATAAGATACTTGTAAGCAAGGTTCGCAACTCCTTGGAATTTCCAAGGACTCTTGCACCACTATTAAAAATAAGAAAATTAACATTTAATTTTTAAAACACAACATTCGTAATCCCCACCTTCATTCACAGTTTTTATGATATTTTTCTGCAGCGAAACACTTCGAAAATATTCTTAAAATTTAGTGGTAGAAGTGTGCGAACCCTGGTAAGGTATAAAATAAATTGACGCATTACTCAAGGCTCCCAAATGGTCCGCGAACTGAACACCAATATATTTTAGGAGAAAATTACATCGTAGGTTTCTACAGCATATGCGCTAAAACTAACCTCCGAAGGCGGTTTCAGCGCAATTTGCTAGAAAAATATAGAACGAAAATCTTTTTAAGAAAATATTGATGTTCAGTTCGCGATACATTTGGGAGCCGTGATTACTCAAAGTTTTTCTGCTATTAATAAAGCAAACATTAAATTTTCGTAAGAACATTAAGTTTTAGTTGACAATAATTTATCAGAAAATAATTTATTCAGTAAAGAAAGTATGTATTATATTACAACATTCATGTTAACACGTTGACGGACACTTGCGTCTATAGCCGTCAAAGCGAAAATTTTAAGTGTTGAAATTAATGATTGACACCGGGATTTGAAAATAATTGTATTTATAAATAAGAAAAAAGCTAAATTTTACGAATTTAATAAATAGAAGTTTTTTTTACAAACATTCTGGTGCCACTGTGCTCTTTGGGAATTAAACTTTGGGAACTTGTTCTTATTGTCCGTCAATGTGTTAAAATCTGTTATCATTGAAGGCATTGAAGATCATGAGCGGTTAATTTGACCGGCGCGAAATAGTTCTATTTTGATTTGAGCCGGAAACTTTTCTATAAATATATGTTATTCAGATAAAGTTCGATAAAATTCTCCAGTGTGTGCTGTTTTTAAATAATATTTTAGATTGAATTTTTTTTCTCTTTTTTGTTTGTTAAATTTTTCCTTTCTTTCATTTTATTAGTATTATTCTTATTACAAGAAATAAACAAATAAATAAGTAAAATCATGGCCAACTAGATACAAAACTGCCTGCGCATTTCGCTAAAAACCGCCAAAAAAGGTGAAGCTGGATTCAGCTTTAAACCCTAGATCATTTCAGTGGACCACGTGGCGCAAACCCTGACCAAATCAGTGTAGCCAGTGGGCTACTCTTTTAACCCTTTCCGGCACGGGCAAAATCTGTACTAAAATGAGAAATTATCAACTGACACCGGAATTCACAAACGAATTTTTTAAATGTTTTGAATTCCTTAATTTAAGCTTTTATTGTAAAAGCAAAATTTCACTAAAATATTACTGATGCCGTTTGCAAGATTGGAATTAAAATTAGGTATCCCAGACCGGGCACAGTGTGCCGGAAAGGGTTAAAATTCGGATTTGTTGATTGGCACCACTTTTTTAAATTGGTAAATTACCTTTTTGTTTTCTCCTTAATTATCATCTCAATGAATAAGGCACATTTTATCATTTGTAAAAAGTGGTGCCAATCAAGAATCTGAATTAAAAAAAGGTAGCCCATCTGGCAACACTGGTCCAAATTAGCATTGAACATGAACAAGCTGATTTCTCTTCTGTGCACATGGTCATTGTTTTGGTTAAGCTTTGCACGATTGGTCAGAATAACTTGGGCAGGGTATCAGAGTTCTCTGTCGGGAGGCTTCATACATTAATCTCAAATAGATGGGCCGTATAGATCTAATTGGCCATGGTAAAATAAAACAAAACCTTTGTTAGTGTTCTTATGCAGCATTCTTTTTTTTTAATTTGTTAACCCTGCCAAGGGCAAAGTACTTCTGTTCGTAAAATACTGAAAGGATTGAATGACACTGAACAAGTACTGACAAGTAAATGTAACGTTCTATTTTACGTATTTAATAAAAAACATTTTTCTAATTATAAATTCTGCTGTCAGTCTGCAATTTTGGAATCAGTTGCTTTTTTGCCTGTCATGTGAGATGTAATGGAACTTTTCTTCTTTAATAAAATTTGTACACACAAAAACATACAAAAATACATCATACTTAACACTTTCCAACGCAGGGCACTTCCATTGCGCAAATGTTGAAATATCTTAAAGATACCAGAATTTAAGTTGGAATTTATTTGAAAACAGGAAAAAGCTATTTTTTCGCATGTTTAACAATCTTAGTTAACAAATTTTGTTAGTAAAATGAGAAATTATTGAATAAAACCGGAATTTACAAACGAATTTTTAAAAAATCAAAAACTCCTTAATTTAAGCCCCCCCCCCTTTTTTTTTTTTTTTTTTTTTTTTTTTTTTTTTTTTAAAGCAAGATTTTTATTAAAATATTATTGGTGCCAATTGCAAGCTTGGAATTAAAATTAGGTGTGTCCAGACCGGACACACTGCGCCTGAAAGGGTTAATAAATGAAAAGATTTATACCAAAATTCTAGTGTCATTGTAGCATTTCTAAATCATGTTGTGTGTTTCATGTTCTGGAACGCTGAAAGATAAAGGATAACACTAGAACTACCGTGTGCCGTCATTTTAATGCTACCATGTAAATATGTTTTAGTTAAAACCAGAAATTTGATTATGAAATAAGTTTAAAAGATACAACGAAGAAAAAAGTTACGTAATAAAGTTGAACTGTTTTAACCCTTTAACGATCATAGCATTTTCATTGTTAAAATGTCGAAATAAATGAATGACACCGGTAATAAAGAACAAATATATTTCTAAATAGGAAAACGTGATTTTTCACATACAAAATAAAAGGGATATTTCGAGATAAAAATACCGGTGTCAGTGTTGCGTATCGGAATTAAAATTTTGTGGTTTCGTGGCGAAACCAATGAACGTTAAAGGGTTAAATCAAAATTCTGAAGTGAAATATTTTTATAGAACTTGATTAAAATTTCCGGTAATTCTAATGTTAAGAAATATTCATGTAAAGTCCAAAAGTTTATATTTTATAAATTAAAATACAATTATTAATAAATTTTGAGCTCTATTTTTTCGAAAAAACTATTTCAAGAACCAAATCTCCAAAATTCGGTCGAATATGTGTATTATTTTTTATTATTATTACATATTATTTTTTGCTTTTAAAACTGACTATCGTTGTTGATCTGTTAATCTTGATTTTATATCTTTTTTTTTTTTTTTTTTTTTTTTTTTTGTAAAGTTTTAAACAGCAAACATATCACACAAAAGTTTTCTACATAACATAGATGAAATATACCTAATTGCACATAACATTTTGAAAATATGCCTACTTTTAAATAATTAAAAACATTTAGGAAATCCACGTCCATATATTTTTTTGTTTAAGTAGGGAAAAATACTGAGTTTTGAGCAACTGCAACGTTCACAAAACTAAATATTGATAATACAAATATGAAATAAGGATAAATGAGGACAAATATGAAATCCGCGTGTTCGCCAAAATATTGCCGAAAATTAAGAACATAGAAGCCTTTTTTTCGCAAACAAGTTTGTATCACTTTCAAAGCTAATTATTTAATTTTCTTAATTCGGTAGTTTTAAAAGTAACTTTCACTAATTAGCGTCGTAGTTTTATTAAATTTTCAATTCTTTATTCTTTCAGTATTTTTAGGTTTTAGTATGTAAAAGCAGGGAATGAGATTATACCACATTTTTTAACTGAAAACAAACAAACAAACAAAAAAACCCTCCACAAATCTTCGATTTTTACACCTATAAAATAGGCTAAATAAAATGTAAAATAAAGTTTAGTATATTTTATTACTCCAGCAAAATTACATTGCATAGGGATGAGATTTCCGCTTTTTTGAACACCAGTAAAATTTTAGAGAAAATGCTGTATTTTTAAATCGGAACATTTTTGCGATTTAAGAGACCAACATTTTCTCTAAGATTATACTGGTGTGCAAAAAAGCGGATATCTCATCCCTGATTGCAAAACCGAATTTATAAATTTGATGAATAAATTTAGAATTGTAAAAAATATTCTCGTTAAATATATAATTCATTTTGTTAATTTAATTATGCTTAGTCTTTTGCTAAAAGCATTCAGTGTTACTACGAAAATTTATCGCTTTGTAAATTTTAGTCATTTACAACAATTCAAACTTATTGCTAATTTCTCTCCTTGGAATTTATTTCGATGGTTTGGGGAAAAGAAAAGATGGCTTCATGCCAGGAAAATTAGCTTTTGTAACAGTCATATTTCTAAAACAATTTTGAATTACACTCAGAGCACAAGCATAATTTATCAACCAAGCTACACTAGAAATGAAGTTAGTAAAAAAAAAAAAGAGAAAAAAGTATTAGGGGTAAATGTTATGAAGTCTTCTATGTGTTTATTATACAAAGCAAATGATAAACTAACTAATAAAGCTGAACTTTTGTTAACCATTTTTCAATACATTATGTGTTCTATTGTTGTTACAATAAATGATGTGATTATGTTATTTTATACAAAGTAATTCTTTTTATTTTCAAAGCTACTTATTCAATATTTATTTATTTTATTTTATTATTTTTTAAAATTAATTTTCATTAATTAGCGTTGTAGTTTTATTAATTTTTAATTATTTCTGTATCTTAAGGGCCAGCATGTAAGAGCAGGGAATGCCAATATACCACATTTTCTAACTTAAAAAAATAGAAATCTTCACTTTTTACACTTATAAAATATGCTAAATAATATGTAAAATACAGTTTAGTGTAGTTTATTAATTCCGCACAATTATTTTATGAAATTGAGTTTATAAATTTTATGAAGAAATTTAGACTTTTAAATAATATTCCGCTTTATGGGGTGTCCCAAAAATGACTGATGGATTTTAAAATTCAACAACTTGCAAACGGTGACAGCTATTTTTTGCAGGAGGGTTATGCAGAGCTGCCAACTTCTACGCCTTTTTAAATGAGAAAAACGAGTTTCTAACCAGAAAATTTATTAAATAATATACGTACTGAATTTATTTCATAATTTGTTGTACTGCATACTCTTTTAACTTGTTAAATGAAATTTCTGGTTCGAATGGGTTTGTTTGGCTGTAAAAAGGCGTAGAAGTTGGCAGCCATGGTTATGTATAATGTCAGGAGTTTTTTTTTTAACGTCATTATTAATAACTTTAGTTCGAATTTCAAACAATAGGTGGCACTGACGGCGATTGAAGGCCAGGTCGACGCTTCACTGAGCACTGATCACTTGGCCTTCAATCGCTGTCAGCGCCACCTATTGTTTGAAATTCGAACTAAAATAAAAAATTTCGGTAAAATAACTCCTGACATTATACATAACCCTCCTGCAAAAATTTTTAAATAGCTGTCACCGTTTGCAAGTTATTGAAGTTTAAAATCCATCAGTCATTTTTGGGACACCCAGTATATACGTATATATATATCATTTTTTGTTAATTTAATTATGCTTAGTGTTTTTCTGAAATCATTCAATAATATTATGAAAATTTATCGCTTTGTATTCCATTAAATTTTAGTCATTTACAACAATTCAAACTTATTACTAACTTCTCTCCTTGGAATTTATTTCGATAGTTTAAGGAAAAGAAAAAATGGCTTCATGCCAGGAAAAATAGCTTTTGTAACAGTCATATTTCTAAAACAATTTTGAATTACATTCGGGGCACAAGCATAATTTATCAACCAAGATACACTAGAAATAAAGTTTGTAAAAAAAAAAAAAAAAAAAAAAAAAATGTATTAGGGGTAAATGTTATGAAGTCTTCTATGTGTTTATTGTACAGAAGCAAATAATGTATTAACGAATAAAGTTTACTTGTTTGTTAACCATTTTTCAATACATTATATATTCTATTCTAGTATAGTAACATTAAATGATGGTACTATGTTATTTCTTTCAAATTGACTCTTTTTACTTTCAAAGCTACTTATTTAATATATATTTTTTAAATTTCTTTATTTTTAATTTCTTTTTTAAATTTTCTTGCGCTTCAAGGATGTTTAACCAGAATATTTGCAAAGTGTTATTTGCGTTATCTAATGGGGAAAATTCTATTTTTTAGGTATAGCAATCAGTACTTTACGATTTTTCTGGTGCAAACAACCTAAAATCCCAATAATCCTCTGATGCGTACGAATTTTAAACAATTTCCCATTTTATCTAAAAAAAAAAAAAAAAAAAAAAAAAAAAGACTTTTAGCTAAATTATTTATTTTTAGTATTTTGCAATGGAATTTATTTCGTACTGTTAAAAAAAGGAAAATATGACTTTATGCAAGGGAAAATAGCATTTGTAGCAGCCAGGCTTGTAAAACAATTTGAATTACGCTTGAGATACAAGAATAATTAATCAACCAGATATAACATGAAATTTGTAACAATAAAAAGTTTTTTGGGAATATTTTATGAAGCATTTTATGTGTTTATTGGCCAAAAGCAAATAATAGATAAACGCATAAAACTGATGTTTTTGTCAACCATTTTTTCTTATATTATATATTCTAGTATAGTTCCAATAAATGATGTTACTAAGTTATTTTAATCAAACTGACTCTTTTTACTTCTAAAGCTACTTAGTTAACATTTATTTTTTCATTTTCTTAAATTTGGTGTTAAAAAAAATTTTTTTAGTCATTAGTATGATTGCTTTATTAATTTTTCACTTTTTTTAGCAGGAAATGTACTCATATCATTTGTTTTAATTGGGAACCCCCTCCCCCCAGAAATCGTCACTTTATGCACTTAAAAATGGTTAAATAAAATATCAAATAAATTTTAGTATATTTTACTGTTCCAATGCAAGTGTAGTATGAAATTGAATTTTTAAATTCATGAAAAAATTTGAAATTGTAAATCTAAAAATAATTAGATCGTTTTCAACCAAACTTTTGATTTTTAATATTTTGCCTTGGAATTTATTTCGCCTTTTAAAGGAAAAATATGGCTTTGTGCCAGGAAAAATAGTTTTGTAACAACCAGACTTGTAAAACAATTTGAATTACACTTGGGATACAAGAATAATTAATCAATCAGATACAACATGAAATTTGAAACAATAAAAAGCATTCGGGGCCTTCTAAGTTTTTATTGGACACAAGCAAATAATAGATAAATGCATAAGACCGATGATTTTGTTAACCATTTTTCAAAACATTAAATATTCTACTATTGTTACCATTAAATGATGTTACCATGTTATTTTGACCCTTTTTACTTTCAAAGCTTTTTATTTAATATTTATTTTTTTTAATTTGGTATTTAAAAAAAAAATTAATTTCCTCTAATTAGCGCTGTAGTTTTATTAAATTTTCAATTATTTTAGTATGTATAGGGTCAGTGAGTAATGGCAGCAAATGTTTTTTAACTTAAAAAAAATCATCGTTTTGTGCACTTAAAAATGTTTAAATAAAATATAAAATAAGTTTTAGCATGCTTTACTGTTCCTATGCCAGTGTAGTCTGAAATTGAATTTTTAAATTTATGAAAAAATTTGAAATAGTAAACAATATTCGCATTTAATATAAATATAATTAACCACTTAATGGTCGCATTAAATTACGGTTCAAAAATTCAAATTCATTATTGTCACCACTTTTTTGAAAGAAAAAATATTCAACTTCCTTGATGACAAGTAAAACGATACCAGAATAAAACCAATTATACTATTTAATAAAACTGGTGGGAATCAAACAATTCTGAATAAAAGCCGTGAAGCTTGCAGCCCGAGAATGTCTCGGGAACGACGATTAAGTGGTTAAATCGTTTTTAACCACATTATTAATTTTTATATATTTTTCCTTGGAATTTATTTCGCCTTTTTGAAGAAAAGAAAAGATAACTTTGTGCCAGGAAAAACAGCTTTTATAACAACCACGCTTGTAAAACAATTTGAATTACACTTGGGATACAAGAATAATTAATCAACCAGATACAACCTGAAATTTATAACACTAAAAAATATTTAAAAATAATTTTATGAATCCTTCTATGTCTTTATTATACACAAGCAAATACTAGATAACCGCCTCAAACTAACGTTTTTGTTAACCATTTTTCAATACATTAAATATTCTATTATAGTTACAATAAATGATGCTAATATGTTACAGGATATTAATATTTATTCAAATTAACTCTTTTTAAAAACATTGTTTAAGCCAGATGAAAAGTTAATTGAAACATAATTTATCATTAAAATTTTATCCAATGTGGCTTATTTTTTAAACATATATTTGATTAATATGTAAAATAAACTGTAATAGTTTTAATCATTCCGAAATAATTAATTCTCTTTTTTAAGATTTTTTTTTAGTAAGTTGAAAAATAAATTACTATAATCCATTTAACATCTATTTAGCTTCTTTCACAATTGATCACACGCACTTGGTTTCTTACAATTCCTTTCTAAATTATTAACCACTTAATCAATATTTTCAAAAAAAACTTTCAAATAATACCTATTTTTTTCCATATCCTTTACAGAATTGTGATCTTTTATTACCAGTTTTTAAAACAGAAATTTTTGACTAATTATACTGTAGAATTTCGATTCATCATTTTTCAAGGGGTGCGGGAAAAAAAACTATGAATGCGGGAAAACGGTGAATGCGGATGAACTTAAAAACGTGAAAAAACACAATGAATATGTATTACTAATGCATGCAATGTAGACAATAATTAATAATAATTGACTAATAAACTAAATATAAACTAAATAATAAATAATATAGACTAATAAATCATAATTTGGTGTTTACTAAACTGTAAAAGAAATAAATCTAAGTTAAAGAAAATTTATATTTATTTTTAAAAATCAAAGATTTTGTTTGATTTTTGGATATTTTTTTTTTTAAATCACACAATAAACTTCAAAACATACAACACTTTTCTGGTCATTTTCTGTAATTTCATCAGTCCATATGTAAAAGTTCATAAGGTTTCAAGTATCAAAATTGCATCAGAGAGACTTCTCACAGGTAGCTTAGATTCCTCTGCGCATGAACCTCTTTTGCTTCTTTGCCATTGTTTTCATTTTTTGAATTATCACACATTTATCTTGGGACTAAATAAATTTTGTAATAGTTACATATTTGCTTATCAATCCATTGATTAACCAACAATTGTTTTCTATCAAACTGTAGTCATTTACAACAATTCAATTTTGTTATTAATTTTCTCTTGGGAATTTAGTTCGGAATTTTGTATGAAAGGAAAAAATAACGTCTGTTTTCTCTGGGGCCACACTTTGTAAGCAGTTTAAATTACACTATTTATAAAAGCATAATTTATCAACTAAACACATATAGCATAAAAGCGGTTACATTAAAATCAGAATGTATTTGAGAAGAAATATTATGAAATATTCCGTCGTTTTAATAATAAATAAACACACATAATGGTCGTATTTGTTAACCACATGACAATACATTTGCATTCTATAATTAAAATAAATGATGTAAATAACACCACATGTCGCAACATCTTGATCAATGGAAACATAATCGCATCCTCTGCTATATACAACCACACTTCATTGGCATTACTGTCGCCATCATCAATGAAAACAGCGCAAATGAGTTATTTTAGGATAAAAGAATCAATTCCAATTTCTATATCATATAGATTCGCATGGCTTTCAATTTTATTTCGGAGAAGAGAAAATTTTATACAAAGATGAATGCGGGAGTATGACTTTTTGAAGAACGTAGGGGAGAGTGGGGATACTTGAGCCACCCCTATTATCTCTACAGTTGGTCAATTTTTCTTTCTAAAACTGGCAACATGGTAACATATTTATAGTTCTGAACATGTAAAAAAGAAATCACATACCTTGGTACCATTTTGAAAGTATGGTGATTAACCCTTTGAGCTCTGCTGGTAGAATTTTCTACCACATAATTTTAATCCTGAAATGTCACAACGACACCAGAAAATTCGACCAAATTTATTGGAAAAAGGTTTAATGCATTTTTTCGCGTAAATTGTAAGTCGGTTTTTTTCTTTGCAAAATACTGGTGCGAATGTGACATCTGGCTCAAGTATCCCCTCAATGGGGATATTTGAGCCACGATGTAAAAGAAAAAGTAAAAATTTATTAGACCTAGAAAAATAGTTCAAAATTAATTGAAAGTTATTATTCAGTATTATTTAGTCAAAATTAAAGAAATTGGTTTTCAATTGAAGAAAAAATATCAAATTTTCATTTTCAATATTTTATTTTGTTCCAAGAAATTATAAAAAATTTAAAAAATTTAAAATTTAAAAAATGGTTCAAGTATCCCCATCTTCCCCTACTTCCGGGTTTTGTTAACATTATTTAAGTATAATTTGTGCAAAGACTGTAGGACTAAAACAATCAATGCGGGAAAACTATGGATGCGGAAACGATAGATCGGAGTTTCACTGAATCAGAAAAATGCTCGGATTAAATAATATAAAATTTACAATAAAAATTTACTAGTGAAAATACTAAATCATGATTGGGATAAGAATTCCCTTAACCTCTTCAGACCTGAGCATGAAATAACTAACTCTACAAATACATATTTATTGCTTTTGCATAATCAAAATGACATCATAGATGACAGAAAGAGTCATTTTTATGAAATCAGTACTTTTAGAGATTGGAAATTTTGGTTTACAAATATGGATATAAAAGTACTAATCCCCTTAAAACATCTATCTGTTTAACTATCAGTAATACAAATTTACGCAATAACAAAATTAAGGTCTTTGAACAAGTAAATTATCAGCAAATCCTCAAAATGTTTTATTGTAAAGCATTTAAGTTAAATAATCGTGAATATTTTTTACTTTCTTCGCCACAATGTTTTGAAGGTAGTATCGAAACTCGGATGAAAATAATAATATTTTATGAAGTAATATTCATCAGTCAAGGTTCGCACACTCCTTGGAATTTCCAAGGACTCTGGCACCACTATTAAAAAAAGAAAATTTACATTTAATTTTTAAACCACAACATTTGTAACCCCCACCTTCATTCACAGATTTTACGATATTTTTCTGCGATGAAACACTTCGAAAATATTCTTAAAATTTAGTGGTAGAACTGTGCGAACCCTGATCAGTGCTGAGATTTATTGATTTTATTTTAAAGCGAAAAATATTCAGCTGTATAGAAATAGAGTAAAAATGCAAAAAACGTGAACACTTTAGTTTTTATGAGGAAAAGAAAGGAGGTGCACATTCGCATAGCTGCCAACTCTTCCGACTTTTAAGCCCGGAAAAATTTAACAGAATTTTTTTGATTTATTTAATCGGCAGATTACGGCTATTCGTAATGATAAAATTTTCTGTATAATTTTTCCGGGTCAAAAAAGCGGAAGATGTTGGCAGCTATGCATTCGTGTACCTCAGGTCTGAAGAGGTTATGGTACGGGCCAATCATGATGGGCAAAAACACATTGCCCATACGTAGTATAGGAAAATTAGGGATATGATTAAAACTTACTCTTTAACCTTTTCAGGAACAAGGTAATCTATTCAGAAAATTCTCAAATGAGTGATTAACACTGGACTTAATAAAATAGTTTATTTCAAAATAAATAAAAGCTTTTGGTAACGTAGTTTGAAAATAGAAGTTTTTCATTCCAATACCCTGGTACCAATGTGACATTTAGGGATTAAAATTAGGTTGTCGAAAAATGAACCATCTCCCCTTAACCCTTTAACGATCAAAGCATTTTCATTGCTAAGATGTCGAAATAAATGAATGACAACGGTAATTAAGAACAAATATATTTCTAAATAAGAAAACGTGATTTTTCGCATACATAATAAAAGGGATATTTTTAGATAAAAATACCGGTATATGTGTTGCATATCGGAATTAAAATTTTGTGGTTTCGTGGCGAAATCAATGAACGTTAAAGGGTTAAAAAAATGTTTAATCAAAATACAAACTGCATTCAAAGTTATTATATCGTTCAAAACTATTAAGCTATAAGTCTAACGAAATAAATTTTGTAATAGTTACATATTTGCTTATCAATCCATTGATTAATCAGCATTTGTTTTCTATCAAACTGTAGTCATTTACAAAAATTCAAGTTTGTTATTAATTTTCTCTTGGGGATTCAGTTCGGAATTTTGTATGAAAGGAAAAAATAAGGTCTGTTTTCTCTGGGGCCACACTTTGTAAGCAGTTTAAATTACACTATTTATAAAAGCATAATTTATCAACTAAATACATATAGCATGAAAGAGGTAACATTAAAATCAGAATGTATTTGCGAAGAAATATTATGAAATATTCCGTGGTTTTAATAATAAATAAACGCAGATAATGGACGTGTTTGTTAACCACATGACAATACATTTGCATTCTGTAATTAAAATAAATGATGTAAATATGTTACACGATGTTAACATCTTATTAGATTTAAGTCTTTAAAAAAATATTTGCTTAAGAAGGAGGTAAAATAAATTGACAGGTGATTTATCTTCCCAAATTTTTATTCTTACACTAGACATATCTGATGAAATAAAGGTTGTAAAGTTTACGTGTTGGTAATACTTAATAATTTATCAGTAGATAATTGATCTCAGAGATAGAGAAAATAATGATATAATGTTATTTGATGTTAACGATATCAAAAAATTGAAACTTATAAAAAATGTTTAAGTGGTATATAAAAAAATTCCTCAAAATGATAAACAATTAAATTAAAAAAAAATATAAATAATAATTTACAATTGCAGCTAAAATAATAATGACATTCAATTTGTTAGCATGCATTATAAATACCAAAAATGTGAAACAACAACAACAATAATAATAATAATAATAATGATAATAAATGGTGTTTAATTTACGGTTCAAAGCAGTTTTGCCAGATAACTGCTTTTTTAAAATTCAGATTTCTTGACTGGCCTCATATTTTTGAAAAATTGTAAAAATCACCTTATTTAATAACAATTAAGGCGAACAGAAGGGGATTTCAGAAAAGTCTGAGCAATCTGAATTAAAAAAAAAGTAGTCCACGGCCAACACTGGTTCAAAGCAAAAATAATTGTGAAATTCAATCTGTAAACTTTAAAAAATCTAAATTAAAAATAATCTCTTTAAAGAAATTTGAATACTTTTGAATTCAAAGATAAAACAAAATATAATATAAAATTTTAAAGAAATTTGGAAATTTGCATTCTAGTTACTTTATGCCATCAATCAATCAATTAAATTTAATTCATTCTATCTTAAATATATCCT
Organism: Maratus speculifer; assembly: GCA_964019185.1. Classification (NCBI taxonomy): domain Eukaryota; kingdom Metazoa; phylum Arthropoda; class Arachnida; order Araneae; family Salticidae; genus Maratus; species Maratus speculifer. The sequence goes on from OZ025300.1 coordinate 233,144,541, forward strand.
AATCCCTAATAATATCTTAAATAGTATACCTAATAATACCCTAAAAAACATGCAGCATTTCTTGAAAATTTGTTTACCCCAGACCAACACTGAAATTTCCACGTTTTTGCGCAGCAATATTTTGTTAGAAAAAATATTATTGTACTAGTAATGCTGTAATAATATTGTACTAGTTTTACCTATTATTATTGTACTAGTAATACTGTAATAATAGGAACAATTTTGCGATTTAACAAAATAAATTTTCTCTAATAAAATACTGGTGTGCAAAAACCCGAAAATCTCATCTGTACCAGACATTAGTCATTTACAAGAAATCAAATATATTGTCCATTTTTCTCCAGGGGATTCAGTTTATAGTTTTGTAAAAAATAAAAAGTTGGCTACGTGTCAGGAAAAATAACTTCTGTCGTAATAGCTATGCTTCGAAAACAATTTCAATTACATTCAGGATACAAGTACAATTTATAAACAGTATACACAAATCATCAAGCAAATAACAATAGAATATATTTCGGAACAAATTTAAGTTGTGAACTATAAAAAAACTCCGGTGCTACTAGGTTATAACGTCGACCAAAAAATTGTCGCTAAACTATAAGATTAAATGCCAATGATGGATGATCGTGAATGTCACATTCAATGACATTAAATACGATTCACGTGTTAAAAATGCCATTAAATGATTTTTATTTATTATAAAAATTTATTATAAAAATTATGTCAATATGTATGATTTGGCTATTAGTTTGGCGATTTGTATAATTTGGTGAAATTGGTCGACGGGATAACAGACTGGTATCGAAACTCCATTAAAAAAAAATTTCTTTAAAGATACCTGAAAAGTAATTATTTTTGAATTAATAATGATAATAATAATAATAAAAGTGGAATCAAATTTTAAAGAAAGTTTGAAGCGCATTCTATCACTTTAAGCCATCAATCAATCAACCAATTCAATTTTAATTTATGTAATCTTACTCTATATCCTAAAGAAATATACATTATTATTCGAACATTTCTTTCTCCCAGAAATTAGTAATTTAGAAGAAATCAAGCTTGTTATCAATTTTTCTTCAAGGAATTTAGTTTGTGTTTTTGAAGAAAGAAAATGGCTGTGACAGGAAAAAATAACTTTTGTCGCAAAAGCCACGTTTTGAAAACAATTTTAATTACGTTCCGGAAACAAGCACAATTTATCAACCAGATTGCACAAACCATCAAACGAATAACAATAGGCAATTATTTTTAACACAATCAAACTGTTTGGTAAAGTTATCATACGAATTGATTATTTCCAACTGAGCGAAAAATTGCCCAGGCCGTGAATCGAACCCGGATAATTGGCTTACAAGGCCAATGCTTTACCTGCTAAGCTATCTGGGCGATAGCCGGCTGGGATTTTTCGCTCAGATAACCTTATTGGCCGTAACATCTGGTCTGTCATTTGAAACAGCTCGCAGAATAAACCGCAGGTAATGGAACTCCATATAACGATGGATATGTAGATATATTATTATTTTTAACACAATCAAACTGATTGGTAAAGTTATCATACGAATTGATTATTTCCAGCTGTGCGAAAAATTGCCCAGGCCGTGAATCGAACCCGGATACTTGGCTTACAAGGCCAATGCTTTACCTGCTAAGCTATCTGGGCGATAGCCGGCTGGGATTTTTCGCTCAGATAACCTTATTGGCCGTAACATCTGGTCTGTCATTTGAAACAGCTCGCAGAATAAACCGCAGGTAATGGAACTCCATATAACGATGGATATGTAGATATATTATTATTTTTAACACAATCAAACTGATTGGTAAAGTTATCATACGAATTGATTATTTCCAGCTGTGCGAAAAATTGCCCAGGCCGTGAATCGAACCCGGATACTTGGCTTACAAGGCCAATGCTTTACCTGCTAAGCTATCTGGGCGATAGCCGGCTGGGATTTTTCGCTCAGTTAACCTTATTGGCCGTAACATCTGGTCTGTCATTTGAAACAGCTCGCAGAATAAACCGCAGGTAATGGAACTCCATATAACGATGGATATGTAGATATATTATTATTTTTAACACAATCAAACTGATTGGTAAAGTTATCATACGAATTGATTATTTCCAGCTGTGCGAAAAATTGCCCAGGCCGGGAATCGAATCCGGATACTTGGCTTACAAGGCCAATGCTTTACCTGTTAAGCTATCTAGGCGACAGCCGGCTGGGATTTTTCGCTCAGATAACCTTATTGGTCGTAACATCTGGTCAGTTGAGCTTACCAATCAGTTTGATTGTGTTAAAAATAATAGTATATCTACGTATCCATCGTTATATGGAGTTCCATTACCTGCGGTTTATTCTGCGAGCTGTTTCAAATGTCAGACCAGATGTTACGACCAATAAGGTTATCTGAGCGAAAAATCCCAGCCGGCTATCGCCCAGATAGCTTAACAGGTAAAGCATTGGCCTTGTAAGCCAAGTATCCGGGTTCGATTCCCGGCCTGGGCAATTTTTCGCTCAGCTGGAAATAATCAATTCGTAGAATAACAATAGGACAAATTCAATTTGTAAACCTTAAAGAAACTATTAAAAAGACATAATTTCTTTAAAGAAATCTAAAAAGAAATTATTTTTGAATTAATGTAAAAAAAAAAAAAAAAAAAAAAAAAAAAAAAAAAAAAATGCAATCAAATTTTAAAGAAAGTTGGAAGTGCATTCTAGTACATTATACCGCCAGTCAATCAATACCATTTTTATTAATTCAATTTTGCTCCATATCCTAAAGAAATTATGCAATGTTTTTCGAACATTTGTTTCCCCAGACGTTAGTCATTTACAAGAAATTAAGCTTGTTATCAATTTTTTTCCGGGGAATTCAGTTTGCATTTTTGTAGAAAAAAAAAAAGATGGCTATGTGACAGGAAAAAATAATTTCTGTCGTAATAGCCGATCTTCGAAAACATTTTTAATTCCGTTCAAGATAAAATCGTAATTTATCAACCAGATACACAAATCATCAAGTGAATAACAATAGAATAAATTTCAGGAAAAATTAATTTGTTAATTTTAAAGAAACTCAATTAAAGAAATTTTTTTTCACAGAAATCTGAAAAACATTTCTTTTTGAATTAATATTAATAATTATAAAATTGCATTAAATAAAAAAAAAATGGAATTGCATTATTTTATACCATCAATCAATCGATTCAATTTTTATTAATTTAATTTTGCTGCATATTCTAAGGAAATTATGTACTATTATTCGAACATTTGTTTTCCACAGATATTAGTCATTTACAAGAAATGAAGCTTGCTAAAAATTTTCTCCCGGTAATCCATTTTGCAGCTTTGCAGAAAAAAAAGGAAAAAAATGGCTATGTGACAGAAAAAATAATTTCTGCCGTAATAGCCACTCTTCTTAAACAATTAGAAGTACGTGCACGTGCAGTATATAGCATTATTTATCAAACAGATACACAAATCCATCGAGCGAATAACAATAGAATATATTTTCAGAAACATTTTATTAAGTAATCCAAGTCTTTATTCGATAAAATACCATAATATTTGAACACAGAAATTTGACATGCTTATTAGCCATTTGTGAATTCGTTTAACATTCTATCGATAGTATAAACGTTACTGTATTACATGTTATTAATACATTATTAGAATTGGTCCCTTTTAAAAGGCATTTTTTAAAAGTAAGATGTAAAATAAATTGAGACAGTTTTCTTGTTTTAAATGGTTCTTTGTTTTCTAACAAAATAAAATTTGTCTAGCTTACATGTTGGTTAGCCATTTGTAATTGAATATTTATTATAAAAGTAGAACAAAATAACAATGTTAACATTTTAGTAAAAGGGAAATTTTAAAAAGTTTAAACGGATGTAAAATAAATTGAAATACCATAGCTAAATTACATAAGTTGTGAAATCTCATTTATAAAATTGACACAAATTTTAAAGTGTATCTATTGTTGTCAGTACTTTATAACCATAAATGAATTCATTTAAAAAAAAATATTTATATATACTTCATATCCTATAAAGACGTATAATATTATTATGAGCATTTATTTGAATTATTATCAGTTAAATTTTAGTATTTTAAAGTATTTAAAGGGACATTTTACATCAGAATTGGTAAAAAAAAATAATAATAAATAGAAATAAAATAAAATATATTTTTTTAAATATTAAATGAAAGTCTGTTAATTGTGAATATTTTGACGCTTCATTTTTACCAATACGGCAATTATATCGCAAAATATTATAAATTGTGTTAATACACCCACACGGAAAGAACTGTTCCGTTGAAACAACTAAATTTTGATTAATAATGCTCCAACCAAATTTTTTTGTTGAAATAACCAAATTTTAAACAAAATTTTGTTGAATTAAGAAAATTATTTGGTTAGTTTAACCACAATTTGTTCATTCTAACCAAAATATTTAGTAGGAGTTACAGTAATCGAGATTTAGTTGTTTCAACAAAACAGTTATTTCTGCGTATCGCAATTATCCATACAAAATAAAACTTTAAAAGGATGTTTCTCCGTATTCACATTTCCTTCACTTTCATGTTTTAGAAATGTTAAGGCTTTTTTTGTATTTCAGATAGAGATTTACACTTTTTTTTGGTATGTTCTTTCTTATATGTGTGATAAATTTGCGCATGGAATTAGTCTTCGAGGTATTTTTTTTATCAAAATATATAAAAACGCGTATTTTTCATCGTTTTCTACTATACCACTTAAAATTTTTTAATGAGGCGCAACACTAGTCACAGAAAAAGACCAGGATGATAATGTAAAGATTATGGGGGCGTTCTGTTCAAATATCTTGCTCAAATTTTAATATTTTTACATGATTTTTTTGCACAAGATAGCTGAGGACAATCCACAACTGGCCTAGTTTTAACTTTTTCAATTTTAGTTTCAGATTAAAAAAAAAAAAAAACTCTAACTTTCAAAACCGGTTTAAACCGGTTCTGAAATTGAAACTATCATCAGAGCCTGATTACTAACGGGGCACTCTCTCCCCAGTAAAATTACATAGAAATTTTCGCCTTGTTTAAACGCCCTTTTCAGTCAAAATTACTATCATGAATAAGGAAAAAATTTCTATTTATTTTTTCTGGTGGGAGAGTGCCCCGTTGATAATCAGGCCCTGACTATCATAATATAAAAAATATATAAGCAAAACCGAAAAAGTAAAAACTAGGCCGGTTGTAGATCGTCCTCAGCTATCCTGTGCAAAAAAGTAAAAATATTAAAATTTGAGTGAGGTAATACAACAGAACGCTCCCATAGATTTTACATTATCATCCGGGTCTTTTTCAGTGACTGTTGTGAGGCCTTAACCACTTAATCGTCGCGCCCGAGATATTCACGGGCTGTGAGCTTGACGCATTTTAATCAGACTTGTTTGATTCCCACCAATTTTATAAAATAGTGTAATTGATTTTATTCTGGTATCATGCTATTTGTCATTAATTAAGATGAATATTTCTTTTTTCAAAAAAGTGGTGCCAATAATAAATTTGGGTTTTTAAATTTAATGCGGCCATTAAGGGGTTAAATGTAATATTAGATGTAACTAAGAATCCATGCGCAGACTTGTGTAATACACATTTGAAAATCTAAATAAAATAAAATAAATAAATAACATTGGGATAAAACTACAATATTTAACCGCTTCCGGATTTGCCCAGACGTCATACGGGCAACATGTTTTTGCCAATCGTTATTTCCCTGTATATGTTGTGGGCATCCATATTGCAATCATGATTTATCATTTCTATCTGTAAATTTTTATGATAAGTTTTGCATTACTTAATCTGAAGGAACAAGGAACAATGTAATCTGTGAATTGGACGTCTTAGTTGCCAGGCAACGTTATATCCAGTGTATCATAGTAAACCGTATTGCATGGGCATAAGGGAGCAATAATAAAAAAAAAGAAATGAGCAGACGTGGCTGGAAGCCACAGTTAAGAATAAAATTAGCTAACAAAAATAAAAAAAATACAGTATAATTAAAATATTAAAAGAAAAGAAAAATTTACAAAAAAAAAGCAGTTAAAAAAGAAAAATGTTCCGTTAGTTCCATATAGGCAAAAACAAATAAAGCTATCGTGGGGGGTGCCCCAACGAAAAAAAAGACTACAGAGATCATACATTTAAGAAATAGCACATTTAAGATTGCTAAAAAAACTAGCACTATACAATTTTTTTTTATGACGATTAACAAACAAAGAGAAATAAAGTTTAAACGAGAATTGAGGGAAACTCAATCATCCTCTTCCAAAATAAGCTTATTTTGGAATAAATATTCTGAAATTGCTTCCGCTCACGTCACAACCAGCCAATAATTCATCGCTATCTCATCAAAATTTCCTTGAATACTCATCTCAAAGTTATCCGACATTTATTGTTAAGAATTCATACTTATCGCGGTTTCATACAATTCGATTCTAAAATTCATCGGATGTCGATCCTCAAAAGTGAACAATTGCCGATGAAATTCATCTCCAGCCGAAGAGTTTAAGATAATCGGACTTTCAAAGGCCAGCTACGTTTCGCTACTAGGGAAGTGTGTATCTGGGACTTAACCTGAGCATTTTTCTGATTAAATTAGCCAAAAATTTCTTTCTTGAGAAACCGGTGATAAAAGATTAAAAATTCTGTAAAAGACATGAAAAAGGTAGGCAATATTTGAAAGTTTTTTTCCTTCAAAAGTATTGATCAGATAAGTGATTAAAAAAGAAATAGGGATTTAAAAAAATTCAAATCCTTATAAACTTTTAAAAATTTTTATTTAGAAAAGCAGCCATATATATATAATTTTTTTTTTTGAAAATTCAGTCTTAGTTAAACGTTGAAATTCTTTAAGTTGAACACTAAACCATTTTTTTAGTAGAATTTTGCCCAGGGATTTATTTCGTCCTTTTAGAGGAAAGCAAAGCTGGCTTTGTGCCAGGAAAAATAGCTTTGTAACAACCACACTTCTAAAAACAATTTGAATTACGCTTGGGATACAAGCATAATTAATCAACCAGATACACCAGGCATGAAATTTATAACGATAAAAAGTATTTGCGGGAAATTTTATGAAGTCTTCTATGTATTTATTGGACCAAAGCAAATAACAGTTAAGCACAAAATGTTGAAGTTTTTATTAACCATTTTTCGATGTATTAAATATCCAATTATAGTTTATAAATGATGCTACTTTGTGACATTATGGTAATATTTTATCAAATTAACTCTTTTTAAAAACATTATCTACGTAAGATGATAATTTCATTGAAACATAATTTATCATTTCAATTTATTCATAATGACTTTCTTTAAGGGGAGAAAAGTATATATATATATATATATATATATATATATATATATATATATATAGCGGAAAAGCTACCGTTAATTAAGACTTTTTTGGCGGTTTTATTATATAAAAAGAAATTCAGTTTAAAAACATCGTGCCAAATAAATAAATAAATAAATAAAAATAAAAGTTGCCATTAACATCAAATACAAACAGTACCACTATAGTAAAATGCAAATACTTCAGTGATTAAGACAGAAACACAATTTCAGAGACATAACTATAACTATTCGATCTTTTCTACATGCTTGCTGCTCAATAAAACAAAAAACAGCACTGTCAAATCAGAAACAGAAATTTTTTGAAAATTTGTTACAGAGTGTAATCATTGTTTTTTAATCCTTTTTTTAGTTTGTTGCAAAATAAATTACTCGAATTCATTTAACATGTTTTTGCCGTCTTTCACCATTCTAAATTGATTAAATTCTACCCCTTGAATCCCTTAACCACTTAATCGTCGCGCCCGAGCCATTCACGGGCTGCAAGCTTCACGAATTTTATTGAGAACTGTTTGATTCCCTCCAGTTTTATAAAATAGTGTAATGGTTTTATTATGGTATCGTTTTATTTGTCATTAAACAAGATGATTATTTTTTTTCAAAAAAGCGGATCAATAATGAATTTGAATTTTTCAACCGTAATTTAATGCGACCACAGAGTAGTAACAGAGAATAAACTTTCATACACTGTAATGGCAACTTGTTTAACATGGAATTACGCATAGACAGTAGCGACACGAGCGGACCACTCTGAAACTACGATCATAACATAAGAGAGGTTGCTAATTCGGCGAAACATCGCTTCCTTGGCGACAAATGATAAGGGAAAAAAGAAGAAAAAAATACAGCGACGGCTTGCTGCTTCTTGTTTTGAAATTTATGAAAGAATTATTTTAATATGAAATAACTTTGACGTATTCATCTTGCAAACAATACATGTGTCTCTTCGTAACATAACGACCTAATAATTTAAACTTGAAAATTCAAGAATAATAACAGTAATAATTACGAATCAATATAAGCGCGGAAATCTAAGATCAAACAGCATAAGCACATGTGCAAAGATAATCAAATCAGCATTCAGCAAGAAGCGCCAAGCCAGAATAGGATTACAGTTAAACAGAAATCACGAGGATAAAAATCGCCAACGCGATGATTTAGTTTTTAAGTGATCCACTGAGGGCGTTCTTTTCAAGTCGAGTTGAGGCTCTGTTACGTACTCTGTGAATGCGACCGTTAAGGGGTTAAATCTCGTGACCATGATTTTCACGACCAGTGTAGGCTATTTAATTTAATTTAATTCTTTCAATCCCACAAGATTGTTTTAATATAGTGTAATCTGCTTTATCATTGCATCATTTAGGTTTACCAATTTACATTCTATTTTTATTTCAAACCGCTCCAGAAAATTTTATGACGAATTTGTAAGTTAAAATATCACGAAGCGTCTTTCGCTTAAATGATGAAAAAAATGTTATTTTTAATTTCTGGTCTGAATTCAGATTTTTCGAATGAAAATAGGAGACCAAATTGGCAATCCTGACACCATTTTATCTGCTATTAAATAAGGTGAATATATCTATTTCAAAAAAGGGGTAGCATGCAAACATTTGATTTTAAAAATGGTATTCCTCATTCATCTGCGCAATGCATAACCCTTTATTTTATATTGCAGAATAGGTTTTAGAAATTATTTGGTCAGAGAATCTGAATGTACACCAGAAAATTTCAATGGTAAATTTTACTTTATCTAAATACGGATTATCTATTATTAAAAAAAAGGAAAAATTGCTATTTTAATTTTGTGTTGTGAGTTTGGAATGTCGGAATTAAAACAAATCTACTAAATTCGAAACCCTGTTGTTTGTATACATGAGAACATGCGCATTAAAGAGTTAAGCTGTTAACCCCTTGTGGGGCAAGCAATAATGTCTCTGTAATATTGAATGTTCACCGGAAAATTCTAATTTTTTTTAAATAAGAAAAAGTAATTTTTTAACAATTCGCTGCCAAAATTAAAAATATAAAATTTCGTTAAAAGTTTTTGGTATGAATCCCGTTTAAATTAGGTTGGATAAAATATGTTTTACAGCCCCTCAAGGGGTTAAAAACACTTACTTAATCAAGGTTCAAATTGTATTCAAAGCGGATTTACCGTTCAAAGTTTTTAAATTAAAGCTGAAGTCTAAGGAAAATTTTTTTGCAATATTTACATTATTAGCAGACTATTTATAGATTAACCAATACTTCTTTTCAATTAAACTTTATTCATTTACAATAATTCAGGTTTTCAATTAATTTCCTCTTGGGGATTTTATTTCTAGTTTTGTCTGAAAGAAAAATTATGCCTGGTTTCCTGGAGCCACACTTCGTTAGCAATTTGAATTACACTCCGCATAAAAGAATAATTTATCAAACAAGAACACATAGTATGAAAAGAGTGATAACAGAATGTATTTGAGAGAAAATTTTGTTATGTATTCCGTGATTTTACAGAAAAAACTAATAATAAATAATCGAATATAACTGACGTGTTTGTTAACCACATGACAATACATTCTACATTCTGTAGTTAAAATAAATGATGTAACTATGTTACATGATGTTAACAGCTTATTAGATTTGACTCTTTTTAAAAACATTTGTTTAAGAAGAAGGTGGAATAAATTGACAGGTAATTTATCTTTCCACATTTTTATTTTTATGCTAGATACATCTAATGAAATAAAGTTTATAAAGATTACGTGTTAGTATTACTTAATCATTTATCAGTAGATAATTTTTCTTAGGAATGGAGAAAATAATGATATAATGTTATTTGATGTTAACGATATCATAAAACTTCAACTTATAAAAAAATGTTTAAGTGGCTTGTAAAATAAATTCCACAAAATGATAAACAATTATCTGTAAAAAATATAAGTAAAGTGGAATATAATTTACCGTTCGAATTTAAAATGATTTTGAAATTCACTTTGTAAACTTTAACCCTTTCCGGCGCAAGCAAATTCTATTAGTAAAATGAGAAATTGTCGATTGACACCGGAATTTATAAAGAACTTGTCTAGATATTACAAATTCCTTAATTTAAGCTTTCATTGTAAAAGAAAAATTATATTAAAATATTACTGGTGCCGTTTGCAAGTTTGGAATTAAAATTAGGTGTTGCCGGCCCGGCAACACTGCGCAAAAAAGGGTTAAAGAAATTTGAAAGGCATTCTACTACTTTATAATAATAAATCAATAAATTCATTTTTAACCCTTTCAGGGGCAAGGTATTATATTAGTAAAATTATGAAATGACAACACCAGAAATTACAAGCAAATTTAATTAAAAATTAGCAAAAACCTTTGTTTACGTACTTTATAAAAAAGGTATTTTCCATTTCAATATTCTCGTGTCGATCAAGCGTTAACCCCTTGGAGACAAGCGACACGTATACGTACTGCAAAAAGGCAAAAAAAAAAAAAAAAAAAAAAAAAAAAAATTCCTTGTTTATCCCCACCAGTAAAATTTTACTGTAAAATTTGCCTTACTTAATCATAGCATTTTCTCGATTTAATAAGATACGAATTTCTGTTTTTAAAAACCGGTGATAAAACACTAACAATTTCGTAAAAGGCTCCCGTCGCGAAGTGGTTAAGAATTAAAATTAGATGTTTCCAAAAGTGAACCATCATCCTCGAAGGGTTAATTATTTTAATTTTATTTCGCATCCTAAAAAAAGCATCTAGTAACAATCTCAATATTTATATTCCACAGACATCAGTCATTTACAAGAAATCAAGCTTGTTATCAATTTTCCGCCTGGCAATTTAGTATAAACTTTCGTCGAAAAAACAAGTTGGAAATTGCACGTGAAGCGTAGCAAATGAGGTGCGTTCGTACGATAACGAAGTTTTAAAAATATCACTCGCATATATCAATCTCATAAAACTGTAAATTATTACAATTAAAATGCGCACCAAACAATGTTCTCCCTATATCATTATGCAATGGAATACTTTTGTGTGGTCTTGTAAATCAATAACAAATATTCTTTGCGCCACAGATTATGCAAAATGTATATTATAATATGTAATTTATAGATGCATATAAATTTTATTACGTTAGAATGAGTGTAACACCATTAAAATGCATTTGAAACATTTTTCCCCATTAACCGTTATGTAATGGAATACTATTGATTGTCCCTGTAATTGAACTATGCATCCGATTTTGATAAAATTTGAAATAACTCGACAAAATTATGTAATAATTATGTACTTAAATTTTCAAACGATTAAAATGCATTTGAAACTTTTTTCCCCATTGACCGTAATGTAACGGAATCCTTTTCATTGTCCCTGTAATTGATCTATGCATCCGATTTTCATCAAATTTGAAATGACTCGACAAAATTATGTAATAATTATGTATTTTAAATTTCAAACGATTCAGTTGGGTAGTTTTTGCGTTGTTATATGCGGACGGACGGACAGACAGACGGACGGACTGAACGACAACAATAGGTGCTACGTATAATTACGAACGCACCTAAAAATGGTTACCATACAGGAAGAATAATTTTTGTCGTAATAGCCAAGCTTCGAAAACAATTTGAATTATGTTAGTATTAAGTATAATTTATCATTCAGATACATACAACATCAAGCGAATAATAATAGAATACATTCGAGGGACATTTTTTGAACAGGGCTCGCAAATGTTCCGCCAACTGAACATCAGAATTTTCTTAGCGAAATTTTCCTTTTAGATTTTTCTTGCAAATTTCCAAGAAACCACCTTTGGAAGTTAATTCTAGCGCAAATTCTACAGAAACCTATCTGGAAATTTCCTGTTAAATAATAATATTGATGTTCAGTTCACGGACCATTTGTGAGCTCTGTATGAAGTATTTCAAGTCTTTATTCGACAAAATCTAATAATAAATGAAAGCCCAAAGTTGACATACTTGTTAGCCATTTGTGAATATGTTTCACATTCAATAGATAGAATACACGTTACTGTAATTACTTTATGCTGATACTTTATTAGAATTGATATATTTAAAAGCGTTTATTAAGCAAGATGTAAAATAAATTGAGAGTATTTTTATAATTTTAAATGATTAATTGTTTTCTAACAAAGTAAAATCTGTATAGTTTAAAAGATAACCCTTTGTAATAGATTATAAAATTTTTTTTTAACTGGCATTTAAAATAAATTCCACAAAATGATAACAATGAACTGTGAAAAAAATGGAATCTTATTTATTATTCGAAATTAGAATAATTGTGAAATTCACTTTGCAAACTATAAAGAAATTTGGATTACATGGTAGTTACATTCGCAAAATGTTGAAATGAGAGAATGACACCAGAAATTACAAACAAATATATTTTAAAGTAAGCAAAAGCTTTTAATCGCGCACTTAATAAAAAGGTATTTTTCGTTAATTTTACCAATATTTTACCAATATTAGTATTTTACCAATATTCTGGTGCCTATGAAGCATTTAGGAATTAAAATTAGGTGGTCCAAATATGAATCATTGCCTTCAAAGTGGTTTATTAATTTAATTTTCAGGGATGAGACTTTTCTGCATTTTTGCATACCAGTGTAATGTTACAGAAAATGTTGTTCTAATTAACCCTTTAACAACCATTGGTTTTTCTACGAAACCACGAAATTTTATTTTAATTCCGATTTGCAACAACGACACCGGAATTTCAAATAACCTTCTTACCCTGTTCTAATTTTACTCAATCTTGATTAAAAACATTTCACACCAGAATTGTTCTTTAAAACATTTTAATAAATTTAATTGACTTATATCTCTGAGTCTTTTATTGAACTTTCTTTATGAAAAAAGTTCGGGTTCGAATCGCATAAAACAAATTACAGCTGTGGATCGATCAGACCCAATTAGGGTAGGAAGTTTAAGTATTTTAAGATTACTATTGTCTTGACATTTATGTTGAATTTAATTTTTACTTAACCCTTTGCGGCGCAAGACAAATTCATTGCTTAAGAATTGAAATTAATGACTGACATCGGAATTTGAAAACAACTTTATTTGTAAATAAGAAAACACCATATTTCACACATTCAATAAACCGTAATTTTTTGTAACAAAATTTCGGCGCAAATGTGGCGTTTGGGGATTAAAATTAAGTGGTATAGCTATGAAACCACCGCTCCGCAAAGGATTAAGTTTCATTTATGCGTCTCTCTCGTTTATGCGCCATTTTTCATCAGTTCTTTGTATCGACATGTGTATGAAAGGTTACTGTGAGAGATTATTTTACCATGTAGCAAGACGTCGCCATTCAGTGAACTTTGTGTTCACCACAGATAGATTGCTTTCTGTCTATTTTATATATATATGCAGTATGTTCCAGGATTGTTGAAATAAACTTTAAGGAGAGGCAGGGCCATGTTAAGAATTTAGGTTTGCATAGCAACCCGTGTTTGGAAACGCTTTCTAGGTTGGGTAGTAACGACACAAAACACAAGAAAGAAAGGACACGAATAAGAGGAAGGTAAATTTATTAGGTTATTATGTATTAAACGTCTAATATGACATAATAGATCTGACATTTGACCAGAAGTTACAAATTATCACAAGAAAATATTACTAATAATTTTTCGTTATCGAAACAATAGAAATAGCGTGATTTATAATAATAATAGATTACTATTAAAAAATATCTAATACAAACTCAAAATCTGAAAAAAATGAAAAAAAAGAAAAAAAAAGCCAGGTTAGGCAGTTATATCATTTCCCTGAATCCGTTAATTCACTTTCTTTATGAAAAAAGTTCTGGTTCGAATCGTATAAAATAAATTATAGTTATGGGTCGATTAGACCCATTCAGGGTCGGAAGGTTATGAAAAATCCATTTTATTATGTATGAGAAAAAAACACTTTTTCTCATTTACAAATATGTTTATTGTATTACAAATATGTGTCATTCATTTATTTCAACAACTTAGCATTGAAAATGCTTTGTTTATTAAAGGACTAATCGCTCTATTTTCTGATTAAATAACACCGATTTTCACTAAGATTTTAAAGGTGTGCAAAAACACAGAAAACTCTCATCCCTAAATTTTGCGTTGCATCCTAAAAAAAGTACCCAGTATTATTCTAAACATTTATTTTCCACAGACATTGTCATTTACAAGAAATCAAGCTTGTAATCAATTTTTCTCCCGGGGCTATTTCCATGAGTACTTGTAGTGTAAGTCACAGGCTATGATTTTTGGCTACCAGTATTATAGAACAAAAAAATGTGATTAATTTTATTGGCACATTCTCATTAATTGAATAAGGCCAAGCAGACTTTTCGAAAATAACGGTGGCTAACAAGCATAGCAATTAATAAGTTATGTGACTTACACTACAGAACCCATGGAATTAGCCCCCGGGAATTTAGTTTATATTTTCGTAGAAAAAAAAATGACTGTTGTATGACAGGAAAAATATCTTCCGTCGTAACAGCAATGCTTTGAAAACAGTTTGAATTACGTTTCGGATACAGGCATGATTTATCTACCATATACACAAAACATCTAGCGAATAATAATAGAATATATTTGAGGGACATTTTATGAAGTATTTCAAGTCTTTACTCGACAAAATCTAATAAAAAATAAAAGCCCAAAGTTGACATACTTGTGAGCCATTTGTGAATATGTTTCACATTCTACAGATAGGATAAACGTTACAATGTTACATTATCTTAATACTTTATTAGAACAGGTGTTTTTTAAAAAGCGTTTTTTAAGCAAGATGTAAATAAAATTGAGATAATATTTATCGTTAGAAATGGTGCTTTGTTTTTGAGCAAAACTACCAAAACAAAATTTGAATAGTTTACGTGTTGGTTAACTATTCGTAATAGAATACTTATCTTAAAAATAGCACAAAATGGTGATGTTACCGTTTTAATAAAAGCTAAATTTAACAAAAAGTTAGCGAAATATAAAATAAATTGGAATACCATAGCAGGATTCGTAAGCTTGGAATTTTAATCAGTATTTCCTGAATTTTCGTAAAGTAATGTTTGACTTATTTAATGAATAAAACATCTTCAGATATAGTGACCAGTGCTTTACGAAATTTCTGCTACTGAAACACCTTAACACTAGAACGCCGGGAAGGTGTCAAATTGACACCGATCACTGGCATGATGGTCGGTTAGAACCAGAAAAATCTTGAAGAAATAAGTTATATATCAGTTGCAATGAAATGAGCAAAACATATAAATAAATTAATTTAAAATTATTTTTCTGGTTTAAAATGTATTTCATAAAAATTGCGTAAATTTTCCCGGCGTTCTAGTGTTAACCCTTTATCTACCGCTTTATGAATACATGAAAATTCTACATTCTACAGCATTTTACTTAAATTATTTAAACTAAATTAAAAGATTTACATAATCATTTGATAAATTTTTGAAGGATTTTAGAAGGATTGGAGGATTTAGATGGATTAATTAAATTTGAATTTTCAGGGATTTTGTGCAATATTTACACTTACATGTATTATTTGAAATTGTTTTCTAAGTATTTTGTAGAATATAAAATGTACAAATATGATGTTCTTACATTATAAATATAGAAATATTTCTGAATTGAAAAATCCTCATCCCCCTCCCTCAGCGCCAAGAAAGCTGAAAAGATACAAAGGCAAAAGAAATATACTTTAAAAGATATTCTTGTTTTGTGTTACCAAAAATACTTTTGTAACAAAATAAAGTAATGTATCTGTAACTCATTCTAAACAGTATTAAAATTAATTCACGTATTAACCCTTTAACGTTCATTGGTTTCGCTACGAAACCACAAAATTTTAATTCGTATATGCAACAACGACACCGGAATTTTTATTTTAAGAATTCCATTTTATTATGCATGAGAAAAATCACCTTTTCGTACTTATATATACATTTGTTCACATTTACCGGTGTCATTAATTTATTTCAACATCTTAGCAAAGAAAATGCTTTGACCGTTAAAGTGTTAAAAGAATTTTATAATGAGTAGTTTTCATGGTACTTATAAGTATGCCAGTAGATAAAGTTTTAAGCCACTCGAATCACCTGTTGTGTAAAAACTGCATAGCGAATTTCAGAAATTATGACCCCAGTATAATTTTTCTCGCAAATTTGGGCACCGAAAAACGCCAAATGAGTCTTATAGCAATCAATAAGAAACATAAAATTTTTACAAACAGAATGACAGTTAACTAATTATAGAATACCAAAAAATAATAATAATGCGCTATCATGAATAGAAAATTTATTTAAAAAATACATCTAACATAGTACCAGTCGACACAATTCATTTTCAGAATTAGTACATTATAATTCACGTAACATAATTAAGTTACTAGTTTATTTGCATATTTGCGATTTTTTTTTCTATCGCTACGAATGGCTGTTTGCCAAAACAGAAAACGCTGCACGGAAACAATTTGTAGCTATTTATCTTTCACAAACATATCGCGGGAATTCTGTAAATGTCTCCGAAATACCTGCTAATTAATTAGCTTTGTTTTTACTAACTGAAAAGAAGGAGTTTGGTGGAACTCGAAGAATTTATTTTATAATTCTATAATAGCAGTATGCATATGCGAAATGAATTATAACTCAATTTGTACCTCTCTGAATTGTGTTGCGATATAATGGGGTTTAGCGGAAATTAACATCTGAATTTGACATCTAAATGTTTATTTCAAATGAAGATGAATATTGTTTACGATATTAAAATTCTTTGTGTTTGTTCTTTATTTGTTTAGTTATGAATTTGTATAGTTTTGGTAATTTTTACAGGATTTAAATAATGAGTGATACAATAAAAGCTAAAATATTATTTATATTTTTTAATTTAGGATTTTTCTAAATTACATTTCTAATATCTGAATAACTTATGTAGCTTACTTAAGCATGACTGATGTCACGATCGCAAAGATCATTCTACTTTTATGTCGCCGGGTAAAAATCTCACCAATAGCATTTTTTTTAAGATGCCAGTTAGCATTTTCTATTTTCCACGTTGTAAATCAGTAAATTAAGGCAAACTTTGATGCTAAAATTAAATGTCATAGTTTACGGTAATATTTATTATTTTTCTTTTAATAAGTAAGAAAAAGTCATGAATTTTAAACGTTTGTTTTAAATTAAAGCTGTATATTTTAAATAAAATCAGTGAAAATATTATATTTTAAATGAAAGTAGTGAAATTAAAAAAATCCAACGGTAACAATGTTTGGCGATTTATTTTTGATTTCACTACATGAATCTACCGATTTGACGAAGGAATGACCACTATAATTAAATTATGTATAAAAGTAATATGATAAAATGTTTAGTATTAAATAAAGGAGACCAAACTTGTCGTCAAATACGGCTAGTAATAATAATAATAATAATAATAAAATAACAGGCTATCATAAATAGGAAACTCATTTTAAAAATACATCACACATAGTGCCAGTTAACACAATTCATTTTCAGAATTAGCACATTATAACTCAAGTAAACATAATTAAGTTGGTAGTTTATTTTCATATCTGCGATTCTTTTTTTCTATCGCTATGAATGGCTGTTTGCCAGAACAGAAAGCGCTGCAAGGAAACAATTTGTGGCTATTTATCAATCACTAACATACCATGGGAATTTTTGTAAATGCCTCCGAAATACCTGCTAATTAATTAGCTTTGTTTATACTAACTGAAAAGAATAAATTTTGTGGAATTCGAAGAATTTATTTTTTAATTCTGTAATAGCAGTATGCATATGCGAAATGAATTATAACTCAATTTGTACCACTCTGAATTGTGTTGCGATATAGTGGTGTTTAGCGGAAATTAACATTTGAATTTGACATCTAAATGTTCATTTCAAATGAAGATGAATATTGTTTACGATATTAATATACTTTGTTTTTGTTGTTTATTGTTCAGTTGTGAATTTGTATAGTTTTGTTAATTTTCGCACGATTTAAAACATTAGTGATACAATAAAAGCGAAGATATTTCAAATTTAGGATTTTTTTTTTTTTTAGATTGCATTTCTAATTTAAATAATTTACATAGCTTATTTAGATTGGTTGATGTAACATTTATTGAATAATGATTAGTGAAAATTATAAATTCTGTTTGACTTCTAAACACTAAAGTTTCATTTGCCCGGGACCAAAGACCCAACCCCGGGCTCAAAATTAACACTAGAACCGCCGGCTATTTTATTCAAATTTTATAAAAAATGTTTGACACCAGAATTTTTATTTAAAACTATTTAACTTATTTAATTAGCCTATTTTCGTGATTTACATATATAACAAATCTTACCAAGAATTTTCTGGTTCGAATCGTCCATTTTCAATTTGGCAGGGGGTCAAAATGACCCCTAATGGCGGATTTAGTGTTAAACAAGTCAAATGAGACGCGTTCACATAACTAAGTTTTAAAAAATATAGTATTAGCTAATTCCATGAAAAATTGTCATGTCTGTCACATACAACGATTTTTGACTACCAGTATTTTAGAACAGAAAAATATGACTTATTGTATCGGATATATTTTATCAGTTGAATAGGGTGAAGCAAACTTTTCGGAAATAACGGAGGCCAACAAGCATAACGAGATTTAGCTGTGTGACAGACATAAGTTTTCATGGAAATAACTTATTCGGATACAATGCAGTATCCAAAATCTTTTGTTCAGCTCCTGTAAATTCTAAATGAAATCTATTATCCAGGAATTAACTTGTAGTAAATCTCATAAGCGTGTACCAATTTCATAAAATGTGAAATGGTATAATTAAATTTAAACGTACCCTAAACAATCTTTCCCCCTTAACCATAATGTAATAAAATAATTTTCTGTGGGTCTGTATATTAATAAAAATATTCTTTGCACCACAGATTGAGGAGAATGCATACTTTAGTATATATTTCGTAGATGCATATGAATTGTATTAAAATTGAAAGACTGTAACATTATTAAAATGCACTATTTAACTATAAATAAACTATTTTTTCCATTGACCGTAATATAACAGAATAATTTTGATTGGCCCTGTAATTAAACTATACATCAGATTTTCTTAAAACTTCAAATATCTCGACAAAATTATGCAATAATTATCTATTTTAAATTTCAAACGATTGTTTTTGGTAGTTTTTGCGTTGTTATATGTGGACAGACGGACAGATTAAATGACGAATGACGACTATAGGTGCTACGTATTTACATAATTACGAAGGCAACAAAAAAAGTACACTATCATGAATCGGAAAATTAAAAAAAATGCATTCCACATAGTACCAGTTAACATAATTCATTTTCTGAATTAGCACATTATAACTCACGTAAACATAATTAAGTTGTTAGTTTATTTTCATATTTGAGATTTTTTTTTCAAGGCTACGAATGGCTGCTTGCAGAAGCAGAAAACGCGCTGCACGGAAACAATTTGCAGCTATTTATCTTTCACAAACATACCACGGGAATTCTGTAAATGCCTCCTAAATACCTGCTAATTAATTAGCTTTGTTTTTACTAACTGAAAAGAATAAATTGGGTGAAATTCGAAGAATGTATTTTCTAATTCTTTAATAACAGTACGCATATGCGAAATGAATAACTCAATTTGTACCTCTCTGAATTGTGTAGCGATATAATGGGGTTTAGCGGAAATTAACATCTGAAATTGACATCTAAATGTTCAATTCAAATGAAGATGAATATTGTTTACGATATTAAAATTCTTTGTGTTTATTGTTTATTATTCAGTTCTGAATTTGTATAGTTTTGTTAATTTTTGCAGGATTTAAACAATGCGTGATACAATAAAAGCTAAGATATTATTTATATTTGAAATTTAGGATGTTTCTAGATTACATTTCTAAATCTAAATAACTTATATAGTTTGCATAAGCTGACTGATGTAGCATTTATCAATTATATGGGAAATTGTTATTTATTTATTAATGATTTGTGAAAATTTACATCTCCGTTTGACACAAAATTTTCATTTATGATGAGGATACATTTTGTTTACTATGGTAAATTTTTTTTCTACAGTTATTTTACAAAAAATCGCTAGTTCAGTATAAATTTTCTATCATTATTTTATTCTGTATCAACGTTCGTTTTTACTTAATTTTAAAATTAATATGGTCTTTTTTTTTTTAGCTGTTATCCTGGGTCAACTACGTAAAATATGGTGCTGATGATTGTAAATACAGACGAGGCAAATAATGAGCAATAAAACAGCGCGCTGTCAGCCCTTAATTAACAACGGGGCAAACTTCTACCGTAAATTTAACC
This sequence comes from Maratus speculifer, assembly GCA_964019185.1. Lineage (NCBI taxonomy): Eukaryota > Metazoa > Arthropoda > Arachnida > Araneae > Salticidae > Maratus > Maratus speculifer. Next base: position 233,165,254 of record OZ025300.1, read on the forward strand.
CTTTCCGGCGCAGTGTGTCCGATCTGGACACACCTAATTTTAATTCCAAACTTACAATCGGCACCAATAATATTTTAATAAAATCTTGCTGTTTCAATAAAATCTTTAATTAAGGAGTTCTTGATTTCTTAAAAAGTCGTTTGTAAATTCCGGTGTCAGTCGATAATTTTGCCTTTTACTAACAGAATTTGTTCGCGCCGGAAAGGGTTAAATAGACATTTTTGGTTTATTAATCCCCATATTCATGCAGAACTTTGTAAAAATCAGGAGGAAATTTCTATTAGTTTTTACTGATGGCTGTTTGCCTCATCAGGTCATGCCACTGCCATCGAAATATTTAAGATCAGAGGACACGAGGTGTGATGTCATCAATGATCGACCGATTTCTCCCTAATGTTGGAATTTACATTAGCAATTTTCTTTTATTTTATTTGTGGAATATCTATTTTTTTTTTTAATAAAACGATAATAACTTATAAAATTAAAATGGGGAGAATTTGGAATCCTCCCCCCCCCCCAATAAAATATCAGACAGGTACAACATTACTGTGGCATTCTGCATATGACTGAATTTTTATTTAGGGATTCCGAATTCTCACCAGTAAGATTAAATAGCCATTATTGTTTTAAAGGATGACAGATACTTTATAGCTGCCGAAAGTCAGATTTTTGGCTGAAATATGGAAGCAAAATTGAATTTTCGGTCGATGTCTATTTTTAAAAGTTACGAGTTTTAAGTAGAAAGCATTGCAACTTTTTATTTTCACTCTTTTATTTAACTTGTTTATGTATGCAAATGTGAATTTTGTAATTGTCATTTTCTGATATACTATAATTGTAAAAGATTTTGGGATGCGCGAATCCCAAAAATTTCTTTTTTCTTATTCATGTTAACACATTGACGGACAATAAGAACAAGTTCCCAAAGTTTAATTCCCAAAGAGCACAGTGGCACCAGAATGTTTGTAAAAAAAACTTCTATTTATTAAATTCGTAAAATTTAGCTTTTTTCTTATTTATAAATACAATTATTTTCAAATCCCGGTGTCAATCATTAATTTCAACACTTAAAATTTTCGCTTTGACGGCTATAGACGCAAGTGTCCGTCAACGTGTTAATTTTCAAAAAATTGTTACAACTGTTTATGTTTGAGTATTGTTGCGTGAATATTACACTTTTCTCATATAGCTTTATAAAAATTTTAAAAAGAATTTTTTCTTTACATTATTTAAAAAAAATCGAATGATACATGAGACATTAAAAAAACAAAATATTTAGCTAAGAGATAATTTCTGCTTGAAACAGTTAATTTGAGACGAGTCGTTCACATTTTTAACATTGCATGCAAAACGTGTCAGGCAGATCCTGCTTCATCAGTTTTTCTGTGTACTTAATACTTTTTCAATGTCAGATCTTCTGCTTATCAATCAATTTTTTTTTATCATTCTTATCAGTGGTCGTACGAAGTTTAAATAGGATAACATATGCGAAATTCTGGTTTACGTCTGAGGAATGAATGTCGCGTTTCAATCAATGATTTTTCAAGATAAAGTCATATAAATTCTTTCTTGCAATTTTTTCTTAGATTAAGCAGCAGAAAATTTTATGATTTTTATCTGCTGTGAAGAAAGAAAGAATAAAATAATTACTGACTCAATCATTTTTTTTTCATTTTACTTTCTTCTATCTTTACAAGAAAAAAGTACATGATTTGTGAAAATTTCGAAACTCGGTTTTTGACGAATTTGCACGTTTTAGGGGTCGGAGAACACGAAAAACATGTTTTTACAAAATGTCTGTCAGTCAGTATTTCTTCCTGTTCCTGTCTGTGACAAAATTTTTGCGGGCGAAGAGCTAATGCACGGAATTTAACAAAATCTTAGATTCTGTTTGACTTTGATATAAACTAAATATGATTAGTTTTTAGTGCATATCACTCAACAGGTGGCGCTGCTTTGCTGCATCATTCATAATTTCTATCCATATCTCAAGAACTAGGGCATGGATTTTCATAAAACTGTAGATTTAGTTTGTACTTCATATAATATGGTGCTGAGTACGTTTTGGTGCAAATCACTCTGCAGGTGGCACTGCCAGGGTGCATTATTCGTTATTATCGCAACAGCTCTATCTCAAGAACTAATGCACGGAATTTCACAAAACTTTAGATTATGTGAGACATTGATATAAAATACGTTTGATTATTTTTTGGTGTATATCGCTCAACGAATGGTGCTGCTATGCTGCATTTTTCAGGAAGTATTAACATGTATACCATAGAAGAAAGTTTTGGAATTGCCACATCTGATAAAATTCTGTTTTTTTTTTTTTTTTTTTTTTTTTTTTTTTTTTTTTATCAAGAGCTTAAATTTTCTGAGAAATATATTTTTCCATTTTTAAGTGTAATAGTAGAGGAATTTGAATATATTTTTCTATATTAGTAGTGAAATTGATTAGAAAACTTTAAGCCAATTTGATTTTTGAATAGTTATTGTGCGTTTCTAAAATTGGCATAAAAAAATTATTATTATTATTATTATCGTTATTATCATGTGCGTTTTGAGCAAAAAATTGATTTCAAAACTTTTACGTTGTTTTATATTTTTGAAATGGTATTTTAATCCCTTTCATGTTTAAGGGGAAACGTTTTACACCCCATTTTAAAAATGGTGATTTTCGTATTTAATTATAACATTAAATTATTTAATCTACATTTTTTATACAGGATGTAAAAACAAAATGTATGCCGAACGCAGTTCCATAAAAGATGTGAAAATTGTGTTAAACACCGTATGGAAAATAGGACGCATAATATATGAGGACCCCAGAAGCCAAGGGCTATAAGTGACAAAATTGAAAAGACTAAACAAAATATACAGACGACCTAAAATATGCTTTTTTAATTTCAGGTAAAGAAATATAAGTGATTTTCTTATTATTTGCTGAGTTACAGAGGCAAACCACTTTTCTCGAAAAGCAAACAATATTGATTAATTATACATTTAAAGAAAATTGTACTTTATTTTTTAACAGTTATTGAAATAATACTTCAAAGACCAGAATGCAACAAGCAGAAATTTCCTATTTCAATTCACTCAATTGTTATTGATGTTCCAATTTAACATCAATTATCTTTAAATTCAATTTACTCCAAATCGAAATTTTGTCACTTGTACCCCTTGGCTTCTGGGGTCCTCATATGTACTACACTGTAAAATAAATTAATTAAACTGTACAGTTACTAAACTTTTTCTAGGAAACTGTGATTTTTAAAACTTTTTGTGTAGCGGTAACAGAATAAATCCATGTAACAAAATCGATTACATGAATTATTCCTGCTACCTTTGCATAAAAAGTTCTTGGAATCGCAGTTTCTTAGATAAAGTTTTGTAACTTTACAGATTTTATTTTACAGTCCTATGCAGTGTTGCAGGTGGGCTACTTTTTAAAAATTCAGATTTCTTGATTGTCACCACTTTTTTGAAACGGTAAATGACCATTTGTTTTCGCCTTAATTATCATGGCGTTGAATAAGGCACATTTTATCGTTTCTAAAAAGTGGTGCCAATCAAGAATTTGAATTAAAAAAAAGTAGCCCATCTGGCACCACTGTCTTGTGTCCATATTTACTACATAATCAAAAGAAATTGCTTTTCTTAATATCATAATTAGCACACCACTTTTATAGTAATTCTTTTATAGTAAGTATAGTATAGCCACTTTTAGTTTATTTCCTAATTTTGTGTTATTTTGGTTAACTTTTATTTACAACATATCAATAAATAAAAAACATTGCATAATAAGCTTAACTATAATTTGTGTTACCTTTATAGTCTATTGGGAAAAATATTTCCTATAAAATTTCAAGTAAAACCTATTTATTTTATGTCTAAATAAACTAAAATATACACTTACTTACTTTTACTATATATACTCTAAGGAACCTTATAATCCTGTAAGGGTCAATGGATTTTGAAATTACTACAGTTAATAATTGCATTAATATAATTATTGTTTTTTATATTTCTATGAACATATCATGAAAAGAAAAAAAAAACATAAATTTTAATGCACCTATTAATCCATAGCTATGAGATACCGATAAGCACATTCCTGTCGAAAAGTCCCTACTTTGTCTTCGATGTTTATTAATTATTTTAAGTCATTAGAGAAGAAAAAATGTTAGCTTTTGTTCAAAATCATCAGAGAAAATATACTACAAAAAATTTACTAATTAAATTTTAAAATCAAGGGAGGGCGTTTATTATCCTTTGCCCCTTCCCCTACTCTTACATGTACCGATTACTATGTATGTTATTTGAATTAAGAGCAGCCGTTGAATTTGAAGAATATTTTGCAGCAGTACTTTTAGTTTTACACGCAGATCAAACAAAATACATAATTTCCATCGCATAATTCGCGGATCAAACAATTCTGTCTGAACCCCAAAATTTTATATAGTTATTAGATAAAAACATTTACCGCGATCTTAATAGTTGCATATTATTTCAAAAACTTTCTAGGTGGAAAAATGATTGTTTGATCCACTGATTATGCGCCAGAAATTGAGTACCTGGTATTGCAGATATGTTAAAACTCTAATTTTCCGGATTAATGCATTCTATACGCAATATGGATAGTTAACACAATAAAAAAGTTGTGCTAAGAAATAAAAAAATATCTATAAAATTGCTTTAGTAAAACGGATGCCTAATTTTTGGTGAAAATAACTTTTTCTGCAAACAATTTTTAAGTACAAATCACATAAGATATGAACACATATGTACACACATATTACATAATTAAGTACAAATCACACATACATATGAAGACGCTAGTGTAACATACCGGCCAAAGTTAATTTCTTCGACCTAAACAAATATAAATGTAAAATTTCTGAAATTTAGAAATTACCAGTTTAAAATTACCAAAATATTCCTCATAATTTTTTTTAATATAAATTTTATTATTAGTTAAAATATATATTTTATGATAATCATGTTTTTACAATGAAATACACCCAATTCGCATTTTAATAGGTTCTTTCTATTATTCTATTTTTTCTTACTACTACTTTTTGGCTAAGTAGCTGTAGCTAAAGTATTTGTAACTGAATTTGTTAAAAACTGTAGTTTTTTTAAATCTTGGTGTTAGTCATCAAAAATCAAGTTTTGAGAAAACGCGACTTAAAGTTGAAATTATATGGATGCGGCTATGAAAGTGTTGATACATAAATGCTTATAACCCCGTTAAAAATGCAAATATTTTTGTGCGGTTTTTTGCATTGAGTTAAGAATTAATTGAATAATGAAACTAGATTATAAAAAATCGATTTTTTGAAAAGTTTTCAACCCCTGAGCCCCCTTAAAACTTTGTTGCAAAGTGTTAACCCCTTGATGGACGATAGTATATCTATGAAACCATTTAACGTTTATTATCAAACGCTACATTGGCACCAGAAGTTTGGTGGGAAAAAAATTCGATTCATTATATGTGTGACACGTAGTATTTAAAAAAATACATATAAATAACATCTTTTTCAATTTCCGGTGTCATTCACCCGTTTCAACATTTTCGCTATGGACGTGCTCTGCGCCGCATAGGTTTAAAAAACAGAAAACAGGAATATTTTTTCGTGTAATAAGTTTGGATGTACAGATAAATAGACTTCCTTTACACTAAATTAACCCATTCGTGCCTAGCATCTTTGCTTAAATTTTATTTGGTTGGCACCACTATTTTTAGAAGATTTAAGTTTAGTTCATTAATCACGAAAATGCATCATTCAAATAAAATAATTATTGCTTTTCTTTTTTACCGGTGTCAAAAACAGTGCTGAATGGACCTTTTGAAGCGTCCCTAAAAAGGGACTCTAGGCACTAATGGGTTAAAAGCAAGTCTATAGCAGACTTGCATGCTCTATTTTTGCATGCAAATATTGGAGAGCATTACAGTTTTTTTCAAAATAATCATAACTAAAACATATCGTTTAATTTATTACTAAACGCTATTTTCTTTTTATTTCAGTGCCAGCCCTTAAGCAAATTGCTTGTGGTATACCAGAAGCTCTGAGTTGTAAATCTCACTGTCAGAAAAACTGTTCGAATTATGACCACGAAATACCATGTCCCGACATCTGTGTATTGGGCTGCGTTTGTATAGATCCCTTTATCAGAGCAACCGACGGGTCCTGTATTATGCCTTATGAATGTCCAGCTGTTCCAGACTCTCCAGTTACTACAGGTAATTAACATGTCACGTAATTGAAATTAAAACTAGTTGTTGGGGGCCACCGTAATACTTACCCATCATGGATATGTATATGAAAATAAAACATGCGAAAACTATTTATACAATGCATTGCAATCCATAAACAAAATTTAAATATTGTCAATATACATAGTAATGCTCTATTAAAGAACTGCTGATGTACCAATTTCGACAAATTATATAAAACGCCAAACTACTCAAGTAGTACCGAACTGCGTAAAAGAAACATCCTTATAACTCCAAAAATAATAATTCTATTAAATAACAATTAATTGCGTCGGAATAAGCGTCTCATTTCCAATTAAAATATACCTCTGAATTAAAATTTGAATGAAATACAGGGTCATGAAAAATCGAAGAATGTGGAAAACAGGATTACAAATATCTCGGCAACTAACAATCCGATCGACTTCGTTCTATATGCAAAATGTGTGTTATTTTATTGCCTTTTACGTCCATTCCTTAGAACAAAAAAATTCGAAAATGTTTATATACCTTTCATCAGAACGAATTTTTCGAGAGTCCGAAAAAAATAGTTCCGGATAATCGAGGTTGCTGATATTAAATAGGCTTCGTCCCATTCTTACATTCTAAGTACATACAAAATTTCAAGTCTCGATCTCAATTTGTTCGGGCGATAGAGCGTTTACAGACAGACAGACGGACGACAAAATTTTTTTTCTAAAAATATGTTTTTCGGAATCTCCACTATCTAAAACGTGTAAATCCGCCAAAAAAATTTTTCGATTTTCAAAACGATTGCAAGACTTACCCTATACTACGTATGATGGGTAAGTATTATTATATAAAAATATTAAAAATAAAAATATCATCCCCCTTGTGTCTTATAAAACGTTGCATTTCATTCTTTATATAATGACACAAACTACAATAGTTCCCTCTTTTTGATGTAGAACATAAATTAGTTATATAGAAAAGATAATTTCAATATGTATAGATAAAAATAAGAATACACGTGATTATGTAATAGCAAAACACACAGTTGTTTTTTTTTTATTTACAAGAGCCATTTTTTATGCATTAGCCCATTGTTCTTTCTTAAGATACTGTGTTCGATTTACGCAGTGATAACTCCTACTAATATTTCAGTACAGAAAACTTTCGCTTTAGGACGGAAATCATGCGGCAGACAAGTTACTTTTAATAACAAAACTAACAAACGGAACCAAGAATATAATAATATGATTTGCTTTTTATAGTGAGGAAGGCTTTTATTTTTTAAAAAAATCTTACATAAGTTTTTTTTTAAATAGAATTTTTCTCTCTCTGAAAGGGTTAAATAAAGATTTACTGTCGCAAGCATTTTATACATGACTCCCCAATAAGTGACAATTTGGAATGGAGGAGTGGGTTACCTACAGCTGTTACTATCTGACATAAACTTAATAATACCTTAATACCTTGTAAGTAAAACATTAAATTCATTCACTTATATTATCGTCGAATTAGAGTGAATACGCGTACATAAATCGACCCCTTATTCGAAAGAAAAAGCTATGAATACTCGTATTTCCAAATGAATTTCTTCGTCCTATCTAACCCTTTTCGTCACAGTGTGCCCAGTTCCGGACATACCTAATTTTAATTCCAAATTTGCAAATGGCATCAATAATATTTTAATAAAATTTTGCATGTACAATAAAAGCTCGAATTAGGGAGTTCTTAATTTCTCAAAAAGTCATCTATAAATTCTGGTGTAAATCGATAACTTCTCATTTTTACTAACAGAATTTGTTCATGCGGGAAAGGATTAATCAAAGAATTGTATTAATATTCTTCGATTAAATTAAGATAATATAGTTGTTAATAAATATTAGTATTTTATCTGTTTTATCTCTCTAATTAAGGCGTTGTTTGCATTCGATGATATACGGTAATTGTTCTCCAAAGTGAATATTCGAATATATAAGAATTCAAAATATATATTCTGCAGACAATTTACGTTCTTCAAATTTAAGCATATTCTTCCTTAACCTTTTCCGGCATGGATAAATTCTGTTAGTAAAACGAGAAATTATCGACTGATACCGGAATTCACAAACGACTTTTTTACATATTAAGGAATCCTTAATTTAACCTTTCAGCGTAAAAGAAAAAAAATATACAAAAATATTATTGGTGCTGTTTGTAAGTTTGGAATTAAAATTAGGTGTGCCCAAAACGGGCACAATGTGCCGGAAAGGGTTAATGAGGAAGTTTTGATTGCCAATACAGGGTGTCCAGCAAATAACACCCTGGTTTTAAAATTAAATTTCTCAAAAACAAAGATCGACAGAACTATGCGGTAAACGGTTTGTTTATTAGGTAAGCTGTAAAAATCTTATACAGAAGTTTTGAACGGTGAATCTCTGGAAAAGATTGTGTTCTGATTGCAAAGAATGCTTTGATTTGACATTTTTCTTGTTTTAGATTGTCTGCGGAGAATGCGTTTTTCGGCTTAAATTGCCATAGTTTAAAGATTTATGGAATTAAATTTTTAAAATTTCGAAATTCAAGAAATTTAGTTCGAAAAATTCGTTAAACTATAGCACTGTAAGCCGAAAAACTCTTTCTCTGCAAGCAATGTAAAACAAGAAGAATGTCAAATCAAATCATTCTTTGCAATCAGAACACAATCTTTTCAAAATATTCACCGTTCGAAATTTCTGTATAAGATTTTTACAGCTTACCTAATAAACAAACCGTTTACCGCATAGTTCTGTCGATCTTTGTTTTTGAGAAATTTAACCCTTTCTTGCGCAGTGTTGCCGGGCCGGCAACATCTAATTTTAATTCCAAATTTGCAAACGGCACCAGTAATATTTTAATATAATTTTGCTTTTACAATTAAAGCTAAAATTAAGGAATTCGTAATATCTAGACAAGTCCTTTATAAATTCCGGTGTTAATCGACGATTTCTCATTTTACTAATAGAATTTGCTTGCGCCGGAAAGGGTTAATTTTAAAATCAGGGTGTTATTTGCTGGACACCCTGTACATATAGCAGACATACAAAAGGATAACCATCAAAACACACAATCATAAGCTACACATGGCTACAGGTAGCTAAGTAATTTTAAATAGCGATATATTTTGGCATGGCACTCACATATGATGTTATTTTTTTATGAGTGATATTTGAGGTCAGTTGTTTGCGGCTTGGGTAGAATATTTAAAACGATTTTTTTTTTTTAAATGAGACAAAAGTTGTGTTTAGTTTTACTGATTTAGATCAGGTAATCTGTAGGCAAAACTTGCCTCCTTTGTACTTTATTAATTGTTTGATCGTTTAACCCTTTCCGGCACGGGCAAAATCTGTTGTAAAATAAGAAATTATCGACTGACACCGGAATTTACAAACGAATTTTTTAGATATTTTGAATTCCTTAATTAAAGCTTTTATTGAAAAAGCAAAATTTTACTAAAATGTTATTGGTGTCATTTCCAAGTTTGGAATTAAAATTAGGTATCCCACACCGGGCACAGTATACCGGAAAGGGTTAATACCACACTATGAAATGTTTTACAGCTAGCTCAAGGTAAAATAATATAAAAAAAATTAAGGAAAATATTATTATTATTATCTGTATTATTACTATTACTGTAGCTATTTTTATAAGACTTTAAGCCTAATTCCATAGTAAAATTAAAAAAAAAATGTTTATCTTTCTTCTTTATCAGACACGACAGACGATTCTGATGAAATTCAGTGTCAACATGATGAAGAGGTCAGTCGTTTTGCACATTGTCAGCGAAACTGTACGAACATTGGAGAGATGATCTTTTGTGAAGGAGAAGGTCCTCGAGGTTGTGTGTGCAAATCTCCTAAGATCAGAGGACCAGAAGGGAACTGCATTATGCAAGATGCATGCCCACGAACTCTGCGCAGTCCACAAGGTGAAATATCAGTTTTAACCACTTCCTTGTTTTACCCATGCGCCGTACGGGCAGCATTTTCAGAAAGAATCACGTTTTGAGCACCTTATCGCCAGAACAACGATTGGCACGGAGATGAAGTCAATGCTACGCACCCTTTCTTGTTTGTAACGTCAAACGCCTAGCGAATAGCAACCTTTCCTTCTGAAAAGAGATCGCGTTTATTGTTCATTTGTTTTTCCGTAAATGTTATCAAGCAAAGACTATAATATGAGGAAATGTTATTCACCGTTGTTTACGATTAAAAGATTGTTTAAAACAAAGAGCTTTTTCAGATTAAAATGCTTTAAATTTCACAGAACATCTAAACATAGTTTTTTTTTCTTCTTCTCAATTCAAAAATATTATTTCCTTAACTCGCTATGTTCGAAGAAATTGAGAAGTTAGTTAAGATACTCTTATAATAAATATAATTCTGTTAATCATATGTTTTATAACACATTTGAACTTAGTTCATTTTGTGTTTGGCGATGCAGCTAGCTGAACGTTCTCGCTTTCGCCAACTCGCCAAGGCTGGTGCTCAAAACGTGATTCTTTCTAAAAATGCGTAAGGGAAAAGTGTTTTTGTCAATCATGATTTGTCCGTGCCACGTAGGGGTATTTCTAGTATTTTTAGTATTTCCCCTATCAACATGTATTACTATGTATAATTTTATGAACAATTTTTATAAAATATAAGAATTTTAATAGATATGTTTTTCAGAAAAGAATTAACCCTTTCAGAGGCAATGTTTTTGTCTTCGTAAAATGCTGAAATGATTGAAAAACTGTTTACATACAAACTAATTTAATTGAAAATATGTAAAAACTTTTGTTCACGTGCTCAATAAAAGCAAAATTTTCATTCCAAAACATTGTGCTTGTGACATATAGGGATGAAATCTAAGTTAAGAAGGAAAAATAATGTTAAAGTGCACAAATAGAAGTATGTATAAATCGCATACAGTTGTTTCAAAGTCTCTAAGGTCTCATCATCAGTGCTAAAAATTAAAATAAAGACAAAACCATATTAAAACGTAGATTAAAAAGGGTGACACAGAGCCAGGGAAACACACATCAGTGCTAAACGTCTGGCGAAGTAACGGCAAACGTTTTTTAGGTGCGTTCGTAATTATGTAAATATGTAGCACCTATTGTTGTCGCTCAGTCCGTCCGTCTGTCCGTCTGTCTGTCTGTCTGTCCGTCTGTCCGTATATAACAACGCAAAAACTACCCAACCGAATCGTTTGAAATTTAAAATACATAACTATTACATATTTTTGTCGAGTCATTTCAAATTTTATGAAAATCGGATGGATAGATCAATTACAGGGACAATCAAAAGTATTCCGTTACATTACGGTCAATGGGGAAAAAAGTTTGAAATTCATTTTAATCGTTTGAAATTTAAAACGTATAATTATTACATAATATTGTCGAGTCATTTCAAATGTTATGAAAATCGGTTGCATAGATCAATTACAGTGACAATCAAAAGTATTCCGTTACATTACGATCAATGGGAAAAAAGTTTCAAATGTATTTTAATGGTGTTGCACTCATTTGAATTAATAGAATTGACATGAATCTATGAAGTATGTACTAAAATATACATTCTGTACAATCTGGGACGTAAAGAATATTTATTATTTATTTAAAGGGCCACACAAATGTATTCCACTAAATAATGTTATATGGGGAAACATTGTTTGGGGCGTGTTTTAATTATATTAAACTACTTCACATTTTATGAATAAGATATACGTTAATGAAGTATAATAAAAATTACTACCTGCATATTTACAGGAACACAAAGATTTCGACCACTATACTGTATCCAAAGTCCGCTCTACTACATCAGCATGATCTGAATATTTTAAAGCTTCGTTATTATGCGAACACACCTCATTTGCTACGCTTCACGTGCGATTTCCAACTTGTTTAGCACTGATGTTGAGGCCTTAGAGATTGTGAAACAGCTGTGTATTGGATGTGGCAATCCTATGTAGGGTGCCACAGACGACTATTTTGAGATTGTATTTGCATCAAAATTTTAAAAATTAAAATTTTCTAGTATATTTCTCTGGCATATGTCGGCAAAGTGTATGTGAAATGTTTTTGTTTCGGAAAATATAGTGCAAAATAGATTTTAAAAAGTAGTTATCCGTGGCAGCTCAGTATATGCGTTCGATGTGACTGGTGTCACATGCGTTCCAAAATTTTATAGCAGGGTGGCCTTGAACTGAGGGACCAATTTATAAGTTTAAGAAATATAATTAGAATAAATAATTAGAAAAAATATAAGTAGTACACTGGCAACACGTCTCTTCTATAGTCATGAATGGATGTATAGAGTAATAAGGGGATTTTCCCAAAATCACTTTTATCAAAACTTTCCAGTAGTACCATGTAGATCCATACCTATGTATGGATCGTACCCATAAAGGGATACATGGGATTTTAAGTATTTTAGTATAAGAAATTTCGTAGAGTACTGCTCATTTCATCTGTCGGTATAATTATTTTCATTAAATAAAGTAAATATTACGTTACAAAAATTCTGGTAAAAGGTCCTTGAAAGCGTACGAACCTTACTAATAAATAAATAAATTAACTCATTAGTGCGTAGCGTCCCTTTTTAAGGACGCTTCAAAAGGTGCATTCAGCACTGTTTTTGACACCGGTAAAAAAGAAAAGCAATAATTATTATATTTAAATGATGCATTTTCGTGATTAAGGAACTAAACTTAAATCTTCTAAAAATAGTGGTGCCAACCAAATAAAATTTACGCAAAAGATGCTAGGCACGAAAGGGTTAATAAAAACTCGAAATGAATTTTTGTGAGATGTGTAAATTTTGGTCGCTTAGCGATTCATTTTCAGGGGTTGCTATAACTCATAAATACTCAAAATTTTAAAATGTGCACAATATTTTCGTTCATGGTCTTCTTTTTTTCTGCAATAATTTCGGCATAAATTTAGAACATACGATACAGAACATAGCAATCATTTATAAAATATTGATTTATATCGTAATTTCGGGTGTATAAACCGCGGATCAAACAATTCATTTTGGACCCAGAAATCTTATTTAGTGATTGAACCGAAATATTTACGGCGATCTAACTAGTAACATTCATTTTTCAAAAATTTCTGGGTCGAAGAATAATTGTTTGATTCGCGGCTTATACACCCGAAATTACGGTACTAACAAGGGAACCACTTTTTCTGTTGCTCGCCTCGCACCTACCATCGAGACCAGGTTCATTTTCATAGAAGTCAGACCGATAAAAAAAACTCTGTTAAAACCATAATTTATACATGTTTTTATGCTTTAAATTTTTCATTATTAGATTTTTATTTATTTATTTCACGTCAAAAGGGAAATAAGTCCCCGAATATATCACTACGAAGTTTTCGGTTGCCTTTTTTTGAAGCCACGATAATCGGCTAGGGTTGTCAGAAAACTCTAATTTTGAAAATACGCCAACTTTTTCACCGCCAAAATGAGAATATAATGTCGTAAATTTTCAAAACCAAATTAGTAGGTTTTTGAAGGAATTTTTAAACTATTTTCAATATTTTATACTTATTATTAACTAATTTATATTTTTAAATGTTTTTCTTAAAAAAAAAAAAAATTGTGTTAATAGTCCGATAAGTGGCCTTGAAAATAGCATTTTCAAAAAGTTTTGCTGCTGAAAAAAATGACTAACGAATTATTTTTTTTTTTAAACTCCCTAATATACGGCTTTAAAATGTACTAATTCTCAATGGTAGGTGCGAGAAACACCAAAAGTAGTTCTGTTGTAAGACGTCCGTAAAAGGATGGAAAAGAATTTTTGTACCAAAAAAAAGTTTAAATGATATGGGAGAGACATGAAAGGAAATGAGTACAGTACACTCCCTCAAATCCGCACAGCTTGGGACCAGAGGTTTTGAGGATTTTAGAATTTTGCAGATTTCTGGTCATTGCTTTGTTTACATGTTTAAAAAAATAATTTGAATGTAAATAATAGTGAAATCAAAAGTATAATGAATGCATACAATATACCAAAATATTAAAATAAGTAATAAACTAAAATAATAAAAATTTAGATATTTTTTAAAATGATTAAAATACTAAAAGGAAAGGTCAAGTTAATAATCAATAATGTACAATTAAATATTCATTATAAAGGAGGAAATGTGTTTTTCTTAAATTATTCAATGAAACTTGCCTCATAAAGGTACATTCAGGGCCTGATTATCAACGGGGCACTCTCCCACCAGAAAAAATAAATAGAAATTTTTTCCTTATTCATGATAGCAATTTTGACTGAAAAGCGCGTTTAAACAAGGCGAAAATTTCTATGTAATTTTACTGGGGAGAGAGTGCCCCGTTAGTAATCAGGCTCTGGGTACATTACTAATTCACATCAGGATTATACAATAATGAAACTTTATTTCAGGTTTAGCCAGACTTAATAACTAAAAAAGTTTGATTAATACATAAATATATTTGGTAAGATTGTGATTACCAATGATATTAGCAATATCTTTATTTTTTCAGAAATAAATCATTCTTTCTTCATGAAAAAACATGAATTCAATAACCTTAACAAAAATTATAAATTAAAAAATGTATGGAATTGATATAAAACTGAAAAAAACAATTTTTGCAGCTACATCTGTACTGAATGTTTCATTGTTTACATCCGTAAAATATGTGTGGATTTTAGAGAGTTGCGGATTTTAGGAGTGCGGATTTGAGGGAGTCTACTGTATTTATAGAACTCCTACCTATCTGGCCACATTTTTATCATAGTTGACGGGATAGTCGGCAATTTACTGTACTTGTTATAAAATGTTTTATGTTTATATTTTACATTATATAAATCACTTGTTTGTTTCAGATGATGATGATGATGATGATGATGATGATGACCCAGATAGTCGTATGACATGTCCACCTAATGAAGAAGTCAGCTGTTTTTCCCACTGTCAGGCAAACTGCACCAATTTCGACAAGTACTTCCCCTGTCCAATGTACTGTGTCACAGGTTGTGTCTGCAGACCTCCACTGCTGAGAGGACCTGATGGCTCCTGCATTATGCCAGACCAGTGTAATGTTTTGAAGAAGACTCCTCAAAGTAAGTGTTAAAGTAACAATTATTCTCATAATGCACACTCTACTCACAAACCAGAAATGATTATGTTGGGGGCCAATGTTGTGTTAATATTGCATTGATTGTAAATATTTTAGAAAACATATTATTCACAAAACATATGAAATATATATAACTGAAATATCACATTCATCGTGGATTAAATCAAAGCAAACTTTGTTAAAAAGGGTACATTTAATCCTTTTATTCCCATGGCAGAATACTTTCTAGAAATTTCGTAGTTTAGAAAACCTGAATTTACACCAGAAAATTTTAGTGATAAATTTCGGCATATTTAAATAATGGTTTATCTGCTATTCAACAAAACAAGCATTTATTACACAAGCATACAGCATAGAATTTTCTGCTGTGAAGTTGAACTACCCAAATTAAATATAGAAGAAAAAAAATGAATGTCATCATGCCATTTGGACTCATTGGGAGTGAAAGTGTTGAAGATATCACAATATGTAAAATTTGTTATAACAATTAAAACAATTTTAAAAGTTAAAAACTTAATATCGTACTTTTAATCAGAACTTGGTCATCTTCAGGACTGCTTCGATTATGTACCGAACGCTTTTGTTCTCTCTGTCTTCGTTTAAACATTAAGGTGAGTCTATTCTATTGATAGAAAAAGGGTAGTTCCTTAACCCTTTAATGTTCATTAGTTTCTCCACGGAACCACAAAACTATAATTCTGATATGCTACCATGACACCAGAATATTAATTTATAAAAATCCATTTTATTATGTTTGTGAAAATCACTCTTTCTTATTTAAGAATATATTTGCTCGCAATTACCGGTGTCAACATTTATTTCAACATCTTACCAATGAAAATGCTTTGTCCGTTAACCCTTTCCGGCGCAAGCAAATTCTATTAGTAAAATGAGAAATTGTCGATTGACACCGAATTTATAAAGGACTTGTCTAGATATTACGAATTCCTTAATTTAAACTTTCATTGTAAAAGCAAAATTATATTAAAATATTACTGGTGCCGTTTGCAAGTTTGGAATTAAAATTAGGTGTTGCCGGCCCAGAAACTCTGCGCAAGAAAGGGTTAAAGAGTTAAAACAGCAGTTTCCAACCCTTATTGGTACGCGACCTACCTAATATAAGGGTGTATCTAGTATCGGTTTGGAAGTTATTGTATATATATTGTATATTCTATAAACTGCCAGTTATCCTATCCTACGAGAAAAGAAATTTTTCTGTTAAAGAATGCTCTATCAACAGAAAGAAGACTTGGTGATTTCAGTATGTATAAGTGGAATTATATTTAACCCTTTGCGGCGCAGTGGTTTCATAGATATACCGCTTAATTTTAATTCCCAAACGCCACATTGGCACCGGAATTTTGTTATAAAATATTACGGTTTATTGAGTACGTGAAATATAGCGTTTTCTTATTTACAAATAAAGTTGTTTTCAAATTCCGGTGTCAGTCATTAATTTCAATACTTAAGCAATGAATTTGCCCTGCGCCGCAAAGGGTCAAAACAATATACATGTTATAAACATAAGGAAATATACATTTAATTATTTTGAAAACACAACTTTACACTCAGGAAGATTCCTGGCACTAATCTTTCCCAATGAGGGTATCTATCTATAATCTGGCCTAACACTGGGTAATTTTAACCTTAACTCACTTTACACACGCAGTTTGTTTCTGTACTTGACTTTCAAAAGCAGCAAAATTGAAAAAATACGTTTCCTCAAATAGGTCGTGTTGAACCTCACCAAGGGAATCAAAAACTAATTGATGTTTTTTTGAATGTTCCTTTCGTACATTCATCCAGAAAGAAATTACTAAGTATTTTTTCTTGAAAATTGTGTTCAAAGAGGAATCACAAGATAGATCAATTAATCCCTAGAAGCAAACCAATATTGGTCCAACGTTGCGCCAATATTTCATTAATTTGAAATATTACCAATAAATCTTCAATATTGCTCCAATATTGGGATGTTTACACTTTGCCCTTATTTAGCCAATATTTGCAGCCAATATTGGAGTTTCGTTGGAAATACTGCCAATATTGTACAGATGTTGGCGGTTTATTGGAAAATTTTCCAATGAAATTCCAATATTTAACCAATATTGGCGTTCTATTGGCAATATTTCCCATGAAACCCCAATATTGGTATAATATTGGTTCCAAATATTGGCTAAATTAGGGCAAAATGTAAACATCCCAATATTGGAGCAATATTTCATGCCAATAGTACTCCAATGGGCCAATATTACTCCAAGATGTAGCCAATATTGGCCCAATATTGTTTGGCTACAGGGATGAGTGTTCTCAACTGTTGAGAGTTTTGGACTTTTCAATCATTTTTCGCCAAATTGATTTCTAATTCGCAAGTAATTCGCATCAGTTTTAGGAAAGTAACTCATGAATTTATTTCATTTTATTAGTAAACAAATAGGAAACATCTCGTTTTTTAAGACTTAAAAAAATTTAAAATCCTTCCTGATATTTGAAACAAATACGAAACATTTTAAAATAAGTGAATCCTACAACATATGTATAATTTATGGAAAGAAGTTAAAAAAGACTTTAGGACAAAGCCCAATGCTTCAATGCTCCATGTTTTTTGCCATTTCTTTGTTGACTTTTATTTCATATGATTTCCTTAAAGTTGTACAATACAAGAAGTGTAACCAAGTCGTTATAACGACAGCTACTATATCTCACACTAGGTCATCATATAATACTCACTGAATGTTTAAGAAAATTCCGTCGTCACGAAGTTTTCGTTTAAGTTAATAATTTTCACAATTATTATACATACTAGCAAAAGCCATGCTTTGTTTGGATTCGCGAAGCATTATTTTATAAAACAGATATTTGAAAGTAACAATATTTTTTTTTATTATTATTTTTGCATCTTTATTAAACAAAAACATTATTTTATGTTTTGGCGCATTTTAATTTTTTACTTATGATGTAAAACTGGCATAAGATATTTTCGAAGCAAACTTTTACAATTTTTTTTTAAATTTTCAACTAAAAGCTCTTTTAAAGATGTTTTTACAATTTCAAGTAGCCACTGGTGTTTTTTAATTGTTTGAAATATGCATGTTTCCAATCTTTGTAATCAACATCCGATAATCTTTGATAGCTATTTTAGAATAATATATTTGAAGAAAGCTTGAAGAAAGTTACTTCTTCAAAATCCTATTTTCTGGAAAAAACATTTGCAATCTGCTTTCGTTGATACTATGAATTTTCAACTGTAAAACATTTTATTTTAATTTCTTCATTTTTATACATGTTAGCGTATGAGAATTGCTGTAATTCTCTCCGCGTGGGAGAACTGTTTACTTTCTGCGAATGGCAACTCAATTAATGGAATTACCTTTTAACGAAGCGCTCTCTCATTCTCGCAGTGACGTTTTCACGAATAATTATTGTTGTGTTTGCGAACTTATTAAAGTCTTATTTTTCTATAAAATCCTTCTGATTAATGAGTCGATATTATTTAGCCACAATACGACCTTCGCAAAAATATTTATAAAGAGCTTGAACCAACAACTTCACGCAGATCTTTTAATTTTTCATTTATATCACAAATTTAAGAATTAATTTTATTTGTTTACAATTATTTTGTTGCCAGTTTACAAAAAAAAAAAAAAAAAAAAAAAAAAAAAAAAAAAAATCTATAATACAATTTTTTTAAAATGTTTAAGTGTCATCTGTGCAAACGATTTTGCGGGATAATGAAAACATGTTTTATTTAATAAATTAATCATGATTCTATCTATAATTATTTACTCCATGATTTAAACTTTTTTTTTCTGAAAATATACGCGTTTCATTTTTTATTTATTTGCTAAAATGCTTCCGTATTGGAAATGCATGTAAAATAAATTAATTAAAATAATAATTTTTTTAACGTTTTACTGTAAAAAAAAATATATTCTGCAAATCTACAGATCATAATTTATTTTTGTGTTTAATTTGAAGTTAAAATATTGAATAGTTTTTTTGTAAAGCGTACGACAAATTGTAATTTGAGTGGACTAGCAGAGGATTCTATTCGCTCATCCTAATAAAATAGAGTATGTTTAATATTTTTTTAACAGATGAAATAAAACATATATTTTTGTTGCAAACCTCGACTCTTCTGCTACCCTTCAGTGGGTCGCGACCCATAAGTTGTCTTAAAAAGGCATAAGGCTGCCTTAAAATAGTTAAAGCGCTCATTATGTAAAGGTAGCAGCTTTTAAGACTATTAAGTTCTGATAGAAAGTATTCGGCGTATGGTATTGAGTTTAAAATTTTTAAAAATAGTTGTGAATGTAATAACAACTTTTACATACTGTTACAATTCAAATGCTCTTTTAAGTCAAAAATTGCTCGTTTCTGCTTTGATATTGTAATTGTTTAACCTTTTGAGAAACGCAAAAAAATAAAGGAAAAATTTCCACTAGTTTCATTAAGACAGGCGAAAAAGCTACTAGGTTTACCCAATCCAAAAAAATCTAGCACATTTATCATAAATTGCTCTTCAAAGTTATCTGTTGTCAAGATATTTTTAAGTACAAAATCCGCTAGGTGCAGCAGCACTGATTACCAGTAGATTTTCTGCGATTCCATGGAAAATTTTAGCAGTGTAGAACGAGACTAATACATAATATTTTAACCTAAAAGACACATTTTCCCCCTGTTCGGACATTTTTGTCGTTATTAGACTAAATTTACATTTTAATAGATATTTTAACTTCTTAGGAAGTGCTGCTCCATCTGCTTGTTTCCAAGAAAAAGCAACTGGATCATGCAGGGCCTATTTTACCAGATACTACTTCAATAAAGACACTGGAAATTGCGAGAGTTTTATTTATGGAGGGTGTCGGGGAAATTCTAATAATTTCAACAGTTTAGAAGATTGTGAAGCCGTATGCAAAGGTATAAAATAACGACTTCGTTATTTTTAACTATTACAATTTTATATTGTTAATCAGCTAAAGCAAAAATTACATAAAAACACGAAACCGTAATCGATTTACTAAGGCGAAAATTCAGAGTATCTCATTCGATGAATTTTCGTTGAACATCTTTATTAGTTATTACAAGTCTAATGAACCTGTATTATATACAGCCTATTAACCTGTAGATACATATTCAGTATTAAAACAATTACTGAAAAGCATTTTACTACTGCAGCGCTTTAGACGAATTTTTGCCAGAAGAACCGCCACAGAATTCGAGAAGCACGCCGCGCGTTTTCCGTCCGCGGTCCTTTCGCTTTTCCTCTCTTATTCAGACCCTCGGAAAAAAGTCCCGACTAATATCCCAAGTACCGACACACTAGCGGAAGCCAGGTTGAAAATAAAAAGATATCAGGGTGCGTAGTCATCAAGAAAATCAGAGGATTTTAATTCTTTTAGTATCAGAAATTCTTTAAAGTACTGGCTGTTACATCTGAAAAAGGATTTCGTTTTCGTTAAATAAAACAGATTTTACATTATAAAAATTCTGGTAAAAGGTGCTTACAAGGTGCTTCCAGACTACGCACCCTGGATATTGAAAAATAAAACCAGAATAATTTTAAGTTGAATTGGTTAAATTAAAGACATAAGAAATAGGCAACATGGAGAAAAAAGTAGCTGAAGGTGCCGCCAGTATGATGTGCGTCGTCAGTCAAATTTCAATGTCTTCATTCAGCCAAAAAACAAAATAATCGCGTAGAATGAGAACCTATTCAATGACATCAGCCGTGCATTTTTTCACTAAATGAAAATGATCCACTTATATTTAAAGATTCTAAAGTATAGAATTTTATTCTATTATGAATTAAAAACTGTATTAATAAAAGTTTTCTACTTTTTTGGGAAAGCACATTGTTTTGTTTAAGCCTAATGTACCGGATTTTTGGGTTACATTTTTAGCGTCAACCTCAGCCGCTATATTTAATCTCTATTTTTTCTTTTTACACTATCGTTAGGAACCCTGAAGTCCTTGTATGCTGTTTAACCCTTTCAGGGGCAAGGTATTTCTGCTCCGAAATTGTTCAAATAATTGATTCACACCACAATTTAAGAACAGATTTATTTGAAAATAATCAAGAGCTGTTTTTCGCGCATATTATAAAATCGAAATTGTACTAAAATTTTACTGGTACCAGTTCTAAATTGGAACAGTAATATTAAGTGTTTGCAGACTGCAAACACCGCCCCTGAAAGGGTTAACAGTGTTGTTAGTGGACTACTATTTTGTAATATAGATTTCTTGTTTGGTACCACTTTATTGATGTGATAATATATGCCTTATTTAATGACCTATTAATTAAGGAGAAAGCAAATGGAATTTTACCACTTAAAAAATGTGATGCCAATCAATAAATTTGAATTAAAAAATCTATTAGGGATATTAGGGATATTTAAATCTATTAGGGATAATTAAAAAATTTCGATGTTAACACTGAAAAAGCCGGGTATTTTACTCAAGTTTTATGAAAAAGTGCTTCTCACCAGAATTTTAATTTTAAACTATTTAACTTATTAAATTAGAATATTTATCTGCTGCAAACATTTAACATATCTTATGAAAAAAAATCTGGTTCGAAACGACTATTATCAATGTGTGCAGGGGTCATTTTGACCCCTATTGGCGGTTCTAGTGTTAAAGATGAATCTTTCCCTGGCCGGCCAATCCTTGAAAAATTCGGCGAAATTTTAAAAACAATCCAGGTAGACTGACATATTTCTTCCCACGACATTGCTACGGAACTAAACATTAACCATAAACCACTTTTGAACCATTTACATAAAATTGGATACCAAAAGAAACTCGATACTTAGGTTCCCCATAAACTTACAGTGAAAAATTTAATGGACAGAGTTTTATTTTTGTGAATTGCTACTGAAACGGTATGAAATCGAGCCATTTTTGAAACAAATCATTACGGGTGATGAAAAGGGAATCACGTATTGCTAAAAAGATCGTGATCGAAGCTTCACAAATGGTGGTAAAGCCCGGATTGATGCCTACGAACAGAGCCTGATTACTAACGGGGCACTCTCTCCCCAGTAAAATTACATAGAAATTTTCGCCTTGTTTAAACGCCCTTTTCAGTCAAAATTACTATCACGAGTAAGGAAAAAAATTCTATTTATTTTTTCTGGTGGGAGAGTGCCCCGTTGATAATCAGGCCCTGCCTGCGAAAGTGATTCTGAGTGTTTGGTGGGATTGGAAAGGAATTTTCCATAATGAGCTGCTCAAACCTGGCCAAACCATCAATTCAACTATCTTCTGTAAACAACTAATGCGATTGAAGCAGGTAATTAAAAAACCCGGTCAAAATTGATCGAAAGGAAAGGCGCTGTCTTCCATCACAACAACGCTAAACCACATGCATCTTTAGTATCTCGGCAAAAACTGAAATAGCTTTGTTGGGAAGTTTTGATGAACCCATCATATAGTCCGGACCTGGATCCGACGGATTACCATTTGTTCCACCCTATGCGGTACTCTCTTGAAGGTGTTAAGCTGGTTTCAAAAAAGGCTTGTGAAAATCACCTTATTCAGTTTTTTGCCCAGAACTCTCAGAAATTCTACAGTGACGGAATTATTGTTTTACCAGAAAAATTGTAAAAGGTCATCGAACAAAATACAGGGATGAGATTTCCGTTTTTTTCACACCAGTATAATGTTAGAGAAAATGTTGTTCTGTTAAATCGCAACAATGTTCCGATTTAATAATACAGCATTTTCTCTAAAATTTTACTGGTGTTCAAAAAAGCGGAAATCTCATCCCTGAAAATAGCACATAAATTTTGATTAGTTTTGTTTTATTTATATAAATAAATTCACATTGAAAAACACGAAGAAAAGCGAACTTACTTTTTCCCCAACCCAATATTATTGCAAAGTGTTAAAGAGGTTTGCCACAGGTGACTATTTTTATATTCTGTTAACATATCTATTGTTGAAAAATACATTTTGTATTACATCTCTCCATCTCCAGTTTATCTTTTTAAAGTGTATATAAAGATTTTTATTTTGGAAAAGAAATTCGAAAAAAAAAATGCTTTTTCTTTTAGAGTCCATATGATTTTCATATAGAAAAATTCATGGAAGTCGGCATTAAATTCAAATACAAACAATTGTATGTTAAAGTTATTATTAATTTATAATTATATGCATATACTATTACTTTTAGTTATAACGGTACAAGAATCTTGCAAATTTTCACATAGTTTTTTTTTTATTTTTACATGATTCATTTGATTACAATGTTTAGCGATAAAGCTATGCAGAAAAAAATGAAATAATTTTCAGAAACGCTACAACAACGTACCTTATAAATTCTAAATTTAATTAATTTCTATACAAATACAGTTAATTTCCGTACAAAGTATTTTCAATTTTTTGTAAGAAATATCCGTAATTATCTTAAGAGGCCACTGGACTCGCTGAAAAAGACCCGGATGATAATGTTAAGCCTATAAGGGCGTTATTATCAAATATCTCGCCGAAACTTTATTATTTTCACATGATTTTTTTGGATAGGATAGTTAAGAATGATCTACAACCTTATTTTACTTTTTCAATTTTGGTTTCGGGTTTTTTTAAATATTACTTTAATTTTCAGAACCGGTTTCAACCGGTTCTGAAATCGAAATCGTACCAGTATTTACTTTTTTTTTTTACATTATATAAAAACAAACTTTCACTAATGCATAGCTTTCAACTTTTACGCATTTCCTCAACCACAAAAATGTTATACTAAGTAATGTTTTATTTAATCGTGAAATCGTATGACTAAACAATTGGAAAATCTCTGTACAGTTTTTAGTGGTAGTAGAGTAAAATGCGTAAAAGCATAGCTTCCAAACTTTCCGATTTTTTGGCCCGGAAAAATTTAATAGAAATTTTTCACTTATTTAATCAGCAGATTAAAGCAATTTGCAATGGTAAAATTTTCTATAAAATTTTTCCGGGCAAAATAAGAGAAAGATATTGCCAACTATGTTGAAGTCAAATTTTATTTTTTCTGTCAAAATGAATGTTGATAACTTGACTTAAAAGAATCAATGGTTCTAAATAAAACTTTAGAACCATTGATTCTTTTAGGTCAACATCAATAACATATATATTTTTAAAGTTTCAGATTCACAGTGTGAGAATTCTGAAGATTGTAACGACAGTGATGATGAAAATGAAAATGAAGTTTTGAAAGGACCCTTTGGTAAGAGTTTCTCTATTTCTATATGTCAAGAATATCTTATAAACAGACAAAAATAAAGAATACTGACAGATAAAAGAATTAAATATTTTGCTAAT
The DNA here is from genome assembly GCA_964019185.1 of Maratus speculifer. Classification (NCBI taxonomy): domain Eukaryota; kingdom Metazoa; phylum Arthropoda; class Arachnida; order Araneae; family Salticidae; genus Maratus; species Maratus speculifer. The sequence goes on from OZ025300.1 coordinate 233,189,887, forward strand.
AGACATAATATCAAATAAAAATCACCGCAGCCAATTCACTTCTATAAAATTAAGTGTATGTAGAACATTTCGAGAAGAAAATGAAGCAGTTTTTGAGAAATTTTCAATAGCATATATTTTACTTAAAAATAGACATAGGAATGAAAAAAGAATACAGTAAATATACACATTGTAGATCATATATCAATCAAAAGAAATTTGTTTCATTCATAAATTAATTTTCAAGAACTAATGAACTGGGAGACGGCAGCACAGGTTATCTCGCCGAGTTATAAGAGGCTGGAATTCCCGAATTTGTTAAAATTCGATTTAATATTGAAACTTTATTGGTGAGGGACCGCCCTGCAGGGCGTAAAAGTTTACTCTTTTATTTAAATTCCATCGCATTGTATTCCAGATAGTGTCCTTAAATCAAATAGATATAATTATTACTTCGTTCATGATTATTAGACCTTTCAATCTGTGTTAAGAGGCCACTTGACTCGGTGAAAAAGACGAGAATGATAATGTTAATTCCATGGAACGTTACTTTCAAATATATCTTGCTCAAATTTTAATATTTTTACACGATTTTCTGTATAGGATAGCTGAGGAAAATTTATAACCGGGCTAGATTTTACTTTTTCTATTTTGTTTATACTTCTTTAATATGATAGTTTCGATTTTAGAACTGGTTTCAACCGGTTCTAAAAATTAAAGTAATTAAAAAAAAATCCGAAACCAAAATCGAAAAGGTAAAAATTAACCCGGCTGTAGATCGTTCTCAACTGTCCTATCAATAATAATAATAATAATAATAATAATAATAATAATAATAATAATAATAATAATAGTAGTAGTAATAATAATAATAATAATAATAATAATAATAATAATAATAATAATAATAATAATAATAATAATAATAACGATGATGATATTGATTATAGTATTAATAATAATAATAATAATAATAATAATAATAATAATAATAATAATAATAATAATAATAATAATAATAATAATAATAATAACGTTTCAGCGAGATATTTGAAAATAACTCCCACATAGATTTAACATTATCATCGGGGTCTTTTTCAGCGAGTGGAGTGGCCTCTTAAGGTAATTACAGATATTTCTTACACCAAAAACGAAAGCAAGTAAATTAAATACTCTTAAAAGTTAAATTATTGAGAAACTCATATGAAACACCATAAAATATAATTTTAATATATTCATACTTTATTTCACGATATATTACAGGTTAAGATTTAAATAAAATTCTATTAACCCCTTGCGGTGCGGCGGTATATCTATGAAACTACTTAATTTTAATTCCCGAACGCAACATTGGCACCGGATTTTTGATTAAAAATAATTAGGTTTATTGAATGCGTGAAATATGTCTTTTTTTTTTTTTTTTTTTTTTTTTTTCATAATTACAAATAAAGTTGTTTTGAAATTCCGGTGTCAGTCATTAATTTCAACACTTAAGCATGAATATACATTGCGCCGTAAAGGGTTAAATTGAAATGTTTATAAACAAATTGCACCACTATTCATTTCAATACAAGTATCTTTTATATTACATTAAGTTAATGATGTTAACGTAAGTAATACCAATTTTAAATCATCTCTAACCTTCTAAAATTATTTTACATTACTTATGGTAATAAAATATAAATGTATAATATCATAATTACTTATTCCTAGATAGTCGATTAACTTCAGTTACCGTAATTTCGGGTGTATACGCCACGGAACAAACAATTCTTTTTGGACCCAGAAATCTTATTTAGTGATTGAAGACAAATATTTACGGCGATCTAACTAGTTATATTTGTTTCTTAAAAAATTCTGGGTCGGAAAAGAATTGTTTGATCTGCGGCTTATACACCCGAAATTACGGTATCTTAAGAAAAAAGAAATACCATGATCATTAAATCCAACTTGATAGGATTATTTTTCATGTCATAACACCTTCCTTCAAAAATCATGAGCAGACTCAAAGAGATTCCGCCATTTACAATACTGTCTTTTAAAATTATCAGCAGGCATACACGGATTCCACCGATACTCCCAGAAAGACACCTACTCTCCGTAACAGTTCAAATCACAGAGAAATATACTGACAGGCATTGAATCCTTCGCTCAGTTAACCCATTAGTGCCTAGCGTCCCTTTTTAGGGACGCTTCAAAAGGTGCATTCAGCACTGTTTTTGACACCGGTAAAAAAGAAAGGCAATAATTATTTTATTTAACCCCTTCGCGACGGGAGCATTTTAAGAAATTTTTAATATTTTATGACCAGTTTTAAAAAGGGGAAATTCTTGTCTTGTTAAATCGAGAAAATGCTCCGATTAGATAAGTCAAATTTTACAATATAATTTTGCTGGTGGGTATAAGCAAGGATTCTTAAGCCTTTTTGCGGCACGTTTATGTGTCACTCGTCCCCAAGGGATTAAATGATGCATTTTCGTGATTAATGAACTAAACTTAAATCTTTTAAAAATAGTGGTGCCAACCAAATAAAATTTACGCAAAAGGTGCTGGGCACGAATGGGTTAACATTCTTATTAAAGTTATTCAAAATTCACTTGCAGGAATACAGTAACTGCGCCGCTGCTTGCTTGGGCCATCTGCATGCCTTAACTCTTTGAGTGGCAAAGCACTACTATTCTTAAAAGGCTGAAATGATTGATCGACACAGAATTTAAAAACAAATTTATTTCAAATTAGAAAAAAGCTTTTCTTCACGTCCTTGATAATGTTAAAATTTTCATTTCAAAACACTAGTGTCAATGTAGGAATTCGTAATTAAAATTAAGTGGGATATATATTATCCCACCGCCTTTCAAGGGGTTAACTAGTTTCCAATTGCAGGGAAATATGCTGTCAGGTACTGAATCCCCCGCTTAGTATGCATTCCATAATACCGTCCTTCAATAATCAAACAGGCATAAAGTGATATCAACCATGCCTTACTGAAACATCTACAAGACATAATGGAGCTCAAACATCAGGAAAATATTATGAGAACTGTTGAATTATACTTCATCAACACATAAGACCAGAATGCGAAAGTAATTTTCCCATGTGCTAGTGGAAGAATAGCGGCATCTCGGTAATTCCTTCTGTCCAAGTCCCAACTAATTTCTATCCATATGACTACCGAGCAATACAGTCAAGTCTCTATATAACGAAATCCACTGTTCCAGTAAAAAGTTTGTTACATAGAGAAATTCGTTGAATGAAGAATGACATTAAAATTCTTATTTAATGTATAAATTTTGAACAAATACTATTTTTTATGTGTTTAATTAAGAATTTGAAATGTTTAACTATAAATATTAGCCTTTTATTCTATTTCTTAATTATTTAAACAGTTTCAAAAAAGAGAACAGACATTTATATGAAAGCTTAATGAAAATCAAACAAGGATACTTTGCTTGCATTAATTTTAGACGAAGAAATCTGTAATTTTTTGTTGTTTTGATTTAAAAATTGTTACACTCTCGAAAAAATGTTTAAATTTTAGCATGGAATGAAAAATTGTATAGGAATATTTTCCCCCATTTAAAGTCCTCTCCTAATAAGATCAAAAGAACTCATCATTTCACTGCTTGATGATTTTATTGCTTGTTGCAGATTTTCGTTCTCAAGCTCATTGTCACATTTACCATCATTGTTCATAACTCTGCTTAAAATATCACTATCGTTAGGAGACTGTGCAATAGTGAGATTGTCACCCACTTCCAAAAAATGAGAGAGAGCAATATTGTCTTCAAATTCTCCATGTTTCTTAATTAATTTCTCTTTTAAGTCTGCTCAAGTCACGTCTTCTTCGCCCTCAGAATCCACATTATCCTCTAGTATAGAAAATCCGACTTTTTGAAGCAATTTTAAACTGTTTTTCCTCAATTACCCCCATAGATCCCGCATTTACATGTGTAACAATCCAACTGACACTGTTTTGAGAAAGATGTTGAAAGGTGTGTGGGAGGGGGGAGGAATGAAGTCGTTGAATTTAAAGAACAAAGAGATTCAAGGATAGAAATAATATAATAAACTCAGCACTGAACGATAAATCAGGAATACGGGATGGAAAATTGATTCCATGTGATTTCAAAGCTTTTTTAAAATTGAACAAAAAAAGAACACTTTATGAAAATATTCGTTATATGGAGATAGCTATTTCGCTATATAGAGACTGTTTCCAATGTTATCATGGGAAAAGGGGACTGTTCCTACTAAAAATTCGTTATATAGAGAAATTCGATGTGTGGAGTTTCGTTATAGGGAGACTTGACTATATTTAGAAAAAAGAAAGCAAGCTCAGCTCTGTGTGTTGAATGCCCCCTTTTCTTCTCTCAGTCTTTTTCTTAACTACCTTTTTGTTGATGGGAGGGAAGGGTGAGGCTGGTGCTAAAGAAAGGCTTAATTTTCCAACCAGTGACTCCCTAAGCTTTTACTGGTTAACCCCTTAACTGATTTGCCCGTACGCTGTTCGGGCAAGATGAATTTGCTTAATTTGTCATTTAAAGCTTTTTAACATTAATATTAACAAAAAAAACTTCGTACTATTTAAAAGCGGAAATGTTTAGACTAAATGTCACTAATATTTTATTTAAAAAATTGTGGTGAAAATTTGTTATTTTCAATTTATTGAACGGAAAAGAAAGTGCCAGTTAAGGGGTTAAAAACACATTTTGAAATAAGTAAATAAATAAATAAATAATAATACAGAAAACGTTATAACGTTAGACACACCCACAGTGCATAGATAGAATATTATATTTTTAAACCTCCCAGAACCGTAATCTTTCAGGTCCATAATCATTTACGCTCATATTCACCAATGACTTCAACCCCAAGTTATACCGAAAACCTCGGTCGAAAGCTCAAAAGATGTTCATCTCTAATCCTAATTGGGCGCCTTTATGATAACAACCAATCGAATGCTACTGTGAATTTCATTTGAGCATTCGACCCAGGTTTACTAGGTTGAAGTAGATGGTGAATAAGCCTATAACCTTTTAACTCTATTTGTCAGGCCCATAAATGAAAACCCAAAAGTTTGAACATTTTCAGGTACTTTCAAGTATTTTCAAAGACCTGTTACCAGCATTCTCAAAAGCGAACGGCACTTTACAAAATTTCTGGCACTAAAACGCCTAAAATACCCTGACGCTTTTGAACTGTGAAACAAAAGCACGACAAAAGTTATTGAATTCTTCAAAATAAAATTTATACAATTTGAAATTGAATTAGCGCTCATAAAACTTTTGTGAAATTTTTCAATATCGCGTGATATGTTGTTAGAAAATTCCGTTATTGATCAAAACTTCACCAAAAGAGGAAACAATACATGGCAAATGCAGGGATCGTGCGTTTCAGGTAATTTCTCAATTCAACTATCAATATTTTTAGTAGAAAATTAAATCTAAGTTTAACCTCTTCAGACCTGAGGTACACAAATGTGAACCTCCATTCTTTTCCTCATATAAACTAAACTTTTCGAATTTTTTGCATTTTTACTTTACTTCTATATAGCTGAATGTTTTTTGCTTTAAAACAAAACCAATATGTCAACACTGATGAATATTATCTCATAAAATAGATATTATTTTCATCTGAGTTTCGAAAATACCTTCAAGACAGTTGTGGCCAAGAACTTAAACAATATTCATGATTATTTAACTTAAATGCTTTCTTTACAATAAAAAATTTTAAGATTTTGCTAATCATTTACTTGTTTAAAGTCCTTCATTTTGTTGTTGTATAAATTTATATTAATGATAGTTCAACTGATGTTTTAAAGGGATTAGTACATTTATATCCATATTTGTAAACCTAAATTACTAGTCCCTTAAAATACTGATTGCATAATAACGACTCTTTCTGTCATCTACGGTGTCATTTCGATTATGCAAAAGCAATAAATATTTATTTGTAGAGTTATTTTATGCTCAGGTCTGAAGAGGTTAAAACGCAAAAAATTTGCCTTTATTTAAAAAGAAATTTTCTATAAGAAAATACTGATACTGCAGAATTCTCTGGCTTTTAAATTTGAAGACAAATGTGATGCCTGCAAATGCATTTAAAATCTATTCTAATCTAATGTAATCCATTGCCACATTAAAAAAAACAAAAATTTGAATTTTTAATGTACATCTTGGATGTTTTTTTTAGATAATTTTAAATCCTGTGACGACCAAAATGAAGTTTACAAGCTTTGTCCTTCAAAATGCCCAGACACCTGTGAAAATTACAAGGACACTCGCCGTGTGTGCAAATTTATTTGTTCCTGGCCGAAGTGTGAGTGCAAAGATGGCTTTGTAAGAGGACCAAATGGAAATTGTATTGAGCCAGACCAATGCACCAGTTCGGAAAGTAAGCATTTCCACTATGTTTAAAAAATGAAATACAGCAAGTAAAACAAGTTGGAAATTGCAAATTTGTAAAACAAATTTCTGTCACAACCATGAATGGTCGAAAAAATACGATTGTTTTGTGCAGCCCTGTATATGACCTATGGATATACATGTATACTACACAGTATGATACTAGTTAATTCAATTAAACGCATATCTCTGTTGAAAAGAATTTCCGCTAATAAAAGGATCTTGTATAGGAATTTTGTGTTGTCCTGATTACGACATATAGAATTCATGAGCATATAGATATTTTAGTACAAAATTTTCATGCTATAAGAACACTTCTTAAAAGTTTTAATTTTCATAGCCCCCTTTTTATTAAGTTGGATATTTATAATTACCCCATTAAAAACTCAGAATCAGAAAAATTTGTGGTAATTAAGTTTACTAGTGGGAGAAAATGAGACTAATATACTTCTTCTTTTACTTGCCAACACATATTTGTTTGGGGGGTAATTAAAACCGTTAGAACACCAAACTGATAAATCAGTTTATCAAAAACTTAAGTTGATTTTGTTCAAATTACTATTTGGGTCTCAAAAATACTTCAGACTAATGATAAATAATATCTAAAAAGAAAAATGCAGTATGAGGTTAATATCTAAGTGTGAAACAGAATTTTACCATACATAGTTTTCTCCATTATTGCGGTGATCACAATTACCCCCCTGGTCATAATTATCCTATCTGAACCTATTATATAAACTATTAATAGTAAATTTCCCTTTATTTAAAAAGATGGCTTGATACAAGGATTTCAAAATAAATGTTCTTTGTATCAATAATATTAAAAGTTTATCTGTCCGTTGAAGGTTAAGAGTAGTGACGTGAAAGCCCACTGCAATGACATTTGGCACGAAAGTTGTTGCCATATTCCTTGAGCGAATTTTTCTACAATCTCCGGTCGATGAAATTTCATTGGCTTACTTTCCTTGTACCACAGTTGCCAGTTTGATATCCAATTTTAATCAGAAGTAACAGATTCACATCGAAAATTTCGAAAGAACATATTCTACTTCATTTGATCGCTTAACCCATTAGTGCCTGAATTATTTTCTTCGTTAAAATTCAAATTTTGCATTTTCCCACCACTTTCAAAGCAAGAATAACTTTTATCTTAATTTATCGAGGACTTTGCCTCTAGAAAGAACGTATTTATTTATCTTCCTTTTTTACTGGTGTGACATGCTCTAACTTGAATTTTTTAAAACTGTCCCAAAAATGGGACGCTAGGCACTAATGGGTTAACCCCTTGGGGATGAGCGACAAGATATGTGCCGCAAAAACGCTTAAGAATCCTTGTTTATTCCCACTAGTATAATGTTACTGTAAAATTTGCCTTGCTTAATCGGAGCATTTTCTCGATTTAATAAAGCACAAATTTCTTTTTTAAAAAACGGTGACAAAACGGTAAAAATTTCGTAAAAGGCTTCCGTCGCGACAGAGTTGATAGTGCTTAACACAGCTTCCGGTACAGTGGTCCCACTCCCTCCCCCTCCCTAGGCACAACTAATTTTAATTCCAAACTTGGGCATCAAATTAACGAAATGGCACCAAAAATACTTTAATAAAATTTTGATTTTACATAGAAAACTTAAATTACGGACTTGTTAATTCCTGAAAAAGTCATTTGTAAATTCCGGTGTCAGTCGATAATTTTCTCATTTTACGAAGTGAATTTGTCCGTGCCGGAAAGGATTAACCCTTTCCGGCGAAGTGTGTCCGGTCTGGACACACCTAATTTTAATTCCAAACTTACAATTGGCACCAATAATATTTTAATAAGAAACTTGCTTTTATAATAAATGCTTAAATTGCGACGTTCTTGATTTCTTAAAAAGTCGCTTGTAAATTCCGGTGTAAGTCGATAATTTCTCATTTTACTAACAAAATTCTTCTGCACCAGAAAGTGTTAACAGTGTAATCAGTTTGAGAGGCTTCCAAGTTGTCATCAACTTTACTCCCAGTCCATTGATGAATGTCATACAATTAATGAGCCATTGGGAGGAATAGTCTATACTATTGTACTATTGTTAGACTAGTTCTCCCTACTGTATAAAAACTACTACTACTTAACAAGATTTTTTTTTTAAATAGCATAAACATATAAATAAAAAGAAAACTACTTTTAATAAATGGTGGTATTAAATGTGATCGCTGTAGGTCTCTCGTTAAATACAATATAAAAAAAGAACTATTTTTTATTTCTGATAAGAGTAGAATTTTCTGAATAAAAAATTAGGCCAATTTGGTAACCTTGCCTTATACTAAATATTTTTTTAAATTCTGTTTAAGCTTTTAAATCTTTTATTTCAGCTTCTGATGAAACTTGTCGAGAAAACGAAGAATACAAGGAGTGTGGAACAGCTTGTCAAAAGAATTGCCAGAACTACGACAAAGACGAACCTTGTACTGCTGAATGTAAATCCGGATGTTTCTGTAAAGAGCCCATGATTCGAGGCCCCTACGGGAACTGCATTTATAAGGAAGAGTGCCCAGCAGAAATGACTGAATCTAGCCAAGGTCAATGGTGGACATGGCCAGAACCAGACTTGATGCCACTGCGCAGGAAAGCTAACTCACCTCGTGAGTGACTTCGTATTATAATAATTGTTCGAACAAATAAATATTTTACCTTAACCCATTAGTGCCTAGCGTCCCTTTTTAGCGACTCTTCAAAAATTGCATTCAGCACTGTTTTTGACACCGGTAAAAAAGAAAAGCAATAATTATTTTTTTAAAATGATGCATTTTCGTGATTAACGAACTAAACTCAAATCTTCTAAAAATAGTGGTGCCAACCAAATAAAATTTACACGAAAGATGCTGGGCACTAATGGGTTAAAAAATATTTTGATAGTAGTTTCAGTAATATAATTCAAGCTATTAGAAAAAAAAACCCACGAATACTTAATGTACAGTATATTTATTACTAAATAGGTGCAAGTAAATAGAAATTTTAAAAACATTTAAAATTTATGAAGATATCAAAACATTGCAGAGCTGCTAAGTCTCCGGCTTTTTGGATACGAGTATTTTAATTTAGAAAATATCATTTCATTTAATTGGAACATTTCGACGATTTAAAAGAACAATATTTTCTTTAAGGTAATAGTGTTGTTCAAAAAAACTTCGCAACTCTGACACTGATATCAAAAGATGTTAAACTCCCTAGCGTTTTCAGCTAAATATTAGCTAACAATTAGGAAATTGTTTTAGCTTCAAAGATATACGCTATAAATATTAGAGGGTGAAACTAAGGGCGTGTTCAGCACAACTTACCTGTCACTTACCGATTGTAGACAAGTACGAAATGAAAATCAAAGCGAAGTGTCACGTCAGCTACAATTCAACAGGATAGTTTTCATTGGTGCCACAATTCGCTTTCGTACTGCCCTACAATCGGTCGGTAACATTGGTTAACATTTGGTAAGTTGCGCTGAACACGCCCTGACAAACAACAAATTAGATAGATGGAAGGAAGGAAAAGAAAACAGGGGGGTCATCTTGGTATAGAAACCAGAAAAAAATGAGGGGAGGTAAAGAAAAGGAAAGTGTTATTCATAACCAAATCCACCAATTATTCCAAGCATGATAAATCATATACACGGTATATTGTAGAATAAAATATTAATGCAATGCTCTTTCCCATTCGCCAATATCTGATATATTGTAGAATAAAACATCTTTACAAGTTTTTTTTGGCCCCTTGTCAATATCCATTTTTTTCCTGGTTTCGATAGCAGTCCCCCTATTTTATTTTATTTTCTCCCCTTCCACCTATTTGTTGTTCGTTGGTTTTACTTTCTGATATTTAACCAGTGTATATTTTCGAAGCTACAATAGTTCACCTGATGAAGGCTAATGTTTCGCTTATAGAGCTAGGAATTTTAACATCTTCTGACATCAGTGTTTTAACATCGTGATAAGTTTTAATTTTTTAAAAACTTATATATACATGTACTTATTTAGTAAAATATATATTGTGAATTAAATATTCACATTGTTTGTTTATTTTATTAAGTTGAATATGAAATTTCAACTTGCGATATAATATTTTAGTTAGAGTTTTGTTACATTTAAATTTTGTTACTAAATTTTACTGCAGAATTCTTGTAAGTTTAGATAGTTCTTATTATTTTTATAAGAAAATAAATAACCCAGAAATAAAGTAAAAGAAAATTGCTATTCAAAATTTTCCGGTGTGAATTATAACACTAGTAAGAAGACTATCGATTTGTATGACGTCATACTCGTTTCCTCTGGCCTTGAGTATTTCGATTACAGTGAACCCATTAATTGGAATGCATCAGAAGTTGAAAACTTTGTTAATCATGAGTATCTTTATTGAAGATATTAAAAAAATGTACTATATTGTACAACCTCTGACAATAAAGTTCGGAGAATAGTCCTGTAACATTAATGTATATGAAATATTAACGAAAGTTACCATACCATCTTTCAAAATAGTCATCTCCCATCACTATGCATCCCAGAAATCTGTTATACATGTCCTGGGGAAATTATCAAGAAGTCTTCTTTGGGGATGGAGTTCAAAAGATATCGTCGCGTTTCATTGGATGTCAGCAATATGGTCAAATCTCTTTCAAAGAGATTTTGAGTCGTGGAAACAGGAAGAAGTTTGGAGGATTGAGATCTGGCGAGTATGGTGAATGTTCAATTTGCACTACACCTCATGAATTTCTTGCAAAGCTTAAAACCAAACTTTAAACTGATCTTTTGTTTGTTCATTTACCTGTTCTCAGTTAAGAACCAACGCACTAAATAAGCACGTCTTACACAGAACACAAACGATGCTCAACTGAACAACGGTGGGGGAAGATGGTCAATACTTGCCTCTACGCAGACGCAGTGTTTTGTTTTCCCAGTATTGCCAGATTGGCTCTGATTAGCTCTGGTTGACTCTGAATTCATTCACCGAACTTTTTTGTCAGAGGTATTATTACAAGATGTCTGCTGCATTGTTTCATTTAGATTTAACCCTTAAATGCATATTGTATCATTTTCGATACCATAAGTGTTCCCGATTTATTGGGGGGGGGGGTTATTCACATATTCCGTATTCTCAAAAGAAATTTAAAAGAACAATTTTCACTTTACTTAAAGACAGAAAGACAGACCATTCGTAATTAAAGAAAAATTTACTATTTATATTTTTCTGGTATGAATTCTGATTCTTTGAACTGCGCATTTTTTGGAACGCGTTCTATCCTATGCATTTAAGGGTTAATAAATTGCTCACATTTGTTCCTTTCTTACAGCTTCTGGTGAAACTTGCCGAGAAAATGAGGAATATAACGAATGTGGAACAGCTTGTGAAAAGAATTGTCAAAACTACGACGAAGATGAACTTTGCACTGATGAATGTAAATCCGGATGCTTCTGCAAAGAGCCCATGATCCGAGGCCCCTACGGGGACTGCATTCATAAGGAAGAGTGCCCAGCAGAAATGACCGAATCTAGCCAAGGTCAATGGTGGACATGGCCAGAACCAGACTTGATGCCACTGCGCAGGAAAGCTAACTCACCTCGTGAGTGATTTCGTATTATAATAATTGTTATAACAAATTACTTTGCCTTAAAATATTTTGATAGAAGTTTCCGTTATATAATAAAAAAATATATTAAATAATTTGAATACTTAATTCACAATACATTTATTACTAAATAGATGAGAATAAATAGCGATTTTAAAAACATTTAAAACTTATCAAGATATTAAAACACTGATGTCAGAAGGTGTTGAAATCCCTAGCGTTTTCAGCTAAACATTAGCCGTCATCAGGGGAATTACTGTAGCTTCAAAGATTTATGGTGATCAGAGGGTGAAACAGACAAAAATAATTTGGAGGGATATGAGGAAAGTAAAGAAAATAGATATGGAATAGCTATAGAAACCGGAAAAATGAGGGGGGAGGAAAGGGTTATGGGAACTGCAATTCATAACCAAATTCACCAATTATTCCTAGTATGTTAAATCATATACGTGGTACATTGTAGGATAACATCTCATTACAATTCTATTGTCAATATCTGGTATATTGTAGGATAAAACATTACAAGTTTTCTTGCTCCTTGCAGTATCCATTTTTTCTTCTTTCTGTAGCAACCCCAGTATTTTATTTTCTTTCTTTACTCCCACATATTTGATGTTTGTTGGTTTTACCCTCTAATATATTTAACCGGAATATCTAGTCAGCGAACATGGCTAGACCCAGACTTGATGACACTAAGTAGAAATGCTAACTCAAATCGTGAGTGACTTTTTATCAAAATAAATTCTATAACAAATAAAATTTTAGCTTAAACAACAATTTGGTAGAAGTTTCAGGATTAAAATTCTCGATATCGACGAAATAAAATTTTGTCTGCTTGTCGAATGATTAACATAATGATCGTGTCGTCTTCCGCTACGAATCTTGGTACAAAAATAACTGAAGGAGACACTGAATACCTAAAATGCAATTTTTAAATAAAATGTTACATTTTATTTTAATTATTTTGACTCCGGCATTTCTTACTCAAGTTTTACTCGTTTGGAACCACTTTTTCAAATGAAATTACTTTCAGTGATACATTATCAAAAATGCTCCAATCAAAAAGGCATATTTCATTTTTCTTTATTACTTTTGCAAAAAAATAAATTTTGCAAAGAAAGATGATGTCAAGACAGATTGGACATACAAGTGTGATGGGTTAATATAAAACTGAAGGTAATTTTTTTTTTGTCTATTTTCCCTAATTGATATGCCATTTCTATTTCATAATCCAGATGTCATTCGTTTTTCCACGAGGGATGTCATTCTTTAATTATCAGAAGGATTTTTTTACATAATCTACCGCCTGGAAGATGGGTTCAATAAACTTGACAAGTTCAAACATACAAAGTGTTTTTCAGATAACGATTGCTGCAGTCTTTCCTTTTTGATTTAACCCTTTGAGCTCTGATGGTTGAATTTTCTATCACTTAATTTTAAATCTGAAATGTCACATTGGCACCGGAATATTCGACCTAATTTATTTGAAAAAAGTTTAATTCATTTTTTTTTTTTGTCTATATCGTAAAGCGACTTTTTTCTTTGTAAAATATTGGTGCCAATGTGACCAAAGGAAGTTTGAAGAAAGGGTATAGCCGGGTTGCATTAAGTGCATATGCCCTTGAGTGAATCACATCGAGTCCTGCATGAATCGATAGACCATAAAAAGAAATTCATTTCTCCCCAGTTTCAAGTTTATATCACAAGACCACGGAAGAAATGACCCTAAATGTCTGTTTTGGAAAAAAGCGCATTGTGAGGAAACTACTAAGCGGATTTCAACGAAAAAAATGAGGGATGTATAAAACCACCATACGAATATTTAACAATTTTTCTAGATTTTTTGTTTAACAAAAGACCAAGTTTTCTAAAATTTTTCTTGTTTTTAAATGAACATTTTAATTGAAAATCTATTGAAATTTCTGAGTAACCACCTTAATTTTTTTGTATGAAATACTATGAGATATAATCCATATTCATTATAAATTTCAGTTTTCTACGTAGGGTGCATCATATTAAAAAAAAGGCAAAATCATATTCCGGCGGTGATGGGGGGGGGGCGTGTCTCGCACAAATCTCACATATTAGGTCTATCGAAAGTTCTGCTGTATAATGTTATTTCACGCCTTCCTATATGAGTTTTGTGCGACACACGTCCCCCATCTCCGGGCCATACGTCGGAATATGATTTTGTCTTTTTTTAATATGATTCACCCAAGGTAAAAAGTTGAAATTGATAATATGCATCATATCTCATAGTATTTCATGCAAAAAAATTAAGATGGTCACTCAGAAATTTCAATAGATTTTTATTGAAAATGCTCATTTAAAACCCAAAAAAATGTTGAAAACTTGGTTTTTTGTTTAAAAAACATCTGAAAAAATTCTCAAACATTCGTATGGTGGTTTTATACATCCCTTATATTTTAGTTGAAATCTGCTTAGTGCTTTCGTCACAATGCGCTCTTTTCCAAAACAGGCATTTAAGGTCATAACCCCCCGTGGTCTTCAGATGTAAACTTGAAACTGGGGAGAAATGAATTTCTTTTTATGGACTATCGATTCATGTAGGACTCGATGTGGTTGACTTAAGGGCATATTTTACTAAGAAACACGGCAATACCCTTTATCCATCAAAGCTTAACTTCAATAAATTGTTCACATTTCTTGCAGCTTCTGGCGAATCTTGCCGAGAAAATGAGGAATATATGGAGTGTGGAACAGCTTGTCAAAAGACTTGTCAAAACTACGATGACGACACACTTTGCACTGCTGAGTGTGAATCTGGATGCTTCTGTAAAGAACCCATGGTAAGAGGACCTGACGGCAATTGCATCTACAAAGAACAGTGTTCCGCTAAGTTAAGTGAATCTAGCAAAAACAAAGTCTGGCCACCACCGTACATACCGCCATTCCGCAATCTAGGCATTCAGTGTGAGTAATTTTGTTTTAAAATTATATATATGCTTTGATATATATGCACTGATGTAGGGTCAATAGGGAGTAATTATGAGAACTTTTTGCATTTTCTATATTGTTAGTTTTTACTTTTTTTCTATTTGAAAAACTGGTGTTTCTACTACATGGAAGTAACTTTGACCTTTTAACGCCTTGTGGACGGGTCAAGCATACTTGCCGAAAAAAGGGTTAACCCTTTCTGGCACTGTGCCTGCTCTGGGACACCTAATTTTAATGCCAAACTTGCAAATGGCACCAATAATATTTTAGTAGAATTTTGATTTTATAATAAAAGCTTACATTAGGGGTTTCAAAATTTCTAAAAAATCCGTTTGTGAATTCGAGTGTCAATCAATAATTTCTCATTTTACTAACAGATTTTGCCCTTGCCGGAAAGGGTTAAGAGTCTTTGTTTATTCCAACCATTAAAAATTTACTGTAAAATTTACCCTTAATCGGAACATTTTCTCGATTTAATAAAGCATGAATTTCTGTTTTTAAAAACCGGTGACAAAACATTAAAAATTTTGCAAAAGACTTCCGCCGCGAAAGGCTTAAGAACTTCTCTTAAAACTTTTAATTCTTATAGCCCTCTTTTTTTTTAAGTTAAAAGGATGGTTATAATTAGCCCATTAAGAACTCACAATCACATAAGTTTGGGATAATTAAGACTACTAGTGGGAAAATTATGACAACTATATTTTTTCTTTATACTTGCCTACACACATTTATTTGGGGGTGATTAAGACCTTAACCCATTAGTGCCTAGCATCCCATTTTTGGGACAGTTTTAAAATATTCAAGTAAGCGCATTTCACACCAGTAAAAAAGGAGGATAAATAAATACTTTCTTTCTCGAGACAAAGTCCCCGATAAATTAAGATAAAAGTTATTCTCTCTTTAAAAGTGGTGGGAAAATGCAAAATTTGAATTTTAACGAAGAAAATAATTCAGGCACTAATGGGTTAAGAACACCAAATTGAAAAATCTATTCATCAAAAATTTTGGTCGACTTTGTTCAAATTGCTATTTGGATCTCAAAAATGCTTCTGACTAATCATAAAGAATATCTAAAATGAAAAATACATTATGAGGTTAATATCTAAGCATGAAACAAAATTTTACCATACACAATTTTCTCTGTTACAGCAGTGGTCACAATGACATCACCTGACCCTATACAGGGTGAATCATAAATATCGAGACAATAGACTATGTCCTTAAATATTGCCCCTAGACTCATACTTCCAATTGCAAAAATTCATTAAAAAAAGGTAAACTTTTTGATAAGATAAGTTGCAACTCCATAGGGGGTCTATTTGAAAAAGCACGAAAATTAACTTTTTATACAGCTCCCGTAGGACAAAAATTCCAATTAGGAAAACTTTTCTTATGCAGTTCTGAATAATACACAAAAAGTTGCATCTTCATATCTTCAAAACTCGAAGAGTTATAGCCGTTTCAATAGTTCATCCAGGTTTTAAGGGATTAGACACAAATTGAAATGTTCGCAATTCAAAAGACAATGTTTCTTTAACAATTTTGAGAAGCCCGTAAAAAATCTATCTTTTGAGTTGAATTTTGATTTTTTTTCTTTTTTTTTTTGATGGTTAGCCATATAATTTGCTAAAAAAATTACATCTTAAAATTTATCATAAAATTTCTAAAAATTTCATATGATTAGTACTGGTTTAAATGGGATAGTTAAAAATCGTTATAACTCAAAACATTATTTATCAGATTTCTATTTTTTTCCATTTAATTGAAAATGAAAATCGGATTTTAGTTTTCTTTGAGGTTTTTGTTTTTCATTATTAATTTTAGAACTATTAAAATATTTATTGAAAAAATTATATAACTTAAAAAAAATTCTTATTTTCAAAAGTAAATAATTTTTCAATTTTTCTCGAAACAAAACTAATGTAAAATAATTAAAAATGACATGTTTCAAGTTTGTATTTTTTTCCTTTAACAATTCTTAACTTTTAATAAGGTCTGCACTGGACGAAATTTTCAATCCCGGTCTCGAAAAATCCGTATTAAAACCACTGTCTCTGACTGACCTAAAACGTGCATGAAATAAGTAAAATTTGGTTCAATCGAAATTTTTACGAAAACCATATAGATTTTAAAATCACTTTTATTTTACAAGAATAAAATAAAATAAAATAAAATAAAATAAAATAAATAAAATAAAATAAAATAAATTTAAAAAATAAAAACTTTAAATTTTATATATATTTTAGGAATAGTATATTTAAATGCTAAAAAATTAAACACACTAAAACCAGAAAAAAAACTGCCTATGAGGAATTCTGTGTGTTGATCCTTGCAAAATGAATACAATAATACCTGAGAAAAAATAAACTCCATTAACTTTCCTAGGAAGAGCATTTGTCTATTACGTATTTTTTCTTTCGTATGTGATTCCGTCTTAAAAGGTTTTACTGTATAACATTTTTCAAAGTTTCCAATGCACGGGATATGGATTAGCGATATTAAAATATATGTGAAACATTTAGATATAAACAGAGATACATTCATAAAATAAATATATCACAGCCTTTGGCGCATCTTTAATAATAAAAGTATAAATATAAAAAACGAAAAGCTATACTAAGTATTTTTGGTCAGAACGCTTACCCGCGAAACAATTTTTAACTACACTGAAGTAAAAAACTGTGTAGAAATTCAAGGCTGAGCCGAGCTATGATTTAAACTTTTTTCCAGGCTGGTTCGGATTATGATTTTAACATTTTTCCATGCCGTGCAGCGATCCATGCAAACTTCCAGAACTAATGATCAACATATTTTGAAAACAAATTTTGATTTAAATCAATACGCTGCTTTATTATGTCCAAATAAGAAGCACGGTCTTGAATCGACATTTAATAAAGGCAATTTGTGGACGATCCCTCATTTACTTTGAAAATCAGTCAACAATTCATCGTTTACAGGCATGGTAAAGTAGTGTAAGGGAGAGTGGGGATACTTGAGCATGGGGGATACTTGAGCCACCCCTATTATCTCTACAGTTCGTCAATTTTTCTTTCTAAAACTGGCAACATGGTAACATATTTGTAGTTCTGAACATGTAAAAAAGAAATCACATACCTTGGTACCATTTTGAAAGTATGGTGATTAACCCTTTGAGCTCTGCTGGTAGAATTTTTTACCACATAATTTTAATTCTGAAATGTCACAACGACACCAGAAAATTCGACCAAATTTATTTGAAAAAGGTTTAATGCATTTTTTCGTGTATATTGAAAATCGGTTTTTTTCTTTGCAAAATACTGGTGCGAATGTGACATCTGGCTCAAGTATCCCTTCCATGGGGATACTTGAGCCACGATGTAAAAGAAAAAGTAAAAATTTATTAGACACAGAAAAATAATTCAAAATTAATTGAAAGTGGTTTCCAATTGAAGAAAAAATATCAAATTTTCATTTTTAATATTTTATTTTGTTCTAAGAAATTATAAAAAATTAAAAAAAATTAAAATTTAAAAAATGGCTTAAGTATCCCCATCTTCCCCTAAGTCACGAATATCGAAAAATTTTGGATTTTAATATCTCTGTCAGATTTTGAGATACGGAGATGAAATTTTTTTGTTCAATTTAGGAATGAATAAGGAATAATTTTCTAATTGGAATTTTGCTCTACGGGGGCCGTATAAAAATTTAATTTTCGTATGTTTTCAAATAGACCCCCCATGGAGTTGCAACTTATCTTATCAGAAATTTCACCTTTTTTTATGAATTTTTGCAATTGGAAGTATGGGTCTAGAGGCAATATTTAAGGAGATAGCCTATTGTTTCGATATTTATGACTCACCCTGTATATTGTGGGTGGCCAAATTATTAGTTACACTACAACTTTCCTTATTCTCAATATTGGTTAATTTTTTTGTGTGTGTGTGCTAACAAAACTGATAGCGGACATTCGACAGGTGTCCCAACCACTAAGGGACTCTTAGTGCATAATGTGCGTCAGGAATTTTGTGGAAACACCTGGTGGTGTAAATGTTTTCAATTGCTTATAATGAATTCTATTCGCTGCGAAAGAAGAGAAGATATAATCAATACAAACAACAACAACAACAAAAAATAGTAGAATCCTTGATTATTTTTTGGCATCATAACGAATGACTAAAAGGAAAGCATACACTGTAAAAAATATGACTATTTTGCTGCATCGTCACTCCCCCGCTTTTATAGAATACAGTCGACTCTCGTTAATTCGAAATCGGATAATTCTAATCTCCGCTTAATTCGAACTAAACACAAAGTCCCGAAATTTTCAATAGCAGAATAACATTAAAAATTTTCATTAATTCGAACTCATTTTCTCTTGACTTCGTTTAATTCGAACTAATGAGAATTCCGATTTTTCATTTTTCTTTTCTTTTTCACGGATTTCAGATCATTTGAATAATTTTCTTTCTTTGATTTTTGTGAAAATTATTCCGAACGAGAATATACATAACCCAATGCATTTCATATCGACTTTTAGTGTCCCATCTGTCCATCATTGATACTTCGAATTTTTCTTCCATTGTGCTTGTTTCTAATTCCTTAATTCGTCTATGTATTCATATATTTTAATTTAATGTTATGTAATATTCTAATGATAATAGACGAAATAAATTTTAAAACACTGTAACATTAATTCTTTTGTAATAGTGCCATTTTAAGCATGTTTTCTTCTCATACTTTCCATAATTCGAACTTCGGTTAATTCGAACATTTCTTGTGGTCCCGACGTGTTCGAATTAACGAGAGCCGACTGTATCTCTCTTTTGGCCAATGAGAATACACCATGATAGCCTGAAGTAGTCGTTTTCTATAAAAGCGGTGGAATGACGATGCAGCAAAATAGTCATATTTTTTACAGTGTTTAAAAAGTTGTGTTCTTCGCAGGTCTAAATAAATACAATCCGTAAAGGGAGGTTCTACGAAATATTGAAGAATTTTTCTTTCATTACTTATGTTGAGCTTTTTCATAAATATAAACAACAGCTAACTGAACTAAGATTCTTGTTCTTCTCAATCTAAAGTTTAGGCTTGCAACTAATAATTTAGCTGTTCACTGTATATAAATACTGTCGGCTCTCGTTAATTCGAACTCGTCGGGACCACAAAAAATGTTCGAATTGTCCGAAGTTCGAATTATGGAAAATATGAAATAAAAGCATGCCTAATAGCATAGCTGCCAACATCTTCCGCTTTTTCAGGCCGGAAAATTTTTATAGAAAATTATAAAAAATTACGATTTCTAATCGGAAAATTTTTATAGAAAATTTTACGATTAGAAATCGTCGTAATCTGCCGATTAAATAAGCCGAAATTTTCTATTAAATTTTTCCGGTCGAAGAAATCGGAAGAATTGGCAGCCATGCTAATAGGGTATATTACAAAGGAATTAATGTTATAGTGTTTTTAAAATTTATTTCGTCTGTTATCATTAGAATATAACTTAATATTAAATTAGAATGTATAAATACATAAACTAATTAAAAGATTAG
Source organism: Maratus speculifer (assembly GCA_964019185.1). Lineage (NCBI taxonomy): Eukaryota > Metazoa > Arthropoda > Arachnida > Araneae > Salticidae > Maratus > Maratus speculifer. Next base: position 233,210,347 of record OZ025300.1, read on the forward strand.
AAACAAGCACAATGGAAGAAAAATTTAAAGCGTCACTGTTGGACAGACGGGGCACTAAGAAAGTGGATATCAAATGCATTGGATTATATGTATACTCGTTTGGAACAATTTTTACAAAAATCAAAGAAAGAAAGTTATATAAATGATCTGAAATCCGTAAGAAAGAAAAGAAAAATGAAAAATCGGAATTCTTGTTAGTTCGAATTAACCCTTTCCGGCGCAGACAAATTCTGTTCGTAAAATGAGAAATTATTGACTGACACCGGAATTTACAAAAGACTTTTTTAGAAATTAAGAATTCCCTGATTTAAGCTGTCATTGTAAGAGTATAATTTTACTAAAATATTATTGGTGCCGTTTATATGTTTGGAATTAAAATTAGGTGTTGCCGGAGTGGTAACACTGCGCCGGAAAGAGTTAAACAAAGTGAAGAGAAAATGAGTTTGAATTAATTAAAATTTCTAACGTTATTCTGCCATTGAAGATTTCGGGACTTCATGTTTAAATCGAATTAAGCAAAGATTCGAATTGTCCGATTTCGAATTAACGAGAGTCAACTGTCCTTTTTTTTTTACTTCAAAAATATTTCTATAAAAGAACTTCAAGATAAAAAATATTGTTATTTGTGTTAGTAAATGCAAAAATTTTCTTCTCTGTTGAGAGTTAAGAGCGAGGGCGGTGCTGCAAAATTCGATGGTATGGAGTTGTTTCAAGTTGTAGCGTATTGTCAGTTTGAGGGGCGAGGAGACGTATCATTTTATTACCAGCATTACAGAATGGAGTTATGAATAAAATGGAGGAGACATATAGTCTATAGTCTTTCAATCGTGACTGAAGTAACTGAGTTGATTGTCACAACATGACAGCTGTTATATTTAATCAGATTTACAGTTTCTGAATACCGCCTGTCAAATCTAGTCAACCACCAGTAGACCTAACTAGAAAATTTCGTCTTATTTTAGAGCCTTATTGATTAAAGATTTCTCTGAAAAACGTCGTAGAAAAATTCTATTTTTTGAACTGGTGTCAGTTTGGCGAGGTGTTATTATCTTTTTACAAACACAGTTTTGTTGTCACAATGTGCCGGACCCATTACCACAGAAGTGAACTCTCACCAGTAAAAGTGAATATTAGTTTGTGTATTCTTTTTAATTGAAGATTTCTATTAATGAACCGTTTAAGTTTACTGCATAATTTTATTGGGTGAAGTTCGACGCGGTAGTAATGAATCAATGCAAAAACGGTTACAGTTGAAGCTTCACTATTTTAAGGATATGTCAGTTCCTATTCCTTAATAGTTCCATGCATTACAGGTCTGCCTAAGGCATCTATATTGAATTCTAACTCGCACAATTTTATCAAAACATAAAACCTTTAAGACATGTTTTGGCATCATTAGCAAGAGAAATATGTTTCAAAATCCATATTAGAAAAATATTGGTGCAAATAGAATATAAAAATATATGGCAGCCTTGCATTAATGTATGTTAAATTTTGCTTTGTTTAATCGTATTACTTTCACTTATTAAATAAAGCAAAAATTCCTAGATAATTCTGCTGGAAGCAAAATGATCCCCCTATCCTCTCCACTAATTTTATGTTTATGCATAGAAGACCACTTTTCAAAAAGAGATTTTCACTTTTAAAAACTTAACATTAAAGGATTTTTTTGTTACATAATTAAAATCTGTATCTCAATTTGTTTTTGCATTATTAATGTTTTTGTAGTTTTTTATACTTTTTTTGTCATTGTACTAAAAGAAGTATTTCATTTCTGGACATTAATCATGGACCAATCAGAAAACGAAAAAAACCCGGATACCGTAAAACTTCAGATATACAGTCGGCTCTAGTTAATTCGAACTCGTCGGGACCACAATAAAAGTTCGAATTATCCGTAGTTCGAATTATGGAAAATATGAAATAAAACATGCTTAATATGGTACTATTACAAAGTAATTAATGTTATAGTGTTTTTTTTATTTATTTCGTCTGTTATCTTTAGAATATGACTTAACCCTAACCCTTTAACGATCAAAGCTTTTTCATTGCTAAGATGTTGAAATAAAAGAATGACACCGGTAATGGCGAACAAATATATTTGAAAATATGAAAAAGTGATTTTTCGCATACATAATAAAATGGATATTTTTAGTTAAAAATTCCGGTGTCAGCGTTGCATATTCGAATTAAAATTTTGTGGTTTCGTAGAGAAACCAATGAACGTTAAAGGGTTAACATTAAATTGGAATGTATAAACACATAAACTAATTAAAAGATTAGAAATAAGCACGATGTAAGAAATATTTCAAGCGTCACTGATGGACACACGGGATTCTAAGAAAGTGGATATCAAATGCATTGTATTATATGTGCACTCGTTCGGAATAATTTTCACAAAACTCAAAGATAGTTATTCAAATGATCTGAAATCCGTGAGAAAGAAAAGAAAAATGAAAAATCGTAATTCTCGTTAGTTCGAATTAAACGAAGTGAAGAGAGAATGATTTCGAATTAATGAAAATTATTTATGTTATTCTGCCATTGAAAATTTCGGGACTTCATCTTTAGTTCGAATTAAGCGAAGATTCGAATTATCCGATTTTGAATTAACGAGGGTCGACTGTACTTCAGATATATCCATTCTCGACCGATAGAAACAACCATTTTCCAAATGGTTAATAATTAATAAAGAGTATGTTTTATTGAATAAAATTTTGTGAAAAGGGTCTGGTTTATTATCTGGAATTTTGTGACGGGACTGTTTTATACAATAGATTTTTGTGAACTGGCCATAAATAGTTCGGACATTTTGCTGTAATGACTGCTGGTATCGGAAAATTTTCTGCACTCTTAGTTAAAAATTTACCTTTCTTTATTTATTCCAGCTTCTGATGAACGTTGTCCTGAAAACGAAGAATATAAAGAATGTGGAACTGCCTGTCAGAAGAATTGCCAAAACTACGACAGAAATGAACCTTGTGAATTCAAGTGTGAATCTGGATGCTTCTGTAAAGAACCCATGATACGAGGTCCCAGTGGAAAATGCATTTACAAAGAAGACTGTCCAGAAATAGCAAATGATCGAAGACGTGAGTAAATTTGTGAAAAAATATTTCGTTATATATATATATATTTTAAAAACAGTGCCTACATATTCAAAATATGCATCGCAGCTAATATAAGTCACGACCACTTTAGATAATAAGATAATCTGAAATTATATACTATAGAAACAATACAGTGTGCACAGGGAAGTTCCTCTAACCCGGGAGAACGCGCCCTTACCCAGGGTATGAATGGTTTTAACATTGTTACCAATAAAATCAAATTGTAACAGTCACTTTATTTAAACGGAGACAATTCTTACAAATTTTGCGATAAAATAAGTAGAAGATTACTTTAAAAAAATTATTGGTTACAATTGTAAAAAACCATACGAACTCCGGGTCTTTTAGGCCCTGGGCGCGTCCTCCGGGGTTAACCTAAAGATATTTGCGAAAGGATAGAGCTAAAGCTATGCAAGTGAGGTAACAGCATAGAAGAGCGACTCCACCCGACTTAATGCGAACCAAACGATGCCCCTAATAACGAATCTTGGAAAATAGCCAATGGAAATCGAAAACGAAAAGGGATACAACAAAATTTTCAGTTAAAAAGTTTCAGAGCATCAATTCATTAGCACAAAATGACATTTAGATTTTGTGGATAAGATAAATCATCGCCTGTATTACTTAAAAAAATTATTGGTTACAATTGTAAAAAACCATACGAACTCCGGGTCTTTTAGGCCCTACGCGCGTCCTCCGGGGTTAACCTAAAGATATTTGCGAAAGGATAGAGCTAAAGCTATGCAAGTGAGGTAACAGCATAGAAGAGCGACTCCACCCGACTTAATGCGAACCAAACGATGCCCCTAATAACGAATCTTGGAAAATAGCCAATGGAAATCGAAAACGAAAAGGGATACAACAAAATTTTCAGTTAAAAAGTTTCAGAGCATCAATTCATTAGCACAAAATGACATTTTGATTTTGTGGATAAGATAAATCATCGCCTGTATTACTTAAAAAAATTATTGGTTACAATTGTAAAAAACCATACGAACTCCGGGTCTTTTAGGCCCTACGCGCGTCCTCCGGGGTTAACCTAAAGATATTTGCGAAAGGATAGAGCTAAAGCTATGCAAGTGAGGTAACAGCATAGAAGAGCGACTCCACCCGACTTAATGCGAACCAAACGATGCCCCTAATAACGAATCTTGGAAAATAGCCAATGGAAATCGAAAACGAAAAGGGATACAACAAAATTTTCAGTTGAAAAGTTTCAGAGCATTAATTCATTAGCACAAAATGACATTTAGATTTTGTGGATAAGATAAATCATCGCCTGTATTACTTAAAAAAATTATTGGTTACAATTGTGAAAAACCATACGAACTCCGGGTCTTTTAGGCCCTACGCGCGTCCTCCGGGGTTAACCTAAAGATATTTGCGAAAGGATAGAACTAAAGCTATGCAAGTGAGGTAACAGCATAGAAGAGCGACTCCACCCGACGTAATGCGAACCAAACGATGCCCCTAATAACGAATCTTGGAAAATAGCCAATGGAAATCGAAAACGAAAAGGGATACAACAAAATTTTCAGTTAAAAAGTTTCAGAGCATCAATTCATTAGCACAAAATGACATTTAGATTTTGTGGATAAGATAAATCATCGCCTGTATTACTTAAAAAAAATTATTGGTTACAATTGTAAAAAACCATACGAACTCCGGGTCTTTTAGGCCCTGGGCGCGTCCTCCGGGGTTAACCTAAAGATATTTGCGAAAGGATAGAGCTAAAGCTATGCAAGTGAGGTAACAGCATAGAAGAGCGACTCCACCCGATTTAATGCGAACTAAACGATGCCCCTAATAACGAATCTTGGAAAATAGCCAATGGAAATCGAAAACGAAAAGGGTTACAACAAAATTTTCAGTTAAAAAGTTTCAGAGCATCAATTCATTAGCACAAAATGACATTTAGATTTTGTGGATAAGATAAATCATCGCCTGTATTACTTAAAAAAATTATTGGTTACAATTGTAAAAAACCATACGAACTCCGGGTCTTTTAGGCCCTACGCGCGTCCTGCGGGGTTAACCTAAAGATATTTGCGAAAGGATAGAGCTAAAGCTATGCAAGTGAGGTAACAGCATAGAAGAGCGACTCCACCCGACTTAATGCGAACCAAACGATGCCCCTAATAACGAATCTTGGAAAATAGCCAATGATAATCGAAAACGAAAAGGGATACAACAAAATTTTCAGTTAAAAAGTTTCAGAGCATCAATTCATTAGCACAAAATGACATTTAGATTTTGTGGATAAGATAAATCATCGCCTGTATTACTTAAAAAAATTATTGGTTACAATTGTAAAAAACCATACGAACTCCGGGTCTTTTAGGCCCTACGCGCGTCCTCCGGGGTTAACCTAAAGATATTTGCAAAAGGATAGAGCTAAAGCTATGCAAGTGAGGTAACAGCATAGAAGAGCGACTCCACCCGACTTAATGCGAACCAAACGATGCCCCTAATAACGAATCTTGGAAAATAGCCAATGGAAATCGAAAACGAAAAGGGATACAACAAAATTTTCAGTTAAAAAGTTTCAGAGCATCAATTCATTAGCACAAAATGACATTTAGATTTTGTGGATAAGATAAATCATCGCCTGTATTACTTAAAAAAATTATTGGTTACAATTGTAAAAAACCATACGAACTCCGGGTCTTTTAGGCCCTACGAGCGTCCTCCGGGGTTAACCTAAAGATATTTGCGAAAGGATAGAGCTAAAGCTATGCAAGTGAGGTAACAGCATAGAAGAGCGACTCCACCCGACTTAATGCAAACCAAACGATGCCCCTAATAACGAATCTTGGAAAATAGCCAATGGAAATCGAAAACGAAAAGGGATACAACAAAATTTTCAGTTAACCCTTTGTGGCGCAGGGCAAATTCATTGCTTAAGTTTTGAAATTAATGACTGTCACCGGAATTTGAAAACAACTTTATTTGTAAATATGAAAACGCTATATATCACGCATTCAATAAACCGTAATTTTTCTGAAAAAAATTCCGGTGCCAATGTGGCGTTTGGGAATTAAAATTAAGTGGTATATCTATGAAACCACCGCGCCGCAAAGGGTTAAAAAGTTTCAGAGCATCAATTCATTCGCACAAAATGACATTTAGATTTTGTGGATAAGATAAATCATCGCCTGTATACTTAAAAATGCCCGAAATTGATGCATAAAGATTCTACTCTGCATATTCACATTTCTGAAATATAGCAGTGCTCCATTGCAAAATTGAGACATTGTACTGTACTGAAACATCTAAAAACTTTCTTTTCCAATGCATTTAAAATTTTGATTTAAAAGGTGTTAACGGATATTTTTGGGTATACAGGCAACGATTTTTTTTATCCGTGTGAACCATATGTCGTTTCGGACTACTTGAGTGGTGTGCTAAAACTTTCTAACTGGAAATTTTATACTATCTTTTTTTCGTTTTTGATTTGAAGTGGCAATCTTCAAGATTTCATAACTAAGGGCGTTGCTAGGTTTTGCATTAGTCCGGGCGTAGTTACTTTGCTTTAATGTTGCTTCACTTGCATAGCTGTAGCTCTCTTCGTTCGCAAGTATTTCCAGGTTAGAGGAACTTTCCAAAGTCCCCTGTATAATTGCAGAAAAAAATATATTAACACTATTCAGTGTTAATACCGCTTGACACCCTTATTACAGAACTATTGTTGACAACTTCTTAATTCTCTCCAGAAGGTTTGAATAGTTATGCTTGATTAATAAGGATTTCGTGAATAAAGTACATGAAAATTAGTATTAAAAATTATCTGGTGTAAACTCGAAACTTCTGAATGAGAAAATTTGACAGTTTTATCTACACTGGTTGCGGCCTGTATTGTGTTAAATATATAAATTATGATAAAAATAATGGGAGTGAGCGTCACGAATGTGTTTCACATTCAGATTTTAAAAATATCTGGTTCCATGAATTTATTACAAAGATGTGATTTGTGATTCTGTGACTTTACATTAGCGATAATTAAACTGATGTTTTAAGGAGGATTTGTAATGTTAGTTCCCTATTTGTGAACCTAAATTCAGGAATGCCACAGGCGAATATTTTTCTTATTCTATTCGCATCCCTATTTTTTTTAAATAATAATAATAATTTCGTAGTACATTTCTTTTGCAAATGTTCTCAACAATATATCAAATATTTTTATTTTGAGAAAATGGTGAGTAATAGAATTATTATTCACTCATAGTATCATTTACGAAAAAGATTTGTTTCTGTCATCTTTGATGTCAATTTATTTGTTTAGAACTAATGAATAAATATCTGCAGCAGTGTTTGTCAGTTTCGTCTCCATTTTTATTCATCAATTTAGTGTCCATACCGGAAAGAAAGAGAATAGTATTTTATGCTATTAATGGAAGGCGATTAGCGAACATCCGAAGTAAAAATTTTTCTTTCGAAATTTCTGGCATTAATTTGAAATGATTTCGGATTAAAATTGAAGACCAAACTGGCAACTGTAATCTGTAGTATTATTTTAGTTTCGAGGAAAAAAAAATAGGTTATTAATTTTAAATTAAAATTACTTTGAAAATAATGTAATTTCTGATATTTCTTCCAGAACCCAGAAAAAGTGTCAACAAGGGATTTTTACCAGATTTTCCAACCTTTAAAGGAAAGGATTGGATTTGCAAAGAAAATGAAGAATTCTCTCTCTGCGCACCCCTACCCCTGTGTCACGATGACTGCACAAATTACAAAGAAGACAGGTTTTGCAAGCGTGCTTGCATGCCTGGTTGCAAGTGTAAAGAAGGCTACGTGAAAGGAAAAGAAGGCAAATGCATTAAGATAGAGGAATGCGAAGAAAGTAAGTTTTTATTAATTGGAAAATTTTCCACAGAGAATATTCGCCTCGAATGCAATATTTCAAATGAAAATCAAATTTCAAATTGCTTAACCCTTTGCGGCACGGACAAAATCTGTACAAAAATGAGAAATTATCGACTGACACCGGAATTCGAAAACGAATTTTTAAAATATTTTAAATTCCTTAATTTAAGCTTTTATTGTAAAAGCAAAATTTTACTAAAATGTTATTGGTGCCATTTGCAAGTTCGGAATGAAAATTAGGTATCCCAGACCGGGCACAGTGTGCCGGAAAGGGTAACCCTTTAACCCTTTAACGATCATAGCATTTTCATTGCTAAGATGTCGAAATAAATGACTGACACCGGTAATTAAGAACAAATATATTTCTAAATAAGAAAACGTGATTTTTCACATACAAAATAAAAGGAATATTTTTAGATAAAAATACCGGTGTCAGTGTTGCGTATCGGAATTAAAATTTTGTGGTTTCGTGACGACACCAATGAACGTTAAAGGGTTAACCCTTTAACGATCAGAGCATTTTAATTGCTAAGATGTCGAAATAAATGAATGACACCGGTAATTACGAACAAATATATTTCTAAATAAGAAAACGTGATTTTTCCACATACAAAATAAAAGAGATATTTTTAGATAACAAAACCGGTGTCAGTGTTGCGTATCGGAATTAAAATTTTGTGGTTTCGTGGCGAAACCAATGAACGTTAAAGGGTTAAAGGGCAGTGGGATAAATTTTATCCCACCTAATTTAAACGATATTCTCACCAGAGACTTTTAAAGAAGTTTTATGTTTTTAACTTTGCCGGAAAAATATCGAAAAATTGCCTTTTCTTATTTAAAAGCAAAATTTTTCGATTTTTCCGGGGGCATCCAATATTACAGAAACATTATTGCTTGCCTCTTAAAGGGTTAAAAGGCGCAAATGCCAACCTTGTGAAAATGTCTTCATGCCGTTGCTTTTCATGCTTTTCATGCCGCAAGCATTTCGTGCTTATCATGCATTTCATGCGTTGGAGCCTCTTAAACAATTTGAAATTTGATTTTCATTTGAAATGTTGCATTCAAGGCGAATTTTCTCTCAGTAAAAACTCTCAAGTATTAATACATTCAATCGATGCTGGATTTATTTGAGTTTCGTGTTTGCCCCAGGCCGTTGGGCCGTTGAAAAAATTCCAGCTTGTGCTGCATTTGTACTCTTGTCAACATTTTATAGTGACAAGTTCCAGGCTGGGTATCGTTCCATGTAGTTTATCCGATAGAACGTCAGTGTGCTATACTCAGTACGATGTATGCGATGATCGTATTCGATTCTCCCGGCATGGAAACTTTTTCACTAAGTTGGCATTTATGCCTCTTAAGCAATTTGAAATTTGATTTTCATATTAAATAAGTCAGTTTTTATTACCTCCTACGTTACATTTGCTCTTCTTAAGGGCATTTATCTGATGGGGAGGAAAAATGAAAAATCATGATTTTCATTTTTACCCGACATATCAGGATTTTTTGAAAATCTTACATTTCAAAAAAAAATAAATAAATAAATAAAAAATAAAAATAAGTAAAATAAAATAAATAAAAAAAATTAAAAACCAGAATGTTATTATTATTTTTATTATTATTATTATTATTATTATTATTATTATTATTATTATTATTATTATTATTATTATTATTATTATTATTATTATTGTTGTTGTTGTTGTTGTTGTTGTTGTGGTTGTTTTTATTATTATTATTATTATTATTATTATTATTATTATTATTATTATTATTATTATTACCTTATTTACTCGTGTATAGGGCGCACGTGGTTATAAGGCCCACCCCTACTTTACAAGTAAAAATGGCGATTTCTTAATATCTCGTATATAACGCGCACCATAAATTCGATACACTAATGAAGAATGACCAAATGAATTTCAGTAAAAAAAAAAAAAAAACTAAACAAACATTACACCAGACCAGAAAACAAGACGAAAATGCATTTTTAGACTTCGGGTTGTGAGAGAATGACGGGAAATAGGAATGAGTGACAGTAAAGAGAATTGCTAATTAGCGTTTACATAATGTCACTAGCTCTATAGCATAAAAACCTGCAAGGAATGAAATAAATATGCAGTAATACTTCAATTAAGTAATATTTTCCGAGTTTTAATATATTCTTTGAATAATTTCTTGTTTCATATGTATAACGTTTGACTGCATCCAACAGTAAAAAATTATTCCAAGTATAAGAAGCACCTAGGATTTTTGCCCTATTTTTTGGAAAAAAGTGCGCCTTATACACGAGTAAATACGGTATTAATGTTATTATTATTAGACGGCCGCAATTTTTGGGGGGAAAAATTCGTTTTCTCTTGAGCAGAGGCTATAATGAAATTCTTTTTAATCATGAATTTTTTTGTCTGCTTTGTTTCAGGAGTGTTGTAATCGTGTCAACCAGTACTCATTCCCCCACCGTCAACTTTAGCAACTTATAACTTATTTATTTTTTATTTTTTTGCAAGACTTTTTTGTTTATTTTTAAAATATCAATAACTATGTGGTAGAAAATAAATGGCAAAAGTGTTTTTTGCTTATCGAGTTCGACAAAACATTCAGTATTTATGTCTCTAGACCAGAATAGTCTCTTTAAACTCACACGGAATGATCACCTGATTTTATATTCCAAACAAAACCTGACAACGGCACCAAGAATATTTTAATAAAATTTTGATTTCATATTGAAAGCGGAGAAATAAAAGATTTCACTTTCTGAATATTCGATTGTAAGCGTCAGTTAACCCTTTCCGGCGCACTGCGCCCGGTCTGGGATACCTAATTTTAATTCTTAACTTGCAAACGGCACCAGTAATATTTTAGTAAAATTTTGCTTCTACAATAAAAGCTTAAATTAAGGAATTCAAGATATTTAAAAAATTCGTTAGTGAATTCCGGTGCCAGTCGATAATGTCTCCTTTTAGCAAAGCTTTTGCCCGTGCCGGAAAGGGTTAAATATTTAATCATTTTACCGGAAGAATTTTTTTCCCGCAAAAAGCTATTAGGTTTATTCTGCACACAATTTCTTTATTATTTACTTTCTGTCTTTATTTTACAATCGGCTGATTAATTGCACCATCAGCCGATTACCCTGACTTTCATGTCGTATTAAGTCTTATTTTCGATGTTAAACCATTGTTATAATATTAATTACTACGTTTCATAAAATTTACGGGGTAAATTTTATTTAAATTAAATATGTATAATTTTGTTAAAGTGACACAGATATAACCTTTCAACGGCAAAGCCTTTTCATTGCTAAGATGTTGAAATAAATGAATCGCACTTTTAATTGCGGACAAATATATAAGTAAATAAGTGGATTTTTTCACATGCAAAATAAAATGGATTTTTTTAAAATTAATACTCCGGTGTAGATGTTGCAGATCGGAATTAAAATTTTGTGGTTTCGTGGATAAGCCAATTACCGTTAAAGGGTCAAAAGTGATATTTTTGTGATAAATCGATGACAAACCTACTTCCCTAACTATCCATAAAAGCATGTCTGAATGTCTTTTACATAACTGATTAACAGCACTTTTATCAATTTTCTGTTTATGAAGATATGCAATCCTACTATCATCAAATTTGCAGATAATCGAGTATAATACTAGCGTATTGCATATCGAAAGTAAACAAGCCATTTTTCATTGTATATATACGTATACAACATAGCTGCCAACTTTTACGCATTTTTCCTATCACAAAAAATTTGCAGTAAATATAATCTTATTTAATCGTCGAAATCTTATGATTAAACAAATGGAAAATCTCTGTAAAATTTTAGTGGTAGAAAAAATGCGTAAAAATTGGCAGCTATGGTGTACAGACATTTTGAATTAGTTATTATTCATTTTAAATAAGAAATAATTTGTTTTCACTTTGTTGTTTCGTTCACATAATAACTAGAAAGTTTGAATTGTGTCATTTTATGATTAATCCCTTGAAGGGGCGGTGGGATATATTTTATCCCAGCTAATTCAATCGAGATTTTTACCAGAAACTTTAACGAAATTTTATGTTTTTAATCTTTGGTGGTAAAATGCTGAAAAAAAATTGCCTTTTCTTTTTTTTTAAACAAACATTTTCGATTTTTCTGGTGAGAATTAATTATTACAGAGGCATTATCGCTTGCCCCTGAAGGGACTAACACTTTCCGGCACACTGTGCTCGGTGTGGGATACCTAATTTTAATTCCAAACATGCAAATGGCACAATAATATTTTAGCAAAATTTTGCTTTTAGAATAAAAGCTTAAATTGAAGATTTCAAAATATGTAAAAAAAAATAGTTTGTGAATTCCGGTGTCAGTCGATAATTTCTCATTTTACTAACAGATTTTCCTCATGCCGGAAAGGGTTAAGTGCGCAAAAAATGGATGCGTCTTAACCCTTTAACGATCAAAGGATTTTCATTGCTAAGATGTAGAAATAAATGAATTACACCGGTAATTGTGAACAGATATATTTGTAAATATGAAAAAGCGATTTTTCGTCTATTCAATAAAATGGATTTTTTAAGATTAAAATTCCGGTGCCATTGTTGCATATCGGAATTAAAATTTTGTGGTTTCCTAGAGAAACCAATGAACGTTAAAGGGTTAAGAGTGACGTGTAACAATCTGGATGCATGAAGATAAGGAAATTTATGTAAAATCGGATGATCCATATGTTGTTTAACTCTTTGCACTCGTATATTAAGTTTGACTGGACATAAACTTTCTTTGCAAAATTTGTTTTTGGAACCAATAATAAAAGATAATGAAATTTTCTTTACTAAATTGGAGCATACTAGAAACCGTGTACTTTTGTGTGAGTGCGTTGAAAGAAACCTTTTTGAAGACAACCTTTAAAAAAGCAGTGTAAGAGATACCCGTGTATAAAGCGTTAAAGATAAGTTATGGATATATCCGCTGTTTAACCCTTTAATGTTCATTGGTTTCTCTGCGAAAACGCAATATTTTAATTCCGATATGCAACAGCGACATCGAAATTTTAATTTAAAAAAATCAATTTTAACATGTATGTGAAAAATCACTGTTTCTTATTTACAAATATAGTTGTTCGCAATTACCGATGTCAATCATTTATTTCAACATCTTAGCAATGAAAATGCTTTGTCCGTTCAAGGGTTAACATCAGAACAGGGTACTCTTATAATTAATTTAACTATAAATCTAAATAATCAATAATCAACACAAGTCAGCAATGGTTGTTTTTTAAAGATTTTAATAATTAACTTTTATGTATTTTTAGCGGTAAATTAGGAAATAAATTTTATTCTTAATCAGGATGTCGGGAGATTTCAGAAATCGTAAATTCCTGTGGTTAAAAAGAAGTAATTTAACAAATAACAACGATTATTTGGAAAATGATATTTTCAAAGATTAAAATTTTAAAAGACTTATAAATAAATTCTATATTTAAATTAATAATAATAATAAGTATAATTTTTTTGATGATCGTAATGAGTCTCATATTACGTATGCCATGCATAAAACATTAATATCACTAGACCAATGATAAAAAAACAGTACTTTATAGATATACAACTTTAACTGTTTAAAATGTGCATTTTTATTGAATGAAGTTAATCAGACTGACTTCTGAACGCGTCCTAATCCGTATGACATGGACTAAACATTAATATTCCTGGACCTGTTATATACAAATTTAAAATGAAATTTCAGTTTTACAATTTTCGAAACTGCAAATTTTTAAACTTCTGAGCATTGCACATTTAAAATTTTTACATCTTTGTATAGAAAAAAAATGCACATTTAAATGAAATTTGTTTGTAACCTGTATCTAAGTTTGTTTTTGAGTTATAATTTTTTTTTTGTAGTTTTTATTACTTTTTTTTGTCATCGTATTCCATTTCTGGACATTAAGCATGGACCAATCAGAAAACGAATAAAATAAAATAAGTTGCGGAATTCAACCAATAAAAAGATCCAGATATACTTGAGATTTCGCAATTCTCAACCGAGAACAATAACTATTTTTCGAAATAATTAAGGAAATAAAAGATATTGTAGTGTTTTTTAAATTTCGATAATTGATTTATGTATTTTTGTTTAGTGCTGAAAAGGATGTTCGTTTTTAACCATCATGCCAGGTTGTTTTGCAAATATTAAATTTCAAACTAAAAAAAAAAAATAATAATAATAATAATAATAACAAAATCGGATACGATAATATAGAGATGATAATTGTGTTTTTTAACTTTTGATAAAGCTTTTTATGTAATTTTTTAGCAATGAACCGGTAAAATAACTTCTTTTTTAACTATTACGTCAGCAGTTTTCGGAATATCGTAAATTTAAAAGTTAAAAAATACTAAAAATATGGTATTATAAAATAGATATAAACTTTTTTATTCGCTTTAATATTGATTTATTAAAAAATTTATCAATTTTCTTTGACTTATACAGAGGATTGCTACAGCTAAACAGCCCAGGAGTCCGGTGAAGTGGGGAAGAGGTCCAATTTTAACTTTGACTTATGAATTTTCCAATTTTTAAAAGATTCTCACTTGAGGTTAAAAATAAACTAATTTTCGGATTCAGTGGTAAAAAATGCATCAAAATCGACCATGAAAAATTAAAAAACTTAGCAATCACAATTCTCTTATGGTGTCAGATTTTCACTACTTTTGAATTTTTAACTTTGAAATTAATGATTTGCAAAAACTTCTTGCGTGATGGTAACAAATGAAAATCATTTTTCCGATTCAGCTACATAAAATACATAAGAATCAATTGTCAAAAGCTAAAAAAAAAACATGACACAATCCAAATATTGGAGGCTCAAATTACTAATTATTAGTCCAGTAATTGTGATGTGATATAATTTTATACTGTCATAAAAAAAATCTGATTCCGTGAACTTAGTTAGCCCTTTAATGGCCTTGATATATATATGGGACCTATCAGTGATATCAGTTAAGTCTTTGCTCAGAATGCTTGCATACTTTCAAAGTTCAGACTTAACTTCCGTAAAATATCAGTTAATTTAAACCAGGTTTAACACGCTTCTAAACAGGAAAAATTTTAGATGATTCATTATCTAGCTAATTATCCATTTGCATGTGGAATTTCTTTCATATTATTTCCTAGAAAAAAAAAGTGGTTGGAAACATGTTAATTTGTTTTAATACTTTTTGGCACGGACAAATTTTGTTAGTAGAATGAGAAATTATCGACTTTCGCCGGAATTCACAACCGACTTTTTTAGAAATTAAAAAAATCCTTAATTTAACCCTTTCCGGCACACTGTGCCGGACTGGGATGCCTAATTTTAATTGCATAACTTACAAACGGCACCAATAAAAGTTTAGAAAAATTTTACTTTTACAATAAAAGCTTAAATTAAGGATTTCAAAATATCTAAAAAATTCGTTTGTCAATTCTAGTTCCAGTCGGTTACTTCTCATTTTACTAACTGATTTTGCCCGTGCCGGAAAGGTTAAACTTTCATTGCAAAAGCAAAATTCTATTAAAATGTTATTGGTGCCACTCCAAAGTTTAAAACTAATACTAGGCGTGCTTGGCTGAGTACGTTGTGCCGGAAAGGGTTAACCCATTGTGGGGCAAGCAATAATGTCTCTATAATACTGAATTCTCACCGGAAAAATCGTAAAATTTTATTTTAAATAAAAAAAGTTAATTTTCTAGCTTTTTGCCACTAAAGTTAAAAAGATAAAATTTCGTTAAATGTTTCTGGTGAGAATCTCGTTCAAATTAGGTGGTATGAAATATATCCCCTCAAGTGATTAAATTGATTCACATTTTACGGACGTTAAGTCGAAAGTTTCAAGTATCTGCTTGATACTACTGATTGGATGTGGTAGCATAAGACGATCTTCAGAAGAAATTGACCCAATATGTTTAACACAAGCTTTGATAAATGTATACTATGTATAAGAAATATATATTTGAGATTGATGCAGCTGTATTTTGAATAATTAATTTCGAACTGTAAAACACATTTGTTTGAATTTATACCCCCATTTTATTTATTAATAGGTAATTTTGCAGTTAGATTCAATTGTAATATAATACATATTTAATAATATTTATATAAACTATGTTCTTATTTAGCAAAATCGATTAATTCTAATTATTTTGTTTAAATAAAGCTACATATATAAATGTGAACAATTAAAGTACATGAAAAGCTTGAGATTTTCCCGTAGTCGAGCATCCAGAGTTCATTTCGTTAAATATTCCGCCTCTGCATCTCTCATATGAAAGTAGAAAAAAACCCCCGTGGAATTTAGCTGACCACATTTTAATCAATTATCTCATCTTTTAGAAAGACCAATAAATAATGCATTCTGAAAAGCAAGAATAACTCTATTAACACTATTTACAATAAGCATTGTATTATGGCTGGTAAAAGCAAAACTTATTTTTTTTTTTTTTTTTTTTTTTTTTTTTTTTTTTTTTTTTTTTTTACTATAATTGCAAAATTTCACTTTTTTTTAATATTACCCTCGCAAATTACTGAATAACAACATTTACTCGTAAGAAAAGGCTGATAATATACTCCCATCTTGTGATTATCAGAAAAAGTATTTTTTTAATGAAATAAAGTTCAAACTTCCCGGTAGATAAACATGCGCGGTTCTCTCTTTTCTAAAATTTATACCAATATAGAAAATTATGCTCACATTTTATATGCTCCTATAAGCGAATAATTTTTACTTCTAACTGGCACCTCTTTCTAAAAACAAAAGTCCTCAACTCCTTTACGACGGGAGCCTTTTACGAAAATTTTAATGTTTTGTCACCGGTTTTTAAAAACAGAAATTTGTGTTTTATAAAATCGAGAAAATGTTCCGATCAAATAAAACAAATTTACAGTAAAACTTTACTGGCGGGGATAAACAAGGATTCTTAAGCCTTTTTGCGGTACGAATGCGTGCAGTGTTGCCAGTGGGCTACTTTTTTTAAATTCACATTTCCTTATTGGCACCACTTTATTCAAACGGTAAATTTCTCTTTATTTTTACCTTATATAATATGCCATTAAAAAAGGCGCATTTTACAATTTAAAAAAAGTGGTGCCAATCAAGAATTTCGATATAAAAAAAGTAGCCCATCTGGCAACACTGAATGCTCGTCCCCAAAGGTTAATAGACATTTTGACAACGTTTTCAAGAGAAAGTATTTCAAAATTTATAATAGAAACATACTGGTGCGAACAGAAATTGTCACCTTGTGCTTAACTAAGTTTCGTACGAGTCTTAGAATTTTATGAATATGAAATTCTTCCGTCCGAGTGTTTTCTTACAGAAAACATCTCATTTAATAAATCGAAATTTCAGGTGTTTGAACAAGTTTTATTCTTCTACTAGCTGTTCTGCCCGGCGTTGCCCGGGTTCATCAAAAATAGTAAGATTTGCGAAAAAACTTTAAAAATCATAATAAAAACCTCGAAAAATTTAAAAAATGCTGCACGAATTTCGTCTAAACTTCGTTGAAAAGAGATGGGCTAGAAAATTGAAGTTTGATTATTTTTACTAATGTGGAAAAATCTTACAAATCGCAAAAAAAACATTAAAAATCTCATAAAAATATAAAACAAAATTTAAAAATTGTGTTTCAAAATTCGAATAAACTTTGAAGAAAAGAGATTAGAATTTAATAAATTCGGCCAAAAATTGAACCTCTAAAAAAAATCGAAGCGGGTCGCGAAGAAACGTAAACATCGCTTTAAAAATGGCAATATTTTCAAAAATCACGGAACTCAAAATTTACTCTAATTGGATAAATGTTTTGAATCTAATTAATTTGATAATGTAAAAAGCATTGAAATACGAAAAAAACTACTAAAAAATCGCAATAAAAATTTTTAATCGCACATGAGAAAATTTATCATATTAGCGAAGAAATTAAAAACCGAATTCCTTTTCCGTATCTGAAAAAAATCGCCGTGAACTCCAAAAAAAAAAAAAAAAAAAAAAACATACTGCATTAAAAATTGCTGTAGTTCAAAATAAGAGAGCAAAACAATTACCGTAAAGGATAAAACTTTGAAACCAAACTCTTATTAGTCTAGAAATTTAAAATCGAATTCCTTTAAAAAAATTTAAAAAAAAAGATTGAGAAAGCCCAAAAATTGCATTGAAAATTGTAATGAAAGTCGTAAAACATTAAAAAATCCCTAGGGTAAAAATTCACTGTTATAATATAAAATATTGTAATCAAGAAATTAACCATAATAACCAAAAAGTTTGAAATCGAAATAGATTTCCGGATGTAAAAAAATCGCCACGGAACTTGAAGAATGGCTAAAAATTACATTGAAAATTGCATTAAAAATTTGGAAGTCAATGCTTAAAAAAATAATATTAAGGCAGGGCGGGGGGGGGGGGGTTATGATCGAAATCATTCATAAATTACAAAATGTAGGCATGGAACGCCAAAATCATATTAAGAGATAAAACATTGCATTCGAAACATAACTACATTAAACAAAATGTTTGATATCAAAATTGGTTTCTGAATGGCAGAAAATCGCCAAGGAACTTAAAAAACTGGCTAAAAATCGTAACGAAAACTATATTAAAAATCGCTGAATATTTAAAAGACATGGCTGTAAAAATTTAATATTCAGTCGAAAATATTGTAATCGTAAATCGTTCATGAATAAGGAAAAGTTAACACGGAACACTTAAAATCCCCCAAACTAACTAAAAATTACATTGAATATCGCATTAGAAATTGGCAAAATTAATAAAAGCGTGCAGAACAAATTGTACTATTTATGCTAAAAGTTAGAAACCGAAATTCTTTTACCGATATCAACAACTGTCACAGAACTTGGAAAATCACTATAAAACAGATTAAAAGTCAGTAAAATTAAAAAATCCGGACAAAATTTGCCATAGTAAGATATACATTTATGTTAAATTTCTGCGGACATAATTTACCATAATGGGACAAAACATTGAAATCTGAACTCTTTCATTGGTTAAAAAGTATCGACACAAAACTTGCTAAACAATCTGAATCATTGGTGTCAAAATTTACTACATTAAGCTACAAATTATTTAAAAATTTCTCTTCCAATTGTGAAAAAATCGTCGTGGACTCTAAAACATCTAAAAATTGTATTCAAAAATGCATTACAAATCGTTTCAAATTTAAAAATAGCGGGGGACAACATTTACATTAATAGAGTAAAATAGTGTAATCTGAATTATTTCTTAAATACGAATGAAAAAATCGGCGCAAAGCGTGAGAAATAATGAAAACATTGCTAAAAATTGCATTAAAAAATCACTAAGTTTCAAAATTTGTAAATGAGGTGTAAATGTTTGAAATTAATTTCCTTTTCGAAATTTCAAAAAATAGCCGTGAGATTCAAAAAACCAATACAAAACCATTGAAAAATTCTTTAAAAATCGCTAAATGTAAATACATACCGTGAATAAAAAAATATTCTAGTCATGTAAAACGTAGCAACCATTCTTTTTTACATGAATTACAAAATAAATCGACGCAGAACACAAAATATATCAGAAATTACATTGAAAATCGACAAAATTAAAAAAAGGTAAATGGTGAAATTTACTATATTAGGCTAAAAGTTTGAAACCAAAATAATTTTTTAACTGTTAAAACACCACTGTGGTGGGGATCGAAAAAAATAGTACTAAATCGCATTAAAAAGTTCATTAAAAACGCATTGAAAAATGCAGTAAATATCGCTAGTTATTTTTTAAACGGCAGTAATCAGAATTTCATCAAACGGATAAAACATTCTAATCGGAAATCTGAACTATTTGATTATCCGGTTGACCAAGAAACTATCTGGGTCAAACCATAAGATTAAACTACAATAATGGTGGATCGTAAATTTCATATTTACTTGACATTAAACATGTTACATATGTTTGTTACGTCATCAAGTGGTTTTTGCTTCTTATTTTTATATGTATTTTTATTAATATTTTTCTAAATTATGTCTTCTTTCATTATTTAACATAAAAATTACATCTATTTGCATAATTTGGCTTGTTTCACGATTGATATAATTTGGCGAAATTGGTCGACAGGATAATCACGTAGTAAAAGGATATCCTTTATAGATAATAAAAAATCGACACGGAACACAACAATTCTTGAAAAATCGCGTTAAAAATCTCTAAAATTATATTAGATTAAAAGTTTGAAATCAATTTTTACTTCCGAATATCAAAAAATCATCATAAAACTCGAAAAATTTCTAAAAATTGCATTGAAAAGTGCTTTAAAAATCACTAATATTAAAAAATCACAGGGGTCAAAATTTACTCTTATAGGGTAAAACGTTGTAATTGGAAATATCTCATGAATGACAAAAATACGACATCAAACGCAAAAAATCTCGAAAAATCGCATTAAAATTAGCTGAAATTCATAAATCTTAACAGCTAAAATTTAATACATCAGCCTGAAAGTTTTAAGCAAAATTCCTTTTACTAATGTCGAATAATAGCGGCAAAATTTACGTTAAATAATTCACTAAAAATCCAAACATCGTTGCACGAAATCCAAATAAATTATATTGAAAAGAGAACAAAATTCACTAATTTAGGTCGAAAGAATGAAACCGCTTTCCTTTACGCTAATGTGGAAAAATCGCCTCGAAACCCACTAAAATTCGCATATGAATTAAATTAAAAAATCTGAAAATCGGCCTTCAAGCTGTAAACTTTAATACATAACTTCGTGCAGCGGTCTCTCCAGAGCATCGCCAGTACTTTAAAAATTTTAAAATGCGTTATAAACTACCTTAAAGTGTAAAACAGATCTCCTTGTTACATTTCCTAATTTTGTTCGCGCCCCTCCTTTCACGCACCCTGAAATGTGTCACACCATTCTTTGTTTACATTTTTTATCATGTATTATAAACCATTTTAAAATTTAAAATAAATCACATTGTTATATTTCCAAATTTTAACAAAATCCCGTTTTGTTAGTTCCATTTTTCACCACCAGCTAGCGCACTCTATTCTTCAAAAACTTTATCAAAACGATACTCTGTTAAACAACCTATCAGATGATATATTACTCGAGGGGGTAGCGGTCTTAAACAAGAATTTAAGATATTTTATGAAATTGCTATTCGAAAATAGTGGTAACTAAATTTTTGACATTTTAGGTAAATTTCGCAAAATAAATACTACTTATTGCATTCTCAAGAGCTCAAGATTTTGGTAGAACAACTATGAAAAAAATAGATGCTAAACGCAAAAAATCTTGAAAAAGCGTTAAAAATCACATTGAAAATCGCATTAAAAATCGTTAAAATCTAAAATTCGTAACAAACACAAAATTTAGGGCTAAAAGTTTGAAACGGTTTTCTTTTTATCAATCTCATAAAAAAAAGAGAGAGAGAGAAAAAAAACACTAAAAATTGCATTAAAAATTCGTTAAAAATTAAAAAATCGCTGTACAAATTCCAAATAAACTTTTCTGAAAAGAGAAAAAAAATTGCTATATTGGGTTAAAAGAATGAAACCGTATTTCTTTCACTAATGGGATAAAACTGCAAAAAGAACGCTAAAAATCGCCTAAAAAAACTATAAAAAAAATCTAATCAAAAAATTGAAAATCGGGCTTCGAGGTGCAAAACTACATGTATAAAAGTACCTTCCCTCCACATTTTGTAACTCTACCTACAGCAGACTCTTCAGAACAGCGCTGACACACACAAACTTGTCTCTTTATTATTATAGATTTAAAAAAATAGCGTTCAATTAGTTCCATTTTTCACCACCAGGTAGAGCACTCTATTCTTCAAAAACTTTATCAAAACCATACTCTGTTAAATAACCTATCAGGTGATATATAACTCGAGGGGGTAGCGGTCTTAAGCAAGAATTTAAGATAGTTTATGAAATTGCTATTTGAAAATAGTGGTACCTAAATTTTTGACATTTTAGGTAGATTTCACAAAAAATACTACTTTTTGCATTCTCAACAGCTCAAGTTTTTGATAGAACAACTATGAAAAAAATAGATGCTAAACGCAAAAATCTTTAAAAAACGTTAAAAATCGAATTGAAAATCGCATTAAAAATCGTTAAAATCTAAAAATCGTAACAAACACAAAATTTAGGGCATTAGGCTAAAAGTTTAAAACGATTTTCTTTTTATCAATCTCAAAAAATAGCCGCAAAATGAGAAAAAATGCTAAATATTGCATTAAAAATTCGTTAAAAATTCAAAAATCGCTGTACAAATTCCCAATAAACTTTGTTGAAAAGTGAAAAAAAATGCTATTTTGGGTTAAAAGAATGAAACTGTATTCCTTTCACTAATGGAATAAAACCGCAAAAATAACGCTAAAAATCGCCTAAAAAATTATTTTAAAAAATCTAATCAAAAAATTGAAAATCGGGCTTCGAGGTGCAAAACTACATGTAAAAAAGTACCTTCCCTCCAAATTTTGTAACTCTACGTGCAGCAGTCTCTTCAGAACAGCGCTGACAGACAAACATCCTTCTCTCTTTATTATTATAGATTAAAAAATTACTAGTATTCCACCTGGAAAATAACGGTGCCCACATGAACCTTGTTATTGGTCCTCGTCCTTTGTGAAATCTGCCCTTCATTACCGATTAATTAATTACATTTATTTTGACATTCCCTAGAAAAAACCAATGACTGCTGGATCTAGAAGTTTATGATGAATGTGGATCATACTGCGAGAAAGACTGCTTCAACTACAATGAAATAGACCACAAGACCACAGACGACTAGTTTTTAATTATAATTGTCACCACTTTCTAAAAATAGAAATCCTTAACCCTTTGAGCTCTGGGGTGTAAATTTCTTCAAAATTCCAAATGTCACATTGGCACTAGTATTTTGCAAAGAAAAAAAACCGGTTAACGATAAACACGAAAAAATGCATTAAACCTTTTTCAAATAAATTTGGTCGAATCTTCTGGTGCCATTGTAACATTTCGGAATTAAAATTATGTGGTAGAAAATTCTACCATCAGAGCTCAAGGGGTTAATAGACATTATGGCACCATTTTCAAGAGAAATATATTTCAAAATTCATAATAGAAAAATACTGGTAGCAGTCTTGTAGCAGTCGCTTGTGGCAGTCTTGCGCTTATCTAAGATTCGTACGAGTCCTAGAATTTCATGAACAGGAAATTCTTCGGTACCAATATTTTCTTATAGAAAATCTTTTATTCAATAGTTTGAAACTTCTCGAGTTTGAATAAATTTTATTTATATATATATATATATATAAATAAATACTGATATTATACCTGGAAAATAACGATACCCGTATGAACCTTGTTATTGATTTTCGTCCTTTCTGAAATCTACCCTTCGTTACCGATTAACTAATTACATTTAATTTGATGTTTCTCTAGAAAAAACCGACGTCTGCTCTGATCTCGAAGTTTATGAAGAATGTGGATCATACTGCGAGAAAGATTGTCGCAATTACAATGAAATAGACCACAAGTGCGAAAACACCGAATGCAAGAAGGGTTGTTTCTGCAAAAGTGGATTAGTGAGGTCTCCTGACGGCAAATGCATCTCCCCCGAGAACTGTCCAGCACCAAGTTTGAGGTCTTGGAGTAGAAGATTTCTGAAAAGTACGTATTACATATTTCGTCAAACTTCGATAGCTTGGTCCAGTTGTTTTTTTAATACCTCGGTGTCTCAAAAAAATTTCTTCATATACAGGTTTAAAACGAAGTATTGTTAATAACTGCAGTCGATTCTCGTTATTTTAAAATCGGATAATTCGATTCTTCGCTTAATTCGAACTAAACATGAAGTCCCGAAATTTTCAATTACAGAATAACGTTAAAAATTTTCATTAATTCGAACTCATTTTCTGTTGACTTCGTTTAATTCGAACTAACGAGATTTTCGATTTTTCTTTTCTTCTCTCTGATTTTAGATCATTTGAATAACTTTCTTCCTTTTTTTTTTTTTTTAATTGTTCCGAAAGAATATACATATAATCATATGCATTTGATGTCCACTTTCTTAGTGCCCTGTCTGTCCATCACTGACGCTTCAAAATTTTCTTCCATTGAGCTTGTTTCTAATCTTTTAATTAGTTTATATATTTATATATTCTAATTTAATATTAAGTCATATTCTAATGATAGCAGACGAAACAAATTAAAAAAGAACATTATAACATTAATTCCTTTTTAATAGTACCATATTAAGCATGTTTTCATTTCATACTTTCCATAATTCGAACTTCGGATAATTCGAACATTTCTTGTGGTTCCTACGAGTTCGGATTAACGAGAGCCGACTGTAACTCTAAACGCTTTCAGTAAAATCCTACTGAAACTTTCATTAGATTGATGGACTGACAAATACACAAAAGAGATTATTTTATAAAGCAATGAGCAATATTTATTGTTATCTATATAATAAAGGCCAAACGTATCTGTGCGTAACGCATACGTCATGTTTTGAATGGCAACACTTTCCGATGAAATTTCGGTTTTGCAAATTTCGCTATTGTAAATTTTTAAACTTCTAGAAATTGCACGTTTTCACTCTTTATACCATCGTTTAGAGAAAAAAATGCACTTTTAAATGCCGTTTGTTAGAAAACTGTATCTCAATTTGTTTTTGAGATATTAATTTTTTTGTAGTTTTTGGTTCAATTTCTCTAATGGTGGCAACTTGAGTATCGCATTTATGTGGGAAAAAGAGAAAAAATAGCCATAGAGTAAAAAAGGAAAAAAAATAGAGATGCAGTTTAGTGGCTGGAGGTGACTCCAAAAATGTAACTTTAAAATTCGCTGCATTGCATCAAACACAACGGTGTGCTTTCACAAAAAAGAAAAACTTTTACCGATGCAATTTTAATTCATAATACAATGAAATGCTATTTTATAATGCTAAAATATATTCAGATCTTTTTCATTTAGAGAAAAAATGATGTTAAAAAATTCGGTCTCTGTTCCATGTGATTGTTTTGTTTGGGTCGAACGAGAGACTTACATTGGAAGAATAACGCCCATCAAACCTTTTTAATCGCATAACTGCACCTCCATCTATCTCTTCTTTCCATAGAAAATAACAGATCACTGTACATTTTAGTTGTCATTTTTTCATAGCAACTGAAAAAAATAGTAATTAAAAACCTGTTATGTCAATATATCGTCGGGTATAAAACCCGGTGAATGTTGTTGGTTTTATTTCGTTTTTATCTATGAATTTAGTGACTTTTAGTTCGTTGTAAACTTACTTTACAAAAGATACATCAATTAACTTTTATAAAAATGTATTTTAAAGAATATCTGGGTGTTATATTTTCTTAGTTGTTTTTAAAAACTGAGAATACAATTTTATTTTTTGGCGAAATCTTTGGCTAATAACTGCTATCTTGCGTCTAATAGGTAGGGCCGTAGTGAACAATAGGGAGGGATCAAGAGAATATAGGGGGGCTCATAGTTTTTTTTTCTCTCTCTCTCTGACGCAGAAAGATAAATTAGTGCATATTCATATTGTAGGTACTCTTTTTCTAATTAAACTGTTAAAATAACTTCATTTTATGCTTAGAAAAGTATATGATGATGAAGTTTTGAGTGTATAACTGGTGCAAAATAGCCCGTCATGTTAGCTTCATATCTACAAATAGGATGAGGGAGTATTAAAACACTTACACTTATTTTAGATACAATTTAGTAACTCTGCAAAACTGTGAAAGGTTTCAAAACTAAATAAGATTTTTAAACAATATTTCATTTGAATTTTCGGAACAGAAATTCAATGAGTGACCCTGAAATCTTTTCCAGGGGGGGGGGGGGGCTCAAAATATTTGGGGGGGGGCTGAGCCGCCCATAGCTTTCCCTTAGCTACGGCCCCGCTAATACGGAAGTACCGATAATTTTTAAAGCTGTATATGATTACATAAATAATATGTTTCATATAAAATTGCTATTTGGAATTATTTGGCAGTTTAAAAAGCCTATTACGCAGAAAAAATTTATTAGACTTTCCAATTTTAAATTTTAAAAATGTTTTTCACCTTTACTTTGTGACCCGGGAACCCCGGGTTCGGTGTACTAGTTATAATAATTTTGAAAAGAAAAATTATTTTCATTTAATCGTAATTTTATGATATAAGGAAGTCAAATTTTACCTTTAAAAAGTACTGGCAGAAAAAGTCGTAGCAGCTCTACATACAGTCTAATAGATCGATAGAAGGCCACCATTTACTAAATATTAGGCCTAAGTGCTAACTAAATAAATTTTCGATATTAAAAATAAAAACCGTTTTTGACCGTAATTATGACTAATTTCTGAATTAAAAACACTCTTAAATAAGAAGAAAATTTCTAATCATATTTACTGGTAAAAGTTTTCCCTTGCGATAATGAACTATTGTGAAACCGATTACAGTTGAAATTTTGCCATTTTGTAGATACATAGATTCTTTTATATTCATATTTACATCCTCAAATCAATGAATAACCAAAGAATGACTAAAGTATATTACACCTAAATTAGAAAGAAAGACAAAAACTTGGAAGACTTAAAACAAATTATGAAACCAACCGCTCGTTTGAATGGCACTACCGTAATTTCGCGCGTATCCGATCCGCGTACCTCAAATAAGTTGATGTTACTCAGAATTTATCTTAAATAAAATGTGAATTACTTTTGCTTAGCATATATCTCACTTTTATAACAGGAATTTTTTACAATAAAATTTCGGGTCTGAAAAAGACTTAGCTGAGCCGCGGCGTATACGCGCGAAATTACGATAAATGAAATGTTTCTAACCGGACCAGAAAATTCTTTATAGAACTCAAATATCAATCGCACAGAAATTCTTTAAAAATTAAATAAAAGTTCTGATGTATAGTATTTGTATAAAACTTGAATATAAGTCTTTGTATGTTTAGAGATTAAGAATTTCCAAGTTAACGCAATTGTGGTTTCTTAGTGAAAAATAAGTCTAAGGTATTAATTTTTTCCAGCGTAATGTTTATAAACGTGCATAATGTTTATAAATGAATGTATAAAAACTTGATGATGGAATTTTTGATTGAACAATGATCTATAAACACATACCACAAATGTGATAAAGATGCACGAGAATGAAACATTACTTGGCAAATATTTGTAGAAGTAATGTAAAGTTTTCTTGGGATACATAAAAGTGAAAACTACAAAGACCTTATTAGTAACATGTTGCCAATATCAGGTAAAAATACTGACTTGTGTTATTTCTCTGAAACATGTTAATATCAGCCCATGTACACTGTTGGAAATATCTTTTACAATGTAATGGAGCCAAATGGACATAAGCAGGGATTCAAAAATATAGACGCCAACGGGTCCACCACTCGCCACTAAAATTTAAAACTTTTCTTCTGTGAAA
Organism: Maratus speculifer; assembly: GCA_964019185.1. NCBI lineage: Eukaryota > Metazoa > Arthropoda > Arachnida > Araneae > Salticidae > Maratus > Maratus speculifer. Next base: position 233,237,750 of record OZ025300.1, read on the forward strand.
ATTTAATAGCATTTTAAGAGTAATTTAATACGAAATATTGGACGAAAAAAAAAATCCGAATTAAATTAAGTGGTGAGACACTGCCTGCTGGCTCCTAGATTTTCATACAACTAAATATGAGTATGGAAAAAAAATTAGACCTGACTAAAAAAAAAGTTATTTTCAAGTTTATCATACAAAACTACCTAAGAATTTTTTTAAATATTCCAGGCACTAGGCGGTTTTTTTCCCAGTGTAATAGATGATAAAACTTATAAAATCTCTCAATTATTTTGCATTATGAATAAAGATACTAAAGCAGTGTCTTCTCTTTTATTTTAGAAGGAACAGGCCGTTATTGAAGGTGAGAAGCAAGGAAAATATATGAAAATCTACATTAAAAGTCGAGAAAGTTGTGACAAACAAAATGAACATTTTAATTTTCCTAAAAAATATTTATTGTATACTATATGTGAACAAATTGTTCTATTTATTAATTCACTGAAATAAATTATTTTTACACGATATTTAGTTTTGTTTTTTTATGAAACCATTCAAGTTTGCTTTTTAAATTTAAATATGCTTATTTAAAAAATATATATTGTTTCTAATTTTTATTACAATAAATGCTGAAAAACATTTTACTGTCGATTTGTTTTTACCTTTAATAGGATATGAATCGATATTTATTATTTTTTTACATTCATATATGAGGTGTTCAGAAATGAAGTGGATGAACTTTACAATTTTAAATTTAGAATAAAGTTTTTTGTTGTTCTTGTTGTTATTATTACAACTTTTTATAGCTAACACTAATATACAAGGTGCGGCAATTAATTTCCAAGACTAACCTAATAACTCCAGAAAATATTAAATCAAATACATAACCATTTAATATTATTTAAAAATAACTAATATTTGCCTTAATGCACTTCAGTGATCGGCTGTATAAATTTCGGAAAAAAAACTTTTAAAGTTCTCTTTTGGAATGCTCTTTTCCGGCACACTGTGCCCGGTCTGGGATACCTAATTTTAATTCCAAACTTGCAAACGGCACCTGTAATATTTTAGTAAAACTTTGCTTTTGTAATAAAAGCTTAAATTAAGGAATTCAAAATATTTTAAAAATTCGATTTTGAATTCCGGTGTCAGTCGATAATTTCGCATTTTAGTAAAGATTTTGCCCGTGCCGGAAAGGGTTAACAACTTCTCTGATTTGCTCATACGTGATACGGGCAAAGTGTTTTTGCCAATCATGATATCTCTGTGCCGTACGGGCATCCATATTCCAATCTCGAATTCCCCAGTAAAATTTTACTGTACATTTTGTTTTATTAATTGGAGCATTTTTGTGATACAATTAGGCATAAATTTCTGTTTTGAAAAACCGGTGATAAAAGATTAAAAATTCTGTTAAAGATATGAAAAATCAGCATTATTTCAAAGGGTTTTTTTTCAAAAATATTGATCAGTTAAGTGGTTAATGGGGACGCCACCCTTACGTTATTACTAAATTAATATTGTCAGAAAATGTTGCTCTGTGTTTGTAATTCCCACAAATTATGTGCTTCATTTAAACCAATTTTTGAATAGTCTTAAGTGACTTCATAAAACAGTTTGCCTCATGTTATGTTTAATAATCTGAAATAATAGCAAATTTGTCTAATAATGTAACACATGTAATAATCCCGCAGTGCATTGAATTACAGCTTCTCCTCCGTTAATTACATCCTTTGAATTAGTAATGACATTTCGATTAGTTGGAGAAATTGCTCAAAATGATTGTATTGTAATTGAATTATTGTTTCCAAGCATTGTGAATTCTAACAATAATCACATATTTCCTTTGCCGATAAAGTTATGATCATAAAACTATTTCAGTGTTCGTACGCTTAAAAGACTTAAATTTTCTTAAAGTAAATTTTCTTAAAGTAATTTAATTCATTAATTCGGCCATTTTTCTGATTCATTTAGTCAAAAAATTTTGCTTTAAAAAACCGGTGACAATAGATTAAAAATTCTGTAAAATAAATGGAAAAAAAAGACATTATTTGAAAGTATTCTTTTCAAGAATATTGATCAGTTAAAAGGTTAAATGGTTAATTTGTTATTACTAAATTATTATTACTATCAGAAAATGTCGCTATCTGTTTGTAATTCTCAGAAATGACTATGATAATTATGGAATTATATGCTTCATTTAAAGCAATTTTCAAATAGTAGTAAGTGGCTTCATAAAACAGTTTGCCTCATGTTATGTTTAATAATCTGAATTAATAGGAAATTTGTCAAATACACAACAGATGTAGTAACCATACAGTGCATTGAATTACAGTTTCTCCTAAGTTAATTATGTCCTTTGAATTAAAAATGACATTTCGATTATTTGGCGAAATTACTCAAAGGGTTATTCCATGAGCACATGTCTTGTATGTCACATACTACGGTTTTGGATACCAATATTTTAGAACGGAAAAATGTGACTTATTTTATCAGGGATATTTCATTAATTGAATAAGGCCATGCAAATCTTTCGAAAAATAACGGTGGCAAACAATTTAGCAGTAACTAGAAATGTGACTTACACGACAAGCGTTCATGGAAATACCTCAAAATGATTGCTTTATAACTGAATTATTGTTTTCAAGCATATTGAATTCTAACAGTAATCACATACTTCCTTTACTGATAAAGTTATTATTATAAAACTATTTCAGGATTCCTACGCTTGAAGAACTTTGAAGCAGCTTTTACCAAAATTTTCTTAAAGTAATTTTCTTTTCATTTAACTCATTAACCCTTTGTTCATTGGTTTCGCCACGAAACCACAAAATTTTAATTCCGATACGCAACACTGACACCGGTATTTTTATCTAAAAATATCCCTTTTATTTTGTATGTGGAAAATCACGTTTTCTTATTTAGAAATATACTTGTTCTTAATTACCGGTGTCATTCATTTATTTCGACATCTTAGCAATAAAAATGCTATGATCGTTAAAGGGTTAATCCGAAATAGAACAATGTAGTCTGTTATTTGGACTTCCTAGTTGCGGAGCAACTTAATATCCAGGATATCGATGTACAGTGTTTTTCAATGCACAAGGAGCCATTTAGATGTTTAAACGTGGCTGGTGACGCCAGAAAAAAAGAAATTTAGAGAATAAATACAAAAACGAATTTTAGTATAAATAAATAAAAAAGGGGAAAAAAAAAGAAAAAAATGTCCATTCAACCCACAAACTGAGCTAGACAGTCCATAAAAATGCGAAAAATCTAACGCAGAAAAAACGCCCCAATTAAAAAAAAAAAGAAAAGAAAAAAGAAAAAAAAATTAAAGGCCATACATTATAGTTACAGAATAAAAAGTACAAAAAATGTATAACTTGCCTAAAAATATAAGAAAAATGAAAAAAATTTTACTTTAAGCAAGAAAAATTATATGCAAGAAAAGATGAAAATATATATAAATGACTAGCGTTCAATCTAACAATTTACTTAAAAACAAGAATAAAAGGGTAAACAAAGTAAAAAAGAGGTCGGCGACCGCGTACTCTAGTAACTCAGGAGAGAGTATAACAAAAAGTACAAAAAAATTAATTAGAAGTGTCAAAATTTAATAAACATATAAAATATTAAATTTAATATACATATAATAAAGAACAAAGGATATTAAATAATAAAAGACTTATTTTTTTTAAAATGAACTCTTACATTTAACACAACAAAACGGATAAAACAAAAAACACAAAAGGACTTAAAGTGTATCATAAAATAGACATTAAACTATGTAATCCAAGCAATTTTCTAATTCATTTAGGCAAAATATTCTGCATTGAAAAACCGGTGACAACAGAATAAAAATTCTTCAAAAAACATAAAAAAAGGCGTTATTTGAAATTTTTTTAAAAAAGTTGATCTGTTAAGTGGATAATTTGTTATTACTAAATTATTATTGTTGTCAGAAAATGTTGCCCTCTGTTTGTAATTTCCAGAAATGGCTGTGAGAATTAAGGAATTATGTGCTTCATTTAAAGCAATTTACGAATAATATTAAGTGACTTCATAAAATAGTTTGCCTCATGTTATGTTTAACAATCTGAAATAATAGCGAATTTGTCAAATAACACAACACATGTAATAACCCTGCAGTGCATTGAATTACAGTTTCTCCTCCGTTAATTACATCCTTTGAATTAGAAATGACATTTCGATTAGTTGGCGAAATTGCTCAAAATGATTACACTGTAAGTGAATTATTGTTTACAAGCATATTGAATTCTAACATTAATAACATATTTTCCTTTATTGATAAAATTATGATAATAAAACTATTATACACAAAACCCTTTGAAAAATATGGAGAAATTTCTGTTTAAAAAATCTCATTGTTACACTTAAACGGTTCATTTTGATTAAAATTCGTTAAATAGAAATTAAGTTAAATTTATGAAATAAATATAAAAAATGCATAAGTATTAAATGGAAGAACTAGAAGAATGTATTTTAACCTGGGCAGTAACTTTTTTTATGTAATGTAGACATGTGAGAAAGAAATGCATTAGAATATTGACCTAAACCTTTCCGGCATGGACAAATTCTGTTGGTAAAATGAGAAATGATCGAATGTCCCCGGAATTTACAAAGAACTATTTTTAAAATCAAGAATCCCTTAATTTAAGTTTTCATTGTAAAAGCAGAATTTTATTAAAATATTATTGGTGCGCGGCATGTTTGGAATTAAATTTAAGTATTTTGTACTAGGCACAGTGTGCCGGAAAGGGTTAACAACACATAATGAACAGGAATAAAAACAGAAGTGAAATGAGTGAACCACTTCTCTTTTTTTTTTTTTCTCAGCACCATAATCATTTAACATTCACGAGTTTTGATTGTTCTCGAAATAAAAAACAGGGAACATTTCAATATTCGCGCATACATAACTTGATTAATCGCGTATTTTCTTTCATAAAGAGGATTTTTTTTACAAAGTGAACTCGTTCTGTTTCACCAAACCCATAAATTATTTGATATTGGACAGTTTCTTTGTACTGTATAACTTAAGTTCCGAGAAATTCAATTCTTGTGTTGAGGTAAAATATTGATAAGTAATTCCAAGAAAGCAAAAAAAGGCTTTATGCTAAAAATTAAAAAAAAAAATCCTAAATTTTCAAAAACTCAAAATTTTATTGCAAGAGAAGGTTTTTCTGCAAAAATTGTGTAGAACGTTTTAAAGCTTCAACAATAACTTGTCGAAAAAAGAATAGAAAGCTACTCTTAACTTGCGAGGAGCCTTAAATTTAAAAGATAAAAAAGGACCGCGATTTTTCCTTATACGGGAATTCCTAAATAGAGCTTTGCTGGTTTAATGAATCGTATATCAACAATTTTCTTTTAAACATCAACTACCGATCAAAGTGTGTATAATATGTTTGTAACTATTCTTTATTTAGGCATGTATTTTTTATGCTTAACCCCTTGAAGGGCGGCGGGATAAAATATATCCCACTTAATTTTAATTTTGAAATACCACATTGACACCAGAATAATCAAATGAAAATTTTAATTTTTTTGAAGTACTTGGGGAGAAAAAAAACTTTTATTTATTTCGAATTAGTTTTTAAATTCTGGTGTCATTCAATCATATGAGTAGCGCTATAAAAAAAGTGCTTTGCCCCTCAAAGGGTTAATAAACATTCTTTTACGTTTCGATAATTTTTCCAATAAAAAAAATCACAGAACCTAATCCCCTTTTATACGCATAGAGACGGTCTCAACATTCGTGGAGTTTTCCGAGAACCTAACTTTTTCCGGCACGGGCAAATTCTATCAGTAAAATTAGAAATTATCGACTGTCACCGAGATTTACAAACGACTTTTTTAGAAATCAAGAATATCTTAATTTATGCTTTCACTATAAAAGCAAAATTTTACTTAAATATTATTGGTGCCGATTGTAAATAAAACTAGGTATCCCGGACTGGGCACAGTGTGCCGGAAAGAGTTGAGGGATTACTGTATTCCAAATTCTTAACAATCTGCAGTATTACTTTGCATTGATCTTAAAGAAAAAATAAACTGGTCATAAAAGTTTTTACACTTATGTAAGTATCCGAACATTTCATCTCTGACATTTCTATAGAACTGGAATCATTTTATTACATATCGAAGTCTTTTCATCATTTCTTCTTTTGAATGCAAATGATTAAATAAATAAATAATTTCATTTTCATACAGGGCTGCCACAGGCGACTATTTTTTAATTCTGCCTCACAATACTTTCTTGAAATAAAAATCTTTGTTTTAGTAAAATTATTTCAGAGTTCGCACGCGTAAGGGGGCTCAGGAGTTGAAAACTTTTCAAAAAATCGATTTTTTTAAATGATCTAGTTTTATTATTTAATTAATTCTGATCTCAATGCAAAAAACCGCATAAAAATGTTTGCATTTTTAACGGAGTTATAAGCATTATCAACACTTTCATAGCCGCACCCATATAATTTCAACTTTAAGTCGCGTTTTCTCAAAACTTGATTTTTGACGACTAACACCAAGATTAAAAAAAGACTATTTGATGGAATGGCTTAATTTTTTTGATAACGTCATTATTTATAGAATGAGTTAATATAGTTTAGATAGTTAATATTTCGAGTATTTTTAATGAAAAAAAAGTTGCATTTTTTAGGCGTTTTTTAAATTTTAAATTTGAGAGTTTTTTTAATAATGTTGTTTTTGATTGATAGTTATATCCTTAATTCATTCTATAGAGTAAAGTTTCTAGATCATTTTAAAGCAAAAATTAGGTTCTTATGTCAATTCAATGTTAAGATATCTTGGTGTTAGTGATATAACACATAATTTTTTTCGAATATTGTGTTACATAAATTTTGCTATATTTCTTATTATATTACATTGAATTACTTCATTTTATAATTTTATAAGACTACAAACATACCTTTAAAATATCAGAAAATTTAAATTTACTAGTAAATATGCAGATCAGGAGCCTCAACCTCAGCTTTGCACATGTATATATATTTTTAAACACACTTTGGGTAATATTCAACTTCTTGGAAATTTTAATTTAAAATTTTCATAGTACTTAATTGTTTATAAGAATAAAATAAGAATTAGAAGTTTTCAGCCTTCAAAAGCGGTAAATTGAAAATTTAGTTATGTTAGGATATTCTGAAATTTTCATGATCTATTATTTTTGTTTTTTTACTATAACATAGTAGATTGCTTCAGGGGGGCTCTGCCCCCCTGAACCCCCCGTAGCCTCACTTAATTTAAATTTGCCACTTTCTAATAATTGTGCTAATGGTTATTGTATATCTTGCATTTCCTTATACATTTTGATTTATAAGGATAAGTAACAGTTCGGACAAATATTTTTCATTATCCTCATACTTCTACATACCTGCCAACCACAAACACCTAAATCTGATGTATCAGGAACTTTTGTAAGTGTAAACTCAGTAATCTAGAGTTTTACAATTTTGTTTCTGAAAAAAAAAATGTTTTGATTGCATTTTGTAGCAGTTATAGCGGGACAGACAAACATACAGAAGAACAGACTAACAGATGAAAAACAATAAATTTCATGACTTCAAAGTATGTCTTCACTGAAGTTTCGGCAATGGCGTTATTTTTCATGAGTTATTGATATCCATGTTTCTTGTATTTTTAACGACTACTATAAAATACCTGTTTTTGTTCAATTATGACATCAAATTTTACCAATTGAAATATTTGTTAAAAATATAATTATTTTTTTTATTTCTTTTACTTCTAATTATGCCCCCATTTTTGGTCAGAAAAATTCTTATTAACGAAACAAATTTTCTTGTTTAATATTTAACAAAGTACTATTTTTATTTTAATTTTAATTCTGACGTCATATTTATTTTTTCTTAGTTTGGTTTTTCTAATGGAAATTGCTCAATTGAAATTTATTGCCGTTGAAAAATTATTCCAGATTTTTTTTTTTTTTGGCAATAATAAAGGAAATTGGTTAAATTTTATCTAAAAAATCGCTCTTGATTCTGTATGAAAAAGAAGGAAATGTTGAATTATTAAGGAAAATATTTGAATAAAATTAATAAAACATATATTCTTTTCTGGGCTATGTTATATTTATCCGGAAAGATAAAAAGACATTAATTAATTCATAAGTTTTGACGTTGACTTCATTTAAATTTTCGTCCACGCTTTCAAATTTATAGCATTAAAATATAATAAGGATTTGGATGAATGGTTGCTTAGCAACCATTAAGAGAAAATAAAGAAAATGAAAAAAATACATTTTAAATAAGTAAATCTCTAAACCAAATTAGTTTATATTATTGGAACACATTTATGAAAAATCTCCAAAATTTACAGTAATAACTTTAAAAATCTGTCAAATGCATAGACAAAATATTAAAACAATACGAATAATTTAACTGGTTAATTTCAGTATCCATTTATCATTGAATTCCATTAATGAAATGTGTCATTTTCTCTCAAGGAAAAAAAAAATTGAAAATCATTGGATTTGCCATAGAAAAGCATTATTGCGCAAAATAAAATATTCTATATTTTCTGAACGTATGAATCAAATCTAACAAAAAACTATACAGCTTAATCCCAGGGCCTCACTAACATACCCACATAATTTCAAACCAATCGGATATTTTTTGCGTTAGTTATCGCGGAACAGACAGACTGACTGACAGACAGACAGAAACCAAAAAACTTCGTGTCTCCAAAGTAAGTCTTCACTGACGTTTCGGCAATTACGTTGCATATTTCAGTTTTTATATGCATTCGAAGAGAGAGCTCTGTTTTCATGTTTTTTTGTATCAATCAACCCATGAGCCCTCTTAAAGGACTTCCAAGCACCTTTTACCAGAATTTTCTAAAAGTAATTTTCATTTCATTTAACCTATTAATCCGAAATAGAACAATGGAATATGTAGACTGTTACTCGGATTCCTAGTTGCAGAGCAGCTTAACATACAGGATATCGAGGTACTGTGTTTTCAATGCACTGGAGCTATTTAGATGTTTTAGAGAATTTAATTTAGAGAATAAATACAAAAATAAATTTTAGTATAACTAAATACATAAAAAAGAGAAAAAAGAAAAAGAAAAAATGTCCATTCGATCCACAAAATAAGCTAGACAGTTCATAAACATGTAAAAAAGCTATCACAGAAAAAAAAGCTTCAATTCAAAAAAAAAAAAAAAAAAAAAAAAGACTCTTATTAGAAATACATTATAGTTTAACTGAATAAAATTTACAAAAAACAGTATAACTTGCCTAAAAATATAAGAAAAAATGCCAAAATTGTTACTTTTAGCAAGAATATATATATATATATATATATATATGCAAGAAAAGATGAAAATATATGCAAATGAGATGAGTTCAGCCTAACAATGCACTTAAAACAAGGGTAAACAAAACAAAAAAGATGTCAGCGACCGCGTAGTCTGGTAACTCAGGAGAGAGTATAATAAGAAAACTAAAAAAAAAGTAATTAGGAATATCAAAATTTATTATACATAAAAAAGAAAGGATATTAAATAATTAAAGAATAATTTATGAATTTTTACTTCTAACACAACAAAATAGACAAAAAAAGAAAAAAAAATCAAAAGGATTTAAAGTTTAACATAAAGTAGACATTAATCTATGTAATCCGAGAAATTTTCTAATTCGTTTAGGCAAAATATTCTGCTTTGAAAAACCGTTGACAAGAGAATAAAAATTCTGTAAAAGACATGAATATATATATATATATATATATAGACATTTTTTGAAATGTTTTTTTCAAAAATATTGATCACTTAAGTGGTTAATTTTTCATTACTAAATTATTATTGTTGTCAGAAAATGTTGTCCTCTGTTTATATTTTCCAGAAATGACTGTGAGAATTATGGAATTATGTGCTTCACTTAAAGAAATTTCCGAACAGTATTAAGTGACTTCATAAAATAGTTTGCCTCATGTTATGTTTAATAATGCGAAATAATAGCGAATTTGTCAAATAATGTAACAAATGTAATAACCCTGCAGTGCATTGAATTACAGCTTCTCCTCCGTTAATTACATCCTTTGAATTAGAAACGACATTTCGATTAGTTGGCGAATTTGCTCAAAATGATTACACTGTAAGTGAATTATTGTTTACAAGCATATTGAATTCTAACATTAATCACATATTTTCCTTTATTGATAAAATTATGATAATAAAACTATTTTACACAAAACCCTTTGAAAAATATGGAGAAACTTCTGTTTAAAAAATCTCATTGTTACACTTAAACGGTTCATTTTGATTAAAATTTGTTAAATAGAAATTAAGTTAAATTTATGAAATATCTATTAAAAAAATGCATAAGTCTAAATGGAAGTACTAAAAAATGTATTTTAATATGGGCAGTAACTTTTTTTATGAAATGTAGACATGTGAGAAAGAAATGCATTAGAATATTGCCTGAACCGTTTGCGGCATGGGCAAATTTTGTTGGTAAAGTGAGAAATTATCGAATGTCCCCGGAATTTACAAAGAACTTTTTTTAAATTAAGAATCTCTTAGTTTAAGTTTTTATATTAAAAGCAAAATTTTATTAAAATATTATTTTTGCGCTTGCATGTTTGGAACTAAATTTAAGTATTTTGAACTAGGCACAGTGTGCCGGAAAGGGTTAACAACACATAATGAACAGGAATAAAAACAGAAGTGAAATGAGTGAACCACTTCTCTTTTTTTTTTTTCTCAGCACCATAATCATTTAACATTCACGAGTTTTGATTGTTCTCGAAATAAAAAACAGGGAACATTTCAATATTCGCGCATACATAACTTGATTAATCGCGTATTTTCTTTCATAAAGAGGATTTTTTTTACAAAGTGAACTCGTTCTGTTTCACCAAACCCATAAATTATTTGATATTGGACAGTTTCTTTGTACTGTATAACTTAAGTTCCGAGAAATTCAATTCTTGTTTTGAGGTAAAATATTGATAAGTAATTCCAAGAAAGCAAAACATGGCTTTATGCTAAAAATTAGAAAAAAAATCCTAAATTTTCAAAAACTCAAAATTTTATTGCAAGAGAAGGTTTTTCTGCAAAAATTATGTAGAACGTTTTAAAGCTTCAACAATAACTTGTCGAAAAAAGAATAGAAAGCTACTCTTAACTTGCGAGGAGCCTTAAATTTAAAAGATAAAAAAGGACCGCGATTTTTCCTTATACGGGAATTCCTAAATAGAGCTTTGCTGGTTTAATGAATCGTATATCAACAATTTTCTTTTAAACATCAACTACCGATCAAAGTGTGTATAATATGTTTGTAACTATTCTTTATTTAGGCATGTATTTTTTATGCTTAACCCCTTGAAGGGCGGCGGGATAAAATATATCCCACTTAATTTTAATTGTGAAATCCCACATTGACACCAGAATAATCAAATGAAAATTTTAATTTTTTTTAAGTACTTGCGGAGAAAAAAAAACTTTTATTTATTTCGGATTAGTTTTTAAATTCTGGTGTCAATCAATCATTTCAGTAGCGCTATAAGAAAAGTGCTTTGCCCCTCAAAGGTTTAATAAACAAACTTTTACGTTTCGATAATTTTTCCATTAAAAAAAAAATCACAGAACCTAATTCCCTTTTATACGCATAGAGACGGTCTTAACATTCGTGGCGTTCGCCGAGAACCAAACTTTTTCCGGCACGGGCAAATTCTATGAGTAAAATTAGAAATTATCGACTGTCACCGAAATTTACAAACGACTTTTTTAGAAATCAAGAAACTCTTAATTTATGCTTTCACTATAAAAGCAAAATTTTATTAAAATATTCTTGGTGCCGATTGCAAATGAAATTAGGTATCCCGGACTGGGCACAGTGTGCCGGAAAGGGTTGAGGTATTACCAAGGTTCGCACACTCCTTGGAATTTCCAAGGAGTGTGGTACCACTATTAAAAATAAGAAAATTTACATTTAGTTTTTAAACCGCAGCATTCGTAAAATCCACCTTCATTCACTGATTTTACGATATTTTTCTGCAGTAAAACACTTTGAAAATATTCTTAAAATTTAGTGGTATAACTGTGCGAACCCTGGGTATTACTGTATTCCAAATTCTTAACATACTGCAATATTGCTTTGCATAGATTTTGAAGAAAAAATAAACTGTTCATAAAAGTTTTTACACTTATGTAAGCATCCGAACATTTCATTTCTGACATTTCTATAGAACTGGAATCCTTTTATTATATACCGAAGACTTTTCATCATTTCTTCTTTTGAATGCAAATGATTAAATAAATAAATAATTTCATTTTCATACAGGGCTGCCATAGGCGACTATTTTTTAATTCTGCCTCACACCACTTTCTTAAAATAAAAATCTTTGTTATAGTAAAACTATTTCGGAGTTCGCACGCTTAAGGGGGCTCAGGAGTTGAAAACTTTTCAAAAAATCGATTTTTTTAAATGATCTAGTTTTATTATTCAATTAATTCTGAACTCAATGCAAAAAAACCGCATAAAAATATTTGCATTTTTAACGGAGTTATAAGCATTTATGTATCAACACTTTCATAGCCGCACCCATATAATTTCAACTTTAAGTCGCGTTTATCAAAAGTTGATTTTTGACGATTAACACCAAGATTTAAAAAAAAACTATTTGATGGAATGGCTTAAATTTTTTTTGATAACATCATTATCTATAGAATGAATTAATATAGTTTAGATATTTATTATTTCGAGTATTTTTAATGAAAAAAAAGTTGCATTTTTTAGGAGTTTTTAAAATTTTTAAATTTGAGAGTTTTTTTTAATAATGTTGTTTTTGAGTGATAGTTACATCATTAATTCATTCTATAGAGTAAAGTTTCTAGAACATTTTAAAGCGAAAATTAGGTTCTTATGTCAATTCAATGTTAAGATATCTTGGTGTTAGTGATATAACATATAATTTTTTTTTCGAATATTGTGTTACATAAATTTTGCTATATTTCTTATTATATTACATTGAATTACTTCATTTTATAATTTTATAAAACTACAAACATACCTTTAAAATATCAGAAAGTTTAAATTAATTACATTGCATACTTCAGTTTTTATATGCACTCGAAGAGAGAGCTCTGTTTTCATGTTTTTCCGTATCAATGAACCCCTGAGCTCCCTTAAAGGACTTCTAAGCAGCTTTTACCATAATTTTCTAAAAATAATTTTCATTTCATTTAACCTATTAATCCGAAATAGAACAATGGAACAATGTAGACTGTTACTCGGACTTCCTAGTTGCAGAGCAGCTTAACATGCAGGATATCGATGTACTGTGTTTTCAATGCACTGGGAGCCATTTAGATGTTTAAGAGAATTTAGAGAATTTAATTTAGAGAATAAATACAAAAATAAATTTTAGTATAACTAAATACGTAAAAAAGGGAAAAAAGAAAAAGACAAAATGTCCATTCGATCCACAAACTAAGTTAGACAGTTCATAAACATGTAAAAAACCTATCACAGAAAAAAAGCCCCAATTAAAAAAAAAGACTTATTAGAAACCTTACATTATAGTTTAACTGAATAAAATGTACAAAAAACAGCATAACCTGCCTAAAAATATAAGAAAAAATGACAAAAATTTTACTTTTAGCAAAATAAATTATATGCAAGAAAAGATGAAAATATATGCAAATGAAGAGAGTTCAATCTAACAATGCACCTAAAAACAAGGGTAAACAAAGCAAAAAAAAGATCAGCGACCGCGTAGTCTGGTGACTCAGGAGAGAGTATAATAAGAAAAGTACAAAAAAAGTAATTAGAAATATCAAATTTATTATGCATAAAAAAGAAAGGATATTAAATAATAAAAGAGTATTTTTATGAACTTTTACTTCTAACACAACAAAACGGACAAAAAAAAAAAAAAAAAAAAATCAAAAGGATTTAAAGTTAACATAAAATAGACATTAATCTACGTAATCCGAGAAATTTTCTGATTCGTTTAGGAAAAATATTCTGCTTTGAAAAACCGTTGAAAAGAGAATAAAAATTCTGTAAAAGACATGAATATATATATATATATATATATAGACATTTTTTGAAATGTTTTTTTCAAAAATATTGATCAGTTAAGTGGTTAATTTTTTATTACTAAATTACAAGGGTAATTCAGAAAGTAACCTCCGTTTATGAATAAAAAAAAAAAAAAAACTAATGAAAGGAAACACGTTTTATTACTTACGTATGAAAGACACTTTCTTCGGCTATTCTCAACATAATTGCCGTATTAATTAAAGCAGTTATCATAACGGTAAATCAGCTTTGAAATTCCATCGTCACAGACCTCTGCCGCCGGCCTATTCAACTGCGATTATTTTTAAATTCAACTCGCACCACTTTTTCAATCCAAAGAATTTTAACGTACTTTTCCATATAATTTGCTGATAAACGTACTACCAAAAAATGTTTTGAAAAATAGTGGGTCAAGTAAAATATTACGAGAGCAATTCGGAATTGGTCAATGTGATTAAAAGAATATGTAAAAATTCTTTGCATTGAAAGAGTGGTGCAAGTTGAATTTAAAAATAATCGCAGTTGAATAGGCCGGCGGCAGAGGTCTGTGACGATGGAATTTCAAAGCTGATTTATCGTTATGATAACTGCTTTAATTAATACGGCAATTAAGTTGAGAAGTAGCTGAAGAACGTGCCTTTCATACGTAAGTAATAAAACGTGTTTCCTTTCATTAGTTTTTTTTTAATTCATAAACGGAGGTTACTTTCCGAATTACCCTCGTATTATTGTTGTCAGAAAATGTTGCCCTCTGTTTATATTTCCCAGTAATGACTGTGAGAATTATGGAATTATGTGCTTCACTTAAAGCAATTTTCGAACAGTCTTAAGTGACTTCATAAAACAGTTTGCCTCATGTTATGCTTAATAATGCGAAATAATAGCGAATTTGTCAAATAATGTAACACATGTAATAACCCTGCAGTGCATTGAATTACAGCTTCTCCTCCGTTAATTACATCCTTTGAATTAGTAATGACATTTCGATTAGTTGGCGAAATTGCTGAAAATGATTGCATTGTAATTGAATTATTGTTTCTAAGTATATTCAATTCTAACAATATAAATAACACATTTACTGATTAAGTAATGAAAATTAAACTATTTCAGTGTTCGTACGCTTAAATGACTTTTAAGCACATGTTACCGGAATTTCCTTAAAGTAATTTTCTTCTAATTTAACTCATTAATACGAGTATTTTTTCTAATTCATTTAGGCAAAATATCTCTGCTTTGAAAAACCGGTGACAGCAGATTAAAAATTCTGTAAAAGACATGAAAAAATAGACATTATTTAAAAGTTTTTTTTTCAAAAATATTGATCAGTTATGTACTTATTACTAAATTATTATTGTTGTCAGAAAATGTAAATGAGAGTAGTTGATGTACCTGTACACCTAGTTTTTTTTTTCTTTTAATCCCTTACGCTAGTGAAAAATCTTGTTCGTTAAAAGATGAAAAGATTGGATGAAAATGGAATTTAAAAACGGCTTTTTTAGAAATGAAAAACATGTATTTAAATTTTCATTATAAGAGCAAAATTTTGTTAAAATATTCTCGGTGCCGTTTGTATGTTTGGCATTAAAATTGTGTGGCCCTGACGTGGGACCAATGTGCCGTAATGGGTTAAAAACCATAAATAGGAAATTGGAAACTAAAGAAAGAATTAATTGCTAAAAATAAACATAGTTTAGTGATATAAAAGAAAAGCCCTATTTTTGTAAATTTCTCAATATAGTTGAAAAGACTTTTATGACATTGTTTTATCTGGCAGTCTATTTGTGCTCTAACTGTCCTAAATATATTCTTATTGTAATTTGATCGACCAGTTTTATTAAATTTTACTATAGAATAACAGCTTTTGAAAATGAAGTGTGGGGTGTTTATAGTTCGTTTACAGAGATTCACAAAAGAAATCTGTTACATCATGATCTATGGCGAAAATCGTTTTCACCGCATTTTGATGATGTTACGATATTTCTAATGTAACTAAATTGTTATGCATTACTAAAGTAAATGGCATAAGGTTTTATATAGGGTTTATATAGATTCATAAATTCATTCATGGATCGATTTATATAGGTTCATAAGGTTTTCTATATTTACCTTGAAATTCCAGTTTCTTTACACAGATGCTCAAAATAATTCTAATACACTATATCTCTTGAAAACCTGTCATTTGCGTGCATTTTGGTGATGTTACGGTTATGGTGGTGTAATTCAAACATAGTAAAATTTGTATAAATTACTAAATTGCATGCGTTTTATAGACCAGTGGTTCCCAACTTGGGATAAGCATACCTCTAGGGGGCACGTGGTGGACTTGCTGGGGATACGTGAAAATAATATCGGTAAAGTCAGAAATTACAAAAATTGTTTAACTAAAGACGCTTAGTGAAAATTGATAGTTTTATACACTGCTCAAAACAATTAAAGGATATTGCAGTTTCAGGTGGATTTTGCATCTGGGAAAATTTTTAGCTGATTGATACATGGTCGACAGACATAGTAGGTTATCTATATTAATAAAATAACAAAACGCTCTGTCTGCGTGTGTGTGTGTGTGTGTGTGTGTGTCTGCGATGGCTAGCAAAATCTACAGCATGTACAAAGTTCAAATTTTTTTTTGAGAGTAGCTCCAAATCTCTCCTGATGCACCTGAGCTTCAGAATTTCGAAATTCCAATTATTAACTGAGTAATTAATTAAAATCGAGAGGTCACTCTCATAAAAAATCATCTTTTCCCAATTTTTTTCTCTTTCGTTTCTTTACGGTTGGTTGGTTGTGTAAAAATTTTAAGAAAGCTGAGACAGAATTAAAGAAACCCATGGAGGAATGAGATAAGTGGAGGTGAAGTAAGCCTCAAAAAAGGTTTGCAATATGAAACCATTTATCGCTCAAATTTTAATGTGCCAAACAAAGTATTATAAGACGAATTGAAAGAAACGAATTACAATTGAAGCATATTTAAAGAAGAAATAGCAAATTTTTAAAATGGTCTTTGTTCTATTAATATTTATTAAAGTAAATGTTCGCTTTTAAAATGAAGGAAATTGGAAAATTAGCAATAATTAAATATCAAATTAAAATTAAATAAGATATTGAAAACATTTGATACGAACTAAAAATTGTATAACTAAAAGTTTCCTTCATTAATGTAATTTTAAATACTTTATAACGTAGATGAAAAATGTTTGACTTAATAAATGAATGTAAATAAACATTTAAAGTATAATGATGAAAACATTCTTTTAAAATCATGTGTGAAAACTTAAGTAATAAATATTATTCTAAAATATAGATTTCTGACTGCAGACGATTTTAAGATATTAACAAAAGAATGTTATATTTTCAAGCAAAACGTTTAAATAATTTTATATATTGATATTTAAAACACATATGATAAAATAATTAATAAATTTTTATTGGTGAAGTAAGTATTGGTGAAGAAGTTCTTTTTAAGAAACAAGACAAACAAAATACGGATTTAAATCTGTTTCAATTGATAGGCGTGTCAAAGCACGTGCATTTGTTGGTACTTAATTGGACTTAATGGTAGAGTTACATTTTTAGCATCATCTCCAGAGATAATACTTCCACTCTATTAATTTCTTTTTATTCTATGCAAGAAACCAATTTGAGCTTTTACATTTCAAAAGTGACTGTTTTTTTTTTTTTCCAAAGACCATTAAAATTCATAGATTGGCAAAATGTCAGTTTAACTTAGGATTTTATAACACAACTGTTACGTCAGATCGTTGGTACTTCGTATATTAGAATATATGTCTGGTTAGCTGTGTGGAGTAAATATATTATATATGTATATACGAAGCTTTTTTAGCAGTTTTTTAAGTCACTGATTAAATTTGAATGCATTTTATTTAAGTTAAAATTTTATTATGACTTTAATTTGTTTTTAAAACAAAAATGAAATGGCTGTTTGACGTAAAATTGTTCGAATCGGCAGCTGATTCATACACAATAATAAGTTATCAAATAGCAAAGTAAATTATCTATCAAAAATAGTCACTAAAATAATAGCAGCAAAACATAATGTTTAGGCGTATTAATACATAACCCGATCCCAATCAAAAAAAAAAAAAAGAGACCATACTCCGATCCAAACAAGACAAAAATTCCATGAGCACAAACCCGACCCGAATCTAAAAATTCCGTTTGAAAAAAAAATATGGATTTGATATCTGATCCGAATCAAATCTGAATCCCACAAAAATATTCAAATGAAGCTTACCCCAATCCGATTAAGGAAAAATATGTTCGTGTATATGCAACCCGACCCGAATCTAAAAATTTTCTTTGAAAAACCCCGAAAAATGACCAGAACGGAACATGAAATCGATAAAAATATTCCAAAGAACTATAACCTGATAAGAGCGAGACAATATACTTTCCGTGAACAAAAACCTGACTCGAACCTAAAAAATTCCATTTGAAAAAAAACCTGAAATTTTATGCAAACTACATCTGAATCCGATCAAAATATTCGAAAGAACCATAACCGGATTCGAATAAGAGAAAATAATTTCCGTGGACATGAACCCGATCCGAACCTAAAATTCCATTTGAAAAAAATTACCTGAAATTTGAATCGAACCAAATATGAACCTGACAAAAATATTCCACAGAACCATGCCCGGATCCGAACAAGACAAAAAATTTCCATGAACATGAACGCAATCCGAACCTAAAAAACTGAACTAAATCTGAATCTGACAAAAATATTCAGAGAAGCATATCCTTATTCGAACAATACAGAATAATTTCCGTTGATGCGCAACCCAACCTGAACCTAAAAATTCCCTTAAAAAAACGAAATCTGAATTGAACGACATCTGAACCTGAAAAAAATATTCCAAAGACCCAAAACCGGATCCGAGCAAGACAAAATAATTTCCCTGGACATGAATCCCACGAGAAACTTAAAAATCAATTTGAAAAAAATATCTGAAATCTGAATCGAACCAAATCTGAATCCGACGAAAATTTTCCAAATAACTATAACCAGATACGAACAAGACAATATAATTTCCATGGACTTGAACGCAATCCGAACCAAAAAATTTGTAAAAAAAATCCCGAAATTTGAACCAAACCTAATCTGAACCTGACAAAAATATTTCAGTGAAGTATAACCTCATTGGAACAAGGTAAAATAATTTCCATTGAAGTACAACCCAACCCGAACCTAAAAATCCCATTTGAAAGAAAAAAAAACCCACGAAATCTGAATTGAACTGAATCTAAACTGAACAAAAATATTCCAAACAACCATAACCGTATCCGAAGAAGACAAAATAACTTCCATGGACATGAATCCAATGCGAACCTAAAATTCGGATGTTCTACAAAACTTAATGCGCTCCGTAGCGTGGTACTTTGTAGCGCGTGATGGTTAAGATATTTCGTTTTTAGTTAGTGTTAAATTAGAACTTGGTTACGGTTAGGTAACAGTTAGGTTGCAATTACGTTCCGGTGAGCCTTATGTTATAATTAATTTCCGGTTAGGTTACAGTTAAGTCATGGTTAAGGTACAGTTAGGTTTAGGTTAAGTTACGGTTAGGTTATGGTTAGATTATGGGTAGGTTGTGATAAGGTGACGACCAGGTTACATTTATGGTATATTTAAGTTACAGTTAGGTTACTGTTAAGATACAGTTAGGTTACAGACAAGTTATGATTACAAATCAATTAATTTAAGATTAGGATTTTGTTCACAGAATGAACATTACGCATGTTTGATAAAAAATATAACACCTATTTTTGTAAAATGGCTCAGAAATTATAATACTATATTCTAACCTTTTAGCTAATTCATTTCATTCACGGTATAGTCGGATTTAAGAGTGATATAATTCGTTTGAAATTCGAAATATTTCACTTGGGATATCTATGTGAAAAAAGTATTTAGTTAAGTCAATGAACAGTACATTTAAGGATAAATATCAACACTTTAACACGAAAACCACACAATCGTTGGACACATATTCCCTCCTACGTTTCCCATTGCAATCATTTTGGGTATTTTTGCAGCTAAATATTAGTTTTTTTAAACGGATTTTTGACACAGTCAGGTATTTAATATAATATACACTGTAAAAAATTTGACCCTTTTGCTGCATCATCACTCCCCCGCTTTTATAGAATATCTCTCTTTTGACATATGAGAATGCTCCATAATAGGCTGAAGTAATCATTTTCTATAAAAGCGGTGGAGTGACGATGCAGCAGAAGGATAAAATTTTTAACAGTGTATTTACACATATTTCGAGTTAAAGATAAAATCAGAGAAATTTCAAGTTCGTGCAACATTATTATTACGGACCCGGGCAAAGCCGGGCGGGTCAGCTAGTCTATATTAATAAAATAACAAATCGCTCTGTGTGTGTGTGTGTGTCTGCGATAGTTAGCGAAAACTACGGTACGTACGAAGCTCAAAATTTTTCTGGGAGTAGCCCAATATCTCTCCTGATGCACCTGATGCTCAGAATTTCAAAATTCTATTTATTAACTGAGTAATTAATTAAACTCCAAACCTCACTCTCATAAAAAATCGCTTTTTTTAGCTTTTTTCATTTTCATTCTCTTATGGTTGGTTGGTTGCATAAAATTTTTGCAGAAATAATTTTAAAAACTGAGACTGACCTTTAAAACTCATAGACTGGCAAACATGGAGGAAGAAGATAGGTGGAGGTGAACTAAGCCTTAAAAAAGGTTTGAAATGTGAATCCATTTATCGCTCAAATTTTAGTGTACCAAACAAAAGCACGTGGAAAATTGGAAAGCTTCCAATAAAGGAAGGGATTTTGTATTAATAAGACGAATTGAAAGAATTACAGCTGGAGCATTTTTTAAGAAGAAATAGGAAATTTTTAAAATGGTCTTTGTTCTATTATTATTTATTAAAAGAAATGTTTACTTTTAAAATAATTGAAATTGGGAAATTATTATTATTATTATTATTAAATGTCATTATTATTATTACATTTAAATTAAAATTAAATAAGAAATTGAAAACGTTTGATACGAACTAAAAATTGTATTATTAAAAGTTTTCTTTTTACAGGAATTTTTATTAACACTTTTTAACAAAATTGAAAAATGTTTATGCATTCGTTTTGTCTGTCCGTCTGTCCGCGCTCTAACTCTCGTAAATATACTCGGAATGCAAAGAAATTTTACCATGTTATTGAAGTTTACACAAGCACAAACCCTATTAAAAATGAAGTTTCTACCACGATTAGTTCATTTACAGGGACAGTCACAAGTTTTCGATTATATTAGGGCCAATGGGGAAAAATCGTTTCAAATTAATTTTAAAGATGTTGCGGCCGGACAAACGTATTCACATTTATTTGCATCTACGAAAAGCACACTAAAATATGCAGCTAAAAGAATAGATATTCATTTACAGGGCCACACAAAATAATTCTAATACATGATAATAAAGGAGGAAATTGTTTGCGACATATTTTAACGATGGTAAACGGTATCATGTGTAATCAAATTGATATACGTCGCTGGGACTTAATATGAATTATTTCACGCATAATACGAAGTGCATAGCATTTACAGGGACACACAAAAGACTTCAAAAAGCATTTTCTATTCGAAGTACTGTATATTACGCATGGTAACTGTTCCATGGATGAAAGGCATTTTTAATTATGATATGCGCTTTAAAGTGTCACTAAATGTATTCACATTATATGGTGTGCATAAATGCTATAATAGTTACACAATTAAGATATACAGGGTTATTCAAAATAAGTCGGAAAAGTTACTGAATGTGAGTGTAATTTACTTAAAGGTTTGTTTTTAAAAAAGTTTTGCATTTTTACGTCGATTCGCATTTAGTTTATCGTGAAATGTTTGTAGAATATAGATTAAATGATATACAGGGTCACGCAAAGAACTGGATACAGGTTTGTTTAAGGATGATAATTTCTGGAAATATGATTTAAATAGTTTAAAGAGTATTGTTGTTTGATTAACATTTTTTATTTTTTTTATATAATTAATTTTAGCAAAATACTTTCGTGTAATAAAGGTATTAGGTAAACTGCAGGGCTGAACAAAAGTATTGAAGTATGTTTTACATCTATTCGTATAAACTGCCAAAAGAAAAATTTCGTCCAGCTAGGCATTTTTTTGCTAAACTAAATTTCTCCATGATATAGTATATATATCAACCGACAAATCAAATATAGAGCCATTCAGCAGTATTGGAATACATATTTGGTTATGGGCAGTAACACCTATTTCTCTGAATAACGAAGTTTTATTACAGAATTAAGGAAATTTCGATAGTGTTTTATAATCTATGCTTAACGCGGGATTTTTTTTTACTGGTTAATACTTTGTAACGTAGATGAAAAATGTTTATGACTCCGGTTTGTGTGGCCGAGTTCTAACTCTTGTAAATAAACTCTGATGCTCGTAGCATTTTTTATATGTTATTGACGTGTACTACACCGTGATCGCTATTGAAAAGGAAATGTGTAGAATTTATAGTTCATTTGCATAGACAGTCTAAAGTATTCTGTTACATTACGGTCAATGGGAAAAATCGTTTCAAGTTCATTTCAATGCCGTTAGACCATTTAAAACATAAAGAAATTGATATGCATTTATAAACGGCAGTATAACAAGCATTTTGTGGAATATGGGGTTTGTTAAACATTTATTATTTATTTAAAGAACCACACAAAAGAATTCCGTTTATGGGGATAATGATATATGGTTGGGAGCTTTTAGCGGCCAAAATATGTTACTAAATTATAGTGAAATAGACATAAATTATTCACTGATTCTCCTCAACGCTACATTTCCGCATCCACATTCCTTAACAAATCTGCTCATTAATGTTCCCGCTAATTGTCTTTACATTTCTGATGCATAACTTTGAAACACCCTGTATAGGCATATTCAAAATGTAAAGAGTGTAGCTCAAAACAGTTTAAAACCGGGCTTTTTCAATATTTTTCGTGATGATATAAAATTTCACGCAAAGGAAAGCAAGAGTGTTTAAAATGATATAATGTTGCTTAAACTGTAATGTTGAAAAATTATAATATTGCAACATTATAAAAAAAGTGATATTATAATTTTGCTTATTTGATCAACGCTTAAAGCTGCACAAATAAAAATGTATGTTAAATCTGCAGTGAGACTAGATCCTTGTATGGGTCGGCTTGTGTATTTTACCTGAACACGAAAATTCTATTCAAATCAAAATCCAACATAAATGTTTTTTTATCGATCTGAACCGCTAATATTGGAATTCGAATCCGACACATAAACAGTATTCCGCCTGAAACAGAGCTAATTTTAATACTTACAACGTTATTAAAAAAATTCCAAAACATGTTTTAAAACAAATATTGTTAGCATATAGTCATGCTTTACATTAATAAGAACAATTTTTGACAAATATAAAAATTTTACTTCTTCAAAATAACAGCATTATCAATAAAAAATTTTGCGAAACAATTAATAAACAAGTTGGAAATTACACGTGAAGCGTAACAAATGAGGTGTGTTCGTACGATAACGAAGTTTTTAAAATATTCAGATCTTGCTGATATAGTAGACAGTACTTCGGTTACATTATAGTAGTAGAAATCTTTGTGTTCCTGTAAATATACAGGAAGTAATTTTTATTACACCTCAGCAACGTATATCATATTCATAAAATGCTAAATAGTTTAATGTAATTAAAACACGCCCCACAAACAATGTTTCTCCGTATAGCTTTATGTAATGAAATATTTTTGTGTGCTCTTGTAATTTAAAAACAAATATTCTTTGCATCACAGATTGTACAGAATGTATATTTTAGTATATATATACTTCATAGGTTCATGTCAGTTTTATTATGTTTGAATTAGTTTAACACCATTAAAATGCATTTGAAACTTTTTTTTCCATTGACCGTAATGTCATGGAATATTTTTTATCGTTCTTGTAATTGATTTATGCAATTAAATATGCTAAAAATTATGCTATAAATTATGCTATAAATTATGCTATAAAATTAAAAATGACACGACAAAATTATGTAATAATTATTTGTTTTAAATTTCAAATGATTAAAATGCATTTGAAACCCCCCTTGACCGTAATGTAACGGGATACTTTTGATTGTCCCTGTAATTCATCTATGCATAATTGATCTATCTTAAATTTGAAATAACTTGACAAAATTATGTATTAATTATGTATTTTAAACTTCAAACGATTCGGTTGGGTAGTTTTTGCGTTGTTATATGCGAATGGACGGACGGACGGAATGAACGACAACTATAGGTGCTACGTATTTACATAATTACGAAAGCACCTAAAAACAACAGATATAAAGCATAATAAAATTTGAGAGCTGTAAAATAAATGAGCTGATTTTCACGCAGTAAAAATTTCGATTCTTATCATGTTTTTAAAATTATTAGAAAATTAATTACACATATTTTAAGATTAATCGCATTTAAATGCGAAAAATGAAGCATAAATACAGGGTTTCGATATTACAAATAGATTTATTCTAAATAGGGGAATTATAATTTATTCTAAATTCAGGGATAAAAAAAATCAAGATGAATATATAAAAAGAAATTTGTTTTGTTACATATTAATAATTGCATTTAAATAATATTTAAAATATAATAATGAAAACATTCTTTTAAAATCATGTATGAAAACATAAGTAATAAATATTAATCTAAAATACAGATTTCTGATTGCAAACGATTTACAGATATTAGCAAAATAACGTTATCTTTTCAAGAAAAATGTTAAAAGATTTTCTATTTTGATATTTAAAACACATATAATTAAATAATCAAAGAAATTTTTAAAAAACAAGAGCAATCAAATACGGGTTTTAACCGGTTTGAATTCATAGGCAAATCAAAGCACGTGGTTTTGTTTGGACTTAATGTGACTTAATGTAGGGTTACATTTTTGGCATCACCCAAATCATTATAGTTCACCTCCAGTATATTCTTCCTCCATGACTGGCAAACTGTCAGTTTAAATGAGGATTTTTTTTTTTAATCACAGCTGCTGTAAGCCATGGAGGAAAAAGATAGGTGGTGGCGAAGTAAACCGAAAAAAAGAAAGGTTTGCAAGAGGAAACAATTTATCGCTGAAATTTTAATGTCTCAAAATAAAGCACGAGGAAGGAATTTTGTATTAATAAGACGGATTGGAAGAAATGAATTACAGCTGAAGCATAATTTACGAAGAAATCGTAATTTTTTTAAATGTTTTTTCTATTATATTATTTATTAAAATAAATGTTTTCTTTTAAAATAACTGAAATTGGAAAATTAAAAATATTTAAATGCCAAAATAAAATTAAATAAAATATTGAAAACATATGATTTGTAGTAAAAAATTGTATTGCTAAAAGTTTTCTCTTTTTTTTTCAGAAATTTTTAATACTTTATAACGTAGATGAAAAATGTTTATGATTTAACAACATATTTATAATTCTATGTCAATATATAAAATATAGTGATGAAAAGATTCTTTTAAAATCATGCATGAACACTTAAATAATAATATTAATCTAAAATCTAGATTTTAGAGTGCAGACGATTTTAAACATTAACGAAAGAATGTTGATTTTTCAAGCAAAGTCTTAAATGATGCTTCTATATTGATATTTCAAAGTCATATGATAAAAATAATCAAATAATTCTTGCCTATGATTGATCTAATTGTATCTTTCATGCATTCTGATCGTGTATTACAGGCAATAATGGCACAAAACGTTATTTTTTAAACGAAATTTTAGTCATCTATTCAATAACAGTTTAAAAGGTAAAAAACAAAAATAAAGAAATACTGGTTTAAACCAGTTTGAATTGATCGGAGTTTCAAAGCACATGGTTTTGTTGGCGCTTATTTGGACTTAATGTCGCAGATTTTAGAGTTACATTTTTTGCGTCACCCCAACACATTATACTGCCACTCTATTAATTTCTTTTTACTATATGGTTGTACGCATATTTTTGGCATTTCGAACATTAGAATGTATGAATCATTAGCTGTGTTGCAGTAAAAAACATTACACAACACTTTTCTATGAGTTTATTTTTTTAATCATTGATTAAATTTAAATGTGTTCTATTCAATTTAAAATTGTAATATGGCTTTAATTTGTTTTTAAAACAAAAATAAAATAGCTGTTTGGCGTACAATTGTTTGTATCCGCAAACGATTCATTCACCATAATAAATTATCAAATAGCTAAGTAAATTATCTATCAGAAATAGCCATAAAAAGAATAGTAGCAAAACTGATTATAACCATAATGTTTAGACTAATTTAAACATAACCCGATTCCAACCAGAAAAAAAAAGACCACACTCTGATCCGTGATACACAAAATTTCCGTGAGTATAAACCCGATCCTGACCTAAAAATTCTGTTTAAAAAAGATATGGATTTGATAACTGACCCGAACCAAATCTTAATCCCGCAAAAATGTTCAAGTGAAGCATAACCCGATTCAAACAAGGAAAAATAATTTTCGTGGGCATGAAATCTGACCCGAACCTAAATATTTTCTTTAAAAAAACCCGAAATATGACTCGAACGAAATCTGAAACCGATAAAAATATTCCAGAGAACTATAACCCGATCCCAGCAAGTCAAAATACTTTCCATGGTCATAAACCCGACTCAAACCTAAAAAACTTCGTTTGAAAAATCCTGAACTTTGACCCAAACCACATCTAAATCTGACCAAAGTATTCGAAAGAACCATAACCGGATTCGAGTAAGACAAAATAATTTCCGTGGACATGAACCCGATACGAACATAAAACTCCCATTTAAAAAAATACCTGAAATTTGAATCAAACCAAATCTGAATCTGACAAAACTATTTCAAACAAACGCAACCGGATCCAAACAAGACAAAATATTTCCATGGACATGAACACAATCCGAACCCAAAAAATTTCTTTGAAAAAATCGCGAACTGAACGAAATCTGAACTTAACAGAAATATTCCAGTGAAGCATGTCCTTATTCGAACAAGACAGAATTATTTCCGTGAACATGCAAGAAGACCCGAATTCAACAGTTATATTTGAAGAAAAAACTCGAAATCTGAATTGAACCAAATCTGGACCTGACAAAAATATTCCAAAGAATTATAACCCAATCCAAGCAAGACGAAATAATTTCTATGGACATAAACCCAACTTGAACCTAAAAAATTCGATTTGAAAAAAAATGAAATTTGACCCAAACCACATATAAATTCGACCAAAATATTCGAAAGAACCATAACTGGATTCGAGTATGACAAAATAATTTCCGTGGGCATGAACGAGATCCGAACCTAAAAATTCTATTTGAAAAAATACCTGAAATTTGAAACGAACCAAATCGGAACCTGATAAAAAATATTCCAAAGAATCGTAACCGGATATGAATAAGACAAAAAATTTCCATTCACCTGAACCGAATCTGAACCTAAAAAAATTCTTTGAAAAAAATCACGAAATCTGAACTGAACCATATCTGAACTTGAAAAAAAAATATTCCAGTGAAGCATGTTCTTATTCGAACAAGGCAGCATAATTTCCGTGAACACGCAAGAAAACCCGAACCCAAAAATTCCATTTGAAGAAAAAGCCGAAATCTGAATTGAAACAAATCTGTTGCCGACAAAAATATTCCAAAGAACCATAATTGTATCCGAGCAAGGCAAAATAATTTCCATGGACATGAATACGACCCGAACATTATAACTCAATATAAAAAAATACCTAAAATCTGAACCCGACAAAAATGTTCTAATGAATCATAACCAGATCCGAACAAGACAAAATAATTTCCATGGACATGAAACCAATATATGGTTTGGTAACATTTAGGTTGCAATTACATTACGGTAAGGCTTTGATTATATTTAATATCCCGTTAGGTTACAGTTAGGTCACGGTTAAGTTAAAGTTAGGTTAAAGTTAAATCGCATTTGTTTTATGGTTAGAATAAGGATATGTTACAATAAAGTGAAGGCTAGGTTACATTTATGTTATTTTTAATTTACGGTAAGGTACTGTTAAGTCAAAATTAGGTTACAGGCAGGTTATGGTTACGATAAAAAAGTTTACGGTTAGGAATTTATCCATAGAGTGGACATTATGCATGATTTGATTAAAAATAACACTTACTTTTGTTAAATGGCTCTGAAATTATAATACTACATACCAACACTTTAGCTACGAGCGAGTATAGATTTCATTCATGGTATAGTCGGATTTAAAAGTGATATAATTAGTTTGAAATTCAAAATATTTCACTTGGGATTTCTATGTGAAAAAAAAAATAATTAGTTACGTGACTTAACAGTGATTTTTGATAAATATCAACACTTTAACACTAAAATCACGCAGTCGTTGGATACATATTCCCTCCCACATTTCTCATCGCTCATTTTGAGTATTTTTAGAGCTTAACATTAGCTGTTTTTTAAACCGATTTTTCACACAGTCAGTGGCCACGTATTTCAGACAATGGATTTCTGCATGTTTCGAGTTAATGATAAAATCATACAAATTTCAAGTTCGTTTAATATTGTTAATACGGACCCGGGCAACGCCGGGCGGGTCAGCTAGTATGAGAATAAATTACACATGTTTGGCAGGAAAAAATGCATTTTATTGCGCATTTGTGTACAAAAGGAAAAAAACACAATTTGTGCATATGAGAAAAAAAGAATAAGAAAAGGTGTTTTCTTCAAAGAAAATCATTTTCAGTAGGGAGTATGGTTTCCACGGGCGGCCAGCAACGTTGAACACCTTTGAGGCATGGACTCAATGAAGCTATTAATGATGAGTTGGGGTATTCTGCCCCACTCTTTTAGAAGAGCTCTTCCCAGTTCTTGGAGAGTTTGTGGGGGTTGTTGGCGGCCAGAAACTCGTCTTCCTAGAGCGTCCCAAACGTGCTCGATTGGATTCATGTCTGGAGAACATGCTGGCCGTTCCATTCGAACGATTCCTTCCTCGAAAAGGAAATCCTCCACTAGGTTTGCACGATGTGGTTTGCAGTTATCGTCCATTAAAATGAAGTTAGCTCCGATTGCTGCAACGTAAGGGATTACAATAGATCTGAGGATCTCATCCCTATATCGGCGACCAGTCAGAGCTCCATCTCGAATGATGTAGAGGTCAGTGCGCCCGTCAATGGAGATGCCACCATACACCAACACTCCTCCACCGCCAAATCTGACACTTTCGTGCACGAACGCAGGATTATTCCTACTGCCACGGTCCCTCCAGATGAAAATACGCCTATTATCCGGATGCACAGAAAAACGGGACTCGTCAGAAAACAGAATATTGCTCCATTTATTTCTCCTCCAGTTGACATGCTCGGTTGCCCATTTTCTGCGGTCGCGACGATGCCTTAATGTTAATCTAACACATACCATCGGTCGGCGAGCATACAGACCTACAGCATGGAGCCGGTTTCGGACAGTCTGAGTTGAAATCGTGGTGCCTGTAGCCGAGCGAAGGTGTTGTTGTAGAAGAGTAGCGTTCATGTTTCGGTGTCTCCGAGCTGTTAGCGCTAAATACCGATCTTCATTGGGCGTTGTTGCCCGTCTACGATCTTGCCCTGGTCTTCGGCCTGCTCATCCACTCTCCAAAAAACGGTTCCAGGTCCTGGGAATGACACTTTGTGACATTCCATTGGCTTGCGCTACTTCGACTTGAGTTTGGCCCCCTTGTAACCTACTAACAATTCTCCAAGCTTCTGAATCTGTCAAATGACTTCGCTGAGACATCGTACTCATCGAAACAAAGCAATCACTGAATGCCGATCATCCTTGTCTTCATTCTCTTTTATCCAGTTGAAAGTCAAATTTCATTCGCTTCCGCTGAAGCGACGTTTTTGACGTCGAACTCAAAATTTGTATACTCCACTGTTTGAAAACCAGAAAAATTTGCATTTGTGATTCTCTTCTTCAATTTTTGGCAAAAAAAAATTCATTTATAAATTTATTTTATATAAAACTTCAAATACCCTTTAATTGTTTTGAGCAGTGTATTACAAAGTTACTCTCATAAAGAAAGTTATTAAATCTTTTAGCCTTATCTTTAAATCACAAGATTTTAAGAAATACACCTTTTACATATAAATATTTGAATAATCAATTTTTATTTTACTTGAGAGGTGTAACGAAAAATTAAAAACAAATATTATTGGCATGTTTCGATTTCATCTAATAAGAACTATAATCATAATAAAATAAAAATACAAATACAAATCGTTTCACGGTCAATAATACGGTATGTGGTTAGAGTTTATAAATAAATTCCACGTGAAAGCTTGAATAGAATGAACCAAGTTGATAATTTTGATCATGGTCTATTTTTAATTCATTATAATTTATCATTTTTATAATAGTGCGCGTGGTTTTTTAATATACATCTCACTGTCGCGTGTATTGACCGTGAAAAGATTTGTATTTGTATTTGTATTTTATTATGATTATGGGTCTTATTCGTTGGAATCGAAACATGTCAATAATATATTTTTTTAATTTTTCGTTATACCTCTCAAGTAAAATAAAAATTGTTTATTTAAATATTTATAAAGTTACTCTCATAGTCCAAGAGCCGACAGCACAAAAATCTAAGGTATCTATCCCAAGAGATAACTTTATTGTACGGAAGAATAGGAATCTATGAGAATTAAAATCTATGATCCATGTTTGACGGAAGTGCAGTGGTGCATTGCATATGCTAAAAAAATAATACCACAAGTGGATGACTCGTACGTTAATCGTTGTGTTTTTGCTACAATCGAAGGTATCAAATGATTGAGTAGTATTAATTTTTTGCTTATGCACCACTTCACTTCCGGCAGACATGGATCACTAGATTCCCCTCTTTCAAAAAATAAAGGTTTTTCTTCTTGAGCTCGATAACGTAGGTTTTTGTGCCGTCGGCTCTTGGACTAGAAGTTTTTTTAGAAAATTTGACGATTTTTGTGCCTTGGTCCCCCCTAACCCCTCGGGGACGAGCGACACGCATACGTGCCGCAAAAAGGCTTAACCCTTTCGTGAAGGGAGACTTTTACGAAATTTTTAATGTTTTATCACCGGTTTTGAAAAAGAGAAATTTGTGTGTAATTAAATCGAGGAAATACTGCGATTAAACAAGGCAAATTTTACAGTAAAATTTTACTGGTGGGAAAAACAAAGCTTAACACATTCGCTGGCGCGTGAAATTCTCAATCATTTAACACAGAGGGCGGAGTTATCGACAGCGAATATGTTAACCCTTTGAGGGGCAAGCAATTGCGTTAGTGTAATTCTGAACTCCCACCGGAAATTTGTAAAAAAGTTATATCAAAAAGATATAAAGCAATTTCTCGCCTGTTTTCGACCAAAGTTAGAAAAGTGAAATTTAATAACATTTTTCTGGTATAAATCTTCATCAATCGTAGGTGGTATATAATATATACCACCGCCCCTCAAGGGGTTAAACCTTTTCGCGGCACGTATACGTGTCACTCGTTCCCAAGAGAAGAAGTCATGTTTATCCCCACTAGTAAAATTTTACTGTAACGTTTGCCTTATTTAATCGGAGCATTTTCTCGATTTAATAAGGCACTAATTTCTGTTTTCACAAACCGGTGACAAAACATTAAAAAATTCGTTAAAGGCTCTCGTCGATTTTTTCCCCTTGTGCCCGATTCTTAAGGTTTTTGAACTGTCGGCTCTTGGACAGTCATGCCTAAATTATCTATCATTAATTAACCCTTTATCTGGAAAGTCAATTCTACGTTTAAAATTTTGAAAAGGCGAACCCACCAGAATCCATATACAAAAGAACCACATCCGTCAGGTTAACATAAACACAAATTATTTCACTAAAAATTCAGGTAAAAATCAATCCGTTTTTAATAAAAAAATAAGTGCTAATCATAATATCATTCCCCGATAAATGGTTAATTACCTCTTGGACTACCATGCGTAAAAAGCAATATAAAATTGCGATATTTATAAATTATTAGAGAAAAAAAAATCTTTGCGAAATTATGAGTCATTTACAAGGTTTGATTATACGGAACATATTCATTTTTCACCGATCTGAGGAACGAAAATAAAGTTAATAAAATTGAAAGTTAAAATCATTCTTACAGCGAAGATTAGTTTAATCTTTGAGAAGCAAGTAACTGTGCCAGGGTTCGCACATTTCTACCACTAAATTTTAAGAATATTTTCGAAGTGATTCACTGCAAAAAATATCGTAAAATCTGTGAATGAAGGTGGGGGTTGCGAATGTTGTGGTTTAAAATTTAAACGAACATTTTCTTATTCTTAATAGTGGTGCCAGAGTCCTTGGAAATTCCAAGGAGTGTGCGAACCTTGCTGTGCTTTTGTAATGTTAAATTTACACCGTAATTAAAAAAAAAAAAAAAATTCATTAAAAAAATTTCCTTTCAAAATCAGAAAAGAAATTTTACATTTTCTCAAGAAAGTTATTAAATTAAAACTTAATTAACAGTTTTTCTGGTAAAGAAATTGATTAAAATTAGGTACGTATCCGTACGTTGCTAAAGTAGTCCAGGCATTAAGTGCTCAAAAAGGACAAATAAATGCAAATTTTGGTGTAGTTTTGATTTTTGGTTCCCTTTATGTTTTTTGGGTCGCTGAACACGAATCTGGCATTATCAAATAAAATTTCTTCCCGAAAACACGTTTTTTTGCCAAAAAATTTGCAAAAAAGTGGCTTTTTTTTCTAAAAAACTTCAAAATTGTGCATTTTACATAAAAGTCATCATAAATTAAAGAGCACAAAATTTCCTACATTTTATGTACTAAAAGTTTTTTTTTTCTCTGATCAATGGTTTAGCCGTGAGAGAGCCGCAAAAATGGGTGTGAAAAGCAAAAAATTCTGAAAAAAGTGAATTACAGCACCGTATGTCGACGAAACATGAAAAACAACCATTTTACGCAAATTTTCCCCACTTAATAATACTAAATATATTATTATTGACTATATTTTATTAATCTGATGTTCATTGTTTCTTTCGTAACTAAAAAATAAATAAAAATGAACATATCTGTGATCAAAATCTCCATTTGCTATTACAAAATAATAATAGTAATAATTTCTCAATTTGAGTTTTAAAAAATGTAAATAAAATAACTAAAAAAGGCTTTAACATATAAAAGCTGACACGAATTCCAGCTCTTAAAGTTCTCGAAGTTCAAAATTGTGGTTGTGAAAATAAAAAACAATCCGGAAAATAGGAAATATGGCACTGTACATAGATTTAACATCAAAACTGACCATTTTTTGCAAAGATTGATTTTAAATGATATTGAAGATATTATGATCGACTATATTTTACAATGAAGTTGTTAACAATAAAAACGAAGACTCATTATGAATTATTATTTAATTATAAATAATTATGTACATTAGTAAGTACATTTTCTTAAAAAACAAAGCACTATTTCAACTTTCTTTTATTTGAGGGCCCCTGCTTTTCACCGACATCTACAAAATAGAAAATAGACGAATGGAATTAGTGGGTGTTTTTATAACTATCGATATTATAAATAATGTTTTTTAATAATAAATATTTGATACCTTGCGGCATGACTATTTCCCCTTTCATTGGGTCCTCTGATTCATTGTGTGAGCAATCCATTTCCAGATCGGCTTCAAAGTCCAGCTCATCCTCCTCGTCTTCACACACAACTGCGATTTTGTTGCAGTTCCCGAAGCAAATCTTCTATTTGAGATCTTCGCAAATAATTTTTGCTGCTGCTTCAACCACTCGCAGCCTCTCATCTCGATCAGATTCACATGTTTGCTGATATCATGCATTAGTTAGTATCTTCCCTCCTATATTCTTGAAACACCCAACAGACTTTTTTTCTGATTCTTTATGATCAGTTTGTGGTCTTCATATCTCTGAATGAGGTTAAAATTTACAGTTCTCATATCAGGTTGGTAACTCCCTGTAACCTGTTTCATTAGCTCTTCCATGGAGAATCAACACTCGTCATCATGATTTTCAAGGTAATCGTATATACTTTGCATTGCTCTGTCGATTGCCTCGGCAAATGGACCATGTTTCTTCTGTTCTTGGACCTTCGGCCTCCCATAATTATATTTAAAACATTTGATGTGGTATTGATCATCTGCTGCGATGAAATCATTCACTGGTTAGATGCGCTGAATTATAGTCTGCCCATAAACATCATTGCGAGCTCTTGCTGCTTTCAGAATTGTACTTTTGAATCCCATGTGTCGCACACTGTATACAGTATTGCGTTCACTTGGTGGATTTTTCGCTTGTGTTGCAATGAACTCTTCCGAAATGCACAGTCCGCATATAAAACAATTAGTTTGAAAATTAAACTGAGGAGTTGATGATCTTAAAATTTGAGAAGTGCTAGCACTTTGTTCCTCAACCTTCTTCACATAAACAGTAATCATCCGTTCATTTACGTATGCTTTTCTACACTTAACATGCACATCTACTGAGGTTTTCCCCTTTAGGAAAACTGCCTCTCCATCCTTTCTTTCTGTACTTGCCTTGATTAAAGCTGCAATACCTCGACTAACTTTCATTGACGGCCACTCTTCTAAAGGAGAGTCACAAATAAAACACAGCTACATCGCGCAAAATCACTTTAGATGTTCACTATATTCACGAAGACACAAACAGTGAATTACTAAAAGTAAGCAGTTGCATATGGAAACTGAGAGGAATGTGTCCTCCTGATAAGCTAGTGATCTGTGCGACGCATATTTCTAATAGAGGCGAGACTGGTGGGGAATGGGGGGGGGGGTAGTATTCTACTGAAATTGGACATAGGATGCGG
This sequence comes from Maratus speculifer, assembly GCA_964019185.1. Lineage (NCBI taxonomy): Eukaryota > Metazoa > Arthropoda > Arachnida > Araneae > Salticidae > Maratus > Maratus speculifer. The sequence continues at coordinate 233,272,711 of OZ025300.1, forward strand.
GTGTGGACGCTTGATCAACGTTATTTCACACTTGCACCTCTTCAATAAAGGGGGAAGTGCAGATAGGATCAGTTAAAGCCTGTTTCAGTTATTTTATTTACATTATTTCAAAGTCAAATTAAGAAATTATTACTATTATTATTTTGTAATAGCAAATGGAGATTTTGATCACAGATATGCTCATTTTTATTTATTTTTTAGTTATGAAAGAAACAATGAACATCAGATTAATAAAATATAGTCAATAAAAATATATTTAGTATTATTAAGTGGGAAAAATTTACGTAAAATGATTGTTTTCCATGTTTCATCAACGTACGGTGCTGTAATTCATGTTTTTCAGAATTTTTTGCTTTTCACACCCATTTTTGCGGCTCTCTCACGGCTAAACCATTGATCGGAGAAAAAAACATTTAGTACATAAAATGTAGGAAATTTTGTGTTCTTTAATTTATGTATCGATGACTTTTATGTAAAATGCATAATTTTGAAGTTATTTAGAAAAAACGAAAAAAGCCACGTTTTTTGGCAAAAAACGTGTTTTTTGGAGAAATTTCGTTGGATGATGCCAGATTTGTGTTCAGCGACCCAAAAAACATAAAGGGAACCAAAAATCAAAACTACACCAAAACTTGCATTTATTTTTTACCAAATGCCTGGACTAAAGAAGTTAAAAGGAACCATAGAGTTGCCATTAAGTTAATTGTTTTTAATTCAGATTTATTGAATTCGCAAAATTTGCCCCGATAAGAACATAGTTATTAACTTTAAAGTATGAAGAATTAAACCATTTAAAAAAATGATGCCATTCGAGAAATCTATACTAATAAAATCCGTGCGCCTCTGTCTGTCTGTCTGCTTGAAGCCGATTACAGTTCGCAACACGGGCGAGTTGGAAGACGCGAGAGGTGTCTTTCGATTCGAAAAATTCCGGGAAAGTCATTTCGGACATTTTGGAGATCGTGGGACCAAAATTAAAAAAGTTATGAATTAAAAACCAGTCGGGAATCGGAACGGAAAACGTCTAATTTCCCAAACAGAGCTCAAACAGAGCTCTGAGGCAGAACACTGCGCCACCTTGCGGTGAAGAACCTGAACTTTTCCCCTTCGGCTAAAAGAAGAAGCAGCCGAAAACCTCTTTTTTCTCCCGTTTTTCTTTCGTTTCGGTTTCTTGAAAAAGAATTAATTAATTGGTAAAAAATTTTAAACACGGTTTATTTTCATACTTTTTCTTTTTGGTAGCATACACGAATATTGTGTAACCTAAGATTTACGCGATTAATACTAATTTCTGTTAGTACAAACGGAAAACGAGCTTCCAAAATTATTTGTTAGTTATGTTGTTTGTGATATTAATGAAATTACTTATTTCTTTTTAATAGTAGTCTTTTGCAGTTTTTAATATCGAAAACTTTTTTGCGCGTTTTTTCTTAAACCATCATGCAGACAGTTTTTAAAGTAGAAAAAAAATGATTACATATTCAAAATCTGCGTAAAAGTCTGCTTCTGATGAACCAAAAAACACGAGAAAATGTCTTATGGGCGTGCAGCGCCAACCGTGCAAAACCAAATATTTTTAACGGGACGATAGCGACCATGGCGCGTAGCGCCGGTGGGTGGTAGGCCGTTGGGCGCGTAGCGCCCACTGTGCGAAATCACATATTTTTAACGGGATAATGGGCGCATAACAACCATAGCTCTTTAATTTACTTTTTTTTTGTGCTTGAGGATTCGAACACCAAGACTTGCTTATTAAATGAATTTTTTTGCTTATTATATACTGCTTAATATCGAGGTTCGTTTGGAAAAAGTGGCCCAGCTAGCGGGCGTAGCTCGCTAGTCTAAATTAAAAAAGCAGTCCATTGAAAACAAGGAGTCGTATGGTGACACCTATAATCGACAGACGTTTTATTGGTTTTCTATTAAACGAACCGGGCACTTGCACGGTACGTTACATGAAAAGGTTTAATAGCCAAATGCCTGGTAACAAAAATATAATGTATGGAAATATGATATCATTTTGCTTTGTACTTTTTCTGGGATTAAATGATTTTTTTTCAAGTTTTTAAAAAAATAATATGAAATGTGTTTTAAATTTTGACTTTAATTGATATAACTTTTTCTTCATCGTTCATGTAAAAATTCATATAAATTTCCAATTGATGATTAGAGAAAATTAATAACTTCATGAAATTATGAGTTATTTACAATGATTGGATTACACAGAATATGTTTATTTTTGACCAATCTCAGGAACGAAAGTAAAGTCGATGGACTCAAAAGTTAAAATAATTCTTACTAAAATGATTAGTTTTATCAATTAACCCTTTGCGGGGCGCTGGTTTCATAGATATACCACTTAATTTTAATTACCAAACGCCACATTGGCACCAGAATTTTATTAAAGAGAATTACGGTTTATTGAATGCGTGAAACATAGCGTTTTCATATTTAGAAATAAAACTGTTTACAAATTCCGGTGTCAGGCCTTTATTTCAATACTTAAGCAATGAATTTGCCCTGCCCCGCAAAGGGTTAACAGACAAAGCATTTTCATTGCTAAGATGTTTAATTTAAATGATTGACATCGGTAATTGCGAAAAAATACATTTTTAAATAAGAAAAAGGAATTATTCACACACTTAATAAAAAAGATTTTTTTTAATTAAAATTCTGGTGTAGCTGTTACACATTGGAATTAAAATTTTGTGGTTTCGCAAAAAAACCAATGAATATTAAAGAGTTTACCCCTTCGCGACGGGAGCCTTTTACGAAATGTTTAATGCTTTGTCACCGGTTTTAAAAAACAGAAATTTGTATCTTATTAAATCGAGAAAATGCTCCGTTTAAATAAGGTAAATTTTGCAGTATAATTTAACCGGTGGGGTTAAACAAGGATTCTTAAGGGGTCAGGTACCCTTTAAAGAATCTAAAAAGCGATTTTTTTAAAAAATAGCTCATAATCAAATATGATTCTTTACAGGGGTGAGATTTCCGCTTTTTTGCACACCAGTAAAATCTTAGTGAAAATGCTATATTTTTAAATCGGAACATTTTTGTGATTTACTGGTGTCAAAAAAAGCGGAAATCTCATCCCTATTCTTTAGGAACATTTAAAAACAAACCACATCAAAAAATTCGCATTAGAAGAAGAGTTATGTCTAAAACACTTTGCGCTTTTCCTACACGACCAATGGGTAATTTAAACTTTAAAGTCAATTTTCTCAAAATAGCGATTTTGCTCATTGCGCGCGAGATTTCTGGAAAATGGTTGCGTTGAATTTCACAAAATTTTCGCTGAATGTATTAAACGTATAAAGGTACAAAATGACCAACAATTATGTTCCTCAAATTAGAAGTTTAGAATTCACAACTGCTTTTGTGTAAAAAAAATATAGCTATTTCGAATTTATTTAAATTTTTTTTTTCTCTGGATCTTAAGTTTTATTTTTTTTCATCGTAGGTCATTTTGAAAAAACATTATACCTCTACTCAGAAAAAAAAATCTTGGTTTGTTTTAGCTATTCAAATTTGAAAAATTGTGCGCGCAAGGCATGCAAGATTTATTCTTTCGTAAAAATTGTATTATCTTTAAAAATAACTAAAAAAACATAACATATGTGTATACTTTTTTTTTTACCAACTTTAACTAATAAAAAAAATCTTGCTTAATATGTGGTTTCAATTTTATAGTCAAAAGTCAATTAAATACAGAGCGACTGCAAATCTTACAGAGGTAATTTTTTCACGTATTTTGTTAGTTCAAAAGTTACCTGACCCCTTAAGCCTTTTTGTGGCACCTATACGTGTCGCTCGTCCCCAAGGGGTTAAGAGGCAGGTAACAGTGCTTTTCTAATGTTGAATTCATACAAGAGCTTAAAATAAGTTTTATTTCATATTGAGAAAAAGAAATGTTACTCTTATTTTCCCAAGAAACTTAAGCAAAATTTAATTAAAAGTCTCTGGTGCAAATTTTGATTAAAATTAGGTGGAATTATATATGTATTATCGCCCCTAAAGTGGTTAAAAAAAACTATACAGTGTAGGCAATAGGCTACATTTTTAAAAATTCAGATTTCTTGATTTGCACCATTTTCTTGAATTCGTAAAAATGTCTTTATTTCATGTCATAATAATTAAGTTGCAAGCGTAAGAAATTTTATCAATTAAAAGTGTGGTGCCTTTCGAGAAATCTGAATTAACCCATAAATGCGTAGTGAAAGATATCTGCATTACTGCATAACTTTTAATTTAACTCTTAGCACCCACTATACTTATATAGATAAATTAATACTGTATAAATTACTAATAATACTTTGCTCGTGGCTGCCACAAGTGACTATTTTTGTATTCTGTTCGCACTAGTATTATTCTGAAAGAAATTTTGAAATTTATTTTACTTGCAAAAGTTTTTAAAGTTTGTACTAAAGCTTTCTGTTTTCAAAAACTGGTGCCAGTTACAACCAAAAAAAAGTCACATGTGGCAGCCCTGCTACTAAATAAACTTAAAAATTTATCTTAAAATTTTTGCTGTCTAATCTTTAATATAAAAGTGAAAAATGCAATTCTAAAAGAATAATTCATGCATTTTATGGGATAAACTGTACAAAATAAAAATTTATTCAAAATAAATTATTGAAATTCATGCTTATAAAAATATATACTAACATGCATTATTTTAGTTTTGACATTAGTTTTTACTCGTTGAAAGGGTTCCCACTTGCGATTACTTTTTAAATTTGTTTTACACTACATGTTCAAAACAACAAAAACAACAAAAAAATATATGATCAAAAAAGGAAAAAATAGAAAAATATTTTAGTACAAAATGTATTTCTTAGAAATAGTGGTTTGAATAGAATATAAAAGTAGTCGCCTGAGGTAGCCCCGTATTGCATATGTGAAACATAAGAAAAGGTTGGCGTATTATGGGAAAAATCTCTGTTTTTTTTTTTTTTTTTTTTTTTGCTCTATAATAAATCTTTCTGAAAATTATATATGCTTTTTTTGAAAAATATAAAAACCTTTCATTTAACCGCTTCTCCAATTCGATTGCAAGTCATACGGGCAACGTGTTTTTACCAGTCATGATTTACTCGTACCACATATGTGCATCCATATTCTAATCATGATTTATTACTTTCACCAATAAATTTTTATCATTAATTTTGAATCTTTTAATCCGAACATTTTTTTTTTCATTCACAATGGCAAAAAATTCTGTTTTGAAAAAACGATGGTAAAAGATTAAAATTTCTGTAAAAGACATGAAAAGATAGGCATTATTTAAAGGTTGTTTTTAAAAAAATGTTGAAAAGGTAATTGACTAATAGGGTGGTGCAAAAAATCAAAAGTTTTTATTTCTGAATTGCTATAGTTGCGATTGGTAAATGCAAGAAAATTTTTTTCTTTTTTTTTTGGGGGGGGGGGGGGGGGGAGGGGGTGAATCGGACTTTATTTTCCGTTTGCATAAAACCGCCTAAAAATTAAAAAAAAAAATTGAAGAACTTTGATTTTTTTCAGAATTTTTTTTAAAAGTTACATATACATATATTTTTCCACTATAGTGAAAAATATTTGCATTTTGTACTGTTTAATTCTAATAAAAAAATATATTGCGTTTAGAGTATACCTTCCAATCGCGCAAGTTCAATAAAAATCGGAAAATTTCAATTTTTAGTGCTTTTGATGTATTAAGAAAATAATTAAATAAGTTAAGTTTGTGATCTCATAACCTCGTCAAAACTTCAATATAAATTAATACTATTTTCATTATATTATGCAATTTTAGAACAACCTAGATCTTACCACGACGAGATCGTTGCAGAGCGAAAAGGTTTCATAGTTCGCTAAACTCTCGTTAGCCACGTTGCGCAACAGCGCTGAAATTGCCATACAGCTGAACTTGGAGCTGCTGCTATTGCGTCAAATGTGTTTGAGGATATTGGTGTAACAAATGAAACTGATACTTCTCAAGTCTTTGGCCGATATAAAATTAGAAGGGAAAAGAGCCTCACTAGAAAAAATTTACAGCAAAGACAAATGGAGTCGGGTGAACTACACGGCATACGTTTTGATGGAAGAAAGGACGATACTTTAGTTATAGAAAGGAATGGATCTAAACAGTTTGATCGAACTGTTAAAGTCAAACACTATTCTATCATAAAAAGTACCTGGTTGTATTTATTTAGGTCATGTATCTCCGAACTCCGGATCTGCTAAGGACATTTGTAGCTTCTATAATATCATGTCTTGCTGAAAAAGGGATTTCACTAGAATACTTAGATTTGATAGGTACAAACACCAATATTGGATCAGACAGCTTGAAGTGCATCTTGGACGACCACTACAGTAGATTATTTGTTTATTTTTTATGTTGCGTAATAGCGCTGAAGTACAGCTGACCGTGCAGCTGCTGCTATAGCGTCGAATGTGTTTGAAGATATTGGTGCAACAAATGAAACAGATGCATCTCAAGTCATTGGTCGATATAAAATTAGAAGGGAAAAGAGCCTCACTAGAAAAAAGTTACAGCAAAGTCAAATGGAGTCGGGTGAACTACACGGCATACGCTTTGCTGGAAGAAAGGACGATACTTTTGTTATAGAAAGGAATGGATCTAAACAGTTTCATCGAACTGTTAAAGTCTAACACTATTCTATCATAAAAAGTACCTGGTTGTGTTTATTTAGGTCATGTATCTCCGAACTCCGGATCTGCTAAGGGCATTTGTAGCTTATATAATATCATGTCTTACTGAAAAAGAGATTTCACTAGACTACTTAGATTTGATAGGTACAAACACCAATATTGGATAGAAAGGTAGTGCTATAAGACAGCTTGAAGTGCATCTTGGACGACCACTACAGTAGGTTATTTGTTTATTCCATTTTGTTGAATTAACTTTCCCCCATCTTTTTCAACATTTGGATAAAGAAACAACTGGCCCAAGATCATTTAGTGGACCAATTGGGCAGAATTCCATTGGTTGTGAAAAACTGTCAGTGAAAGTTTTTCAATCAATTGTTTGTGAAATTCCAGAAGTGGACAGACAAATGCTGAGCAAGGACCAAAGATATCTGTTTGACATAAGTCGAGCTATTAGAAGCGACAACTGTCCAAACGATTAATGAAAGCATGACTCTGGTCCTATTTCACATGCCAGATGGCTCATTTGTGCAAACAGAGTCTTTCAATTTTACATGGCTTGGAAAACCCTTCGGATTTCTTAACCCATTCGTGCCCAGCATTTTTTGCGTAAATTTTATTTGGTTAGCACCACTATTTTTAGAAGATTTAAGTTTAGTTGATTAATCACGAAAATGCATCATTTAAATAAAATAATTTTTGCTTTTCTTTTTTACCGGTGTCAAAAACAGTGCTGAATGCACCTTTTGAAGCGTCCCTAAAAAGGGACGCTAGGCACTAATGGGTTAAAAGCTATAATGACATTTATTTTGAAATCTCACATGCCAGTTTCGTTTGAAATAAACTGCAGTAAGTACATTACAGACTAACCTATTCATCTGTACAGAACAATAGAAAAAACTCGATATTTGCCTGACGATCTGAAGAAAGTGGTATTCCCTGTAATTAAACGAAACTCATTTTTGCTCAGTCGGAAAATCTACTGGTGGCAATGGTCTTTGATAAAAGGAAGCACACAAGAAAGCTAGGACTAGGAAGAGTGTTAAAAACCAGACAGACTGTTTCTAAAGCTAATGGTATCAGAAACGTTATCCTTCCTACTTGAAAATTCGATGCGACAGACTATACAGAATTAATTGATTGGAATAATTTAAAATTATCATCTCCACCTGTTTCACCGGGAGTAAGCTACGATGAAATACGAGGGTAATTCGGAAAGTAACCACCGTTTATGGATTAAAAAAAAAAAACTAATGAAAGGAAACATGTTTTATTACTTACTTATGAAAGACACGTTCTTCAGCTACTTGTCAACATAATTGCCGTATTAATTAAAACAATTATCATAACAGTAAATCAGCTTTGAAATTCCATCGTCACAGACGTCTGCCGCCGGCCTATTCAACTGCGATTATTTTAAAATTCAATTCGCACCACTCTTTCAATCCAAAGAATTTTAACATATTTTTCTATATAATTGTCTGATAAATGCACTTTCAAAAATGTTTTAAAAAATAGTGGGTCAAGTAAAATATTACGAGAGCAATTCTCAGTATGAATAAAAGAATATGTTAAAATTCTTTGGATTGAAAGAGTGGTGCAAGTTGAATTTAAAAATAATCGCAGTTGAATAGGCCGGCGGCAGTAGTCTGTGACGATGGAATTTCAAAGCTGATTTACCTTTATGATAATTGTTTTAATTAATACGGCAATTAAGTTGAGAAGTAGCTGAAGAACGTGTCTTTCATACTTGAGTAATAAAACATGTTTCCTTTCATTAGATTTTTTTCATTCATAAACGGAGGTTACTTTCCGAATTACCCTCGTACATTCCTTCGTCCAATCAAGTGATATCCCAGATTGGGATGCTAAAGAATTTTCCCGCCACACGCAATCTGTAGAGCGGTGTGTCGCTTAAAGTATGTGGAACTTAATCAAGAGATGGATTCATTAGGGCCACACTAAACTCAAGGTCCTTCAAATAGACTTTACCACCAAACCGCAGTAGTTTCTAAAAGTCATTCTTAAACATATAAAACAACAAATAATGTATCTAAGTAATGTAAATAGCAAACACATTTAAAGGCCATCCATAAATGATGTGACTCATTTTTCCATATTCTTGACTTCTCTCCCCCCTCCCTATGTCACAAAGTGTGACACATCACTTTACCCCCTCTACCCTCGTGTTACATGTCACGCTATATTATGTACACATATATTTGCAATTCAGAAATAAAGCTCTACGTTTTAGATCACGTTTCAAATTTTTAATCACAAACTTTAACTAGTATGTGTTTTAATGACATTTGTGAGCTGAACAATAAAAATTATTCGTATTTTTTATAAAATAAGGTTTACAAATAATAATAATAATATAGAATAGAAATAAACTATTAATATGAAAGAGCAATTGAAAACAATTGTATTTTGGAATAGTATAGTAACAACAGTATTTTGGGATCTGAAATAGAATTTAACATATTTGGCTTTAAATATTTTCTTTATGAACGCAAAATACTTTAATTTTAAATAAGTTCATACCTCATAATTAAATCTTCTGAATTTTAATACTTTTATTTTAACCAAAATATGTGATATCACATTTCTTCTTTCCCCTTCCCTTCCCCTTGTCACAAACTGTCACAATTTCCTGAAGTCCCCACCTTCTTGAAGAGCGACATCATTTATGTACGTATTGATTAGATAAAGGGAAGAGTGTAGGTAGAACTGAAAGTGCAGCCAGCTACCTCACCGTGGTGCGTTCTAGGTTGTTTCGATGTTTGAAAATATCTAAACAAGTAAAGTTCTGCACAAGTTAGGCGAATGTTAACATTGAAATGCAAACTAATCTCAAGCCATACTTTCTTATTTCATAAAAATCACTCAAAATTGAAATTTTCCCGATTTTCATTGAGCTTGCGCGTTCGGAAAATATTCTCTAAACAGATTATTTTAATAGATTATTAAATTATTGTTATTAGATTACTGTTATTAAATTATTGTTATTAGATTATTTTGATTAAATTATTGTTATTAAATAGTACAATCTGCACAATATATATTTAACATTCTTCTAAAAATTCTGAAAAAAATCGGAAATTTTCAATTTTTTTTAATTTTTAGGTTGTTTGCGCGATCGGAACATGAAGTCCGATTCGAAAAGAATCTCTTTGTTTTTCTTGTATTTAGCAATCGTAACTTTTCCGCACTATAGCGATTCGGAAATAACAACTGTTGTTTTTTCGCATCACGCAAGTGCATAAGGTAAAAAAAATAATGTAGCTCATGGCAACACTGGAATAACACCCGCAAACAGGGACCCGATTGTTCTTTTTTCATTCTTCGAGCCATTCATCTGAACAGCTACGTTTCATGACTGATTTTGTGAAATGATTCTGCAACCATTTGCATATTAATATGTAATAATATGGTTTAATTTTGCTTTGTACTTTTTCTGGGATAATTTTTTTTTCTTATCAGAATTCTGAAAACATGTGAAAGTTCTTTTAAAATTTGAAATGATTGATAATTTTTTTTTCGTCGTTCATTTAAGAATTAGTATAAGTTTGCAATATTTACAAATTATTAGAGAAAAATTATTTCTTCGTGAAATTATGAGTAATTTACAAGGCTGGATTATACAGAATATGCTTATTTTTCACCGATATCATGAATGAAAATAAAATTCATAGAATCGAAAGAATTCTTACTGCGAAGGTTAAAAAATTAAAAGTGCTATCATTAACTTCAATTAATATCTGAGTAATCAGTGTTGAATTTGATAATGTAATATATTAATTACAATTATTTATTGAAACATTTCCCAATATGGTTCAAGTCATGACTTTTTAGGGTGCAAACAGTTTATCTGAATAAAAATTAAAAATGGGGGAAATAAATCGAATCGATACAGAAAAAATTCATATGGATTTTTTTAACCATTGTTTTGCGTTTATACTTCATTTTTTTAAATAGCTGAATGATTTTTCTTTAAAAGCAAACCAATAAATAGCAACATGTATGCTAATTTCCTCAAGAAATTTATGTATATATATATATATATATATATTTACAGCTTAAAATATACGCGTCACAGTTTTTTCGAGAACAGCTTCTGTAAAAAGAGCTTGTTACCTGTTTACTAGAAGGTTTTAAACACCAGTAATTTTTAACTACAACTTTTGTTTTATTAATCGGTAGCTAATTTTCATTACAGAAGACATATTTTAGTAAGGAGAAGTGACACTTTCTCTTTATTTTCAGTTTATTCTGGTAAAAAGAAAAAAAAAACAAGATTTAACCAATTTGGGTCCTTAAAAAAGGACGCTTAATTTTTATTTTACTGGAACCCAGAATATTTAATCAAAATTTTCCTTTTATAATATAATTGAAAATAAGAAAGTTCTTATTTAAAAATAAATTCGTCTATAAATCCTGGTGTAAGTGAATTATTTAAAAAAAAAAAAAATTCGCGCCTTAAAGGGTCAAGGAATTGATTTTAATTTGCTTGAAACAACAATGAGATAAAAAATTTAATTAGTATTGATTCTTTTTTGCGGTCAGATTCCATGTCAAGTCAGCATCTGCGAAAAACTTTAGTTATACATAATTTATTTTTGTTCTGATTTTTTTTTCTAATTTAATTCTGCATTTTTACTAAGCCGCCTGTCTGTTCTATTACATAGATCAATCGAGATATAATTTAAAATCTTGAGTAGTTATTCTTCTGCTAAGATAATCTTGATTCGTTCCCACAATTCAATTAGTGCGCCAAAGGTAATTCTCCAACAATTTAATTTAGTAGCTAGGTAGTACAGCGAATGGTCTCTATCATTAATTTTTCTTTTTTTTTTTACTGTAAGTCACTTAGAATATATCCGCTATGCTTCATGTCCACCGTTATTCTCGAAAATTTGTCTTCTCCTTACTCAATTAATGAGGTATCTCCCATAAAATAAGCTATTTTTTTCAGTTCTAAAATACTGGTAGCTGGAAATTGTAGTATGTGAGTTACAGTATACATGTTACCGGGTGTCCCAAAAATGATTGATGGATTTTAAAATTCAATAACTTGCAAAACGTGACAGCTATTTAAAAAATTTTTGCAGGAAGGTTATGTATAATGTTGGGAGTTTTTTACCGTAATTTTTTATTTTAGTTCGCATCTCAAACAATAGATGGCGCTGACGGCAATTGAAGGCCAGGTGATCAGTACTGAGTGAAGCGTCGACCTGGCCTTCAATCGCCATCAGCGCAACCTATTGTTTGAGATGGGAACTAAAATAAAAAATTACGGTAAAAAACTCCCGACATTATACGTAACCCTCCTGCAAAAATTTTTTAAATATCTGTCACCGTTTGCAAGTTATTGAATTTAAAAATCCATCAGTCAGTTTTGGGACACCCAGTATATACAATATCAAGGCTGCTACAGGCGGCTAAATATATATATATATATTACTTTTTTTTGCAATATGCTGTATACTTATAACAAGTGCTCATGCAATTAGTCGGATAGTACTCTCAATAACTAGTAGATAGTAGTCTGAATCGGAAAACCTACTGGTGGCAATGGTCTTTGATAAAAGAAAACAAAAAAGAGAAGTAGGGTTGGGAAGAGTTAAAAGCAAGACAGTTTCTAAAGTTAATTGTATTAGAAACTTTATCCTACTTACTTTAAACTTCGATGTGGCAGGCTATACAGAATTAATTGATTGAAATAATTTAAAATTATCATCTCCACCTGTTTTGCCAGGCGTAACCAACGAAAAAATACATTCCTTCGCCCAATCAAGTGATATCCCAGATTGGGATGCTGAAGAATTTTCCTACCACGCGCAAACTGTAGAGCGTTGTGTCGCTTAACCCTTTAACGATCAAAGGATTTTCATTGCTAAGATGTAGAAATAAATGAATGACACCCGTAATTATGAACAGATGTACTCGTAAATATGAAAAAGCGATTTTTCATATATTCAATAAAATGGATTTTTTAAAATTAAAATTCTGGTGCCATTGTTGCATATCGGAATAAAAATTTTGTGGTTTCCTACAGAAACCAATGAACGTTAAAGGGTTAAGGTATGTGGACCTTAATCAAGCGATGGATTCATTAAGCCCCCAACAAAGTCAAGGTCCTTAAAATAGACTTTACCGCCAAAGCTCAGTACAAAGTTGCTTCTAAAAGTCATTCTTAAACAGATAAAACAACAAATTATGTATTTAAGTAAAGTAAATAACAAACACCCTTAGGGGCCACCCATAAATGATGTAACGCATTTTTCCATATTTTTGACTCCCCTCCCCCCCATGTCACAAAGTGTCACACATCACTTTACCCCCTCCCCCCCTCCTGTTACATGTCACTCTATATTACGTAAACATATACTTGCAGTTTTATTTTAAAATTTTATTATATTAAAATTTTTAATTTAAAACTTTAACTATATGTATTTTAATGACATTTGTGAGCTGAACAATAAAAATGATGCATATTTTGTATAAAATAACGTATACAAAAAAACATAATATAGAATAGTAATAAATTATTAATATGAAAGCAGGGCTCCCAAATGATCCGCGAAATAAATATCAATATTTTTAAATAGAAAAATTCATAGTAGGTTTCAACAGAACTTGTGTTAAAATGAACCTCCGAAAGTGGGTTCTGCGCAATTTCTCAAGAAAAATATAAAACGAAAATCTTTCTAAGAAAATATTGATGTTCAGTTGGCGGACCATTTGGGAGCCCTGTGAAAGAGCATTTGAAAACAATAGTATTTTGGAATTTGAAATAAAATGTAACATATTTGGCTTTAAGGGAGACCCGTAAGAAAAACCAGGGAGAGATTTTTTTAAATTTTCTATTTTAATCAGCTAAAAAAAATTACGCTAGTTAATCTTCTTTAAATTCGTTGTAATTTAAATGTTTACCAATTTATGTAAAAAATTCAGAAACAGTAAAAAAATCTCTTTTTACTTTTGTTGCAAATTTTTTTAAGATTCTAAAAACATAAACACTTTATTGCTAAATCATTTTACCACTGAACTAGGGATGAGATTTCCGCTTTTTTGGCCACCAGTATAATTTTAGAGAAAATGTTGTAGTTTTAAATCGCAAAAATGTTTCGATTACATAATATAGTGGTTTCTCTAAAATTTTACTGGTGCGGATAATAAAGCGGAAATCTCATCCCTACACTGAACCTTAGTACTTTAAACTTAGGCAAAATATGAAAAAAAGTCATTTTCAGGAAAACACATTGAAAGTATAAAAAGAGAAAGTAGTAAAAAAGACTTATTTCATGTTGAAACTACTTTTATATTAATTTCTAATATATTAAGACTATTTTTAAGAAAAACTTTTTATATTGAACACAATAGAAAATAGATTGTAGCCAGTTTTGACTTCGAAGAAAATTCCTCGATTTTCAGCGACAAAAATTCATCGAGCTGTCAAAATATATACTTTTTTAAAATACTACTCCTCATTAAATTTTCAATATTTTAGTATTACTAAAATTTCTTAAATAGTGTTATGGTATACGGAAAAGACCAGGGAAGAGATATTTTTAATTTCATTTTATAATAATCTTGAAAAAAAAAAGAAAAGAAACGTTACGCATGGTAAATTTTCTGAAAATCGTTATAACTTTCATGTTTACCAATTTATGTAAAATTTTCAGAAACATTTAAAAAATGTATCTCCTTTACATTTTCTGCAAACTTTTAAAGATTTTAAAAACATAAACACTTTGATTCTAAATTATTTTACCACTGAGCCGGTACTTTGAACTTAGGCAAAATATGAAAAAAAGTCATTTACAGAAAAACGCATAAAATACAAAATACTAGAGAAAATAGTAAAATAAAACTTACCTTGTGTTGAAACTATTTTTTATATTGAACACAATAAAAATTTTTGCTATCAATATCGTTTTTGAAGAAAATTCTTAGCTTTTACAAAAAATGTATAAAAAATTGTATGATTTTGCTTTATTAAAAAAAAAAAAAAACTATATTATGATTTTTTTTTTTTTTAAAGTACTGGCACAATAAGAGGGACCTTCCCTCTTTTCTACAGCATTTTTTTTTTTTTTTTTTTTTTTTTTTTTTTTTTTTTTTTGCAAACGAGCCTTTTTAACACTGGCGCATACGTTGAAATTTAGGATTGCTTCTTTTTTTAATCCCACTTATTCGTTTCTGATGCCTTCTGATGCATATACGACGTGTGTTGTTTCCTACAGTATTTAACCCCTTAACGCGCAGTTTTGCCGGGTCGGCAACACCTAAAGTTCTCCTTGTTTAGAGACACAAAAACTCCGTGAATATTTCAAAAACTACTCTATTGGCCACTTTAAATCTTTCTTATGAGTTCTAGATGGCAGCACCACAGAGATCAAACTCTACTGTTTTTAAATAATAGGTCAAATGTTTTACTGTAATACGCGCTTCACAGCAATGCACTTCTCACTGCGCTTATCAGTGCTTTACTTATGGGAGGTTACTACTTCGGCAACAGCTGTATAATTAAAATGGTTAGTGCAATCTTTACAAAACAATACCTGTGTACTCATCTAGGCCTAAATAAATTGCGTAATTTCTTTTCTTTAAATTCCAACTTTAAAAAGTAGTGCGCCGGAAAGAGTTAAAGTTAAAGCCGCCATCTTTGTATCCCCAATATTATAATGAGAGACAGATTTCATCAATGCGATTTGAATGCGCATCTTCGAAACAAATACAGTTTTTGGACATCTAATCCAAATCAAATTATAAAGACTCTCATTTGCATTTTGGGTGAGACAGTTCACACAACGTTTTAAAAGAGTGTCATCAGTAAGGCGTTGGTAAACAGGAAGCAATTTTTGTAGAAATTCTTCTTTTAATGGTGTTCCCACATGTTTCATATGCGAAGCAGGTTTTTGCTTCTTAGCTTTTGCAGCCTGTTAAAAACACCACGAATTTCTACCTTCGGAACACTTAAAATGTTTTGGACTATTATCGGTTGATATGCTGTGATATAATGTTGCATATATAGCTGTTTTCATGGCTGATATGTACCCCTTGTTGCTTAAAATAGCTTTTTGATAATTATTTGTCGATTTTTGGATTGTAGATTCTTTTACGCTTTCGTGACTACGCCCACTCAATGTTTACCCCGTGCTTTAGACGTTTTCACAGCATTTCGAAGAGCTGTACCAAACCTCTTAGAAACATGTTTGACACACTCTTCCTTTTCAGTTTTTATCTTAGAGTAATACACTTTTTTATCTGAAAGATAAGTGTCTGTTTTTGCATCACCATCCGACAAAATCGTTGTGTATCTGAATCCTTTTTGCTTCGGATCGTTTTTAAAGTTTCAGCGCTGCTCCCATTTCCATTGAATTCAAGACTCACAGTGATTTTTAAAACACTCATTTTTGTGACCTCCAATAAATATTTGAAACTCAGGCGAACTTTCACCAAAATCACGTTTGGCATCACAAGTATAACAGAATTTGGACATCACTTCAAAGAGGATGACATAACCTGTAAGTACATCAATAACACAGCCAACTGCATAGTTAGAATTATGGCAGCATGTATGCCAAGTGCCATCAAAACTTACAGCAATACTAATAATAGGAAGTTCAACAGTAATAGGTGTATCAGTACATTTTATGCCATCATACGCTTTTCTAACGTTTGAATGGACTATTTCAAACATTTTGTTTGTAGATTTTTTGCAATTCCTATATACTATTTTCATATATATATCATATGTTTTATCAAATATTACAGACATATTCATCACAAAACCAAATTGATCAACTGCTGAGTGATCTCGTCCAATTTCTGTAAAAGCTTTTGTCACTTTATAATTCACGTCATACCCCACACCATCAGTTGTTGGAGCTGATGTAAATTTGAAACCTTTTATTTCATCACATGCTCCACAAAACAATTCTAATTTATCGGCAAATCCACTCGTACTTTTCATAAAAATTTTCATTTGTTTTGAAAAACAATCTAGGCATGCAGTAAATGTAAAAAGTTCAGAAATTGAATTAATATCAACAATAATGTAATAAAGAGTTTGATTAGATGTTAAATTTTCATTTTGTCCTGTAGTACTTGCAATTTCTGCATCAAAAACAAGATTATGTAATCTTACGTCTTTTGTCATACTATTATCAGTGTTAACAGATAAGTTAGAAACACTGGATATACTTATTTCAGGGACTTGAGTAATCACACTTTCTGCTTTCCATCTTTTAGAAGCCATCACGTTCATATCTTGTTAACGTTTCTTCGAAAGAGGCATTTCAGTATATTATTTAAAAATAAACTTGTAGAATATTAAACTTGAGTTAATAATACAAAATATTCACGTGCAAGCACTAACTTAAACGAAAGAATGCGATGTATACAAGAAAAACACAAGAGTTTATCACGAGAATCCAATCGAAATGTGTAAAAAGTAAAGAAACACAATAGAGTTCGATTTAACAGTTAACGGTTATGGATAATTCAGAACAGAAGAATGTATTCTTCTTTGATTAATCATACTAAAATTGAAATGTTATTAACTGTACCTAACTTCGTTTAATAGTGCAATATAAAAGTAAACAAAGTTGCGTAAGCTTTTTAAATGGCCGCTAGTCCTTTAACCCTTTAACGTTCATTGGTTTCGCCACGAAACCACAAAATTTTAATTCCGATATGCAACACTGACACCGGTATTTTTATCTAAAAATATTACTTTTACAGGGTGCGTAGTCATCAAGAAACACAGAGGATTTTAATTATTTTAGTACCAGAAATTCTTTAAAGTACTGGTTGTTACATCTGAAAAAGAATTTCTTTTTCGTTAAATAAAACAGATTTTACATTATAAAAATTCTGGTAAAAGGTGCTTACAAGGTGCTTCCAGACTACGCACCCTGTTTTATTATGTATGTGAAAAATCATGTTTTCTTATTTAGAAATATATTTGCTGTTTATTACCGGTGTCATTCATTTATTTCGACATCTTAGCAACGAAAATGCTTTGATCGTTAAAGGGTTAAACTCTAGTGAATACAATTAAAAAAGCTCATTTGCTGCCTGTTCCTAGTGTCCACGAGTTCTGAAATTTTGCATGGATATTCTCAAATATGTATATTATCTTTTTTGAGATTAAAAAAAAATTTGAACTCTTGATGATTTTTTGTCAAAAATGGGGTTCGGGTCTCCCTTAAATATTATCTTTATGAAAGCAAAATACTTTAATTTTAAATAACTTCATAGTTCATAATGTAATCTTCTGAATTTTAATGCTTTTATTTTAACCAAAATGTGTAATGTCACACTTCTTCTTACCCCCTCCCACCCCCTTGTCACAAACTTTCACAATTTACCGAATCTCCCTCCCCCCTCCTCAACCGTGACATCATTTATGGACGGAACTCTATTGGTTAGATGAAGGGAAGAGTGTAGGTAGAACTCAAAGTGCAACCAGCTACCTCCCCGTGGTGAGTTCTAGGTTGTTTCGATGTTTGAAAATATCTAAACAAGTAAAGTGCTGCACAAGTTAGACAAATGTTAACATTGAAATGCAAACTAACCACAAGTCATACTTTTTTATTTCATAAAAATCACTCAAAATTGAAATTTTCCTGATTTTCATTGAGCTTGCGCGATCGGAAAATATTCTCTAAACAGATTATTTTAATAGATTATTAAATTATTGTTATTAGATTATTGTTATTAGATTATTTATATTAAATTATTGTTATTATTAGGTTATTGTTGTTAAATAGTACAATCTTCATAATGTATATTAAAATTTTTTTTTTAAATTCTGAAAAAATCGGAAATTTTCAATTTTTTTTTTTATTTTTAGGCTGTTTGCGCGAATGGAAGATAAAGTCTGATTCGAAAAGCATTTCTTTGTTTTTCTTGTATTTAGCAATCGAAACTTTTCCGGAGTATAGCGATTCGGAAATAATTTTTGTTTTTTCTCATCACCCAAGTGACTAAGATCAAACAAATAAAGAAGCCCACAGCAAAACCGGAAACAAGCCCCCCCCCCCCCCAAAAAAAAAAACCACCCGATTGTTCAATGCTCATTTAACACTCTTCGAGCTCTTCATCTGAACAGCTACGTATCATGATCAAATTTTACACATACAGTTAACCACCTTCACTTGCCAGTATATGATCATGTGATTTAATTTTGTTTTATACTTTTTCTGGGATAAAACATTTTTTTTTCAGAATTCTGAAAACATGTAAAATGTGCTTTAAAATTTGAAATTACAGTCGAACCCCGCTAACTCGGACCCCGTTAATTCGGATCTCCGGATAATCTGGATCAATTTGGTAATATTTTTTTTTTTTAAAGTTTGAGAAGCGATTGGCTAATTTCCATAATATTCACTTGTTTCATCGTCGTATTCTGAATAAAAAAATCTTTTTCTGAAATCTTTTCTGAAGAATTAAACACAGTAAACATTTTTACTGTCTGTAAATATTCAATAAGTTTAACATAAAGATGATTTTCTGTAAATATGTTTTTTTTTTCTTATTCTCCGGATAATCCGGATTTTCGATAATACGAATTGAGTCCGGTCCCAGTTAATCCGAATTATCGAGGTTTTACTGTAATTGATAAATTTCTTTTTCGTCGTTTATTTAAACATTAATATAAATTTGCAAGATTTCAAATTATTAGTGAAAATTTATTTATTCGTGAAATTATGAGTAATTTACAAGGTTCGTTTATACAGAATATGCTTATTTTTCACCAATATCATGAATTGAAATAAAATTCATAGAATCGAAAGAATTCTTACCGCGAAGATTAAAAAATTGAAATGTGCTATCATTAACTGCAATTAATATTTGAGTAATCTCTGTTAAATTTGATATTGTAATATATTAATTACAATTATTTATTGAAACATTTCACAATGCGTTTCAAGTCATGACTTTTTAGGGTGCAAACAGTTAATTTGAATTAAAAAAAATGGGGGAAATAAATCAAATTGATAAAGAAAAAATACATATTGATTTTTTTCAATCATTGTTTTACTTATAGACTTTTTTTTAATAGCTGAAAGTTTTTTGCTTTAAATGCAAACAAGTTTGGCAACATGTATGATGATTTCCTCAAAAAAAGGATGTTATTTCACAACTCGCATTATAAGCGTCACAGTGTTTATGAGGACAGCTTTTGTAAAAAGAACTTGTTACCTGTTTACTAGAAGCTTTTAAACACCACTAATTTTTAACTAAATTTTTTTGTTTTATTAATGTGTAGCGAATTTTGATTACAGAAGGCATGTATTTTAGTAAGAAGTGACACTTTCTCTTTATTTTCAGTTTATTCTGTTAAAAAGGAAAAAAAGAAGAAGAATCCTTTTGAAGGCAGTGTCCTTAAAAACGGACGCCCAATTTTTATTTTACTGGAACCCAAAACATTTAACGAAATTTTTCCGTTTATAATATCCTTGAAAATAAGCAAATTCTTATTTTCTAATAAATTCGTTTATAAATTCTGGTGTAACAAATCATTTTAAAAACATTTTCTCCACAACTTTAAGAAATAACAAATAAAGAAAATGCTTTGACTGAATAAGGAAAATTTTACAGTATAATTTTACTGGTGGAGATTAACAAGTATTCTTGCACGTATACGTGTCGCTTGTCCCCAAGCTGTTAAAAAAGGCCGCAAAATTTTTATTTTACTCGGACCCAATATATTTAATGAAAACTTTCATTTCATAATAAACATGAAATTAAGTAAGTTCTTACTTTCTAATAAATTCGTTTATAAATTCTGGTGTAACAAATTATTTCAAACAGATTTACTCCACGCCTTTAAGAGTAAGGAATTAATTTTAATTTGCTTGAAACAACAATGAAATAAAAAACTTAATTAGTATTGATTCTTTTTTGCGGTCAGATTCCATTTCAAGTCAGCATCTGCGAAATATTTTAGTTATACACAGTTTATTTTTGTTCTGATTTTTTTTTCTGATATAATTCTACATTTTTACTAAGCCGCCTGTCTGTTCTAATACATGGATCAAAAGCGATATAATTTAAAATCTTGCGTAGTTAGTCTTCTGCTAAGATAATCTTGATTTGTTCCCACAATTCAATTAGTGTGAAAGATATTTCTCTACCAATTTAATTTAGTTAGGTAATACAGCGAACGTTTCCTATCATTAATATTTCTTTTTTTGGATAACGTCCAAAATATCTATTGTCACACATAACTTGTAATTAATTAGCTCTGGTAATTTATAGTTTACAGTTTCAAAAAATGTAACGGATTTATACGTATATTTTAATGCTAGTTAAGAAATAATTTAGACTTTCAAAGAATGTACCTCAAAATTTAATACCAATATTAATTGAAAAAATCAATGTTTATCAATATTAATTGTACTACCATCACTTTAATTTTACAGAACTTTTTGAAAATTGTCAAAAAGCTTGTAATTTGATATTTATTTACTCTAAACATCACAGAGTCCATGATTAACCCATTCGTGCCCATCATATTTTGCGCAAATTTTATTCGATTGGCACCATTATCTTTAAAAGAATTAAGTTTACTTGATTAATTACGAAAATGTTTCAATTAAATAAAATAAAAATTGCTGTTCTCTTTTACCGGTGTCAAAAACAGTGCTACATGCACCCTTTGAAGCGTCTCTAAAAAGGGACGCAAGGCACTAATGGGTGAAATAAAGCGCTTTTAAATTTCGATGTTTTATCCCTTTGCATTCGAGAGGTGGTTCTGACAGACCACTAGTATCCTGCGGAAATGGGAGTTCCAAATCTCTGGTCTCCAGTATTTTAACACCTTAACCCTTTCAGGAGCAATCAAATTTTACACATAAAATAGAAAAAAATATATTGACTGACACCGGAATTTAAAAACGACTTTTATAGAAATTTGGTACCACATATACAGGGCTGCACAAAAGTACTCGCATAAAAGTCTCCTTAATAGAGGAAATAGCTGCAGAGGAATTTTCTGAAATATATGTATAACTTAAATGAACTAAATTTTGGGATACATGTTGTTAATAGATACAAATCTCTATATCATATACAGGGATACCAGAAAATTCAGAGAATTTTCTGATTGCAGACGGGAAAAGCTAAAAGTCAGTTTTGAAATGCGTTAACATTTCCTTATGTTGAAATGAGACATAACGTTTTAATTTTTTAACCGGTGCAGTTTTGTTACATAATTCTGAATGTGTCGGAAAGTGCTTCATTATTTATGCTCGACACATGATTTTTTTTTCTTTCTTGTTAATTCTTTCTTTCAGCTATTACAGTTTTTATTATGTTTTAAACCAGTTTTTATTCCACATTTTGCAATACTTACATAAAATGCGTTATATGGAACTGGAAGTTTTACAGGATGGGCTAATTTCATGGGGTTTTGCAGTGTAAATCACTTAGCATATAACTGTTACGCTTGTTGCCCACCGTTATTTTCGAAAAATTGTCTTCGCTTTTCTTTTAGTTAAGGAGATATCTCCGATAGAATAAGCTACTTTTTTCAATTCAAAAATACTGGTTGCTGGAAATCGTAGTATGTGATTTACAATATACATGCTATATACAATATATGCTAGGTACTATAAATGCATTATGCTACATACTTATTACAAGTACTCATGCAATTTAGCGGGATGGTAATTTCAATAAATAAAATCAAAAGTGAATTTTCCAGAAAATTTATATTTTATCTACTCAACTATACATTTTTTCAGATTGAAGAAAAAATATATATTAGGTATAAAGTTTTAAAATCAAGATTGACAAAAATATAAATAAATAAATAAATAAATAAATAAATAAATAAATAAATAATAATAATAATAATAATAATAATAATAATAATAATAATAATAATAATAATAATAATAATAAAACACAGCTTTTATTCAAAAAATTATGATTTAGAAAAAAAAAAAACATTCTTTCCAATAACTGCCTGCTTAAGTCAACATGTACCTTAATGTGTACACTAAAAATTAAAATATTAATCAAAAAGGTTTTTTTTAGCGATTTAAAGAGAAAAATAAAAGATTATGAACAATATTGAATTAGTTAATCAAAACTTTGTAGCAACTTATGAGATTCATTAAAAATATGTTAAAAAAAACAATTTTAGCGTATTCTAAAGAGAAAAATTATTTGAAACAAATCCAATACACGAGAGCGGATATTAAAATGGGGAACGTAATGGGATAAATGATGAATAATAACAATAATAAAATATATTTTTAATTTAGCGTCGAATATATTTTAAACATTTTTTAAGGAAATTTGACAAAAGTTTAATTTAAAAACTGCTGAAGAATGTAACAATTTTTTGACTTTTTTTTCAGTTTGAGTTTCATTTACTTTTTTTGCGTGAATTTCGTGTGCCATTTGTGATTACATTTTTTTTATTAAAACAGGAAACAAAACTAAATTGGTGAGTTGTTTTAAACAGAACTCCCAGTAATATCTCGTAACATATGGGTTTATTTTATCCTAAGTTTAATACATTTTCGATCAGAGTATATTTTAAAGAAATTAAATAAAATAAAATACACACAGAAACCTGAAATTAAGTATGGCTTTATAAAACAAAATTTCTGATTTAACACTCTGGATCAAATTAATACACACATCACCAATATTAGTAGGAACTTAGTACCTGTGTTTTTATGTATATGGTTTGGACTCCCTTTCAATTTTAAAATTATTGTTATTAGATTATTGTTATTAAATTATTGTTATTAGAATATTGTCATTAAAGTATTGTTATTAGATTATTGCTATTAGATTATTGTTATTAAATTATTGTTATCAGATTATTGTTATTATTAGGTTATTGTTTTTAAATAGTATAATCTTCACATATTTTTCACTATAGCGATAAAAAATATATGTATTTAACATTTTTTTTAATTCTGAAAAAATCGGAAATTTTCAATTTTTAGGCTGCTTGCGTGATCGGAAGATATAGTCGGATTCGAATTTTTTTTTCTTTTTCTTGTATTTACCACTTGCAACTTTTCCGCACTATACCGATTCGGATATAACTTTTTTCTTTTTCGCATTACCTTAGTCACTAAGGTGAAACGATAAAGTAGCCTACTGCCACGGTAGAATCACGTCCCCGCAAACCAAACACGTATTTTTCATTTAACATTTTCGAGCTTTTCATCTGAAAAGCTACGTTCCATGATCAAATTGACCAAATAACTTCCAGACGTATTTATTTAATGCATGATAATATGTCTTAATTTTGTTCTATACTTTTTCTGGGATAAAACATTTTTTGTTTCAGAATTCTGAAAACATTATGTGAAATGTGTTTTTTAATTTAAAATTCATTGTTAAATTTCTTTTTTCGTTTTTCATATAAAAATTAATATAAATTTGCAGTATTTACAAATTATTAGAGAAAAATTATTTCTTCGTGAAATTATGAGTAATTTATAAGGTTGGATATTACAGAATATGCTTATTTTCCCCCGATATCATGAATGAAAATAAAACTAATAGAATCGAAAAAATTCTTACTGCGAAGATTAAAAAATTGAAATGTTGTATCATCAATTGCAATTAATATTTGAGTAATCTGTGTTGAATTTGATATTGTAAAACACGAGTTACAATTATTTACTGAAACATTTCACAATATGATTTTTTAGGGCGCAAACAGTTAATTTGAATTAAAAAAAAAAAAAAAAAAAAAAAAAAAAAAAAATGGGGGGGAAAAATCAAATTGATAAAAAAAAAAATGCATATTGATTTTTTTTCAATCATTATTTTACGTTTAGACTTTTTTTTAATAGCTGAATGTTTTTTGCTTTAAAAGCAAACAAAAATGGCAACAAGTATACTTATTTCTTTAAAAAAAAAAAAAAAAAAAAAAAAAAAAAAAAAAAAAAAAAGATATTTTTTTACAATTTATTACAGATTTGTCATCAACGGGTTAAAATTTTCCCTTATTTTCCCCCGATATCATGAATGAAAATAAAACTAATAGAATCGAAAAAATTCTTACTGCGAAGATTAAAAAATTGAAATGTTGTATCATCAATTGCAATTAATATTTGATTAATCTGTGTTGAATTTGATATTGTAAAACATGAGTTACTATTATTTACTGAAACATTTCACAATATGATTTTTTAGGGCGCAAACAGTTAATTTGAATAAAAATAAAAAAATAGGGGGGGAAATCAAATTGATAAAAAAAATGCATATTGATTTTTTTTTTCAATCATTATTTTACGTTTAGACTTTTTTTTTTAATAGCTGAATGTTTTTTGCTGTAAAAGCAAACAAAAAATGGCAACCAGTATACTGATTTCTTCAACAAAAAAAAAAAAAAAAAAAAAAAAAAAAAAAGATATTTTTTCACAATTTATTACAGATTCGTCATCAGCGGGTTAAAACCAAATCAATAAATGACGACAAATATGCTGATTTCCTTTAAAAAAATAAATAAATAAAAGAATACAATTTACATTATACGCGTCACAGTTTTTATGAGAGCAGTTCCTGTAAAAAGAGCTTGTAACCTGGTTACTAGAAGCTTTTAAACACCACTAATTTTTAACTACAATTTTTGCTTTATTAATCGGTAACTAATTTTAGTTAGAGAAAGCCTATATTTTAGTATGGAGAAGTGACACTTTATCTTTATTTTCAGTTTATTCTATTACAAGGCTAATTCCATGGGTTCTGTAGTGTAAGTCACATAACTTATTAATTGCTATGCTTGTTAGCCACCGTTATTTTCGAAAAGTCTGCTTGGCCTTATTCAGTTAATGAGAATGTGCCAATAAAATTAATCACATTTTTTTCGTTCTATAATACTGGTAGCCAAAAATCGTAGCCTGTGACTTACACTACAAGTACTCATGGAAATAGCCACAAATAAAAAAAGAAGAATTAATCCTTTTGAGGGCAGTGTCCTTAAAAAAGAAAAAAAAAAGGCGTTCAATTTTTATTTTACTTGGCCCAAAAATATTTAATGAAAATTTTCCTATGATAAGATACTTGAAAATAAGCAAGTTCTTATTTTCTAATGAATTCGTTTATAAATTCTGGTGTAACAAATTATTTCAAACAGATTTGCTCCACGCCTTTAAGAATTAAGGAATTAATTTTAATTGGCTTGAAACAAAAATGAAATAAAAAATTTAATTAGTATTGTTTCTTTTTTGTGGTCAGATTCCATGTCAAGACAGCATCTGTGTGAAATTTTAGTTATACATATTTTATTTTTGTTCTGATTTTATTTCTAATATAATTCTACATTTTTACTAAGCCACCTGTCATTTCTATTACATAGATAAAAAGAGATATAATATAAAATCTTGAGTAGTTAGTCTTCTGCTAAGATAATCTTGATTCCTTCCCACAATTCAATTAGTGAGAAATCTAATTCCCCAACAATTTAATTTAGTTAGGTAATACAGCGAACGGTCTCTATCATTAATATTTTTTTTGTGTAGCGTCCAAAATATCTATAGCCCCACGTTACTTGTAATTAATTAGTTCTCGTATTTCATACTTTACATTTTTAAAAAAATGTAAGGATACATATATATATAATATATACTGGATTGTAAAAATGTAAGGATACATATATATATAATATATACTGGATGTAATATATAATACATATATCTTAATGCTACGTAAGAAATAATTTAAAATTTTAAAGAATATACTTCACTATTTAATACCAATATAAAATGAAAATGTCAGTGTTGATTAATATTATTTAGTCTGTATATTGCATACTAGTGTCGCTTCTTTTGTACAGAAATTTTTTATACAGTTTTTCAATTTATTTATTCACTCTAACCGATTCAGAATACATGATTAAATGAAGCTATTCTAAATTATGATGTTTTAATCCTTTGCATTCGAGAAGTATTTCTCACTGACCAATAGTGTCCGTGAAAATTGGTGTTCCAAATCTCTAGACACTAGTATATTAATCATTTAAGGGAGACCCAAACCCCATTTCGGCCAAAAATCCTCAAAAATTCAAAATTCAAAAAAAAAAAAAAAAAAAAAAAAAAAATTTAGAAAACGATAAAATATATATTTGAGAATATCCATGCAAAATTTCAGAACTCGGGGACACTTGGAACAGGTAGCAAATGAGCTTTTTTAATTGTAGTCACTAGAGTTTAAAGGACTAGCGGCCATTTTAAAATGCGTTTTCCTGAAAATGACTTTTTTCATATTTTGCCTAAATTCAAAGTACTAAGGCTCAGTGGTAAAATGATTTAGAAACAAAGTGTTTATGTTTTTAAAATCTTAAAAAAATTTGCAACAAAAGTAAGGAGAGATATTTTTTCAAACTATTTCTGAAAATTTTACATAAATTGGTAAATATGAAAATTAAAACGAATTTAAGGAAATTTACCATGCGTAATTTCTTTCTTTCTTTCTTTCTTTCTTTTAACTGATTAAAATAGAAAATTAAAAATAACTCTCCCTAGGTCTTTTCCATATACTATAGGGGAAGATGGGGATACTTGAGCCATTTTTTAAATTTTAATTTTTTTAAATTTTTTATAATTTCTTAGAACAAAATAAAATATTGAAAATGAAAATTTGATATTTTTTCTTCAATTGAAAACCGCTTTCAATTCATTTTGAACTATTTTTCTATGTCTAAAAAATGTTTACTTTTTCTTTTACATCGTGGCTCAAGTATCCCCATGGAGGGGATACTTGAGCCAGATGTCATATTCGCACCAGTATTTTGCAAAGAAAAAACCCGATTTACAATATACGCGAAAAAATGCATTAAACCTTTTTCAAATAAATTTGGTCGAATTTTCTGGTGTCGTTGTGACATTTCAGAATTAAAATTATGTTTTAGAAAATTCTACCAGCAGAGCTCAAAGGGTTAATCACCATACTTTCAAAATGGTACCAAGGTATGTGATTTCTTTTTTTACATGTTCAGAACTATAAATATGTTACCATGTTGCCAGTTTTAGAAAGAAAAATTGACCAACTGTAAAGATAATAGGGGTGGCTCAAGTATCCCCTATGCTCAAGTATCCCCACTCTCCCCTATATAACACTATTTAAGAAATTTTAGTAATACCAAAATATTGATTATTGAATGAGGAGTAGTAATTTTAAAAAGTGTATTTTTCAAAAAAAAAAAAAAAAAAAAAAAAAAAAAAAAAAAAAAAAAAAAATCATAAAAATTCCCATAAAAATATACTTTTTAATAAAAAGTGAGTTTTATTGCTAATTATTAATTACAAAAAGATTCTTAAATAGCACACCAAAATTCATTACTTTACAATCAATAATAAAAATTTGGGGTTTTTTCTTACGGGTCTCCCTTAACTGATTTGCTCATACGGGTAATGCATTCCTGAAAACCTAAGCAATCGAAAAAAAAAAATGGCGGACGCCGAAGGCAGATTTTTTTAAACTTGTGTATGGTCCCTTGAATATTCGTATAATATTTAAAAGCTTTTTCTGCTTTATTTTTTCGAGATTATACAAATCAAAGAAATCTTTTGTAAATTTCTGGTGTCTAAATTTCATGGCTCGTACATACAAGTTTAAGAAAAATCAGCCTTCGACAGCCGCCAACTAGTCTCAGCGCTCAGGCCTACTCTTCAGGGGGCGGTGACTAAAAGCCTTTTGACGTCACCAATTTTGTTTAATTGTGGCAGAAATATTTAGACTAAATATTAGGATTATTTTAGTTTTTAAAAAGTGCTGATTATCCCATATGTTCAATTTTTTTTCTTTGAGAAAAAGAATTTCTTAAGTGATTAAACAAATTTTCTTCGTCTTATTAAATGTCCGAAAAATCTGAGGTAAAATATGACGAAATAAATTGTCAGATATTAGTGATGTGAGAGCATTCGGCATCTCGATTTACGAAAGACAAATTCTTCACTTACTTCACTCGCAAATGATAGGCTCTACACTAAATGTCTCCAACTCTTCGTTCATGACTCCATTTCGCCAACCTACAATTAATCTTTCATAAAACGTTTTTTAATTTGAGGGAGTTTTAATACGCTTCAAAATAGAATTAGAAATTGAATTACATTACATCCACTAAATGATTAGTTGAAATTTAATAAATAAAGATTTCTTTAAAAAAAATTCTGGTTCAAAGCTTATTAACTTAGGTGAAATAATCAACCTAATACTGAAGATTAGTGGGAGACTGGTTGTTATGGTTTTATAAGATCTCACCTCATTCCCAGGGCTACCACTAGCGACTAACTTTTAGCACTTTCCAACAATGTTGAAAAGTGCTTATGCATTCGGTTTGTCAGTCCACCTGTCCATGTTCTAACTCTTGTAAATATATTCAAGATTTTCATACAATTTATAAACCTTTTTTAGAGTCACCAAAACATGTTTGCTAATGCATATGAAGTATGTACGATATTACTGTTCATTTAGAGGGACACTCAAAAGAATTCAATTACATTGTGTTATATGGGGAAAAATCGTTTGGAGAGTATGTTAATGATATTACGCTATTTCAAATGTAGTGAAACTGCTATGAATCACTGAATTATATAATCGTAACACGGTCACATAAAAACAGAATATTCATAGCATTTTTTATTAGTTAACAGGGACATACAAAAAAAAAAAAAATAAAATAAAAAAAAATAAAAAAAATAAAAAAAAAGAAACGGTTATAATACTCTCTTTACGCAATAATTGCTGCTCAGTGCATTTTAAATTTCGGGATGTGCTTTTAAATTTAATTAGTGTTTTGCATATTAAAAGTGAATTTTCCAGAAAATGTATATTTTATGTACTCAAATATGCATTTTTTTCGGATTGAAGAAAAAATCTATATTGTGTATAAAGTTTTCTATTCAAGATTGACAAAAATATTAATAATAATCATAAAAAAACACAGTTTTTATTTAAAAATTGTGATTAAAAAAAATTCCACTAACTGCTTGCTTAAGTCAACATGTACCACAAAATCTGTACACTAAAAATTAAAATAATAATCGAAAGTTGCTTTTTTCATAGCGATTTAAAGATAAAAAGAAAAGATTATAAACAATATTGAATGAGTTAATCAAAATTTCGGAGTAACTTATGAGATTCATTAAAAATATGTTAAAAAATAATTTTAGCGGAATTGAATTCAAAAATGAAAAATTATTTAAAATAAATACAATGCACGAGAGCGGATATTAAAATGGGAAACGTAATGGAATAATAACAATAATAAAATATATTTTTTAATTTAGAGTCGAATGTATTTCAAACATTTTTTAAGGAAATTTGACAAAAGTTTAATTTAAAAACTGCTGAATAATGTAACAATTTTTCGATTTTTTCAGTTTGAGTTTCATTTACTTTTTTTGCGTAAATTTCGTGTGCCATTTGTGATTACATTTTTTATGAAAACAGGAAACAAAACTAATTTAGTGAATTGTTTTAAATAGAACTCCCAGTAATATCTCGTAACACATGGATCAATTTTATCCAAGTTTAATACATTTTCAACCAAAGTTTAATCTAAAGGAATAAAATAAAATACACACAGAAACCTGAAATTAAGTATAGCTTTATTAAACAAAATTTCTGAATTAACCCTCTGGATCAAATTAATACACACATCACCAATATTAGTAAGAATTTAGTACCTCTGTTTTTATGTATATGGAATTGCAAGTTTAGCTTCCTTTTCTATTTCAAATTTAAAAAATCTTTGTTTTTAGATTATTGTTATTAAATTATTGTCATTAGATTATTGTTATTAAATTATTGTTGTTAGATTATAGTTATTAAATTATTGTCATTATTAGGTTATTGTTATTAAATAGTACAACCTTCACATATTTTTAAATATAGCGATAAAATTATATGTATTTAACACTTTTTTAAAAAATTCTGAAATAATTGTAAATTGTAAAATTTTTAATTTTCAGTTTATTTGCGAGATCGGAAGAATAAGTCCGATTGGAAAAAAATTTCTTTCTTTTCCTTGTATGTATTTATCGCAACTTTTCCATACTATAGTGATTTGGAAATAAAAACTTTTGTCTTTTCGCATCAACATAGTGACTCGGAAGAAAGAAAATTACCTACGGTTACACTAGAATCATTTCCCTGCGAACCAACCGCCGGATTGTTACTTTTCAATCTTCGAACCATTCATCTGAAAAGCGACGCTTCACGATATCTTCAAACTTAAAAATAAGGACACGTTCTCTTATAAATGCATAATTGTATGATTTAATTTTGTTTTGTACTTTTTCTGGGATAAAATATGTTTTTTTCAAAATTCGGAAAACATTATGTTTTAAAATTTGAAATTCATTAATAAATTTATTTTTCGCCGTTCATGTAAAATTTAATATAAATTTGCATTATTTACAAATCTTCACAGAAAATTTTTTTTCCTTGTGAAATTGAGAGTAATTTACAAGGCTAGGATTATACAGAATATGCTTATTTTTCACCGATATCAGGAATGAAAATAAAATTCATAGAATCAAAATAATTCTTACTGCTAAGATTAAAATATTTAAATGTGCTATTATTAACTGCAATAAATATCTGAGTACTCTATGTTGAATTTGATATTTTAATATATTAATTAGAATTATTTATTGAAACATTTCACAATGTGGATCAAATCATGACTTTTTAGAGTGCAAACAATTAATTTGAATAAAAATAAAATGGGTGAAATAAATCAAATTGATAAAGAAAAAATGCATATTCTTTTTTTTTTTCAATAATTGTTTTACGTTTAGTTTTTTTTTAAAATAGCTGAATGTTTTTTGCTTTAAAAGGAAACCAAAAAATGGCAACATGTATGCATATTTCCTCAAAAAGAAAAAAAAAAGGAGAGGGAGAGAGAGAGGGAGAGAGAGAGAGAGAGAGAGAGAGAGAGAGAGAGAGATTTTTTTTTCACAATTTATCACCAATTCGTCATCAACGGGTTAAAAGCAAACCAATAAATGGTAACATGTATGCTGATTTCCTTAAAAAGAAAAAAAAAAGAATTTACATTATACTCGTCACAGTTTTTATGAGGATAGCTCCTGTAAAAAGAGCTTGTTACCTGTTTACTAGGAGCTTTAAACACCACTAATTTTTAACTAAAACTTTTGTTTTATTAATTGCTAGCTAATTTTGATTACAGAAGGCATATATTTTAGTAAGGAGTGACACTTTCTCTTTACTTTCAGTTTATTCTGTTAAAAAGTAAAAAAAGAAGAATTAATCGTTTTGAGGGCAGTGTCCTTAAAAAAAAAAAAAAAAAAAAAAAAAAAAAAAAAGACGTTCAATTTTTACTTTATTAGGATCCAAAATATTTAATGAACATTTTCCTTTGGTACACTTGAATGCACTTGAAGATAAGCAAATTCTTAATTTCTAATTAATTCATTTATAAATTCTGGTGTTACTAAACACCACTTTTGCTACAACTTTTGTTTTATTAATTAGTAGCTAATTTTGATTACAGAAGGCATATATTTTAGTAAGAAGTGGCACATTCTCTTTATTTTCAGTTTATTCTGTTAAAAAGTAAAAAAAGAAGAATTAACCCTTTTGAGGGCAGTGTCCTTAAAAAAAAAAAAAAAAAAAAAAAAAAAAAAAAAAAAAAAAGACCTTCAATTTTTATTTTACTGGAACCCAAAATATTTAATGAAAATTTTCTTTTATAATACACTTGAAGATAAGCAAATTCTTATTTTCTAATAAATTCGTTTATAAATTCTGGTGTAACAAATTATTTTAAATAAATTTTCTCCACAACTTTAAGGGTTAAGAAATTAATTTTAATTTGCTTGAAACAACAATGAAATAAAAAAGAATAATTAATATTGATTTTTTTTTTTTTTTTTGGTCAGATTCTACGTCAAGTAACCATCTGCGAAAGCTTTTAATTATACATAATTTATTTTTGTTCTAATTTTTTTTTTCTAATTTAATTCTACATTTTTAGTAAGTTGCCCGTCTTTTCTATTACATGGATCAAGAGGGAAACAATTTAAAGTATTGAGTAGTTAGTCTTCTGGTAAGATAATCTTGATTTGTTCCTGCAATTCAATTAGTGTGAAAGATAATTCTCCAACAATTTAATTTCACTAGGTAATACAGCAAACGGTTCCTATCATTAATCATTTTTTTTTTTTTTTTTTTTTTTTTTTTTTTTTATAACGTAGAAAATACCTATTGTCACACATAACTTGCAATTAATTTGTTCTTTTATTTTATAGTTTACAGTTTCAAAAAATTTAAGGGATTTATACGTATATTTTAATGCTAGTTAAGAATTAATTTAAACTTTCAAAGAATGTACTTCAAAATTTAATACCAATATTAATTGAAAATATCAATGTTTATCAATATTAATTGCAGAACCATCGCTTTATTTTTAGAGAACTTCTTGAAAAGTTTCAAAAAACTTATAATTTGATATTTACTTACTCTAAACTTTACAGAGTCCATGATTAAATAAAGCGCTTTTAAATTCTGATGTTTTATCCCTTTGCATTCGAGAGGTGATTCTGACAGACGACTAGTATCCTGCGTAAATGAGTGTTCCAAACCTGTGGACTCCAGTATTTTAACACCTTAACTTTTTCAGGAATAGGCAAATTTTGCTCATAAAAATAAAAAAAATATTGACTGACACCGGAATTTAAAAACGACTTTTATAGAAATTAAGAATTCCTAAATTCAACCTTTCATTGTAAAAGCAAAAATTTTCTTAAAATATTCTTGGTGTCGAAGTTTAGAATTAAAATTAGGCGTGCCCGAAGTGGGCACACTGCGCTGGAAAGGGTTAACTGATTTTCTCGTACGAGTAATGCATCACTAAAGTCCTTTTTGACGTCACTAATTTTTTTAAACTATAACTTCGGACTATTAAATGGCAGCAATGTTTATACTAAATCATAGCTGCCAACACCTTCCGGTTTTTTGGCCCGAAAAAATATTTTAGTAAATTTTACTATTTCAAATCGACGTAACCCGCCAATTAAATAAAAATCAAAATTTTCAATAAAATATTTCCGGCCCAAAAAAATCAGAAAAGTTGGCAGCTATGCTAAGTATTAGAAATATTTTAGTTTAAAAAAATTGGTGATTAACCCATATTTTCAATTCTTTGTATCTAAGAAAAAGTATCAGTTAAGTGATTAAACAAATTTTCTTCGAATTATCTAATGTCCGAATAATCTGCGATAGAACATGGCGAAATAAACTTTAAGATATTAGTGATGTCAGAGCATTTGGCATCCCGATTTACGAGGGACACATTCTTCACTTACTTTATTCGCGAATGATAGATGTCTCCACCTCTTCGTTCGTGACTCCATTTTGCCAGCCTACAACTAATCATCCGTTTTTAGGTGCGTTCGTAATTATGTAAATACGTAGCACCTATTGTTGTCGTTCAGTCCGTCCGTCTGTCTGTCTGTCCGTCCGTCCGTCTGTCTGTCTGTCCGTCTGTCTGTCCGTCTGTTTGTCTGTCTGTCTGTCCGTCCGCATATAACAACGTAAAAACTACCCAACCGAATCGTTTGAAATTTAAAATACATAATTACACCATAATTTTGTCGAGTCATTTCAAATTTTATGAAAATTGGATGGATAGATCAATTACAGGGACAATCAAAAGGATTCCGTTACATTACGGTCAATGGGGAAAAAGTTTCAAATGCATTTTAATCGTTTGAAATTTAAAACATATAATTATTGCGTAGTTTTGTCGAGTCATTTCAAATGTTATGAAAATCGGATGCATACATCAATTACAGGGACAATCAAAAGAATTCCGTTACATTACGATCAATGGGGAAAATTTTTTTAAATGCATTTTAATCGTTTGAAATTTAAAACAAATATTATTACGTAATTTTATCGAGTCATTTCAAATGTTATGAAAGTCGGATGCATAGATCATTTACAGGGACAATGAAAGGTATTCCATTATATTACGGTCAATGGGAAAAAAGTTTCAAATGCATTTTTATGATGTTACACTCATTCGAACATAATAGAATTGGCATGAATCTATGAAATATATACTAAAATATGCATTCTGTACAATCTGTGATGCAAAGAATTTTTATTATTAAATTACAGGGTCACACAAAAGTATTCCACTACATAATGCTACCCGGGGAAACATTGTTTGGGGCGTGTTTTAATTATATTCAACTATTTCACATTTTATGAATAAGATATACGTTGCTGAGGTGTAATAAAAATTACTTTCTGCATATTTACAGAAACACAGAGATTTCGATTACTATACTGTATCCGAAGTACGCTCTACTATATCGGCAAGATCTGAATATTTTTAAAACTTCGTTATCGTACGAACGCACCTCATTTGCTACGTCCACGTGCAATTTCCAACTTGTTTAATTTGACCGAGGTTTAATACGCTTCAAAACAGAATTTTTAAAATAGAAATTGAATTACATTAGATCCACGAAGTAATTAGTTTAAATTTAATAAATAAGGAAACCTCAAATAAATGTTCTGGTTCGAAGCGTGGTTAACTTAGGTCAAATAATCCACCTAAAACAGAAGATTAGTGGAAGACTATTAGTTTTGGTCTTATAAGATCTCATCCCATTACCAAGACTACCACTAGCGACTAATTTTTAGCCCTTTCCAACAAAGTTGAAAAGTGCTTATGAATTCGGTTTGTAAATCCACTTGTCCATGTTCTAACTCCTGTAAATATACTCAGATTTTCATGCAATTGATAAAACTTATTTAGAGTCACCAAAGCCTGTTTGGTAATGCATATGAAGTATGTACGATTATTGTTCATTTAGAGGGACACTCAAAAGAATTCAATTATTTTGTGGTATATGGGGAAAAATCGTTTGGGGAGTATTTTAATGACATTAAGCTATTTCAAATGTACAGAAATTGATATAAATGACTGAATTATATAATCGTAACACGGTCACATAAAAACAGATCATTCATAGCATTTTTTATTAATTAACAGGGACATACAAAAGAAATCGGTTATAGTACTCTCTTTACGTCATAATTGCTGCTCAGTGCATTTTAAAATTCGGGATGCGCTTTGCATTAGTATTTTGCATATTATTCTTTATACATAAATTCTATACTACATATACCGGGCTGCACAAAAGTACTCGCATAATATTCTCCTTAATAAAGGACATTGCTGTAGAGGAATTTTCTGAAATATATGTATCTCTTAAATGAACTAAATTTTGGAATACATGTTGTTAATAGATACAAATCTCTATATCATATACAGGGATACCAGAAAATTCAGAGAATTTTCTGATTGCAGACGGGAGCAGCGAAAATTCAGTTTTGAAATGCGTTAACATTTCCATATGTTGAAAATAGACATAATGTTTTAATTTTTTAACCGGTGCAGTTTTGCTACATTATTCTGAATGTGTCGGAAAGTGCTTCATTATTTATGCTCGACACATGATTTTTTTTTCTTTCTTGTTAATTCTTTCTTTCAACTATTACAGTTTTTATTTAGGTTTTAAACCAGTTTTTATTCTACATTTTGCAATTCTACATAAAATGCGTTATATGGAACTTGAAGTTTTACAGGATAGGATAATTCCATGGGGTTTTGCATTGTAAGTCACTCAGCATATACAGCTCATATTCAAAATATTAGAATAATTACCTTTTTTTTAGAAATTGAAAATATCGTTTGGTAATTTAATGTCTTTTAATGAAAATATGTAAACGATATTTTTATTAAGAACTTATTGTTGTTTAAACTTACTTGTTATCTTAAATTTAATATCATTTTTGAAAAGATTAATTGCAAAAAAAATTATTTTGGAAAGTCAAAATATTAGAATATTTATTCAAGTGGTTCAAAATATTAGAATATTTCACATTAATTCTCCTTTAATTATTACCAATTCTTAACTGGTGGCATCATTGATTAAATTCAGACTATTTTATTTAAAATCAGTATTCTTTTTTGCAGTTTGTTTCTTTTTCGTCTTAAAATGCGCCGTGTGAGTGATATTCCTGAATCTACTAAACTTCGTATGGTTGATTTGTATCGGCACGGTAAAAATCAATGTTTTATAGCGAATTATTTACATTGTTCGCAATCGAGCGTTAGTAAAATACTAACACAATATTCAAAAATTGGAAAATTTCAAAATAATCGCCGAAATGGTGGCCGAAAACCAAAAACATCTGCTAGAGATGACAGGAAACTGAAGCGTATAGTTAAGAAAAACCGTTTTAAAAGTGTGCGATTCTTGCACCGAAAATGGAAAGAAGAAGGAGTTGAAGTTTCTACATCGACAACATTAAGACGTCTCCATAAATTTAAATTTGAATCTCGTGTACCGAAAACAAAACCTCTCATGACTGCAAGACAAAAGCGTATAAGATTGAATTGGTGTAAATCAAGACGTTTATGGAGCAATGAAGATTGGAAAAATATATTATTTAGTGATGAAAGTATGTTTTGTGTTTCATATGGTAATCAAGGTATTCGAGTTTGGAGAATGAAGCAAGAAGCATTAGATAAAGAATGCCTTAAACGTTCCGTAAAATTTGCTGCTAGTGTCATGGTTTGGGGTTGTATGAGTGCAGAAGGACCTGGAAAGTTATGCATCGTCTACGAAAAGGTTAACTCTATGATATATCAAGAAATTTTAGAATATTACATGATTCCATCATCAGAAGATTTATTTGAAGATGATTTCATCTTTCAACAAGATTTAGCGTCCCCGCATACCTCGGTGTCAACTAAGAATTGGTTCCGCCAACGCAACATTAAGGTACTTCCTTGGCCACCAAATTCACCAGATCTTAATCCCATCGAAAACTTATGGTGTATAATGAAGAAAAAACTTCAAGAAAATCCTCCTTCAAGTAAAACTGAGTTAGTGGCACGTATAAAGTCTATTTGGGCTAATATTGATAGAAATGTTTGTAAACACCTTGTATATAGTATGCAAGATCGATTGTACGCTGTTATGAAAGCTAAAGGGGATGCTACAAAATATTAACTACCATTTACTTCATATTCATAAGGTAATATTGTTGCGTAAAATAAAATATTCTAATATTTTGAACCAATCTAAATTTTATTCTAATATTCTGGTGTGTTTAAGGAAGCTGTATACCTAATTTATTGTGCTGTATTTTATATTTTATAAATGTTAAAATCTTATCTAAACATTCCAGATTTAATTTATAAGAAATTTAATTGCATTTACTTAGTATAAAAAATAAATAAATGACAAATAATTTTTTCTTATTACTTTTTCTCAATTATTCTAATATTTTGAATATGAGCTGTAACTGCTACCCTTGTTGTCCACCGTTTTTTTCGAAAAATTGTCTTCGATTTTTTTAAGGAGATATCTCCGATAGAATAAGCTGCTTTTTTCAATTCAAAAATACTGGTTATTGGAAATTGTAGTATGTGATTTACAATACTTATGCTATATACAATATATGCTAGGTACTATAAATGCATTATGCTACATACTTATTACAAGTACTCATGCAACTTAGCCGGATAGTAATTTCAATAAATAAAATCAAAAGTGAATTTTCCAGAAAATTTTTATTTTATGTATTCAACTATACATTTTTTTCAGATTGAAGAAAAAATCTATATTAGGTATAAAGGTTTAAAATCAAGATTGACAAAAAAATACAAATAAATAAATAAAATAAATAAATAAATAAATAATAATAATAATAATAATAATTATAATAATTATAATAATAAAACACAGCTTTTATTCAAAAAATTATGATTTAGAAAAAAAAAATTATTCTTTCCAATAACTGCCTGCTTAAGTCAACATGTACCTTAATCTGTACACTAAAAATTAAAATATTAATCAAAAAGGTTTTTTTTTATAGCGATTTAAAGATAAAAAATAAAAGATTATGAACAATATTGAATTAGTTAATCAAAACTTTGTAGCAAGTTATGAGATTCATTAAAAATATGTTAAAAAAACAATTTTAGCGTATTCTAAAGAGAAAAATTATTTGAAACAAATCCAATACACGAGAGCGGATATTAAAATGGGGAACGTAATGGGATAAATGATGAATAATAACAATAATAAAATATATTTTTTAATTTAGCGTCGAATATATTTTAAACATCTTTTTTAAAGGAAATTCGAAAAAAACTGCTGAATAATGTAACAATTATTTACTTTTTTGTTTCAGTTTCATTTACTTTCTTTGCGTGCATTTCGTGTGCTATTTGTGATTACATTTTTTATTTAAACAGGAAACAAAAACTAAATTAGTGAATTAATTTAAACAGAACTCCCAGTAAAGTCTCGTAACATATGAGTTAAGTTTATCCAAGTTTAATACATTTTCAACCAGAGTTCATTTTAAAGAAATTAAATAAAATAAAATGCACACAAAAACTTGAAATTAAATAAAGTTTTATAAAACAAAATTTCTGAATTAACCCTCTGGATCAAATTAATATACACATCCTCAATATTAGTAGGAACTTAGTACCTCTGCTTTTATGTATATGGTTTGGACTCCCTTTCAATTTCAAAAATTATTGTTATTAGATTATTGTTATTAGAATAGTCATTAAATTATTGTTATTAGATTATTGCTATTAAATTATTGCTATTAGATTATGGTTATTAAATTATTGTTATCAGATTATTGTTATTGTTTTTAAATAGTACAATCTTCACATATTTTTCACTATAGCGATAAAAAATATATGTATTTAACATTTTTTTTTTTTTTTTTCTGAAAAAAATCGAAAAATTTCAATTTTTAAGCTGCTTGCGCGATCGAAAGATATAGCCGGATTCGAATTTTTTTTCTTTTTCTTGTATTTACCAACTGCAACTTCTCCGCACTATAGAGATTCAGAAATAACTTTTTTCTTTTTCGCCTTAGTGACAAAAGTGAAACGATAAAGTAGCCTACAGCAACGCTGGAATCACGATCCCGCAAACCAAACAGGTATTTTTCATTTAACCTTTTCGAGCTCTTCCTCTAAAAAGCTACGTTCCATGATCGATTTGGCCAAAGAATTTTAATACATATTCTGGTTAATGTATGATAATGTGATTTAATTTTGTTCTATACTTTTTCTGGTATAAAACATTTTTTGCTTCAAAATTCTGAAAACATTATGTGAAATGTGTTTTTTAATTTGAAATTCATTTTTAAATTTCTTTTTTTCGTCTTTCATAAAAAAATTAATATAAATTTGAAATACTTACAAATAATTAGAGAAAAAAATTTCTTCGTAAAATTATGAGTAATTTACAAGGTTGGATTATACAGAATATGCTTATTTTTCAACGATATCATGAATGAAAATAAAAATAATATAATCGAAAAAATTCTTTCTGCGAAAATTAAAATACTGACTATAAAAGCTATAAATCACTATAAAAGCAAAATTTTATTAAAATATTATTGGTGCCGATTGCAAATAAAATTAGGTATCCCGGACTGGGCACAGTGTGCCGGAAAGGGTTGAGGGATTACTGTATTCCAAATTCTTAACATTCTGCAGTATTACTTTGCATAGATTTTGAAGAAAAAATAAACTGTTCATAAAGGTTTTTACACTTATGTAAGTATCCGAACATTTCATATCTGACATTTCTATAGAACTGGAATCCTTTTATTATATACCGAAGACTTTTCATCATTTCTTCTTTTGAATGCAGATGATTAAATAAATAAATAATTTCATTTTCATACAGGGCTGCCATAGGCGACTATTTTTTAATTCTGCCTCACACCACTTTCTTAAAATAAAAATCTTTGTTATAGTAAAACTATTTCAGAGTTCGCACGCTTAAGGGGGCTCAGGAGTTGAAAACTTTTCAAAAAATCGATATTTTTAAAGGATCTTGTTTTATTATTCAATTAATTCTGAACTCAATGCAAAAAACCGCATAAAAATATTAGCATTTTTAATGGAAGCATTTATGTATCAACACTTTCATAGCCGTACCCATATAATTTCAACTTTAAGTCGCGTTTTCTCAAAACTTGATTTTTGACGACTAACACCAAGATTAAAAAAAACTATTTGATGGAATGGCTTAATTTTTTTTTTTTTTTTTTTTGATAACATCATTATCTATAGAATGAATTAATATAGTTTCGATAGTTAATATATCGAGTATTTTCAATGAAAAAAAAGTTGTATTTTTTAGGAGTTTTTAAAATTTTTAAATTTGAGAGTTTTTTTAATAAAGGTTTTTGAGTGATAGTTATATCCTTAATTCATTCTACAGAGTAAAGTTTCTAGATCATTTTAAAGCAAAAATTAGGTTCTTATGTCAATTCAATGTCAAGATATCTTGGTGTTAGTGATGTAATACATAATGTTTTTCGAATATTGTATTACATAAATTTTGCTATATTTCTTATTATATTACATTGAATTACTTCATTTTATAATTTTATAAGACTACAAACATACCTTTAAAATATCAGAAAATTTAAATAAATTACATTGCATACTTCAGTTTTTATATGCACTCGAAGAGAGAGCTCTTTTTTCATGTTTTTCCGTATCTATCAACTCTTGAGCCCCCTTAAAAGACTTCTAGCACCTTTTAACAGAATTTTCTAAAAGTAATTTTTATTTCATTTAACCTATTAATCCGAAATAGAAGAATGGAACAATGTAGACTGTTACTCGGACTTCCTAGTTGCAAAGCAGCTTAACATACAAGATATCGAAGTACTGTGTTTTCAATACACTGGGAGCCATTTAGATGTTTGAGAGAATTTAGAGAATTTAATTTAGAGAATAAATACAAAAATAAATTTTAGTATAACTAACTACATAAAAAAGGAAAAAAAGAAAAAGAAAAAATGTCCATTCGATCCAGAAACTAAGCTAGACAGTTCATAAACATGTAAAAAAACTATCACAGAAAAAAAAAAAAAAAAAAAAAAAAAATCCAATTCAAAAAAAAAAAAAAAAAAAGATTCTTATTAGAAATTTTTACATTATAGTTTAACTGAATAAAATGTACAAAAAACAGTATAACTTGCCTAAAAATATAAGAAAAAATGACATAAATTTTACTTTTAGCAAAGAAAATTATATGCAAGAAAAGATGAAAATATATGCAAATGAGGAGAGTTCAGTCTAACAATGCACTTAAAAACAAGGGTAAACAAAGCAAAAAAGATATCAGTGACCGTGTAGTCTGGTAACTCCCCCACTAAAAATAATCTTAAGATAATCTAAAGAAATAGACACTTTCTTGAGAAATTCTACAGAATTTGAAGAAAGTTTGTAGAATTAGCTTTATATTAAAAATTTCTGCAGAATTTGTAAGGATATTCTTAAAAGTATCTGCAGAATGGGCATAATATCGACGGGTTTTCCACAGATTTTTGGGCCAAATAACTATAGATTTTCTCAGAAGAGAGTACCGTAATTTTGGGTGTATAAGCCGCGGAACAAACAATTCTTTTTGGACCCAGAAATCTTATTTATTGATTGAAGACAGATATTTATGGCGATCTAACTAGTTACATTTTTTTCTTAAAAAAATCTGGGTCGAAAAAGAATTGTTTGATCTGCGGCTTATACACCCGAAATTACGGTATAACAAAAAGTACAAAAAAGTAATTAGAAATATCAAAATTTATTATACATAAAAAATAAAGGATATTAAATAATTAAAGAATACTTTATGAATTTTTACTTCTAACAAACAAAACAGACCAGAAAAAAAATCAAAAGGATTTAAAGTTTAACATAAAATAGACATTAATCTACGTAATCTAAGAAATTTTCTGATGC
This sequence comes from Maratus speculifer, assembly GCA_964019185.1. Lineage (NCBI taxonomy): Eukaryota > Metazoa > Arthropoda > Arachnida > Araneae > Salticidae > Maratus > Maratus speculifer. Next base: position 233,315,201 of record OZ025300.1, read on the forward strand.
AAAATATTCTGCTTTGAAAAACCGTTGACAAGAGAATAAAAATTCTGTAAAAGACAGACATTTTTTGAAATGTTTTTTCAAAAATATTGATCAGTGAAGTGATTAATTTGCTATTACTAAATTATTATTGTTGTCAGAAAATGTTGCCCTCTGTTTATATTTCTCAGAAATGACTGTGAGAATTATGGAATTATGTGCTTCACTTAAAGCAATTTTCGAACAGTATTAAGTGAGTACATAAAACAGTTTGCTTCATCTTATGTTTAATAATGCTAAATAATAGCGATTTTGTCAAATAATGTAACACATGTAATAAACCTGCAGTGCATTGAATTACAGCTTCTCCTCTGTTAATTACATCCTTTGAATTAGTAATGACATTTCGATTAGTTGACGAAGTTGCTGAAAATGATTGCATTGTAATTGAATTATTGTTTCTAAGTATATTCAATTCTAACAATATAAATCACATATTTACTGATTAAGTAATGATAATAAAACTATTTCAATTTTCGTACGCTTAAATGACTTTTAAGCCCCTTTACCGGAATTTCCTTAAAATAATTTTCTTCTAATTTAACTCATTAATACGAGTAATTTTTCTAATTCAATTACAGAAAATTTCTCTGCTTTGAAAAACCGGTGACAGCAGATTAAAAATTCTGTAAAAACATGAAAAAATAGACATTATTTGAAAGTGTTTTTTTTTTTCAAAAATATTGATCAGTAAAGTAGTTATTACTAAATTATTATTGTTGTCAGAAAATGTAACTAAGAATAGTTGATGTACCTGTACCCCTAGTTTTTTTCTTTTAATCCCTTACGCTAGTGAAAAATCCTGTTCGTTAAAAGGTGAAAAGATTGAATGAAACCGGAATTTACAAACGACTTTTTTAGAAATGAAAAACATGTACAGTCGGCTCTCGTTAATTCGAACTCGCCGGGACCATAAGTAATGTTCGAATTATGAAAAATATGAAATGAAATCATGTTTAGTATGGTAATATTACAAATGAATTAATGCTATAGTGTTTTTAAATTTATTTCGTCTGTTATCATTCGAATATGACTTAATTGCCGAAACGTCAGTTGAAGGCTTACTTTGGAGACACGAAATTTTTTGGATTCTGTCTGTCTGTCTGTCTGTCTGTCTGTCTGTCAGTCTGTCAGTCTGCCAGTCTGTCTGTCTGTTCCGCGATAACTGACGTAAAAAGCGTTCGATTGGCTTGAAATTAAGTGAGTATGTTAGTGAGACACTGGGATTAAGCTGTATAGTTTTTTGTAAGATTTGATTCATTCGTTCGGAAGATATAGAATATTTTATTTCGCGCAATAATGCTTTTCTATGGCAAATCCAATGATTTTCAATTTTTTTCCCCGAGAGAAAATGACACATTTGATTAATGGAATTCAATGATAAATGGATACTAAAATTTACCAGTTAAATTATTCGTATTGTTTTGAAATTTTGTCAACGCATTTGTCAGATTTTTAAAATTATTACTGTAAATTTTGGAAATTTTTTATAAATGTGCTCCAATAATATAAACTAATTTGTTTTAGAGATTTACTTATTTCAAATGTATTTATTTTATTTTCTTTATTTTCTCTTAATGGTTGCTAAGTAACATTTCATCTAAATCATTATCCTTATAATGCTATAAATTTGAAAGCGTGTACAAAAATTTAAATGAATTCAACATCAAAACTGATGAATTAATTAATAACTTTGTATTTTTGCGTATAAATATAACATAGCCCAGGAAAAAAAAAAAAAAAAAAACATTAGCTATGTTTTATTAATTTTATTCAAATATTTTCCTTAATAATTCAAAATTTCCTTCTTTTTCATATCGAATCAATAGGGATTTTTTAAATAAAATTTATCCAATTTCCTTTATCGTTGCCAAAAAAAAAAAAAAAATCTAAATTTGGAATAACAATTTTTCAACAGCAATAAGTTTCAATTGAGCAATTTCCATTCGAAAAATTAAACTAAGAAAAAAAAATAAGTATGACGTCATAATTAAAATAACTATAGATATAGTACTTTTTGTTAAATATTAAACACGGATATTTCTTTCGTTAATAAGAATTTTTCTAACAAAAATGGGGGCATAATTAGAAGTAAAAGAAATAAAAAAGAATTATATTTTTAATAAATATTTCACTTAGTAAACTATGACGTCAAAATTGAACAAAAACAGGTATTTTATAGTAGTCGTTAAAAATTCAACAAACATGGATATCAATAAGTCATTAATAATGACGTCATTGCCGAAACTTCTGCGAAGGCTAACTTTGGAGACACGAAATTTATTGTTTTTCATCTGTCAGTCTGTTCTTCTGTATGTCTGTCTGTCCCGCTATAACTGCCGCAAAATGGAATCAAAACTTTTTTTTTTCGGAAATAAAATTGTAAATCTCTAGATTACTGTGTTTACTCTTACAAAAGTTCCTGATACATCAAGTTTAGGTGTTTGTGGTTGGCAGGCATGTAGAAGTATGAGGATAATGAAAAATATTTGTCCAAACTGTTACTTATCCGTATAAATCAAAATGTATAAAAAAATGCAAGATATACAATAACCATTAGCACAATTATTAGAAAGTGACAAATTTAAATTAAGTGAGGCTCGGGGGGGGGGGGGGGGGTTCAGGGGGGCTCCGCCCCCCTGAAGAAATCTACTATGTTATAATAAAGAAAACAAAATTAATAGATCATGAATCTTTCAGAATATCCTAACATAATTAAATTTTTTATTTACCGCTTTTGATGGATGAAAACTTCTAATTATTATTTTATTCTTATGAATAATTACGTAATTTGAAAATTTTAAATTACAGTTCCCAGGAAGTTGAATATTACTCAAAGTTTGTTTAAAAAAAGTATGAACAAAGCTGACGTTGAGGCTCCTGGTCTGCAGATTTACTAGTATTAAATTAGAATGTATAAATACATAAACTAATTAAAAGATTAGAAACAAGCACAATGGAAGAAAAATTTAAAGCGTCACTGATTGACAGACAGAGCACTAAAGAAAATGTATATCAAATGCATTGGATACTTTGCATACTCGTTCGGAACAATTTTCACAAAAATCAAAGAAGGAAAGTTATTAAAATGATCTGAAATCCGTGAGAAAGAAAAGAATAATGAAAAATCGGAATTCTCGTTAGTTCGAATTAAACGAAGTCAAGAGAAAATGAGTTGGAATTAATGAGAAATTTTCTGCCGTTATTCTGCCATTGAAAAATTCTTGACTTCATGTTTAGTTCGAATTAAGCGAAGATTCGAATTATCCGATTTCGAATTAACGAGAGTCGACTGTATTTAAATTTTTATTATAAGATCCAAATTTTGTTAAAATATTCTCGGTGCCGTTTGTACGTTTGGCATTAAAATTAGGTGGCCCTGACGTGGGACCAATGTGCCGTAAAAGGTTAAAAACCGTGAATAGGAAATTGGACACTAAAGAAAGAATTAATTGCTAAAAATAAACATAGTTTAGTGATATAAAAGAAAAGCCCTATTTTTGTAAATTTCTCAATATAGTTGAAAAACTTTTATGACGTTGTTTTATCTGGCAGTCTATTTGTGCTCTAACTGTCCTAAATATATTCTTATTGTAATTTGATCGACCAGTTTTATTAAGTTTTACTATAGAATAACAGCTTTTGAAAATAAAGTGTGAGGTGTTTATAGTTCGTTTACAGAGATTCACAAAAGAAATCTGTTACATCATGATCTATGGCGAAAATCGTTTTCACCGCATTTTGATGATGTTACGATATTTCTAATGTAACTAAATTGTTATGCATTACTAAAGTAAATGGCATAAGGTTTTATATAGGGTTTATATAGATTCATATATTCATTCATGGATCGGTTTATATAGGTTCATAAGGTTTTCTATATTTACCTTGAAATTCCAGTTTATTTACACAGATACTCAAAATAATTCTAAAACACTATATCTCTTAAAAATGCGTGCATTTTGCTAAAGCATACAAGCTCTTAGCGTACATTTTAGTGATGTCACACTAATTCAAACATAGTAAAATTTATATAAATTACTAATTTGGATTAGAGCATGCATTTTATAGACCAGTGGTTCCCAACTTGGGATACGCATATCTGTAGGGGGCACGTGGTGGGCTTTCTGGGGATACGTGAAAATAATATCGGTAAAGGCAGAAATTACAAAAATTGTTTAACTAAAAACGCTTAGTGAAAATTGATGGTTTTATATTACAAGGTTACTCTCATAAAGAAAGTTATTAAATTTTTTAGATTTTTAAATCACAAGATTTTAAGAAATACACCTTTTACATATAAATATTTGAATAATCAATTTTTATTTTACTTGAGAGGTGTAACGAAAAATTAAAAACAAATATTATTGGCATGTTTCGATTCCATCTAATAAGGACTATAATCATAATAAAATAAAAATACAAATACAAATCGTTTCACGGTCAATAATACGGTCTGTGGTTAGAGTTTATTAATAAATTCCACGTGAAAGCTTGAATAAGATGAACCAAGTAGATAATTTTGATCATGATCTATTTTTAATTTATTATAATTTATTATTTTTACAATAGTGCGCGTGGTTTTTTAATTTACATCTCACTGTCGCGTGTATTGACCGTGAAAAGATTTGTATTTGTATTTTATTTTGATTATGGGTCTTATTCGTTGGAATCGAAACATGTCAATAATATAAATTTTTTCGTTATACCTCTCAAGTAAAATAAAAATTGTTTATTTAAATATTTATAAAGTTACTCTCATAGTCCAAGAGCCGACAGCACAAAAATCTAAGGTATCTATCCCAAGAGAAAACTTTATTGTACGGAAGAATAGGAATCTATGAGAATTAAAATCTATGATCCATGTTTGACGGAAGTGCAGTGGTGCATTGCAAATGCTAAAAAAATAATACCACAAGTGGATGACTCGTACGTTTACCGTTGTGTTTGTGCTACAATCGAAGGTATAAAATGATTGAGTGGTATTAATTTTTTGCTTATGCACCACTTTACTTCCGGCAGACATGGATCACTAGATTCCCCTATTATTACTCTTCCAAAAAATAAAGGTTTTTCTTCTTGTGCTCGATAACGTAGGTTTTTGTGCCGTCGGCTCTTGGACTAGAAGTTTTTTAGAGAATTTGAAGATTTTTGTGCCTTGGTCCCTCCTAACTCCTTGGGGACGAGCGACACGCATACGTGCCGCAAAAAGGCTTAACCCCTCCGTGACGGGAGACTTTTAAGAAATTTTTAATGTTTTATCACCGGTTTTGAAAAAGAGAAATTTGTGTGCAATTAAATCAAGAAAATACTGCGATTAAACGAGGCAAATTTCACTGGTGGGGGTAAACAAAGCTTCTTAACACATTCGCTGGCGCGCGAAATTCTCAATCATTTAACACAAAGGGCGGAGTTATCGACAGCGAACATGTTAAGCCTTTTCGCAGCACGTATACGTGTCGCTCGTTCCCAAGGGAAGAAGCCATATTTATCCCCACTAGTAAAATTTTACTGTAACGTTTGCCTTATTTAATCGGAGCAATTTCTCGATTTAATAAGGCACTAATTTCTGTTTTCACAAACCGGTGACAAAACATTAAAAAAATTCGTTAAAGGCTCTCGTCGATTTTTTCTCCTTGTGCCCGATTTTTAAGGTTTTTGAACTGTCGGCTCTTGGACAGTCATGCCTAAATTATCTATCATTAATTAACCCTTTATCTGGAAAGTCAATTCTACGTTTAAAATTTTGAAAAGACGAACCCACCAGAATCCATATACAAAAGAACCACATCCGTCAGGTTAACATAAACGCAAATTATTTCACTAAAAATCCAGGTGAAGATCAATCAGTTTTTAATAAAAAAATAAGTGCTAATCATAATACCATTCCCCGATAAATGGTTAATTATCTCTTGGACTACTATGCGTAAAAAGCAATATAAAATTGCGATATTTATAAATTATTAGAGAAAAAAAATCTTTGCGAAATTATGAGTCATTTACAAGGTTTGATTATACGGAACATATTCATTTTTCACCGATCTGAGGAACGAAAATAAAGTTAATAAAATTGAAAGTTAAAATCATTCTTACAGCGAAGATTAGTTTAATCTTTGAGAAGCAAGTAACTGTGCTTTTGTAATGTTAAATTTACACCGTAATTTCAAAAAAAATTTCATTAAAAAAAATTCATTTCAAAATCAGAAAAGAAATTTTACATTTTCCCAAGAAAGTTATTAAATTAAAACTTAATTAACAGTTTTTCTGGTAAAGAAATTGATTAAAATTAGGTACGTATCCGTACGTTGCTAAAGTAGTCCAGGCATTAAGTGCTCAAAAAGGACAAATAAATGCAAATTTTGGTGTAGTTTTGATTTTTGGTTCCCATTATGTTTTTTGGGTCGCTGTACACGAATCTGGCATTATCCAACAAAATTTCTTCCCGAAAACACGTTTTTTTTGCCAAAAAATTTGCAAAAAAGTGGTTTTTTTTTCTAAAAAACTTCAAAATTATGCATTTTACATAAAAGTCATCAATGCATAAATTAAAGAGCACAAAATTTCTTACATTTTATGTATTAAAAGTTTTTTTTCTCTGATCAATGGTTTAGCCGTGAGAGAGCCGCAAAAATGGGTGCGAAAAGCAAAAAATTCTGAAAAAAGTGAATTACAGCACCGTATGTCGATGAAACATGAAAAGCAACCATTTTACGCAAAATTTCCCCACTTAATAATACTAAATATATTATTATTGACTATATTTTATTAATCTGATGTTCATTGTTTCTTTCGTAACTAAAAAATAAATAAAAATGAGCATATCTGTGATCAAAATCTCCATTTGCTATTACAAAATAATAATAGTAATAATTTCTTAATTTGACTTTTAAATAATGTAAATAAAATAACTAAAACAGGCTTTAACATATAAAATCTGACACGGATTCCAGTTCTTAAAGTTCTCGAAGTTCGAAATGTGGTTGTGAAAATAAAATAAAATCCGGAAAATAGGAATTATGGCACTGTACATAGATTTAACATGAAAATTGACCATTTTTTGCAAAGATTGATTTTAAATGATATTGAAGATATTATGATCGACTATATTTTATAATGAAATTGTTAACAATAAAAACGACGACTCATTATGAATTATTATTTAATTATAAATAATTATGTACATAAGTAAGTACATTTTCTTAAAAAACAAAGCACTATTTCCGCTTTCTTTTATTTGAGGGCCCCTGCTTTTCACCGAAATCTACAAAATAGAAAATAGACAAACGGAATTAGTGGGTGTTTTTATTACTATCGATATTATAAATAATTTTTTTTAATAATAAATATTTGATACCTTGCGGCATGACTATTTCCCCTTTCATTGGGTCCTCTGATTCATTGTGTGGGCAATCCATTTCCAAATCGGCTTCAAAGTCCAGCTCATCCTCTTCGTCTTGACACACAACTGCGATGTTGATGCAGTTCCCGAAGCAAATCTTCTATCTGATATCTTCACAAATAATTTTTGCTGCTGTTTCAACCACTCGCAGCCTCTCATCTCGATCAGATTTACATGTTTCCTGATATCATGCATTAGTTAGTATCTTCCCTCCTATATTCTTGAAACACACAATAGACTTTTTTTTCTGATTCTTTATGATCAGTATGTTGTCTCCATATCTCTGAATGAGGTTAAACTTTACAGTTCTCATATCAGGTTGGTAACTCCCTGTAACCTGTTTCATTAGCTCTTCCATGGAGAATTAATTGACACTCGTCATCATGATTTTCAAGGTAATCGCATATACTTTGCATTGCTCTGTCGATTGCCTCGGCAAATGGACCACGTTTCTTCTGTTTTTGGACCTTCGGCTTCCCATAATTATATTTAAAACATTTGATGTGGTATTGAGCATCTGCTGCTATCAAATCATTCACTGGTTCGATGGCTGAATTATAATCTGCCAATAAACATCATTGCGAGCTCTTGCTGCTTTCAGAACTGTACTTTTGAATCCCATGTGTCGCATACTATATACAGTATTGCGTTCGCTTGGTGGATTTTTCGCTTGTGTTGCAATGAACTCTTCCGAAATGCACAGTCCACATATAAAACAATTAGTTTGAAAATTAAACTGGGGAGTTGATGATCTTAAAATTTGAGAAGTGCACTTTGTTCCTCAACCTTCTTCACATAAACAGTAATCATCCGTTCATTTACGTATGCTTTTCTACACTTAACATGCACATCTACTGAGATTTTCCCCTTTAGGAAAACTGCCTCTTCATCCTTTTATCTGTACTTGCCTTGATTTACGCTGCAATACCTCGACTAACTTTCACTGACGGCCACTCTTCTAAAGGAGTGTCACAAATAAAACACAGCGACATCGCGCAAAATCACTTTAGATGTTTACTATATTCACGAAGACACAAACAGTGAATTACTAAAAGTAAGCAGTTGCATATGGAAACTGAGAGGAATGTGTCCTCCTGATAAGCTAGTGACCTGTGCGACGCATATTTCTAATAGAGGCGAGACTGGTGGAGAATGGGAGGGGGGTAGTATTCTACTGAATGTGGACATAGAATGCGGGTGTGGGCGCTTGACCAACGTTATTTCACACTTGCACCTCTTCAATAAAGGGGGAAAGTGCAGATAGGATCAGTTAAAGCCTGTTTTAGTTATTTTATTTACATTATTTAAAAGTCAAATTAAGAAATTATTACTATTATTATTTTGTAATAGCAAATGGAGATTTTGATCACAGATATGCTCATTTTTATTTATTTTTTAGTTATGAAAGGAACAATAAACATCAGATTAATAAAATATAGTCAATAATAATATATTTAGTATTATTAATTGGGAAAAATTTACGTAAAATGGTTGTTTTTCATCTTTCATAGACGTACGGTGCTGTAATTCACGTTTTTCAGAATTTTTTGCTTTTCACACCCATTTTTGCGGCTCTCTCATGGCTCTCTCTAAACCATTGATCGGAGAAAAAACTTTTAGTACATAAAATGTAGGAAACTTTGTTTTCCTTAATTTATGTATTGATGACTTTTATGTAAAATGCATAATTTTGAAGTTATTTAGAAAAAACGAAAAAAAAAAGCCACTTTTTTTGGTAAAAAACGTGTTTTTGGGGGAAATTTTCGTTTGATAATGCCAGATTTGTGTTCAGCGACCCAAAAAACATAAAGGGAATCAAAAATCAAAACTATACCAAAACTTGCATTTATTTTTTACCAAATGCCTGGACTAAAGCAGTGAAAAGGAACCATAGAGTTGCCATTAGGTTAATTGTTTTTTATTCAGATTTATTGAATTCGCAAAATTTGCCCCGATAAGAACATAGTTATTAACTTTAATGTATGAAGAATGAAACCACTTGAAAAAGTGGTGTCATTCGAGAAATCTCAATTAACACTAGAACGGCCAAGACCGTCATTTTGACGGTTTTCAAATTTCATGCTTAAAAATTTGATATAATTTATGAATTGTTCTAGAATTTTATGTCACGACTTTTAATATTATATAAGAATAGTGAAATATTCCTATTCATTTTCTTCTCATCTATTTTAATTTCCATAATCAGTATGACCTATACCTATTTATACCTAGATCCGTCAAAATGACGGCTTTGACAATTAAGAAACTCATCCTGAGTTTGTACGGACTTCTCCATTTTCAACATGGTCTAGTCCTTTTCGCCCATGCGCAGTTCACTCTATGTTTTAATGAAATGTGGTAAATCAATAATTGGTAAATGTAATCAGGACGCAATCATTATCATTTGTTAGGGATGAGATTTCCGCTTTTTTGCACACCAGTAAAATTTTAGAGAAAATGCTACATTATTTAATCGGAACATTTTTGCGATTTGAAGAAACAGCATTCTCTCTAAGATTATACTGGTGTCTAAAAAAGCGGAAATCTCATCCCTGCATTTGTACTTCTATTGTGATAAAGTTCTTGATGAAGAGTGCAATCTTTGCAAAAAGTAACCTGTAAGTTGTCCAATCTCGGAAAATTGTATAAATATATTTGTATATATATATATATATATATATATATACATATATAATTGTTAATTATGGAGAAAAATGAAACAATTTAAAGGAAGAAAAACAATTTTCGAAGAATTCAAAAACCTCACTAGTATAAATAAAGACTGTTCGGACACTAATTCAAGTAAAAATAATTTGGACATATCTTGCGTGAAAAATAAAATTGATTTTCAGTTTTTGAAGAAGCGGAAGATGAAATTGAAGTACGAGATGTTGAAGAAAGTGAAGAAGATGAATATGGAAGTGAAGATTCAGGGAGTGAAAATGAAATTCCCATAAAGAGCCACAAAAGCAGAAAGCGATTGCGAATATGACTAGATACTGACTCGTATAGCCAAACATAAACCAAAAAAAAAAAAAAAAAAAAAAAAAAAAAAAAGACATTGCTCTTTAAAGTACAGAATAAAAAGAATTAAAGAATGATTGTGTTGGTAGACTCCCATCACATATTATATTCAAGGAAGGCCTAACTGGGGTTATGCGAAGCGAAACATAATGTCCTTTATTGATAACAACTAAGCTTGTTACAAACCAGATCAGAATATAAGCGTAAATGAACAACTTTTTTCCAGAAATGCATGATGCAGATTTCTGCAATATACGCCCAACAAACCGAACCAATTCTGAAATAAGTTTTGGTTAACTGTAGACAAGCGAAGAAAATATCTAATAAATGGTTTTGCCTATTTGTGCAAAAATGAGCTTCGAAAATCAGGAGTACTTTTGAAAGCATTTATAATTTTGAATCTTGTAAAAAAACTATGTAAATAGTGGTAGAAATATAACAACGGATAATTCTTTTAACAGTATACAACTAGCAGAGTAGCTACTGACCAAAAAAGCAAGTATTGTTAGAACTCTGCGAGAAAATAAAAGATAATTGCCAAAAATAGCTAAAATTAAGAAAGATAACATGACTCTTTTCCCCACAAAACTCTACAAATCAAATAATATTGTTCTAACAATTTACAAATGTATAAGCCTCGTAAAAAATTACTACTTCATAGCCCCCCTAAAATAAATCCGTAAACACTGTTTCTAATCGAAAACAAATTCCTGCAACTGCGTCATTTTACGATGAGACAAAGTTTGGAGTAGAGATATTTGACCATAATTTAGCGTAAAAGCAAGATCATGTAGATGGACTTTGCAGGTATTTTATAATATTTTGGACATGTTAGCAATGAATGCGTGAGTATTATATAAAGAGACTTGTGATGAAAATGTAACTAGATTTGTTTTTATTTATTTCAATTATCCGAAGAACTCTGCAATTAATATAGGTGCTGTAGAAAAGAAGCCTACTCTCAAAAACAAGAACGAAATGCATTGGGTTGTACTCCAGAAAACTACAAAAATAAGTCCTTATGAACGCAAATCTTGCCAAATTCAACTGTGCAACCAAAACATAGCGATTTATTCCTGCAATATATATCAGATATATGTTTCTGGTAAGTGTTCATCTGAAATAACATGTACTTGTAAAGTATATGAGCCTCATAGTTATTTCATACATATCAAATGTTCTATATTATAAATGCAAATAGAAACTGTTTTTTAATTAATAATAAATAAATTATTATATTAAATGTTGGTTTTGTTAAATTATATTCTTTTATTTACATTATCTTAATAAAAAGCTACAATGAAAGCCATGATCAAAAATCCGTCAATTTGACGGATGCGGTAAAACTAGGTATACAGAGTGTCCCTAAACAAATGGTATATACGCTAGGGGGTGATAGAACACATCAAGACGAGTAATAGTAAATAGGAAACCAAGGGTCCCAAACGTTTTCCAAATGAGATAGCCGCCATTAAAGTTTGGGATCCAAAATTTCAAATACACATAAAAAACGGAAAAATTGGCCGATTGATTTGCGGTTTTCACTAAAATTATTCTTTATGTTGGTATTTTCTCGAAAATAAATTATAAAGATAAATTTCGAAAAATGCCGATAGAGGGCGCTTTAGACTTTGAAGTAATGAAAAACTATTTTTTGCCGTGATTTTTTGCATCTCATTAAATGGTTTCGTAAGCTTAGACTTAAACTTAAATTTTGAGCTCAAAATCTGAATAGTTGGAAGCGGTTAAGAAGCACAAACTTAACTGTGTTCAGAGGGTTTAAATTTCAAATGATTATAAAAAACGGAAAAATTGGTCGATTGATTTGCGGTTTTCACTAAAACTATTCTTTATGTCGGTATTTTATTGAAAATGAATTATAAAGATAAATTTCAAAAAATGCCGATAGAGGGCGCTTTAAACTTTGGAGTAACAAACAACTCCTTTTTACCTCATTTTTTGCATCTGATTAAATGTTTTCGTAAACTTAGACTTAAACTTAAATTTTGAGCTCAAAATCTGAATAGTTGGGAGTGGTTAAATAGCACAAACTGAACTGTGTTCAGAGGGTTCAAATTTCAAATGATAATAAAAAACGGAAAAATTGGTCGATCCATTCGCGGTTTAAAATAAAACTATTCTTTAAATCAGTATCTTCTTGAAAATAAATTTTAAAGATAAATTTCAAAAAATTCCGTTAGAGGGCGCCTTAAACTTCAGAGTAACCACCAACAAATTTTAACCGTTATTTTTTGTATCTAATTAAATGTTTTCCAAAACTTGTCAAATGTTTCGAAATCTTAGATTTAAACTTAAATTTTGAACTAAAATTCTGAATCGTTGGGAGGGGTTAAGAAACGCAAACTAAGTGTGTTCAGGAGTTGAAATTTAACACCCCCCCCCCCCTCGAACACAGTTCACTTTTGCGCTAGTTAAACACTCGCAACGACTCAGAATTTGATCTCAAAATTTAAATCTAAGCATTTGAAAGCATTTAATGAGATTTGAAGAAATAACGGTTAAAAATAGTTGTACGCTACTCCAATGTCGAAAGTGTCCTCTATCGGCATTTTGTGAAATTTATCTTTAAAATTTATTTCCAAGAAAACACTGATTTAAAGAGTAGTTTTAGCAAAAACCGCAAACGAATCGACTAATTTTTCCTTTTTGTTTGAAATATAAACCCTCTGAACACAGTTCAGTTTGTGCTACTTAACCACTTCAAACTATTCAGATTTTGAGCTCAAAATTTAAGTTTAAATCTAAGCCTACGAAACCATTTAATGAGATGCAAAAAGTAGTACTAGGATGGATTATTTCGTTAATCTAAAGTCTAAAGCGCCCTCTTGAAATTTTTTGAAATTTATCTTTATGAATCATTTTCAAATACCGACATAAAAAATAGTTTTAGTGAAAACCGCAAATCAATCGACCAATTTTTCCGTTTTTTATAGTCATTTGAAATTTAAACCCTCTGAACACAGTTAAGTTTGTGCTACTTAACCGCTTCCAACTATTTAGATTTTTGAGCTCAAAATTCAAGTCTAAGCTTACGAAACCACTTAATGAGATGCAAAAAATCATGGCAAAAAATAGTTTTTCATTACTTCAAAGTCTAAAGCGCCCTCTATCGGCATTTTTCGAAATTTATCTTTATAATTTATTTTCAAGAAAATACGAACATAAAGAATAATTTTAGTGAAAACCGCAAATCAATCGACCAATTTTTCCGTTTTTTATGTATTTGAAATTTTGGACCCCAAACTTTAATGGCGGCAATTTCCTTTGGAAAACGTTTGGGACTCTTGGCTTCCTATTTACTATTATTCGTCTTGATATGTTCTATTACCCCCTAGCGTATATACCATTTGTTTAGGGACACCCTGTATATGTAACTTCGATAGTTCTAGTGTTAAAAAAGCAGTCCATTGTAAACAAGGAGCCGCATGGTAACACCCATAGTCGACAGACGTTTCATTGATCTTCTGTTATTCGAACCGGGCACTTGCACGGTACGTTACATGAAAAGATTAAATAGCTAAATACCTCGTCGTTAAAAACATAATGTATGATAATATGATATCGTTTTGCTTTGTACTTTTTCTGGGATTAAATGATTTTTTTTTTTCAAGTTCTAAAAAAATACATGAAATGTGTTTTAAATTTTGACTTTAATTGATATAACTTTTTCTTCATCGTTCATGTAAAAATTCACATAAATTTCCAATTGATGATTTGAGAAAATTAATAACTTCGTGAAATTATGAGTTATTTACAATGATTGGATTACACAGAATATGTTTATTTTTGACCAATCTCAGGAACGAAACTAAAGTCGATGGACTCAAAAGTTAAAATAATTCTTACTAAGATGGTTAGTTTTATCATTTAACCCTTTAACCCTTTGCAGGGCACTGGTTTCATAGAATTTCTGGTTTCTTAATTTTAATTACCAAACGCCACATTGGCACCAGAATTTTGTTAAAGAGAATTACGATTTATTGAATACGTGAAACATAGCGTTTTCTTATTTAGAAATAAAATGGTTTTCAAATTCCGGTGTCAGTAGTTTATTTCAATACTTAAGCAATGAAATTGTCCTACCCCGCAAAGGGTTAACAAACAAAGCATTTTCATTGCTAAGATGTTGAATTAAAATGATTGACATCGGTAACTGCGAAAAAATACATTTTTAAATAAGAAAAAGGAATTGTTCACATATTTAATAAAAAAGATTTTTTTTTAAATTAAAATTCTGGTGTAGTTGTTACACATTGGAATTAAAATTTTGTGGTTTCGTAAAAAAACCAATGAACATTAAAGAGTTAACCCCTTCGCGACGGGAGCCTTTTACGAAATGTTTAATGTTTTGTCACCGGTTTTAAAAAACAGAAATTTGTATCTTATTAAATCGAGAAAATGCTCCGATTAAATAAGGTAAATTTTGCAGTACAATTTTACCGGTGGGGATAAACAAAGATTCTTAAGCCTTTTTGTGGCACCTATAAGTGTCGCTCGTCCCCAAGGGGTTAAGGGGCAGGTAACAGTGCTTTTCTGATGTTGAATTTATACAAGAGCTTAAAAAACTGTTGTTTCATATTAAGAAAAAGAAATGTTACTCCATTTTCCCAAGAAACTTAAGTAAAATTTAATTAAAAGTTTCTGGTGCAAATTTTGATTAAAATTAAGTGGAATAAAATATGTATTATAATGGAGATTCCATTATATATAGTTTTTGGGTCAAAATTTAATCCTTTTATAAAATTGCATTTTTAGTTAATCTTTATAATTTAGGAAGTAGGTATTCATTACGCCCTTTTCCCACAGTTTAATATTCTATTAAGCATGGAAAAGCTTTCATTAATTCTTTTCTCTTACATGAATTTTCCGAGGTAACGGCTAACTGAAATAAAATAAAAGAAAAGCTATTTCTTTCAATCTGCGCTTCTCATAATTCCGTTGAAAATTATCTTTGCGATTTCAATAACTAAAATAAAATCTAATCTTTGTACAGTTGCTAACGATTTCCGTTCTCTTCATAAACATTTTGTCCTGCAAATTATTTCGTGGGTGCGTCTCTTTGATTTAGAGCATAATATGTAAATGTAAGCAGATGGTTTCGCATCGTCCGTTGAGAGTTGATGCAGTTCTCACGAATTTAATCTATTAACCCTTTTGTGCCTGCTCCCATAATTTACAGGTTATCAATTGGCTGTATACTTAACAATGTGTTCTGTCTCTCTCTGCATAATTATCGCCAAGGTCGGCAATTATACAAAGAGTTTTGGCGAAAACCGCAACCCAAATCGCTAATCAACATCTGTACTAATTGTAAGTTGAGTTTGATTTTGTCTGTCGTCACAAAAAGACGTACTCCCAACATGTAGCACTGTAAATTGTGTTTCCAAGGGGTCACTCCCTGAGGAGTATAAGTCTCCGCTCATTCCTGGATATCATAATAAAGAACTTCGAAGAGATATTACTGGTGTTTTATTACTTGTGCGGACCTGTCTTATTGCAAACACTTCTTGGAATTTACAGCATAACTTAAATGCTTTCTCCTGAAAAGGTATTTATACGAGCGGTCACCATACGCCACCCGAAAATCTACTTTATATGTATCATCGCCCCTAAAGTAGTTAAAAAAAACTATACAGTGTAGGCAATCGGCTACATTTTTAAAAATTCAGATTTCTTAATTTGCACCACTTTCTTGAATTCGTAAAAATGTCTTTATTTCATGTCATAATAATTAAGTTGAAAACGTGGGGAATTTTATCAATTAAAAGTGTGGTGCCTTTCGAGAAATCTGAATTAACCCATAAATGCGTAGTGAAAGATATCTGCATTACTGCATTACTTTTAACTCTTAGCACCCACAATACTTATACAGGTATATTAAAACTGTATAAATTACAAAAATTCTTTGCTCGGGGCTGCCACAAGCGACTATTTTTGTATTCCGTTCGCAACAATATTATTTTGAAAGAAATTTTGAAATATATTTTACTTTCAAAAGTTTTCAAAGTTTGTACTAAAGCTTTCTGTTTTCAAAAACTGGTGCCAGTTACAATTAAAAAAAAAGTCGCCTGTGGCAGCCCTGCTACTAAATAAACTTAAAAATTTATCTTAAAATTTCTATTGTCTAATCTTTAATATAAAAGTGAAAAATGCAATTCTAAAAGAATAATTCATGCATTTTAAGGGATAAATTTTACAAAATAAAAATTTATTCAAAATAAATTATTGAAATTCATGCTTATAAAAATCAGGGTGCGTAGTCTGGAAGCACCTTGTAAGGACCTTTTACCAGAATTTTTAAAATGTAATATTTGTTTTATTTAACGAAAAAGAAATCCTTTTTCAGATCTAACAACCAGTACTTTAAAGAATTTCTGATACGAAAAGAATTAAAATCCCCTGAGTTTCTGGATGACTACGCATCCTGAAAAATGTATACTAACATACACTATTTTTGTTTTCACACTAGTTTTTACTCGTTGACAGGGTTCCCACTTGCGACTACTTTTTAAATTTGTTTGCACTACGTGTTCAAAATAAAACTAGTTGGATGTGTCAATCCCAAAACTTTCTTCTATCTCATAAGTACATTTTAATATTAAAAAAAAAAAAAAAAAAAAAAAAAAAAAAGTGGTGACCCCAAAGTTACCCACTATCGAATTTCCTCGAACATTTGACCTAGCCTAATGAGATTCTGGTATTCGAAATCCTAAAACGCAAAATTTAATTAATATTCTGAGAAAATGAGCTTAGTAGTGCCTCATGTTGGGTAATTTATACTAAAACCTAATAAGCATCTATTTATGTCAAGACCTAACAGAATCCGAAATTTGATGGAATTTCGTCCATTAGTTCTTGAGTTATAACAAAAAATTTGCAAAACGTAGCACAGCAACACCATATCTTGGACAATTTATGCCAAAACGTAAAAAAGCGTCTAATTATGTTATGGTGTAAAAGAGTCTGAAGTTTGATGAAATTCTGTGCATTAGTTCTTGAGATATAGCTAGTTTAAAAAAAAACCGTGTAAAATATAGCACAGCAGCACCATCAGTTAAAGGATTTATAACAAAACGTAATCATCGTGTAATTATGTTATATGTCATTTTGTAACAAAATCTGAAGTTTGATGAAATTCTGTGCGTTGGTTGTTGAGATATAGCTATCGGAAAATTTGTGCAAAATGCAGCATAGCTGCACCATCTGTTGCAAGGTTAATACCAAAATGTAATCAGCGTCTAATTATGTTATATATTCTAGGGTAACAGAATCTAAAATTTGATGAAGTTCTCTGCATTAGTTCTTGAGATATAGCTATCGCAAAATCGTGCAAAATGTAGCATAGCAGCGCCACCTATAGGGCAGTTCACACCAAAACCTTATCAGCGGCTATGCATCTCAAGTTATGGCGGAATCTGAAGTTTGGTGAAATTCTGTGCATTAGTTCTTGAGATATAGCTATCATGAAAATCATGAAACACGTGGCATAGCAGCGCCACCTGCTGGCCAATTTACACCAAAACTTAATCAGCGTCTATGTGTATCAAGGATTCACATAATCTGAAGTTTGGTGAAATTCTGTGCATTAGTTCTTGAGATATAGCAATCTTGAAAATCATGAAAAACGTGGCATAGCAGCGCCACCTGCTGGCCAATTTACACCAAAACTTAATCAGTGTCTATGTATATCAAGGGGTCACAGAATCTGAAGTTTGGTGAAATTATGTGCATTAGTTCTTGAGATATAGCAATCTTGAAAATCATGAAAAACGTAGTATAGCAGCGCCACCTGCAGGCCAATTTTCACCAAAAACCAATAGGCACTAATTCATATCAAGGTCTAACTGAATATAAAATTTTATTGAATTTCGAGCATTAGTTCTTGAGATAGAGCGCCCACAAATTTTTGTCACATACAGACAGACAGACGGACAGACTCACAGACAGACATTTTCTAAAAATAGTCAAAACGTGTTCAGGACCTTCTAAAACGTATAAATCCGTTGAAAACCGGAAGTCGAAAATTTTCATGAATCCAATACTTTCTTCTTGTAAAGATAGAAGAAAGTAAAAAAAATGAAAAAAGGGGAAAATAGAAAAATATTTTACTACAAAATGTACTTATTAGAAATAGTGGTTTGAATAGAATATAAAAGTAGTCGCTTGAAGTAATGTATTCGTAATTGTATTGCACATGTGAAACATAAGAAAAGGTTAGCGTATTATGAGAAAAATCTCTAATTTTTTTTTTGCTCTATAATAAATCTTTCTGAAAATTATATATATATTTTTTGAAAAATATAAGAACATATTCATTTAACCGCTTCTCCGATTTGATTTCACGTCATATGGGCAACGTGTTTTTACCAGTCATGATTTACTCGTACCACATATGTGCATCCATATCCATGATTTATTACTTTCACCAATAAATTTTTATCATTAATTTTAATTTTTTTTAATCCGAGCATTTTTTTTTTCATTCACAATGGCAAAAAATTCTGTTTTGAAAAAACGATGGTAAAAGATTAAAATTTCTGTAAAAGACACGAAAAGATAGGCATTATTTAAAAGTTGTTTTTAAAAAATGTTGAAAAGTTAAGTGACTAATAGGGTGGTGCATGCAAGAATTTTTTTTTTTTTTTTTTGGCAAATCGGACTTTATTTTCCGTTTGCATAAAACCGCCTAAAAATTAAAAAAAATTGAAGAATTTTGATTTTTTTCAGAATTTTTTTAAAAAGTTACATATACATATATTTTTCGACTATATAGTGAAAAATATTTGCATATTGTACTGTTTAATTCTAATAACAAAATGTATTGCGTTTAGAGTACCCTAATTTCCTGCGTATAATCCGCGGATCAAACAATCATTTTTCGACCCAGAAATTTTATTAAATAAAATATAACTTTTCAGATCGCCGTAAATATTTGCCTTCATTTACGAAATAAAATTTCTGGGTCGAAAAAGAATTTTTTGATCCGCGGATTATAGGCAGGAAATTAGGGTATATTTTCCAATCGCGCAAGTTCAATAAAAATCGGAAAAATTCAATTTTTAGTGGTTTTGATGTATTAAGAAAAAAATTAAATAAGTTAAGTTTGTGATCTCATTACCTCGTTAAAAACTTAAATATAAATTAATACTATTTTCATTATATTATGCAATTTTCGAACAACCTAAATCTTACCACGACGAGATCGTTGCAGGGCGATAAGGTTTCATAGTTCGCTAAACTCCCGATAGCCAAGTTGCGCAACAGTGCTGAAATTGCCGTACAGCTGACCTTAGAGTTGCTGCTATAGCGTCAAATGTGTTTGAGGATATTGGTGTAACAAATGAAACAGATACTTTTCAAGTCTTTGGCCGATATAAAATTAGAAGGGAAAAGAGCCGCACTAGAAAAATTTACAGCAAAGTCAAATGGAGTCGGGTGAACTACACGGCATACGTTTTGATGGAAGAAAGGATGATACTTTAGTTATAGAAAGGAATGGATCTAAACAGTTTCATCGAACTGTTAAAGTCAAACAATATTCTATCATAAAAAGTACCTGGTTGTGTTTATTTAGGTCATGTATCTCCGAACTCCGGATCTGCTAAGGGCATTTGTAGCTTTTATAATATCATGTTTTACTGAAAAAGGCATTTCACTAGACTACTTAGATTTGATAGGTACAGCACCAATATTGAATCAGACATCTTGAAGTGCATGTTGGACGACCACTACAGTAGATTATTTGTTTATTTTTTATGTTGCGTAATAGCGCTGAAGTCGCCGTACAGCTGACCGTGCAGCTGCTGCTGCAGCGACGAGTGTGTTTGAAGATATTGGTGCAACAAATGAAACAGATGCACCTAAAGTCATTGGTCGATATAAAATTAGAAGGGAAAAGAGCCGCACTAGAAAAAATTTACAGCAAAGTCAAATGGAGTCGGGTGAACTACACGGCATACCTTTTGATGGCAGAAAGGACGGTACTTTAGTTATAGAAAGGAATGGATCTAAACAGTTTCATCGAACTGTTAAAGTCAAACACTATTCTATCATAAAAAGGTACCTGGTTGTGTTTATTTAGGTCATGTATCTAAGAACTCCGGATCTGCTAAGGGCATTTGTAGCTTATATAATATCATGTCTTACTGAAAAAGGCATTTCACTAGACTACTTAGATTTGATAGGTACAAACACCAATATTGGATAGAAAGGTAGTGCTATCAGACAGCTTGAAGTGCATCTTGGACGACCACTACAGTAGGTTATTTGTTTATTCCATTTTGTTGAATTAACTTTCCCCCATCTTTTTCAACATTTGGATAAAGAAACAACTGGCCCAAGATCATTTAGTGGACCAATTGGGCAGAATTCCATTGGTTGTGAAAAACTGTCAGTGAAAGTTTTTCAATCAATTGTTTGTGAAATTCCAGAAGTGGACAGACAAATGCTGAGCAAGGACCAAAGATATCTGTTTGACATAAGTCGAGCTATTAGAAGCGACAACTGTCCAAACGATTAATGAAAGCATGACTCTGGCCCTATTTCACATGCCAGATGGCTCATTTGTGCAAACAGAGTCTTTCAATTTTACATGGCTTGGAAAACCCTTCGGATTTCTTAACCCATTCGTGCCCAGCATTTTTTGCGCAAATTTTATTTGGTTAGCACCACTATTTTTAGAAGATTTAAGTTTAGTTGATTAATCACGAAAATGCATCATTTAAATAAAATAATTTTTGCTTTTCTTTTTTACCGGTGTCAAAAACAGTGCTGAATGCACCTTTTGAAGCGTCCCTAAAAAGGGACGCTAAGCACTAATGGGTTAAAAGCTATAATGACATTTATTTTGAAATCTCACATGCCAATTTCGTTTGAAATAAACTGCAGTAAGTACATTACAGACTAACCTATTCATCTGTACAGAACAATAGAAAAAAACTCGATTTTTCCCTGACGATCTGAAGAAAGTGGTATTCCCTGTTATTAAAGGAAACTCATTTTTGCTCAGTCGGAAAATCTACTGGTGGCAATGGTCTTTGATAAAAGGAAGCACATAAGAGAGCTAGGAATAGGAAGAGTGTTAAAAACCAGACAGACTGTTTCTAAAGCTAATGGTATCAGAAACTTTATCTTTTCTACTTTAAAATTCGATGCGGCAGACTATACAGAATTAATTGATTGGAATAATTTAAAATTATCATCTCCACCTGTTTTACCGAGAGTAAATAATGAAGAAATACATTCCTTCGTCCAATCAAGTGATAGCCCAGATTGGGATGCTAAAGAATTTTCCTGCCACATGCAATCTGTAGAGCGGTGTGTCGCTTAAGGCACGGGTGCAAAAATCTAGGCGCCAGCAGGCAGTTTCTCACTACAAAATTTATTTCGTTTTTATTCGTCTAATATTTCGTGCAAAATTCCTGCTAGAATGCTATCAAATTTTGAGCGAAAAAAACTTTAAAATTTTAGTGGTGAGAGACTACCCTCTGGCGCCTAGATTTTTGCACCCCTGGCTTAAGGTATGTTGAGCTTAATCAAGAGATGGATTCATTAGGGCTACACTAAAGTCAAGGTCCTTCAAATAGACTTTACCACCAAACCGCAGTAGTGTCTAAAAGTCATTCTTAAACATATAAAACAGCAAATAATGTATCTAAGTAATGTAAATAGCAAACACACTTAGAGGCCATCCATAAATGATGTGACGCATTTTTCCATATTTTTGACTTCTCTCCCCCCCCCCATGTCACAAAATGTGACACATCACTTTACCCCCTTTCCCCTCGTGTTACATGTCACGCTATATTACATAAACATATACTTGCAGTTCAGAAATAAAGCTCTACGTTTTAGATCACGTTTCAAATTTTTAATCACAAACTTTAACTATGTGTTTTAATAACATCTGTGAGCTGAACAATAAAAATGATTCGTATTTTGTATAAAATAAGGTTTACAAAAAATAATAATAATACAGAATAGTAATAAACTATTAATATGAAAGCGCAATTAGAAACAATTGCATTTTGGAATAGCATTTTGGAATAGTATAGTAAACAACAGTATTTTGGGATCTAAAATAGAATTTAACATATTTGGCTTTAAATATTTTCTTTATGAACGCAAAATACTTTAATTTTAAATAAGTTCATACTACATAATTCAATCTTCTGAATTTTAATGCTTTTATTTTAACCAAAATGTGTGACATCACATTTCTCCTTTCCCCTTCTCTTCCCCTTGTCACAAACAAGGCTACCTTATCATAATATCAAGGCTTGTCATTCGCCAAGTTACCTTTGACCGCAGTACAGGGGGCGCTGAAACCACATGATTTTCCCGTTGGTAGCGCCATCTAATGTGAGAAACTGAAATATTTTCCATTTTTTCCTATAGGATTATTAGCAGTAGTATGCACCAGGTGGCGTTACTTATGAGACAAAGTCATATAATAAGTTGGCAATTATAGGGACAATTTCAACAATAGATTTTCTCCTGAATGCGAGGCCTTGATATTATGATAAGGGGGCCTTGGTCACAAACTGTCACAATTTCCTGAAGTCCCCACCTTCTTTAAGCGTGACATCATTTATGGACAGGCCCTTATTAGTTAGATGAAGGGAAGAGTGTAGGTAGAACTCAAAGTGCAGTCAGCTACCTCCTCGTGGTGCGTTCTAGGTTCTTTCGATGTTTGAAAATATCTAAACAAGTAAAGTAGTGCTGCACAAGTTAGGCAAATGTTAACATTGAAATGCAAACTAATCTCAAGTCATACTTTTTTATTTCACAACAATCACTCAAAATTGAAATTTTCCCGATTTTCATTGAGCTTGCGCGATCGGAAAATATTCTCTAAACAGATTATTTTAATAGATTATTAAATTATTGTTATTATATTACTGTTATTAAATTATGGTTATTAAATAGTACAATCTGCACAATATATATTTAACATTCTTCTAAAAATTCTGAAAAAAAATCGGAATTTTTCAATTTTTTTGAATTTTTAGGTTGTTTGCACGATCGGAACATAGTCCGATTCGAAAAGAATTTCTTTGTTTTTCTTGTATTTAGCAATCGTAACTTTTCCGCACTATAGCGATTCGGAAATAACAACTGTTGTTTTTTCGCATCACCCTAGTGCATAGGATAAAAAAAATAATGTAGCTCATGGCAACACTGGAATAACATCAGCAAACAGGGACCCGGTAGTTCTCTTTTCACTCACCGAACCATTCATCTGAACAGCTACGATTCATGACTGATTTGGTCAAATGCTTCAGTGATATTTTCGCTTATTGATATATAATAATGTGGTTTAATTTTGTTCTGTACTTTTTCTGGGTTAAGTTTTTTTTTTCTGAATTCTAAAAACATGTGAAAGTTGTTTTAAAATTTGAAATTCATTCATAATTTTTTTTCGTCGTTCATTTAAGAATTAGTATATGTTTGCAATATTTACAAATTATTAGAGAAAAATTATTAGTAATTTACAAGGTTGGATTATACAGATTATGCTTATTTTTCACCGATATCATGAATGAAAATAAAATTCACAGAATCGAAAGAATTCTTACTGCGAAGATTAAAAAAATAAAAGTGCTATCATTAACTGCAATTAATATTAATATCTGAGTAATCAGTGTTGAATTTGATAATGTAATATATTAATTACAATTATTTATTGAAACATTTCCCAATATAGTTCAAGTCATGACTTTTTAGGGTGTAAACAGTTTATCTGAATAAAAATTAAAAATGGGGGAAATAAATCGAATTGATACAGAAAAAATGCATATGGATTTTTTTAATCATTCTTTTGCGTTTAGTCTTCATTTTTTTTAATAGCTGAATGGTTTTTTCTTTAAAAGCAAACCAATAAATAGCAACATGTATGCTAATTTCCACAAAAAAATTATATATATATATATATATATATATATATATATATATATATATATATATATATATATATACATATAACTTAAATTATACGCGTCACAGTTTTTTCCAGGACAGCTCCTGTAAAAAGAGCTTGTTACCTGTTTACTAGAAGGTTTTAAACACCACTAATTTTTAACTACAACTTTTGATTTATTAATTGGTAGCTAATTTTCATTACAGAAGACATATATTTTAGTAAGGAGAAGTGACACTTTCTCTTTATTTTCAGTTTATTCTGTTAAAAAAGAAAAAAAAAACAACAAGATTTAACCATTTCGAGTCCTTAAAAAAAGGACGCCCAATTTTTATTTTATTGGAACCCAGAATATTTAACCAAAAATTTCCTTTTATAATGTAATTGAAAATAAGCAAGTTCTTTATTTCAAATAAATTCGTCTATAAATTCTGGTGTAAGTGAATTATTTAAAAAAAATTTCTTCGCGCCTTTAAGGGACAAGGAATTAATTTTAATTTGCTTGAAACAACAATGAAATAAAAAACTTAATTAGTATTGATTCTTTTTTGCGGTCAGGTTCCATATCAAGTCAGCATCTGCGAAAAATTTTAGTTATACATAATTTATTTTTGTTCTGATTTTTTTTTCTAGTTTAATTCTGCATTTTTGCTAAGCCGCCTGTCTGTTCTATTACATAGATCAAACGAGATATAATTTAAAATCTTGAGTAGTTATTCTTCTGCTAAGATAATCTTGATTCGTTCCCACAATTCAATTAGTGCGCCAAAGGTAATTCTCCAACAATTTAATTTAGCTAGGTAGTACAGCTAACGGTCTCTATCATTAATCTTTCTTTTTTTTATTGTAAGTCACTTAGCATATAGCCGCTATGCTTCATGCCCACCGTTATTCTCGAAAATTTGTCTTCTCCTTATTCGATTAATAAGGTACTATCTCCCATAAAATAAGCCACTTTTTTCATTTCTAAAATACTGTTGGCTGAAAATTGTAGTATGTGAGTTACACTATACATGCTATATGCAATATCAAGGCTGCTACAGGCGGCTATATAGGGGAAGATGGGGATACTTGAGCCATTTTTTAAATTTTAATTTTTTTATAAATTCTTAAAACAAAATAAAATATTGAAAATGAAAATTTGATAATTTTTCTTCAATTGAAAACCACTTTCAATTAATTTTGAACTATTTTTCTATGTCTAATAAATTTTTACTTTTTCTTTTACATCGTGGCTCAAGTATCCCCATGGAGGGGGATACTTGAGCCAGATGTCACATTCGCACCAGTATTTTGCAAAGAAAAAAACCGATTTACAATATACGCGAAAAAAATGCATTAAAACTTTTTCAAATAAATTTGGTCAAATTTTCTGGTGTCGTTGTGACATTTCAGAATTAAAATTATGTGGTAGAAAATTCTACTAGCAGAGCTCAAAGGGTTAATCACCAAACTCTCAAAATGGTACCAAGGTATGTGATTTCTTTTTCACATATTCGTTCATAAATTGTAGTGTAACAACAGATTTGCTCCACGCCTTTAAGAGTTAATAAATTAATTTTAATTTGCTTGAAACAACGATGAAATAAAAAATCTAAATTAGTATTGATTCTTTTTTGCGGTCATATTCCCTGTCAAGTCAGCATTAGCGAAAAATTTTAGTTATACATAATTTATTTTTGTTCGGGTTTTTTTTTTTCTAATATAATTCTACATTTTTACTAAGCCGCCTGTATTTTCTATCACATAGATCAAAAGAGATATAATTTAAAATCTTGAGTACTTAGTCTTCTGCTAAGATAATCTTGATTCGTTCACACAATTCAATTAGTGCGGAAGATAATTCTCCAACAATTTAATTTAGCTAGGTAATACAGCGAGCGGTCTCTATCATTAATCTCTCTTTTTTGGATAACGTCCAAACTATCTATAATCACACGTAACATGTAATTAATTAGTTCTTGTATTTTATACTTTACATTTTTTAAAAAATATATAAGGAATATATATATATATTTTAATGCTACTTAAGAAATAATTTAAACTTTCAAAGAATATACTTTTTAATTTAATACCAATATTATTTGAAAATGTCAATATTGATGAATATTAGTTTTACTGTCTTCGCTTTATTTTTACAGAAATTTTTGATAGAGTTCTTCAATTTATTTATTCACTTTAACCGTTACATAGTACATGATTAAATAAAGAGATTTTAAATTATGATGTTTTAACCGTTTGCATTCGAGAGGTAAATCTGACTCACCACGATAGTCCGCGTAAATGGGTTTCCAAATATCTGGACACTAATATTTTAACCACTTTAATAGTCATTGGTTTCTCTATGAAACCACAAAATTTTAATTCCAATATGCAACAACGACACCTGAATTTGAATTGTAAAAAATCCTTTTATTACGTGCGTGAAAATTCACTTTTTCATATTTACAATTATATTTGTTCGCAGTTGCTGGGTCAATCATTTATTTCAACATCTTAGCAATGAAAATGCTTTGTCCGTTAACCCTTTAACGTTCATTGGTTTCGCCACGAATCCACAAAATTTTAATTACGATACACGACACCGGTATTTTTATCTAAAAATATCCCTTTTATTTTGTATGTGAAAAATCATGTTTTCATATTTAGAAATATAGTTGCTCTTTAATACCGGTGTCACTCATTTATTTCGACATCTTAGCAATGAAAATGCTATGATCGTTAAAGGGTTAAAGGGTTAACAAATTTTGCCCATCCGGGTAATGCATTACTTAAAGCCTTTGGACTTCACTATTTTTTTTTATTAAAACTTCATACAATAAAATGGCAAAAATATTTAGACTAAATATTAGGAATATTTTAGTTTAATTAAAATAGTGATTATCCCATATTTTCAATTTTTTGTATCTAAGAAAAAGAATCAGTTAAGTGATTAAACAAATTTTCTTCGCCTTATCTAATGTCCGAATAATCTGCGATAAAAGATGACCAAATAAACTGTAAGATATTAGTGATGTCAGAGCATTTAGTATCTCGATTTACGAGGGAGAAATTCTTCACTTACCTCACTCGCAAATGATAGGCTGTACACTACATGTATCCACCTCTTCATTCATGACTCCATTTTGCCAACCTGCAACTAATCTTCCGTAAAGCGTTTCGTAATTTGACCAAGGTTTAATACGCTTCAAAACAGAATTTTTAATATAGAAATTGAATTACATTAACCCTTCGCGACGGCAGCATGTTACGAATTTTTTTAACGTTTCATCACCGGTTTTACAAAACAGAAATTTGTTTCTTCTTAAATCGAGAAAATGCTCCGATTGAATAAGCCGAATTTTACAGTATAATTTTACCGGTGGGAATAAACAAGGAATCCTTACGCCTTTTCACGGCACGTATACGTTAAGTCCACGAAGAAACTGATTGAAATTTAATAAATAAAGAAACCTTAGATAAATTTTCTGGTTCGTGTCGTGGTTAATTTAGGTTAAATAATTCACATAATACTGAAGATTAATGGGAGACTAGTAGTTATGGTCTTATAAGATTTCATCCCATTACCAGGGCTACCACTTGCGACTGATTTTTAGCACTTGCCAACAAAGTTGAAAAGTGCTTATGCATTCGGTTTGTAAATCCATCTGTTCACGTTCTAATTCCTGTAAATATACTCAGATTTTTATGCAATTGATAAAGCTTATTTAGAGTCACCAAGTCATATTTGGTATTGCATATGAAGTATGCACGATTATTATTCATTTACAGATACACTCAAAAGAATTCGATTACATTGCTGTATAGAGGGGGAAATTATTGGAGAGAGTTTTAATGATATCGCGCTAATTGAAATGCATCTAAACTGACATAACCCCTTGATGGGCGGTAGTTTCATAGATGTACCACTTAATTTTAATTCCCAAATGCCACATTCGCATCGGAATTTTGTTAAAGAAAATTATGGTTTATTGAATGCGTGAAGTATAGCATTTTCTTATCATATATATTACAAAGCAGAAGTTCTGAAACTTCCAAACGAGTGTTTTCAAAAACTACCCGATGGATTTTTTTTGCCGATTGTATCATTCGATAGGAAATATTTTTCCGAAGGTTTATGATTAAAATTTACAGGGAGAACTCTGATTTTTCGTAGTAAATTTCGTATTTTTCGGTTATTTTTGACAAAAGGGTTGCCAGTAGCTATTTTTGGCGAAAATTATAATTGCTAAAAGAATTAAAATGGCTATATCTATTAGAAATATTACAAATATCTTGCAAATAATAGCAGAAAATAACTACTGATAACATTAATAATAATAAAGAAAGACCGTTTAAATGAGACGTAATATTATAAAAATATACAGGGTTGTTATAATTAAAGTTCGCTTATTCAGAAGGCTCCAGAGCCGGTTCTATGGCTCCAACAGTAACGAAATTTCACTAGTACATAATTAAAGGGATGCGCTCTGTGAAAATCGAAAAAAAAATTAGTTAAAATTTTTGTCAATAGATGGCGCTGCAGCAATATTTAAGGCGATGTTTGCAGATTCATTACATCAATTTCAGTCAATCCAGACAAAGCGCACAACTTTAAAAGTTTCAACAAACTTCGACAACCTGCGAATTGTTATAATTAAAGTTCACCTAATCAGACAGCTCTAGAGCCTGACCTATGACTCCAAACAATATAAAAAAATGACTATCATTTCGTGTGATCTTATTTGCATCAACGAAAACAAAACATGTCGCTCGGCAGCGAAGAAATAACGAAGAATAACATTACACATGCTCAATGAATCCTCCACCATTTTCAATAACGCATTCCATTCTCAGAATTGTGCTTTCTATAGCATTGTGTAAACTGTCTTGTGAGATTGAGCGAATGCGAAGTCTAATATTGCCTTTCAGATCAGAGATTGTCTGACATCTGTCTTTAGATACAGAATGTTCAAAATATCCCCACAAACAAAAATCGCATGGTATTGGCGCTTAAATATTGGCGCAGCGCCATCTATTGACAAAAATTTTAACTAATTTTTTTTTTCGATTTTCGCAGAGCGCATCCCTTCAACTACGTACTAGTGAAATTCTGCTTCGCTTAAAGCCATAGAACCGGCTCTAGAGCCTTCTGAATAGGCGAACTTTAATTATAACAACCCTGTATATATCTTGAAAATGAAAAAAATATTTGTAATGCTTAAAAAATAAATTAACGCGAAATATAACAATTGGTTC
Organism: Maratus speculifer; assembly: GCA_964019185.1. NCBI lineage: Eukaryota > Metazoa > Arthropoda > Arachnida > Araneae > Salticidae > Maratus > Maratus speculifer. Next base: position 233,344,837 of record OZ025300.1, read on the forward strand.
AACTTTTGGCGACTTATCCCTAATGTTAGAATAGAAACATGAATTTCAGAAATGGATTAAATGAATTTTGAATGATAGTTATTTCCCTTTTTATTATTTTCTTTCTCTTTTTTATCGAATTTCCGTATAATATAACTTACAGCAGAAAAAAGCAGATCTGATTGTGAAAGACACTGTAAGTTGTGAGTTACTATTCGTTTCTATAACATTTTCATCTTGCTTTTGTCGCCAAAGAATGTTTTTTTAAGCCGTAAATGCACTACTGACTTAATGCTTGACTTAGGTTCTTAATGGTCGCAATAATGTTGTTTTTTTTTTTTTCAAGTGAAGATAATTTTTAGAGTATATTTTAACATTTAGTCGTAAATTGTATAGATATGAATACAACTCTTTTATTTCTTTTTGCAAATGTTTTCATTATTAATTTAATTTTTCTTGCGCCCTTTCACCGATTTCACTTACAGGAAAAAATTCAGTTTTAAACTTTAAAAACTGAAGAAGGAAAGATTACCCCATCGATTAAAAATCTACAACCAAATTCCAAGATTAAATGTCAATAATGGATGATCGTAAATGTCACATTCACTTGACATTAAGCATAATATAAATACTAATTATGTCATCAAGTGATATTTAATTCGACATTTTATTTCTACTTTTATATATGTTCTGCTAATTTGTTTTTCGTTATTTAAATGAAATATTATGCTAATCTATATAATCTGACTAATAGTTTGGCGATTTGTATAATTTGGCGAAATTGGTCGACGGTATAACCAAGTAGTACTGAAGGAAAAATTTTGCAATTCAAAGTAAATTTATGCAATTATGCGTTATTACTATAAATAAATCCAACATTTTGAAATGAAAAATTCCCACTGAATAAAATTTACAAGTCTTTTTAATTGACCATTTCGTCTTCAATATTTCTTCAATCAAACTTTCACTATTCTCTTTCGCGCAGGCTAACAAAAATGTATTTTAAATATTTTATTAGATAAAACCTAAATAATATTTTTCTATTTTTTTAAAAAATATTTTTAAAATCTAATTCTACCATTATGTGTCTTAGAGGACAAAATAGCAGAATTACTTTTAAAAATGGTTTTATCTGTTAATTGTATGTTATTTGTTTATTTGGGTGTTTGAATTTACTTTTGTCATCAAACAATGCGATTTTATACCAAGAAGGCATAAGCAGGAGCGAATGTTCAGAATTACTAAATTCTCTCACTCTCTTTTAAATGTGTGAGAGCATTTTTAGGATATTTTTTTATGTTTAATTGTAAATATATAAATAGCAGTTATAGCAAAAAAAAGAGCGTATGATGTTTAAATTTTAGTATAAATGTCTTCCTCATCCAAACTGTAAAATAATTTAATTGCAACTTTTTAAAGTTTTGGCGCAGATGTCATATACGCACCACATTCGCACGATTGCAACAAAATGGCGATTTTATGCCACACATGGTAAACCGACTATAGTTGTTTATTTATTAATAAACTATTTATTAACTTTCATTTTGTTTTTTAAAATAATATGAATCATTTTGTTCTATAGCTATTAATTAAACTTTTTTATTTATTATTTTTTTTCAAATAATTAAAAAATATTTATGAAATTGGTAATTAAAAACCAAGTTCTCCGAATTGGCGCCAGAAAAAAATTGCGCCAATGTGGTGCATACATGACATCTGTTTCAAAGTTTTTTTTTTTTTTTTTTTTTTTTTTATACATAAGTAGGGAAAATGCAGTATAAATACCGATTAAAGTTTTTTCCAAATGGAAATTTTGTCACGGATTTGGTCACATACTCATCGAGATATCTCACTGGCGCCAAAATGGCATTATTTGCCTCATATGGTAACCCAGCTATAGTTGTTTATCTGATGATAAGTTGTTTATTTACTTTTATTTATTTCTTTTTTGAAATGATATTTGTTGTTTTGTTCTACAGTTACTTTTTATTTATTGTTAATTGCTGTTTAAAATGATAGAAAATAATAAAATATACATAAATTTCTTTGGTATTCTAAAACGAGGATTTTGCCACGTTGTAGTTGCAAGATAATCGTGCTAAACCTATTGCGTATATGATGTCTGTGTAGGAATCTTTTGTGAAATATGAAAAGTGTAAATTGGCTACTACTTGATTATCACGTCAACCAATTTCGCCAAATCGTTCGCCAAATTATACAAATTTACATAATTTTATCTTAAATAACTAAAGAGAAAATGCTTAAATACGAAAGAGCAAATAATTTTGTTTTCATTTTTCAGGAGGAAATTTTGCAATAATAAAGTAATTGTTGTAGTGATAATTTTAATGTGTGTTTTTTTTATCGTTGGTAACTTGCTGTAACGGAAAATGTTTATTTTTTTCCTGCTATTGTTTAGTAAGAGCTGGTTTTCTGAAAGCCATGTTAAGATGGTATTCAAATTTTTGAACCCTTCCCAAATACCATCCCCTTGGGCCGATTTTGCTCATTTACAATTCCCACTGAGATATTAACCATCTCAATGTACTTGAAGAGTTTGAAGATGATTCTTGCATAATTGTGCCTTTTATCGTGCGAACAAAATTTAATATATATATAAACTTTTTAGGTGGGAGTAGCTTTGGGTTCCTGGCTTCACATAATGAAAAATTGCGGAGAAATTTTTCAGAAGTTGTACCATGGTAACGACTGTAATAATTAATATTTCTTCAGATAAGGGAAAATTAAATCCTGTTGCCATAATGGTCTCATTTCGCTTCCAAATGTGCACTGTTAGTAATAAACTAAAATAGTTATATCTAAATAGCTGGTTTTTGTGCAACGTTTAAGATAATTTAATATCACAATGGTGTCTAAATCGTTTTCAGCAATGAGCAAGGTGCTGCTGGAGGTCCAAATTATTTAAAATACAAATTTAAATTCACCAGTTCGTTTCATCTACGGTTGATTTTAAAATATTGACCAGCGCAGCGGGCATAGCCTGCTAGTTTAGAAATAAAGTTGTTTTCAAATTCCGGTGTCAGTCATTAATTTCAATACTTAAGCAATGAATTTGCCCTTCCCCGCAATGGGTTAAATCACTCAATTTCACTACGATCACCTAAAAACAGAACACTCGTAGCATTTTTTACTTATTAACAGGGACAAAGCGATACAAAAGAAATCGTTTACAGTACTCTCTTTGTGTAATAATCGCTTCAGAGTACGTTTTAAAATTCGGGATGCGCTTTTAAATTTAATTAGTGTCTTGCATATTACTATTTATGAATAAATTCTACACCTGATATGTAAGGCTGCACAAAAGTATTTGCATACCATTCTCCTTATTAGAGGAAATTGCTGAAGGGGAATTTTCTGAAACATATGTATCTCTTAAAAGAACTAAATTTTGGAATGCATGTTGTCAATAGATACAAATCTCTATATATATCATACATACAGGGCTGCTAAAAAAATTCAGAGAATTTTCTGATTGTAGTTGAGAACACATGATATTCAGTTTTGAAATGCGATATACATTTCCATATGTTCAAATGGGACATACTTTTTTAATTTTTTAAACGGTGCAGTTTTGTTACATTGAATTACAATTAGTGACTGGGTTCGTAAGTGTTTATTAATTTATACTTAACACATGATTTTTTTTTCTTTCTTGATAATTCTCTCTTGCAACAACTACAGTTTTTTCTGGGTTTTAAACCAGTTTTTTTTTCTACATTTTACAACTCTACATAAAATGCAGCATATGGAATTGGAAGTTTTACAAGAGAGGCTAGTTCTATGGGTTTTTGTAGTGTTAGTCACTTAGCATATTGCCGCTATGTTGTTGCCTATCGTTATTATCGAAAATTTGTCTTCGCCTTATTCAATTAATGAGGTATCTCTGATAAAATAAGCCACTTTCTTCAGTTCTAAAATTCTGGTTGCTAGAAATTGTAGTATGTGACTGACAGTATACATACTACGTTGCTAGGTACAGTCAATGCAATATGCTATATACTTATTATAAGTACTCATGCAATTAGCCAGATAGTATTTTAGATAAATAAAATCAACATTGGAATTTCCAGAAAATCTACATTTTATGTACCCAAACATAGCTTTTTTTTTTTTTCAAAATGATAAAAAAAAAATCTATTTTGAGTATAAAGTTTTCCATTCAAAAATGATGACAACAACAATAATAATAATCATACAATAACACTTAAAAAAAAAAAAAAAAAATTACGATTAAGGAAGAAAAAATATTGCCTCTTTCCACTAACTTCTTGCTTAAGTCAACATATACTATATAATACTCTAAAAATTAAAATATTAATCGAAAAGTTGCTTTATTGTAGTGTCTTAAGGATAAAAATAAAAGATTATGAACAATATTGAATGAGTTAATCAAAATTTCGGAGTAACTTATGAGATTCATTAAAAAGAAGTTAAAAAATAATTTCAGAGAAATCTTCAGTGAAAAAGTATTCGAAACAAATCTAGGACACGAATGCGGACACGAAAACAGAAAACTTAATGAAATAAATGATAAATAATAATAATAATAAGTATATTTTTTAATTTAGCGTGGAATATATTTTAGACTTTTTTTAAAGATATTTGACAAAAGTTTAATTTAAAAACTGCTGAATAACCTAACAATTCTTTGATTTGTTTTTTCAGTTCGAGTTTTATTTACTTTTTTCGCGTGTATTTCGAGTGCCGTTTGTGATTAGATTTTTTATATAAACAGGAAACAAACACTAAATTAGTGAATTGTTTTAAACAGAACTCCCAGTAATATCTTGTAACATACGGGTTAATTTTATCCAAGTTTAATGTATTTTCAATCAGAGTTTATTTTCAAGAAATAAAATAAAATAAAATATTGAAACCTGAAATTAAATAGCTTTATAAAACAAATTTTCGAAATTAACCCTCTGAATCAAATTACTACACGCATCACCAATATTAGCAGGAGCTTAGTAGCTATGTTTTATGTATATAAAATTGCAATCTTAGCCTCCATTTCAATTTCAAAGTTCAAAAATTATTGTTATTAGATTATTGTTATTAAATTATTGTTATTACTATGTTACTGTTATTAAATAGTACAATCTTGACATATTTTTCACTATAGCGATAAAAAATAAATATATTTAACATTTTTTAAAAAATTCTGAAAAAATCGGAAATTTTCAATTTTTTTTTTAATTTTTAGTCTCTTTGCGCAATCGGTAAGGTCCGATTAAAAAAAAAATTGCCTTTCTTTAATTAACTAATCGCAACTTTTCCGTACTATAGCGATGCAGATATAAAACATTTTTTTTCCTTTTGGCATCAATCTACTTTAATAGGGTAAAAAAATAAAGTAGCCTACGAAAACACTGGAATCCGTCTCGGAAAAAGAGGAGTACCCGTTTCTTCATTTAACACTCTTCGAGCCCTTCGTCTGCATAGTTACGTTTCATATTCGATTTAGATAAGCGACATTCCTGAACAATCTGTTAATGTATGATAATATGATTTAATTTTGTTTTGTACTTTATCTGGTATAAAATATATAATTTTTTTTTTTCAGAATTCTGAAAACATGTGAATTGTGTTTTAAAATTTGAAATTCATTGATAAATTCCTTTTCGTCGTTCATATAAAAATTAGTATAAACCTGCAACATTTACAAATTATTAGAGAAAAATCATTTCTTCATGAAATTATGAGTAATTTACAATTCAGGATTATACAGAATATGCTTATTTTTCACCAATATCATGTTCAAAAATAAAGTTAATAGTATCGAAAGAATTATAACTGCGAAGATTACAAAAAAATGTACTATCACTAATTGCAATTAATATTTGAGTAATCTGTGTTGAATTTGATACTGTAATATATTAATTACAATTATTTATTGAAACATTTCACAATATGTTTCAAGTCATGACTTTTTAGGGCGCAAACAGTTAATTTGAATAAAAATAAAAAAATGGGGGAAATAAATCAAATTGATAAAGGAAAAATGCATATTGATTTTTTTTTCAATCATCGTTTCAAGTTAACCCTTTCCGGCACGCTGTTACCGGTCTGGGATACTTAATTTTAATTCGAAACTTGCAAACGGCACCAATAATATTTTAGTAAAATTTTGCTTTTACAATACAAGCTTAACCCTTTGCGGCGCAGAGCGAATTCATTGCTTAAGTATTGAAATTAATTACTAACACCGGAATTTGAAAACAACTTTATTTGTAAATAAGAAAACGCTATATTTCACGCTTTCAATAAACCGTAATTTTTTAAAACAAAATTCCGGTGTCAATGTGGCGTTTTCGAATTAAAATTAAGTGGTATATCTATGAAATCATTAGGTTATCAGAAGGTTATCAAAGGGTTAAACTAACATCTTCGTGACGAGAGCATTTTACGAAATGTTTTATCTTTTGTCACCGGTTTTAAAAAACAGAAATTTATTACTTACTAAATCGAGAAAATGCTCCGATTACATAAGCCAAAATTTGCCGTACAATATTACTGGTGACGGTAAACACGGATTCTTAAGCCTAATTGTGGCATGTATACGTGTCGCTCGTCCCCAAGGGGTTAAGGATTTCAAAATATCTAAAAAATTCGTTTGTGAATTCCGGTGTCAGTCGATAACTTCTCATTTTACTACAGATTTTGTCCGTGCCGGAAAGGGTTAGGACTTTTTTTTTTATAGCTGAATGTTTTTTGCTTTAACCCTTTCTTGCGCAGTGTTGCCGGCTCGGCAACACCTAATTTTAATTCCAAACTTGCAAACGGCACCAGTAATATTTTAATATAATTTTGCTTTTACAATGAAAGCTTAAATTAAGGAATTCGTAATATCTAGACAAGTCCTTTATAAATTCTGGTGTCCATCGACAATTTCCCATTTAACTAATAGAATTTGCTTGCGCCGGAAAGGGTTAAAAGCAAACTAATAAATGGCAACATGTACGCTGATTTCCTCAAAAAGAAAAAAAAAGATATTTTTTTACAATTTATTGTCAATTTGGCATCAATGGGTTAAAAGCAAGCTAATAAAGTGCAACATGTATGCTGATTTCCTTTTAAAAAAAAGAAAAAAAAATTACAATTCACATTATACGCGTCGCAGTTTTTATCAGAATAGCTCCTGTAAAAAGAGCTTGTAACCTTCTTACTAGAAGCTTTTAAACACCTCTAATTTTTAACTACAACAATTTCTTTATTTATTGGTAGCTAATTTTGAAGCTTAGCTACAGAAGGCCAGTAGCGGCTCGTCAGGGAGTGCTGCATCAGATCTTTCTCACCACTAAAATTTAACAGCATCTTGCATATTATTTACTCGACAAATTTTGTTGATTAAATAAAACTGAAATTACCATACAATTTTAGTGGTGGGAATAAATTGATGCAGTACCTTCTGACGAGCCGCTACTGCTTATAGCGATCAGTTTTTTTCTGCGGCTAGAGGTTTTTACTTAAAACAACGTCAATTTTTAAGAATTTTTCTATTTATCAGAATTTTTTCCCTAAAATTAGTTAGTTTTTAAAACTGTCTACTATTTATGATAATATATATTTATGGTATACCACCAAAAAAAACTTATGAAAATTGTCCGAGTACTGTATCCGATAATAAATACAGTGGTGGAAAAAATTATAAAGCCACTTGAAAATATGATATAATTAAAAAACAAAAGATGGAATATTTGTGAAATTTCATACATATACATTATATGCTACAAGGAAGTAAAGAAAAAAAGAAATTCATTATTAACTACATTAATAAAAGGTTAATAGACTTAAGAAAATTTTCTGTACAAAGAAAGTTGGAAACAATTATAAAGTCGATACATGTATTTCATCAATAATCGATGTGAGACCCTTTTTTTTCGATGACTTTGACTAGTCTCTTGTTCATTGAATTTATCAGACCACACAAAGTACTTGCATCAATATTGTTCCAGCAGTTTTTAATAGCATTCATCAAATCTAACTTTGAATTGAATTGTCGTCCATTTTTTTAAACATTTCGGGCTAAAATTCCCCAGAGATTTTCTATTACGTTCAGATCGGGGCTACGAGCAGAGCCTGATTACTAACGGGGGACTCTCTCCCCAGTAAAATTACATAGAAATTTTCGCCTTGTTTAAACGCCCTTTTCAATCAAAATTACTATCACGAATAAGGAAAAAATTTCTATTTATTTTTTCTGGTGAGAGAGTGCCCCGTTGATAATCAGGCCCTGGCTACGAGCTGGCCATTGAAGGCATTTCACCTGATTAGCTTCCAGCCAAGATTTAGTTGACTTCGAAACATGAACGGAAGCGTTGTCCTGCTGAAATGTCCAGTCTCCCGAAGTTATAAGAGGAGCAATGGGTAATAAATTATCTCCTAACATATCTTGATACATAACTGAATTCATTTTGTTATGTATGAAGACAATTGGAGTGGTTCCACAGGCAGCAAATGCAGCCCAAACCATTACCGAACCACCTCCAAACTGACGCTTTGAAAAAATATGATGTTCCTGTCGTAAATCATGCCAAAAGAATTTATAGCCGTCGGGTCCATCTAAATTAAATTTCTTTTCATCGGAAAAGACATCTCTCCAATTTGTGCCTTCAGTTAAATGTTTTCGTGCAAAGTCTAAGCGAGCATTTTTGTGGTGCTTAGAGAGAGGAGGTTTTCCTTTAAATTTTTTAAATTGAACAATGGGATTGTTACTTAAAACATTTCTTACCGTTCGGCTTGTACAGGGTAATTGTAACTGTTCTTGAATTTGAGCTGACGACATTTTTTCTGCTCAAGCTAGCTTCCGGATTTGTCTTGATTGCCTTACAATTAAGGATTTCGGTCTTCCTGTACGCTTCTTACTGCCGTAATTTTCGGGATTTCTGAGAAAACTGTTTACTGCAGCCTTGGACCTTCCTATTTTTCTTGCAATATTAGAACCAGACATTCCAGCTTCATTTAAAGTTAATATTTTAATTTGTTCACCATTGGATAATTTTTTTCCTGTTGGCATTGTATTAAACACACCAAATACAAAATGAATGCACGTAACACATTTACATTTGCCTAAACTTTACTGGAGATCTGCTTTCTCAAGTTTGGCATCATGCCAAATGAGGCTAGAACCATCGGCTTTATACTCCACTATATACTTATAATTTTTTCCAAGTTGTTTTTCATTGGTTTTAAGAAATCAGCATAATTTATGCTCCCTCTTCCGTTTTTCTAAACAAAGTTTATGCGTATTATTGCGATGTTGATCATGCAAATGTAAATAAAATTTGCGATATCAATAATTCCATTACTTTTTGATTTTTGTAAATTTTTCTATCGGCTTTATAATTTTTTCCAACACTGTATGGAGAAGTGACATTTTCTCTTTATTTTCAGTTTGTTCTGCTAAAAAGGGGGGGGGAGGGAAGAATTAACCCTTTCGAGGGCAGTGTCCTTTAAAAAGGACGCCCAATTTTTAATTTACTGGGAACCAAAATATTTAATGAAAATTTTCCTTTTATAATGAACTTAAAAATAAGCAAGTTCTTATAAATTCGTTTATGCATTGTGGTGTGACAAATTATTTCAAACAGATTTGTTCCATGCCTTTAAGAGTTAAGGATTTAATTTTAATTTACTTGAAACAGCAATGAAATAAAAAGTTAATTAGTATATATATATATATATTTTTTTTTTTGGAATCAGATTCTATGTCAAGTCAGCATCTGCGAAAATTTTTTAATTATATATAATTTATTTTTGTTCATTTTTTTTCTAATTTAATTTATTTTTTAACGAAGACGCCTGTCTTTTTTATTACATAGATCAAAAGAGATATAATTTAAAATCTTCAGTAGTTATTCTTCTGCTAAGATAATCTTGATTCGTTCCCACAGTTCAATTAGTGCGCCAAAGGTAATTCTCCAACAATTTAATTTAGCTAGGTAGTACAGCGAACGGTCTCTATCATTAATCTTTCTTTTTTTATTGTAAGTCACTTAGCATATAGCCGCTATGCTTCATGCCCACCGTTATTCTCGAAAATTTGTCTTCTCCTTATTAAATTAATAAGGTAGTATCTCCCATAAAATAAGCCACTTTTTTCAGTAGTTCTAAAATACTGGTAGCTGGAAATTGTAGTATGTGAGTTACAGTATACATGTTACCGGGTGTCCCAAAAATGACTGATGGATTTAAAAATTCAATAACTTGCAAAACGTGACAGCTATTTAAAAATTTTTTGCAGGAGGGTTATGTATAATGTCGGGAGTTTTTTACCGTAATTTTTTATTTTAGTTCGCATCTCAAAAAATAGGTGGAGCTGACGGCAATTGAAGGCCAGGTGATCAGTGCTGAGTGAAGCGTCGACCTGGTCTTCAATCGCCGTCAGCGCCACCTATTGTTTGAGATGCGAACTAAAATAAAAAATTACGGCAAAAAAACTCCCGACATTATACATAACCCTCCTGCAAATTTTTTTTAAATAGCTGTCACCGTTTGCAAGTTATTGAATTTAAAAATCCATCAGTCATTTTTGAGACACCAAGTATATACAATATCAAGGCTGCTACAGGCGGCTAAATGTATATATATATATATATATATATATATATATATATATATATATATATATATATATATATATATATATATATATATATATATATATATATATTACTTTCTTTTGCAATATGCTGTATACTTATAACAAGTGCTCATGCAATTAGTCGGATAGTACTCTCAATAAATAGTAGATAGCAGTCTCAATCGGAAAATCTACTGGTGGCAATGGTCTTTGATAAAAGGAAGCACAAAAGAGAAGTAGGGTTGGGAAGAGTTAAAAGCAAGACTGACTGTTTCTAAAGCTAAAGGTATTAGAAACTTTATCCTACTTTATCCGTTTAAAGTTCATTGGTTTCGCTACGAAACCACAAAATTTTAATTCCGATACGCAACACTGACGCCGGTATTTTTATCTAAAAATATCCCTTTTATTATGTTTGTGAAAAATCACGTTTTCTTATTTAGAAATATATTTGTTCTTAATTACCGGTGTCATTCATGTATTTCGACATCTTTGCAATGAAAATGCTTTGATCGTTAAAGGGTTAAACTTCGATGCGGCAGACTATACAGAATTAATTGATTGGAATAATTTAAAATTATCATCTTCATCTGTTTTGCCGGGAGTAATCAACGAAAAAATACATTTCTTCACCCAATCAAGTTATATCCGAGTTGGGATGCTGAAGAAATTTCCTACCACGCGCAAACTGTAGAGCTGTGTATCGCTTAAAGTATGTGGACCTTAATCAAGCGATGGACTCATTAAGCCGCCAACAAAGTCAAGGTCTTAAAATAGACTTTACCGCCAAAGCTCAGTACAAATTTGCTTCTAAAAGTCATACTTAAGCAGATAAAACAATAAATTATGTATTTAAGTAAATAGCAAACACTCTTAGGGGCCATCCATAAATGATGTAACGCATTTTTCCATATTTTTGACTCCTCTCCCCCCCTTGTGTCACAAAGTGTCACACATCACTTTACCTCCTCGCCCCTCGTGTCACATGTCACTCTATATTACGTAAACATATACTTGCAGTTCTATTTTAAAATTTTATTATATTAAAATTTTTAATTTAAAACTTTAACTATGTATTTTAATGACATTTGTGAGCTGAACAATAAAAATCGTGCATATTTTGTAAAGAATAAGGTTTACAAAAAATAATAATAATATGGAATAGTAATAAATTATTAATATGAAAGCAGGGCTCCCAAAAGGACCGCGAAATAAATATCAATATTTTTTAATAGAAAACTTCATAGTAGGTTTCAACAGCACTTGTGTTAAAATTAACCTCCGAAAGTGGGTTCTGCGCAATTTCTCAAGAAAAATTTAAAACGAAAATCTTTCTAAGAAAATATTGATGTTCAGTTGGCGGACCATTTGGGAGCCCCGTGAAAGAGCAATTGAAAACAATAGTATTTTGGAATTTGAAATTGAATTTAACATATTTGGCTTTAAGAGAAACCCGTAAGAAAAATCCCAAATTTTTTATTATTTATTTTAAAGTAATAAATTTTGGTGTACTATTTAAGAATCTTTTTGTAAGGAATAATTAGCAAAGAAATTAACATTTTGTTAAAAAATATATTTTTTTATGGGGATTTTTATGATTTTTTTGTCTAAAAATACACTTTTTAAAATTACTACTCCTCATTCAATTTTCAATATTTTGGTATTACTAAAATTTCTTAAATAGTGTTATACTATATAGAAAAGCCCCAGGGAGAGATTTTTTAAATTTTCTATTTTAGCAGCTAAAAAAGAAAAAAAACGCATGTTAATTTTTCTTAAATTCGTTATAATTTTAATGTTTACCAATTCATGTAAAATTTTCAGAAATAGTTAAAAAAAAAATCTCTCCTTACTTTTGTTGTACATTTTTTTTTAAGATTCTAAAAACATAAACACTTTATTTCTAAACCATTTTACCACTGAACCTTAGTATTTAGTTTAAAGTAAAAAATACAAGAGAAAGTAGTAAAAAAGTCTTATTTCATGTTGAAACTACTTTTACATTAATTTCTAATATACTAAGACTATTTTTAAGAAAAACTTTTTATATTGAACACAACAAAAAATAGATAGTAGCCAGTTTTGTCTTCGAAGAAAATTTCTCGATTTTCAGCGACAAAAATTCATCGAGTTGTCAAAATATATACTTTTTTAAATTACTACTCCTCATTAAATTTTCAATATTTTAGTATTATTAAAATTTCTTAAATAGTGTTACGGTATACGGAAAAGACCAGGGAAGAGATATTTTTAATTTTATTTTATAATGATCTTGAAGAAAAAAAAAGAAAGAAAGGAAGGAAGGAAGAAAAGAACAGAAAAGAAACGTTACGGATGGTAAATTTTCTGAAAATCGTTATAATTTTCATGTTTACCAATTTATGTAAAATTTTCAGAAACATTTTAAAAATGTATCTCCCCTACATTTTCTGCAATTTTTTAAAGATTTTAAAAACATAAACACTTTGATTCTAAATTATTTTACCACTGAGCCAGTACTTTGAACTTAGGCAAAATATGAAAAAAAGTCATTTACAGGAAAACGCATAAAGTACAAAATACAAGAGAAAATAGTAAAATAAAACTTATCTTGTGTTGAAACTTTTTTTTATATTGAACACAATAAAAATTTTTGCTACCAATACCGTTTTCGAAGAAAATTCTTCGCTTTTACAAAAAATTATAAAAAAATTGTACTATTTTGCCTTATTCAACAAAAAACTATATTATGATTTTTTTTTTTTTTTTTTTTTTTAAGCACTGGCACAGCACTGGACCTTCCCTCTTTTCTACAGCATTTTTTTTTCAAACGAGCCTGTTTAAAACTTTGGCGCATACGTTGAAATTTAGGATTGCTTCTTTTTTTTAATCCCACTTATTCGTTTCTGATGCCTTCTGATGCATATGCAATGTGTGTTGTCTCCTACAGTATTTAACCCCTTAACGCGCAGTTTTGCCGGGTCGGCAACACGTAAAGTTGCCCTTGTTTAGAGACACAAAAACTCCGTGAATATTTCAAAAACTACTCTAATGGCTACTTTAAATCTTTCTTATGAGTTCTAGATGGCAGCACCACAGAGATCAAACTCTACTGTTTTTAAATAATAGGTCAAATGTTTTACTGTAATACGCGCTTCACAGCAATGCTCTTCTCACTGCGTTTATCAATGCTAATGGGAGATTACTACTTCGGCAACAGCTGTATAATTAAAATGGTTAGTGCAATCTTTACAAAACAATACCTGTGTACTCCTCTAAGCCTAAATAGATTGCCTAATTTTTTTTCTTTAAATTCCAACTTTAAAGAGTAGTGCGCCAGAAAGGGTTAAAGTTAAAGCTGCCATCTTTCTATCCCCAATAATATAATGACAGACATATTTTATCAATGCGATTTGAATGCGCATCTTCGAAACAAATACAGTTTTTGGACATCTCATCCAAATCAAATTATAAAGACTCTCATTTGCATTTTGGATGAGACAGTTCACACAACGTTTTAAAAAAGTGTCATCAGCAAGTCGTTGGTAAACAGGAAGCAATTTTTGTTGAACTTCTTCTTTTAATGGTGTTCTTACATGTTTCAAATGCGGACCAGGTTTTTGCTTCTTAGCTTTTGCAACCTGATAAAAACACCACGAATTTCTACCTTCGGAACACTTAAAATGTTTTGGACTATTATCGGTTGATATGCTGTGATATAATGTTGGATATATAGCTGTTTTTATGGCTGATATGTACCCCTTGTTGCTTAAAATAGCTTTTTGATAATAATTTGTCGATTTTTCGATTGCAGATTCTTTTACGCTTCCGTGACTACGACCACTCAATGTTTACCCCGTGCTTTAGACGTTTTCACAGCATTTCGAAGAGCTGTACCTAACCTCTTAGAAACATGTTTGACACATTCTTCCTTTTCAGTTTTTATTTTAGAGTAATGCGCTTTTTTATCTGAAAGATACGTGTATGTTTTTGCATCACCATCCGACAAAACCGTTGTGTATCTGAATCATTTTTCTTCGGATCGTTTCCAAAGTTTCAGCGCTGCTCCCATTTCTATCGAATTCAAGACCCACGGTGACTTTTAAAACACTCATATTTGTAACCTCCAATAAATATTTGAAAGTCAGGCGAACTTTCACCAAAATCGCGTTTGGCATTATCACAAGTATAACAGAGTTTGGACATCACTTCAAAGATGATAACATAACCTGTAAATACATCAATAACACAGCCAACTGCATAGCTAGAATTATGACCGCGTGTATGCTAAGTGCCATCAAAACTTACAGCAATATTAATAATAGGAAGTTCAACAGTAATAGGTGTATCAGTACATTTTATGTCATCATACGCTTTTCTAACATTTGAATGGACTATTTCAAACATTTTATTTCTAGATTTTTTGCAATATAGGGGAAGATGGCGATTCTTGAGCCATTTTTAAATTTTTAAATTTTTAAATTTTTTATAATTTTTTAGAACAAAATAAAATGTTGAAAATGAAAATTTGATATTTTTTCTCCAATCGAAAACCACTTTCAATTAATTTTGAACTATTTTTCTATGTATAATAAATTTTTACTTTTTCTTTTACATCGTGGCTCAAGTATCCCCATGGAGGGGATACTTGAGACACATTCGCAGATGTCACATTCGCACCAGTATTTTGCAAAGAAAAAAAAAACGGTTTACGATATACGCGAAAAAAAAAATGCATTAAACCTTTTTCAAATAAATTTGGTCGAATTTTCTGGTGTCGTTGTGACATTTCAGAATTAAAATTATGTGGTAGAAAATTCTACAAGCAGAGCTAAAAGGGTTAATCACCATACTTTCAAAATGGTACCAAGGTATGTGATTTCTTTTTTACATGTTCAGAAATATAAATATGTTACCATGTTGCCAGTTTTAGAAAGATAAATTGACCAACTGTAGAGATAATAAGGGTGGCTCAAGTATCCCCACTCTCCCCTACTATTTTCATACATATATCATATATTTTATCAAACATTACAGACATATTCATCACAAAACCAAACTGATCAACTGCTGAGTGATCTCGTCCAATTTCTGCAAAAGCTTTTGTCATTTTATAATTCACGTCATACCCCTCACTATCAGTTGTTGGAGCTGATGTAAATTTGGAACGTTTTATTTCATCACATGCTCCACAAAACATTTCTAATTTATGGGCAAATCCACTCGTACTTTTCATAAAAATTTTCATTTGTTTTGAAAAACAATATGGGCATGCAGTAAATGTAAAAAGTTCAGAAATTGAATTAATATCAACAATAATGTAATGAGGAGTATGATTATATGTTAAATTTTCATTTCGTCTTGTAGTACTTGCAATTTCTGCATAAAAAACAAGATTATGTAATATTACGTTTTGTTTCATACTATTATCAGTGTTAACAGATAAGTTAGAAACACTCTGGATGTACTTTTTTCAGGAACTTGAGTAATCACACTTTCTGCTTTCCATCTTTTAGAAGCCATCACGTTCATATGTTGTTAACGTTTCTTCGAACGAAGCATTTCAGTCTATTATTTAAAAATAAACTTGTAGAATATTAAACTTGAGTTAATAATACAAAATATTCACATGCAAGCACTAACTTAAACGAAAGAATGCGATGTATACAAGCAAAAACACAAGAGTTTATTACGAGAATAGAATCGAAATGTGTAAAAAGTAAACAAACACAATAGAGTTCGATTTAACAGTTAACGGTTATGGATAATTCAGAACAGAAGAATGTATTCTTCTTTGATTAATCATACTAAAATTAAAATGTTGTTAACTGTACCTAACTTCGTTTAATAGTGTAATATAAAAGTAAACAAAGTTCTGTAAGCTTTTTAAATGGCCTCTAGCCCTTTAAACTCTAGTGAATACAATTAAAAAAGATCATTTGCTGCCTGTTCCTAGTGTCCATGAGTTCTGAAATTTTGCATGGATATTCGCAAATATGTATATTATCTTTTTTGAGATAAAAAAAATTTTTGAACTTTTGATGATTTTTTGTCAAAAATGGGGTTCGGGTCTCCCTTAAATATTATCTTTATGAACGCAAAATACTTTAATTTTAAATAACTTCATAGTTCATAATGTAATCTTCTGAATTTTAAAGCTTTTATTTTAACCAAAATGTGTGGTGTCACACTTCTTCTTACCCCCTCCCACCCCTTGTCACAAACTTTCACAATTTCCCGAATCCCCTCCCCCCTCCTCAACCATGACATCATTTATGGACGACCCTTTATTGGTTAGATGAAGGGAAGAGTGTAAGTAGAACTGAAAGTGCAGACAGCTACCTCCCCGTGGTGAGTTCTAGGTTATTTCGATGTTTGAAAATATCTAAACAAGTAAAGTGCTGCACAAGTTAGACAAATGTTAACGTTGAAATGCAAACTAATCACAGGTCATACTTTTTTATTTCATAAAAATCTCTCAAAACTGAAATTTTCCCGATTTTCATTGAGCTTGCGCGATCGGAAAATATTCTCTAAACAGATTATTTTATTATTGTTATTAGATTATTTATATTAAATTATTGTTATTATTAGGTTGTTGTTAAATAGCACAATCTTCATAATATATATTTAAAATTTTTTTGAAAATTCTGAAAAAATCGGAAATTTTCATTTTATTTTTTTTATTTTTAGGCTGTTTGCGCGAATGGAAGATAAAGTCTGATTCGAAAAGCATTTCTTTGTTTTTCTTGTATTTAGCAATCGAAACTTTTCCGGAGTATAGCGATTCGGAAATAATTTTTGTTTTTTCTCATCACCCAAGTGACTAAGATCAAACAAATAAAGAAGCCCACGGCAAAACCGGAATCACCCCCCCCCCCCCCCGAAAAACCACCCGATTGTTCAATGCTCATCTAACACTCTTCGAGCTCTTCATCTGTATCATGATCAAATTGTACACATACAGTTAACCACCTTCACTTGCCAATATATGATAATGTGATTTAATTTTGTTTTATTCTTTTCCTGGGATAAAACATTTTTTTTTTCAGAATTCTGAAAACATGTAAAATGTGCTTTAAAATTTGAAATTACAGTCGAACCCCGCTAACTCGGACCCCGTTAATCCGGATCTCGGGATAATCTGGATCATTTTGGTAATATATATTTTTTTAAAGTTTGAGAAGCGATTGGCTAATTTCCATAACATTCACTTGTTTCATCGTCGTATTCTGAATAAAAAAATCTTTTTCTGAAATCTTTTCTGAAGAATTAAGCACAGTAAACATTTTTACTGTCTGTAAATATTCAATAAGTTTAACATAAAGATGATTTAAGGATAGAGAGCCAACGAATATAAATGCACAAATAAAGTATGAGAAAGTAGCAAATAGCTATTTCGAATCTACTAACGAGATTCTTCATCAGTGCAAAACTCAGCGAGCTAAAAGTAGCAAAACTGAGCGAAGAGACAGAGAGACGCAGGCTTATATACCGCTATGGGAACAATCCCGCCTAAAGGAAAGCAACCAATGAGAAGAGAGCAGCCAAAAACAACTGAGTGGATAAGTAGCGACATCTATCGGAGAACAAAATGTTCTCCGACCTTTTTTTTTTAATAGCTGAAGTTTTTTGCTTTAAATGCAAACATGTTTGGCAACATATATGATGATTTCCTCAAAAAAAGAATGTTATTTCACAACTCGCATTATACGCGTCACAGTGTTTATGAGGACAGCTCCTGTAAAAAGAACTTGTTACCTGTTTACTAGAAGCTTTTAAACACCACTAATTTTTAACTACAGTTTTTTGTTTTATTAATGTGTAGCTAATTTTTGATTACAGAAGGCATATATTTTGGTATGGAGAAGTGACATTTTCTCTTTATTTTCAGTTTATTCAGTTAACCCTTTAAGGGGCAAGGTACTTGTATTAGTAAAATGTTGAAATAATTGATTAACACCAGTATTTACACGAAATTTTATTTGTAAAGTAATAAACGTGTATTTAATAAAAGTGACATTTTCCTAGAAAATTTCTGGTACCAGTGTGGAAATTTCGGATTAAAATTAGGTGGTCTCATTTGCGATCACCGCCCTTCAAGGGGTTAAAAAGGGAAAAAAAGAAGAATTAACCCTTTTGAAGACAGTGTCCTTAAAAAGGGACGCCCAATTTTTATTTTACTGGAACCCAAAATATTTAACGAAAATTTTCCGTTTATAATATACTTAAAAAAAAAAAAAAAAAAAAAAAAAAAAAAAAAAAAAAAAAAGCAAGTTCTTATTTTAGGGATGAGATTTCCGCTTTTTTTGGACACCAGTAAAATCTTAAAATAATATAGCATTTTCTGTAAGATTTTACTGGTGTGCAAAAAAGCGGAAATCTCATCCCTGTTATTTTCTAATAAATTCGTTTATAAATTATGGTGTGACAAATTATTTCAAACAGATTCACTTCACGCCTTTAAGAGTTAAGAAATTAATTTTAATTTACTTGAAACAACAATGAAATAAAAGACTTAATTAGTATTGATTCTTTTTTGCGGTCAGATTCCATTTCAAGTCAGCATCTGCGAAATATTTTAGTTATACATAATTTATTTTTGTTCCCATTTTTTTTCTAATTTAATTCTACATTTTTACTAAGCCGCCTGTCTGTACTAATACATGGATCAAAAGCGATATAATTTAAAATCTTGAGTACTTAGTCTTCTGCTAAGATAATCTTGATTTGTTCCCACAATTCAATTAGTGCGAAAGATAATTCTCCAACAATTTAATTTCGCCAGGTAATACAGCGAACGGTTCCTATCATTAATCTTTCTTTTTTTGGATAACGTCCAAAATACCTATTGTCTCACATAACTTGTAATTAATTAGTTCTTGTATTTTATAGTTTACAGATTCAAAAAATGTAAGGAATTTTTACGTGTATTTTAATGCTAGTTAAGAAATAATTTAAACCTTCAAAGATTGTACTTCAAAATTTAATACCAATATTAATTGAAAAAATTAATGTTTATCAATATTAATTGTACTACCATCGCTTTATTTTTAGAGAACATTTTGAAAGATTTAAAAAACTTGTTATTTGATATCTATTTACTCTAAACGTTACAGAGTCCATGATTAAATAAAGCGCTTTTAAATTCTGATGTTTTATCCCTTTGCATTCGAGAGGTGATTCTGACTGACCACTAGTATCCTGCGTAAATGGGTGTTCCAAATCTCTGGACTGCAGTATTTTATCCACTTAACCCTTTCAGGCGCAGGCAAATTTTGCTCATAAAATAAAAAATTAGTGACTGACACTGGAATTTAAAAACGGCTTTTATTGAAATTAAGAATTCCTAAATTGTAAAAGCGGAATTTCTTTAAAATATTCTTGGTGTCGTTGGCAAGTTTAGAATTAAAATTAGGTGTGCCCGGAGTGGGCACACTGCGTTGGAAAGGGTTAACTGATTTTCTCGTACGAGTAATGCATCACTAAAAGCCTTTTGGCGTCACTAACAGGGGTGCAAAAATCTAGGCGCCAGAGGGTAGTCTCTCACCACTAAAATTTTAAAGTTTTTTTCGCTCAAAATTTAAAAGCATTCTAGCAGGAATTTCACACGAAATATTAGACGAAGAAAAACGAAATAAATTTTGTGGTGAGAAACTGCCTGTTGGCGCCTACATTTTTGCACCCCTGGTCACTAATTTTTTCAAACTATAACTTCATACTATTAAATGGCACAAATGTTTATACTAAATCATAGCTGCCAACAACTTCGGCTTTTTTGGCCCAAAAAAATATTATAGTAAATTTTACTATTTCAAATCAACTTAACCCGCCAGTTAAATAAGTCATAATTTTCAATAAAATGTTTCCGGCCCAAAAAAAATCAGAAAAGTTGGCAGCTATGCTAAGTATTAGAAATATTTTAGTTAAAAAAAATTGGTGATTAACCCAGATTTTCAATTCCTTTTATCTAAGAAAAAGAAATTTTCTTCGTCTTATCTAAAGTCGATAGAGCATGACGAAATAAACTTTAAGATATTAGTGATGTCAGAGCATTTGGCATCTCGATTTACGAGGGACAAATTCTTCACTTACTTCACTTACTTCACTCGCAACTGGTAGATGTCTCCACCTTTTCGTTCGTGACTCCATTTTGCCAACCTACAACTGATCATCCGTTTCTTAATATGACCGAGGTTTATTACGCTTCAAAACAGAATTTTTATAATAGAAACTGAATTACATTAGACCCACGAAGTAACTGGTTGAAATTTAATAAATAAAGAATCAATAAAAAAAATTCTGGTCCGAAGCGTGGATAACTTAGGTCAAATAATCCACCTAAAACTGAAGATTAGTGGAAGACTATTAGTTTTGGTCTTATAAGATCTCATCCCATTACCAGGGCTACCACTAGCGCCTAATTTTTAGCACTTTCCAAGAAAGCTGAAAAGTGCTTATGAATTCGGTTTGTCAATCTACCTGTCCATGTTCTAACTCCTGTAAATATACTCAGATTTTCATGCAATTGATAAAACTTATTTAGAGTCACCAAAGCATGTTTGGTAATGCATATGAAGTATGTACGATTCTTGTTCATTTACAGGGACGCTCAAAAGAATTCGATTACATTGAGGTATATGGGTTTAAAGAGTATTTTAATTTCATTATGACATTTCTAATGTAGAGAAATTGATATAAATGACTGAATTATATAATCGTAACACGGTCACATAAAAACAGATCATTCATAGCTTTTTTCATTAATTAACAGGGACATACAAAAGAAATCGGTTATAGTACTCTCTTCACATAATAATTGTTGCTCAGTGCATTTTAAAATTCAGGATGCGCTTTTGCATTAGTATTTTGCATATTACTCTTTATACATAAATTCTCTACCACATATACACGGCTGCACAAAAGTACTTGCATAATATTCTCCTTATTAGAGGAAATTGCTGTAGAGGAATTTTCTGAAATATATGTATCTCTTAAATGAACTAAATTTTGGTATACATGTTGTTAATAGATACAAATCTCTAAATCATATACAGGGATACCAGAAAATTCAGAGAATTTTCTGATTGCAGACGGGAACAGCTAAAATTCAGTTTTGAAATGCGTTAACATTTCCATATGTTGAAATGAGACATAATGTTTTAATTTTTTAACCGGTGCAGTTTTGTTACATAATTCTGAATGCGTCGGAAAGTGCTTCATTATTTATGCTCGCCTTATGATTTTTTTTCTTTCTTGTTAATTCTTTCTTTCAGTTACATCTGTTTTTATTTAGGTTTTAAACCAGTTTTTATTCCACATTTCGCAATTCTACATAAAATGAGTTATATGAAACTGGAAGTTTTACAGGATAGGCTAATTCCTTGGGGTTTTGCAGTGTAAATCACTTAGCATATAACTGTTACGCTTGTTGCCCACTGTTATTTTCGAAAAATTGTCTTCGCTTTTCTTTTAGTTAAGGAGATATCTCCGATAGAATAAGCTACTTTTTTCAATTCAAAAATACTGGTTCCTGGAAATCGTAGTGTGTGATTTCCAATATACATGCTATATACAATATATGCTAGTTACTATAAATGCATTATGCTACATACTTATTACAAGTACTCATGCAATTTAGCCGGATAGTAATTTCAATAAATAAAATCAAAAGTGAATTTTCCAGAAAATTTATATTTTATCTACTCAACTATACATTTTTTCAGATTGAAGAAAAAATCTATATTAGGTATAAAGTTTTACAATTAGGGATGAGAATTTTCTGCGGTTTACTGCGTTTTTTTCCACCAGTATAATTTTAGAGAAAATGTTATTTTACTCAAACGAAAAATGCTGCGATTTAACAGAACAATGTTTTCTCTAATATTATACTGGTATGTAAAAACGCGGAACACTCTCATCCCTATAAAATCAAGATTGACAAAAAAAAAAAAAAAAATAAATAAATAAATAAAAATGATAATAATAATAATAATAATAATAATAATAATAAAACACAGCTTTGATTCAAAAAATTATGATTTAGAAAAAAAAAAAAAAAAAAAAAAAAAAAACATTCTTTCCAATAACTGCCTGCTTAAGTCACATGTACCTTAATCTGTACGCTAAAAATTAAAATATTAATCAAAAAGGTTTTTTCATAGCAATTTAAAGATAAAAATAAAAGATTATGAACAATATTGAATTAGTTAATCAAAACTTCGTAGCAACTTATGAGATTCATTAAAAATATGTTAAAAAACAATTTTAGCGTACTCTAAAGTGAAAAATTATTTGAAACAAATCCAATACACGAGAGCGGATATTAAAATGGGGAACGTAATGGGATAAATGATGAATAATAACAATAATAAAATATATTTTTTAATTTAGCGCCGAATATATTTTAAACATTTTTTTAAGGAAATTTGACAAAAGTTCAATTTAAAAACTGCTGAATAATGTAACAATTTTTTGACTTTTTTTTCAGTTTGAGTTTCATTTACTTTTTTTGCGTGAATTTCGTGTGCCATTTGTGATTACATTTTTTTATAAAAACAGGAAACAAAACTAAATTGGTGAATTGTTTTAAACAGAACTCCCTGTAATATCTCGTAACATATGGGTTTATTTTATCCTAAGTTTAATACATTTTCGAACAGAGTATATTTTAAAGAAATTAAATAAAATAAAATACACACAGAAACCTGAAATTAAGTATGGCTATATAAAACAAAATTTCTGAATTAACCCTCTGGATCAAATTAATACACACATCACCAATATTAGTAGGAACTTAGTACCTCTGTTTTTATGTATATGGTTTCGACTCCCTTTCAATTTTAAAAATTATTGTTATTAGATTATTGTTATTAGATTATTGTTATTAAATTATTGTTATTAGAATATTGTCATTAAATTATTGTTATTAGATTATTGCTATTAGATTATTGTTATTAAGTTATTGTTATCAGATTATTGTTATTATTAGATTATTGTTTTAAAATAGTATAATCTTCACATATTTTTCACTATAGCGATAAAAAATATATGTATTTAACATTTTTTTAAATTCTGAAAAAATCGGAAATTTTCAATTTTTAGGCTGCTTGTGCGATCGGAAGATATAGTCGGATTCGAAATTTTTTTTTCTTTTTCTTTTATTTACGAACTGCAACTTTTCCGCACTATACCGATTCGGATATAACTTTTTTCTTTTTCGCATTACCTTAGTGACTAAGGTGAAATGATAAAGTAGCCTACTGCCACGGTAGAATCACGTCCCCGCAAAACAAACACGTATTTTTCATTTAAAATTTTCGAGCTCTTCATCTGAAAAGCTACGTTCCATGACCAATTGACCAAATAACTTCTAGACGTTTCCTGATGAATGCATGGTAATATGATTTAATTTTGTTCTATACTTTTTCTGGGATAAAACATTTTTTGTTTCAGAATTCTGAAAACATTATGTGAAATGTGTTTTTTAATTTGAAATTCATCGTTAAATTTCTTTTTTCGTCTTTCATATAAAAATTAATATAAATTTGTAGTATTTACAAATTATTAGAGAAAGATTATTTCTTCGTGAAATTATGAGTTATTTATAAGGTTGGATTATACAGAATATGCTTATTTTCCCCCGATATCATGAATGAAAATTAAACTAATAGAATCGAAAAAATTCTTACTGCGAAGATTAAAAAATTGAAATGTTGTATCATCAATTGCAATTAATATTTGAGTAATCTGTGTTGAATTTGATATTGTAAAACATGAATTACAATTATTTACTGAAACATTTCACAATATGATTTTTTAGAGCGCAAACAGTTAATTTGAATAAAAATAAAAAAATGGGGTAGATAAATCAAATTGATAAAAAAATGCATATTGATTTTTTTTTCAATCATTATTTTACGTTTAGACTTTTTTCTTAATAGCTGAATGTTTTTGCTTTAAAAGCAAACAAAAAATGGCAACAAATATGCTGATTTCTTAAAAAAAAAAAAAAAAAAAAAAAAAAAAAAAGATTTTTTTTACAATTTATTACAGATTTGTCATCAACGGGTTAACCCTTTCTTGCGCAGTGTCGCTAGGCCGGCAACACCTAATTTTAATTCCAAACTTGCAAACGGCACCAGTAATATTTTAATATAATTTTGCTTTTACAAGGAAAGCTTAAATTAAGGAATTCGTAATATCTAGACAAGTCTTTTATAAATTCTGTTGTTCATCGACAATTTTTCATTTTGCTAATTGAATTTGCTTGCGCCGAAAAAGGTTAAAAGCAAATCAATAAATGACAACAAATATGCTGATTTCCTTAAAAAAAAAAAAAAAAAAAAAAAATTACATTATATGCGTCACAGTTTTTATGAGAGCAGTTCCTGTAAAAAGATCTTGTAACCTGTTTACTAGAAGCTTTTAAACACCACTAATTGTAAACTACAATTTTTGCTTTATTAATTGGTAACTAATTTTTTGTTACAGAAAGTCTATATTTTAGTATGGAGAAGTGACATTTCCTCTTTATTTTCAGTTTATTCTGTTAAAAAGGAAAAAAAAAAAAAAAAAAAAGAATTACGTAACCCTTTTGAAGGCAGTGTTCTTAAAAAAAGACGCCCAATTTTTATTTTACTGGAGTCAAAAATATTTAAAGAAAATTTTCCGTTTATAGTATACTTGAAAATAAGCAAATTCCTATTTTCTGATAACTTCGTTTATAAATTCTGGTGAAATAAATTATTTCAAATAGATTTGCTCCACGCCTTTAAGAGTAAGGAATTAATTTTAATTTGCTTGAAACAACGATGAAAAAAAAAAAAAAAAAAAAAAAAAAAAAAAAAAAAAAAACTTCATACATATTCCTTTTTTTTTGTGGTCAGATTCAATGTCAAGCCAGCATCTGTGTGGAATTTTAGTTATACATAATTTATTTTTGTTCTAATTTTTTTTTTTCAAATATAATTCTACATTTTTACTAAGCCTCCTGTCATTTCTATTACATAGATCAAAAGAGATATAATTTAAAATCTTGAGTAGTTAGTCTTCTGCTAAGATAATCTTGATTTCTTCTCACAATTCAATTAGCGACAAAGCTAATTCCCCAACAATTTAATTTAGTTAGGTAATACAGCGAACGGTCTCTATCATTAATATTCCTTTTTTGGATAGCGTCCAAAATATCTATAGTCCCACATTACTTGTAATTAATTAGTTCTTGTATTTCATACTTTACATTTTTTAAAAAAATGTAAGGAATATATAAATATATTTTAATGCTACGTAAGAAATAATTTAAAATTTTAAAGAACATACTTCACTATTTAATACCAATATTAAATGAAAATGTCAGTGTTGATTAATATTATTTAGTCTGTATATTGCATACTAGCGTCGCTTCATTTGTACAGAAATTTTTGATACAGTTTTTCAATTTATTTATTCACTCTAACCGATTCAAAATACGTGATTAAATGAAGCTATTCTAAATTATGATGTTTTAATCCTTTGCATTCGAGAAGTATATCTCACTGACCAATAGTGTCCGTGAAAATTGGTGTTCCAAATCTCTAGACACAGTATATTAATCACATAAGGGAGACCCAAACCCCATTTTCGGCCAAAAATCCTCAAAAGTTCAAAAAAAAAAATTATCTCAGAAAACGATAAAATACATATTTGAGAATATCCATGCAAAATTTCAGAACTCGGGACACTTGGAACAGGTAGCAAATGAACTTTTTTAATTGTAGTCACTAGAGTTTAAAGGACTAGCGGCCATTTTAAAATGGGTTTTCCAGAAAATGACTTTTTTCATATTTTGCCTAAGTTCAAAGTACTAAGGCTCAGTGGTAAAATGATTTAGAAACAAATTGTTTATGTTTTTAAAATCTTAAAAAAATTTGCAACAAAAGTAAGGAGAGATATTTTTTAAAACTATTTCTGAAAATTTTACATAAATTGGTAAACATGAATATTATAACGAATTTAAGGAAATTTACCATGCGTAATTTCTTTCTTTCTTTCTTTCTTTTAGCTGATTAAAATAGAAAATTAAAAATATCTCTCCCTAGGTCTTTTCCATATACTATAACACTATTTAAGAAATTTTAGTAATACCAAAATATTGAATATTGAATGAGGAGTAGTAATTTTAAAAAGTGTATTTTTCAACAAAAAAAGAAACAAAATCATAAAAATCCCCATAAAAATATGCTTTTTGATAAAAAGTGAGTTTTTTTTTTTTGCTAATTATTAATTACAAAAAGATTCTTAAATAGCACACCAAAATTCATTACTTTAAAATCAATAATAAAAATTTAAAGTTTTTTCTTACCGTTCTCCCTTAACTGATTTGCTCATACGGGTAATGCATCCCTGAAAGCCTAAGCGATCACAAAAAAAAAAAAAAAAAAAAAAAAAAAAAAAAAAAAAAAAAATGGCGGACGTCGAAGGCAGATGTTTTTAAACGTGTGTATGGTTCTTGAATATTCCTATAATATTTCAAAGCTTTTTCTGCTTTTTTTTTTTTCGAGATTATACAAATCAAAGAAATCTTTTGTAAAATACTTGTGTCTAAATTTCAGGGATCGTACATACAGGTTTAAGAAAAACCAAACTTCGACAGCCGCCAACTAGTCTCAGCGCTCAGGCCTACTCTTCAGGGGGCTGTGACTAAAAGCCTTTTTACGTCACCAATTTTGTTTAATTATAACTTTGTACTATTAAGTGGCAGAAATATTTAGACAAAATATTAGGATTAATTTAGTTTTAAAAAAGTGGTGATTATCCCATATGTTCAATTTTTTATATCTGAGAACAAGAATTTCTTAAGTGATTAAACAAATTTTCTTCGTCTTATCTAATGTAGGAATAATCTGCGATAAAATATGACGAAATAAATTGTCAGCTATTAGTGATGTCAGAGCATTCGGCATCTCGATTTACGAAAGACAAATTCTTCACTTACTTCACTCGCAAATGATAGGCTCTACACTAAATGTCTCCAACTCTTCGTTCATGACTCCATTTCACCAACTTAGAATTAATCTTTCATAGAACGTTTCTTAATTTGAGGGAGTTTTAATACGCTTCAAATAAGAATTTTTAAAATAGAAATTGAATTACATTACATCCACTAAATAATTAGTTGAAATTTCATAAATAAAGATTTCTTTAAAAAACATTCTAGTTCGAAGCTTAGATAACTTAGGTGAAATAATCAACCTAATACTGAAGATTAATGGGAGACTGGTAGTTATGGTTTTATAAGATCTCATCTCATTCCCAGGGCTACCACTAGCAACTAACTTTTAGCACTTTCCAAACAATGTTGAAAAGTGCTTATGCATTAGGTTTGTCAGTCCACCTGTCCACGTTTTAACGCTTGTAAATATACTGAGATTTTCATGCAATTGATAAAACTTATTTAGAGTCATCAAAGCATGTTTGGTAATGCGTATGAAGTATGTACGATTATCGTTCATTTAGAGGGACACTCAAAATAATTCAATTACATTGTGGTATATGGGGGAAAAATCGTTTGGAGAGTATGTTAATGACATTACGCTATTTCAAATGTAGTTAAATTGCTATAAATCACTGAATTATATAATCGTAACACGGTCACATAACAACAGATTACACTGGTCAACAGCTGTTTTGGTGCCAGGGTATTTTTAGCTGATTTTAAATGAATTTGATATCCTGAATTCAAATATGGCATTAGTTTTTCTCTATCAGCTCAGTTTTTTAAGATAAACAACTTTTTGTGAAATATAAGTTTCGTTATTTTAAGGTAAATCCATGTATTAAAAATGTATGTAAAAATAAAATAAATACAGGATTTTTATTTTTTATAATACACAAATGTTAGTTTTTATTATTATGATATACACATATTGAAATAATAGTTTTTTAATTATATTGTACAAATATTTTTACTCACAAAAATAGAGAAAAACGTCACTGATGAAACTGATACTCATTGAATGCTTCGGAAGCTTCTTTTCCGTGACATTCTGGAATATATTGTAGAACAGTGTCTTTTTAAACTCAAACTGTAATCTGAAACTCTTTGCATATCTCATGTTTTTTGGTAGCAGTCCTCCATAGTCTTAATATTCTGACGAAATCTTTCGGGATGTTTATCACTTGTGCCTTCTTTATTTTCAAGAAAATGCTCTAAGTGGCAATGTAAATAGTGCACTTTAATGCTTCTATTACACCCAAGAGATTTAAAACTATTATGCTTTTCATTTACCACTTCTACATAGATTTCTCCTTTGCATTTGCCCGGAATGTTTTTGTGAACTGCCACAAAAAAAGTCCAGGCTTTTTATTCAGCCTCATTCGTTGAATTTACGAAAGCAGGATCCTTAATCAGTTGTCTTACTTGTTGTCCGTTAAACATTCCTTCTTTAATATCTTCATAACTCAATTCGGGTGTTTTTACCTTATATATGCAAATCATAACACGTTCTTATGGAGAATTTACACAAACTGCTTCATAGGACAGATCTTGATATGCAGTGCAGAAAGTATGATTTTCTTTCGCCCAACTAAAGTGTTATTAATGACATTCCTTCCTCCAACATCCATGTTTTCTTTCTCAGGCCTCTCTTTTTTAATCTAGTGGTGTGTTTTATACCTGCTATCCCAAAAATATAAAAAATATAGTATTTTGTGTAACTTCTTTGCTATCCAAGGACAATCATCTGGAGAATATTTAGGAAGAACCAATTTTTCTAACAGTCCTCTAATTTCATGACAAAATACAAGATTGTTTTTTTAAGAGAAGTAGGGTAGTACACAATTTTGTCTTGTGTGATAAAATGTAAGTTTGGCTCTTTGTTCTAATAAATTTTTGTCTTTTAATCTTGAAACCAACCAGTAATTCAGAAGCTTCTTTTAAAACATTGAAATCTCTTTTAAAATCATTTAAATCAACCTGGTTGAAAAATTTAGGCATTGATGACGTCTCCTCTTAATCACTGTTACCTTCACAGCTATCTAAAAGATGATCAGAAGGACAATATTCATCTTCACTAAGCTCTAGTAGCTGATGAAACGTTGGGAGCGGTAGTTCCTCTGAGTGAGGAAGTGGGGGTCTTGAAGACACTAAATCAGGATAAGTTTTCTTATTACAATTGTTTCGATTAATTCAAATAGTATTCCAGTGCTAGGTAGAAATAATAGTCATAGAAATGGTTTTGGATTTCTCTCCAAACCATTGGTAAACCGAATTTGAGACTTATTCTCTTCCGTCAGCTCACTGTCATAAATGCTCTGTACAAGTTTTACAGACCTGTTGCGGTGCGCAGATTTTATCCTGATCAAAAAGTCTAACCCCAAAGTATCCTCTTTACAAAGTCAGTAACATATTTTCTGTGTTCTTTCAATTTTTATTCTCCGCATATGTAGCAAAACTTATCAGGATGATTTATACAACTTTTTCTACTTGAACTCATTTAAATTCCATTCTACAACGCAAACACAACAATCTACAACACTACGAGTTTTACGTTAAATTGATACGAATTCTACCTTAAACACAAATATCATGGAAGTTCAAAAACTTTAGAAAGTCGAAGAAAGCCAGTTTTGTTTCCATGGAGCGAACTCTGAAACTAACCTTATCTCTTGGAGGCTTTTACATTTGGCTTTATGAATGAGCTGCGCTCATAAGGATGCGCAGATCTTCAGTTTTGCTTGCACATTTCTTTTTTTCAAGATCTTGTGGTATTTCAACGTCCTTCTAATCGCCTTGAGCGTCGTTACAGGGCTATGTATCATAAGGTCAGTTTAAGTGTTCAAGGTCACTTTAGTTCTAAAAAATCTTTAGTTCGCTTTGCATATCTAAAAAAGTAGAGCTGATAGAGAAAAACTGATTGTATATTTGGAATCAGCGTTCCAAAAATATCCAAAATCAGTTGTAAAATATCAGGCACCAAAAAAAAAATTTTTTTTTTGTAGGCCTGTGTTATTCATAGCATTTTTTATTAATTACCAGGGATATACTAAAGAAATCGGTTATAGTACTTTCTTTACGCAATAATTGCTGCTCAGTGCATTTTAAAATTCGGGATGCGCTTTTAAATTTAATTAGTGTTTTGCATATTAAAAGGGAATTTTCCTGAAAATGTATATTTTATGCACTCAAATATACTTTTTTTCCGATTGAAGAAAATATCCATATTGTGTATAAAGTTTTCTATTGAAGATTGACAAAAATAATAATAATAATCATAAAAAACACAGTTTTTATTCAAAAATAATGATAAAAAAAATTTCCACTAACTGCTTGCTTAAGTTAACATGTACCACCATAAAATCTGTACACTAAAAATTAAAATATTAATCGAAAAGTGTCTTTTTTCATAGCGATTTAAAGATGAAAATAAAAGATTATGAACAATATTGAATGGGGTTATCAAAATTTAGGAGTAACTTATGAGATTCATTAAAAATATGTTAAAAAATATATTTAGCGGAATTGAATTCTAAAGTGAAAAATTGTTTAAAATAAATCCAATACACGAGAGCGGATATTAAAATGGGAAACGTAATGGAATACATGATAAATAATAACAATAATAAAATATATTTTTTAATTTAGCGTCGAATATATTTTTAAAAATTTTTAAGGAAATTTGACAAAAGTTTAATTTAAAAACTGCTGAATAATGTAACAAATTTTCGACTTTTTTTTTCAGTTTGAGTTTCATTTACTTTTTTTGCATGAATTTCGTGTGCTATTTGTGATTACATTTTTTATGAAAACAGGAAACAAAACTAAATTAGTGAATTGTTTTAAATAGAACTCCCAGTAATATCTCGTAACACATGGATTAATTTTATCCAAGTTTAATACATTTTCAACCAGAGTTTATTTGAAAGGAATAAAATAAAATAAATACACACAGAAACTAGTAATTAAGTATGGCTTTATAAAACAAAATTTCTGAATTAAACCTCTGAATCAAATTAATACAAACATCACCAATATTTGTAAGAATTTAGTATCTCTGTTTTTATGTATATGGAATTGCAAGTTTATCTTCCTTTTCTATTTCAAAGTTCAAAAATTTTTCTAATTAGATTATTTTTATTCAATTATTGTCATTAGATTATTGTTATTAATTATTGTTATTAGATTATAGTTAATAAATTATTGTTATTATTAGGTTATTGTTATTAAATAATACAACCTTCACATATTTTTAAATACAGCGATAAAATTATATGTATTTAACACTTTTTTTAATTCTGAAATAATTGTAAATTTTCAATTTTTTTGAATTTTCAGGTTGTTTGCGCGATCGGAAGAATAAGTCCGATTGAAAAAAAAAAAAAAATCTTTCTTTTTCTTGTATTTACCAATCGCAACTTTTCCATACTATAGTGATTTGGAAAGAAAAACTTTTGTCTTTTAGCATCAACCTAATGACTGGAAAGAAAAAAAAAAAAAGTTGCCTACGGTAACACTGGAATCACTTCCCCGCGAACCAACCACCCGACTGTCACTTTACACTCTTCGAGCCATTCACCTGAACAGCTATTTGTCACGATAACTTTTGCCTGAGTTTTGGACACGGGTTTTTTATTAATGTATAATATTATGATTTAATTTTGTTTTGTACTTTTTCTGGGATTAATTTTTTTTTTTCAAAATTCGGAAAACATGTTTTAAAATTTGAAATTCATTGATAAATTTCTTTTTCGTCGTTCATGTAAAATTTAATATAAATTTGCATTATTTACACATCTTCACAGAAAAATTATTTCTTCGTGAAATTGAGAGTAATTTACAAGGTTGGATTGTACAGAGAATTCTTATTTTTCACCGATATCATGAATGAAAATAAAATTCATAGAATGAAAGGAATTCTTACTGCTAAGATTAAAAAATTTAAATGTACTATCATTAACTGCAATTAATATCTGAGTAATCTATGTTGAATTTGATATTGTAATATATTAATTACAATTATTTATTGAAACATTTCACAATGTGGATCAAGTCATGACTTTTTAGAGTGCAAACAATTAATTTGAATAAAAATAAAAAATGGGGGAAATAAATCAAATTGATAAAGAAACAATGCATATTCTTTTTTTTTTTCAATAATTATTTTACGTTTAGACCTTTTTTTTTTTTTTTAATAGCTGAATGTTTTTTGCTTTAAAAGGAAACCAAAAAATGGCAACATGTATACCTATTTCCTTAAAAAAAAAAAAAAAAAAAAAAAAAAAAAAAAAAAAAAAGAGAGAGAGAGAGAGAGAGAGGGAGATTTTTTTTTCACAATTCATCACCAATTCGTCATCAACGGGTTAAAAGCAAACCAATAAATGGTAACATGTATGCTGATTTCCTTTTTTTTAAAAAAAAAAAAAAAAAAAAAACAATTTACATTATACGCGTCACAGTTTTTATAAGAATAGCTCCTTTTAAGAATTAATCCTTTTGAGGGCAGTGTCCTTAAAAAAAGACGTTCAATTTTTATTTTACTGGGACCCAAATATTTAATGAAAATTTTCCTTTTATAATACACTTGAATATAAGCAAATTCTTATTTTCTAATAAATTCGTTTATAAATTCTGGTGTAACAAATTATTTTAAATAAATTTTCTCCACAACTTTAAAAGTTAAGAAATTAATTTTAATTTCCTTGAAACAACAATGAAATAAAAAAAAATTAATTAATATTGATTTTTTTGAGATCAGATTCCATGTAAAGTAACCATCTGCGAAATATTTTAGCTATACATAATTTATTTTTGTTTGAATTTTTTTTCTAGTTTAATTCTACATTTTTACTAAGCCGCCTGTCTGTTCTAATACATAGATCAAAAGCGATATAATTTAAAATCTTGAGTAGTTAGTCTTCTGCTAAGATAATCTTGATTCATTCCCACAGTTCAATTAGTGCGGAAGATAATTCTACAACAATTTAATTTAGCTAGGTAATACAGCGAACGGTCTCTAAGATTAATTTTTCTTTTTTGTGTAACGCCCAAAATATCTACAGTCACACATAACTTGTAATTAATTAGTTCTTGTATTTTATAGTTTAGAGTTTTAAAAAAATGTAAGGGATATATACATGTATTTTAATGCTACTTAAGAAACAATTTAAAATTTTAAAGAATATACTTCACAATTTAATACCAATATTAATTGAAAATATCAATGTCGATTAATGTTAGTTGTACTAGCGTCGCTTATATTTTACAGAAATTTTTAATAGAATTTATCATTTTTTTTCACACTGAATGCTACAGAATCCATGATTAACCTTTTCAGGGGCATGGTACTTACATTTGCAAAATATGGAAATGAGTGATTGTCACCGGAAATTATAAACAATTTATTTCAAAATAAGCAAAAGCCTTTTTCCCCATGTGTGGGCCATGATGGTCCGGGCCACTTCTTTCACCCACAATGGAAAATTTACATCTGTTATAATTGATTTACCGATTGAAAAATCGTGTTATAAATTAATCTAAAGCAAAAGCTTTTTGTTTACGTACCTAACAAAACAAAATTTTTCATTCCAGTGTTCTGGTGTTAATGAAGCATTTAAGAAATGAAATCAAATGGTCTAAAAATGCACACAGCCCTCGAAGGGGTTAAACGAAGCAGATCTAAATTCTGATGTTTTAACCCTTTGCACCCGGGAGGTGATTCTCACTGACCATTAGTGTACCACGTAAATGAGTGCTCTAAATGCTCTGGACTTCTGTATTTTAAACTAATTTTCTTCGTCTTATCTAACGCCGAATAATCTGTGATAAATAATGGCGAATTAAACTGTAAGATATTAGTGATGTCCAAAGCATTTGGCGTCCCGATTTATGAGAGACACCTGACAAGACTTATGGAGAGTGAATGTATCCTCTCAAGTGCAAAAGGTTAAAGATAAGTGAGCAAAAAAATATTGCACATTTATATTCATTGGAGGGGGGGGGGGCTTACTTCGGCGGAAGTCAGGCACTGCGCTTTCGTCATATTATGGCTTAGTTGCCAATATTTGCCGGGTTTTTTGGCCCGGAAAAATTTTATATTAAATTCTACCATTTCAAATCGCTGTCATCTGCCAATTAAATGACACAAAAATTTCTTTTAAAATTTTCCGGTTCAAAAAAAAATTGAAATATTTGACAGCTATGTTATGGCAACCTAAATAATCTCATGTCAATATCAGTGAAAGAAATTATAATACTCGAGATAACTCACACCAGTAAAAATTGACAGAAATATTGTGTTTTAAATAGTGTTTTTAACATTGTTACCTCCACGAATAGAAATGTTCATCACGCTTAAAGGAGAAATTCTCCACGAATAAGGTGTTACAATAAGACGAATTTTTCAATTCAAAATTTACAGGTGGAAGTTTTCCTCAGTAATAATCAGAAACTGTTGATCGGTTTTAAAAGCGCCATCTTGCGACAAACTCTTCAGTTATTTCACTCTCAACTGGAAGGCTCTACCCTATATGTTTCTGCTTCTTCATTCATGACCAGGGGTGGAGAATTTTCAGAAAATCTTAACAGCCAAGGATTTAATTTACCGGCCAGCAAAATGCAACGTACAGTTCAAAATTGTAACTATAAAATGTGTGTAATTGTAAAAATAATTAATTAATCATTAATTAATAGTTAGTTACTATAACTCACTTGCACACATATATATATTACATTAATAAATATATAAGTAGCGTAGAAAAGTTTAGTATAAGGTAAAATTTAGTATCATGTTTACGTCATGGTAATTTGAAAAGTTGCAAAATATATCCAACTAATATAAAAAAAAGTTTTTGCATATCTTTTAAAGCCTGCAGTTCTTTAAAGATTGCGTAAAAATTCAATCGCCTTGTGAGAAAGTCCTCTCGCCAGTGGCGAGTAAAAGTATATATATTTCCCACTCCTGTTGATGACTCATTTGTGCCAACCTAAAACTAACTTTTTGTAATAATGCTCGTATTAACCTTCTCCTTAACCTAAAAATTCTCGGTTGAACGCTCAAACGAAATTTACGATAACATTTAATTGGGTATTATCAGGGAGATGTTCAATCAAGATTAAAAGTGAACTGAGCTTTCGACTGAGGTTTTCGGTAGGTATAACTCAAGGTCGAAGTAGTTGGTGAAGTACGAGTATATGTTTCTTAATTTGACCCAGGATAAATATGCTTCAAACAGGACTTTTAAAATAGAAATTGGATTACGTTCTACGAAATACTTGGTTGAAATTTAATAAATGAAGAATCCTCAAATAAATTTTCTGGGTCAAATTGTGGTTAACTTTGGTCAAATAATCCACCTAATACGGAAGATTAGTAGCAGTCTGGTATTCATAGTATTTTACGATCTCATCCCATTATAGTCCAAAAGACGATTGCACAAAAAACGTAAGTCATCGAGCACAAGAAAAAATTCTTTATTTTATGAAAGAGTAGTAATAGGGGAGTCAAATGTTCCATTTCTGCCGAATGTGAAGTGCTACATAAGCCAAAAATTGATACCACTAGTGGTTGACTCGTAAGTTTAGCATTGTGTTTGTCCTACAATCAAAAGTATGAAAACATGGAAAACTGAGAGCAGGAAAACATAATGCTAAGCTTACGAGTCAATCGTAGTCTAGTGGTATTCATTTTTGGCTTATGCACCACATCGCTTTCGGCAGACATTATTAGAATATTCTATTCCTGCTCTTCCATAAAATAAGGGTTTTTTTTCTTGTGATTGATGACATAGGGTTTTGTGCGGCCGGCTCTTGGACTGTTAGCAGGGCTGACACAAGTGACTATTTTTTAATTCTCTCTTATTATTATACAATTATTACACAATTATCACAATTACTGTTTCTGGGTTTAAAATCTCTTTTTTTTATATTTCTTGCAACTCTACTTAAAATGCGCATAAAGATCTGAAAGTTTTACAGGATAGGCCAGTTCCATAGGATTTTGTTGTGTAAGTCACATAGCCAGAGCTGCCACAGGCGACTATTTTTATATTCCGTCGCACCAGTATTTCTCTAATATAAATTAAAAAATTTAATTTTTTTGAAAACGTTGTCAAAGAGTCTATTAAGGATTTCTGTTTAAAGAAAGTGGTGCCAATTAAAAAATAGTCGCCTTTGGCAGCCCTGCATAGCATATAGCTGCTATGCTGTTTGGTCACCGTTGTTTTCGAAAAGTTTGCATCGCATTAATCAATTAATAAGTCATATCCATAACTGCCAACTTTTACGTATTTTTGCTACCACTAAAATTGTACAGAGATTTTCCATTTGTTTAATCATATGATTTCGACGATTAAATAAGACAATATTTACTAAAAGTTTTTTGTAGAAGGAAAAATACGTAAAAGTTGGCAGATATATTATATCCGATAAAATATGTCACATATTTTCT
Organism: Maratus speculifer; assembly: GCA_964019185.1. Lineage (NCBI taxonomy): Eukaryota > Metazoa > Arthropoda > Arachnida > Araneae > Salticidae > Maratus > Maratus speculifer. Next base: position 233,381,821 of record OZ025300.1, read on the forward strand.
AAAATACTAATAGCCGGAAATCGTGGCAAGTGACTGACAATCATAGCAAGTGACTTGCTATGTACAATATGTGCTACGTACTGTACACACTATATACTTATTACAAGTACTCATGCAATTATCAATGACAGCTTTTTAAATAAATGAAATCAACAATGCCTTTTTCAGAAAATCTATAATTTATGTGCCCAAATATACTTTTTTCTTGAAAAGAAATTCTGCATTGGGTAACGATTTAGTCAAGATTGACAATAATAATAATAATAATAATAATAATAAACATTAAAAAATACAGTTTTTATTCAAAAATTATAAGAAAAAAATATTATATCCTTTTTACTAACTGCTTGCTTTAATACTGTCAACATGTGCTGTAAAATCTGTACTTTAAAAATTAAAACATTAATTGAAAAGTTGCTTTTTTATAGCGATCAAAAGACAAAAATAAAAGATTATGAACAACATTGAATCAGTTAATCAAAACTTTGGAGTAACATATGAGATTCATTAAAAATATGTTAAAAGATAATTTCATCGAAACCTAAAGTGAAAAATTATTTGAAATAAATCCAGTACATGAATGCGGACACGAAAATGGAAAACTTAATGAGATAAATGATAAATAATAATAATAATAAAATATATTTTTTTATTTAGCGTCGAATATATGTTAGACTTTTTTTTAAAGAAATTTGACAAAAGTTTAATTAAAAAACGTCTGAAGAACGTAATTACTGTTATTATTTTTTTTTTTATTCCAATTTCATATACTTTTTTGTGTGTATTTTGTGTGTCACTTGAGATTAATTTTTTTTATATAAACTGGAAACAAAAACTGAATTAGTGAATTGTTTTAAAAAGAGCTCCCACTAATCTATCGTAACATATGCATGGCTGCCAACTTCTACGCCTATTTACAGTTAAATAAACATATTAGAAACAGAAATTTTATTTAATAATTGACAATACGTACTGCAATACGTAACATTAAACGCATTTGGCATATATTTCACAAAAAATATTTTGTGGTTCCAAACAAGTTTATATGATTTAAGAAGGCGTAGAAGTTGGCAGCTCTGCATATGGGTTAACTTTACACAAGTTTAATACATTTCAAACTAGAGTTTATATTATAGCAATTAATTAAAATAAATTTCACAAAAAAACCTGAAATTTGATGAAGTTTTATAAAACAAAATTCCTGAAACAAAATGTTGTTAACCGTCCAATGCCTACGGTAGGATTTTTGCTACTATCAGTGTTTCCGATTTAGCGCATTTTTTTATTCAGATATTTCGTATTCACGTCAAAAATTTAAAATAGAATTTAAATTAGAAAATTTTACTTTAACACATTCGCTGCCACTAAAAGTGATATTTCCTTAATCAGAAGCCGGATTACAAAACAGCATTTTAACTCCATCGCAACGAGAGCATGTTGTTAGATGTTTAATCTTTAATTATCGGTTTTTAAAAACAAAAAATTTTCTGGAATTCAATCGCGAAAATACTCTGTTTGAATAAAGTAAACATTACAATAAAAAATAACTGGTGAGAATAATGAAGGATTCTGAGCACCTTTAATGATACTCCAGACGTTAATAACTCTTGACTAATTGAATTTTGCATCGAGTTTGGAAGCTTTGTTATTTCTTGAAAACCCCCATCAATGCGCCGATGTCAGGATGCAATTAAAGATTAAACTACAATTAAACTTTAAGCTGCAATTAACCCCCCTAGATTTTGATACTATAAATTCTAGTGCAGTGTTTTCAAAAAAGTTCAGAGTCTTAAAAATAATACAATGCTTTGACTAAATTAATTTAATAATTAAAATAATTGTTTACTCTATATTTTTGTCAATTAAACTTAAATACTTTTCCACCTCAACTACGAACTTATATAATCCTGATTATTAATTGTTTACCTGCAATCGATAAAATCAAGGGGATGTTTACCTGTTTATTCCACGCTTATATTTGGATTGCTCATTAAGGTCATAACCGAGTTACAATTCAGTAACATGTTTAGAGCTTTCCAGCATGTATAAATACTATTTAACTGTACATTTGACCATATATATATATATATATATATAATGTACACAAACTTCATTTTTTCTCATTAAAAAAATCGCATAAAGATTTTTTTTTTTTAAAGATTGATTAAAATTATAAAAGTTGCTTTTAATACATATTTTTCACGGAAATAAAGTTGGGTGCTTAAAAACAATTGTATTTTTACTATTAACCCTTTGCGGCGCGGTGATATATGTATGAAACCACTTAATTTTAATTCTCAAACGCTACATTGGCACCGGAATTTAAGTAAAAAACTTATTTTATTGAATGCACGAGATATAGCGTTCCTTTTTATTTTATTTTATTTTATTTTATTTTATTTTATTTTTTTTAAATTGCTCTTAAATTCCGGTGTCAGTCATTAATTTCAACACTTAAGCAATGAACTTGCTCTGCGCCGCAAAAGGTTAAATGCATGATACCAAATCAAAATTAATTTTAAAATCGACATTCATGTTAAAAAAAAAAATACAAACATTATTGTATGAGTTAATCAAAACTTCGCAATAACTACAAAAAAGTTATTAACAAAATGTTAAAAATAATTTCCTTAAATTTTTTAAACGAAAAATGTTTTGAAAAAACTCCAAAGCACGCCACATAATAGGAAAACTTAATGGGATAGATTTAAAAAAAGCACTTTAAAATTTTCCTTCGAATGTATTTTTAACTTTACTTCTTTTCTTTTATAAAATATGGTGAAAGTTTAATTAAAAAATATAATTAAAGTGCTGAAAAACGAAGCAGTTTTTCTTTAACTGCAGTTAGAGTTTCTTGCGCATATTTTGTTTAGTTCATGTACGTGAAAAATAAAACAAAAATAGCGCGTTGTTTAAAATAAAAATTTCCATGTACACAAGAAAGAAGATCATGCTAGTTATTTATTTCATGAAACTCGGTATTTTTTTAAGGGCATATGAAAGGGAAGGGAGGGGTTTGAGAACTCCTAGTAATGCCAAATTAGTTGAGGAATTTTTTTAAATACTTATCTTAGTATTATTATTTTTTTTATTAAACGGCAATAATTTTGCGATCAACTATAATAGAGATGGCTAGTCCTAAAAAGCGGCAGATATTTTGATTAAATGAATAAAAAAACTTGGCAACATTGATGGACTAATATTTAAAAAAATCAGAATATAAGTTTTATTAAAAATGACTTTTGTAAACAGTTAATAGAAAAAATGCTATGTTTTGAAATTCCATAATGAACATTCTCAATGCTCAGCTTTCAACAATGCTTAAATTTCTTTTTCGTACAAATATTTGGTTATGATTAATCGGGAAATTATAGAAATTATACATTATGACTTTTTCCTGATTTCTACCTCAGAAATTAATTGTAATTTTTGTTTCTGCGTGGGATTGTCCTTGATAACGAGTCACGTATCACAATCTCCAATTTTATTTGTAATTGTTTCAATATTGCTAATTCCATTTGATTGTCTTGTCATGTTTAAATTTGTAATATTGGGTTACACTACATTCATTGCAGATGTATTGTTTTTATAACAAACGACTTTATAAACTCAAAAGAAAATACATGTAAGAATAATATGAATAGACTAGACTTGTGTTCTTTTTAATTATTTTCGACCAAATGACATGATTCCGCATAATATGACAATTTCAGACTCACTCTGCCTTTACAGTGCAACCAGTATCACGAAATCGAATCAGCGAAGTGTTGATCAATCACACAAAGCTTAATCAATCCTCCATTAATCCATTCTGGAATTGGAATTCAGGTGGATGAATGTCATTTGTAATCTTCTAGTGGAGAAATTTTTTAATTCTGCGCGGTGAACAAATAAAATAACATGAAATGTTTCGACGCAAGTCACGAAAAAGTTTTGGGTTATTATTATAATGTTTCTTTTTTTTTTTTTTTTTTTTTTTTTTTTTTTTTTTTTTTTTTTAATTGAAGAGATTTTTGAAGATTGGAAAAAAAATAATGGAAAAGCAAAAGACTTGAAAAGGTAAAATTCATTTAGATATCATTGTACCGTTTATTTACTTTTTTCATAAAAACAATGCATGTTATTAAAGAAAAAAGCTAATTAACAAACTCATAGAAAGTACCTGACAAAGTGCAGAGAAAGCGTTTGAAACAGATTTTTTAAGCAACAATTTATACGACAAAAATTATAACATATTTAATTTTATTATTTCCTGTCAACATGATTAATATACAATAATCTGCACAATTTTTTTTTTCCGCGTCAAATGAATATTAAAACATTGCATACCTGTTTTATAACAAACAACTTTATAGACTCAAAAGAAAAGTTTGAGAATTATAAGAATATATCTATCTAGACTTGTGTTCTGTTTAATTGATTTCGACCTAATGACATAATTCCGGATAATATGAGAATTTCAGATTAACTCTGCCTTTACAGTGCAACCAATTACATAAAACAGAATCAGCGAAGCGTTAATCAATCACACAAAGCTCAATTAATTCTCCATTAATCCATTCTGGAATTAAAAATCAGGTGGATGAATGTAATTTGTAATCTTCTAGCGGAAAAATAAATTAATTCTGCGTCGTGAACAAATAAAATATCACAAAATGTTTCCACGCAAGTCTCAAAAATGTTTTGGGTTATTGTTTTAATTGAGATTTTTCAAGATCGCTAAATATTAATTAAAAAGTAAAAGACTTGAAAAGATGAAATTAATTTCCTATCATTCTACCGTATAGTTATTTATTATTCGTCAAAACGATGCATTTTATGAATTAAAAGGCTAATTAACCAAACGCATATAAAGTATCTGTCAAAGTGCATACAAAGTGCTTGAAACAGATTTTTTAAGTAGTAATTTATACGATAGAAATTAAGGTATGTTCAACTTTATTATTTCCTGTTAACCTGATCACAGCTGCCAAGTTTTACGCATTTTTTCTACCACAAAAAATTTTATAGCAAACACTGCCTTATTTAATCATTGAAATCCTATGATTAAGTAAATGGAGAAAGTCTGTACAATTTTAGTTGTAGCAAAAATGTGTAAAAGTTCGCAGCTATGTATATACAGCTATTAATATATGGCTTTGCAGCTATTAATATACAATAATCTGCACAAATTTATGATTCTTTTTCGAGTCGAATGAATATTAAATCATTGCATACCTATTTTATAACAAACAACTTTATTGACTCAAAAGAAAAGTTTGAAAATAATATGAATAGACTAGACTTGTGTTCTGTTTAGTTAATTTCGACCTAATGACATACTTCCGTAAAACATAACAATTTCAGATTAACTCTGCCTTTACAGTGCAACCAGAACACGAAACCGAATCAACGAAGTGTTAATCAATCACACAAAGCTCAACCAGTCCTCCATTAATCCGTTCTAGAATTGAAATTCAAGTGAATGGATGTCATGTGTAATCTTCTGGCGGAAAATATAATTATTTCTGCGCTGCGAACAAATAAAATAGCACAACATGTTTCTACGCGATTCTGGAAAAGTTTTTGAGGTGTTTTTTAATGGAAGAGAATTTACAAGATGCGAAATAATTAATGAAACAAAAAAAGACTTGGAAAGATAACATTCGTGTAGCTGCCAATCTACCATTTATTTTATTTTCTTTATTTTTCATTTTTCAACTTAACTTCAACCATGAATTTTATTAATCACTTAACTAATCAATATTTTTTAAAAAAACTTTCAAATAATGCATATTTTTTAATGTCTTTTGCAGAATTTTGAATCTTTTATCACCAGTTTTACGAAGCTTTTGCCCGAACGGCGTTCGGGGAAACCAGTTAAGGGGTTAAGGGGCCGTCCATTAATCATGCGAGGCTCGAGAGGGTAGGAGGGGTCCATAAAAAAATCACGAAATATCACAAGGGGGGAGGGGGGATGTAGTAATATATCACGAGTATTTATGTTTTCGGCAAACGCGCGATACTGAACCGAAAAGCGGCGTTTCGTATATATATTTTTTAGTCAAATGCGTACCAAGTCGAAAGCGGCTTGTAGTGTGACCTTGATTCACCATTGCCAGGCAACGAACGAAGTGAAATTCCCGCGAGAGAGATTCTCTGCGTAGTGCAGGAAAATGATGACGCCGAGTGGCTTGATGAAACCGATGTTAATCTTTAACAAAGCACTGTGCCTACAACTAACTTGCAAGATGCTTATCCAGTTATTGGTGCTGAAGAAAGTCTTGCTAATCCGTGGTCTGAGGACATTGTAAATTAAATTATGTTTATATATTACTACAAAAGATTTTTTCGCATTCCTTTCATTATTTTTATATCAGTCCAAAACAACTTGCAACCTTTCTGTTTACCTTTTAAGGTTATTATTGTAGTTTTTTTTTTATTTTCTATAATAAAATTTGATGATACTTGAACCTGTATTTTATAATAAATATTCTAAAAAAATTAAGATTCTTTGTCGGTACTAAAAAATACACGTGATGTAGGGTTGGGGTGGGGGAGTCTTGAATCTCACCATGTATTACCGAGGGGGAGGGGGTTAAAAATGCCAAAAAAACATCACATGATTAATGGACGGCCCCTAAGACGCAACACTAGTCACAGAAAAAGACCCGGATGATAATGTAAAGTCCATGGGAGCATTCTTTTCTAACATCTCGCTCAAATTTAATGTTTTACATGATTTCTCTCTGCATCGGATAGCTGAGGACGATCCATAACCGGCCTAGTTTTTACTTTTTCAATTTTGGTTTCAGATTTTTTTTTAATTACTTTAACTTTCAAAACTGGTTCGAACCGGTTCTGAAATTGAAACTGTCATAATATAAAAAATATATAAGCAATATCGAAAAAGTAAAAACTAGACCGATTGTATATCATCCTCAACTAACCTATGCGAAAAAAAATCATGCAAAAAATATTAAAATTTGAGCGAGATACTTCAAAAGAGTGCTCCCATAGACCCTACATTATCATCCGGGTCTTTTTGCAGTGCTATTGTGAGACCTTAAGCACCACTTTCTTGAAATGATAAAATTTCGTTTGTTTTTATTTTAAGTAATATATCATTTAAAGAGACGTGTGAGAAGTTTTACGCAACAAGATAATAGTGTCATAAAAAGTAAGAAAAAAGATTTCCCTGCCCCTGAATATTTTTTTAATTTAACAGCTTCCCTGTTTTGTCCGTACATAGTACGGCAATGTGTTTTCCAATCATGATTTCCAATCATGATACTCCAATCATAATTTATTATTCTCAATAGCAAAATTTTATTTTATTCGCGCATTTTTCTGATTCAATTAGACGAAATTTTCTGTTTTTAAAAACCGGTGATAGAAGATTAAAAATTCTGTAAAAGACATAAAAATAGACAATAACTTAAAGTTAATCTATTATGTGCATCAGAGAATAGATTTTAAGAAGTAACATTTGCAAAATTAGTTCTTCATTGCAGTTAAAATTATTTCAGATGACCAGTTCATGAGATGAGGAACAAGGGACAAAAGTGAGTATTTGAATATTTAAAATGCCATTGCAGTATAATTTAGAGGTTGTTTATTGAAAATGCTTTTTGGCATCTTAGATAAATATGAGAAAATACATTTTGTGCTAAAAGAAATACATAAACGCCAAAATATACCATATAACTCCAAAGAGCACAAATTATCCACTTATTGAAGAATAGGTGTATGTATAATGACAGCACTTTTTAGACTAAATATTACAAATATTTTAATTTTAAAAAAGAGGTGTTTAACCCTTAAATGCATAGGATAGAACACGTTCCAAAAAATGCGCAATTCAAAGAATCAGAATTCATACCAGAAAAATTTAAATAGTAAATTTTTCTTTATTTAATTACGAATGTTCTGTCATTAAGTAAAGTGAAAATTGCTCTTTTAAATTTCTGGTGAGAATACGGAATATGTGAATAAAACCCCCAATAAATCGGGAACACGTATGGTATCGAAAATGATACAATATGCATTTAAGGGTTAACACATATTTTTAGTTTATTGTTTTTAACCCCTTATCTGATTTGCCCGAACGGCGTTCGGGCAAGATGAATTTGCTTATTTCATCATTTAAAGCTTTCTGACACCACTATTATTTTCAAGAAAATTTTCATACTATTGAAAGGTAGAAATGTTTAGACCAGGGCGCGAAATTTCCACTCGCCAGCTCGCCACTGGCGAGTAAATATTTAACTTTGGCGAGTAAGTTTCGTCTTTAATAAAATATTGTGCTTCAAATCAAACTATGCACAGAGATAAACGAAAATATTTCAAAATAAAGCGATGGCATTTATTTTCCAAAAAAAGTAAAAATGCGCCGTCGCCTTTTCTTCACCTTTCCTACGGTGTAATGAAATTACCCTGCATGCATTCATCCACTCCCTCACTTTTATACTGTCCACGTGTCAATACCGAATTAGATTGCACTTCACTACTGCGCGAAGAGATTCCGGTTTCGTCACCTAAGCCCAAAAGTGTCACCTAAGCATCACATAAGGGTCCTATATTTTCCATAAATGTAAAATATTCCGAATTTAACAGACAGCATATTCTGAAAATCGTCAATATAAATTAAAATTGTCATAAATATTTCATTTTCTGAGCATGTGTGTATGTTAGGGGGGGGGGACTGACGTTGTTGTTTTAATGAATGTAAAATAGTGGCAAGTAAAAATTTTAGCCTGGCGAGTATCTTTTAAACTGAAATTTCATGCCCTGGTTTAGACTAAATTTTACGAATATTTTATTTAAATAATAGTGGTGTGAGACCGCTATTTTCAATTTATTGGATGGAAAAGAATTAACCAGGTTAAAAAAACACATTTTGCAGTGCATTTTTTTTCAAAGTATGCCTAAGTACACGTAAAAGATTTTTTTTTTTTTTTTTTTTTAATTTTGTGCGAAATAGAATTAAAAAATAGTCACCAGTGACAGCCTGTATGTATATATGTATGTGTACGTTATATTATTAGTTTTCCTTCGCGATATCTCCTTTTTTTCTTTTTGTGTTAATTTACAGGCATATTCACTAAATTCCTATTCTTTAATAATATCTACCATTAATTCTATTAAATTCTCCTTAAATTAATTATTATTTTACTCAATTTACTTAAATATAAAGCTATTAAATTTTTCCTAAATTTCCTCACCATTTTTGACCAAGTTCTGTTATTTAGTGTGAATTCGAATGTTTTTAAAATAACTATTTTTTAAAAACTTTTCACTCATTTGTATTGCAAGATTTTTCGCATCCTGTGATATTTGTTTACTCCTCATATTTTCAGCTTTTTATGCATTTCTGACAGAACTCTTAGCATAATTATTCTCATTGGATCTTTTCGCGCGATGTTCTTGTTCCCTACTAATCAGAATCGCACCGTCTCATGATTTGTATCCTTGCTGGAGTTCCCGTACTCCAGCTTTTTTTTTATCTAAATTTCTTCTTATAGCCACTATCACTTGCCACCTTAACCTCTTTAGGACGAGCCACACGTATAAGTCCAGCAAAAAGGCTTAAAAATCCTTGTTTATCCTCACCAGTAAAACTGTATAGTAAAATTTGGCTTATTTGATCAGAGCATTTTCTCGATTTAATAAGGGACAAATTTCTGTTATTGAAAACTGGTGACAAAACATTAAAAATTTCGCAAAAGCCTCTCATCGCGAAGGGTTTAATCCCTTGGGGACGAGCGACACGTATACGTGCATCAAAAAGGGCTTACAAATACCTGTTTATTTCCACCAGTAAAAATTTTACTGTAAAATTCGCTTTATTTAATCGGCAAATTTTCTCGATTTAATAAGATACAAATTTCTGTTTTTAAAGACCGGTGACAAAACATTAAAAATTTCGCAAAAAGCTCCCGTTGCGAAGGGATTAAGACTTGAACTTCAGCATGAAGTGGTAACAGTTACAGCAGCTATGTTGACAAGAAAAGATTAAAAGCTATGCAGATATTTTATTATTTCATGGGGAAACTCCGAGTTTTCGAATTCATTCTATTGCCTTTTAGCCAGGGGTGCAAAAATCTAGGCGCCAGAGGGTAGTCTCTCACCACTAAAATTTTAAAGTTGTTTTCGCTCAAAATTTAATAGCATTCTAGCAGGAATTTTACACGAAATATTAGACGAAGGAAAACGAAATAAATTTTGTGGTGAGAAACTGCCTGCTGGCGCCTAGATTTTTGCACCCCTGCTTTTAGCCCTTTCCGGCACGGGAAAAATCTGCTAGTAAAATGAGAAATTATCGACTGACACCGGAATTCACAAACGAATTTTTTAGATATTTTGAAACCCCTAATTTTAGCTTTTATTGTAAAAGCAAAATTTAATAAAATATTATTGCTGCCGCTTGCAAGTTGGGAATTAAAATTAAGTACCCCAGAACGGACACAGTGTGCCAAAAAGGGTTAACCATTCACGACTTACAAAACGAGTGCATTAAAGATGAAAAGGTGTCGGTAGTCATCAAATTGAGTTCAAGCTTTCCTAAATCAAATTATCATGCATTCGATTAAGTGCTTCATAGATATATCACCGCGCCGCAAAGGGTTAATAGTAAAAATACAATTGTTTTTAAGCACCCAACTTTATTTCCGTGAAAAATATGTATTAAAAGCAACTTTTATAATTTTAATCAATCTTTAAAAAAAAAAAAAAATCTTTATGCGATTTTTTTTAATGTTAAAAAATGACGTTTGTGTACGTTATATATATATACATATATATATATATATATTTGGTCAAATGTACAGTTAAATGGTATTTATACATGCTGGAAAACTCTAAACATGTTACTGAATTGTAACTCGGTTATGACCTTAATGAGCAATCCAAATATAATCGTGGAATAAACAGGTAAACATCCCCTTAATTTTATCGATTGCAGGTAAACAATTAATAATCAGGATTATATAAGTTCGTAGTTGAGGTGGAAAAGTATTTAAGTTTAATTGACAAAAATATAGAGTAAACAATTATTTTAATTATTAAATTAATTTAGTCAAAGCATTGTATTATTTTTAAGACTCTGAACTTTTTTGAAAACACTGCACTAGAATTTATAGTATCAAAATCTAGGGGGGTTAATTGCAGCTTAAAGTTTAATTGTAGTTTAATCTTTAATTGCATCCTGACATCGGCGCATCGATGGGGGTTTTCAAGAAATAACAAAGCTTCCAAACTCGATGCAAAATTCAATTAGTCAAGAGTTATTAACGTCTGGAGTATCATTAAAGGTGCTCAGAATCCTTCATTATTCTCACCAGTTATTTTTTATTGTAATGTTTACTTTATTCAAACAGAGTATTTTCGCGATTGAATTCCAGAAAATTTTCTGTTTTTAAAAACCGATAATTAAAGATTAAAGACCAACCAACATGCTTTCGTTGCGATGGTGTTAAAACGTTGTTTTGTAATTCGGCTTCTGAAGAAGGAAATATCACTTTTAGAGGCAGCGAATGTGTTAAAGTAAAATTTTCTAATTTAAATTCTATTTTAAATTTTTGATGTGAATACGAAATATTTGAATAAAAAAATGCACTAAATCGGAAACACTGCTAGTAGCAAAAATCCTACCGTAGACATTGGACGGTTAACAACATTTTGTTTTATACAACTTCATCTAAATTCAAGTTTCTTTCTGAAATTTATTTTAATTAATTGCTGCAGTATAAACTCTAATTTGAAATGTATTAAACTTGTGTAAAGTTAACCACATGTTACGATAGATTAGTAGGAGCTCTTTTTAAAACAATTCACTAATTCAGTTTTTGTTCCCTGTTTATATAAAAAATTTAATCTCAAATGACACACAAAATGCACACAAAAAAGTATATGAAATTGGAATGGAAAAAAAATAAGAGTAATTACGTTCTTCAGACGTTTTTAAATTATACTTTTGTCAAATTTCTTTAAAAAAAAGTATAATATATTCGATGCTAAATTTAAGAATATATTTTATTATTATTATTATTTATCACTTATCTCATTAAGTTTTCCATTTTCGTGTCCGCATTCGCGTCCTGGATTTGTTTCGATTAATTTTTCACTTTAGATTTCGCTAAAATTATTTCTTAACATATTTTTAATGAATCTTATAAATTACTCCGAAGTTTTGATTAACTGATTCAATATTGTTCATAATCTTTTATTTTTGCCTTTTGATCGCTATAAAAAAGCAACTTTTCAATTTATGTTTTAATTTTTAGAGTACAGATTTTACAGCACATGTTGACAGCATTTAAGCAAGCAGTTAGTAAAAAGGATATATTTTTTCTTATAATTTTTGAATAAAAACTGTATTTTTAATGTTTATTATTATTACTAGCAAAAGCGATGCTTTGTTTGGATTCGCGAATTACTATGCTATAAGATAAATATTTGTAAGTAATAATATATTTTTAAAATTATTTTTGCATCTTTATAAGCAAAAATGTAATTTTATGTTTCGGCGCATTTTAATTTTAAAACGTATTTCAGCCAAATAACTAAGAATTTCCTCAGATTGTTTATTTATGATATAAGATTGGTATAAATTAAAATATTTTCGAAGTAGAATTATACAAAATATTAATTAATTTTATTTGTTTACAATTCTTTTATTGCCACTTCACAAAAACATAATGTAATTCTTTTAAAATTCATAAATATCGTCTGCTTAAATGATCTCACAAAATAAGAATAAATTGTGTATTTGAATTCCTAACACAGAAAAATACTTTTATAATTGAATGTTAATAAGAGAATTTTCACAAATTTTAATTCAATAAAAATATGTTATAATTTTTCTAAAAAAAAAAAAGTATTTTATACATTTTATAAAAGAAATCATGAAACTATACATAGTTAAAGGAATGAGCATAGTTTGAAAATCTGAAAGAAGTTTTTGAGATATTTTATCAAACTAATGAAAATATATTTTATTTATTTATTTATTTAATGATGATTCTAGCTATAATTACTGACCCCATGATTTAAGTTTTTCTTCTGAAAACGTACGTGTTTCACTTTTTATTTGAAAAAAAAAAAAAAATGCGTTCGTAATGGAAAAACATGTAAAATAAATTAATTAAAATAATAATTTTTTGAAAAGTATTTTTGTAAAAAAATAACATTCTGCAAATCTACAGATCATAATTTATATTTGTGTTTAATTTCAAGTGAAAATACTGCATAGTTTTTTTGTAAAGTGTACGACAAACTGTCATTTGAGTGGCCTAGTAGAGGATTCGCTTCGCTCATCCTAATTATTATTATTATTATTATTATTGTCAATCCTGACTAAAACGTTACCCAATGCAGAATTTTTTTTTCAAGGAAAAAAGTGTATTTGGGCACAAAATTATAGATTTTCTGAAAAAGGCATTGTTGATTTCATTTATTTAAAAATCTGTCATTGATAATTGCATAAGTACTTGTAATAAGTATATAGTGTGTACAGAACGTAGCATATATTGTACCTAGCAAGTCACTTGCAACGATTGTCAGTCACTTGCCACGATTTCCGGCTATTAGTACTTTAGAAAATATGTGACATATTTTATCGGCTATAACATATCTGCCAACTTTTACGTATTTTTTCTTCTACAAAAAAACTTTTAGTAAATATGGTCTTATTTAATCATCGAAATCATATGATTGAACAAATGGGAAATCTTTGTACAATTTTAGTAGTAGCAAAAATGTGTAAAAGTTGGCAGTTATGGGTATGACTTATTAATTGAATAATGCGGTGCAAACTTTTCGAAAGCAACGGTAACCAAAGAGAATAGCAGCTATATGCTATGCAGGGCTGCCACAGGCGACTATTTTTTAATTGGCACCACTTTCTTTAAACAGAAATCCTTAATAGACTCTTTGACAACGTTTGCAAGAAAAATAAATTTTTAACTTTATATTAGAGAAATACTGGTGCGACGGAATATAAAAATAATCGCCTGTGGCAGCTCTGGCTATGTGACTTACACCACAAAATCCTATGGAACTGGCCTATTCTGTAAAACTTTCAGATCCTTATGCGCATTTTAAGTAGAGTTGCAAGACGTAGTAAAAAAAAAGAGATTTTAAACCCAGAAACAGTAATTGTAATAATTGTGTAATAATTGTATAATAAATGTAAGAGAGAATCAAAAAATAGTCACTTGTGTCAGCCCTGCTAACAGTCCAAGAGCCGGCCGCACAAAACCCTGTGTCATCGAGCACAAGAAAAAAACCCTTATTTCATGGATGAGTAGTAATAGAAGATTCTAATAATATCTGCCGAAAGTGATGTGGTGCATAAGCCAAAAATGAATACCACTAGACTACGGTTGACTCGTAAGCTTAGCATTATGTTTCCCTGCATTCAGTTTTCCATGGTTTCATACTTTTGATTGTAGGACAAACACAATACTAAACCTACGAGTCAACCACTAGTGGTATCAATTTTTGACTTATGTAGCACTTCACATTCGGCAGAAATGGATCATTAGACTCCCCTATTACTACTCTTCCATAAAATAAAGAATTTTTTCTTGTTCTCGATGACTTACGTTTTTTGTGCAATCGGCTCTTGTACTATAATGGGATGAGATCTTAAAATACCATGAATACCAGGCTGCTACTAATCTTTCGAATTAGGTGGATTATTTGACCAAAGTTAACCACAATTTGACCCAGAAAATTTATTTAAGGAATCTTCATTTATTAAATTTCAACCAAGTATTTCGTAGAACCTAATACAATTTCTATTTTAGAAGTCCTGTTTGAAGCATATTTATGCTGGGTCAAATTAAGGAACTTATACTCGTATTTCACTAACTACTTCGACCTTGAGTTATATCTACCGAAAACCTCAGTCGAACGCTCAGTTCACTTTTAATCTTGATTGAATGTCTCCCTGATAATATCCAATTAAATGTTATCGTAAATTTCGTTTGAGCGTTCAACCGAGAATTTTTAGGTTAACCCTTTGCGGGGCAGGGAAAATTCATTGTTTAAGTATTGAAATAAATGACTGACACCGGAATTTGAAAATAACATTATTTATAATTAAGAAAACGTATGTTTGACGCATCCAATAAACCTTAATTTTCTTTAACAAAATTCTGGTGGCAATGTGGCGTTTGGGAATTAAAATTAAGTGGTATATCTATGAAACCAGAACCCCGCAAAGGGTTAATCCTTTGAGAGGCAAGCAATTGAGTTCGAGTGTTTCTGAACTCCCACCGGAAATTTGTAAAAAAGTTATATCAAAAAGACGAAAAGCAATTTCACGACTGTTTTCCACCAAAGTCAGAAAATTGAAAATTAATAACATCTTTCTAGTGTAAATCTTCATCAGTCGTAGGCGGTATGTAATATATACCACCGTCCCTCAAGGGGTTAAAAAAATCTGTTTCAAGCGCTTTGTTTGCACTTTGTCAGGTACTTTCTATGAGTTTGTTAATTAGCTTTTTTCTTTAATAACATGCATCGTTTTTATGAAAAAAGTAAATAAACGGTAGAATGATATCTAAATGAATTTTATCTTTTCACGTCTTTTGTTTTCCATTAATTTTTTCCGATCTTCAAAAATCTGTTCAATTAAAAAAATAATAATAACAAGTTGAATGTAGATTCTGCCACTGCAGAATTCAATTTCGCCTCCGATTAGAAAAAAAAAAAAAAAAAAAAAAAAAAAAAAAAAAAAAAAAAAAAAAGGATAGAAGTTTTTTAGAAGGGTGACCCCGTTTAGAATGCAATGAACTAACTTAATTTTTTTTGTGTTTATCAATATAATAAGAAACAGAACCGCGTGAAATACCCAATTGATTAGCAATTTCTCTCTGAGACATTTGAATTGCGGAATAATAAAGAGATACAATTTGACGTGCAACTTCTTCATTGACTAGATTCATCAAAAACAGGTTTTTTTCTTTAGTTTAAACGCTTTTTACTTACCCATAATACGTAGTGTAGGGTAAGTTTTGCTATCGTTTTGAAAATCGAAAAAAAATTATGACGGATTTACACGTTTTAGATAGTGGAAATTTCGAAAAACACATTTTTAGAAAAAAAATTTTGCCGTCCGTCTGTCTGTCTGTAAACGCTGTATCTCCCGAACAAATTGAGATAGAGACTTGAAATTATGTATGTAGTTAGTATGAAAGAACGGAACGAAACCTATTTAATATCAGCAACCTCGATTATCCGGAACTAATTTTTTCGGACTCTCGAAAAATTCGTTCTGATGAAAGGTTTATAAAAATTTTCGAAATGTTTTATTTTAAGGAGTGGACATAAAAGGCAATAAAATAACACAAATTGTGCATAAAAAACGAAGTCGATCGGATTATTAGTTGCCGAGATATGTGTAACCCTGTTTTCACATTCTTAGATTTTTCATGATCCTGTATTTCATTCAAATTTCAATTCAGAGGTATATTTTAATTGAAAATGAGACGCTTAATCCAACGTAGTAAACTGTTAGTTTATAATATTATTATTATTTTTGGAGTTATAAGGATGTTTCTTTTACGCAGTTCGGTTTTACTTGAGTAGTTTGGCGTTTTATATAATTTGTCGAAATTGGTACATCAGCAATTCATTAATAGAGCATTACTATGCATATTAACAATATTTAAATTTAGTTTTGGAATTGCAATGCATTGTATAAGTAGTTTTCACATGTTTTATTTTCATATGCCTATCCATGATGGGTAAGTATTACGGTGGCCCCCCAACGACTAGTTTTTAGACTCTGGGAAAAAGAATATGCATTTTAACAATAAAACGAGTGGAATCCCATCGAATTCGACGAATGAAATGTTTAAAAAAAAGCAAAAATAAAAATATTGAATCAATATATAATAAATATATTTCCAAACTTAATGTCAAGTTTGCCAGTTACAATTTTGCTTGCAAATATTAGCACATCTTCAGTTAAAATTGAAATGTGAGTGCCGGTGAAATCCAGAAATTTTATTTTATACGCACTCACAGAAAAATAATTTTATTAAAAAAAAAATAATAAAAAACTAATTTCATTTTTACTATGACATTATTTTCACGAACTGAAGTCATCTGAAAGTAAAATTTCAATCTCAGTGTTCATAATGAAAAGAAATATTGAAATGTAATTTCGTTATGAGTAAAAATGCGATGTTTTAAATAGTGACGTCATTTTCTCTTCAAATGTTTTTTAAAAGTTACTGTTATTAGTAATATGAAAAAGGCGTTCGTAATAATATTGTATTTGATTGATATTGTAATTTTACTATCGAGAGAAAAGCTGAACTGTGTTGCCACCATTTTGAAGAAATATCGTAAAAAAACATTTAAAACTAAAACTAAAATATAAAAATGGAAATAAAATAAAAAATAGCTAAAATGGGCGCAACGACAAATAAATAGCTTTCATTTTAAAAAATAATTATCAAAATCGGTTGAGTAGAAAATTCAGGGTTGATGACACGACATTTTTAGCTTGTCTGAAAGAAATAGCATCGGATGCTAATAATAATAACCCAAAACTTTTTCGTGACTTGCGTCGAAACATTTCATGTTATTTGATTTGTTCAACGCGCAGAATTAAATAATTTCTCCACTAGAAGATTACAAATGACATTCATCCACCTGAATTCCAATTCCAGAATGGATTAATGGAGGATTGATTAAGCTTTGTGTGATTGAACAACACTTCGCTGATTCGATTTCGTGATACTGGTTTGCACTGTAAAGGCAGAGTGAGTCTGAAATTGTCATATTATGCGGAATCATGTTATTTCGTCGAAAATAATAAAAAAGAACACAAGTCTAGTCTATTCATATTATTCTCACATGTATTTTCTTTTGAGTCTATAAAGTTGTTTGTTATAAAATACGTATATAATGTTTTAATATTCATTCGACACGAAAAAAAAAATTCATAAATTTATGCAAATTACTGTGTATTAATCATGTTAAAAGAAAATAATGAAATTGAATATACCTTAATTTCTATCGTATAAATTGCTGCTTAACCCCTTCGCGACGGGAGCTTTTCACGAAATTTTTAATATTTTGTCATTGGTTTTTAAAAACAGAAATTTGTGCCTTACTAAATCGAGAAAATGCTCGATTAAATAAGGCAAATTTTACAGTAAAATTTTACTGGTGGGGATGAACGATGATTCTTAAACCTTTTTGCGGCACGAATGCGTGTCGCTCGTCCCCAAGGAGTTAACCCCTTAATGGTCGCGTTAAATTACGATTTAAAAATTCAAATCCATTATTGCCATCAGTTTTTGAAAAAAAAAAAAAATTCTTATTTAATGACAAGTAACATGATACCAGAATAAAACCAATTACACTATTTTATAAGACTGGTGGGAATCAAACAATTCAGAATAAAAGCCGTGAAGCTTGAAACCCGTAACTGTCTCGGGCGCGACGATTAATCCCTTAACGGTCGCATTAAATTACGGTCTAAAAATTCAAATTCATTATTATCACTACTTTTTTTAAAATAAAAAATATTCATCCTATTTAATGCCAAATAAAATGATACCAGAATAAAACCAATCACACTATTTTATAAAACTGTTGGGAATCAAACAATTCTGAATAAAAGCCGTGAAGCTTGCAGCCCGAGACTGCCTCGGGCGCGAAGATTAACCCCTTAACGGTCGCATTAAATTACGGTTTAAAAATTCAAATTCATTATTATCACCACTTTTTTTAAAATAAAAAATATTCATCCTATTTAATGCCAAATAAAATGATACCAGAATAAAACCAATCACACTATTTTATAAAACTGTTGAGAATCAAACAATTCTGAATAAAAGCCGTGAGGCTTGCAGCCCGTGACTGCCTCGGGCGCGAAGATTAACCCCTTAACGGTCGCATTAAATTACGGTTTAAAAATTCAAATTCATTATTATCACCACTTTTTTTAAAATAAAAAATATTCATCCTATTTAATGTCAAATAAAATGATACCAGAATGAAACCAATCACACTATTTTATAAAACTGTTGGGAATCAAAGAATTCTGAATAAAAGCCGCGAGGCTTGCAGCCCGTGACTGCCTCGGGCGCGAAGATTAACCCCTTAACGGTCGCATTAAATTACGGTTTAAAAATTCAAATTCATTATTATCACCACTTTTTTTAAAATAAAAAATATTCATCCTATTTAATGTCAAATAAAATGATACCAGAATGAAACCAATCACACTATTTTATAAAACTGTTGGGAATCAAAGAATTCTGAATAAAAGCCGCGAAGCTTGCAGCCCGTGAATATCTCGGGCGCGACGATTAAGTTATGCTAAAAAATCTGTTTCAAGCACTTTGTATGCGTTAGTTAATTAGCTTTTTTCTTTAAAAAATTCATCGTTTTGATGAAAAAAAAAAATAAATAAACGATGGAATGATAGCTAAATGAATTTTACGAGGGTAATTCGGAAAGTAACCTCCGTTTATGAATAAAAAAAAATAATGAAGGGAAACATGTTTTATTACTTACGTATGAAAGACACATTCTTCAGCTACTTCTCAACATAATTGCCGTATTAATTAAAGCAATTACATAACGGTAAATCAGCTTTGAAATTCCATCGTCACAGACTTCTGCCGCCGGCCTATTCAACTGCGATTATTTTTAAATTCAACTCGCACCACTCTTTCAATCCAAAGAATTTTAACATATTTTTCTACATAATTTGCTGATAAATGTACTACCAAAAATGTTTTAAAAAATAGCGGATCAAGTAAAATATTACGAGAGCGATTCGGAATTTGTCAATATGAATAAAAGAATATGTTAAAATTCTTTGGATTGAAAGAGTGGTGCGAGTTGAATTTAAAAATAATCGCAGTTGAATAGGCCGGCGGCAGAAGTCTGTGACGATGAAATTTCAAAGCAGATTTACCGTTATGATAATTGTTTTAATTAATACGGCAATTATGTTGAGAAGTGCTGAAGAACGTGTCTTTCATACGTAAGTAATAAAACATGTTTCCTTTCATTAGTTTTTTTAAATTCATAAACAAAGGTTACTTTCCGAATTACCCTCGTACATTTTCAGGTTCTTTGCTTTTCCATTAATTTCTTTTTTTCGATCTTGAAAAATCTTTTCAACTAAAAAAAAATAACCCAAAACTTTTTCGAAACTTGCTTCAAAACATTTTATGTTATTTTATTCGTTCACTGCGCAGAATTAATCAATTATTCCGCTAGAAGATTACAAATGATGTTCGTCCACCTGAATTTCAATCCCAGACTGGATTAATGGAGGATTGATCGAGCTTTGCGTGATCGACTAACACTTCGCTGATTCGGTTTCGTGTTACTGGTTGCACTGTAAAGGCAGAGTTAATTTGAAATTGTCATATTATCTGAAATTATGTCATTAGACCGAAATTAATTATGCAGAACACAAGTGTAATCTATTCAAATTATACTCAAACTTTTCTTTTGAGTCTATAAAGTTGTTTGTTTTAAAATAAGTATGCAACATTTTAATATTCATTCGACACGAAGAAAAAAAATTCATAAACTTGTGCAGATTACAGGGCTCCCAAATGGTCCGCGAACTGAACATCAGTATTTTTTAACAGAAAATTTCATAATACGTTTGAGCAAGAATCAACTTCCAAACGTGGTTTCTTGACAATTTGCAAGAAAAATCTAAAAAGAAAATTTCTCTAAAAAAATTCTGATGTTCAGTTCGCGGACCATTTGGGAGCCCTGAGATTACTGTATATTAATCATGTTAACAGGAAATAATAAACTTGAGTGTACCGTATTTACTCGTGTATAAGGCGCACTTTTTTTTTCAAAAAATTAGGGCAAAACTCTTAGGTTCGCCTTATACACGGAATAATTTTTTACTGTTGGATGCAGTCGAACTATATACACATGAAACAAGAAATTATTCAAAGAAGATATTATAACTCGGAAAATGTTACTTAATTGCATAGCTGCCAACTCTTCTGATTTTTTTGACCCGGAAAAATTTAACAGAAATAATTGTCTTATTTAATCAGCGCATTGCGGCGATTTGAAAAAGTAAAATTTGCTGTAAAATTTTTCCGGGCCGAAAAAGCGGAAGATGTTGGCAGCTATGTTAATTGAATTATTGCTGCATATTTATTTCACTCCTTGCAATTTTTTATACAACAGAGCTAGTGACATTATCTAAACGCTAAATAGCAATTCTCTTTACCGTCACTCCTTCTTATTTCCCGTCATTCTCTTACAACCCGAAGTCTAAAAATGCATTTTCGTCTTGTTTTCTGGTCTGGTGTAATGTTTGTTTCGACTTTTTTTTTACTGAAATTCATTTAATCATTCTTCATTAGCATATCAAATTTATGGTGCGCGTTATACACGAGATTTTAAGAAATAGCAATTGTTACTTGTAAAGTAGGGGTGCGCCTTATACACGCGTGCGCCCTATACACGAGTAAATACGGTACCTTAATTTCTATCGTATAAATTGCTGCTTAAAAATCTGTTTCAAGCGCTTTGTATGTACTTTGTCAGGTATTTGTATGTGCTTATTAATTAGCTTTTTTATTTAATAAAATGCATCGTTTCGATTAAAAAATAAATAAACGGTAGAATGATAGCCAAGTGTATTTTTAATTTTTCAAGTCTTTTGCTTTCCCATTAATTTTTTCCGATCATGAAAAATCTCTTCAATAATAAAAAATAAAAAAAAAAAAAAACTTTTTTGAGGTTTGCGTTGAAACGTTTTGTGCTATTTTATTTGTTCACTGCGCAGAATTAATTGATTTTTCCACTAGAAGATTACAAATGACATTCATCCACCTGAATTTCAATTCCAGAATGGATTAATGGAGGTTTGATTGAGCTTTGTGTGATTGATTAACGCTTTGCTTATTCTGTTTTACGTAATTGGTTGCATTGTAAAGGAAGAGTTAATTTGTAATTGTGATAATATCCGAAATTATACCATTAGGTTGAAATTCATTAGATAGAATACAAGTCTAGATAGATATATTCTTATTATTCTCAAACTTTTCTTTTGAGTCTATAAAGTTGTTTGTTATAAAACAGGTATGCAATGTTTTTATATTCATTCGACACGGGAAAAAAAAAAAAAATCAAAAATGTGTGCAGATTATTGTATATTAATCATGTTGACAGGAAATAATAAAATTGAATATATTATAGTTTCTGTCGTATAATTTGTTGCTTAAAAAAATCTGTTTCAAGCGCTTTGTCTGCACTTTGTCAGGTACTTTCTATGAGTTTGTTAATTAGCTTTTTTCTTTAATAAAATGCATCGTTTTTATGAAAAAAGTAAATAAGCGGTAGAATGACATCCATATGAATTTTATCTTTTCACGTCTTTTGCTTTTCCATTAATTTTTTCCGATCTTCAAAAATCTCTTCAATAAAAAAAAAAAAAAAAAAAAAAATAATAATAATAATAATAATAATAATAATAATAATAATAACCCAAAACTTTTTCGTGACTTGCGTCGAAACATTTCATGTTATTTTATTTGTTCACCGAGCAGAATTAAATAATTTTTCCTCTAGAAGATTACAAATGACAGACATTTACCTGAATTTCGATTCCAGAATGGATTAATGGAGGATTGATTAAGCTTTGTGTGATTGATCAACACTTCGCTGATTCGATTTCGTGATACTGGTTGCACTGTAAAGGCAGAGTGAGTCTGAAATTGTCATATTATCCGGAATTATGTCATTTGGTCGAATATAATTGAGGAGCCCAGAAGCCAAGGGGTATAAGTGACAAAATTAAAAAAATTGAGTTAAGTGCACTGAAAATAAGTCTATCTGAAAATAAGTATTTATTTGTAAGTAAAGAGTAATGAGTGATTTTTTAATTATGTACTGCGTTTTAGGGATCAGTTACTTAACCTCTTTTCCAAAACTATGAAACGCGTGGAAGCCAAGGGGTACAAGTGCAGTTGTATACGTTTACGTCTACATAGCAGAAGCGCGACTAACGACATAAAAGGCCATTTGCTTTTCTATACATTAAATAAATGCATTTTAACTGTTTAAAAGTAAGAAAAATCCTTCGTTAACCATAGATTATGAAACACTTTTCAACACTCCCTGAAATCTTTAAAAAATTTCGCTATTTAGGGTAATAAAGTATTACTATCCATAGCCAAATATGTATTCTAATACTTTCGAACAGCCATATGTTTTATCTGTCGGTTGATATATACTGTATAATAGGGAAATTTAGTTTAGCAAGAAAACGCGTAACAGTTTGAAATTTCTCTTTCAACAGTTTATACTAACAGATGGAAACATATTTGTATAATTTTGTGCCTCCTGTACTTTACCTTAAACCTTTATTATACGCCAGTATTTAGCTAAAATTTAGTTGAAATTAAAACACTCTTAAGACTACTGAAATCACATTTCCATAAATTATCATCCATATATGAACATGTATAAAATTTTGTGCGTATAGAAGAACTATAGCATTTATACGTACCATATAATGTATATAAATTTAGTGGAACTTAAAAGCACAAATCATAATTAAAAAGGCATTTCGTCCATCCATCAATCATCATTGATAATATACACTACTTTGAATAAAATGTACTATTTGAAATTTTTTTTTGTGTGCCTGTAAATACTGTGTATTTCGTATTATGCGCGAACTTATATTAAGCCTCAGTTACGTATATCAATTTTATTATACATGAAAATTGTAATATAATTAAAATATGTCGCAAACAATTTCCTCTTTATCATTAGATTATGGAAACCTTTTGTGTGGCCCTGTAAATAAATAAAAACTATTCTTTTCACCTCATATTTTACAGGATGTTTATTTTAATGCAATTTGTAAATGCATATAAATTTTAATATGTGACAAGGTGTAACTTCTCTAAAATTCATAACCCGTAATGAAACGGTAAACTTTTGATTGTCCCTGTAAATAAACTAATCGTGTTAGAAACTTCTTTTGCAATAGGTTCGTATTGAAGTAAACGTGAATAATTCCTTAAATTTTCAATGCAATCCGAATATATTTACGAGAGCTAAGACGCGGACGGACGGACTGACAAACCAAAATCATATTCACTTTTCAACTTTATTGGAAAGTGTTAAAAATTATAAAATTCCAATGTTTTAAAACTTAAAATAAAATTTAAAAACTTATATTTGAACAAAATTTTTTCTTTCATTCATTTATATCAACATTGTTTATAAATTTTTCGTAAATTCACTTTTTATTTCATAATTTTTTTTTATAGAACTTTTATTCAAAAAAATTTTGTTCTTTCATTTATTTATATCAACATGGCTCTTAATTTTTTCATAAATTTATTATTTTTATTTCATAACTTTTCATTTCTTCTATCCATTCGGCACTTGTACCCTTTGGCCTCCAAGCAGTTTTCATTACTGCTTGGAAGCCAAAGGGTACAAGTGCCGACTGATGTTAAACATTGCTTAGTTATAAATTTAAAACAAATTGTACTCCACTTTTTTTCAAGCGGTTATTGAAATAACAGTTTAAAGATCACTAAGAAATAAGCAAAAGTTTCCTATCTTAATTCATTCAATTACAGTTGATGTTTAACTTTGAACTCAATTTACTCGAAATCTAAATTTTGTCACTTGTACCCCTTGGCTTCTGGGGTCCTCAATTAAAGTCTAGTCTATTCATATTATTCTCACATGCATTTTTTTTTTGAGTCTATAGTTGTTTGTTATAAAATACGTATATAATGTTTTACACGACACGAAAAAAAAAAAATTCATAAATTTGTGCAAATTACTGAATATTAATCATGTTAACAAGAAATAATGAATTTGAATATACCTTAATTTCTATCGTATAAATTGCTGCTTAACCCCTTCGCGACGGGAGCTTTTCACGAAATTTTTAATATTTTGTCACCTGTTTTTAAAAACAGAAATTTGCGCCTTACTAAATCGAAAGATGCTCCGATTAAATAAGGCAAATTTTACAGTAAAATTTTACTGGTGGGGATGGGATGAACGAGGATTCATAAACCTTTTTGCGGCACGCATGCGTGTCGCTCGTCCCCAAGGAGTTATCATATTCATAGTATCCGCAAAGAAACTGTTCGGGAGGGTTGAATTCTGATAAGGATTGGCCGACGCGTTTTCACGTAACTTGGCGATAATTATACTTGGCGTAGCGATAGACGCTTCCGTCGAGTTCGATTTCCTTCGGAGCCGAGTACAAAGTAAAAATTTGTGTTTAAAAACTTTTAAAGAGTACAGCTTTCAGTAAGACACGTTCCATCCAATGCAAGGCTGCAAGAGAAAAGTTACTTTGTACTCGGTTCGGAAGGAAATCAAACTCCTCGACGGAAGCATCTATCGCTCGCCAAGTATAATTATCGCCAAGTTACGTGAAAACGTGTCGGCCAATCCCTATCAGACTTCAACCCTCTCGAAGAGTTTCTTTGCGGATACTGTGAATATGCAAGAAGTTAACCCCTTAATGGTGGCATTAAATTACGATTTAAAAATTCATATCCATTATTGCCACCAGTTTTTGAAAAAAAAAATTCTTATTTAATGACAAGTAATATGATACCAGAATAAAACCAATTACTCTATTTTATAAAACTGGTGGGAATCAAACAATTCTGAATAAAAGCCGTGAAGCTTGCAGCCCGTGAATGTCTCGGGCGCGACGATTAAGTAGTGTTAAAAAATCTATTTCAAGCACTTTGTATGCGTTAGTTAACTAGCTTTTTTCTTTAAAAAATGCATCGTTTAGATGAAAAAAATAAATAAACGGTGGAATGATAACTAAATGAATTTTATATTTTCAGGTCCTTTGCTTTTCCATTAATTCCTTTTTTTCGATCTTGAAAAATCTTTTCAGCTAAAAAAAAAAATAACCCAAAACTTTTTCGAGACTTGCTTCAAAACATTTTATGTTATTTTATTCGTTCACTGCGCAGAATTAATTAATTATTCAGCTAGAAGATTACAAATGATGTTCGTCCACCTGAATTCCAATTCCAGAATGGATTAATGGAGGATTGATCGAGCTTTGTGTGATCGACTAACACTTCGCTGATTCGGTTTCGTGTTACTAGTTGCACTGTAAAGGCAGAGCTAATTTGAAATTGTCATATTATCTGGTATTATGTCATTAGACCGAAATTAATTATACAGAACACAAGTGTAATCTATTCAAATTATACTTAAACTTTTCTTTTGAGTCTATAAAGTTGTTTGTTATAAAATAAGTATGCAACGTTTTAATATTCATTCGACACGAAGAAAAAAAAATTCATAAACTTGTGCAGATTACTGTATATTAATCATGTTAACAGGAAATAATAAAATTGAATATACAGTCGGCTCTCGTTAATTCGAATCGTCGGGACCACAGTATATGTTCGAATTATGGAAAATATGAAATAAAACATGCTTAATATGGTACTATTACAAAGGAATTAATGTTATAGTGTTTTTTAAATTTATTTCGTCTGTTATCATTAGAATATGACTTAATATTAAATTAGAATGTATAAATACATAAATTAATAAAAAGATTAGAAACAAGCACGATGAAAGAAAAATTTAAAGCGTCAGTGATGGACACACGGGGCTCTAAGAAAGTGGATATCAAATGCATTGTATTATATTTATACTTGTTCGGAACAGTTTTCACAAAAATCAAAGAAAGAAGGTTATTCAAATGATCCGAAATCCCTTAGAAAGAAAAGAAAAATGAAAAATCGTTATTCTCGTTAGTTCGAATTAAACAAAGTCAAGAAAGAATGAATTCGAATTAATGAAAATGGTTAACTTTATTCTGCCATTGAAAAATTCGGGACTTCATGTTTAGTTCGAATTAAGCGAAGATTCGAATTATCCGATTTCGAATTAACGAGTGTCGACTGTACCTTAATTTCTATCGTATAAATTGCTGCTTAAAAATCTGTTTCAAGCGCTTTGTATGTACTTTGTCAGATATTTGCATGTGTTTATTATTTAGCTTTTTTATTTAATAAAATGCATCGTTTTGATTAAAAAATAAATAAACGGTAGAATGTATTTTTTTTCAAGTATTTTGCTTTCTTATTAATTTTTTCCGATCTTGAAAAATCTCTTTAATAATAAAAAATAAAATAAAATAAAAACTTTTTGGAGATTTGCGTTGAAACGTTTTGTGCTATTTTATTTGTTCACTGCGCAGAATTAGTTAATTTTTCCGCTAGAAGATTACAAATGACATTCATCCACCTGAATTTCAATTCCAATGGAGAATTAATTGAGCTTTGTGTGATTGATTAACGCTTTGCTGATTCTGTTTTATGTGATTGGTTGCACTGTAAAGGAAGATTTAATTTGTAATTGTGATATTATCCGAACTTATGCCATTAGGTAGAAATTAATTAGACAAAACAAAAGTCTAGATAGGTATATTCTTATTATTCTCAAACTTTTCTTTTGAGTCTATAAAGTTGTTTGTTATAAAATAAGTATGCAATGTTTTAATATTCATTCGACATGAAAAAAAAATCAAAAAAATGTGGAAATGACTCTTTATGAATCATATTGACAGGAAATAATGAAATTCAATATACTTTAATTTCTGTCGTATAAATTGCGTCTTAAATAAATTTTTCATGCTCTTTGTATGCACTTTGTCTGATAGTTTGTATGCGGTTATTAAATAGCTTTTCTATTTAATAAAATATATGGTTTTGAAGAAAAAAAAATGAAAAAACTGATGATTGGTAGCTAATCTGATTTTATCCTTTTAACGTCTTTTACTTTTCCATTAATCTTTCCTCAATCTTGAAAATTCCCTTCCATTAAAAAATTCCTCAAAACTTTTTCCAGACTTGTGTTGAAACATTTCATGCTGTTTTATTCTTGCAAGGCGTAGAATTAGTTAATAGTTCTGCTAGAAGATTGCAAATGACATTCATTCACTTGAATTTCAATTCCAGAATGGATTAATGGAGGATTGATTGCAGGGCTGGCAAGTTTCTGCCAGTAAGTGGCAAAAACTGGCAGAAACTAAGAAGTAATACTAATAAGAACCTTAACCTGCAATGATTCATAATTCATACATGTATTTAATATATAAAGAATTTAGTTAAAAGAATAAGCTAGAATAAAAGCTAACATTGCATTAAATAATATTTGAATCTTGCATTTTGTGAGTTTAAATGATATTTCCATCATTAAATAAAGCTTAGTAAATTTTATGAGCAGTTGCAATAGAACAACTATGTTTTTTACTTTATGTTTAATACAAATTATTATTTGTTATTCATCATGAATAAAATGTATAAGCAACTGAGTACTGCTAAAAATATCTCAGATTATGTCTTGAAATGAATTTATGCCAGTTTTTACCACTTTCTACCAGTTATTGCCAGTTTCTGCCGGTTAAAACCACTTTCTACCACTTGTTTCTGCCGGCAAAAACCCAGCCCTGATTGATTGAGTTTGTGTGATTGTTTAACGCTTCGCTGATTCGGTTTCGTGTCACTCGTTGCGCTGTAAAGGAAGAGTTAATGTGAAATTGTCATATTATCCGGAATTATATCATTAGGTCGAAATTAATTAAACAGGACACAAGTTTAGTCTATTAATATATTTCTCAAACTTCTGTTTTGAGTCTATAAAGTTGTTTGTTATAAAACAGGTATGCATTGTTTTAAAATTCATTCGACACGGAAAAAAAATCATAATTTTTTGCAGATTATTGTATATTAATCATGTTGACAGGAAATAATAAAATAGAATATACTATAATTTCTGTCGTATAAATTGCGTCTTAAATAAATGTTTCAAGCGCTTTGTATGCACTTTGCCAAATACTTTGTAAGCAGTTTTTAAATAGATTTTCTATTTAATAAAATGTATGGTTTTGAAGAAAAAAAAAATACAAAAAAAAAAAAAAAAAAAAAAAATGGAAGATTGGTTGCTAAACTTATTTTAGCTTTCTCATGTTTTTTATTTTTCCATAAATCTTTCCCCATCTTCAAAATTCTCTTCCATTAAAATATTCCTCAAAACTTTTTCCAGACTTGCGTTGAAACATTTTGTGCTATTTTATTTGTTCACGGCGCAGAATTAATTAAATTTTCCACTAGCTTTTCCATTAATTTCTTTTTTTCGATCTTGAAAAATCTTTTCAACTAAGAAAAAAAAAAAAAAAAACCCAAAACTTTTTCGAGACTTGCTTCAAAACATTTTATGTTATTTTATTCGTTCACTGCGCAGAATTAATTAATTATTCCGCTAGAAGATTACAAATGAGATTCATCCATCTGAATTTCAATTCCAGAATGGATTAATGGATAACTGATTGAGCTATGTGTGATTGATTAAAGCTTTGCTGATTCGGTTTCATGTAACTGGTTGCACTATAAAGAAAGAGTTAATTTGAAATTGTGATATTATCCGAAATTATGCCATTAGGTCGAAATTAATAAGACAGAACACAAGTCTAGATCGATATATTCTTATTATTCTCAAACTTTGCTTTTAAGTCTATTAAGTTGTTTGTAATAAAATAGGTATCCAATGTTTTAATATTCATTTGATATGAAAACAAAATTAATAAATTTGTGCAGATTACTGTATAGCAATCATGTTGACAGGAAATAATAAAATTGAATATATCATAATTTCTGTCGTTTAAATTGCATCTTAAATAAATGTTTCATGCGCTTTGCACGCACTTTGTCCAGTGCTGCCAGTGGGCTACTTTTTTATTAAGATTTCTTGATTGACACCACTATTTTGAAATGGTAAATAACCTTTTGTTTTCGCCTTAATTATCATGCCATTGAATAAAGCACATTTAATCATTTGTAAAAAGTGATGGAAAACAAGAATCTGAATTAAAAAAAGGAGCCTATTTGGCAACGCTGACTTTGTCAGATATTTTGTATGCGGTTATTAAATAGCTTTTCTATTTAATAAAATATATGGTTTTGAGAAAAAAATAAAACAAACGGAAGATTGGTAGCTAAACTGATTTTATCTTTTTCACGTCTTTTACTTTTCCATTAATCTTTCCCCATTTTGAAAATTCTCTTCCATGAAAAAGTAACCCAAAACTTTTTCGAGACTTCCGTCGAAACATTTTGTGTTATTTTATTCGTTCACGGCTCAGAATTAGTTAATAGTTCGGTTAGAAGATTACAAATGGCATTCATCCACCTGAATTTCAATTCCAGAATAGATTAATGGAGGATTGATTGAGTGTTGTGTGATTGATTAACACTTCGCTGATTCGTGTCGTGTAACTCGTTGCACTGTAAATGCAGAGTTAATCAGAAATTTTCATATTATCCGGAATGATGTCATTAGGTCGAAATTAATTAAACGGAACAAAAGTCTAGTCTTTTCATATTATTCTCAAACTTTTCTTTTGAGTCTATAAATTTGTTTGTTATAAAATAGGTATGCAATGTTTTAATATTCAGTCGACACGAAATTAATTAGAAATTTGAAATTAATTAGACAGAACAAAAGTCTTGATTGATATATTCATATTTTTTTCAGACTTTTGTTTTGAATCTATATATATACATATATATATTTTTTATAAAACAGGTATGCAATGTTTTAATATTCCTTCAACATATTATATATATATATATATATATATATATATATATATATATATTTGCAGATTACTGTACATTTGCCATGTTATCAGGAAAAATAAAATTGAATATACGTTAACTTCTGTCGTATAAATTGTGGCTTAAATAAATCTGTTTCGAGCGCTTTGTTTGCACTTTGTCAGGCACTTTGTAAACGGTTTTTAATTATCTTGTTTTCTCAATAAAATTTACAGTTTTGAGCGATAAAAATAAAATAAACGATAGATTTGTAGCTAAATTAATTTTATCTTTTTCAAGTGTTTTACTTTTCTATTAAATTTATACCATCATAAAAAATCTTTTCTATTAAAAAATTACCCAAAACTTTTTTCAGAATAGCGTTGAAACATCTTGTGCTTATTTTATTCGTTGACGGCGCAGAATTAATTAATTGTTCCGCTAGAAGATATCAAATGGCATTTATCCGTCCGAATTTGAATTTCAGAACGGATTAATCGAGGATTGATGGAGCTTTGTGTGATTGATTAAGAATTCGCTGATTCGGTTTCGTGTAACTGATTGCATAGTAAAGGCAGAATTAGTCTGAAATGTTCATGTTATCCGAATTTAGTCTAATTAGTTCAAAATTGATTGGACAGAAGACAAGTCTTGAAAGATTTTTGTACATTATTGTAATTTTTTTGTTTTGACCTAGCTAAGTTGTAAGTTTTAACTTTTGGCACTCTGTTGTCTCCGCTGCGGAAACATCATATTTACTTCCAAAATTTGTTTTTGGCACCAGTAATAAAGTAAAGTAAAATTTGTCTTATTCAATCAGAGAAATTTTGAAATTATATACTTAATGGAAAGTTCTTTTTAAAAAGTGGTATTTAATCGAATAAAATTTGTACAAGAGGCACTGAAGTCAGAAGGGTTAAAACAGATATGCGATGCTTTAGCATTCTTTCAGTATAAAAAAAATAGTTTCATTAATTTATGCAGATTATTATATTTACAATATCTATCTATATTATAAATGCAATAATTGTTAATTTATAATTCGCGGCTTAAATGAATTTGTTTTTAACCAGAAATTTTAGTCACTCATTTATACATGACCTCATTTATGCGTTTTCCTGAGTTATATGTTGATTTTTGATAATCCCGAGTGAACATATAGCGAACCAATGTTATTATTTTCCTTTGTAAAATGTATCTTCCACTTATGAGGCGGGGATATTCCAAGTTTCATTGAATTTTCTTCCTATTTTAAAGCTATATTTTAAAAAAGAAAAAAGTTGCATCAGCTTGTAAAAGGGAAGTTAATTGTTTGTCTTTGCTCTTGTTTTCTGAACAATAATCTAATGCTACATTCTTTAGTCACACCTCTTCATTCCTTGCTACTTTTAGAGTAGAGATTAGCTTGAGTATATAAGGTCTGTTTTGTTGTCAATTTTCTGCCTCGCTCTGATGGCTTATTATTTTTTTTGCTTTTTCACATTTAAAACTGAGTAAACGAACAAAATTTTTGATTTTTTAAAAATTAATATGGAGATTATTAAAATGTCCGAAAAGAAAAGTCTCATGCAACAACAACAAAAAAAATCTTTAGCAGAACAATTCAAAATTCTTGTTACAACTTTAAAAGGCATTTTGAAAAATAAAGATACAATCAAAGCTACAAAACAAAGAATGTTGATATCAGACCAAGAAACGAAGTAGAATATAGAATGAAAAATTTGATCATCTGGAAAAAAATTAGTGTAGTGGCTTAGAAATGTTCTTTTTCTTCTAATATACCAGTACTAGGCTTCTACATCTACTCTTTTAATATACCAGATATTGTCGATAATTAATAGAAAAGGGAATTGAATTAGTATAGACTTTTGGAACAGAAAATTTCTCTACGTTGCAAACATGAATAGAGAAACATAAAATTAGAATTGATTAACTATATGTGCAGGGGTGCAAAAATCTAGGCGCCAGAGGGTAGTCTCTCACCAGTAAAATTTTAAAGTTTTTTTCGCTCAAAATTTAATAGCATTCTAGCAGGAATTTTACACGAAATATTAGACGAAGAAAAACGAAATCAATTTTGTGGTGAGAAACTGCCTGCTGGCGCCTAGATTTTTGCACCCCTGTATATGTGCATTACAGAGTTGCCAAGTCTCCGGCTTTTTGCACACCACTATTATTTTAGAGAAAATGTAGTTATTTTAAATCGGTGAAATGTTCCAATTCAATGAAAGAACTTTTTTTGTAATATTTTACTGGTATTCAAAAAGTCGGAGACTTAGCAGCTGTGGCATTATAAGTGGCGAAAGTGCAAGCGTTAATAATGTTGATCAGTGGTTAAGTAATCTGCTAATTTTATTAAAAGATTATCAGTTTTGTAACATATTTAATTGCGATGAAATGGTATTTATTTTTTAAATGTTGCCTTATTAAATTTCACGGCTTTAAAAATCTTTTACAGTTGAAGCATGTCACTGCGATAAAAAAAAAAAGTCACAATTCTACTTTACTGTAATGCACATGACTCTGAAAAGTGATTTCTTTCGCCTTTGGTTATTGGAAAATCGAAAAATCCACGTTGTTGACCCCGACGTCTCCGCGCCATTCACACACACAAAATAATAAATAAAATAAAATAAATGAATAAATAAAAACGTAAGATGATGCAAAGATTCAAGTTGGAGCTAATGCAGGTGAAACAGATAACAAAGAAAATGAAAAAATACATCAACCGACATGACAAAGGTAATAGATGCATTGGAAAGGCTTCATTACTATAAAACCATCAATACGGAACTTTTGACAACAAAAGGCTCATATTACCAACGAGGTAAATTTCAACCAGTAAAAAAATATATTTTCCATTACACTAATTTTTCACGAATATAGCTTTTACATACTATGGATTTTTTTTTTTTAATCTACAGGTGGAAGATTGTTCTGTTGGTAATCTGGTTCTTAAGTAATCACAAGCTCTATACTTAATATTCTAATGCAGGGCTGTCCAACCTGGATCCCGCGGAACACCAGAAAAATATTACAGAAGTTTTTGTCTAATTTCATCTCCGAATATCTCCGATTCAATATGATATTGATTTCTGTAGGAATTTTCTAGTATCCCGCGGGCGCCAGGTTGGACAGCCCTGTCCCAATGCATTAAAATGAACTGATGCATCTGGGACTAAATATTCTTATTTCAAGAAACTCTAGAAAGCTATATTTAGCGACAGACATCAAGTTCATAAACAAACTTCAATTTTAGACTATTTAAAAAAAGAAGGTTATGAGATTAAAATTTGGAGATGTATATAATTTAGATTTTCATTAGTAAACCATTAACAATCCAAAAGAATAGGATTTTTTTTCTACTACGATTGTATATTTATATGCATGAATATATTTTAAGATTTTACCATTGTCTAAAAATTTATTTTGAATTTAATTTCTACTTGAATCTCATTTATGCGTCTCTCTCGTTTATGCATCATTTTTAATCAGTCGCTTGGATCGACGTGTGCATGCTAGATTATTTTGAGAGATTATTTTACCATGTAGTAAGACATCACCATTCAGTGAAATTTGTGTTCACCACACATAGATTGTTTTCTGTCTATTTTATATATATACAGAGTGTTCCAGGATTGTTGGAACAACCTTTAAGGAGAAGAAGAGGAATATTAAGGATTTAGTTTTTTTTCATAACAACCCATGGTTGAAAGCGCTTTTCAGTTAGGGTAGTTATAACACAAATCAGAAGAAAAGTACACGAATAACAGGAGAAAACGTGTTTATTTAGTAATAATTTTTCGTTATCGAAACAAGAGAAATAGCGTGAATTACAATAATAATAGATTACTATAAAAAAATACCTAATATGAACTCAAAATCTAAAAATTAAAAAAGGAAAACAGGGTTCGCACAGCTCTACCACTAAATTTTTACAGTATTTTCAATGTATTTCACTGAAGAAAAATATTGCGAAAATTGCGAATCGAGGAGGTGGTTGCGAATTCTATTTCTTAAAAATTAAATATAAATTTTCTTATCATTAATAGTGGTACCAGAGTCCTTACAAAACATAAGGAGTGTGCGAACCCTGGAAAAGAAAAGAAAAAAAATCCGCCAGGTTTGGCAGTTTCAAATCGGACGGTACATAACATTAACCTAAAAATGATCTTCAAAAGCTGTTTCGAAAAAAAAGTTTCTCAGCACTTTTCCCACGACTAACTAAAGAACAAAATATTTAATTTATATTATTTAATTAATTTATTTATCTATTAATAAACGAAATTGAATTCTCTAAAATCAATGAAAAAAATCCAAACAAGAACATTTCAATTTAAACCAGAAACGTGATAATTTTCTATGAAATTTTAAATTTTTATGTTTTTTGTAAATTATTTTGTTGTAGGTATAATTAAAAAACAACGTAATGAACAACACAAAGAAGAAATGGCCACTCAAAAATACGAAGCAAAATTGGTTTGAAATCGTGGATAAATCACTTGTGCAAGATTAACTTTGTCTTAAAATATTAAAACTTTTGCTGTAGTTTATGACAATTTAACAATTTTATAAACCACAAATAAATAATTGCAAAAGATAAGTAATAGTCTAAATTAAATTCAGGTTTTGTAATCGACTATCAAACTTTGGTAATTTTTCTACCTTTCAAACATTTGTTACCCCTTTAAAAATTCACAAATATATATAAAGGAATTGAAACACCGACAACCCCGTAAGACATAATGACGTCACTGCAACGTCGTTGTAAAGTCACATTGTGACTTTGTGACCATCGATTGTCGATGTGACGTCACGTGACGTCGATGTGAAGTCACAGTGACTAAAATGTGAAGTCGTTATGGCCGTTTTAGATATTTTTTGTGACGTCACAATGTGACCAATTTGTGAAAAGTGTGTCATTTGTGACTACTTTGACATTACCATTGTGACGAACTGTGAAAAAAATTTTAGAAAGTCACATCTTAGTCACAATGTGACGTCACTGGGTGGTGGCATTTTTGTCACAGATGTGATGTGACCAAAGTAACTCACAGTGACGTCATTGTGACGTCATTGTGACCATGCATGCTATGAGGGGCAGGATAAAATATTAAGAGTTTTCCTGTTTTGCGGGTACTTCGTTTAGCCAATGTGTTTTTGCCAATCGTAATTTGGCCGAACCACGTACGAACATCTTTACTCCAATTCTAATTTATTTTTCTCACCAGTAAGATTTTATTGTAAATTTCATTTTATTTAATCAAAGCAATTTTTCTGGTTCAATTAGACAAAAATTTCTGTTTAAAAAAACCGGTGGTAAAAGATTAAATATTATGCAAAAAGACATGAAAAAATAGACATTACTTGAAACTTTTTTCAAAAATGTCGATCAGTTAATTGGTTAATAAAAATGCAATTTTTCTCATATGTTTGACGAAAACATCCCCAAAAAATTTCAGCGTAAAAGAAATGCTTGAAAATGAATTGCTTTAAACTAATCCAATTCAAAAGTAACAATAAGAAAAAAAAGGAAAAAAAAAAAAACGAACAGCAATTTTTTCACTTTTAACAGTAAAAAATAAATTCGTTTATATAGCAAAGTAAATATTTAGAAATGAAGCCAAAGATGGGTGACGGAAGATGTATTTAAAGTTCAAGAGGAAAGTGTCGCAAAATATTATAAGATATATTTAAAGTCATACTTAAAAACTTTTTTTTAGTAGAGATTTTTTAATGTAAATAAAATCTAACGATTTGCACTGCAAACATCTTGCTTTAACCCTTTCCGGCACGGGCAAAATCTGTACTAAAATGAGAAATTATCGACTAACACCGGAATTCACAGACGAATTTTTTACATATTTTGAATCCCTTAATTTAAGTTTTCATTGTAAAAGCAAAATTTTACTAAAATATTACTGGTGCCGTTTGCAAGTTTGGAATTAAAATTAAGTATCCCAGACCGGGCACAGTGTGCCGGAATGGGTTAACCCCTTGGGGACGAGCGACACTTATACGTGCCGCAAAAAGGCTTAAGAATCCTTGTTTATTACCACCGGTAAAATTATACTGTAAAATTTATTTTATTCAATCGGAGCATTTTCTCGATTTCAGAAGGAACAAATTTTTGTTTTTTAAAACCGGTGGCAAAACATTAAAAATTTCGTAAAAGGCTCCCGTCGCGAAGGGGTTAATCATTACAATAATTAAAATCAACTTTTAACACACAATACATAAACACACACCATATACGTATACGTTTCGCGAGCACCAGGGCTCGCTTCCTCAGTGTATAAAAGTTAAAATGTTTAAAAACAGAAAATCCCCCCAACTGACAGCAAGTCAGAGACCCAAATGATCGCAAACATAATACCAAAATACCCACAAGCTTCAGCAACCAATCTTTACTAACGAAAGTTTATGAAAAGCAGAGAACCTGACGGACCGGCACCATGATGTACGATCAAATGTGTCAAAGTGTAACAAACTGTTTGCAACAGAGATATGTAAATGAAACAACTCTTACAGTTTGTCAGATTTTGATACATTTGATCGTACATCATGGTGCCGGACCGTCAGATTCTCTGCTTTTCACAAACTTTCGTTAGTAAAGATTGGTTGCTGAAGCTTGTGGGTATTTTGGTATTATGTTTGCGATCTTTTGGGTCTCTGACTTGCTGTCAGTTGGGGGGATTTTCTGTTTTTAAACATTTTAACTTTTATACACTGAGGAAGCGAGCCCTTGTGCTCGCGAAACGTATACGTATATGGTGTGTGTTTATGTATTGTGTGTTAAACGTTGATTTTAATGATTGTAATATTCCACACAAGGTTTTAGCTATTATCTTTGGGTTAATCATTATTGAAAGTTAAAAAAAAAATTCAAAATATAAATAAAACCACCTTAAACCTGAAGTTGCACTTTTTGAAATGATGAACTGAACACCAGAATTTACAAATTGATTTATTTGAAAATAAAATCTTGCCTTTCAAGCAGGACGGTCGTTCTGCCAAGCCAAGCTAGAAAAAAATAATATGGCCGCCAAAGGAACAAACGCAAAGAACATAACGACCGCTTAACTGCTTAATATACTCGAGACAACTTTCCCATGTTAAACCGACTAAACATGGCATTTTAAAAATTCGGATATTTAAGAAATGAAGTATCGCAGAGAAATAAAACAAAAACTAGAAGAATTTAATGATGAAAAGTTTCAATTTGAGATCAAACTCATGTTTATAAAATAATTATTAAAAGAGATACATGATTTTTAAAAAACCGTCGAGACACTGAAAATGATCACTTTTTTCTTCGTCAAACAATTTTATTTCAATCAAGGTAAGACTTAAATAAGGAACAGAAAGCAGTATAGAATGCATTTTCGGATAGGTAATTATTGAAGCTACGTGCTTTTGTAAAATTCAGTTTAAAAAAACAAAATTTCTATCCTTAATAAGCAAAAAACTGCTAATTAATTAACAAATTATGTCAAAGTGTGATAAAGCCGCCAATCGTGTACTAGCTACATTATAGTAAAGCAAATCATTTTAAATGCTGCCACTTTAAGTTTCATATGCCAATAGCCAATCAGATATTTTTCTTCGAGATTATTTTTTCGAATAAAACAGTGTAAAAATTTAGTTTTAGAAAGATCTTTAAAATAAAATTAATATTTTAAGAAAGAGATATCTTCTAAAGTGTAGTCATTTAAAATTATTAGCATTTAAAGTTTCATTCCTAATGTAAACAAAACTTTTGAAAAAAATTGAGTTTAGTGTGATTTTTATATAAAAAGAGAACCATTGTAAACGATATCCGCTTTGTGTGTGAGCAAAGAATCTACATAGATAACATCTTTGGCGTCATTGTATGATGAAATACGATTTTACCATAAAATGTTTATTTAAAGAAGGTAATCTCTGGAACTACCGAAGCAATTGTACCAACCGAACCAATTTTGTACAATTATATTAACCAATAGTATTTTATATAATATCGATTTACGGCAATCTTTCCATATTTTATGCAAATTTCTAACCAATATTTAACCCGTTACCATCCAACGATGCCATATAGATTACCTACAACTGGACAAAACTTTTAAATTTCAACACCAGTATTTAAGTACGGAAGTGTCTGCTATCTAAATGTCTGAATAGGTAGCAATTTTGGATTCTAACAACGAATTTGGGTACATTAGAATTGAATGTCAAATACGAAAAGATGGCTTCCAGACCAAAGTTAACCAGTTATAAGGGTGGGTATAAATGTTATAGTTGATATACAGGGCTATCCAAAAGAGCTTGCCAGCGGTATTGAGTATGAGCTTAAATTACTTAAAGGTGGTTCTTAAATAAGGTATACATCTTTACGCTGAACTCCATTTAATTTACAAATAAATGTTTGCAAAATATAGATAAAATGATATACAGGGCCACGCAAAGAAATATGTACATGGACATCTATGAATGATAATTTATAACAATGTGATTTCAATTGTTTTAAGAGTTTCAGTTTAAAATGAATTTTAGCTTCTTACTGACGTGTAATAAAGGTACAAGGTAAACTACAGGGCTGAAAAAAAGTTTTCAAGTATGTTTCCCATTTAATAGTACAAATTGCTCAAAAGTAAATTTTAAGCTTTTTTCTTGCTAAGCCAAATTTTCCCATTTTATAATATGTATATCAACAGATAGATCAAATAAAATACTGTTCAAAGGTATTGGAATACATATTTGACTATATACCAGTAGCGGTTCGTCAGGGAATGCTGCATCAGATTTTTCTTACCACTAAAATTTAACTGAATCTCTTATATTATTCATTCAACAAACTTGGTTGATGAATTAAAACTGAAATTTCTATACAGTTGTAGTGGGGTGAAAAATTTGATGCAGCACCCCCTGATGAGCCGCTACTGCTATATACCCTATTTCCCTAATTAACGCAGTTTTTTTTAAAGATTTCACGTAGTGTTGGAAAGTGCTTCATAATCTATGCTTAACGCATGATTTTTCTTACTTCTTAAATTAGTTATGCATTTTTATGCTGAATTATATTTAGCATACTAAAAGATGTTTGCTGAATACAGATAAAACGATTTACAGGACCACGCAAAAAATGAGATATATGACCGTCAAAGGATGATAATTTTTGGAAGTGGGATTTTACTAGTTTTAAGAGAATTTTAGTCTGAATTAAATTTAAGCTAAATAGTAGTGTGAATGTAAAGATAGCATATAAAATACAGAGCTGTAGTATATTCAAGTAAGAATCCGTGTACAAGCACAAATTGTTAAAAGAGAAATTTCAATATATTACTCGTTTGCTTGCTAAACTAGATTTTCGTATCATATCTAACTAAAATAGCAACTATAGATCTATATTTTATTTTGATTCTATCAATTTTTTACAAAATTTTCATATTTATAAATGACAAATTACTCTAAGAAATAGATGATATATAAATACAATGTGCACATATATTTCTTACTTCCTACTTACAGAGGTTCTACGAGAACTCATTCCAATTTAAGAGAGCAGATTATTTAAATTTTATATAATCTCTTTAAAAAAAAGAAGTGATATCTACTAAAAAACACTTTTCTAGAGTAAAAGAAAAAAAAAAAAAAAGGATGAAAGTTGTGTCTGAAAAATGGTCTAATATCAAATTTCCAAGCTTATATTATGGTAATTATTTAACATTTTCCATTAAAAAAATTACTATTTCTAAGTCAATGCCTTTGCATATGTTGATAGAAATCCTTTTCTCTTGTACTAAATACATCATAAACGTATTTTGAAAATTCAAATGTTTTAAAATTATGCATGATGGGCTTGGCGGCCATCTTTTCCTATTTTACACAAATTTCCAAGCACCAAGTTTGCAAAGGAAAGCTACTAAGTTTACATTAAGTACAATTTAGAACATCTGATTTTAACTATGGACAAATATATTTAACACGTTACCACTCAGCGATCTATTTATAGATTGTATACAACTAAACAAAACTTTAAAATTTCAATACCAGAATTTTAGTATGGAAATGTCTGCTTAATTAACAATTTTGAGTTTTAAATTTTAACTATGGATTTGGGAACTTAGAAATTGGTATAAAATATGGAAAAATGGCCGCCAAGCCCATCGCGCATAATTTTAAAACATTTGAATTTTCAAAACAAACTCATTTGCGTTGTATTTAGTACAAGAGAAAAGGATTTCTATCAGTGCATGCAAAGGCATTGACTTAGGAATAGTAATTTTTTTAATAGAAAATGTTAGATAATTACCGTAATATAAGCATGGAAATTTAATATCAGACTATTTTTCAGACACAACTTTCATCCTTTTTTTTTTCCTTCCTTGGCCTTTTTTTTTTTTTTTTTTTTTTTTTTTGAAAAGTGTTTTTTAGTAAATTTCCTATACCTTAGAAAAGGAAAATTTTAATTATCCCTTTAAGGCGCAGAGCATTTCCATTTAAAAAAAGTTCAAATGACTGAATGACATCTACATAAAACACACCTACAAAAGTTACATAAAAAGTTATTTAAAAATAAGGAAAAAGCTAATAGTCTCAAACATGTTAAACGGGAAATATTTATACCAGAATTCTGGTGTCACTGTGGCATTTCGGAATCAAGTATTTTTTTTACCTGTATCTTGCAAACTTTTATAGTCTGAACTATACATAGTTTCAAATTTATATTACATTTAATTTATATCCAAATTAAAAGAATTTTGTAATTAAATTAGATGTAAACCTTTGATATATTTAATCAATATTTTGTTGTACATGTTATACATTAAACAAATTATTTTCCACTTTGAATTCTGGACTCTTTACCCATATAAATGTCATTCCTTTTATGCAATTTTTCAAAATGTGGCGACAGTTTTTTTAGGTTTAGGGGCCACTGGCTCCATAAAAAATTTGAAAATCTACATCAATACCACTTAACAACTTCCTTATTATTATTATTATTATTATTTTTATTT
Organism: Maratus speculifer; assembly: GCA_964019185.1. Lineage (NCBI taxonomy): Eukaryota > Metazoa > Arthropoda > Arachnida > Araneae > Salticidae > Maratus > Maratus speculifer. Next base: position 233,423,441 of record OZ025300.1, read on the forward strand.
ATTTTTTTTTTTTTTTTTGCATGCAATAAATTAAAAATATGGGTTGAATACCATCTATTTTATTATAAAATATTCGTAATATTTAGTCTGAACACTTCTGTCATTAAGTAGTATGAAATTGTAATTAAAAAACTTGGTGGTATCAAACAGCTTTAACCCCTTAACCCTTTCCGGCACGGGCAAAATCTGTAATAAAAGGAGAAATTATCGACTGACACCGGAATTCACAAATGAATTTTTTAGATATTTTCAAATTCTTAATTTAAGCTTTTATTGTAGAAGCAAAATTTTAGTAAAATATTACTGGTGCCGTTTGCAAGTTTGGAATTAAAATTAGGTATCCCAGACCGGGCACAGAGTGCCGGAAAGGGTTAACGCGCAGTGTTGCCGGGTCGGCAACACCTAAAGTTCCCCCTGTTTAGAGGCACAAAAACTCCGTGAATATTTCAAAAACTACTCTAATGGCTATTTTAACTCTTTCTTATGAGTTCTAGATGGCAGCACCACAGAGACCAAACTCTACTGTTTTGAAATAATGGGTGAAATGTTTTACTGTAATACGCGCTTCACAAAAATGCTCTTCTCACTGCGCTTATCAATGCTTTACTTATGAGAGGTTACCACTTCGGCAACAGCTGTATAATTAAAATGGTTAGTGCAATCTTTACAAAACAATACCTGTGTACCCCGCTAGGCCTAAATAGATTGCCTAATTTTTTTTTCTTTAAATTCCAACTTTAAAGTGTAGTGCTCCTGAAAGGGTTAAGTGGTGGATCAAGCAAACTTTTTGTGCATATACGTCGCACGAGCAAATCAGTTAAAACTGCGCAAATAAACATAAATGAAACAAAAAGAAAAGGAAAATATATTAATCGCTTCCCTGATTTGTAGATCCGCATTTGGATGATACGTACGTTATATGGGCAATGTGTTTTTGCCGCCTATGATTTGACGATACCACGTACTGGCTTCCATATTCCAATTATGATTTATTACTCTCACTTGTAAATTTTTTATTGTAAATTTTGCCTTATTTAACCCTTTAACGTTCATTGGTTTCGCCACGAAACCACAAAATTTTAATTCCGATATACAACACTGACACCGGTATTTTTATCCAAAAATATCCCTTTTATTATGTATGTAAAAAATTACGTTATCTTATTTAGAAATACAGTTAAATCCCGATAATTCGGATTAATTGGGACCAGACCCAATCCGGATTATCGAAAATCCGGATTATTCGGAGACTTAGGAAAAAATGAAATAAAATTAAGCATACTTACACAAAATCACTTTTATGTTAAACTTATTGAATATTTACAGACAGAAAAATGTTTACTTTGTAATAAAAAAGTCGAAAAGATTTCAGAAAAAGTTTTTTTTTTATTTCAAAATGTGACGATGTAATAAGTTAGTGTTATAGAAATCAGCAAAAATGTTTCTCAAGCTTGGAAAAAAAAAAATGACCAAATCGATCTGGATTATCCGGATTATCGTGGTCCGGATTTGCGGGGTTCTACTGTATATTTGTTCTTAATTACCAGTGTCATTCATTTATTTCGACATCTTAGCAATGAAAATGCTTTGATCGTTAAAAGGTTAACCGAAAAATTTTCCGGTTCAATTAATCAAAAATTTCTATTTTGAAAAATCGGTTATAAAAAATAAGAATTCTGAAATGGCAAGTTAAATATATATTCATTATTTGAAAGTTTATATCAAAAATATTGCTCAGTTAAGAGGTTGTAACGTCTTGATGACTCCTCTTTGAAATGCAACACATGGCCACTCAAACATTTCATAGACAGTATTTACTAATTGGCCACCTCGGTTGAAATCGAACTTATCCACCGAAAGACTCCAGATGGCTATAACTCTGCTAAATAAAATACTAAATTTCAGAGAGAAGTGCCGGACTGACATTTCGGTAAATATGAACTAATGAGGGCTAAGATGGTCACGTGATCAAAGTTTTGGAGAAAAAACGCAGCCAGAAGGGCAGATGCTCGATGAATGCGGTGGAAAGCGGTCGTGTAGGCCATTTCCTACTTGTTTAAATATACTCCCCTTTATTTTCAGTGTGTGTTCTGTCATTATATGTCTGTGTGTTTTACGTAACGTGATTGTTGTTAATAAAAAGTAAAAAGACCAAGTTTGCAGTAGGGTCTTATTTAAATCCGTTACAGAATTGGTCGTCAGAAGATGGGATTATAGACAGACAGACAGACACACACGGGCCTGATTTTTTTTTAATTGAACATTGTTTCGAGAAACAAATCGCGCCATGCGATTGGACTATTTATTAAGGAATAAAAGGGACACCATGAAAACTGCTATGATGATTCCTGTTTAAGAAGTGGAAAGGATAGAAATGATTGTTTCGTCATTGATCTCGTCGGAAGGGTCGCTGATGTGAAAAGTGCAGAGATTCTCCGCTGCTGTGAGACGGAAAGATCTCGTCGGAAGGGTCGCTGATGTGAAAAGCGCAGAGATTCTCCGCTGCTGTGAGACGGAAATTTCCTTCGGAACTGACGGGTCGTTGGCCTTGGCTCCCTGAGAGGAATTAATTACCTGTGAACTGGAAAAAAAGTGATTTCGCGTTGTGGGCTGTTAGCCTAAAAAAAGTGATTTCGCGTTGTGGGCTGTTAGCCAAAAAAAAAAGTGATTTCGTGTTGTGGGCGGTTAGCCGAAAAAAAAGTGATTTCGTGTCTGTGGGCTATTAGCCGAAGAAGATGTATTGGATTATACCACAAGTCGTCAAATGGGGTAAGTCAAAATCTTGATTGATTTAGGAGTTAATATAAATGTGAAAAAAAATATATATGTAGTAAGAGATATTTTTTTGTTTTGGTAATAAGATAAAAAAAAAAAAAAAAAAAAAAAGTTTTTTTAGGAATAAAATTTAAGAAAGTTATGGAAATTGTTGGGAGTGAGTCAGTAATATACAATTTTTGTTGTTGTTTACTTTTGTTTGTTTGATTGTGTATTGTGTATACCATTAAATAAGAGGTTTTTTATTGTTTAATAATAATAATAATAACAATATCAAAATCAAAATGTCATTTTTGGGTAAGGGTTTAAAAGAAAATTTAATGCAATTGGTAGATGAGTTAGAAATAGAACGCCGTGGAAATGAAAAGAGGGCGGAATTAAAAAAGCTAATTGTAGAATCAGAGGATTATGACGAGGATTATGTTAGGGTGCTATACGAAAACATATTGTTAACCGCTCAAGCGGAACAAGAAAAAAAAGAGAAAGCAGAAGCCCGATTACAGCAAATTTCGCGCGACGAGGCTTTGCAAAAGGAAAAAATTCTTCAAGAAAAAGAACTTAAAACAAAAGAGTTAGAATTAAATTTTCAATTAGAAAAATTAAGAATCGAGAAAGGGGTCCCTCCTGCCCAAGAAAATGCGACAGATATTCATTCACATTCCACAGAGAAAAATTTAAAAAAATTAATCCCAGAATTTAATCCTGAACGAACAGATATTAGCTTATATTTAATTTTATTTGAACGCCAAGCTAAACGAATAAAAATACCGAAAGAAAATTGGGTCTCACATCTTATTGGTTTGTTGCCAGTTGATATTATTTCTATAATTGCTCGACAACCTGAAACTGAATCCGAAGATTATGATAATATTAAGAACATATTACTAAAAAAATTTAAATTAAACCCAGAAAGCTTTCGACAAAAATTTGTAAATCATCAAAAATTACCCGCTGTTAATTGGGAAGATTTTGCATATGAAATTCGAAATTATTTAAATGAATGGCTAATTGGTTTGTCTGTGAACACATTTGAGGAGTTAAAAGATCTTTTAGTGGCAGATCAAATAAAACGGAGTGTGAAAAGTGAAATACGCGAACATTTTATAGATAAATGGCCTCTATTGAAAACGGAAGCCGAGATTGTGGAATTGTTGGATGGATATGAGTGCGTGAGGGCCTCTACTTCTCTTCCCAGGATAGGCCAGAAAGCAAAAGACATGAGAGATGATAAGGCGGAAAGAACGCACTTTTTTTTTCAAGACAGGTCTCGGGAAAATAGACCGCGTTTCCCTCCTCCTTCGAATGAAAATTCCTTGCGCAGGCCGGGAAATCGGGAGAGAGCATTCGAAAGGAGAGCAAATTTGAAGTGTTTTGTGTGCAATTCCGAATCTCATCTACGCTCATCGTGCCCGAAGTTACAAAAAAAACCTCAATCAGGTTCAGTAAATAAGTTGCAAGAGCCCCAGAAAACCGGCTTGTTGGACTCTTATACCTTTCCCGGGATTGTAAATAAACAAAAAGTCGAAATTCTAAGGGATACAGGTGCGACGTTAGATGTTGTTTGTAGAAAATTCATTGATCCGCAAGATTTTTGTGGAGAGACAATTTGGGTGCAGCAGGCTCTTAGTTTGGAGTTGATATGCTTACCATTGGCGCGTGTCGAAATAGAAGGAGACTTTGGAAAAATTTATACGAAGGCCGCTGTTTGCGGAAATCAGTTGAACCAAAACAGATATATTTTGGGAAATAAGACTGCTGCGATGATAAGAGAGGAAACTGGCTATGAATTCCTGCCTACGGAACAGGTAAATGCAGTACAAACACGGGCGATTACTAAACGTTTAAAAGAAGAAACGGGAGATCGTGAAGCTCCGGATGCCGGTAACCCCGATGACAAATTAGCGAACCGGGAAGAATCGGGACTTAGGGATTCAACGGAGGGGGACGAACCTATTATTATTCCAGCGTTAGAGGCTGATGCCCCGGATTTAGAGTTGTTAAAAATAGACAAAGAGGGGTTTTTGAAAGCACAACACGAATGCGAAAACTTAAAGGGATTATTTGAGCGAATGGGCGAGACTGGAGACAAAAAAAATTATTCGGTTATCAACGGGTTACTGGTAAGAAATCGTGAAGATCGTTTTGGAAACGTTACTCGATTATTAGTTATTCCAAAAGAGTTGAGGCCGAAAATAAAAGCATTGTGTCATGAAGGCATTTCCGCACATTTAGGTGGTACGAAATCAAAGGATAAATTAATTCGATATTTTTATTGGCCAAACTGTTATAAAGAAATGGACGAATTTGTGCGTAGTTGCGATGTTTGTCAAAGGGCAGGCAGAGCAAACGAAAAAAAGAAAGCCCCGCTAAAACTTGTTCCGGTGATTCAGGAAGTTTTCAGCAAAATAAATATTGACGCATGTGGACCCTTACCGCTAACTACTGATGGACATCGGTATATTTTAACTGCCGTATGCATGGCGTCCAGATATCCGGAGGCCGTTCCGCTTGTGGACCTCACCTCAATTAGAGTGACTGAGGCGCTGCTGAATATATTCAGTCGTATCGGATTTCCCCGTCACATCCAAAATGATCAAGGAAAATCATTCACCTCAGTTTTAACGACCGAATTTCTAAATAGATTTGGCATTAAGATCAGTCGTAGTTCGGTTTACCATCCACAGTCAAATCCTGTGGAGAGGTATAATAGGACTTTGAAACGACTATTGAGGGCGTTGTGTATCGAATCAGGTGCCGATTGGGACAAACATTTACCTGTGATTTTATTGGCTCTTCGAAATGTGATTCACGAAAGTACGGGTTATTCACCAGCTGAGTTGGTGTATGGAAAAAACCTCCGAACACCAGAAACGCTAATAATGGAACGTTGGTTAGATCCCCCACCTGAAAATGATATAGTGACCGAATATGTATTCAAATTAATAAATCGTTTGAAACATTGTCACGAAGTAGCTGTTACACACATGGAAGAAATGCAAGGTAAAAGAAAGCTGTGGTACGATAAAAATGCAGTTAAACGAGAGTTCAAGGAAGGGGATTTAGTGTTGGTTTTAGCTGTAGCTAGACCAAATAAACTGTCCGTACAATGGATCGGTCCGGGAAAAATTAAGAGTAGAATATCCGAAACTAATTATGTAGTAGAACTACCAGAAAAAAAAAATAAATCTCAAATTTATCATGTAAACATGCTGAAACCCTATTATACCCGACCCGAACATGTAAATTTGTTGTGCTCCGAGGAGGATTTAAGTTTAATGGAAGATCAAGATTTAGACATTCCATATTTAGATAATAATTCTACCATTTTTGACTTCCAGGAGATAGTTTATGAGTTAGAGAAACGTTTAAATGAGGCACAAATTATCCAATTGAAAGAGATTTTGACTAAATATGCTGCATGTTTTTCGAACGACCCCGGCCTAACCAATTTGGTGGAACACGATATAATTCTAACTAGTGATGAACCCGTTCGTGCGAAACCTTATCGGATGTCGCATAGACAAACCGAAATTGTAAAAATGGAGATTCAAAAGATGTTAAAATTAGGAATTATTGAACTGGGCGAGTCGGACTATACGTCGCCTTTAATATTGGTCGAAGTTCCCGGAAAGGAACCGAGAGCGTGCATTGATTATAGACAACTAAACAAGAAAATTAGAACGGAATATTTTCCCCTCCCTAGTATAGAAGAACGGGTTGAACAAGTAGCCTCAGCTAAATACATAACCATCCTAGATTTGGCAAAGGGATATTGGGAAATTCCTTTAAGCCCCAGAGCTCAACGTTATACAGCGTTCTGTACAACTTTCGGATCCTTTCGCTGTTTGCGAATGCCGTTTGGATTAAAAAATGCTCCATTTTTCTTCAGTAAAATGATGGCAGGACTACTACGAGAGATGGAAGCATTCGCAGTTCCTTATCTAGATGACGTTGCGGTATTTTCGGACACCTGGGAGGACCACTTAAAACATCTTACTGTAGTTTTGGATAAAATCAACAAGGCAAATCTGAAAATAAAACCGTCAAAATGCAAATTTGCCCAAAACAACGTTCAGTATTTAGGTCACGTTGTAGGAAATGGGTCTCGGTCACCAGCAGAAGCCAAGGTAGAGTGCGTAAAAAAATTCCCCACTCCCCAAACGAAAACACAGATCCGAGCTTTTCTCGGCCTCGCAGGCTACTATCAGCGATACATAAAAAATTTCTCCGTAATCGCTGCTCCTCTCAGCGATGCACTAAAAGGGAAAAGGACGCGCGAAAAGATTGAATGGACGTCCGCGTGTGAGACCGCTTTTTGCACTCTCAAAAGAAAACTTACGGAAAAACCTGTCTTGCATGCGCCGAACTTCCAGCGGGAATTTATTGTTCAGGTAGACGCCTCGGCCTGTGGTGTTGGAGTAGTGTTAAGCCAAAAAAACGAAACAGGGGACGAGCATCCGATTTTATACTTAAGCCGAAAGTTCTCTCCGGTGGAAAGGCGCTACAGCACCACCGAACGAGAATGTGCCGGTATTGTTTTTGCCGTAAAAAGGTTGCACTACTACTTAGACGGTCGAAAATTTAGAATCATAACAGATCACAGTCCTTTGCGGTTTTTACAAACTCATGCGAGTTCGAATTCAAGACTGATGCGATGGAGCCTTGCTTTACAACCGTACGATTTTGAGATCGAACATCGTGCAGGAAAAAAACATAAAAATGCTGACAGTCTCAGCAGAGCGGCTTTTGACCAGTAACACTGTATCATTAAAAAAATAACTTAAGGTATTTGTTTTAATACTATATATTAATATTATTATTGGAGAATACTTATTGTTGTTGTTTTGTGTTGTAACTAAAAGTGTCGTATAAGGAATAAGATTTATATCCGAGTAGCTATTTCTCCCATTTTTAGAAAAATGAATGAGAATGAACAATTTAGGTTTACAGTAAAAGGTTGCATTATTATTAAGAATAGTTTACGCGTCTTTGTTTAGTATTGTATAAGTATATATATTTGTTTCTGATTTAAACTATCCTTAGAAGATATTTATTGTTTTAAAAACATGATAACATGAAAGATAGATTTATTGTGTAAAGTACCTGTGATGTTTTTTTTAATTTTGTTTATGCTAAAGGTAAAGCCTTGAACGAAGGTACAGTTTTTTATGTTATTGGTGTGAATATCATTATTATTATTCTTCTGTATAACTAGTGTTCAATTGTATTGGGATAATTATTCTTCTTGTATAACTAGTGTTCAATTGTATTGTGATAATAGTATATTGCTGAATCCCTCCCACCATAATAATAGAAATAATTAAAGGAATCTCATAATAATAAATAATAATAATAATAATATATATATATATCCACATAAATGTTTTGTTTTGATTTTAAAACTAAAATTTGTTAGAGTAGATTGCTTTTATTTTGTATTACAGTTAACTCCTGAATTAATCGTGATTTTGCACCTGTGTGTTTAAGAAAAATTTTTTCTTGAGAAAAAAATTTTAAAATTTGGTAGGGAGGAGCTGTAACGTCTTGATGACTCCTCTTTGAAATGCAACACATGGCCACTCAAACATTTCATAGACAGTATTTACTAATTGGCCACCTCGGTTGAAATCGAACTTATCCACCGAAAGACTCCAGATGGCTATAACTCTGCTAAATAAAATACTAAATTTCAGAGAGAAGTGCCGGACTGACATTTCGGTAAATATGAACTAATGAGGGCTAAGATGGTCACGTGATCAAAGTTTTGGAGAAAAAACGCAGCCAGAAGGGCAGATGCTCGATGAATGCGGTGGAAAGCGGTCGTGTAGGCCATTTCCTACTTGTTTAAATATACTCCCCTTTATTTTCAGTGTGTGTTCTGTCATTATATGTCTGTGTGTTTTACGTAACGTGATTGTTGTTAATAAAAAGTAAAAAGACCAAGTTTGCAGTAGGGTCTTATTTAAATCCGTTACAAGGTTAATAAACTACAGTTTCCGTCGGATGTTTGGCAATAGTCCCAAAACACTGCAGCGGATAACTAACATTTGAAATTGAGTTGCTTCACAAAAATCCATCTCTAAAGTAACCAAAGAAAGAAAAATACGAATTAGCATTTCTGACTTCCAAGACTAGAAAATAAATTCATTTCGATAGCAAAGTAAATATTTTGAAATGAGACCCGTTACGGATGAAGAAAGATGTATTTATCATTCAAAAGGGAAGAGTCAAAATTTTTATAAGACATATTTAAGATCATACTTTGAAACATTTTTAGTTGTTTGAATAGGCAGTTTCCGCTGGGGATGAAATCTAACTATTTGCTCTGCAAACATGTTGGTTTAAGTCAATAGAAAAAGTTTTAAAAATTCGATTTGATATAAGCAAACATAGGAAAAATATGAAGAAAACTATCTTAAACATCTAGTTGCGCTTTTTAAGATAACGGTTCCAGTTCAATCATTTATAAAATTCGTAACATCACCATAAAAGAAAATTAAACAGGACGCGTTTCGAGCTTCAAAAATACAGCTCGTCATCAGCTAATCCAAATACGTGTCACAAGGGACAGAGTGGAGATAAAAGATCAGTTTTATCTCCACTCTGTCCCTTGTGACACTCTTTGGATTAGCTGATGATGAGCTGTATTTTTGAAGCTCGAAACGCGTCCTGTTTAATTTTCTTTTTATGGTGATTTTACAAAGTTTTTTTTTAGCTTATTTATAAATTTATCGCCAGTGATTTCGGGGTTTCTCAATATTTATAAAATTCCTTTATAAAATTTGAATAGGCATGGAGGCATCGTAAAATTTCAATTACAGGCGAATAATATGGGAAGACAAGATTTGATACAGTTCTATGGAAAATATGCAAGTTTTAAAACCTATTCTTTAGAAACTACCAGAATGAGTTTGGTAAAATTTGGAATTCATTATCACTGGATGATGCTCAAGATTTATAGCCAATAGCGGCTCGTCAGGGAGTGCTGCATCAGATCTTTCACACCACTAGAATTTAACAGAATTTTGCATATTATTTACTCGACAAATTTTGTTGATTAAATAAAACTGAAATTACCATACAATTTTAGTGGGGGGAATAAATTGATGCAGTACCTTCTGACGAGCCACTACTGCTTATAGCGATCAGTTTTTTCTGCGGCTAGAGCTTTTTACTTAACCTTTTAACGTTCATTGGTTTCTCTACGAAACCACAAAATTTTAATTCCGATATGCAACAACGACACCGAAATTTCAATCTAAAAAAATCCATTTTATTAGGTATGCGAAAAATCACTTTTTCTTATTTACGAATATATTTGATCACAAATAACCGGTGTCATTCATTTATTTCAACATCTTAGCAATGAAAATGCTTTGATCGTTAAAGGGTTAAAACAACGTCAATTTTTAAGAATTTTTCTATTTGTCAGAATTTTTTTCCTAGTTAGTTTTTTAAAACTGTCTACTATACATGATAATATATATTTATAATATACCACCAAAAAAACTTATGAAAATTGCCCGAGTACCGTATCCGATAATAAGATTTTTAACTGAAAAGTAAGATTTTTCAAAAGCGACAAAAAACTTAAGACATCTATCATATGTGAAGTTCATGCACATTTTATCAAACACATGTGTTAAACATTTAGATAAAATTTAGTTTCATATAATAAATGAGGTAATGTTTTAACCCTTATCTGTGCTATGTCACTTCCCACGTGACTTCATGACTAGCTTACCTTACACGAATTTTATTTGGTTAGTCCCATTTCTTTTTATAAGGAAGACTGTTACTTGTACTTTGTAAACTTGCGCATACTACAAAATTCATTTTAAAAATATAGTGCTATGATTAGAATTTAAAAATAGAAACAAGTATAAAATGTTAGCGTCAATTTAATGTGATTGGGCGTGGCAAATTTTACAAATATTTTAAATGTAAAAAAAAAGGCTTACCAATGAATTCAGAAAGGTTCAAAGAACTTGAGATGCCAATCAAACGATAATCATAAAAAAAAAGATCACTCTGGTTTTCCTTAGTTCCTTGAGGGGCGGTGGAGTACATTTTATCCTATTTAATTTAAAGTAGATTCTTACAAGAAACTTTTAACGAAATTTTATATTTTTAACTTTCGAACTTTCGAACAAGCATATTGTTGAAAAATTGCCTTTTCATATTTAAAAAAAAAATTATTCGATTTTTCCGGTGAAAATTCAATATTTCAGAGATATTATTACTTGCTTCTCCAGTGTTGGTAACCTCATCAGCCAGATTTTCCCTCAAAATTTCCCACATCAGTATGATTTCCCCCTCATAATGAAGTCTCTGGTGCTGCCCTCTGTCGGGAAAATTTCAAACTACATTATTTCCTACATCACCCGCCCTCCCCCTTCTTTTAAGCTTTTCAACATAAAAATGTAGTATATTTTTAGAGGGAAATATATAATTAGAGTAAATAATTAAGAACTTTTGAAAGATTTTTCTTATTTGAATAAAAAATAAAATACGTACTCGAGGTTTAACATACTGAAAAAAAAATAAATAAACACATAAGTGACTTCGTTTATTTAAACTAATCATATATTTTCGACATTTAGTAATAATTTGAAATATTTCATTTAAAAACAATTTAAATATAGCTACAAGAAGTATGTGAAAGTGAAGAAATGGAGCTTCTCTATCATTGCATAAACTTATACAAAAGAAAGAAATTACACATACCAATTTAAAAATTTAGTAATGGATTTAATTAACAATTAGTTCTGGGATTTTAGGGAAGGTGTGCTACATCTCCTAAAATAACATTTAAAAATGTTATATAATTTATATTTTCACTTAGAAAAGGGAGTTTCTTTCTTCGAGTGTTCATTCTTAGTCAGCGAAAAGCATTTTTGCAATGGCCCACCTTGTATGTTGTAACTGCATAGGTAATGCGAAAGTCTTCTTTTTCTAATCAGTTTTAGTCCAATTCTACGGAATTTCCAGGAATATTGATGTAGAATAATAATTAAAAAAAAATACTTTGTTTGATCGTCCATGGTAAAACATCGCATTCTGCATTAACCTTCCTACCCTGTTCAAATTTTACTCAATCTTAATAAAAACAATTCACACCAGAAGTGTTATTTAAAATATTTTAATATATTTAATTGGCTTGTTTCTCTATATCCGTTATTTAACTTTCTTTGTGAAAAAAATTCTGGTGCGAATCGTATAAAACAAATTATAGATATGGGTCGATTAGACCCATTCAGGGTAGGAAGGTTAAAAAACGGATTAGAGGGATAATAATGCATTGCACTAGCAACATTTAACACGAGGATACCATACATTTATCGTATCCTCAAAATAAAACACAATTATCCAGTTCTGATTTCATCTATGGTTGTAAAAATGACCAGCCCTTCATACGATGAAGAGAAATTCACTGTTCAGATTATGAAGCGAACGACATGGAACGAGGTTTTTCTTCCCCATGCATTACTATGGTGTTTGAAAATGTTTATTTTAGTCATTTAGAAATAAGTAATTTAAATCTCTGAGTCTGAACGAATTTTTAAGAATCATACACTGTAATTACACCGCTTATTTTGGGAAGAAAATATCTAAGGGAGAAAAATTTCAAAAACGTCAAAATTTCCCACAAAACCACAAAAATTATCTTTTTCCCACAGAATTCTGTTTCCCCTCAAATGAGGGAAATCTCCCACGAATTACCTTCACTGCAAGGAGTCAACCCTTAAATGCATATTGTATCATTTTCGATACCTTAAGTGTTCCCGATTTATTGGGGGTTTTATTCACATGTTCCGTATTCTCACCAGAAATTTAAAAGAGCAATTTTTATTTAAAGACAGACCATTCGCAATCAAATAAAGAAAAATTTACTATTTAGATTTTTCTGGTATGAATTCTGATTCTTTGAACTGCGCATTTTTTGGAACGCGTTCTATCCTATGCATTTAAGGGTTAATGCTACCTTGCAACAGCTTTTGAAAAAAAAAATCTTTTACATGTATATTAGGGGTATTTTCAAGAAGAATATGTTATGAAATGTATTTTTAAAAAGTAATGGTACAAATAGAATATAAAAATATCCCCCTGTAATTCAAACTTTAGATTCCCTTACGTATATAAAGACAAGAATTTCAAAACTCGTCTTAACCAGCAATTCTATATGGAAATCGCTAAAAACCTCATACTGAGTTAATTTAATTTCACTGTTAACTAAGCTTTTGCAATGGCAGAAATACAGGAAAGAAAGAATTTTTTTGCAGATTGTTGCGTTTTTTCCGTTGCAGGTTTACCTATTGGATAGATTATAGGAGAAACCATTATTTTTCCAATATGGGTGCAGGTCACGTTATGTATTTTTTTACCAAAACTGTTAAACATTTATAAACTGAAACATGTATGAATGTTTTTGTAAAATAGTTAAACCTTTATAAAGAGGACGACAATGGAATTTTGGAAAGCATGTTGTTTGATAAAGTATCTGAAATTATAACAAAAATGTTTGATTTCGGACGTGTTAATGGTAGCAAAAGAAACAATGAAATAAAGGAAATGTTGGTCTCAACGAATAATAGCGTTGTTGAAAAAATTTCTTACAACTTCCTTTACAGAGAAATCTTGATCATAAATGGGCTTTTTCACAAGTTCTATTTCACAAGGCTATTATAGGGTTGCTTTTTTGGCTTCCAACTTTATTCAGAATAATTAGAATTCCTGCTAGAAATAAGAAAAGGTATTTTTTGCTTTATCTAGTGACAGAAATTTTGCAATTATGTATTGATTTTTTTTTTTAAACTTCCGGTATGAGACTGAAACTTAAAAAATATATCGGAGGCAACTCTGGAGACTATCGGAAGTGTAACTCAACAATCGGAGACAAAAACTGGCAACTCAGGGCTATTACTATGTCACCAGTTCCGCGAGATTTTGGAATATTTCTATTCATAATGTCTATTACTGGTAGTCTTAGTTTTGTTTAATCATATCATGTCTATCTTTAACCCTTAAATGCATATTGTATCATTTTCGATACCATAAGTGTTCCCGATTAATTGGGGGGGGGGGGTATTCACATATTCCGTATTCTCACCAGAAATTTAAAAGAGCAATTTTCACTTAATGACAGACCATTCGTAATTAAATAAAGAAAAAATTACTATTTAAATTTTTCTGGTATGAATTCTGATTCTTTGAATTGCGCATTTTTTGGAACGCGTTCTATCCTATGCATTTAAGGGTTAAATAAAGTGAAGATACATATTCAGAAATAGTGGTGCATAATTTAAAAAAAAAATAATTCTCCAATATATCAACAATGTGTAGGAAACCATGACTGACACTTTGAAATCCATTTTTATTCAGAAATTAGTTTATAGTTCATAACAGAAATATAGAAGTAAGAATTAAATTGTAACAATGAAATGTCTGCCATTAAATAAAGAAGAAATACTTTTAGAAATTCCTGGTATCAATTTGAAATTTCTGAATAAAAAAAGTCATACTGGTAACCCTGTTTATACACTAAACCAATTTCTTTATATCTTTATTATTTACATAAAAAGGCATTTTGTTTAGTTTACGACACATATTTTATAAGAAATACAACAGATCCTTCGAGATCCAACAGATCTTTATAAGAAATACAACAGACTTTGCTCTACGTAGGCCTAAATAAATAAATAAATGAATGAATAAAATGCTACATATATGCTAAAATAGATTATGTAGCACATTTATAAATAAGCAAAGTTAAGCAAAACAGACTTCAGATGAAAATTTTTCTGAAAGATGGAAAATTACTATAAATACACTAAAAGGGTAAAAATGGAAAATGGTGAAATGGCATTGGATTTTTTTTTAAAAACTTTTTTACCTGTTTGCTATCTGATATTAAAATCATACTCTAAATACACGAAGTTTTAAGTACGTTCTATAAATTCATAAGGAATCATCTCAAAACTTTTGGTGGAAAACTAATATTTGAAAATGAGTTACTTCAAAATAACTCATCCAGAAAGTAACTGATGAGGAAAAAATGCGACTTCAAATTTTTGACTTCTAACTTAGCAGAGGATAATAAATTTGCTGAGATAGTAATGTAAATATTTTGAAATGAGACCAGAAAACGTATGAAGGAAGATATATTTAAGTTTTATAGAGGAAGAATCGCTAAATATTATCAACAATTTTAATCATTCTGTTTAGAAACGTTTTAAGTTCTTGGAATAGACTGTTTAAGATCTGGAAATAAAATCTTATTCTTTGCACAGAAAATTTGCAGCTTTAGGTCAGCAGTAAAAGTTTTGAAAAGTTGATTTGAAATAAGCAAACACAAGAAAAATGTAAGTGGTACTAATGTAAATACCAGATAGCGCTTTTTTGAAATAACTTTATTAGTTTCCTTTAACACTAAAACAGCCGGGTATTTTACTAAAGTTTTATAAAAAGTGTTTCGCACCAGAATTTTAATTTAAAACTTTTTAACTTATTTAATTAGGCTATTTTTGTGCTGCAAATATTTCACATATTTTATGAAGAAAATTCTGGTTCGAATCGACTACAATCATACTGGCAGGGGTCATTTTGACCCCTAATGGCTGTTCTAGTGTTAACACACGTTTAAAGTTCTTTAGTTTTTATTAACGAAATGGTTTAATGCGCAGTAACTGGATCTATTTTTTGAACAAATAAAGTGCAAAACCGCAATAGGAGATATTGGGAGACGAACAATTATTTAAACATTTAACCCCTTGAAGGGCAGCAATCCATTTTTTAATCTTTTACTTTTAATTTATACAATACTACATTGCCACTAGTGTTTAAGCATGATTATTTTAACACTAGAATTATCGGAAATTTGAGTAAATTCTTGTAAAAATATTTCTCACCATAATTTTGATTTTGAACACTTTAAATTTATTATTTAACATTTTTCTTCTTTGTTTTATTTTAACTTATTTTATTATCAAATTTCTGGTTTGAACTTAAACATTTTACGACGTTAATCATCAAACTGACGGTTGGTAATTACTGGAAGAAAACCTTTTATTAATATTAAAATAAATTTACATGCAAGTTTTGGTGTCAATCAATCATTTTACCATTTTACTTTATACCTGAAAGGGCAATTGTTTGCAGGGTTGCTAGTGGCTACCTTTTATAAAATCAGATTTCTTGATTGGCATCACTTTTTTGAAATTTCAAAGTTTGTTAATTCAAAGTCATATTTATTAAGACAAAAATAAGTGAAATTTCAATATTTAAAAAAAGTGGTGCATATCATGAAATCCGAATTTAAAAAAAAAGTAGTCCACTGGTAACGCTGATTGTTTATTTTTAAAATTGTTTTTTAAAAGTTTTATTTATTTGTAATTATATTTTATTTAAAAACTTCTGGAATTTGGAAATATGTTTTTTACTGTTATTTCTACAGGGTTCGCACAGCTCTACCACAAAATTTTTACAGTATTTTCAATGTATTTCACTGAAGAAAAATATTGCGAAAATTCCGAATCGAGGTGGTGGTTGCGAATTCTATTTCTTAAAAATTAAATATAAATTTTCCTATCATTAATAGTGGTACCAGAGTCCTTACAAAATATAAGGAGTGTGCGAACCCTGTTCTAGAAAGTAAGAATTGCCCTATTCAATCAAATAAATTCCATGATTATGTAAGATGAAGATTATTCTTGAAAATTAGTTGTAACAAAAAATCTTGTATTACAAAGCTTGTGTAACAAAAAAGCTTTTAGCTTGTACGCTAAGAAGCATCGCATGCCATTGATAAAGATTATTTAGGGTCTCCAAAGGATGTTTCGTATTGCATATGAAGTATGTAGAAATAATAATTCATTTATCGGGTAAATAAATTAAAACTCAAAGAATAGGAAAAAATAAGTTAAAACTACAATTTTCCTCACATATTTGACGAAATCAGCTTCAAAAATTGCTCGGAAAACTAATATTTGATACTGAAATGGCTTCACAATAATCAGTCTCTAAAGTAACCAAAGAAAGAAAAATACGAATTAGCATTTTGGACTTCCAGCACTAGAAAATAAATTCGTTTTGATAGCAAAGTAAATATTTAGAAATGAGACAAGGCACGGATGAGGAAAGATGTATTTAAGGTTCAACAGGGATGAGTCAAAAATATTATAAGACATATTTAAGATCATACTTGGAAACATTTTTGGTTGTTTGAATAGGCAGTTTCCGGTGAGGATGAAATCTAACTATTTGCACTACAAACATGTTACTTTAAGTCAATAGAAAAGTTTGAAAAAATCCCTTTGGTATAAGCAAACATCGGGAAAATATAAATACTTCATCTCAAATATCTAGTTGCGATGACATGAATGGTGTTTTTTCAAACATAAATGTATATTTTCAGAATATACCGGATGTCCCAAAAATGACTGACGGATTTTAAAATTCAATAACTTGCAAACGGTGACAGCTATTTAAAAAATTTTTGCAGGAGGGTTATGTATAATGTCAGGAATTTTTTTTACCGTAATTTTTTATTTTAGTTCAAATTTCAAACAATAGGTGGCACTGACGGCGATTGAAGGCCAGGTGATCAATGCTGAGTGATGCGTCGACCTGGCCTTCAATCGCCGTCAGCGCTACCTATTGTTTGAAATTCGAACTAAAATAAAAAGTTACGGTAAAAAAACTCCTGACATTATACATAACCCTCCTGCAAAAATGTTTTAAATGGCTGTCACCGTTTGCAAGTTATTGAATTTTAAAATCCATCAGTCATTTTTGGGACACCCGGTATATACATAAAGATAATGGGATTATAAATGAAGAGACATAGTCGATTGTCTATCTGTTGTGAGTGAATTATAGTATATTGCTAACAGTTGTGAGTGAAGTTACTAAGAAGGACGTCACAATACGACAGCTGGTTCAGAGGGCTCCCAAATGAACATCAATATTTTCTCAGAAAGATTTTTGTTTTATATTTTTCATGCAAATTGCGCAGAAATCGCCTTCGAAGGTTAGTTTTAATCCAAATGCTGAAGAAACATACTAAAAAATTTTTCTGTTAAAAAGTAATTGGTTTTCTTTTCGCGGACCATTTGGGAGCCCTGCTGGTTTTAACACTTTCCAACAAAATTGAATACTGTTTATGCATTCAGATCGTCTGTCCGTCTATGCACTCTCTAACTCCTGTAAATATGCTCGGAGTTTCAACCAATTGTAAAGGATATATAGGGTCTCAAAAGCATGTCTTCTATTGTATATGAAAATTCAGGATGATTATAAAAAACTATCCCGACATTTGGGCCCCTAACTATTATACCATTTACAGAAACTGACTGAAATTTTGGCAAAAGCTATTTTTAGGTATGCGCTCAAGAATTATATGGAAAACATCAGTGTCACTCAAACAGTTACGATTATAGTGAGAAAATTAAAAATATCAAATGGCAACACCCAGTTTTTTGTATTGGAATGTGATCTCCATTGTGAAAAACCCTAAATAGCGTTGGAATGGCAACTGTAGCATGAAAATCACCGGAACTAGGCAAGGGAAAATTAAAAAAGACTTAGCCGTGCACTAGAACATTAACGTTCGTTTCATTTACGTCACACGTCAGACAGTTTCTTCGGCTGATATCCCAGCCTGATTTGATTTCCACGAAACGAGAAGAAGAAACCAAGATACGCAAATTTCGAGTTTTAGTAAGATATAGTCATGATTGACGTCGTTACGCTAGGTGAAAGAAGAGGCTCTGCGAAATGCGAGCTGCGTATTTTGCAGTCTGCCATTCCAAACAAGATACCGCTCTCAGGGAAAGAACGAGGGGAAAACGTAGATTTATTACCTGAATGGACAAAATGCAGCAGAGACATTGCGTGTTTACCGCCGCAACCAATGGATTACGGCGAGGACCGTGCGCTGTCAAAGCTGTACGGGACATAAATTTAAAGAAACTGGTTGCACATGCGATCGACCTCGGTCAGGACGACCTTCCATTCCTGTGGAAGCTGTTGCAGAAGTTCATCAAACCATAAGCACAGCTCGTCCCGCAACTGCACGCGGTGTTTCGCATGTTCTGAATATGCCGAATTCAACTGTACGCAAGATTCTGCGCTCTGTTCTAAATATGTTTCCGTATCGATTCCAGCGTATCCAGATCTTGGAAGCAGGAGACTATCAATTACGACTGGATTTTGCAAATCAATTTCTTATCTGGTACAATGAAGATAGCAGCTGGCTTTTACGCATTCTGTGGACAGATGAAGCACATTTTTCCTTAACTGGTAACGTGAATTCAAAAAATTGTGTGCACTGGTCAGAGAATAATCCACATGATGTGCTTGCCCGTACATTACACAAGGAAAAAGTGACCGTGTGGTGTGGTATAACGAGTACGTTCATTCTCGGCCCTTATTTTTTTGAAGAGGTTATTGCCGGAAATCTGCAAACGTGTGCAGTAACGAGTGATCACTATCTGAACACGTTAACTCGTAACGCGATTCCCGCTTTGCAACGGCAAAATGCTGTATCTGAAGTTGTGTGTATGCAAGATGGTGCTCCTCCACATGTCGAGTCTTCTGTCAAACGTGTGTCTTAAGTCAACAGTTTGGTGACAGAGTTATCTCCCGACATTTCACGTTTCCGTGGCCACCAAGCTCTTCTGATCTGACACCAATGGATTTCTGGCCGTAGGAATATCTGAAATCCAAAGTGTATCCGTTTCGTCCTCAAACTGCATCTGATTTGAAAGATGCCATCAGAACTGCGATTCATGAGATTCCTATTGCCATTGTACGTACTGTATTCTATCCACCATCTGCCGCATGCAAAGTCTTATCGTATATGAAGGAGGTCATGTGGAAAATTTGTGAAACACAATAAAATGCTTTATTTTATGCTGCATCTGTCCTTATCGGTTGTCCTCACTTTTAGCGTATCTACCGCCGCTGATTTTCATGCTGCAGTTGCCGTTCCAACGCTATATGGGGTTTTTCACAATGGAGATCACATTCCAATACAAAAAACTGGGTGTTGCCATTTGATTTTTTTAAAAATTTCTCACGGTAACCGTAACTGTTTGAGTGACACTGTTGTTTTCCATATCATTCTTGAGCGCATACCTCAAAATATCTTTTCCCAAAATTTCATTCAGTTTCTGTGAATAGTATGATAGTTAGGAGCCCAAATGTCGGGATAGTTTTTTTATAATCACCCTGTATGTAGGAATAATAATTCATTTACAGGGTAAATAAATTAAAACAAAAAGAATAGGAAAAATATTATCAAAAGTTAAAACTACAATTTTCCTCACATGTTTGACGAGATTAGCTTTAAAAAAATGCAGCGGAAAACTAACATTTGGTATTGAGCTGCTTCACAATAATCCACCTCTAAAATAACCAAAGAAAGAAAAACACGAATTAGCATTTTTTACTTGTAGCACTAGAAAATAAATTCGCTTTGATAGAAAAGTAAATATTGTGAAATAAGTTTAGATACGGATGGGCTAAGATAGATTTAAGGGTCAAGAGGGAATAAGAGTCGAAAATATTATAAGCCATATTTAAGATCATACTTAGAAACATTTTTCGTTGTTTGAATAGGCAGTTTCCAATGGGGATGATATCTAACTATTTGCACTGCAAACATGTTACTTTAAGTCGATAGAAAAAGTTTTAAAAATTCAATTTGGTGCAAGCAAATGTAAAGAAAATATAAATAAAACTATCTGAAACATCTATTTGTGCTTTTTAAGTTGAAATATTCTCAAATATGTGTAAAATTTCTTTGAAGTTACATGGGGGTATCGTAAAGTTTCTATTATAGGCAAATATTTTTAAGGGAAGACAAGATTTATTACAATTTTATGGGAAATGTGCATGTTTTAAAACCCATTTCTTTAGAAATTACCCGACCGATTTAGGGTAATAGTCCGAGTGCTACGCGACAAAAATACGGTGAAAACTGCAAATCGTGATAAGAATATACCACTTGATGAGTATGTACTTTATGATAATACAATGCATATTAGAGGGGGAGGCATCGCGTAAAGTCGTCTTAATTCAAGATGGCGGCTGTTATTCAAAATGGCGTCATTTTCTGAATATGCTTAATATAAGTGTGCATTTCATATCGATTTCGATGTTTTTAAAGTCAAGTTTTTGTTTTTAACACTATTCAACATTATTTAAAAGCGAGTATGAATTCGGTTTACCTGTCTGTTGGTCTGTCTGTCCGCCTGTCCTTCCATGCTCTAGCTCGCTTAAATGCTCTTAGATTGCCATGCATATTTTATATATTTTATGAAGTTTATAATAACATGTTCGGAGTAAAATGTAAAGTGTATAGCTTTATAGTTCATTTACAGGGCGCTAAAAAAATTACATTACAATATTGTGTATGTGGCCAAATAGTTTGCAATGCTTCTTAATGATGTTATACTCTTTAAAACACATAAAAATTTATATACATCAATGTTAATACTACAATGAGCTACCAATTACTTATTATATAATAAGGCGTACATAGTATTTATCGCTTATTTACTGTGACAAACCAAAACAAGAAAATATGCGTTTGTAATTTGCATATAAATCTTATAACGATCACTATATAATTCAAGTGTTATTAGTGAAAGTGCTAGGTGGGATAAAACCTTTGTAATAAGGATATCCCGAATAGTCAGTATCTATCTTATATCAATAAAATGCATGTAAGAAAGAGAGGTATCGTATAAATTTATAGGAATTCAAAATGGCGACTATTATTTAAAATCTTTTGCAGTTTTATTCCTCTGCATCTTACAAGGCTATTTATTATGTTAATTTCCACATTTTATAACTCAAAAATAATCTTTCTAATACTAGAAATATACCTAAAATGAAAATAGGACATTTATTAAAGTATTTTTGCCATTTACAGTAGAAAATTTAAAAGAATGAATATATAATAAAAATACTCTTTTATTAATAGATTACTTATACAATATATTAAAAAATGAATGTTACATATAAAACTGTAGAATATAGAAACATCACTCGGTGTCATCATATTTCTCACATTCGTGTTTGCAATTGCACAATAATGCAAGAATGTCCAACCTTTCTACAGCCACATTTACCTTTACAGATTTTACACATACACTTTATTAAATCTTCACAAGAATCTAAAATCACAGGCAACTCCGACCATTTATTTTTCTATGATAAATTATCCAAGCACCATTCCCATTTCTTTGGAGAGATTGCATGTATTTCCCGATGATCTACTTTTCCCTAAATGTCTTCAGCTGGGAAAGCACTGCATAAAATACATTTTTGAAGTGCACCCGTGGTTGGTGGAAAATGTCAGAAAAAATTCTTGTCTTGCATTATTGACACTTGTGGTATTGCTTGTTGAACAGCACAACAATACTACGAACTTTTCTAAAATATTTAAAATACTTTCAGGAATAGAAGTTTGTGGTTTTGATAGGTATGAAAAGGCAGCAGTATCTTCTTTGAATGGAATCCATGTTTTCCGATTTGACTTTTTAGTTTTTTCTGTGAAACCCAATCTTAGTAAAGTCGTTGCCTTCACTTTTCCAATCTCTGCAGCTATGGTATGAACAGGAATAAATATGTATTTCTTCCCTGTTCCAAATGCAATCCGAACATTTTCAAACATCTGTTTGAAAGGATAAAAAAATATGGAATCACCAAAACTAATACATCAGTGTCTACAGAGTGTACAATATTATTTTTCAGTCCTTTTTCAACCATGTCTTTGAGATGCAGTATTATTCTTCAATATTGCTTCTTCGTAACCAGGGCAAGTCGTTTCAATTAACCTCCTGACTGCCGCCGGCTGATTTTTTCACACACTAAGCTGCAGGTTTCACTGCAACATAAGCAATATTTAAATTAGTATAATTCCACAAATAAAACCCAGTTCTGAAAAATTAAGTTAGGATTGATGCAGGGATGAGATTTCCGCTTTTTTTGCACACCAGTAAAATCTTAGAGAAAATGCTATATTTTCAAATCGGAACATTTTTGTGATTTAAAATAAAAACATTTTCTCTAAGATTTTACTGGTGTCCAAAAAAAGCGGAAATCTCATCCCCAGATTGATGCTATCAAAGATTATACACCGATACTAAAAACGTATTTTGCATCAGGTTGGAAAAAACATCTTTTTTTATATTTTTAATAAATTACAGAGAAAACAACATTACAATAATACCCTTTGGCTGGGCAGTCAGGGGGTTAAGGAACTTACGGCAGTAAGACTGCCTTTAATTTCTTCTCCTGGAGTGGTTATAACTTGGGTGATTTTTTTATGGTGCTAGTGTTCCAAGGAGATTAAAAAGCTCTTCTTTGTTATTTGAATTTCTTAAGAAATCGTGCCAATTTTTAGGTAATCTAACATGTGGTTGCACTTGTCATCTCGCTCTTTGAACCCCTCTTCTGTCTAGTTTCTCCTTTAAAGCTTAGTATAATATATATATCCCGAATCAAATCTATTATTTGACATTTAAAACTCTCAATGTCTTTACGTAAGTAAGGATAAAACGTTTTAATGTAGTAATCATTAAGTGTCTTTAAAATCTGTTGAGGCTTTAAAATGTTCGTAAGAAATGCCCCATCATATGAGGAGCCCAGAAGCCAAGGGGTACAAGTGACAAAATGTCGATTTGGAGTAAATTAAGTTTAAAGATAATTGATGTTAAATTGGAACATCAATAACAAGTGACTAAATTGAAATAGGAAACATCTGCTTGTTGCATTCTAATCTTTGAACTCTCATTTCAATAACTGTTAAAAAAAAAGATTAAAATTTTTTTTAAATGTATAATTAATCAATATTTTTTGTTTTTCGAAAAAAGTGGTTTATCTCTATAACTCCCCAAATAATCAGAAAATGACCTATATAGTATTTACCTGAAATGAAAAAAACATATTTCCAGATATCCTGTGCACTTAACTTAATTTTTTCAATTTTGTCACTTATGCCCCTTGGCTTCTGGGGTCCTCATATATTAAAGCATCACATTTTATAAGCTACATTCCAACCAAAGAAAATAATCATATGGCATTTTGCAATTCGTTCCTACCTTGTAAAGTTTAAAAAAGCATGCTATAATTTAAAAGCACATAGACAGCATTGTGTTTATAGATAGAATTGTAAACGTATTCTTTTTTAGAGCTTGTAAATGAACTATAAATTCTACGCTCACCATATTGTACAGTAAGTATCTTGTACTACACTTCACTGATGTATGTTAATTTCAATATGTTTCAAATAATTTAACATTATTAAAACACACTAAAAAGGAGTTTTGCAAAGGGACCATAATGTAAGGGGATTATTTTGAGTGTGCCTGTAAACGAACTATAAATGCTAGACACTTCATTTTCGATGTAGAACATTTTGCAATATACCATGTCTTTAAATTACACATAGAGATAACACATACATAAATTACACGGATATCTGAGTAAATTTAAGCAAAAAAGAGCAGGGTCAGACAATTCGTAAATACTTTGAGTGCCCTGTAAATGGACTATAAAAGCTATACACTTTACTTTTTACTCCGAACATGTTATTATAAACTTCATAAAACATATAAAATATACATGGCAATCTGAGTACATTTAAGCGAGCTAGAGCATGGAAGAACAGGCGGACAGACAGACAAACAGACAGATAAACCGATTCATACACTGTATTAAATAACGTTGAATAGTGTTAAAAACGAAAACTTGACTTTAAAAACATCGAAATCGACATGACATGCACATTTATATTAAGCATATTCAGAAAATGACGCCATTTTGAAAAACAGCCGCCATCTTGAATTCCGACGACTTTTCGAGATGCCTCCCCCTCTATTATGCATTGTATTATCATAAAGTACATACTCACCAAGCGGTATATTCTTATCACGATTTGCAGTTTTCTGATGCGTAGCACCTGGACTATAAAAGTTGGAATTCATTTCACTGGATGATGAGATTTATAGTGATCATTTTTTTTCCGCGACCAGAATTTTTACTTTAAATCAATATCAATTTTTTATCAATTTTTACCGAAAATTTAAACTTTTGTAAAGTGGAAAATATTTTAATGTTTTTAAAGTTTCTTTTTCACAATTTCTCGGATTTAAATTGTTCTAACTCAAGAACTTTTAATTATAAATGTTCAAATTTGGAAAATGTCCTTTTTGATTATTATTCTTTACTTTTAATTCACAAAATTTGAAAAAAAAATTAGTTTTTGAAATATGATTTTTTGATATAAGTTACTCCCTTTTTTTCAAATTTTTATTTAAATAAAAATAATAATAATAATATTTTTAAAAATAATTAATCAAAATTGAAATTTAGGAATTTCTGTTTATTAAAATGTAAAAAAATTGAAATAGTGGTACATATTTTGAGTAAAATACTTCCCTTATCTGTCAACAATGTGTATGAAACACTGACTGACAGTTTGGACTCCTTTTTAGGTGCGTTCGTAATTATATAATACGTAGTACCTATAGCGGTCGTTCTGTCCGTCCGTCTGTCCGTCCGTCCGTCTGTCCGTCCGTCTGTCTGTCCGTCCGTCTGTCTGTCCGTCCGTCTGTCCGCATATAACAACGCAAAAACTACCCAACCAAATCGTTTGAAATTTAAAATACATAATTATTACATAATTTTGTCGAGTCATTTCAAATTTTATGAAACTCGGATGCATAGATCAATTACAGGGGCAACCAAAAGTATTCCATTAGATTATGGTCAATGGGGATAAAAGTTTCAAATGCATTTTAATCGTTTGAAATTTAAAATACGTAATTATTACATAATTCTGTCGAGTTATTTCAAATTTTTTGATAATCGTGTGCATAGATCAATTACAGGGGCAATCAAAAGTATTCAATTACATTATGGTCAATGGAGTAAAAGGTTTCAAATGCATTTTAATCGTTTGAAATTTAAAATACGCAATTATTACATAATTCTGTCAAGTTATTCCAATTTTTTTTATAATCGTGTGCATAGATCAAATACAGGGGCAATCAGTTTTCAATTACATTATGGTCAATGGGGAAAAAAGTTTCAAATGCATTTTAATCGTTTGAAATTTAAAATACGCAATTATTACATAATTCTGTCGAGTTATTTCAAATTTTTTGATAATCGTGTGCATAGATCAATTACAGGGGCAATCAAAAGTATTCAATTACATTATGGTCAATGGGAAAAAGTTTCAAATATATTCTATACGTTTGAAATTTAAAATACATAATTATTACATAATTTTGTCAAGTTTTTTTAAATTTTATGAAACTCGGATGCATAGATCAATTACAGGGACAATCAAAAGTATTCCGTTACATTACGGTCAATGGGAAAAAATGTTTCAAATGCATTTTAATCGTGTTACACTCATGCGAACTTAATAAAATTTATATGCAACTAAAAAGTACATATTATAATATACATCTTACATAATTTGTGGTGCAAAGAACATTTGTTATTGATTTACAAGGCCACACAAAAATATTCCATTACATAATGGTATAGGGAGAACATTGTTTGATGAGCGTTTTAATTGTAATTATTTACAATTTTAGGAGATTGCTATATGAGAGTGATATTTTTAAAACTATGTTATCGTACGAACGCACCTCATTTGCTACGCTTCACGTGCAATTTCCAACTTGTTCATTCAGAAATTAATTTTTAGCTCATAGCAGCAATTTAGAAGGAAGAATTAAGGTCTACAAGTAATATTTTGAGTTATAAAGATTTTAAATTACCTTTCTGTTTGAATATATATTTTTAAGTATATATTTTATTAAATTATGAGGGGCTTTATCATGTGACTTTGTTTACAAAATATATAATTAGCCATAACAAAAAAAAAAAAAAAAAATCTAAATATTAGGGGAAGACGGGAATACTTGAGCAATTTTTTAAATTTTAATTTTTTTAAATTTTTTATAATTTCTTAGAACAAAATAAAATATTGAAAATGAAAATTTGATATTTTTTCTTCAATTGAAAACCACTTTCAATTAATTTTGAACTATTTTTCTATGTATAATAAATTTTTACTTTTTCTTTTACATCGTGGCTCAAGTATCCCCATGGAGGAGATAATTGAGCCTGATGTCACATTCGCACCAGTATTTTGCAAAGAAAAAAACCGATTTACAATATACGCGAAAAAATGCATTAAACCTTTTTCAAATAAATTTGGTCGAATTTTCTGGTGTCGTTGTGACATTTCAGAATTAAAATTATGTGGTAGAAAA
This sequence comes from Maratus speculifer, assembly GCA_964019185.1. Lineage (NCBI taxonomy): Eukaryota > Metazoa > Arthropoda > Arachnida > Araneae > Salticidae > Maratus > Maratus speculifer. The sequence goes on from OZ025300.1 coordinate 233,450,518, forward strand.
TTCTACAAGCAGAGCTCAAAGGGTTAATCATCATACTTTCAAAATGGTACCAAAGTATGTGATTTCTTTTTTACATGTTCAGAACTGTAAATATGTTACCATGTTGCCAGTTTTAGAAAGAAAAATTGACCAACTGTAGAGATAATAGGGGTGGCTCAAGTATCCCCTGTGCTCAAGTATTCCCACTCTCCCCTAATAATTAAAAATTATTTTAAAATGTGTCCCGGAACCCCTAAAAAAAGGACGACGATGGAATTTTCGAAAGCATGTAATTGTTTGATAAAGTGTTGGAAATTATAACAAAAATATTTATTTCGAGCATGTTTATGATAATAAATGCAGCAATAAAATAAAGTAAATGGCAACACGTTCTTTTTCACGAGTTTTCCTGGCTATTATAGGGTTGCTAATTTGGATTCCATTTTTATTCAGAAAAATTAGAATTTCTACTAGAAATAACAAACAGTATTTTTCGCTTTATCTGATGATAGTAATTTTGCAATTATGTGTAAAAAAGCTTATTCTACGAAATTTCCTTTATGAGGCTGAAATTTCAAAATAAGATTGGTGGCAAAATTAGCAAACCTGGGTTATTACTATTTCATCAATTCCGCCAGATTTGGAATATTTTTATTCACAATGTCTATCACTAGCAACCTACGTTTTGTTTAATCATATAATGTCTATCGTTAAATAAAGTGAAGATACTTATTCAAAAATAGTGGTACATAATTTGAGTAAAATAATTTCCCAATTTATTAACAATGTGTATAAAACTATCATTGAAAGTTTGGAGTCCTTTTTTATTAAAAAAATAATTTAGATAGCAGAAATTTAGAAGGAAAAATCATGTTCTATGTAACATTGAAATATATGTTACTAACCCTTTACGGCACGGGCAAAATCTGTTAATAAAATGAGAAATTATCGACTGACAACGGAATTCACAAAATAATTTTTTAGGCATTGCGAAACCCCTAATTTAAGCTTTTATTGTAGAAGCAAAATTTAACTAAAATATTATTGGTGCCGTTGCAAGTTTGGCATTAAAATTAGGTATCCCAGACCAGGCACAGTGTGCTGGTCTGGGAATAAAGAAAAAAATACTTTTCGAAATTTCTGGTGTGAATTTTAAATTTTTCAATAAAAAAGAAGACCAAACTAGTAATCCTTTCATTCAAGTAACCAATTTCTTACACATTTATAATTTTTATTGTTTACATAAAAAATTATTTCTTTAACCCCTTTGTGGCGAAAGACTTTTACAATTTTTTTTCTGTTTTGTCACCAATTTTTAAAAACAGAAACTTGTGCCCTATTAAATCGAGAAAAGGCTGGATTAAATAAGGCAAATTTTACAGTAAAATTTTATTGCTGGGGATAAACGAGGATTCTTCTGTCTTTTTGAGAACATATATGTGGTGCTCGTCCCCAGGGAGTTAATACTATATATATATTATAAGAACTACAGCCGGTCCTAGCGATCTGGTGATCTAACTCCGTGTACACATAAATAATAAATAAATAAATAAAATAATAAATATAGGCTAAAATGGATTATATTGCACATTTATAAATAAGCAAAGTTAACCCATAAATGCCCAAACTATTTTCTTCATTAAAAATGAAATTTTGGGTTTCCCACCACTTTTAAAAGACGAATAACTTTTATCTTAATTTATTGAGGAATTTGTCTCGTGAAAAATGCAGCTTATTTATCTTTCTATTTACTGGTGTGAAAAATGCTTTATTGCCTTTTTTATAAACGTCCCTAAAAAGGGATGCTAGGCACTAATTTGTTAACAAAACAGACTTCAGATAGAAATTTTCCTGAAAGATGTAAAATTTCTATAAGTACACTAGTATGATGAAATTGAGAAATTGAGTAATTGCATTTGGGTGTTTTTCATATTTTCGCCTGTTTGCTATCTGATGTTAAAATTAAATTCTGTATATAGATAGTTTTAAGTGTCTTACTTAAGTTAATCAGGAATCATCTCAAAACTCATCAGAGGAAAACTAATATTTAAAAATGAGTTACTTCAAAATAATCCATCGAGGACGTAACTGATGATAAAAAAAATGCGACTTCAAATGTTTGACTTCTAGCTTAGCAGTGTATAATAAATTTGTTGAGATAGCAAAGTAAATATTTCGAAATGAGACCAGAAAACGTATGAGGAAAGATGTATTTAAGGTTTACTGAGGAAGAATCGCTAAGTATTATCAACCGTTTTGAAAATTCCATTTAGATACATTTTAGGCTGTTTGAATAAACTTTCGCGAAATAAAATATTGTTTGCATAGAAACTTGTTGCATTATATCAACAGTAAAAGTTTTAAAAAGCTTTTTTTTCATATAAGTAAACATAAGGAAAATAAATGGAGCTTATTTCAATACCAGATAGCGCTATCTGAAATAACTGTTAAAGTTTTCTTAAACTCACTTATAAAGTTCTTCCTTTTTTTTAATACCGAATTAAAATATGTCAAATTTTAAAAATTTGAGATTCTCTGAATGTGTTTACTCCACTTTTAACCCTTTCTTGCGCAGTGTTGCCGGGCCGGCAACACCTAATTTTAATTCCAAACTTGCAAACGGCACCAGTAATATTTTAATTGTCTGAGCGAAGCGAAGTCTTTATACTCAGAGATACGTAACGATATTAAAATTCAAAAAAATTCTTTCGTCAAGCAAATCTCAAAAAGTACTTGTCGGATTTCGATTCTGTTTGTACCAGAAGGTACCTATGAAGGTAATCTGGTGAATGCACCTACTTTTAAAAATTAATTCCAAATAGTTTAAAAGTTATATTAAAAAAACTGATAAAAAAGCACAATTTATTTGCATACGTCACAGAAATTTGGTGTGCGTGATTTTCACAAACTGGATATTTTCGTAGATAACCGAATCAATACATGGAGTAAATAGTAATCATTTACGCACTCAGAAATATTGAATGCAATAAAACATTTTAAAATTTAATCGTGAAGGAAAATAAAACTGTTATTTTTTTTATATTAAAAAAATGTCATAAAAGCTTAATAGCATTTTTTGATAGCTAAAAGAATATTTTATATATTTCGCGTGTGAAAATTAGAAACAATTACGTTTTTAAATAAAAAGTTTCTTTTATGACATCATTTTCCCTTTATATTTATTTTTATTGCATGTTTTCTTTTAACTTATATTTTGTTTGTGTGTGGAAGTCAATTCTGGTCACTAATTTTTCGGCACGGATGCCACGCGAGCATCAGATTTGGCGCATTTTTTTTCAAAGCCCATTTGGCGAAAACTCCGTTTTCAAATAACGCTTACATACACATTTTTAAATTATTTTCTATTATCAAAAAGAACTTACAGTAAATAAAATAATAATAATAATAATTAATAACTATAACAATAAATATTTTATATAATTAAAAAAGGAAATGAAAGTAAATAAACATTTTATGAGTAAATAAACAAATAATAAATAAATAAAGCCGGGTTACCATCTCAGGTAAAATAATGCCATTTTGACGCCAATTATGTACCCTGGTGCATATGTGACATCTTTTCCCATTTTTCATCCATTTTCTGTTGGCATACAACTTTGAAATTTGGAATATGTATGCATACCTGGGAGCAATACTAGAATTAGACATTGATTTTTTTTAATTCGATCCAAAAAGGGGCAACGGAAGTTATTTTTTAAAGATTTATACAATTTATACTGCATAAAGGAGCCACTTACCTATTTTTATATCCAAGAAGAAGTAAGTGGCATGTAAAAACAATTATAGTATACATAAATAAAATTCTTGAGATAATATACTAGAGATATAAGCACCGGGTTTGGCGAGATTTTTTATGCCAGTTAGGCGAAAACATCGTTCTGATTACCAGATACATGTAGCATGCTATAATAACAAGTTTAAAAAAAAAAAAAGAATAAACGAAACATTTTCTGTTATTAAAAAAAAAACAGAAAAAACAACCAATAAATGATAATATTTTTAGAACAAACAATTTATTATAACATTTATATGATAACCATGTTAGGCAACTGAACGCCAATTTGGCACCAGTTAGGTATCTTCGTGTGTATAGGGCATATATGTGCCATATTTATTTGTAAAACTGAGCATGAACGTTTACCAAGTGTGTTTTCATAGCTGCTTATATCTTTTTGCAACATAGCGCACCTTTCGAAGCCAAAACTGCACAAAAGAAAAAAAAATTAATATTTGCAGTATTTTTATTTAATTTAATTTTTTTTAATGTAATGCACATTTAGTAATCAGTATGTTCGATAATCAGACCTCGTTTTTTTACTTTAAAAGATGATATTTCATACGACGTCTTTTTTGGATTCTTTGTTTTTCCATATTTGATAGTATGCGTCTACTCGTTTTGTAACTTTTTTTTGTAACTTTCTTCTTCATTAACAGCGACATTTGGATTTCCTATTTAAATAAAAATTCTTCTAAATGCAAAGAATTTTGTTAAAATAAATAAATGAAATGAAATGCGGACATCTATTGCTCAAAGCACAAAATTTTTCCTATTGAGTTAATAAAAATCAGTAAAAACATAATTTTTATGATGATAAAATGGTGACTTATGTAATAACAGAGTCATATATTATGTACGTTATGGATTAAGTATTAATATTTCTCCACCATTTATAAATAATAATAATAATAAAATAAAATGCGGACAGACCAAAGTCTATATTTGACTGAAAACAACAACCATTTTCTAAATGCTTTAAAAAATGGCCAATGAAAAGTGATATTTCAAAAGTATTATGAAATTAGTTAAAAGCCATTTATTTTAAACTAAATGAATAAAAGATTTATATTTTTAATAAAATAAATGGGATTTGAAAAATTATTGGAAATTTATCACCATAGATGTATCAATATTACAATCGGTACCTTGTATGCAAAATGGAACAATTAGCAATACTTTTTCTACCCGAAAAATGGTCGTTGCTTTTTTTAAGGTTAAAAAGTAGATTACGAAATATTCCTATACAGAGATGCCGAGCCCCCGCTTATTGCATAGCAGAATTTTCTTATAGGAAAAGTTATTTTTTAAATCTGCAGAATGTTCCAATTTAATAAAACATTTTCTGTATTAAAATACCGGTATCCAAAATGCCGGAGACTTGGCAGCTCTGCCTATAACATTTTAATTAATCACGATACTTTTTTTAATCGGATTCAAATTTAGTGGAGACTACGTTTTTTGGCCAAAAGCAGCTTTTTTCCACATGTGTAATTACGATACAATTCCTTGATGCTGAAATAAAATGTTTTGACTTATGCTATTACTGCTTCCTCTTATTTATTTATTTGAATTTTAAATAAGATGACTCAAAATCGTGTTTTTTAAATGTACGGAAAAAATCCATTTCGAGAGAGGGCGAAAAGAACAATATTTAGCGATTTATTATCTGCGCTTGGCTAAGTGTCTTACTACCTTGTATTTAATACTCTTCACAATACTTCGCTGTTATATGGACTTTGGCGATTTTATAAAAAGTTTGACGTAATTCGGGCTTAAGAAAGTGAGTTTTTTACTGAATAATACAAATAAATGAAAAATGAATATTAAGAAATACTAAGAAAAGAAAAATGAAGCATTATATTGATCTATGTATATTTAAAAATGCATGTACTAATTAGATAATTTATGTATATAATAGAAGATAAATAGCTTTTGATTCTATATTTCTATGCTATAAAGCAATAACGTTTGTGTGTTTTTCGTTATCATTGGGAGTACCTAGCCGATTTAAAAAATAATGTGGGCAAACATGTTGGTAACCATGTTTGCTGCAAAATATACTATATTTTGCGTAGGAACAATAATCACCATCAATGCACGAGCAAAAAAAGTTCTAAAATTGAGAATTCTTTAATGTTGATATGACTAAAAATTTAATTTTTTTTTTTTGTGGCAACGTTTAAGATATAATATTCTCGTTATGAACGACATCTAAAACATTCGACAATTTAAATTCACAAATTAAACATTTTTTTTTTCTAGAAAAAGTTTTAAACCCAATTTCTTGAGAATATTGCAATTTCTAGGATACTGTTGGGGTTAGAAACTAGAACTTTGGCATCACAGTAACTTATAAGATATGTAAATGCTCGTTTAGGACAAATTCTTAAAAAAGGATTCATTAATTCTTATCGACAACCTCATGGCATCCATGGAAAACAGATGTTCAACAATATAAACTATTCAGACGGATCTCACACCATATAAAATACACTCCATTCTCTTCAAACATAATAGTTTATGTTATTTATAGTTTCTCAAATCGGCGCGGAGCTTCTGTTTATGCTCATGACATTATTTCAAAAAGTTATATATCCAATGTAGGAAAATTTGATGTTTTATTTTCTGTCTTACTTTTAACATTTTGCATATTTCCAATTTTATATCCATGTATGGTTTGCTTTCCCTTTTATAAAAATAGTATATGCAACTTTATATGTAAGATTTTGTAATTCTATGATTCAATATGCTTATTTTCATCATATTTTATCACAATGAATGACCAATTAAAGGTAACATCTCATTTTCTTTACTTGTCGAAAGTTATTAAATGTGTATTCTCAGCAACATCGCTCAGACTAATCCCTCTGAGGGAAGTCCTAGTATAATTTTGCTTTTACAATGAAAGCTTAAATTAAGGAATTCTTATTATTTAGACAAGTCCTTTATAAATTCCGGTGTCAATGGACAATTTCTCATTTTGCTAATAGAATTTGCTTGCGCCGGAAAAGGTTTAATCTATTCCTTATATGTGAGTATGTGTGTATAAAACATTAGAATTTCTACAGTGGTTTAAAATACTCAATTGTGGCAGCCGTGATATTAGAATTTGGCACTACTAGGTCATCCCGTCGACCAAAATATTATCGCCAAATTTTAAGATTAAATGCCAATAATGGATGATTGTGAATGTCACATTCAATGATATTAAATACAATTCATGTGTTTAAAATGTCATTAAATGATTTTAATTTCATTTTAATTTGCATTTTTATTAATATTCAACTAATTATTTGTTTTTTCGTTATTTAAAGTAAAAATTATGTCAGTATGTATAATTTGGCTATTAGTTTGGCGATTTGTGTAATTTGGTGAAATTGGTCAACGGGATAACAGAGTTGTACCGAATTTCCACAAATGTCTTAGGTTTAAGTCCTTAGAGCTCATTCTTAGTAAAGAAAACAAATAAAGACGGCTTTGTTTTATTATCGTTTGATTTGTACTGTATGGTTAATTTTGATATTGATTTTTCAAAACAAGCATTCTTAAAATTCCACGCAGCGCCGCGTTCTTTAAACAGTAAGCTATGTAAAACATTCATAAATAATGAAAGTTAAACAAAACAGACTTTAGATGGAAATCTTCTAGAAAGTTTGAAAATTTCTATAAGCATACTAAAAGGATGAAAAGGAAAAATAAAGTAACTACGTTTATTTATTATTTATTTTTTTTCACTTTTTTACATATTTACTATCTGAAATGAAAATCATATTCTAAATATAGGAAACTTTAAGTATGTTACTTAAGTTGAGATAACACTTTTTGAATAACTTTAGAAGTTTCCTGAACCCCTTAACTGGTTACTAATTCTTTTCCGTTCAATAAATTGAAAATAGCGGACTCACACCACTATTATTTAAATAAAGTATTCGTAAAATTTAATCTAAACACTTCCGCTTTTCAATAGTATGAAAATTTTCTTAAAAATAATAGTCTGTAAAAAATCTTTAAATGATGCAATAAGCAAATTCGTCTTGACCAGACGGCGTTCGGGCAAATCAGTTAAGTCGTTAAATTCACGTTTAAATTTCTTCGGTTTTTTATTACAAAATGATTTAATCCATAGTAAATTGGAAGAATTGAATATATTTTTAAAATAAAAAGAATATTGCCCAGTTAAACTGATGGCATTGAGCTCACAGGCTACGCATACTAATTGTACATTACAGCCTTATATTTTTAAGGGTTAATTCAATTCGCAGAAATATTAAGGAGGGGGGGAACAGCTCCCCCCTTTCCCCGTTTTATGCTTAATCATTGAACCCTCTAAACTGATCAGGACATGCTTTATCATAAAAAAATACATATCCAAAATTTAGAGCAAATCGGATAATTCTTAATAAAAACCCATTTATATAATTTAAGAGGAGTTATCCCCTTCTTTTATATACTTAACCATCAAACTTCCAAAACTATTCGGAGATTTGAACGAAATCTGACAATTCTGCAAGAAAAACCCATTTATATAAATTAAGGGGAGGGGCATTAGACCCCCCCCCCATTTCCCCTGTTTATATTTATCCAATGAACACCTAATACCAATCACGGAAGTGCTTCATCAGAAAGATCCTATGTGTAAATTTTGAACAAAAACTATTATTTCTGCATGAAAAATACATTTATATCAATTAAGGGGAGGGGCATGAGCCCCCCGTTCCCCCTTTTATACATATCGAATGAACTCCAAAAACTAGTCAGGGAAGCGCCTTATCAGGATATACCTATATACGAAATTTCAAGTGAATGGGATATTTTTATCATGAGTTATCGCGTTACGCACGTACGAACGTACGCACGTACATACAGAAAGGACGGGCACATAAGCTCTCAGGCTATGATAGCCTGTGAGCTAAAAATGAACTGAAAAACCCCAGAAGGAGTAATGGGAAATGTGCAGTTATTTAACCACTTAACCGCTTGGTATAGATTGTATAGCACATTTATGAATGAGCAAAGTTAAACAAAACAGACTTCAGATAGAAATTTTCCTGAACGATGGAAAATATCAATAAGTACACTAAAAGGCTAAAAATGAGAAATGAAGTAATGCTGTTGAATTTTTTTCATTTTTTCGCCTGTTTGCTATACGATGCTGAAATCAAATTCTAAATACACGAAGTTTTAACCCTTTGCGAAGGCATCCTTTTACAAAATTTTTAATGTTTTGTCACCGGCTTTTAAAAACAGAAATTTGAGCCTTATAAAATAGAGAAAATGCTCTGTTTAGATGATGCAAATTTCACAGTAAAATATTTACTGGTTGGGTTAACACGAATTCCTAAGCCTTTTCGCGGCACGCATACATATCGCTCATCCCCAAGGGGTTAAGGGGGCTGAGGGGTTGATCGATTCCGAAAAACATGTAAACAGAGCTCTCGTTTCGAGTAATTATAAAAACAGAAGTATTCAATGTAATTAATTTAAACTTTCTGATATTTTAAAAGTATGTTTGTAGTCTTATAAAATTATAAAATGAAGTACTTCAATGTAATATAATAAGAAATATAGCAAAATTTATGTAACACAATTTTCAAAAAAAAAAAAAAAAATTGTGTCTTATATCACCAACACCAAAATATCTTAACGTTGAATTGACATAAGAACCTAATTTTTACTTTAAAATGATCCGGAAACTTTACTCTATAGAATGAATTAAGGATATAATTATCACTCAAAAACAACATTATTAAAAAAACTCTCAAATTTGAAAATTTAAAAAACTCCTAAAAAATACAACTTTTTTTTCATTAAAAATACTCAAAATATTAAACTATCTAAATTATATTAATTCATTCTATAGATAATGATGTTACATGCACGTAAAAGAAATTTTAAGTCATTCCATCGAATAGTTTTTTTTTAAATCTTGGTGTTTGTCGTCAAAAATCATGTTTTGAGAAAACGCGACTTAAAGTTGAAATTATATGAGTGCGGCTATGAAAGTGTTGATACATAAATGCTTATAACTTCGTTAAAAATGCAAATATTTTTATGCGGTTTTTTGCATTGAGTTAAGAATTAATTGACTAATCAAACTAGATCATAAAAAAAAAAATAGATTTTTTGAAAAGTTTTCAACCCCTGATCCCCCTTAAGTTAGTTTCTTAAGATCATAAGGAATCATCTCAAAACCCATTAGTGCAAAGCAAACATGATTCGGAAATATGCTATTTAGTTGCTTAAACGCTTGGTATAGATTATATAAGCACAATTATGAACAAAACAAAATTAAACAAAACAAACTTCACATAGAAATTTTTGTGAACGATAGAAAATTTCTATAAGCATATTAAAAAGATCAAAATGAGAAATAGGACTATTGCAGAGTTGCCAAGTCTCCGGCTTTTTTCGCACCACTATTATCTTAGAGAAAATGTTTTTATTTTAAATCGCCGAAGTTCCAATTCAATGAAAGAACTTTTTCTGTATTATTTTACTGGTATCCAAAAAGCCGGAGACTTGGCAGTTCTGCTATTGCGTTTGGCTTTTTTATTTAATATTTGCACCTGTTTGCTATCTGATGTTAAAAACAAATTCTAAATACAGGAAATTTTAAGCATGTCACTTAAGTTCATAAGGAATGATCTCAAAACTCATCAGTGGAAAACTAATATTTGAAAATGAGTTATTTCAAAATAAGCCATCCAGAAAGTAACTGGCGAAGAAAAAATGCAACTTCAAATTTTTGACTTCTAGCTCTGCCGAGCATAGTAAATTTGCTGAGTTAGCAATGTAAATATTTTTAAATGAGACTAGAAAACGTATCAGAAAAGATATATATAAGATATATTTATTACAGACGAAGAATTGCTAAATATTACTGGCAACTTAAACAGTCTATTAGAAATATTTTAGGTTGTTTGAATAGGCTGTTTCCGATGAGGAAGTAGAATCTTATTGTTTGCACATCCAACTTGCTAACGTTAGGTCAATAATAAAAGTTTCGAAAAATTTATTTGAAATAAGCAAATATAAGAAAAATGCTAATGGAGCTAACTTCAACACCAGATAGCACTTTTTGAAATAACTGCAGAAGTTTCCTTAAATTCACGTTTAAAGTTCTTCGGTTTTTAGGTGCGTTCGTAATTATGCAAATACGTAGCACCTACTGTTGTCGCTCAGTCCGTCCGTCTGTCTGTCTGTCTGTCTGTCTGTCCGTCCGCATATAACAACGCAAAAACTACCCAACAGAATCGTTTGAAATTTAAAATACATAATTATTACATAATTTTGTCGAGTCATTTCAAATTTTATGAAAATCGGATGGATAAATCAATTACAGGGACAATCAAAATGATTCCTTTACATTACGGTCAATGGGGAAAAAAGTTTCAAATGCATTTTAATCGCTTGAAATTTAAAACATATATTTATTACATAATTTTATCGAGTCGTTTCAAATTTTATGAAAATCGTATGGATAGATCAATTACAGGGACAATCAAAAGGATTCCGTTACAGTAAAAATTATTACCTGCATATTTACAGGAACACAAAGTTTTCGACCACTATACTGTATCCAAAGTACGCTCTACTATATCAGCAAGATCTGAATATTTTAAAACTTCGTTATCAACGAACGCACCTCATTTGCTACGCTTTACGTGCAATTTCCAACTTGTTTATTACCGAAATGGTTTGATGCATAAAAAATGTGAAGTATTTAAACTTTTTTTTTTGTTGAAAAAATGAAGTGGAAAACCGCATGATACGGAAATGTGCAATTGTTTAGTAGTTTGACCGCTTGGTATAGATTATATAAGCACAGTTATAAATAAATAAAATTAAACAAAACAAACTTCACATAGAAATTTTTCCTGAACAAAGAAAATTTTAAGCACACTAAAAGGATGAAAATGAGAAATAGGACTATTGCGTTTGCCTTTTTTACTTTACTTTTTCATCTGTTTTCTATCTGATGTTAAAATAAATTTTAAATTTAGGAAGTTATAAGTATGTTGTTTAAGTTTATAAGGAATCATATCAAAACTCATCAGTAGAAAACTAATATTTGAAAATGAGTTTCTTCAAAATAATCCATCCGAAAAGTAACTGGCGAAGAAAAAATGCAATTTCAAATTTTTGACTTCTAGCTTAACCGTCAATAATAAATTTACTGAGATAGCAAAGTAAATACAGTCAGTATCGTTATATGGTCACCTCAGCGGCAAAATTTTACAGTATTTTTTTTAATTTTTATTTATTTATTTATTTATTTTTTTACAGTAAAATTTACCATGAGGCAAATTTTACAGTAAAATTTTACTGATGGGGATAAACACGGATTCTTAAGCCTTTTCGCGGCACGTATACGTGTCGCTTGTCCCCCAGGGGTTAAGTATGTTACTTAAGTTCATAAGGAAGCATCTCAAAACTCATCAGTGGAAAACTAATATTTGAAAAGGAGTTAATTGAAAATAATCCATCGAGAAAGAATGCAACTTCCAATTTTTTACTTCTAGCTCAGCAGTGCATAGTAAATTTGCTGAGATAGCAATGTAAATATTTTGAAATGAGACTAGAATATGTGTGAGAAAAGATATATATAAGATTTATTTATTTCAGAGGAAGAATTGCTAAATATTATCAGCCATTTTGAACATTAAGAATGGGGGGGGGGGATTGTACTTTGTTCTTATATATAGCTAAATAAATTAACAACGTTAAATAGCACAAATATTACAAAATAAAAGATGTCAAAAGCAACAGTAAAAGCAAAGCAACAGTAAAAGTAAACTGGCACACGCACTCAGAATTGGTCATCATTGGTCTCCTTCTGAGTGCGCGTGCCAGTTTACTTTTACTGTTGCTTTGCGACGTTTCATGGTCAGTTCGCCTTAGTGGCGAGCTCAGATGCACGGTTTATTTTATTTTATTTAACGATGTGACTTTCTTTTACGTTTTACACTTTTTTAGCACTGATGATGGGACTTTAGAAGTCCCGAAACGGCTGTATGCTTTTAACATCTTTTATTTTATAATATTTATGCTCTTTAACGTTGTTTATTTATTTTGCCATTTTGAACATTCTATTTGAAAAAATTTTAAGATGTTTGAATAGACTGTTTCCAATGAGGAAATAAAATCATATTATTTGCACAGCAAATTTGCAGCTTTAGGTCAATAGTAAAGGTTTTGAAAAGTTGATTTGAAATAAGCAAATATAAAGAAAATGTTAATGGAGCTAATTTCAAAACCAGATGAAATACCAGTAGAAGTTTCCTTAAAGCCACGTTTAAAGTTCTTCAGTCTGTTATTACCAAAATAACTTAATACATAAAAGATGGAAAATATTTAAACTTTTTTTTAGACTGAAGTGGAAAGCCGCATGATGACAGGGTGGCGAGTCGTCAGTGAAAACCTGAAAAAACAGTCATGAAAAGAGAAAACTACCAGTATTTTCTTACAGAAAATATTTCAAATAATATAAAGAGATTATATAAACTGAATTTATCTCTAACAAAATTCAATCGACTCTGGTTAATTCGAAATCGGATAATTCGAATCTTCGCTTAATTCGAACTAAACATAAAGTCCCGAAATTTTCAATTTCGGAATAATGTTAAACTTTTTCATTAATTCGAACTCATTTTCTCCTGACATCGTTTAACCCTTTGCGGCGCAGGGCAAATTAATTCCTTAACTTTTGAAATTAATGGCTGACACCGGAATTTGAAAACAACTTCATTTGTAAATAAGAAAACGCTGAATTTCACGCATTCAATAAACCGTAATTTTTTTAAACAAAATTCCGGTGCGAATGTGGCTTTTGGGAATTAAAATTAAGTGGCTTATCTACTAAACCACTGCGCCGCAAAGGGTTAATTCAAACTAACGAGAATTCCGATTTGTCATTCTTCCTTTCTTGCTCACGGATTTCAGATCAATTGAAAAATTTTCTTTCTTTGGTTTTTGTGAAAATTGTTCCGAACGAGTATACATATAATCCCATGCATTTGATATCCACTTTCTATGTGCCCCGTCTGTCCATCAGTGACGCTTCAAATTTTTCTTTCATTGTGCTTGTTTCTAATTTTTTAATTAGTTTATGTATTTATACATTCTAATTTAATATTAAGTCATATTCTGATGATAACAGACATAATAAATTTAAAAAACACTATAACATTAATTCCTTTGTAATAGTACCATATTAAACATGTTTTCATTTCATACTTTTCATAATTCGAACTTCGGATAATTCGAACATTTCTTGTGGTCCCGACGAGTTCGAATTAACGAGAGCCGACTGTATTAGTATTTATAATCTATATTGACTGGTTTTTCATCTAACCACTCGCCACCCTGGATAAGATATTCGGAAATGGGCAATTATTTAGTAGCTTAACCGCTTGTATAGCTTATATAAGATCAATTATAAATAAGAAAAATTAAGCAAAACAAACTTCAGATAGAAATTTTCCTGAACGATGGAAAATTTCTATAAGCATTCTAAAAGGATGAAAATGAGAAATAGGGTTATTGCATTTGCCTTTTTTATTTTACTTTTTCATCTGTTTTCCATCTGATGTTAAAATCATATTCCAAATTTAGGAAGTTTTAAGCATGTTACTGAAGTTCATAAAGAATCAAACGAACGTATCAAAGAAAACGTATCAGAAAAGATATATATAAGATATATTTATTACAGACGAAGAATTGCTAAATATTACTAGCAACTTAAACAGTCTATTTAGAAATATTTTAGGTTGTTTGAATAGGCTGTTTCCGATGAGGAAGTAGAATCTTATTGTTTGCACATCCAACTTGCTAACTTTAGGTCAATAGTAAAAGTTTCGAAAAGTTGATTTGAAATAAGCAAATATAAGAAAAATGTTAATGGAGCTAACTTCAACAGCAGATAGCACTTTTTGAAATAACTGCAGAAGTTTCCTTAAATTCAAGTTTAAAGTTCTTCAGTTTTTTATTACCGAAATGGTTTTATGCATAAAAAATGTGAAGTATTTAAACCCTTTTTTTTTTTTTGAAAAAAATGAAGTGGAAAATCGCATGATGAGATATACGGAAATGTGCAATTGTTTAGTAGTTTGACCGCTTGGTAAAGATTATATAAGCACAGTCATAAGTAAGAAAAATTAAGCAATACAAACTTCACATAGAAAATTTTCCTGAACAATGGAAATTTCTATAAGCACACTAAAGGGATGAAAATGAGAAATAGAACTATTGCGTTTGCCTTTTTTATTTAATATTTGCACCTGTTTGCTATCTGATGTTAAAAACAAATTCTAAATACAGGAAATTTTAAGTATGTCACTTAAGTTCATAAGGAATGATCTCAAAACTCATCAGTGGAAAACTAATATTTGAAAATGAGTTACTTCAAAATAATCCACCCAGAAAGTAACTGGCGAAGAAAAAATGCGACCAAATTTTTGACTTCTAGATTAGTAGTGCATAGTAAATTTGCTCAGATAGGAAAGTGAATATTTTGAAATAATACTAGAAAACGCTTGAAGAAAGACAGATTTAAGGTTTACAGATTAAGAATAGCTAAATATTATCAGCCATTTTGTAGTTTCCATTTAGAAACATTTTAGGTTGTTTGAATAGACTTCTGTTTGAATAGACGTTGGCGAAATAAAATATTGTTTGCATAGCAGACTTGTTGCATTAGGTCAATAGCAAAAGTTTTAAAAAGTTTTTTACTTACCCATCATACGTAGTATAGGGTAAGTCTTGCAATCGTTTTGAAAATCGAAAATTTTTTTTTGACGGATTTACACGTTTTAGATAGTGAAGATTCCGAAAAACATATTTTTAGAAAAAAAAATTTGCCGTCCGTCTGTCTGTCTGTCTGTCTGTAAACGCTCTATCTCCCGAACAAATTGAGATAGAGACTTGAAATTTTGTATGT
Source organism: Maratus speculifer (assembly GCA_964019185.1). NCBI lineage: Eukaryota > Metazoa > Arthropoda > Arachnida > Araneae > Salticidae > Maratus > Maratus speculifer. The sequence continues at coordinate 233,466,234 of OZ025300.1, forward strand.
AGTTAGCATGTAAGAATGGGACGAATCCTATTTAATATCAGCAACCTCGATTATCCGGAACTATTTTTTTCGGACTCTCGAAAAATTCGTTCTGATGAAAGGTATATAAAAATTTCCGAATTTTTTTGTTTTAAGAAATGGACGTAAAAGGCAATAAAATAACACATATTTTGCATATAGAACGAAGTCGATCGGATTATTAGTTGTCGAGATATTTGTAATCTTGTTTTCCACATTTTTCGATTTTTCATGACCCTGTATTTCATTCAAATTTCAATTCAGAAGTATATTTTAATTGGAAATGAGACGCTTAATCCGACGCAGTTAATTGTTAGTTAATAGAATTATTATTTTTGGAGTTATAAGGATGTTTCTTTTACGCAGTTCGGTACTACTTGAGTAGTTTGGCGTTTTATATAATTTGTCGAAATTGGTACATCAGCAGTTACTATGTATATTAACACTATTTAAATTTTGTTTATGAATTGCAATGCATTGTATAAATAGTTTTCACATGTTTTATTTTCATATACATATCCATGATGGGTAAGTATTACGGTGGCCCCCAACGACTAGTTTTTTTTTAAAAATAAGTAAACATAAGGAAAGAAAATGGAGCTTATTTCATTACCAGATAGCGCTATCTGAAATAATTGTTGAAGTTTTCTTAAACTCTCATTTGAAGTTCTTCCTTTTTCTTTTCATTAACGAATGGAAATATGGCTCATTTTTAAATTTTGAGGCTCTCTAAATTTGTTTTCTCCATTTTTAAATCGATTCCATATATGCGTGTATCTTTGTATATAATATTAGAATTCCCACAGAGGTTTAAAATAGTCGATTGCGGTAGCTCTGATACTAGAATTTCCACACACTCCTTAGGTTTAGATCCTTAGAGTTCATTATAGGTGAAGAAAGATAAAACAAACTGGAAATTGCACGTGACGCGTAGCAAATGAGGTGCGTTCGTTTCGTGTAGTAACGAATTTTTTTAAAAGTTTTAAAGAGTAACGAAAGTTTTAAAAATATCACTCTCATATATCAATCTCATAAAATTGTAAATAATTACAATTAAAATCCACACAAACAATGTTCTCCCCATATTATTATGCAATGGAATACTTTTGTGTGGCCTTGTAAATCAATAACAGATATTCTTCGCACCACAGATTATGCGAAATTTATGTTATATTATGTACTTTATAGATGCATATCAATTTTATTACGTTCGAATGAGTGTAACACCATTAAAATGCATTTGAAACATTTTCCCCATTAACCGTAATGTAACGGAACACTTTTGATTGTCCCTGTAGTTGAACTATGCACCCGATTTCGATAAAATTTGAAATAACTCGACAAAATTATGTAATAATTATGTATTAAAAATTTCAAACGATTAAAATGCATTCGAAACTTTTTTCCCCATTGACCGTAATGTAACGGAATCCTTTTGATTGTCCCTGTAATTGATCTATGCATCCGATTTTCATAAAATTTGAAATGACTCTACAAAATTATGTAATAATTATGTATTTTAAATTTCAAACGATTCAGTTGAGTAGTTTTTGCGTTGTTATATGAGGACAGACAGACGGACGGACTGAGCGACAACAATAGGTGCTACGTATTTACATAATTACGAACGCACCTAAAAAGATAGCTTCATTGTTTTTATTTTTTATTTTTGTGTGATTTGTACTGTGTGATTAATTCTGAAATTGATTTTTCAAAACAAGCATTCTTAAAAGTCCTCTCAGTGCCGTGTTCTTTTGCTAGTAAGTTATATAAAACATTCATAAATAATGAAAGTTAAACAAAACAGACTTCAGGTTGAAATTTTCCTGAAACATGGAAAATTTCTTTAACTACAATAAAAGGATGATAATGAGAGATTGAGTAATTGCGTTGGATTTATTTATTTATTTTTTCACCTATTTGCTATCTGATATCAAACGTGTACTCTAAATACAATAAGTTTTAACCCTTTAACGTTCATTGGTTTCGCCACGAAACCACAAAATTTTAATTCCGATATGCAACACTGACACCGGTATTTTTATCTAAAAATATCCCTTTTATTATGTATGTGAAATATCACGTTTTCTTATTTAGAAATATATTTGTTCTTAATTACCGGTGTCAATCATTTATTTCGATATCTTAGCAATGAAAATGCTTTGATCGTTAAAGGGTTAAATATGTAACTTAAGATCGTAAGGAATCATCCGAAAATTCATCAGTGGAAAACTAATATTTGTAAATTAGTTACTTCAAAATAACCCATCCAGAAAGTAACTGGCGAAGAAAAAAATGTGACTTCAAATTTTTGACTTCTAGTTTAGCAGTGCATAGTAAATTTGCTGAGATAGCAAAGTGAATATTTTGAAATGAGACTAGTAAACGTAAGAAGGAAAGATATATTTAAGGTTTATAGATGAAGAATCGCCAAATATTATCAGTCATTTTGAACATTCTATTAAGAAACATTTTAGGTTGTTTTAAAGGACTGTTTCCGATGAGGAAATAAAATCTTTTTATTTGCACAGCAAATTTGCAGCTTTAGGTCAATAGTAAAAACTTTGAAAATTTGATTTGAAATAAGCAATTATAAGAAAAATGTTAATGGACCTAACTTCAATGCCGGATAGCGCTTTTTGAAATAACTTTAGAAGTTTCCTTAAACTCACGTTTAAAGTTCTTCGGTTTTTTATTACCGAAATGGTTTAAACAATGTTCGGACACTCCTTGGAATTTCCAAGGACTCTGGATCCACTATTAAAACAGGGTTCGCACAGCTGTACCACTAATTTTACTTACCCATCATACGTAGTATAGGGTAAGTCTTGCAATCGTTTTGAAAATCGAAAATTTTTTTTTGACGGATTTACACGTTTTAGATAGTGGAGATTCCGAAAAACATATTTTTAGAAAAATTTTTTTGCCGTCCGTCTGTCTGTCCGTCTGTCTGTCTGTCTGTCTGTCTGTCTGTCTGTAAACGCTCTATCTCCCGAACAAATTGAGAGAGAGACTTGAAATTTTGTATGTAGTTAGTATGTAAGAATGGGACGAACCCTATTTAATATCAGCAACCTCGATTATCCGGAACTATTTTTTTCGGACTCTCGAAAAATTCGTTCTGATGAAAGGTATATAAAAATTTTCGAATTTTTTTGTTCTAAGGAATGGACGTAAAAGACAATAAAATAACACACATTTTGCATATAGAACGAAGTCGATCGGATTATTAGTTGCCGAGATATTTGTAATCTTGTTTTCCACATTCTTCGATTTTTCATGACCCTGTATTTCATTCAAATTTCAATTCAGAGGTATATTTTAATTGGAAATGAGACGCTTAATCCGACACAGTTAATTGTTAGTTAATAGAATTATTATTTTTGGAGTTATAAGGATGTTTCTTTTACGCAGTTCGGTACTACTTGAGTAGTTTGGCGTTTTATATAATTTGTCGAAATTGGTACATCAGCAGTTCTTTAATAAAGCATTACTATGTATATTAACAATATTTAAATTTTGTTTATGAATTGCAATGCATTGTATAAATAGTTTTCACATGTTTTATTTTCAGATACATATCCATGATGGGTAAGTATTATGGTGGCCCCCAACGACTAGTTTTACAGTATTTTCAATGTATTTTAATGCAGAAAAATGTAGCAAAAATTGCAAATCGAGGAGGCGGTTGCGAATTCTGTTTCTTAAAAATTAAGTATAAATTTTCTTATCATTAATAGTGGTGTCAAAGTCCTTACAAAATATAAGGAGTGTGCGAATTCTGTAAAAATAAGAAAATTTATATTTAATTTTTAAACCACAACATTCGTAATCCCCACCTTCATTCACAGATTTTACGATACTTTTCTGCAGTGAAACACTTTGAATGAAAATATTCTTAAAATTTAGTGGTAGAACTGTGCAAACCCTGTTAATGCATAAAAAATGTAAAGTATTTAAGGCTTTTTTTAACAAAAAAAAAAAAAAAAAAAAAAAAAAAAAAAGTGGAAAACCGCATGATGAGATATTGGGAAACGTGCAATTATTTAGCTACCCATCCCCTTGAATGGCGGTGATTCAATATTGAATAATTTAACATTAGAACTACCGGAAATTTAAATCAAGTTTTATAAAAATATTTCACACTAGAATTTTATTTAAAACAGAGTATTGATTTTAACCCCTTAAGCTCTGATGGTAGAATTTTTTACCACATAATTTTAATTCCGAAATGTCACAATGGCACCTGAAAATTCGACCATATTTATTTGAAAAAGGTTTAATGCATTTTTTCGTGTTTAAGGTTAACCGATTTTTTTCCTTTTCAAAATACTGGTGCCAATGTGAATTTTGGAATTTTGAAGAAATTTACACCCCAGAGCTCAAAGGGTTAAATAGAGAAATTTGAGATTAACCACTTAATCGTCGGGCCCGAGACATTCACGGGTTACAAGTTTCTCGTCCTTTATTCAGAATTATTTGTTTACCACCAGTTTTATAAAATAGTGTAATTGGTTTTATTCTGGTATCATTTTACTTGGCATTAAAAAGGATAAATATATTTTTTTTTCAAAAAAGTGGTGGGAATAATGAATTTGAATTTTTAAACCGCAATTTAATGCGACCATTAACCCCTTGGGGACGAGCGACACGTATACGTGCCGCAAAAAGGCTTAAGAATCCCTGTTTATTCTCACCGGTAAAATTATATTGTAAATTTTGGCTTATTCAATCGAAGCATATTCTCGATTCAATAAGCCACAAATTTCTGTTTTTTAAAACCGGTGACAAAACATTAAAAATTTCGTACAAGCCTCCCGTTGCGAAGGGGTTAAGTGGTTAACGAGTATTTCATTGTCTGAAGGTTAACGAACGTTGTTGCATTGTGTGTTATTTAGTTCATTTAATTCATATTTATGTGACAATAAGCAATGGAAGATTTTTTTGGAGATGTTTAGAAAATATTATATTACAACAAGATTTAACCCCTTGCGACGCGGTAGTATATCTATGAAACCACTTAATTTTAAATACTAAAAGCCACATTTGCACCATAATTTCAGTAAAAAAAGAAAATTGTTTTTTTTTTTTTTTTTTTTTTTGAATGCGTGAAATAAAACCTTTTTCTTATTTACAAATAAAGTTGTTTTGAAATTCCAGTGTCAGTCATCAATTTCAACACTTAAGCAATGAATTTGCTCTGCGCCGCAAAGGGTTAACTGATATTACAACTTTCTAATACTTTTTGTGATTTATTACACATGATTCTATCAGGAAAGTAACCTTTATTTAAAGAGTGAAATATATGTTTAAAATAAAAGAATCGCAATCGGGGCAAAGAGAATTAAGTAAATAGCAAATATCTATATTATAAAGGCCAAACGTATCTGTGCGTAACGCATTACGTCATTTTGCGCTTGGCAATACTTCCAAAATTTAAATGAACTTTCGGTATTGCAATTTTTGCTACTAAAAAATTTTAAACTTCTAAATGCCGCACATTTTTTATTTTTACGCCATCGTGTAGGGAAAAAAATTTACTTTTAAATGAGATTTGTTTGAAAACTATACCGTAATTTGTTTTTGAAATATTAATTTTTTTGTAGCTTTTAATACTGCTTTTCTAATTGTGGCAACAGGAGTACTCCATTTCTATTAAAAGCAAAGGAAAAAAGGGAAAAAATTCATCGCTGTATCTATCTTTATGTTGCCATTTTTCTCATTAAAAGGGAAAAAAATTGAAATTTAAATATCTTTTGTTATAAAAACCCGGTGAATTTTGATTTAATTTACAATATATATATATATATATATATGTTGCTTATATCTATATATATATATGTTGCTTATATGTGTATACATATGAATAATTCAGAAATGAATCAGTTATAATTCCCCTATACAGTGTAACACCGTTTTTTTTTCTTATTGATGTATTTTTTTTATGGATGTATTTTTTTTTTTTTTCATAAATGGTATGGGCAAATAACTCCAAATTTTAATTTAGAGAAAATCTCTTTAAAGTTAAATTTAACTGCAGATAACAATAACTAGTAACTACTAATGATTATGATTCGTAATTAGTAAAAGTAAAAAAAAAAAAAAAAAAAAAAAAAAAAAAAAAAAAAAAATGAAAAATAATAGTTTGAGATTAAAAAAGTATTTTTATGAGTTTTACAAAAAAAGAATTTATAGATATTACAGGAATATACTTTTACTTATCACAAATCAGAATCATTAGTAGTTACTGGTCATTATTACTTGAAGTTAAATTAAATTTTACAAGAGATTTAATTGGAAAAACAATAAGGTAGATATCGAGAAATATGTAATTATCTTCCAAAACTTCCCACTAAATAGTGCCATTCAAAATAAACTGTGATTTGATGTACGATATTTTAAATAACTAATTAACTCGGCTATTTTTTTTTTAACTTTTTACTTTTAATGAAACACTTTTGTTATTGAAAAATGGAATGAGTATAATTACTTTTGTTTTCTGTTAATACTACTAAGGCTTGCAGTGTTTTTTAATATGAATAATTAACAAGTGAACCAATTATAATTCCCCTATATTGTGTAACAATGTTTTTTTTCATTGATGTAGTATATTTTATAAATAATACTGTAAATAATTATAAAGAAAATAAAAACAATCTGCTTATGTAAGGTTCTTAAGCTTCAAAGACTTTCAGGCCCTTTTCACCAGAATTTCCGCAAAGAAATATTTGCCTTATTTAAGGGGAAACAAGTTGGAAATTGCACGTGAAGCGTAGCAAATGAAGTGCGTTCGTACGATAATGAAGTTTTAAAAATATTCAGATCTGGCTGTTATAGTAGACAATACTTCGGATACAATATAGTAGCCGAAATCTATTTTGTGTTCCTGTAAATATACAGGAAGTAACTTTTATTACACCTTGGCAACACATATCAAATTCATAAAATGTGAAAAAGTTTAATATAATTAAAACACGCCCCAAACAATGTTTCCCTTTTTAGCATTATGTAATGGAATACTTTTGTGTGGCCCTGTAATTTAATAATAAATGTTCTTTGCATCACAAATTGTACAGAATGTATATTTTAATATATATATTTCATAGGTTCATGTCAATTCTATAATATTCCGAAGATTTTAACATCATTAAAATGTACTTGAAAATATTTTTTCCTATTGACCGTAATTTAACGGAATGTTTTTGATTGTCCCTGTAATTGATTTATGCATTCAACTTTCATAAAATTTGAAATGACTCGACAAAATTATGTAATAATTATATATTTTAAATTTCAAACGATTAAAATGCATTTGATGCGTTTTTTCCCATCAACCGTAATGCAACGGAATAATTTTCATTGTCCCTGTATTTGATCTATGCATCCGATTTTCATAAAAATTTGAAATGACTCGACAAAATTATGTAATAAATATATGTTTTAAGTTTCAAACGATTCGGTTGGGTAGATTTTGCATTGTTATATCCGTGCATACGAATAGACGAACAGACAGACGGACTGAACGACAACTGTAGGTGCCATGTAGCATTTACATAATTACGAACACACTTAAAAAAGAAAAAGAAAATTCTATCTTCAGATAAAGCGACCGTTACTTTACTTTCTAAGTATTTGGAAAGTAGCATTCCGCTCACTAAGCTCCAGGATTCACTGCAATTTAAGCAATATTGAAGATAATATAATACACATCGAAGGCAAAACTGCTTCTAAACTGCAGAGAACAAGAACTAAACCCATGGGTTTGGTTGTCTGTCCATGAAAGCACATACGTGGAGATGTTTCACATTCTAGATATACTTACACAGTACATATACTGGAAATAAAATTATGCATACAGTTACAGGTAAAAGGGAGAGTGTTTTTACGACCGAAATGCAAAAAGAAAAACCGGATCGGAACGATCACTGCTGAGCAAACAATTTGACAAATTTAAAGGGACAAGATTTTGTCCAGATTTCCAACAATATAGCAGAAATATATTTTTGCGTATCATAAGACAAAACCATTAGTAGTTGCTGATCATTAATATCTGAAGTTAAATTAAATTTAACAAAATATTTAAATATAAAAAATAATAAGACACCGAGAAATATATAATTATCTACCAAAACTTCCCACTAAATAGTACCATTCAAAATAAACCTTGTCTTGATTTAAGCAATTTTAAATAAGTAATTAACTCGGATATTACTTTTAACTTTTATTATTTAACAAAACATTTTTCTCTTTGAAAAATGAAATGCGTGTAATTAACTTTGATTTTTGTTAGTATTGCTAAAGTTGTTGCTGATATGTATATGTATGTTGCTTATGATTTTTATACTTATGTTGCTTATTTATATATACATATGAATAATTCAGAAATGAATTAGTTATAAATCCCCTATACTGTGTAACACTGTTTTTTTTTTTTTTTTTTTTTTTTTTTTTTTTTGTCATGGATGTATTTTTTTTCATAAATGGCATGGGCAAATAATTCCAAATTTTAATTTAGAGAAAATCTCCTGTAAAGTTAAATTTAACTGCAGATAACAATAACTAATAATTACTAATGATTATGATTCGTAATTAGTAAAAGTAAAAAAAACAATGAAAAATAATAGTTTGTGATTAAAAAAGTATTTTTATGAGTTTTACAAAAAAAGATTTTATAGATATTACAGAAATATATTTTTATGTATCACAAATCAGAATCATTAGTAGTTACTGGTCATTAATACTTGAAGTTAAATTGAATTTTACAAGAGATTTAATTGGAAAAACAATAAGGTAGATATCGAGAAATATGTAATTATCTTCCAAAACTTCCCACTAAATAGTGCCATTCAAAATAAACTGTGCTTTGATGTAAGATGTTTTAAATAACTAATTCTGCTATTTTTTTAACATTTTACTTTTAATGAAACATTTTTTTATTGAAAAATGAAATGCGTATAATTACTTTTGTTTTCTGTTATTACTACTAAGGCTTGCAGTGATTTTTAAAATGAATAATTGGCAAGTGAACCAATTATAATTCCCCTATACTGTGTAACAAAGTTTTTTTCCATTGATGTAGTATGTTTTATAAATAATACTGTAAATAATTATAAAAAAAATAAAAACAATCTGCTTATGTAAAGTTCTTAAGTTTCAAGGACTTTCAGGTCCCTTTCACCAGAATTTCCGCAAGGAAATATTTGCCTTATTTAAGGGGAAACAAGTTGGAAATTGCACGTGAAGCGTAGCAAATGAAGTGCGTTCGTAGGATAATGAAGTTTTAAAAATATTCAGATCTGGCTGTTATAGTAGACAATACTTCGGATACAATATAGTGGCCGAAATCTATTTTGTGTTCCTATAAATATACAGGAAGTAACTTTTATTACACCTTAGCAACACATATCAAATTCATAAAATGTGAAAAAGTTTAATGTAATTAAAACACGCCCCAAACAATGTTTCCCCTTTAAGCATTATGTAATGGAATACTTTTGTGTGGCCCTGTAATTTAATAATAAATGTTCTTTGCATCACAAATTGTACAGAATGTATATTTTAGTATATATATTTCATAGGTTCATGTCAATTCTATTATATTCGGAAGAGTTTAACATCATTAAAATGTACTTGAAATTTTTTTTTCCAATTGACCGTAATGTAACGGAATATTTCTGATTGTCCCTGTAATTGATCTATGCAACCAATTTTCATAAAATTTGAAATGACTCGACAAAATTATGTAATAATTATATATTTTAAATTTCAAACGATTAAAATGCATTTGATGCGTTTTCCCCATCAACCGTAATGCAACGGAATAATTTTCATTGTGCCTGTATTTGATCTATGCATCCGATTTTCATAAAATTTTAAATGACTCGACAAAATTATGCGATAAATATATATTTTAATTTTCAAACGATTCGGTTGGGTAGATTTTGCATTGTCATATGCGGACAGATGAACAGACAGACGGACTGAACGACAACTGTAGGTTCTATGTAGCATTAACATAATTACGAACACACTTAAAAAAGAAAAAGAAAATTTTATCTCCAGATAAAGCGACTGTTACTTTACTTTCTAAGTATTTGGAACGTAACATTCTGTTCACTAAGTTCCAGGATTCACTGCAATATAAGCAATATTGAAGATAATATAATACACATTTAATCAATTTTCAATACCAGAATGATTAATAGGGTAACATCCCCAATAAATGGCACATTAAGAATTTGTCTTTAAACTTACTTCAATTTTCATTACCAAGAAATAAAATATTTACTTGCAAATATTTTTAAATCAAATAATGCAAATCTGTGCATCTATATTGCCCACTAAAAGCAAAAAAAATTGAAAGACTATTTTTATAAAAATATATTTATAAAAAGTTGCTGAAATCACCAGTTATTGACACCTAGAGCACCAATGTATGACACCTTGTGATCCAGTAATTGGCACATGTTTATATAAAAAACTTTGCATTTTGCATTGGGTTTAATTGCTTTAAATGAATTTACTGTAGATGAAGATGCCATATTTCAGTTTTTTGAGAGAAAGAAATCAGCATATTAGTCTTAAATCTGAACACTTTAAAACAATACAATATATTTATATTAATACCCAGTAATTGTCATGCTGTCCCCAGTAATTGTCATATGAAGCTTTAACGGATTCCAATTACTGATAATATTTCATACTTCCAAATAAAAACAAATGATAATCAAAATTAGTCTATAACTTTAAAAGTACTGCCAAAATAAGTAGTTTAATCTCAAATTCCTTGCGAATTCTTTGTAATTGGAATAGATGCCAATTACTTGGAACTAGCAAAATTGAAGCACCATTAATTGGCATCTATCATTAATTCAGAAATCCAAATATTTGTGTCAAAAATACTTTTATACAATTAAAGTAACCCTTTTCAACTAAGCAAAACTGTTGTCAATTAAAATTTAAAATATATTATAAATCAGATAATAATGAATTGAAAAGCATGCCTTTCTTAAGCCAGAAAAAAAGCATTTGCAACAAAAATGGCTAATTTGATACAAGCCATAATTGTTTCTCTTTCCTAGGCACTATTGTTATCTAGTAACATAAATCAAAGTTATAATCTTTAAAGTAAATGACCATATAACTGGTATATGGTCTTGCATTTTTAAAAGACTGGATATAAATCTTATTTTAGGACATGTTTGTAGGATGTGTCAATCATTGGTGCATGCCAATCACTGGGGATGTTACCCTTCTCTCAAGAATTACATTAATATTTGTAGTTTTTTCTTTTTTCTTTCTTTTTTTTATATAATTTTGAAAGAATCATATTTCCTGAGCAATTAACCCCTGAACTGATTTGCCCATATGCCGTAGCAAGACAATTTGCTTAATTCATCATTTAAAGTTTTTTGACACCACAATTTTTTAAAAAATAATTTCATATTATTTGAAAGCGGAACTGTTTAGATTAAAGCTTACCAATATTTTATTTAAAAAATTTTGGTGAGAAAGCGTTTTTTTTTTTTTCAATTTATTGAACGGAAAAGAAATTGTCAGTTAACCCATTAGTGCCTAGCGTCCCTTTTTAGGGACGCTTCAAAAGGTGCATTCAGCACTGTTTTTGACACCGGTAAAAAAGAAAACCAATAATTATTCTATTTAAATGATGCATTTTCGTGAGTAATGAACTAAACTTAAATCTTCTAAAAATAGTGTTGCCAATCAAATAAAATTTACGCAAAAAATGCTGGGCACGAATGGGATAAGGGGTTAAAGCTAAATGCAGAGGAAACAACATTATAATTTTACCCCTTTGAGAGACGCTCAGAGGGTTAAATAATTCCTTGTACAAAAGCACCTAAAATTACAATAATCTCTTGATGCGTAGGAAACCTGTTATAGAATATAATTAAAATATAACGTTTGTTGCACGACTTTTGCTTGTTATTTTTAAACTTTTACAGTAGAAATACTTTTTACTACAGAAATACTTTTTACTACAGAAATACTTTTTACTACTTTTTACTTTTTAGCACAGGCATCTCTTACACTGATTTATTTTTTTAACCCTTTACGCCACACTGTACCCAGTCCGGGATATCTAATTTTAATTCCAAACTTGCAAACGGCATGAATAATTTTTTAAGAAAATTTGGTTTTTACAGTGAAAGCTTTTTCGATTTCGAATATGGTTTTGGCAGGGGCGCCTGTGGATATACCACACATCCCCGGTTAGTAGCTGGTGTAGTACACAGGAGAGCAATCTATAAGGAAAGGGCAGCTGACGTCACTGTGGACAAAATTACTATGGATCCACAGTAATTTCCTGCCCGTCTTTAAGACTCCTACGATACCCAAGAAATTAAAGCGATCTCATTGGTCTAGGATTGGTCTGATTTGTCTGCGATTAAAAGCTCTGTTGTATGATTGGTCAATGTCGCCATGATGATTCCTGTAATGATCGCGAAAGCGAAAATGTAACTGGTAGATTCGTTGAAGCACAGAGTACGTAACAGAGCCTCAACTCGACTTGAAAAGAACGCCCTCAGTGGATGACTTAAAAACTAAACCATCGCGTTGGCGATTTTTATCCTCGTGATTTCTGTTTAACTGTAACCCTATTCTGGTTTGGCGCTTCTTGCTGAATGCTGATTCGATTATCTTTGCACACGTGCTTATGCTATTTGATCTTAGATTTCCGCGCTTATATTGATTCGTAATTATTACTGTTATTATTCTTGAATTTTCAAGTTTAAATTATTAGGTCGTTATGTTACGAAGAGACACGTGTATTGTTTGCAAGACGAATACGTCAAAGTTATTTCATATTAATATAATTCTTTTATAAATTTCAAAACAAGAAGTAACAAGCCGTCGCTGTATTTTTTTTTTCTTTTTTCTTTTATCATTTGTCGCCAAGGAAGAGATGTTTCGCCGAATTAGCAACCTCTCTTATGCTATGATCGTAGTTTCATAGTCATCCGCTCGTCTCGCTTCTGTCTATGCGTAATCCCATGTTAAACAAGTTGCCATTACAGTGTATGAAAGTTGATTCTCTGTTCCGTACTCTGTGCGTTGAAGGAAGTGTTTGTTTGTAAACATGCCGTTTCCTTATAGACCTGAATAGTAGCAATAGCAGAAACTGACAGCTATTAACAGAAGTTAAAATTAAAAGTAGAAAAAATTAAACTTCAAAATGGGAATAATGAGCTTCTGTATAAAAATGCCCTAATCAAATGTAAAAAAGTAGATAAACATATTAATAAAACAGGATAAAATTAGTAGAAAATAGGAAATTTAAAAGTGTATGTGGCTCTAACTTTATTTAATGCAAAATATCCAAGCGTCATTTCTTCACACTCCCAATCTCCTATCGCAATAGAGTGAAAGCTTAAATTAAGGGATTCTTAATTTCTCAAAAGTTATTTCTAAATTCCGGTGTCAGTCGATAATTTCTCATTTTACTAACAGAATTTGTCTTTGCCAGAAAGGATTAATTAACATTTTCATTTGCACTTTTGACAAAATGTGCAAGAAAACTTTACTAAAAAAATTTCTTTTACAATACACTATTGCAAATGGAATATGAAGAAAATTTTATATGAAGCTTAGGTGGCAATTTACCGTCACTTGATTGCAAAAGGTTAGGTAACATTGAAAGAAAAAAACGTGATTGTTGTCACAAGTTATCGTACTTATTAAGTTCTAATCATTAAAGTTTGAAGTTAAGCTCAATTTTACAAAATGATTGATTAAAAAGAAATAAGAAAAATATCTGAAATTTTATTACAATTACATAATTAGCTTTCGAAACAATTTCATTAAACAATGCCATTTAAAACGAAACATGACTGAAAAAGAAAGTTATAATTATCTAATTAACTCGGATATTATTTCTAAGTTTTTAATTTAAATGAAATTTTTTTCATATTGATAAATGAAGTGTATGTAATTAGTTTTGAATTCAGTTAATAAGACAATCTTTTTACAATGCTAAAAAGTTTATAATTAGAGAAAAGGAATTTATGGTACAAAAAATCATTATATTTTTTAGCTAAAACTGGAAAAAATTTTAACATTTTAATTATAACATCATAAAATATGTACAAATGCAAAATTTACATATAATTTTTTTCTAGCATGATATGTATAAAAACAGATGATAAAATATTATTTTTTTAAACTTTGGTATAGTAATTTTAATTGCCTTTAGAAAATTTCTTTAAAAAATAAAATAGTGCTTAGAATTAAGGCGTTGTTATTAGTCTATAGAATTGTCATTAGTTTACATGAAATAGTCCATTTTAAATATTATTATTGTGCGATTTTATTGTATAGGCATTAATAGTATACGTAAGATATTTTTTATGTTTTAATTGTTGGCGATAATTATAAATGTCTAATAAACCTTTTATTCAAAAATTCTTAACTAACACCAGAAAATTTTAATAGGTTTGTTTTAGATATTTTATTCGGATAGTGATTACTTTACATGAAACAAAATTAACACCCCATCCTTTCTGTTGAGAAATAGTGAAGCCTGAATTTTTTTTTTCCAGACCTAGCGGAAAGGTATACTTTCCAAAAAATTATGAATACCGCATATTTCGCCACGGGAATCTGTATTTATTTGCAGCTGAATACTGATCCTCCTTTCAAATTACTTATTCAAATTAAATAGAACCCTATCTTCGCTAATGTGCAAGTGGGTATATATAAACATCGTCTACATTATAAACAGTGAAACTTCCATTTAACGAAGTGTCATCGTTTCACTAATACATTTCATTATGAAGAAAATTCGTTGAATAGAAATCAGATCAAACTCAATCGAGATTTGTACAATAAAATGAAAAATATACTTAACCCTTTAACGTTCATTGGTTTCGCCACGAAACCACAAAAGTTTAATTCCGATACGCAACACTGACACCGGTATTTTTATCTAAAAATATCCCTTTTATTTTGTGTGTGAAAAATCACGTTTTCTTATTTAGAAATATATTTGTTCTTAATTACCGGTGTCACTCATTTATTTCGACATCTTAGCAATGAAAATGCTATGATCGTTTAAGGGATAAACGGACGGTGGTTCGTCTATGAAACCATTTAATTTTAATTTCAACAGGCCACATTAGCACCAGAATTTCGGTTTTTAAAAAATCTGTTCATAAGGTGCAGTAAACTTTCTTAATAAAAATAAAGTTGTTTTCAAATTTGGGTGTCAATAATTAATTATAATACTTAAGTATTGAAAGTGCTCTGCACCGAAAAGTGTTAATGAGACGAGTTATTCAATTTAAAAAGAAAAATACTTAAGAAACGAAGAACAGTGAATTTTAGAAAAAAAATGTTGGCTACCCTGTCATATGTATTAAGTAGAAAAGATCAAGTAGATAAAATAGTTACAAGCATCCAATTGATAGAAAATGTCTAATATAATTTTACTTATGTGTCTTCATTTATAATAGTACATTAAATGATTTTCAAACATTCGAGAAGTTGAAGTTTTATCTTATTGTACTAATACCACATGTTATGAATATTTATACGCTTAATGTTTACATGACAAGTGCTAAAATATATTTAAAAAGTTAATATATTTCCTTTAAAATAAACATAGATTGAGTACAAAAACTATAAATTGCATAAGTTGACAATGCTACTGTATTCAGTCTTAATCTGACATTCTTAGTCATTAATGCTTTAAACCCTTTCCGGCACACTGTGCCCGGTCTGGGATACCTAATTTTAATTTGAAACTTGCGATTGGCACCAATAATATTTTACTAAAATTTTGCTTTTACTATAAATGCTTAGATTAAGGAATTCAAAATATCTATAAAATTCGTTTGTTAATTCCGGTGTCAGTCGATAATTTCTCATTTTACTACAAAATTTGCCCGTGCCGGAAAGGGTTAATTTATTGAAAAATAGTGTTAAACTTTTTATATGTCAGTGACGAATCCTAATACTCCATTCGGGCATGGTCTTTTCATCTGTTTTTCTGAATAAATTTCATCAAATTACTTAACGGGAAAACTTCCTAAAAATCTTATTAGTAAAAAATAACTAGAAATTTCTAATGAGAAAAAGAAATAGACTTTGAGTAACACGGTTCGCCCTTGCAATATAGAATGATAGTTTTTTTTTTTTTTTTTTTTTAGTATTTGTGTTTTTTACAAGATTTCTGTAACTGTTTAATATTCTAATAACTGTGCAAGAAAAATATTAGTAAGCAGCAGTAGCGGCTCGTCAGGGAATGCTGCATCATTTTTTCACACCACTAAAATTCTAGAAGAATTTCTTTTTTTGTTGTTCAACAAAATTTGTCGGATAACTAATCTAAAATATTCTGTTAAATTTTAGTGGTGAGAAAAGTCTGATGCAGCACTCCCTGACGTGCCGCTACTAGTAAGCAGATTGTGTGGGTGTTTTGATAACATATGAAGCATAAGTATTCAGAATTTGAATGTAGTTTAGCACTTGTGGGACTTCGAGGGGTCATCCCCCCCCCCAATGTGGACTGTGAGGTGTCATTAATATATTGTAGATTTAGGATGTATTCAAGTTGCTCGTGTCTCATAGATCGTCAACTTGATAGGTCTGGAGTTTAAAAACTATTAAATGAAAATGAATCACCTGAAAATGATATAAACCCAATTGCCAATATCTGCAATCATTATAATATTCTCTATATTAGCAACGTGTTAAATGAAGATTATTTAAAATCCTGTTGTCGTAACTAGGAATGTAGTGGAGGGTATACGGGGGTGTACGTCATATACCTTCTAGACTTTTTTAAGGAACAGCGTATACCCTCTGCTTTTCAATGCACTGTAAAAACAAAATACCCAAATTGGGTTGAAAGATTTTTGGGTACAGCATTGTTCCAATTTGGAAAGTTCAGTTTGTAGCACAAAATCGTTTTAAAAAAGTCTGATTTTTAATGACATTAAAACAATTAAAATATCTTAGATAGTATATACATTATACCTCAGAAATTTTGATTAATTTAATGTTAATAAAGATCTGCTCTGTTTTGAACCATTTTGGGTTATCTATTTTGGGAACAATACTCTACCATTTTGGAATCCTTACTGTACCATTTTAGGAACATTACTATACCCAGAAATCTTTCAACCCAATTTGGGTCTTCAATTTTTACAGTGTAAAGCTATAGTATATACACTCTAGGGTACACCCTTTGCATTGAGCATACATTTGCTTAGAGCATATACTCCCTGTTTCTTTTACGACTACACCACTGGTCGCAACTGTCTCATTTGCATTCTAAACTCTATTACAAGAGTTGCTACTCAGCAGCCTAAAATTAGTAAAATGCATAACATAGTACAACTGCTCAACGTCAGTCGCGTAGTTTTCAGTACTGCAGAAAACAGCAATGTACATTTAGGTGAAAGTCTACACTCCTATATGAGATAAATTAAAGATTTTGTTTTAGTCAAGTTTCGTTTGAAAAAGTAGACCATCGCAGAGAGGTCATCCTGGTTTGTATAGTAAAAACCTTAATGTAGAGTAATTTTCGTAGCATGTTTTTGTAAAAACCTAGGGTTCGCGCAGTTCTACCACTAAATTTTAAGACTATTTTCGAAGTGTTTCACTGCAGAAAAATATCGTAAAATCTGAGAATGATAGTGCGGGTTGCGAATTTTGTGGTTTAAAAGTTAAGGGTAAATTTTCTTATTTTTACTAGTGGTGCCAGAATCCTTGGAAATTCCAAGAAAACCTTGAAAAACCTAACACGAAAATCATTCTTTAACCATTTCCGGCGCAGGGCACTTCCATTGAGAAAATGTTGAAATGACTAAATGACACCGGAATTTAAATGGAAATTTATTTTTTAAAAGAATGTGCTGCAATACTGTAACGGAAAGGATTAAAACAAGGATGAGACAGCTACGAACCAAACAATTGTTTTCGACCACTAAATTTTGATGGTATTTTTGCCTTATAAAATGACAGAATTTCTGAGATTTAATAAAACAAAGAATGCTATTAAAAATTTAATGGTGAAAATCAACCATTTGTGTCGAAGTGTTTTCATCCCTGTTAAAAAATACCTATATTAAAATAACAATAACATTGTAGTTGATCAGTTAAAGTCTGTTTTAGTTATTTTATTTACATTATTTAAAAGTCAAAATAAGAAATTATTACTATTATTATTTTATAATAACAAATGAAGATTTTGCTCACAGATATGCTCATTTTTATTTATTTTTTAGTTATGAAAGAAACAATGAACATCAGATTAATAAAATATAGCCAATAATAATATATTTAGTATTATTAAGTGGGGAAAATTTGCGTAAAATGGTTGTTTTTCAAGTTTCATCGATGTACGGTGCTGTAATTCACGTTTTTCAGAATTTTTTGCTTTTCACACCTATTTTTGCGGCTCTCTCACGGCTAAACCATTGATCAGAGAAAAAAACTTTAAATACATAAAATGTAGGAAATTTTGTGCTCTTTAATTTATGCATTGATGACTTTTATGTAAAATGCATAATTTTGAAGTTATTTAGAAAAAACGAAAAAAAGCCACGTTTTTTGCACGTTTTTTGCCAAAAAAACGTGTTTCCGGGGAGAAATTTTGTTGGATAATGCCAGATTCGTGTTCAGCGACCTAAAAAACATAAAGAGAACCAAAAATCAAAACTACACCAAAACTTGCATTTATTTTTTACCAAATGCCTGGACTATTGGTCAGGGCCTGATTACTAACGGAGCATACGTAACACAATTAAATTCAATAGAAACAATTATAGATTTCAGCAACAAATTTTGCAATAAATAAACCAAAGTTTCCTGTTTCTTTTTACTGGTGGGAATGATAATAACAATAACTTGGACTGATGTGAGACCCATGCTTTCTTTACTGTTCTGCACATCTTTGATGTACAACAGTAGTGTGGAAATTGTTTTTATGGCTTTCAAACTTTAATTAAAAACATGATATTTAACGAAATTTTAAATAATAAATGTATGCTCTTTATCGTAAGTAAAAATCACTATTAGTTACTTGTTATTAATATCTGAAGTTGAAGAAAACTTTACAAAACCTTTACTTAAAAGGAATAAGATCTCCAATAAGATGGATATGGAGAATTAAATAATTAATTCTTTTCCGAATCTTTTTATTTAACAGTTACTTTTAAAATAAAATGTGTTTCGAAAAAGATAATTTTAGAAGCGTAATTAACTCGTATATTACTTTTAGGCTTTTACTTTTAATAAAGCATTTTTCAAGTGCAAAAAAGGGGGGAAAAGTAATTATTTTATATTTCTATTAATAATACTATCTTCTCCAGACGTGAATGTTCAGAGTTTAATACTAGTAGAAAATTAAATGAAATTATAAAAAAACATGAAGAAAAATTGGAATTTTTAGAAAAAAAAAGTTGGTTCTATGCTTAGTATAGTAAGGTGAAAATTCATGTATTAAATCTTCTACATTTTCAAGCGTAATTCGCTGCTGAAAATTAACTGAGAATTTGATTAAAATCAAAATATATACTACATTATTTGTATGAAATCTGTAAAAAGTAGGAAATTAAACATTATTTTACTTTATTTTTTATTTTTTTTTGTTCTGGATTAAGAATAATGATGTAGGTAATGAATTATTCTGATATTCGAAAGAAACATTCGGAGGTGTGTGAAAGTATATGTCAAATTTATGCTTGGAATTGAAGTTTTAATAAGTTTTTTAATCAATTACTATTAGAAATTTTATAAAAAGAAAAGAATTCATAAAACAAGGAATACGAATTTAGAGATGAAAATCAACCATTTGTGTCGGAGCATTTTCATCCCTGTTAAAAAGACTGATACTAAAATAATAATAATAGTAATAAAAACTTGTATCAATAAGAGACCCATGCTTCCCTACTTTTTTACACATCTCTTATGTACGACAATAATGTGAAAATTTATTTATGTCTTTCAAACTTTAATTAAAATGGGTAAATACCATATTTTTAAAGAAATTTTAAATGATAAATTTATGTTATTTACCGTAAGTAAAATCAATATTAGTTACTCGTTATTAACATCTGAAGTTGTAGAAAACTTTACAAAACGTTTGTTTAAAAGGAATAAGACCTCCAATAAGACAAATCTTCAATAAGATGGATATGGATACTAACATAATTAATTCTCTTCCGAATCTTTTCATTTAACAGTAACATTTAAAATAAAATATGCTTCGTAAAATATAATTTTAGAAGCGTAATTAACCCGTATATTACTTTTAGGCTTTTACTTTTAATGAAGCATTTTTCATGCGAAAAAAATGTAATTATTTTGTATTTCTGGTAATAATACTATCTTACTGAGACGAGGATGTTCAGAGTTTAAAAATAACAAAAAATTAAATCAAAATATTAAAAAAATGACAAATTTTAAATAAGTTTCTATAAATTTTAATTAAAATATTCCTCATTTAGTTATAGCATCCAGTATGTACAAATGTAAAGTTTAACCTTTTCGGGACGGGTGATGCATATATGCATCGTCGAAAGGTGCATGCGAAATTTGTTTTTGGCACCAGTAATAAAGAAATGTAATTTTTTTCTTTTCTCATCAGAGCATTTTTTGGAATGTAAGAAGTAAAAAGAACAGATTAAAAAAAGTGGTGCTAACAAAATAAAATTTGTGTAAGTGATGCCGTCTCGAAAGGGTTAAATTTTGAACTTATTTGTATGAGATCTGTAAAAAGTAGGAAAATATTAGCTTTTTGATGTTGGATTAAGAATGGTGATGTGCGGAATAAATGATTCTGATATTCGAATGAAACATTCGGATGTGTGCAAAGCATATGTCCGAATGATGCTTGGAGTTGAAAATTTAATTTCTTTTTAAATCAGTAACTACCAGAAATTTTGTAAAGAAAAAGAGAAAATTCTTATTTTAAAAAGTAAAAGAGCGAGTACAATTGAATTAAAAAATAAGAGTCCCTTTAACGATCAAAGGATTTTCATTGCTAAGATGTAGAAATAAATGAATGACACCGGTAATTAAGAACAAATATATTTCTAAATAAGAAAACGTGATTTTTCACATACAAAATAAAAGGGATATTTTCATATAAAAATACCGGTGTCAGTGTTGTGTATCGGAATTAAAATTTTGTGGTTTCCTAGAGAAACCAATGAACGTTAAAGGGTTAACCACTTAACAGATCGATATTTTGAAAAACTTTCAAAAAATGCCTATTTTTCTCATGTTTTCTATAGAATTTATTTTATTGTTTATCACCGATTTTTCAAAACAGAGCTATTTGCCAAATGAATCTGAAAAATGCTCAGTAAATAATTCAAAATTTCCATGAAAAATCGCTGGTGAGAATAATGAATCGTGATTGTAATATGAACGTATTACGGGCAAACCACGATCGGCAAAAACATGTTGCCGCATGAAGTACGGGCAAATTAGAGAAGCGGTAAAATAGGGATGAGACTTCTCCGAACAAAGCAACTGCTTCCAACCAGTAAATTTTAATAGTATTTTTCGCCTTATAAAATGACACAATTTCTGAGATTTAATAAAACAAATAATACGATTAAAATTTAGTAGAGAAAATCAACCATTTGTGTATGAGCGCTTACAACCCTTTAAAAATACCAATATCAAAATAATAATAATAATAATAATAGTAATAATAATAATAATAATAATAATAATAATAACCTGGACTAATAAGAAACCCATGCTTCCCTACTGTTTTACACATCTCTGATATACAAAAAGAATGTGGCAATATTTTTTATGCCTTTCAAACTACAATTAAAATGATTAAATACCATATTTTTAACGAAATTTTAAATAGTAAATATATGCTTTTTATCGTAAGTAAAAATCACTATTAGTTATTCGTTATTAATATCTGAAGTCGCAGAAAACTTTACGAAACGTTTATTAAAAAGATATAAGATCTCCAATAAGATAAATCTTCAGTAAGATGGATATGGAGAATAACATAATTAATTCTCTTCTGAATCTTTTCATTTAACAGTAATATTTAAAATAAAATATGCTTTGAAAAAGATAATTTTAAAAGAGTAGTTAACTCGGATATTACTTTTAGGCTTTTACGTTTAATGAAGCATTTTTCATGCTAAAAAAGGGAAAAAGATATGTAATTATTTTGTATTTCTGCTAATAATACTATTCCTGAGAAATGGATGATCAGAGTTTAATAATAGCAGAAAATTAAATGAAGTTATAAAAAATATGACAGCTTTTAATTAAACTTGAAAATATCCCTTATTTAATAATATTAGCATCCAGTATGTGCAAAAACAAAGTTCAAATTTTGAATTTACATTATTTGTATGAGATCTGTAAAAAGTAGGAAATTAAACATTCATTAGCTTTTTGATGCTGGGTTAAAAATAATGATGAAATGAATGATTCTGATATTCGAATGAAACATTCGGAGGTGTGTGAAAGTATATGTCAAATTTATGCTTGGAATTGAAGTTTTAATAAATTATTTAATCGGTTACTATTAGAAATTTTATAAAAAGAAAAGATTTAATAAATTAGGGAATACGAATTTAGAGATGAAAATCAACCATTTGTGTCGGAGCATTTTCATCCCTGTTAAAAAGACTGATATTAAAATAATAATAATAGGTAATAAAAACTTGTATCAATAAGATACCCATGCTTCCCTACTTTGTGTGGTGAAAATCAACCATTTGTGTCGGAGCGCTTACAACCTTTTAAAAAATACCAATATCAAAATAATAATAATAATAATAATAATAACCTGGACTAATAAGAGACCCATGCTTCCCTACTGTTTTACACATCTCTGATATACAAAAATAATGTGGAAATATTTTTTATGTCTTTCAAAGTTCAATTAAAATGATTAAATACCACATTTTTAACGAAATTTTAAATAGTAAATATATGCTTTTTATCGTAAGTAAAAATCACTATTAGTTATTCGTTATTAATATCTGAAGTTGCAGAAAACTTTACGAAACGTTTATTCAAAAGATATAAGATCTCCAATAAGATAAATCTTCAATAAGATGGATATGGAGAATAACATAATTAATTCTCTTCCGAATCTTTTCATTTAAGGGTAATATTTAAAATAAAATATGCTTTGAAAAAGATAATTTTAGAAGCGTAATTAACTGGGATATTACTTTTAGGCTTTTACTTTTAATGAAGCATTTTTCATACGAAAAAAGAGGGGAAAAGATATGTAATTAATTTGTATTTCTGTTAATAATACTATTCTTGAGAAATGGATGATCAGAGTTTAATAATAGCAGAAAATTAAATGAAGTTATAAAAAATATGACAGTTTTTAATTAAACTTGAAAATTTCCCTTTTTTAATAATATTAGCATCCAGTATGTGCAAAAACAAAGTTCAAATTTTGAATTTACATTATTTGTATGAGATCTGTAAAAAGTAGGAAATTATGTAGTAAAGAAAGTTAAGTAGGAAAGTAGGGCATCTGTAAAAAGTAAGAAATTAAATATTCATTAGCATTTTGATGCTGGATTAAGAATAATGATGTATAAAATGAATAACTTTGACATTCGAATGAAACATTCGGATGTGTGCAAAAGCATATGTCCGAATGATGCCCGGAATTTTAGTAACTTTTTTTAATCAGTTACTACCAAAAATTTTGTATTGAATAAAGATATGAAACTTCATTTAACTTTTTGACTGATCTATATTTTGAAAAAAAAAATCATACAATGTCTACTTTTCTCATGTCTTTTACAGATTTTCTAATCTTTCCCTACTACTTTTTCAAAACAGAAATACAGTCGAGTCTCTGTATAACGAAATTCATGGTTCCAGTAAAAAATTCGTTATATAGAGAAATTCGTTGTATCGATTATGACGTTAAAATTCCTATTTAATGTGTAAATTTTGGAATAAATATTATTTTTGATATGTTTAATTAAGAATTTGAAATGTTTAATTATAAATATCAACCTAATATTCCATTTCTTAATTATTTAAACAGTTTCGAAAAAGAGAACAGACATTTATTTGAAATCTTAAAGAAAATCTCTTAAGGAAAACTTACAGTAATTTTAGACTGGGAGGAAGACTGCCATTGATGGAAGGTGCGTGGGAAGGGGGGAGTGTGAATTGGTTGTCTTTAAAGAAGAAGGAAATTAAAAGTAGAGAGGTAATATAAAAAACTCAGCTCTGGACAAAAAATCAGGAATAAGTAATGGGAAAATCATTTCATGTTATTTTGAAAGTTATTAAAAATTGGATAAATAAAGAATATTTTATGGAAAAATTCGTTATATGGAGATAGATATTTCGCTATATAGAGACTGTTTTTAATGTAATCATGAGAAAAGGGGACCGTTCCTACTGAAAATTCGTTATACAGGGTGTATCTAAACTACTGGGCAAAACTTTAAGGGATGATAGAACACATCAAGACAAATAATATTAAATGGGAAACTAAGGGTCCCAAACGTCTTCCGAAGAAGATAGGCGCCATCAAAGTTTAGGGTCCAAAATTTGAAAAGATTATAAAAAAACGGAAAAATTGGTCGATTCGTTTGCGGTTTTCACGAAAACTATTCTTCATGTCAGTATTATCTTGAAAATAAATTTTACAGATAAATTTCAAAAAATGCCGATAGAGGGCGCTTTAGACTTTGGAGTAACGAACAACTATTTTTTACCGTTATTTTTTGCTTCTTATTAAAATTTTTTTGAAGTTTAGGCATAAATTTAAATTTTGAGCTCAAAATTTGTGGTTAAGAAGCGCAAACTGAACTGTGTTCAATGGGAGTAGGTAGGTTCAAATTTCAAATGATTATAAAAAACAGAAAAATTCCTCATTTGATTTGCAGTTTTCACTAACATTATTCTTTATGTCAGTATTAACTTGAAAATAAGTTATACAGATAAATTTCAAAAAATGCCGATAGAGGTCGCTTTAGACTTTGGAGTAACGTACAACTATTTTTTACCGCTATTTTTTGCATCTCATTAAATTTTTTAGAAGCTTAGACATAAACTTAAATTTTGAGCTGAAAATCTGAATCGTTGAGAGTGGTTAAGTAGCGCAAACTGAACTGTGTTCAAGGGGGGTGGGGACGTTCAAATTTCAAATGATTATAAAAAACGGAAAAATTGGTCGATTCGTTTGCGGTTTTCTCTAAAACCATTCTTTATGTCAGTATTTAATTGAAAATAAATTTTAAAGGTAAATTTCAAAAAATTCCGTTAGAGGGCGCCTTAAACTTTAGAGTAACCAACAACTATTTTTAACCTTTATTTTTTAATTTAAATAAATGTTTTAAAAGCTTAGACTTAAATTTTGAGCTCAAAATCTGAATCGTTGTGAGTAATTAAGTAGCGAAAAATTGAACTGCGTTCGTAGGGTGGGCAGGGTATCATTTCAACTCCTGAACACAGTTCAGTTTGCGCTTCTTAACCCCTTCCAACGATTCAGAATTTGAGCTCAAAATTTAAGGCTAAGCTTTTGCAAGCATTTAATTAGGTACAAAAAATAACAGTTAAAATTGTTGTTGGTTACTCTAAAGTTCAAGGCACCCTCTAACGGAAATTTTTTGAAATTTATCTTTAAAATTTATTTTTAAGGAAATACTGACATAAAGAATGGTTTCAGAAGAAACCGCAAACAAATTGACCAATTTTTCCGTTTTGTATAATCATTTGAAATTTGAACCTTCCCACCCCCATTGAACACAGTTCAGCTAGCGCTACTTATCCACTCTCAACGTTTCAGATTTTCAGCACAAAATTTAAGTTTATGTCGAAGCTGCAAAAAAATTTAATGAGATGCAAAAAATAACGGTAAAAAATAGTTGTACGTTACTCCAAAATCTAAAGCGCCCTCTATTGACATTTTTAAAAATTTATCTGTATAATTTATTTTCAAGACAATACTGACATAAAGAATAGTTTTAGTGAAAACCGCAAATCAATTGACCAATTATTCTGATTTTTATAATCATTTGAAATTTGAACCTACCCACTCCCGTTGAACACAGTTCAGTTTGCGTTACTTAACCACAGATTTTGAGCTCAAAATTTAAATTTATGTCTAAACTTCTAAAAAAATTTAATGCGATGCGAAAAATAACGGTAAAAAATAGTTGTTCGTTACTCCAAAGTCTAAAGCGCCCTCTGTCGGCACTTTTTGAAATTTATCTTTTAAATTTATTTTCAAGACAATACTGACATAAAGAATAGTTTTCGTGAAAACCGCAAACGAATCGACCAGTTTTTCCGTTTTTTATAATCTTTTCAAATTTTGGACCCTAAACTTTGATGGCGCCTATCTCCTTCGGAAGACGTTTGGGACCCTTAGTTTCCCATTTAATATTATTTGTCTCTATGTCTACTATCACCCCTTAAAGTTTTGCCCAGTAGTTTAGATACACCCTGTATAGAGAAATTCGATGTATGGAGTTACGATGTAGAGAGACTCGACTGTCTTTGCCAAATGAATCAGACAAATACTCGGATTAAATAATATAAAATTTCCAATAAAATTTTACTGGTAAGAATAATAAATCATGGTTGCAATATGGATGTCCGTAACTGGTAGGGGCAAAAACACGTTTGATGGGCAAAAACATGATTGACAAAAACATCACGATTGGCAATGGTTTATGACTGGCAAAAACACGTTTCCTGTAAGACGTATGCGCAAATCAAGAAGCGGTTTAAACAGAGATAAGACATCCCCGAACCAAACAACTGCTTGCTACCACTAAATTTTAATAGTATTTTTTGCCTTAAGTGACAGGACTTCTGAGATTTAACAAAACAAAGAATACGATTAAAAATTAGTGGTGAAAATCAATTATTTCTGTCAAAGTGATTTCATTCCTGTTAAAAATATTCATATTAAAATAATAATAATAATGATAAATAATAATAAATAATAATAATAATCTGGACCAATAAAAAAGCCCATGCTTCCCTCATCTTTTACACATCTCTGATATACCAAAATAATGTGAAATTATTTTTATGTGTATCAAATTTTAATTAAAATAAGTAAATACTTTATTTTTAACGAAATTTAAAAAGTAAATATATGCTTTTTATCATAAATAAAAATCACTGTTATTAATACCTGGAGTTGCAGAAAACTTAACAAAACGTTTATTTAAAAGGAGTAAGATCTCCAATAAGATAAATCTTCAATAAGATGGATATGGAAATTAACATAATTAATTATCTTCCGAAAGGTTTATTTAACAGTAACTTTAAAATAAAATATGCTTTGAAAAATGTAATTTTAGAAGCGTAATTAACTCGGATATTACTTTTAGGCTTTTACATTTGATGAAGCTTTTTTCATCTGAAAAAAAGATGTAATTATTTTGTATTTCTGTTAATAATACTATCTTTCTGTTACGTGAATGTCCAGACTTTAATAATAGCAGAAAATTAAATGAAGTTATAAAAATATATGACAACTTTTAATTAAACTGGAAAATGTTCTTCATTTAGTTATAGCATCCAGTAGGTGCAAATACAAAGTTCAAATTTTGAATTTATATTACATGTATGATATCTGTAAAAAGTAGGAAATTAAACACTAGTTTTTTGATGTTGGATTAAGAATAATGGTATGCGTATAGAATGATTCTGATATTAGAATTAAACATTTGGAGATGTGCAAAAGCATATGTACAAATGATGCTTGGAATTGAAATTTTAGTATCTTTTTTATAAATTACTAAAAAGAAAAAAAGTAATTTTTTGAGGGGTGGTGGTGCGGCATATTTTATCTCTACTAATTTAAACGAGATTGTCGCCAGAAATTTATAACGAAATTAAATTTTTTAAACTTTGGCGGCAAAATGATGGAAAAAAATTGCCTTTTCTTATATTAAAATATAAAATTTTCGATTTTCCCGGTGAGAATTGAATATTGCAGAGACATTATCGCTTGTCCCTCAACGGGTTTAATAATAAACAAGTTGGAAACTGCACGTGAACGTAGCAAATGAGGTGCGTTCGTATGATAACGAAGTTTTAAAAATATTGAGATCATGCTGATATAGTAGAGCGTACTTCGGATACAGTATCGTAGTCAAAATCTTTGTGTTTCTGTAAATATGCAGGAAGTAATTTTTATTACACCTCAGCAACGTATATCTTATTCATAAAATGTGAAATAGTTGAATATAATTAAAACACACCCCAAACAATGTTTCCTCATATAGCATTATGTAGTGGAATACTTTTATGTGGCCCTACAATTTAATAATAAAAATTCTTTGCATAACAGATTGTTCAGAATGCATATTTCAGTATATATTTCATAGATTCATGCCGATTCTATTATGTTCGAATGAGTGTAACATCATTAAAATGCATTTGAAACTTTTTTCCCATTGACCGTAATGTAATGGAATACTTTTGATTGTCCCTGTAAATGATCTATGCATCCGACTTTCATAACATTTGAAATGACTCCACAAAATTACGTAATAATTATATATTTTAAATTTTAAACGATTAAAATGCATTTGAAACATTTTTCCCATTGACCGTAATGTAATGGAATACTTTTGATTGTCCCTGTAAATGATCTATGCATCCGACTTTCATAACATTTGAAATGACTCGACAAAATTGCGTAATATTTATATGTTTTAAATTTCAAACGATTAAAATGCTTTTTAAACTTTTTTCCCCATTGACCGTAATGTAACGGAATGCTTTTGATTGTCCCTGTAATTGATCTATCCATCCGATTTTCATAAAATTTGAAATGACTCGACAAAATTATGTTATAATTATGTATTTTAAATTTCAAACGATTCGGTTGGGTCGTTTTTGCGTTGTTATATGCGGACGGACAGACAGAAAGACAGACGGACAGGCAGACAGACAGACGAACAGACAGACAGACAGACGGACAGACAGACAGACGGACGGACTGAGCGACAACAATAGGTGCTACGTATTTACATAATTACGAACGCACCTAAAAAGAAAGTAAAATTGAATAAAACTATAAAACTTTCTTTAACCATTTAAATGATCAATATTTTTGAAAAACTTTCATATATAGCCTATTTTTTTCATGTCTCTTATAGAATTTTTAGTCTTTTATCATCCGTTTTTCAAAACAGAACTACAGTCGAGTCTCTCTATAACGAAACTCCATACATCGAATTTCTCTATATAACGAATTTTTAGTTGGAACGGTCTCCTTTTCGCATGATTGCATTAAAAACAGTCTCTATATAACGAAATATCTATCTCCATATAACGAATTTTTTCATAAATTAGCCTTAATTTATTCAGTTTTAAAAAAGCTTCGAAATCATATGGAATCAGTTTTCCACCAATTATTTTTAATTTATCGTTCAGTGCTGAGTTTTTTTTAATTACTTTTCTCCTCGTTCTTTAAATCCAATGAATTCATCCCACCTCCCACACACCTTTCCACATCCTTCTCGAAACCGAGTCAATCGCATTGTTACACATATAAGACAGGAATCAATGAGAGGCACATAAGAGAGGCCTTCAAATGGAGAAAAATGTTAACTATAATTTTTCATTCCTTGCTAATATTGGAGCCTTTTTTGAGAGCATAAGAATTTTAAAATCAAAACAACAAAAAATTACAGATATATTTGTCTGAAATTAATGCAAGTCTTCCTTATGTGATTTTTAATAAGCTTTCAAATAAATGTCTGTTCTCATTTTTTGAAACAACTTTAATAATTAAGAAATAAAATGTTAGGTTAATATTTACTTTTAAACATTTCAAATTCTTAATTAAAAAGCACAAAAATAATATTTGTTCAAAATTTACACATTAAATACGATTTTTAACATCATTCTCTATACATCGAATTTCTCTATATAACGAATTTTTTACTAGAACGATGGATTTCGTTATATGGAGACTCGACTGTATTTGCCTAATTGAATGAGTAAAAAGCTCGGATTGAATAATACAAAATTTACAATCAAAATTTACTGGTGAGAATAATAAATCATGATTGGAATATAGATGCCTGTATGTGCTACGGGCAAATCATGTTTGGCAAAAACATGTTTCCCGTATGACGTACAGGCAAATGAGGGAAGTGATTAAAACAGGGATGGTGCATCTCCGAATCAAACCACCGCTTGCTACCACTAAATTTTAACGGTATTTTTCGCCTTATTATGTGATAGAATTTCTGAGGTTTAATAAATCAAAGAGTCCGATTAAAATTTAGTGGTGAAAATCGACTATTTTTGGTGGAGCGCTTTCAAACCTGTTAAAAATACCGATATTAAAATAATAACAATAACAATAACAATAACAATAACTTGAATTAATAAGAGACCCATGCTTCCCTACTGTTCTACACATCTCTGATATACAACAATAATGTGGAAATTCTTTTTGTCTTTCAAATTTTAATTAAAATGAGCAAATACCATTTTTTAACGAAATTTTAAATGATAAATTTATACTATTTATCGTAAGTAAAAATCACTATTAGTTACTCGTTATTAATATCTGAAGTTACAGAAAACTTTACAAAACGTTTATTAGGAAAAAATAAGATTTTCAATAAGATGGATATGGAGAATAACATAATTAATTCTCTTCCGAATCTTTTCATTGGACAGTAAGATTTAAAATAAAATACGCTTTGAAAAAGATAATTTTAGAAGCGTAATTAACTCGGATATTACTTTTAGGCTGTTAGTTTTAATGAAGCATTTTTCATACGAAAAAAGAGGGAACAAATATAATTATTTTGTATTTCTATTAATAATACTATCTTCGAAGACATGAATGTTCAGAGTTTAATAGTAGCAGAAAACTAAATGAAGTTATAAAAAAATATGGCAACTTTTAATTAAACTTGAAAATATTCTTCATTTAGTTATAGTATCCAATTTGTAAAAATTCAAGGTTCAAATGTTGAACTTATACTATTTGTATGAGATCTGTAAAAAATTAAAGCGAATTAAATCTGGAGAAAATTAAACATTAGCTTTTTGATGCTGGATTAAGAATAAGGATGTAGTAATGAATGATTCAAATATTCGAATGAAATATTCGGACGTATGCTTGAAATTAATTAATTAATTTTTTCTTTGAGTTACTACCAGGAATTTTGTAAGGAATAAAATTCATTTTAAAAAGTAAAAGAGGAAGTAATATTGAACAAAAATAAAAAATTTCCCGTAACCGCTTAACCCATCAATATTTTTGAAAAAAAAAATCAAATAATGCCCATTTTTTCATGCCTTTTTCAGAGTTTTTAATCTTTTATCCTCGGGTTTTCAAAACAGAAATTTTTGCCTAATATAATCAGAAAATTGTTTGGATTAAATAATGTAAAATTTACAATACACATTTATTGGTGAGAATAATAAATCCTGATCGGACTTGGGTCCCGTACGTGGTAACAGGCAAATCATGATTAACAAAAACACATTGCCCGTATGGCGTACACAGGGTTCGCACAGTTCTACCACTAAATTTTAAGAATATTTTCAAAGTGGTTCTCTTCAGAAAAATATCGTAAAATCTGCGAATGAAGGTGGGGGGTTGCAAATGTTATGGTTTAAAAATTAAATGTACATTTTCTTATTTCTAATAGTGGTGCCAGAGTCCTTGGAAATTCCAAGGAGTGTCGAACCTTGCGTACAGGTAAGTCAGGAAAGAGGTTAAGGATCGATTTCGTTAATCAGACGAAACCAAAGCCACTAAATAATAATCCTGCTGGGAATGGAAAGAGCTGCTGTAGGTGACTATTTTTTAATTCTACCTTGCACCACTTTCCATGCGACTTATACTGCAAAACCCCATAGAGCTCGCCTATGCAGATTTCTTGAAGTATTTATGCGCCATTTATAAAACTATTAAAAAATTGCAAATTCTTGCCACAATGTATTTACATTTTTTATACACAATTATCTACGTTTGACTACAGAGAATTTTTGTACTAATAATTGCTAAAAACTAGCAAAAGCCGTGCTTTGTTTGGATTCGCGAAGCATTATTTCATAAAATAAATATTTGAAAATAACATTATTATTTTATATTATTTTTGCATCTTTATTAAGCAAAAACTTTATCTTATGTTTTGGCGTATTTAAATTTTAGAAATGTAAATTCAGCCAAATAATTAAGAATTTCCTCGGAATTTTTTATCTGTGATATAAAACTGGTATAAATAAAAATATTTTCGAAGCAAAATTTTACAAAATATTTTTTTAATTTTTAATCAAAAGTTTTAAAGATGTTTTTACATTTCCCATTAGCCTCTGGAGTTATCTGAAATGATTTGAAATAGGTATGTTTTCAATCTTTGTAATTCACATCAAATAATCTTTGATAGCAATCTTAGAATAATACATTCAAACAAAATATTTGGAAAAACATTAAAATCTACTCTCGTTGATACTAAGAACTATTAAATGTAATTATTTTTAATTCTAATTTCTTCTTTTTTTCTGCATACCAGCATATGAAATTTTTTTATATTGTAGAATCTCTCGTAAGGAAATTTTCTATTAAATGATAAACCTTGAAGGAATTTCACTCTCGACAACGCTACGTGCGTTAAGCAAACTGTTGTCTCTTTATCCCCAATATCTACTACTGCTTTATCTGATGTCAAACCTTGAGATTTATTAATTATAACTGCAAAAACTGATTGCAAAGGAAATTGTTTTATTGAGCAATTTATGCTTCCATTTTTCCAGAATTTAATTATTGGGAGAATTGGTACGCACCAATTCTTATAAGTTAAATTACTGCAGTATTCAAATTTATCCATGATTATTCGCGGTATCTGGTCTGATGGCTTGTGATTTTCTTTAATACGCGCAACAAAGTCTAAAGTACCGTTCACTAAACCTTTTTCGGTCCACAAATAAGAACGTAACATTACTTCAAATCCAAATGATAAAGTAAGAAATAAATTAAAGTCCATTTATAGTTTCTGAATCGGCCAACTTTGCTTTAGTACATTTATAAAGAGCTTGAATCGAGGCAACAACTTTAAGCAGTTCTTTTAATTTTTCATTTATATGGCAAATTTAAAAATTAATTTTATTTGCTTACAATTCTTTTGTTGCCACTTTACTAAGAAAAAAAAAAAAAAAAATCCATAATACAATTCTTTTAAAATGTTTAAGTGTCATCTGTGCAAACGATTTTGCGGAGTGATGAAAACATATTTCATTTATTAAATTAATCATGATTCTATCTATAATTATTTACTGCATGATTTATATTTTTTTTTCTGAAAATATACGCGTTTCATTTTTTATTTATTTGCTAAAATGCGTCCGCATTGGAAATGCATGTAAAATAAATTAATTAAAATAATAATTTTTTGAAAAGTATTTCTGTAAAAAAAATAATATTCTGCAAATCTACAGATCATAATTTATATTTGTGTTTAATTTCAAGTGAAAATACTGTATAGTTTTTTTGTAAAGTGTACGACAAAGTGTCATTTGAGTGGACTAGTAGAGGATTCGCTTCGCTCATCCTAATAATTCACAAATCAGGAAGACTGAATGCCTGTATTTCTTTTCATGCAGTAAAGTTCATGCAGTTGTGTTTATGACGGCCAATTATCTGCTCGAGGGATATAAGTCCTAGGGGGAGTGTAATCTGTGGGCGGTCTTTCTAAGGGAATCTAATCCGTATTTATGCAAGAAAATCCAAGGTTCGAAGAAAACAACGGAAAACTTCAAACGATTAGGTCGATGGGCGCGATTGGATACGGGTCCAGCACCCATTTTCTACTAGTTTCGAAGATAACTAGTTTTGTGCATGGAGTAAAAAGCAATTATGTTTATTGCATGCATCAAATGCAAGCCTTGATTTTTTTCTTAAATATTTGAATTAAGTGCTTAAAATGACGAGATGAAAAAGAGATACATGAATCAATATTTTTTATTTTATCTTTTTTTCATACGTTTTAAATTCATACAATTTCATACGTCTTTTTTTCATACGTATTTGTTGGTGATTTTTACCCTGTTCTGTTGAAGTCTGCTAAACTAATGCATGTTATCTTCTAAATATTTCGGTAGTGGAAATTTAACTCAGTGTTTGTACCTTCAAGTTTCTATACCACATTTTTTTGTTTTTAGTAACTTAACATTCGTCTTATTTAACGAAAGGAAAATTCTATCTTCAGATGTACTTTACGAAATGCTTTACGATTAGTATGTACTTTAAGAAATTTCTGGCACTAAAACACCTAAAATTCACCGAACCCTGTAACTAATTTAGTTCAATAATTCAACCGCAGAAGCTTAAGGGGTCAGGTACCTTTTAAAGAATCCAAAAATCGATTTTTAAAAAAATAGCTTACAATTAAATGTGATTCTTTAGAAACATTTAAAAACAAACCGCATTCAAAAATTCGCATTAGAAAAAGAGTTATGTCTAAAAAACTTTTCGCTTTTCCTATACGACCAATGGTAAATTTAAACTTTGACGTCAATTTTCTCAAAACAGCGATTTTGTTCATTGCGCGCACGATTTCTCAAAAACGGTTGCGTAGAATTTAACAAAATTTTCGCTGAATATGTTAAACGTACACATGCACAAAATGACCTACTATTATGTTCCTCAAATTAGAAGTTTAGAATTTACGACTACTTTTTTGTAAAAAAAATCTCGATATTTCGAATTTCTTTAAAAAATAATTTTTTTCTCTGGAACTATAAGTTTTATTTTTTTCATCGTAGGTCATTTTGAAAACACATTATTTCTCTACTCAGAAAAAAAATCTTGGTTTGTTTTAGCTATTCAAATTTGAAAAATCGTGCGCGCAAGGCATGCAAGATTTATTCTTCCGTAAAAATTGTATAATCTTTAAAAATAATTAAAAAAACATTGCATGCATGTATAATTTTTTTAACAACTTTAACCCTTTAACGTTCATTGGTTTCGCCACGAAACCACAAAATTTTAATTGCGATACGCAACACTGACACCGGTATTTTTATCTAAAAATATCTCTTTTATTTTGTATGTGATAAATCACGTTTTCTTATTTAGAAATATATTTGTTCTTAATTACCGGTGTCATTCATTTATTTTGACATCTTAACAATGAAAATGCTATGATCGTTAAAGGGTTAACTAATAAAAAAAATCCTTCTTAATAAGTGTTTTCAATTTTATAGTCAAAAGTCAATTAGATATAGAGTGACTGCAGTTCTTACAGAGGTCACTTTTTCACGTATTTTGTTAGTTCGAAAGGTACCTGACCCCTTAAGAGAAAAAATTAATTAATGGAAAAAAAATAACTTTGTTTAAAAATTGTTTCTTCTTTCTTAAAATATATCTCAAGTGATCTCAAGATATAAAAAAAAAACCGCAACAAATAGTGCAGCATACTGCACTTAATAAATTATCATATCAAAAAAGTATTATAAAAAAAGAAGAAAAAAAGTCATTTTAATCTCCATTGTTCTCATTTCCTCTGAAATAAAATCACAAACGGTTTGTTTCAATAATTCGTGGAACTAAATAACTTCCTTATCCGGTCCTTGAGGAGCCTCCGAAATATTGCAGAAGTACCCACGGAATAAATAACAAACGAATATGCATTTTTCCGAAACCATTTTGAAACATAATTTCCTCTCTATTTTCAGTTTCGCAATCTCTTGAGACACATTTCCTTATCAATTATTTTTTAAAAATTTACACCAGAATAATATACTTTATAAAATATATATAAAAATAAAAATGCATTCCTATATTTGTTTTCTATGCTTCTATTCTTTTCTCGTGATGGGGGGAGGAGAGGAGAGGAAGAGAGCTTTATCCCAAGCAATTACTAAAAATGATATAATGAAACGGATGTATATATATTTTTTAATTTAAGTTATTTCCATACATTTCATTATACAGTGAAACCTCCAAATAAGGGACACTCCGAATAAGGGACACCTCTATTTAAGGGACAAAACTTCCGGTCCCAGTCCCTTGATATAGGATGTGTAATGTATTTACCTCTGAATAAGGGACACTCGATTTAAGGGACACTTAAAAATGAGATTAAAGGAACTGGTTTTTGCATTTTATGTAATGAAGTAGTCTGTAGTGAAAATTAAAATACAAATTTTTGTGAATTTATCAAACAATATACAGTCTTGTTGATACAAAATAAATACGATATAGTTAACGACAATTTATTTACCCGCAATTCTGATTTGACATCAGTGCGTTTATCCACATTAAAAGTATTGCTGAAAATTGTGAGGATGTTTCTGAAAGTGGAGAATAAAAGAAAATTGTGAAACATAAACAATACAGATGCTTTTAGGATTTGTCAAATCCAAAAATGCAATTTTTAAGACATACGTTTTAATTTATTTTTATTCGGAAATGCCTGAAACTAAGAAGTGTTAGTGTTGTTGTTCAGAAAATATGTAATCGACCAGTTTTTTATTTCTCTCTTTGTTTTTTGCAAATGTGAT
The DNA here is from genome assembly GCA_964019185.1 of Maratus speculifer. Taxonomy (NCBI): domain Eukaryota; kingdom Metazoa; phylum Arthropoda; class Arachnida; order Araneae; family Salticidae; genus Maratus; species Maratus speculifer. The sequence goes on from OZ025300.1 coordinate 233,502,753, forward strand.
AAATCTTTCAGAAAATATTGTTAAAGTAGGCGTTTTGAACCGAATTTTTATGCGAAAGAAGAATAACTACTCAAGAGAGGGTAAAAAAGGTCTTTGTCAAGTGATCAAATTCATTCATAACTCAATACATAATTTACTTAACGCAAAATTGAAAACGACAATTCAATTCCAAATCGCTTCCATAGTCAAAGGTTCCAATTTTAATTGTGTCAAAACATTTTCCACTTACTGAGCGGAGCAGTCGAGATTTGTTGCCTTAAAATACACAAAGCAATTGAATACCTTTTATTTTTTAAATACTGCTGTTAATGAAGTACTAAAATTTAGAAGTATGGTAAATAAGTACTTGAAAGGTTTGTACTGAAGAATTGAAATTTGCAAAACAATCACTCTTGGCTGATTACTTCCAATAAAATTCTTTCAATTTTTTTATACTTTTTGCACGTACACAATTTACAAAAAAACAAACAAATTAATAACTCTACAAATCATTTAATGACTTAGTAATTAATTGAAAATTTTAATTAATTAATTCTCTTTTCTTATTTTCGTCTGATTAACGTAATTTATACATTTAGGGTATATTTAAATTTCATCTTTAATGCTGTGTTATTTTTATGTCCTTCTTAACGATTAATTAAAAATAATATAAAAAACTCCGAATAAGGGACACCTCTATTTAAGGGACAAAAGTTCCGGTCCCATAGGTGTCCCTTATTTGGAGGTTTCACTGTATTTATTAAAATTTCTTATGTTTTGTTGCTGACTGAAATAATTACATGCCTGAATTTTTGTTAAATTTCTGTAGCAATTACTGAAAATGAAATCATTATTATTAATAAACTGAATATTGTATAATTAACTGAATATTAGAACTAAAAAATAGTTACCTTCTAAAAAACGTTTCGTTGCGTAAATCTATGTATTTTATTTCAACAATTCAAGCAGTGAAGTTTAAAAAATCTTTCAAGCGCTGGAACATGATTCGCCATTCTTTGAAAATTATTCCGTCTTTCTTAAAATATATCAAACTTGATCTCAAGATATAAAATATTCGAAAATATTGCAGCATGCTGCACTTAATGAATTATCATATGGGAAAAGTATTTTAAAAACATAAAAAAATGTCGTTTATTTCCAGTGTTTTCTTTCCCTCTGAAATAAAATCACAAATGGTTTGTTTCAATAATTCATGGAAAAAAATAATTTCCTTATCCTGTCCTTGAAGAGCCTCCGAAATATAGCAGAAGTACTCACGGAATAAGTAACAAACGAATATGCATTTTTTCCTGCAAACAAATTTCCGAAACCATTTTCAAACATAATTTCCTCTCTATTTTCAGTTTGGCAATTTCTTGAAACACATTTCTTTATCATTTATTCTTTTAGAAACTTTATACCAGAATAATATAGTCTCTAAAATGCAAATAATGATAAAACTTAAGTCTTAGATTTTTTTGGGATGTGGGAGAAAGATTTATTCCAAGCAATTACTAACAAGTAAGAAAAATCATGTGTTAAGCATAGATTCTGAAGAACTTTCCAACATTTCATGAAATTTTTAACAAAACTTCCTTATTTAGGGAAATAAGGGCATAAAGCCAAATATAGCTAAATATTCATCCCAATACATTCCAATACAGAGTATAACATCGTTAAAATTAATTTGAAACGATTTTCCTCCATAGGTCCGAAATGCATGCCCGAAACTTTTTTCTGTACTCTTGATTTATTTTTATTTTATTTTATTTATTTATTTATTTTTTTGTCGTAAGGGAAAATTTTGGCTCTCCCTGTAAATAAAATAATCATGGTAGAAACTTCACTTTCAATAGGGTTCGTGCTAGGGTAAACGACAATAACATCCTAAAATTTCATGGCAATCCGAGTATATTTATGTGAGCTAGAGCGCGGACAGACGACCAGACAAACTGAATGCATAAGCACTTTCTAACTTTGTTGGAAGGAGCTAATAATAAAAATTATATCATGGAACGGCGATAGATAAATATAGCATTTTTAATTCATTTTATTTCCATATACTTTATTATATTTGATGAAGTTTCTTATCATGTTATTTTACAGATTGTACAAAATACATACTTGAAAATTCCTTAAATCTCTCAAAGAGTTACTGAAAATGATACAATGAAAAAGAAATTGATACACACACACATATATATATTCAATTTATCTTATTTCCTTACTTTTTTTATATTTCTTGAAGTTTCTTATCATGTTCTGTTACTGACACCACTAAATAAATGCCTGGCTTTTTCTTAAATTTCTCAAACAATTATTGAAAATGACACAGTGAAAAAGAGATCGATTCACACACACACACACACACGTATATATATATATATATATATATATATATATATATATATATAATCTTTTTTCATACACTTTATTATATTTCTTGTAGTTTTATATAATGTTTTGTCACTGACTGTACTAAATGTATGCCTGGATATTATCTAAATCTCTCAAGCAATTACTAAAAATGAATTGAATATTAATAAATTGAATAATGTATAGTTAACTTAATATTAGAACTAAAATACGTTATCTTCTAAAAAAGGTTTGTAGCATAAATCTAAGTATTCTAGTTCAACAACTCAAGCATTGAAGCTCAATAAATACATAAAATAAAATAAAACAAAACAAAATAAAATAAAATAAAATAAAATAAAATAAAATAAAATAAAGTAAAATCTTTTAAGCGCTGGAAAAATATTCGCCATTCTTTGAAAATTATTTCAACTTCCTTAATGTATGTCGCAAGTAATGCCAAGATATAAAAAATTCGAAAATATTGTAGCACACTGCACTTAAAAAATTATCATATCGGAAAAGTATTATAAAAAAAAGAAGTCATTTTATTCCCAGTATTTTCATTTCCTCTGAAATAAAATCGGGAATGGGTTGTTTCAATAATTCATGGAACAAAATAACTTCCTTATATGGCTCTTGAAGTGCCTACAAAATGCAGAAGTACCCACGGAATAAATAACAAAGGAATATGCATTTTTCTTTGCAAAGATATTTCCGGAACCATTTTTTAAACATAATTTCCTGTCTATTTTCAGTTTGGCAATCTCTTGTGACACATTTCCTTATCATTTATTTTTTTAAAAATTTATTCCAGAATAATATACTTCAAAAAATGTATATATAAATGAAATGCAGACCGTATTTATCCTACAATTTTTTTTTTTTTTTGTTTTAGAGAGGGCGGGAGGAGGAATTTATCCCAAGCAATTCCTGAAAATAATATAACGAAACGGAGATAATACATATAATTTTCTTAATTTCTCTTATTTCCACACGCTTTATTATATTTTTTGACGTTTCTTATCATGTTTTGTTACTGACTGTACTAAATACATCCCTGGATATTTCTTAAATCTCTCGAGATTTTACTGAAAATGACACAATGTAAAAGAAATAGATACAAAAATATTTTTAATTTATTTTACTTCCATACATAATTTGAGATGCTTCTTATGTTCAATCCCTGACTGTGCTAAATGTATGTCTTGATAGTTCTTAAATTTCTCAAGCAGTAACTGAAAATGACACAGTGGAAAAGAAACAGGTACCTATATTTTTTATTTGTTTTACTAATTGTTACGCATTTATTAATGTTAGATGCATATGTACTAATTCTTATTTCCACATATTTTACTATATTTGTTGAAGTTTCTCATGATGTTAGGTTAAGGACTGTACTAAAAATACACAATTACTTGTACTTGACTTTTCTTAAATCTCTCAAACAATTACTGAAAATGAAACAATGAAAAAGAGATAGATGCAGATATTTTTTTTATTTATTATTTTTCCATAGGTTTCATTATATATGTTGGAGTTTTTACCATTTTTTACTGACGGTACTAAATGCACGGTTGGATATTTCTTAAACCTCTCAAGCAGTTGCTGAAAATTAACTGAATATTATTAATAAACGGAATAATGTATAATTAACTGAATATTAGAACTAAAATATATTATCTTCAAAACGACGATTTGTAGCATTAATCTAAGTACTTTAGTTCAACGATTCTGGCATTGAAGCTTAAAAAAATTCTTTTGAGCGTCATTCTTTGACAATTTTTCGTCTTCCTTAAAATATATCGTATCCGTATAATATATCGCATAGTCCTTAAAATATATAATAAATATAAGCGATCTCAAGACATAAAAAATAGAAAATATTGCAGCATACTGCACTTAATAAATTATCATATCAGAAAAGTATTATAAAAACTGAAAAAAAGTCATTTTATTTCCAGTGTTTTCTTTCCCTCTGAAATAAAATCGCAATGGGGTTGTTTCAATAATTCATGGAACAAAAATATACGATTCTTAACCCTTTGCGGGGCAGGGCAAATTCATTGCTTAAGTATTGAAATAAATGACTGACACCGGAATTTGAAAACAACTTTATTTGTAAATAAGAAAACGCTATGTTTCACGCATTCAAAAAACCGTTATTTTCTTTAACAAAATTCTGGTGTAAATGTGGTGTTTGGGAATTAAAATTAAGTGGTATATATATGAAACCAGCGCCCCTCAAAGGGTTAAAGAACCTCTCAAATATGGCAGAAGTGCCCACGGTATAAATAACAAACTAATATGCATTTTTTCCAGCAAAGAAATTTCCAAAACCAGTTTCAAACAAAATTGCCTCTCTATTTTCAGTTTGGCAATCTCTTGAGACACATTTCCCTATCATTTTTTTAAAAACTTTACACCAGAATAATACATTTTTAAAAAGTATATATAGATTAAAAAAATGATGGTTTTGTTTTCTGTAGTACTTCTATTTTCTTGGGGGAAAGGGGAGAGGATACATTTATTACAAGCAATTACTGAAAGTAATATAATGAAACGGAGATAGCTAGCCATATATATTTTTTAAATTTATCTTATTTCCATACATTTTATTATATTTGTTGAAATGTCTTATCACGTTCTATTCTTGAATGTACCAAATACATGTCTGAATTTTTCTTAAATTTCTTAACCAATCACTGAAAATGACTCAATGTAAAAGAAATCGATACATGTATATCTTTAATTTATGTTATTTCCATATATTTTAATCTATTTTTTTAAGTTTCTTATCATGTTCTTTTACTGACTATACTAAATACATGTCTGGATGTTTCTTAAATCTCTCAAGCAATGTTGAAAATGAGTTGAGTATTATTCATAAACTGAATGTAGATTGCAGATTTAAGTGAATATTAAAAGTAAAATATGTTTTCTTCTAAAAAACGTTTCGTAGCATAAATCTAAGTATTTTAGTTCAACTATTTAGACAATGAATCATTTAAAATTATTTCAAGCACTGGAAAAAGATTCGCCATTATTTGAAAATTATTTCGCTTTCTTTAACCCCTTATCGCGCAGTGTTGCCGGGTCGGCAACACCTAAAGTTCCCCCTGTTTAGAGACACAAATACTCAGTGAATATTTCAAAAACTACTCTAATGGCTACTTTAAATCTCTCTTATGAGTTCTAGATGGCAGCACCACAGAGATCAAACTCTACTGTTTTTAAATAATAGGTAAAATGTGTTACTGTAATACGCGCTTCACAGCAATGCTCTTCTCACTGCGCTTATCAATGCTTTATTTATGGGAGGTTACCACTTCGGCAACAGCTGTATAATTAAATGGTTAGTGCAATCTTTACAAAACAATACCTGTGTACTCCTCTAGGCCTAAATAGATTGCCTAAATTTTGTTTTCTTTAAATTCCAACTTTAAAGAGTAGGGCGCCGGAAGGGGTTAAAACATATCGAAAGTGATCTCAAAATATAAAAAATTCGAGAATAATTCCGCATATTGCATTTAATATGTTTTCACATCTGAAAAGCATATATAAAAAAAGATTTAAAAAAAGTCATTTTATTAAGAGTGTTTTCGTTTCCTCTGATATAAAATCGCAAAAGGGCTGGTTCTATAGTTCATGGAACAAAATAACTTCCTTATCCGACCCTTAAAGTGCCTTGAAAATGCAGAAGTACAAGGAAAAAAATAGCAAACGAATATGCATTTGTCCGGCAAAGAAATTTCCGAAACCATTTACAAACATAATTTCCTCTCTATTTCCAGTTTGGCAATTTCTAGAGACACATTTCCTTATCATTTTTTAAAAACTTTATACCAGAATAATATACTTTAAAAAATATATATTTAGGAAATGTAGGCATACTCTTCCTATACTTCTATATTTTTGTGGGAGATGAAAAACAGATATAACTCAAGGAATTGCTGAAAATCATATAATGAAACGAAGATGATACATATAATTTTTTTATTTTTTCTTCTTTCATTACACTTTGTAATATTTGTTGAAGTTTCTTATGTTCTATTACTGACTGTACTAAATGCATGCCTGGATATTTCTTAAATCTCTCAAGCAATTACTGAAAATGATACAATGAAAAGAAATGCATAAGCATATTTTTTTTAATTTATCATATTTCATACGTTTTATGATATTTGTTGAAATTTCTAATGCTTAGTTTCTGACTGTACTAAATACATGCCTGGCTTTTTCTTAAATCTCTTAAGCTCAAAATGACGCAATGAAAAAGAGATAGATACATATATGTAGGTATAAATAATTTATCTTTTTTCGATAGACTTTATTATATTACACACATTTCATTATCATGTTTTAAAAACTTAATACCGGAATAATATACTCTTAAAATGTTTTACTTAAATAATATACTTTTCTTTAGGTAAAACATGCATACTCTTTTTATACTTCTATATTTTTGTGGGAGACAGGGGAAAGATTTATCCCAACGAATTACTGAAAATCATATAATGAAACGGAGATAGGTACATATAATTTTTTTTTCTTATTTCAATCAGGGATGAGATTTCCGCTTTTTTGCGCACCAGAAAAATTTTAGAGAAAATGCTATATTGTGTAATCGGAACATTTTTGTTATTTAAAAGAATAACATTTTCTCTAAAATTATACTGGTGGCTAAAAAAGCGGAAATCTCACCCCTATTCAATACACTTTATAATATTTGTTGAAGTTTTGTATCATGTTTTGTTACTGACTATACTAAATATATGCCTGAATATTTCTTAAATCTCTTGTGGGAGATGGCGGAGAGATTTATCCCAACGAATTACTGAAAATCATATAATGAAATGGAGATATATACACATGATTTTTTTCTTATTTCAATACACTTTATAATACATTTTTGAAGTTTCTTATATTCTGTTACTGACTATACTAAATACATGCTTGGATATTTCTTAAATCTCTTGTTGGAGATGGGGGAGAGATTTATCCCAAAGATTTACTGAAAATCGTATACGGAAACGGAGATAGATACATATAATTTTCTTTAATTTTTTTTATTTCAATACACTTTATAATATTTGTTGAAGTTTCTTATCATGTTCTGTTACTGATTATACTAAGTACATGCCTTGATATATCTTAAATCTCTCAAGCAATTACTGAAAATGATACAATTAAAAGAAATACATACACATATCTTTTTTTAATTTATCTTATTTCCATACGTTTTATGATATTTGTTGAAGTTCCTTAAGTTTAGTTTCTGACTATACAAAATACATGCCTGGCTTTTTCTTAAATCTCTCAAGGTATTACTAAAAATGACACAATGAAAAAGAGATAGATACATATATGTAGATATATATAATTTATCTTTTTTCCATAGATTTTCTTATGTTTGCTAAAATTTCTTATAATGTTTTGCTACTGGTTGTACTAAATGCATGCCTGGATATATTTTAAATCTCCCAAGAAATTACTGAAAATGAACTAAATATTGTATAATTAATTGAATATTAGAACTAAAATACGTTATCTTCGGGAAAACGATTCGTAGCATAAATATAAGTATTTTCGTGCAACAATTCAGATATTAAAACCTTATCCCTTAACTGGTTAATTCTTTTCCGTTCAATAAATTGAAAATAGCATATTCATACTATTATTATTTAAATAAAATATTCGTAAAATTTAGTCTAAACATTTCCGCCTTATGATAATATGAAAATTTTCTTAAAAATAATAGTGGTGTCAAAAAGCTTTAAATGATGAAATAAGCAAAATCGTCTTGCCCGAACGGCATTCTGACGAACCAGTTAAGCGGTTAAAGAAAATCTTTCAAGAGCTGAAAAAAGATTCGCCATTCTTTGAAAATTATTTCCTCTTCCTTAAAATATATATCTTAAGTAGTGTCAAGATATAAAAAATATAAAAAATTACAGCATGCTGTATTTTATAAACTATCATATTGGAAATGTATTATGAAAAAGAAAAAAAAAGTCATTTTAATTTCAGTGTTTTCTTTTCCCCTGAAACAAAATCGCAAATGGGCTGTTTCAATAATTTATGAAACAAAATAACTTCCTTATCCGCACCTTGAAGAGCCTCCGAAATATTGCAGAAGTACCCACGGAAAAAATAGCAAACGAATATGCATTTTTTCCTGCAAACAAATTTCCGAAAACATTTTCAAACATAATTTCCTCTCTATTTTCAGTTGTGTAATCTCTTGAGACACATTTCCTTATCATTTGTTTTTAAAAAACTTCACACCAGAATAATATGCTTCATAAAATATATATGTTGTGGCCAATACCCGGAGCCTGGCCAATTCTAGAACTGGCCAAGCTTCCTGGCCAAAACCCGAAATACATGAAATGAATAGCCTATTTCGGGTTTTGGCTGGCCAATTCGCGAGCTGGCCGGGAAGCTTTGGCCAACATCCGAACTACGATGCATAGGTACCAATTTTTTTTGTAATTAAGATAATGTAACATTAAAATGTACAGTAAAAAAGATTCCCATTGATTATATTGAAACGAAATATTTTTAAGTACCCAGATAAATTAACCAAAAATAGTACACAATTCCCTTTCAATATCGAAATTAATTGATAAACCAAATACGATGACAATTACAAGTTAACCGGAAACTTTATTCCAGTTAGATCACGGACAGGCTGACGTCTAGACTATTTGAATTCATAGACACTTTCAACTATGTTAGGAAGGATTACGCCGAGTACTTATATCTATTTCGCGAATCGGCCAATCGCATCTGGCCAGTTCGCGAATTGGCCAATTGCATCTGGTCAATTCGGGAATTGGCCGGCCAGTTCAAGAATCAGCCAATTTCGGGTATTGGCTGCAACATATATAAAAATAAAAATGCATCCCTGGAATTTGCTTTCTATTTTTGGGGGGGAAAAGAAGGGTAGCTTTATCTCAAGCAATTTCTGAAAAGGATTATAATTAAGCGGCGATGGATATATATAATTTTTTTTAAATTCATGTTAATTCCATACGTTTCATTATATTTGTTTACATTTCTTATTATGTTCTGTGACTGACTGCATTAAATATATGCCTGAATTTTTCTTAAATCTCTCAAGCAATTACTGAAAATGAGACACTGAATAAGAGATAGCTACATATACATATATATAGTTTATTTTCTTTCCATATGCTTTCTCATATTTGTTATCGTTCTTTATAATGTTTTGTTTCTGACTGTACTAAATTCATGTCTGAATATTTCTTAAATTTCCCAAGCAGTTGCTGAAAATGAACTGAATAATATTAATAAACTGAATAATGGATAATTAACTGATTATTGGAACTAAAATATGTGATTTTCTAAAAAATGTTTCGTAGCATAAATCTAAGTATTCTAGTTCAAAAACTCAAGCCTTAAAGCTAAAACAAAAAAAAAAAATCTTTTAAGCGCTGGAAAAAATATTTTTTATTCTTCAAAAATTATTTCAACCTTAAAATATATCGCAAGTGAAGCCAAGATATAAAAAATGCGAAAATACTGTAGCATACTGAACTTAAAAAAATATCATAAAAAAAGAAAATATATATAATTTTATTTCAGGTGTTATCCTTTAGTCCATAACAAAATCGTAAATGGGTCTTTTCAATATTTCATGGAAAGAAATGACTTCCTTATCCGGACCTTAAAGAGCCTCCGAAATATAGCAGAAGTACCCACGGAATAAACCCATTAACGCCCAGCGTCCTCGTTTGAGGACGGTTACAAAAACAGCAAGAAAGCGGTTTTCCCACCAGTAAACAGGAAGAAAAATGTATACCTTATTTCACGAGACAGAATCCTTGATAAATTTAGGTAAAAGTTAATTTGCTTTTAAAAGTGGTGGGAAATACAAAATTTAAATTTTAGCGAAGAAAATAATTCGGGCGTTAATGGGTTAATAATGAAGGAATATGCATTTTTTTCCCCTGCAAACAAATTTACGAAACCATTTTCAAACATAATTTCCTCTCTATTTTCAGTTTGGCAATCTTTTGAGACACACTTCCTTATCATTTATTTTGAAAAAACTTTATACGACAAATATTTATAGTCTCTAAAATGCATATATAAATAAAATTTATGCCTAGAAATTTTTCGATACCCCACGATTTTTTTATGTGGGGGGGGGGGGGGAAGGGGAGAGAGATTCATTCCAAACAATTACTAAAAATGATATAATGAGACGGCAATAGATAAATATAATATTTTTCATTTATTTTATTTCCATATACTTTATTTTTTGAAGTTTCTTATGTTATTTTACTGATTGTACTAAATAAATGCTTGAATATTTCTTAAATCTCTCAAGGAGTTACTGAAAATGACACAATGAAACAGAAATCGATATATACATATACACACACACACATATATACAGGTGGTTATCAAAATAATGGAAACACCCTAGATTTTGAAGGAATTCTTTATTAATATAGCGTAGGACCGCCTTTGGCATGTAATACAGCTTGGATTCGTCTGGGAATCGAATCATACAAATTCTGAATAGTGTTTAGAGGAAAATTGTACCATTCTTCATGGAGATATTGTGAAAGTTCCGTGAGAGATGCCGGTGGAGGATGTAGATTCCGGATTGAAAGCTCTAAAATAGACCACAACGGTTCGATTATGTTGAGGTCTGGGGACTGTGCGGGCCAAGGTAGATGTTCCACATCATCCTCATGTTCATCAATCCATGATTGGGCAAATCTGGCTGCATGTATAGGGGCATTATCATCCTAGAAAATTCCATCTCCTGCAGGAAACAAAATTTGCATCATGGGATGGACCTGGTCAGCTAAAACTTCTCTATACTTCTCCCCAGTGATCCTTCTTTTCAGGGTTACGATTGGACCAGCAGAAAACCATGACATGGTTGCCCATACCATGACCGATCCACCTCCATGCTTGACAGTTGGACGGAGGCAATCAGGATCATACGCTTGTGGAGGTGTTCTCCAGACATGTACCCGTCCTGTTGTGGGGAAAATGTGAAAGATGATTCGTCTGACCATATAACAGCCTTCCACTTATCAATCGACCAGGTTTTGTGGTTGTGGCACCACTCTACACGACGTTTGGTATTAGCATCTGTGACAAGTGGCTTGGGAATTGCTGTTCTGCCATAAATGTTCTCTTTATGAAGGTATCTCCGAACTGTAATTGTTGACACTGAAGAATCCAGATGCTGATTGAGCTCTGCGGTCACTTTGGCTGCAGTTGTTTTCTTTTTAGACATTACAATCCGCTTCAATACCCGTCGGTCTTTTTCACTCAGCTTCTCTTTCCGTCCACTATTTTGCTTTGCTAAGCTTGTCTTTCCGCGCTGTGTGTATACTGTCATGACTTTAGACACCGTACCTCTAGAAACGCCTATAAGCTGGGATGTTTCGGTCACCGTTTCTCCAGCTAGTCGGGCTCCTACAATTTGGCCTTTTTGAAAATCTGTGAGGTCTGGCATATTACGCTTCTGACAAAAAAAAAAAAAAAAAAAAAAATCAAACCGTACACAACTCTTCTAGAACTCTCTCATACTACCTAATACATGTACTTTTTATATAAAAAAATCTGGTAGCTAAGATTATAATTTAATACTTACGAAGGGAATTCAATGTCCCTTTCATTCACAAGTGTTTCCATTATTTTGATAACCACTAGTATATATGTATATTACTGACTCAAATGAAAAAATACCTGGCTTTTCTTAAATTTATCAAAAAAATCACTGAATATGACCTAGTGTAAAAGAGATAGATTCACAGACACGGGCATATATATATATATCTTTTTTCATACACTTTATTATATTTGTTGTAACTTCATATAAAGTTTTGTTACCGACTGCACTAAATGTATGCCTGGATATTTATTAAATCTTTCAAGCAATTACTAAAAATGATCTGAATATTATTAATAAACTGAATAATGTATAATTAACTGAATATTAGAACTAAAAAACGTTTCGTAGCATAAATTTAAATATTCTAGTTTAAAAACTTAAGCTTTAAAGCTATAAAAAAAAAAAAAAAAAAAAAAAAGTTGGAAGAATATTCGCCATTTTTTGAAAATTATTTCAACTTCCTTAAAATATATCGCAAGTGATCTGAAGATATAAAAAATTCGAAAATCTTGTAGCCTACTACACTTAAAAGATTATCATATCAGAAAAGTATTATTAAAAAAAAGGAAAAAAATCTATCATTTTATTTCCCGTGTTATCTTTTCATCTAAAACAAAATCGCAAATGGGTTGTTTCAATAATTCATGGAGCAAAACAACTTTCTTATCTGGTTCTTGACGAGTCTCCGAAATATTGCAGAAGTACCCACGGAGTAAATAACAAACGAATATGCATTTTTCCTTGCAAACAAATTTCTGAAACCATCTTCAAACATAATTTCCTCTTTATTTTCAGTTTGGCAATCTCTTGAGACAAATTTCCATATCATTTATTTTTAGGAACTTTATACCAGAATAATATACTCACAAAAATGCATATGTAAATAAAATTTATGCCTTAAAAATTTTCGATACATCTATTTTTTTTTTTGGGGGGGGGGGGGTGGCGAGGAAGGGGGGGGGAATTATGTAATGAAAGGTGTTAGATAAATATAACTTTTTAATTTATTTTATTACCATATACTTTATTATATTTGTTGAAGTTTCTTATTATGTTATTTTACTGATTATACTAAATACATGCTTGAATATTTCGTAATACTACCAAGGAGTTACTGAAAATGACACAATTAAAAAGAAATTGATACACACACACATATATATATACATATATTCAATTTATCTTATTATATTACTTTTTTTATATTTGTTGAAATTTCTGATCGTGTTCTGTTTCAAAATCTGTTAAACAATTATTAAAAGTGACACAGTGAAAAAGAGATAGATTCGCACACATATATATACATATCTTTTTTCGGTAATTCTCTGTTATCCCGTCGACCAATTTCGCCAAATTATACAATTCGCCAAACTAACAGCCAAATTATACATCTTGACACAATTTTTATTTTAAATAACAAAAAAACAAATAATTAGTAGGATATTAATAAAAATACATATAAAAAGTCGAAATAAAAATCACTTAATGATATTTTAAACACGTGAATCGTACTTAATGTCATTGAATGTGACATTCACGATCATCCATTATTGGCATTTAATCTTAAAATTTGGCGATAATTTTTTGATCGACGGGATAACCTAGTAGTACCCTTTTTTTGATACACTTTATTATATTTGTTGTAGTTTCACATAATGTTTTGTTGCCGACTGTACTAAATGCATGCCTGGATATTTCTTAAATCTTTCAAGCAAATACTAAAAATGAACTGAATATTATTAATAAACTGAATGATGTATAAATAACTGATTATTAGAACTAAAATACGTTACCTCCTAAAATACGTTTCGTAGCATAAATCTAAGTATTCTAGATCAACAACTCAAGTATTGAAGCTTAGAATAAATAAAAAAAAATAATAAAATAAAATAAAATATTTTAAGCGCTGGAAAAATAGTTGCCATTCTTTGAAAATTATATCAACTTCCTTAAAATATATCGCAAGTGATGCCAAGATATAAAAAATTCGAAAATATTGTAGCATACTGCACTTAAAAAATTATCATGTCGGAAAAGTACTATGAAAAAAGAAATCATTTTATTCCCAATGTTTTCATTTCTTCTGAAATAAAATCGCAAATGAATTGTTTCAATAATTCATGGAGAAAAGTAACTTCCTTATCCGGTTGCTGAAGAGCCTCCGAATTATTGCAGAAGTACACGGAATAAATAACAAACGAATATGCATTTTTCTCTGTAAAGAAATTTCTGAAACCATTGTCAAACATAATTTCCTCTCTATTTTCAGTTTGGCAATCTCTTGAGACACATTTCCTTATCATTTTTTTTTAAAAACTTTAGACCAGAATCATATGTTTTTGAATATGTATATATAAATAAAATGCATGCCTAGCTTTGTTTTCTTCTATAATTGTATATATAAGCAATTACTGAAAATGATGTAATGAAACGGAGATAGATACACATAATATTTTTAATTTATTGTATTTTCATGCGTTTTATTCTATTTTTTGACGTTTCTTATCATGTTCTGTTACTTTCGGCAATAAATACATGCTTGGTATTTTTCTTGAATATCTCAAGTAATTATTGAAAATGTGACAAGAAAAAGAGATAGATACATATGTATACATATACACAAGTTTTGCATACTCCTTGGAATTTCTAAGGACTTTGGCACCACTATTAAAAATAATCAAATTTACATTTAATTTTTAAACCACAACATTCGCAATCCCCACCGTCATTCACAGATTTTACGATATTTTTCTGCAGTCAAACACTTCGAAAATATTCCTAAAATTTAGTGGTAGAACTGTGCAAACCCTGCGTATATATAATTTATCTTTTCCCCATGGACTTTATTATGTTTGCTGTAATTACTTATAATGTTTTGTTACTGACTGTACTAAATGCATGCTTGGATATTTCTTAAATCCCTCAAGCAATTACGGAAAATGAACTGAATGTTGTATAATTAATTGAATATTAGAACTAAAATATGTTATCATCTGAATAACATTCCGTAGCATAAATCTAAGTATTTTAGTTCATCAATTCACGCATTGAAGCTTAAAAAACTCTTTAAAGCGCTGAAATGTTCGCAACTCTTTGAAATTTTTCCCCCTTAAAATATATATCTTAAATGGTCTCAAGATATAAAATATATAAAATATTACACTATGCTGCACTTTATAAAAAATCATATCGGAAAAGCATTATAAATAAAGAAAAAAAAGTCATTTTATTTCCAGTGTTTTCTTTCCCTCTGATATAAAATCGCTAATGAGCTGGTTCAATAATTTATGGAATAAAATAACTTCCTTATCCGGAATTGGAGTGCCTTCAAAATGCAGAAATACCCACGGAATAAATAACAAACGAATATGCATTTTTTTCCTGCAAAGGAATTTCCGAAACCATTTTAAAACATAATTTCCTCTCTATTTTTAGTATAGGGAATCTCTTGAGACACATTTCCTTATCATTTTTAAAAACATTATACCAGAATAATATACTTTTAAAAAATATATATTTAGGTAAAACGTACGCATATTCTATCTATACTTTTACATTTTTGTGGGAGATGAGGGAGAGACAGGGAAAGACCCGCCAGTGGATTTACCACAAGAAATTACTGAAAATCATATAATGCAATGGAGATAGATACATGTAATATTTTTTTCACTTTTCTTATTTCAATACACTTTATAATATTTGTTGAAGTTTCTTATGTCAGTGCTGACTGTACTAAATGCATGCCTGGATATTTCTTAAATCCCTCAAGCAATTACTGAAAATGATACAACGAAAAGAAATACATACACATTTTTTTTTAATTTTTCTTATTTCCATACGTATTATATTTCGTCACCTGAGAATGCGAAGGTTCTATCTGTGTTTTTGAAAAAATGACTTATTGATGTAGAAATGTTCTATTTGGATCCATGAAGGCATTTCTGGATTAAAATAATGCCGTAATATAATTGTAATGGCATATGTAAGTTATTTATAACATCTTTTCGATGCAAAAATGTCTTCATAGATAAAAATAGAACCTTTCTATATAGATAGGTCTTTTTTTTCAAAAACACAGATTGAACCTTATTATTATCAGGTGACGATTTGTTGAAGTTTATTATGTTTAGTTTCTGACAACTAAATACATGCCTGGCTTTTTCTTAAATCTCTCAAGCTATTACTAAAAATGAAACAATGAAAAAGAGATAGATACATATATGTAGATAGATACATATACAGTCGAGTCTCTATATAACGAAATCCACCGTTCCAGTAAAAAATTCGTTACATAGAGAAATTCGATGTATAGAGAATGATGTTAAAAATCGTATTTAATGTGTAAAATTTGAACAAATATTATTTTTGATCTTTTGAGTTAAGAATTTGAAATGTTTAAAAGTAAATTTTAACCTAACATTTTATTTCTTAATTATTTAAGCTGTTTCAAAAAAGAGAACATACAGTTATTTGAAAGCTTAATGAAAATCAAATAAGAAAGTCTTGCATTAATTTCGCACGAAGAAATCTGTAATTTTTTGTTGTTTTGATTTTCAAATTGTTACGCTCTCAAAAAAATGCTCAAATTTTACCAAGGAATGAAAAATTGTAGTTAACATTTTACATTTGAAGGCATCTCTTACGTGCCTCTCATTGATTCCTCTCTTACATGTGTATCAATCCAATTGACTCTCTTTTGAGAAGGATGTGGAAAGGTATGTGGGAGGTGGGATGAATTCGTTGGATTTAAAGAACAAGGAGAGAAGTAATATAAAAAATAAAACTCAGCACTGACGATAAATCAAAAATAAGTGATGGAAAATTGATTCCATATGATTTCGAAGCTTTTTTAAAACTGAAAAAATTAAGACCAATTTATGAAAAAATTCGTTATATGGAGATAAATAATTCGCTATATAGAGACTGTTTTTAATGTAATCATGCGAAAAGAGGACCGCTTCTATTAAAAATTCGTTATATAGAGAAATTCGATGTATGGAGTTTCGTTATAGAGAGACTCGACTATAATTTATCTTTTTACCATAGACTTTATTAAGCTTGCTGTAATTTTTTAAAATGTTTTGTTACTGGCTGTACTAAATGCATGCCTGGATATATTTTAAATCTCCCAAGAAATGACTGAAAATGAACTGAATATTGTATAATTAATTGAATATTAGAACTAATATACGTTATCTTCTGAAAAACGTTTCGTAGCATAAATCTAAGTATTTTAGTTCAGCAATTCAGACATTAAAGCATAACCCCTTAACTGCTTAATTCTTTTCCGTTCAATAAATTGAAAATAGCGGGTTTACACCACTATTATTTAAATAAAATATTCATAAAATTTAGTCAAAACATTACCGTCTTTCAATGGTATGAAAATTTTCTTTAAAATAATAGTGGTGTCGAAAAGCTTTAAATGATGCACTAAGATAATTTCTCTTGCACGAACGCCGTTCGGGCAAACCAGTTAAGGGGTTAAAGAAACTCTTTCAAGCGCTGAAAAAAGATTCGCCAATTTTTGAAAATTATTTCTCTTCCTTAAAAAATATACATCAAGTATTCCCAAGATATAAAAAATATAAAATATTACAGCATGCTGCACTTTACAAACTATCATATCGGAAAAGTATTATGAAAAAGAAAAAAGTGTCAATTTCAGTGTTTTCTTTTCCTCTGAAATAAAATCGGGAATCGCTGTTATAATAATTCATGGCACAAAAAAACTTCCTTATCCGCAGCTTGTAGTGCCTTAAAAATGCATAAATACACACGGAATAAATGACAAACGATTGTGCATTTTTTCTGCAAAGAAATTTCCGAAACCATTTTCAAACATAATTTCCTCTCTATTTTCAGTTTGACAGTCTCTTCAGACACATTTCCTTATAATTTATTTTTAAAAAACTTTATACCAGAATAATATACTTTATAAAATGTATATAAAGATGAAAATACATTTCCGAATTTATATTTTGAGCCTCTATTTTTTTCGAGGAGATAGAGAAGGAGAACTTTATCCCAAGCAATTACTGAAAAGAATATAATTAAACGGATATGGACACACATAACTTTTTAAAATTTAGCTTATTTCCATGCATTTTATTATACTTGTTGAACTTTCTTATCATTTTCTATTACTGACAATACTAAATACATACCTGAAATTTTCTTAAAACTCTCAAGCAATTACTGAAAATGAGACAATGAAAAAGAGATAGATACCGTAATTTCGGGTGTATAAGCCGCAGGTTAAACAATTCTTTTTCGACCCAGTATTTCTTAAGAAATAAGTATAACTACTTAGATCGCCGTAAATATTTATCTTCAATCTCTAAATAAGATTTCTGGGTCCAAAAAGAATTGTTTGATCCGCGGCTTATACGCCCGAAATTACGGTACATATATATAATTTATTTTATTTCCGTAAGCTTTCTTATATTTGTTGCAGTTTCTTATAATGTTTTGTTATTGACTGTACTAAATGGACGCCCGGATATTTCTTAAATCTCTCAAGAAATTACGGAAAGCGAACTGAATAATATTAATGAACTGATTATTGTACAATTAATTGAATATTAGAACCAAATATGTTATTTTATGAAAAATGTTTTGTAACATAAATCTAAGTCTTTTAGTTTATCAGTTCGGATGTTGAAGCTTAAAAAAATTCTTTCGAGCGCTGGAAAAAGTTTCTCCGTTCTTTGAAAATTATTTCTTTTTCCTTAAAATATATCGCAAATGATCTGAAGATATAAACAATTCGAAAAAAATTGCAGCATACTGCACTTAATAAATTATCATATGAAAAAAGTATTATAAAAAAAGAAGCAAAAATGTCATTTTATTTGCAGTGTTTTCCATTCCTCTATAAAAGAAAAATCGTAAATGGGTTGTTTCAATAATTCATAGCACAAAATAACTTCCTTATCCGGTCCTCCAAGTGCATTCAAAAAGCAGAAGTAACCACGAAATAAATAACAAACGAATATGCATTTTTCCTGCAAAGAAATTTCCGAAACCATTTTCAAACATAATTTCCTCTCTATTTTCAGTTTGCTAATCTCTTGAGATACGTTTCCTTATAATTTATTTGTTTGAAACGTTATACCAGAATAATATATTTCATAAAAAATAATGTATAAAGATAAAAATGCATTCCTGGTTCTGTTTTTTATGCTTCTATTTTTTTCGGGTGGAGAGGGGGGATAGATGAGGAGAGCTTTATTATAGTAAGCCAAGTAATTATTTAAAAGGATATAATTAAAAGGATATATATATATATATTTAATTTAGCTAATTTCCATTATATTTGTTGAAATTTCTTATTATGTTCTGTGACTCACTGCACTAAATATATGCCTGAATTTTTCTTAAATCTCTCAAGCAATTACTGAAAATAAGACAATGTAAAAAAAAAAGATAGGTACATACCGTAGTTTCCGTCACATAATCCGCGGATCAAACAATCATTTTTAGACCCAGAAAATTTTAAAAGTACAAAAGTAACTTTTTGATTCGCCGTAAATATTTGACTTCAATAACTAAATAAAATTTCTGTATCAAAAAAGAATTGTTTGGTCAGCGGATTATACGCTGAAAATTCTGGTACATATATATAATTAGTTTATTTTATTCCCATATGCTTTCTGATTTTTTTTTTGTTACTAACTATTCTGAATGGATGCCAGGATATTTCTTAAATCTTTCAAGCAATTGCTGAAAAGGAACTGAGTAGTATTAGAAAAATGAATATTGTATAATTAACTGAATATCAGAACCAAAATATGTTGTCTCCTGAAAAAAGTTTTGTAACACAAATCTAAGTCTTTTAGGTCGTCAATTCAGATGTTGAAGCTTTTAAATATTCTTTTAAGCGCTGAAAAACGATTCTCCGTTCTTTGAAAATTATTTCGTCTTCTTTAAAATATATCTCAAGATATAAAAAAAATTAGAAAATATTGCAGCATACTGCACTTAATAAATTATTATATCGGGAAAGAATTATAATAAAAGAAGAAAAAATCCTTTTATTTCCGGTGTTTTCTTTCCCTCCAAAACAAAATCGCAAATGGGCTGTTTCAATAATTTATGAAACAACATAACTTCCTTATCAGGACCTTGAAGTGCCTTCAAAATGCAGAAGTATCCAACGAATAAATGACAAACGACTATGCATTTGTTTTGCAAAGGAATTTCCGAGACCATTTTCAAACATAATTTCCTCTCTATTTTCAGTTTGGCAATCTCTTGAGACACATTTCCTTATCATTTTTTAAAAACTTTACACCAGTATAATATGCTTCATAATAGATATATAAAGATAAAAATGCATTCCTAGATTTGTTTTCTATGTTTGTTTTTTTTTTCAAGGGAGGGGTAAGAGTGGAGGAGAGTTTTATCCCAAGCAATTACTGAAAATTATATAATTTAACGGAGATGGACATATATATTTCATTTTAATTTAGCCTACTTCCGTACTTTTTATTATATTTGTTGAAATTTCTTATGATTGTACTGAATACATGCCTGAATTTTTCTTAAATCTCTCAAGTAATTACTGAAAAGGAAACAATGAAAAAGAGATAGATTCATGTATATATATTTAGTATATCTTATTTCCATGCGCTTTCTCATATTTGTTGTAGTTTCTTATAATGTTTCATTACTGATTGTACTAAATGGAGGCCTGGATATTTCTAAAATCTCTCAAGCAATTACTGAAAATAAACTGAAGATTATTAATTAACTGAATATTGTACAATTAACTGAATATTAGAACCAAAATATGTTATCTTCTGAAAAACGTTTTGTAGCATAAATCTAAATTTTTTAGTACATCAATTCAGATGTTGAAGCTTAAAAAAATTCTTTCAAACGCTGGAAAAAGATTTTCCATTCATTGAGAATTATAGAATTATTTCTTCTTCCTTAAAATAGATCGCAAGTGATCTTGATGATATGAAAAATTCGAAAATATTACAGCATACTGCATTTAATAAATTATCATGTCGAAAAAGCATTATAAAAAAGAAGCAAAAATATCATTTTATTTCCAGTGTTCTCCATTCCTCTATAATAAAATCGTAAATGGGTTGTTTCAATAATTTACTAACAAAATAACTTCCTTATATGGCGTTTGAAGGAACTCGGAAATGTTGCAGAAGTAACCACGATATAAATAATAAACGAATATGCAATTTTTCCTGCAAAGGAGTTTCCGAAACCATTTTCAAATATAATTTGTTCTGCATTTTCAGTTTAGCAAATCTCTTGAGACAGATTTCTTTACAATTTATTTTATTTGAAGTTCATATAAGAATACTGTACTTAAAAAAATACATGTAAAATTAACCAATCTGGGCGGGCGCAGTGTATTAATGATTTTTACTTTGTCGCCAATAACTATATACAGTGGACTCTCTCTATTCCGAACACTCATGGGACTGACCAAGAATGTTCAGATTCTGTGGGTGTTCAGTATAGATGGAGAATCGAAAATGCATTACTACTACTACTGTGTATTGAATTTACAGTCGGAATAAAATATTTAGCATGGTTACGGTTAGTTATATCATTGTGCAATGTCAAACTAAATTTAGTCAGTTTTGTACTGTACCATCTCATTTTTTTAAGTTAATTTTTTTTAAAACATACATTTACATTATAATACACCTCTTGAAAACATATTCAGTACATTAATTAAACGAATAATTTTAGTCTGTTTTTGCATTGTATGGCTCATGCAATGTACATGTTATCTGGCTGTTTAAGAAGTGGAAAAGCTTTGAGGTGATGTTCAAAGACATAGTTCAACAGGTTTTGAATGAGTCTCTTAGTCATATTGCTTGAATGTAATCATCGTTCGTCTTATTTCGTCAGTCTGTTCTGGTTCTGCTTCTTCTTCACTTTTCTCTTCAACAATGTTGTTATTGCAAACCATGAGAATTTAATCGGTTTCGAGATAAGCTCCAAGTTCTGTTTCAGTATGAAGCTTCTGAAGAATTGATCGGAAGTTGCTCACAGCTATTGTTTCTTGGTCCTCTATTCTTGTTTGTCCATTCTCACATAGGAACCCAACTTTATAGAAGCATCTTTGGATGGTGTAGGAGGTTTTTTCATTTTATGCTATTGATATCCAATAGACAGCATCCATGATGTTGACCTTCATCTGAGAAATTTGCCGCTTCCATCACCAGAGACAATTTCTTCAAAAAATAGATTTGGTGGTCTTGATTACTCCTTGATCCAGTAGTTGGATTAAGAAGTACAGTTTGGTAACAGAAACTTCAAGGTTGTGTTGTTCAGCTGCATGTTCATAAGTGATCTGGTATTAACAACAACAACAGTTTTTTTCTTCCTTTCTTTCTTCATTATCTCATTAATTTTCTCGAACCACTATGAGACAATTGTGAATATCATCTACACTTTCCAATTCCAGTGATTTATAGTGTGTAGGCAATGATGCAATCTTCACATTTTTAAAATGTTTTCCGATCACAAGTGATTTTAGCTTCTCATCCATAAAACTGGTGCAGAGCATAATGGCAAATCTTTCTTTTGACGTTTTCCCAACTATGCAATTTCTGCTTCTTTTTGCTTGAGTTTTGTTTGGAAGAACTGTGAAAAACAGGTCGGTTTCGTCAGCATTGAAAATGTTTGCTCTATCGAAATCCTTCATTATGGTCAAAAGCTTTATTTTCTATTCTTCCATAGTGTCGATATTTACATCTGCAGCTTCAGCATTGATTATTTTGAATTCGACGTTATGTTAAATTTTTAAATGAGTCAACAATCCTTCCAAGTTGGAGTTCCGTGGTTCTGGACAGATGATTCTTTATTTTCATTTGACAAAAAATCTTCCGAACATGAATGTTTATGTTCTTGTTTACCGTTTTCTATTGTAAAATTCTATACTTATTTGAGTTCGTAAAACCTTTTTATTCTTCTGCAACAAGTTTCACTGAATTTCCATGATGTGATGATTTTCTGAATTCAGATTCTAAACACATGTTCAGCTTACAGAGAGGTGAGGTAAAAATGGGTATCGAAAGTAGCGTTCATAATAGCGGGATGTTCATATTAGAGGGTGTTCAGAATACAGAGAGTTTATCTTATGTTAAGTCTATGGAGTTTCGCTGGGACCAACAAAATGCGTTCATAATACCGGGGTGTTCAGATTAGAAAGTGTTCAGATAGAGTCCACTGTAGAATAATCGTCATCTATTTAGTCGGAGTCAATTGATGTTGACAATTAAAAAAAGCTTTAAGTTAATATTAATTGTTACTTATACCCGCGGTATAAATAACAAACGAGTAGGAATTTTTCCTGCAAAGAAATTTCCGAAACGATTTTCAGATATAATTTGCTCTGTACTTTCAGTTTAGATATCTCTTGAGACACATTTCTTTACAATTCCTTTTATTTTAAGTTCATATCAGAATATTGTACAGTAGAAGCCTGATGTAACGCGGTTGTTTGGGAACATGTTTCACACACGCGTTATAATGTAACAGCGGTATATCGGAATGGTGCCAAAGAAAAAGTATCAAATAATTAAAACACTTATCCGATTTGTGATACAGTAAAACTCGTTTAAGATACGCCCGCTTAATATACGAATTATCTTCAGTCTCTTCAAAACTGCCTATTAAACCTGTGTAATATTACCCGCTTAATATAGTACGCATAAGATACGATCCCGCTTAACCCCTCTTAACCCGTCCCTTTTTAGGGACGCTTCAAAAGGTGCATTCAGCACTGTTTTTGACACCGGTAAAAAAAGAAAAGCAATAAATATTTTATTTAAATGATGCATTTTCGTGATTAATGAACTAAACTTAAATCTTCTAAAAATAGTGGTGCCAACCAAATAAAATTTACGCAAAAGATGCTGGGCACGTATGGGTTAATATACGAAGAAAATTGGTCCCTTGATATAAAAAAAAGTCCCCTCTTAATATACGAAATGGTGCTTATGTAATCCGTCTATCATGTGTCTTTAGAATAAAATTAGGGATTAGATTTCTGATTTTTTGGTCACCAGTAAAATCTTAGAGAAAATGTTGTTACTTTAAATCACAAAAATGTTCCTATTTAAAAATATAGCTTTTTCTCTAAGATTTTACTAATGTGCAAAAAAGCGGAAATCTCATCCCTGAATAGAATATATAAAATCTTACTTATTTTTTCATCTTGCTTATCTTTTGACTTTTTTCTCTATTAAGTATGTTCTTTTCCACAGCTTTTTTTCACTGAATTCTGATTGGCTCCCTATTTTTCAACAAAATACAAAAACAACGCTTTTATTTCTTTTATCATCACACTCTCCTTATGAAGCTGTTGGTGGATCCCAAATTTCATTGGTTGCTCTCTCTGCTGATTAGATGAGTGATTTGTTGTTGGTGAAATTCGTCTATATTTTTATGATTTTTACTTTTTTCTATGATTTTTGTTTACGTCGCTTATCTAGCTGCTTTTCATTATTATATCATTTTTATTACTATAAATCGTCCTCGAGAGTGTCTTTTTATGAATTTCTTTTTTTTGTCATTTGCCTTTGCGCGGAGCTTTAGAAAATGTTAACATCACAGAATAAGAACAGTATCAAAGGGAATGCAAAGATTGGGACATATTTGTTAAAATTAACGATCATGTTGTGACAAGTGAAGCTCGTTCTATCGCGGATATGACTGCGGACGTCAAAAGTTCCGATGTACTTAGGTCTTCAGATGAAGTAGAAGACGATGCGGATGAAGAAACAGATGTACCAACCATACTATCATCCTTATCAGTAATGAGCTTGTTCAGCCTACTTCAACTGCCTCGTCGATGGATGGTGGTTCTTCGTTGGAGATTTTTTTCTACCACATCAACAAGGTAGAAAATTTCCTATTAAAATCTGATCTCTCTCTAAGTTGCAGCAAACCAAGGTAAACGACTTTTTCTCAAGAAACTAAAACTACATCACGATTTTCATAATGTGTCGAATAATTATTGTTCCTTGCATACATTTATTTTGTCTTTCAAAAAATTATAATGAAAATTTATTATTCTTCCTTTTTAAATATGTACAGTATTTTACGTACTAATTGTTTTCTAAAAATTAACACAATTTTTGTTTTATTGTCATTTTTTTTTTATTTGGAAGAGAGTACTGTATAAAGACATTTTTTTTTTAACTTGGATAAAACGATTTTGGAGAAAAAGAAAATTATTGTTAAATTAAAATTTTCTAGAAAATCTAAAAAGTGTTAGAAATGGGTAAAATAAGAGTTATAAATGACTAAAATACGTTAATAAACAATGTGCACTCTTTTTATGTGCATTATTATACGAGAATCTATGAAATCCGGATAAGATACGATCCCGCTTAAGATACGAAATGCTCTCAGTCCCTTGATTCGTATCATAAACGAGTTTGGCTGTATGTAATCAATTTTAACATTCATTGAACGCAAACTTAATTTTACACTATCGCAAAAAGTCTATAGTTGATGTTTGCTGAACTGAGGCGTTTCATTTCTTTTCGGCATATTGTTTCACACTAGCAAGATGGAGTAGATGAACACAATCTGAGTCGTCTTGCCTCTCCAACCACGAAATTACCTTCGTTAAGTATGAAATCACTTCACTACATGTGAAACTTCGTCTTGCATTATTACATCATTTTCAATTTCATCATCATCATCTTCTTCACTGAAATTTTTATGCATTACAGCATCAGTGATATCCTGACCTTTTATGACCTCTGTAACTGGTTCGCTGTTATCAATTCGTATCAAGTCATTTAACATTAAAACCGCGGAATTTTTTTCTTCTGATTCCTAAAATTATTTCACATCAGAATTTTCATTTTAAACTAAATCACTTATTTATTTAAATTATTTTTGATGAATATATATATAACTTATTGGGTCGTTCGAAAAGTCGTTTCCGTTTGGGAAAATCAATTCGCACCGGAAAAATTTGTCCATTCATATCTAAGTATTAGATATCGGAAACAATGTCTAATAATTAAGAAATAGAATTTTCCGGTACGAATTGATTTTCCCAAACTGAAAGGACTTTCCGAACAACCCAATATTTTATAAAGAATTTGTTCGAATCGACATCTATTCATTTGTTACGGGTCAAAATGACAAAGTTCCGCGGTTCTAGTGTTAAATCATCAACAGAGACATCGAGATGCATATAACTAACCGCAGACTGCAAGTCCTTCATTAGGTTTCACTGAAATTTTAAACGCAAAATTTATTCTAAAATTGGTCACTTTATTTCGGGGGACATAATTTTCTCCGCGTTAAATCAGAAATCGCGGTATAGCGGACCGCGTTATTTCGGGCTTTTACTGTACCTAATATATATATACCTGTATATATATATACCTGTATATATATATATACTGTGCCTAATATATATATATAGTTAACCAGGAAGGACGGCGCAGTGTATTAACGATTTTTACTGTGTCACCAATAACTAATAGATAATAATCGTCACCTTATTTAGTCGGAGTCAATTGATGTTCCCAATTAAAAAAGCTTTTAGTTACTATTAAAAAGTGAAAATCGATATTTTGATCTATTTAAGGATAGTGTGTCCTCTTAAATAAAAATAAAAAATTTTAATTTATATTTACCGATGGAAGTTTAACCCAGCAGTAATTAACCTTTGAAAAAGCGGTTACAGTTGATGCTTCACTAAATTAAGGATGTGTCAGTTCCTCTTTATTAATAGTTGCATAATTAAAATTAAATTTCGTAATAAAGTACTATTGGCTCTTCTAAAAGTTACACAGGAAAGGTAGCTGACTCTTTTGTTTTATCATCTTTTCGCAGAACTTTGAATGTTTTTCTTCGATTAAATAAAACGAAACTGCTATTGAAAATTTTAATAGAATGATAAATCTCAGTAAAATCTCAGACATCTAAAAATTCATGCACCCTTTTATATTGTATATTCTAATGAATCTAGGGAAAAAAATTGAAACAAAAATATTCATATTTATAAAAAAAGCAAAATTTTTTTTTAACCCTTTCGTGGTTATAAGCGCGTATACGCGCCCAGAATACCACTTAATTTGAATTGCGAAATGCCATACTGACACCGGAATTTTTAAATAAAAATTTTAATTTTACAAAGAACGTAAAAAAACCATTTATATATTATGAAATAAATTTGTTTTTAAATTCCGGTGTCATTCAATCATTTTAGTATTTTATGAATAAAAGTGCTTTAACCGTCAAAGGGTTAATTTAAATTAAAATAAATGAAAAAATAAATTTTAGTAAAATAGAGTGTCTTACAAGATTTTTTTTAAATTTTATGTCATTTTTAGTATTAAATACAGTGCCACTACATGCTATTGCAGTATTATTCAAAATTGAACAGACGATTTGAAGGGTAATGAGTTCCCTTAATTTTTTCGCAACGGGAGCCTTTTACAAAATTTTTAATCTTTTGTCACCAGTTTTAAAAAACAAAAATTTGTGCCTTATTAAATCAAGAAAATGATCCGATTGAATAGGGCAAATTTTTTAGCAAAATTAAACTGCTTGAGATGAACAAGGATCCTTAACCCTTTCCGGCACGGGCAAAATCTGTAGTAAAATGAGAAATTATCAACTGACACCGGAATTCACAAACGAATTTTTTAGATATTTTGAATTATTTAATTTAAGCTTTTATTGTAAAAGTAAACTTTTACTAAAATATTATTAGTGCCGTTTGCAAGTTTGGAATTAAAATTAGGTATCCCAGACCGGGCACAGTGTGCCGGAAAGGGTTAAGCCTTTTTTCGGCACGGCGCGTATACGAGCTGCTCGTCCTCAAGGGATTAATAGTTATTGCACCAAGATAGGAACATTTATATAACTAGTTGTAGAACGAACGCAACTCATTTGCAACGTTTTTCACGTAAAACTCCCGACTTGATTTTATTATTATTAGTCTCGAATTATTATAGATTTAAACAAGTTGAACTTGGCAATCCCTAAACTTTCTTCTACCTCATGTATGTTAATGCTTCCTAAAAAAAGCAGTATAGCAGCGCCATCGGTTAGATAGTTCAAACCAAAATCTATTCAGCAACAATTTATGTCATCTCATAACTGAATCTGAAGTTTGATGAAATTCTGTGCACTAGTTTTGAGAAAGAGCCATTGCAGCAGGGGTGCAAAAATCTAGGCGCCAGCAGGCAGTTTCTCACCACAAAATTTACTTCGTTTTTCTTCGTCTAATATTTCGTGTAAAATTCCTGCTAGAATGCTATTAAATTTTGAGCGAAAAAAACTTTAAAATTTTAGTGGTGAGAGACTACCATCTGGTGGCTAGATTTTTCCACCCCTCTTTGCAGAATCTAACAAAACTGCATAACGGCGCCATATTTTGTGTTTTGTACAACAAAAATTAATCACGATAATTTTTTTTTATTATGTACCAATTGAATCTGAAATTTGATGGAAATACTTGCATTAGATCTTGAGATACATTTATTGCGAAATCGTGAAAAATAGAGCAGAGCAAACACGAAGAACTCAACAGCACTAATTTATACCAGGGACTAACTGATTCTGAAGCTTTAGAAAATTCCGTGCATTAGTTCTTGAGATAGAGCTATTGTGATAATCACGAATAATGCACTACGGCAGCACCAGCTGTTGAGAAATTTCCACCAAAACGTAACCAGCACTATTTTATGTCAAGTATACTAACTAACATATATTATTAAGGAAATCTATGCATTAGTTCTTCAGATATGTCTATTGTGGATATTATGAATGATGCAGAATAACAGCGCCATCTGTTGAGCGATGTACACCAAAACTAATCAGATGTAGTTTATATCAAGGTTTCTAGGAATCTAAAATTTTGCGAAATTCCGTACATTAGTTCTTAAGATAAAGCTATTGCAATAATCACGAATAATGCACTGTGACAGCGCCATCTGTTGAGCGAATTCTACCAAAACGTAGCCAGCACCATTTTATATCAAGTACTAACTGAACCTAAAGCTTAATGAAACCCATGCACTAGTTCTTGAGATATGTCTACCGTGGAAATTATGAATAATGCAGCATAACAGCGCCACTTGTTGAGTGGTATACAACAAAAAACTGATCAGATCTAGTTTATATCCAAGTTCAAAAGAATCTAAAATATTGCAAAATTCCGTGCATTAGGTCTTGAGATAGAGCGCACGCAAAATTTTATTCGCATACAGAGAGGCAAACTGACAGACGGACTCTCAAACTCACAGGCAGATGTTTTTTAAAAACATGTTTTGTGGGTTCTCTGGCCCCCTAAAATTTGTAAACCCGTCGAAAACCGAATTTTAAAAATTTTCCCGAATCCAATACTTTTTTATTGCAAAGATTGTAAGTAAAAAAAAAATCATAAAATATCTTCGTAATTTTAATTAACCTGTTAAAAAATTTTGCTATTGTTTAAACTTTTTATAATATTTAAACTTATATTAACCACCATTTCGATGTTTTAATTGGAATTTTCAAAAAATATTTTAAGCAGAATCAAAATAAATGTTCAAAAAAAGTTTTGGAGGTTAATAAATGTCTAATCTTCAAATTTTTATGGATATCACATAAGAGATAAACATTTAAAACATAAACTTTTCAATTATACTGCAATTATTAATATAATAAAATGAAATGTATGTTTACAGATTTAATTAAAATATGTCATAATTTTTTTTATGATTTCATTTCATTGTTTTCTGTTATTTAGCTTTTAACATTTCATAAAGATACTATTATCAACGGAAATCGAAACTAATTAGATGCATTTGAATTTTTAACGTGGAAAATATTTCATTAAAATTTAAAGCTTAAAAATGAAATCTGAGTTAATTAGAAATTTAAAACTATCTTTTTAAATCAGGTTTTATTCTTCATGATGTTTTTTAAAGAAAAGTTACAGGAGAAAAGTGTATTTCAGGTATTCATCATATTTCTTTTTAATTAGATATTTAATAAAGCTTAATGTAATTTCAGAAATTAATGATTGGTATGAAGTAATGATATGTTCTAATGAGCATTTAAGTTTTTTTTAAAGCATTGCATGGAAATAAATTATTATAATCAATTTAAAGGAAATTTAAGTTTAGATAAATATTTTATTTTTAGTGTATATTGGAAATATCTTAATAGTAGTACTTTCACAATAATTATCTATGATAATAGTGTAATTTATGATAAAACATTAGCATTATCTAAAAATTGTATCTAAAAAATCTATATATCTAATTTTGTATTTAAATAAACACTTTATCTGTTCTTTTTTTTTTAACTAAATTTTTAATAAAAATGTTTATTATTTAACCACGTATAAAATAAATATTGCTGATAGGACATAATAAATAATAATTGAATAACAAATCCTTTACATTAGGTATACTGATTGTAATATAAAGTAGAATTAATATTGATTCATTTGTATTGATTGATTGTTGTTTCACGTTTTGGACCCAGCTAACGAATATGTTAAATCAACTGCTCTGCTAACAAGCGCAAAACATTTTGACACATTTACAAATTCATTTTTTAGCGGAAATATATAAAAATAGAAAGCTCATTTACCACGTTTTCCGTGTTACAATTCCCAACTTTGTTTTTGCCATTATTAGTCTCAAATTATTATAGATTAAAAAAAAATCATAGAATGCCTTCGTAACTTTAAGTAAACTGTTAAAAAATTCCGTTAATGTGCAAATTCTTTATAATGTTTCAACCTGGATTAATCACCATTTCACTGTTTAAATCGGAATTATAACAAGAATTCTTAAGCGGAATCAATAGAAATATTCAAAGAAGGTTTTGGAAGTTAATGAATGTCTAATCTTCAAATTTTTATAGATATCACGCAAAAAATAAACTTTTAAAACGTAAACTTTTAACAAATTCGCTGCCGGTCACCCGCTGGCGCGTGAAATTCTCAATCATTTACCACAGAGGGCGGAGTTATCGGCAGCGAACGTGTTAAGTTATACTGCCAGGGCTCCCAAATGGTCCGCCAACTGAACATCAGAATTTTCTTAGAGAAATTTTCTTTATAGATTTTTCTTGCAAATTGCTGAGAAACGACCTTTGGATGTTGAGTCTAGCGTAAATTCAGTAGAAACCTATCATGAAATTTTCTGTTAAAAAATATTGATGTTCAGTTCGCGGACCATTTGGGAGCCCTGTACTGCAATTATTAATAAAACAAAATAAAAAGTGTGTTTTCAGATTTAATTAAAATATGTCATAATTTTTTATGACTTCATTTCATTGTTTCCTGTTATTAAGCTTTTAACAAAGATGCTATTATCAACGGAAATCGAAACTAATTAGACATTTTATTTTTTAACATATAAAATATTTCATTAAATTTTAAAGCTTAAAAATAAAGTCTGAGTTAATTAGGTATTTAAAACTGTTCTTTAACTTGCGTTTTATTCACTATGACGTGATTTAATAAAAAGTTTCAGATGAAAACCGTATTTCAGATGTTTATCATATTTCATTTTAATTAAATATTTAATAAAGTTTAATGTAACTTCAGAAATTAATTATCTGTATCTAGTAATGGCATGTTATAATAAGTTTTTTTCCTTCTAAGCAACGCTTAGAAATAAATTATTATAATAAATTTAAATAAAATTTAAGTTTAGATAAATAGTATACTTTTAGTATATAGTGGAATCGTCTTAATTTTAATATTTTCATAACAATTATTTATAATAACTATATAATTTTTTAATAAGTTGTATTTCATTTTTAGTATTATTTAATCCATGACTGCCAGTGTTGTGAATGCCTCCGTGGTTTTACCAACAAGCCAATTTTTGTTACTTGGTTGCTGTTGGCAACGAATATTTTGTTGTTTTTTGACAGACGATTTTTATTCTTCTGTACAATGTTTTTTTGGAACCGACTCGTTCGGTAAAAATTGAACTCTCAATGAGAGTAATAATTAATATACCCTTTTGTAAATAATAAATGTATATATCTTTTTTAATCTGAAGTTAGTTTAATTGATTTAAGTAAGATTCACTGCGTTTTAGAATTTAATATTTGAACTGACATATTAATACAAACTTTTCGACAATTTGAATACTATTCGAACGATTCAAACCTGCAATCTTCGATGTGATATGCTACAGCCAGTTCCCGATTTGTCTTGATTATTATTAGTCTCTAATTATTATAGATTTTTTTTTTTTAAATCATAAAATATCTTCGTAATTTTAAGAAACAAGTTAAAAAAATTCTGCTAATATGCAAACACTTTATAATATTTAAACCCACTTCAACCACCATTTCGATATTTTAATTGGAATTTTCAGAAATTTTTTTAAGCAGAATCAATATAAATATTTAAAAAAAAAATTTGGAAGTTAATGAATGCTTAATCTCGAAATTTTTATAGATCTCAAGCAATTAATAAACAATTAAATCATAAACTTTTCAGTTACACTGCAATTATTAATGTAACGAAATAAAAAGGATGTATTACAGATTTAATTAAAATATGTCATAATTTTTTAAGAATTCATTTCATTGTTTCCTATTATTAAGCTTTTAAGGTTTCATAAAGATACTATTATCAACGGAAATCAAAACTAATTAGATACATTTGAATTTTTAACATGGAATATATTTCATTAAAATTTAAAGCTTAAAAATGAAATCTGACTTAATTATAGGAATTTAAAACCATGTTTTTAAAGCACGTTTTATTCTTCATGATGATATTTAATGAAACTTTCAGAACAAAACCGTATTTCAGATATTCATCATATTTCTTTTTAATTAAATATTTAACAAAGTTTATTCTAACTGCAGAAATTAATGATCAGCATCTAATAATGTTATGTTATAATGCGTATTCAAGGTATTTTTTTAAGCATTGCTTAGAAGTAAATTACTATAATCAATTTAAAATAAATTTAAGTATAGATAAATATTTTATTTTTAGTATATCGTGAAATTATCTCAATTGTAGTACATTAATGATAATTATTTATGATAATAATCTCATTTGTGATAAAATATTGGCATTTTCTAAAAATAATTTTTATATTCAGTAAAGACAATTTAGGTGTCGAATCTCTGAAGTTAAAATAAATGTTTTATTGTTTAACTACTTATAAAATAAATATTGCTGATAGGAAATAATAAATAACCAAATGAATAACAAATACTTTAAATTAACTATACTGATTTTATTGTAAAACAGAATTAATATTGATTCATTTGTACTAATTGATTGTTGTTTGAAGTTTTGCGTCCACAGGGTTCGCACAGTTTTACCACTAAATTCTAAGAATATTTTCAAAGTGTTACACTGCAGAAAAACATCGTATAATCTGTGAATGAAGATGGGGATTACGAATGTTGTGGTTTAAAAATTAAATGTAATTTTTCTTATTTTTAATAGTGGTGCCAGAGTCCTTGGAAATTCCAAGGAGTGTGCGAACCTTGGTCCAGCTAAAAAATATGTTAACCCTTTCCGGCACACTGTGCCCGGTCTGGGATACTTAATTTTAATTCCAAACTTGCAAACGGCACCAATAATATTTTAGTAAAATTTTGCTTTTGCAATTAAAAACTTAAATTAAAGAGTTCAAACTATCAAAAAAATTCGTCTGTGAATTCCGGTGTCAGTCGATAATTTCAAAAATTACGACAGATTTTACCCGTGCCGGAAAGGGTTAAAGCTGAAAACAATAAAACTTCAAGTATTCCATTCCACCCCGTTGTCCCCTAACCAGTTAAAAAATTTTGTTACCTTCCCACCACCTCGAACTGATATATCCGTTCACTAGTCTGCAGTATTCACTGCAATTGAAACATTATTTAATATTATACAGTTTAACATGTTGACTGCCAACTACGAGATAACTCGTTGATTGCGTTCTTTTCTTGGACGCAAACTACGAGTTATCTGGTACTGTGTTTACCTATCATTTTTGTCTAGCTTCCGTTAAACTCGCAATGCATCAATGCTAATATCTATAGATGGCTTCTGGGAAAAAAACGAAAAATCAATGCTGGCTTGCATGAACATAAAATTTATTAAAAAGCGATCAAAAAATATAATAACAGGGATGAGATTTCCGCTTTTTTGGACACCAGAAAAATCTTAGAGAAAATGTTGTTATTTTAAATCGCAAAAATGATCCGATTTAATAATATAACATTTTCTCTAAGATTTTACTGGTGTGCAAAAAAGCGGAAATCTCATCCCTGAATCACCTAAAACGAGATACAAGGGCGAATCTGGAGAGTCCTCAAAGGGGAGGGGGCGATTTTAGAAATTTGGAGTCTCGACTTTAATGCGTGGGTCGGGGCAAATATTTTCACTGCGGGTCATGTTTCTTTTATTTTTTGCTGCGGGTCGGGTCTGGGTCCGATTAACTTCTAGTTTTGCTGTGGGTCGGGTTTGGGTCCAGTTGACTTCCTTTTTTTTCTGCTGGTCGGGTTAACTAATGTTTATGTTGTGGATCGCATTAGCAGGATTAGCAGATGTTTTTATTCAGAAACTAAGGCGTTATCCATTTTTTGATAAGTAGTGTAAGAAAATACTGTGAAAATCATCGTTTTGGATAGAATTTCTGGAAGCGACAGCATTAGAATTTAGAAAAATCTACAATCATTTGACGTGCGAAGAGAAAACTGCGCCCGAGGCTAAGCAAAATGTACCCCCCCCCCCCTGACCCAAACTTTTTTTTGTAACAGGCCAAAAATTAACGCTGGTAGCATAAATTTAGCGCCTCCTAAATTTCTGCACCCGGGGCAACTGCATCCTTCGCCCCCCCCCTTTCGCACGGCGCTGCATATTGTCTGTCCTACACATCTTGAGAACAATTAAGTCTAGTTCTAGCCCGGCTCGTCTATATGTAGAAAAACAATTAAGCCTGATCTCGGGCCGGTACGAGCCTGCTAAAAAAATATTAAACCCGGGTTACACACAATATAATTCTCTGATGCTGATCTCTACACTGTAAAAGTTGCATTTCTGTATTGATGTTGCCAAACTAGTATCGGCTGGTGACGCACATTTATACTTATTCTCATTAAACCCATATAATTGAAAATAGCTCATCTTTTAACGTTCCTGCTTAGATCTTTATAAGGGGCCAGTGGCCCGCTAATTTTTTTTTATGGGCTCGGCCCGTATGGCTCTTCAGTTTTTTTGCCGGCTCGGCCTGTTTATTTTGTTTATTGGCCTGGCTTGTTGGAAAAATTATTCTAATTTTGCTGGCCCGTTAGAAAATTCGGAACCATTTAGCCGACTCGGCCAGGCCCGGTAACGTGCATACGTCTAGGCTGGGTCGGACACGGACCGAAATTTAACTTTCATTCCGAGCCGAACCCCGATCAGGGAAATTTTGGTCAGTGCGGACTAGGGATAAATTCGTGCTCTTATTCCACAGCCCGGTCCCGCCTGAGCCAGAAACATTTTGCGGCATCAAGAGCAGAAGCCCGATAAGAAAATTATACAGTAGAAAAAATTGCATAATACTTATAAAAATGTTTCAAAAGTAATTATAATTTAAAAGCTCTTTTTTATGTAAAAAAAGGCTGTTAGACGAAAAATTAAATTTAATATTATCAAAAGAACAGTTTGGTATAAAATAAAAATATACTTTACGCATAAAGGGATTCTCATATTTTGTCTCTGTTTTAGTAAGAAAATATTACGGACAATGGACATGTTAATGAAGTGTGTTTCATGAATAAATGCATGGAACCTATAGAAAATACTGTCTATTACCTCTCAAATTGAACAATATTTTAAAATTTTATTCGATGCATGATATATGATGAATAAATGCATGGAACCTGTAGAAAATACTGTCTATTACCTCTCAAATCGAACAATATTTTAAAATTTTCTGTAAAAAATGCACATTTTTAACTATAACCATTTCATTCTTCATAACAAGCCTTCGTTATAGCATGACCCAGAAAATAACCTCAAATTAAAATATTTAAAGTTAAACACTTTTTTAGTAACAGAGGAAACACTACTCGATCGCAAGAATATGGTAAATACATTTACTTACCGCTACGGCATCTGCAGAGATCCCAAAAGAAATGATAATTACTACAGTTATTTCCACATGAAAAGCGATTACGACTTGTATACGTTGCATGCACTAGAAATTTAAATTATTCGGTAACCGCAAAATAAAAAAAAATAAAAATAAAATTCTTTTCGCGTTAGATGTCTAAATAATAATAATAATAAACGATCCAATTGCAAAATAATCTCTGACACAAACAAAAATCAAACAAAAGACAAATTCATTATTCAGGCCTTTTTTCGTAGGCGCCGGATCGTCGACGGTCGGCAATGCTTGAACATAAATCTACAGATGTAGATATGACCGAGAATATGACTAATTGTTTAATAGCATTTAAATGCTAAAACAGAAAAAAAATGTGCTTCACTTTCATTTTTATCAAAATAGCAAGACATTGAATTGAAAAGGAATAAGTACTAATTTTTAAGGGGGAAAAAAGTTTTTTACATTTTTCTATTCATCGATAAATAAAATTTTCAGATTTCAGAAAAAATGAGTCTGAATAAGTAGACCAACATAAAAACAGAGCACGATCTCGTATCGGACACGGGCTAAGTCTGAACCTGTGTCATCTCTAATGCAGACATCTAAGAAGAATGACTCCAGGCCAGACTCGATCTGGAAGAAAAATAAGCCAGGCCCAACCCAAATCTGCAGAAAAATAATCATCATGATAGTATCAAATAAATGACGGCCGAGTTCTGAATGCAGTAAGACCAGACACATTTCGAGTCTGTCGAACTTAAAAAGGCGCGGCCCGGCGGGGGCGCCGGATTTTAGTTAGGATCTAACTCATTTCTTGCAAGGATGCATGTATTTTTGACAAACTTTTATTAGCCCAAGAAGTGAAGACGATCGCCCCCTCAGACCCGCCATTGGGCTCTACCCAAATCTGCACAAAAATAATGATCACGATACGGCCCGGTTCTGAAAGCGAGAAGACCTGACCCAGCCCGAGCCTCGCGAAATTAAAAAGGCAAGGTCCAGGGGCGGGCCGCGCCGGACTCGAGTTAGGCTTCAATTCATTTCCTGCCAGGATGCATGTCTTTTTAGGAAACTTTTATTAGCCCAAGGAAGGGGGGACGATCGTCCTTTCACCCCCACTAAGATCCGCCATTGCTTCTGCCCCCTTATGGTCTGGTTCGATCCCAGACCGAGCATTTACCTCAAGGAAGAACGAAATCCACGCCAGGCCCGCCCTGAAAAGAAAAGTGTGGCTCGATCCCGCTCTACAGGAAAAAGTAAGACTCGACCCGCCCTGGTTCTGAAAGTGTAAAGACCTGACCCAGTTCTGCGACTTAAAAATGGCGTGGCCCGACCCGGGCCACGCCGGTCTCGAGTTTAAGTCCAACCCTTTTTCCGTGCGGGCATCTAATATCGTTTTCCAGACCCTTTACTGGGCTCAAGGGGGGTGGCATCGCCCCATCGCCCCCCCCTTAGATCCGCCATTGACGAGATAGAGCCAACTACACTATCTACCAAAAAGTATTTGTACACTTTCAGTTTTTGACATTTTGTCAAATATTTAAAAATATACTGGTCGGATTCTTCTGGAACTTCAGAAATATAAAGATTATGTTTCACTTTATATTTATTTACATTCATTTGTTAAGCGTGTAATTAGGGGGCCGGCAAAAAAACAAAGAATAATAGAAATATTTGCGATCGCCCTGTACATGAAAATGCACGAAACGACTTATCGCTTTAGAATACAAATATATGAATACAGTAGAATATGTACACTAATTTTTGTGAGAATAGCATGTATATTTATGGCGATAGAGCGATTTTTTTGAAAAATTCAAAAAATTCTGGTATGTTTTTTGTTTATATCATAGAGGGTTTTTGACCAAATTTAACGCAAATTTCAGAAAAATTGGCAAAATCTATTAAAAAAGATATAGCGCAATTGGAATATAAATATATTTAATACTTTATGAAATATGAGTAGTTTTATGAAATAATTTTTATCTGCGCATGCGCGAACGATAAAAACAATTCTTTTACATCATTTAATAGTCAATTCTATGGAGTAACTTATAAAAAAAATCCAATCAAATATCGTGAAAATTCAAAAAGATATCATTATTATAAGTAAGCTGTTTTTACATTGCTCTCTAAAAACGGCTGAATGATAAGGGATTCTCCACAAATTGACATTTTTTATTAACTGACTTTTAGGAAAAAATTAGTACTATTTAATGAATACAATATTGCTGCTAATAAGTATCTTGACACCTGTGATAGAAAAGGAAAAGGGCTTTTATTCTTTTCCATTACAGATGTCAAGATACTTATTAACAGAAATATTGTATTAGATATTGTATACATTAAATACTAATTTTTTCCTAAAAGTCAGTCAATAAAAAATGTCAATTTGTGGAGAATCCCTTATCATTCAGCCGTTTTTAGAGAGCAATGTAAAAACAGCTTACTTATAATAATGATATCTTTTTGAATTTTCACGATATTTCATTGGATTTTTTTTATAAGTTACTCCATAGAATTGACTATTAAATGATGTAAAAGAATTGTTTTTATCGTTCGCGCATGCGCAGATAAAAATTATTTCATAAAACTACTCATATTTCATAAAATATTTAATATATTTATATTCCAATTAGGCTACATTTTTTCTACTGCATTTTGCCAATTTTTCTGAAATTTGCGTTAAATTTGGTCAAAAACCCAGCATGATATAAACAAAAAACATACCAGAATTTTTTGAATTTTTCAAAAAATTCGCTCTATCGCCATAAATATACATGCTATTCTCACAAAAATTAGTGTACATATTCTACTGTATTCATATATTTGTATTCTAAAGCGATAAGTCGTTTCGTGCATTTTCATGTACAGGGCGATCCCAAATATTTCTATTATTCTTTGTTTTTTTGCCGGCCCCCTAATTACCCGCTTAACAAATGAATGTAAATAAATATAAAGTGAAACATAATCTTTATATTTCTGAAGTTCCAGAAGAATCCGACCAGTATATTTTTAAATATTTGACAGAATGTCAAAAACTGAAAGTGTACAAATACTTTTTGGTAGATAGTGTACGAGATAATTCGTAAGTTCTTTTTTATGTTATTTGATGATACTTATGAACTAGAGAGATTCTTATGAACTAGAATTGGAGTTTTTAATAACATAATGTGATAAAATCAAATTGTCATTTTTGGCCAGATTTCTGAAAAGTGCCGTGACAGTCAACGTGTTAACCCTTTACCGTTCATTGGTTTCTCTACGAAATCACAACATTTTAATTCCGATATGCAACATTGACACCGGAATTTTTATCTAAAAAAATCCATTTTATTATGTATGTAAGAAATTACCTTTTCTTATTTATAAATGTATTTGTTCGCAATTACCGGTGTCACTCATTTATTTCAACATCTTAGCAATGAAAATGCTTTGATCGTTAAAGGGTTGGAGAAATGATAATATAATTGATACTCTCCTAGCTTATAAGCATATACTTAACAAAACAATATTCCATGTTAGAAAAACCCTTTTTTTCGAACATTCAAAATAATTACTGAGGAAACAACATTACAATGTTGCTCATTTTCTTGGTAGTCAGGGGGTCATGTAAACACATTATAATATTTAAACATGCATTAACTACCTTTTCGACGTTTTAATTGGAATTTTAAGAAACAGTTCAAAGTGGAATCAATATAAATATAATTTTTTTTGGGAGTTAATGAATGTCTGATCTCCAAATTTTTACAGATTTCCCGCAAGAAATTAATATTTAAAACATAAACTTTTCAGTTATAGGGGAGAGTGGGAACACTTGAGAATAGGGAATACTTGAGCCATCCCTATTATCTCTAAAGTTGGTCAATTTTTGTTTCTAAAACTGGCAACATGGTAACATATTTATAGTTCTGAACATGTAAAAAAGAAATCACATACCTTGGTTCCATTTTGAAAGTATGGTGATTAACCCTTTGAGCTCTGCTGGTAGAATTTTCTACCATATAATTTTAATTTTGAAATGTAATTTTAATTCTGAAAATTCGACCAAATTTATTTGAAAAAGGTTTAATCCTTTTTTTTCGCGTATATTGTAAATCGGTTTTTTTCTTTGCAAAATACTGGTGCGAATGTGACATCTGGCTCAAGTATCCCTTCCATGGGGATACTAGAGTCACGATGTAAAAGAAAACGTAAAAATTTATTAGACATAGAAAAATATTTCAAAATTAATTGAAAATGGTTTTCAATTGAAGAAAAAATATCAAATTTTCATTTTCACTGTTTTATTTTGTTCTAAAAAATTATAAAAAATTAAAAGAAAATTAAATTTAAAAAATGGCTCAAGTATCCCCATCTTCCCCTACTGCAGTTATCAATGTAACTAATTTTTAAAAAATGTTTTCAAATTTTAATAAAATATGTCATAATTTGTATAACTTCATTTCATTGTTTCCTATTATTAAGCTTTTAACAATTCATAAAGATACGATTATCAGTGGAAATGGAAACTAATTAGATGCATTTCATTTTTTAACATGCAAAAATCTCATTAAAATTTAAAGCTTTAAAGTGAAATCTGAGTTAATTAGGTTTTTAAAACTGTCTTTATGAAGCACGTTTTATTCTTCATCAAGTTCCCGAAGAAAATCGTATTTCAGACATTCATTATATTTATTTTTAATTAAATATTGAATAAAGTTTAATTTAAGTTCAGAAATTACAGATCAGTATCTGGAAGTGGTATGCTTTAATAAGTATTTAAAATTTCTTTTTAAGTATTATCTTTCGATCTTAAGTATCTTTCGATTATAATAATTTTTTTCTAAGAATTACTTAGAAAAAAATTATTATAATCGATTTAAATGAAATTTAACTTTAAATAAATATTATGTTTTTAGTATATAGTGGAATTATCTTAATTGTAGTACATTCATGGTAATTATTTATGATAAAAGTGTCATTTATGATAAAAAAAATTGCATTATCTAAAATAATTTTTTAATCCGGATTGGACAGTTTAGCTGACAAATTTCTAAACTTTAAAAAAAAAAATGTTTTATTGTTTAACTATTTATTAAATAAATATTGCTGATAGGAAATAGTAAATAACCAATTGAATAACAAATACTTTAAATTGGCTATACTGATTGTATTGTAAAATAGAATTAATATTGATTCATTTGTACAGTAAAACCCCGATAATTCGGATTAATTGGGACTGGACCCAATCCGGATTATCCGGAGAATTAGAAAAAAATGAAATAAAACAGAACATACTTACAGAAAATCACCTTTATGCTAAACTGATTGAATATTTACAAACAGTAAAAATGTTCACTTTGCTTAATTCTTCCGAAAAGATTTCAGAAAAAGTTTTCAGAAAAAGTTTTTTTAATTCAAACTACGACGATGAAACAAGTCAATGTTCTGGAAATTAGCCAATCACTTCTCAAACTTGGAAAAGAAAATGATCAAACCGATCCGAATTATCCGGCGATCCGGATTATCGGGGTCCGAATTATCGGGGTTCTACTGTACTAATTGATTGTTGTTCGAAGTTTTGCGTTCAACTAACAAATATGTTAAAGAAGAAAACAATAAAACTTCAAGTATCACATTTCACCCTGTCGCCCACTAACCAGTTAAAAAATTCTGTTACCTTCTCACTACCGCGATCTAATACCCGTTCACTAGGCTGCAGTATTCACTGCAATTAAAACATTATTTAATATTATAAAGTTTAACGCATTGACTGCCAACTAAAAGATAACTCGTAAATTGCGTTCTTTTCTAGGACGCCAACTACGAGTTATCTCGTTCTGTGTTTACTCGCCATGTTTGTCCAGCTGCGATTCAACTCGGAATATATCAGTGCTAATATCGAAAGATGGTTTCTGGGAAAAGAACAAAAAATCAATGCTGGCTTGCATAAACAGAAAATTTATATATAAAAAAAAAACCTTCAAAAAATATAATTACCAACTACGAGATAATTCGTAAGTCCTTGAAAAAAACCCTCTTTTTCAAACATTCAAAATAAATTATGGAAGAAACAACATTGCAATGTTGCTATTTTTTCGGTAATCAGGGAGTCATGGAAACACTTTATAATATTTAAACCTACATTAACCGCCATTTCGACGTTTTAATATGAATTTAACGAAACATTTTAAAGCGGAATCAGTATAAATATTCCAAAAAAATTTTGGAAGTTAATGATTGCCTAATCTCCTAATTTTTATAGATTTCACGCAAGAAATAAACATTTAAAACATTAAATTTTCAATTATACTACAATTATTAATACAACGAAATTAAAAGTATGATTTTAGATTTAATTAAAATATGCCATAATTTTTTATGACTTCATTTCATTGTTTCCTATTATTAAGATTTAATATTTCATAAAGATACTATTATCAACGGAAATCAAAACTAATTAGATGCGTATCATTTTTTCACATGGAAAATATTTCAGTAAAATTTAAAGCTTAAAAATGAAATCTGAGTTAATTAGATATTTAAAAATGTATTTTTAAAGCACGGTTTATTCTCCATCAAATAATTTAACGAAAAGTTACAGAAGAAAATTGTATGTCAGATATTCATCATAATTCTTTTTAATTAATTATTTAATGAACTTTAATGTAACTTCAGAAACTAATGATCAGTATCTAGTAATGGTATGTTATAATGCGGATTTAATTTTTTCTAAGCATTGCTTAGAAATGAATTATTATAATTAATTTAAATGAAATTTAAGTTTAGATAAATATGATGTTTTAAGTATGTAGTGTAATTGTCTTAATTGAAGTACATTAATGATAATTATTTATGATAAATATATAATTTTTTTCATAAATTTTATTTCATTTTTACTATTATTTCATCCACCTTTGCCAATTCCCGACTTGTTTTGATTATTAGTAGTCTCTAATTATTATAAATTCTAAAAAAAAAATCATAAAATATCTTTGTAATTTTAAGTAATAATTAAAACATTCTGCTAATATGTAAACACTTTATAACATTTAAACCTACATTAACCACAATTTTGATGTCTTAATTGGAATTTTAAGAAACATTTTAAAGCGGAATCAATTAAATTTTCTAAAAAAGTTTTGGCAGCTAATGAATGTATATGATCTCCAAATTATTTTAAATACCAAGCATGAAATAAACATTTAAAACGTAAACTTTTCAGTTATGCTGCAATTATTAATATAAGCAAATGAAAAGTATATTTTCAGATTTAATTAAGATATGACATTTTTTATGACTTCATTTCATTGTTTCCTATTATTAAACTAATAATTTGATATTATAAGCATTTCATAATGATACTATTATCAACGGAAATCAAAACTAATTAGATGCATTTGAATATTTAACATTGAAAATATTTCATTTAAAATTTAAAACTTTAAAAAGAAATCTGAATTAATTAGGTATTTAAAACTGCCTTTTTAAGTCACGTTTTATTCTTCATGATTTTATTTAATGAAAAAATTCAGAAGAAAATCGTATTTTAGATATTCATCATATTTCTTTCTAATTACATATTTAATAAAGTTTAATGTAACTTCAGAAATTAATGATCAGTATCTAGTAATGTATGTTATACTGGGTATTTAAGTGTTTTTTTTTATAGCATTGCTTACAGATAAATTATTATAATCAATTTGAATGAAATTTAAGTTTAGATAAATATTTTATTTTTACTATATAGTGGAATTATCTTAATTTTTGTACTTTAATGATGATTATTTATGACAATTGTATCATTTTTTCATAAATTTATTTAATTTTAGTACTATTTCATCTAAGTTTGCCAATTCCCGACTTGTTTTGATTTTTATTAGTCTCCAATTATTATAGATTTTTTAAAAAATAAAAAATATCTTCGTAATTTAAAGTAACAAGTTAAAAAACTCTCCTAATATGTAAACACATTACTTTATGATATTTAAACCTACATCAATTAAATTGGTATTTTACGAAACATTTTCAAACGGAAACAATATAATTATTCAAAAAACTTTTGGATGAATGTCTAACTTCCAAATTTTTATAAGTCTCACGCAATAAATAAACATTTAAAACATTAACTCTTCAATTATGCTGCAATTATTAATATAACTAAATCAAAAGTATGCTTTCATATTTAATTAAAATATGTCATAATTTTTTATGATTTCATTTCATTATTTCTATTATTAAGCTTTTAGCATTTCATAAAGATACTATTATGAACGGAAATCAAAACTAATTAGATGCATTTGAATGTTTAACATTTAAAATATTTCATTTAAAATTTAAAGCTTTAAAATGATATCTGAGTTAATTAGGTTTTTAAAACTGTCTTCTTGAAAAGCGTTCTACTCTTTGTTACATTATTTAAAGAAAAGTTACAGAAGAAAGTCGTATTTCAGATAATCATCATATTTCTTTTCTAATTAAATATTTAATAAAGTTAATTGTAACTTTAGAAATTAATGATCAGCGTCTAGTATTGGTATGTAATAATGAGTATTTTTTTAAAGCATTAC
Source organism: Maratus speculifer (assembly GCA_964019185.1). Taxonomy (NCBI): domain Eukaryota; kingdom Metazoa; phylum Arthropoda; class Arachnida; order Araneae; family Salticidae; genus Maratus; species Maratus speculifer. The sequence continues at coordinate 233,547,392 of OZ025300.1, forward strand.
TTAGAAATAAATTATTATAATCAATTCTAATGAAATTTAAGTTTAGATAAATATTATATTTTTAATTTACAGTTGAATTTTCTTATCCCTTAAATGCAAGCATAGAACGCGTTCCAAAAAATGCGCAATTCAAAGAATCAGAATTCATACCAGAAAAATCTAAATAGTAAATTTTTCTTTACTTAATTACGAATGGACTGTCATTAAGTAAAGTGAAAATTGCTCTTTTAAATTTCTGGTGAGAATACGGAATATATGAATACAATTCCAATAAATCGGGAACACTTATGGTATCGAAAATGATACAATATGCATTTAAGGGTTAATTGTTGGACATTAATAATTATTTATGATAATAGTGTCATTTATTATAAAACATTGGCATTATCTAAAAAAATTGGTTTTGTTTTCAGTGTGGACAATTTAGCTGCTTTATTTTTTTTTTTTTTTATTCGGATATCTAGATGATACTTTTAATAAAAATATTTTATCATTTAACTACACATAAAACAAATGGTGCTGATGGAAAATAATAAATACATAATTAAGTAATAAATTCTTTAAACTGGCTATACTGATTGTATTGCAAAATAGATTTAACATTGATTTATTTACATTAGTTGATTATTGTTTCAATTTTTGCGTCCAGCTGACGAATATGTTAACTCAACTGCTCTGCTAACAAGGGTAAAACGTTTTGACAAATTTACAAATTCATTTTTTAACGAAAAGGTAAAAATACTCATTTGCCACGGTTGTATATAAGATATATATACCCGTAAAGCATGGCGACGTCACTGCAACGTCGTTGTGAAGTCACATTGTAAATTTGTGACCATCGATTGTCGATGTGACGTCACGTGACGTCGATGTGACGTCACAGTGACTAAAATGTGAAGTCGTTATGAGCCCACAATAGTCACAGAAAAATTACTCAAAAAGACCCGGATGACCATGTAAAGTCTATGGGAGCGTTTTTTTCTAATATCTCGCTCAAATTTTAATATTTTTGCATGATTTTTTTGCACAAGATAGCTGAGGGCAATCCACAACCGGGCTAGTTTTTACTTTTTCAATTTTTGTTTCAGATTTTCTTTAAAAAATTACTTTAACTTTCAAAACCGGTTTAAACCGGTTCTGAAACTGAAACTATCGTAATATAAAAAATATATAACCAAAATCGAAAAAGTAAAAACTAGCCCGGTTATGGATTGCCCTCAGCTATCTTGTGTAAAAAAATCATGCAAAAATATTAAAATTTGAGCGAGATATTAGAAAAGAACGCTCCCATAGACTTTACATGGTCATCCGGGTCTTTTTGTGTACTTTTTCTGTGACTATTGTGGGCTCTTAAGGCCGTTTTAGAGCTCTTTTGTGACGTTTCACAAAGTGGTCACAATGTGACAAATTTGTGAAAAATGTGTCATTTGTGACTAATTTGACATTAACATTGTGACGAAACTGTGACAAAAGCGACGATATTTAAATTGCCAAAAACATGTTTTTTAAAGTAAATAACATGTTTTGAAGGATATTTATAAATTTCTAAAGATTTTTAAGAAAGTCACATCTCAGTCACAATGTGACATCACTGAGTGGTGGCATTTTGGTCACAGATTTGATGTGACCAAAGTGACTCACAGTGACGTCATTGTGACCATGCATGCTATTAGGGTATTATATTGGCCGACATGCACTTCGTGTTTGAAGTTGCACAAGGATATGTTGCGTTGCTCAAACGATATAAACTGCACAATTTCAGGGAAGGAATCTTTTGGATCTCCAAAGTTTGAACATCTTCATGAGAATTGTGCGTGAGTGAATCATTTTATGCTTCGAGGTGTTATACGGGTGCTGAAAAAATATAGCAGAATTTAGGAAGTGGAAGAAGCAATATAACACACAGTAGAGGATAGTCTTTCGACGAGCTTAAAAACTGTTGGACGTGCGTTGGGTGTGAACCATTTCCTTGCACAACCCATACATGAAATGTAAGTCGGCAAATTCCGCCTCGGTGTAACGATGGAAATTTATCGAAATCCGTGCGGGAAATGACGATTCAATTAAGCGAACAGTTTTCATTCGATTAACTAAATATAGCCCTCTACTGCCTAAACGCTTCATTTTCGACACACATTTTTCAAGATCTTAATAAAGAAGACCGGATTCTTGTCTGAGTGGTCAGTCTTCGGTAAACAATCAAATACATTTCTATACGAAATTTTCTTATTTAAATCTCCTCTACCTGCATTTACATTTCTGAAGCAATATTGAAACACCCTGCGTAATTATAAACGCAACTAAAAAAAACATTTTTACTCTTTTAAAAAATCCTCTTAGAAAAAATTGTCCTAACTTACGAACCTACGCTTAACCCCTTGAAGGGCACCGCTATATTACATATACCACTTAATTTTAATTCCCTTAAGCCACATTGGCACCGGAACTTTAGTATTAAGTTTTGTTTTTTACAATGTAACCAACAAAACAGCTTTTGTTTACTATAATATAAATTTGTTTATGAATTCCGGTGTAAATCAATCATTTGAAAATTTTAGGAAGAGAAATGCTTTGCCCCTCAAGGGATTAAACCGAAATTCATTCCAATGAAATTACAAATGAGTCGTTTCAATAAATCATAGAATAAAATAACTTCCTATTCCGGCACTTGATGGCGATCGAAACATTCTAAAAGTACGCACTGAATAAAGTACAACTGAACATGGATTCGATATTTGTTTTCCCAGGAAAGAAATTTCCGAAGCTATTTTCAAACATAATTTCCGCTCCATTTTCTATTTAAACAATCTCTTGAGCTAACATTCTTTTGCAATTATTTTACTTTGTGTTTGCACCAGAAAAAGTTGTTCTATTTTTTATTATGTATTTTACTTTGCAAAACGGAAAATTTTTGTATTCTTAAGCTACCATTTTGTTGACCGCAATTTAAAGTGAAATTAATTTTTTAAGCTTTGTTCACGGAAAGAAGTGTTTTGTTGAAACAACTAAATTTTTGTTACTATTGCCCCTACGAAATATTTTGGTTGCAATGACCAAATTATGGTTAGATTAAACAAATAATTTTGTTAATTCAACAAAATTTTGTTGAATTAACAAAAATCATGGTCATTTCAACAAAAAAATTTTGTGGGGGCAATAGTAATCAAAATTTAGTTGTTCCAACAAAACAGTTCTTTCCGTGTTCGGCACCACTATATAATAAAGAAATAAATGGACTAAAATAATATAATAATAATAAAAATACATAAAAAATAATTAACAATAAAAATATACAATAATAGTAATAATAATAATAATAATAACAATACAAAATTAAAAAAAATAACAAAAATATACATACAAGGTTCGTATGGATCCCGTTTTTATCCAGATATAATATCAGCATTATTTTAAATAAAAATACTTATTCAAATATTCAAATTCTCGAAAATTTATAGTATTTAAGGAGGAATTTTCCATTAGAAAGAACTGGCTTCAAGAATATCCAAGACCCGTACGAACACTGAGTAATAATGTATAAAATTAAAATTCTAGGCGTTTTGTTTCGTCAGTCCGTGAGAAAAAACTATTGCATCAAATTACAAGATTATTTTAAAATTAAAGATATTTGTTCACAGATTTATTATCATGCATAGTTTATTCAAACATTTTATTACTTAGCCATAATTTTAAATTAAAATGCAATAGCTTCGCCTGCGCAGTGTATAGGTACAAGTCTGCCTTTGGAGTGACGCGCTGCACATATGCGCATAGATGCTCCCTCAGTTGAACTATCATATCACAGATCGAAGTTCCATCTTGCGTTTCAAATACAATTTATTCCATCTTACTGTAAATTAATTTTTCACGCTTTTTTTCCCACAAAGTTAATATTATTTGGCTCTTTCAATGTCAGCGTTATTAATAATTCAAAAATTCGTTGTGTCGATATTATGTGATATATACCGGTGTCCCAAAAATGTCTGATGGATTTTAAAATTCAATAACTTGCAAACGGCTATTAAAAGCTATTAGACAGCTATTAAAAAAAAATTTGCAGGAGGGTTATGTATAATTTCAGGAGTTTTTTTACTGTAATTTTCGATTTTAATTCGAATTTGAAACAATAGATGGCGCTGACGGCGATTGAAGGCCAGGTCCACGCCGAAACTATCCTCGCTCAGCATTGATAACCTGCCCTTCAATCGCCGTCAGCGCCATCTATTGTTTGAAATTCGAACTAAAATAAAAAATTACGGTAAAATACTCCTGACATTATACATAACCCTCCTTCAAAATTTTTTTTAAATAGCTGTCACCGTTTGCAAGTTATTGAATTTTAAAATCCATCAGTCATTTTTGGGACACCCGGCATGATTTTTTTCGTATGTATCACGTGTGTCGTATTGTTTTCATCATATTGCACACGGAAGATAAACACAGCAATTTGAGGCTAAAAGTGAAGACTAGTGATCAGCCTTATAAACTGTCAATCGTTACACACGAAGACTGGAAAGCTAGCATTTTAAGCTGTGGCTCCTTCTATGAAGAAATATGGTAACATAAATATTAAAGCGCAAAACTATTTCTGATTTCAAATCGAAATCCAAATCCGAGATAGTTTTGCATACGTCGTTTTTCGCATTTCTCCAATTTAACCTTTATACAGGGTTTAGGTCAGTATCTGCTACCGAAAATTCCGGGAACCTTGAAAACCGTGCAGGTATATAACACATGTCACTGCCAATTTATATACAGCATATTAAAGTCATTTAATGGTGTTTTTTAAAATTTAGGTTTTTTGATTTGTATCACTTTTCTGAAATGGTAAAATTCCCTTTTTATTAGCCTTAATTAATGGCATAAAAATTAAGACGGAAAGAAGGGGTATTTTAGTATTTCAGAAAAGTGATCCCAATGAAGAAATGTGGATTTAAAAAGTTTACTCCACTGGCAACACGGGAACCATTTTACAGTGGTGGTCAAAAGTTTCCGGCCAGTAAAAATTTTTCAGTTAATTTGTAAATATACCCATATGAAGAAGAATCTCAAAGCGATACTTATACATTTTATTGACATATTAGTTGGGAGCTTACTTATAAAAGAACGTGTAAATATCAATAAATTTAATTGACAAAATTAAGTATAAAAGAAAACGCATGTTCTCAAAAGTTTCCGGCTACTTATCATTCTTTAGTCTTTTTCTATCCGTAAATTGTTGTTTGGTTGTGTTTATGAATGAACCAACGTGTATAGCATAGTTTAAATTCAAGTTTGAAAAGTTCAACAATTGTTGTTCATAAATGAGTGATTAGTTTGTCGCTAAAAGGCCAATCTTTTCGAGATATTGCGGCTAAATTATCGATCGGTAAAATCTACTTTAAACGATATTTAAAAATTATATAAAGATGGCCATGGCTTTCAGGACTTTCAGCGGTCCGGGAGACCCCGGAAAATTACTATTCCTGTGGGCAGAATTATCAGGAGAAAAACCACAATTAATCCGCATGAAATTTACATTGCAATATACTGCGATTTACGGAATGAAAATATTGCTGAAATAAGTTAGTCTACCGTGTTATGATGCTGATGTGATACAGAACTTTATGAAAGAGTCGGTTTTAAAAAAATTTCAGAGGTAAAAAAAATACCGACGTACCCTACTTTCATTTTCCAAGGAACACAAAGTCTGGTCAAGTGAAAACTGGACAAAAGTTCTATTTTTCCATTAATCGAATTTGAAATTTTTTTGGTAGTGATGGCAGACACTACATACGATGACCTAACAACAAAAGATATCATTCGACCTATGTTATTCCTACAATGAAGCATGGGGGAGGACACGTTATGCCGTGGGGAGTATTTTCTTTAAAAAGTGTCGGTCCGTTATTTGAAATCTACAGCCAGATGAATGATACAATGTATAAGGATATCTTGCAAGAACATTTTTTGCCTTATTAGATAAAAAAATTTGGTCGCAACTATTTTTCGTAACATGATAACGTCATAAATAATGTATGCAAGCCTCGATAAGCAATAGTTTTCGCACAACATATTTCGTTTTTGAAATGGTCAGCTCAAACGCCCAACATGAATCCAATAGAAAATCTTTGGAAAGAAGTTGGAAAAAGTCTGCGGAACTATAAATATTGCAACTCAGCCGAAATTTCGCCAAAATTGCAAGAAATGTGGAAAAAATGTACCATAGACGATCTTTAACCGTTGATTGTATGAATGTCACGTTGTTGCGCCGCAGTACTTATTACTAAAGCTAATAAAATAGTAATACGATAAAATAGTATTTGTAAATGTTGTTGATCACTGTAATTTTCTATTACAATACCACTTTTTTACGAACTTGTGAAGGTGGCCGGGAACTTTTGAGAACAATGCGTTTTCTTTTATACTTAATTTTGTCATCTAAATTTATTGATATTTACACGTTATTCTATAAGTAAGTTCCTAACTAATATGTCAATAAAATGTATAAGTATCGCTTTGAGATTCCTCTTCATATGGGTATATTTACAAATTAACTGAAAAACTTTTGCTGGCCAGAAACTTTTCACCGCCACTGTATTTTCTCGCAGTGTGCTCGTCCTTTGTTTAATGAACTTCGCGATGGGAGCCTTTCATGAATTTTTTTATGTTTTGCCACCAATTTTTAAAAACAGAAATTTGTGCCCTATTAAATCATGAAAATAATCAGATTAAATAAGGCAAATTCTACAGTAAAATTTTACCTTGTAAATCATATGAAATGATTTTTGGCTACCAGTATTTTAGGAGGGAAAAATGTGACTTATTTTATCGGAAAAATCTCATTAGTTGAATATGGTCAAGCAAAATTTTTACCTGTATGACAAAATGTACGATTTTTTTTCCTTTGACTAAATTCGCGATTTTTCCATAATTCCTTAACGAAATTCGCGATTTTCCCGCTATCCCTTGGCGAAATTTGTGGGATTGTTTTGCGATCTCTTGACCAAATGTGAGATTTTCGGGAACCTTTGAGAAAATCTGCATTTTTTTCGCGATCTTTTCTTGAAATTTGAGTCATTTTCGTTATTTTTTCACGAAATTGGCATTTTTACACGATGCTTTCGCAAAATTGAGAAAACGATATACGGAATCTATTTTTTTTTTCGGCAACCATTTGTTGAAATTCTCTAAATTTTTATATACAAATTTATGCACCGCTCGTTCCAAATAATAAAGTTCGTAGTAGATTTCTATAGCAAATACTGTAAAAATATGCTGAAAAGTTGGATGGTTGGTAATAGTGCTGTAAAAGGTTTTTTATATTATAAATTAAAAACGTATTAATATAAAAATGCAGAATATCTAAGATAAGAAAAAAGTAGATTTTCTCAAATAAATCAATTTTTTTGCTCAATAAAAAATACATTTTTTTTTTTTTAATTATAGAAATATATAATCAAATTTAATTTGGAATGTTGTTTGCGCGCGTTTTATATACGTTCAATATCCAAATTAAAAAGCGCATGATATATTTAATTTAATTTCAATAATTATTTATTCTAGTTTCTCACGTTCATTATGTTTGTAATTTTATTTTCTATTTACAATCTGAAGATAACTCGATTGAAAAGAGTTGAAACATGCAAATACAAATTTTAAATGTTTTTATGATACTTCTAGGTTATCCCGTCGACCAATTTCGCCAAATTATACAAATCGCCAAACTAATAGCCAAATTATATATGTTGACATAATTTTTATTTTAAATAACGAAAAAACAAATAATTCGTAGAATATTAATAAAAATATTAATAAAAATTCGAAATAAAAATCATTTAATGACATTTTAAACACGTGAATCGCATTTAATGTCATTAAATGTGACATTCACGATCATCCATTATTGGCATTTAATCTTATAGTTTGGCGATAATTTTTTGGTCAACGGGATAACCTTGAAGTACTTTTTTAAAATTAATACAGCAACGTCTTATAAGCAAAATTTTTATTTATAATATGACGTATTTTGTCGTGTATACTGCGCACGCGTGTATAACGCGCCCCACTTACTATACAAGAAATAATTTGAATTTTTTAAAATCTCGTATATAACGCGCACCGGAAATTTGATATGCAAGTGAATGACGAAATGGATTTCAGTAAAGAAAGCCGAAACGAGCATTACATCAGACCAAAAGACAAACCGAAAATACATTTTTTTGTCTTCGTGTAGGGAGTGAATAACGGCAATGAGAATTGATAATTAGCGTTTAACCCTTTGAGCTTCTGGAGTGTAAATTTCTTCAAAATTCCAAATGTCACATTGGCACCAGTATTTTGCAAAGAGAAAAACCAATTAACGATAAACACAAAAAAAAAGAAAAAAAATGCATTAACCCTTTCCGGCACGGGCAAAATCCGTAATAATATGAGAAATTATCGACTGACACCGGAATTCACAAACGAATTTTTTTAGATATTTTGAAACCCCCAATTTAAGCTTTTATTGTAACAGCAAAATTTAGGGAAAATATTACTGGTGCCGTTTGCAAGTTTGGAATTAATTTTAGGTATCCCAGACCGGGCACAGTGTGCCGGAAAGGGTTAAACCTTTTTGAAATAAATTTGGTCGAATTTTCTGGTGTCATTGTGACATTTCGGAATTAAAATTATGTGGTAGAAAATTCTACCAGTAGAACTCAAGGGGTTAACCCCTAGCGGTAAGGTGGTATATCTATGAAACCACTTAATTTTAATTCCCAAACGCCACATTGGCACCGGAATTTTAGTAAAAGAAATTGCGGTTTATTAAATTCTTGCAAAACAGCTCTTTCTTAATTGTAAATAAAGTTGTTTTTAAATTCTGGAGTCAGTCATCATTTTCAACACTTAAGTAATGAATTTACCCCGCGCCGCAAAGGGTTAAATAATGTTACTAGTACTGTTGTATAAAAAAGTGCAATGAGTGAAATAAAGATCCAGTAATACTTTAGATTTTATGAGTTTTAATGTTTTTTGTGTTCTGAAATCAAAAAGGTTAACTTTGTGACATATGCATTAATTTATTTTTGTTCAGAAATGCATGAAAATAGCTGGTGTTGTTATTTAGAAACTGTCTAATTGCACTCATTTTTCTCTTTTTTAAAAAATACAATAGATTTTTCATAACAAGCCTTCAAAGTTGACGTTTTTGACCATGTTTCCCGACGAAAGCAGAATAACCGATCGAAAAGCAGGAGAAAAACGGGGGATCTCGTGATCGAAATAGCTTATAACTCGATAGGTAATTTAATTATCATAAAATGGAAAAATAAGTTCAATTCGAAATCGCTTCCATAGTCAAGCATTCCAATTTTATATCTTTCCGTTAAAAAATAAATTTGTAAATGTGTCAAAACGTTTTGCGCTTGTTTTGCGGAGCAGTTAAGAACACTTTTAACCGACTTCAAGGAGTAGGCTATGATTTTGACCTGTATGTATTTCTTGTTCACTCATAAATTTTTTAAATATGAATCGATTTTTATGATTCTTTTTTTGTTTGAAAGTACAAGATACCCATGTGGTCCCATTTTAATTTCATTAAATTCTGATGATTAGATTTTTTTAATGAAAAAATATGGATTTGATAAAAAAAATAATGATTTGGCGCAAATCATCGTTCATACTTGCAACCATTTTTAAATCATAAGCATATTAAAACTATGCATTCATATGCGTTATCGCCAAGTTGTCGCCAACCTTGATTCTTTTTTTGAAGTCGGTTAGTATTTTTTAAAAAAAAAGCATATTTTATTGAATACATTTCTTGATTCATTTATATATTTGTGATTACATCTAGCAGTAAAAAATTATTCCGTGTATAACACGCACATAGGAGTTTTATCCTACTTTTTTGGAAAAAAGTGCGCGTTACACTCGAGTAAATACGGTAGATTCTTACTTTTTTTGTTATGGAATATATGTTATTAATATTACGATATTGTGATGCATTGTCTGTCAGTTGCGAATGAAGTAACTGAGGAGGCTGGCACAAGATAGCGGCTGTTTTTTTCTTTTTATTTATTTATTTATTTATTTCAATTTTATCCAAAGTTTCTGATTGCCGCATATGAATACTTCCAGACAGGGTTCTCGCTGTCGCTCGCCATTGCGCCAAAATGCGACTATATTTTTCATTTGGCGAGCAAACAAGCGATTTGATTCGCCAAATTGCTACTGCTCAATTTTTGCTTTCTCTTATTTTTATTAAATTTTTCATACATATGCACACATATATATTTTTAATATATTTATAGCGGATAGTTGAAATTAGATTAATAAAAGTCGTTGTCGCAGCTATAAAAGCTTAGGTTACTTTAGAAGGTACTACTCTGTTATCCCGTCGACAAAAATACAATCGCCAAATTATAAGATTCAATGCCAATAATGGATGATCGTGAATGTCAATTCAATGACATTAAACACGATGCACGTGTTTAGAACGGCATTAAGTGATTTTTATTTCGATTTTTTATTTGTATTTGTATTAATATTCTACTAATTATTTGTTTTTTTTTTTTATTCTTATTTAAAATAAAAATTACGTCAATATGTATAATTTGGCGAAATCGGTCGACCGGATAACAGAGTAGTACCTATTAGAACATATTGAAAAAAGATTGAAAATACATTAAAAAACTAGAGGGTTTTTTTTTTTTTTTTTTTTTTTGTGCTACACGGCGAATCAATTTTGCTGATACTTTTTTCATTTGGCGAATGTTTTTTATTTTAAATTCGCCAAATTACTAACGTTGGTCAAATGTCAGCGAGAACATTGCCCAGAGGTACGAAAAAGACAGGCTGCCGCAGTGTATCCCAATTGTCTTTTTTTACAGACCGCTAGAATGGCGTGATGCTCATTTCGTACACTTGCATCAGTTGATTCGAACATCACGTGACTCCAGCGGTCTGCAAAGAAAGATAAGTGGAATGCACCGCGGAAGCCTGTCCTTTTCGTTAGCCTCGATACTCCCAATATTTCGAAAAAAATATTCCTTAATTTAGCTGCTTATTGATGGTAAATTTCTTTCACAAATATGATGAAAAAAAAGTTTTATTTCTTTTTACTGGTTCTTATTACCCAAGTAAATCTTTTTTCTGACATGAGGTTGTCAGTATGTAGTGGAACTATTATCGACAAGTTAAAATTTTACCAGTGAAACTGAATATCTATTTTTGCCATTATTTCTTATTAAAAATTTCTTTTAATGAGCCGTTTAACCCTTTAACGTTCATTGGTTTCTCTACGAAACCAAAAATTTTTAATTCCAATATGCAACAACTATGCCGGAATTTTAATTTAAAAACATCCATTTCATTATGTAAGTAAAATTCCCTTTTTTCATATTTTCAAATATATTTGTTCGCCATACCGGCCAATCATTTATTTCAACATCTTAGAAATGAAAATGCCTTGTCCGTTAAAGGGTTAAATACAGAGAAAGTTTCTGCACAAACGTATTGGTGGGAGAATGCTGCCGTGTTAAAGAAATCATTGCGAAAGAGGTTACAGTAGAAGCTTCACTATTTTAAGGATATGTCAGTTCCTCTTTCTTAACCCCTTAACTGGTTAATTCTTTTCCGTTCAATAAATTAACCCTTAACCCTTTGCGGCGCAAGACCAATTCATTCCTTAAATCTTTAAACAATGACTGACACCGGAATTTGAAAACTACTTTATTTGTAAATAAGAAAAAGGTTATACATCACACAATCAATAAACCGTATTTTTTTAACCAAAATTCCGGTGCCAATGTGGCGTTTCGGAATTAAAATTAAGTGGTTTAGTAGATATACCACCGCAAGGGGTTAAATGCATAGGATAGAACGCGTTCCAAAAATTGCGCAATTCAAAGAATCAGAATTTATACCTGAAAAATCTAAATAGTAAATTTTTCTTTATTTAATTACGAATGGTTTGTCATTAAGTAAAGCGAAAATTGCTCTTTTAAATTTCTAGTGAGAATACGGATTATGTGAATAAAACCCCCAATAAATCGGGAACATTTCTGGTATCGAAAATGATAGAATATGCATTTAAGGGTTAAAAATAGTGGATTGACACCACTATTATTTAAATAATATATTCGTAAAATTTAGTATAAACAATTTTCCGCCTTTCAATGGTATGAAACTTTTCTTTAAAATAATAGTGGTGTCAAAAAGCTTTAATTTATGAAATAAGCAAATTCGTCTTGCCCGAACGCCGTTCGGGCAAACCAGTTGAGGGGTTAATAGTTTCATGGTTTAACCCTTCACTGCCCATTTTTTTTATGAAAATTTTTTTTTTGTAATTCATACATCGGTCTAATAATGGGAAAATAGTAAAGAAGAATTAAATTTCAAATATTCTAAAATTTGATATTTATGGCGTATACCCTCTATACAAAAATAGATTTTTTAGCCTTTTGTGCATCTTGCAAATGGGTAAAATTGTAATGTTCTTTCCTCTGAATTTTATTTTAAATGCTCAGAAATATGATTTTTTCAACATTATAACAAAAAACTTATAAATATAAATGTAATTCTTGAGAGTATTAATAATTCGAAAATGCATTGAAAATTCATTCAATCTTCAGAGATTATATTATTTAAAATATTGCTTATATTGCTGTGAAACCTGCAGCTTAGTGAACGGAAAATTACGTTCCAAAAACTTCGAGGGTGTATTGCTATATTTTGCAATTAATTAATTAATTTTATCTGCTTAACCCTTTAACCCTTTCCGGCAAGGGCAAAATCCGTTAGTAAACTGAGTTATTATCGACTGACACCGGAATTCACAAACGAACTTTTTAGATATTTTGAAGTTCTTAATTTAAGCTTTTATTGTAAAAGTAAAATTTGACTAAAATATTACTGGTGCCGTTAGCAAGTTTTGAATTAAAATTAGGTATCCCAGACCGGGCACAGTGTGCCGGAAAGTGTTAACGGGCAAAGCATTTTCTTTGCTAAGATGTTGAAATAAATGAATGAGATCGGTAATTGCGAACTAATATATTTGTGAATAAAAAAAGTGATTTTTCACATACATAATAAAATGGATTTTAAAAAAATTAAAATTCGGATGTTTAATCAGAAATAAATTCGATCGGAATTAGAATTTTGTGGCTTCGTAGAGAAACTAATGAACGTTAAATGGAAAAACAAACGGGGAACGTTAAAAGGGAACATTAAAGGGAGGGTTAAAGCGCCCTCTGCCACTTTTTTTATATTAACTCCTTGGAGACGAGCGACACGTATACGTGTTGCAAAAAGGCTTAAGATTCCTTGTTTATCCCCACCAGGAAAATTTTACTGTAAAAAATGTCTTATTTAATTGGAGCATTTTTATGATTTAATAAGGCACAAATTTTTGTTTTTAAAAACCAGTGGCACAACATTGAAAATCCCGTAAAATGTTCCCGTCGCGAAGGAGTTAATATTTTTAAGCATTCAGTAAAAATAATAAAATTAAATTCTGCCCTAATAGTTTGATTGACATTTTTGTGTTTCCAATTAACATTTTTTTTTTTTTTTTTTTTTTTTTTTGTCAAATGCAACAATTTGATATGGACAAAATAAGTGTAATTCTATTCCTTGGACTGTGATCCTTTCGCGATTGAAGCCTTTTACGAAATTTCTAATGATTTGTCACCGGTTTTCAAAAACAGAAATTTGTGCCTAATTAAATCGAAAAAATGCTCCGATTAATCCTTTGAGCTCTGATGGTAGAATTTTCTACCACATAATTTTAATTCTGAAATGTAACAACAACACCAGAAAATTCGACCAGATTTATTTGAAAAAGGTTTAATGTATTTTTTCGTGTATATCGTTAACCGGCTTTTTTCTTTGCAAAATACTGGTGCCAATGTGACATTTGGATTTTTGAAGAAACTTACCCACCAGAGTTCAAAGGCTTAAATAAGGCAAATTTTACTGTAAAATTTTACTGGTGAAGCTAAATACAAATTCTTAAGCTTTTTTGCGCTCGTATACGTGTCGCTCATTCCATAGGAGCTAAAGTGATCTTATTGGCCAAATTCGTGGTACATATTGAGAATTATAGAGTTTTCTAGATCCAGAGTTTCCAGATCTGGCACACGGTGCAGTGAAGAGTTAAAAGAAGCAAAGAAATAAAAGGTAAAATAAATACATAGAACAGTTTTAAATAAAAATTCTGGTGCGAAATATTTTTTCAAAACTTGAGTAAACTTTCCTGTTTTTCTAGTGTTAACCCCTTAACTGGTTTTTTTTTTTTTTTTTTCGTTCAATAAATTGAAAATAACGGATGCACACCACTATTATTTAAATAAAATATTTGTAACATTTAGTACAAATATTTCTACCTTTAAGTGTCATGAAATTATTTTTAAAAAAATAGTGGTGTGAAACAGGTTTAAATGATGAATTAAGCAAATTCGTCTTGCCCGAACGGCGTACGGGCATATCAGTTATGGGGTTAAGCAATAAATATGAGTAATTCATGTCTGTTCAGTCAGATTTAAGGAATGATGAATGCGCGAATAAATTAGAACAAAAATATTTTGATGCAACTATTTATTGAATATCATGACGTGCTTTATTAACAGAAATAAAGCTACGTCGTTCTTTTTTCTTGAGAAAAATCCATGTTCAGGAGTTTTCATGAGTTATTTCATTTCTCACACTGTAATGTGAATTTTCACGGACGTTGTCAAAATCATAATAGACAGTTTTCCCCACTCTTTTTGCGCTGAACACCATCGTTTCTCCTGTAAAAGAAATATTAAACTAGTTTGAAAACAGTAAAATAATTTAGTGACATTTCATAATCAGTGGATACAAGGGAGAGTTTTGCATTACAAGCTTTGAATTTTATTTTATTATTTATTTTTTTTAATCTATTTGTTATTAATTTATAAATAACTGTATTTTGTTTATCAAACGGTTCTTTTAAATGTATACAAGAAACAAAAATCCTCAAATTCTCTATTACCAAAAAAAAAAAAAAAAAAAAAAAAAAAAAAAAAAATGTATTGCACTAAGAATTTATATGTTTTTTTTTCTATTTGCAATGACGTTTAAATCATGTTTCTATCTTAATTGAGGCAGGACTTTTTTTTCATTTTGATTTGTTTTAAAATCTAGCTTACAAACAGTTATTAAGATGCAACCAATTCTAGTGAAAATACACTCTTCATGATTTTTTTTCTTATTTTTCGTATTGAAATTGTTATAAGTCAAGAACCGTTAACGGTACATGGTTCAAACTTCAAACATGTCTTTTTCATTGCATTACTTTAATTATGCTTTAGCAAAATTTAAAAGTAAACATATTTACTATTAAAAATATGATTTTTTAAATAAAAAAGTGCATAATTTTTATTATTTTTTTCTCTTTAAATATTTTAAATTTTTATTTAAATTAATGCTTTTTAAATTTCTGATGTAAAAATAAAATTTATGTATTTCTGTTTATTTAAATGAAAACATAATGTAATTCTACAAATAATATGTCGAATTATAACAATTTTAAATTACCCCTCCTCCTTTTTTAATGCATTTTAAATTTAAATTAAAAAAAACATAAATGCGAGTTTTTATCATGTCATTTTGTTTATACACGATACTGTTAAGCATCACAAAAAAATTTCAAAAATTTTTTTTTTTCAAATGTGCCCTGCCCCCCCCCCCCTTCCCCCTTAACTTTACGCGACGGGAGTTTTTTTTACGAAACTTTTTATGTTTTGTCACCGATTTTTAAAAACAGAAATTTGTGCCGTATTAAATCGAGAAAATGCTCCGATTAAATAAGGAAATTTCGCTGTAAAATTTTACTAGTGGTGATAAACAAGGATTCTGTCGCTCGTCCCCAAGGGGTTGATGAAATAAATATTAAAAATCTGTTTAAAAAGATTCCGTATAATATGCATAACGGCCAACTCTCACTTTTTTTTTTTCTAGAAATATTTACTAGAAATTATGACTTAATTTAATCCGCTGATTACGACGATTAAAATTTGCTGTTAGTTTTTTGCGTTTTAAACTAACGCAAGGAGGATTGTCAGCAATGAATACGTTCTTCATCGTTGTGCTTTTGTATAGAAAAAGAGGCTGTTAACCCTTTCTTGCGCAGTGTTGCCAGGCCGGCAACACCTAATTTTAATTTCAAACTTGCAAACGGCACCAGTAATATTTTAATATAACTTTGCTTTTACAATGAAAGCTTAAATTAAGGAATTCGTAATATCTAGACAAGTCCTTTATAAATTACGGTGTCAAAGTACGGTTTGAGGGGCAAAGCACTTATATTCATAAGATTCTGAAATGAATGAATGACACCAGAACATAAAAACAAATTTATTTCAAATGAGATAAATGCTTTTCTTCGCTTACTTGATAAAATTAAAATTTTCATTTCAAAATTTTGGTGTCAATGTGGCATTTCGCAATTAAAAGTAAGTGGTATATATTTTTTACCACCACCCTTCAAAGGGTTAAATCAAGATTTATTAATCTCACCAGTAAATTTTTATCTTAAAATTTGGGTTATTTAACCATTTAATTCCTATGATAGAACACTTTTTAGAAATTATGTAGTCCAGAAAATCTGACTTAACACCTGACAATGTCAATGGCTAACTTCGTTAAAAAAAAAAGGAATGTCTTGCTATTAATTAAATCAATTAATTTCGCTGTTTTAATTTTCGGATGACAATCAAGATACACGAATTATAATATCTCAAATTTCTCGGGCGGTTTGGGATCCAGAGGGTTAAGCCAAAGTACTTCTCTGATTCAACTGGGACAAAAATTTCTGTTTTGAAAAATCGGTGATAAAATAATAAAAATTCTGTAAAACACACGAAAAAATAGGCATTAAAGATTTTCTAAAACACACACACACAAAAAAAGAAGCCTTTTTAGAAAGCTTTTTCGAAAATATTGATTAGTTAAGTGGTTGAAACTACCGTAATTTCGTACGTATATGGCGCGGTTCAGTTACGTCTTTTCCAGATCGAAAATTGCATTGTAAAAAAGATGTAAAACATATGCTAAGCAAAATTAAATCAAATTTTTATTAAAATAAATTCTGGTAGGAAATCGACTTATCTGAAGTGCGGTGGATACGCGCGAAATTACGGTAAGTATGCTTTCAATTTGTAAAAAGAATTCAATTTTTAAATAATGATACGTAATTTACAAAGATTTTGGAGAGCGAAGGGGATGGAAGGTGACATAGCGACTTTACGGAGGGTTTTGTGGGGCGTGGTCAATAAGAGTTTGGGAACCACTGGTTTAGAGTGAGATATGCGGTCAAAATAGATCAGAATTCAAAGTGTTTGCATAAACTAGATAATAAACGAGACAGTGTTGAACAGTTAAGCTGCATTGAGGGATTTCCTAGGTGCAATCAGCTTAATCCTTTCCGGCGCAGTGTGTCAAATCTGGAAACACCTAATTTTAATTCCGAACTGGCAATTGGCACCAATAATATTTTAATAAAATCTTGCTTTTACAATGGAAGCTTAAATTAAGGAATTCTTGATTTCTTAAAAAATCGTTTGTAAATTAGGTGCCAGTCGATAATTTCTCATTTTACTAACCGGAAATGGTTAGTTTTATTTAGTTAACGGAATTTTACTAACCGGTTTGCGCCGGAAATGGTTAACTCCTTTCGGCACACTGTGCCCAGTCCGGGATACCTAATTTTAATTCCAAACTTGCAAACGGTACCAGTAATATTTTAATAAAATTTTGCTTACAACGAAAGCTTAAATCAAGGAATTCATAATTTCTAAAAATGTCTGTCAGGATCTGATAGCACCTGTGCTAAAGAATGTAATGTCTACTCTTCCTCTATTTGAATATCTCATATTGTATGGTTGTGTACGGAATTTCCAAGGTGACATTCCTTCTTCGTGGAAAGGGGAATTGCCAGCTAATCCTTTACAGGTGGGGTGTTAGAGAAAAGAGATAGCTGAGAGGCATGTCCACCTGTCAGTGAAGTATGCGGATGGTGAGCAGATTAGCAGCATGCCACTAAGCAAGAAAAGAACGGAGTGTCCAATGAGGAGGCTCCAAAGGGGTTTATGTGGGGGAAAGCAGTGATTTGGAGAGGGCAGTTTGCCTCAGATCATTGATTCGGTACCTAGGTTTCGGATCTAGAGGTTGCTCTGGGTGGAAGAGCAGAAGTGTGCGTTTTCTGGTGCGCAAAGGACACAGACGTCCTGGTGTTTAGTGCTCTGGGCTAAGAAGTGCAGGCCCAGTATACTTGTGTTGGGAGACTCAAGGTGGAGCTCCAAAAAAGTGAATTTAACGTGTATTGAGTGTGAGGTGGAAAGTGTAATTGGAATAGTACGCAACCAATCTTTACGGTGTCTAATTTAATGTTGAACCGGATCACCTATATCTGAGTTGTAGTTGTATATATTTGTAAATAGCGTATTTTGTGTGTACATATATTCTTAATAAACTGATAATTCGGTTACTAGCGCAAGTCTTCATTTACACAAACCTCATAGTGGGTGACCGATATATGGCAGCTATATCTACCACGGATATTCTTCAAAGTTGTGTGGTCTGAGAGGAACGTCCGACAAATTGGTGGCAGCGTCGGGATAGAATCGCCTGAAACCAGCGACCAGCTAGCCGTGTTGCAGTCTGTTAATGCCGGAGTATCCAGTGGAATTCTTACGTGGTCGTGCCATGTCGTCGAGTGTGTGTTAAACCATCGTGCCGGATCGTCGATTGTATGCTAGAATGTCGTGCCGTATCGTCGAATGTGTGTAAAGTGTCGTGCCGTATCGTCGAGTATGTGCTAAAATATCGTGCCGGATCGTCGAGTGGGTGCTAAAGTGTCGTGCCGTATCGTCGAGTGTGAACTAAAGTGTTGTGCGTATCTTTATTAGAAAGAACTAAACTGAATTGTTGTGCTATATTACCGCTACATCGTGGAACTACCTGTGATTAGAAAAGTACCCCAGCAAAGAAAGTATAAGGAAAGGTGTTTTGATCATATCTTTCTGCTGACATCTCGAACCAAAATTTGCTGTTGTATAATTAATAGTAATTTAAGTAAATTGTCTATATCATTTATGTGTTTTATCAATACTCCCTTCCTATAAAGTGTTAATAACCATATTGGCTATTGTTTGAAGGAAAGGTCATAATAACTTGAGCTAGTATTGGCTTTCTCTATATATTTTCTTTACTAATTGTGTTAATAGTAGTTGGAAGGAATAATTAAATTTACTTAAGTTTAAATTATTGTTAAAGTAATATTTAAATGAAGCAGTATTTTTTAAGTTTGAAGAGGGTATAGTAACATTTGCTTAGAATTTTAATTGACAACCATAGTGGAAAAAAAAGGCTCAAAAGAGAGCCATAGTGAAAAAAAAAGGCCCAAAAGAGAGCCATAGTGAAAAAAAAAGGCTCAGAAGAGAGCCATAGTGAGGAAAAAATAAAAGTAAAGATTTTCAGTATATTTGTTTTAAGTGTAAGAACCAATATTGAATTCGGAAATATTTTAGTGAGGATAATTGTAGAAATTTATATATGCATGTTTTACAATTTTTCTTTATGTGAATTTTTTGATTGACATCAATACATCTATTCAATTTCAACGTATCAGTATTATTTTTGTATTTGTTATCTAAGTGTATAAATTGAAATCTGCATTGCATAGTAATCAAATTGAATTACTGTTTTACCTTTTGTTTTATTGGAAGTGTATTGTGTGATAGCAATGGTTGAGGAAAATAAGAGTATTCAGTAGGTTAATTAGAAATGAAATGTATTGATTATCTGAAGGGTATTATTTAGTATAATATGTGGGATATAACTGTACTAAGTTAAAAATTTAGGAAATATTAATTTGGTAGGTTTAAATATTATTGTAGGGTAGTAATAACAATCGGTGAAGGTATGGCTTTCTTATTGAAACTAAAAAAGGTTGATCTTCAGGGGATAGCCGAAGAGTTGGGTGTTGAATTCGTGGAAGATGATACCAGAATTCAGCTTAAGAAAAAGATAATGGACAGTGATGAGTATGACGAGGGGGTTGTTAAGGAATTATCTGACACTATTGTCGCAGAACGATTAGAACAGGAAAAATTAGAGCGCGAAAGGTTAGAAAAACAGGAAAACTTAGAACTCGAAAAGTTAGACAAACAGGAAAAATTAGAAATGGAAAAATTAAGAATGGAACATGAATTAGAAATGGAGAGACTAAGGGTTCAAGGATCGGCAAATAATTTCAATGGGTCTAGGGAATCTAGTAATGAAAGTAACATTGAAAAATTGATCAAAAGTGTTAAAACTCTGTCTATCAAAGTACCAGAAGGGACTGAGGGATGGAATTTATTTTTTAACAGCTTAGAAAGGGCATTCAAAACTAAAAATGTACCGGAAAACCAGCAGGCCGAAATTCTACTAAATATGTTAGGAGATAAGGCGGATAATTTGTTAATTTATACCACTACGGAACAAACGGAGAATTATGAGGAGTTAAAGGAGTTAGTTCTAAGGGAACATGAGCCGACACCGAAGGCGTGTTTGGAAAATTTTAAGAAGGCTAAGAGAAACCAGAACGAAACTCATGTATTATTTGTATCGCGTTTAATAGCGACATGGGAAAATTATTGTAAGATTAGAGGTGCTGACTCTTATGAAAAGGTCAACCAGTTAATAGTTACGGATAAATTAGTAAGTACGTTAGATGAGGATACCGCGTCATATATTGGGTTAACTCATCAAGGTAAATGGTTAGAAACTTCTAAAATTGCTAAAGAATGTGACAATTATTTTGACGCTAAACATAAGTCTTACGCCGTTACGTATAAAAGTTTTAAAGGTAAAGACAGGCACGTAAACAATGAAAAAATGAGACCGAGGTTAGGATAACAAAGTTAGGATTGGAGACAAAACGGGAGTAATGAGACTAATTCTTTTTCGGATAGGAAAATAGATTTTAAGAAACCTAGTGATGCTTCAGCTCCTAAATGCTTTAAATGCTGTTTGAGAGGTCATTACCAACGTTTTTGTAATAAAGTGGGTAATGCGGGAAATAATGGTAATAAAGGACGAGATCCGAAAGCGGGTGTGCATAAGGTTGTGGTAAAAGAAAGCAAAGAGTTACCTAATGGAGCTATTGTGGCGAGAATATCGGCAAAGGCCGAACAGAGAACTAACGTTATTGGTGAGAAACTAAATAAACTCGAGAAAATTGAAGTTAGTGTAAATGGGCAAAAAGCAAAGGGATTGGTTGATTCTGGATGTGAAATTAGTGTTGTTCATAAAGATTTGGTACCGGAAGAGAAATTAAAAGGAGCGGGTAGTATTTATTTACAAGGGTTATTCGGTGAAGCAGTTAAATCGCCGTTGGTTAAACTACCGTTAGCTATTCCGCAATTCGGACAAACTAATGTAATTCATCAGGAAGTACTTTGCGCACTGACTGATAATATTAATGAGCAAGTAATTTTACATCCCGAAGTGATTAATGAGTTGTCAGGTGTCAACCGCGAGGAGCCATTACTAGAGGCCCAAGAGTTAGAAAATTCGGAATTTATTATTGATAACTTGAGTGAAAGGGAAGGTATGAATAACGATAGTTGTAATGCTTACGCAATAGAAGCGAGTTCGCAAAATGTACAAACTCAGAATACGAAAAAGACGGAAGTGGAGAAAGGTAATAAAGCTATTGTTAGCAATTCCGAGATGTTTAAGGAATCCCAATTAGAATGCAAAGAGTTAGAGAAAGCTTGGGAATTAGCTAAAATGGATAAGGGGGATTATTATATTGTTAATGGTTTATTATATCACAAAGAGAAATTGTTAGGCGAGACTATAGCGCAATTAGTAGTACCCAAAGTAAGAAGAGAAGAAATCTTAAAATTAGCGCATAGTTCGGTATTTGGAGGGCATCATACAGCTAAGAAAACCTTACAGAGAATCAGGTATTCATTTTATTGGGAGGGGATGGCGAAAGAAACTAAACAATTTTGTGAGTCATGTTTAGAGTGCCAATTGACTAGAGGGGTTAAAGTAAATGATAGGGCTCCTATTTCCCCAGTGTCGCGTCCGGAACTTCCGTTTCAGGTAGTTAATGTTGATTTAATTGGGCCTATTGATCCTAAAAGTTCCCAAGGGCATCAATATATATTAACTCTTATTGATCAACATACTAGGTGGGCGGATGCGATCCCTTTAAAAAGTTTAACTGCTAAAACCGCGTGTGATGCGCTACTTCAAATATTTATGAGGACAGGAATTCCGAATATAATTGCTTGTGATAATGGAACCAATTTCACTGCCGACCTAACGAAAGAATTTGAGAAAAGGTTAGGTGCTAGTCCAATATTTTTGACCCCACAGTATCCACAGTCTAACGGGCTTGTGGAACGATTTAATCAGACTCTTAAACGTATGTTACATCATACTATTAGAGAAGAAGGAAAAAAGTGGCATGAACAAATACCATTTGTATTATGGGCGTATAGGGAAGTCCCAAATTCTACGACGGGAATCGCACCTTTCCAATTGTTATATGGTAGAGCGCCGGAGGGTCCTTTATCGATTCTCAAGTCATCCTGATCAGGAGAAAATAAGGGGGCGCAGTTAGATACTACGCCGATTCATGAGTATCTTAATAAACTTAGGGGACGTTTAGAAAGAGCCGCAAATGAGGCAAAATTATCGTCCGAGGTGCAACAAAATAGGATGGCGTATCATCAGAGCCTGATTACTAACGGGGCACTCTCTCCCCAGTAAAATTACATAGAAATTTTCGCCTTGTTTAAACGCCCTTTTCAGTCAAAATTACTATCACGAGTAAGTAAAAAAATTCTATGTATTTTTTCTGGTGGGAGAGTGCCCCGTTGATAATCAGGCCCTGCGTATCATTATAATTTAACCCATTAACGCCCAGCGTCCTCGTTTGAGGACGGTTACAAAAACAGCAAGAAAGCGGTTTTCCCACCAGTAAAGAGGAAGATAAATATATACCTTCTTTCACGAGGCAGAATCCTCGATAAATGTAGATAAAAGTTAATTTGATTTTAAAAGTGGTGAGAAACCGAAAATTTAAATTTTAGCGAAGAAATTAATTCGGGCGTTAATGGGTTAAGGTCAAAGGAAAAAACTTTTGAAGTAGGTGATAAGGTTAATCCCCGATTCAACTAATAAATTATATTCTAGGTGGCAAGGGCCGGCAACCATAGTCGAAAAACGAAATCAGCATTCGTTTATAGTTGAGTTAGCCGACGGGAGTAGGAAGCATGTGCACCAAAATAACATACGAGAATTTATTGCTAAATGTAATATAGTTAATATTGTTTTTGAGGGTGATGAGGAATTTGGAGAAGTTGGGGAAATTCCTATTTTGAACCGGGATCAGGAAGTAGAACGAGATATAGAAAGGTTCGAAATAAAAGGGTTATCTAACAATCAAGTTAAAGATATAAAGTCTATTTTGAGGGAGAATAAAGAGGTGTTTATGGGTCCTGTACGACCAGCTGATGTAGGGGAGCATCGTATTGATCTGAAACCGGGAGTGGAAAGGAAAAAGCCAAAGTTATATAGTGTACCGGTAGCTTACAAAGAGGAAGTAGATAGACAGATTCAGGAGTTATTAGAATTAAATCTAATTGAAGTGTCAAATGCTGAAATTAGTCATCCAATTTTTTGTGTGGCGAAAAAAGACGCAACTGTTAGGCTTTGTATAGACTATAGAGCTTTAAATTCGGTAACTCAGGTGCCAACCTTTCCGATGAAAGATTCTCAAGAAATCATGCATACCGCGGGGGCGGCTAAGTATTTATCATCAATCGATTTATTGAAGGTTATTGGCAGATTAAAATGGCTGAGGAGTGTAAACATTTGACAGCTTTTACAACGCATAATGGAACTTATCAGTGGCGTACAATGCCTTTTGGATTATCAGGGGCGGCTGCCACGTTTCAGAAAGATATGAATGAAGTTTTTCAAGTTCATCGGAGGTATGCGGAAGCATATATTGATGATGTCATCATTTTCTCCGACCCCTGGGAAGAGCATTGTAAGCATGTTAGGGCTGTCATTGAAGAGTTGAAAAAGAGAAATTTTATGATTAGTCTAGACAAATGTAAATTTGGAGAGAGGTCATGTAATTGGGGGTGGAACGCATGCACCTGATGAGGAAAAAATAGGAGCAATAAGGGATCTAAAGAGACCAAAAACTAAAAAGGAAGTTAGATCTGTTTTGGGATTAATGGGATTTTACCGATCTTATATTCCAAATTATGCCCAAATTGCTATACCTTTAACCGAATTGACAAAAGGGAAGGTTAAAAATACTGTACCATGGGATGAAAGGGCAGAAAAAGCATTTAATACTCTTAAAGATGAGTTATGTAAAGTGACGAGTTTGGCTACACCTATCGTAGGCCGGGAATATCAGCTCCACGCAGATGCTTCCGACCTAGCAGTAGGATGTTGCCTTACTCAAAAAGATGAAAAGGGTCAGTTTAAACCAATAGCTTTTGCCAGTCAGAAATTGTCAGGTGTTTGGCCGAGTATAGAGAAAGAGGCTTGAAGTGTGCTCTTTGGGTTGCGAAAGTTTGAAAAGTGGACCTATGGATCTCAAATTGAGATCATTACGGATCATAATCCATTAAAATTTCTCACCGAAACAACCCCAAGATCACCCAAACTCACTAGATGGGCTCTTGCCTTGCAACGCTGGAACCTGAGTATTTCTCATCGTCCAGGAGCCCAACATTTAAATGCTGACGCAATTTCCAGACTACATAGAAAGAGCTGGGAAGAACAACCAGTTGTTAGCCCATCAGCATCAACGACCTAGTAGTGGACAACCTTAAAGGGATGTCGTCACACGTTTAATTTTTTTTTCTGTGTGTGTGTAAATATTTTTTGATTTTTTTGTTTATAATATTGTATTAACATGTGTATTGTTTATGTAATAATAATATTAGTAAAGGTTCAGTAGAGATGTCAGTAGATAGTGTTCAGACACCTAGAAATACCTATGTAATAAGCATAATGAAGAAATCTGTAAAGAGACTCTTGAACTCTTCTGCGCTATTACTATATGTTTGGGGAAAATTAGCCCCTAAAAGGCATATTTTCCGCTAAGGTGGGGGGTGTCAGGATCTGATAGCACCTGTGCTAAAGAATGTAATGTCTACTCTTCCTCTATTTGAATATCTAATATTGTAGGGTTGTGTACGGAATTTCCAAGGTGACATTCCTTCTTCGTGGAAAGGGGAATTGCCAGCTAATCCTTTACAGGTAGGGTGTTAGAGAAAAGAGATAGCTGAGAGGCATGTCCACCTGTCAGTGAAGTATGCGGATGGTGAGCAGATTAGCAGCATGCCACTAAGCAAGAAAAGAACGGAGTGTCCAATGAGGAGGCTCCAAAGGGGTTTATGTGGGGAAAGCAGTGATTTGGAGAGGGCAGTTTGCCTCAGATCATTGATTCGGTACCTAGGTTTCGGACCTAGAGGTTGCTCTGGGTGGAAGAGCAGAAGTGTGCGTTTTCTGGTGCGCAAAGGACACAGACGTCCTGGTGTTTAGTGCTCTGGGCTAAGAAGTGCAGGCCCAGTATACTTGTGTTGGGAGACTCAAGGTGGAGCTCCAAAAAAGTGAATTTAACGTGTATTGAGTGTGAGGTGGAAAGTGTAATTGGAATAGTACGCAACCAATCTTTACGGTGTCTAATTTAATGTTGAACCGGATCACCTATATCCGAGTTGTAGTTGTATATATTTGTAAATAGCGTATTTTGTGTGTACATATATTCTTAATAAACTGATAATTCGGTTACTAGCGTAAGTCTTCATTTACACAAACCTCATAGTGGGTGACCGATATCACCTAGTAATATCGGTGGTGGCAGCTATATCTACCACGGGCATTCTTCAAAGTTGTGTGGACTGAGAGGAACGTCCGACAAAGTCGTTCGTGAATTCCGAAGACAGTCGATAATTTCTCATTTTACTGACAGAATTTGTCCGTGCCGGAAAGGGTTAACGCACAGTCTTGTAGTTCAGGTGTCTTATGTTAATGGAAAGAGAATAATATTAGTTCTAGGTGCAGTTGTTAACACCTTGGGGGGTGGCGAGATATATTTTATCGCACCTAATTCAAACGAGATTCTCACCAGAAACTTTTAACGAGATTTTATCTTTTTAACTTTGGCGACAAAACAATGAAAAATAACTTTTTCATATTTTAAATCAAAAATTTCAGATTTATCCGGTGAGAATTCAATATTACCGACAGATTACCGTATGGCCCTTAAGAGGTTAAAACTATTACGTATGAGCTAGCAAAAAATAACTTAAATAAAGTTAAACCGTTTAAAAAAAAATTCTGGTATAGAATATTTTAATAAAACTTGTGTAACATTTCCGCTATTTAAAGAATTAAAATTAAATCATTAAATGTCAATAGCTGGTTTTTCAGCTTGGCCTGTAATTTCGCTTCTAAACCCTTTGCACTGTCGCGAAAATTTATAATCTCACAGGAAAATAAATTTAAAATTAAAATTTTCGATGATATATGCGAAAGTTACATATTAAGCACAACGGATAAAGATTGAAGAATGGCCCTTCAGATATTTTTCATTAAAAGTCTTAATTTGCCTTCCCCCAAATTGATTTTAATTTAAACCCATATCAGACCGTAACTTCAAATAAATGAATCTGTTTTGTATTCTATTCGCATCACTATATTTTAATATTAATTTTTTATTAAATTTCTCTCATACATATTGTTGAAGTGAAAGTGTTTCTATATAAGAAAATTGGTGCCATAGCGAATAAGTTTCCTAAGGGTGTCAATGCTGCTTTAACCCTTTCCGGCGCAAGCAAATTCTATTAGTAAAATGAGAAACTGTCGATTGACACCGGAATTTATAAAGGACTTGTCTAGATATTACGAATTCCTTAATTTAAGCTTTCATTGTAAAAGCAAAATTATATTAAAATATTACTGGAGCCGTTTGCAAGTTTGAAATTAAAATTAGGTGTTGCCGGCCCGGCAAAACTGCGCAAGAAAGGGTTAATGGCGCGTTGGTCCTTTAACCATTACCGGAAAAGAAACATTTTGTTCGTAAATAGATGAAATGTTTATTTGATACCGGAATTCCCAAAAAACTGTTCAGAAAGTAAAAACTCACTACTTTAAATATTCATTCTAAAAGCAAAATTTTATTAAAATATTTCTAGTGATGCTTATAAGTTCGAAATAAAATTGAATGGTTCTGTTTGGAACCACAGCACCGAAAAAGATTGAAGGTTCAACCTTAAAGTATTTTTTAAGTCTGTTATGTTATCGCTCAAGCTTTTATCGTAGTAACATAATAATCTAGAAATACTTACTTCTGCAATATGGAAATTGCTTTTCAGGTTTCCAGACCCCATTACTGCACTTTAAAACAATCTCTTTGTCTTCCTTGTCTTCAAATTTAAAGCCTGGCAGACATTTACCCGTGCAAGTTCTGAAAGAACAGACAATAACGTAGAATGACAATAATAATATGAAATAATAATAATAATAATAATAATAATAATAATAATAATAATATAAAACAATATAAGCAAGTCATTCAAATCGTCTTGTTTGCCATAAAATCTCTATTATAAAAACCTTAGCATTTAGAGCAGGGCTCGAAAAATCTACATGCCCGACATCAGTGTTGTTAGACGGCGACTTTTTAAAAATTCAGATTGGCACCACTTCTTTGGATTGGTAAAATTAAGTTTAGTTTAATGACATATTAATCAGGAGGAATTTTATCCTTTAATAAAAGTGGTGCCAATCAAATTTTTAAAAAGTCGCCGTCTAACAACACTGATGTCGGGCATGTAGATTTTTCGAGCCCTGATTTAGAGCCGTAAAGTACTACAGTAGTAATGAAACCCTTAAAATTTAAACAGATAAAATATACGAAGATCAAAAATAACGTTTAATCAAAAAATCTAATTAAAAATATTTTCAAGAAAACTATGGAGTTCATGAATTCAACCCCTCCCCCTTTTTCAACGGTTTAAACCTGATATTTTTGTTTCTTTACCATACTACGATACTGTTTCACAAAAACTTTCATCTGTTTTAAATCTTCTAACATTGGAGTTCCTTTTAAACCAGTAAAAAAGGTAAGTTCTTTTTTAAAATGGCCGCAAACATAAATATGACGTAACAAAATTAACTGGTGTTGTTTACATGATTCCATGTAGCGACTCTGACAACATATACATATAGGTGAGACCGGCAGATCGATGGATATAAGACTTAACCCTTTAACGTTCATTGCTTTCTCTACGAAACCACAAAATTTTGATTCCGATATGCAACAATGACACCGGAATTTCAATAAAAAAAAATCCATTTTATTTGGTATGTGGAAAATTATTTTTTCTTAATTAAGAATATATCTGTTCACTTTTACCGGTGTCAATCATTAATTTCAACATCTTAGCAATGAAAATGCTTTGATCGTTAACCCTTTAACGATCATAGCATTTTCATTGCTAAGATGTTGAAATAAATGATTGACACCGGTAGAACAAATGTATTTCTAAACAAGAAAACGTGATTTTTCACATACAAAATAAAAGGGATATTTTTAGATAGAAATACCGGTGTCAGTGTTGTGTCTCGGAATTAAAATTTTGTGGTTTCGTGGCGAAACCAATGAACGTTAAAGGGTTAAAGGGTTAAAGAGCATGTCCCAGCCTTTAAGAATGGAAGATTAAATTTTAAATTATTACAGCTTGCCTTTGAAACGGCCCATATCACAGCCTTCAAAAATTCATTGATTTTGAAAACTAATTGCAAAACTTATCATTACAGATTATTCATGGGACAGTGGTTTACTAGACAGACTATACCTTTACACGTTCAACGAATATGATGCGATCCCGATGGATTATTTTGTGTTTTTAACCCATTAATGCCTAGTGTCCCTATTTAGGGACGCTTCAAAAGGTGCATTCAGCACTGTTTTTGACACCGGTAAAACAGAAAAGCAATAATTATTTTATTTAAATGATGCATTTTCGTGATTAATGAACTAAACTTAAATCTTCTAAATATAGTGGTGCAAACCAAATAAAATTTACACAAAAGATGCTGGGCACGAAGGGTTAAAAGAGTAACTTTAACTTTGACTTTGACTTTGTTCAGGACATGTTTCCATATTCTGATGTTGCTGATATGTATAATGATGAGGCTGTGCGATGCACAGCGAAACGTCTAATATTGTATATATTTTTATTTTTAATTAAATGGTTTATGTATTTTTTAAATTTAATTCTTTGTTAAATGTAGTCAAGTCTGTCGAGTGTATGAAAATTAGTTTAAATTAATGCAAAGTTGTAACCGACGACTATTATTTTGTAGCCGTCTCTGGCGACCAGTTTGGTCCCCTAGAAATGCTTGTTAAGCAGCATAATATGTTACTTATTTACAATTTAATTTATTTTCTTTATCCTTCGAAAAATTGGAAGATTCTGACAGAGAAATCCACAATTCTTTACGATCATGGCTTGTTTATGTTTTATCTTATGTTTCTTATTTATGTTATTTTTCTTGACAAAAGCCGCTTTACTCACCTATCTGAGAACATATACATAGAATATCTCAGAATATATTTGAATGCAATTTATCACTCTAACGGTATATATATATTTTTTGAACGATATTACTAAAAATGAAACTTCTGTGCAGCCTTATTGAAAAAAATTATTTTCATTAAAAATATTGTCACGTAATAAACCGAACACAGTGGCTTTTAGCAATTTCATCATTTGTGTTAAATTTATTCGTTTCATCTTCGCATTAGCCATAAAAAAACTAAATAATGCGAAATTAGAAATACCACATTCAATAAATCTGAAACATATCTTTTTAGAAAATAAATAAGTGAAGAATAAATGTTGCTGGTGATTTGTGATCGTAAATTGGTAACTAAAAGGGATTAAAAAAGATAAAAATATATTTTAAAAATTTGAAATTTAGTCTTACTTTGATTGATACAGAAAAATAACATAAGATCTATTTGCAAATGTTGCCCAAAATGTTTTTAAAATAATAATGGACCATGGAGTGTTAATGTATAGTATATGCAGGTGCGAACCTAAATATAATGTACCTACTGGCTTCCATAGAACATTTAAAAATCAATTCACTGTGTTTTCCAAAGAATCAGTTAAGTACTGCCATCTCTTGTATATATTATTTGTAAAATGCATTGTATTAGTATAAAAACTAATGCATTAACACTTTCGCTGCCAATAACTCCGCCCTCTGTGTTAAATATTGAGAATTTTACGCACTAGCGCGTGACCGGCAGCGAATGTGTTAATAAATATTTATGTTTGTTCTTGGATTGAGATTATCAGGGTTCGCACAATCCTACCACCAATTTTTAGGAATATTTTCAAACTGTTTCACTGCAGAAAAGTATCGTAAAATCTGTGAATGAAGGTAGGGTTTTAGAATATTATGGTTTAAAAATTAAATGTAAATTTTCTTATTTTTATTAGTGGTGCCAGAGTCCTTGGAAATTCTAAGAAGTGTGCGAACCTTGATTATATATAAATGAATTAAAATCTTACACAACTTCTGGCCGTATAACGCAATCTACACTTCCAAACGCTATTTCCTCAGGAAGATCACAGTCTTCAGATTCTGTAATAAAATTAATATAAACTAATATTGTGACAACAAAAGCACATGCTATTATACTATATATAATTTCAGTTGACTTTTCGCATGTCAGTAACACTTCCTTATCGCATGTCAGTAACAATGTTAACACTGCATTCGGCTTACTGATCATTCTACTTTTTCCCAAGATATTTTTCACTCTGTTGATTCAACGCTTAACTAGCAATGTTATAATCACTTATTCAATATTCATCAATTTTCTAGCGTATTTTCTTTCCTGGTGATAATTAATTTAAAAATTAATTTAAATTAAATACTGAATAAGAGGAGCGACAATGGAAAATAATTTTATATCATGATCTATTTTTACTTTAACCTCTTAACTGGTTTGCCCGAACGCCGTTCGTGCAAGACGAATATTCTTCTTGCATCATTTAAAGCTTTTTGACACCACTATTATTTTTAAAAAAAAATTCATACTATTGAAAGACGGAAATGTTTAGACTAAATTTTACGAATATTTTATTTAAATAATAGTGGTGTCAATCCGCTATTTTCAATTTATTGAACGGAAAAGAATTAACCAGTTAACCCTTTCCGGCACACTGTGCCCGGTCTGGGATACCTAATTTTAATTCCAAACTTGCAAACGGCACCAGTAAAATTTTAGTAAAATTTTGCTTTTGCAATAAAAGCTTAAATTACGGGATTCAAAATATTTGAAAAATTCATTTCTGAATTCCGGTGTCAGACGATTATTTCTCATTTTAGTGCAGATTTCGCCCGTGCCGGAAAGGGTTAAGGAGTTAATGTTTTACACAGGAGCATGTGGGTTTGTTTACCTCTTTTTGTCCCATGAGATTTGTATTGATCATGAAACGATACGTATTTTTATTTTCATTATGATTATGGTTTTTGTCAAAATTAGAGCCGAAACATGTCAATTTTTTTGTTTATAATATATTTTGTAATACCTTTCATAAGTAATATAATTTGTTTATTAAAAGGTATCTAATAGAATTCTGCATCGAATTCATTATGTTTGAAGTAATCTCACATGATTAAAAAATGCGGCAAGCAGTTATTTCCTTCAAACCATTTTTAAACGCAATTCTATTGCGTGGCTCTGTATGGAGCAATAAATCATGCCCTTGTATTGAATAATACTTGCAACCCATTTTGTCCATACTAAGCATTATCCTACAACATCCGTGTATTGGGGGGGGGGGTAAAAATAAGCAGACACTATACCCCCCTCCCCTTCTTTCTGCTTAGGAAATATTTGAAAGGTCAGGAATTTATTACGCCATACAGAGCCTCGCAAAAGAGTTCTATTTCATAATGGTTTGGAGGAAATAACTGCTTGTCGCGTATTTTAATTATGTGACATTACTACAAACATAATGAATTTGATGCATGTTACTGAAGTTTACTACAAGATACCTTTTAATAACAATTTATATTACTCATGAAAGGTGTTACAAAATATATTATAAACAGATAATTTGACATGTTTCTGTTCTAATTTTGATAAGAACCATAATCATAATAAAAATAAAAATGCAAATCGTCTCATGATCAAAACAAATCTCATGTGACAAGGAGATGTAAACAAACACGCACGCTCTAGTTTAAATTAAAAACAGACCATGATGATTCTATTTTTGATTAAAAATCGACAGCTTGCTCAAAAATAGAACGTCCTCCTGGTGTCGATTCAAGGCCGATCATATGACAAAATGTCGATTCGAACCAGAATTCTTTTCGTAAAATTAGTTAAATTGCAACTAGAGAAAAAAGGGTAAATAAATAAGTAGAACTGTTTTAATTTAAAATTCTGATGTTAATTTTTTTGTTATTATTAATGCTGGATGATTTTTGGACATTCTAATGTAAATACGAATTTTTAAAACATTTGCAAGAGAAATATACTTCAAAATTTATATGAGAAAATCTCTGTTGTGAACAGAATAGAAAAATAGCTGCCTGTGGCAGCCTTGTATATATGAACAGCCCCTTTGAAAAAATTGATTTCAGTATCAAATTACGCACTGGTCATAAAGAAAGCTGAAGCAAATTTGGACATTTTTTTCCTTCAAAGATAAATTTTGCATTGTGTTTCTTTTAAAATGTTCCCAAATAATCGAATTTCACACACACAAAATAATAATAATAATAATAATAATAATAATAATAATAATAATAATAATAATAATAATAATAATAATAATAATAAATGATTTTTTGGCACTTTAAATAGATAATAGATGTCTTAATCCTTTCAGGAGTAAGTAGTTGCAATGTTAACTTTTCTGCAATATAGCACAGTACATTTTCGTAAAATTTAATTTGAAAATAAGGAAATGCAATTTTACACTATTATGCAAAGTTATAAAAATAAAATTTTAATGAAGGATTCTAGTATGAATCTTGATTAAAATTAAGTAGAATATAATACAGGTTGTCCAAAATGTATCTTTACACTTTTAAATTAAAAATAAACAAACAATGATATGCACCTACAATTTTCTATATTCTATAAAGAAAATATCGGAGTGTTTACTAATTAAATATAAACTAGATTTCGCTACGTCAACCGTATACCATGGCTTTTCAGATCTCCAGACCTAACACTGTTGGATTTATTTTTATGGCTATATGCAGAGCTGCCAAGTCTCTGGCTTTTTGGATACCAGTATTATTATACAGAAAATGATGCTTTAATATTGGAACATTTTGACGATTTAAAACAACATGATTTTCTCTAAAATAATACTGGTGCGCAAAAGGCCGGAGACTTGGCAACTCTGCTATAAGTGAAAAAAATTGATTACCAACCTTCAGTTCGGAATACTGATGAATTGGAAAGTGCAATTAGATTGGAGATCGTTCAAGTATTTCCTAAGCAGAAAGAAGGGGAGGGGGGGTTACAGTGTCTGGTTATTTTTGCTGATAAAGGGGGAAGGGATGGTAATGAGAATTTTTACGTAAGCATTAGACACAACGAAGAAACTATTGTTTAATAACAAAAAACAAAAGGCCATAATTTGGATGAACGTTCTGCGGATGCTGAACGACTTGAAAAAACAGATATGGAATAAAAAAGAATTAAAATGAAGAACATTCTTGCCGGTTACTACATTGAAAACTTAATAATAGCAATGCAGAAGCATCGATCGAATGATCTTGAGCATCAGATTTGGAATGTGAACGCTCAATACATATATACCTATGATTCTTGTCAAATTTTTAGTAAAGTGACTAAATAAGTTAAAACCTGTTGTACCTTTTAAAGTTTTTTGTTTGTTTGTTTGTTTGTTTGTTTGTTTGTTGAAGTGTGGTAAATAATAATATATTAAAAACTGTCTTGTATTACTTAGGCATGAGATTTCCGCTTTTTTGGACACCAGTATAATCTTAGAGAAAATGTTGTTCTCTTAAATCGCAAAAATGTTTCGATTAACCCATTAACGCCCAGCGTCCTCTTTCGAGGACGGTTACAAAAACAGCAAGAAAGCGGTTTCCCCACCAGTAAAGAGGAAGATAAATATATAACTTATTTTACGAGACAGAATCCTCGATAAATTTAGATAAAAGTTAATTTGCTTTTAAAAATGGTGGGAAATACAAAATTTAAATGTTAGCGAAAAAAATAATTTGGGCGTTAATGGGTTAAAGAATATAGCATTATCTTTAAGATTTTACTGGTGTGGAAAAAAGCGGAAATCTCATCCCTGATTACTGTAATGCGATAAGTAATTACTTTAATGCAATAAGTAACAATATAATAAACCTATTTTGTTTTCCTATATATCTATTGATGTAAATTTGCTGGACCAATAATTTAAATTTATCTCAAACTGTATTTTTATGGCAAACAATTTTGATGTTAAAATGTCAAAAAATCTTACTTGAACAAAAAGGGGGAGGGTCTAGCATTTACTTATATTTCCTTACAAGGTGGAGGGGTACAAAATGACTAAAAATATGTTTATGTAATACTTGAATGGACCCTTAGATCAATCATCTAGACTGGTACATTTCCACAGCCGACAATTTTTTTTATTTCGCACCACTCTTTCGAAACATTTGCATTCACAACACTTACGACAGATTAATAATACCTACAAAATGTGTTTTTATTTTTATTTGTTTGTTTATTTATTTAATAGTGTGGCGAACAAAATATAAATATACTTGTTTGCTGCAGTCTTGTTGTTGATTTTGCAACGCTTCATAAAACGCAAATAGAAATATCGTGTTGGCTGGATATGTTGCACTCGAGGACTAAGCTGAGCATATTGAATTTGTGGATTAAGATTATTTCATTAAGTGAAAATTTTCACATTACTGACTGAGCTTAAGGGTGTATTTCGATTAAAACTGCTTATTTTTCGATTTATTTTTGAATTCATTTTTACTCTCAAATACACCAAACTTTCAAAATATCTTATTTGGAAAGTACACAAGGTGCCGTGATTGTCGATTCTTTGATAAATGCAGAAAATATTGCAAAAAAAGCAATCAAAAACGGCATTTCGAACCGATTTTTCCCAAGCGGGAGTTCTGGGAACGAAAAAAAGCGTCATACTGATAAGGTAATTGTTTATAATTCAAATTCTAATGAATTGAGCGTAAAAAGACGTCAAACGGCACCTCATACGTCTCTTCAAGAATCCCCTCAGCAAGTTTCATGTTTCTACTTTTAAAAGTGTGTCTGAAATTGTATCGAAAAATTTCGAGCTGTTGAAGGTGGAAGAGGGTTTTTTCGAATACACCCTTAAACCAACAGACTAAAAAATGTCCCAGTCGGAAATCGAACCGGATCCGCAGAAATGCGTTCCAGTGCTCTAACATTGAGCAACGAAGACGATGCTCAACTTTTCACCTCTCATTCTTAACCCTTTCACAAGCAAAACTTTATTTTAAAATTTTCAAAAAAAAAAGTGTGACACCAGAAATTACGGACAAATTTGTTTATAAATAAATAAATAAATAAAGGCGATATTTCACATACTTAATAGATAGAAAAATTCTTTCCTGAAATTCTGGTGACATTGTTGCATGTAGTAATTAAAATTTTGAAAAATTTTGGAATTAAAAAAATAACTTTGATGTTTTCTTTATGGAACGTAAAAAACAGTAGCGCATATCATTATTTATTTATGTTTAATTATTTTTTAAAGGACAATAGCACAGTTCGAACACCCTGTATATCCTAATTCCCTCAAGAGGTTAAATGGGAAAGGAGCTTTATTGTAATTATAAAGCGAAATATATTTACTTGCAATAGCGTCTTCTCCAGGTCCCTTCATCTGATTTACCTCTCTCGACAGAGTCATCTGCATAGTCATTAGCAACATCATGCTGATAAGGAAATTGCCGTGACACTTCATTTTCAAAAACCCTAGAATAAAAAAGTAAGAAAAATCATGCATTAAACATAGATTATGACACACTTTCAAACAGGGCTCGAAAAATCTACATGCCCGACATCAGTGTTGTTAGACGGCGACTTTTTAAAAATTCAGATTGGCACCACTTCTTTGGATTGGTAAAATTAAGTTTAGTTTAATGACATATTAATGAGGAGGAATTTTATCCTTTAATAAAAGTGGTGCCAATCAAATTTTTAAAAAGTCGCCGTCTAACAACACTGATGTCGGGCATGTAGATTTTTCGAGCCCTGCTTTCAAACACTTCCTGATATCTTTAACAAAACTTCATTATTTAGGGAAATAAGGTTACTGTCAATAGCCAAATGTGTATTCCAATACTTTTGAACAGCCCCGTATTTAATCTGTCAGTAGATACATATACTATATAATGGGGAAATTTAGTTTAGCAAGAAAATATCTAGTAGGTTGAAATTTCTTTTATTCAGCAAGTTATACTAATAGATGGAAATATACTTGAATACTTTTATTACACGCCAGTATTTATCTAAAATCTATTTTAAACTACAACACTCTTAAAACTACTTAAATCACATTCTCAAAAATAATCATTCATAGGCGGCCATGTATCCTTTTTTTTTCGTGTCCCTGTATATCATTTTATCTATATTCTACAAATGTTTCTTAGTAAACTGAATACAGTTCAGCGTAAAACTGCATAATTTATTTAAAAGACACCTTTAACCCTTTCCGGCACGGGCAAAATCTGTAATAATAACGAGAAATTATCGACTGACACCGGAATTCACAAACGAATTTTTTACATATTTTGAAATCCTTAATTCAAGCTTTTATTGTAAATGCGAAATTTTAGTAAAATATTACTGGTATCGATTGCAAGTTTGGAATTAAAATTAGGTATCCCAGACCGGGCACAGTGTGCCGGAAAGGGTTAAGAAATTTACGCTCATATTCAGTATCATTTGCGAGCTCTTTTGTGTAACCCTGTACATCAACAATCATTTATATACAGCATACAATATGCATAGATTCAGTGAAACTTAAAAGCGCATATCATAATTAAAAATGCATTTCATCTATCCATTAACAAATAATTATAATATACTCTACTACGGATAGAATATACTATTTGAAATCTTTTGCGTGTCCCCGTAAATGCTATGCACTACATACTTATTTGTAAAAATGAGAAAGCCATATTTCGCGTATGTAATAAACTTACAATTTCTGTACTAAATTTCTGGTGTCAATGTAGTATTTAGATATTAAAATGTAAATGCTTTCATAAACATATTACCGCCTCTCAAGGGATTAACACTAGGTGTTCAGAGGGGGAATCATTTTTACCCTTACCAAAAGAATATACAGTCGAGTCTCTATATAACGAAATCCATCGTTCCAGTAAAAAATTCGTTATATAGAGAAATTCGATGTATAGAGAATGATGTTAAAAATCGTATTTAATGTGTAAATTTTGAACAAATATTATTTTTGATCTTTTTAACTAAGAATTTGAAAGGTTTAAAAGTAAATATTTTAACATTTTATTAACATATAACATTTAACATTTTAATTCTTAATTATTTAAGCTGTTTCAAAAATGAGAACAGGCATTTATTTGAAAGCTTAATGAAAATCAAATAAGGAAGACTTGCATAATTTCAGATAAAAATATCTGTAATTTTTTGTTGTTTTTGTTTTAAAATTGTTATGCTCTCAAAAAAAAAAAAAAAAAAAAAGGCTCAAATTTCAGCAAGGAATGAAAAATTGTAGTTAACATTTTCTTCCATTTGAAGGCCACTCTTATGTGCCTCTCATTGATTCCTCTCTTATATGTGTAACAATCCAATATACTCTGTTTTGAGAAGGATGTGGAAAGTTGTGTGGGAAGTGGGAGGAATTCGTTGGATTTAAAGAACAAAGAGATACTAATAACAGTAATAATAATAAAAAAACTCAGCACTGAACGATAAATCAAAAATAAATGATGGAAAATTGATTCCATATGATTTCGAAGTTTTTTTAAAACTGAATAAATCAAGACCAATTTATGAAAAAATTCGTTATATGGAGATCGATATTTCGCTATATAGAGACTGTTTTTAATATAATCATGGGAAAAGAGGACCGTTCCTACTAAAAATTCGTTATATAGAGAAATTTGATGTTTGGAGTTTCGTTGTAGAGAGACTCGACTGTATTTCGTTTCGAGCTAGAATTTCATTTAAAAGTTTACCGTTTCTCTGTTTTGTCCATATATTATACGGGCAATGGGATTTTGCCAATCATGATTTGCCTGTACTAAATGATTTCAAATTGTGATTTATTATTCTCACCAGTAAATTTATATTGTAGATATGCACATTTTAATCCAAGCATTTTCCTGATTCAATTTTCCAAAAAATTCTGTTTTGAAAAGCCGGTGATAAGAGATTAAAAATTCTGTAAATGACGCAGAAAAAGGCATTATGTGAAAGCTTTTTTCCAAAATATTAATCAGTTAAGTGGTTTACACTCTAATTTCCATGATAAAATGCGCTCTAGAAATTTTGTAATTCAGAGAATAAGAATTCATACCAGAAAGTTTCAATGAAAAATTTTAGCTGATTTAATGACGGAATTTCTCGTAGAGTACAAAATAGAGCAACGCAATGTTTTTGCCAGTAAATTGTTTTCTACCACAGTATTTGAAAGGTAGTGTTTGCCTTATTGAGTGGTAAAACTTTTATCATTTAATAAGGAAAACCTATTATGTTTGATAATAGAGTACTTGGCGCCCCACTCTAGAATAAAAAAGCTGTTTGCTACTTTAAATTTGTTGTGTGAATTTTCAATATCCTAATTAACATTAGAACGTCCGGTTGGTGTCACTTCGACATTAATTAAATGATAAAATGCCAATTCAAACCAGATTTTTATTTTATTTTATTTTATTTATTTATATATTTATTTATTTATTTTATTTATTTATTTATTTATTTTTTTTGTAAAATTGGTTGAATATAACTAGATAAATTTCAGTAAAAATAAATGACTCAAATTGTTTTAAATAAAAATTCTGGTGTTAAAATGTTTTTATTAAAGTTAGGTAAAATTTCTAGATGTTCTAGATAAAGAAATGACAAACGACGTTCAGCTAAACAGTTCCAAATTTCAACCGTACAGTTTAGGCAATTAATGGATTATATTTTAAAGAAAAGTCTGAGATATTAAATAAATTTAAAAATACTTTTTTTTTAATTTCCGGATGTGAATCTGAATTTTTTTTTAAAGTGGAGATCAAATTAGTAATCCTATGTCGGCATCGCAGATCTTGAGGAATCTATTTACAATAAGTGGGTAGTTATATCCAATTCCCAATTACCAAAACCTATATGTTGAATCGTACGTCTGAGAATCTATATCCAATACAAGTTAAATCTGGTTCGAATTCTTATTAAAATGGTAATTATTCTAATTTATAAGCAGAGCCCTAGTTGGCGAAACGTCAGTGAAGGCTTACTTTGGAGACACGAAATTTTTTGGTTTCTGTCTGTCTGTCTGTCAGTCTGTCTGTTCCGCGATAACTAACGCAAAAAACATCCGATTGACTTGAAATTAAGTGGGCATGTTAGTGAGGCACTGGGATTAAGCTGTATAGTTTTTTGTTAGATTTGATTCATTCGTTCGTAAAATATAGAATATTTTATTTTGCGCAATAATGCTTTTGTATGGCAAATCCAATGATTTTCAATTTTTTTTTCCTTGAGAGAAAATGACACATTTCATTAATGGAATTCAATGATAAATGGACACTGAAATTTACCAGTTAAATTATTCCTATAGTTTTGAAATTTTGTCTACACATTCGTCGGATTTTTAAAATTATTACTGTGAATTTTGGAGATTTTTTATAAATGTGTTCCAATAATATAAACTAATTTGTTTTAGAGATTTACTTATTTAAAATGTATTTATTTCATTTTCTTTATTTTCTCTCAATGTTTGCTAAGCAACCATTCATCCTAATCCTTATTATATTTTAATGCTATAAATTTGAAAGCAAATACGAAAATTTAAATGAAGTCAACGTCAAAACTGATGAATTAATGTCTTTGTATCTTTGCGGATAAATATAACATAGCCCAGAAAAGAATATACGCTATGTTTTATTAATTTTATTCAAATATTTTCCTTAATAATTCAAAATTCCCTTCTTTTTCATACAGAATCAAGAGCGATTTTTTAGATAAAATTTAACCAATTTCCTTTATCGTTGCCAAAAAAAAAAAAAAAAAAAAAAAAAAAATCTGGAATAATTTTTCAACGGGAATAAGTTTCAATTGAGCAATTTCCATTCAAAAAATTAAACTAAGAAAAAATAAATATGGCGTCAGAATTAAAATAAAAATAAAAATGGTGCTTTGTTAAATATTAAACACGGAAATTTGTTTCGTTAATAAGAATTTTACTGACAAAAATGGGGGCATAATTAGAAGTAAAAGAAATAAAAAATAATTATATTTTTAACAAATATTTCAATTGATAAAATTTGACGTCATAATTGAAATAAAACAGGTATTTTATAGTTGTCTTTAAAAATACAAGAAACATGGACAGCGATAACTCATGAATAATGACGTCATTGCCGAAACTTCGACGAAGGCGTATTTTGACGACGCAAAATTTATTGTTTTCCATCTCTCAGTCTGTTCTTCTGTCTATCTGTCAGTCCCCGATAACTGCCACAAAATGCAATCAAAACTTCTTTTTTTCGTAAACAAAATTGTAAAACCCTAGATTACTGAGTTTACACTTTCAAAAGTTCCTGATACACCAGATTTAGGTGTTTTTCGTGGGCAGGTATCTAGAAGTATGAGGATAATCAAAAATGCTTATTAAAACTGTCACTTATCCTTATAAATCAAAATGTAGAAAAAAATACAAGATATACGATAATCATTAGCAGATGGCTAGAAAGTTAGAAATTTAAATTTAATGAGACTACGGGGGGTTCAGGGGGGCTCCGCCCCCCTGAAGAAATCTACTGTGGTATAATAAAAAACAAAAATAATAGATCATGAATTTTTCAGAATATCCTAAAATAACTAAATCTTTAATTTAACGGCTTTTGATGGCTTCAAATTTCTTATTCTTATTTTATTCTTATAAATAATTACGTAATTCGAAAATTTTAAATTACAGTTTCCAGGAAGTTGAATATTACGCTAAGTGTGTTTTAAAAAAAAGAAGTGGAAGGCTGACGTTGAGGCTCTTGATCTGCAGATTTACTAGTAATTATAATTAAAAACTCTAAAAAAAATTCTTATTCCATATTGTATATATATATATATATATATATTTTAAACATAAATAAGTAATAGAGTTAATTATACATGTTATATTATATTTCTGTTATATATGTTAGTTTGTGACCATATAGTTTAGCCCAGGATTACAAAAATAGTCGCATGTGGTAAGTCTGGATATAGACATACATAGGCTAAAAACAATCGTCTGTAACGACGTTTGTCAGCCGTAATATTCCTACGTAAACAAAGTTGTGTAAAACACAATTGAAAAAATCTCTTACCTCCGAAGACGAATAAATTTCTGGTTGAAATAAAAAGATGATTTTATCAGAACTTCTTCAACAGAACGAGAATAGTCGTTGAAAAACATAACTAAATCCCTGTAAGGTCAGTTTATATAGTTTTTGAGACAAAAACACGGATATTCTTGATTGACAGAATTAAAAATTTGTTCATTAAACATTGAAATTCTGGAAATCCTTTAAATTGACTGATGTTGCCATTTTATAATATTTGATTATTCTTTTTAAATAACAGAAAAATGTTGATGCAATTCCATTCACATGTCAGATTTTATTTTAAAATAGAGTCTAGGCAAATAATTCCTCAAACATTTGACAGCTGAGATTGCTTTCAAAAAATTAAGATATGAAAGAAAATTTTTAAACAATATCGAAGCGCAATCATTCAAATTTAAAATATGTTATGAATACAGCATACTTGTCAACCTTCTGCTTTCTTTTGTTTTTAAAAGACGGATCTTGCCCGGAAATGACACGTAACTCAATTTACTATATGGAACAATGGAATAATGTAAAAGCCTTTGTGAGTTCTTTTTATTAGTAATTTTACATCTAGGCAACAAGCAAGCTAGTTGCTCAGTTATAAGGGAGCTGTTAACCCCTTGAGGGGCGGTGGGATACATTGGGTCAGCCGGAAAATTCTGCGGTGTTGTTCTGTTGACATAATGTTAAAATAATTAAGTGACACCGAAAATTATGAACAAATTTATTACAATGTAAGTAAAATTGTTTGTATACGTACATTATAAAAACAAACTATTACACCGATAAATCCAGTGAAAATGTAGCATTCGCAGAATCAAACTTTATCAAAAAACCCAGGAATTTTCCGAATAACCTATATATTATCCCACTTAATTTAAACAAGTTTCTCATCAGAAACGTTTCATGAAATTTTATAAATTTAACTTTGGCAGCTAAGAAATAAAAATATTTTACTTAAATAACACCACTTCTGTAAAGAGAATTCAATGCTCCCACTTTTAGAAAAATAGTAGTTGACCAATTAAAAAAAAAAAAAAAAAAAAAAAAAAAAAAAAAAACTTTAGTAATTTGTATAGCCTCCGCGACGCTATTTTAGTTGAACTATCGGATTACGATGCCTGCGAACCTGATCACAGTAAAAGACCAAAATTATTATGAACATCTAAGGTCCCTGAGTTCTTCACACTTGATAATATTTCCTTTATTTTTCTTTAAACTATTCATTACTTTTTATATAAAAAAAAGTCATTTATGACAACATTTACTTTTACTTAGTAAAAAAAAAAAAAAAAAAAAAAAAAAAAAAAAAAAAATGCATGACTTTAAAAAGTTGCCCCTTTTTTTTTACACTGTGAAATAACATCTGGCACATCCTTTACTTGGCTGCTTATCTTTACTTACCAAATTTGTCTGACAGTTCTTTCGTATCTGTGCTTAATTCTCTTTTAATATTTTTAACTTGATATTTACTATTTTATTTATTTTAATCATACTTAATTTATTTCTAAAAGTATTTTTATCTTTTGTTTTACATTAATATTTTAAACTTTTAAATCTTTCTTCTTACGTAGTTTTATACTATAGTTAGACTTTTCCTCCCAACGGTACTTTTATTGTAAAATATTCATTAATAGACTGGGCTTAAAGTTGACGTCAACTCGGAAGCCTCTTAACCACTTAATCGTCCCGCGCAAGACATTCACGGGCTGCAAGCTTCACGACTTTTATTCAGAATTATTTGATTCCCACCAGTTTTATAAAATAGTGTAATTGGATTTAATCTCGTATCATTTTACTTGCCATTAAATAAGAATAATATTCTTTTTTTCAAAAAGTGGTGGCAATAATGAATTTAAATTTTTAAACTGTATTTTAATGCGACCATTAAGTGGTTAACCCCTTATGGACGAGCGACACGTATACGTGCCGCAAAAAGCTTAAGAAACCATTTTTTATTGCCACCGGTAAAATCATACTATAATTTCTCGAAGAGCATTTTCTCGATTTACGAAGGAACAAATTTCTGTTTATTAAAACCTGTGACAAAACATAAAAAATTTCGTAAAAGGATCCTGTCGCGAAGGGATTAAAGTGACTACACTGTTAGGCACTGTTAAGAGCACACACTAGTAACGCGGTAAAAGCCGAGCACTAATGTAAAGTCTATGGGGGCGTTCTTTTCTAATATCTCGTTCAAATTTTAATATTTTTACATGATTTTTTTTTTGCATAGGATAGCTTAGGACGATCTACAACCGGCCTAGTTTTTACTTTTTCGATTTTGCTCATATATTTTTTATATTATGATAGTTTTAATTTCAGAACCGGTTTAAACTGGTTTTGAAAGTTAAAATAATTTTTTTAAAAAAATCTGAAACCAAAATTGAAAAAGTAAAAACTAGGCCGGTTGTGGATCGTCCTCTGCTAGCGTATGCAAAAAAAAATCACGTAAAAATATTAAAATTTGAGCGAGATATTTGAAAAGAACGCTCCCATATACTTTACATTATCATCCGG
This sequence comes from Maratus speculifer, assembly GCA_964019185.1. Taxonomy (NCBI): domain Eukaryota; kingdom Metazoa; phylum Arthropoda; class Arachnida; order Araneae; family Salticidae; genus Maratus; species Maratus speculifer. Next base: position 233,591,564 of record OZ025300.1, read on the forward strand.
GTCTTTTTGAGTACTTTTTCTGTGACTATTGTGGGCTCTTAAGACCCAACACTAGTCACTGAAAAAGAACCAAATTCTAATGTTACGTCTATGGGGGCGTTCTTTTCAGATATCTCGCTCAAATTTTGTTATTTTTACATGATTTTTTTGTATATGATAGCTGAGGTTGATTTATAATCGGGGTAGTTTTTACTTTTTAATTCTCAAAAAGAGTTGAAACAACTCCAGTAGCGAGTTGTTTGTAAGTAATTTAAATCAAGACGAGTAGTTTAAAAAAAGCAATTTAAATCAAGACGAGTAAAACGTTTAAAAAACAACTCATTCACAATCCAATAAATTACAGCTCTTTCCTGAGAAGCCAAATCCACTCTTTCGTTTTAAGATTGTCGAGGATAGTCTTTCGGCAAGCTTAAAAATTGTTGAACGTGCTTTGGTTATAAACCATTTTCTTTCACAACCCATACATGAAATGCAAGTCGGTAAATTCCGCCTTGGCGCAACGGTGAAAGTTTATCGAAATCCGTGCGGGAAATGACGATTCAAGTAAGCGACCAGTTTTCATTCGATTAACTAAATAGAGCCTTCTACTGCCTAAACGCTGCATTTTCGATACATTTTTAAAGATTTTAATAAAGGCGACAGGATCCTTGTCTGAGTGGTCCTTCTTCAGAAAACAAACAAACAAATACATTTCTATAGGAAATTTTCTTATTTAAATCTCCTCTACCTGCATTTACATTTCTGAAGCAATATTGAAACACCCTGCAAATTATAAACGCAACTAAAAATATATTTTTACTCTTTTAAAAAATCATCTGAGTAAAAATTCTCTTTACTTACGAACCTACGCATATATCGAAATCCATTCCAATAAAATCACAAATAAGTTGTTTCAATAAATCATAGAAAATTATAACTTCCTATTCAGGCACTTGATGGCGATCGAAACATTCCAAAAGTACACACGGAATAAAGTACAACTGAACATGGATTCAATATTTCTTTTCCCTGGAAAGAAATTTCCGAAGCTGTTTTCGAACATAATTTCTGTACCATTTTCTGATAAAACAATCTCTTGATATAACATTCTTTTGCAATTTATTTGACTTTATGTTCGCACCAAAAAAAGTTGTTCTTTTTTTTATAAATATTTATTTTACTATGCGAAATAGTAAATTCGTGTAGTCATGAGCCATCATTTTGTTGGCCGGCAATTTAAAGTGAAATTATTTTTTTAAGTCTTTTGTTTTGGGCCGCTACATAAAGAAACAATAAATATAAGAAAAATATATTATTAATAATAATATATTTAACAGAATAAACCGCAACAAAAATATATAATAAAAATAATATATAAATATAAAAGAAATATATTAAAAATATTATATATATAAATTCCGCTATATATTAAAACTATACGTACATTGTAAAAAAGGACACTTTTACTGAGATTGTACTGGCAGTTTTCATGCAAGTACAATTCCTATTTCTTAATGGGAAAATTTTCGTAAATTCCAAAAAAATCCCGTATTTTCCCCTGAGAAAACCCGATATTTTCGGAAATTTTTCTGTTAAATAACGGATTTTGTATTGGCGTCCCGATTACCAGTAAAATTTCCGTAAAATTGTCCGGTTTTTTCTTTTTTTAAATGCAATTACGACCAATTACCCACCTAATAGATTTTTTTTATTCTTTTAAAAAATCGTCTTAGTAAAACCCTTTCTTAATTACTAGCGGCCTCCGCCCGCTGCGCTGGTCGGTTTAGACGAGCTGAGGGGCATAAAATAGTTTAATAGTTTATTAATTACGGGCATTAAATAGTTTAATTGTTAGTATTAAATAGTTTAATACTATTAAAATGCATACCAGACAATGTCTCAATATATAAGTATGCAATGGGATATTTTTGTGTGGCCCTGTAAATTAATAAGATATATTATTTGCACCACAGATTGTACAGAATGTATATTATAGTAATATTGATAGGTGCATATCAACTTTATTATGTTCGAAACAATGTAAGACCATTAAAATGCACTTGAAACTTTTTCCCTATTTACTGTAATGTATCGGAATCCTTTTGATTGTAACTTTACATCCGATTTTCATAAAGTTTGAAATGACTCGACAAAATTATCTAATAATTATATATTTTAAGTTTCAAACGATTCTTTTGGGTAGTTTTCGAGCTGTTATATGCGGACACACAGATGGACAGACAAACGAATGGGCAACTCAGAATCCCGGGATTTTTTCTCTTCAATTCAAAACAAACGCGATGTTTTCCCGTTTCCGGTCTCGGAGGAGATAGCGTCACACACATACATACGGTCGGATTTTAATAGTGTAGATAAAGCTATGCAAATACCGAAATCCATTCCAATAAAATCACAAATGAGTTGGTTCAATGAATCATAGAACGAAATAACTTCCTTGTCCCACGCTTGATAGACGATCGAAACATTTTAAAAATAAACACGCAATAAAGTACAAATGACCATGGATTCGGCATTTCTTTTCCTGGAAAGAAATTTCCTAAGCTATTTTCAAACATAATTTCCTCTCCATTTTCTGTTCAAACAATCTCTTGTGATAATTCTTTTGCGATTTGTTTTACTTTTATGTTCGCGCAAGAAAAGCGAGTTCTCTTTTTTACACAACTGCCAACATCTTCCGCTTTTCGGCCCGGAAAGATTTTATAATAAATTTTACAATTCCTAATCATCGTAATCTGCTGATTGAATAAGGCAAAAATTTCTATTAAATTTTTCCGGGTTCAAAAAATCGGCAGAATTGGCAGGTTGTTTTCATATGTATTTTACTATCTATACTAATAAAAGAACAAAACGCTCTGTCTGTCTGTGTGTGTGTCTGTGTGTCTGCGATGGATAGCAAAATCTACCGCACGTACGAAGCTCAAAAATTTTTTGAGAGTAGCCCAATGTCTCTCCTGATGCACCTGAAACTCAGAATTTCAAAATTCTATTTATTAACTGAGTAATTAATTAAATTCCAAAGCTCACTCTCATGAAAAATCGCCTTTTTTCGCTTTTTTTCCCTTTCATTTTCTTATGGTTGATTGGTTGCATAAAATTTTCGCAGAAATAATTAAAAAAGCTGGGACAGACCTTTAAAATTCATAGACTGGCAAACTGTCAGTTTAAATGAGGATATTTTTTTTTTTTTATCACAGCTGCTGTACACCATGGAGAAAAAGATAGATGTAAGCGAAGTAAACCGAAAACAGGTTTGCAATATTAAACCATTTATCGCTGAAATTTTAATGTCTCAAACAAAAGCACGAGGAAGGAATTTTGTATTAATAAAACGAATTGAAAGAAATGAATTACAGCTGAAGCATATTTTACGAAGAAATAGTAATTTTTTAAAATGGTTTTTTTTTTCTATTATATTATTTAGGTTAAAGTTAAATTGCATTTATGTTATGGTTAGAATAAGGATATGTTACAATAAAGTGAAGGCTATGTTACATTTCTGTTACATTTAATTTACGGAAGGGTACTGTTAAGTCGCTGTTGGGTTACAGACAGGTTCTGGTTACGGTACAAAAATTTAAGGTTAGGAATTTATACACAGAGTGAACATTACGCAAGATTTGATTAAAAATAACATTTACTTTTGTTAAATAGCTCTATAATACTATATACCAATCTTTTAGCTACCATCGTGTATCGATTTCATTCATGGCATAGTCGGATTCAAGAGTGATATAATTAGTTTGAAATTCAAAATATTTCACTTGGGATTTGTATGTGAAAATAATAATTAGTTACGTGACATAACAGTGATTTTTATGGGTAAATATCAACTTTTTAACACGAAAATCATGCAATCGTTGGATACATATTCCCTTCCGCGTTTTTCATTGCTCATTTTGAGTATTTTTAGAGCTTAATATTAGTTGTTGTTTTTAAAACCGATTTTTCACACAGTCAGTGGCTACGTATTTCAGACAATGCATTTCTGCATGTAACGAGTTAATGATAAAATCATACAAATTTCAAGTTCGTTTAATATTGTTAATACGGACCCGGGCAACGCCGGGCGGGTCAGCTAGTAATATATATAACAAAAATATAGCAATAATAATAAAATAAATAATATATATATAATAAGTAGCAATAAAAATTATAATAAAAATATTATATATAAAAATTTCGTTTATATTAAAACAAATACTACGTACAGTACGTACAGTATGTACACTGTAAAAATAAAGGACAAATTTAGGGAGATTAACTTTACGGATATTTTGGTATCTGGGACGCCAGTAACATCTCACCTAAAATGTAGTCAGTAATATATCAGTAATATGACACCTTATATATATATATATACATAAATAGCGTATTTATACAATTACGAACGCACCTAAAAAGAGTTTTTATTTTACTCTTTTGAAAGATCATCTTAGTAAAAAAAAATTTTAACTTATAAACCTATGCAAATATTGAAATATATTCCAATAAAATCTCAAATGAGTTGTTTCAATAAATCATAGAATGAAATAATTTCCTTATCCCGCACTTGATGGTGATCGAAACATTCCAAAAGTACACACGGAATGAAGTACAACTGAACATATGATTCGATATTTCTTTTCCCTGGAAAGAAATTTCCGAAGCTATTTTCAATAATAATTTACGCTCCATTTTCTGTTTAAACAATCTCTTGAGGTATCATTCTTTTGCAGTTTATTTTACTTTGTATTCAACCTAAAAAAATCTTTCTTTTTGATATATATTTTAGTATGCGAAATAAAAATTTTCGTAAAGGCGTAAGCTACCATTTTGTTTAACTGCAATTCCATGTGAGATTATTTTATTTAATGCTTATTCGTTACCCACTATATAATTAAATAATAAATAAAACTGAAACAACATAATAATAATAATAATAAATATATAATAAAAAATTATAAAAACACTATATACATGTAAGTTCCGTTATGTAATAAAACTAATGTGTTCTACGTATTTATACAATTACGAACACACCTAAAAAAAACTTTTCTTTACTCTTTAAAAAAAAATCTTAGTAAAAAAATTTCTTAATTTATAAACCTATGCAAATATCGAAATCTATTCCAATAAAATCTCAAATGAGTTGTTTCAATACATCATAGAATGAAATAACTGACTTATCTCACTTAAACTAAATTATCTCTAAATAACTCACTTGATGGTGATTGAAACATTTCAAAAGTACACACGGAATGAAGTACAACTGAACATGGATTCGATATTTCTTTTCTATGGAAAGAAATTTCCGAAACTATTTTCAAATGTAATTTCCGCTCAATTTTCTGTTTAAACAATCTCTTGTGATAACATTCTTTCGCAATATTCTTTACTTGATGTTCGTTCAAAAAAACATTGTTCTTTCTTTTTATATACATTTTATTATGAGAAATGGAAAATTTGTATAGTCATAAGCCATGTTTTTCTTGACCGGCAATTTAAAGTAAAATTATTTTTTAAGGCTTTTTTGGGACCACTGTATAATAAAGTAATAAATAAGCTATAAAAATATAATAATAATAATAATAATAATCAAGTATACAAGATAATTAGTAATACAAAATTCTTATTATAGAAAATTATATAAAAAGTAATAAAAATATATTTACAGGGCTCGTATGGATCCCGTTATTTTCCTAGTAAAATATTAGTAGTTTTTAAATTTAATAATATTTTTAAAAAAAATCTAATACAAATGCGCGAAATTTGCTTTATTTAAGGAGAGGTTTTCTATAAGAAAATACTAGTACCGAAGAATTTCTCGGTTTGGAAATTCCAGGACAGAACCTGTTACGAAGTATGATATAATAATCTATATTATATTAAAAATATATAATAACTAATCGGATATCGCAAACATAAAACTTTTTTCTATCTCATACATGTTAATACTTCAAAATGATAATCTGTGCCCATCATGAGGGTTCTGAAGATTTAAATTCCGTGCATTAGTTCTTGAGATATGATTATCTCTAAAATCGTAAAATACTGCAAAATTTAGCGTAGTAGCGCAAACTATTGGGCGGTTAACACTAAAACTGAATCAACAGTAACTTGGTTAACCCATTCGCGGTGAGAGCCTTTTACAAAATTTTCAATATTTTATCACCGGTTTTTAAAAACAGAAATTTGTGCCTTTAAAAAGGAAAATCCTCATATTAGTTAAGGCAAATTTTACAGTAAAATTTTACTGGTGCGGAAAAACAAGGAATCTTAAGCCTTTTCGCGGCACATATACGTGTCGCTCGTCCCAAAGGGGTTAAACAGGCGGATCGAAACAGCAATAGCTCCCTATGGAGATTTACTGCGCATGCGCATTTAGTGCTAAAGTGTTAATCAGGATTGGCAGTACAGCTTAAAAAAGAATTTTCAAATACACAGGCGAATCCAGTGTCGATTTATACAACATTTTTAGCTCCGAATTTTTCCATTTATACAACAATTTTAGCTCCGGATTTTTCGATTAATTAAAAATCGGGATAGCGTTCGTAGGGAGCTATAGCTGTTTGGATCCACTAGTAGGGGTTAAGCGTTTAACTAAATACCCCAAAAAAAGAAAAATAAAGTTTCCAAGAAAGATGCAAATTCATGCATTAAATTTTGAGATTAAAAAAAATGAACTATCTTGCAATTAGGAAATAATGAAAAATGCAGCATAGCAGCGTCACCTGATCAGAGATTTACACCGAAATATAATCACAATCAATTTATTTCGAGATTAACCGAAATAAAGTTAGTCTACATCAGTTTTTGAAATAGAGCTATTGCGATGATAGTAAAAATATCTGCAAAGAATTCTGTAGGACGATTTATTCCAAATTATAATCCGGACCAATTTACATCAGAGACTTGCTGAAGTTTCTTTACGTGCGAAAGATCATACATTATAAAGGCACATACAAATAATGAAGAGATATACATTCAATAAATACAATAAACCTAACTTAAGTGAAAAATTAGCCAGAGTCAGTAATTGAGCCCAGGACCACAGCATTACAGTCTGTTGCTCTAACCATTGAGCTTTTCCGACCAATGTCTGAGTCTGTAATTTCTCATTGAGTCTTTTTTAAATCTGTGAGTAATTGCTGACTTACGGATCAGCTGTAGCAGAGTAGTGAATAGAGCAACAGCCTGGATTGCTGTGGTCTCTGGTTCGATTCCTGGCTCTGGCTAATTTTTTACTCCAGTTGGGTTTATTGTATTTATTGTATGCGTGTCTGTATATTATTTGTATATACCTTTATGATTTGATTGCAGGCGTTATTTGTGTGCATATGTGTTTTTTAAATTTCATACATTAGTTCTTGAGGTACAGCAATTGCGGAAATAGTGAAAAAAGAGCATAACAGTGCCACCTGTCGGGCAATTTATACCAAAAAATAAAAAATATTAGTTTACATCAGCGGCTAACCGAATCTGAAGTTTAATGCATATTCGTTCATTAGTTCTTGAGATAAAGCCGTTGCGGAGATCGTGAAAAATTATGCGTAACAGCGCCAACCATTAAGCAATTTATACCAAAAAATAATCAGTACCAGTCCATATCTAGGATTAAATTAATATTAATATTAATTAAATTTCGTGCATTTAGTTCTTAGATCACCCAGAATATTTCTGGCACATGCAGATAAACAAACTCACAATCTCACAAACATACATTTTTTAAAAGTATGTTTATCGGGATAGCTGACTCCAAAAACTCGTAAATCCGTCAAAAATCACGCATCGAAAATTTTCACGAATCCAATACTTTCTTCTTGAAAATATAAAAAAAAGTAAAAATATTATAAAAATACCACTACATAATAAAATTAATACGACTCTATTTATTTAATTGCAAAAGTATGCGATTAATTAAGAAGAGGAATTTTTTAAAAATATTTTGTAACTAAAAACATAAAAGCTGCAGCAATGTAAAAGACATATATTTTAAGAAGTTTTTAAATACAGCAAAAGCATTTTTTCGTTAAATTAATCTTAAATTGAAAGATTCGTTACATATATAGTGATTTTTTAATAATATTTTAAACTACTACATAAATGAATACTTTAACCCAAGGATAATCAAATTTTTTGTCAAATATATCTACTTGCCACCGTTTCTAAATAAATACAATTTTGTCCTTTTTAAACTGAAGATCACCTATCATGAAACAGGGCACTTTTTTTCTTAGATAAATACTGGTGTCTTGTGGCATGTGTGCCGCACGTTGGTCATCTCTTCTTTAACCACATAACACTAGAGTGCCCGGAAATTTTAGAGCTGGGCATTTCCAAGCGAACTTGTTTGTCTGTTACGTACTACGATTTTTTAAATACCAGTATTTTAAAGCGAGAAAATGCGACTTAGTTTATCGAAGATATATCGTCAATTGAATAAGGCGAAGCAAACTTTTTGAAAATAACGGTGGCCAACAAGCATTAGCGATTTTCAGTTGTGTAACAGACAAACAAGTTCGTATGGAAATGCCCAGCTGTATCACAGGGAGAAAGATTTTTCGGCAAACATTTTTACAAAACAGGATCGTTCACTTTGCAGTGTGTTCGGTAAACAGGCTTTTCAAACTTCTCTCGGGGTTATTTAGTTTCTGGCCCCGCTCCTATTGGTCAGTTGGTCAGTGCTGAATGAATAGCCAACATTTTCCGTGCAATGCGGGAAATGCTCGGTAAACGAAAATACCGAACAGATTCTCCCTATATCAAGGTCACAGAACATTTTGCTGGCTGTAATGTTGTGTAGGGGGAAAAATTCGGCGAAAGACGTCCGTGTGATACCGCTATTACTCAAGTTTTAAAATATTTCACATCCGAATTTTTATTCAGAATTATTTAATCGATTTAATTAACATAAATTTTAGAGGTTTGAATTTAACTTATTTCAATAGAAAAGTTACTGTCTCGAATTAAATTTTAATCACATGGTCGGAGTCGAATCGACTCTTTCCAGGCGTTCTAGTTTTTAATGATTTGCCCGTGTGCCATACGGGGCAGAAGAATTTGCTTCATCCATCACTTAAGATCTTAAGGGCGTTGGATTAGATTTTATTCCAAATAATTTTAATCAAAATTCGCATTAAAAACTTTTAGCTAAATCTTATATTTTTAACTTTTGTTATAAAAGTAATATTTATTTTTTCGAGTTTTTTGGTGTCAATTCAATATTTCAGAGACAAAAATGTTTGCTAATTAAAAGGCTACAACTATTTGATACCACTAATTTTTTAAATTGCAATTTTATATCTTAGCAAATGCGATAGCATTTGGTATAATATGTTTAACCCGGGAGGATGTACGCAGGGCCTTTAGGCTAAGACCCGGAAGTGCGTATGGTTTTTACAATTGTAACCACTAATTTTTTTTAAGTAATCTTCGACTTATTTTATCCCAAAATTTATACGAATTGCCTACGTCTAAATAAAGTGACTCATATAATTTGATTTTATTGGTGACAATGTTAAAACCATTCATACCTTGGATAAGCGAGCGTTCTCCCGGGTTAAGAAATGGAAAATGCAAACGTCTTTTTGAAATTTCTGATGAACCAGTTGATGTAAGACAGTGATTTTTTTTCAAAAGACAGAACTCGACGAGACGAATAAAATGGTAGCACTCTAAAAATTATCGTAGTTTGCTTTAGTTTTTCATTTAACTTTTAACGAAAAAATGAAGACGTAAAATTCAACCAACTGTAGCTAACGATTCCGTGGATGGATTAACTTCAATTTTGGGTTATTTTAATCCTTTTGGAAAAAATTTAGATTTTTTTTCTTCTTTGTATGTTTGACGATCGCCGAGAAAATCGAATTTGTGTCTTAAAACTCCAGTTGAACTTTGTTTCTTGTTGTTGGGCATTTCCATGCGAGCTTGTTTGTCTGTTACTTACTACGATTTTTTAAGTACCAGTATTTTAAAGCGAGAAAATGCGACTTTGTTTATCGAAGATATATCGTCAATTGAATAAGGCGAAGCAAACTTTTTGAAAATAACTGTGGCCAACAAGGATTAGCGATTTTCAGTTGTGTAACAGACAAACAAGCTCGTATGGAAATGCCCTGTTGCTAATGTAGTTTTTTTTTTTTTTTTTTTTTTTTTTTCATGGCCACCAAATATAAATAAATATAATTTTTTTTAATGTATGTAACATAATTCATTCAAATTAAATACATCACGTGACAAACATGATTATTTCTTTTTATTGCGAAGCTTTTAGTTTCAGTTCTTTGATTAAAGTTGTGAGCGCACTGTAATTTTTTCGTTCGACTCCTTGGTTCATTTTTCAGACATCATGCATTTTATATGACAATGCAATAATTTTCTTAATTATTCTAACAACAATAAAATTTTGACAGCAGCAAATATTTTGCTGTTTAAGATATAAAAAAAAAATCTTCAATTTTTATCAAAAAATTAAACCGCAAGTATTAAAAATGCTCTGGTGGGCAACAAAAAGTTTAATATGTTTTTAAGTATGAAAAATTGTTTGACATGTGCTTCTGATTGAGAATGAGAAAAGACAAGGGGTCCCTTGCTCGCTGTAGCTCCCTGTCAATGACAAATTTGAAAAAAATCGTGTATGCGCTTTTCCACTTAACCCTTTAACGGACAAAGCATTTTCATGGCTAAGATGTTGAAATAAATGATTGACACCGGTAATTGTAAAAAAATATATTTCTAAATAAGAAAACGTGATTTTTCACATACCATAGAAAATGGATTTTTTACAATTAAAATTCCGGCGTCATTGTTGATATCAGAATTAAAATTTTGTGGTTTCGTGGAGAAACCAATGAACGTTAAAGGGTTAAAATAAATTTGCGTAAAACTTCCCGTCTTTAGTAAAATTTTCAGTCCTACTTTACATGTGAGAAACACTGTTGACTCTGCACTGCAACTGCGCTACCAATCAGTTTTCTGTGCAGTTCTACACTGCGGACATGCTTGGTCGCACTGCGTATGACTCGCTGCAGGAACTAAGGTTTCTGGTTTTCTTTCGTCTTACATTCATGTATAATTACTCAGCGTTTTTTCTGGCTACGTCTTTGCACAACACATTTTTATCGTAATTATGGCTCATTTCTTTTATATATCAAAAGCGCAAATGTGATTTTTTTTTCAAATTTTTCATTGACAGTCAGCTGCAGCGAACAAGGGACCCCTTGTCTTTTCTCATTCTCAATTAGAAGAACTTGTCAAACACTTTTTCATATTTAAAAACATATTAACCTTTTTGTTGCTCACCAAAGCATTTTTTAATACTTGTTATTTAATGACAGAAATTTTTAGACTCATATTATGAATATTTTAGTTTAGAAAAAGTGATGGTTAATGCATATTTTCAACTTACTGTATGAATTTAAAAAAAAAAAAAAAAAAAAAAAAAAAAAAAAAAAAAAAACTAGTGAGAAGTGGCAATTTTAGAATTTATTTTTATCTCATACATGTTAATCACTTAACTGATCAATATTTAGAAAAAAAGGGAAACTTTCAAATAGTGTTTATTTTTACGAGGTGGAACCCATCGAAATTCGACGAAAGAAAATGTTTAAGAGGGAACTGCTTCATTGATTTATAAGAAATCTACAAAATTGCTTGCAGTAAAAAATGCATCTTATATTGATCAGTCTAGCTCTCAAACAATTATTATTTTAAGCTAAGATTAACAAAATAATATAAAATTCAGTTGTCCAAATTTTTAAAATTAAACTTTAATTGCATATAAAATCAGCATAATATAATTAAGATCAGCTATTATGGTGAATTTATCAGTTGAGACTCGTATGCTTGGTATAAATGCGAATGAAAAAACTAGTTGGATGTGTCAATCCCAAAACTTTCTTCTATCTCATAAGTACATTTTAATATTTAAAAAAAAAAAAAAAAAAAAAAAAAAAAAAAAAAAAAAAAAAAAAAAACGTGGTGACCCCAAAGTTACCCACTATCGAATTTCCTCGAACATTTGACCTAGCCTACTGAGATTCTGGTATCCGAAAAGCCTAAAACGCAAAATGTAATTAATATTCTGAGAAAATGAGCTTAGTAGTGCCTCGTGTTGGGTAATTTATACTAAAACCTAATAAGCATCTACTTATGTCAAGACCTAACAGAATCTGAAATTTGATGGAATTTCGTCCATTAGTTCTTGAGATATAGTTATAACAAAAAATTTGCAAAACGTAGCACAGCAACACCATATCTTGGACAATTTATGCCAAAACGTAAAAAAGCGTCTACTAATTATGTTATGGTGTAAAAGAATCTGAAGTTTGATGAAATTCTGTGCATTAGTTCTTGAGATAAAGCTAGTTTAAAAAAAAAACTTGTAAAATATAGCACAGCAGCACCATCAGTTGAAGGATTTATAACAAAACGTAATTATCGTGTAATTATGTTGTATGTCATTTTGTAACAAAATCTGAAGTTTGATGAAATTTTGTGAGTTGGTTGTTGAGATATAGCTATCGGAAAAATCGTGCAAAATGCAGCATAGCTGCACAACCTGTTGCAAGGTTAATACCAAAATGTAATCAGCGTCTAATTATGTTATATATTCTAGTGTATCAGAATCTAAAATTTGATGGAGTTCTCTGCATTAGTTCTTGAGATATAGCTATCGCAAAAATCGTGCAAAATGTAGCATAACAGCGCCACCTGTGGGGCAGTTCACACCAAAACCTTATCCGCGGTCACACCAAAACCTTATCTCAAGGTATCGCGGAATCTGAAGTTTGGTGAAATTCTGTGCATTAGTTCTTGAGATATAGCTATCATGAAAATCATGAAAAACATGGCATAGCAGCGCCACCTGCTGGCCAATTTATACCAAAACATAATCAGCGTCTATGTATATCAAGGGGTCACAGAATCTGAAGTTTGGTGAAATTCTGTGCATTAGTTCTTGAGATATAGCAATCTTGACAATAATGAAAAACGTAGTATAGCAGCGCCACCTGCAGGCCAATTTTCACCAAAAACCAATAGGCACTAATTCATATCAAGGTCTAACTGAATATAAAATTTTATTAAATTTCGAGCATTAATTCTTGAGATAGAGCGCCCACAAATTTTTTGTCACATACAGACAGACAGACATACAGACAGACAGATAGACAGACAGACGGACAGACTCACAGACAGACATTTTCTAAAAATAGTCAAAACGTGTTCAGGACCTTCACGTATAAATCCGTCGAAAACCGGAAGTCGAAAATTTTCATGAATCCAATACTTTCTTCTTGTAAAGATAAGAAAGTAAAAATATCCTAAATTGATACGAATATAGAATTTCACGCGAAATTAAAATCCGTTATAATTTTCATCTTCTCAAAATTTAAACTCGTATTTCATATCTATTCACCATGTTTAAAAAATGGTATTTTTATTTGATCATTCTAAAATCACTATAAATCAAAACTTGAAGTTATTTAACTGATGAATAAAAACGAAATAAAACCGAAATCATGGAATAACAGACGATATTGTTTGCAAAATATACTCATTTTAATTTCTATTTTTTTCCTTTCAATTTTAAGTGAAAATGGATCGATTCTGTTGCCACAATTAAAAATTTCTTACGATAAACTATAAAAAAATTAATGTCTCAAAAACAAATTGAGATACAGCTTTCAAACAAATTGCATTTAAAAGTACATTTTTTTCTGTATACGACGGTGTAAAAATCGGAAATATATGATGTGTAGAAGTATAAAATTTAAAGAAGCGAAAAATGCAAAACTGAAATTGCATGGGAAAGTGTTATCATTCGGAAAATGACTTATGCGTTACGCACAGATACGTTTGGCCTTTATAATATAGATATGTTATTTACAGAATTTTTAATCTTTTATGACCAGTTTTTGAAAACAAAAATTTTTGTCTAATTGAATCAGAAAAATGCACGGATCAAATAAAGCAAAATTTACTATAAAATTTTACTGCTCAGAATAATAAATTATGAATGGAGCATGGATGCCCGTACTTGGTACGATCAAATCATGATTGGCAAAAGCACGTTACCCGTACGACGTGCGGGCAAAACATCGAAGTGGTTAATGCTTCAAAATTCCCTACAACAATGCCGAAATAAGTGACAATCTATGCTCATTTTGAGAATTCTAAAGGCATGGAATTCCGTGCATTAGCTCGGGAAAATTGCAACATAAAAGCGACACCTGGCGGGTGATTTATACCAAAACAACAATAATTAAATAGCAACAATATTTATCAATTTACAGTGGCGGTCAAAAGTTTCCGGCAAGCAAAAATTTTTCCGTTAATTTGTAGATATACCCATATGAAGAGGAATCTCAAAGTGATATTTATACATTTTATTGACATAATAGTTAGGAACTTACTTATAGAAGAACATGAAAATATCCATACATTTAACTGACAAAATTAAGTATAAAGGAAAACGCATGTTCTCAAAAGTTTCCGGCAACCTTCACAAGTTTGTAAAAAAGTGCTATTGTAACAGAAAATTACAGTGATCAACAACATTTACGATTAGTATTTTATCGTATTAGTATTTTATTAGCTTTAGCAATAAGTACTGCGGCGCAGCAACGTGACATTCATACAATCAACGGTTAAAGATCGTCTATGGTACGTTTTTCTCACATTTCTTGCAATTTTGGCGAAATTTCGGCTGAGTTGGAATATTTATAGTTCCGTTGACTTTTGTCAACTTCTTTTCAAAGATTTTCTATTGGATTCTACTAGGCGCTTGGGCTAATCATTTCAAAAACGAAATTTTTTGTGCGAAAACCATTGCTTATCGAGGTTTGCAAACATTATTTATGTCGTTATCACGTTACGGAAAATAGATGCGACCAAATATTTTTTTCTAATAAGGCAGAAAATAGTCTTGCAAGATATCCTTATACATTGTATAATTCACCGGGCTGTGATTACAAATAACGGACCGACACTTTTTGAGGAAAATACTCCCCACGGCATAACGTGTCCTCCGCAATGCTTCATTGTAGGAATAACATAGGTCGAATCATATCTTTTGTTGTTAGGCCATCGGACGTTGTGTCTGCCATCACTTCCAAAACTGTTTCGAATTCGATTGATGGAAAAATAGAACTTTTTTTCCAGTTTTCACTTGACCAGACTTTGTGTTCCTTGGAAAATGAAATTAGGGTACGTTGGTATTTTTTTTACCTCTGAAAAACTATTTAGTTACAAAAACTATTTAGTTATAATGTTTAAGTTCTAAATTAAACAATCAGCAATTACGAAAAAAAAAACAAACGTTAAATTACGAGAAAAACAAACAATGTAAGCAAATTAATACTGTTGTCATTCAAGAATGACAAATTCCGTGAATGGATCTTTAGAATGACTTCATTGTAACATCACGACTCACGAATGATTGGGCGCGTTCGGAAGCTACGCACGCTGAGCGTGCGCACTTAGGAGACAGGACGCCTTTTACGCATGGAGTGGATCTTACTGCGGATACAGCACTCGATACTGTGTGTACATTAACAGATTAAGAACAGGCCATGTATTCGATTAATGACGGTGGTAATTATAAAGATAATCTGTTACAAACAACGGTGAGCTTCATGGCCGAATGGATAGAGCATTGAATTTGAAACCAGAGATTGTGGGATTGAATCCTTCGCGTCTAAGCTTACTCCAAGCAAAAACTCCTGAGCTCGCGAGCGCTGCGTGTGTGTCTCCCAAACACGCCCATTGTTTACTCTTTATTGTTGACATTTGTTTTCGATCTTATAAAGTGTGTTTTTTTAAGTATTAGCTAAAAAATGGGCCAAAATAGGAATTTTTTTTTACACATTTTAGGTATTTTTATTATTTTCTCTCAGTATTTTTGCATATTTTTTGACTGTAGTTTCACAATATAATCTTTTATAATAGACTTTTTGCCTTACTTTATTCTTTTAAAATTACGTATTTACGATTTGTTCATTAAAATCTCCCCATCCACCAGATAGTTTTGTTATGGTTTTAAATGCAAATTTCTGTTAAAATTTTCTTCTTTTTTTTATAGTTTTCTTTTTCATGTTTAATCGCTTTATTTTTCAAAACTGTTAAACCCTAAAGTGGCTGATTGACCACAGTTGTAATTTTTTTTTATCATCCTTTTAAAAATGCAAACACGTCATTTTGATGGGCTGTCTTCTAGTATTGTAATAACATCATATTTGTACATTTTATAATTCTAAAAAATACTAAGAAAATAATAAAAAATAAAAGATTTGAGTGCTGTTATAAAAATTGAAGAAAGTCCCTCTAAATTCAAATTTAATTAATCCTTCTAAATCCTTTAATCCTTCTAAAATTCTTCAAATATTTTTCAAATGATTATGTAAATCTATCTTTAAATTTAGTTTAAACAATTTGCGTAAAATGCTTTAGAATGTAAAATTTTTATGAATTCATAATGCGGTAGATAAAGGGTTAAATACATTTCAGATTCAGTTAGAACTTGTTATAAATTAGTGTTGATTAGATTTGGGTCTATATATTTCTAATAGCGTGTGCGCGTCTATCTGTGAAATTATTTTTGTGGGTGTTCTAACTCACGAACAAATGAATGATTTCTATTTCTTTTTACTTGTGTCATTTTGTCCAATTATTATAATCTTTCCACTGACACTAACTGGAGGTCGTCTTAATTGACACAATATGGCAGAACTACTGCCGCTAAAGTAAAGTACTACCAATAAAAACGAATATCCCTCTTTGAAATTATTTTTGATTGAATTTTTCGATTACACTGATAAACAAATTTTAACGAATTTTCGATTTCTCTATATACGTTGGGTGTTTCTTATAGATTTCAAGCTTCTAAAAAAGAATATGTTTGTATAAATTTTCTATCACCCTCCAATTTTGAGAAATTTCATTTATACGTTTTGGAGTATGTAGCCATCATATAGCCATTATAATTATATTACATTATTTTCTTTCATGTATTTGATTCCCAAAAACATTCCTTTTTCTTATTACAACGATAGAAGATACAGCAAGAGAGTAGAAACAGATTTCCCCCTAATAAATTTTGTGTTCATGACCTTGAACAGACAGCTCTAACCACCCGCAAATCCATGACACTTGTAACTTTGGGCGAATGTACTGCTATTTGTTCTGTGAGACTTTTTAATAAAATTTTGATTATAATTATCCTATTTTCCTCTACAATATGTAAAACATGTCTAAAGGATGCGTTAATGAACCCGATTTTTTTTTCTATGCGTGCGGGTAGCTAATTTTGAAAAAGCATCGCTGCGCTTTCACGCCGTTAATAAATACTGCCCATCGTATGTACCTTGGATGTAAAGTAGGTGAACAAGGTAAGAATTGGGCACCACATTCTTGTTGTACACGCTGTGCTGCTCCGGGCGTGGATGAAAGGTACAAAAAAATGTATGTCCTTTGCTATACCCATGATATGGCGCAGGCCGAAGGATCATATAACTGACTGCTACTAATGTATTACAAAAATTAAAGGATTCTCTGCAAGAAGTAAACATAAAATTAAGTGCCCAAACTTAGATTCAGCAATGTGACCAGCATTACATAATGATGATTTACAAATACCGAAACCTCCAGAGAATTTACGACGATACAGTAGTAGAAATGGAAATTGGTGAAACTGAAACTTCCTCTACATCTGATATGAACTATTCTCCTGGCATAAATGAAGAACCACACCTATTTACTCAAAAAGAATTAAATGATTTTGTGAGAGACTTAAATTTATCAAAGAAAAACTCAGAATTACTTGGATAAAGATTGCAAGGTTGGAATCTCCTGAAAAACAATACAAAGATATCTATTTATCGAGATTGGCATAAGAAATATTCGACATTTTTTTCAAGAAAAGAGGACTTATGCTATTGTAATGATATAAGTGGCTTAACGTCTTTAAATTGGCAATATAACTCGAAACAATGGCCTATAAGAGAGAAGCCATAGATGAGACATTTACGCTACATAAAGTAAGAAATTTTTTATTAATATCATTTCTTTTTACAAAAATTCTTCTATATTTTTCTGAAGTTTTATAAACAATGCATACTTTTAGCGTTTTAAATATTAATTTTAAGCTTTATAAGTGTTTATTTAAAAGTTTGTCATTACTAAAATACCAAATGATAAATTTCAAAAGGTATATGTGTCGAATAAATATTACAAAATTCAGATTTTCAAGATTTTTAATTTTTTAAAAATCTGTGGGTGATGGAAACTTTTGGATGGCATATTCTTTCACAGCACCACCTAAAATATAAAAGTCATAACATACTTAGTTAGAAACAGAAACCTTGTTTATCAGTGTTATTAGAACATTTGAATAAAGAGAAAATTTCTACTTAAATTTACTGGTGGGATTTTGTACTGGTGATAATGAATGTCTGCGAAAGCGGTCACAGTTTAAGATTCACTATTTTAAGAATATGTCAGTTCCTTATTCTTCATAATTCCATGATGAATACTTAAAATACTTCGAATAAAAAATTTCTTCTTAATGTAGTTTCTTATTGATGGTAAATTTTTCTCACAAATATGGTGAAATGTTTCTATTTCTTTTTACTGGTATCACATGGCCCAGGTATTATAAATCTTAGCGGAACTATAATCGCCAAGTTAAATTTTTACCAGTGAAACTGAATATCTATTTTTGAAATTATTTTTGATTGAAATTTTCTATTAATGAGGCGTTTAAATAAAGAGAAACTTTTTTATTTTTTAGTTTATCCGAATTTTCTGATTACCGCACGTGAATATTTCCAATGAAAAAAATTCTTAATTTAGCTCCTTACTGATGGTAAATTTCACTAGCGTTTCTTTCCTTCACTATTCCTTACGGGAGCGATGGATAACGTTATATCCCTTTCAAATACAGGTGGGAAGGGTAGGCAGATATTTTCTGTCAACAGAAAAGACCACTTTTTTTGATAATCTTTTGCAAACGGAGGTAAGTTAGATGGCCGAATGGATAGAGCATTGAACTCCAGACCAGTAGCTATAATTTCGAGTCCAAGCAACCCAAATTGTGTTAATATATATGTTTATATTTTTTATCGATTGTTTAATATTAAAAAATGAGATATTTTTTATAAAGTTTTTATTTTAATAATACCGAAGCCCAGCCATTCCTATTACAATAATAAAATACTTCTTTAAATATAAGAAAAAAAGATATTTCACGATGAAAGTTTTACTTTTGAATGCCTTTTAATATTCAGACTATCATTTAAAAATTATTTATATGTACATTAAGCAAATGAAAAAATAAGTATTGTGCGAAAATATCCGATTGCGCGTAAAATAATTTTTGGATTATAAACTAGATCTTACTCAAGTTATTACTGTTGTTAGCGGAACAAGTTTCTCTGCTCTTCCACCTTCCCACCTCCATTTGGTATGAATTCAACCCCTATCTTTCGCTCCCGTAAGGAATAGCGCAAGAAAGCGAGGGTAGAATGAATTTCTCTCACAAATATGGTGAAATTTTTCTATTTAGTTTTACTGGTATCACTTTGCCCAGATATTATAAATCTTTTTACTGACACTGACTTGAGATTGTCACAGTATAGCGGAACTATTATCGCCAAGTTAAATTTTTACCAATGAAACTAAATATCTATTTTTGCCATTATTTTTGATTGAAATTTTCTATTAATGAGGCATTTGAATAAAGAGAAACTTTCTGCATAAATGTACTGGTGGAAGAATGCTGCCGTGGTAAAGAAATCGTAGCGAAAGAGGTTACAGTTGAAGTTTCACTATATTAAGGATATGTCAGTTCCTCTTCTTAATAGTTTCATGGTTTAACCCTTCATTGTACAATATTTTCTGTTTTTAAGGAAAAAAAAATATTTGAAATCCATACATAAGTCTAATAACGGAAAAATAGTAAAAAAAATTAAATTTTAAATAGTCTAAAATTTGACATTTATGGCGTGTAGCCTCTATACACAATTAGAATTTTTAAATATTGTATTGCAATATTTTGCAATCAAATTGGCTTAGATTAATAAATTTTATCTACTTAACCTTTTAACGGACAAAGGATTTTCATTGCTAAGATGGTAAAATAAATGAATGAAACCGGTAATTGCGAACAACTATATTTGTACATAATAAAATGGATTTTTTTTAAAATAAAGTATGATGTCGTTGTTGCACAGTGGAATTAAAATTTTGCGGCTTCGTAGAGAAACCGATGAACGTCAAAGGGAGGGTTCAAGCGCCATCTGCAACTTTCCTTATTTTAACCCCTTGGGGACGAGCGACACGTATACGTGCTGCAAAAAGGTTTAAGAATCCTTGTCTATCCCCACCAGAAAAATTATATTGGAAAATTTTCTCTTATTTAATCGGAGCATTTTCTCGATTTAATAAGGCACAAATTTCTGTTTTTAAAAACCGGTGACAAATCATTAAAAATTCCGTAAAATGTGCTCGTCGCAAAGGGGTTAATATTTTTAAGCATTCAGTAATAATAATAAAATTAAATTTGGCCAGAAAAGTTTGATCGTCATTTTTTTTTTTTTTTTTTTTTTTTTTTTTTTTTTTTTTTTTTTTGTCAAATGCAGCCATTTGACATGGACAAAATAAGCGTTATTCATTTCCTTTGACTGTTATGTGATCAGTTAACCCATTCGTGCCCAGCACCTTTTGCGTAAATTTCATTTGGTTGGCACCCCTATTTTTAGAAGATTTAAGTTTAATTCATTAATCACGAAAATGCATCATTTAAATAAAATAATTATTGCTTTTCTTTTTAACCGGTGTCAAAAACGGTGCTAAATGCACCTTTTAACCCTTTCCGGCACACTGTGCCCGATCTGGGATACCTAATTTTAATTCTAAACTTGCAAATGGCACCAGTAATATTGTAGTAAAATTTTGCTTTTACGATAAATACTTAAATTAGAGGATTCAAAATATCTAAAAAATTCATTTGTGAATTCCGGTGTCAGTCGATTATTTCTCATTTTACATCAGATTTTGCCCGTGCCGGAAAGGGTTAAAGCGTCCCTAAAAAGGGACGCTAGGCACTAATGGGTTAAAATAAAATAAATTGTAAAGAAATGTGTCTCAAAAGATTCATGGTACATATTGAGAATTCTAGGGTTTTCTAGATTCTGGATTTCCAGATCTGGCACACGGTGCCGTGAAGGGTTAAAAAATAAATAAATAAAAGGTAAAATAAATAAATCAAAGAAGTTTTAAATAAAAATTCTGGTGCGAAGTATTTTTACAAAATTTGAGTAACTTTCCTGTCTTTCAAGTGTTAACCACTTAAGGAGACGGTGGACGTTAAAATTTTTCTTTTTTAATTTTCATCATAACAATATGAAATTTTGTGCATGCATACATTTCCCCAAAAGTATATAGAACACCTTCAAAAGATTTCCAATCTTATTAATTTTTTTAATTTAAAAAATAGATAAATTTTAAAACGAAATTTAAAAATGCTCCTCGTGTCTTAATTTTTGAGATATTTTCTTGCTTTTGCGTTTTTATCATTGAAAACTCTATTATAAACAAATTTGTGTATGATTTTTAAAATATCTTGAATAATTAACATTTTACAGATTTTTTTCTAAATTCCATATTGATTTTCATCAAAATTTTGCCTTTTAATAAGTAAAAAATCAAATTTGACGACCTTAATGAAGACGAATTTTGAAAAATTTTCACAATTTCTTTCTAAACAGTGTCAGGAAACTTCCTTATTAATTTCATAAATATTGCTCAAAAATTACGACGCAAGGAGCATTTCAAAAATCTAAAAACGCTGAAAAATTAGTTAAAAAAAAAAAAAAAAAAAACAGATTTAAAGTATATAAATACAACTTACCTTTATTATTTTCATTTTAAAACCTTCATAAATTATATTTTTATAAGAAAAAACTGTTTTGACATTATTATACCACAGAAATAGACATTTTTGCGAAGATTTTGTTGATGGACGATTTTACTCAAATAAAAGGTCCACTGTCCCCTTAATCGTCTCGCCCGAGACATTCACGGGCTGCAAGCTTCACGGCTTTAATTCAGAATTGCGTGATTCCCACCAGTTTTATGAAATAGTGTAATTGGTTTTATTCTGATATAATTTTACTTGGCATTAAATAAGATGAATATTTTATTTTTCAAAAAAGTGGTGGGAATAATGAATTTAAATTTTTAAAACGTAATTTAATGCGACCAGTAAGGGGTTATACCAAGGGTGCACAACCTTTGGCCCGCGGGCCACAATAATACCACAATTCTTATGCAGAATAATTTTCCTTATAGTAATGACAGAAACTTTGCTATTAAAGAAAAGAAACAACACTTTTCAAATATTCCGGTGGCAAACGATTTTCTGGTAAAAAGGTTGTGCATCACTGGGTTATACAATAACAGAGCTGCCAACTTCTACGACTATTTAAATCTTATAATCATGTTTCGAACCACAAAAATGTTTTTGTAAAATGTATACCAAATGCATTCAGTGTTATGCGTTACATTACATATTCTTAGTTATTTACTAAAATTTCTGTTTCTAATATGTTTATTTGACTGTAAATAGTCGTAGTAGTTGGCAGCCTTGCAATAAATATAAGCAATTCATGTCTGGTCAGTCAGATTTAAGAAATGATGAATTCGTAAATAAATTAGAACAAAAACATTTTGATGCAACAATTTATTGAATAACATGAAGTGCTTTACTGACAGAAATAAAGCTACTTCGTTGTTTTTTCATGAGAAAAATCCATGTTCAGGAGTTTTCATGAGTTTTTTCATTTCTCAAAGTGTAAGTAGAGTGTTCACGGACGTTGTCAAATTCATAATAGATAGCTTTCCCCACCCTTCTTGCGCTGAACACCACCATTTCTCCTGTAAAAGAAATTTTAAACTAGTTTGAAAACAGTAAAATAATTTAGTGACATTTCATAATGAGTGGATACAAGAGAGAGTTTTGCATTACAAGCTTTGCGGATTTTTTAAAACCCATTTTGTATTAATTTATAAATAACTATAATCTGTTTATCAAACGGTTCTTTTAAATGTATGCAAAAAACAAAAATCCTCAAATTTTCTATTACAAAAAAAAAAAAAAAAATATATTGCACTAAAAATTTATCTGTTTTTTTTTTTTTTCTGTTTGCAATGACGTTTAAATCATGTTTCTATCTTAATTGAGGCAGGATTTTTTTTTTATTTGTTTTAAAATCTATCTTACAAGCAGTTATTAAGATGCAACCAATTCTAGTGAAAATACACTCTTCATGATTTTTTTTTCTTATTTTTCGTATTGAAATTGTTATAAGTCAAGAACCGTTAACGGGACATGGTTCAAACTTCAAACATGTCTTTTTCATTGTATTATTTTAATTGTGATTTAGCAAAATTTAATAGTAAACATATTTACTATTAAAAATATGATTTTTTAAAATAAAAAGTGCATAATTTTTATTATTATATTTTTTCTCTTTAAATATTTTAAATTTTTATTTAAATTAATGCTTTTTAAATTTCTGATGTAAAAATAAAATTTATGTATTTCTGTTTATTTAAATGAAAACATAATGCAATTCTACGAATAATATGTCGAGTTATAACAATTTTAAATTACCCCTCCTAATTTTTTAATGCATTTTAAATTTAAATAATAAAAAAAAAACATAAATGCGAGTTTTTATCATGTCATTTTATTTATACACGATACTGTCAAGCATCACAAAAAAATTTCAAAATTTTAACTCGATAATATTTTTCTCAAATGTGCCCTGGACCTCCCCCCCTCCCCCTTAACTTTACGCGACGGGAGTTTTTTTTAACGAAATTTTTAATGCTTTGCCACCGGTTTTAAAAAACAAAAATTTGTGCCCTATTAAATCGAGAAAATGCTCCGATTAAATAAGGAAATTTCGCAGAGAAATTTTACTTGTGGGGATAAACAAGGATTCTTAAGCTTTTTTGCGGCACGTATACGTGTCGCTCATCCCCGAAGGGTTGATGAAATAAATGTTAAAAATCTGTTCAAAAATAATTCGTACAATATGTAAAACGGCCAACTCTCACGTCTTTTTTTACTAGAAAAAATTATTAACTTATTTATTTAACCCTTTCCGGCACACTGTGCCCGGTCTGGGATACCTAATTTTAATTCCAAACTTGCAAACGGCACCAGTAATATTTCACTAAAATTTTGCTTTTACAATAAAGGCTTAAATTAAGGATTTCAAAATATCTAAAAAATTCGTTTTTGAATTCCGGTGTCAGTCAATAATTTCTCATTTTATTATAGATTTTGCCCGTGCCGGAAAGGGTTAATCGGCTGATTACGACGATTAACCCTTTGTATAAATTTGATAGATATACCACTTAATTTTAATTCCCAAACGTCACATTCGCACTGGAATATTGTTAAATAAAATTACGGTTTATTGAATGTGTGAAATATAGCGTTTTCATATTTATAAATAAAGTTGTTTTCTAATTCCGGTGTCAGTCATTAATTTCAATACTTAGGCAATGAATTTGCCCTGCCCCGCAAAGGGTTAAAAAAGACAAAATTTGCTGTTAATTTTTTTTCCCTTTCAAACTAACGTAAGAAGGGTTGGAGGCAATGAACGCGTTCTTCATCGTTGTGCTTTTGTATAGAAAAAGAGGCTGTTAACGTTAGAAATACAGTAAAAAAGTCTAAAGTTGTAAATTCAAATTCCGAAGGTTTTGGTGGGCAGAGGGATGCGGCATAACGAATTTACGGATGGTTTGATGGAGCGTGGCCAATAAAATGTTGGGAACCACTGGTCTAGAGGAAGATATTAAAATAGCAAATAAAGCCTTTGTGCACAAATGTTTAAAGATAGAAATCCAACGAATATAAATGCACAAATAAAGTATGAGAAGGTAGCAAATAGCTATTAATAGGAAGATATGTGATCGAAATAGCTCAGACCTCAAATTGTTAACATAAGCTAGCTAGCTAACGAGCTAGTGCTGAACGATTATCTATTTCCCTGATTTGCCCGTACATTATACTGGTGACGTGTTTTTGCCAGTCATGATCTGACCTTACCACATACGGGCATTTATATTTAAATCATGACTTATTAATCACACCAGTAAATTGTTATCTTCAAATTTGGATTATTTAACCATTTAATTCCCGTGACAGAACATTTTCTAGAAATTATATAGCTCAGAAAATCTGACTTTTTTTTTTTTTTTTTTTTTTTTTTTTTTTTATACGGAATGTCGCTCTGAGTGTTGCCAGTGGGCTACTTTTTTAAAATTCAGTTTTCTTGCTTGGCACCACTTTTTTAAAAGGGTAAATTACCTTTTGTTTTCGCCTTAATTGTCATGGCATTGAATAAGGTATATTTTTTCATTTATAAAAAGTGGTGCCAATCAAGAATCTGAATTTTAAAAAAGTAGTCCATCTGGCAACACTGGTCCTGCTATTAATTAAATCAATTAATACCGCTGTTTTAATTTTCGGATGATAATCAAGACATACGAATTAAAATACCTCAAACGATCTCGGACGGTTTGGGATCCAGAGGGTTTATCCAAAGCACTTTTCTGATTCAATTGGGACAAAAATTTCTGTTTTGAAAAATCAGTGATAAAATAATAAAAATTCTGTAAAACACACGAAAAAATAGGCATTAAAATTTTTGTAAAACACACGAAAAAATAAGCATTGTTAGAAAGCTTTTTTGAAAATATTGGTTAGTTAAGTGGTTAAAACTGCTGTAATTTCGCGCGTATACGCCGCGGTTCAGTTACGTCTTTCCCAGACAGAAAATTGTATTGTTAAAAAAAGTAAAATAAATGCTAAGCAAAATTAAATCAAATTTTTATTAAAAGAAATTTTGGTAGGAAATCGACTTATCTGAAGTGCGGTGGGTGTGCGCGAAATCAAGGTAATGATGCTTTCAACATGAAAAAATAATTCAATTTTTAAATAAAGAGACATAATTTACAAAGGTTTTGGAGAGCGGAGGAGGGTGGGTGACATAGCAACTTCACAATGGTTTTGTATGGCGTCGTCATTAACCCATTCGTTCCCAGCACCTTTTGCGTAAATTTTATTTGGTTGGCACCACTATTTTTAGAAGATTTAAGTTTAGTTCATTAATCACGAAAATGCATCATTTAAATAAAATAATTATTGCTTTTCTTTTTTACCGGTGTCAAAAACAGTGCTGAATGCACCTTTTGAAGCGTCCCTAAAAAGGGACGCTAGGCACTAATGGGTTAAGAGTTTGGGAACCACTGGTCTAGAGGGAGATATGCTGCCAAAATAGCTCAAAATTCAAAGTGTTCGCATAAACTAAATAATAAACGAGTCAGTGTTTAACAAATAAGCAGCGTTGAGGTATTTCCTAGGTGCAATCAGCTTAACCCCTTGAAGGGCGGTGATTTCGCCACGGCATCACCTAATTTTAAACCCTGAATGCCACATTGACACCCGAATTTTTTAAAGAAAAGTTCATCTTTATTAAATGAGCGAAAATACACTTTCACTAGTTAGCAAATAATTTTTCTTGTAAATACTGGTGTGAATGAATTATTTCAACATTTTGTGAAGACATGTACCTTGCCCCTGAAAGGGTTAACTCCTTCTGATACACTAAGCCTATTCCGGGATTCCTAATTTGAATTCCAAACTTGCAAACGGCACCAATAATATTTTAATAAAATTTTTCTTTTACAGCAGAGGCTTAAATTAAGGGATTCTTAATTTCTAAAAAAGTCGTTGGTGAATTCCGGTAACAATCGATATTTTCTCATTTTACTAACAGAATTTTTATCCGTGTCAGAAAGGGTTAACCCCTTGAGGGGCGGTGGTATATATTATATACCACCTACGATTGATGAAGATTCACACCAGAAAAATGTTATTAAATTTCACATTTCTAACTTTGGTAGAAAACAGTCGTGAAATTCCTTTTCCTCTTTTTGATATAACTCTTTACAAATTTCCGGTGGGAGTTCAGAATTACACGAACGCAACTGCTTGCCCCTCAAAGGTTTAACAAAGTCTTGTAGATCAGATGTCTTATATTATTGTAAGCCATTGGGAAAAGGTATATGTGTAATATAATCAACTTAAAAATATATGTATAATTTTACATACAAAAAAATAAAAAAATTAAAACTGCGAATATTTTCTAAAGTTAGTTATTGTCTTTAAGCTTATCAATTAATTTAATGGAAAGGAAATAACATTAGGTCTACATGCCGTTGTTAACCCCTTGAAAGGCGGTGAAACATATTTTATCCCACCTAAATCAAACGAGATTCTTACCAGAAACTTTTAACAAAATTTTACATTTGCAACTTTGCGTGGCAAAACGATGAAAAATTGCCATTTCATATTTTAAAGCAAAATTTTCCAATTTTTCCGGTGAGAATTCAATATTATAGAGACATTACTGAATGCCCCTTAAGGGTTAAAACTACTATGGAAAAGCCAGCAAACAATAAGTTAAATAAATCATTTAAATTGTTTTAATAAAAAATTGTGGTATAAAATATTTTTATAAAACTTGAGTAACATTTCCGCTAGTTCTAGAATTAAAATTAAATCATTAAATGTCAACAGCTGTTTTTCAGTTCGGCCCTCAGTTTCGTTTCTTGTTGCACTGTTGAGAAAATTTATTATCTCAAAGGAAAATGAATTTCAAATTTTAATTTTCGATTAGATATGCGAAAGTTGCATATTAAACCTAAAGGATAAAGATTGGAAAATGGTTCTTCAGATATTTCTCATGAATAACCTTAATGTGCTTCCCCCAAAATTAATTTTAATTTTAACCCTTATCACACCGTGATACACACCGTGTATACATGAATTTATTTTATAATTTGTTGGTACCACTATACTTTAATAGTAATTTTTAATGAACTTCTCGCGCTCATGTTGCTGAAGTTGAAGTAAAAGTAGTTCTAAATAAAAAAAAATTGGTGCAAAGCGAATAAATTTTCCAAGGGTGTTAATGTTGCTTAAACCCGTTAACTGGCTAATTCTTATCCGTTCAATAAATTGAAAATAGCGGACTCACACCACTATTATTTAAGTAAAATATTCGTAAAATTTAGTCTAAAATTTCCGCCTTTCAATAGTATGAAAATTTTCTTAAAAATAATAGTGGTGTAAAAAGCTTTAAATGATGAAATAAACAAATTCGTCTTGCCCGAACGGGGTTAACGGCGAATTGGTCCCTTAACCATTTCCGGTATTGAAATATTTTGTAGGTAAATTGATGAAATGATAAACTGATACCGGGATTCCCAAAAAACTGCTGAGAAAGTAAAAACTCACTACTTTGAACATTCATTTTTAACCCTTTGCGGCGCAGTGGTTTCATAGATAAACCACTTAATTTTAATTCTCAAACGCCACATTCGCACCGGAATTTTGTTTTAAAAAATTACTGTTTATTGAGTGTGTGAAGTATAGCGTTTTCTTATTTAAAAATAAAGTAGTTTTCAAATTCCGGTGCCAGTCATTATTTTCAACACTTAAGCAATGAATTAGCCCTGCGCCGCAAAGGGTTAAAGCAAAATTTTATTAAAACATTTCTAGTGCCGTTTATAAGTTGGAATTAAAATTAGTTGGTTCAGACGGGAACCACATCAACGGAGAAGATTGAAGGTTCAACTTTAAACTATTTTTTAAGTCTGTTATGTTATCGCTTACGCTTTTATCGTAGTATTATAATAATCTATAAATACTTACTTCTGCATTCTGGAAATTGGTTTTCAGGTTTCCAAACCCCATTCTTGCATTCTAAAACAATCACTTTGTCTTCTTTATCCTCAAATTTAAAGCCTGGCTGACATTTTCCAGTGCAAGTACTGAAAGAACAGACACTTAAGTAGAAAGATAATAATAATATGAAATAATAATAATAATAATAATAATAATATAACATAATATAAGAAAGTCATTCAGATCATCCTATTAGCCACAAAATCTCTATTATAAAAACCTTAGCATTTAGAGCCGTAAAGTCCTGCAGTAGTAATGAAATCATTGAAATTGAAAGAGATAAAATATACGACGATCTTAAAAATAACGGTTAACCAAAAAATCTAATTAGAAATATCTTCAAGAAAACTATGGAGTTCATGAATTTAACCCCTCCTCCTTTTTCAACGGTTTAAATCTGGTATTTTTGTTTCTTTAACATAATACGATACTGTTTCGGAAAAAAGTTTCATCTGTTTTTTAAATCTTTTATTTAACATTGGAGTTTCTTTTAAACCATTAAATAAAGTAAGTTCTTTTTAAATGGCCGCAAACATAAATTTGACGTAACAAAATTAACTGGTGTTTACATGATTCCATGTAGCGACTCTGACAACATATACATATAGGTGAGACCGGCAGATCGATGGATATAAGATTTAAAGAGCATGACGGAGCCTTTAAGAATGGAAGATTAAATTTTAAATTATTACAGCTTGCCTTTGAAACGACCCATACCCCAGCCTTCAAAAATTCATTGATTTTGAAAACTAATTGCAAAACGTATCATTACAGATTATTTATGGGAGATTGGTTTACTAGACAGACTATACCTTTACACGTTTAACGAATCTGGTGCGATCCCGATGGAATGTTTTGTGTTTTTAAAAGAGTAACTTTAACTTTGACTTTAACTGTGTTCTGGGCATGTTTCGATATTCTGATGTTGCTGATATGTATATTGATGAGGCTGTGCGATGCACAGCGAAACGTCTGATATTGTATATATTTTTATTTTTTAATTAAATTATGTATTTTTTAAATTTAATTCTTTGTTAAATGTAGTCAAGTCTGTCGAGTGCATGAAAATTAGTTTAAATTTATGCAAAGTTGTAACCGACGACTATTATTTTGTAGCCGTCTCTGGCGACCCGTTTGGTCCCCTAGAAATGCTTGTTAAGCAGTGTAATATGTTACTTATTTACAGTTTAATTTATTTTCTTTATCCTTCGAAAAATCGGAAGATTCTGACTGAGAAATCAACAATTCTTTACGATCATGGCTTGTTTATGTTTTATCTTATCTTTCTTATTTATGTTATTTTTCTTGACAAAAGCCGCTTTACTCACCTATCTCAGAATATATATATATATGAATGCAATTTATCACTCAAACGGTTAACTGAAAAGTATATACATATTTTTTTGAACGGTATTACTAAAAATGAAACTTCTGTGCAGCGTTATTGAAAAAAAAATAATAATTTTCATTAAAAATATTGTCACGTAATAAACCGAACACAGTGGCTTTTAGCAATTTCGTCATATGTGTTAAATTTATTCGTTTCATCTTCGCATTAGCCATAAAAAAAACTAAAGAATGCGAAATTAGAAATACCACACTCAATAAATCCGAAACATATCTTTTTAGAAAATAAATAAGTGAAGAATAAATGTTGTTGGTGATTTGTGATCGTAAATTGGTAATTGAAAGGAATTAAAAAAGATAAAAATGTATTTTAAAAATTTGAAATCCAGTCTTACTTTGATTGATATAGAAAAATAAGATAAGATCTATTTGCAAAAGTTGCCCAAAAAGTTTTTAAAATAATAATGGACCAAGGAGTGTTAATGTATAGTATATGCAGGTGCGAACCTAAAAATAATGTACCTACTGGCTTCCATAGAACATTTAAAAATCAATTCACTGTGTTTTCCAAAGAATCAGTAAAGTACTGCCATCTGTTGTATATATTATCAGTAAAGTGCGTTGTATTAGTATAAAAACTAATACATTAACACTTTCGAGGCCAATAACCCCGTCCTCTGTGTTAAGTATTGAAAATTTTACGCACAAGCGCGTGACCGGCAGCGAATGTGTTAATAAACATTTATGTTTGTTGTTGGATTGAGATTATCAGGGTTCGCACAGTCCTACCACCAAATTTTAGGAATATTTTCAAGCTGTTTCACTGCAGAAAAGTATCGTAAAATCTGTGAATGAAGGTAGGGTTTTAGAATATTATGGTTTAAAAATTAAATGTAAATTTTCTTATTTTTATTAGTGGTGCCAGAGTCCTTGGAAATTCTAAGGAGTGTGCGAACCTTGATTATATATAAATGAATTAAAATCTTACACAACTTCTGGCCGTCTAACGCAATCCACACTTCCAAACGGTACATCGGCAGGAAGATCACAGTCTTCAGATTCTGTAATAAAATTAATATAAACTAATATTGTGACAACAAAAGCACACGCTGTTATACTATGTATAATTTCAGTTGACTTTTCCAGGTCAGTTTCTCGTCCTTATCGCATGTCAGTAACAATGTTAACACTGCATTCGGCTTACTGATCATTCTACTTTTTCCCCAAGATATTTTTCACTCTGTTGATTCAACGCTTAACTAGCAATGTTATAGTCACTTATTAAATATTCAACAATTTTCTAGCGTATTTTCTTTCCTGGTGATAATTAATTTTAAAATTAATTTAAATTAAATACTGAATAAGAGGAGCGACAATGGAAAATAATTTTATATCATGATCTATTTTTACTTTAACCTCTTAACTGGTTTGCCCGAACGCCGTTCGGGCAAGACGAATATTCTTATTGCATCATTTAAAGCTTTTTGACACCACTATTATTTTAAAGAAAATTTTCATACTGTTGCAAGACGGTAATGTTTAGACTAAATTTTACGAAAATTTTATTTAAATAATAGTGGTGCCAATCCGCTATTTTCAATTTATTGAACGGAAAAGAATTAAGAGGTTAATGCTTTACACTGGAGCGTGTGGGTTTGTTTACATCTTTTTGTCTCATGAGATTTGTATTGATCATGAGACGATAGGTATTTTTATTTTTATTGTGATTATGGTTTTTATCAAAATTAGAACCGAAACATGTCAAATTATTTGTTTATAATATATTTTGTAATATCTTTCATAAGTAATATAATTTGTTTATTAAAAGGTATCTAATAGAATTCTGCATCGAATTCATTATGTTTGAAGTAATCTCACATGATTAAAAAATGCGGCAAGCAGTTATTTCCTTCAAACCATTTTTAAACGTAATTCTATTCCGTGACTCTGTATGGAGCAATAAATCCTGCCCTTGTATTGAATAATACTTGCAACCCATTTTGTCCATACTAAGCATTATCCTACAACATCCGAGTATTAGGGGGGGGGGTAAAAATAAGCAGACACTATACCCCCCTCCCCTTCTTTCTGCTTAGGAAATATTTGAAAGGTCAGGAATTTATTACGCCATACAGAGCCTCGCAAAAGAGTTCTATTTCATCATTTCTATATTATCTGCTTGTCGCGTATTTTAATTATGTGACATTACTACAAACATAATGAATTTGATGCATGTTACTGAAGTTTACTACAAGATACCTTTTAATAACAATTTATATTACTCATGAAAGGTGTTACAAAATATATTATAAACAGATAATTTGACATGTTTCTGTTCTAATTTTGATAAGAACCATAATCATAATAAAAATAAAAATGCAAATCGTCTCATGATCAAAACAAATCTCATGTGACAAGGAGATGTAAACAAACACGCACGCTCTAGTGTAAAAGTTTAAATTAAAAACAGACCATGATGATTCTATTTTTGATTAAAAATCGACAGCTTGCTCAAAAATAGAACGTCCTCCTGGTGTCGATTCAACGCCGATCATATGACAAAATGTCGATTCGAACCAGAATTCTTTTCGTAAAATTAGTTAAATTGCAACTAGAGAAAAAAGGGTAAATAAATAAGTAGAACTGTTTTAATTTAAAATTTTGATGTTAATTTTTTTGTTATTATTAATGCTGGATGATTTTTGGATATTCTAATTTAAATACGTATTTTTACAACATTTGCAAGAGAAATATACTTCAAAATTTATATGAGAAAATCTCTGTTGTGAACAGAATAGAAAAATAGCTGCCTGTGGCAGCCTTGTATATATGAACAGCACCTTTGAAAAAATCAATTCCAGTATCAAATTACGCACTGGTCATAAAGAAAGTTGAAGCAAATTTGGACATTTTTTCCCTTCAAAGATAAATTTTGCATTGTGTTTCTTTTAAAATGAAATTTAATTTGAAAATAAGGAAATGCAATTTTACACTATTATGCAAAGTTATAAAAATAAAATTTTAATGAAGGATTCTAGTATGAATCTTGATTAAAATTAAGTAGAATGTAATACAGTATGTCCAAAATGTATCTTTACACTTTTAAATTAAAAATAAACAAACAATGATATGCACCTACAATTTTCTATACTCTACAAAGAAAATATCGGAGTGTTTATTAATTAAATATAAACTAGATTTCGCTACGTCAACCGCATACCATGGCTTTTCAGATCTCCAGACCTAACACTGTTGGATTTATTTTTATGGCTATAAGGGAAAAAAGTTGATTACCAACCTTCAGTTCGTGACACTGATGAATTGGAAAGTGCAATTAGGTTAGAGATCGTTCAAGTATTTCTTAAGCAGAAAGAAGGGGAGGGGGGGGGGTACAGTGTCTGCTTATTTTTGCTGACAAAGGGGGGAGGGGGGGTATGAGAATTTTTACGTAAACATTAGACACAAAGAAGAAACTATTGTTTAACAACAAAAAACAAAAAGCCATAACTTGGATGAACGTTCTGCGGATGCTGAACGACTTGAAAAAACAGATATGGAATAAAAAAGAATGAAAATGAGGAACATTCTTGCCGGTTACTACATTAAAAACTTAATAATAGCAATGCAGAAGCATCGATCCAATGATCTTGAGCAACAGATTTGAAAGGAATACATACATACCTATGATTCTTGTTAAAATTTTTAGTAAAGTGACTAAATAAGTTAAAACCTGTTGTACCTTTTAAAGTTTTTTTTTTGTTGTTGTTCAAGTGTGGTAAATAATATTATATTAAAAAATGTCTTATATTACTGTAATGCGATAAGTAATTACTTTAACCCTTTCCGGCGCTGTGTTACCACTCCGGCAACACCTAATTTTAATTCCAAACTTACAAACGGCACCAACAATATTTTAGTAAAATTTTATTTTTACAGTGACAGCTTAAATCAGGGAATTCTTAATTTCTAAAAAAGTCTTTTGTAAATTACGGTGCCAGTCAACAATTGCTCATTTTACGAACAGAATTTGTCTGCGCCGGAAAGGGTTAATGCAATAAGTAACAATATAATAAACCGGTTTTGTTTTCCTATATATCTATTTATGTAAATTTGCTGGACCAATAATTTAAATTTATCTCAAACTGTATTTTTATGGCAAACAATTTTGATGTTAAAATGTCAAATAATCTTACTTAAACAAAAAGGGGGAGGGTCTAGCATTTACTTATTTCCTTACAAGGTGGAGGGGTACAAAATAACTAAAAATATGCTGATGTAATACTTGAATGGCCCTTAGATCAATCATCTAGATTGGTACATTTCCACAGCCGACAATTTATTTCTATTTCGCACCACTCTTTCGAAACATTTGCATTCACAACTCTTACGACAGATTAATAATACAAAATGTTTTTTAATTTTTATTTATTTATTTATTTATTTATTTATTAGTGGTGCAAATCTAATATAAGAATACTTGTTTGCGGCAGCCATGTTGTATATTCTGCAGTCAGTGTTGCCAGATGGGCTACTTTTTAGCTCACAGGCTACATAGCCTGAGAGCTTATGTGCCCGTCCGTTCTGTATGTTTGTTCGTATGTGCGTGATAAAAATATCGGATCCACTTGAAATTTTGTATATAGGTATATCCTGAGAAGGCGCTTCCCTGATTAGTTTTTGGAGTTCATTCGATATGTATAACAGGGGGAACGGGGGGCTCATGCCCCTCCCCTTAATTGATTTAATGGATTTTTCATGCAGAATTAACAGTTTTCGTTCAAAATTTAGATATAGGATCATTTTGATGAGGCAATTTCGTGACTTTTATTAGGTGTTCATTGAATAAGTATAAATAGGGGGAACAGGGGTTCTAATGCCCCCCCCCCCCCCCGTTACTTGACATAAATGGGATTTTCATGCAGAATTAAGTTTTCGTTCAAAATTTAGATTAGGATCATTCTGATGAGGCGATTCCGTGACAGTTATTAGGTGTTCATTGAATAAGTATAAGTAGGGGGAACAGGGGTTCTAATGCCCCCCCCCCCGTTAGTTGATATAAATGGGATTTTCATGCAGAATTAAGTTTTCGTTCAAAATTTAGATTAGGATCATTCTGATGAGGCGATTCCGTGACTTTTATTAGGTGTTCATTGAATAAGTATAAATAGGGGGAACAGGGGTTCTAATCCCCCCCCCCGTTAGTTGATATAAATGAGATTTTCATGCAGAATTAAGTTTTCGTTCAAAATTTAGATTAGGATCATTCTGATGAGGCGATTCCGTGACAGTTATTAGGTGTTCATTGAATAAGTATAAATAGGGGGAACAGGGGTCCTATTGCCCCCCCCCCGTTAGTTGATATAAATGGGATTTTCATGCAGAATTAAGTTTTCGTTCAAAATTTAGATTAGGATCATTCTGATGAGGCGATTCCGTGACAGTTATTAGGTGTTCATTGAATAAGTATAAATAGGGGGAACAGGGGTTCTAATGCCCCCCCCCCGTTATTTGATATAAATGGGATTTTCATGCAGAATTAAGTTTTCGTACAAAATTTAGATTAGGAACATTCTGATGAGGCGATTTTGTGACTGTTAGGTGTTCATTGAATAAGTATAAATAGGGGGAACAGGGGTTCTAATGCCCCCCCGTTAGTTGATATAAATGGGATTTTCATGCAGAATTAAGTTTTCGTTCAAAATTTAGATTAGGATCATTCTGATGAGGCGATTCCGTGACTGTTATTAGGTGTTCATTGAATAAGTATAAATAGGGGTAACAGGGGTTCTAATGCCCCCCCTCCTTAATTTATATAAATGGGTTTTTCAAGCAGAATTTTCAGATTTCGTTCAAATCTCTGAATAGTTTTGGAAGTTTAATGGTTAAGTATAAAAGAGGGGGATAACTCTTTTTAAATTATATAAATGCTAAATGGGTTTTTATTAAGAATTATCTAATTTGCTCTGAATTTTGGATATAGATATTTTATATGATAAAGCATGTCTTTGATAGTATAGGAGGTTCAATGATTAAGTATAAAAAAAGAGGAAAGGGGAGAGCTGTTTCATTCTTAATTTTTTTTTCGAACGGAATTAACCCTTGAAAATATAAGGCTTTAATGTGCAATTAGTATTTGTAGCCTGTGAGCTCAATGCCATCAGTTTAACTGGGCAGTATTCTTTTTTTTTATTTTAAATTCAGATTCTTGATTGGCACCACTTTTTTGAAATTGTAAAATGCACCTTATTTAATGATACACTAAATAATGTGAAACCAAAGGTAATTTTACTGTTTCAAAAAAGTGGTGTCAATCAAGAAAATCGAATTAAAAAAAGTAGCCCACTGGCAACACTGTCTGCAGTGCTTCATAGAACACAAATAGAAATCTCATTTTGGCTGGATATATTGCACTTGACTAAGGTACGCACATTGAAGTTGTGGATTAACCCCTTCACGGCGGGAGATTTTTACGAAATTTTTAATCTTTTGTCATCGGTTTTTAAAAAGAGCAATTTGTGCCTCATTAAATCGAAATAATGCTCCGATTAAACAAGAAAAAAATTTCAGTAAAATTTTACTGGTGGAGATAAACATGGATTCTTAAGCCTTTTTGCGGTACATATACGTGTCGCTCTTCCCCAAGGGGCTGAGATTATTTGAATAAGGGAAAATTTTCACATTACTGACTAAGCGTAAACCAACAGACTAAAAAATGTCCCAGTCGGAAATCGAACCGGATCCTCAGAAATGCGTTCCAGTGCTCTAACATTGAGCAACGAAGACGATGCTCAACTTCTCACTTCTCATTCTTAACCCTTTCACAAGCAAAACTCTATTTTAAAATTTTCAAAAAAAAAGTGTGACACCAAAGATTACGAACAAATTTGTTTTAAATAAATAAATAAATAAATAAAGGCGATATTTCACATACTTAATAGATAGAAAAATTCTTCCCTGAAATTCTGGTGACATTGTTGGATGTAGTAATTAAAATTTTGAAAAATTTTGGAATTAAAAAAATAACTTTGATTTTTTTTTTATGGAACATAAAAAACAGTAGCGCATATCATTATTTACTTATGTTTAATTATTTTTTAACCCTTTTCGGCGCGGGCAAAATCTGTCGTAAAATGAGACAATATCGACAGACACCGGAATTCACAAACGAATTTTTTAGATATTTTGAAATCCTTAATTTAAGCTATCATTGTAAAAGTAAAATTTTACTAAAATATTATTGGTGCCACTTGCAAGTTTGGAATTAGAATTAGGTATCCCAGACCGGGCACAGTGTGCTGGAAAGGGTTAAAGGACAATAGCACAGTTCGAACACCCTGTATATCCTACTTCCCTCAAGAGGTTAAATGGGAGAGGAGCTTTATTGTAATTATAAAGCGAAATATTAAGTTTAGGGATTGCCAAGTTCAACTTGTTTAAATCTATAATAATTCGAGACTATTAATAATAAAATCAAGTCGGGAGTTTTAACGTGAAAAACGTTGCAAATGAGTTGCGTTCGTTCTACAACTAGTTATATAAATGTTCTTATCTTGGTGCAATAACTATTAACCCTTTCCGGCACGGGCAAAATCTGTAGTAAAATGAGAAATTATCGACTGACACCGGAATTCAGAAATGTATTTTTTAGATATTCTAAATTCCTTAATTTAAGCTTTTGTTGTAAAAGCAAAATTTTACTAAAATATTATTGGTGCCACTTGCAAGTTTGGAATTAGAATTAGGTATCCCAGACCGGGCACAGTGTGCTGGAAAGGGTTAAAGGACAATAGCACAGTTCGAACACCCTGTATATCCTACTTGCCTCAAGAGGTTAAATGGGAGAGGAGCTTTATTGTAATTATAAAGCGAAATATATTTACTTGCAATAGCGTCTTCTCCAGGTCCCTTCATCTGATTTACCTCTCTAGACAGAGTCATTTGCATAGTCATTAGCAACATCATGCTGATAAGGAAATTGCCGTGACACTTCATTTTCAAAAACCCTAGAATAAAAAAGTAAGAAAAATCATGCATTAAACATAGATTATGACACACTTTCAAACACTTCCTGAAATCTTTAACAAAACTTCATTATTTAGGGAAGTAAGGTTACTGTCAATAGCCAAATATGTCTTCCAATACTTTTGAACAGCCCCGTATGTAATCTGTCAGTAGATACATATACTATATAATGGGGAAATTTAGTTTAGCAGGAAAATATCTAGTAGGTTGAAATTTCTTTTTCAGCAAGTTATACTAATAGATGGAAATATACTTGAATACTCTTGTTTAGCCCTGTAGTTTGCCAGTATTTATCTAAAATCTATTTTAAACTACAACACTCTTAAAACTACTTAAATCACATTCTCAGAAATAATTATTCATAGGCGGCCATGTATCCTTTTTTTTTTCGTGTCCCTGTATATAATTTTATCTATATTCTACAAATGTTTCTTAGTAAACTGAATACAGTTCAGCGTAAAACTGCATAACTTATTTAAAAGCCACCTTTAAGAAATTTAAGCTCATATTCAGTATCGTTTGCGAGCTCTTTTGTGTAACCCTGTACATCAACTATCATTTATATACAGCATACAATATGCATAGATTCAGTGAAACTTAAAAGCGCATATCATAATTAAAAATGCATTTCATCTATCCATTAGCAAATAATTATAATATACTGTACTTCGGATAGAATATACTATTTGAAATCTTTTGCGTATCCCCGTAAATGCTATGCACTACATACTTATTTGTAAAAATGAGAAAGCCATATTTCGCGTATGTAATAAACTTACAATTTCTGTACTAAATTTCTGGTATCAATGTAGTATTTAGATATTAAAATGTAAATGCTTTCATAAACATATTACCGCCTCTCAAGGGATTAACACTAGGTAGTCAGAAAGGGAATCATTTTTACCCTTACCAAAAGAATATATTTCTGTTCGAGCTAGAATTTCATTTAACCCTTTGTGGCGCAGTGGTTTCATAGATATACCACTTAATTTTAATTCCCAAACGCCACATTTGCACTGGAATTTTGTTAAAGAAAATTACGGTTTATTGAATACGTGAAATATAGCGCGAAAAATATAGCATGAAATATATTTTCAGAAATTTTACAAAATTCATAAAAACTTAAAAAAGTTAGTTTTTAGAGTCCAGTGTACCCTTAACACACGCTTTGATAACTTTCGCTAAATTGCTAACGAAATACACTTCAAAATTTAACCCATTCGTGCCCACAACCTTTTGCGCAAATTTTATTCGGTTGGCACCACTATTTTTAAAAGAATTAAGTTTAGTTCATTAATTACGAAAATGTTTCAATTAAATAAAATAAAGATTGCTGTTCTTTTTTATCGGTGTCAAAAACAGTGCTATTTGCACCTTTTGAAGCGTCCCTAAAAAGGGACGCTAGGCACTAATGGGTTAAAGCAGTAAAATACTGGTGCGAACATAACATAAAATTAGTCGATTGTGGCAGTGCTACATAAAGTGAAAATTATCTTTCAGGGTTTGAAATGACACATGACGTTCAGCTAAACAGTTCCAAATTTCAACCGTACAGTTTTGGCAATTAATGGATTATATTTTAAAGAAAAGTCTGAGATTAAATAAATCTAAAAATACTTTTTTAATTTCCGGATGTGAATCTGAATTTTTTTAAAGTGGAGATCAATTTGTAATCCTGTGTCGGCATCACAGATCTTGAGGAATCTATTTACAATAAGTGGGTAGTTATATCCAATTCCCAATTACCAAAACCTATATGTTGAATCGTACGTCTGAGAATCTATATCCAATACAAGTTAAATCTGGTTCGAATTTTATTATTATTATATCGAATTATTAAAATGGTATTTATTCTAATTTATAAGCAGAGTCCTAGTAATTATAACAATTAAAAATTGTAAAAAAAATTCTTATTCCATATTGTATAGAGAGAGATATATACATATTTTTTTAACCCTCTGGATCCCTAATCGCCCGAGACCGCCCGAGATATTTTAATTCGTATATTTCAGTTCCCACCAGAAAATTAAAACAACAATATTTGCTTTAATCAATAACACAATAATCCGTATTTAAATGAAACGAAATTAGCCATTGATTTTTTCTGGTGTGAAATGAACTACATAATTTCTAGAACTTGTTCTAGCATGGGAATTAAAGGGTTAAACATAAATAAGTAAGAGAGTTAATGATACATATTATATTATATTTCTATTATATATGTTAGTTTGTGACCTTATAGTTTAGCCCAGGATTACAAAAGTAGTCGCATGTGGTAAGTCTGGATACAGACATACATAAGCTAAAAACAAACGTCTGTAACGACGTTTGTTAGCCGTAATATTCCTGCATAAACAAAGTTATGTAAAACACATTTGAAAAAAAAATCTCTTACCTCCGAAGACGAATAATTTTCTAGTTGAAGTAAAAACAGGATCAGAACTTCTTCAGCAGAACGAAAATAGTCGTTGAAAAATATACCTGAATCCCTGTAAGGACAGTTTATATAGTTTTTGAGACAAAAACACGGATATCCTTGATTGACAGAATTAAAAATTTGTTCATTAAACATTGAAATTCTGGAAATCCTTCAAATTGACTGATGTTTGCATTGTATAATATCTGGTTATGCTTTTTAAATAATAGAAAAAATATTGATGTAATTCCCTTCTTACATAAGATTTTGATTTAAAACGGAATCTGGGCATATAATTTCTCAAAAAATTGACAGCTGTGATTGCGTTCAAAAATTAAGATATGAAAGAAAAATTTTAAACAATATCGAAGCGCAATCATTCAAATTTAAAATATGTTATGCATACAGCATACTTGTCAACCTTCTGCTTTCTCTTGTATTTAAAAGACAGGTCTCGCCCGGAAATGACACGTAACTCATTTTACTATATGGAACAATGGAATAATGTAAAAGCCTTTGTGAGTTCTTTTTATTAGTAATTTTACATCTAGGCAACAAACAAGCTAGTTGCGCAGTTATAAGGGAGCTTTTAACCTTTTGAGGGGCGGTGGGATACATTGGGTCAGCCGGAAAATTCTGCGGTGTTCTTCTGTTGACATAATGTTAAAACAATTAAATGACACCGAAAATTATGGACAAATTTATTACAATGTAAGTAAAATTGTTTGTATACGTTCATTATAAAAACAAACTATTATACCGAAAAATCCAGTGAAAATGTAGCATTCGCAGAATCAAACTTTATCAAAAAAACCCAGGGATTTTCCGAATAACCTATATATTATCCCACCCAATTTAAACAAGATTCTCATCAGAAACTTTTAACGAAATTTTACAATTTTAATTTTATAATTTTAACTTTGGCAGCTAAGAAATAAAAATATTTTACTTACATTAACACCACTTCTGTAAAGAGAATTCAATGCTCCCTCTTTTAGAAAAATAGTAGTTGACCTATTAAAAAAAAATTTTTAGTAATCTGTATAGCCTCCGCGACGCTATTTTAGTTAACTATCGGACTACGATGCCTGCGAACCTGATCACAAAGACCAAAATTATTATGGACATCTAGGGTCCCTGAGTTCTTCACACTTGATAATATTTCCTTTATTTTTCTTTAACCCATTAGTGCCTAGCATCCCTTTTTAGGGACGTTTCAAAAGGTGCATTCAGCACTGTTTTTGACACCGGTAAAAAATGAAAAACAATAATTATTTTATTTAAATGATGCATTTTCGTGATTAATGAACTAAACTTAAATCTTCTAAAAATAGTGGTACCAACCAAATAAAATTTAAGCAAAAGATGCTGGGCACGAATGGGTTAAACTATTCATTACTTTTTATAAAAAAAAGTCATTTATGACAACATTTACATTTATTTAGTAACAAAAAAGAAAAAAAATCCATGACTTTAAAAAGCTGCCCCTTTTTTTTACACTGTGCCATAACATCTGGCACATCCTTTACTTGACCGCTTACCTTTACTTACCAACTTTGTCTGACAGTTCTTTCGCATCTGTGTTTAATTCTCTTTTAATATTTTTAACTTGATTTTTACTATCTTATTTATTTTAATCATACTTAATTTATTTCTAAAGGTATTTTTATCTTTTATTTTACATTAATATTTTAAACTTTTAAATCTTTCTTGTTACGTAGTTTTATACTACAGTTAGACTTTTTCTCCCAATGGTACTTTTATTGTAAAATATTCATTAATAGACTGGGCGTAAATTTGACATCAACTCGGAAGCCTCTTAACCCTTTCCGGCACATTGTGCCCGGTCTGGGATACTTAATTTTAATTCCAAACTTGCAAACGGCACCAGTATTATTTTAGTAAAATTTTGCTCTTATAATAAAAGCTTAAATTACGGAATTCAAAATATTTAAAAAATTCATTTGTGAATTCCGGTGTCAGTCGATAATTTCTCATTTTAGTACAGATTTTGCCCGTGCCGGAAAGGGTTAACCACTTAATCGTCCGCCCAAGACATTTCACGGGCTGCAAGCTTCACGACTTTTATTCAGAGTTATTTGATTCCCACCAGTTTTATAAAATAGTGTAATTGGTTTTAATCTCGTATCATTTTACTTGCCATTAAATAAGATTAATATTTTTTTTTCAAAAAGTGGTGGAGATAATGAATTTAAATTTTTAAACTGTATTTTAATGCGACCATTAAGTGGTTAACCGCTTATGGACAAGCGACACGTATATGTGCCGCAAAAAGCTTAAGAAACATTTTTTATTACCACCGGTAAAATTATACTATAATTTCTCGAGGAGCATTTTCTCGATTTAACCCATTAGTGCCTAGCGTCCCTTTTTAGGGACGCTTCAAAAGGTGCATTCAGCACTGTTTTTGACACCGGTAAAAAAGAAAAGCAATAATTATTTTATTTAAATGACGCATTTAGTGATTAATGAACTAAAATTATATCTTCTAAAAATAGTGGTGCCAACCAAATAAAATTTACGCAAAAGATGCCGGGCATGAATGGGTTAAGAAGGAACAAATTTCTGTTTTTAAAACATGTGACAAAACATTAAAAATTTCGTAAAAGGATCCCGTCGCGAAGGGATTAAAGTGACTACACTGTTAAGCACTGTTAAGACGCAACACTGGTCACTGAAAAAGAACCAAATTTTAATGTTACGTCTATGGGGGCGTTCTTTTCAGATATCTCGCTCAAATTTTGTTATTTTTACATGATTTTTTTGTATATGATAGCTGAGATTGATTTATAATCGGGGAAGTTTTTACTTTTTTAATTTTGGTTACATATTTTTTATATTAGGCGAATTTCGATAAAGTCTATGGGAGCGTTCTTTTCTAATATCTCGTTCAAATTTTAATATTTTGACATGATTTTTTTTGCATAAAATAGTTCAGGACGATCCACAACCGGGCTAGTTTTTACTTTTTCGATTTTGGTTTTAGATTTTTTTTTAAAAATTACTTTAATTTTCAAAACCGGTTTAAACCAGTTCTGAAACTGAAACTATCATAATATAAAAAATATATAACCAAAATCGAAAAAGTAAAAACTAGCCCGGTTGTGGATCGTCCTGAACTATTTTATGCAAAAAAAATCATGTCAAAATATTAAAATTTGAACGAGATATTAGAAAAGAACGCTCCCATAGACTTTACATGGTCATCCGGGTCTTTTTGTGTACTTTTCCTGTGACTATTGTGGGCTCTTAAGAGTACACACTAGTCACGCGGTAAATGCCGAGCGCTAATGTAAAGTCTATGGGGGCGTTCTTTTCGAAT
Source organism: Maratus speculifer (assembly GCA_964019185.1). Lineage (NCBI taxonomy): Eukaryota > Metazoa > Arthropoda > Arachnida > Araneae > Salticidae > Maratus > Maratus speculifer. The sequence goes on from OZ025300.1 coordinate 233,635,496, forward strand.
ATCTCGCTGAAATTTTAATATTTTTACATGATTTTTTTGCACAAGATAGCTGAGGACGATCCACAACCGGCCTAATTTTTACTTTTTCAGTTTTCGTTTCAGATTTTCTTTAAACAATTACTTAAACTTTCGGAAGCGTTTTAAACCGGTTCTGAAATTGAAACTATCGTAATATAAAAAATATATAAGCAAAATCGAAAAAGTAAAAACTAGGCTTGTTGTGGATCGCCCTCAGCTATCTTGTGCAAAAAAATCATGCAAAAATATTAAAATTTGAGCAAGATATTCGAAAAGAACGCCCCCATAGACTTTACTTTAGCACTTGGCTTTTACCGCGTGACTAGTGTACGCTCTTAAGAGCCCACAATAGTCACAGAAAAATTACTTAAAAAGACCCGGATGACCATGTAAAGTCTATGGGAGCGTTCTTTTCTAATATCTCGCTCAAATTTTAATATTTTTGCATGATTTTTTTGCACAAGATAGCTGAGGGCAATCCACAACCGGGCTAGTTTTTACTTTTTCAATTTTTGTTTCAGATTTTCTTTAAAAAATTACTTTAATTTTCGAAACCGGTTTAAACCGGTTCTGAAACTGAAACTATCGTAATATAAAAAATATATAACCAAAATCGAAAAAGTTAAAACTAGCCCGGTTGTGGATTGCCCTCAGCTATATTGTGCAAAAAAATCATGCAAAAATATTAAAATTTGAGCGAGATATTCGAAAAGAACGCTCCCATAGACTTTACATGATCATCCGGGTCTTTTTGAGTAATTTTTCTGTGACTGTTGTGGGCTCTTAAGACGCAACAGTAGTTACAGGATAAGACCCGGACGACAATGCTAAGTCTATGGGGGCATTCTTTCCAAATATCTTGTTCAAATTTTAATATTTTTATGTGATTGTTTTTGCATAGATTCCAACCGGCTCCAACCAGTTTCGAAAGTTAAAATAACTTAAAAAATAAAAATAAAATAAAATCTGAAATCAAAATTGAAAAAGTAAAAACTGGACCGGTTGTAGATTGTCCTCAGCTATCCTATGCAAAAAAATCATGTAAAATATTTAAATTTGTGCGAGATATTAAAAAAACGCCTCCATAGACTGAGCATGCCTCCATACAGTGTGAGGCCTTAACCCTTTAACGTTCATTGGTTTCGCCACGAAACCACAAAATTTTAATTCCGATATGCAACACTGGCACCGGTATTTTTATCTAAAAATATCCTTTTTATTATGTATGTGAAAAATCACGTTTTCTTATTTATAAATATATTTGTTCTTAATTACCGGTCTCATTCATTTATTTCGACATCTTAGCAATGAAAATGCTTTGATCGTTAAAGGGTTAAGACGCCACACGTGAAACCTATAGCTAGGTTGCACGTCTCCAAGTGGTTAACTGCCGAAACTATAAAATGGAAGAGTTCTTTTTTTTCTGAAAAACGTTCGCCACCACACATTTTGAGCAGTAATTTTCGCTTAATTTAAACGCAGAATTTATGCTATATTTTAAGTGAAATTTTAAATAAAAAATTAGTGGCTGCAAAATAGTTAATTTAAGCATGCGCATTTAAACTTCACTGTTGAGTGAACGCAACAATAACGGGTAATGGATTAGGTTCTTTAAGCCTCACCGTTCAACGTCCCTTAATCCCTTGAACTATGTCTATGAAACTACTTAATTTTAATTCCTAAAAGCCACGTTAGCACCAGAATTTTGGAGAGAAAAAAAAGTTCGATTTATTAGATGTGTGAAATATTGCACTTTTATTATATACAAGTAAAGTTGCATTCAAATTCTGGTGACAATAATTAATTTCAACACTTAAGAAATGAAAGTGTTCTGCGCCGCAAAGGGTTAGATCAGATGTGGGCAACCTTTTTGGCTGAAATTCATTTGCCATTATTACTTAACACTAGAACACCCGGAAGGAGTCGATATGACTCCAACTATACGATTAAATTTCAATTCGAACCCGAAAAATTTTCTTCAAATCATTTAAATTTGATACATGCAGATTTACGCTAAATAAATAAATTAAATAATTTTGAATAAAAATTCCGGTGAGAAATATTATTGTTAAACTTGAGTAAAATTTCCGGGCGTTCTAGTGTTAAGAGTTATAATTTTTTCCTTTATAAATTGAAGATCTGCTGTCAATAAAGAAGATAATTATTTCTGTAGAAAAAATGGTGGTATATCTGTGGCATGAATGCCACTGGTTGGACTTCACTGCTTTAAATGCCTATGTTTAAACTATTTTTTCTCATTTCTCATTTTTTTAGAATGCATTCTAGAAATTCCGTAATTCAAGTACTCTGGAGTACGGAATGACAGACAGAAAATTTCAATGACAGAAAACTTCAACTGAAAACTTCAATGCAGTGTTGCCAGATTTTTAAAACGAAAAATACTACAGCTACCTCTAAAAAATACTACAAAATACTACGGTACATAGTTGACTTTAGCACCATCTACCGGAGTTTATTAGTATTATTAAAATGATTGTTATAGAAAAAATGTACGTCATTCGTAATACGTTAAAGAATGGTTGATATGATTTTTTACAAGTTAAAAACAATGTTTTGATGATGAGGTAAAAGCTTTTAACTAAATGTCATTTTAAATATATTATATATTTTACTGGAAACAATTTGATGTAGAAGGAATAAAAACCAATTTAGTAAACATGGTATATCTTCCATGTGTTGCTAAAGGTTCAAAAACTATGCTCAGTGGGTTGCGGAGATGAAAATTTGTTCAATAATGAGTTTGACTCATATCATATTCTACCATTTCTTTATACTTCTGTGTTTTCTTTCACGTGTTTTCACCAATACCAACAGAATACCAAATTAAAAATGATTGCTACGAATTAAACTGCACCCCTAGTTTCGGCCGAAAACACAGAGTACGGAACAGAGAATCAACTTTCATACACTGTAATGGCAACTTGTTTAACATGGGATTTCGCATAGACAATAGCGATACGAGCGGATGACTCTGAAACTACGATCATAACATAAGAGAGGTTGCTAATTCGGCGAAACATCGCTTCCTTGGCGACAAATGATAAGGGAAAAAAGAAAAAAAATACAGCGACGGCTTGCTGCTTATTGTTTTGAAATTTATGAAAGAATTATTTTAATATGAAATAACTTTGACGTATTCGTCTTGCTAACAATACATGTGTCTCTTCTTAACATGACGACCTAATAATGTAAACTTGAAAATTCAAGAACAATAACAGTAATAATTACGAATCAATATAAGCGCGGAAATCTAAGATCAAATAGAATAAGCACGTGTGCAAAGATAATCAAATCAGCATTCAGCAAGAAGTGCCAAGCCAGAATATGGTTACAGTTAAAAAAAAAATCACGAGGATAAAAATTGCCAACGCGATGGTTTAGTTTTTAAGTGATCCACTGAGGGCGTTCTTTTCAAGCCGAGTTGAGGCTCTGTCCGTACTCTGTGGCCGAAAAAACACTACCGGAGTATTGAAATTCTACATCTGGCAACGCAGCTTCAACGCTAAATTTTTCCTACTTAGTAGCGGAATGTTTTTTATTAAATATATCAAACGCTGATAATAAATTTTCTGGTGTGAATTTGAAATATCAAAATTAAAAAATCCACTCGATTCGAAACACTTTTGGAAGCACATAATGCAAATTACAAGCAAAACACTTGGCAAAATTTGGGACCGTTTTTATAAAAATCTTAATTTCTCTACAAGTATACAAGCTATTCTCATAAAAATGGACACTGTTTATTACAATAAGTCACTTAATCATAATTTAAAGTTTTAAATCTTTTTGCTACATTGATTTTGACAGGGTTATCCAAAATATATTCGCTCTTTTTCAATTTCTTGGCGGTAATCTTCGGGGTTTCACGAAAAAAAATCATTGAAATATATGAACTGTAGTATTCTTTTTACACACTTGGAGTTTGAGAATAATTCCTGATGTATTTTTATAAATATTTAACAAAATATCTAACATTGCAAGTGGTAGGTCACGTACATACCTTTGAAAAAGCATGCAATTGTGTTTGCTTTTAATAAAGCACTTAATCATAACCTGAAATTTTAAATCTTTTTACTACATTGATTTTGACAGAGTTAAGCAAAAGATATTCGATTTCAATTCCTTTTTAGGTGCGTTCGTAATTATGTAAATACGTAGCACCTATTGTTGTTGCTCAGTCCGTCCGTCTGTCCGTCTGTCTGTCTGTCTGTCCGCATATAACAACGCAAAAACTATCCAACCGAATCATTTGAAATTTAAAATATATAATTATTACATAATTTTGTCGAGTCATTTCAAATGTTATGAAAATCGGGTACATAGATCAATTACAGGGACAATCAAAAGTATTCCGTTACATTACGATCAATGGGAAAAAGTTTCAAATGCATTTTAATCGTTTGAAATTTAAAACGTATAATTATTACATAATTTTGTCGAGTCATTTCAAATGTTATGAAAATCGGATGCATAGATCAATTACATGGACAATCAAAAGTATTCCGTTACATTACGATCAATGGAAAAAAATGTTTCAAATGCATTTTAATGGTGTTACACTCATTTGAACATAATATAATTGACATGAATCTATGATGTATGTACTAAAATATACATTCTGTACAATCTGGGATGCAAGGAATATCTTTTATTAAATTACAGGGCCACACAAATGTATTCCACTAAATAATGTTATACGGGGAAACATTGTTTGGAGCGTGTTTTAATTATATTAACCTACTTCACATTTTATGAATAAGATATACGTTAATGAAGTATAATAAAAATTACTCCCTGCATATTTACAGGAACACAAAGATTTCGACCAATATACTGTATCAAAGTACGCTCTACTATACCAGCAAGATCTGAATATTTTAAAACTTATAGTACGAACGCACCTCATTTGATACGCTTCACGTGCAAATTCCAACTTGTTCCATTTGTTGACCGTCTCCTACGGGGTTTCGGGAAAAAAATCTTCACGGAAAAATATGAACTGTAGTTTTTTTTTTTTTTTTTTTTTTTTTACGCACTTGAGTTTTAGGAAAATTTCTTATGTATTTTTCTAAATATTTAACAAAATATCTAACATTGCAAGTGGTCGTTCACTTTTACCCGTGTTGTGTACATACCTTTGAAAAAGCAAGCAATTCTGTTTTTGTAATGTGAGTTCTCACCGGAAATTTTTAAGATTTATGTTTCAAAATAAAAGTAAGAAATCACTTAGCACGTTATCATTAAAATTATAACAGTAAAACATATTATCATTTTTTATAGGACGAATCTCAAGTAAAATTAAGTAGGATATAATGTATCCCACCGCTCCTCAAGCGGTTAAGGAAAGGGGATATTTCTGTTCGTAAATGTTGATACATTAATTATAAATAGAAGTTTTCTTATACGCCCATTAAAAACATTTCAAAAATATGCATTAAAATATTTAATTGCTATAAAGGACGTCAAATACTAATAAGAACATTAAAAGATCTTAATAATTTTTACATGTTTCGATTGAATATACTCAATCATCATCAGAAAAACAAAATACAAATAAACACAAAGATGGAAAATGACAATAAACTATTACAAATGAAATTAAATTTTTTTTAAAACTAAAAATCACGCGCGTTATATTTTAATTATGTATCACGTTGCTTAATTTTTAAATTATTTAACAATTCAATCCAAATATTTGGGATTTGAAATTTCATTTGTAATAGTTTATTGTCATTTTCCATCTTTGTGTTTATTTGTATTTTGTTTTTCTGATGATGATTGAGTATATTCAATCGAAACATGTAAAAATTATTAAGATCTTTTAATGTTCTTATTAGTATTTGATGTCCTTTATAGCAATTAAATATTTTAATGCATATTTTTGAAATGTTGATACAGTCGGCTCTCATTAATTCGAACTCGTTGGGACCGCAAGAAATGTTCGAATTATCCAAAGTTCGAAATATGGAAAAAATGAAATGAAAACATGCTTAATATGGTACTATAACAAAGGAATTGATGTTATAGTTTAATTTATTTCGTCTGTTATCATTAGAATATGACTTAATTTTAAATTATAATTTATAAATACATAAACTAATTAAAAGATTAGAAACAAGCACAATGGAAGAAAAATTTAAAGCGTCACTGATCAACAGACGGGGCACTAAGAAAAGGATATCAAATGTATTGGATTATATGTATACTCGTACGGAACAATTTTTTCAAAAATCAAAGAAAGAAAGTTATTTAAATGATTTGAAATCCGCGAGAAAGAAAAGAAAATGAAAAATCGGAATTCTCGTTAGTTCGAATTAAACGAAGTCTAGAGAAAATGAGTTCGAATTAAACGAAGTCTAGAGAAAATGAGTTCGAATTAATGAAAATTTTAAAAGTTATTCTGGCATTGAAAATTTCGGGACTTCATGTTTTAGTTCGAATTAAGCGAAGATTCGAATTATCCGATTTCGAAATAACGAGAGTCAACTGTACTTAGAAAAAGGATGCGTTGTGATCCAAGCTGAAGGGTTCTAGAAGTGCTTATAACAAAATAAAAAAGAATTAAAAAATGAGAAAATCTAATAATTGTAAAAAAGGTGTTAACCCCTTGCGGAGAGGTGGTTTGTGGTTTCATAAATATACAGCTTAATTTTAATTCCCAAACGCCACATTGGCACCGGAATTTTGTCTAAAAAAATTACGGTTTATAGAATGCTTGAAATATAGCGTTTTCTTATTTACAAATAAAGTTGCTTTCAAATTCCGGTGTCAGTCATTAATTTCAACACTTAAGCAATGAATTTGACCTGCGCCGCAAAAGGTTAAATAATTTTATCATCTGTTAACAAATTATTTTCTTACTTTTTATATCGATGCGCTTAAATAGAAAAGTTGCTGTGTAATTCAGATAAGTTAATTCCTACTTTGCAATAATAAAGTAAAATAAAACTTTCATTGAATTACCGAACATTGAAGCAGACTGCTCGAGAATTCTAAAAACCTGTGAAAGAGATTTTCCACGAAAATCTGATTAGAGGATAAAGAAGAAAAATTTATCGGAAAATGAAAAGGGAACTCCTTCAAAATATTAATCGTATTTGCGGGTGAAACAAATCTGATGAAAGAAATCTCTTAAAATTAATTTTATATGCTTAACTCGATTTACGTTAAAAAAGAAATCTATAAAAGAAAATATGTTGCTAAAAACATATTGCACAGGCCTACAAAATTTAACTTGTTGTCTGGGATTTTTATGAATTTATGTAAATTGTAATAAAGCTGATATGCTTATTTCAAAACTAATATCCATTTTTATGTATCACGCAAGGATTTTTTATAATTAAAAAACTAAAAATTTGGAATTTGGGAATATACAATTTGCACAATCTTTATTAAAATATGTACAAATAAATAAGTAAATAAATCAGAAATATATATATATATATAATAAAAATGTGTGTGCATGTTTTACAATTAATTATATTTCAATATATACAGTAAAATTCCTTTTTTTTTAAATCAAAAAAGTAAGTGTCCTTTAACCCCCATCGGCGCAGTACAAACTCATTGCTAAAGTGTTGAAATAAATAACTGACACCGGAATTTGAAAACAACTTTATTTGTAAATAAGAAAACGCTATATTTCACGCATTCAATATACGGTAATTTTCAAAAACAACATTCCGGTGCCAATGTGGAGTTTGGGAATTAACATTAAGTGGTATATCTATGAAACCACCGCGCCGAAAAGGGTTAACCACTTAATCGTCGCGCAGGAGACATTGACGGGCAGCAAGCTTTACAGCTTTGATTCGGAATTGTTTGATTTCCACCAGTTTTATAAAATAGTGTAATTGGTTTTATTCTGGCATCATTTTACTTGTCATTAAAAAAGATGGATATTTATTTTATAAAAAAAGTAGTGGCAATAGTGAATTTGAATTTTTAAATCGTAATTTAATGCGACCATTACGGGGTTAAATTTTGAAGTTGGTTTAGTGTCTCTTTTTTTTGTCCTTAGTAGTAATCTTTTATCATACTGACATTCCAGTGCCCTTGATAGCATTTTTCCATGCATTTTATGTCGTGCTGAAATATTAATCGTATGTAGTGCTGAAATCGCTTAACCTCCTCACAAGTAAGGTCTCCTTACTGGGTATATTCAGAATATATTGAAAAAATGCTACTTGTACTACTTACGTATATAATAAAGTGTCAGTTAAATTTAGCTGCGGAATTTCAGAAGAAAGTCTGTAAATAAATAAAAAGCTATTTGCTAATGTTATTATTTGACCATTTTAGATATAATATAATTTATTCCCGATACTCCAGATTTTTAGTACATAATAATCTAACTACTATTTTAAAGATTTTTTTTGATATATTAACAGGTAAGTAATTTTGTGACGTAATTTTCTTCATATTCAATTTTTCAATACGTGATAGTTTTCTGCCGGTTTTTAACAAACGCATGTAAGTACAATTTTAAGTAGAATAAATGTTATTTAATGCGTTGTTTTACAACTTGAGAAAATTAAAAACTAGTCGTTGGGGGCCACCGTAATATTTACTCATCGTGGATATGCATAATATACTATATGAAAATAAAACATGTGTAAACTATTTATAAAATGCATTACAATTCTAAAACAAAATTTAAACATACATTTAAATATTTTTAATATACATAGTAATGCTCTATTAATTAAATTGCTGATAAACCCATTTCGACAAATTATACAAAACGACAAGCTACTCAAGTAGTACCAAATAGTGTAAAAGAAACATCCTTATAAGTCCAAAAAAATAATCATTTTAACTAACAAAATACTGCGTCATATTAAGCGTCTCATTTCCAATTAAAATATATCTTTGAATTGTAATTTGAACGAAATACAGGATCATGAAATATCGAAGAACGTGGAAAACAGGATTTCAAATATCTCTGCAACTAATAAACCGACAAACGTTGTTCGTTATTCAAAATATTTGTTATTTTCTTGCCTTTTACGTCCACTCTTTAAAATGAAAAACTTCGGAATTTTTTCTATACCTTTCATCAGAATAAATTTTTCGAAAATCACAAAAAAAGAAAAAAAAAATCCGGATAATCGAGGTTGCTGATATTAAAAAGGCTTTGTTTCATTCTTACATACTAAGGACATACAAAATTTCAAGCTTCTATCTCAATTTGTTCGGGATACAGATCGTTTATAGACACACATACACATAGACAGACAGACAAGCAGAAAGATGAACGACAAATTTTTTTTCTAAAAATATGTTTTTCAAAATCTTTAGTATCTGAAACCTGTAAATCTGTCATTTTTTTTTCGTTTTTCAAATTGATTGCAGCACTTACTCTATAATACATATGATGGTTAAGTAATAATAGCATTTATCAAATGTGAATTGAAACTATCCTGAAATGATGACAAGTAAGAAAAACCATGCGTTAAACATAGATTATGAAGCACTTTCCAACACTTCATGAAATCTTTAACAAAACTTCGTTATTTAGGCGAATAAGGGTATATAGATAAATACAGCCAAATATGTATTCTAATAGTTTTGAACAGCCCTGTATTTGATCTGTCAGTTGATACATCCTTATATATATTATAAATGTGAAAGTGTGTCCGAAAAATTGGAATGAACTTGGCTTCAAAACGGATGGATTAATGTCTTTGAATCTTTGCATATGGATAGATTATAGGAGTAGAATGAACATAGGCTAATTTTTATTTATTTTATTCAAATATTTTCCTTAATAATTCAAAATTTAATTATTTTTCATACAAAATCAATAGGCATTTTTCAGATAAAATTTAACCATTTTCCTTTCCTGTTGCCAAGAAAATAAAAAATTGGAATAATAATTTTTCAGCGGCAATGAATTTTAAATAAAAAACTTCCACGCGAAAAATTATAATAAAATAATTTAAAAGAAAATAAATATGACGTCATGTTTGAAATAAAAATAAAGGGCGTAATTTTTTAATATATTTAACAAGGATATTTGTTTAGTTAATTGGAATTTTTGTGTAAAATATGGCGACATAAATTAAAAGTAAAAAGAATGAAAAAGAATTATATTTTTAATAAAAGGGTTCACTTATGAAAATGTGACGTCATAGTTGAATTAAAACAGGTACTTTATAGCAGTCGTTAAAAATACAAGGGGTACGAATATCAGTAGCTAATGGAGAGAGATAAATAATGACGTCATATTTAAAATGAATCAGAAATATTTTTTACTTATATTAATTAATAAGTTATAAGTTACATACAAATGAATATTTTTATTCAAAACTCATAATTATCAATGGAAGAAATTTTTTGTGGGGAAAAGGCGGAAAATAAAACTACTGATTAATATATTTTAGGCTGGATTTTTTAACACTTTCGAACAAAGTTGAAAAGTTATTATGCTTTCGGTTTGTCTGTCTGTCTGGTCGCTTTCTAACTTTCGTAAATATACTCCGATTTCCATGAAATTTTTGGACGTTATTAACGTTTACCAAGCACGAATACCTATTGAAAATAAAGTTTCTACCATGATTAGTTTATTTACAGGGATAGTCAAAAAATTTCCTTACATAACGGCATTATGGGGAAAAATCGTTTTAATTAAACTTAACGATGTTACACCCTGTGAAACATATTCAAATTTATATGCATTTACAAAGAGCACTAAAATATGCATTTTGTAAAGTATGTAGTGAAAAGGACACTTATTATTCATTTACAGGGTTACACAGAAGAATTCCATTCCATAAGAATAAAGGGAGGAACAGTTTCCGACATATTTTAATTATGGTAAACGATTTCATATATAATCAAACTGATATACGTTGCTGAGGCTTAATGTGAGTTATTTCATACATAATACGAAGTGCATAGCATTTACAAGGACACACAAAAGATTTCAAATATTATATATTCTATCCGAATTACTGTATATGATGGATGATGACTGTTGCATGGATGAAATGCATTTTGAATTAAGATATGTGCTTTTAAGTTTCGCTAAATGTATGCATATTAAATGGAGAGTATAAATGGTAATAGTATAAATAGTTAAATTTAGATATACAGGGTTACACAAAAGATCTCGGAAAGGTTACTGAATATGAGCGTAATTTACTTAAAGGTGGTTTTTAAATAAAATATGCATTTTTATTTTGAACTGCATTTAGTAAACTAAGAAATGTTTGTAGTATATATATAAAATGATATACAGAGCCCCGCAAAGAACTAGATACAAGGTTGTCTTCGGATGATAATTTCTGAAAATGTAATTTAGGTAGTAATAAGAAATATTTTTGTTTGAACTAAATTTTAGAAAGATACTTTCGTGTATTAAAGGCACTTGGAAAACTACAGGGCTGAACAAGAGTATTCAAGAATGTTTCTATCTATTAGTATTAATCGCTGAAAGGAAAATTTTAACCAGCAAAAAAATTAGCAAATAGGGATTATCAGAATTTTTTTACCATAAATTCGCAATAAAAAGTTAATTACACATGCTTTTCATCATCGAAATTTTTTGCTTGATTGATCAATTATTTCTTCTTTAAATGTTATGTGAACGAAGTCACGGGTACTATATAATGGGAAAAATTAGTTTAGCAAGAAAATGCCTAGTAAATTGCAATTTTTTTCAACAATTTATATTAATAGATAGAAACATACTTGAATACTTTTGTTAAGCCCTGTAATTTAGCTTGTACCTTTATTACACATCAGTTTTAAGCTAAAATTCATTTTCAACTAAAACACTCTTAAAGCAACTGAAATCACTTTCTCACAAATTATCATTCACAGGCGTCCACATACCAAATTCTTTGCGTGGCCCTGTATATCATTTTATCTATATTCTGCAAAAATTTCTTAGTAAATTGACTGCAATTCAGCGTAAAAATGCATAACTTATTTATGAAGCATTTTAAAGTTATTTATGCTGATAATCCGTAACATTGGCGAGTTTTTTCGGGTAGCCCTGTATATCAACAATAGCATTTATACACACCATATAATGTGCACAGATTTAGTGAAACTTAAACATGCATATCATAATTAAAATGCATTTCATCCGTCAGCCATCATCTGATACATATACAATCCTTCGGAAAAATATACTATTTGAAATCTTTTGTGTGTCCCTGTATATACCATGAACTTCATATTATGTGAAACAGTATAGTATAATTTATATTAAACCTCAGCGACATATATCAATTTAATTTTATATGAAACAGTTTAATAAATTTAAAATATGTCGCACACAATTTCCTCTCTTTGACATTATTTAATGGAATTCTTTTGTGTGGCCCTGTATATGAATAATAGCTACATTTTCACCGTATATTTTATAGAATGTATATTTTAAAGCATAAATGCATATACATTTTAATATGGTTGACAGGGTGTAACATCTTTAAAATACCTTCGAAAAGATATTTTCCCATAGGCCGCAATGTGATGGAAAACTTTTGACTCTCCATGTAAATAGACTAATCATGGTAGAAACTTCATTTTCGATAGGGCTCGTGCTAGGGTAAACGTCAATAACGTCTAAAAATTTCAGGGCAATCCGAGTACATTTACGGGAGTTAGAGCGCGGACAGACGGCCAGACATACAGAATTCATAAGCACTTTTCAACTTTGTTGGAAAGTGCTGATAATAAACAAGTTATAAAAATCATGCGTTAAGCATAGATTATGAAACACTTTCCAACGCTTCCTGAAACCTTTAACAAAACTTTGTTATTTGGGGAAATAAGATGCTACTCTCCATAGCCAAATATATATTGAAATACTTTTGAACAGCCCTGTATTTGATCCGTCGGTTGATATATACATACAATATAATGGGAAAATTTAGTGTAGCAAGAAAATGCCTAACTGGCTGAAACTTCTCTTGCAGCACTTTATTCTAATCGATGGAAAATACTTCAATACTTTTGTTCAGCCCTGTAATTTATCCAGTATCTTTACTACACGCCAGTATTTTGTTAAAATTTAGTTGAAACAAACACATTCTTAAAGCTACTTAAACCATATTTCCAGAAATTATCACATATGGGTGACCATGTAGCTAATTCTTAGCGTGACCCTGTATATCATTTTATCTATATTCTACGAACATTTCTTACTAAACTGAAAGAAGTTCAACGTAAAAATGCATTACTGCCACCTTTCAGTTAATTACTCTAATATTCAATAATCTTTATAAGCTCTTTTGTGTAACCCTGTATATCAACTATAACATTTATATACATCATTTAATTTGCAGACATTTTGTAAAATTTAAAAGCGCATATCATAATTGAAAATGCATTTCAATCGTCCATCAGATATCATCGATAATACACAGTATTTCGGATAAAAAAATAAGGTATGAAATATTTTGTGTGTCCCTGTAAAAGCTATGCACTTCATATTATGCGTTAAATATTAAGTCTCAGCGGCGTATATCAATTCTATGATACTTAAAACCGTTTAACATTATTAAAATGTGTCGCAAACATTTCCCTCCTTTATTATTGTATAATGGAATTCTTTTGAGTGGCCCTGTAAATGAATGATTACTATTATTTTTACAGCATATTTTACAGAATCCGTATTTTAATGCTTTTTGCGAATCCATGTAAATTTGAATAAGTTTAATAGGGTGTAACACCTTTAAAATTCATTTGAAACGATTTTTTTCCCATTGGTCGTAATGCATCGGAAAACTTTTGACTATCCCTGTAAATAAACTAATCATAGTACGAACTTCATTTTCAATAGGGTTCGTGCTAGGGTAAACATCAATAACATATAAAAATTTCTGAGCAATCCGAGAATATTTGCGGGACTTAGAGTGCGGACAGACGGCCAGACAAACCGAATGCATAAACACTTTTCAACTTTGTTGGAAAGTGTTAATAAAAATGGGGGGGAAAACCCTGAAAATTTTAATCAGAAAAAAAGAATGAGTGCATTTCTCATATCAACATTAAGTAGTTCTAAAAAATAATTCTTAGATTTATAAAACTGTTTGCTTCTGTGTGGTTATCGAATATTTTTCTATACTACTACTAATTTCCTTTTTTTAGCACTTTCCAACAAAGTTGAAAAGTGCTTATGCATTCGGTTTGTCTGGCCGTCTGTCCGTCTGGCCGCGCTCTAACTCCCGTAAATATACTCGGATTGCTATGAAATTTTTATACGTTATTGAGGTTTACCCTAGCACGAACCCTATTGAAAATGAAGTTTCTACCATGATTAGTTTATCTACAGGGCGAATCAAAAGTTTCCCATTACATTACGGCCTATGGGGAAAAATCGTTAATATACTCGGATTGCCATGAAATTTTAGGACGTTATTGAGGTTTACCCTAGCATGAACCCTATTGAAAATGAAGTTTCTATTATGATTAGTTTATCTACAGGGCGAATCAAAAGTTTTCCATTACATTACGGCCCATGGGGAAAAATCGTTAATATACTCGGATTGCCATGAAATTTTAAGACTTTATTGACGTTTACCCTAACACAAGTCCTGTCGAAAATGAAGTTTCTACCATGATTAGTTTATCTACAGGGCGAATCAAAAGTTTCCTATTACATTACGGCCTATGGGGAAAAATCGTTTCAAAGGAATTTTAAAGATGTTATACCCTGTCAAACGTATTAAAATATGCATTCTATAAAATATAAGGTGAAAATGTAGCTATTATTCATTTACAGGGCCACACAAAAGAATTCCATTAGATAATGGTAAAAGGGGGAATTGTGTGTGACATATTTTAAATATATTGAGCTTTTTCATGTATAACAAAATTGATATATGTCACTGAAGCTTAATATAAATTATACGCTACTGTCTTGCATAATATGAAGTACATAGCATTTACTGGGCCATACAAAAGATTTCAAATAGTATATTCTTTCCGAAGTACCGTATATGTGTCCGATGATGGCTGATGGAGGGATGAAATGCATTTTAATTATGATATTCGCGCTTGTATTTCGCTAAATATATGCACATTATATGGTGTGTATAAATGTTATAGTTGATATACAGGGCTACCCAAAAGAGCTCACCAACGTTACTGAATATGAGCGTAAATTATTTAAACGTGGTTCTTAAATAAGCTATGCATTTTTACGCTGAGCTACATTCAATTTACTGAGAAATGTTTGCAGAATATAGATAAAGGGATATACAGGGCCACGCAAAAAATTCGGTACATGGACGCCTATGAATGATAATTTATGAGAATGTGATTTCAGTTGTTTTAAAAGTGTTTTAGTTTACAATAAATTTTAGCCTAATGCTGACGTGTAATAAAGGTAGAATGTAAACTACAGGGCTGAACAAAAGTATTCAAGTATGTTTCCATCTAATAGTATGAATTGCTGAAAAAGAAATTTCAAGCTACCAGGTATTTTCTTGCTGAGCTAAATTTTTCCATTATATGAACTGACATATGAAATACAGGGCTGTTCTAATGTACTGGAATACATATTTGGGTATATTTGGCTGTACACTATTATTTCCCTAAATAATAAAGTATTGTTAAAGATTTCATTAAGTGTTGTAAAGTGCTTCATAATCTATGCTTAACGCATGATTTTTCTTACTTGTTTTTTTTTTTTTTGTATGCAATAATTTTTTTAATATTTGCCAAGAAAGATCTCCGGTCACGAAATTTTCTTTGCGGCGGTGACAGTGTTAGTTATTTATTAGAACAGATTTTTTTGTCCTACTTAAATCTTAAAAATACAGTTGGTAAATAAGGCAAATTATACTAACAAGGAAGGTCTCCATACGGGCATACCCTGAAAAATCTGAAAAAATTACAGAATGTTCTTCTTGTGTGGTTATATACGTTTATAAAAAAAATTTCGGCGGAATCTCCATTCAGTAACCGTAAAAAAATAATGAAAATTTCGTTATTTGGCGGTTTATCGCCGGTTGGCGATGGAATGTAATAAAAAAAAAAAATACACTTTATGTCAAATACACTTCAAGGAAAAGAAAAGCTTCATGTTGAACTTGTTTTGAGAAATTTAATTTAAATAACTTTTGTTTTGTAAGTTTTAGTTTGTTTTAAGTATAATTTTGTTCTATCGATATTTATATGTATATATATTCAAATTTAATCATTAAAATTTGAGATTTAAAACGAAATTCAAAATTTCAATTAATTAGATTTGTTTCAATCTCAAAATCCAATTGAGAATTGTCGATTAAATTTTGTTGCTATGGAAACCTGGCTTTTATTTTTCAACACGCTTAAATGTATGAAGATAATTTTTCTCAATATGATTTTTTTTTTTAAATCTATGAAAACATTTTTTTCCAGTGATTAATTAAATAACGGATTATTATTATACAACCCAAAAGTTTTGAGTTGCATTATAATCGTTTGCTTTTGGCGAGGAAAAGGGCTGCTCGCCAAATCGAGTGACTCTTTCGTCTTTTCCCTCCAAATATTCGAAACTATTTTATTTTTTTACATATTTTCTAATGTGATTCCGCCGCTAATTTTGACTGATACTTTATTACAAACATAAGTACTTTAATTAGTATTTTTTTCATAAAATTCTGAGTATGCCCAGTAAGGAGACCTTCCTTGTAAGTGAATTCCATCGTTTTTTGTACTGTAAGTCACACTTCCAATAAGTGCTGCACTTTTTGACCCGCGTTATTTTAAAAAAGTTTGCTTGGCCCTGTTCAAATAATGAGATATATCCGCATAAAATTAATCAAATATTTTCTGTTTTAAAATACTGGTAGCTAAAAATCGTATTGCCAAATAATATTCTACTATCTTCATTCCCTTTAAATAAAAATCTATCAACTATTTAATTTGAAATAGATAACCTTAATTTGAAAACGTATTTTCTAGCAGCCTATATTTTTTTTCATATGCGCAAACACATTTTACATATACTAGGGGGCTCTGCCCCCTTCGAGCTATGCTCTCTATGGATTTCCATTCATATTTCTTTGATTGAAGGCTTTCAAGGCCAAATTAGTCGCTGTCAGAAGATACAAAGTCTGTTTTCGTCTTTGATTCTTTGATTGAAAAATTAGTTAAAACAATGAAAATAAGCTAACTTAAAGTGAATTAAGTAAAGAGTAAACAGAGCTTTTGTTTCTCGATATTTATCCTATATACATATCTGTCAACTTTTACTTATTTTTGCAACCAGTAAAATTGTACAGAGATTTAACTTTTGTTTAATCGTAAGATTACGACGCTTAAAACCCTTTTCGGCGCACTGTGCCTTGTCTGGGATACCTTATTTTAATTCCAAATTTGTAAACGGCACCAATAATATTTTAGTAAAATTTTTCTTTTACAATAAAAGCTTAAATTAAGGAATTCAAAATATATAAAAAATCCATTTGTGAATACCGGTGTCAGTCGATAATTTCTCATTGTACTAACAGATTTTGCCCTTGCCGGAAAAAATTAAATAAGACAATATTTAATATAAAATTTTTGTAGTAGGAAAAATACGTAGAAGTTGGCAGCTATAACTATATATCATAAAATTCTGAATTGTGAAAACTCATATACATTTATATTTCACATAAATGTATTTATATTCGTTTTTTGTTAGACAGGATACAGCGATATAAAATGTATGGTGTATTTTGAAAATTTTTATTGATAATTTCAATATTTAATAAAACAATTATTACATATCATAATCGATCGGATGATTATTATTTTTTTTTTTTTTTAGTTTAAATGACAGTTCAAGTTATGTTAGTAAATTTGAAAAACATAGCAATTAATAACTGTGATTTTAGAAGTATTCCTTTCTAACACACAATTCTATGTTTCTGTAAATGATAATGATTTCAATCCACTTTTAATTTGAAATGTATTCTTTGATAGATAAATTACAATTGTTGTTAGAATTTGTCATTTATTGACATAAAATACTTCCAATTTACATATCTGACCAATGGTTTTTTTTTAACATTTTTTTTTATTTCAACCAGTTTTTAGAGTGGTTCCGCAACCTCGAGGTGGTAGTAACATTGACATAAAATAAAGCCTATATATAAGCAGGGGATGTCATCATCATTTTGACATCGTTATTTTTAAACGGGTCGTTAACTCACCCTTCAGTATGATAAAATTCACTTTTTTAGAACGCTTTTTGCTCCTGCACCCTCTCAGTGTTGCCAGATGTGCTACTTTTTTTAAATTCAGATTTTAGATTAGCACCACTTTTTACAAATGATAAAATGTGCTTTAATCATTGACATGATAATTAAGGCGAAAACAAAAGGTATTTTACCGTTTCAAAAAAGTGGTGCCAATCAACCATTCCGAATTTAAAAAAAGTAGCCCACTGGCAACTCTGCACCCTCTTTGGGGTAGTGACACCGACATAAGATATAGACTAAGTTGGAAGAAGGAAGGTCACCATCATTTTGATATGATTACGTTTTAAACCGGACCGATAGTTTCCGAGATTGCTGAGAACGTTTTTTAGAACGCTTTTCGTGCATTCTCAGACTTTTAATTTTCGTATTTTTTAAGAAGTGTTCTTAGAGACCATTTATATCTTAAAAGTAATTAGTATTCCAAATTTCGTGTTTCTAGGCCCTTCACTAACACAAAAATCGCATTTTTAGAAAGTTTTTGCTCTTGCACTCCCTTTGGGTTTAGTGCCATCGACATAAAATACAGCCTATGTTTGATTAGGGGCAAACACCATCATTTTGATACCATTACTTTTGAAATCGGCTCGGTAGTTCCGGAGATTATCCCCTACAAATAAACAAACTTTACCTCTTAATAAATATAGGCATAGGTAAATTTAAAACATATTCTTATCCATCAATTCTTGCTAATTCATGCAACATTCTATAATTTTAGTTTATGGATTTATTTGTCTAAGAAGTTCACATGAATATATTGTTACATAAATAAATCGTATTTTGTAAGTAGCTTGTATTCATTTAAAGATAGAAAACAACGATTATAAATGCATAAATAATGTATGAAAGGGTAGCAAACAGTTGTTTCGAATCTACTATCGAGATTCTTCATCAGTGCAAAACTCAGCAAGCTCAAAAAAGCAACATTTTGTATTTGTACTCAAAAATAATGTAAATAATGCTATTAACCACTTAATTGATTCTTTTTTTACGTACAATAAATTGAAAATATTTAACGTACACCATTTATTTTAAGTTAAAATATTCGTAACATCTTTTCTACATGCCGTTAAATTGTATAAAATTGTATTTAAAAAAATTAGTGGTGTCAAAATGCTGTAAGAGATGGATCAAGAAAACTCTTCTTGCCCATACGACATACGGGCAAATCAATTCAGTGGTTAAGCTCTATTCATTGCGAGTAAAGTACTGAGGAGGTTGTCATAAGATGACTGCTGTTTTTTATTGTTGTTGTTGTTGCTGTTGTTTTCTTTAATTTTATCTAAAGTTTCTGATTACCGCATACGAATACTTTCACCAGAAAGCGTAACTTCTTAACTGATTTGCCCGTACGCCGTTCAGACAAGACGAATTTTCTTAATTCATCATATAAAACTTCTAGACACCACCATTTTTAAAAAAAAATAATTTCATAGCATTTAAAGGCGGTAATATTTGGATTAAATGTTACGAATATTTTATTTAAATAATAGTGGTGTGAATCCGTTATTTTCAATTTATTCAACGAAAAAGAAATAACTAGTCAAGGGGTTAAATAAAAAATTTCGTCTTATTTTAGCTCTTTATTGATGAGAAATTTTTCTGTCAAATGTAGTAAAAAAATTCTATTTGTTTTTACTGCTATAAATTTACACAGGTATTATGAATCTTTTTACTGACACTGAAAGAAGATTGCCTTGGTTGTCACAATGTGGCTGAACTATTATCGCCAAATTAATGTGTACCAATAAAAATGAACATCGATTTTTGCCGTTATTTTTTATTGAAATTTTCCATCAATAACTCTCTCCGGGGTAAGGTACTTGTATCCGTAAAACGTTGAAATAATTGAATGATACCAGTTCTTACACGAAATGTTATTTGTAAGAAAATAAATGTGTATTTTTTGCGTATTTAACCCCTTGAGCTCTAGTGGGTAAATTTCTTCAAAACTCCAAATGTCACATTAGAACCAATGTTTTGCAAAGAAAAAATCCGGTGAAAGATATACGCGAAAAAATGCATTAAACCTTTTTCAAATAAATTTGGTCGACTTTTCTGGTGCCTTTATGACATTTCGAAATTAAAACTATGTGGTAGAAATTTCTACCATCAGAACTCAAAGGGTTAATAAAATTGAAATTTTCGTAGACAATTTCTGTTCACGATGTGGCAATTTGGAATTAAGATTAGGTGTTGTCATTTGCAAACACCGTCCTTCAAGGGGTTAAATAAAAAGAAATTTTCTGTATAAATTTAAAGGTGGGAGTTTGGTGTCGTAGTAATGAAGCCTATTCTAAAGCGTTTACGGTTGAAGCTTAACCCTTTCCGGCACACTGTGCCCGGTCTGAGATAATTAATTTTAATTCCGAGGTTGCAAACGGCGCCAAAAAATTTTTAGTAAAATTTGGCTTTTACAATAAAAGCTTCAATTAAGGATTTCAAATTATATAAAATATCGTTTGTGTATTCCGGTGTCAGTTGATAATTTCTCATTTTACTAACAGATTTTGCCCGTGCGGCAAAGGATTTATCTATATTATAAAGGCCAAACGTATCTGTGCGTAACGCATACGTCATTTTGTTAATGGCAACACTTTCCTATGCAATTTCGGTTTTGCAATTTTCAGTACTGTAAGTTTTACCGTTCTAAACATTGCACATTTTAAATTTTTACACCGCCGAATAGAGAAAAAAATGTACTTTTAAATGCAATTTGTTTGAAAGCTCTGTCTCAATTTGTTTTTGAGATATTATTTTTTAATAGTTTTTAGTATCAATTTTGTGACTGTGGCAACGGTTTTGTTTAATTTCAAATTGCTTCAAATTGAAAATAATAATAATAATAATAAACTGCGTATATTACGTCAAATATATCATGTGTGATCGTGTCAATTTGAATAAATATATATATATATATATATATTTTCATTCGCATTTATACCAAACATAAGGGCTTCAATTGATAACTCTATCATAATAACTGATCTTTATTATAATTTACTGATTACATGTGCAATTAAAGTTTAATTTTATTAATTTGGATAACTGAGTTTTATAGAAATAGTATTTTTTTCTTCTTAAGCTTTAAGTAATATTTGTTTGAGAGTTAGACTGACTATTGTAAGATGCATTTTTTACTGTAGCTAATTTTGTAGTTTTAGTATAAATCAATGAAACAGTTCCTTCTTAAACATTTTCGTTCGTCGAATTTCGACGGGTTTCACCTCGACATTTTAAAGATATATAAGTTTCTCTTTCTTTAGAGGCCACTCGACTCACTTAAAAATACCTGGATGATAATGTTAAATCTATAGGAGCATAATTTCAAATATTTTGCTCAAATTTCAACCCTTCAGACTCCAGTGCCTCTTACACAAATTTTATTCTATTAGACCCACTTTTTAAAAAGAACTTTTCTTGAAGTAGACAATTTCAAGAATTCTCGTATTAAATAAGGAAAATTTCATTTTCCTTCATTACGGGTGCCAAAAACAAATTTTGGAATGAAAGATGACGTCTCGACAGCGGAGACAACGGAGTGCAGGGGTTAATAGTATTTTCACATAATTTTTTTGCATAGGATAGGTGAGGATGATCTACAACCTGGCTAGTTTTTACTTTTTCGATTTTTGTTTCCGATTAAAAAAATATATTAATTTTCAGAACCGGTTGAAACCGGTTTTGAAATTGAAACTATCATGATATAAAAATTACTCAACCAAATTTCAAAAAGTAAAAAATAGCCCGGTTGTAGATTCTTTTTAGCTATTCTATGAAAAAAAAAATCATGAGATAATAATAAACATTAAACGAGATATTTGAAAAGAACGCACCCGTAGTCTTAACATTATCATCCGGATCTTTTTAAGTGAGTTGTTGTGTCCTCTTAATAGTTCCATAGTTAACCCCTTAACCCTTTCCGGCACGGGCAAAATCTGTTAGTAAAATGAGAAATTATCGACTGACACCAAAACTCACAAACGATTTTTTTAGATATTTTGAAATCCTTAATTAAAGTTTTTATTGTAAAAGTAAAATTTTACTAAAATATTATTGGTGCCGCTTGCAAATTTGGAATTGAAATAAGGTATCCCAGACCGGGCACAGTGTGCCGGAAAGGGTTAACTGGTTAATCCTTTTCCGTTCAACAAATTGAAAATAACGAATTCACACCACTATTATTTAAATGAAATATTCGTAACATTTAGTCCATAGGTTCCCAACGGGGGCGGTATCGCCCCCCCAGTGGGCGCTGGAGCCCTCCAGGGGGGCGGCAGCGAGCCTAGAGAAAAATGGGGGGCATTAGGAGAGTCAAGGGGGGCGGCGATGGCATACCCACCTATTTAGGAAGTGATATAGAGAAAATAGTTGATCTCCTCTCGATTGGCCAGTCCGTGACAAAAACTTTAACTGCACTTTAAATGGAATTCCATACAGACGAGTGTAGATCTGAGGAGGGAGGGGATTGAATTTATTTTACTAATGTCAAAAAATCGCGGTGAACACGAAGAAGGGTTAATATCGCGAAGAACAAAATTTTATTACACCAGGCTAAAAACATTGTTGTTGCAATTCTTTCACGAGTTTCAAAATATCACAGCGAAACACGAAAAATCGCAAATGACTTGCATTAAAAATCATTATGAATTCGAAAATTGTGTAATACAAAATTCGCGATAATTGGCTGAATAAAAGTTTTAAACAGAATTTATTAACCTGTATTTCGAAAAATTCTGAAGTATAAGGACACATGCCTGAACAGAGATTTTTAAACGAATCCATTATTTGAGTCAGTTCGAGAAATTCGTTTATTCTTTGTGAAAGTGATAAAAATCATTATATTTATAAATTTGTACCAAAGTAAATTTATTTAAACTTAAATAAGGGAAAAATTTATATTTAAAAATGTCTTAATCGAAGAAGAAATGCCGGCAGTACAGTATAGAGTATTTGAAATATGGATCTACACACTCTCCTACCAACCAATCGTTACCTATGTGCTTAATTTATCAAAAAGGTTTTTTTAATGAAATTATGAAGTTTTCTAGGCTTCAAGAGCATTTGAATAAATGCGTGCTGATAGAAAACACAAAAATGCATCTTATTTTTCAAAGTTTGGAAATTTTTTTTAAACACTCAACTACGTATATAAAACCTTTTTCAGACGTCTTCTAAACAAGAAGATGACGCACTACGAGCCTCATATAATATTATATTATTAATCGTAAACGTATGAAAACCGCAGGCAATCGGCGAAAAATTAATCTTGCCAGAGAGAAAATAAAAACTGTCCTTCATCATAAGAAACCGTCGGATATCATCAGAAAAAATCCTGATTAATAATTCGGTACAAAGAGGAATAGATGGCTAAAGGCACTGAAATATCACTATGCTATGACCTGCAAATTTTCCATTCAACTCGATCTATTAGTGTTACCAAATAACAAAAACACATAAAAGAGGGAAACAAATGTCAAGAGTTATTATTTGCTAAAAATTTGGAAATTGATACAAAGAGAGAATCGATATTTAATACCACGAAGTTAGTCAAAGAGAAATAAATTCGTTTTCATAGTACTTTCTCACTTGCTACTGATGTTACTGCAGCAACGACGGTGCATCAGAAGGGTTTCATTAACGCCTTTCAAACAAACAGTACTAAATGTGTTTTCTGTACATTCCATTACACATCATCAGCATTTGGTTTCAAAAATTTGGAATGAACATCTATATACGTCACTTCATTACATTATTAGAGTAGCCAATAAGAATAGAAGCAATTCATTAAATGACAGGATAGTTAGCCAACTTTATAGTGAAAATCATTTCACAACAAAGTAAAACAATTGTTTCATTTTGTAGTGCAGTTGCCATTATCACTTTGCATCAAACTTGCAAATGATTACATTCAATCGCTAGCTCACACAGAAGTTCGTTGTCTCTGAAAATTTATGTCTGAATCATCTGTCGATACATTTGATTCAGTATTATACTTAACTGAAAACAGAAATGTAAAAATATGGAAAAATCTGATTATATTAAAATGACATGGATTACTTGACAGACATGTTTAGAATCTTTAATTAAATCAATTTAAACATTATAAATATTTATAATAATACATAAGATGATTCCAAGATAATGAGTTGAATTCAATGAAAACAAAAAACCTTATAGCTGCTTGTGTGGGTAAACTTCTTTTGTTCAAACAAAATCTAAGTAGAGGAGAATACAGCTACTTTGCCGCATTATTCGCAGTCTGTGGAAACAGGAATATTTGCTTATTTACTGCTAACACTTGGATGTTCTTCATGAAATTTTCTCAGGCGATTCTAAGATATTTATGCATGAATATGCCGAGTTTGTTTTTAGATCTTTTCTTAAATGGTACCGCAGTATCACCATATTTGGAGGAGGAAATCTTGGAAATCACAGCAAACGAGAATTAAAAATAAAATTCAGAATTGGATACCAAGAATTCAAAAGACAAAGAATTCTAGATTTAAAAAGCCAATACAGCTCTCTAATCTGGATTGTGAACGAGAGTACATAAAATTTTTAATTTCTTTTCCTTCATCAGGTTTGGCTGAGAGTGCGTTCCGTGGAGTAGCTAATTTATTAGTCCAAGAAAAGGAACAGACATCTTTGAACCTGACAATTTGTTATTGATGTTAAAGAAATCGGAATCCGACATGAACAAATTGTTAAAACTCCGTCAGCCTCAACCATTTCGTTATTTTTTTTAAAATTCTTATAGGTTTTATGTTTATTTTTCAATTTTTATTAAACAATTTTTTACTACATTTGATGATCGTTTTAATTAACTTCTACTTTATGATTTTTAATAGATAGATGGTCAGATAAACCATAGATAATATGCAACAATATTTTAACATTATGTATAATTAACTATTATGGGAGAGGGGGCGTTGGCATTTTTTTCTCTTGTAAAGGGAGCGGTGGTCCAGAAAAGGTTGGAAAACTATGATTTAGTCTAAACATTGCCGTCTTCAAATGGTATGAAAATATATATATATATATATAAAAAAAGATGGTGTCAAAAAGCTTTAAATAATGAATTAAGCAAATTCGTCTTGCTCGAACGGAGTAGGGGGCACTGGGGCACATTGATACATGGGGCACATTGATACACCCCCTATACTGCACACAGGGTCATTGCAGGAAGTTTCACAACGACTCCAAAAGTGGATACTAGTGCACTCAACTACGTACAGAAAGTCTTGGAATGATTCAGTAGTTTGATAAAATGGGACGGGTGATTAATTGTTTTTGTAGGTTAAAAGTAAATTTGAGTTGTACAATTGAAATGGTATTATACAACTGCTCCTGTATTTCCAACCGAAAAAAATACTCTCCCTGGCATGTAAAGCTACTCTTTATCAGCTCCTCATTCTTTATTGTTAGATAAATTATGAAGTGTGGGATTTGAGACTCATTTTATTCAAAATGGCTGTATGGGGGCACATTGATACAGTCTATGTCGGGGCACATTGATACAACATAAATCCTTTTCTAGTTCATTTTTTCAATACCTTTTATTATTTTTTTACCATGCACTCCTTAATCCAAGCATTTTTCGCCAAAAATTTCTAATATTAGTTTTTATTGAAGTGAAATAGCTCTAATTTCTTTATATAAAAACATTTTATAGTATTTTTGCAAACAGAAGACGTACTAACTTACCCAACTAGTAGAATTAACAACAACAACAACAACAACAACAAAAAAGACGACAGCCTGGAAAATCTCAAATTTATATCGATTCTCCAGAGAAAAAGTGTTTTCGACATGAGAAATGTTAAGTAAGAGAAACAAGCTGCGGAACAGCTCAGGATAATTATATTATAAACATAATTTTTAATATAAATATCCTTTATTTTCTGTTTATAAACCGATTTATAAACAGAAACCTGGTAATTTTTTCACCTTCCCTAAGAAAGAAGATAATGCTGGGGTTGAAGGATCAGATATGACAAAGTTACCACAGCCAACAATCAGACAAGGAACAGCCAGAACATCAGGTTATTATACATTTCATTTTGATTGCTTTAATATTGCTTATAAATAAATTAAGGCGATTTGAATTTCTATAAATAAATAAAAAATGGTTTGCTAACTATTTTTCTATAAAAAATATGCATTGGTGTACATTTTTCCAGACGTATCAAAGTGTCCCATGACGTGTATCAATCTGCCCCGGGATGGGGCACATTGATACAAATCACTTTTTTTTATTTTTTTAAAATTACATGTAAAAATAATATGTAAAACAATGATTGTACATTTTTATAACACACTACACAAGTTTTGCTAACACCACATGGAAAATAACTTGAAATTTCTGCTTTCTGGACACCGAAAAAATTCTTAGAAAAAAGTTGTATCAATGTGCCCTAGTTCCCCCTACGGGCAAATCATTTAACCCTTTGCGGGGCATGGCAAATTCATTGCTTAAGTATTGAAATTAATGACTGACACCGGAATTTGAAAACAACTTTATTTATAAATAAGAAAACGCTATACTCCACGCATTCAATAAACCGTAATTTTCCTTAACAAAATTCCGGTGCGAATGTGGCGTTTGGGAATTAAAATTAAGTGGTATAACTATGAAACCACCGCCCCGCAAGGGGTTAAGGGGTTAAAAAGAAGCAGAAAAATAAAAAGTAAAATAAATAAATCAAACAGCTTTAAATAAAAAATCTGGTGCTAAATATTTTTGCAAAACTTGATAAAATTTCCTGTCTTTTCCTTCCCGTTTCTTTAAGGGTGTATTTCGATTCAAACTGCTTATTTTCCGATTTATTTATAAATTCATAAACTCTCATATCCATCAAACTCGCAAACTCTCTTATTTAGAAAGTACACAAGGTGTCGTTGTCGATTTTTTTATAAATACAGAAAATATTGCTAAAAAAAAGCTATCAAAAACGGCATTTTGATCCGATTTTTCCGAAGCGAGAGATCTGCGAACGAAAAAAAGAGTAATACTGAGAAGGTAGCTGTTTCTAAATCAAATTCTAATGACGGGAGCTTAAAATGACATCACACGGCAGCTCATACATCTCTTCAAAAATCCCTTCAGCAAGTTTCATGTTTCTGCTTTTAAAAATGCGTCTGAAATTGTATCAGAAAATTTGGAGCTGTCGAAGGTGGAAAAGCGTTTTTTCGAATACACCCTTAGGTTACCTGAAAATATGAGCGATTCATTTCTGTTCCGCCAGTTTTAGGGAATGTTGAATGCGCGAATAAATTAGTACAAAAACAAGTTGATGCAACACATTTATTGAATAACATGACGAGCATTACTAACAGAAATAAAACTACTTTCTTGTTTTTTCATGAGAAAAGCTAATACTTTTTCCTGCTGTAAGTATGCTGATAATCTTCACCTTATAGTCAATAATCATAGTAGTCATCCATCTTTTTTATGTTGTTCACCTTCATTCCATTTTTTCCTATAAAAAAAAATATTATACTAATTAGAAAATTGTAAAATAATGTTAGTCACTGCGCCGGAAAGGGTTAAGTATTAATTTACAAATAACTTTAATTTGATTATCAAGCGGCCTCTTTTAAGTGTATCCAATACACGAAAATCCTCATTTTTTTTTAAATTTATTACATTAAAATCAATTTTTTTTCAAATCTTTTTAAATTTATTATACTAGTAAATCTGCAGATCAGGAGCCTCAACGTCAACTTTGCATATATATATATATTTTTTTAAACACACTTTGGGTAATATTCAACTTCTTGGAAACTTTAATTTAAAATTTTCATAGTACTTAATTATTTATAAGAATAAAATAAGAATTAGAAGTTTTCAGACTTCAAAAGCGGTAAATTAAAAATTTAGTTATGTTATGATATTCTGAAATTTTCATGATCTATTATTTTTGATTTTTTAATTATAACATAGTAGATTACTTCAGGGGGGCATCGCCTCCTGAACCCCCCGTAGCATCACTTGATTTAAATTTGCCACTTTCTAATAATTGTGCTAATGGTTATTGTATATCTTGCATTTCCTTATACATTTTGATTTATAAGGATAAGTAACAGTTTGGACAAATATTTTTCATTATCTTCATACTTCTACATACCTGCCAACCACAAACACCTAAATCAGATGTTTCAGGAACTTTTGTAAGTGTAAACTCAGTAATCTAGAGTTTTACAATTTTGTTTCAGAAAAAAAAATTTTTTTGATTGCATTTTGTAGCAGTTATAGCGGGACAGACAAACATACAGAACAGACTAATCGATGAAAAACAATAAATTTCGTGTCTTCAAAGTAAGCCTTCACTGAAGTTTCGGCAATGGCGTTATTTTTCATGAGTTATTGATATCCATGTTACTTGTATTTTTAACGACTACTAGCTGTTTTTGTTCAATTATGACGTCAAATTTTACCAATTGAAATATTTGTTAAAAATATAATTATTTTTTATTTTTTTTACTTCTAATTATGCCCCCATTTTTGTCAGAAAAATTCTTATTAACGAAACAAATTCCGTGTTTAATATTTAACAAAGTACTATTTTTATTTTTATTTTAATTCTAACGTCATATTTATTTTTTCTTAGTTTGGTTTTTCGAATGGAAATTGCTCAATTGAAACTTATTGCCCTTGAAAAATTATTCCAGATTTCTTTTCTTTTCTTTTTTTTTTTTTTTTGGTAACGATAAAGGAAATTGGTTAAATTTTATCTAAAAATCGCTCTTGATTCTGTATGAAAAAGAAGGAAATTTTGAATTATTAGGGAAAATATTTGAATAAAATTAATAAAATATAGCCAATATTCTTTTCTGGGCTATATTATATTTATCCGCAAAGATAAAAAGACATTAATTAATTCATCAGTTTTGACGTTAACTTCATTTAAATTTTTGTCCACGCTTTCAAATTTATAGCATTAAAATATAATAAGGATTAGGATGAATGGTTGCTTAGCAACCATTAAGAGAAAATCATAGCAAACACGATAGCGTTTGGTATAATATGTTTAAGAAATAGAAAGTGGAAAAAAGTTTCTAAAATTTCTGGCGAACCAGTTGACATACGGCAGTGAAATTTTTTTTTAAAAGATAGAACTCAACGAGACGAATAAAATGATAGCATTCAAAAAATTACTGCAGCTTCCAATAGTTTTTTATTTAATTTTAAACGAAAAAATGAAGGTAAAAAATTCAACTAAGTCTAGCTAACGTTTCCGTGGATGGATTAACTTCGTTTTTGGTTTATTTTAATCCTCTTGGTAAAACTTAAAACAGTTTTTTTTTCATCCTTGTATGTTTGACGGTCGCTGAGAAAATCGAATTTATGTCTGAAATCTCCAGCTGAACATAGTCTTTTTCTTATATTTGTTTCTTCTTGTAATTGTTGCAACGTTAAGTTTAAATGAACAAAAAAATCGCTATGTATGTAACATAAATAAATAGATTAGGTAAATCACGTGAAAAAAAAAATACTTATTTGTTGTTATTTTTCATGTATCATATTCACTATCTATTTTGACAAGCGAAGTGAAATATTTTTTATTTATTAAATTCCTATTTATTTAAGCCACTAGCTGCCTCTGCCAACCAAAATGGTCTCCTTAAATTTAAGCTAAGCATTGTAATATTTATTAAATTCCTATTTTTTTTAAGTTACTAGTCGCCTCTGGCAACCAAATTGGTCTCCCTTAAATTAATGCTAAGCATTGTAATATGATACTTTCAGCCTCCGATGCTATTTCTTTCAGACAAGCTAAAAATGTCGTGTCGTCAGCCCTGAATTTTGTACTCAATCGATTTTGATAATTATTTTTTTAAATGAAAGCTATTTATTTGTAGCTATTGTTGTGCCTATTTTAGCTATTTTTTAATTTATTCCCATTTTTATATTTTATTTTTAATTTTAAATGCTTTTTACGATATTTCTCAAACATGGTGGCAACTGAGTTTAGCTTTTCTCTCGATAATAAAAATTATTTTCCATTATCCCTTTCCACGAGTAAGAAGCTTTATTTCATCAGTGAACATGTCGTTGCATTTAAAAGAAAAAAAGTCAATTGTTTTCGTAAAATTTAATTAGAATAAAATGATTGCGTATAATTATGCACTAATTAAGGTAAAAAAAATATATTTACTGAGAAATAATAATAATAATGTAAGTAAAATAACAGAAAATAATTTATGATAAAAATTAATGTCTAAAGAAAATTTTCAAATGAGGAAAATTATGTCATTCAGCAACCAGATAAATGGGAATTACAATATTATTACGGATGCCTTTTTCATATTACTAATAACAGTAACTTCTAAAAAACATTTGAAGAGAAAATGACGTCACTATTTAAAACATCGCACTTTTACTCATAACAATATTACATTTCAATATTTCCTTTCATTATGGACCCTGAGATTGAGATTTTACTTTCAGATGACTTCAGTTAGTGAAAATAATGTCACAGTAAAAATGAAACTAGTTTTTTTTTAATAAAGCTATTTTTCTGTGAGTGCATATAAAATAAAATTTCTGGATTTCGCCGGCACTCAGATTACAATTTTAACTGAAGATGTGCGAATATTTGAATGCAAAATTGTAAGTGGCAAACTTGACATTAAGTTTGGAAATATATATTTTTTATATTGATTCAATAATGTAATTACTTTTGCTTTTTTTAAACCAAATCGATCGGGTCTTTTAAATATTTCATTCGTCGAATTCGATGGGATTCCATTCGTTTTATTGTTAAAATGCATTTCCTTTTTCTCAGCGTCTATAAAAAAGCGTTTAAACTAAAGAAAAAATCCGTTTTTGATGAATCTAGTCAATGAAGAAGTAGCACGTCAAATTGTATCTCTTTATTATTCGGCAATTTCAATGACTCAGAGAAAAATTGCTAATCAGTTGGGTACTCCACGCCGTTCTGTTTGCTATTATACTGATAAACACAAGAAAATGAAGTTAGTTCATTGCATTCTAAACGGGGTCGCCCTTCTAAAAGATCCTATCGATTTTTTTTTTTCTAAATCGGAGGCGAAACTAAATTCTGCAATGGCAGAATCTACATTCAACTTGTATTCATAATTTTATTTACTTGCGCATCTTACTAAATCTGAAGGTTCACATAACGAAATCAACAAATTTAATCGACCAGGGCAACATTTAACCCTTTAACGTTCATTGGTTTCGCCACGAAACCACAAAATTTTAATTCCGATACGCAACACTGACACCGGTATTTTTTATCTAAAAACATCCCTTTTATTTTGTAGGTGAAAAATCACGGTTTCTTATTTAGAAATATATTTGTTCTTAATAACCGGTGTCATTCATTTATTTCGACATCATAGCAATGAAAATGCTATGATCGTTAAAGGGTTAAGGGAAGAAAGTTCATTATTTCTTTTCTGTTGATGCGTTTGGCGAATAAATACAAATTGGTGCCGAAAGACCATTTAGCAGATTCTTTTAAGAAGCGTAAAAATATGGTTTTAAATTTTTATAAACATATATTTGAGCCT
Source organism: Maratus speculifer (assembly GCA_964019185.1). NCBI lineage: Eukaryota > Metazoa > Arthropoda > Arachnida > Araneae > Salticidae > Maratus > Maratus speculifer. Next base: position 233,667,259 of record OZ025300.1, read on the forward strand.
TTGTGACGTAAGGGAAAAACGTACCGATAATATATCCGGTTCGGCGCGACACAATAGCTTTGCACTCCCAGAAGATTCGGACGTGAGAATGCGCCTGATGAACTTTTTATTTTGTTTTCGTATAAATTATTTCTGTTTCTATAAAAAAAAAGTGCGGCACAAATGTCATAAAAAAACCGCATTGGCGTTTTTTTTTTTATTAATTAATTAATTAATTAATTTATTTTTCTGCCGCCAGTTTGACGAAAATATCGTTTTAGAATATCAGTTACATATATATTTTTAAAGAGGGAATAACAATAAATAAAAAAAAGTTTATTTAATAACTATAGAATAAAACAATTTATATAATTAAAAAATAAATAAAAGTAAATTAACAATTTATGGTACTATTTGGTTATCCCGTCGACCAAAAAAACTATCGCAAAATGACAATATTAAATGCCAATAATGGTTGACCGTGAATGTCACATTCAATGATATTTGTCACGGAATGCATGTTTAAAACGTCATCAAATGATTTTTATTTCGACTTTTTACTTGTATTTTTATTAATGTTTTACTAATTTATTTGTTCTTTCGTTATTTAAGATAAAAATTATGTAAATATGCAGAATTTGGCTATTAGTTTAGTGATTTGTATAATTTGGCGAAATTGGTCAACGGGATACTAAGTAGTACCAATTTATTAATAAATAAACTATAACATCCGCGTTACCATATCAAACAAAATAACGACACTTTGGCACCAGTTAAATACCTCGATGATACGTATATGACATTAGCAGAAATCACGCCAACGTGGTGCGTATATAATATGTGTGTCAAAAATGCGTACTTGGATTATTTACATCACATACGATGCTACTTGATTATCAGGTCGACCAATTTCATCAATTTATAGAAATCGCCAAACTATTCGCCAATTTACTCAAAAGGAAAAATGTTGCCACTCTAAAATTTTAAGTTTAGAAAATTAATGAATTTAGCTTAAAAAAAATCCCTAACGAAAGGGATTATTTTAATGATGACGTTTACTTATGACTTATAGATGTACCAAATATAAAATTTGATTTATTTAGATGATTTCGAATAAAATAATACTAATAAAAGTTTTCATAATTTAATCCATAATTTATTAAATCAAACCATAAAGAGATATTTTTAAGATATCGCATATGTGAATAACATTAAAGTATTTTAAATGTATTAATAAAATTTATTAAGGGACATAAAACATATCAATGTTAGCGGATGTTTGTAAGGAGTCAAATGCTTCTTCTTTAGTCAAAAAATGTAGGCGGATATAACCGTAAAATAACATTAATAAAATATATTATATTTTTCTCACTTAATATCAACAGCTATTCGTTTATAGGAATAAAATTTATTGTAAATAACAAAAGAACAAATAAATTAGTAAAACATTAATAAAAATACAAATAAATAATCGAATTTAAAATCATTTGTTGACTCAACAAACAAGTATAGAGTGTTTAATGTCAAGTGAGTGTAACATTTATGTTCATCCATTATTGGCATTCATCTTACAGTTTCTGTATAGTTCTTTGTCGACAGGATAATCAAGTAGTACCATAAATACATTGTACTTACATCAGAAAAATAAATGCTTGTGTATATGAAACAGTAAATAGGTTGCTAGAATATACATTGCCAAATTTCTTTTCCCGCCAAGAACTTTTTCGTCATGTATAACTACTGAAAAAGTACATTAATTTATTTACTTATAGTATTTTTAAGAAGATGAAAGAAAAACGAATAATTTAAATGTATCTGATATAAATATATTTTAAATTTATGTGTTTTTAAATGAAAGTTGTGAATTTTAAATAAAGTCAGCGACAGCTTCATATTTAAAATAAAATAATGGCGAAGGAAACCTATTTGGCGATTGAACCATTTGAGCTAGCTAAAATAAAAGTAGCAAAATAGCCACCTGACATATAAAAAATGAAACAGTCAGACGGGGCTCTTCATGACAGTCACATAACTTGTATGGGTATTTATATAGGTTCTATATTAAAATTGTCAGCATCTCTGGTGGGATCCTGGAGTCTCGTGGTAACGTATTTAGCGGGTAGTGGTACTTACATCCCATTGGATGCAAGTTACGTAAATTCGTTTTTGCTTAGAAATGCTTTTGTGTTTAGTTCTTATTCCATCGGGAATATTTTTATGTTAATTGTTATTCAATTTTTAGAATTATTCAATTTCTACAATTTTTTGTTCCATTCGAGAAAGTACCTTGAATATATTTAATTATTATAGTTTTCAATTCTTTGAATAAAATTGTGAACACATTATTTATTTTTCGTTCGACTCCATAGTTTATTTTCCATATCATGCATTTTATATGGCAATGCAATGACATGCAATGACTTTTTTGATTATTCTAATACATTAAAAGGGGCTCCGTGGCCGAATGGTTAAGACACCATGCCGCTAATCGCTTGCGAGCGTAGGGGGTTGTGGGTTCAAATCCCGTTGGCTCCATTGCATACATATTTTGTGTTGAGCTCCCGGTTGTACTTCTCTTGTGCAGTAAAATTTTCTTGTCTATCTCGTCCCTGCATATTGACGATGACTTTTAAGCAGGCTTTCATGTCGAGCACACAACTCAGATGTATGTTGTTCAATAATAACAATACGTCAAAATTTTCTGCTGCTGTCATCATTTTATAATTTTTTACTGCAGCAATTTTCTTTTATTTTTAAGATATTAGAAAATCTCCAGTTTTTATCAACAAAAATTAAATGACTAGTATTAAAATATGCTCTGACGAGCACAGAAAAAGGTTAATATGTTTTTAAGTATAAAAAAAGATTTGACAAGTGCTTCTGTTAACAATTGAGCATAGGGAAGGACTAGGGATCCCTTCTTGGCTACAACTCACTTCAATGCCAACTTTGAAAAAATCATATTTGCACTTTTTCCATATAAAAGAATGTTATGCTTTAGTAGAGCTTCCCACCGAGTTTTACGTGTTAACTGCTCTGTTCACTCTGCAGTATACTATAAATAAATTTTCTGTGCAATTCTACTCTGCGGACGTGGTTAGTGGCAGTGCATGAATGTAATACCTGCATAACTAGGTTTTTGGCCCTATGTCGCCTTGCCTTGCATTTATGTCTAATCAAGTCACGTCGATACTTTTAACGTCTTTACACTGCACATTTTTATAGTAACTGTGACTGATTCTTTTATATGGAAAAAAGTGCAAATATGATTTTTTCAAAGTTGGCATTGAAGTGAGTTGTAGCCAAGAAGGGATCCCTAGTCCTTCCTCATGCTCAACTGTTAACAGAAGCACTTGTCAAATCTTTTTTATACTTAAAAACATATTAACCTTTTTCTGTGCTCGTCAGAGCATTTTTTAATACTAGTAAAGAAAATGAAATAAATACATTTTAAATAAGTAAATCTCTAAACCAAATTAGTTTGTATTATTGGAACACATTTATAAAAAATCTCCAAAATTTGCAGTAATAACTTTAAAAATCTGACAAATGCATAGACGAAATTTTAAAACAATTCGAATAATTTAACTGGTAAATTTCAGTATCCATTTATCATTAAATTCCATTAATGAAATGTGTCATTTTCTCTCAAGGAAAAAAAAAAAATTTAAAATCATTGGATTTGCCATAGAAAAGCATTATTGCGTAAAATAAAATATTCTATATTTTCGGAACGAATGAATCAAATCTAACAAAAAACTATACAGCTTAATCCCAGTGTCTCACTAACATACCCACTTAATTTCAAGCCAATCGGATGTTTTTTGCGTTAGTTATCGCGGAACAGACTGACTGACTGACAGACGGAAACCAAAAAATTTCGTGTCTCCAAAGTAAGCCTTCACTGACGTTTCGGCAATTAAGTACATTTCTTTCAAATTTTAATGACGTTTAAATCACTTTTCTATCTTAATTGAAGCAGGATTTTTTTTTTCATTTTGATTTGTTTTAAGGGAGCTCAGGGGTTGAAAACTTTTCAAAAAATCAATTTTTTTATGATCTAGTTTTGTTATTCAATTAATTCTGAACTCAATGCAAAAAACCGCATAAAAATATTTGCATTTTTTACGGAGTTATAAGCATTTATATATCAACACTTTCATAGCCGTGTCCATATAATTTCAAATTTAAGTCGCGTTTTCTCAAATCTTGATTTTTGACCACTAACACCAAGATTTAAAAAAAAAACTATTTGATGGAATGGCTTGAAATTTTTTTTGCATGCATATAACATCATTATCTATAGAATGAATTAATATAGTTTAGATAGTTTAATATTTTGAGTATTTTTAATGAAAAAAATGTTGTATTTTTTAGAAGTTTTTTAAATTTTCAAATTTGAGAGTTTTTTTAATAATGTTGTTTTTGAGTGATAGTTATATCCTTATTTCATTCTATAGAGTAAAGTTTCCGGATAATTTTAAAACAAAAATTAGCTTCTTATGTCAATTCAACGTTAAGATATCTTGGTGTTGGTGATATAACACATAATTTTTTTTTCGAAAATTACGTTACATATATTTTGCTATATTTCTTAGTATATTACATTGAAGAACTTCATTTTATAATTTTATAAGACTACAAATATACCTTTAAAATATCAGAAAGTTTAAATTAATTACATTGAATACTTCTGTTTTTATATGGACTCGAAGCGAGAGCTCTGTTTTCATGTTTTTCCGTATCGATCAACCCCTGTGCCCCATTAAAGTCTAGCTTACAAGCAATGATAAACATGGAACCAATTCTAGTGGAAATACACTCTTCATGATTTTTTTTCTCATTTCTCGTATGTCAAGAACCGTTAACATTAACTATAATTTTAATTTAAAACTATATATAACTAGGTATACTTTTATTTTTATCTAATTTTAATTTTAAAAGTAAACATATTTACTTTTTAAATTGTGATTTTTTTTTTTTTTTTTTTTTTTACAAAAAAGTGCATAATTTATATTATTATTGCAGATGCAAAAATAAAATTTATATATTTCTGTTTATTTAAATGAAAACAAATTGTAATTCTACAAATAATATTTCGAGCTATAACGATTTTAAATTACCCACCCTTTTTTTTTAATGAATTTTAAATTTTAAGTAAAAAAAATATATGCGAAGTTTTATTATGTCATTTTGTTTATAGATGATAGGGATAAGCATCATAATAATAAAAAAAAATTGAAAATTTTAACTCAATAAATAAAAATTATTTTCAAATGTTAATCCCGTTAATGAAATAGATGTCGAAAGCCTGTTCAAAAACATTTCGTTTAATAGTAATAACTGCAAGTCTAAAGTTGTAAATTCAATTTAAAAAGTTTTTGGAGGGTGGAGTGAGGCGGCATAGCGATTTTGCGGATAGTTTTTGGGGGCGTGGTCAATAAAATGTTGGGAATCACTGGTCTGGAATGAGATATGCTATACCTATACCTTAATATACCTATAAATACTATTATAGGTAATGAATGAGCTAGTGCTGAACAGCAAACCGCTTCCCTGATGTGACCTTACCTTGTACGGGCATCCATATTCAAATTATGATTTATTATTCTCACCAGTAAATTTTTATCTTAAAATTTGCATTTTTTAATACATATAAGCATTTTTCTAATTCAAAAATTTTTCACCATTTTTTTTTCTTTTTTGGGCTATGGCCAGCAAAACTTCATTGAATTTTGAAATATTACATTAGGCATGAGATTTCCGCTTTTTTGGACGCCAGTATAATCTTAGAGAAATTGTTGTTCTCTTAAATCGCAAAAATATTTCGATTAAATAATATAGCATTTTCTCTTAGATTTTACTGGTGTGCAAAAAAGCGGAAATCTCATCCCTGTTACACGGAAAAGGAGCATTGTGATAGCGTAGTGTTTTTTGTGTCATTTTCTCGATTCTTAGTTGTTCTGCTGTCCGTCGGCTTGTGCAGAGACGGGAATTCGTGTCCTACTAAGCCAGATATTTACAAACAATAATAATTTACGGATTAATGGAAAACAATTGATTTTAATATATATCATAGTACACATTACGTTTTTACTCCGATTTATTGACTGAAGCAGAAATTTAAAATGAAAATCCAAATTGGTGTAGTATTGAATTAATAATATTAAAGTATTAACATATGACTACTACTTTTTGAAATATTAAATGTACGTATGAGATAGAGGAAAGTTTTGGGATTGGCACATCCATCTAGTTTTAAGTCTTCTATGTTATCGATTAAACTTCTATCATAGTAATATGATAATCTAGAAATACTTACTTATGCATGCTGGAAATAGGTTTTTAGGTTGCCGTTTACCATCGCATTTTAAAATATTCCCTATAAACTTTTTGTTTTCCTTTCCCTCAAAATTATAGCCTGGCAGACATCTTGCAGTGCAAAACCTGAAAGAACAAAAACTTATGTAAAATGAAATAATATAAAATTAAAATTAAAAATCGTTAGGGGCCACCATAATACTTACCCATCAAGCATATGCATAATATAAATGATATGAATGTAAAATATGTGTAAAGTATTTAGAAAATGCATCGCAATTCTAAAATATAATTTAAACTTTATTTAAATATGCTTAACGCTAGAACCGCCATTAGGGGTCATTATGACCCCTGCCATATTGAAAATAGCCGATCTGAACCAGAAATTTCTTGATAACATTTGTTAACATTTGTTAAAAACGCTTTTGTACCTTCAACAACCCAAACTTTTCTGATACAATTTCAGATATATTTTTAGAAGTATGAACATGAAACTTGCTGAGGGGATATTTGAAGAGAAGTATAAGGTGTCATGTAATGTCTTTTTATGCTCAATTCATTAGAATTTGATTTATAAGCAATTATCGTCTCAGTATGACCCTTTTTTTCGTTCCCAGATCTCTCACTTCGGAAATAAACTGTTCAAAACACCGTTTTTGATTGCTTTTTATGCAATGTTTTCTGCATTTATTAAAGAATCGACAATCACGGCACCTTGTGTACTTTCTAAAGAAGACAATTTGCCAGTTTGATGCATTTGAGAGCAAAAATGGATTAAAAAATAAATAGGAAAATACCCCACTAAAAAAAATCTGTAGAAAATCTATAGGTTTTTGGCCCAAAATCTGTGGGAAATCCGAAGGTATTTGGCCCATTTTGCAGATATTTTTAAGAATATCTTTAAAAATTCTGCAGATATTTTAAAGATAAAGGTATGTCTGCAAATTTTCTTCGAATTTCTGTAGAAATTCTGAGGAAAGTGAGAATTTCTTCAGATAATCTTAAGATTACTTTTAGTGGGGTAGGCAGTTTGAATTGTGCGGCACAAAAACAGGCTAATTAAATAAGCTAAATAGTTTTAAATAAAAATTCTGGTGTCAAATACTTTTTATAAAACTTGAATAAAATACCCGGCGGTTCCAGTGTTAAGAAATAAAAATGCTCTATTTAATATAAAACATCTATTTAACATATTTAATTCAAACATATTAATGCTCCCTCAAGTAATACCCACAATTCAGTAATAACTGAATTGTGGGTATTACTTGATTATCCCGTCGACCCCCATTTCAACAAATATACAAATCGCCAAACTGCTCATAAATTATACAAATTTGCATAATTTGTGTTTTAAATAACGAAAAAAAAACAAATAAATTAGTAAAAGATCAATAAAAATACAAGTAAAACGTCTAATTCAATGTCACTTGATGACGTAACATACACATGTAGCGCGTTTAATGTCAAGTGAATGTGACAGTTTCTTTGGTCGACGAGATAATTAAGTAGTACAGAATTGCGTAAAAGAAACATCTTTATAATTCAAAAAATAATAAACACATTAATACTAGTTTACTGCGTCTTATTAAGTGTCTCATTTCCAATTAAAATATATATTTGATTGAAATTTGAATGAAACACAGGGTCTCAAAATATCGAAGAGTGTGAAAAATATGATTCAAATATCTCGGCAACTAATTATCCAATCAACTTTGTTCTTTATGCGAAATTTATGTATTTTTTATTGTCTTTTATATCCACTCCTTAAAATAATGATATAAAAAATCGAAAAATTTCACATACCTTTCATCAGAACAAACATTTTGAGAGCCCGAAAAAAATAGTTTAGGAAAATTGAGATTACTGATATTCAATAAGCGTTTTCTCATTATTATATATTAAGTACACACCAAATTTCAAGTTTCTATCTCAATTTGTTCTGGAAATAGAGCGTTTACAGGCACACAGACAGACGGACGGCAATTTTTTTTCTAAAAATATGTTTTGTGGCATCTTTAAAGTGTCTAAAACGTGTAAATTAGTCAAAAAATGTTTTCGATTTTCAAAAGGATTGCCAGACTTACCCTATACTTTGTATGATGGGTAATTAACAATATAATCTTATATAAGCAAGGTTGCTACAGGCGACTGTTATTTATTATATTCATATTATTTTAAAATCTAATAGTAATTAGTATACATTTCTAGAACAGCTGCTCTTAACCCCTTCGCTATGGGAACCTTTTACGAAATTTTTAATATTTTCTCACCGGTTTTTAAAAATAGAAACTCATAAAGGTTTAAGGAAAGCAAAGGTTTTAACAAGGGTTTAATTCGAAAAAATTTAACACAAATTTTACAGTATAAATTTATTGGTGGGGATAAACAAGAGTTCTTAAGCCTTTTTGCTGCACTTGTCGCTCGTCTCCAAAGGGTGAACCATTTGGGGACGAGCGACACGTATACGTGCCGCAAAAAGGCTTAAGAATCCTTGTTTATTCCCACCGGAAAATTGTACTGTAAAATTTGCCTTATTTAATCGGAGCATTTTCTCGATTTAGTAAGACACAAATTTCTGTTTTTTAAAACCGGTGACAAAGCAATAAAAATTACGTAAAAGGCTTCCATCGCAAAGGGGTTAAACTTTGATTCTCAGACACCAAGAAATCAGCTACACGGAATGTCGCATATGTCATCAGTAACATGTAAAACTATAAAGTCTGAAAACAGTGTTGCCAGTGGCCTATATTTTTTATAAAGTCCAAACATATCTCTGCTTAACGCATACGTCATTTTGCGAATGACAACACTTTGAAAATTGAAATGCAAGTTCGGTTTTGTAATTTTTATTACTGCAAATTTTTAAACTTCTGAAACATCGCACATTTTCAATGTTTACATCGTCGTAAAGAGAAAAAAATATACTTTTAAATGCAATTTGTTTCAAAGCTGTATCCTAATTTCTTTTTTAAACATTAATTTTTTTTGTAGTATTTAATACCGTTTATTTAATCGTGGCAACAGAATTACTCCATTTCTATTAAAAGCAAAGATAAAAAAAAAAAAAAAAAAAGTAGATTAATGTGTCTTTAAATTGCCATTTCCTAAGAGCTATTTGCAAAAGTTGCCAAAAAATTTTGTAAAATAATTATGGACCGAGGAGTAATAATGTATAGCATAGGCAGGTAAAAACCTAAATATATGGTGCCTACTGCCTTCTATACAACATTTAAAAATGAATCCCACTGTGCTATCCAATGAATCAGTAAACTGTAGCCATCTGTTGTATTTATTATTAACAAATTCATTTTTAGAATAAAAACTAATGCATAATTAAAATAAATATATCAATAAATATTTATGTTTGTTATTGGATTGAGATTATACATAAATGAATTAAAATCTTACATCAATTCTCCCCGTATAGGGCAATCTATTATTCCATGCAATAATCGGCCAGGAAGGTAACAATATCCAGCTTCTGTAATAAAATTAATATAAATTAATATTGTGAGAACAATAGTACATGCGATTATACAAAGGGAAAAGTGTGTGTGTGTGTGGGGGGGGGGGAGTAATGGGACACAGGGCTAATGGGACAAATGGATTTTTTTTTTTTTTTTTTTTTTTTTTTTTTTACTCGACAAATATTTTAATGAAGATTTATATACTACTGCATGGCAATAGGTCTAACATACATTTTCAGAATGGGTCGTCAACCATGACAGTTGATTGGTGTTTAGAAAATAATATGTTTTGTTTCGAACAAGCCAAAGTAAATTTTATTTTTTACGATTGATTCTATTTTGTAAACAATTCAGAATAGCTATATCTGATTTAAATACATTTATAGATGCTACAAATATTAGTGAATGAGAAAATATTACTGAAAAAATTATGAATTAAAAATGTAAATAATTATATCTCAAGTTATAAATTTGCTTTTAGTGGGGTCTAACGAGACATTTCTTGTGGGGGCTAATGGGAAACTTAATGATAATTTACTTGACTCGATGTTGCTTTAAAACAGCTTTGTAATGGTTTGTTTTTCTTCACTTTTTGTATCATTTAATTAGAATGATAGAAATATTACAGCAGCATATAAAAAATTAAAAAAAAAGTGATTTTGAATTTCTAGATTGGCAGATTTTGTAACCGATGTTTTAAGATTAAGGATAACATTCTTTTGAAGCTAAAAATGTAAGAAAAAAAGAAAAATCTCATGAAGTTGAATTAAAATGCTTTATGCTTAAATTTGATGCACAACAATTTTCACATGTACAGCATAGCGTTTATTAAACTCTTAACCCTTTCCGGCACGGGCAAAATTTGTAGCAAAGTGAGAAATTATCGACTGACACAGGAATTCACAAACGAATTTTTTAAATATTTTGAATTCCCTAATCTAAGCTTTTATTGTAAAAGTAAAATTTTACTAAAATATTTCTGGTGCTGATTGCAAGTTTGGAATTAAAATTAGGTATCCCAGACCGGGCACAGTGTGCCAGAAAGGGTTAATGGTCTTATTAAATAACGGTTTAAAACTTCAATTTCATTATTCCCACCAGTTTTTAGAAAAGAAAAATATTCATCCTACTTAACCTTCCTACCCTGTTCAAATTATACACAATCTTGATAAAAACATTTTACACCGGAATTGTTATTTAAAATATTTTGATATATTTAACTGACTTATTTCTCTGAATCATTTATTTAACTTTCTTTATGAAAAAAGTTCTGGTTCGAATTGTGTAAAACAAATTATAGTTACGGGTCGATTAGACCCATTCAGGGTAGGAAGGTTAATGTCAAGTAAAATGGTACCCGAATAAATCCGATTACACTATTTTATAAAATTGGTGGGAATCAAACAATTCTGAATAAAAGTCGAGAAGCTTGAGCATGTGAATGTCTCGGGCGCGACGATTAAGTGGTTAATAAAAAAGCATTTGACATCCATTAACCTTCCTACCCTGTTGAAATTTTACTCAAACTTGATTAAAATATTTCTCACCAGAATTTTTATTTAAATCCTTTTAAAGTACTTATTTAACTTAAATCTTTATTTTTATTTATTTGATTTACTTTATAAAAAAATTTCTGGTTTGAATCGAATGAAACGCATTATAGGACTGGGTCGATTAGACCCATTCAGGGTAGGAAGGTTAAAGGATCTTTTTTTTTTTTTTTTTTTCAAATTACACAGAATGTCCCAATAGCTCTGAACTGTGTCCAAATAGACTACAAGTATGGGGGCTAATAGGATAATTGTATAAAAATACAAAAGTTTATATAACACAAAGATTGGTAAAGTTTTTTTTTTTTTTTTAACTTTCTTAGAATGTTTTTATTTATTTAAATGTAAAAGAAATTGAAATGAAAAAAAATAATGATAAAGTGTGCATTTTTGTTTTTATACTCATTTAAAATAAAAAAAATTCCCATCAGTTCCCACTTTCCCCTATATAATTTCAACTGACTTTTCCAGGTCAGTTTCTCGTCCTTATCTTATGTCAGTAACAATAATAACACTACATTCGGCTTACTGATCATTCTACTTTTTACCGAGATATTTTTCACTCTGTTGGTTCTCACGCTTAACTAGAAATGTTATAGTCACTTATTAAATATTGAAGAATTTTCTAGCATATTTTCACTGTTGATTATTAACCCCTTAACTGGTTCCCTCGAGCGCCGTTCGGGCAAGACGAATTTGCTTATTTCATCATTTAACCCCTTGAGGGGCGGCGGTATATATTATATACCACCTACGATCGATGAAGTTTTACACCAGAAAAATTTTAGTAAATTTCCCTTTTCTAATTTTGGTGGAAAACAGTCGTGAAAATGCTTATCCTCTTTTTGATATAACTTTTTTACAAATTTCCGGTGGGAGTGCAGAATTACACGAACGCAAGTGCTTGTCCCTCAAAGGGTTAAAGCTTTTGACACAACTATTATTTTTAAGAAAATTTTCGTACTATTGAAGGGAGAAAATGTTTAGACTAAATTTTACGAATATTTTATTTAAATAATAGCGGTGTGAGTCCGCTATTTTAAATTTATTGAACGGAAAAGAATTAACCAGTTAAGAGGTTAATTGAAAAATTACTTTAACCGTTTAACGTTCATTGGTTTCTCTACGAAACCACAACATTTTAATTCCGATATGCAATATTGACACCGGAATTTTTATCTAAAAAAATCCATTTTATTATGTATGTGAAAAATCACCTTTTCTTATTTACAATTGTATTTGTTCGCAATTACCGGTGTCACTCATTTATTTCAACATCTTAGCAATGAAAATGCTTTGATCGTTAAAGGGTTAAATTAAATATCGAATAGGGAGAGCGACAATAGAATATAACCTTTCTACCCTGAATGGGTCTAATCGACCCATAACTATAATTTGTTTTATACGATTCGAACTAGAACTTTTTACATAAAGAAATTAAAAAAGCAGATACAGAAAAATAAGTCAATTAAATATATCAAAATATTTTAAATAATAATTCTGGTGTGAAATTTGATCAGGGTAGGAAGGATAATTTTGCATCATGGTCTATTTTTAATTTAATCTTTTACACTAGAGCGTGTGGGTTTGTTTACATCTCATTGCCGCATGAAATTTGTTTTCATCAAGAAACGATTTGTATTTTTATTATGATAAAGGTTCTTATCAACATTAGAACCGGAAACATTACAAATTATTTGCTTATAATATATTTTGTAACACCTTTCATAAGTAATATAATTTGTTTATTTAAAAGTATCTTATAGTAAACTTCAATAACGTGCATCAAATTCATTATATTTGAAGAGATGTCACATAAGTAAAATGCGCGGCAAGTTGTTATTTCCTTCGAACCATTATGAAATGGAATTGGGTACTACTCTGTTATCCCGTTGACCGATTTCGCTAAATCATACAAATCGCCAAACTAATAGCCAAATTATACATATTGACGTAATTTTTATTTTAAATAACAAAAAAATCAAATAATTAGCAGAATATTAATAAAAATACAAATAAAAAGTCGAAATAAAAAACACTTAATGACGTTTTAAACACGTATATCGTATCTAATGCCATTGAATTGACATTCACGATCTTCCATTATTGGCTATTAATCTCATAATTTGGCGATAATATTTGGTCGACGGGATAACCTAGTAGTACCTGAAATTGTTTTGCCTGGCTCTGTATGGAGTAATAAATTCTTGCCAATGTATTAAATAATACTTGCAACCCATATCCTACAACATCTGTGTTTTAATTCACTTCTAAAATGCACACAAATTTGATTGTATTCAAGTAACATTATAAAAAAAATTTAAAACGATTTTTTCACCCACTGAACGCAATATAACTGTTTACTTTTGATTGTCCCTGTAAAGGAATTACAAAACCAACTCCCTATACTAAATATTGATTGCGCTTTGGTAAGCGTAAGTAACATATAAATATTACTGGAAAGTCGGATAATATTTTACAAGAGTTATAGCTTGAACAGACGGTCTGATAAACCAAAGTTATAAACTCTTTTTAACTATGTTAGTAATTTTGCTGCTACTGATTTTCAGAAAGTTTCAGGGTAGTATTTACAACATAGCAATCAGTTTTTTTAATCAAGAATATCGATTTTGGCAAGCTATCAATTTTTAATCAAAACTAGAAAGTCCACCTTGTGTCGATTCAACGTCGATCATATGACAAAATGTCGATTCGAACCAGAATTGTTTTTGTAAAATTAGTTCAATTGCAACTATAAGAAACGCGGTTAAATAAACAAGTGGAATTGTTTAAAATAACAATTCTGCTGTTTTTTTTTTTTTTTTTTTTTTTTTAAATTAAGATTGGGTATAATTTTCGGACATTCTGGTATTAACACACGCTTTTAAAATATTTGAAAGAAAAATATACTTCAAAATTTATATTAGATAAATTCTGATGTAAACTGAATAGAAAATTTGTCTCCTAAGGCAGGCCTGTATATACTGTATATATCTACAGCTCCTTTGAAAAAATCGACTTTAAGCATCAAATTACGCACTGTTTATAAAGAGAGTTGAAGCGGATTTGGACATAACTTTCCCTTTTGCTTTGGGTTTCTTTTAAAATGTCCCAAAACAACCAAATTTTACAAAAAATAAAATAATAGTAAAATAAAAATAAAATAAATAAAAATTGATTTTTTGACACTTTCAATAGGTAACAGATAGACATCTGTTACCTATTAAAACTGTCAAAAAATCTATTTTTTATTTATTTATAAAAAAAAAAAAAAATCCTAACCCTTTCTGGAGTAGGTAGTTGTGCTTCAGAAATGTTAACTTTACAGAGTAGTTTTTGACAAATTTAATTTGAAAATAAGGGAATGCAATTTCTAAGCTATATTTTCACCAACAAAGTTAGTTATGCAAATAAAATTTAATTGAAATATTCTAGTGCAAACCTTCATTAAAGTTAAGTGGAGTATAATACGGAATGTCCAAATTGTATTTTTAACACTTTTAAAAAGTAACCTATTTATATATTACGCTAATATGACGACTCCGGATTTCACTGATCCTCAAGAAAAGCAACTTATAGCTGCCCTGTTAGGCATAAGTCTTCAATTGCCATAAGTATGCCGACTCTTTAACTTGATGAAATATACACATAATCTGCACTCTATCACATCTATTTTGTTTCGCTTTCTCCAAAATACTTCAAAACTGTACACTTATAAGGTTTTAAATTCTAAATTAAATCAAACAGATAACAAGCTATTATAAACAATGGTTAACCAGATATAAAATAAACCAACACTGTTATGGCGCTAGTTAGTAAAGCATATTAGCGTAGAATTTTTTAGAAGACTAAATGTTTTATGCAAATAAACAATTCTTAATTTTTACAACAAATAAACAATTCTCTTTTTGAAAAATTGGCTTTTAATTAACTGGGTTAAAAGGGGTATATTTATTACTATTATTTATAAAGAAAAAGAATGGCCTTACCCCTACTTCTAGATACAGAATGTCCAAATTGTATCTTTACACTTTTAAAAGGTATTTAAAATAAACAAACAATGATATTTGATTACAGTTTTTTTATGTACCATAAAGAAATATCAGCGATCTTTTTTTAAATGATGTGTAAACTAAATCGCAAACATATGTGAACATAGTCTTCCATAGCTAAAAATTTCGAGAGTTAGTTATGCTGAAAATTAGTTGAAAAATTAATTAATTTACTTAAGTAAGTAATAAATGATAATTATTACAATAATTATTAATTAAATAATTATCAATGATTTATAATTATAATAATAATATTTTTTTTATAATGCATTAATTTAATTTAAAAAAAGTTATTTATTTATTCTATGTGGAATAAGACATTAAAAAAATAACTCTGATATTTTCTTTATGGGAAAAAAAAAAAAAAAAAAAAAAAAAAAAAAAAAAAAAAAAACGTAAATGCCTATGTCATTGTTTGTTTTCTTTTAAATGACTTTTTTAAATTGTAAAGATACATATTGGACACCCTGTATATCCCACGATCCTCAAAAGAATAAATGGTAGAAGAACTTTATTGAAATTATATACGAAACATATTTACTTATGTTTGTGCCTTCTTTATTATCTTCTTCAATCCCCTTCGCCTGATTTTCAGGTTTTGCAAACGACATTTGCACAGTTATTAGCAACACCATGCTGACAAATAAAAGGCCTTTAGACACCATTTTCAGAAGTAGCGTTCTCAAAAATATCTGAAATAAACAAATAATTTCTTGCGTATAAAAATGCATAACATGAACTTTAAAATGTTCAGATTTAGTTAAAAGGCGATTAAAGTAATCAACTATAGATCTTAACCCTTTCCGGCACACTGTGCCCGGTCTGGGATACCTAAATTTAATTCCAAACTTGCAAACAGCACCAGTAATATTTTAGTAAAATTTTGCCTTTACAATAAGAGCTAAATTTAAGGAATTCAAAATGTCTAAAAAAATTCTTTTGTGAATTCCGGTGTCAGTCGATAATTTCTCATTTTACCACAGATTTCGCCCGTGCCGAAAAGGGTTAATAGTTAATTTTATTTAACCCCTTGGGGACGAGCGACACGTATACGTGCCGCAAAAAGGCTTAAGAATCCTTGTTTATCCCCACCAGTAAAATTATACTGAACAAATTGTCTTATTTAATCGAAACATTTTCTTGATTCAATAAGACACAAATTTCTGTATTTTAAAACCGGTGACAAAACATTAAAATTTTCGTAAAAGGCTCCCATCGCGAAGGGGTTAAAAACGTCTTAGTACTTTCAAACCTTTAATTAGGCTCTTCCTCAGAGAATATTTTCTTTTATAAAACACGTTATATATGTGACATTTTTAAAGTTAGGAGCCAGAAACATCATCGCCAGGGTCCCCGTTCTTTGCACAGAAGTCATGGCCAGCGAATGAAAAAATAAAAAATAAATAAATGTAGAATATCCAATAAATCACTCATTGGTGGCTGTAAGTTTATTTATTCAACTGTAGTCATTATAGAGGGAAAAACTCCTTTTTGCAAAGATCTTTTACCGAAATGTCCAAAAAATATTCCATTATTTACTTCAACCAGCCGTACTCATCGACGAAAGAACCCCAGAATCTCTCCTCTTCTCATCTCGAGACTTCCCCTTTTAAATCTAAAAAGAAAATTCTAGAACTTTCTGTAATCTCAAACCATCATCCTTTTATGTAAACAGAATTCTTGTCCAGATACGAGACTATTTTACACAGACGATAAATTTATTTTTAAAAAAATATTATTTAACCAATTTATAATCGACTCATAATTTCTTAGGCAGACGATTTTTATAAATGATTAATTTTAAGAGAAAAAGAAAAGAAATGAATTTATTAATGCACACATCAAAGGTTGACGGCGGAAAAATAAATAAATAGATAAAATAAAATAATGATATTTTTTGAAAGGTATGGTTTTGGAATAAATTTAATAAGATTTTCTTAAAAAGGGTTGATAAAAACATAGAAGAAATCAGTTTTATTTGGAATATTAAGAAATAAAGTTTTAATTAAGAATATTTTTAATTTAGAGCCATCTTTTTAAATTTACGCATACTGGAATAATGTTTTTTAAGGCAAATTAAGAATTTATATCGTCTGCATACAGATTAACAGATTAGATCTAGAAATAAGATTTTAATTTAATAATTTGAAGTAAGTACGGAACATTATTACATGAAAATTAAGGTAGTATAAAGGTTAGTTTTGGCGAAAATTTTTTTAATTTGTAATATATATAAACGCTAATATATTTTATGTATATATTTTTTAAAAAGAAAGTATTCTCTGAGGAAGATCGTGATTAAAGGTTTGAAAGTACACTAAGATGTTTTTAAATAAAATTAACTATTAACATCCATAGTTGATTATTTTAATCGCCTTTTAACTAAATCTGAACATTTTAAAGTGCATATTATACATTTTATGTCAAGGCTACAGTGGACTCTCAAAACTAATTTTTTTAATTTTCAATGATTTTTTTTTTTAATTTCTGGGAATAATCATAATATATATATATATCTCTTATTTCACAATTTAAAAAAAAAAAATATATTCAATACTTTTTGAGATAAAAATTTTTCTTTTTTTTAAATTAACAAAAAATGGCAATATTTCAAAATGCTCCATGCGAAATTCTTTATGCCCAATTTTTCTGATTTTTTGTTTAAAATGCTCTCTATGTATGCGTTAACAAATGTTACTAAGCACTTTTAGCATATTACTTGTAAAACATTTTAAAAAATGATTTTAACATAATTCTTTTGTATTTTCCGTTAAAAAAGCATTAAAAATTTCATATAACTGAAATTTAAAAAATTTACATGCGTCTAATAAAATTTATTTCTAGAAACATTTGTTAACACATACATAAAGAGCATTTTAAACAAAAAATGAGAAAAATTGGGCTCAAAGAATTTCGCATGGAACATTTTGAAATCATAAAAACGGCGAAAATATTCATTCTGAGAAAAACAGGTTTTAGTAACTACAGTGGTTATAATTGCTTAATATTTTCCTACTGCACAGTTTCAGCTATTAAGGGATATAATATCATTTCTAGCTTATATGTAAGTGTTTTATGTTTTTATGGTAAATTCACATAAAATATGTGGCTTCGACAGTAATTCATGCAAAGGACGTGAAGTATCTGAATTTTAAGCAATCTTCTCAAAACTAACATTTTGTATTTTCTAATGAAATTTTTTCAAATTTTACTAGAAATATTCATATGGTATAAATACCTCTTATTGTACAAATTTTTGTTAAATATATTAAATATTTTTAATTTTTTAAATATATTAATATTTTTTAAATTACGCTAAAAAGATTGGGGACAAAAAGCAATTCCTCTAAATACATCATAAACAAACGCTTAAAGAAACAGTTAAAGGTTACAGTTAAAGTATTGTTTTGCGAAATCACAAAATTAATAATTTCAGTGCAAAATAATAACATTGTGTATAGTAAAACTAAAAACTAGGCTAAATTTTACGGATGTGAATCGGGAAAAAAGTAAACAAAGGGGTGTGGCACAATCAGCTGATTGGACAAAAATGCTTCTAACTCCAGTAAAAATAGTCGAAATTGAAAAATTCTTTTTGTGTTCAATAGCAGGGAATTCATATAATGTTATTATGCTAAAAATGAAAATTCGACAATTTGATGATTTTTTGCGATTTTGAAAATCCACTGTAGACTTAAAAGGAAGGCGAGAAATTTCATTCCGTCTTACGTTTGAATTAATTTCGTTTAAAATAAAAATATTTATACAAAAACTGGCTTTGTCGACTATGCCTGGACTGTTTCGCCAAACGAACCTTAACCCATTCCGGTGCGGACAAATTCTGTTTGTAAAATGAGAAATTATCGACTGATACCGGAATTTACAAATGACTTTTTAAGAAATCAAGAACTCCTTATTTAAAAATTTTATTGTAAAAACAAGATTTTATTAAAATATTATTGGTGCCAATTGCAAGTTTGAAATTATAGTTAGGTGTGTCCAGACCAGACACACTGCGCTTTATATTTGAGGGATTCGCTGAGCAAGATATTTGTATTCGTAAAATGTTGAAATAATTGATTGACACCAGTATTTACACGAAATTTTGTTTGTAAATAAATAAAAGTGTGTTTTTATGCATTTGACAAAAGCATAGTTGCGCACTTTTACGCATTTTTCTTACCACAAAAATTTTATAGTAAATATTGTCTTATTTAACCCTTTCCGGCTCAAGCAAATTCTATTAGTAAAAGGAGAAATTGCCGATTGACACCGGAATTTATAAAGGACTTGCCTAGATATTACGAAATCCTTAATTTAAGCTTCCATTGTAAAAGCAAAATTTTACTAAAATATTATTGGTGCGGTTTGTATGTTTGGAATTAAAATTAGGTGTTGCCGGAGTGGTAACACTGCGCCGGAAAGGGTTAATCGTCGAAATCTTATTGTTAAGTAAATGGAAGATCTCTGTACAATTTTAGTGGTATTGAGAAACACCGAAAATACTGGCGATGAATATATATCAATAAATATAAAAACTTTGTTAAATCACCATAAAAAGAAAAATTATACAGGACGCGTTTCGAGCTGCAAAATTACCGCTCGTCATCAGCTGGTCCAAGCACGTGTCACAACGGACATAGTGGAAATAACAGTGAAATAAAGAGGGAGGAGATTACACAGAGTGCGACAGGTGGCGCTGCTTGTCAGAGCCAAGGAGGAAGAGAAAAGTAAAGATAAACTCAAAGAAGGAGGGAGGAGATTACAAAGAGTGCCCCAGGTGGCGCTGGCTAAAAAACTCAGGTGGCAGAGAAAAACTACTGAAAGATAAAGAAAACAATTGAAAAATAAATAAAATAAAATAAAATAAAATAAAAATAAATAAATAAAAATCAAAATTAAAATAAAATAAATTAATTAATAATAATAATAAAAAAGGATATAATAAAACAAATGAATAAAAATAATAAATAATAAAATAGTAAAAAAAAATAATTAAATAAAAATAATTATAGTAATAATAATAAACTACAAAAGTAATTTCCATGCAGGAGAAAGGGAGGGGGATGAAGAGAGATCGCTGACAAGAGTATTACAATTTTTATAAATAAAATAAGCTTCGTGAGTATCTAAATGAGAAGGAGAGGCAGGATTAGAAATAATTCTGGCCATGGAAAAATTGAAACAATGACCGGAAGACCAACAGTGAGAAGCAATGGAAGACCTAGATAATTCCTGATTTTTAATGTATCTCTGATGTTCATCCAATCTTTTCTTCAACGCTCTTCTGGTCTGACCAATATAACCCAAATTGCAAGAGCAAGGAATAAAATAAACACCCCACCGGTTCTCAACAGGAATAGGATCTTTCAAAGACGAGAATTTAATTTTATTCATAGGTTTGAAGATAACTTTAAAATTGAAACGAGAAAGGATTTTAGCTATTTTGAAACAAAGAGGAGAATAAAAAGGTAGAACTATAGCGTTAATATTAGACGAATTATTAGAATCAGTAAGAAGACGTTTAGGCTTATTAAATTTATACAGAGCTTTGTCAATCAAAGAGGGATTATAACCACGAGTGAGGGCAAGAGATTTGAGGTAACTAATTTCCATATTTAGAGCAGAAGAGTCAGAAGAAATCCGAAGTGCTCTGCAAACAAAAGTATAAAAGGAAGCCACTTTATGCTGTGGAGGATGGTTAGTCTCAATAAGTCTGATTATATTTCTCATGTGGAATCTATGTTAAACTCCGGTCCTTATTCTAAATTAAAGAAAGATCCTTCTACTAAACACCTTTCTGATATCAAGGAGGTCGTTAATAAGTCTGTCATTCTTAATAATAACACTAAACGTATGGTCATTCCTTCTATAGCTAATTGTGCTCGTTTCTATGCTCTTCCTAAGGTCCATAAACCTACTCTTTCATTTCGCCCTATCGTTTCTAATATTGGTACTGCTTCTTATAAACTTGCCAAGTTCCTTTCTAAGTTACTCGCTCCTTTATCTTCCACTAATTTTCACACTGTTAAAAATTCTATTGACTTTGTTGATAAAATTAAACGCCTTTCTCCTTGTAATTACAAAATGATTTCCTTAGATGTTAATTCCTCTTCACTAACGTCCCTGTTCAAGGAGCAATTGACTGTTTGGAAAGAAGGCTACGCGAATTCCATTACTCTTCCATCGAGATTGACGAGATCCTGCAATTAGTTAGTATTTGTGTTAGGCAAACTGCTTTCCAATTTAATAATTCCTTTTATGTTCAAACGGATGGTTTAGCCATGGGCAATCCTTTATCTCCTCTTTTATGTGACATTTATATGCATTTTGTGGAAGAAAAACTCTTCAGTTTATTAGTTTTTTTTTTTTTTTTACTATTTTATTATTTATTATTTTTATTCATTTGTTTTATTATATCCTTTTTTTATTATTATTAATTAATTTAATTTAATTTAATTTTGATTTTTATTTATTTAGTTTTATTTTATTTTATTTTATTTTATTTATTTTTCAATTGTTTTCTTTATCTTTCAGTAGTTTTTCTCTGCCACCTGAGTTTTTTAGCCAGGGCGACATGGGGCACTCTTTGTAATCTCCTCCCTCCTTCTTTGAGTTTATCTTTACTTTTCTCTTCCTCCTTGGCTCTGACAAGCAGCGCCACCTGTCGCACTCTGTGTAATCTCCTCCCTCTTTATTTCACTGTTATTTCCACTCTGTCCGTTGTGACACGTGCTTGGACCAGCTGATGACGAGCGGTAATTTTGCAGCTCGAAACGCGTCCTGTATAATTTTTCTTATTATGGTGATTTAACAAAGTTTTTATATTTATTGATAAATTTTAGTGGTAGCCAAAATGCGTAAAAGTTGGCAGCTATACAAAAGTCAAATTTTCCTAGAAAATTTCTGTGCCAGTGTAGCAATCTGGAATCAAGATTAGGTGTTGTCATTTGCCAACACCGCCCTTCAAGGTGTTAACCCTATCTCGAAGGGAGCCTATTGCAAAATTTTTAATCTTTTGTCACCGATTTTTTAAAACAGAAATTTTTCGCCTTTTTGAATCAAGATGATGCTCCGATTACATGCCGAAATTTTACAGTAAAATTTTACTAATGGGAACGAAGAATTATGGGAGCTTCATGAGACTCGTATATCGGGCACTCGCCCCCAAAGGGTTAACCCCTTGAGGGTTGGTGGGATATATTTTATCCCACCTATTTTAAACGAGATTCTCATGAGAAACTGTTAACGATATTTTATTTTTTAAACTTTGCGGGGAAATGTTGGTAAACTGCCTTTTCTCATTTTAAATAAAAAGTTTTCGATTTTTCCGGTGAGAATTCAGTATTACAGAGATATTATTCCTTGCCCCTCAAGGGGTTAACGCTGTCAGGGCTCCCAAATGTTCTGCCAACTGAACATCAATATTTTTTTAGAAAATTTTTCCCTTGGGTTTTTTCTTGAAAATTGTTCAGAAACCACCTTCGGGGGTTAGTTTTAGAACAAATTCTGTAAAAACCTACTATAATTTTTTTTCCTAAAAAATATTGGTGTTCAATTCGCGGACCATTTGGAACTCAACTTCTCTGCCCAACAAGCGCAAAATGTTTTGACACAATTTTAAAGTCATTTTTTAGTGGAAATATATAAAATTGCAAAGCCTAACCATGGGAACGATTTGGAATCTAATTGAGTTTTCCATTTTGTGATCAATCAATTACTTGTTGAGTGATAAGCTTCTTTGATCACGTGACAAGGTTTTTCTTTACACTTTGGAAACTGGTTTTTCTTCGCTCTCTCACGGAAAATAGACTCATAACGTACACTCTGACAGTTTTTTTTCTGGAAAACCTGTTAGATTTGCAAAAAAAAAAAAAAAAAAAAAAAAAAAGAAAAAGAAAGAAAAAAAAAAAACCGGGAAACTATTTGCGAATAAATAGGTTCTGAACAACAACACCTAATAGTTTTATGCATTTTTAAATAAAAATAAATTAAAACCTATGTCATAAAGCTGTCCCTTTTGATTTGAGAACAGACTTAACACTAGAAGGAATGGGAGGGATCATTTTTGAATATATTCGAGTCAGAAATTCCTTTTTTAAGTTCAACCCTCTTATTCCTATAGCAGAATCCGTTCTACACAGAATCTGGATTCATACCAGAAATTTCAATAATAAATTTGCCATAATTTACTGACTTATCATTAAAAGTAAAGCAAATATTGTTACCGTAATTTCGGGTGTATAAGCCGCAGCTCAAGCAATTCTTTTTCGACCCAGAATTTTTTAAGAAACAAATATAACTAGTTAGATCGCCGTAAATATTTGTCTTCAATCACTAAATAAGTTTTCTGGGTCCAAAAAGAATTGTTTGATCCGCGGCTTATACACCCGAAATTACGGTACTTGAAATTTCTGGTATGAATTTGTAATATCTTAATTGGAACTAGACAGGCTGGAGAGTGATCAGGGAAAACCACAGTTAAGAAATCTGTTAGATACCAGTATTCTGTTAAAAAGAATTTCACCTTTTTAATAACTTTACATTACTGAATTTCTAAATTGGAACCAGAATTTTTTTCGTAAAATTAGTTAAATTAAAAGTAAAGAAAAATCAGTTAAATAAGTCACTCAAATTGTTTTATATAAAAATTATGGTGTTAAAATGTTTTTTATTAAAAATGGGTAAAATTTCTGAATGTTCATTTGTTAAAAAAAATCCCCTGAATTCAAAACACTGGTTGTATTCATGCTACCATGGGCATTAAAAAAAAATAAATAAAGAAGAAAGTTAAATAAATAAGTTAATAATCTGTTTAGTCTATAACATCATTCATTATAAGAAAAAGATCAGATATTGTAACATGTAAAAATTCCAAATGTAACGATGCAACGAAAATTAAGATTCGAGCTACTCAAAGGTAACGAAGATAAAAATAATATCTATATCCAATAATAAGTACAGTAAAGCATCGTTTATACGACGATCACTTATACGACGTTTTCATATGGTCCCGATTCATTCCTATTCATTTTAATGCAAAAATATATCTTTTATACGGCGCCCAAAATCGTTTATACGTCAATTTTTTGATTTTGTATCGGTTTATTTTTGTTTATTTTTCTTGTGCATTTTACGAACGAGCAGAAGTTGGCAGCTATGAATGACACCAAAGAGCATGTTTAAATGCACTCCACATTATAAAAATGGGGCTTGTGTTCGATTAATCTGAAAAATCAGCTTACGTCTAACAGATTACACTGGGAGGGGTCATTCTTTTTTCGGGGATGGTCGGCTTTCCCGAACTATTTTAAGTTGCAAATAGACTATCCTTCTAACTGTTACCAGTATTGGCGACTTTTAGTTGGCAACGCGGGTTTTTTTTATCTTTGACATTAAATGGAAAGGAAATGATGTACTGCAAATGAGGAACCTTTCGGTGAAACATAAATAAAGGTACGCATATTAAAATTGCTTACAAATTCCCCCCCCCCCCCGTCGTTTTTTTGGTTTGTTTAATTTACAAATTCATGCAAATCATCACGTTAAACATTAAAATTATGTGAAATCAAAATTAGTTCTAGTTTTGGAAGTGAAAATCGGTTATACGTCGTTATCGTTTATACGACGTTTTTCGGCAGTCCCTTCGGCGTCGTATAAACGATACTCCACTGTAATAACTTACAATTTTTATTAACATTTATTTTGCTTGTGGTTTTTAAACGTAATAAACATCAACTACTTAATTGATTTTTTTTTCTTTTTTACGATGATAAATTGAAAATATGGGATAACCACCATTTTATTTTAAGCTAAAATATTTGTAATATTTTTATAAACATTTCTGCCGTTAAATAGTATGAAATTCTATTAAAAAATAATAATTTTGTTTAAGAACTTTAAGTGATGCATCAAGCAAACTACTATTGCTCAAACGACGTACGGGCAAATCAGTTGAATCTTAATCATTGGCAACCACATGTCCAGACGGACGGGCCAACATATTTCTTTGTAAAATTTGTATTTGGCACCAGTAATAATTGTAAATAAAATATCTTATTTAATAAGAACTTATTGGATATTGTGTAATTGAAAATAACTTCTTTTGAAATAGTGCTGCCGACGTAATAAACTGTGTGTAAGAGACCACGGAGTCGATAGGGTTAAAAAAAATTCGGAACATTAAAATTGGTTTGTCATATTTCAATCTAAAAATTACAAATAAAAAAATATAAATATATATCTTTTAAAAGGTGTCTTTTGGCTCCGCTAGAAATAGTGTTACTCCTTAAACGCCCAGGATTATGCGCTCCAGAAATTGCGGAATTTATAGATTTTATTCAGATAATCGGTATTTTACACCAGAAAAATCAAAATGTTAAATTTCAGTTAGATTAATAATGAAAGGGTCGACATTAAATGAATCAAATAATTCCATTTAAATTTCCGATGTACATACGGAGTATGTGAATAAAAAAATCGACTGAATCGGGAACACTGATGATATCATAAATAATACCATAGGTTTTTATAAGTAAAAAATGTCAATGCATTAAAATTGGTTTGTATTGTTTCAATCGAAAAATTACAAATGAAAAACTATAAATCTAAATCTTTTAAAATATGTCATTTGGCTCCGCAAAAAATAGTGTTACTCTTTAAACGCCCAGGATAAAATGCGTTCCAGAAATTGCGGAATTCATAGAATTTATTCAGAGTCATCCAGATAGTCGGATTTTATACCAGAAAAATCAAAATGTTACATTTCATTTACATTAATAATGAAATGTTCGTTATAAAATGAATCAAATAATTCCATTTTTAATTTCTGATGTGTATACGGATTTTGTGAGAAAATAATTCACTGAATCTGGAATACTGATGCTATCATAAATAATACCACAGGTTTTATGGGTTAAAAAAATGTCAATGCATTAAAATTGGTTTGTAATGTTTCAACGAAAAATTACAAACGAAAAACTATAAATCTAAATCTTTTGAAAGATGTCATTTGGCTTCGCTCGAAATAGAGTTACTCCGTAAACGCTCTGGATAGAATGCGCTGCAGAAATTGCAGATTTCATAGATTTTATTCAGAGTTAGTCAGCTAATCGAAATTCATACCAGAAAAATGAAAATGTTAAATTTCAGTTATATTAATAATGAAATGTCGTTATCATTAAATGAATCAAATATTCCATTTTAAATTTCTGATGTGTTTATGGAGTATGTGAAAAAAAATCTACTGAATTGGGGACACAGATAATATCATAAATATTACCATAGGCTTTTATAAGTTAAAAATTTTTTAATGCATTAACTCTTTCCGGCATGAGCAAAATCTGTTAGTAAAACGAGAAATTATCGACTAACGCCGGAATTCACAAACGATTTTTTTAAATATTTTGAATTCCTTAATTTAAGATTTTATTGTAAAAGCAAAATCCTATTAAAATATTACAGGTGCAGTTTGCAAGTTTGGAATTAAAATTAAATATCCCAGTGTGCCGGAAATGGTTAAGATTGGCTTATAATGTTTCAATCGAAAAATTACAAATAAAAAAATATAAATAAATATCTTTTGACCTTTTCCGGCACGGGCAAAATCTGTTAGTAAAAGGAGAAATTATCGACTGTCACCGGAATTCACAAACGAATTTTTTAGATATTGTGAAATCCTTAATTTAAGCTTTTATTGTAAAAGCAAAATTTTATTAAAATATTATTGGTGCCGCAAGTTTGCAAGTTTGGAATTAAGTATCCCAGACTGGGCACAGTGTGCCGGAAATGGTTAAAACGTGTCATTTGGCTCCGCTAGAAATAGTGTTACTCCTTAAACGCCCAGAAATTGCGGAATTCATAGAATTGATTCAGAGTCATCCAGATAATCGTATTTGGATGTCATTATCATTAAATTAATCAAACAACTCCATTTTAAATTTCTGATGTTTTTACGGAGTATGTGAAAAAAAAAAAAAAAATCCACTGAATCGGGGACACAGATGATATCATAAATAGTACCACAGGCTTTTAAGTGTTAAAAGTTTGACTGAGTGAAATCTCAATAAAAAATGTACCATTGTTTTGGAGATACTCAGCAATCTAATATGACATACTTGAAATGTTTTTTGATTTTAATGATGTTGGTATAGTAAAGCTATTTTTAGACCTTTTTAGAGCTGTTATTATTATTATTATTATTGTTATTATTATTATTATTATTATTATTATTATTATTATTATTATTATTATTACCGTAATTTCGGGTGTATAAGCCGCGGATCAAACAATTCTTTTTGGACCCAGAAATCTTATTTAGTGATTGAAAACAAATATTTACGGCGATTTAACTAGTGATATTTGTTTCTTAAAAAATTCTGGGTCGAAAAAGAATTGTTTGATCCGCGGCTTATACACCCGAAATTACGGTATTATTATTATTATTATTTAGTATCCCATTTTCAAATAGTAGTCTTGGTTATACACATCTATGGAAATTTCAAGAGGTCTACCTCAATGAAACATTTTTATCAATAGCGGCACGATTAAATCACGGGAATCATCGCCAGTGATGTCCATGCATAATTTCTCTCAGAAATTGAAAGCCACATTTACATTTTTTGAAAAACAAACGTCCGTTACAACGTTCGTTAGCCGTAAAATTTATAACCAAACACTTTTGTGTAAAACACATAAAAAAAATCTTCTTACCTGCGAGGACGAATGAATTTCCTGTTGAAATAAAAACGGAATTTCTTTAGGGCTGTTTCAGCAAGACGAAATAAGTCACTGAAAATATAACAAAATCTTTTTGAAGTCAGTTTATATAGTTTTAGACACAAAAACACGGATATGCTTGATTGACAGAATTAAAAATGTGTTCATTAAACATTGAATTCTGGAAATCATACAAATTGACAGATGAATGCATTTTATAATATCTGATTATGCTTTTTAAATAATAGAAAAATGCAGTTGATGTGATTCCATTCTTACATAAGATTTTCATTTAAATTGCAATCCAGGCATATACTTTCTCAAAAATTTGACAGTTGTGATTGCGTTCAAAAATAGAGCTATGAAGGAAAAATTTAAAACAATATCGAAACGCAATCATTCAAATTTAAAATGTTTTGAATACCGCATACTTGTCAACTTCCTGCCTTTTTTTTTTGTAGTATTATTATTTATAAGACAGGCCTTGCACCGGAAATTATAAGTAGCTCATTTTACTATATGGAACAATGGAACAGTGTAAAAACCTTTGGGAGGTCTTTTTGGTAATGTTACATCCAGGCAACAAGCAAGCGATTTGCGCAGTTTTAAGGGTTCTGTTAACCCCTTGATGGGCAGTGGGATATGTTTTATCTCACCTAATTTAAATGAAATTCTCACCAGAGATTTTAACGAAATTTTATATTTTTAACTTTGTCGGCAATTCGGTGAAATATCGTTATAATAGTTTTCTAGCCTATAACTATACAATTCCATCAATTTTTCAAATTTAAGTTTATCCTATTTCTCCTTAATAAAATTCATTATCTTATTTTAATTCAATTTTTTATTCTATTTAAATTTACTTCTTAAACTTAATTTTCCAGTCAAACATTTTAATGTTTAATTTATGTAGTAGTATTATGTAGTATTTTTTTCTTTTTCCCAATCGCTCTTAAAGAACATAAGATACTTCTTTTCAATAGACTGGGTGTAAGTTGTTTGCAACTAGGAAACCCCTCAAAGCTGTTCTACTATTCAGCACTGTTCAGCTTTAATATTGCCCTTTCTTTTTTTAAAATAAATTTTTCGATTTTTTCGGGTAGAATTTAATATTTCAAACGCATTACTGCTTGCACTTAACCCTGTAGCGTTCACTGGTTTCGCCACGAAACCACAAAATTTTAATTCCGATACGCAACACTGACACCGGTATTTTTATCTAAAAATATCCCTTTTATTTTGTATGTGAAAAATGACGTTTTCCTATTTAGAAATATATTTGTTTTTAATTACCGGTGTCATTCATTTATTTCGACATCTTTTCAACAAAAATGCTATGATCGTTAAAGGGTTAAAATGTTTCTTAAAATTCCAATTAAGACATCGAAATTGTGGTTAATGTAGGTTTAAATATTATAAAGTGTTTATATATTAGCAGAATGTTTTAATTGTTACTTAAAATTACAAAGATATTTTATGGTTTTTTTTTTAGAATCTATAATAATTAGAGACTACTAATAATAGTCGGGAATTGGCAAAGGTGGATGAAATAATAGTAAAAATGAAATAAAATTTATGAAAAAAATTATATATTTATCATAAATAATTATCATTAATGTACTTCAATTAAAACAATTCCACTACATACTTAAAATATCATATTTATCTAAACTTAAATTTCATTTAAATTAATTATAATAATTTATTTCTAAGCAATGCTTAAAAAAAAATTAAATCCGCATTATAGCATACCATTACTAGATACTGATCATTAGTTTCTGAAGTTACATTAAAGTTCATTAAATATGTAATTAAAAAGAATTATGATGAATATCTGACATACAATTTTCTTCTGTAACTATTCGTTAAATTATTTGATGGAGAATATACCGTGCTTAGCAATGAAAATGCTATGATCGTTAAAGGGTTAAAGGGGTTAATCCTTTGCGGTGAGGACCACTTCCAAAGTGTTCAAATGAATGATTGATAGCGGAATTTACGTATAAATTTAGGTGGGAGTAAAACAAAAGATGTTTTTCCCATACATAAACTGAAATATTTATATCTGATATCTGGTGTCATTGTGGTATTTGGTAATCAAGGCGGGTGTTCCATGTGATGGAATACTGAAACACAAAGTTATAAAGGAGATAAAGTTTAATTGTAGCAAAAAATTGCACACATAAAATAATTTAAAAAATATATATAGAAAATAAAACAAATGAATTAAATAAGAATAAAGAAAAAATTATGAGTGTTAAAGTTTTCTCACACCACAATTTTTTTAAAAAATAATTTTATACTATTTAAAGCCGAAAATGTTTAGACTGAATGTTACGAATATTTTATTTAAAAAATTTTGGTGAGAATCCGTTATTTTCAATTTATTGAACGAAATAGAAAGTGCCAGTTAAGGGGTTAAATATTTAGTTTGTATTTTTCCGTTTTAAAATCCGATGTGTATTTCTCGAGTTATTTAACCATTTCCAGATTTTCCGGATACCCTGTATCTATAAAAATTACAAAAATAACTGGCTAACAATTTTTATGTCTTCAAAACCTTTTACTCGTAGACATTGCGTCCAACCAGTACAAAGCATAATTAATAGTAACTAGTTAAATAAATGTAATAACAGAAAGTTACATTAAAAATATTGTTGCTTTCCAAACATACATGTGTTTTCGCTATAAAAAAAAAAAAAAAAAAAAAAAAATAATAATAATAATATTGAGCCTTAAAAAAATTACTTTTTTCTGAAATTAATATTTTAGTTTCCTTCTTCCAGAAATTCTTTTTGAGATTTTTTTCTAAAACAACTTAGTGTTATTGATTTGGCAATAGATTTTCTTTAGGATATAAATCAAGTGGAACATCTGAATTTTAAGTTCTGACTTTTTTTTTCTAAAACCATAAATTTAATTAAATTTTCGAAAAGTCTTGCCTTTTTTTTTCAGAATAATTTCTTTTCTTTTTCTTATAATCACATTTGCAATGAAATTACCTAACACAGATTGTCTTTTAGTCGACTCATAGTTAGCAATAATGATAATATAATTAGCACTCTAGTGCATAGTTTTATATTTTTGTTCAAAAAAAAAAAAAAAAAAAAAAAAAAAAAAAAAAACGAGGTGGAACCCATCGAAATTTGACGAAAGAAAATCTTTAAGAAAAAATTGATTCATTAATTTACAATAAATCAAAAAAATTAGTTAATTAAAAAATACATCATACATTGGTTGATATAACTCTCAAACAAATATTATTTTAAGCTGAAATTAACAAAATGAAATGATAGTAGAAATTAAAAAACTCAATAATCCAAATTATTATCCGAAATAAAACCGAAATTCAGTGGATTTTAAACAGACGATATTTTTGAAATAGTATGCGCATTTTAATTTCTAATTTTTTTTTCAATTTTAAGAGAAAATGAAGTGATTCTGAAGCCACAATTACACAATTGGTACTAAAAATTATAAAAAAATTATATCTCAAAAATAAATTGAGATGCAGCTTTCAAACGAATTGCATCTAAAAGTAAATTTTTTTCTATATACGACGGTATAAAAATTAAAAATGTATAATGTTTAGAAGTGTAAAATTTGCAGTACCGAAAATTGCCAAACCGAAATTGCATGGGAAAGTGTTGCCATTCGCAAAATGATGTATGCGTAACGCACAGATGTGCCTTTATAATATAGATAGATACATGATTCCTTAATGGGCATATATTAACGAAAACATACTGGAAAAATTATCATTCTTATATTTTTCAGTATTTTGGATTTTTTTTTTATGGTTGCCAGATTGCAACACCCTTGGATATGAGCAACTTGTATACGCACTGCATACGATGTCAGAATCCTTGATTATCCCTACCAGTAAATTTATATTATAAATTTTGCATTATTTGATCCGAATCATTTTCGCTATTTAAATAGTCAAAAACCTCTGTAAAAAAAGGTTGTTAAAAGATAAAAGATTCTGTAAAAGACGCTCATCTCGAATGGGTTAATCGCATGTATAAAGTATTTGTTGAAAAAAAACCTTTGCTGAAAATTATTTAAATTAATATTTAAGGCGCAACACTTGTCACAAAAAAAAAAAAACCTTGATGATATTCTCTTGCAAATTGTGTCAAAGTGTGTGTTAAAGATTCCTGTTTTTAAGGCCCCGAATTAATCACAGAAAAAGACCCGAATGATAATGTAAAGTCTATGGGAGCGTTCTTTTCAAATATCTCGCTCAAATTTTGATATTTTTACATGATGTTTTTGCATAGGCTAGTTGAGGACGATCCACAGCCGGTCTAGTTTTTACTTTTTCAATTTTGGTTTTAGATTTTTTTTTTTAATTTTTAATTTCAAAACCGGTTTAAACTGGTTCTAAAATTGAAACTATTATAATATTAAAAATACATAAGCAAAATCGAAAAAATAAAAACTAGGCCGGTTGTAGATCGTCCTCAGCTATCCTATGCAAAAAAAAGTAAAAATATTAAAATTTGAGCGAGATATTTGAAAAGAACGCTCCCATAGGCTTTACTTTATCATCCGGGTCTTTTTCTGTGTTACGCCTTAACCGCTTCGCTGATTTGGCCGTACGTCATATATGACGTACGGGCAAATCATATATGAGCAAATCATATATGAGCTCATCTATGAGCAACGTGATTTTGCCAATCATGATTTGTTATTCTCATCAGAAAATTTGTATCATAACGATTGCATTATTTAGTCCGAGCATTTTTCCGATTCAGTCAGGCAAACATTTTTGTTTTGCAAAACCGGTGATAAAAGATTAAAAAATCTGAAAAAGACATGAAAAAAAATAAGCATTATTTAAAAGTTTTTTTGTTTTTTTTTCCAACTATATTGATAGGTTGCGTGGTTAAAAACATATTCTTTCGGAAAAAAGATTTTTTTGTAATGAAATTTTTCATTTAAAAAAATTTTTGTTCCTGTTTGAAATCTATCTATAGCTAGGGGAATAGAAGAAGTTCCTTTTTGCTTGTAACTGATAAACAATCCATGGTGTTTTTAACGCCTTAATTGGTTAATTCTTTTCCGTTCAATAAATTGAAAATAGCGGTCTCACGCCAGTATTATTTAAATAAAATATTCGTAAAATTTAGTTTTAACATTGCCGCCTTTCAATAGTATGAAAATTTTCCAGAAAATAATAGTGGTGTCAAAAAGCTTTCAATGATGAAATAAGCAAATTCGTCTTGCCCGAACGTCGTCCGGGCAAACCAGTTAAAGAGTTAATGAACTAAGCCTAAACGTACAGTCAATATGAATACGTAAAGCATAAAGTTGTTAAAAGGCCACGGTAAATAAAAGATAAGGGGAGAAATTTTAATTTGTTGTCCAAGGGCAACAAATTACGCATAGATTATATTACACTAGAATGTTAAGGGGTCATACGACTGCTAAATGTCGAAAAATCACAAAAAATGTACCTTTTTCGACATTCTATATCTTGAAAATTATAAGTCTTAAAAATCATAATTTTTATCTGTTAATAGATCATAGTTTTATGTATACAAATTCTTGTTTCAAAGTTAAAAATAATTTGTTTTAGAGAATCATAAATAATAAGCAGTTTGCTGTGGAAAAGATATTATGTCAAAGATAACGTACTTGAATACTCAAATTATATTGAATTTAAAATAAAAGTTCTGTTTTTTACACATGCTACAAAAACTAAAGGTTAATTTGAACCTAAATTTGTATATATTTGAATCATATTTCTATTTTTAAAATTAAACTGAAAATAGTGTATTTTTCCCCTTAAAAAATTAAATTTTATCTATGCATAGAAAATGCATCCCTTAGCAATCTGAAAGCAAATTTAGGTTCAATTTCAAGAAAATGGCATTATGTATCATCAGTAAAAAATTCAAGCAAAAATATGAAATAGTTTTAGAGATAACATGTGCGTTATGTGAAAAAAAAAAAAAAAAAAAAAAAAAAAAAAAAAACACATTTTGAGATAAATATTTTTAAAGTACTTTTTTGCTAAGACTGTTTATAGTAAACAGCTTACACGTTTTAAATCATAACTTCCGTAATTATGGGAATTTTTTCAAACGGAATTTCTTAACCCTTTCCGGCGCAGTGTGTCCACTCCAGGCACACCAAATTTTAATTCTAAACTTGCAATCGGCACCAAGAATATTTTAAAGAAATTTTGCTTTTACAATGAAAGCGTGAAATTATGAATTCTTTATTTCTGTAAAAGTCGTTTTAAAATTCCGTTGTCAATCAATAATTTCTTATTTTATGAGCAAAATTTGCCTGCGCCGGAAAGGGTTAACACTAGAACGCTCGGATGGAGTTGATTCGACTCCAATCATGTAACTAAATTTCAATTCGAACCAGAAAAAATTTCTTGAAATAATTTAAATTTAATCCACGCAAATTTTACGTTAAATAAATCAATTAAATAATTTTGATAAAAAATTCTGGTGAGAAATATTATTTTCAAACTTGAGTAGAATTTCCGGGCGTTCTAGTGTTAAAATACTCAGAAAAGACTAATCTTTCATATCACCATAGTTGATGCGCATTTTTTCTACCACAAAAAGTTTATAGTAAATATTGTCTTATTTAATCGGCGAAATCTTATAATTAAACAAATGGAAAATCTCTATACAGTTTTACTGGTAGCAAAAATGCGTAAAAGTTGGTAGCTATATATCAGTGTTTTTCAAAAAATCAAATTTTTTGATGGTTTAACAACCGTATGAGCCCTTAAACAACGTTCGTACGCATCAAGGTATTCAGAGGATTTTATGTGTTTTAGTACCAGAAATTTCGCAACATACTGGTTGTTATATGTGAAAGTAGGTTTATTTTTCATTAAATAAGCAAATGTTATACTACGAAAATTCTGGTAATAGGTCCTTGAAGAATATGAACCCTATTAAATGCGTTTTTATCGAGCAAAAATTTATCTGTTTCTACTTATGTACTGCTGTTAAATATAGAGATTTAATTTCAGTCTTTTCGTGAAGGCTAAATTGCCTGCTTTTCAAAACTTCCCCGTACGGAGCTCTTTCACGCAGAAAATTGCACATTTTTTCTCCAGAATAGATTTCCCTCTGTAATAGATTCAATTTTACTGATATATATATATATATATATATATATATATATACATACATATAGAGTCGAACCTCTATATAACGAAACTCCATACATCGAATTTCTCCATATAACGAATTTTTAGTAAAAAAGGTCCCCTTTTCGCATGATTACATTAAAAACAGACTCTATATAGCGAAATATCCATCTCCATATAACGAATTTTTTCATAAATTGATCTTAATTTATTCAGTTTTAAAAAAGCTTCGAAATCATATGGAATCAATTTTCCATCACTTATTTTTGATTTATCGTTCAGTGGAGAGGTTTTTTTTATAAATATTACTTCTCTCCTTATTCTTTAAATCTAACAAGTTCATCCCACCTCCCACACACCTTTCAACATCCTTCTCAAAACACAGTCAATTGAATTGTTACACATATAAGAGAGGAATCAATGAGAGCACCTAAGAGAGACCTTCAAATGGAGGAAAATATCAACTACAATTTTTCATTCCTTGCTAAAATTTGAGAATTTTTTTGAGAGTGTAACAATTGTAATTTAAAAATCAAAACAGCAAAAAATTACAGATTTCTTCGTCTGAAATTTATGTAAGTCTTCCTTATTTGATTTTCATTAAGCTTTCAAATAAATGTATTTTCTCTTTTTTGAAACTGCTTAAATAAATAAGAAATAAAATGTTAGGTTAATATATACTTTTAAACATTTCAAATTCTTAATTAAAAAGATCAAAAATAATATTTGTTCAAAATTTACACATTAAGTACTATTTTTAACATCATACTCTATACATCGAATTTCTCTATATAACGAATTTTTTACTGGAACGATGGATTTCGTTATATAGAGGCTCGACTGTATATATATATATTTAATTTTCTCCCCGTCTTTCTTTTTTTTTAATTTCTTTTTTCTTTATTTCTTTTTGCCATTTTAATGCCAAAAGTAGTTGTAAAATATTTAATTTTTTTTATTAAATTTTTTTATTTTGCAAAATAGCAAAATTTTAAATTGATTTCATTTCACTATCCGATGGATTTAACTAAAACAACTTTTTTTTTTTTTTCTTTTTGACATTTTATGGGTTTCTATTTTTAAAGCTAAAGTTAAATCATGTAATTAAATGCCCTTTTCACATATAAAAACATATGCTGTTACAACTGTGTAAACAGCAGTTCTTAAATATTTTTTATTCGATAAAAAAAAAAAAAAAAAAAAAAAAAAAAAAAAAAAAAAATTTAAATGTAATGATTTTAGAATTATATTTATGGTGCTGCCATCTATTTTCTTATTTAAAAAAATAATAATTTAATAATTATAAATTAATGATTTAATAAATTATTTATTAGTTATAGGAAAAAGGTCTTTGAAAGGGATAATAAACGAAACACTTTGTGGGATTTTTGATAACAATTATTTACTTAGTTTCTAAATAATATGTTTCTTTCCTTTTTCTTCTTTCTCTTGCGAATTTTGCAATCTGAAAGTTATTTATATTCCAAATGCTGTAGAAACCAAACAAGAACTATTTTTCAGAAATACTGGCATTTAAAAATACAATCAGTGGGAATTCTTTTCATGTTATTTCGATACAGAGTCCTAGCTAAGGGGGTGCAAGAGATGGCTCAGCCTCCTCCCCTTTAAACATTTGAGCCTTTCCCTTGAAAAAATTCCAAGTCACTAAATTAACTTATATTCTGAAAATCTAAGTGAAATTCGGTTCAAAAATCTAAATTAGTTAGTTGAGGTTCTTTCGCACTTTTTCAGAAATACTAAATTGTAAGTGAAATAAGTGTTTCAACACTCGCTCATTCTATATGCAGCTAATATGAAGCTAATATGATATTGCACTATTATATACTCGAATTTTTCATCATCCTATTCTTTTCTTAGCAGGAAATGAAGTTATTACAAAAGTTTAGCCCCTTAACTGGTTCTTTTCTTTTCCGTTCAATAAATTGAAAATAACGGATTCACACCACAATTTTTTAAATAAAATATTCGTATGATTTAGTCTAAACATTTCCGCCTTTAAATAGTATGAAATTATTTTTTAATTAAAAAATAGTAGCGTCAAACATCTTTAAATGATGAATTAAGCAAATTCGTCTCGCCCGAACGGCGTACGCACAAATCAGTTAAGGGGTTAATAAGGAATATAGTATACCAACAGTGTGAATATGCACTAATTTATCTTTCTGCATTATAGAGAGAGAGAAAAGAAATAAGAACCTCCCCCTCGCTACATTTTTTTCAAGCCTCCCCCCTCTATTAGCCACTTCCAGCTACGGCCCTGTATCGATACACTAAATAGATATGATATTTTATATAATATTTCACAATATATCATTAGAACCTGACTACATTTACAAAAACTTCTTTCTCTTCACACACACACACACAAAAAACTTCTACAGAGGGCGAGTATAATATTTACTAAATTACCAATTTTATAAATCTCTTACTATTTTATTCATGTTTAGTGATTTTTTTAATCTTTTTTTTATTTCGGTACATAAATAAAAGCTTTAGAAATTTTTTTTAATATTAAAATAGTTTTCATCGACACATTTTTTATCATGAAAAACCTACTTAAAATTTGCGATTTTTTTAGTGTTTAACATGAATTTGACTAAACTTTACAAAAAGTTTTGTGTTAAATTTTTATAATTTTTTTTTTTTAATTTATCCTTTAATCCTGTTTCAATTGAAAATATCGCTCATAGATTTTCTGCTATAACGTTCACAAATCCTCTTTTAGGTTTATTAATTTAAGAAAATTTCTTTTTCGTACTTAAGAGCCCACACTACTGGCTGAAAAAGACCCGGATGATAATGTAAAAACAATGGGGGCGTTCTTTTCAAATATCTCGCTCAAATTTTAATATTTTGACGTGATTTTTTTTTAGCATAGAATAGCTGAGGACGATCCACAACCGGCCTAGTTTTTCCTTTTTCGATTTTGGTTATATTCTTTTTTATATTACCATAGGTTCAGTTTCATAACCAGTTCAAACTGGTTCTGAAAGTTAAAGTATTTATTATTTTTTTTAATCTGAAACCAAAATCGAAAAAGTAAAAACTAGGCCTGTTGTGGATCGTCCTCAGCTATTCTACACTAGAAAAATCACGTTAAAATATTAAAATTTGAGCGAGATATTTGAAAAGAACGCACCCATATACTTTACATTATCATCCGGGTCTTTTTCTGTCAGTAATGTGGCGTCTTAAATAAAATTTCAAAGTAAGATTAACCCTTAAATGCATAGGATAGAACGCGTTCCAAAAAATGCGCAATTCAAAGAATCAGAATTCATACCAGAAAAATCTAAATAGTAAATTTTTCTTCATTTAATTACGAATGGTCTGTCATCAAGTCAGTGATGGTAACTTGTGGGAAAATTCCTACATCTATGGGGAAAATAGAGCTGTGTGGGAAAAAGGGGAAACTTGAGGTTTTGTGGGAAATTTTAAGAATTTCCCATTCCACTCTCATGAACGCGCTTTTTCCCTTTCTTTCTGCAAAACTTTTTAGAAAACCCTTTCTTTCGACTTGCTTTTCAAAACTTCTGGCGAATTGCATCGTAACTATTTCGCTGAATATTGCTGTTGCTTTCCATTGACTCTCGAAGCAGTAATACAACTAAACTTCTCTAAGTTAATAGATCAGACTCAATAACGTGACCACATGTCGCCAATTTTCCAC
Source organism: Maratus speculifer (assembly GCA_964019185.1). Classification (NCBI taxonomy): domain Eukaryota; kingdom Metazoa; phylum Arthropoda; class Arachnida; order Araneae; family Salticidae; genus Maratus; species Maratus speculifer. The sequence goes on from OZ025300.1 coordinate 233,706,162, forward strand.
CAACCAATCAAAATTACCGATCTTTTATCGCTCAAAACTCAAGCAATGAAAGTAGAGAAACCTGGGGGATTTTTGGAAAGAGGGAAAAAAGGTTATGACGTCAGTCGGAACTATTCTATTCGATTTTCGGTTTCGATGGCTCGCTTGCTTGAGAAAAGCGTAAAAGGAAAACAGTTTTTATTTTTAGATCAAATTTTTCTAGAATGTGTATAGTGTAGTATCTCGAAAGTTACATTTTAGTGTTTTATAGTTATGGATTTGGATAAAGAAGAAGTATCAAATGTTGCGACAACCAACGCTAAAAGGAAAAATAGTTTTTCTGATAAGGAGAAATCGAAAGTATGAAAAAAAGTATTTCAATACGAATGGCTTCATCTATTAGATTTTAAAGGCTGGTTAACACCAATAGAATCAGACCCAAATTGATGTAAGTGTACAGCATGCGATGCGATATTGTTCTGTGGAAAAAGCGAATTACAAAAACACGCGGATACAGGGAGGCATAAAAAATTAGTCAAGGTGAAAAAAAATCCAGCAATTGATATATATATATCAATTCAGCTGCATTTTCCGAAGAACAAGTACGTGAAAAAAAAGGTTAAAGAAGTTTCTTCAACAGTGACTTATGATGAGCAGTTTCTATTACTTCATTAATGTAAGTAAATAATAATAATAATAATAGCAATATATTATCTAATTGAAAATTTTTAATAGTTTGTTTTAATAATGTTACGTTTTAGACGATATGCTCTTTCTCTTTATATGTATTATGCATGCAAATATATATAAATATGTGTATGCAGTGTTGAATTCAAAGGGTGGCCCGGGGAGGATATCCCCCCCCCCCCCGAGCAATGCCATGTCCGCCCGTGAAGATATGAGATTTTGTGTTTTCATTGATCAAAAAATGCAATTTCCTTCCCAGAATTCTATAATGTTCTTTACCCCCCCCCCCCCCCCAAGAGCCATTAAAATCCCTCTTGGAGTAAAGTTTATTTTTTATTGATGTGATGAAAATAATTTTGGAAATTAATTTTAATTTTTCTTTACTGACATTATCTCTGTAATTTATTGTAAGGAATCTGCTTCTATTTTCATCAGAATAAACTTTTTACGTTTGAAAATAAATACTGCGTGAATAGAAAAATTAACTTTAACCAGTTCATTCTAGAGAAATAACAAAAACAAACTTCTGTTTCATAGAATTTTCATGAATGAACAACAGTTTTGAAAAAAAAAATCATCATTATTGCCTTAAGCATTTATTTTTGTGTTATGTTTATGTTTATTAAATTACTTATGTTCTTCGATTGATTGAACGATTTTTGTTGTGAAGAACCAAAATGAAAAGTAGTATAAAATATATTTTGATCATTTGCCGATAGAGGGCAGCACTGCCGAATTTAACAGTGCGGGGAAAATTAAGCTCACGAGGGAAATTTTGAGGGGAAAATTCAGTTCATGAGGGAAATTTCGAGGGAAAATTTCAGTGACGAGGTTACCATCACTGCATTAAGTAAAAATTGCTCTTTTAAATTTCTGGTGAGAATACGGAATATGTGAATAAAACCCCCAATAAATCGGGAACACTTATGATATCGAAAATGATACAATATGCATTTAAGGGTTAACCGCTTCCCTTATTTGCCCATACGTCATACGGGCAACGTGTTCTTGCCAATCAAGATTTGGCCGTACCACATAAGGGCATCCATATTCCAGTCATGATTTACTGCTTTCACCAGTAAATTTTTATTGTAAATTTTGCATTATTTAATCCTTGCATTTTTCTGATTCGATTAGGCAAAATTTTCTGTTTTTAAAATATGGTGATAAAAAATTGAAAGTTGTGTTCAAAACATGATTTTTTTTTTTCAGAAATATTGATTAGTTAAGGGATTAATCTTATCTGCACTACCTGGAACTATTTTTATTTAAATGCGTAGATATGATTAGTCAGATACGAATTAGGTAATAGATACATTCGTGTAACACAGCTAAATTGAATTTTTACCTATTTCGGATAGCAGATGTAACTGACTTTTTCTGTATACCACTATTTCCGAATAGAAATGTTTTTTTTATTGTTTAATAAAAAACATTCGATTAAATAAGACAGAAAAAGATATTCAGACATTTCGATACTTTTTCTTTCTAACCGATTACCAGGCCACTTCCTGCGGGTTGTTCCATCTGCACGGGTTTAATGCAGTGGTGTAGTCGAAAAAAAAACAAACAGAGGATATACGTTTTAATTAGATGGTACACGCTCAATTCAGACGGTGTGCTTTAGAACGTAAGTAATATAACCATGGCTGCCAACTACTACGCCTATTTACAGTCAAATAAACATATTAGAAACAGAAATTTTATTAAATAATTAAGAATATGTACTGTAATGCATAACACTGCATATATTTGGTATACATATTACTAAAACATTTTTGTGGTTCGAAACATGTTTATAAGATTTAAATAGGTTTAGAAGTTGGCAACTCTGTGTTAACCCATTCGTGCCCAGCACCTTTTGCGTAAATTTTATTTGGTTAGCACCACTATTTTTAGAAGATTTAAGTTTAATTCATTAATCACGAAAATGCATCATTTAAATAAAATAATTATTGCCTTTCTTTTTTACCAGTGTCAAAAACAGTGCTGAATGCACCTTTTGAAGCGTCCCTAAAAAGGGACGCTAGGCACTAATGGGTTAAGTGTTGAAATTAGTGGCTATCACCGGAATTTGAAAACAACTTTATTTGTAAATATGAAAAAACTGTATTTCACGCACTCACTAAACCGTAATTTTCTTTACCAAAATTCCGGTGCCAATGTGGCGTTTGAGAATTGAAATTAAGTGGTTTCATATATATACTACCTCGTTACAAGGGGTTAATGCCAGAAGTGCCAGAGCAGTCATTTTGACTGTTTTCATCATTTCAGCTTCGAATCCTCCAAAACCCTCTATCTTAGAAAGTCGCATTTTTTTTTTTTTTTTTAATTTCCCTAAAAAACTTCAAAAATTACTGCTACCAAAGATGAATTGAATGAAATTAAAATTAGTGGAGATATTTTAATTATACCTAAATGCGCCACAAGTAGTCAAATTGATTGTGTAACAGAGGGTATACGGTGTTCCTTAACGCCAGAAGTGCCAGAGCAGTCATTTTGACTGTTTTCACCATTTCAGCTTCAAATCCTCAAAAACCCTCTATCTTAGGAAATCGCATTTTTTAAATTTTCTGAAAAAACTTCGAAAATTATTGTTACCAAAGATGAATCGAATGAAATTAAAATTAGAGATATTTTGGACAGACAGACGGACGGCAATTTTCTTTCTAAAAATATGTTTGTTTTTTCCTGAATCTCCATTATCTGAAACGTGTGAATCCGTCAAAAAATTTTTCGGTTTTCAAAATGATTGCAAGACTTACCCTATACTACTTATGATGGGTAAGTAAAACTAAGATTTTACATGGTCAACTAGGACTTAGCGTTTAGAAATTGAGTTTGGTTTGTTTTCAGATATTTGAATTATATTTATAGAGAACTGTATTATTTATTATAAGCCAGTAGAAAATCTGTTTCAGGATAAGCAGTTATTTCCATCCAAAGTCAAACGTAAGTTTATACATTATATGCAAAATAACTAGATAAATTCGATTAAATCTAGGATGTATTCGATATAAATGTTTGACGTTTATATATAGGTAATTTTTTTCATATCTTCAATAAGTAAAAAACTGAAATTGAAAGGCAAATAAGAAAAGGCGAAAAAGAATAATAATGCATCTTCTAAATTCTTATCTGAATATTGCTAGGAATGTGACTAAGGACAACTGTTTTTTGTCAGACTAAAAATTAAACACACACACATATAATGTAAGTATAATAATAAATCACTGAAAAGAAATTCCATATGAAGTAAAGAATTCTGATTCTCAGCAGCATGAAAATGTTTTACTAAAGAAGGGAAAAGAACTCCCACGGTCTCTTAGGATAAATGGAATAAAATGTGTTACTGAGCACCTTGCATCCCAATGTAAATGTTGAATTACAAAATAAGCAGAAACTTCCAGAAACACTAGAGTACTATAACAAAAGCAAATGCGTAATTTGTATCATTGATCTGATCAATCGTAAATGCTCTATTTGGGCTGGTTTACTTATATGTCCGGTTCCTACACTGTTAAAACTTTGTCCTAGTTTGAACCAAATTTTGGTACTCAGTAGCTGCCACTATAAGATCGTACCAACATTGTTGGAACTATGCTTGAAGTACATAAATAATATGTGAACTGAAAGGCAACTTTAAAGCCAGAAGAACTGTTCAAACTTTACGATGGTGGAAAATTAGCGAGGAGTGGAAATTTTGACACCACTAATCTTTTATAGCATAACCTTAGTAAAAACTCATAAATTCTGTCATTAAATAAGCCGAAATTTACTAATAAAAGGAGGTGGGCTAATAAGGGCCATTTTTTCGCCCATCAGCACCTACCGGGTGTCCCAAAAATGACTGATGGATTTTAAAATTCAATAACTTGCAAACGGTGACAGCTATTTAAAATTTTTTTGCAGGAGAGTTATGTATAATGTCAGGAGTTTTTTTACCGTAATTTTATATTTTAGTTCGCATCACAAACAATAGGTGGCGCTGACGGCGATTGAAGGCCAGGTGATCAGTGCTGAGTGAAGCGTCGACCTGGCCTTCAATCGCCGTCAGCGCCACCTATTGTTTGTGATGCGAACTAAAAAATAAATTACGGTGAAAAACTCCTGACATTATACATAACCCTCCTGCAAAAATTTTTTAAATAGCTGCCACCGTTTGCAAGTTATTGAATTTTAAAATCCATCAGTCATTTTTGGGACACCCGGTAGATGTGTCATACATTTTTTTCATTAGTATACCTCATAACAAGCAAGAAAATAATAATATCTTGAATGAAAGTTTAATAATTGATGGAAAAATGAAATATAGATTTAAATAAATATTATGTGTATTAAATAACATAAACACTATTGTCATTAGTTTTAATCCATATATTCAGTAGTAAATACAACAATTAGTGTAAATTTAAGATGAATGGAGTTTACTAAGATTATTATTTCAATATATGAAATATGAAAAATAATAATAACTAGTATATAACCCCGTCAAAAATGACGGAATTTTCACTTGCATTTCATCTTTTTAATACTTCATACAAACAAACAGAATGCAGATTTTATTTTTGAAGAGTTTGTATTGTAAAAAAAGCACATTTTAAAAATAGCAATAAATTTCTACAAATACAAATGATTTTTTTTTTTTTTTTTTTTTTTTTTTTTTTTTTTTTTTTTTTTTTTTTTTACTTGATGTTTAGTTTTTGAACAAATTTTAATTTCAAAACAAAGAACAGTATTTATTACAATAAAAATGATAATTGAAAAATAAAACTCAATTTCTGAAGATTTCACAAAACATTTAAATTAAATATTGAAGTTTTTAAAATTTTAAAATACATTCTTTATTATGATTCGGCAGCGATTTTAGTCGTGGGTATATGATAGATTCTTAGTTCGATGCTTTTAGGCATCGATTATGAAGCTTTGAGTTTTCTTTTTAAATTTAGATTTGGTGCAATCTATACGCAGTTAATATACACAAAACAACTTTTTTTAAAAAAAATCTTAGTTTCTTATAGAAAATACTGCTATTTTCTATAGTAGGAGGCATTGATTTAAATCAAAATCAATTTTAAAAACTTCAGCTTGCAACTTTAAAAATTCAATCCGTAAGTTATGAAAACCAAAATTATTATTATTGTTTCTTTTGTAAAATTTTAAATTAAATCTACCAGTTTTTAAAGCTTAGATTACATCCATTCGAAATTTGCTTACATTGTAAACGAAATTTGTATTTTTTATCAAATGCCATTTAAATGTAAGGAATATATAATATCATAAACTAAATAAAAATCATCAAATTTTAATTTAAGAGCAATTTTGATTTATTTGCATGCATTGCATCAAAGCAGATAAAGTTTTAATTTAAGACCATGTGAAAAAAAAAAAATTTTCAGTTATACTAATGCAGGCATGATGATATCTTATATATCCATAACAACTTGAAGAAAAAAAAGAGCTTATTTATTTAAATAGAAAACAAAATTAAAAAAAATTAACCGGATAAATGCTAGTATTTTAAAAAAATAATAATAAAACTAAATTTAAATTCATCTAAAACTAAATTTATCTTTTACAATATATTCCCAAAAAGGCTTCTAAAAATAGCTCATAGATGGCAGCACTAAAGTTGTGAGAGACGGTGCTAGAGTGATAAATAAAGTACGATCGTACTCAGATAGTAAAAAACTTTTCCATTTCCACTGTTATCTTTATGTATTATAATTGGGTTTGATATACATATTTTATATGAAAATATGCTGAAAAAACATTATTTCAAGTGGAAGAAATTTTAAAAGCATCATTTTAGCATCTGTTTTCAATTAAGCCTAACGTGGCGTCTAGCAACGGTTGAATCCAGATAGGAGTGGCACAACCTGGAACCGTTCTACACATTTCTTCGGACGCATTTTATTATAAGTAGATAGCCATACAGTTTCAGACCTTTTGGACAGACAATGTGTTTTAAATTATTTCCATTAGTGATTGCTTCTCCAGAATCACTAATGGACCATCCAGTGGCTGCGTCTTGTATAGTATATGAATATAATCAATATTTCGTTTTTTAATTTTGATTGAGCTATGGCACATTACGGTAGTATTGTAAACCAGAAAACAACATGCACGCAGCACTCTACGACACTTTCACGTACTTTACACTGACAGTACCGTTATGTTATGATATTTCGCTTTGTTTTTATCCAAATTTTATAGGTCTTAGAAATCGTGCGCTGAAAAATCAAATTTTGGTTACGAGAGGTGTCCCTTAGCATCCTCTGTGGAAAACTGTTGCTACTTATTTAAGAATCTTGGCATTTTATGTTCAATATCCATTTCGTGCAGAAGTTCCAAACAATCCCGATAAAATATACCAATACTTTCAACATCGTTTGGCTTCAGCCACTCTCTGATAATTATATGAATATTTTTTTAATATGTTTGTAAGTATGTTAGCGTACTTGTTCTTTGTTTCCGCGAAGTAAAGAACGAAGACATCCAAAATGTAATTTGAAGAAATGATGAATATCATATGCTTAACGAAAGGTTTTCCTTTGCATATCCAGAAGGAATGTCTCTGAAAGGAATAGTTCACACTCTTCTAGATATAAATGTATGTGCTATCGAAATCAATTATCACAGTATCATTGTCGTCATCCGGAATAAACAATCTTCCTGCTGAAGGCCTCGTATATTTTTCAATAACTTGTGTTCTGGTGATGTGTTCCATTCTACGGTGTTTTGGATCAACGTTCTCAATCACAGCCCGGTTTTCATATTTTACAGAAGATATTATTATTTTTCTTATATTGAATAATGTAGGCAGAACACCATGATAGAGACCAGTTCTATGTTTTACAAGTAACACTACAAAACAAGTACGAGATGACCACTTTTTTGAGGAACGTATTTTGGACTTAACAAGTTTAAAGATATAGTTAAAATCAGACATAAATATACCCATGAGAATATAATAATAGATTTCCGAAAAGTGTCCCCGTGTTTCAAAATTGAGGTCTTCTTTGCTACATTTCTGATATTGTTTTAAATATTTTCATGCATCGTATTTCATTCATCGATGTATTCTCACTAGATAGATTACACATATAGGTTCATAGACATATAAAGTCTAGTTTCTATAAAGGCTTGAGTTTCAATAGCTTTTGTTACAAGAACGAGGCAGTTCTTACCTTTACATATTATACAACACGTGTTAGAGTTGTGAAAATGAGATATTGATTTTAAATGTGTATTAGGTTTCTTATTTGTGGTCTCATCGACAGTAATCGTTGACGCCTAATCTCTTATTGTTACATTAGAAGAATAAATAGAAGTATTTAGAGCCTGGAGAGCACGAAATACATATTATTTGTATTTAGAGAACTACTTAAAATCATTCTGTAAATCTCAGTTTTTCGAATATCTAATATATATATAACTTTTCTGTTAGAACAGATACGAAAAGTTTTCTGCGAGGCGTTACAACAATGACATTGGCATCCAAGCATTATTTATTAGTAATTTCTTCAGCAAATATTTCTGAAAACAATTTTAGAAAACAACATTGACGTTTGAACAAGCAAAAGAAGTCTGAACACGCTCCGATAGAAGTGCATGTGATTCTGTCACATAATACATTTTTTTTCTTTAACCCATTCGTGCCCAACATCTTTTGCGTAAATTTTATTTGGTTAGCACCACTATTTTTAGAAGAGTTAAGTTTAGTTCATTAATCATGAAAATGCATCATTTAAATAAAATAATTATTGCTTTTCTTTTTTACCGGTGTCAAAAACAGTGCTGAATGCACCTTCTGAAGCGTCCCTAAAAAGGGACGCTACGCACTATTGGGTTAATAGTTAGAAGCGCACACTGAACCCAAATAAAATAATGCACATATAAAAGCTTATAAAGAGCAGAATCATTGCATGTCAAAATTAATTGGGTTCATCTAGCGCTTCTTCGTAAAAAATTAATTCAAAGACACAAAAAACGTCAAAAATGCAGAAAAAAGTCAAAACACTCTACTTTCGGGCTATAATTTCCATGACTTACTATTTTATTTATCACGTGAAACTTATATTAAACAAAAATACATGTCTTTAACTTTACAAAGCCACAGAACAATCATCTGAATTCGAAACTTTTTTTTCCGGGTATGTGATGGGCGAAAAACAGCCCTTATTGACACACCTCTTTTGATGATGTCAATAGGCTTCATCGTTGCGCCAATTTTCCACCATTGGTAGAAATACTATTAACCCATTAGTACCTGAATTATTTTCTTCGTTAAAATTCAAATTTTACATTTTCCCACCACTTTTAACGCAAAAATAACTTTTATCTTAATTTATCGAGGACTTTGTCTCGAGAAAGAAAGTATTTATTTACCCTCTTTTTTAGGAGTGAAATGTACTTGATTTTTTTTTAAACTGTCCCAAAAATGGGACGCTAGACACCCCCACCTAATGGGCCAATATTAACCCCTTTACTGGTTCTTTCATTTCCATTCACTAAATTGAAAATAACGGAATTACACCACAAATTTTTAAACAAAATATTTAATCTTACATTTTACAGCTTATAGTTTAAACTTTTCCGCCTTTAAATAGTATAAACTTATTTCAAAAATTTTTTTTAAGCGGCCGAAGAAGTGGCATTTTTACTTGCGGTTACTAAAATATGCGTGAAATGCAGAAAGGCAGTTTTTGGCAGCTGGTTTTTTATGAATCACTAGACAATAACCCAAGTTATTATTTCCATTAAATTTCGTTGCGGAACACTGTGGAACATTTAAACTTTTTGATGTTTAAAAGCAAAAAAAATAAAAAAAAAATTGGTTGCCTGTAAAGTCGGTATACGGGCGAAAGTTTTACGTGACAACGACTTTGAGTTGTAAAATAATTTTAATGTGAATATTCATTCGTATAGTAGGAAGAAGGATGAAATAATAGTAACAATTTAAAACATTTATTTATACAAAGAATTATATTTAAAACATTAATTTATACAAAGAATCTCGCACTGAATTTCATATTAACAAAATTTTATTTTTACCTTTACACATACATACGTATTTATATAGAAATATACATACAATAAGTTGCAATACACTGTGTTTGTTAAACACATTTTACTTCATGTTTATTGATGTCAAATGTTGAATTTTGTAAACAGCATATTAAAGAATTTTTCAATGAGCAGAATATAACTAAAGTAAAATGGCTTTCACTAATCACATATCATTAGTTTTCCATAATATACCACCGAATTACGAAATAAACTACACTTATTTTCTTTGTACTTTATACTAATAACTAATACATAACGTATTTCGTCTTAGTTTGATACTATCTAAAATTCCTATTAAGCACCGCCCCTTCCTTGCAGCGAATTCACATTCACGTTCAGAAAATGGTCCCACAAGTGACCGGAAAAAGTTAAGAGAAAAGTGAGCACGTATCGTGAGCGGAGCGTAACGTTACGTAACGCAGTTTCTTGAAGTGTCTCCCGGCAAACCAATTTACAAGACGTTGTCACGTCAAAAAAAAAAAAAAAAAAAAAAAAAAAAAAAAAAAGTGATGCCAAAAAGCTTTAAATGATGAATTTAGCAAATTCGTCTTACTCGAACGGCGTGCGGGCAAATAAGTCAAGGGATTAAAGCGGTCTAAAGACATGGTTAAATGAATAATAGAACTATTGTTGGAATTATGTTTCAATAGATGCTTCAAATGTTGGTTCAAGTTTTTACCATCTTATAGTGGCAGTTATAGAGCATGAAAATTTGGTTCAGACTAGGACAAAATTTTTAACAGTGTATCTTTTACAATGTGCTTAATTTAAGAGAAATCATTGCCTACGTTATCTACAGAAAATTGATTGATAAAAATATTTCAAGGCATAGCTTCCTATTTCAGTAAGCGGGGCAGTTAATACACCTTTATTTGAATAGAAAAACAAGATGACAATTGGCCCAAGAAACTTCCAATACCAGCAATATTCTATCAAAGAAAAGATTTCGTGCTTGATGGAACTCAGTAACAACATAAAAATATAACGCTTTACATAAAAAAATTTCGAATTATATATGTGGAATTGCACTTCCAGCATTAAAAATTTGTGTAAAAACTGCGCGTAGCAATAAAATGTGTTTCATTAAAGGTAAGTAGAAATTTATTTCATAGTCTTATATATATATATATAAACTTGTTATTTAAGGAAGTACCCAAATAACATAATTAAAATTAATTAAAATACTCTAAATAACATTATAAATTAGTATAAAGCAGGGGTCGTACACGTCCTGAAATTTTAAGACCAAGAAAATCTTCAGCACCAGTATTTTCTCATAGAAAATATCTTCTTAAAATAAAGTGTCATTTCGTACGTTGAATCTAGATGTATGTTTCTATAAATAAATACTGATATTTGTCCTGAAAAATTTCCAGAAATGTACGACCCCTGGTATAAAGTATTTAAAATTTAAAATATGCACTTCATTCATTGAGCAGTCGATTTTACTGCTGTTGGCGCTTTTAGATAGGGAAAAGGCTTTGCGCTTCTAGTGTTAAAATAATCTACACGGTATACCCACGTCCTCCACTATAGATTCCTGGTGTAATGCGTGGCCCGAATAGCCACTAAGGGACTAGCACCCTTAACCCCTCCGCGAAGGGAGCCTTTGACGAAAATTTTTATATTTTGTCACCGGTTTTTAAAAACAGGAATTTGTGCCATTTTGAATCGAGAAAAATGTTCTGATTAAATTAATAATTTAAAAAAAAAATCAGTAGTTTTTTTTCTGGTGGGGGCGGAGTAAGCAAGGAATCTGAGCACTTTATGAGCACACGAAAACCAGTCTCTCGTCCCCAAGGGGTTAACCCATTAACTCCTTCGCGACGGGGCCTTTTACGAAATTTTTAAAGTTTTGTCACCGGATTTAAAAAACAAAAATTTGTACCTTTTTGAATCGAGAATATGTTTCGATTGAATAAGCCAAAATTTGCAGTATAATTTTACCGGTGAGAATAAACAAGGGTTCTTAAGCCTTTTTACGGCACGTATACGTGTCGCTCGTTCCTAAAGGGTTAAAGTTTAGCGGTACAATATAATAGCAGAAAAGTTTTAATCATTTTATTGTATTAATACTAGCATTTTTAAACTGAAACACTGCCTTTATCCGATTAATTCAATTTCATGATAAAATCAAGAAACAATTGCTGTTTGAAAAAAAAAAAAAAACTAGTATGCTTTAGTAAAATTAGTATGCTTTAGTAAAACTAGTATGCTAACTAGTAACTTTTGCATTTTAAAAAGTCAAAAATTCAGGTTTTAATGGATTAAGGGGTTAAATAATTAAATGATTAATATTTAGAAATAGTGATACTCTAAAAACGGAAGGATTTTCTGTTCTGCTTATAATAATATGTTTTTAGCAACATATTTTCTTTTATAGATTTCTTTTTAAACATAAATCGAGTTAAACGTATAAAATTAATTTTAAGAGATTTCTTTCATCAGATTTATTTAACCCGCAAATGCGATTAATCTTTTGAAAGCGTTCCCTTTTCATATTCTGATAAATTTTTCTTCTTTATCCTCTAATCAGATTTTCGTGGAAAATCTCTTTCACAGGATTTCAGAATTCTCGAAGACCTTCTGCTTCTATATTTGGTAATTCAATGAAAGTTTTATTTACGCTTTAGTATTGCTAAGTAGGAATTAGCTTATCTGAACTACACGGCAAGATTTCTATTAAAGTGCATCGATATAAAAATAACGAAAGAATTTGCTAACAGATAATAAAATGATTTAACACTTTTTTTGAATTATTTGATTTTCTCTTGACTTTTTTATTTCGTTATTCACTTCAGGAACAGCATTTCAAGAATCCTTCAGTATGGATCCCAACTCTTCGTTGTTCTAAGTATTACCATTTTCGAATAAAAATGTCCTCTTTACTTAAACCCTTGAGGAGCGGTGAGATATATTATATCTACTCGTTTCGCACCAAAAATATTTCATTAAGTTTTATTTTTATAATTTTAATAATAAAATTTTACAAGGGCTTATTCTCGTATTTTGAAATATAAATCTTTAAAATTTCCGGTAGTGTTCAACATTATAAGAACACAACTGCTTGCTTTTCCAAAATATGCGCATATTATTGAACCACTTAAAAAAATTATCAAATACATGTGTTTTAGTTAACCCTTTGAATTTAAGAAGAGTTATCCTTCTCTTTTATATACTTAACCATTAAACTTCCAAAACTATTCACAGATTTGAACGAAATCTGACAATTCTGCATGAAAAACCCATTTATATAAATTAAGGGGAAAGGCATGAGAACCCCCATTTCCCCTGTTTATATTTATCCAATGAACACCTAATACTAATCACGGAAGTGCTTCATCAGAATGGTCCTATGTGTAAATTTTGAACAAAAACTAATATTTCTGCATGAAAAACCCATTCATATCAATTATGGGGAGGGGCATGAGCCCCTCGTTTTTCCTCTTATACATATCGAATGAACTCCAAAAACTAATCAGGGAAGCGCCTTATCAGGATATACCTATATACAAAATTTCAAGTGGATGGGATATTTTTATCATGAGTTATCGCGTTACGTACGAACATACATACAGAATGGGCGGGCACATAAGCTCTCAAGGCTATGATAGCCTGTGAGCTAAAAAATTATTGATATATTTATGGGGGGGGGGGGAAATAAGCTTCAATAAGGCATTTAAATATGGATGAAATTTCTAAAGAAAGTTTTTGGTGGAAATTTGCTCCGACGGTAATCTAATTTTCTGACATTATTTAGGTTGTCACAATATAGTGCAATCGCTAGGTTTGACTACCGTAATAGCATACTTACACTAATAAAGAGAGATAAATATTCTTGATTTACGATGATGATATTAGTCATTAATTGAATATTGATTAAATATTTCGTGAATTAATATAGAGGAAATTTGCATTCAAATTTCATCTGGGAAGTTTGCTTTTGTAGTAATCAGAGCCTGCAGAATCGATTACAGTTGAAGCTTCACCATTTTGAGGCTATCATGCATGATATGGCGCAAACGCTAAAGAGCCAATCACTCGCCAGCGCGTGGAGGAGAGTAAGGATTTCGTAGAAAGAGAAAAAGTAGGTGGCATCTGGCGAAATATTTTGAAAAGTGGGCGTAGCTCAAGTCTGAATCCTTTGCGGTGCAGAACAAATTGATTGCTTAAGTGTTTAGATTTATGACTAACACTGGAATTTGAAAACAACTTTATTTGTAAATAAGAAAAAGCTGTATTTCAAGCATTCAATAAACTGAATTTTTTTTTACCTAAATTCCGGTGCCAATGTTCCATTTGTGACTTAAAATTAAATGATTTCATAGCTATACCATCATGCCGCAAAAGGGTTAAGAAAAATTTAAACATTTAAATATTACTATCCAGGGACTGTTTTTCTTTTCTAGCTATTTAAAAAATTCTGGCATATTTCTCTTGTACAAGTTTTCAAAATGGGAATAGAAGTTTTTTGTTTTGAAGAAGTGGTGCGAGGTAGAACTAAAAAATGGTCGGCAGTGGCGGCCTTGTAAATGTTTTGCACGAAAAAAAATGAATAAAAATTTAAATCTCAATAAAATACATTGCTCTTATAATTTTTCTGTAAATTACAAATTAACTGTCATCCAAAGAAAGAAAGTTAAGTTAAAATTGTAAAATATGAAATATTTATATTCAATTCTTAACCACTTAACTGATTTACTCGTACATAGTAAGGGCAAGAAGGGTTTGCTTGGGGTCCATCACTTTAAGTTTTTTACACCACTAATATATTATAATTTATTTCGTCATCTTTTATCACAGATTATTCGGTCATTAGATACGGCGACAAAAATTAGTTTAAAATACTTCCTCATCAGAGAATAATAAAGTTCTATCAGTGTTTTTGTAAAAAATGACTTATCGATATACAAAGGTTCTATTTGTATCTTTGAAGATACTTTTGCATCAAAATGATGTTATATATAATTTACATATGACCTTACTATCGTAATATGACATAATTTTAATCTAGAAATGCCTTCATAAATACAAATATAATCTTTCTATATTGGTAAGGCAATTTTTTCAAAAACACAAATAGAACTTTATTATTCTCAGGTGACGACTTGTATCCAGAAAATTTGGACCATCCATTAACACGGGACACTAGTGGTCAGTGAGAATCACCTCTAGAGCCAGGGCTCTCAAACTATGATTTTACGTACCAGTAAGTGAACTACTTTTTAAAAATTCAGATTTCCTGATTGGCACGACTTTTTTGAAATAGTAAAATTAATTTTACTTAATGACATATCAATTAAGACGAAAAGAAGAGGCATTACACCATTTCGAAAAAGTGGTGCCAATCAAGAAATCTGAATTTAAGATAGAAGCAGGGATAAGATTTCCGCTTTTTTGCACACCAGTAAAATCTTAGAGAAAATGCTATATTATTTAATCGGAACATTTGTGTGATTTAAGAGATAAACATTTTCTATATTATTATACTGGTGTCCAAAAAAGCGGAAAATCTCATCCCTAGATAGAAAACCCATTTACTGGTATGCGAAACCATAGTTTGAGAATCCCTGCTCTAAAGTAGAAAGTGTTAACATAAATTGCCTCTGCGATGATTTGTATTAGAAATATCTAGATGATCTTTGACTTAAGGGAGCTTTGGTTCAGAAAAAAAGTATTGTAATAACCTTTTTCCTACATGAAAAACAAACATGGTAGGTTTATATAAAATAAGAAATTTGATCGTAAACGGTCGGTGTTATATATGTTTTATACGGAATACCCTCTCTGTTCAATATTTTAAAAATTGCGTCTTTTAACCCAGGAGAACTCGCTAGTGAGAATTTTTCTCACAGTGCTTTATTGCTTTTCTTTAACTTTACATTCGCATAATATCACCTTTTTTGCCTTAGTACTTATACTAACAAAAATGGGTAAAATAATTAAAATAATATTTTTGAATTTTAATTAAAAGGAAAAGGGGTTTAAATAAGTGTCTTAAAAAAGGTACTATGGTGAGAGAAAATATCATGTAGCGAGTACTCCCGGGTTAATAACAATCATAAGGTTATTATAATTGTGTTATTGTTAAAGCTAGAAATGAAAATAAAATTTTAACTCTTTGAGGTCGAAGTATTCCTCCACGTCACAGACATCTTCTTACACGATTTTATTCGATTGGCACCACTTTTTTTAATGAAACTTTTTTACGTTCGCTTTGAGAAGGTGACCTAACGATGGCTTTGATAGAATGGCCATCACCAGTGCTATCCCACTCATGCAGATAAATTATTGTTTATTATGTGGTACAGGATCCATAAAAGTCCATCTAAAGAGTAACCAGTTTGGCTTCCACTTTTGTAAAACCCGAATTCGTGACGGAAATTAACTAGTTGAAAAATGCGCGTGAAGTGTAACAAATGAGGTGCGTTCGTACATTAACAAAGTTTTAAAAATATTACTCTTATATATCAATCTCATAAAATTGTAAATAGTTAATTACAATTAAAATGCGCACCAAACAATGTTCTCCCTATACCATTATGTAATGGAATACCTTTCTCTGGCCTTGTAAATCAATAACAAATGTTCCTTGCACCACAGATTATGCAAAATGTATATTATAATATGTACTTTATCGATGCATATCAATTTTATTATGTTCGAATGAGTGTAACACCATTAAAATGCATTTAAAACTTTTCCCCCATTGATTGTAATGTAACGGAATATTTTTGATTGTCCCTGTAATTGATCTATACATCTGATTTTCATACAATTTGAAATGACACGACAAAATTACGTAATACTTATATATTTTGAATTTCAAACGATTCGGTTTGGTAGTTTTCGCGTTGTTATATGCGGACGGACTGAACGACAACTATATGTCCCACGTATTTACATAATTACGAACGCACTAACAAATATATCAATTGTTTTATTCAACGTTAAAAATTTTGCAAGTACATAAAGTACACATTTTTCTTTTAAAAATTTCCGGTGTGAATGTGAAATAAAAATAGAACTCAAACAGCACCCTATTTAACGATCACACAATCGATGTACAAATATAATGTACTGTACAAAACATGGGAAGAGGAATTTACTAAAAGATGTACTTTTAAATTGTAGGGGTATGATTATAATATAAAAATAGAACCATGTATATAAAGTTTTGGGGGTTATTTGCCGATACTAGACCACAAAGAAGTTAAACATTGAATTTTGGATAACATGCTATAAACTTAATTCATTCTATAAAAAGTAAAGAATATTAAATTTTTATTAAATTTCACATACATCTAACTCCCAATTCCAATTATTGAATGATCCGGCTTCTAGCGCATAGCTCATTAAAACCTTTCGCTAATAATTAAATTGCAATTCTCGCAGCTATTCACCTATAACTAATTTAGCTCTCAATAAAATTAGTTGTAATTAGAGATTTAATATTGTAATTACGAATGTCTTAATTAGTAGTTAAGGCAGAACGAAAACGTTTACTCTTCGAAAACAAAATTACTGAAGTGTTTAATTTAAATCTAAATTTAAAACATTAGTCAATTTTAAAATTAAATTCTTTAGAATTTAAATTTGTATGCTTTCCATTTACTGATAATTATGAAAATGTTTTTTATATTGAATGACAAAAAGAAAAATAAATAGAAAAAAGGTGTAAAAAATACATTAAATACTGTAAAAAGTGAATGTTAAAAATCTCTTTAAATTTTCAAATGAAACCATTTTTACCAGCGTTCTGTAACGAAGCTAGTATATTTTTCGGCATGGTCATAGTTAAAACGCTTTTCGTACTTCCTTTCAAATAGTTTGTATTCTCTAGACCAGCAGTTCCCAAACTTTTGGGCTCGCGGAGCCCTTTTTGGGAGGAATTTCTAAGGTGAAGCCCCTGCACCTAACGATACTCTGTGGTTTAGAAATTAATGTTTTTTATGCGTATGGAGCAGAGAAAAATCTGCTGGATAAAAATCCGAGAAAGAAAATTCCGTCATTGGTCCAAGGCTCTCAGTTTGGCCCGTTCCTGATACAGAAAATCTCAATTCATTCTAGAAATTAAAAAAAAAAAAATTCTATTATATAATACTTTAACGGTTTTATTTAATATTACTTTTTATTGACACAATAAAATAAAAATAAGGTTTAAAACCTTCTTTTTTTGCATTAAAATATCTACCTTGCATAATCGAGATATCTCCTTCAGATACAACAAAAAATATAATTAAAAATTTGTGATTTCTGAAAGCTTTTAGTAACGAGGAAAACAAACTTTTGCACCCGAGAAATGTTCAAGTAACAGTGTTAAGCGAATAATGAAATCAATTTTTAAAAGAAAAAATTTCTATTGTGATTTCCAGTATGAAGTCTCAAGGAAGGTCTTCATACGGGTATACTCCGAAAAATCTGAAAAAGAAATACAAAATGTTCTTCCCATGAGGATATATACGTTTATAAAATTACTTTTGGCGGAACCTCCGTACAACGACCGTAAAAAAAAAAAAAAAAAAATGAAAATTTTATTATTTGGGGATTTTTTTATCAGTTGGCGATGAGATGCAATTTCAAAAAAATATTTTTATATATCAAATAAACCTTAAAAATTTTTTCATGTTAAACTTTTTAAGATAACTTTAATATAACTTTAGTTTTGTCAAATTTAGTTTGTTTTAAGTATAATTTTGTTATATCGATATTTATATGTATTTATATTCGAATTTGCAATCAAAACTTGCGATTTAAAAAGGAATTCATAATTTTAATTAATTAAAGTTTATTCAAGCTCAAAGTCCAATTGTGCATTGTCGATTCGATTTTGTTGCTATGGAAACATCTGGTTTTATTTTTGAATACCTTTAAATCTATGAAAATAATTTTCTCAATATGAATTTTTTTTATGTATGAAAGTATTTTTCAAGTTATAAATATAACAACTACAAGCAATATATATGTAAACAAGCAATAAACAACAACAAGCAATATATATGTAATTAAATTATCTCATTGTTTATTTTTAAATTTATGAAATATCATGTAAACGCATTCTAAAAATCCATCAGTTTTTAGTTACATTAAAATCATTTGCTTTTGATGACGAAAAGTGCTGATCACCAAATCGATTGATGCTCTTGCATTTTCACGCCAAATATTCAAAAGTATTTTATTTTTTACACACTTTCTATTGTAATTCCGACGCTAATTTTGACTTATCCTTTATTACATTTATAAATAGTTTAATTAGTGTTTTTGCCAGAAATTTTGAGTTTGCCCAGTATGGATACCTTTTTGTCGTAATTAAAGATCAAAATGGTAACTTTGTATTATGCGTTGCATTTGGGCTTACGTAAAATGATTATTATTTATGGCGAAAACTACACACACACAGAGGAAAAAAGGTAAGGTGTACAGTTTTCTTTTGCAGATAGATACTTCTGTATAATTTCAATAGGCTGCTCGCGAAAAAAAAGGGAAAAATACGCAGTTCAATTCACCGATTCTGTAGCATGTTTGCGCTAGTCCGGCTGCCCGTAATAGAATCATATGATTATGGATTTTTTTCGTTTTTCTTTAAGTTTCTAGTACTTCTAAACATGCAACGAAAATGAATCGCTTGTCATCTTCTTTTTTCGAACCATTTAAAAAAATACATTTAGAAGCAGGTCATCGTTTTAGGGGCGGGGGAAATCTATAAGCTGTATAGTTAAAGTCCAGAATTATTCACTTTCTTGGATATCTTATTTCAAGTATTGGCTATTAATTATAATTTTGAAAGAATCTTTCTTCCGTCATTGTTTTTGCCTTAAAGGAGATATGCAGTTAAAAACTGCACATGTTAAACGAACTGCAACTAGTAGAAAAACTTTATTAACAAATCTTTATTATCTACTCGCGAAAAAAAAAAGAAAAAGGGAAAAAAAGAAAAAAAATACGTAGTTCAAGTCACCCATTATGTAGCATGTTTGCGCTAGTCCGGCTACCCGTAATAGAATCATACGAGTATGGAATTTTTTCGTTCTTCTTTAAGTTTCTAGTACTTCTAAACATGCAACGAAAATGAATCGCTTGTCAGCTTCTTTTTTCGACCATTTTTAAAAATACATTTAGAAGCAGGTCATCGTTTTAGTGTTTAAATGGGCGGGGGGGGGGGAATCTATTAGCTGTATAGTTAAAGTCCAGAATTATTCACTGTTTTGGATATTTTATTTCAAGTATTTGGCTATTATAATTTTGAAAGAATCTTTCTTCTGTCATTGTTTTTGCTTCAAAGGAGATATGCAGTTAAAAACTGCACATGTTAACCGAACTGCAACTAGTAGAAAAACTTTATTAACAAAATGGGATATATGTGTGGGATTAAATTTATATCAGAGCGGGTACTCATTGACAAAAAGTCTAAGCAAAGGGTCCAGCTCAGCAAAATTTTAAATTCTTAGTATGATGACAAATGAAAAGAACCAATATATAATTTTTAAATATCTACAGATTTATTTCTGATTGGAAAATGTGGCAGAGACCCATTAAAAGAAAATTTAAATGAGAGGTTGTAAAGTGACACAAGATGCTAAAAATTGCATTTTCAGCAATGTACAATGCTTATAAAATTTAGTACAATTATGTAAAACAGCATAAAAAATTTAAATAACTAAGAAATTATAGAAAAAAAATAACCATATTAAAGCAATTAAAATTACAAAACGGAAAAATGAATAAATAATTGCATTATACGTATATGTATAATGCAATTTTTTTTTAATTTCGAAGTGTAATATTGTATTTATCAACCCAGTAATGAATATATTTATTTTTGACACACACACACAACAATTCCTAAATGTTTTTGAAAATCTTTCACTTGCAATATGCTAATTTTTTTCATGTATTGTTTATTTTCCTGGAAAGCCGCGGAGCCCCTGAAAAGTTCAGGCGGAGCCCCAAGGGCTCCGCGGAGCACACTTTGGGAACCTCTGCTCTAGACTATTGAATATAACATATGTAAACTAATAGTAATGACGCACCCAGGATTAAGGTTTGGTGGGGGCAAGCATATTTTAGAGGTTTTTTGTCTACGTTGTCCTGATCTAGCTCAAAATGTCAATCTGTAACGTGATGGAACACACGTTGGGGGTCATTTGTGACGTGTCTGGCGATGTGCTGGTTGAATGAAGACATAATTCTAAGTATAAGATAAAATCAAACAGTTTATTTAAAGCTCTGGAACATGGGAAAGTGGAGCGATAGTTCAAGATTTCAGTCACTAAGCACAATACTAAGAAGTTAAATCATAAGCTATACTCACGACCACGGCTTAAAGCTCAGTTCGGGGCATTCACACCAGTTTCACTTTCAGATTGCGTCTAAAAGCTAGTTTAAACCTATAATAGAACAGCACGTGGCTGCGAACATTCTTTATTCTCAAAGAAATATCCAACGTATTGAATTAATTCTTACCCACTGGCACTCTTCTTGGGTAATTCAGTTCACGGCAAACTAACTCGGCTCACAGTGCTGGCTACCTCACTTTAGAACACAATCTATCTCACTGGAGGCTATCTCTTCACAACGCAATCTATTTCACCTGGCGGGCTTTCGCCGCCTCACCACACACTGGCTGGCTTTCGCCTTGTCACCACCCACTAGCTGGTTTTCGCCACCTCACCACACACCTGCTTGCTTCACCTTCTCACCACACACTAGCTGGCTTCCGCCTTTTCACCACACACAACACCCTCCAACTCAAAGCTTTTATACATTGCAAACTGAAGACGGCGGTATAAATTTGCATATTACTCCTAACCGCAACTAACTGTAGATTCGAGGGCGACACACACGCTCTGAAAAGTTAAAGTTCAATAAAGGATAGATGTCGCTTCCGCGCCACACATGTTTGAACATTGACGTCACGATCTCAATAAAATGCTAGAGTGCCTTTATCACAAAGGACACTCCCTTACAAAACAAGCTCGGTCTTCTTCTTCTTCTTTTTTAATGTTTCCGGTTCTACTTACTTGAAATAAAACGAAGAAAAGGTGGTGGAAGGGGGAGAAGCAATTAGCAAAACCGGGAGGAGGGCCTCTGAAAATTTTTGATGGGGAAATTCTAAAGGCTTAAAGTTCTTAGATAAATAAAATGAAAATATTGTTTTGTTCTAAGAGGTGAATTTTAAAAATGCTGATATTTCACATTTCATAAGAAAATTTATAATAATTTTAAAAAAATGAAATGATTACTGTTTTTCAAAATTTATATTTTATAGAATCTACTAAATATAATAAAAGTAAACTTTCATAATTTTAGAAAACTTTAAATAGTTACTTTAATGTTGTGGCCAGGGAGGGGATTCAGCCGCTGGACCCCTCCCCCGTGGCTGCGCCAATGACAAATAGTAGCATATAAACAAATTATTCGCTATTTTTATTAAAACTTTCAGTTTCTCCTTTCATTTTTGTTGTAAGATATCTTTCCGATTCTAAATTAGCAAGTATTTTCATTGAACACTAGACATTCACGGATCCTCGGAACTCTGTTGGATAGCCGTTCTTGTAATTTATATATGATACAGCCGCCATTTCTAAGTTGGGGCTGAAACCTAATATTCAGGAGGCGGCGTGAATATAATAGAACAAGGGCCAGGGATACCTGTTTGGATTCATTTTGATTAAGAAAATTCAGATTCGCATCAGAAATTAAAAATATTACTTTCTGATTTATTTAATGTCAGAAGTTTTGTGATAACTTAAAGAAGTGACTCTTCTTGAAAAATTTTTGCTTTTAATTTGGGATTTTGAAATAACTAATTGGAAATTGCACGTTAATCGTAGCAAATGAGGTGCTTTCGTACCAGAATTAAATCTTTAAAATATTCAGATCTTGGTATAAAGGTATACAATTCTTTGGATACAGTATAGTAGCCAAAATCTTTTGTTTTTCCCTGTAAATATTATGTGCTTTCTATTATGCAGGATATAAATTGCAGTAAACCTCAGCAACGTTTATCTATTTCACAAAATGTGAGATAGTTTAATTTAATTTAAAACGCTCCCGAAATAAGGTTTTCCCTCTATAACCATTATGCATTGGAATATTTTTATGTGTACCTGTAAATTAATAACAAATATTCTTTGCACCACAGAATGAATATTTTAGTATGTACTTCATAGATTCATATCAATTTTGTTATGTTCGGAAGAGTGACATCATTAAATCTCACTTGAAACTATTTTTTTCATTGGCCGTAACGGAACGGAATCCTTGTTAATAAACTAAGCATCTTATTTGAATACAATTTGTAATTACTCTACAAAATTATGCATAAATTATACACTTTAGATTTCAAACAATTCTTAGTTTGGGTAACGTAGTTTGGGATTGCGTTAGTCAATGGGAAGCTTTTACGCTGTTATATGCGGACAGAAGGACAGACAGATGAAAGGACTGAACGATGACTATAAGAGCTACATATTTGCAGAACTTTTCTTCATTGGTTGTCCGATACTAATTATTACTTTTTTATTTCCTCCCTTTAATAGCTTTCTTAAAGCGGTCTAAAGACATGGTAATCTCCCATTTGAGGAGATAGCAATACAGTGGATGCGCCATGAATCTTATCGAAATCTTTGCACCAAATATTTGCACACAATAACCACATGAGTGCAACGTTAGTGAGTATAGTATTAAATTCCTTGACAACATTGTACGTAGCCAATTCTTAATCAGTTTTTATAATTCGGCGCAAATGATATTGAGAAAGTTTGAATGTATTGTATTATACACAAACCGTTCCAGTCACGGTGCTTCCACATTTGTGTTTCCAGATCGGGAATTTTTTTACTGAGATTATTTGACTGACACTTTTTTTAAATAGTACGATTCACCTAATTTTCAGAATTTTTAATCTATTTTTAAATAAGTAAATATTTCTATTCAAAGAAAGCGGTGACAATCAAATAATCTGAATTAAAAAAGTACACAATCTGGCAACACTATTCCACACTCGCTGAGAGACGGCTATCACATTCTACTCATGTCTCTGCAGAAAAACCACTGGGTGCTAATTTTATATTCGATTCGCATCAGTAATCTTTTAATATAAATTTTCATGTTCATTTTTTTTTTCAAATGGAGTAAAAGTGCGTCATAAGGATTTCTGATTTTAAAAAGTGGTGCCACTTTTATTATCTCCTTCGCGATGGGAGCTTTCTGCGGTATGTTTAATGTTTCATCACCGGTTTTTAAAAACAGAAATTTTTTTCTTATTAAATCAAGAAAATGCTCCGATTAAATAAGGCAAATTTTACAAAAATATTTTACTAGTGGGGATAAACGAGGATTCTTAAGCCTTTTTTTGCGGTACGTTTACGTGTCGCTCGTACTCAAGTGGTTATAAAATGGTCCATTGTGGCAGCCCTGCTCTGTCAAACTACGAGTCCCTTTACTGACGCATCACTGTTCAGCCATATAAAACGCGGATACATAATGGACAATCTCACTTACCTTTTAGTCATTATATTTGCACTTGTAGATTTTGCAAGAACTTTAAGACCGCATTATTATTTGAAAAGCTGCAAATTTATCGAGACAACATCTATCGTTTACATAAAAATATTCTTCAGTAATGATATAGTCTTTGACTAAATGTCTTCATTCTATGCAAATATTTTCATCACTCGGCTACATGATTAACCCCCTGACTGCCCAGCCAAAGGGTAATATTGTAATGTTGTTTTCTCTGTAATTTATTAAAAATATTAAAAAAATGATGTTTTTTTCCAATCTGATACAAAATATGTCATTAGTATCGGTGTATAATCTTTGATAGCATCAATCCTAACTTAATTTTTCAGAACTAGGTTTTATTTGTGGAATTATACTAATTTAAATATTGCTTATGTTGCAGTGAAACCTGCAGCTTAGTGTGCGAAAAAATCAGCCGGCGGCAGTCAGGAGGTTAAGAAGAAAATTCATAATCTTCAAGTTTGTTTGTTTGTTTTTTAACCAATCTGATATACATATTGTGAACATGAGTATTTTAAATACAATGTTAACTTTTTTCTATGTATTTGTTAGATGATTCCATTTATTAGATAAAATGTTTGCTAAAAATATATTTATTTGACTTAACACAATTATACAGGTCAATTTATAATGAGATCTGTGTTTTAAAATAATTCAAGTCCTGCTTTTTTTTACAGTTGTTTACCTAGAAAAGTTTGTCATGTTTATCTATCAATGAGTTTTTTGAAAATGTTTAGATTTGATTTTATATGAAATTTTTTAACATGTAATAAAAATGGTCAATTATTTGGGGGTAGTGACGTAATTTTTTTGATAAAAACTTGCTTATATCTTTTTTTTTTTTTCAAGAAAACACCATACACAAAAACTAATGATTCAGTAATACAACTTTAGGTGGTTGACTGCACGAGTGTATTTGTGACCATTCAAAAAGGTGTTAATAAAAGAATGTCTGGATGGTATGAAAAAGGTGTCTTTGTTTTCAAACTGATCCCTTTTTAGGTGCGTGTGCAATTACGTAAATACGCCGCACTTATAGTCGTCATTCAGTCTGTTCGTCCGTCCATCTACATGTAACAGAGCAAAAATTACCCAAACGAATCTTTTGAAATTTAAAATATATAACTTTTGCATAATTGTGTCACTCATTCCAAATTTTAGGAAAATTGGAAGCTCAATCAGATATCAATCTAATGTATTCCGTTACATTATGGCCAATGGGAAAAATAGTTACAAGTTCGTTTTAATGATATTACACTCTTTCAAATATAATAAAATTCATGTGCATCTGTTAAGTATGTACTGAAATATCATTCTGCACTTTGTGTGGTACAAAGAATATTTTTATATTAATGAACAGGGAAACACATAGGTATTCCATTGCATAATGGTATAAAGGAAAAAATTGTTTGGGCGCGTTTTATTTGTATTAAACTACCGTAATATGTTGCGTATAATCTGCGGATCAAAGAATTCTTTTCGGACGCAGAAATCTTATTTAGTGATTGGAGACAAATATTTACGGCGATCTAAGTAGTTATATTTCTTTTTAAACAAATTCTGGGTCTTAAAATAATTGTTTGATCCTCGGATTATACGAAACTGATACAGTAAAACCTCCATAACGGACACTCCAGAATAGCGGACACCTCTATTTAACGGACTGTTTTTATATCCCCACTCCCAAAAATGTAATTTTTGTATGTTTAACCTCTGAATAACGGACATTCCGAATGGCGGACAGTAATTTTGGAAAAAAAGAATAAAAAATTATTTTTTAACGAGGAAAAAAAATTAAAATCCTCTAAATTTATCAGAGCAATATACCACAAATTTTTGATCACAGATAAATGTGGGGATGAGTTGGAGAAAATTCCCTTTCCCCCCACCCTCGGATGATTGGAGGTTGTATGCTTTTAAAAAGCTGAAAAATGCAATGAAAAAATTAAAAAATTTTTTTAAAAGAAAAAGATGATTTAAAAGGATTAAAATTGCCGACAGAGTTAAACTTCACATTGAAAAACAAATTATATGTAATCGCAAATAAAAGCATACTTTTGTAACTTTTTTTTTTTTTTTGTAAGAATGTAATAAGCAAAGGATAAAGGTATGCACAATTTTATTTCACTTTTATTTCTTTTAAAATTATTTTAATTTCTGGTTTAATCATATAATAGAGGTATTAGGACATTTTTAAATCGGCTAATGAAACATTAAGCATTCATTAGCAATTTTTCTATCGCTGAGGTTTTCCAAATAGCGGACACCTCTGAATAGCGGACATTTTCTGCGCCCCCAAGGTGTCCGTTATTTGGAGGTTTTACTGTATATGTTACTGAGGTTTGCGACAGGTTACTTTCTACATAATAGAAAGCAGATAGTATTTACGAGGACGCACATAAGATTTCAACTACTATTCTGTATCCGAAGTACTGAATACTGTTATTCCAAAATCAAAATATTTTTTTAACTTTGTGGTGGTACGAACGCACCTCATTTGCTACATTTGATGTGCAATTTCCGACTTGTTTCTTCTTTCAAACAAAACTGATAGTACTGCCCCCTTTTTTTTTAGTTTTATATGATATAAAAAAGAGTGCAAAAATCTAGAAACCAATGGGCAATCTCTCACCACAAAAATAAATAAATAAATAAATAAATAAATAAAATAAATAAATAAATAAATAAATAAAATAAAATAAATAAATAAAATAAAATAAAATAAATAAAAATAAAAAAATAAAAAAAGTAACTTTTAGTGGTGACAGTCTGCAAACTGGCACTTAGATTTTTGCACCACTGGAAATAAATTTAATTGGATCTCTACAATGAAATTTTTTTACGTAAAAGATATACTGATTCTACACTGTCATTAATTTTAGTTAACAGTTTTTAAAACTAGTCGTTGGAGGCCACCGTAATACTTACCCATCATGGATATGCATAGCACAGTATATGAAAACATAACACACGTAAACAACTTATAAAATGCATTACAATTCCAAAATAAAATATAAACGTATATTTAAGTATTTTTAACACATAATTATGCTCTATTAATGAATTTCTGATGACCCAATTTCGATAAATTGTATGAAACGCCAAACTATTCAAGTAGCACTGAATTGCGTAATAGAAACATCTTTATAACTCCAAAGATAATAATCATATTCACTAACGGTTCCTTGCATCGAATTAAGTATCTCATTTCCAATTAAAAGATATCTTTGAATTGAAATTTGAATGAAATACAGGGTCATGAAAAATCAAAGAATGTGCAAAATAGGATTAGAAATATCTCAACAACTAATTATCCGATTGACTTCGTTTTTTATGCAAAATTTGTGTTATTTCATTGCCTTTTACGTTCACTCCTTAAAATAAAAGAATTCGAAAATTTTTATATACCTTTCATCAGAATGAATTTTTGGAGAGTCCGAAAAAAAAAGTTCCGGATAATCGAGGTTTCTGATATTAAATAGGCTTCGTCCCATTCTTACATACTAATAACTAATACTAATACATAATACTAATACATAACATAACATAACATACATAATACTAATACATGACTAATACTAATACTAATACATAATAAATATACAAAATACAATAGAAATTTCAAATCTCTATCTCAATTTGTTCGGGAGATAGAGTGGTTACAGACAGACAGACAGACACACAGACGGACGGACGGCAAATTTTTTTTTCTAAAAATATGTTTTTCGGAATCTCCAGTATCCGAAACGTGTAAATCCGTCAAAAATTTTTTTCGATTTTCAAAACGATTGCAAGATTTACCCTATACTACGTATGATGGGTAAGTAAAAAGGCAAGGTACTTCTATTATCAAAATACTGAAATGTGTGAAGGACTCCAGAATTTACAAGCAAATTTATTTTAAAATAAGCTAAAGCTTTTGCTGACGTAATTAACCCTTTTCTGTAATAACAAATTTTCTTAGTAAAATGAAAAAATTATCGACTGTCACCGGAATTTACAAATGACTTTTTTAGAAATGAACGCCTTGGGGACGAACGACATGTGCATGTGTCGCGAGAGGGCTCAAGAACCTGTATTTATCCTCATCAGTAAAATTCAACTTATTTTATGTAACTTTACTTGCATTTTCTCGATTTAATAAGACACAAATTTCTGTTTTTAAAAATCAGTGACAAAATATTAAAAATTTCGCAAAAAGCTCCCTTCGCAAAGGGTCGAAGAATCTCGCAGTTTAAGCTTTTATTGTAAAAGCAAAATTTTATTAAAATATTACGGGTGCCGATTGCATGTTTGGAATTAAAATTAGGTATCCCGAACTGGGCACAGTGTGCAGGAAAGGGTTAATAAAACGAAATTTTTCATTAAAATATTCTGGAACCAATATAGCATTTAGGAATTAAAATTAAGCGGTTCAAAATTGAACCAACGCCCTTGAATGAGTTAAGTGTCGTATTTCAATATTTAAAGTAAAGAATTAACTGTAATATTTATTTTAAAATTTGGACGTTTGTATACATAAAATTACATATTTTGCCAATATTTTGGGTCCCTAATATACAAATGTTTCGCATAATCTCCTTTTCTTGAAGTTTATTAAAAGAGAATGTTTGGAATTTAATGGAACAAAACACTTTTCATATAATAGCATATGATTGATAACAACTCAAAAGTATGCAAAAATACGCCATTAAATAAGAAGATATTTATTTAAATTATTTTTAAAATAATGTTTATCACTACGATTAATGAAAAGCGTAATAAAAAGCGAATTCACATTAAAATGGCGGTTAAGAAACCTCGTAATCTTTTCTTTTTGTTACCTTATTTTTCAATGCAAATTCTTATACTTACAAGGGCACCACCAAACATGGTGCACACAGATTTTAAAGATTTCAAAGTATGTTGTAGGGGTCATACCACTAATTATTCAGCTGAAAGGATTCTTTCAAATGGGCCTTAGTTTTTGAGAAATTGGGGGTCAAAGTTCAGCGTATATTTCAAATACTTATTACTACGAGCGCCGCATGTGAATCAGTGGCGTCGTGGTAACGTACGATCCTGCAAGTCGAAAGGTTGCGGGTTCGAATCAGTCCTCGGCCTTTTACTTATTTTTATGTTTTTTTACGCTTCGCAAATTATAAGCAGAATTGAAAATTCGACAGCTTTGAACCTTTTGATATTTTCTGAAGAGGACAGTTTACATTGTCGACATTTTTTATTATTATTATTTTTTCAAAATATGGTGAACTGACTGCATTTCAGGGTTCAATTAAAAGTACATTTTGCAACAAATAAATAAATAAAAATTTGTATTTAATTAAAATTTTGAAAAAGTATAAGAAAATTTCAATATTTTAAAATCTCCACTACTTTAAATATTAATATTTTTAGATTAATCAGTCACTTTTTTTTCTTTTCAAATGTGTATTACACAATATTGTGCTTGGATTTTTAGATAATTTAATACTGCATTTAATGTAATTTATATTACTAAAATACTTAATTCGTGATAAATATGTTTAAAAATATATTAAAAGTAAAAAAAAAAAAAAGTTTAATCATCATTTGTAAAAGTGCAAAAATAAGACCAATAACAAGAAATCTTCATTTATTCTGATAATTACGGAGGAAAGCAGACGATTAAAAAAGTATTTTTATATGTATTATAAATTTTATCTAATTAAACAGACGATACGGAAAGAGTGTTTTGATTTGTTATAAAAATAGATGTAATCTGTCATTTCTTATTTGTGCAAACGATAACTTATGTTTATGTTGAACTTTGGAGATAAATGTATTTACAGAAAATTGGAAAATTGAAAACTTGGATAACTGGCAACAACTTGCATTTTAATATTACTGCATTAATATTTTATTATTTTTTCGAAGATACGCATTACTTGAATAATCTAATCCTAAAGACATTTAAAAAATTGCACCCGAAAATTATTTTGTATTATTTATACATATACAAAAAAAGGCAAATTTTCATTTAGAATACTATAAAATAAAAAAGCGATAGGAAAAAAAATCATTATTTCAGGATTGTGCTTAAAATAAAAAACGCGAATAATAATTAATAAAAAAAAGTTCTAGGCGTAAACTAGTTTTGTAGTTTTGTCAATAGAAATATTCGTTTAAAAATTGCAGAAAAAAAATAAATTTTCATGAAAAAATTAAAAAATGTAAATATAATTTATTAAGAAAATATCAAAAGCTGTAGCAATTTTGTAATAAAAATACTTAAAATTTGTAACGGGTAAAAATACAAAAATAAATAAAAATAGCCGATGACTGATTCGAACCCGCAACCTTTCGACTTGCAGGCGCGTTCGTTACCACGATGCCACCGATTCACATGCGGCGCTCGTACTAATAAGTATTTGAAATATACACTGAACTTTGACCCCCAATTCCTCAAAAACTAAGGCCCATTTGAAAGAATCCTTTCAGCTGAATAATTAGTGGTATGACCCCTACAACATACTTAGAAATCATCAAAATCTGTGTGCACCATGTTTGGTGGTGCCCTTGTTAGTAAAATCTGAATATTCCGCGAAATGTTTCCAGCTATAGAATTTTATATCTGACACCAGAAAAAAATTGGAGTTAAAATTAAATATAAAATTCTTTTCAGAGTGTAAAGCGTACGAAATAACCGAAGACCTTGATCTTGTCAGTAAGTAGTCTCACGGTTTAGTGATAGACTGCTTATCCATGATTCAAATGTAGTGGCCGTCTGCTTTTAAATTCTTGGGCTGTGTTTTTTGATTTATTTGCTTATTTTTTTCCACTGACATTTTGGAAAGGCATATCAGAAATTCTCAAACGGGCTTCATTAAAATTTATTCTGAATTACCCAATGTCAAGATTCGTACGCATTTTGTTATCTTGAAGTAAAATGTCAATATTTTTATATCTTAAAAAAAAAAAAAAAAAAAAAAAAAAAAAAAAAAAATGGTTCAAATGGCCGAAATTTTGACGTTTTAAAGGAAAAATTTTCTATAAGAAAATACTAGTATCGAAGATTTTCCTGGTCGTGAAATTCCAAGACACTTACGAAACCTGAATATTCATATATTACCCCTAGTTGATCTTAACCCATAGTAGCCAACATCTCTTAATTCTCAATCCGGAGTCTGATCCGTGATGAACATGTTTTCAACTGGAAATTTCATTTAACCAAAAATTTCAAAATAGAATCGGAACTGTACCTTACAGAAAGAAGGCACATTTTCTTATACAATCGAACTTCATTATCCCGACACTCTTAGAACCAGAAAAATGGTGCTTCATAAGCGATGTGTTGCGATAACCGGAGTTGGGGGAATAATGTGTTTATAAAAGCTGTATTTTAAATTTATTTAAATCAGTTTTAAATTAAAAACTGTTTTTGCATTTTTAAGCAATAAAACATTATTACTAAATAAAATAAACACAAAAACGAAGCTGAAACGAATAAAAAATCACATTTCTGATGATTTTTCTTTTTATTGCTCATGAAATACTTATGAATTAAGGTTTGCGAATCTCAAGATGCGCTTCGTACAATTATTTTTCTATATTATAAAATGAATTTTCAACAATATTCTTTGTTTCAGAAATAGATATTACATAATTTCTAATCGTTTCAATGAAATGCAATGCTTCGGTTGTAGTTGGAGGCTTGTTTTGTTCTAGCTCCAATATTCTTTTTATTTTCTTTGCAAGGTCAAATATCTACTTTTCAATGCATTTGTATTCTTCTCCCCTTCTGGACACGTGTTTACCACAGGTGATGACGGACTAAAAATTTCCATCCCAAAACGCGTCCTCTGTGTTTTTGTATTTTTATAGTGATTTATACAAAGATTTTTTATTATTGCGTCAATCGAAAAATCGTGTCGTGTCAGAGAAATCAATTCGTACCGGAAAATTCTTATGTAAGTTATAGGCATTAGATATCTGAACTAACGTATTATTGTTAATTTTCAGAGTATTTTGGTATGAATTGTCTTTACTGACGCAGAAAGGCTTTCCGATCGATCCAATATTTAATAGTATTATTTGTTTGTTGTAACGATAGCCACATAGATATATTAACTTTTGGCACTCTGTTGTCTCTGCTGCAGTGACATCATCTTTCCTTCCAAAATTTGTTTTTGGTACCAGTAATAAATGAAAATAAAATTTTCCTTATTTAATCAGAAAACTTTTGAAATTGTCTACTTTAAGGAAAGTTCTTTTTAAAAAAAAAGTGGTGCTAATCGAATAAAATTTGTGTAAGAGGCAACAGAGTCCGAAGGGTTAAACTTTCAATGTTGAATAAAATTCCAACTAACATTTAAATTTTCATCCGTACAAAGAGTTATGAATTGATATTAAGTTTGATACACTTTAATAGGGAACTGAATCGCAATAAAAAATAATTGTTCATAATTATCCCATTAAAAAAATAAAAAAATAATATCAAAAAGTGCTGAAATTATAAATCTCATTCAGTTTTATGCAAATGAGTTGGAGCAAAACATTAGTGATATTTTATTAGAGTAATTATAATTTAGCAGTGATTGATTAACACTAGAACGGTTATGAACGGTCATTTTGAAAGCTACCATATCAATATATTTCGGTTAAAACCAGAAATTTTATTATAAAATAAAATTAAATGATAGAGGGAAGAAAAACGTTAATTAAACAAGTAAAAACTATTTTAAATCAAAATTTTGGTGTGAAATAATTTTTAAAAAATTGTCTAAAATTTTCAGCCTTTCTAGTGTTAGAACCAACGAGTTACCTTGATTTTATTTGGTAAAAACGGATAATATTCAAAGGTATCTTTAAAATATTTTTCAATTTTAACTGATTAAGAATTTAACACGCAATAATGCAATCATTGAAGCAGAAACGGCGGAATACTCCATTCTGTGGGTAAGGATGTAAAAATTTGACTTTTAATACACTTCAATACCAGCAACTCTCAAACGAGCTTTAGTTAAACTTGCTCTGAATTACTTAATGTCCATTAATACACCCGTAGATCTTAATTGGGTAGCTCTTAATATAGCTTTATTTATCGTACCACTCCAACTATCTTAATTTGGAAATAAATAATATTTCGATAGTGAATGAAAAAATAGCTGTATTTGCCAACTAACATACCTTTGGTACCATGTTAAACTATCCAATATGAAAAGTGTTGCCAGTGCACTACGTTAAAAAATATATATATATCAGATTTCTTGATTGATACCACTTTTTTGAAATAGTGAAATTAGCTTTATTTATTCCAATCAATTTCCGATCGATAAAGCTAAGGTGGGATATATTTTATCCCACCTAATTTAATCAAGCTTCGCACCAAAATTTTTAACGAAAATTGTATATTTTAAACTTTGGAGGTGAAATGTTGAAAGGTTGTCTTTGCTTATTTTAAAATAGATTCTGTCGATTTTTTCCGGTGAGAATTCAATACTATACATGCATTACTGCTTGCTCGCTTTAACCCTTTCCGGCACACTGTGCCCGGTCTGGAATACCTAATTTAATTCCAAACTTGCAAACGGCACCAGTAATATTTTTGTAAAATTCTGCGTTTACAATAAAAGCTTAAATTAAGGAATTCAAAATATCTAAAAAATTCGTTTCTGAATTCCGGTGTCAGTCGATAATTTCGCATTTTACTACAGATTTTGCCCGTGCCGGAAAGGGTTAAAGGGGTTAACCATACTTAATGACATTTTAATTAAGGCGAAACAATTGGAATTTTACAATTGCAGAAATGTGGTGCCAATCAAGTTGTCTGAATTTTAAAAAAGTAGCATACTGGCAATATTGAGTCACACGATTTTATATTGATTGTTATCGGCTGCGAATGGAACTAGTTTTTTACATATTAAATTTGTACTTTTTCACTTTCTTTAACTTAATCTTTTAAATTCTACTGGTACCAACGATATTTCTTTATAATTTCTACTTAATTTCTTAACAAGTCCGAATGTTCTTGTTTGGAACATTCTATTAAATACCTTATGTCTTTCAAAGCCAGATCTTATTTGAATCCTCTATAAAAGTTGAATTTGTCTACGTTCTTAAATGTTTCAGAATTTTCATCTTTAGCACCAGAAAAAGATTATAAGTAATTATAAATATAATATTAAAAAGAAACATCCACGTATCGTCAAATCCAAACACATCATCGTTCAAGAGAATAAGCCAATTCGCTCTGAAGTGGTGGACGGTATTGTAACCTAAGTAGAGTAGAGGAGGAAATCAGGGTTTTCGTGTTGGTATGATAACACTATTACATATCTGTAGCTTCCGGTAATACCTAGGTAAGGCATGTTTTTGAAAAAAATTGAGCTAATCTGGGAAAATGTTGCTTTAAAAGAGTACTTCCATCTGCCATAGTGCTGAAAAATGAAAATCGAATACTTCCCGTCATAGGGTGACCATAAATTTTCATTTAAAAATTGAAAAAATAGTAACAATCGGGTAAGTGCATAAAATAATGGTAATAACCAGATAAGATTTCTATTTATTTCTTTAAATTGGCTATAATTCTGTGGCTTCCGGTAATAACCAGGCAAGGCACACTTTTAATATTTTGAGTAATTAACTTTTAAAGTTTTCAAAAATGTCTTTTTATTATTACTTTTATAAAATAGATTAGAACTTAATTATTTTCAGTGCATTCAAGTATAATTGTTTTTTTTATTTACATCTATTAAAAATAAATGTAAAACGGTAATAACCAGATAAGAGTTACATTTTTAATTGATTCTCAATTAATAAAAACCATATTTATATAGTAACTACTTTGGCAAAAAAAGAGGTTATTATATCCTAATTGAATGTAGTGAAAATTATTAAGTTCTAATCTATTTTATAAAAGTAATGATAAAAAGACATTTTTGAAAACTTTAAGCGTTAATTACTCAAAATTTTGAAAATGTATCTTACCTGGTTATTACCTGAAGCCACAGATATTCTGACAGGGTTATTCGCTTTGATTCCACTTTTATTTTAACCCTTGCGGGTCCGATTTTTTTTCCGATTTTTAAAAAAAAATTACTTTTACGTTAATAACATTAACACTAGCTATCCAAATAGATTAATTAGTAATTAACGAATATTTCATTGTCTGAAAGATAACGAATGATGTTGTTTTGCACATTATTCTATTGATATTCATATGAAAATAAGATAATGAAGAATTTTTGGAAATATTTAGAAAAGATAAGTTTTAATTATAAGATAAGATTTAACTTATAAGACCTATAAGATAATATTTAACAATAAGATTTAACTTATAATACAAATTTATAATACATTTAATGCTTTAATACACATGATTCTTTAGAAAGGAAAGTAATTTTTATTTAATTTAATAAGTTAAATATATGTTTAAAATAAAATAATCGCAAACGGCGGAAAGACAATTAAGCAAATAATAATTATTATTAATAATACTATATGCGTAAATATAAATGAAATCATATAATAAATGATAGCCATATACTAACATTACTACATGTAAATAATAACAAAAGCATTTCTTAAAACAAAATGATACTCATAATCAGGGGTGCAAAAATCTAGGCGCCTAGGCAGTTTCTCACCACAAAATTTATTTCGTTTTTCTTCGTCTAATATTTCGAGTAAAATTCCTGCTAGAATGCTATTAAATTTTGAGCGAAAACAACTTTAAAATTTTAGTGGTGAGAGACTACGCTCTGGCGCCTAGATTTTTGCACCCCTGCTCATAATAGATTAAAAGATATGCACTATTAATAGTACACAATACCCGAAAGGGCTAAGTTCAATTCTTCTTCAAAATGTTCTGATTTGATGTCGAAATTCCAGTAAAAATATGAAAGACAAACTATCAACTCTGCTGAGAGAAAGCACTAGTATATAATTCCTTTTATAACTGTTATGTTTTCTCGTCCATCGCAAATAAATAATTAGTTGAAAGTAATTTTTTATTAAAATTTAAAGAAAAGAATTAGTAATCTCAATATACTAGAAAAAAAAAAGTAACTTATATTTTTACCACCAATGTCAATGAATTTTTAGTGATTTGGGATCTTGACTAATGTTAAGAAAACTAATTCACACAAAAATTTGAAAATCTGTTGTATTATAGAGCAATTTGTAATAAACATCTTGATGCAAGAGCCCAGTCTGGGACTCCTAATTTTAATTCCAAAGTTGCTAAAGGCACCACTAATATTTTAATTTTTAAAAAAGTCGTTTGTAAATTCCGGTGGCAGTTGAAAATTTCTCATTCTACTAACAAAATTTGCCCGTACCGGAAAGGGGTAAATCAAGTAATAGTTTTAAGAGATACTTAATATTAAAATTTGTCCAAAATTCGTTCCATTAAAAGTTTTATAGAAGCAAAAATTATGTGTACTATTTAATCATTTTTTTCTGAAAATATGCAGTAAAAATCCCTAGGGTGCGTATCGGATTTACTTTTTTAATTTGACTAAACCTTTGAGAATTATTTCTATTTAAAATTCCAATTTCTAGCATTTCCAGAGATGCTTTTTACATATTTTAGAAATGGTATTATTTTAAATTGATGTTTACTGTTAAAGCAGCACGAGGATAATATTTCCTTCAAATGAAATTTTTTTTTAAAGTGTAACTATCAAAATTGTAAAATTACATGACTAACATGTAAAATTATATGGACATGTATTAAAAGTTAGAAAATATTGAAAATTATGGCATAAAAATTGTAAATGCATGCCTATTTTGAAAGAGATAACAAATTATAAAATATTAAATTCATTAATATTCGGCAAAAGTCGTAAACAAGGAAATTACGACATATTTAAAACGGCCAACTAATTATGTTGCCAAACCGTTAAAATTAAAATAAGTGTAATTTCACATTTTGAGATGATCTTTTAATTATTGTTGCCAATTCTAAGGCAACGCAAACAATAATATCTCCTTTCTAACGATAAATATTTTATCGCATGAATATCACAAAAAGGATTAAAAATTTGGTGAAATTTACATGAAATTTAAAACTTTACATTTAAAACACCTTGTTTAAAACCACTTCTGTATACTATTGTTAGCAGCAATCAGAAAGCAAAGACTAATTTGACCAAATTCATTTCGAATGATCAGATTTTGAAAAGCGTAACCCAAGCAATAATATGTCTCTGTAACATTGAATCCACACCGAAAATATCAAAAAATTCAATTTTTCGAGACTTTGCCACAAAAATTTAAAATATAAAATTTCGTTATAAATTTTGGTGTGAATCTTGTTTAAATTAAGTTGGATAAAATATATCCCACCGCCCCCAAGAGGTTAAGCAATCTAAAGCGAAAATAGCTATTAACAGCTGCTGATTTGTCTTTAAATCTTCTCTATAAGACGGAAATAAATGGAAAACCGTTCTGAGACCTGGCATCCATTAAAATGGATGTTTTCATTTTTTCCTTTTGTTGCGTTAAATTTAATTGTAGCAATCTAAAATCATTTTGGCATTGTAATATATGAATCTAAAATCAACATCCAGCTTTTGCATTTTGGCAGCTATTACTACTTTGTTTATAAAATGGCGCAATCAGTGGGTCAAGTTGGAATTTGACGCTCTGCAAGTGAATTTTGTTTTTTATATTATTTTAATTTGTTTGAATTATTTTTTTGTAATCTTAATAGCAGATATTGATTAGTTGCCTTATGTTCTTTATAATAAATTATGCTCTTTGCCATTTTTTTTAGTAACTTTTAAATTATTTTAAAGCGACTATAACCTGAATAGCAATTTTTACGGATGTGCTGTGCAACAAAATAAAAAAATCAAAATTTATTAATTTCTATAAAAACCTCATTTTTTATGCCTATTTGTCGAAAAAAACTAATATTAGAAAAAATACATGTATTGTATTTTGCTCGGGTCTCAGGAGGATATATAATTCAATCGTCCACAAAATTTTTAAAGCCGAACAAATTAATTTATTTGAGTTTGGACGGTGATTGACGAGTGTAACTTTTAGACGGTAGGGTTCCCTAGTTAAAAATAAAATAAAAAATAAATAAAAATAAAAAAAAATCCTCTTTGACGGCAGTTTCACACAGCACAAGTTTGCCATTGAATGGGAAAAATAGCTACTAGTAATTCACTCTTCTCCAAGAGGGATATCTGTGGCTCGAAGGGGGGGGGGGTGAATCTCACTGCTCTGGGGGTTAATGTCCCCCCTGAAATCAACATTACACATTGTGCATTATCTGTCATTTAAGTCCATATATTCCATTGATTTGACGGAAATTGCGTTTCACATTCAGGGTCCACACTTGATTAATGTTCTTTAATATCATTTCCGATCTTTTAGTTTTTCTTCTCTTAAATCCTCCTATCACAAGTTTTTAATATTTTCTGAAGAATCTTGCTTTTATATGATTTGAACCAGAATTTTAATTTTATTATATATAACACCTTTCTAGGAGGTATCTATTTAATTTCATATACTAAACACACATTATTAATTATCTTATTCTTTATTCAAGATTTTATAATAGAAAATAGCTGGGATCATATAAGGCATGGTAAGGGAGATTATCACTTTGAAAGGAAATCAATAATGACTCTGCAATATTGAAATTGCACTGGAAAAATTGAAAAATTTTGTTTAAAAAAATAAATAAAGGAGCTTTTCGTAAAAGTATGCATTGAAATTAAAAACATAAAATCTCGTTAAGTTTTCTGGTGATAATTTTGTTTAACTTTTTTCCTAACTTTATGCAAACTTTACCGAGTGTTTCATACAACTGTCAAAACCATCGGAGAAGAGAGAGGATTTCTTTGGCAAAATATAAGGGTTTGTTTGTCGTATGTATAACTTAAAACAATTAAAAAAATAATTAGGCATAGATAGCGTTGTTTCATAAAATGTACAAATTCCTTGACAATGATGAATCGTTCCAGTTACCCAAAAAAGGAATTGATGATTCATCTCTACCTCCATGAAAATCGGAACTATATCAGCGTGTTTTGCGAGCATGCTACATAGTGCAAATTTGGTCACACGTACCTCTAAAAGTTCCAACTATAGATGAATCGTCGGTCTATGTCTGGGTAGAAATAGACAACAATTACGGATTCAGTTGGTTTTCTGGACCTCAGTTACCATCATTGATTATTCAATTTACTGTTCAGCCCGAAAAAATTGGCAATCTTTATTTAATTACGTTAAACATACATATTTAGTTTTTTTTCTATTTTTGTACAAATTGTGATAATGAAGAGATGTAAGGTAGATAGTTCTGACAGCTACTTTGACAGTAAACAAGGAGATGAGAGCCAAAGCGAAAATGAATATGATTAAATTACAAAATTAAACTGAATATCTCTTTAAATAAAATATTTTGTACTATATATTAATGTTTCAATAAATTATTAATTACTTTGCTTATCACAGTATTTCATCGTTTATTTATTTCTGTTTATCAATTTTAAAGTATTTATAAAAAATATTGATGTAAACAAAACATCCCAATAAAATTATATCTTACAGTTAGAGCATGGAGCGTAATGTCGAGTAACTTAAGCTAGGTTATTTCCTCCCGGCTGAATATCCGTCAGCTCATAGTTAATATGATCCTGTGTGTAATAAAAAAAATCAGCTAGCAATATGCGGTTGGAAAGCTCATCAGCTGATGGGTATTTCCATGAGCATTTGTCGTTAAGTCACATTTCTAGTAACTGCTAAATTGTTGGCCACCGTTATTTTTGCAAGGTTTTCATGGCCTTATTCAAATGATAAAATATCTCTGATAAAATAAGTCAATTTTTTCCGTTCGAAATTCTGGTATCCAAAATCGTAGTGTGTGACTTACACGACATGTGCTCATGGAATTACCCTGATGCATTTAAATAAGTGATACGTACCCCTGTCTGACCTACGCGTTACACTTCTCAAGGCATCAGCTGACAATTTTTCCACCTAGATATTACCAGATGACACGTTTATTTATTTAAAATAGCACATATACTGTTATATGACAAATTTTTAAGCGAGAGGAAATCACTGAATATATGTTTATTTTTCTATGTTCATATGGCTGTAATGCCAGACCAGCCAATTTAATGGCCACCTGACGTATTACCCAGTACTTTATATAATCAGCCGACTTTTTTCTTCTTCAAGATATTGGCTTAGCTATTTTGGAGCGGGAGTAAAAGACTAAAATTATCTATTTTTTTACGTGTTTCAGAAGCCACCATTGCTTAAGGGGCTCAGGGGGCTCAGGGGTTGAAAACTTTTCAAAAAATCGATTTTTTTTTATGATCTAGTTTGATCATTCAATTAATTCTTAACTCAATGCAAAAAACCGCATAAAAATATTAGCATTTTTAACGGAGTTATAAGCATTTATGTATCAATACTTACATAACCGCATCCGTATAATTTCAAATTTAAGTCGTGTTTTCTCAAAATTTGATTTTTGACGACTAACACCAAGATTTTAAAAAAAACTATTTGATGGAATGGCTTAATTTTTTTTGCATGCATATAACATCATAATTTAGATTATGAATTAAGGATATCACTATCACTTAATAAAAATAGTATTAAAAAATCTCTCAAAGTTGAAAATTTAAAAAAAAACCTAAAAAATACAACTTTTTTTCCATTAAAAATACTCAAAATATTAAACTATCTAAAATATATTAATTCATAATCTAGATAATGATGTTATATGCATGCAAAAAAAAAAAAAAAAAAAAAAAAAAAAAATTAAGCCATTCCATTAAATACTTTTTTTTAATCTTGGTGTTAGTCATCAAAAATCAAGTTTTGAGAAAACGCGACTTAAAGTTGAAATTATATGGATGCGGCTATGAAAGTGTTGATACATAAATGCTTATAACTCCGTTAAAAATGCAAATATTTTTGTGCGGTTTTTTGCATTGAGTTAAGAGTTAAACGAATAATCAAATTAGATCATAAAAAATCGAAAACTTTTTGAAATATTTTTTGAAAACTGTTCAACCCCTGAGCCCCCTTAATCTACCGACGGAAATGCAGCTGACGTTCACAGAGCTTTATGATGCAACTTTCTAAATCCTTTTACAAATTATCGGCTGAGAGGCGAAAACTGACAAAATTTGCACGTGACTCGCGGATTAATGGGTATTAAGACAATTGCGGGATGAACGGAAGAAAGGGAGTGACTGATTTAAGTGTTACATAATCTTATAGAAAGAACAAAAATCACAATTTCAAATGTTTTTTTTTTTTTTTTTTTTTTTTTTTTTTTTTTTTTTTTTTGAATGCACTATTTAAAATCAATCACATTCGTGGTATATTTTTAATCATATTCGAGATATATTGTAAATGTTTATAAATGATGCTCAGGAAAAATCAATAAAAATGTTTCATGTGGCAGCCCTGGAAGAATCTTTTTTTAGCATTTTAAAAATTTGAATCCCATTTTTGAATAGGATAGCAATGAATAAAAAAAAAATAGTTTAATTTATCAGCTATTGTCTTTCATTTATAACTTTTACTTGCTTTTTCATTTGAAAAATTCACAATATTCTCGTTTGGGATCCTTATTTTCATAGCAATATCTTATTCTAATCCTTAGTAAAAGCTTAGCTGCCAACTCTTCTGATTTTTCAACCCGGAAAAATTTAACAGAAATTTTTGCCTTATTTAATCAGCAGATTACGACGATGCAGTGATGGTAACTTGTGGGAAAATTCCTACATCTATGGGGAAAATAGAGCTGTGTGGGAAAAAGGGGAAACTTGAGGTTTTGTGGGAAATTTTAAGAATTTCCCATTCCACTCTCATGAACGCGCTTTTTCCCTTTCTTTCTGCAAAACTTTTTAGAAAACCCTTTCTTTCGACTTGCTTTTCAAAACTTCTGGCGAATTGCATCGTAACTATTTCGCTGAATATTGCTGTTGCTTTCCATTGACTCTCGAAGCAGTAATACAACTAAACTTCTCTAAGTTAATAGATCAGACTCAATAACGTGACCACATGTCGCCAATTTTCCACCAACCAATCAAAATTACCGATCTTTTATCGCTCAAAACTCAAGCAATGAAAGTAGAGAAACCTGGGGGATTTTTGGAAAGAGGGAAAAAAGGTTATGACGTCAGTCGGAACTATTCTATTCGATTTTCGGTTTCGATGGCTCGCTTGCTTGAGAAAAGCGTAAAAGGAAAACAGTTTTTATTTTTAGATCAAATTTTTCTAGAATGTGTATAGTGTAGTATCTCGAAAGTTACATTTTAGTGTTTTATAGTTATGGATTTGGATAAAGAAGAAGTATCAAATGTTGCGACAACCAACGCTAAAAGGAAAAATAGTTTTTCTGATAAGGAGAAATCGAAAGTATGAAAAAAAGTATTTCAATACGAATGGCTTCATCTATTAGATTTTAAAGGCTGGTTAACACCAATAGAATCAGACCCAAATTGATGTAAGTGTACAGCATGCGATGCGATATTGTTCTGTGGAAAAAGCGAATTACAAAAACACGCGGATACAGGGAGGCATAAAAAATTAGTCAAGGTGAAAAAAAATCCAGCAATTGATATATATATATCAA
Organism: Maratus speculifer; assembly: GCA_964019185.1. Classification (NCBI taxonomy): domain Eukaryota; kingdom Metazoa; phylum Arthropoda; class Arachnida; order Araneae; family Salticidae; genus Maratus; species Maratus speculifer. The sequence goes on from OZ025300.1 coordinate 233,749,006, forward strand.
TTCAGCTGCATTTTCCGAAGAACAAGTACGTGAAAAAAAAGGTTAAAGAAGTTTCTTCAACAGTGACTTATGATGAGCAGTTTCTATTACTTCATTAATGTAAGTAAATAATAATAATAATAATAGCAATATATTATCTAATTGAAAATTTTTAATAGTTTGTTTTAATAATGTTACGTTTTAGACGATATGCTCTTTCTCTTTATATGTATTATGCATGCAAATATATATAAATATGTGTATGCAGTGTTGAATTCAAAGGGTGGCCCGGGGAGGATATCCCCCCCCCCCCGAGCAATGCCATGTCCGCCCGTGAAGATATGAGATTTTGTGTTTTCATTGATCAAAAAATGCAATTTCCTTCCCAGAATTCTATAATGTTCTTTACCCCCCCCCCCCCCAAGAGCCATTAAAATCCCTCTTGGAGTAAAGTTTATTTTTTATTGATGTGATGAAAATAATTTTGGAAATTAATTTTAATTTTTCTTTACTGACATTATCTCTGTAATTTATTGTAAGGAATCTGCTTCTATTTTCATCAGAATAAACTTTTTACGTTTGAAAATAAATACTGCGTGAATAGAAAAATTAACTTTAACCAGTTCATTCTAGAGAAATAACAAAAACAAACTTCTGTTTCATAGAATTTTCATGAATGAACAACAGTTTTGAAAAAAAAAATCATCATTATTGCCTTAAGCATTTATTTTTGTGTTATGTTTATGTTTATTAAATTACTTATGTTCTTCGATTGATTGAACGATTTTTGTTGTGAAGAACCAAAATGAAAAGTAGTATAAAATATATTTTGATCATTTGCCGATAGAGGGCAGCACTGCCGAATTTAACAGTGCGGGGAAAATTAAGCTCACGAGGGAAATTTTGAGGGGAAAATTCAGTTCATGAGGGAAATTTCGAGGGAAAATTTCAGTGACGAGGTTACCATCACTGCGACGATGTAAAATAGTAAAATTTACCGTAAAAGTTTTCCGGGCCGAAAAAGCGGAAGATGTTGGCAGCTATGGTAAAAGTCTAATGTACTCTGATTTCTGCTTATATTCTTAATTGTTTTAGAATTTACAAACTCTCACACCAGAAATATTTTAAGTGTATATATAAATAAAATAGAAAAACTTTTTTAACATTGATCATAGCTGATTGATTAATTGATGATCATGTAAGCAAGTTGTTTTGCTCTTCTGTGGCAGACAGCTTGTCAGAACCGTCTGTCTAATAGTAGGCCCTTCGGGACGAGCGGCACTTATACGTGCCGCAAAAAGGCTTCAGAATCCTTGTTTATCCCCACCAGTAAAATTTTACTGTAATATTTCCCTTAATTAATCAGAGAAATTTCTCGATTTAAGAAGGCACAAGTTCCTGTTTTTAAAAACCAGTGACGAAACGTTAAAAATTTTAAAAAGGTTCCCGTCGCGCAAAGGTTAATAAAAAAACAATTCCAGGCCTTTTTTTTTATTTTTATATATATATATATATACCAGTAAAATTTTTATTAAAATCCATTGTGTGTTTACATAAAGCAAGTATTTCTGCAGAAAAATATTGGTATGAAAAAAATCGGGAGGTAGGCAAAGTATGGCGATAAGAATATATATAAGAGAAGGCAAGACTGTTGTAACCCGATAGAAAAAATGACTTAGGACTAAGTGAGTTATGACAATTTTTGACTTAGAGCTCAGGCCTAATATTCAGAGGGCGGTGGGAATATAATAGACAGAGTCCAGCATTACCAATTTAACCTCCATTTTTATTCAGAAATTCAAATTCGTACCAGAAATAAAAAACATTATTTTTTGATTTATTAAATAACAGAAATTTTATGATTACATAAAATAAAGACACTTTATGATTACATAAAATAAAGACCTGTTATAATAGTCCAAGAGCCAACTAAGCTAAGCCCTATATCATCGAACACAAGAAAAAAACCTTTTATTTTATGGATGAGTAGTAATAGAGAAATCTTGTGATCATGTCTGCCGGATGTGAAGTGGGGCATAAGACAAAAATTAATAGCACTAGTGGTTGACTCGTAACTTTAGCATTGAGTTTGTCCTACAATCAAAAGTTTGAAAGTGGTATGTGAATGGTAGCTATGGAATATATACCGGGTGTCCCAAAAATGACTGATGGATTTTAAAATTCAATAACTTGCAAACGGTGACAGCTATTTAAAATTTTTTTGCAGGAGGGTTATGTATAATGTCAGGAGTATTTTTACCGTAAGTTTTTATTTTAATTCGTATCTCAAACAATAGGTAGCGCTTACGGCGATTGAAGGCCAGGTGATCAGTGCTGAGTGAAGCGTCGACCTGGCCTTCAATCGCCATCAGCGCCATCTATTGATTGAGATGCGAACTAAAATAAAAATTACGGTAAAAAAACTCCTGACATTATACATAGCATTTTGCGATGAAAAAAATGGATGTTGTCACTGGAAAATTTCGAGTTTCTGTAACTATAACCTTAAACGAGAGCGCCATTCTGTTGTCGTTCGCAGAATCTCGAGCTCATACCTCTGAATAGTTATATCTGAAATTTCACCTCGATCGGTTTAACCCTTTGTGGCGCAGTGGTTTAGTAGATAAACCACTTAATTTTAATTCCCAAACGCCACATTCGCGCCGGAATTTTGTTTAAAAAAATTACGGCTTTTTGAATGCGTGAAATACAGCGTTTTCTTATTTATAAATAAAGTTGTTTTCAAATTCCGGTGTCAGCCATTAATTTCAAAACTTAAGGAATTAATTTGACCTGCGCCGCAAAGGGTTAACGGACTGGTCGCTAGAGCTCCATATATCGGCAAAGTTTTTTATGACCACCCTGTATATGTAAAGAAAATCCAAACGAATCTGGTCTTTAGTATCCCAATGCCTGTGGCAGCGCACTATATCAAATTTGCATGATGTAACATTTTTTAATGAAAATCTATCTGTACGAGCATAATGTTTGAAATCCAGCGGCTTTCATCTGTGTGCTTGTCGTGCTACATATTTCTTATCAGTTATAAATTTATATTTTTACACGACTACCCTTCCAAACGAACTAAGTTTTTTTCATGAAACAGTACAAAAAAAAGCTATAAAATCTTATTAAATAATAAAATTTTGTTTAAATCACCATAAAATTATAAAAGCACTCAGGATGTGTTTCGAGTCGGAAATTTCAACAGTTCGTAATCAGCCAAAGTAAACACATGTTTGTAATGGGACAAAGCATAACAGCAAATATCTGACACTTTTCTGCACTTAAAAAAACTAATAGTGAAATTTAAGGCGTTGAATCGCCATTATTTGCCGATTAAATAAGGCAAAAGTTTTCAATTAAATTTTTCTAGTATAAAAAAGCGCAAGAGTTGGAAACTATGGACAGCGGACCAAATGAATGATCTCAATTTGTAGTCTCTCTTTTCTTGTTTTATATATTTTTAATTTAATTTTTAGGTGCGTTCGTAATTATGTAAATACGTAGCACCTATTGTTGTCGCTCAGTCCGTCCGTCCGTCTGTCTGTCTGTCCGTCTGTCCGCATATAACAACGCAAAAACTACCCAACCGAATCGTTTGAAATTTAAAATACATAATTATAACATAATTTTGTCGAGTCATTTCAAATTTTATGAAAATCGGATACGTAGATCAATTACAGGGACATTCAAAAGGATTCCGTTACATTACGGTCAATAGGTAAAAAAGTTTTAAATGCATTTTAATCGTTTGAAATTTAAAACACATAATTATTGCGTAATTTTGTTGAGTCATTTCAAATGTTATGAAAATCGGATGCATAGATCAATTACAGGGACAATCAAAAGGATTCCGTTACATTACGGTCAATGGGGAAAAAGTTTCAAATGCATTTTAATGATGTTACACACATTCGAACATAATAGAATCGGCATGAATCTATGAAATATATACTAAAATATGCATTCTGTACAATCTGTGACGCAAAGAATTTTTATTATTAAATTACAGGGCCACACAAAAGTATTCCACAATATAATGCTACACGGGGAAACATGGTTTGGTACGTGTTTTAATTATATTAAACTATTTCACATTTTATGAATAAGATATATGTTGCTGAGGTGTAAAAAAAATTACTTCCTGCATATTTACAGAAACATAGATTTCGACTACTATACTGTATCCGGAGTACGCTCTACTATATCAGCAAGATCTGAATATTTTTAAAACTTCGTTATCGTACGAACGCACCTCATTTGCTACGTTCACGTACAATTTCCAACTTGTTTTATTTATTCAGAGTGGCGAGTGGTCAGAGAAAAACAGTCAAATAAAGAATAAGTTACAAGTAGTTTCTTATATACACACACAGGGTGTAAAGGTTGCCAATGGCTAATTTCTAAACCGTTAGTCATAGACATATAGTTTCAGTTGAAAAAATGTTTTAAATAGGGTAAAGAATTTTTTTAAAGCGATTTGGGTAAAAAAAAAAAAAAAATACTAAAAAATTACGAAAATTAAATTTTTATACGGTACATCGGTACCATAAGTGATAATTAGTAATTTTTTACTGCTACTCTAACAAGTAAGACCAAAAAAGTCCCAGTCCTGTTCAATTAAAACTGACCGAGTAATAGTTGTTTAAAATTGAAGCATTTTTTTGGCTGCAATAGGGGTCAGTCAAAATTTTACTGAAAGTATAAAAATAAACAACAGATGTAAAAATCTACATTAAACATTGAGAATAAATAATTTTTACAATATTATTTTTAAATTTATACTGATGTTTGCATGTTAAAACAAATATAAAACTTGTATTAAAAATATAAGTAAAAAAATATAATAGAAATTGTGTTAAATTAAATAATGAAAAGCAACAGCCACAATTCATTACAAAGTGATACATATTTAAAATTCTATTAGATTACTTAGCCTTATAAAATTTGGTGTAGTCCTATAAAATAAATAAATCGTACGCACCTAAAATCGTATTATATTACATTGTCATTGAACATAAATAAGTCTGCGAATTGAATCTCAATCGGATATTTGGTGAGTTAAAATTTGAATACAAATTTTGAACTAGAAAAACATACATGCGAACGTTATAAGTAATATGAAAGCTTATCAAAATAACACAACTTTTTAAAATAAAATAATAAAAAGAAACAGCTTCATTTCCTTACAAAATAAAACATATGTAAAAATACAATTGAGGATGTGAATTTCAAAATTCGCCTTGTCCTTTTTGTTTTCTCTAACAGTCTACCACTCTGCACTAATGTGACACTAGAATCTCTAAATTTATAATGAAAACCAAAGGACGCATTGAAAAGATTTTCATGACTTCCCAAAATTTGACTTTTTCGATAAAGAGAATTTTAAAACTCACGTCTTCAATTATATTAACCAATCTAGAAGTCAATTAATAAAAATTTCGATTACCGTAAAACTTATACAGCACCTTCAGTTAAATTGCTTTAAAAATACTAATACACATTCTAATTCAAACACTATGTCTGTGACATATGTTTTAAGATTTGGCCATTGGACATCGTTGGAAAGGACGCCTTTATAATACTTTAACCCTTAAATGCATAGGATAGAGCACGTTCCAAAAAATGCACAATTCAAAGAATCAGAATTCATACCAGAAAAATCAAAATAGTAAATTTTTCTTTATTTAATTACGAATGGTTTGACATTAAGTAAAGTGAAAATTGCTCTTTTGAATTTCTGGTGAGAATACGGAATATGTAAATAACAACCCTCAGTTAACCCCTTGAAGGGCGGTGTTGGCACAATGACAACACCTAATCTTAATTCCCAATTGCCACAATGGCACCAGAAATTTTCTAGGAAAATTTCCCTTTTATTAAATACGCAAACATACGCTTTTATTAGTTTACAAATAAAATTCTGTGTAAATATTGGTGTCATTCAATTATTTCAACATTTTACGAATACAAGTATCTTTCCCCGGAAAGGGTTAATCGGGAACACTTATGGTATCGTAAATGATACAATATGCATTTAAGGCCTCAGTCCCTGAAATGTTGAAGTCTGAATTGGGGCTAATGGTTAATTAGTTCACGTTCTCACAGCCAGGATGGGCGGGAAATTTGCATCCAATCAGAGTGAAAAAAAAAATTGTCTGTCAAATCCACAGTGATTTATTACGACGAAGACCTGCTTTTTTTCAACACCCATAAGTATCACTAGGGGTTTGGAAGTCTGCTTTTTACCACCTTTCTACAGCTCATATTCAAAATATTAGAATAATTACCTTTTTTTTAGAAATTGAAAATATCGTTTGGTAATTTAATGTCTTTTAATGAAAATATGCAAACGATATTTTTATTAAGAACTTATTGTTGATTAAACTTATTTGTTATCTTAAATTTAATATCATTTTTGAAAAGATTAATTGCAAAAAAAAAAATATTTTGAAAAGTCAAAATATTAGAATATTTATTCAAGTGGTTCAAAATATTAGAATATTTCACATTAATTCTCCTTTAATTATTACCAATTCTTAACTGGTGGCATCATTGATTAAATTCAGCCTATTTTATTTAAAATCAGTATTCTTTTTTGCAGTTTGTTTCTTTTTTGTCTTAAAATGGGCCGTGTGAGTGATATTCTTTAATCTACTAAACTTCGTATGGTTGATTTGTATCGGCACGGTAAAAATCAATGTTTTATAGCGAATTATTTACATTGTTCGCAATCGAGCGTTAGTAAAATACTAACACAATATTCAAAAATTGGAAAATTTCAAAATAATCGCCGAAATGGTGGCCGAAAATCAAAAACATCTGCTAGAGATGACAGGAAACTGAAGCGTATAGTTAATAAAAACCGTTTTAAAAGTGTACAATTCTTGCACCGAAAATGGAAAGAAGAAGGAGTTGAAGTTTCTACATCGACAACATTAAGACGTCTCCATAAATTTAAATTTGAATCTCGTGTACCGAAAACAAAACCTCTCATGACTGCAAGACAAAAGCGTATAAGATTGAATTGGTGTAAATCAAGACGTTTATGGAGCAATGAAGATTGGAAAAATATATTATTTAGTGATGAAAGTATGTTTTGTGTTTCATATGGTAATCAAGGTATTCGAGTTTGGAGAATGAAGCAAGAAGCATTTGATAAAGAATGCCTTAAACGTTCCGTAAAATTTGCTGCTAGTGTCATGGTTTGGGGTTGTATGAGTGCAGAAGGACCTGGAAAGTTATGCATCGTCTACGAAAAGGTTAACTCTCTGATATATCAAGAAATTTTAGAATATTACATGATTAGTAATATTAATAATAAAAAAAAAAAATAAATAAAAAAAATAAAAATAAATAAATAAATAAAATAAAATAAAATAAAATAAAAATACATAAAAATAAAAAAATAGTTTACAATTATAAACACACATGAATATACCTGAAAAATAGTATACATAATATATATATATAAAATAATAATAATTAAATAATAAACTTAATTATGAAGCAGTGCTGAAAAGATTCTTCCAGGCAACGGAGAGGGTTTTAGAATCAGATTTATCATTAACAATAATATCACGATTAATATAAATAGCTAAATTTTCAAGAAAGTCTAACTCAGAGGAACTATTGGCATTAAAAATAATTTTAGCAGTTTGAAAATTGAAACTATGGCCGGAATCCCAAGAGTGTTTAGCAACAGAAGATTTAGAAATTTCTTGATTAATGACATACCGAGAGTGTTCTTTTAGGCGTTTTTCGAGATTTCTTTTAGTTTGACCAATATACGATAAATCACAGCCATTACAAGGAATATTATAAATACCCCATTTTTGGAGGTCAGGGACAGGACATTTCATGGAAGGAAATTTTAATTTATTGACTGGTTTAAAGATAACATTAAAATTGAAACGACTTAAAACTTAAGCTAATTTAAAACATAAAGGAGGATAAAAAGGGAGGACGACCAAATTATCAGGTTTACTTTTATCAATATTAGAAAGAGTGGAATAGTTAGGGGGTCTATTGAATTTGCTCACAGCAGTATTAATGATAGAAGGATTGAATCCACGTTTTACAGCAACAGATTTTAAGTAATTGAGTTCATTCTAAAGAGATGCAAAATCGGAACAAATTTTGAGAGCACGATAAACATAAGTATAAAAAACACCGATCTTTTGATTGACAGGATGATTTGAGAGAGCATGGGGTGGATTAGAGACAGAAAAAGGTTTTCTATAAACAACAAGTTGATATTTTTTTTTTTTTTTTTTTTTTTTTTTTTTGCGTACATTTTATTTCATATTACATGATTCCATCATCAGAAGATTTATTTGAAGATGATTTCATCTTTCAACAAGATTTAGCGTCCCCGCATACCTCGGTGTCAACTAAGAATTGGTTCCGCCAACGCAACATTAAGGTACTTCCTTGGCCACCAAATTCACCAGATCTTAATCCCATCGAAAACTTGTGGTGTATAATGAAGAAAAAACTTCAAGAAAATCCTCCTTCAAGTAAAACTGAGTTAGTGGCACGTATAAAGTCTGTTTGGGCTAATATTGATAGAAATGTTTGTAAACACCTTGTATATAGTATGCAAGATCGATTGTACGCTGTTATGAAAGCTAAAGGGGATGCTACAAAATATTAACTACCATTTACTTCATATTCATAAGGTAATATTGTTGCGTAAAATAAAATATTCTAATATTTTGAACCAATCTAAATTTTATTCTAATATTCTGGTGTGTTTAAGGAAGCTGTATACCTAATTTATTGTGCTGTATTTTATATTTTATAAATGTTAAAATCTTATCTAAACATTCCAGATTTAATTTATAAGAAATTTAATTGCATTTACTTAGTATAAAAAATAAATAAATGACAAATAGTTTTTTCTTATTACTTTTTCTCAATTATTCTAATATTTTGAATATGAGCTGTATCACTGTATTTACTCAAGAGTCATTAGCATCTTCAACAGAAACAGATGTTGAGGCTGACCACAGAGCTTTTCCTATTCCCCCCCCCCCCCCAGCAGTTTCAGCTTGATTCGTTTGCATATTATTCAGAAAACGCTATTTATCTCACTATGCCAATAGATGAATTTTTTTCAAATTTCTTTTAAGTTTATGCATGTAGTAATTAATAATATAACACGGTGAGCAACTATTCTGCATATAGTTGTAAAAGTTGTTGTAATAAACGGGGAAATATATAATTAAATAGATAAAATGATTTTTTTTTTCTCTATACACACATTTAACAAACACATGTGTATAATACTGTTCTATGAATGATAATTTTTTAATATTATTTTTTTCAATTTTAAATACCGTTTTTCACCTCGTATATATAATTACAAAAGATCTTATGTATGCTTAATGGAAAGTACTTTGAAATTAATGCTTTAATATATATATATTGGATTTTGTTTTGGCTACTTTATCTAAAATATTTTCATCCATTTTTACTTTCTTCTATCTTCAATACAAGAAAGTATTGTAATCGAAATTTTTTTCGACTTCCGGTTTTCGACGGTTTTACACGTTTTAGGGGTCAGAGATTCCAAAAAACATGTTTTTACAAAATGTCTGTCCGTCTGTCCGTGTGTCTGTGTGTCTGTATGTCGCCATTCTACCATCAAAAAGTGTATGAAGTTATGCATAGAATCGAACCAAATTTTTTGTGAATGCTTTTGGCTGTGGCAAGCAGGTCCTCCTACAGTTTTGAAATATTCCGCCGGAAGGGGCCGCTGCTATCGCGATTTTTGTGACATTTTCAATATTGTACCGACCAAAAGTATATGAAGCTATGCATCGAATTGAACCAAATTTTTTCTGACTATGGCTAGTTTGTCCTCACTGAATTTGAAAAAAATCCGCCAAAAGGGGGCGCTGCAATCGCAATTTTTGTGCCATTTTCAATATTGTATCGACCAAAAGTATATGAAGTTATGCATCGAATTGAACCAAATTTTTTGTGTATGTGTATGACTATAGCTAGTTGGTCCTCCCTGAATTTGAATAAAATCCGCCAGAAGGGGGCGCTGCAATCGTGATTTATGTGCCATTTTTAATATTGTACCGACCAAAAGTATATGAAGTTATGTATCGAATTGAACCAAATTTTTTGTGTATGTGTATGACTATGGCTAGTTGGTCCTCCCTGAATTTGAAAAAAATCCGTCAGAAGGGGGCGCTGCAATCGCGATTTTTGTGCCATTTTCAATATTGTACCGACCAAAAGTACATGAAGTTATGCATCGAATTGAACGAAATTTTTTGTGTAAGTGTATGGCTATGGTTAGTTGGATCGCCCTGAATCTGAAAAAAAATCGGCCGGAAGGGGGCGCTGCAATACCGAATTTTATGCCATTTTGAATATTGCACCACATAAAAGTGTATGAAGTTAGTTCTAGAACTGAACTAAACATTTTGTATATGATTATTTTTTGGTAAGGCAATTAGGTCCACCCTGAATTTGAAAAAAAAAAGCTGCGCTTCATTCTATTGTCCATCAGCTCGTGCAGAGACGAAATTTCGTTTTTACTCCGATTAATTGATTGAAGCAGAAATTTAAGATGAAAATCAAAGTTGGTAAGGTATTGAATTAAAATTATTAAAGCATTAAAATCAGTAACTATTTTTTTATATTAAAATGTATGTATGAGATAGAAGAAAGTTTTGGGATTGGCACATCCAACTAGTTTAAAATGCATGATCGTGATTCTGCAAAACCATTTATAATAACTGTTATTGTTATAATTTTGTAAGTGAATTTAAAAAGAAATTGCGACAAGTAGTATTTAATTCTTTTACAGATTATATTTTAAGTTAACATTTTCATGTTCATAAACTTATTTTTTATTCATGAAAAATGATATTATATTTATTTATTTCCTAAAATGGAAAATATGAACATAAAAATACATATGCATAAACAAAAGATGGTTAGTTAGTTGTATTTAAGGGTGTATTCGAAAAAACATTTTTCCACCATCAACAGTTCGAAAATTTCTGATACAATTTCAGACACATTTTTAAAAGTAGAAACATGAAACTTGCTGAAGGGATTTTTGAAGAGACTTATAAAGTGCCGTGTAATGTCATTCTACGCTCAATTCATTAGAATTTGATTTATAAACAATTACCTTCTCAGCATGACACTTTTTTTCGTCCACAGATCTTCCGCTACGGAAAAATCGGTTCAAATTGCCGTTTTTGATTGCTTTTTTCGCAATATTTTCTGCATTTATAAAAGAATTGACGATTACGGCACCTTGAGTAGTTTCTACATAAAACAATCTGCGAGTTTGATGAGTTTGAGAGCAAAAGTGACTTCAAAAATAAATCGGAAAATAAGCAGTTTGAATCGAAATACACCCCTAGGACGGCCAATTACAAACACGAGAGATAAAGGCCCTAAAGGGGAATGGCCCTCCATGGAGGTCTTTCTAAGGGATCTGAGTCGCAATTACTCAAAGAAATCCAAGGTTCAAAGAAAATCATGAGTCCGAACGATTAGGCCGATGGGCGCGATTGTGATAAAACCATGCACCTCCCGTCTACCAGCTTCGAAAGCAGAACGTCTCGGACACTGGCGGTCTGTATATACAAAAGAAAAAAAAATAAAATTAAACTGTAATGAAATTCCTAATACATTATTTCATAAATAAAGGGGCTAGATACTTTCAAGAGGTGACAAGTTTTTCTTTTCTTTCAAAATATTACCAGTTTCTTTTCCTAATTATTTTAATTTTTGCACTAGAATTGCTTAACAGTACCATTTATTGTCAGATTGAAAAATACAATAAGACAGTAAACGAAAAAAAAGTGACTGGAAAAAAGTTACAGAAAAAAAGTGACAAGGAAATGATAAATTATTGAACTTGCCTATAAATAAATAGTAAATATTAAAGTGATAATAAAAAGTGTTTTTTTACGTTCTGATTACTGGCATTAGTATTTTCAGATATATATAGAATAATTAAAAGGAATGTCAAAAACCAAAATGTTATTTATGATGTTATTGCATTAAAATGTATATTTCATTTTAATTATTAAAATATAACGCTTAAGTGATATTAAATACTAAACTTAGGTTCATTAAGAAGAATTGTTTTAAAAATGAAAATATATTTTGCTAACTGAAAATAAATTAATAAAAATAATTGTAAAAATTAATTAAATACACAATTAAATAAGTAATAAAAATACTAATAGCATTAGTAATAATGATAAATAAATAAAAATATAATAATTAATATATTAATATAACATATAATTATATACTATAATTTATATATTATATAAATGATTACTTGCATAATATATTAAATATAATTAAATTAATCTATTTTATATATTTTATTAAATAACATTAATTATACATTAAATTATTATTATTATTATTATTATTAAATATATGTTAATATTTTATTATATTTATATAATTTTATATTATTTATAATTTTAAATTTTTTTAAATATTATTTATTTTTTATATTTGTTTATATTATATATATTGTATAATATACAATATACATAATAAATAGTACTATATTATTATTATTATATTAATACTATAATATTAATATATTATTAATATATATATATAATATAATATATATATATATAATATATATATATATATATATATATATATATATATATATATATATATATATGTATATATACAGGGTGTTTCTAAATTCATGGTACAAACTTTAAGGGGTGATAGTATACATCAAGACAAACAATATTAAATAGGATACTATGAGTCCCAAACGTCTTCCGAAGGAGACAGGCGCCATTAAAATTTAGGGTCCAAAAATTCAAATGATTATAAAAAACAGAAAAATTGGTCGATTCGTTTGCGGTTTTCACTAAAACTATTCTTTCTATCAGTATTGTCTTAAAAATAAATTATAAAGATAAATTTCAAAAAATGCCGATAGAGGGCGCTTTAGACTTTGGAGTAACGAACAATTATTTTTTACCGCTATTTAGTGCATCTCATTAAATTTTTTTAGAAGCTTAGCATAAACTTAAATTTTGAGCTCAAAATCTAAATCGTTGGGAATGGTTAAACATCGGAAACTGACCTGTGGGGGGGGGGGGAGGTTCAAATTTCAAATAATTATAAAAAACGGAAAAATTGGTCAATTGACTTGCGATTTTCACTAAAATTATTCTTTATGCCAGTATTATCTTGAAAATAAATTATAAAGATAAAATTTAAAAAATGTCGATAGAGGGCGCTTTAGACTTTGGAGTAACGTACAACTATTTTTTACCGTTATTTTTTGCATCTCATAAAATTTTTTAGAAGCTTTGACATAAACTTAAATTTTTAGATGAAAATCTGAATCGTTGGGAGTAGTTAAATAGCGTAAACTGAGCTGTGTTCAATGGGGGTGGTAAGGTTCAAATTTCAAATGATTATAAAAACCGGAAAAATTGGTCGGTTCGTTTGCGGTTTTCGCTAAAAATATTCTTTATGTCAATATATCCTTCAAAATAAATTTTAAAGATAAATTTCAAAATATTCCGTGAGAAGGCGCCTGTTATTCTAAAGTTTAAGGCGCCCTCTATCGGCATTTTTTGAATTTTATCTTTATAATTTTTTTTCAAGATAATACTGACGTAAAGAATAATTTTAGTGAAAATCGCAAATCAATTGACCAATTTTTCCGGTTTTTATATAATCATTTGAAATTTGAACCTCCACCCAAAGTTCAGTTTGCGCTACTTAATCACTCCCAACGATTCAGATTTTCATCTCAAAATTTATGTCTAAGCTTCTCAAAAAATTTTATGAGATGCAAAACATAACGGTAAAAAATAATTATACGCTACTCCAAATTCTAAAGCGCCCTCTATCGGCATTTTTTAAATTTTATCTTTGTAATTTATTTTCGAAATAATGCTGACATAAAGAATAATTTTAGTGAAAATCGCAAATCAATTGACCAATTTTTTGTTTTTTATAATCATTTGAAAATTGAACCTCCACCCACAGTTCAATTTGCTCTACTTAACCACTCCCAACAATTTAGATTTTGAGCTCAAAATTTAAGTTTATGTCTAAGCTTCTCAAAAAATTTAATGAGATGCAAAAAACAACGGTAAAAAATAATTGTTTGTTACTCCAAAGTCTAAAGCGCCCTCTATCGTCGTTTTTTGAAATTTATCTTTGTAATTTAATTTCAAGACAATACTGACATAAAGAATAGTTTTTGTGGAAACCGCAAACGAATCGACCAATTTTTCTGTTTTTTATAATCATTTGAATTTTTGGACCCTAAATTTTAATGGCGCCTATCTCCACCGGAAGACGTTTGGGACCCTTAGTATCCTATTTAATAATGTTTGTCTTGATGTGTACTATCACCCCTTAAAGTTTGTACCATGAATTTAGAAACACCCTGTATATATATATATATATATACTAGTGAGGCCCCTCTAGCTCGGGGCAAATTAAAACTTTGCCCCGGGTGCAGTTTTTTTTCTTTTTTTCGCATGACGCTATTTAAATGTACACAGTATGATAAGACTAAAAAGATTAAATATAGATTCAGATTTTTTTTCGATTTTATGTATTTATTAATAGATAAAGAAGAAAGATTTTCTAGAATTTTTTAGAAGCTTTTTATATTATTAGATGGAACCCGTCAAAACTTGACGGCAACAATATAAAAGCAACAAACAGAAAAAAAATATTTTTTTTCAGCTATAAAAGAATTTTTTAAAGATTAATTTTTATTAAAAATTTCAATAAATGAAAAAAAACCTGCATTTTATATCCAGGCAAATTGCATTCAGAAATGAACAATTTCTCTCATCTGACGCTTTTTCATTTACTGACGAAACACCAATATCACATGATACTGGGTGCAGAATCGGCGCACTGGTGCGACGCTCGTCACAGACACTTGAGAACGTCTGCATATTATTTTTCATACGTTAAAGTTTTTAAAAAATGCTAGAAATCGTTTACCATGTTCCATTGTATTATTATCCGGATCACATACGATTGACGAAGCTTCGATTCACGTTAAATTATAAATGAAGGATAATTCTGTTTTGAATTCTCCGAAAAAATTGGGCAATCATTTCTAAACTTAGAAAAAACCATCATAAATCAGAAAATTCCGAAGTAATAGTAAATTTTGACAAATATCAAAAAGGAAAAAAAAAACAATTTTGTCAATTGTGCAAAGAAAAAGCACTAATTTCACACATATATCTCGGGAAAAACATGATAATAAAGAATACTGCCCAGTTAAACTGATGGCATTGAGCTCACAGGCTACAAGTACTAATTGTACATTAAAGCCTTATATTTTCAAGGGTTAATTCCGTTCGAAAAAAAAATTAAGAAGGGGAAACAGCTCTCCCCTTTCCTCTTTTTTTTATACTTAATCATTGAATCTCCTATACTATCAAAGACATGCTTTATCATATAAAAAATCTATATCCAAAATTCAGAGCAAATTAGATAATTCTTAATAAAAACCCATTTAGCATTTATATAATTTAAAAGGAGTTATCCCCTTCTTTTATACTTAACCATTAAACTTCCAAAACTATTCAGAGATTTGAACGAAATCTGAAAATTCTGCTTGAAAAACCTATTTATATAAATTAAGAGGGCATTAAGAGGGGGGGGGGCATTAGAACCCCTGTTGCCCCTATTTATACTTATTCAATGAACACTTAATAGCAGTCACGGAATCGCCTCATCAGAATGATCCTAATCTAAATTTTGAACGAAAACTTAATTCTGCATGAAAATCCCATTTATATCAACTAACGGGGGGGGGGCATTAGAACCCCTGTTCCCCCTATTTATACTTATTCAATGAACACCTAATAACAGTCACGGAATCGCCTCATCAGAATGATCCTAATCTAAATTTTGAACGAAAACTTAATTCTGCACGAAAATCCCATTTATATCAACTAACGGGGGGGGGGATTAGAACCCCTGTTCCCCCTATTTATACTTATTCAATGAACACCTAATAACAGTCACGGAATCGCCTCATCAGAATGATCCTAATCTAAATTTTGAAAACTTAATTCTGCATGAAAATCCCATTTATATCAACTAACGGGGGGCATGAGCCCCCCGTTCCCCCTCTTATACATATCGAATGAACTCCAAAAACTAATCAGGGAAGCGCCTTGTCAGGATATACCTATATACAAAATTTCAAGTGGATCCGATATTTTTATCATGAGTTATCGCGTTACGCACATACGCACATACATACAGAACGGGCGGGCACATAAGCTCTCAGGCTATGATAGCCTGTGAGCTAAAAACTATAAATCAAGGACGATTCTGCTTTGAAATTTTCCGAAAATTTTAGGCAATAATTTCTAAACTAAGTAATCTAACTAAATTATTCGTAAATTTTGACAAAAAATCTCCCCCCCCCCCCCCCCAAAAAAAAAAAAAAAAAAAAAAAAAAAAAAAAAAAAAAAACAGTTTTGCCATATATTTCAGAAACCATGATATAAACTATAAATTGATATAAACATGATAATATAATCATGATCATTAAATATGATATACACATGATAAAAACTATAAATCAAGGACGATTCTGTTTTGAATTTTTTGAAAAATTCAGGCAATCATTTCTAAACTTAAAAGAAAAAAAAAATCCGTCATAGATCTGAAAATTCATATATTTTGACAAATAGTCAAAAAAAAAAAAAAAAAAAAAAAAAAAGTTAGTTGTGCGAAGAAAAATCACCAATTTCAGTATATAACTCGGGTAAAACATTATACAAACTATAAATTGATATAAACATGATAAAAACTATGAATCAATGACGATTCTGCTTTGAATTTTCCGAAAAATTTAGTCAATCATTTTTGTCAATTGTGCAAAGAAAAATCGCCAATTTTGCTAAATATCTCGTGAAAAACATGATATAAACTATAAATTGACATAAACATGATGATATAAACATGATCATGATAAAAACTATTAAGGACGATTCTGTTTTGAATTTTCCGATAAACTTAGGCAATCATTTCCAAACTAAGTAATCTGACTAAAGTAATGGTAAATTTTGACAAATGGTCTAACAATTAATAAAAAAATTTCACCAATTTCGCCATTTATCTCGGGAAAATCATGATTATAAACTATAAATTGATATCGTAAATTTTGACAAATAATCTCAAAAAAAAAAAAAAAAAAAAAAAAAAAAAAAAAAAAAAAAATCAACTTTGTCAATTGTGCGAAGAAAATTTCGCCATATATCTTGGGTTTCTGTCAAAGGGTAATGAAAAACACTCAAATTTTGTCAAAGGATCGCAAAAAAATGCACATTTCTACAAAAGATCACACAAAAGACAACAATGAATTTCATTGAAAGTTCACGGGAAAATAGAAAATTTGTCCAGATAACACGGAAAAAACTCAGATTTCACCAAAAGTTTGCCAAAAAATGGAAAATTTCGTTGAAAGATTTTGATAAAATGGCAAATTACATCAACAGATCGCGAGAAAACAACAAATTTCCATGACCTCAAGAAAATGACAAATTTCATCAAAAGACCTTGAGAAAACAATAAATTTTGTCAAGCTATCACAAAAATTGTAAATTTCATCACAAAAAAAACACAAATTTTGGCAAATAATCACAAAAAGGCAAATTTTGGTCAGAAAATTGAAAAAATAGATAGCAAATTTCATCAAAATACCCCCCCCCCCAAAAAAAAAAAAACCCCGAAAATTTTGTAAATAGATGACAAAAAACACCAAATGTCTCCAAAAGATCACAAAAAATCAAATTTCTTCAAAAGATTTTGATGATCGATCATGTAATAAAAAAAAAGTATCAGTAGAAGGAAAAGTCCGAGGGGGGGTGGATATGAAAAGAAAAGTTTCAAAATATACTTTTCGGAAAATATGAAAAATAAAAAATTTTATCTTAATTTTGCTTCAGTATAGTGCGCCTAGTAAATTTTTGATGCATGGATTTTTTAGTTTTCAGACTTATCCTATTAAAAAAAATTTCTTTTTTGTGATTTTTTTTCTTTTTTTTTACATTCTTATATATATAGGGGAGAGGAGGGCACCTTTGAACATTTTTTTTTTTCAGAAAATCAATATATTTCTTACTTGAATTATGTTTATTGAGTTTTAAATGATACATAATAAAAACAAGGCATTTCTTCATCATATGAACCATAAATTAAACATTTTTCAAAGAAATTGAATAAGTTGTGAGGATTTAAAAAGTTGAAAGATTTTTGTTCAAACCTGCCCCATGTAGAGGTACATTTGAACAAGCATTGGGCACCTTTGAGCAAATGAATAAATATGAAAATATTGAGTGTTTTAATAAAAAGTTGCATGTGTTACAGAAATTTAAAGTAATATGAATGAAATTAAATAATTACATTTTGTCAGGGATGAGATTTCCGCTCTTTTGCACACCAGTAAAATCTTAGAGAAAATGCTATATTTTTAAATCGGAACATTTTTGTGATTTAAAATAGTAACATTTTCTGTAAGATTTTACTGGTGTCCAAAAAAGCGGAAATCTCATCCCTAATTTTGTTGAAAATACTAATTTTTTTGTTATTTAACACTAAAACGCCGGGAAATTTTACGTAACTTTTATAAAATATCTTTAAAACCAGAAAGATAATTTGAAATTGTTTAGTTTATATGTTTAGCTCACTTCACTGCAACTGATATACAACTTACTTCTTGAAGATTTTTCTGGCTCGAATCGACAATAAGTCCAGAGGTCGGTGTCAAATTGACACCTTTCCGGCGTTCTAGTGTTAACCAAACTTAAATCCATCAAAGTTGATGTAAAAACTAATTGTTGATAAAACACAGTGTCCCTCTAGTTGTTTTTGGTAGTGAAAACTGTTTTACAACATCCTTGAAATACACCAACGTGATATCTGATGCTGCTGGAAAATTAAAATTTTTCATTCGCTATTTTTTTTAAGAGACCTGATATAAAATTCAGTTTTATCCGTTATGGAGACCAGAAATAATGGGGGAGACCAGAATTTACCAAAAACGTGTTTTTTGATGAATCCCCAATAAATAACTAAACGTACTAGGAAAAAAGAAATTAAAAAGAAAAGTATTATTCTAAACAGTTCATGAAAAGTTAACATAGAATATTAATCAATGGATTTCTTTGAACCGTTTTTCCAAAATGCATTTTGGCTCACAGAGTTTTTTTATGTAAAAATAATAGTAATAATTGTAACACTATGAACTTATTGAGTAAAATAAGATTTATATATGCATATATTTATATATAATTCTAAATTCATTATTAAAAAAATGAATGTCTGTCCTCCCTCTAATGAGAACAGACTGACTTTTCTCGCCTGCATCTTGTTTTTGTTTTTTAAATTGAATATTTCATAGTTAATTGTTTCACATATAGATATGCACTCTATTCCTTGAATTTCTATATACTTGCAATTTTAAAATATTATATATATATATATATATATATATATATATATATATATATATATATATATATATATATATATATATATATATATATATATATATAACCATTAGTGGTATATATATCTATACATAATTAAACCTCTTAATAAACAATAAAACGTGGAATTTATTCACTATTCGGCGGAGTCTGCTTTTCTGATATAAAAAAATACACCTTCGCATGCGTTGTGAATTGAAAGATGCGTTTACTACATAGAGGTATCCTTTATTTGGGAATGTCCGTTATAAAGGCTTTATTGTAAAATATATAAATGTATGTTATTTAAAATTAGTGCAAGTGAAAAAAAAAATTCTTTATTAAACATAAAAATAATTAAATAAATAAATCACAATTTGCATATCAGATAAATCTGATAATACCGTTTAGTTTGGGGATAAGCTTTAGAATATAAACACAACATGCAGGTTATATTCTGAAATTCAACCTCCTTTTTTTCTAATAAAGTTTGGGGGCGTACAATAACGTATCGAAGGAGGGAGGGAGAAGAGAGAAAGGATGGGTACATCATTTTATATCCAGCTCGTAGATTTTGGAGCAATGTGACAATATTTTAATGTACTTGAAAATTCTTCTGTTAATAATGCACACACACACATATACAAAAAAATCCCTGTCGGCTTTGCCTATAGGCAGAGGTAGATTTTGAAGAGTGCTCCTTTCAGCAATAAAAATTAAAATATGAATATAGATAAACTCTGCTTAACAACTTTAGTTGGCCGCTTTTGAAAAACTTTTAATTTCATTTTTCTGTAATAAATGGTTTTATCAGAATCATCTTAAGCGAAATTCGGCACAAATGCCTACTTTGACAACATTTTTTGAAATATATTCTGAATTTATGAAAAAATGGACCAATAAGGTGCATTATATAGTTCCTAAATAAGAGAAACTGTCTGTTGAATGCATTTGAGAGTAAAATTGAATTTATAAATGAGTCATAATAATGCAATTTTTAAATTGAATACATCATCAATTCTTCAATCTCGATGGAATGTGGAAATTTTGTTCAAATTGCCCACTTTCACAGCTTTTTTTTTTTTTTTTTTTTTCTAATATATTCTGCCTTTATCAAAAACCTAGACAATAAGGCATATTATACAGTTCCTAAATAAGGGAATCTGTGAATTGAAAGCCTTTGAGAGCAAAAATGGATTTAAAAAATGAATCAGAAAATAAGCAGTTTGTTATTTGAATACTTCAATTTTTCAATCACGATAACTTCAGGAAACTCTGCTCATAATGCCATTTTTTCGGCATTTTTCGAGATTATATTCTGTTTTTAAAACAAAACTGACCAATACGCCACATTATATAGTTCCTAAAAAAGAGAACCTGCCAATTGGATGAATTTGAGAGCAAAATGAGTGAGAATATAAACAGTTTGGAATTGAGATTTTTTTTTCTGCAACTCCTATTATTGTTTAATTTATTTTTGATATAAGGATTGTTCCTATGAAAAACTTGGCGATATAAAAGTTGTCGATATAATTGAGATGATGTATGTTAAATTTAATCGGATTTGATATCTTAAGAATTGACGAAGTTATGGTTTTTTTTCTTTTTTTACCTCCTTTTTTGTTTTCGTTTTTTATTTTTTTCTGCAATAAGACTTGTTTCTATCAAAAACTTGTCAGTGCAAAATTTTAGATAATATTAAGAGCATTTATAAAAAAAATTACTTGGATTTGATATCTTCAGAATTGACAAAGTTATGAATTTTTAACTCCCGAAAACTCCCTTTTGCCCCCCCCCCCTTTCAGCCCATTTTCAATTTTATCAAAAATTTGCTATGCAGAAACTTTTGGCCTATTTTTTAGAAGTAATATAAACTTAAAACTGATACGATATCTATTTTAATAAAGAAGTTATGGGTTTTTTCTGTTTTCACAAAAGCCCTTCCTATTTTTACCCCCTTGGTCCGATTTGGCCCATTAACGAAATCGACCGAGATTTTACGCCCCTTGATTTTATGTATCAATTTTGAAAAGATCTGAGCAGAATTAAATAAGTTATCGTGTCCATAAAAAAGTGATATACACCGATGGATAGATAGATAGATAGATAGACAGATATATATATATATATATATATATATATAAACTTTTTTACTAATAGTAGTTTTGGGGTCTGGGGGTCGTGATCGGTGTAGATCTGCAAAATTTTTTCAGAAATTCCAACATTGGAGCGATCGCAATAGGTAGTATTTCATACGAAATCTACCTAAAAGAAAGACCGGTGAAAACTCAAGAAATGAAGAGGAGAAAATTTTCTATAATGGATCTCGTAAAATTTGCTGTTTTGCCTCAAGCAAAGATCCTGGACGGTATTATCCAGTTTATTTGCCTCTAGGGCTTTCTCTGTGGTCACCCCTATTAAAAACACATGTGTTAGATATTCTCCCCCTTACACAAACTCCGCTGAGATGGTAAGCGCTCTTATCGATCAATGTCAAATGGGCATGACCTGTGAAAGGCCGGATTTTAAGACATTTCACTTACATTTTCATCAAAAATTCCATTCGAAATAACTGATTCTACATTCCCTAATTAGGATAAAAATATGAAACAAAATTATCTGAAAAGTCCAATGTTTAAGCTAGGGGTCGGTGTTTTTTAATTTTCCGAATGTTTTATAGATGACATTTTATTAAGCTTTGAATGAAAAAAACACCTGTATTTTTTCATATTTCAAAATTGTAAGTCATATTATAATTAAACAGCAACAAAAATCGATAATTTAATCAACGAGTGCACTTCATTATGATCTCAACTATCATGTGCAAAAAGAAAAATTCAAAAATATGCAAATGCGAATGAGAAATCAGCGAAATGCCTCCCCATAGGAATAGTATTAGCTCGCGAGCGTCTTCACGAGGAGGGACAGGGACCTTAAGGGTTAAGCACTTAGTATACGTTCCCTTAAAACGTAGTCCAATTCATTCGTTTTCAGGTACAGAAAAGTGGTTTAAGTCATGAAATTTAAAGTTTCATAACTCGGTCAATTTTAATGTTATATGAACGGGGCCTTTTTTGTATTGCTTGTTAGAGTGATGGGAATTTTTTACTAAACATCACTTATAGGACCAGGGGACCGTATAAAAAGTTATTTTTCGTAATTTTTTTTATCCTAAATCTCTTAAAAAACAATTCTTTACCTTTTTTAAAGCATCTTTGCAGATAGAAGTACATGTCTATGACTAAAGGTTTAGAAATTAGACATTGCCCACCGTTGAAAGTGTTCACCCTGTAGAATATACTTTTCGTCCCTTCATATAGAATACATAAAGGGATTAAAGATGGCGAATTTCTCTTTAACAAAATACTAGTACTTAACACCTTTTTTCGACTTTGTTTTTCGCTGACCACGCGTCACTCTGTTATTTATTGCACTTGCACTTTTTCCTCTTATCATTTTACAACACATTTCTCCTTTGCATATGCTCCTCGTCGATTGATGTTTACCTCTCATCTAGTGCCATCTATCGCATTCATTGCAAGCTCTATTTTCTACTTCCAGTTCAATTTTGTTTTATAATATTAATATTGTGATTTATAAAAAAGTTTTATAATAAATTGAACTAAGAGTTCTTAGTTATAATAATGGTCGGTTTAATTTCATATACTTAGACATATTCAACTTTAATATTGAACAAAAGCTCTTAAGAAGGATAAAAATTTCATCTGTATAAACAGTTATGAATCAATATGAAGTTTGTCTATATGAGGAACTAAATCACTTAGAGAAAAAAAATCATTATTATACCATATCACAAAAAAGTGAGGAATGTATAAAAATGATTCTGTTTATTGAAAATGAGTTGAAGCAAAAAATTAGCCATAATATATTACAGTAACTAAAACTAAATTATTATTGATTAACCCCTTAACGATCGCATTAACCCCTTGAGGGGCACCGGTATATATTATATACCACCTACGACTGATGAAGATTCACACCAGAAAAATATTATTAAATTTCACTTTTCTAACTTTGGTGGAAAACAGTCGTGAAATTGCTTTTCCTCTTTTTGATATAACTTTTTTACAAATTTCCGGTGGGAGTTCAGAATTACTCGAACGCAATTGCTTGCCCCTCAAAGGGTTAAATTACAGTTTAAAAATTCAGATTCATTATTGCCGCCGCTTTTTAGAAAAAGAAAAATATTCATCTTTTTTAATGACAAGTTAAAAAAAAAAAAAAAAATACCAGAATAAAAGCAATTACAATATTTTATAAAACTGGTGGGAATCAAACAATTCTGAATAAAAATCGTGAAGCTTGCAGCTCGTGAATGTCTCGGGCACGACGATTAAGTGGTTAGACCTTTGGGGATGAGCGATCGGTACACGGTCCGCGGAAAGTGCTCATAATCTTTGGTTATTCTCATTAGTAAAAGTTTATTGAAAATATTACCTGCTTTAATCCGAGCATTTCCGCGATTCATCTAGGCAAATATTTCTGCCTTAAAAACCGATGATAAATGATTACTCCCTCTGTTCCAAATTAGTTGCGACATTTAGGTTGAAAATTTTGTCCCAAATTAGTTGCGACATTTCAAATAGGCGGAGTCATAAATAACTTATGATGCAGTTTAGTACATCGAAACCAGTAAAATTATACTATAATGAATATAAAGATGTATACTAGTGGTCAGAAGCAATGATAACTTGAATTTAAAGTAAGAAAAAGAAATAATAATATAGAAAAATCTCTGAAGGAAGAAATTAATATTAATATTGAGCGCAACGCTGCACTGCAATGTTTGAAATGGTATTTGAAAAATTGTAAACTAAGCCTTAATGCTATAAATGCTGCAGCTATTAAATTCAATGTGCATCATATTGTTTACATCTTATCCCGTTTGCAGAAACAGGCAAAGACGTCAAAAATAAAATATGAGGAAATATACAGTGAAAGTTTATAAAAAATTATAAATGCAGACGAAAAAAAAATAGTACTGAGCAAAATCAAAGATATCTCAATAAAACGAAGACAATCACTGCGAAGATTATCATGTGCTGTTATAATTCGTAAATCAATATTACACATGATTCTGAAAAGGGAAAATTTTTGTAGAGTATTTCATCTATCACTAAGCAAAGTCTAACAGAAAAAAATAACCTCAACAAAATTCGATTTTGTTTGCAGCATGTTTATGAAAAAAGATGCTTTTCAGAAATGTTGGAATACTTTTCAGGAATGTTCGTAAATGAACTCACGATTGATTAGTTTGAAGATAGTTTTATGTGATTACTTTTAAAGTCTTGTAAAAATGGGGGTGTGCCTTAAGAGCGCCTGAACCGGGATTTTTTAAATTAATTAATTATTTATTTATGGAATGATGGAGGGAATGTTAGGCACATAAATATTGTTGATTGATAGTATAGCTTTCTATAAAATGTTCCAACAAAATCATAAAGTCATAAATATCAATAATTAGTACAAAAGTATTCAAATGTCGCAACTAATTTGGGACAGAGGGAGTAAATATTTTGTAAAAGACGCTCCTCCCGAAAGGAGTAAGAAAAACGGCTTACCTCGTTTTTATCTGATGGAAATGAATAATACAGAGTTATCTGGGGTTTCGGATAGGTGTTTAAGTTCAAGAAATTTCGTAAAGTAGCGGCCACTAAATCTTAAGTCGATTTTTTTTTATTAATTAAGCCAAATATTGCTTTACGAAAATTCTGGTAAAAAAGTGCTTGTAAGAAAGTATACAAACCCTGTAATATTTATAGGCATCAAAAAAGTATCTGTCACTTTTAACTGGTAAGGAATTAAGAGCACGGAAGCGGAATGACAGGAATACTCTCATTCTGTGAGTAGGGAAATAAAGCTTTAACTCCTTCGTGACGGGAGTCTTTTGCGAAATTTTTAATGTTTTGTCACCGGTTTTTAAAGACAGAAATTTGCGCCTTATTAAATCGAGAAAATGCTCCGATTAAATAATGCAAATTTTACTGTTTGGGATAAACAAGCATTCTTGAGCCTTTTTGCGGCACGTATACGTGTCGCTCGTCCCCAAAGGGATAATGTTTACTTCCCTTTAATATTACTAACTCGCAAACGAGCTTTAGTGAAACTTTTACTGAACTACCCATTGTTTATAAATACCCCTAATTGATCGTAATTGGACAGCTTTTCTTATTGCATTCTTGTGTTATATCAATCCAGCGGTCATAACCCTTTCAGGGTCAAAGAACTTATGCTGATAAAATGTTGAAATCATTGTATCAATGATTGAATATTATTCCGAATTATTTTCTTCGTTAAAATTCAAATTTTGCATTTTCCCACCACTTTTAAAGCAAGAATAACTTTTATCTTAATTTATCGAGGACTTTGGCTCGAATAACAGAGCATTTATTTATACTCATTTTTTACTGTTGTGAAATGCGCTTGCTTGAATTTTTTAAAACTGTCCCAAGAAAGGGATGCTAGGCACTAATGGGTTAAATGTTTTCCTTCTTTCTATTCTCCTAAACTTATTTTATAATGAATTTTCTGGTTTGAAACAAAATATATTTATACGGCAGTGGTTACGACCGTTCTAGTGTTAACCCCTTAGAACCGGGAGCATTTTATGGAATTTTTAATGTTTTGTCACCGGTTTTTAAAAACAGAAATTTGTGCCTTATCAAATCGAGAAAATGCTCTGATTAACCCTTTCCGGCACGGGGAAAATCTGTAATAAAATGAGAATTAATCGACTAACACCGGAATTCATAAACGAATTTTTTAGATATTTTGAATTCCTTAATTTAAGGTTTTATTGTAAAAGCAAATTTTTATTAAAATATTACTGGTGCCGTTTGCAAGTTTGGAATTAAAATTAGGTATCCCAGACCGGGCACAGTGTGCCGGAAAGGGTTAACACCTTGAAGGGCACCGGTATATTTTATATACCACTTAATTTTAATTCCCTTATGCCACATTGGCACCGCAATTTTAGTATTAAGATTTTCTTTTTACTATGTACGCGAAAAACAGCTTTTACTTTCTATTATATAAATTTGTTTGTGAATCCCGGTGTCAATCAATCATTTGAGCATTTTAGGAACGTAAGTGCTTTGCCCCTCAAGGGGTTAAAGAAGGCAATATTTCAATGGTGGCGATAAAGGATTCTTAAGACTTTTTGGGGCACGCATACGTGTCGCTCGTCCCTAAGGGGTTAAGCCAGTCAGAAAATAGATAAATTTACTCCACGATTATAGTTCCTCATCTCAGACGGCTTCAAGCAAGTGAAAATGATGTCACAGAGAAAATGAAATAAAAATTTTCTTTGATAAATCATATTTTACAACCCGAGCATTTAACCACTTAATTGATCAATACCTTTGAAAAAAACTTTCAAATAATGTGTATTTTTTCATAGACTTTTTAATCTTTTGCCACCAGTTTTTTTAAAACAGAATTTTTTTTTAATTGAATCAGAAAAATGCTCGAATTGCATAACGCAAAATTTACAATAAAATTTTACTGATGAGAATAATAAGTTACAAGTGGAATTCCGTCGAATTCAACGAATGAAATGTTTAAAAGACACGATCGATTGGGTTAAAAAAAAAAAAAAAAAAAAAAAAAAGCAAAAGTAATTACATTATTGAATCAATATATAATAAATATATTTCCAAACTTAATGTCAAGTTTGCCTGTTATAATTTTACATGCAAATATTCACACATCTTCAGTTAAAATTTTAATCTGAGTGCCGGCGAAATCCAGAAATTTTATTTTATAAGCACTCACAGAAAAATAGTTTTATTAAAAAAAACTAATTTTATTTTTACTATGACATTATTTTCACTAACAGAAGTCATCTGAAAGTAAAATCTCAATCTCAGTATCCATAATGAAAAGAAATATTGAAATGTAATATCGTTATGAGTAAAAATGTGATGTTTTAAATAGTGACGTCATTTTCTCTTCAAATGTTTTTTAAAAATTACTGTTATAAGTAATATAAAAAAGGCATCCGTAATAATATTGTAATTCCCATTTATCTGGTTGCTGAATGACATAATTTTCCTCATTTAAAAATTTTCTTATTTTGCTTTAGACATTAATTTTTATCATAAATTATTTTCTATTATTTTATTTACATTATTAGTATTATTTCTCAGTAAATATATATTTTTTTTTACCCCAATTAGTGCATAATTATACGCAATCATTTTATTGTGGTTAAATTTTACGAAAACAATTAACTTTTTCTTTTAAATGCGAGGACATATTCACTGATGAAATACAGCTTCTGACTGGTGGAAAGTGACAATGGAAAATAAATTTTTATTATCGAGAGAAAAGCTGAGCTGAGTTGCCACCATTTTGAAGAAATATCGTAAAAAGCATTTTAAATAAAAATAAAATATAAAAATGGAAATAAATTAAAAAAGAGCTAAAATGGGTACAACTACAAATAAATAGCTTTAATTAAAAAAAAAAAATAATAATTAGCAAAATAGGTTGAGTAGAAAATTCGGGGCTGATGACTAAAAAAACAGCCAGGTCTTTGAAATATATATATGATTTAAATTGGATGCCCGTACGTGATAAGGACAAATCATGATTTGAAAAAACATGTTTTGACTTGCTTTGTCTTGTTTCATGTTTTGCCCGTACGTCGTACGGGCAAAACAATTAAGTGGTCAATTTCTCGATCATGCCAGCACTCAGATTAGAATTTTAACCCCTTGAGCTCTGATGGTAGAATTTTCTACCACATAAGTTTAATTCCGAAATGTCACAACGGCACCAGAAAATTCGACCAAATTTATCTGAAAAAGGTTTAATGCATTTTTTCGCGTTTATGTTTCACCAGTTTTTTTCTTTGCAAAATACTGGTGCGAATATGACATTTGGAAATTTGAAGCAATTTACACCCCAAAGCTCAAAGGGTTAAGAAGGACCGTGAATGTTCACAAGCAAAATGGATCTTATGCACGTGACGTTAATAATACATCCATGCAGACGCCAGAGCTGGCGGCATGCTAACCTGTTATTCTACTCACAGCGCCGTCAGAATGTCTGAATGCGCAGGCGCAAATATCGCTAGCAGACAACTTCATCCTTTCGGGATACAATTTAGCTGAAAATTTACGAATTTAGAGAATTTTCTTGACAGCAGAGCAACAATTTTGAATATATATTACAATATATAAAGTATATGCTGCTGCAACAAAGAATTCTTTTCCGGTATTTCTAACAAACAAGCATTAATAACTCACACTCCATAGACTGCTATGTTAAACACCGCCAGTAAATACCGCCAGCAGCCGAATTTTAGCCTCGACCTCAGGTTGTGTGCACAAGGTCCATTATAACTGGCAAACTTAACATCGAGATTGGGATTATATTTATCAAATGTTAATTCCTTTTTTTTTCAAAAATTCAGTCAATTAGTAGTTTTAAACATTCTATTCGTCGACTCGTTTCACATTAAAATAGCATTCTTAGCACATTCTTGAATGTGTGACGGAATTTGTGCAAATCTGAAAAGTCATTTTCTGTAAAAATGTCATTTATAATTTTTGCAAAAAAAGAAAGAAAAAATCGACTTTTTAAACTGTTTTATAAACTCTATTTTGAAAGTGTTTTATTAACTATTTGGAAAAATTATTGTTGTACTCGGTTAAGAACTGTCAAATCTGAAGTATATCTGAATCTTTTTATTGATTGAATTAATGAAATACTTCTGTTGCCACGATGACAAAAAATTAAAAAAAAAAAAAAATCAGATACAGCTTTCAAACAAATTGCATTTCAAAGTACATTTTTTTTTCTCTATACGACGGTGTTAAAATTGAAAATGGGTGATGTTTTAAAGTTTAAAAATCTGTAGTACCAAAATTGTAAAACTAAAATTTTATTTAAAATTTGTATACGATTGGTACAGGAATATTAATTTTTAATCCAATTTTTAATGTAATATAGGACTCTGTTATTACGTAAACCAAGTTTTAATCATAATAAAAATAATGTTTATTATTATTACTAATTTTTAAGTGTAGAATTTATTTATAAGTCTAAAACTTTAGTCTTTGAAAATATAATTTTCCAAAATAGTCGTTGTAATTTGCTAAATTACATTTTTTTGGGGTTTGTTTTTTGGTATTTGTGTTTTGTAAAAGCAAAGTGATAGGTGTTAAGACAATTGCGGGAGAAAAGGTGGTGGAACAGAAGAAAGGAAGTGGCTGATTTAAGTTTTGTATAATTTTATGGAAAGGACCAAGATCGCATTTTCGAAATTATTATTTTTTTATTGGTTTGATAACACTATTTAAAATTAATCATGTCAATGGTCGATTTTTAATCATCTTCGAGATATATTATAGATGTTTATTAATGATGCTCAGAAAAATCAATAAAAAAGTTTCATGTGGCAATCCTGGAAGAATCTTTTTTTAACATTTCTAAAATTTAAATCCCATTTTTTGAATATAATAGCAATGAACTGAAAAATAGCTGAATTTAACAAGTAATAGTTTTCATTTATAATTTTTAGTTGTTTTTTCAATTGAAAAACTCACAATATTCTCGTTTGGGACCCTTATTTGTTATTGCAATATCTTATTTGAATCCTTAGTAAAAATCGAATATTCGCAGATCTCTGCTTATATTCTAAATTGTTTTAAAATTTTCAAACTCTTACACCAGAATTAATTCAGAAGTATATATATCTGTAATAAAAAACAACATCGACTACAGCTGCTGCTATATAAATTAAAACCGCTCATGTCAGTAAGTTGTCTGTCTCTTCAGTGGCAGACAACTTATCAAAAATTTAGATCTTAATAATAAAGAGAGATGCGTTGTTTCCGGCGTTATTGTTTATTGGATATCTGTAAAATCATTATTAAAATGCGTAAAATGTGTGGCTACGTAAAGCAAGTAGTTCTGCAAAAAAAGTATTGGTATGAACAAAATTTGGAGGTTTGCAAGATTTTGATCAAGATTTATGACAGGCTGTTTTTTTCTCCGTAAAAAACTTTTATTTTAGAGAAATGTCAGTTTTTCAGATTTTTTTCTTATTCTGAAACTAATTAAAGTGTTTTTAAAACAATCTGCTACATATGATATAATTATTATGCTGTACCACAATAAATAAATAAATAAAATAAAATAAAATAAAATAAACAATAAAAATAAATAAATAAAAATAAATAAATAAAAATAAATATAGCTGAAGCATATTATGAGATAATAGGATTTTTATTTGAAAAGTGCGATTTTTCAGGAGAGACAAAAACATAGTCACTTTCAATTTGTGCGAGATTTTTCCTAATTCTATCAAACACACGAAACTAAAGTATATATAAATACCTAAATAAAATTTAGTTTCATATAATGAATGACGTAATGTTTTAATCCTTTTTGGTTCTATTTTACTCAACCTGTTTATTTCGTAACAGCAGCTCTCAGGCAAATTTTATTCGGTTTGCATCACTTTTTTAAAAGAAAATTTCTTGTTGTATGTTGATAACATATGCATACTACGATATTTATTTTTAAAATATAGTGGTATGAAAAGTATTTAAACGTAGAAATAAGTGTAATATGCTACCTTAAAATTAATGTGAAAGTCCGGGCATTAGAGTCGGCGCAGTATCTTGAATTTTTAAGATTACTTCTAATGGTCAGAAAAAAAGGAGCATATACATGGATTCAGGAAAATGTCATGTCTTTCTTTAAAGCTGTAAAACTTCCGTTGTACCCACTTTCGAAGGGGTTGATGATAACCACTGGGACAAACTTCCACCAGTAAATCTAAACAGATATATTTTTATTGTTAATGAAAATTTTCAAAAATAAATGATCGTAAAAAGATATATTCGTTTTCTCTTTTTTAAACGTATTTGAATTCTAGTAAGGCTCTGCATTTCGACTTTTTTATTAGTTCGTACGGGTTCTAATAATTTACAGGTAAAATATTAGTATGCGTCTTATAAAAAGATGAATCTAGTTAAAACGCGCAAAATTTCGTCTTATTAGCATCAGAAAGTTTTATAAAAATATTTGATACCAGAATTTTGATATGTGACTGCTTAATCTAATTATTGAATGGTTTCCTTCTTTCTATTCTTTTAAACTTAATTTATAATGAATTTTCTGGTTTGAAACAAAATATATTCATACGGCAGCGGTCACGGCCGTTCTAGTGTTAACGCCTTCGAACCGGGAGCCTTTTATGAAATTTTTATCGTTTTGTCACCGGTTTTTTAAAAGAGAAATTTGTGGTTTATTAAATCGAGAAAAGTTCTCCGATTAAATAAGGTAAATTTTATAGTAAAATTTTACTGGTGGGGATAAACAAAGATTCTCAAGCCATGCCGCGGCATGTGTACGTGTCGCTCGTCCCTAAAAGTTTAAGGAAAGATTTTCTCCAAGAAAATACAGGTATAGAAGAATTTCCTGTCCAAAAATTCCAGAAACACGTACGAACTTTGATACTGTGACAAGATAGAAAATTTGGGTTAGAAAATTGTGTTTCTTGTCCATTACCTAGTGTAAGTGAAAAAAAATTAATAAAAAAAAACTGGGAGCATTGTTACCAGAGAGAAAAAAAATAGAGCGTTTTAGCATTGTGACAAAAAAGTTTCCAAGAATAGGATTCTTAACCCTTTCAGGGATAAAGCATTTATTCTCCAAAAGTGTTTAAATAATCAATTCCACCGTTAAAGTCAAACAAATATATTTAAAAATAATCAAAAGCTTCCCCTACCCACCCACACATTCATAATATCAGATTGGTATTTAAATAAAATTTTACTGGTGCCATTTTGAAATTTGGGCATTAAAGTCAGAGCTGCCAACTTCTACGCCTATTTAAATCTTATAAACATGTTTCGAACCACAAAAATATTTTAGTAAAATGTATACCAAATATATTCAATGTTATGTATTACAGAACATATTCTTAATTATTTACTAAACTTTCTGTTTCTCAAGTGTTTATTTGACTGTAAATAAGCGTAGTAGTTGGCAGCCATGTAAAGTTAACCGTTTGCAGACTGCAAACAGTGCCCCACGAAGGTTAAACAAAAGGAAAATTTTATTCAAATTTATTGATGAAAATTTACTCCGGCTGTAATCGGAAAATGTTTATAACTTTAAAAAATGTTTACAGACACCATCTTGCGACAACTTCCTCTGTTCCTTCACTCGCAAGTGTTAGACATTACATTATATGTTTCCTACACTTTATTTATAACTTCATTATCAAAACATAATTGTATTGCTTTACCGATGACGTTCTCACTATACCGACCGTCTTGCCTGCCAAATTAAAAAAAAAAAAAAATTAAACATACGAGTAAAAATTAATTTTTCGGTAAATTTATGCATTTGCATATATCAGTTAGGTATAGGAATCTGCAAGCAGGGCTTATTTTGTGCCGGAGCTCACGGGAGCTCAGTTCCGGTATTTCATTTTTTTTTCAGTACATATTTAAACATCTGTCACAATTCACCGGAGTTCATAAATAGAAGGTTCCGGAGTCCTATGAAATATTCGATTCGGGAAAACTGAAATTTGAGTTACTATTTCCTTCTCTTCCCATTCCAAGCTTTTGCATTATTTTTTAACAAAACACAATTATGTGACGTAATGTTTGTCACACGTAACAGATGGAGATGAAACGGACTCAAATTTTATATCAGTTTTTGGGTTCAAGCTGGCCTCAATCTGTTTTACATTCAAAACTTTATTTATTCAGAAAAAATTATTCCGTAAAGATTAAGTGTTATATTCCGTTTTAGCAAAACATTTAAATTCTACATTGATGGAATGAAGGGAAAACAGAAACCGCATTTAGCTATTCTAGTGACATTTGCAAATTTACGTCTGGCATTAATGGATCCGTCTTGTTGATACGACGTTACTCAAGCGATTGAAAAATAAAAGACTTTAAAAAAGATGTCTTGATTGTTTTGATTTCTAAATTAATAATTTACGTTCAAAATTATAAGCGTCAAGCTTTACATCTCTGTCAAACATCTTAATTCATATATTTCTCAAAATACTTTTGTCATTTTTATTATTTAAAATATTGTTATTCTTTTAAATACCATATTAGTGTCATGCCGAAAGTTTGAAATAAACAATATGCTCTCCCATTTGAATACCAACTTATTCGTAAGATTTTTCCCTTTTTAATTAATTGCCAAAAGTTTTCACGAATTCTCCAATGGTTTGCATTCCGTTGACCTCAAGCAACCGTGCGGCCCGAAAAAGACGAGCTGTTGAATAACATCGAGATTAGGAGGGACGTGATTCGAGCCAAGCTGTCTTTATAGACGAGTCCCCATTCGGTCTGGAGTGTGATTTCCGATGTGTTTTCGTATGAAAGGAGAGGGGTACTCGATATAACTTCATATTTCTTCGTGACAGGTCATAGTACTGACGAGGTGGTTTGATGGTATGGCGTGGAATCAGCATAGGCATAGCAGCCAACTTTTATGCATTTTTCCTACCACAAACATTTTACAGTAAATATTGTCTTATTTCATCGTCGAAATCCTATGATTAAACAAATGGAAAATCTCTGTAGAATTTTAGTGGTAGCAAAAATGTGTAAAAGTTGGCAGCTATGGCATAGGTAAACGTAAGGACTTGCATATCATTCGGAATGATAATTTCACGGCCTAAAGCTATGCAGACAAAATATTGAGACATTAAGTCATATCTTATAATAACACATTGCTCAGTGGTGCACGAAATAGGAATTTTAATATACATTAGTACATATTAAAATATGTACTAATGTATATTAAAATTACTGTTTTGTGCACCACTGAGCAACGTGTTATTATTAGTTAAATTTTATGGAGCAACTGTCCTATATATATTTAAGTCATATCTTATGCTGCAGCCATTGGAGATTCCTTTGTTTTCCAACATAATAATGCCCGATCGCATACAGCACGTTTTCTGGAGAACATGCTCGATGCTGAAACAATATAGTGTATGGAATGGCCAGCATGCTCTCCTTACTTAAATTCGATCGAGCATGTTTGGGACAATGCTCGTAAGAAGCTTGCTGCGAGACCAAGACTTCCTTTTTCTCTCCAAGACTTTGAGATTGCACTTCTTGAGGAGCGGAACGGTATTCCTCTAAGCGTTATCGATCACGGCATCCATGAAAAACAAGTATGCAGCATTCTTAGCTATTCAAGGATGCCATATTAAAAACCTTGCATCATTTCGAAAAAATGTTTTTTTTTTTTTTTTTTTTTTTTTTTTTTTTTTTTTTTTTAATCATTTATATGTAACTAAATTGTTGCCATAAATTCTCCTTTCATATTTTTTTCCATCTTTTCAAAGAATTAAAGCTTAATTACATTTTTTGCGTTTTTTTTCTGTTTAATACGCATGTACTATCCTTTTTATGCCAATACATGGCTGTCTCGCACGATTTTTTTAACTTCTTTCCTTGCTCCCTTAATTTTTTTGAGCAGTGTATATCCCATCACCTCTCAAGAGGTTAAAAATAATGTACCATCACCAGGAGTGTCATTACTTAAAAAAATAGTAATTAAACAGATATAATAAAAAATCTATTCATATTAAATGGCATTATTATCATATTCATGGATGTGCTGAGGAATTTCTGCAAATCTGAAAATGCATTTTCTTTAAAAATATATTTTTAAAATGTTGTAAACAAAGAAATGCGACTTTTTATCATTTTTAAACTGTTTTTTGAAAGCAAAATTATAGCTGCTAAGACAATGGAGGGAAGTAAAGATGGAAGGATTGAAAGAATGGGAGTGGCTAATTTAAGTTTTAGATAATTTTATGGAAAAAATCGCGATCCAAATTTTGAATGCCTTTTTTTTTTTTAAATTTCTTTTTACACTATTTCAAATGAATCACATTCGATGTACATTTCTAATCATTTTCGAGTTACATTATAAATGTTCATAAATGATACTCAATGAAAAGATTTTTAAGTTAAATCAATGAAAAAAGTTTCAAATGGCAGCCCTAGAAGAATATTTTTTCAGCATTTTCGAAATGTAAATCCCAATTTTCAATAGAATAGCAATGAATGGAATAAATAGATTAATTTGTGAACTATTATCTTTAATTTATAATTTTTACTTCCTTTTTTAATTGAACTACTCACAACATTCTCGTTTGGGAACCTGATTTTTCATTGCAATATCTTATTTGAATCCTTAGTAAAAGTCGAATAAACTCTGTTTCCTGCTTATATTCTTAATTGTTTAAGAATTTTCAAATTCTCACACCAGAAATATTTCAGGTGTACATGTAAATATAATAAAGAAAACTTGCTCCAGCCGTATTCGTTCTTAAATAATTGACGTTCATGTAAGCAAGCTGTTTCGCTACTCTGTGGCAGATAGCTTGTCGGAACCGTGGATCTAATATTAACCCTTTGGGACGATCAACACGTATACGTGCCTCAAAAAGGCTTGAGAATCCTTATTTATCCCCACCCCACAGTAAAATTTCCTTTTAGTAAACGGAGCAATATCTCGATTTAAGAAGGCATAAATTTCAGTTTTTAAAAGCCGGAAACGAAACGTTAAAAACTGTAAAAAAGCTGCCATCGCGCAAGGGCTAATAAAAAAAAGTTCCAAGCCTCTTTTCTTCTTCTTTTTGATACTAGTAAAATTTTTTATTAAAATACATTAATTGTGTGATTACATAAAGCAAGTATTTCTGCAGAAAAATATTGATATGAAAAAAAAATCGGGAGATAGGCAAGTATGGAAATAAGAATATATATAAGAGAAGATAAGACTATTGCAATCCGATGGAAAAAAATAACGCGTTTGTGAGTCGTTTCCACCGAAATTAACGAATCGATTTTGGTGAAATTTGAAATCCACTATCACCGGATTTTGGTCAGGATACACGACAGACTTTTTTTCTTCGTATAAAACTTTTTCTTTTAAAGTAATGTCAGTTTTTCAGAATTTTCTTATTCTGAAACGAATTAAAGGTTTTTAAAACAATCTGAAATATATGACTTGATATTTATCCTATACCACAAAAATAAATAAGAAAGTAAATAAATAAAATACAATAAAATAAAAATAAATAAATAAAAATAAAATAATAAGTATAATATGTTATCGTAAATTAATGTGAAAGGGTGTGCGTTCGAGTCACCGCATTCCCTTGAATTTTTAAGATAATTTTTAACAGTCAGAAAAAAAACGAGCATAACAATGGGTTTAGAAAGGTTCAATAATCTTTTTAAGCCCTTTTAAATAACCCCCCCCCCCCCAAAAAAAAAAAAATCTAAAAAATTCAATTATGCTTTTTTTTAGGTTTTAAAACTTTAATTGTAACCGCTTTCAAAGGGGTTGATAGTCGCCGCGACAAGCTTTCTCCAGTAAATCTAAATAGAAATTTATTCATTGTCAATGAAAAATTTCAATAATAAATGATCATAAAAAATTATATTTGATTTCACTAATATATGGTTACTTCGGCTCTAGTAAGGCTCTGCATCTTTCCTCTGTTATGGCTTAGTACGGGTCCCAATAATTTCCACGTAAAATATTATAATGTATCTTATTAAAAAATATATATAGTTCAAACGCGCAAAATTCGTCTTATTAACCCCTTGGATGAGCGACACGTTACGTGCCGCAAATAGGCTTAACCCTTTCCGGCACGGGCAAAATCTGTAGTAAAATGAGAAATTATCGACTGACACCGGAATTCACAAACGAAATTTTTAAATATTTTGAATTTCTTTATTTAAGCTTTTATCGTAAAAGCAAAATTTTACTATAATATTATTGGTGCCATTTGCAAGTTTGGAATTAAAATTAGGTATCCCAGACCGGGCACAGTGTGCCGGAAAGGGTTAAGTATCCGTGTTTATTGCCATCAGTAAAATTTTACGGTAAATTTTGCATTATTTATTCGAAGCATTTTCTTAATTTAATTAGTAATAAATTTCTGTTTTCTAAAACCGGTGACAAAACATTAAAATTTTTGTAAAAAGCTCGCGTTGCGAAGGGGTTAAGGAAAGATTCTCTTCAAAGAAATACTGGTAGCGAAAATTTTCCGATCCGAAAATTCCAAAATCTGTACAAGCCCTGATATTGTGACAAGCCAGGCAACCTAGGTGTGTCTTTTTCACTACCTAGTATCAGTGAAAAAGATATTATTAAAACTGGGAGATGTGCCATCAGAAAAAAAAAAGGAACAGTATCATATTTGTGCAGAATTTTTTTCATAAATAAATCTCTTAACAAGAGGAAAAAATTTAATCAAATTTACTGGTGAGAGTTTACTCCGGCTGTAAACAGAAAATGTCTTTTCGTTTAAACCATTGAGGCGCGGTGGTATGTCTATGAAACCACTTAATTTAAATTCCCAAATGCCATATTCGCATCGGGATTTTGGTAAAAAAAGAAAAAAAAAATTACGGCTTATTCAATACGGGAAGGGGGGGGGAATACAGCTTTTTCTTATTTACAAATAAAGTTGTTTTCAAATTTCGGGGTCAGTCATTAATTTCAACAGTCAAAAGAGGAATTTTCCCTGCGCTGCAAAGGGTTAAAAATATGCATATAGGCAAGATCTTGGGATAAATTTCATGGTTTCTTCATTCGCAACTATTAGCAATACATTACATCAGACGTGTCAAACACGTGACTCGCGGGCAACAATTGGCCTTCAAGGAACTTCTCCGTGGCCCGCCAAACATTTGGAATTTTCGTATGTTGGATTACGTTCTTAGTTGGTGTCTTAATTTCTTAGTTGATTCAGAAAATACTCTTTGCATTGCAAATATTGAAGCGTTGCAAAATTAGAGGATGATTCTATTCAAAATATCTACCATTATTCCAAAATATTAATCTTCATTACATTTAATGGCAGATATTGGCATAAACTAAATTTAATGATCCACAATTAAATAAAGAAAAGTTAAAACTTTTAAATTAATGGTTGTTTTTTTTTGGATGAGTATTTTTTTTACAGTTTTGCGTAAGAGATGCAAACAACATCGATTCAACACTACTGTGGGATAAAAACTGCAAACATTCTGCCTCGAATGTGATCAAATTTAATTCAATTTCACTTCCAAAAGATAGGGTATGCAAAAGTTATCGATAAGAAAGTTAAGAAGAGCATACCTTAATCTGAAAATTTAAAAATTTATAAAAGTTTTAGGGATTTTTTTCATAATAGTTTATTATCTGTTTTATGTGGAAATGAATACATTACTGCTCTCTTTAATTCACTATAACATTACAAAGTAATGCGTGGTATTTGTTAAGTATTAAAAATATATCGAAAATCAATTAAAATTCGACGCTAATTTCTAATTAAAATTTTCTAAAAATCAAAAGAAATAAATAGATTAAAAGAGAAAATGACGTGATTTCTTGTTTTGTAAAATAATAATAATGACAATACTACTACTACTACTAATAATAATAATAATAACAAAAATTTTTTACCCGGTTTTCATTATTTGGCTGCATGCATAATAGAAAGCGAGCATTTTGGACATAAGCTCATTAATCAGTTTCATTCTTAAAGGTTAGTAAACGTATCATTGTAAATTATCCTTGTGTGATCTTTACCTTTCTTGATGATGAAGATATAACATCATAGATTCATGAAAATCAATTTGAAATAATTTTTTATACTCAAACAAACACTGAAAAACTGTGTTTGAAATGTAGAAACTTCGTTGAAGTTTGCTAAGAATTTACTCTCAAATATTTCGAAAACCCAGAAATATCTAGAAATAATTCTGAAAAATAAATAGATTTTAAACTGAAACATTGATGAAAAAAATGTGTTCTTGAAAGATATTAAAAATAATCCATGTGTTCGAAAAAA
Organism: Maratus speculifer; assembly: GCA_964019185.1. Classification (NCBI taxonomy): domain Eukaryota; kingdom Metazoa; phylum Arthropoda; class Arachnida; order Araneae; family Salticidae; genus Maratus; species Maratus speculifer. Next base: position 233,788,372 of record OZ025300.1, read on the forward strand.
AAAAAAAACGATTGGATGCAATTGCACACGACTCGAAATCGTTCAAGCTAGGATAAAGGATGTCCAGCATAGTTAAATAAATTCAAAAATATGCAATTCAAAAATAAACATTTCTATAAATATTCATAATGCAACCAGAAATTTCAATAATCGGATAAAATTCATAATTTCAATATGTGTTACTATAACTGAAAAATTTAATTAACCCTTTAATGTTCATTGGTTTCGCCACGAAACCACAAAATTTTAATTCCGATACGTAACATTGACACCGGTATTTTTATCTAAAAATATCCCTTTTATTTAGTATGTGAAAAATCACGTTTTCTTATTTAGAAATATATTTGTCCTTTATTACTGGTGTCATTCATTTATTTCGACATCTTAGCAATGAAAATGCTATGATCGTTAAAGGGTTAAACTAATAAATTTTCATTAACAGACAGTATCCACAGGCTCATTCCATGTCAATTCAACTAGACCTTTGTAACCCGATCGACAGGGATTTTGATGAAACTTTGTGTACACACTAATATTATCTAGAAATGATTCCATCAGAAATTTTTCCTTCCCAGACCTCATAGTTTGTGTGATATGGGGGGTCCAATTCTTGGGTTTTTCTCAAATCGCACATTTCTGAGTCTGTATTTTGAGATTGCAGTTCCATCTTCAAAAAATTGTTTCTCTGGATCTAAAACATGAATCATCTTAAAAATATCACTGTAAGCATATAAAAAATGCAGATTTTAATAAAAAATATTTAAAAATTTTACTTGTAATATTTAGGACAAAAAAAGTCAGCCAAAGTTGAGAGTTATGGTTATTTTTCCAAATTTTTGTGACTTCACGAAAAAGGCTGTACACAAAAAGGCAAACGAATTTTCCAATTTCTTTTTGTTTTAAATAAAAGTTTACACTTTGGGCTTTCTATCTATGAAATAAAATGATGTCTTTCGCATGGCTTATGCAAAAATTTTTGGTACTTTCCAGTTAGCCGGATGCGTGTTTTATTTTTACATATGTACAAACATATATACAAATCTATATAAATACAGATGTATTATACATGTGCATATGTATGTATATATACAGTATATTGATATATATATGTATAACACTGATGCCCGTCTTACCTAAAAGTACCAAATTTTGCCTTGTTTTGAAAATCTGCACCAATTAAAGAGAAAAAAAATCTAAGATTAGCTGTGGTACTTAAATAATTACTGGAGTTTCTATGAGTTATTGAATTTAATGTTGATACATGTTTTTTTATTTGCAAAGTAAAGTTTATGCTTTGTTTTTTCTGATTAAAAAAAGTCTGATTGCTTTATGTTTCTCCATTAAATTTAGTGAATGGTCCATATATTTCATTTAGTTATATAATAATGGACATTTTTTGCTAATCTAAAGAATCTCTTACTTTTATTTTCAATAATTGAAATCAAAACAGATTTTTTTTTGTACAGTATAAAATAAATAATTTCTTAGCCTCACATTTCCATTCTTTCTTTTGAATGCTTATATATTAATTATTTGTGTTTAAAAAATGTTCAAAACCTTGTATTTCCTTTCCTTGGGTAATTTTAATCAGTTTAAATATTTTTTGACATGTTTAAATACACAAATGTTTAACAGAACTTAAATTTGTTTCTATAGTCTGAAAGACTTAATTGCACCTGCCTCGTATAAACACTTCTGATAAAGGCAGGGTAAAGTTCTTTAGTGAAAGCAGATGTTTTGAAATCTACTCAAACAAATTATTGTCATTCTGTTGTTTCTTATCATAGAAGAATGATCTAACTTTCAGTGCTACTAAAAATATATTCTGATTTTTATATATTTTATAATTTGCGATATGTATAAATATTTTTTTTGCTTTATTGTTTTAATATGGAGCCTGATACTAAACCTTCTACTAGTCTTCAGGCTTGCAGTATTGAAATATTGACTGGTTCAGAATGTCACAAAACTAGCTATACAAATAACAGGGAAATAGACTACATTGATAATCTCTGTGATTCAGAAAAAGAACCTTTATTACTTAGGACTATTGCATTTATAAAACGAAAAATAAGTGAAAACCGTTTGATTAATATATGTGAGCATCACAGAATTTGGTTCTTAATGAAATATGAATTTTATCAATATAAATGTGCAGATATATTTCAGCGGCATAAAAAGCAATTAGGGCAGTTAATAGAGATTTATATACGGCCGAAAAAGTAAACCAAAGTTGACATTTACGATTATTTTTCCAAAATTTCATGATATTAGAAAAAGGCTCTACACAAAAAGGCAAATGAGACTTCCAATTTTTTTTTTGTATCAAATAACATTAAATTCAATAATTCATAGAAACTCCAGTAATTATTTAAGTACCACAACTAAACTTAGTCAGATTTTTTCCCTTTAATTGATGCAAATTTTCAAAGCAAGACAAAATTTGGTACTTTTCGGTTAGATGGGCACCAGTGTTATTTATATATATATCAATATACTATTATCAATAACTTACTTTTATATGCTTACAGTGATATTTTCAAGATGATTCATGTTTTAGATTCAGAGAAACAATTTTTTGAAGATGGAACTGCAATCTCAAAATACAGACTCAGAAATGTGGTATTTGAGAAAAACCATTAATTGGACCCCCTCACCCCTATCTCACAAACTATGGGGTCTGGGAAGGAAAAACTTCTGATGGAATCATTTTATGATTCAATTAGTGTGTACACAAAGTTTCATCCAAATCCTTGTCGGTCGAGTTACAAATCGTGAAAAAATTGGTTGAATTGACATGGAATGACCCCACAGACAAATATTTTTTTAACCTTCCTACCCTAAATGGGTCTAATCGACCCATAACTATATTTTGTTTTATACAATTCGAACCAGAACTTTTTACATAAAGAAAGTTAAATAACAGATTAAAAAACAATAAGTCAGTTAAATATATTAAAATGTTTTAACAATAATTCTGGTGTGAAATGTTTTCATCAAGATTGAGTAAAATTTGAATAGGGTAGGAAGGTTAATAGCCACTTTTGTCATTTAGTGACAACCTGGTCGATGCTAGCGTTAATTTGTCCTTTAACTTTATAATTCTTGAAAATATAGGTGCAAGGAATTTTACTCTGCGGGCAGTTTTTTTACATTTTTGTATAATTTTGATTGCGTTTTAACTTTTAAAATGTTCAATATGTGTTTAAGCATGTCTGTATTTTTTTTAAAACTTATTTTTCATTACATTTGACAGTTCACTCTCATAGGGTGTTAATACTTTAGATTTGTTTTTACTTAATAAATATCTTAAAACATTTTCCGGTGCTTGTTTTTAATTTTTTCAATAAATAGTTTTAAAATTTTTGCATGTATTTTTGTTTGCTTGTTTTTTTCTAAACAATGTTGTATTTTTAATGTACAGTTTTCATTTTGTGTGATAATCATCGAATTAATCTGCTTCTTTATTTTCTTTATGGACCGCGGCTTTGTGTACTACAATGCTAAATCTGGTCCGCAGTAGTAGACAAGTTTGACATGCCTGCATTGCATGTTTCCTGCTCATTATCCATAACTTCATTGTCAAAACCTATTTGTATTTCTCTGCCAGTAAAGTTCTGATGCTTTATTGTACCGATTGTCTTACCTGTCAAATTAAAAAATTATTAAACAAATGTGTAAAAATAAATTTTTCGATAAATTTATTCATTTGCTTATTGCATTGCAGTTAGCTTTAGAACTCATCAATCAGAGCTTAATTTGCGCCAGAGTTCACAGGAACTCAACTGCGGTATTTCACTTTTTTGAGTACATACTTAAATATCTATCGCAATTCACTGGAGCGACTCATAAATACAGGGATCCAGAGCCCTGTGAAATATTCGATTTTGGAAAACTGAAACTTGGGTTACCTTTTCCTTCTTTTCCCATCTCCAAGCTTTTGTATTCTTTTTTATCAAAACACATATACGCGACGTAATGTTTGTCTCAAATATTAGATGGAGAGTGAAATGGACTCAAATTTTATATCAATTTTTGGGTTTAGGCTGACCTTAATCTATCTTACAACTAGAGTCTCATTCCTAGATGGTTCCCTGTGGAAGAAAGTAAAAGGGTAAAGAAATCATCAAAACTGTATCAAAAATACTTAATATCAAAACTTTATTTATTCAGATAAGGAAAAAAAAATCCTCTTTAAATAATGGCCCCTTAGCGACGGGAGCCTTTACAAAATTTTTAATGTTTTGTACCCAGTTTTTAAAAACAGAAGTTTGTGTCTTTTCTAATCGAAAAAATTCCCCTATTGAAAAAGGCAAATTTTACAGTAAAATTTCACTGGTGGGGATAAAGAAGGATTCTTAAGCCTTTATACGGCACGAATACGTGTCGCTCGTCCCCAGGGGGTTAAGTTTTATATTCTGTTTCAACAAATTATTTTAATACTAATTTGATTGGAATGAAGAGAAAACAGAAATCGTGTTTTGCTATTCTAGTGATATTTGCAAATTTATGTCTGGCATTGATTTATGTAACGTGCTGATACGGCGGCCCTCAAGCGATCGAAAAGAATAGACTCAGGGCAGTGTTGCCCGGTCGACAACACCTAAAGTTCCCCCTGTTTAGAGACACAAAAACTCCGTGAATATTTCAAAAATTACTCTAATGGCTACTTTAAATCTTATTAATTCTAGATGGAAGCACCACAGAGATCAAAATCTACTGTTTTTAAATAATAGGTAAAATAATTTACTGTAATACGCGCTTCACAGCAATGCTCTTCTCACTGCGCTTATCAATGCAGTACTTGCATCACAGCGTTACCACTTCGGCAACAGCTGTATAATTAAAATGGTTTGTGCAATCTTTACAAAATTATACCTGCGTACTCCTCTAGGCCTAAATAGATTGCCTAATTTTTTTTTCTTTAAATTCCAACGTTAAAGAGTAGGCGCCGGAAAGGGTTAAAGAAGATAGCAAGATTGTACCGATTACAAAATGAATAATTTACCTTCAAAATTACAAACGCCGAAGATTACATCTCTGACAAACATTTTAATACATATATTTCTTAACATACTATTATTATTTTAATTGTTTAAAATATTATTGCACTTTAAAATGCCGTATATTTTATTGTCATCCCCAAAGTTTGATCGAAATAGCATGATCTTCCATTTGAATACCAACGTATTCGTCTGATTTTTCCACCATTAAATAAATTCCAAAAGTTTTCATGAATTCTGCAATTTAAAAATGTGAAGAAAATGTAGGTAATATAATATCCAAAGCTCGTTTATGTGTACAAGTGTCAGAAACATCTTAAAGGATATACGAATTCTTTTGAGCTAGAATATTAGATCTTTGATTACGCCATTTGGTATTTAGTTTTATCACGTTTTTAACTATTTTCATTTGGATGCAATAAAATTAATTTTTGGTAATCAGAACAAATTTTCTGCATGATCTAAAATGATTAACAGTTTCAATATTTTATATACACTGAATAAAGAATAATATGTTGGAATATCTCGGACTTCAAAATTTAAGGCCTGCGAGCTGACACAAAAACGGTGGCTGATAAATGCAGATTTTTTTTTTTTTTTTTTTTTTTTTTTTTTTTTTTTATCATAAGTATGGTCTTTTCAATTCTGGTACCAATAGATTTACTTTTCTGAGACAATGAAAGTAATCTTTCATAAATACTGGTGTCGAAATTTAAGGAAGCATACATATGGAATATAAAAAATTTAAGGCCTGCGACTTTTTCTCTTGCTTTATATTTTTTAAATTTACTTTTTTTATTTATTCAGGGTGGCGATTGGTCAAGGGAAAACACAGTCGAAAAAAGAGGAGGTTGCAAGTATTTTCTTATAGAATGTACTTGGAGGCCCTTTAACCCTTTGCGGCGCAGGGCAAATTAATTCCTTAAGTTTTGAAATTAATGGCTGACACCGGAATTTGAAAACAACTTTATTTGTAAATAGTAAAACGCTGTATTTAACGCATTCAAAAAACCGTAATTTTTTTAAACAAAATTCCGGTGCGAATGTGGCGTTTGGGAATTAAAATTAAATGGTTTATCTACTAAACCACTGCGCCGCAAACGGTTATATAGTATACATAAAGGGATGTGGAACTAAATCACTTAGAAGGGGAAAAAAATCAGTATTATACCATAAAAAAAAAGAGGAAGTTTATAAAAATGATTCTGTTTTGGAAAATCAGTTGAAGCAAAAAATTATTAGAGTAATGTATTAGAGTTACTATAACTAAGTTACTGTTGATTAACCCCTTGGGGACGAGCGACCGGTATACGTTCTGCAGAAGTTGCTCAGAGTCAGAATCCTTGATTATTCTCACCAGTAAAAGTTTATTGTAAATATTGCTTTGTTTAATCCGAGCATTTCTGCGATTCAACTAGGCAAAAATTCCTGTTTATAAAAACCGGTAATAAAAGGTTAAATATTTTGTAAAAGACGCTCGTCCCGATAGAGTTAACTATTTCCGGCACACTCTGCCCAGTTCGGGATGCTTAATTTTAATTCCAAACTTGCAAACGACACCAATAATATTTTAATAAAATTTTGATTTTACAATGAAAGCTGAAATTAGCGGATTCTTAATTTCTAAAAAAGTCATTTGTAAATGCCGGTGACAGTCGATAGTCACTCATTTTACTATCAGAATTTGCCCCTGCCGGAAAGGGTTGAGAAAAACGGCTAATCTCGATTTTATCTGATGGAAATGAATAATACAGATTTATCAGGAGTTTCGAGTAATTTTAGGTGTTTTAGTTCAAGAAATTTCGTAAACTAGTGGTCGCTAAATCTTAAGGGGGCTCAGGGGTTGAAAACTTTTCAAAAAATCGATTTTTTTTTTATGATCTAGTTTGATTATTCAATTAATTCTTAACTCAATGCAAAAAACCGCATAAAAATATTAGCATTTTTAACGGAGTTATAAGCATTTAAGTATCAATACTTACATAGCCGCATCCATATAATTTTAACTTTAAGTCGTGTTTTCTCAGAACTTGATTTTTGACGACTAACACCAAGATTTAAAAAAAAAAAAAAAAAAAAAAAAAAAAAAAAAAACTATTTGATGGAATGGCTTATTATAAGTATTTTTTTTACATGCATATAACATCATAATCTAGATTGATTATGAATTAAGGATATAACTATCACTTAATAAAAACAGTATTAAAAAATCTCTCAAAGTTGAAAATTTCAAAAAACCCTAAAAAATACAACTTTTTTTTCCACTAAAAATACTCAAAATATTAAACTATCTAAAGTATATTAATTCATAATCTAGATAATGATGTTATATGCATGCAAAAAAAATTAAGCCATTCCATCAAATAGCTTTTTTAAAATCTTGGAGTTAGTCATCAAAAATCAAGTTTTGAGAAAACGCGACTTCAAGTTGAAATTATGTGGATGCGGCTATATAAGTATTGATACATAAATGCTTATAACTCCGTTAAAAATGCAAATATTTTTATGCGGTTTTTTGCATTGAGTTAAGAATTAAATGAATAATCAAATTAGATCATAAAAAAATCGATTTTTTGAAAAGTTTTCAACCTCTGAGCCCCCTTAAGTCGAACTTTTTTTATTGAGTGAGCCAAATATGACTTTACGAATATTCTGGTAAAAAAAAATGCTTGAAAGAACTTGAAGAGTACGAGCCCTGTAATATTTATAGGCACTAAAAAGTATTTTTCACATTTAACTGATAAGGAATTAAAAGCACGGAAGCGGAAACGACAGGAATGCTCTCATTCTGTGAGCAGGGAAGTAAAGCCCCTTCGCGCAGGGAGCCTTTTACAAAACTTTTAAGGTTCTGTTACCGGTTTCTAAAAACAAACATTTGTGCGTTATTAACCCCTTAACCTTCCGTCTACCAGACAAAACACCCATTTATCTACGGCAACACCTAATTTTAATTCCAAACTTGCAAACGGCACCAGTAATATTTTAATATAATTTTGCTTTTACAATGAAAGCTTAAATTAAGGAATTCGTAATATCTAGACAAGTCCTTTATAAATTCCGGTGTCAATCGACAATTTCTCATTTTACCATTGACACCAGAAATATTGCTGTCGGGTCCAATGGACCCGTCTGGTAGACGGAAGGTTAACCCTTTAACGATCATAGCATTTTCATTGCTAAGATGTCGAAATAAATGAATGACGCCGGTAATTAAGAACAAATATATTTCTAAATAAGAAAACGTGATTTTTCACATACAAAATAGAAGGGATATTTTTAGATAAAAATACCGGTGTCAGTGTTGCGTATCGGAATTAAAATTTTGTGGTTTCGTGGCGAAACCAATGAACGTTAAAGGGTTAACGGGTTAATTCTTTTCAATTCAATAAATTGAAAATAGTGGACTCACACCACCATTATTTGAATAAAATATTCGTAAAACTTACTCTAAACATTTCTGTCTTTCAATGGTACGAAAATTCTCTTAACAATAATAGCGGTGTCAAAAAGCTTTAAATGATGCAATAAGCAAATTCGTCTTGCCCGAACGGCGTTTGAACAAACCAGCTAAAGGGTTAAATCGAGAAAATGCGCTGATTAACCTCTTCAGACCCGAGAGTTTATTGATCTACTTTTATTAATTTCAGCTATGGATTTACATTAATTAATTGATAACTAAGAAAGATTGAACAATGAAAAAATTAAAATTTATTTTTTGTACATAATTTTTTTTTATATATGGGGACTTATAAAACACGCATTTTAACAATTTCTTAGGTTATTTTAAATTAAATTTTACTTTTCTGCATTGTAAAAACATAGAAAAAGATCAAACAAATATATATTTAATAATTGGTATTACTAATGGAGTCTACAAATGGTATTATAACACACAGTAAAAATTTTTACGTTTTCTTTTTTTCGTACATTTCGTGCATTTCTGCTGCAAGCCATTTTTGTATATCATGTAACTCATTGAAAAAGCACTACGAGAGACAAATTGCTATTTTCTTTATTTCTGCTATTTGTTAAGCTCCATTCACACTAATTTCTCTTTTTTTAATAGCATTTATATATGTGAAAAAAAAATTATAAAGATGTGTATCCTATAGGATACACCAGGTCCGAAGAGGTTAAGTAAGGCAAACTTTGCCGTAAAATTTTACTGGTGGTGATAAGTAAAGATTCTTAACCCCTTGCGGCGCGGTGGTATATCTACGAAACCACTTAATTTTAAGTTCCAAACGCCACACTGGCACCGGAATTTTGGAAAAAAAAAATTGGTTTATTAAATGCAATAAATATAGTTTTTTCTTATTTACAAATAAAACTGTTCTCAAATTCCGGTGTCAGTCATTAATTTCAATATTTAAGAAATGAGTTTGCTCTGCGCCGCAAAGGGTTTAGCCTTTTTGTGGCACGTATACGTGTCGCTCGTCCCCAAGGGGTGAATGTTTACTGCCTTTCAGTATCACGAACTCTCAAACGAGTTTTAGTGAAACTGTTACTAGCAAGGAAGGTCTCCATTGGGGGCATACTCAGAATTTTTTGAAAAAAATACGAATTAAACTACTCATGTAGGTAATAAAGGATCAGTGAAAATTAGCGGCGGAATTACATTATTAGATATGTAAAAAAATAAAATAGTTTGGAATAATTGGCGTGAAAAGCTGAAAGCGACGCGGGATTTGGCGAGCAGTGCATTTCCTCGCCAAAAGCAGACGATTTTAACGAATCTGAAAATTGATTTTAATTGACTTCACTGTTAAAAATCTGCAGCATTTACTGCAACGTCACTCCACTACTTTTATAAAATATCTCTCTTCTGACCAATGAGAATGCTCCATAGCACTGTGAATTGACCGTATCATACACTGTTAAAAATCTGCTGCATTTTGTTGCAACGCACTCCACCGCTTGTATATAATATCTCTATTCCAACCAATGAGAAAGCTCCATTTCACGGCCAAGTAACCGTTTTCTATACAAGCAAGGGAGTGCGTTCCAACAAAATGCAGCAGATTTTTAACAGTGTATTTTTCAATTTGGAACAATTTTAATCAATTTAAATTGTGTTTTAAATGATAAAATATATTAATTTCATTTTGTTATAAGTACATATAAACGTATATGACAAAATTACACTTAAAGTAAAGTAAAAATGCAAAACTAAAATTACTTAAACTAAACTTATTTAAATAAATTGAACATAGAAAGTTTTTTCTTTAAAAAGTATTCGAAGCGTAAAAGCGTATTTTTCAAAATTTCGTTTTTTCGCCAACCGGAGATAAATCGCCAAATAAACGAGTTTTTTATTATTTTTTTACGGACGTTATAGGGAGGTTCCGACGAAATTTTTTTTATAAACATATATAACTATATGAGAAGAACATTCTGTAATTTTTTCAGATTTTTCTGAGTATGCCCGTATGGAGACCTTCCTTGTAAGTACCCTTTGTTCACAAATACCTCTAACTGATCTTAATTGGACAGCTTTTCCTATTGCGTTCTTGTGTTATTTCATTCCAGCTGTCGTAATCCTTTCAGGATCAAAATACTTATGTTGATAAAACGTTGAAATCACTGAAAAATGCAAGTATTTAGGATCATGTTTCTTTCAAAATAAGTAAAATACAACCACAGACAATAAAGTTTAGTGAATTGTCCTGTAACATTAATATAGATGAAATATTAACGAAAATTACCATATCAGTATAGTCATCTCCCAGAAATATGTTCCGCTGAGAAGTCTTCTTTTGAGATGGAGTTCAAAACCTTCGTCACATTTCGTTGGATGTCAGCAATATGGTCAAATCTCATTCAAAGAGAGTTTGAGTCGTGAAAATAGGAAGAAGTCTGCAGAACTGAGATCTGGCAAATATGGTAGGTGTTAAATTTCCACCACCCCTCATGAATTTCTTTCGGTGTCTTGCAAAACTTAACCCTTTCCGGCGCGGACAAATTCTGTTAGTAAAATGAGAAATTATCTACTGACACCGCAATTTACAAACGACTTTTTAAGATATCAAGAATTCCTTAATTTAAGCTTTTATTGTTAAAACAAGATTTTATTAAAATATTATTGGTGCCAATTGCAAGTTTGGAATTAAAATTAGGTGTGTCCAGGCCGAACACACTGAGCCGGAAAGGGTTAAAACCAAACTTTAAACTGATCTTCTGTTCCTGATCTTTTTGTCCTGTTCCCAGTTAAGAACTAACACACTGAACAAGTACTTAGTAAAGCACGTCTTACACAGAACATAAACGACGCTCAACTGAACTACGATGGGGTAAGATGGTCAACACTTGCCTCTATGCAGGTGCAACGTTTTGTTTCCCCAATGTTGACAGATCGGTCCGTTCTGAATTCATTCACCGAATTTTTTTGTCAGAGGTAGTATTTTCTTTTCATACAGTCATGAAAACAAATTTTATTTCAAAATTCTGGTGCCATTGTGGCGTTTGAGAAATAAAATTATGTGAGCTATATTATATCCCACCGCCCTTCAAGGAGTTAACTGCCAAAAAGAATGAGAATGAATGAAAAAATTGCTTTATTCACCAACTAACATTTTCCTTTATCATTTTTACTTGATTTATATACAATTCTGGATGATCTTGTCTTGGACAATCTATCAAATCCGTTATTCCTTTCAATGCTAGACCATTATATGAATCCTTAGTTAAAATTGAATATTCTATGAAACGTTGTGTATTTTCTTAGTTGCTTCAGAATTTATACCTTTCACACCAGGAAACATTCAGAGGTAATTATAAATATAACAAAAAAAACTTCTTGCGCCATTGAGTTCAAAGTTGCGATAAATGTTCCAGCCAATAGGCCATTTCTTACTTTTGAGGTAGATGGTTTGTGCGAGATAAATAGGTCAAGAGAAAGAATTCTGTCACCTTGTTGAATAAGTTCACCGTGCGTTACCGTGCGATAGAATGATTTTTCAGTTGACAGTTTGGTTTTCTTTTTTAATTTAAAAAATCAGATTCTCACCAGAAAGTGCAAAAAGTATTTTTAGATTTATTCAATATCAAAATTTTAATTAAATTCTTTAAAAAGTTTCGGTCAGAAGTTGAGATTTCAGAATAAAAATGGATGCCAAACTGGTAACCTTGCTGAAAAATTTTTTTTGGTATTTTACTCCTTTTCTATCTGGTATGTACTTTCATCCGTCGTGACCAGTGTTGAATTCAGACATTTTTCTCCTGGAAAGACTTCAGTGGTTCCGGGGGGACACTATAGTTTTCCCGGGAGGAAACTGTACTTTTTGATCACTGAAAACACAAAATCTCACATTTTCTAGGGGAAGGACATTTCATTGTTCCAAAAAAGGAGAATGTCCCCTTCCAACAACCCCCAGGCAACCCCCAGATTGGTTGCCTGCCTAATTATTTTTTTCAGAATCGTCCTACTGTCGTACAATACCAATGGTCTTATCTGTGAAGAAAAAATAATAATGATAATAATAATTTTAAAAAATGTAATTTAACAAATTACAACGACTATTTGGAAAATAATATTTTCAAAGACTGTAATTTTAGACTTATAAATGATTTCTATATTTAAAAAACAATAATAAAATCATTTTTATGATGATTAAAACATAGCTTATATAATAACAGAGTAACATTAATTTGCCTGGACATTTAGAGTAACGTTAATATTCCTAGGCCAATCATAAACAAATATTAAATGAAATTTCAGTTTAACAATTTTCGGAACTGTTAATTTTTAAATTTCTAAACATCGTACATTTTAATTTTTTACATCGTCTTATACAGAAAAAAAATTACTTTTAAATGCAACTTGTTTGAAACCTGCATCTAAACTTGTTATTGCATTATTATTATTATTATTATTATTATTATTATTATTATTATTATCATTTTGTAGTTTTTAATAATTTTGTAGTTTGATATCGTGGCAAAAGAGGTATTCCATTTCTAGACATTAACCATATATGGATCAATCAGATCATGGATCAATATATGGATCAATACATTAAAAAAACAGAAGTATTCCATTTTTGGACATTAAACATAGACCAATCAAAAAACGAATAAAATGATATAAGTTGCGGAATTCAACCAATAAAAACATTCAGATATACTTTAGATTTCCCAATTCGCTACCGAGAACAACAACTATTTAGCAAATAGTTAAAAAAAGGATAAATTTAGGTATTTGTTAAATACATTAAAATCGACGTTAGAAATCAGAAGTAGAGATCAGGAAAATTTTAGCTTCTGAAAATCTTAGTGACCTCTGATAAGATATACAACTTAAATATAATTAAATATTATACCATTATATACCGTTTTAAATATTTTATAAAAAGAATTTTCTTTAATACTTCGACATTTGAAGTCCATTTTTAGGTGCGTTCGTAATTATGTAAATACGTAGCACCTATTGTTGTCGCTCAGTCCGTCCGTCTGTCTGTCCGTCTGTCTGTCCGTCTGTCTGTCTGTCTGTCTGTCTGTCCGCATATAACAACGCAAAAACTACCCAACCGAATCGTTTGAAATTTAAAATACATAATTATTACATAATTTTGTCGAGTCATGTAAAATTTTATGAAAATCGGATTGATAGATCAATTACAGGGGCAATTCCTTAGCAAAAAAAGGCATAGAATTACCATAAAAAAACACCATAAGTGCAATCATATGGAGTTTTGCCTATGGTAAAAGTGATTCTATGGAAAACCATATAATCGTTAAGTGTATGGTAATTCTTATGAAGAACCATATAAACGTTAAGTGTATGGTAATTCTTTATGGTACTATATATTAAAAAGTAATAACGATATCAACTTTGGTGGCGCCATCTTTTAGGAATCCTGGGAACTAAGCTTACTAATGCACTTCGACTTCGGGAAGCAGTGGGATTTGATCCAAGGACGGTAGGGATGGGAGACGAGCGTCCTAACCACTCGGCCATGCGGGATGATGAGCTGTGCTTATAAAACGTTATATGAATAAAGCGTTTCGGTAAATCATCATTATTTGTAGTTATAAGTTAATGGTTGACAAAAGAAGGTAGTTTTAAAGGGATTTTTTTTAGAAATTGTTTTATAGACATGTATTTATAAGTTAATTTATTATTTTAATGAATGGAGTAGATATCTTAGCAAATATTATTTAGTTATAAAATCCAATTAATTAAAGGAAAAACTATTTTCTGTTTATTAAAATTAATTTAAAAAATAGAAAGTCGATAAGAAATAATATTTAATAAGAATAAGAAATCATTTGATAATTTAGTATATAATATATTTTTAATGATTATATTAATGTATTATATTAATTCCTTACTTACGAGAATTTTTTAATTTTAAAGTAAAAAAAAAATATATTACTATTTTTTAGATAATTTTTACTGAAATTTTGAATCTTTCTTTTAAATTTTAATACCAAAAAGATTAATAGATATATTCAATATTTTTATACATTGTAAAATGATTTTTAATCTTTTCAAAAATTATTAACGTTTAAATAAAATAAAATAAAAACTTTGTTGTTGCATATAAAATGAATATAAATGAATATAAAAACCAAAACTAAAAAATACTACTATTGTCTGACTATTGTCTCTTCGAATTATAATAGAAAACATGATTTAAACATCATTATAAGCATAAGAAAAAATGAAGAAATTTTTAATGTAGTTTTAAGAATGTGTTTGTATTTACAGAAGTTTGTAATTACAAACTTCTTTAATCGCTGTTAGAATTTTATAGGAAATATGTCATCAAATATATATTTTTGTTAAATCATTTTATTTCTCCCATAGGATTTTTTATTTATAACGCATAGACTCTGGTCATATATATGAAATACATAAGAACAAAATAATAAGACTATTATTTCATATATTATCATAATTTGAGGTCGATAAAAATATCGGTAGATTTTTTGATATTTTTATAGATCGTGAAATAATTTTTAATCTTTTTAATAATTTTTAACTTTTAAATAAAATAAAAATCCTTGTTGTTCCATATAAAATGACTTTAAATTTATCAAATAACGTGAATTAATTATAAACCGTTTTTTTGTACTATTAAGTTTATTAATATTTAATTAGCATATTATAATATATTATATTAGTATATATGTATTAATAATTTGTTGTTAATATTTTTAAAAGATATTTCAAAAATTCTTTTGGTGATTCAAATATTTGTAGGTCCTTTTAAAAATAAATTCAAAAAGATTTTCTTTAAATAATTATAGGCTATTTTTGACAATTTGTTTATTTTGAGGGGGTCCGGGACACATTAAAAAATCTTTTATTGAATTAAAATTTCGCAATTTTTTGTGATATTAAACACACCATTTAAAAACAAAATCACATGATAAAACTTCTCTATATTTTTTTTTATTTAAAATTTATTAAAAAAAAGTGGAGGGAAATTAAAAATTATTGTAACTCAATGTAATTATTGTAGAATTTTAGTTTTTTAGCAATTAAATAAACAGAAACACCTACATTTTAATTTTGATTCAGCCTTTTTAAAAATATTAATAAAAAATTTATTTAAAGTAGAAGATTGAAAAAAAATAATACTTTCAAAAATAAATATTTTTTTCAAATTTGATGAATCAAAATTAAAGTAAAGCAATTAAAAAAGGCATGTTCTAATTTTAAAGCATTTATGTTTAACGGTTCTTGAGTTATAACAATTTAAATGTGAGAAATTGTGAAAACCCATCATGAAGAAAAACGCATGCAAGAAGTCTTATCCATGACAATCAATGCTTAAAAGCTAGATTCTAAAAACGAAAAAAAAAAAAAAAAAAAAAAAAGAACATAATATTTCCTTTTCTAAATATGATTAAAAAAAATGTCATTATAAGCATAAAAAATCAGATAAATTTTTAATGCAGTATTTTTTATGTGTGTTCCTGACTCCTTTAATAGCTGTTAGAATTTTATAGGAAATATGTCAATTATATATTTTTATTGAATAATTTATTTTTCTCAAGATTTTTTTATTTTTAACGCATTTACACACTCATATATATGAATTATATAAGAATAAAATAATATGTTATTTTTTGTTATATTAATTTGAGATCAAGGGATTTTCATTAGACTGGTTATAAGTTAACATAAGTTGTTCCTAAATAGATTTTGGTTTAAACTATCTAACCAGTGGCGTTGCTATGATTCTATTTTTTAGAAGTGCATAAGACATACATAAAGATAGTAGAAAGTTTTGAGATGACCACAACCGAGTAATTTTACATTATAGTTGCACAAAATCTAATATATTATAAACTTTCAAAAGGCATTAAGATTTTACCATACACCATGCTTTGAAATACTATACAATTTATGGTGCAAACAATTATGTATTACTTTACTATACATCACGCTATGGAACACCATTGAATGTATGGTAAATTTCATTTCCCTACAGTTTTACCATACACCTATTTATGGAATACCATATCATGTATGGTGTATATTATTATCCTATAATTTTACCATACACATTTCTCTGGATACCATAAAATGTATGGTATATATCATTATCCTATAACTTTACCATAGACATTGCTCTGCAATACCATAGAGCGATGAATGTTTACCATATGAATACAATATGTTTACATATAATGACATATTTTTTTTATGATTTTTTACATAAAACCATGTGTTTCCATAAAAAATCCTATGCCATTTTTTGCTATAGGATCAAAAGTATTCCATTACATTACGGTCAATAGGGAAAAAAGTTTCAAATGCATTTTAATCGTTTGAAATTTAAAATACAGAGTTATTACATAATTTTGTTGAGTTATTTCAAATTTTTTGATAATCGGGTGCATAGATCAATTACAGGGACAATCAAAAGTATTCAATTACATTATAGTCAATGGGGAAAAAGTTTCAAATGTATTTTATACGTTTGAAATTTAAAATACATAGTTATTACATAATTTTGTCGAGTCATTTCAAATTTTATGAAAATCGGATGGATAGATCAATTACAGGGGCAATCAAAAGTATTCCATTACATTACGGTCAATGGGGAAAAAAGTTTCAAATGCATTTTAAACGTTTGAAATTTAAAATACATAGTTATTACATAATTTTGTCGAGTTATTTCAAATTTTTTGATAATCGGGTGCATAGATCAATTACAGGGACAATCAAAAGTATTCAATTACATTATAGTCAATGGGGAAAAAGTTTCAAATGTATTTTATACGTTTGAAATTTAAAATACATAGTTATTACATAATTTTGTCGAGTTATTTCAAATTTTATGAAAATCGGATGCATAGATCAATTACAGGGACAATCAAAAGTATTCCGTTACATTACGGTCAATGGGGGAAAATGTTTCAAATGCATTTTAATGGTGTTGCACTCATTCGAACTTAATAAAATTTATATACAATATAAAGTACATATTATAATATACATTTTACATAATTTGTGATGCAAAGAACATTTGTTATTGATTTACAAGGCCACACAAAAGTATTCCATTACATAATGGTATAGGGAGAACATTGTTTGATGAGCGATTTAATTGTAATTCACTATTTACAATTTTATGAGATTGATATATGAGAGTAATATTTTTAAAACTTCGTTATCGTACGAACGCACCTCGTTTGCTACGCTTCACGTGCAATTTCCAACTTGTTTTAGTAGAATAGGTATGAATCGAGAAAAAACTTTAACCACTTAATTGATTTGCCTGCACGACGTATGTGCAAGAAGACTTTGCTTGATCTATTACTTTAAGTTCTTTGATACCACAATTTTTTTAAGTACAATTCCATACTGTTTACTTGCATAAATGTTTAATTACATATTAAAAATATTTTATCTTAAAAAAGTGGTTTTTATCCCATACTTTCAATTTATTTTGTATAAAATAAAGAACGAACTTCGGACCTCTGAATGACTGTCCTAAATCATTTTAACCCTTTAACGTTCATTGGTTTCTCTACGAAACCACAAAATTTTAATTCCGATATGAAACAACGACACCGGAATTTCTATCTAAAAATATCCATTTTATTAGGTATGTGAAAAATCCCTTTTTCTTATTTACGAATATATTTGTTCACAATTATCGGTGTCATTCATTTATTTAAACATCTTAGCAATGAAAATGCTTTGATCGTTAAAGGGTTAAGGGACAAACAACTGTTGTGTACACCGGAAATTTCGAAAAACTTTAACTCTAAAAAAAGGAAAAAGTTTTTCCCAAGTCTTTTTCCCTCATAGTTAGAAAAGTAAACCTTGATTAAAATTTTCTTGTGCAATTTCTTATTTAACTTAGATGGGACATTATGTACCTAACCGGACCTTCACCCCTTGAAAGTCAATGATTCCGCTAAGTCATGGCGTAATTTTGATTTCTGATTACGACATTGACATCCATTTTTTTTAAATGAAAATTGTACTTTTATTAAATACGCTAAAATATACTTTTTCTTTTTTACAAATTAATTTTCTTACAAATACTGATGTCGACCAGTATTTTTGGAGTTACATGGGTTTTTAGCTGAAAAATACAATTTTTCGATGAACTAATAACTTAACACTACTAACTTTTGTGAAGATGTTGCACAGAATCAAACACATTGATTGTAGTAGTATATATAAACACTTCGAAAAAAATTTACTTACGTATAATAAATACAAGTCTGCTATATGCGACTATTTTTTAATTCTAATTTTAGAGGTGAGAATTTTCCGCGGTTTTCCGCGTTTTTTCCCACCGGTATAATCTTAGAGAAAATGTCGTTTCAGTCAAACGAAAAATGCTGCGATTTAACAGAACAATATTTTCTCTAATATTATACTGGTATGTAAAAACGCGGAACACTCTCATACCTATAATTTGCACCACTTTCTCAAAACTTTCTCAACTGAAATCCTTTACACACACTTTTACAACAGTTGAAAGGTAAACATAATTTAATGTGTACATTAGAGAGATACTGATGTGAATATAAAAATGTCGTCTGTGGCAGACCTGTAAATCAGTATAAAATGTTAGATTAAAATTAATGTGAGTGGGACAGTGTTCTCGATGACATTTGGCTAATTAAAAATAAAAAAACATTCGCCAAATGAAAAAAAGCATTGGCAAAATAGATTCACCATGTAAAACAAAAAAATTATCTTCAATCCTTTAATGTACCCCCCTTTTTTCAATATGTTCTAAAATAATATAAGTTTTTATAACTGCGACAATGATTGTTATTAATCTAATTTCAACTATCCGCTACAAATATAAAAAATATGTATTTATTAATAATATGTATGCATATGTATGGAAAACGAAAAAGAAAATAAAGAAAAGGCAAAAATAGAGCACTAGCAATTTGGCGAATCTAGTCCTTTATTTACTCACCAAATAAAGAATTTAGTTGCAATTTGACACAATCGCGAGCGACAGCGATAACCCTGGAGTGGGGGTAGCATCACAGTCGTTTCTTCCAGGGTTGCCAATTAGTCCTTTAATATTATTTTTGAATTTCAAGTTCACACAGGAAATTTTGAAAGAAGTATTGGAATTTTATGTAATCACAAAATTTCAGTCATTAACAAACACACGCGAAAAAAAAAAAAACTATTTTTAATTTTTTGCACGAATTCCGATTTTCTTAGTGAAAATAGAGGTCAAATTGACAATTCTGCTTAGTTTTTTTTTTTTTTTTTTTTTTTTTTTTTACAATTTTTAAACTTTCACATCAGAAAAAATTTAGTTGTAAATTAAAATATATTAAAAAGCTTCCAAATCTAACATTGGGTTGTTGCAAACTCTTCCGTTGTCCAAGTGAGCAATCCGTATCACTCTTCAGTGGCATATGGCTTACGAAACTCCTCAAACCTTTACCGCGATTGACAGGCAAAGCGAAGCCTATTTATGGAGTATCGATTATTATCGTAATATCGATTTATATAACATTTTTAGCTCCGGATCTTTCGATTTATTCAAAATTTTTTGCTTCAGATTTTTCAATTTATATAAAAATTTTAGTTCCGAATTTTTCTATCAATGCAGAATTATTTAGCTGTCTATTTTTCGATTTATGAAGAAATTTTAAACTCCGGATTTTTCGATTTATGCAGACTTTTTTACCCCCCTCGCCTAACCCCTTGGGGACGAGCGACCACTATATATGACGGCACCGATTGTATTCAGATCCCGCGAGACTACCCTTCATGCCGGCGCTGTTTGTACTCACATCCCGCGCGACTACCATTCATGCCGATCAAACGGAACGTTTTGTTTTTCACAGTTTAGCATATAAAAAATTTATCCTAATTCTATTTGAATGTATATTAAGGAAGAAGACTTCTCCTTCAAACTAGGAAAGCTAATGAAAACATTTTTTTTAAATCCATGCGAATTTAATTTTTTACGGAAGTACTACAATGGGAAAAAGATTATTTTTTCATCACGTCTTTGTGTTTCATAAATTTTTACGCATCTAATAAAACTTTAATTTTCTTTATTAGAAATAATGCTACTGAACTTCAGAAGGAAAAATTTGCGGTTAAAGAATTGGATCATAAGAAAGAATATAATTCACGTAAGTAAGCGTATTAGTAAGCACATTTACGATTACGAATGATAACATGAACATCTGATTCATTGCTTTTTTCCCCGCTCTTTTATCTCGATCAGAAATAGCGGCAAAAACCGACGTCATTAATATTTCGTGTTTTCTTTCTTGTAGAAGGAAAGATTTATCTTTTTTATCTTTTTATTTTATTTCAGGAGTGCTTTGCAGTTAAAAATAAAAAATAATAAGAAAGAAAGAAAAGTGTTACATACTGATTGTGGGAGCTGATACGCTGATAACATTCTTTCTCAGTGCAACTAAATTAAGAATATTTTTCTGCGTTACTGACCAGTTTTTTTTTCTATAATTCTACATATTTATCTAATATGTTTTACATTACATGCTTGCATATATATACATTTCATTTTAAAAATTACTAGTAACATGAACAAAAATTTTTAAAGAGTGTTTTAAGTTTTAAAGAGTATTTTAAAGTATTATTGTGCTTTATTCATTATTATTCAAGATTTTTTTCTTACTTATATATTAGATTATATGTTAACATAGATTTTAAAAGATAATTTTATTATTAACGAAAGTTTTGAAAGTTTCAAATCATTATTAAATTTTATTCATAATTATCCAACAACTTTTATTTGATATACCTTATTATACGATATACCATATGGAAATATATTTTCTATTTCTGAAATAATTTTAACGTAAACATATTTTGGAAAGGTACATTTTTAATTTTTACTCTGATTTGCACACCATTACTGATTATTATTCAAGACTGTTTGTTTGTTTTTAATTATGAGTTATATATATTTTTTTATTTCAAAAATATTATAAAATTAAACCAAGTTTTTTTTTTAATCCAATCTTACACACACACACACATACATACACACACACACATACATACACACACACACACACATATATATATATATAAGTGTTACAAAGCAACAGTAGCAGGTTGTTTGTATGTTTTATTTAATATTTTTCATTTCTAAATAAATCGTTTTTTGCAAAACATTTATTTTATTTACTGAAAGTGTTAAAAATTATTAAATATCAAGATGGTTAGGCTTGTTTTTCTATTATAGCAAAATGTTTCATGGGTTGATATTTCACAGCCTAGTAAGTATTTTTCTGTCATGTTATATCATTATAAAAGCTAAAAACAGGATATTAACTATTCATTATTTACATTTAAACATTTTTTCCAATTAAAATACCACACAATATACATCATTTTTTGAATAAACATGTAAAATAACATCAATGAATTTCAAAAAGTTTCATGCAAAAGTTATTTTTTTATTAATTTTTAAAGAATTTTTGACAAGCGTTAGGCTTAACTGCGCGAAATCCTCCGGCCCAGAAGGTGAAATCGAATTTCCCCGATCCGTCCTCAGATGCGCACTTCAAAATGCGCGCGCCGTCGCGAACGGGCTAAAGTTAGCCATCAGAAGTTCTAAACGAAATTAGGATAGTGCATGAGCGGTGCTAGTCTTCGTAGGAAGGCATTGCTGTTTTGATACATCAGTCCACGACTGCGGACTTACTGGGTTACTAGGTTTGGCCTTCAGTGTTAGAAAATTCGAATTCACATCAGACAATGCAAAAAATATTTTCAGATTAATGTTGTGACAGAATTTTCTTGATTACTTAACCCCCTTCGTGACTCGAGCCTTTTACGATTTTTTTAATGTTTCGTCACCGGTTTTTAAAAACAGAAATTTGTGCCTTATTAAATCGAGTAAATACGCCGATTAAATAAGGCAAGTTTTACAGTGAAATTTTACTGGTGGGTATGAACGAGGATTCTTAAGCCTTTTGCGGCACTTATGCGTGTCGCTCGTCTCCAAGGGGTTAAATTAAAATTTTCTGGAGAAATTTCCTTTCTGAAGTTTGAATTTCGGAATAAAAATGGAGGCCAAACTGGTAACTCTGGTTCGTACTTATCATTGGATACAGAGGATCTAGATGTATTAACCCTTTGCGGAGCAGAGCAAATTCATTGTTTAAGTGTTGAAATTTATGAATGATGCCGGAATTTGAAAACAACTTTAATTGTAAATCAGAAGAAGCTACACACACACACATATATATACAGAGCTGCCAAGTCTCCGGCTTTTTGCACACCAGTAAAATTTTAAAGAAAACGTTGTTGTTTTAAATCGCCGAAATGTTCCAATTAAATAAAACAACATTTTCTGTAATAAAATTCTGGTATCCAAAAAGCCGGAGACTTGGCAGCTCTGTATATATATATATATATATATATGTATCACGCATTCAATAAACCTTAAATTTCTGCACCAAAATTCAGGTGCCAATATGGTGTTCAGGAATTAAAATTAAGTGGTTTCATAGGTATACCACCGCGCGCAAGGAGTTAACCCTTTCCGGCGCTGACTATTTCTGTTAGTAAAATAAGAAATTATCGACAGACGCCAGAATTTACAAACGACTTTTTAAGAAATCAAGAACTCCAGAATATAAGCTTTTATTGTAAAAGCAATTTTAGTATATAATTAAAGTATTTGGTGTCTGTTTCTAGTTTGGAATTAAAATTATGTGTGATTAAATTAAGTGACAATTTTTCGTACTGATTGCACTTTCCTTTATTAAAACTATTTCAGAAAAATCATGATTCCTCATACTGTATCACATTAATCGTAAACGATCCATGATTTGGGCGAAATTCTGAAAGAAAAGATTAATTCTTCAAGTTTGAAAAGTTACCTGGCGCCTATACAGCTGAATGAAAGAGTTCGCAAAAGGAAAATTATGATTTATTTATATCTTATTTGAGACTCTATGTGACATCAAGAAAATGAAAAAGAAGAAAAAAAAAGATGAAATCATAACTTCCTTCATAGTAGTAATTATTCATTATGAAGTTTTGCTTCTAATAAAAGTAAATGGCGAAGGGGTTCTCTTTTACTATATATTTTGTACGTGTGTTTATTTTTTTCCCTTTATAATACTAGAAATTTTATAAAAAAATATTCGCTGCTTGTAATCGAATTTTACATAGTATTGCCAACTGTTACATGTAAATCGAGCAGGATTGCAAGAATGGTCTTCATTTTAATCAGAAATAAAGAATGATATTTTATACTTTATTAAATGAGAAATATTTGACGATCATTTAAAGTAAATTTTTTTCTATGAACATTTCAGGTGTGAATTGGAAATTGGACATTAGAGGCAATTTAGTAACAGTTACATCGGGGTCCCAAATTCGTCGGTGACCAGTACTTTTCTTCAACAACAAGTGACAAGTAATTTTCTTCACGTCGTCTAATAGCAAAATTAATTGCAATAAAAAATGATGAAATAAACTGTGGGAAATTAGTGGTGACAAGAACATTTGGAGCCTAGATTTATGCGAGATACTTGGCAATACTACACAGTATGTTATATTTTTTGAAAAAAAAATATATATATAGCAATATTGGTATTTAAAATGAAAAATGTAAGCCCCCATGCTAATCATGTTGTTATTTATGTTACGCTTTTATGTAATAAAAATTATTTTGTTTTAGAATTCATAGAGTTTGAATGAATGGTGAAGGAATTTTCCAGGCGAAATATCAATATTCTCTCATAGAAAAATAAATCTAGGTTAAGCGTACAAAAATTCGCTTTATTTAAAGAGAGATTTTTGAAGAAAATTTGAAAAAGAATTCTGAAGAATTACTTGATCTAGAAATTATTTTATACGTATGAAACCTGGTTTATATAGCTATTATAGAACTTTCCTCCGGCGCATTTAGTGGATAACGGCATGCTTTTAGCAAAGTCATACATTAGAAACTTGTACCGAATTACCCTATAAGTGGAAACGCGGATCGAGCAAACATTTAACCACTTTACTGATCAATATTTTTGAAAAGCACTTTCAAATAATGCCTATTTTCTTATTTCATTTCTTTTACAGAAGTTTTAAATTTTATCACCGGTTGTTCAAAACAGAAATTTTTGCCTAATTGAATTTGAAAAATGATCGGATTAAGTAATGCAAAGTTTACAATAAAAATTTACTGGTGAGAATTGGACTAAGGTTGCCCGCGCTTGGCACGAGTAAATCATGATATGCAAAAACACGTTGCCCTTATGACATACGGCAAATCAGGGAAGATGTTAAAAAGAAAGCGAGCATTATAAAATAAATCGCCTGAATTTACAACTATCAAAATATACTTTGCTTTCATATTTCTGTGATAAATAATTGCTTCTTTTAACCCATTCGTGCCCAGCATCGTTTGCGTAAATTTTATTTGGTTGGCACCACTATTTTTAGAAGATTTAAGTTTAGTTCATTAATCACAAAAATGCATCATTTAAATAACATAATTATTGCTTTTCTGTTTTACCGGTGTCAAAAACAGTGCTGAATGCACCTTTTGAAGCGTCCCTAAAAAGGGACGCTAGGCACTAATGGGTTAATGCTCTCTCGGGCAAAGCATTTTAAAATCTAAAGTGTTGAAAAAATGTGTGGCACTAGAATTTACTGACATGTGTATTTGGCAAAATGGAAAAGGTTTTGTCTTAAATTGATATTAAATGGAACATATTTTATTAAAATTCTGAATCCATTGTGGTGTTTAGGACTTAAAATTAAGTTGTTTCATATTTTAAATATTTGAGGGCTGTAGGGTTGTCCAATCTTCCGGTGAGCAAAAGGCATATCACTGTTGGTACTCAATGAAAGGCGCCATTATTCTCACGACTGATAACAAGCGGAAATATTATTGTCCAGTATTAGTGTACACGAATGTCTTAACATAATGCAAATCAATCTTACAGCGATGGACAGAAGGCCCTTACGATTCCGGCTTTACATAAATTACATTTCAAATTATACATTTTTCTGTGAGATTAGTGTGACTGTACATTTTTCTAAAAAATATTTGTAGGGTAAATCACCGCAAACGTTAACCCGACAGGATACAATACTAAAGTCAAATCCCCCCGGTGGGAAATGCCTTTAGTATTGTATTATGTAAACTTTATAACGTGTTGGTTTTGCCTCTTAATGTTTCCCTGGTGATGAATAAATTTTATTGTTCGAAACTGAAGGAAATTAATTCTACTTTATATTGAAAATAGTACGTAATTTGTAATTAAAGTTTTTAATATATATTATACACTAATGAGCCGAGTTTATTATGTGTTGTATTATCAAACAGTGTAATAAGTCATTTTTTAATAATAAACCTCTTTATCCCTCACTCATTACTAGCTCATTGATAATGTAGAATGGAGTTATGAATAAAGAGGGAGGGACATATAGTGTATTGTCGAGTAAAGTAGCTGAGCAGGTTGTCACAAAATGACGGCTTTTATTTCTTTTTCTTTCTTTCTTTTTTTTTTTTTTTTTTTTTTTTTTTTTTTTTTTAATCGGATTAACAGTTTTTGATAACCGCTGGTGAAAACTCCCACCAGATAACTTCAGTAGAAAATCTCGTGTTTTTTTAACACACTATTGATGTGAAATTTCAATCGCAAATATCACTAAAATTTTCTATTTCTTTTTACATCTGTCATCTTCGATAGGTATGATAATCTTTTCACTTATACTAACAAGAGGCTGTCTTGTTTATCATAATGTAGCGGAATGTAGCTAAAGTGAACTTCAACCAATAAAAATATGTAGCAGCTTTTGCGATTACTGGTATTTTCTATTAATGATCAACTTTTTGTTCTTGAACTACAGTTATACTTATTTGAACTTTTTAAATTATTTAATTTTTGATTTTTTTTCTCTCTATATGCTGTATTTAGTTTCATTTTTCTGCTTAATCTTAATGTTTTTACCAGTTTAAATCATTTAACCTTTTCTTTTTAAATTTACCTTATTTTTAAATGTTTTTATTTTTAACTTAAGCTGTATTTACTACAGTTTATCCATTCAATATCAATGGTTCCATACGTTTTTCAAAACATTTCACATTTACTCCGGACGTGCAGTTGATAGCAACTAGGTAACCCATGAAATGAAAATCAAACAGTTCTATTAATAAGGCGTTTAAATAAGTAGAAATTTTCCATATACGTTTAAGGGTTGGAGTTAAAGATGGTGTATAAGAACTTCATACGGAAGTAGGTATAGTTGAAGCTCCACTACTTTAAGGATATGTCAGTTTCTCTCTCTTAATAGTTCCATGTATAATACAGTCAAAGAGTAAATTTCTCAAAAAAAAAAAAAAAAAAAAAAAAAAAAAAAAAAAAAAAACTGAATTTTTTTGCACAAGTGTCAAAGTTGGGGAACGATGAGTAACGTTTATAATTTTGCTTCTTTGTAAGTATAAAAAATTTTTCTTCTAACTATTATCTTTAATCCTCATAGTTACACTTTATAAACAATAACTATGCATCGTAAAAAATATGCATCTTTAAATCTTCAAAGTATGTGTCTGGTTTTCAATGAATTTTCAAAGGTTTTGAAAATATCTGTTGGAAATATTAACGATATTAAAGAAATCTTTCTTTAAAAATGGAATTTTACATCTATATTTTTTTTAATAAAAGGAAATCTTCAAAAGAGCACCAAGAAAATCTTCAAATGGCGCTATAGTGCCTGCGGGCGTAGCGTTGGGCAGCCTTTTTCTAAAACATTGATAAATTATTATAACGACCAGGGTTCCCAAATGGTCCGTCAACTGAACATCAGAATTTTCTTAGAGAAATTTTCGTTTAAGATATTTCTTGCAAATTGCCAAGATTCCAACTTTGGAAGTTCATTCTAGCGCAAATACTGTAGAAACGTATCATGAAATTTTCTGCTAAAAAATATTGATGTTCAGTTCGCGGACATTTGGGAGCCCTGAACGACTTTTGTGTGTTTTTTCATTAACCTGATGTCATACCAATACAATCTATTATGACATAAAAATAAATCACAATTTTTGTTTTCGAAACTTTTTCATTCAGCTGTATAGACACAAATATAACGTTTTAAAATTGAATTATTAACTTTTTCTTTTAAAGTTTTTCATCGTTTCAGATAAAAGTAGACATAAGGGCGCATAATTAAGTAAGAAAAACTGTATTTGCTACCTTTGTTGGCAGAAGACACTTTATAAGACATCGATAAATTATCACAACGGCGGAATCATTCATGTGTTTTTTTTTTGCTTCCTTCTCACATCATGAAATAACATAAAAATAAATCACATTTTCTTTTATCATATTTTTTGCAGACATCTACGCGAAGAAACTTTCCAGATTCGATGTAATGTTGTCTTTTTTTATATTTCGTTTCGTTTATTTATAGTCTCGAATAACTGCAATACATATACGTGTCATTTAAAATGATCAGTTCAATAAATTAATACATTTTCTATTGAAAGGTAAATCATATTTATAAAAAGATTTTCGAGGTAAAAAACTGTGAATAGACAATCACAATGTGATTGTCTATTCATGTGTACTTTACGTTTGATTGACTACAAAAGTAGCATAGATGTACAAAAATAAGGTTTGTACCATTGATTTATATTAATATTCTATAAAATATAATAACAGTTAAAATCAAGTATTGGGTCATTTGGAAAGACGTATCTGTTAGAAAAAATCAATTTGCACCAGAAAATTCTGCCCATTAATTTCTAAATCGTGGAAATCGGGGGGGGGGGGATATCTAATAAGTAAATGATAGAATTTTCCAGTGCGAATTTTTTTCCCAAACGAACACGACTTTCCTAATAACCCAATAGTTTTTTATTTATTTATTTATTTTTAATGTTAGTATTTCACATGAAATGTTTTCATCGTAGATTCCTATCACATTCGTAACAGATACAGCCTTCGGAATAGTACTTACAAAATTTGCATGAAAAATCGAAGCAGATAATTACACGTGTCCAATACGTATGTAACTTTCAAGTTACATCAGTTAACCCTTTCCGGCGCAGACATATTACGTTAGTAAAATGAGAAATAATCGATTGACACCGGAATTCATAAACGACTTTTTAAGAAATGAAGAACTCCTTAATTTAAGCATTTATTGTAACAGCAAGATTTTACTAAAATATTACTGGTGCCAGTTGCAAGTTTGGAATTAAAATTAGGTGTGTCCAGACCGGTAACACTGCGCCGGAAAGGGTTAAATAAATTAGCACATTTTCTACTGACAGGCACCTCTCTAGCGTATAAAATATTTTAAAGGTAATTAAGTGTGAATAGATGATCACAGAATCATGCGTAATTTATGTTTGATTGATTACAGGAGTAGCGTAAATGTTCAAAAATAAGCTCTATATTATTTATTCTTATTAGAAGTAAATATTCTAATGAAGCACATCAACCCTTTCGATTTCTTTTTGCGATTTTTTTTATTCGCATTACAAATTTAAATATATTTTAGAATTAAAATATGCGAAAAAATTTTGTAAAATATTTTTTTTTCCAACACAGAATTATATCATAAAAAAGGTTGTCAGAAACAGCATATTTTACAGAATTTTTAATCTTTTTTACCGATTTTTCAAAACGGAAATTTTTGTCCGATTTAACCTGGAAAATGCTACGCAAAAATTTTAAAAACAAATAAATAGTGGGAATAATCAAAGATCGTTAACCGTTTTGCGACGGAAGCCTTTTATGAAATTTTTAATGTTTTGTCGCCGGTTTTTAAAAACAAAAATTTTTGGCTCATTAAATCGAGAAAATGGTCCGATAAAATAAGGCAAATTTTTCAGTAAAATTTTACTGGTGGGGATAAACAAGGATTCTTAAACCTTTTTGTGGAATTTATACGTGTCGCTCGTTCCCAAGAGGTTAATAAGATGGAAACAAGTTAGAAATTGCACGTGAAGCGTAGCAAATGAGGTGCGTTCGTACGATAACGAAGTTTAAAAAATATCCCTCTCATATATCAATCTCATAAAACTGTAAATAATTACAATTAAAATGCGCACCAAACAATGTACTCCCTAACCATTATGCAATGGAATACTTTTGTGTAACCTTGTAAATCAATAACAAATATTCTTTGCACCACAGATTATGCAAAATGTATATTATGATATGTAATTTACAGATGCATATCAATTTTATTACGTTCGAATGAGTGTAACATCATTAAAGTGGATTTGAAACATTTTTCCCCATTAACCGTAATGTAACGGAATACTTTTGATTCTCCCTGTAACTGAACTATGCTCCGATTTTTATAAAATTTGAATTAATTCGACAAAATTATGTAATAATTATGTATTTCAAATTTCAAACGATTAAAATGCATTTGAAACTTTTTTCCCCATTGACCGTAATATAACGGAATCCCCTTGATTGTCCCTGTAATTGATCTATGCATCCGATTTTCATAAAATTTCAAACGACTCGACAAAATTATGTAATAATTATGTATTTTAAATTTCAAACGATTCAGTTGGGTAATTTTTGCGTTGTTATATGTGGACGGACGGGCAGACAGACGGACGGACTGAACGACAACAGTAGGTGCTACGTATTTAGATAATTACGAACGCACCTAAAAAGGAATCTCCGCGAAAATCGCGGATTTTGCTATATTTGTGGTTAGAGTTGCAAAAAGTCGGTTTATTCCCGGGTTTATTTCCAATAGACCAGGTTTATTCCCAGGTTTATTCCCCAAAAAAAACGAATTATTCCAAAAAATCCCGGGTTTTTTCCAGGTTTATTCCTAAAAACCCGGTTTATTCCCGGGTTTAAACCGGGTTTTTTCTAACCTTTGCAACGCTATTTGTGGTACCTGTGAAAATCGAGGGATGCACGGCAAGAGGGTTAACAGTAAAAGCAGGACTCCCTACTCTTCACTTTTTCCTATTTTTAAATATCGGTATTTCTTTAAAAATGTTTTCGGCGTTGGGCCAATCACATTCTTTAAAGATAAAATCTACGGAGTAGTTTCTGTAAAGTTTACAAGAAAATTACAAGCAGGGGGGTTTTGTAACAATTTATAGCAATACCTGGCGAAGGCGCATTTCTTTCAACGTGTGTATGATCCCTTGAATTTTAGTAACAATCTTTTAAAGTTTTTTCTGCTTTATTTTCCTAAGATGAAACTAGACAAAGAGATCTTTTATAAAATATTAGTGTCAAAATTTAAGAGACCTTGCATGCGTTTATAAAAATCCATCTTCGGCAACCGCCATTTTTGCGACAGCGCGCCCAGGGGTGCTCACATTCAAGGGGCTGTGGCTCATCCTCAAATAATGTGCAAAAAAAAAAAAAAAAAAAAATAGTTATATAAGCGCCAGGTAACTTACCAAACTTAAAGATTTAACCCTTAACTGCTCAACGCCAACATATAAGCGACAATGGCAGCTTTTACCAGGTTTATTCTTTTACATCAATTTTTATTTTAAAAAAACACGTTATTATTGCCCTTTAGCAAAATGTGCAACAGAAATTTACTAAAAAAATACTATTAAAATTTAATGGCTTTAATAGAATACTAAAAAAAAAAAGATCAAGTATTTAAAGCTACCTCAAATTAAGGGTTAATATCTCCCATCCATGTTTCCAGTAATTTACTGAAAGTACTGTCCCACTTTATAGGGAAATAGATAATTGCATATCCTGAAATCATCGAATAATTCGCATTTTGTAAATTCCCATGAATGCGATAAACGAAAAAAAAGTACAGAAATATTTTCTTTTGTAATGAAGATTTGTTATCTTTAAAATCGAAGAACATAAATCGTTCTGAAATAATCGATTATGATTTTTAATTCTTGAAAGCGCATGGGAGTGCTGATTTTGAAAATGCACGATTTTTTAGCGACACAAGATGCCAGTGAAACTTCTTTGAAAATCCTGGAATTATAGGGAAATGCAATAGGACGGACAAGAGAATAAAAGAGCAATATTTAGCACCGTAAGAGGAGAAATATGCGTCCAAAGCAGGAAGATTATTATTATTATTATTATTATTATTATTATTATTATTATTATTATCATTATTATTATTATTATTATTATTATTATTATTATTATTATTATTATTATTATTATTATTATTATTATTATTATTATCACAGTGAAACCTCCAAATAAGGGACACCTCTATTTAAAGGACAAAACTTCCGGTCCCAGTCCTTATGTATAGGACATGTAATTACCTCTGAATTATTTATCTCTGAATAAGGGACGCTCGATTTAAGGGACAGTTGAATATAGCATCAAAGGGGATGGTTTTTGCATTTCAGATAATGAAATAGAAATATGTAGATGATATTTTTATCATTTGGGATTCAACTATGGAACAATTACAGGTGTTCTTGGATGAAATCAATACAATCGATAAAAACATACAATTTACATTAGAAATAGAACAAAATGGAAAACTGCCCTTTCTTGATACTGAGCTCATAAAAAATAATTTGCTTATTGAAACAAAAGTCTATAGAAAAGAAATTCGATCAAACAATACCATTTCATTCAATAGCTCTTCTCCCAGTAATTTGAAAGCTGCAGCATACAGATTCTATATAGATCTAGCTTTCAATATCTCCAGTAGGAAATATATTAATCTGGAATTAGACACAATCAGAAATATAGCAAATGATAACGGTTTCCCACTCAAGTTTAAAAATAAACTTATTTACCAAGCTCAATACGGTAAATTTAATTATAACGAAACAAAGTTGCACAAATTTCAATATTTTCCTGGTCTCTTTGAATGTCTAAAGTTTAAATTAAAGAAATACAATCTACATTTAATTGCTCCCCCCCTAATAAATTAAGCACAAGACTTCACAATAGTATCGATCCTATCCCCATGGAAGATTCAGCAGGTGTATATTTAATCCCAGCCACAATAATGGAGAACAAAAAGAGAACAGATTACATTGGAATGACAACCAGGAAATTTAAGAAGCGTTTGTCAGAACACATTGCAGATATCAAACTTAATCGATGCAATACCGCTCTCTCTAAACTGTACCAGGAACAAGAAGCTATAATAAATTTCAAAAAAGCTAAATTACTAAAGAAAATATCAAATTATCAGAAGATTAAAATCATGGAATCAATTGAAATTTTATGTCGAGCTAACAATAATTGTAACGATACTTTGTCCTACGATATTCCAAGAATATGGTACAATCTGCTCAAAATCACTTGAACCCCCCTTTCTATCAAATTTGGAACATTCCGACTTCTCCCCCCCCCTTTTATTACGTTGTCTTTGGATCAGTCCACTTCATATAAAAGAACTCAGCCTTCGACTTCTACCCTTTTTGTTGTTTTAACCCTGATGATGAGCATGACATGCTCGAAAGTACTAGGTTTTGTTAATAAAAAACACCTTTAAGTAATCTGAGTATTTTATTTTGGTTTTATGTATAAATAAGGTGAATTAAAGGATTCGACATATGTGATACGTTATATCATTTTAATCTTATAATGAAATAGTCTGTGATGAAAATGAAAATGCAGATTTTTATGAATTTATTAAACGACAGATAACCAAGTGGATGCAGATGCATATGACAAAATTGATGAGCATTTATTTACCCACAGTTCGGAATTGACATCAGTGCATTTATCCATTACCCCCTACAACAGAGATCTGTTGTAAGGGGTAATGATTTATACCCATTGAAAGTAATGCTGAAAATTTTGAGGATGATTCTGAAACTGGAGAATAAAAGTAAATTATGAAATAAAGAACTTTACAGATGCTTTCAGGCTACTCTCAAAACCAGAAAGACAAATTTTGTGACATAAGTTTTAATTTATTTTTATTCGGAAATGCCTGAAATTAACTGATGTTGTTGTTCAGAAACTATGTAATCAAACTGTTTTTTTTCCTTTCTTTTTTGCAAATACTTACTAATCTTACAGAAAATATTGTCAAAGTGGGCGTTTTGAACCGAATTTCCAAGCAATAGAAGAATAACTACTTAGAAAGGATGAAAAAAGTATTTGTCATATGATCAAAATCTCTCATAACTTAATAGGTAATTTATCTACCAAATGTGAAAACACAGTTCGATTCCAAATCACTTCCACAGTAAGGCGTTCCAGTTTTATATCTTTCTGTTAAAAATGAGTTTGTAAATGTGTCAAAACGTTTTCCGCTTGTTGAGCACAGCAGTTGAGAGATTTTTGCCTTAAAATACGCAGAGCAGTTTAATACTTTTTTTTAAATACTGCTGAGAATAAAGAACTAAAATTTATAACTATAGTAAAATTTATAAGAACTAAATTAATTAATAAGAACTAAAATTTATAAGTACGAACACTTGAACGGTTTATAGTGAAAAATTGAAATTTACAAAATAATCACTTTTGATTGATTAATTTAAGCAAAGTTCTTTTAAATGTTTTAATACTTTTTTCATGCACAGAATTTGCATATAAAATAAAAATCAATAATGCCACAAATAATTTACTGATTTATTAATCAATTGAAAATTTTAATTTATCAATTCTCTATTCTTTTTGTGTCTAATTAACGTAATTTATACACTTCAAGGACATTTAAACTTCACTTTTAATTATTTGTTATTTTTATATCCTTCTGAACGATCAATTAAAAATAACAGTCAAAACTCTGAATAAGGGACATCTGTATTTAAGGGACAAAAGTTCCGGTCCCATGGATGTCCCTTATTTAGAGGTTTCACTTATTATTATTATTATTATTGTTATTGTTATTTTAAGGCAATAAATAACCCTTTCCCGCACACTTTCCCCGGTCTGGGATACCTAATTTTAATTCCAAACTTGCAAACGGCACCAGTAATATTTTACTAAAATTTCGCTCTTACAATAAAAACTTAAATTCAGGATTTCAAACTATCTAAAAAATTCGTTTGTGAATTCCGGTGCCAGTCGATAAATTCTCATTTTATTACAGATTTTGCCTACGCAAGAAAAAGATAAAAGATAAGTTGGCATATGGAAAATTAAATGAATTTATAGGGAAATTTATTAATGTTTTCAAAGGTTGTATTTTTAAAACAACAATTTGTTTTTGTTTTTTTATTCTCCTTATAATTTTCACTTAAATCACAAAAATTGTAATGAATAATTAAACCATGTAACAAAAAAAAAAAAAAAAGAATATGATACATGAAAGTTTGGTATATTACATCGTTATGGATAGAATAATAATAAATTATTGGGTAAATTGTTATTGTTCATTATATTTATCATATGTGAGGTATAGAATAAAATAACCCATACATAAAAAAAGTTAATTGCTACCCTCGCTTAATCCTTTCCGGCGCGGACAAATTCTCTTAGTAAAATGAGAAATTATCGACTGAAACCAGAATTTACAAACGACTTTTTAAGAAATCAAGAACTCCTCAATTTAAGCTTTTATTGTAAAAGTAAGATTTTATTAAAATATTATTGGTGCCAATTGCAAGTTTGGAATTAAAATTAGATGTTTCCAGACCGACAACACTGCGCCGGAAAGGGTTAAATGTATACTCCGCTTAATTGCATACAGTACAGTGGGAACACATATATGCAATTAAGCGGGTCACCTGTATAATATTATTTCTACCATACGCATATATAACCCACATGTCTTTTTAAACTTGTAAATTAAAAAATAGTTTTAATAATAAATAAAAAGTAGCATAATTATTCAATAAAAGGAAGACTGTATCATTTATTTTTATTAGAAGCAGATACTTTATCGAACACCGATAAATTATCTTAACACTAACCGAAACTCTCGTGATTTTTTCTTTCCTTTTCTCGATGTGATATAGACATATTCTGAATTGTCATAAATATATGAAGCATATTTTTTTATTTTGCTAACTCTCTTATTCAGCTTTATAGGTACCTTTTCAAACTCCAAGTATTGATCTTTTCTTGTAGTTTTTATTTAAGTTATTGAAGGTTTCGTATAACGGAAATATATATAGGTCATAATATGCAAAATCTTTATCAAAACTTAAAGGAATTACTGCTTTTCTACTCAGACATTAAAAAAATAACGCATATGTAACCCATATGTGTTTTTAATTTTGTAAACTAAAGAATTGTTTTATTAATAAATAAAAAAGAAGCATAATTATGCAATAAAATGAACAATTTTTATCATTTATTTTTATTTCTAGCAAATACTTTATAGAACACCGATTAGTTATCTTAACGCCGACGGAAACTTTCGTGATTGCTTTTCCTTTTCTTGGTGTCATACAGACATATTCTGAACTGACATAAAAATGAATCATATATTTTCTTTTGCAAACTCTATTATTCAGCTTTATAAATAACTTTTCGCACTCCAAGTATTAATCTTTCCTTGTAGTTTTTATATAACTTATTGAAGGTTTCGAATAACTGAAATAGAAATGTTCTGTCTTTGTCTGTTAACCCCTTGTGGACGAGCGACACGTATACGTGCCGCAAAAAGGCTTAAGAATCCTTGTTTATCCCCACCAGTAAAATTTTACTGAAATTTTTGCCTTATTTAATCGGAGCATTTTCTCGATCTAATTAGGCACAAATTTCTGTTTTTTTTTTTTTTTTTTTTTTTTTTTTTTAAACCGGTGACAAAACATTAAAAAATTCGTAAAAGGCTCCCGTCTCGAAGGAGTTAAAGGTTAATCTCTCACATCAATGTTTCCTGTAATTTTTTGAAAGCTCTGTACTAAAACCGC
Source organism: Maratus speculifer (assembly GCA_964019185.1). NCBI lineage: Eukaryota > Metazoa > Arthropoda > Arachnida > Araneae > Salticidae > Maratus > Maratus speculifer. Next base: position 233,824,583 of record OZ025300.1, read on the forward strand.
AGGCAATTTTATTCCCGTTCTTTAAAAGTATTTCACATCAGAATTTTTATTTAAATATATTTATATTACATATTTGAATAATTTTTACGTAACGTGAGTTTAACTTATTTTTTTCTTTAATTTTTACTTTCAGTCGAAGTCAGGCTTAAGAATCCTTGTTTATCCCCACCAGTAAAATTTTACTGAAATTTTTGCCTTATTTAATCGGAGCATTTTCTCGATTTAATTAGGCACAAATTTCTGTTTTTGTTAAACCGGTAACAAAACATTAAAACATTCGTAAAAGGCTCCCGTCTCGAAGGAGTTAAAGATTAATCTCTCACATCAATGTTTCCTGTAATTTTTTGAAAGCTCTGTACTAAAACCGCAGGCAATTTTATTCCCGTTCTTTAAAAGTATTTCACATCAGAATTTTTATTTAAATATATTTATATTACATATTTAAATAATTTTTGCGTAACGTGAGTTTAACTTATTTTTTTCTTTAATTTTTACTTTCAGTCGAAGTCAGGCTTAAGAATCCTTGTTTATCCCCACCAGTAAAATTTTACTGAAATTTTTGCCTTATTTAATCGGAGCATTTTCTCGATTTAATTAGGCACAAATTTCTGTTTTTTTTTTTTAAAAAACCGGTGACAAAACATTAAAAAATTCGTAAAAGGCTCCCGTCTCGAAGGAGTTAAAGATTAATCTCTCACATCAATGTTTCCTGTAATTTTTTAAAAGCTCTGTACTAAAACCGCAGGCAATTTTATTCCCTTTCTTTAAAAGTATTTCACATCAGAATTTTTATTTAAATATATTTATATTACATATTTAAATATTTTTTGCGTAACGTGAGTTTAACTTATTTTTTTCTTTAATTTTTATTTTCAGTAGAAGTACTTTCATTTGATATGGGTCAAAATGACCCATCGTGACGTTCGTAACCGATTTTCATGATTCATCGTGATCTATCATTGCGGTTCTAGTATTAACTGTACGCATATATGAGCCACACATATTTTTAAATACTTGTATAAAAAGGTTGTTTTATTAATAAACGGAAAATTAGCATATCATGCAATAAAGGAAGATCATTTATTTTTATTTGAAGCAGATACTTTATAAAAACCCAATTAATTATATTAACACAGACGGAAACTTTCGTGATTATCCCCCACCACTACCACAGACACACTTTTTTATGTCATACAGACATATTCTGAACTGACATAAAAATGAATCATATTTTTTTTCAAACTTTTTTATTTAGTTTTATAGGTAACTTTTCAAACTCCAAGCAATAACCTTTTCTTGTTTATTAATCCCTTAAATGGTTTGCCAGAACGCTGTTAGGGCAAGACGAAATAGCTTATTTCATCATTTAAAGCTTTTTGACACCACTATTATTTTTAAGAAAATTTTAATACTATTGAAAGGCGGAAATGTTTAGACTAACTTTTATGAATATTTTATTTAAATAATAGTGGTGTGAATCCGGTGTTTTCCATTTATTGAACGAAAAGAATCAACCAGTTAAGGGGTTAAGGAATTATTTTATTAATAAAAAAAAGTAGCATAATTGGGCAATAAAAGGAATACTTTATATCATCTATTTTTATTAGAAATATATACGTCATAAAACACCGATTATTTATATTAGCGCTGATGGAAACTTTCGTAATTTTTTCCCCTTTTCTTGGTGTCATATCGACATATTCTGAATTGACATGAAAATGAATCATAATTTTTCTTTGGCGATCTCTTTTATTCAGCTTTATACGTAACTTTTCAAACTACAAGTATTAATCTTTTCATGCATTTTTTTCTATAACTTATTGAAGGTTTCGAATAACTGGAATAGATATGTTCTGTCCTTGTCCGCTAAAGGTTAGTCTCTCCTATGAATGTTTCCTTTAATTTGTTGAAAGTTTAACCCCTTAATTGGTTAATTCTTTTCCGTTCAATAAATTTAAAATAGCGGATTCACACCACTATTAGTTAAATGAAATATTCTTAAAATTTAGTCTAGACATCTCCGACTTTGAATAGTATGAAAATTTTCTTAAAAATAATAGTGGTGTCAAAAAGCTTTAAGTGATGAAATAAGCAACTTCGTTTTGTTCGAACGGTGTTCGGGCAATCCAGTTAAGGGGCTAATACCAAAACCGCCGGAAATTTTATTCCCCCTGTTTAAAAGTACCTTACATAAGAATTTTCATTTAAATATATTTATCGTATTTATTTGAATAATTTTTATGTAGCATATGTTTAACTTTTAAAAAAATCTTGTTTTAAGCGACGTATTTTTATTTGTTTTTTATGAATGTTTGTCGTGACTCAGCACCGTGGTTCTACTGTTAACTCTTTATTGTTCGCTGTTCTGTTACATAGAACACGCAACATGATGCTGATATGCCACCAGAATTCTGCTATAATTTTTTTCTGTTTATTACGCATGGGGAAAATACCCCCCCCCCCACCCCCGACCTTTTTCTTATTTAAAAAAAAAGTATATAAATTTCGGTGTCAATCGGTCATTTCAATATTTTCGCGAAGAAAATGCTCTGGGGTTAACTGTGCGCATATGTTTTTATATTTGCATATTAAGGTATTGTTTTATTAATAAATAAAAAATTAGCATAATTATGCAATGAAATGAACACACTATAACATTTATTTTTATTTGAAGCAGATACTTTATAAAACACCAATTAATTATTTCAACGCTGACGGAAACTTGCGTGATTTTTTTTCCTTTTCTTGGTGTCATACAGACATATTTAGAATTCACATAAAAATGAATCATAATTTGTCTTCTGAAAACTCTGAACAGTTTTATAGATAATTCTTCAAACTGCAACCGTAAATCTTTTCTTGCAGTTATGTAAGTTATTGAAGGTTGCCTGTAACTGAAACAGATGTATGTCATAATACACACAGTCTTTATCAAAAATTAAAGGAATTACCATAAGCATATATGTTTTTAAATTTGTCAATTAAAGAATTGTTTTATTAATAAATAAAAAATAGCAAAATTATTCAAAAGGAAGACTCCGTGTCAATTATTTTTATTAGAAGTGATACTTTATAGATTAATTTTCTCAAAGTTGACGGAAACTTTTGTGACTTTTTTTTCCTTTTCTTTTTGATAAAATACAGACACATTCTGAGTTTTCATTAATATGAATATTTTTTTTCTTTTGCAAACTCTTTTATTTAGTTTTATAGGTACTTTTTCAAACTCCAAGTTTTAATCTTTTCTTGCATTTTTTATATAAATTACTGAAAGTTTCGAGTAACTGGAATAGATATGTTCTGTCTTTGTCCGCTAAAGGTAAGTCTCTCTTATGGATGTTTTCTGTAATTTGTTGAAAGTTTAATACTAAAACTGTAGGAAATGTTATTCCTGTTCTTTAAAAGTATTTCACATCAGATTTTTATTTAAATGTATTTATTTATTTATTTAAATAATTATTGAGTAGCATATAGTTAACTTAAAAAGAAAAACTCGTTTTAAGGACGTATTTATATTTGGTACGGCTTTACTTCCGTCGTGACTTATCACCGCGGTTCTGCTGTTAACCATTTATGGTTCAGTATTCTATTACACAAAACACCTAATATGACATCGAAATGCCACAATACTACCAGAATTCTGCTATAAATATTTTCTGCTTATTATGCATGAGAAAAATACCCCCTTTTTTCTTATTAAAAACAAGTTAGAAATTGCACGTGAAGCGTACTAAATGAGATGCATTCGTACGATAACGAAGTTTTAAAAATCTTCAGATCTTACTATTATAGTAGAGAGTACTTCGGATCCAATGTATTGGTCGAAATCTTTGTGTCCATGTAAATATACAGGAAGTATTTTTTATTATACCTCAGCAACGTACATCATATTCGTAAAATGCGAAATAGTTTAATATACTTTCTTTCTTTCTAACCGATGGCCAGGCCCCTACCTGCCTAGTTATCTCACCTTAACGGGTTAGATATTTGGTATCGGGGCGGTCGACCGCCTAATTGCCGCGTAGCGGCAATAAACCTGATTTCTTTGCTACGCATGCCATCATTTCTGCAGTACTTGCTTGTCGTTGAGCATACTTTGTTTCGCCTGTTAATTAATGGTACATCCTGTTGTTTGAACTGTAAATGGTTTCGCAAGATGGTCTCGTAATTTAGAGCCTTGATCAGAAGAACGAGACCTTCACCTGGCAAGGCACCTCCAGAGGTATAATTCACAGGTAACTTGGAGGACTTTGCACCCACGACGGATTTTACATGCACCATGCGCCATTAGCGTACATGATGTAATTTTTGCCGGCAAAATGGCGAACCACTAAGACAAGTACCCGGGTCGGCTGTTTAGGTTAAGTGCTTTGTTGGTAATCTTTGTGGTTTATTGCACATTGGGTTAACTTTGTGATTTGTTGCCGCACACCTTGTACTCATCTTACCAGACGAAATGGGACTGGATGTTTTTGAGCCTAAACAATGGTACTGAACTTAGCTGAATGTTGGGAAAATTTTGTGGGAATAAAAAAAAAAAAAAAAAAAAAAAAAAAAAGAAAATGGCCGAAAAGCTAAGTCGTACCGCTGATGGAGGAAAATTTTTGCGCCAAATAGCAAGGCAAACGAGAGCGTTGCAGAGAGAGAGACAAGAACCCACCTTTCTACCGTACCCCACCGAGAAAAACTGGCTCCCTGGGTTGCCCCATTAGAGCGGGTCCAATATTTTGTGCGGACAGAGTCCTACTGCACCAAATAAAGAGGCGAGCTGTCAAAAAAAAAAAATAATAATAATAATAATAATTAAATAAATAAAAATTAGTAATAATAAAATAATAAAAAAATAGTTAAATAAAGAATAAAAAAATAATAATAAATGAAAAAACTTAAAATAAAAGCAGTTTTTTTTGGCATTAAGGGATTCCTAGACCTTTTATATATAATTTTTTTTTTTTTTTTAGCACAACACAGGGGACGGACTAGCAGTGTCGGGGGCGTTTGAAGCTTCTTACTATGTCATATTGCACAACTTGCTGAACCGTTGTTGATATTCGTTGTGTATGCAATTCATATGTTGCGGGGCTCCTATTGCGGGCCATGGTTACAGCTGATGTTGTGCGACTACCGCACACTGCTAAAGAACATCAAACATATACAAACAATTTTTTTTTTTTTTTTTTTTTTTTTTTTGGCGAAAGAAAAAAAAAACCTAGGCCTTTTTTTTTCTTTTAACATACAACATATAACACATAACATACAGTATTATGTTTCTGCTGGGTTATCAAAATGAGAGGGCTTTCTGTTTTATATGTTTTTTTGCTTTAATGTTGTGATACTGTCGCAGTATTCTTGGAGCCACCTGATTACTGTTTTTGCTTTATTTTGTACGTGTTTGTTTTTACCTAATTGTTCGTGCCACAGTTTATCATTATTTGCTGTTATGTTTACCAGGTGGTACTGTTGGGTGAGTGGGCAGTGGAGGAGATAATGTTTAGGCGTACCCTCCGTGCCGCATGCACAGTCCGGAGTGTCCGCTTTATTAAATCTGTGGAGATATGCTGGAAATGCTCCATGTGCTGTGTAGAGTTGTGAGAGTAAAAAGTCACTTATGAGTCTGCTTTCACCTACTGTTGGAAAATACTGATGTGTTTCCCTGCCTGTATCCCCGTAATCCCACTCGAACTGCCATTGTTTCATTGTTAGCTCTTTGAGTGTCCGTTTCAGTTTTGAGATTGGCTTTTTCATATAGTATTTGTTTTTGTTATTTGTGTTTTCTGCTGCGGTTTTGGCTAACTCGTCTGCATCCTCGTTTCCTTGGATGCCCACGTGCGCCTTGACCCAGCTGATTTTAAACTTATTGTTGGATTCTTTAATTAAGTTTTGTATTTTATCTACTGTTTCATTGACATTAAATGGCTTTTTTAGTGAATCTATGGCTGATCTGCAATCCGAGCGTATGCTGTATGGCTCACCTGTTGTGTTGCCCCATTCCGCTGCTTTTTGTATTGCCAGTAGTTCGGCCTGGAAAACGCTGTTGCATTCTCTTAGGGGCACTGGCCATGTCATTATTTTTTGGTTATTTTTGTATGCTACAAAGGCCGAACCTGTAGCGCCTGATTCCAATTTGGATCCGTCCGTGTAGGTAACTACTTCGAGCATGTTATATCCAATCCTTGGTTCAATTATTTCGGCTGGGTGATTTGCCCATATATTGATTTTCTTTTCATATTCAAGTTGGTGCAGGACCTTTTTGTGTTTTTTTCTAAGTCTTGCGATTGTTCCATAGGCTGCCTCGTAATTGACTTTGAGGTGGATTGGAATCAGGCCCGAGAGTACCAGAAGTGCCGAGGTGGGGGCCGTTCTATAAGCCCTGACTATGGCCAGTGCAAAATGCCTTTGACAACTAGAGAGTATCTCTTTGCTGCTTTTATTGAGCTCGTGCCCCCATATCGGGGCCGCATAAGTTAGCGTTTTTTCCACTACTGTTGTGTACCATATCTTGATAATGTTAGGTTTTATTCCCCAGCCCTTTGCCGCCATATAGTCCAGGTTTTTGAAGTTTGATCTAACTTTGCCTGTTTGTGTTGCGCAGTGAGGTACCCAGTTTAGATTTTTATGCAATATCACTCCCAGATATTTGATATGTTCTTTCACATTTAGAGATTGACCGTTTAACTTTATGCCCTCTATTACATTGGTGTTTTCTGTAGGTAGGTTCCTCATATGTCCCCTGTTTAGATATAGTAGTTCTGTTTTTTCTTTATTCAGCGTTAGGCCATTAGCCTCTACCCATTCGTTAAAAGCTTTGAATATTCTATTTGCGAGTCTTCTAAGTTTATCCTTTGTTCTTCCCTTGAGTATCAGAATAAAGTCATCCACGAATGCCTGTATCCTGACATGTTTTCCCCAGTGTTTTTTTAATGCTGTCTCTCCGATTAATAGCCATAGAAGCGGCCCAGGCAACTTCCCTGGGGGCAGCCGCCGAATGTCTGTTTTGTGATTTTGATCCCATTTTCCTCTAGTGAAACGTATCTTTGTTGTAAGAAACTCACTACCCAGTTTATTAAATAACCCGGGCAGGGAGATTGTTTTATATTATCTATTAGTATTGGCCAGCGTATGTTGTCGAAAGCCCCTTTGATGTCCATGGCTATTAAGAGTGTTTGGTAGTTGTTAGCTTTGTCTTCTTTTATTGTTTTAATTAGATTGTCCAGTGCGTGTTCCGTGGAGAATCCCTGCTTGAAGCCATATTGTTTATCGCTCCAGTATTTATTTTTATTAAGATGGTAGTTTATTCTACCATGTATTATGCGTTCTAAAATCTTACTTATTGCTGGTAGTAGGCATATCGGTCTGTAGTTTTTAGGGTTTGCAGGGTCTTTACCCGGCTTGTGAAAGAGGACCACTAATCCGATTTTAAATGACTTGGGGAAGTATTCAAATTTTAAGCATGTATTGAGAAGTGTGAGCAGTAGTTGCGGGGCGGCATTGTTTATGCGTTTAATTAAGTTATAGTCAATGAAGTCATAACCTGGTGCTTTGTTTTGTTTGACGTTTCTGATTATTCTATTTAATTCCGCCTTCGTAACTACTGGTGGTTTTGCATCATCTTTTTTTTATTTACTGTTGTTATGTTGTGGGGGGTGTTCTCCAAACATTGTTTCCCCGTATAGCATTATGTAGTGGAATACTTTTGCACAGCCTTGTAATTCAATAAAAAATATTCTTAACATCACAGATTGTACAGAATGTATATTTTAGTACATGTATATATTATGCATATATACTTCATAGGTTCATGTCAATTTTATTGCGTTCGAATGAGTGTAACAATCTTAAAATGCATTTGAAACTTTTTTCCTCATTGACCGTAATGTAACGGAATCCTTTTAATTGTCCCTGTAATTGATCTATGCATCCGATTTTCATAAAATTTGAAATGACTCGACAAAATTATCTAATAATTATGTATATTAAATTTCAGATGATTCGGTTGTGTAGTGTTTGCGTTGTTATATGCGGACGTACAGACACACGGACGGAATGAACGACAACTATAGGTGTTACGTATTTACACAATTACGAAAGCACATAAATTCCGGTATCATTCGGTCATTTCATTATTTTCGTGAAGAAAATGCTCTGCGCTTTAAAGGGTTAATTGTGCGCATGTGTTTTTATATTTGCATATGAAGGAATTGTTTTATTAATAAATAAAAAAGAAGCATAATTATGCAATAAAATGAACAATTTTGTTTTTATTGGAACAACATTTGTTTTTATTTCTAGCAGATACTTTATGGAACACCGATTAGTTATCTTAACGCTGACGGAAACTTTCCTTTGCGGATTGCTTTTCCTTTTCTTGGTGTCATACACACCTATTCTGAACTGACATAAAAATGAATCATAATTTTCCTTTTGCAAACTCTTTTATTCAACTTTATAAATAACTTTTCACACTCCAAGTATTAATCATTTCTTGCAGATTTTATGTAATTTATTGAAGGATTTAGAGTAACTGAAATATATATGTTCTGTCTTTTTACGTTAAATGTCAATATCTCACATCAGTGTTTCCTGTAATTTTTTGAAAGCTTTGTACTAAAACCGCAGGAAATTTTATTCCCTTTCTTTAAAAGTATTTCACATCAGAATTTTTATTTAACCACTTCGGGACGGGACCCTTTTGCGATTTTTTTAATGTTTCGTCACCGGTTTTTAAAAACAGAAATTTGTGTCATTTTAAAACTATAAAATTCTCCGATTAAAAAAGGCAAATTTTACAGTAAAATTTTACTGGTGGGGATAAGCAAAGATTCTTAAGCTTTTTTTGTGGCACGTATACGTGCCGCTCGTCCCCAAGGAGTTAAATATATTTATCTTAATTATTTAAATAATTTTTTAGTAGCGTGAGTTTAACTTATTTTTTCCTTTAAATTTTAGTTTCAATCGACGTACTTTCATTTGATATGGGTCAAAATGACCCATCGTGACGAGTCGTACCCGATCTTCATGATTCCATCGTGACACATCATAGCGGTTCTAGTATTAACTGTACTCATATATGAGCCACACTCATTTTTAAATACTTGTATTAAAACGTTGTTTTATTAATAAACAGAAAATTTTCATAATTATGCAATAAAAGGAAGATCCTTTATTTTTATTTGAAGCAGATATTTTATAAAAACCCGATTCATTATATTAACACTGACGGAAATTTTCATGACTGTCCCCCCCCCCCCCCTTTTTATGTCATACAAACATATTCTGAACTGACATAAAAATAAATATTTTTTTCTTATCTGTATGTATATATAGTTTTATAGGTGACTTTTCAAACTCCAAGCAGTAAACTTTTCTTACATATTAAGGAATTGATTTATTACTAAATAAAAAAAAGTAGCATAATTAAACAATAAAAGGAATACTTTATATCATCTATTTTTATTAGAAGTATATACTTCATAAAATGCCGATTAATTATTTTAACGCTGACGGAAACTTTCGTTATTTTTCCCCCTTTTTTGGTGCCATATGGACATATTCTGAATTGACATGAAAATGAATCATAATTTTTCTTTTGCAAACTCTTTTATTCAGCTTTATAAGTAAATTTTCAAACTCCAAATATTAACTTTTCTAGCATTTTTTATGTATAAAAGTTTCCAGTAACTGAAATAGATATGTTTTATCCTTGTCCGCTAAAAGTTAGACTCTCCTATGAATGTTTCCTGTAATTTGTCAAAAGTATTTCATATGAGTTTTCTTTAAATGTATTTTTTTTTAAATTTAAATAATTATTGAGTAGCATATAGTTAACTTTAAAAAAAAATCTTGTTTTAAGCGACGTATTTTTATTTGGTACCGCTCAACTTTCGTCGTGATTCATTGTGGTTCTACTGTTAACACTTTATTGTTCAGTGTTCTGTTACATAGGACACCCGACATAATGCTGATATGCCACATTACCACCAGAATTCTGCAATAATTTTTTTTCTGTTTATTATGCATGGGATAACATCCCCCTTTTATTTCTTATTAAAGAATAAAAAAAAAAAAAAGAAAAAACTTCTTAATTTTGGTGTCCTTCGGTCATTTCGATATTTTCGCGAAAAAAATGCTCTGCACTTTAACCCTTTAACCCTTTAAATGCTATGATCCTTAAAGGGTTAAAGGGTTAACAGTGCGCATATGTTTTTATATTTGCATATTAAGAAATTGTTTTATTAATAAATAAAAAAGTAGCAAAATTTTGTAATAAAATGAACGAACTATATCATTTATTTTTATTTCTAGCAGATACTTTATTGGACACCAATTAATTATCTCAAAGCTGACGGATTTTTCGTGATTCGTGATTTTTTTTCCTTTTCTTGAAGTCATACTGACATATTCTGAATCGTCATAAAAATGAATCTTTTTTTTTTCAAACTTTTTAATTCAGCTCTATAGATAACTTTTCAAACTCCAAGCATTAATATTTTCTTGCAGTTTTTATATAAATTATTGAAGGTTGCGTGTAGCTGAAATGCAAATATATCATAATACGCGAAGTCTTTATCAAAACTTAAAGGAATTACTACTTTTCTTCTGAAACATTAAAAAAAAAATAACGCATATGTAACCCGTATGTGTTTTTAAACTTGTAAATTAAAAAGTTGTTTTAATAATAAATAAAAAGTTGCATAATTATTCAATAAAAGAAGACTCTATATCATTTATTTTTATTAGAAGCAGATACTTCATCGAACAGTGATTAATTATCTTAATGCTGACGAAAACTGTAGGGATTTTTTCTTCCCTTTTCTTGATGTCATACGGACATATTCTGAATTGTCATAAATATATGAATCGTATTTTTTTTTCTTTTGGAAATCCTTTTATACAGCTTTATAGATAAATTTCAAACTCCAAGCATTTTTCTTTTCTTGTAGCTTTTATGTAAGTTATTGAAGGTTTCGTGTAACTGAAATGCATATAGGTCATAATATGCAATGTCTTTATCAAAACTTATAGGAATTACTGCTTTTCTTCTGAAACATTAAAAAAAACGCATATGTAACCCATACGTATTTTTTAATTTGTAAATTAAAGAATTATTTTAATTATAAATAAAAAGTTGCTTAACATTAGAACCGCCGGGTATTTTACACAAGTTTTGCAAAAAGTGTTTCTCACCAGTATTATAATTTTAAACTATTTAACTTATTTAATTAGCCTATTTTTGTTCTACATAATTTTAACATATCTTACGAAGATAATTCTGGTTCGGATCGATTAAAATCAATCTGGAAGGTGTCATTTTGACCCCTAATGGCGGTTCTAGTGTTATCCCCTTCACGACGGGAACCTTTTACGAAACTTTTAATGTTTTGTTAGCGGTTTTAAAAAACAGAAATTTGTGCTTTATTAAATCGAGAAAATGCTTCGATTAAATAAGGTAAATTTTAGAATAAAGTTTTACTGGTGGGGATAAATAAGGATTCTTAAGCCTTTTTGCGGCACGCATACGTGTCGCTCGTCCCCAAAGGGTTAATCATTCACAGGGCCGTAGCTAGAAGTGTACGATAGGGGGCTCAAGGGAATGTAGGGGGGAGGAGAGGCTCATATTTTTTTGTTCTCTCTCTAATGCAGAAAGATAAATTAGCGCATATTCACATTGTAGGTACTATGTTTCTTATTAACACATTAACGCCCGAATTATTTTCTTCGGTAAAATTTAAATTTTGTATTTCCCACCACTTTAAAAATCAAATTAACTTTTACCTAAATTTATGGAGGATTCTGTCTCGTGAAAGAAGGCATATATTTATCTTCCTCTTTACTGGTGGGAAAACCGCTTTCTTGCTGTTTTTGTAACCGTCCTCAAAAGAGGACGCTGGGCGTTAATGGGTTAAACTGTTGTAATAACTTCATTTTATGCTATGAAAAGTATATGATGATAAAAATTCTGAATGTATATCTGGTGCAAAATTAAAGATCCTGTTAGCTTCATATGTACCAATAGGATGAGGGAGTGTTGAAACACGTATTTTAGATACAATTTAGTTACTCTGCAAAACTGTGAAAGGGTCTCAAAACTAAATTAGATTTTTGAACAGAATTTCATTTGAATTTTCGGAACATTTAGTGACTTTGGAATTTTTTCCAGGTAGGCTCAAAATATTTTAGGGGGGGCTGAGCCGCCCATAGCGCCCCCTTAGTTACGGCCCTGATCATTCAACTATAGGAAGACTCATTTATTTTTATTAGAAGCAGATACTTTATAGAACACCGATTAATTATATCAACATTAACGGAAAAATTCGTGATTTTTTTTCTTGATGTCATACAGACATATACTGAACTGTCACAAAAATGAATCATAATTTTTTCTTTTGAAAACTCTTTTATTGAGCTTTATAGGTAACTTTTCACACTCCAAGCATTAATCTTTTCTTGCATTTTTATATAACTTATTCAAGGTGTCCAGTAACTGAAATAGATATGTTCTGTCTTTCTCCGCTAAAGGCTAGTTTGTCCCAAGAATGTTTCCTGTAATTTGTTGAAAGTATATAATACTAAAACCACAGAAAATTTTATTCCTTTTCTTTAACCCTTTCCGGCACGGGCAAAATCTGTTAGTAAAATGAGAAATTATCGACTAACACCGGAATTCACAAAGGCATTTTTAAATATTTTAAAACCCCTAAATTAAGCTTTTACTGTATAAGCAAAATTTTGCTAAAGTATAACTGGTGCTGTTTGCAAGTTTGGAATTAAAATTAGGTGTCCCAGACCGGGCACAGTGTGCCGGAAAGGTTTAACCCCTTGAAACGCGGTGTTTGCACAATGACAACGCCTAATCTTATTTCCAAATTGCCACACTGGCACCAGAAATTTTCTTGGAAAATTTCCCTTTTATTTCATACGCAAAAATACACTTTTATTAGTTCACAAATAAAATTCCGTGTAAATACTGGTGTCAATAAATTATTTCAACACTTTACGAAGACAAGTATCTTGCCCCGGAAAGGGTGAACACTAGAACGCCCGGAAGGTATCAATTCGACACCGATCATTGGACTACTTGTTGATTGGAACCAGAAAAATCTTCAAGAAATAAGTTTCATATTGGATGCAATAGGGTGAGCCCAACAAACAAACAATTTTTTTTTCAAAAATTTTTCTGGTTTATAAAACTTGCGTAAAATTTTCCGGCGTTCTAGTGTTAAAAGCATTTCACATGAGAATTTTTATTTAGCCCATTAGTGCATAGCGTTCCTTTTTAGAGACGCTTCAAAAGGTGCATGTAGCACTGTTTTTGACACCGGTAAAGAAATTAAAAAAAAAAAAAAAAAAAAACAGCAATCTTTATTTTATTTAATGGAAACATTTTCGTAATTAATGAACTAAATGCAATTATGAACTGCATTAATGAACTAATGAACTAAATGCATTTTAAAAATAGTGGTGCCAACAGAATAAAATTTGCGCAAAAGGTCTTGAGCATGAATGTGTTAAATAAATTTGCCTTACTTATTTAACCCTTTGCGGGGCCGTGCAAATTCATTGCTTAAGTATTGAAATTAATGACTGACACCGGAATTTGAAAACAAATATTTTTGTAAATAAGAAAACGCTATGTTTCACGCATACAATAAACCGTAATTTTTTCTAACAAAATTCCGGTTGCGTTTGTGGCGTTTGGGAATTAAAATTAAGTGGTATATCTATGAAACCACCACCCCTCAAAGGGTTAAATAATTTTTGAGCAGTTTATAGTTAACTAAAAATAAAAAAACTTGTTTTAAGCCACGTATTTTTATTTGGTACGTTTCAACGTTCGTCGTGACTCAGCACAGTGGTTCGACTGTTAACCCTTTATGGTTTAATGTTCTATTACATCGAACACTAACATTATGCCGAAATGCCACAATGTCACTAGAATTCTGCTATAAATATTTTCTGTTTATTAAGCATGAGGAAAATACCACCCCCCTTTTTTTTTATTATTAACCCTTTGCGGCGCGGTGGTTTCATAGATATACCACTTAATTTTAATTCTTAACCACCACATTGGCACCGGATATTTTTTTATTACGGTTTATTGAAAGCGTGAAATATAGCGTTTTCTTATTTACAAATAAAGTTGTTTTCAAATTCCGGTGTCAGTCAGTTATTTGAACACTTAAGCAATGAGTTTGTCCTTCGCCGGAAAGGGTTAAAAAAAAAGCACATAAATTCTGATGTCATTTGGTCATTTTAATATTTTCGGGAATAAAATGCTCTGCGTTTTAACCTTTTCCGGCACACTGTGCCCGGTCTGAGATACCTAATTTTAATTCCAAACTTGCAATTAGCACCAGTAATATTTTAGTAAAACTTTGCTTTTAAAATGAGAGCTTAAATTAGGGATTTTACTATATCTAAAAAAGTCGTTTGCAAATTCCGGTGGCAGTCGATAATTACTCATTTTACTACAAATTTTGCCCGTGCCGGAAAGGGTTAAAGAGTTAACTATGAGCATGTGTTTTTATATTTGCATATTAAGGAATTGTTTTATTAATAAATAAAAAAGAGAAGCCTAATTATGCAATCAAATGAACAATTTTTATAATTTTTTTTATTTCTAGAAGATATTTTATAGAACACCGATTAGTTATTTCAATGCTGACGGAAACTTTCGTGATTGCTTATCCTTTTCTTAATGTCATACAGACATATTCTGATTTGTGATAAAAATGAATTATAATTTTTTCGTTTGAAAACTCTTTTATTCAGCTTTATAGGTACCTTTTCAAACTCCAAATATTAATCTTTTCTTGCAGCTTTTATGTAACTTATTGAAGGTTTTGAGTAACTGAAATAGACATGTTTTGTATTTGCCCGTTAAAGGTTAATCGATCCCATCATAGTTTTCTGTAATTAGTCGAAAATTTGATACTCAAACCGCAGGAAATTTTATTCCCTTTCTTTAAAGAATTTCACATAAGAATTTTTATTTTAATATATATATATATTTTATTTAAATAATTTTTGTGTAGCATATAGTTAAATTTAAAAATCTTGTTTTAAGTGATGTATTTTAATTTGGTAAGGCATAACGTTCAACGTGAGTCATCAGCGCGGTTTGAATATTAACCCTTTATGGTTCAGTGTTCTATTACGTAGAACACACACCATGATGCCGAAATGCCACAGTGCCACCAGAATTCTTTTATAAATATTTTTTGTTTATTACGCATGATAAAAATAACATCCTTTTCTTATTCTCAAAAAAAAAAAAAAAAATCCGGTGTTATTAAGTTATTTTAATATATTTGGGAAGAAAATGCTCTGCTCTTTAAAGTGTTAACTGTGCACATATGTTTTTAAATTTGCATATTGAGGAATTGTTTTATTAATAAGTAAAAAAGTAGCATAATTATGCAATAAAAAGAAAACTCTATATCATTTATTTTTATTAGAAGCAGATACTTTACTGGACACCGTTTAATTATCTCAAAGCTGATGGAAACTTCATGGTTTTTTTTCCTTTTCTTGATATTTTACAGACATATTCTGAATTGTCATAGATATGAATCAATTTCTTTTTCTCTTACAAACTCTTTTATTCAGCTTTATAGGTAACTTTTCAAACTCCAAGTATTATTCTTTTCTTGCAGTTTTGATGTAAGTTTTTGAAGGTTATGTGTAATTGATTGAAATACATATATGAAATAATATACAAAGTCTTTATCAAAAGTTATAGGAATTATTACTTTCCTTCTGAAACATAAAATAAATAAATAAATAAACGATCAAGTGCAAGTATTACTCGCGTTCAGAAGGTTCCGTGCTGTAAATATATTAATTAGTAGCTGTAATATTACAAAAAATCATTGCTAAAAGAATAATAGGACTTTGTAAAACCATACATCATAAGATTGGATATAGCTATATATAAGAGAGAGGTAGAAATGGATATACCATAAAAATTTAGAGATGAAGGCTAAATATTATCAAATATTATTATTCGGTATAGCTTTAAAAAAATCTTATCCATATCTCTTTCTGATGACTAAATAAGATTACAAATTCTCAAATTTTAATATATTTAGTAATCTTCTATGATCGACTGTTCCGTCGATAGTTCCATAGGTTACATTGGAGTGAAAATTTCAAAAAATACGTTTTATTATTATTTTTAATCTAATAATCCAATATCTTTAGAATAATTTCCCAAAGTTTCAAGTGAATTGGAGTAAAAGTCTAGGAGTGAACCTCTTTGTGGAAAGTTCCCTCATTAGCTCGTCTTATTCCAAAAATATGCATTAAAATATTTAATTGCTATAAAGGACGTTAAATACTAATAAAAACATTAAAATATCTTATTAATTTTTACATGTTTCGATTGAATTTACTCAATCATCATCAGAAAAAGAAAATACAAATAAACACAAATATGGAAAATATCAACAATATTTAATTTTCCATCTTTGTGTTTATTTGTATTTTCTTTTTCTGATGATGTTTGAGTAAATTCAATCGAAACATAAAAATTAATAAGATATTTTAATGTTTTTATTAGTATTTAACGTCCTTTATAGCAATTAAATATTTTAATATATATTTTTGACATGTTTTTAATGGACGTATATGAAAACTTCTATTTATAATTAATGTCGTCTTATTCCTACTTAAAAATTTAATTGCTTTTTTCTGAAAACACAATTTTTCAATTCGATGGACACGATTTCTAAAAAAATAATGCGTCTATCGTATTGAAATATTACGCGCTTTTTCAAAATAGAATTACATAAACATTATCTAATCCGGCACATTCAGGACCTCACTCATACCACATTACGAAATTCTCCGGATTTCAGGAGAAAAGTCCTGAAGAATGTTTAGAAATTGGAATTAAACAAAAAAAGACAGTACAGCATGTGTTTTATTCTTTAAATAGCTTGAATATTATTAAAACTACTTAGAAATTGCTCGTCAAGGGTAGCAAATGAGATGAGTTTGTACTATAACAAAGTTTTAAAAATACTAAGATCTCGGTGTAACAGTATACAGTTCTTCGGATACGGTTTACTAGGAGAAATCTTTTGTGTATCCCTGTAAATACTATTTGCTTTCTATTATACAGGAAGTAACTTACAGGAAACCTCAGTAACGTATATTTATTTCATAAAGTGGGAAACAGTTTAATGTAATTAACACCCCCCCCCCAAACAATGTTTTCCCCTGATACCATTATGTCTTGAAATACTTTTGTGTGGGCCTGTAAATTTATAACAAATATTCTTTGCACCACAGATTGTACAGAATGCATATTTTAGTGTGTACTTCACAAATGCATATCAATTTTATTATGTTCGAATGAATGTAGCACCATTAATAAAATGCACTTGAAACTGTTTTTCTGGTTGGACGTAATGTAACGGAATATTTTTTGTTGTCCTTGTATTTAAACTATACATCCGATTTTCATAAGATTTGAAATGAAACTACAAAATTATGTAACAACTATATATTTTAAATTTCGAACAATTCGATTGGGTAGTCTTTGCTGTTATATTTGGTCAGACGGACAAATGGACGGAAGGACTGAACGACGGTTTGGTTTATTTTTGTCGTCCGATTATTTACACTAAGGATATAGGACCAGGGAGGAGTGCCCTTCTTGGGGTGTCTTTCTAAGGGTATCTAACCCGTATTGACGCAAGGTTCGAAGAAAACTACGAAAACTCCGAACGGTTAGGCCGACAGCCGCGATTGGGTTCGAACTCAGCACCTGCCGTCTACCAGTTGAGTGGTCAGAACATCTCGGCCACTGACTGAACGACGCATATAGGTGCTACGTATTTACATAATTGCGAACGCACCTAAAAATACTCAATAATTTAAAGTGCAACATATGAGGACATGAGTTTCAAAATTCGTCTTTTTCCTGAAAATGAAGATTTGGGAAATCGCCGAATGCTGGGTATCTGAGTCCACAGATTTTCATTGTAAACCAAAATTTTCCAATGACAGACGTTTGGATTAAAACTATTTTTATAATGGGTTGTTACGTAATTTTTCATTCTTAAATTCCATTTGAATTCTATAGAGATTAGAATGTTTAAACAAGCAATATTTTTTCTTCGAAAGTCGTGTCGGATTACTCAGCGTGCCGGACCATAGGATGCCGGATTAGACGATGTTTACTGTAACTAGTATTTGACAGGGTGCGTTGGCATCAAGGAATTCAGAGGATTTTGATTGTTTAAGTATTAGAAATTTCGTAAAGTACTTGTTTCTACATTTGAAAAAAAAAAAAAAATATTGCATTACAAAAATTCTGGTAATAGGTCTTATCTGACTGCAAACCCTGTTTGAACAAAGGTTTTTTTTTATTTATTTTTTTTTTTTTTTTTATTGCAACTAATTTTACAAGACTGTTGAAAAGGTAAATTGTACAGGTTTTGGTTTAGTTTATGTCGGCTGATTATCTACACGCGGCATATGGGCCCAAAGGGGGCGGTCCTTCGTGGGAGTTTTCTAAGGATACCTAACAAGTTTTTACGCATGGAAATCCAAGTTCCGAAGAAAATCACGGAAAACTCTGGAACGATTAGGACAACGGGTACGTTTATGTTCGAACTCTGCACCTCCCGTCTACCAGTTTTCAGAACAGGACATCTCGGCCATTGGTGGGGCATAAATTGCACTGAAAATTGTACTGTTTTGCATGCAACTGCAAAATTACGAAATTCAGTTTTTATTTATATACTTCATTCAATCACGAGCTTTACTTATCTACTAACAGAAAAAGTTTGATTTTTTAATTTCTGTTAAAACTGTCAGGAGTTATTTTGATTTCCACGACTACGCTTTTTTTAGATGTATTCAGGAGCCAGGTACTACCTGCTGAATTTTAAAAGCTGTTGAATGAAAATTCTATAAAATATTGTTTAACCCCTTGAGGGGCGGTGGTATATATTATATACCACCTACGATTGATGAAGATTTACACCAGAAAAATGTTATTAAATTTCACTTCTCTAACTTTGGTGGAAAATGGGCATGAAATTGCTTTTCCTCTTTTTGATATAGCTTTTTTACAAATTTCCGGTGGGAGTTCAGAATTACTCGAACGCAATTGCTTGCCCCTCAAAGGGTTAAATGTTGCTCTTTTATTTGTGCTTTAAATTTTAAATAAAATAAAATTATTTATTATTAAAAAAAGCAGATCATATATGACGGCTTCGGAAGCCAAGGGGTACAAGTGACAAAAATTCGATTTGGAGTAAATTGAGTTAGATATTTAACGTTAGATGATTAACATCAGTAATAATTGATTGAATTGAAATATGAAGCTGCCGCTTGTTTCATTGTGGTGAATAACTGTAAAAAAAGAGTATAGTACAATTTGCTTTGAATTTATAATTAATTAGTATTGATTATTATTCGGCAAAAGTTGTTCATCTCTAGATTGCAGAACATAATTAAAAAATCATTTTTATTTCTTGATCTGAAAAGAAACTAGCTGGATGTGCCAATCCCAAAACTATCTTCTATCTCATAGATACATTTTAATATTAAAAAAAACATTTACACATGTTAATGCTTTAATAATTTTAGTTCACTTTTATACCAAACTTTATTTTCATCTTAAACTTCAGCTTCAGTCAATTAATCGGGGTAAAAACGAGTTTCTGTTTCTGCACGAGCCGATGGACAATATAAAGATAGGTAGATTTTTTTTTTAGTTCAGGGAGGATCTGATTGCCATCAATGATACACAAAAGTTTTAGTTCAGTTCTGTACATAACTTCATACACTTTTTGATGGCAAAATAATGTAAATGGCACAGACATCGTGATTATAGTGCCCCCTATCAGTGGATTTTTTTTTAAATTCGCGGCGGATCTACTAGCCATATCCAAACAGTTACACAAAAATTTTCGTTTAATTCTATTCATAACTTCATACACTTTTAGGTGGTGCAATATTGAAAATAGCACAAAAATCGCTATTGCAGCGCAACCTTCGGCGAATGTTTTTCAAATTAAGGAAGGACCATAGCCATAGCCAAGCACATACACAATAAATTTGGTTCAGTTCTATCTACAATTTCATACACTTTTAGATGGTAAAATATTGGAAATGGCACAAAAATCGCGATTGCAGCGCCCCCTTCTGGCGAATTTTATTCCAAATTCAGGTAAGACCAACTAGCCATAGCCATACACGTACATAAAAAATTTGGCTTAATTCGATGTATAACTTCATACACTTTTGGTCGGTACAATATTGAAAATGGCACAAAAATTGCGGTTGCAGCGCCTCCGTCAGGCGGAATATTTCAAAATTGAAGGAGGACCTGCTTGCCAGAGCCAAAAACATTCAAAAAAAAAAAATGGTTCAACTCTATGTATTTCATACACTTTTTGATGGTAGAATGGCGACATAAAGACACACAGACAGACACACAGACACACGGACAGACAGACATTTTGTAAAAACGTGTTTTTTGAAACGTGTAAATCCGTCCAAAACCGGAAGTCGAAAAAAATTTCGATTGCAATACTTTCTTCTATTGAAGATAGAAGAAAGTGAAAAGCACATTTCCAGGTCGTGTGTGCACTTAGTTCATTTTTTAAAATTTTGTCACTTATATCCTTTGGTTTCTTGGACTCTCAAATGCATCGTTTAAACTTTTGAAATATATATAAACCCTTAAATCAGAATTAATATATATATATATATATGTATATATATAGTGATGGAACTTGTATTTATTAAGACAATTTTCCCAGTGCGATTTTACAAAGTAATAATAAATAAACAAATACATAATGATGAATTTTGACAGAAATGAAAAACAATTTTTAACTTAATTTTTTAAAGTTTTGAAGAAGTACAAATGTTTAAAACACTCGAAAATTCAAAGCAAAAAAATTAAATTTTATATAAATTTAAAAAACAGAAAGTTGCAAGTTAGATAGAAATTGAGGTTTAAAAGTACACAATTTCCTTAAAAATGCCAAGTTTTTTTTTTTTTTTTTTTTTTTTTTTTTACCTTTATGTCTTCTTATGGCATTAAACAATTTCTATAAATAAAAGTAAGTCAGTTCTGGGCAATTTTATGGTGCAAAAATAATAATATTTCTCTACGTTTTTATGATCCATAAAAATGGCAAAGAATATATCAAGACATTATACATGAAGTTTCACGGGACACATTCAATCCATTATGATTTTTATTTTTATTTTTATTTTTTTTTTTGTCTTTTCGATAATTTGTAATATTTTTAAAAAGAATCTTTTGAAATTATTTTTACATTATACGTTTAACTTAGTTGAGTTTTTATATTTAAGCTTTAGTACATTCAACTTTAGTCGTTAACTCCTTCGCGACGGTAGACTTTTACGAAATTTTTAATGTTTTGTCACCAGTTTTAATAAACAGAAATTTGTCACTTATAGAATCGAGAAAATGCCCCGATTAAATATGGCAAACTTTGCTGTAAGATTTTACCGGTGGGAAAAAACAAGGATTCTTAAGCCTTTTTGTGGCACGTATACGCGTCGCTCGTCCCCAAGGAGTTAACCCTTTCAGGGGCAAAGCAATTGTGTTGATAAAATGTTGAAATGATTTAATGTCATCAGAATTTACGAACACATCTATTTGTAAGCAAATAATTTCTTCAGGAAGCTTTTTAAAAGTAAAATTTTATTAAAACATTTTGGGTGATATTAGGAAGTATGAAATTAAAACTAAGATTTTTACAAAATATGTCTATAGAGATATGAATAAAGGGGAATTAACGTATAGCGCACTGTTTCTTTACTTTGGATCAACACCTGATTACCGTTGGGCAAACTTCAACCAGTAAGTTTGAGTAGAAATTTCTCCTTTTTAACATACAATCCTTTTGAGAGATGTTGTCAGGAGGATTGTTTAAGTCGTCACAATATGGCGAATCAGACCCCAGGGGCAAACTTCCACGGATAAAACCGAATAAATATTCAGTAGACATCGGTGGTAACGTACTTTCAGGCAACCAGAAAATATGGTAAGTTATAAATACTAATAAATAAAATGTTGTGTATAACATGAAAGAAAAAGGCGCATAATGGAACATGCAATTTTTCGATATTTGTAATAGAATTTTTATGAGTTTTTCAAATTAAAATAGAAAAAGAGAAGTATTTTATTACATGCTTATTCATAAAAATAATATTTATTATTATTTTTTGTTTATTTTTATTTATTTATTTATTTATTTGTTGCGTTTTGTTTTATTAGATGAAACCGTAAAAATTGCATTTTCAATATTTATAATGGAGCTTCGCAGAGTCTCTGATTAGTCGATTTGAAATTCAACTTGCAGTAAATCTTATGTAGATCTCAATATTTCAGATTCTTTTGGTTACTTCAGATACTCTTACAATGAAATATTTCTCCTTCGTCCCCTATTCCTCTTAATTACTGAATATAACGGACAATATCGATGACATTCACTACTCAAAGGTTAAATTTGAATACATATCTCTTCCATTTAAAAGGATTTACTAGAGCAAACTGCAGTAAATTTCCAAGAAAGTTTACTAATTTCCAAACTGAAGTGCATTGTTGACATGCAAATTTAGCTTTCCGTTTGAGCCTAAAAAGTACCTTATAACCAGATTAAGACTTTTATAGCACGTTATAGTAGAAGTTGTTATCATTACAATATATAGGATTTCATTCGGGACCAAACATCTGAATATGTTATAAGCTAAAGTATGTTAAATCCTAGGTAAGTTCTAACCGATGTCGACTGTATTTACTTTAATTATGGCAGAAATTCGCCGTGACCAAGGCGTTTATTAATAATATGAAAAGTTATAGTAAAATTTATGGGAAGCATTTTGCCCTTGTGAAAATTTGCTTTTACAGAATTATTGATAAAACTTCACCCTTTTAAGGATATGTCAGTTTCTATTTATTCATAGTTCTATGAATGTACCACCACTCTTTAAGTTGTGGTGGTACATTCATGATTAATTCCTGATCAGTCATCTGGCATTGACCAATCATTTATCAATCCTCAATTCTTGATCACTCATCGAAAAAATGAATGCGTGTCGAATTCTAATAACCCCTTAACCCTTTAACGTTCATTGATTTCGCCACGAAACCACAAAATTTTAATTCCGATACGCAACACTGACACCGGTATTTTTATCTAAAAATATCCCTTTTATTTTGTATGTGAAAAATCACGTTTTCTTATTTAGAAATATATTTGTTCTTAATTACCGGTGTCATTCATTTATTTCGACATCTTAGCAATGAAAATGCTTTGATCGTTAAAGATTGATTGCTCAGTGTTGCCGGGTCGGCCACACCTAAAGTTCCCCCTGTTTAGAGACACAAAAACTCCGTGAATATTTCAAAAACTACTCTAATGGCTACTTTAAGTCTTTCTTATGAGTTCTAGATGGCAGCAGCACAGAGATCAAACTCTACTGTTTTTTAAATAATAGGTAAAATGTTTTACTGTAATACGCGCTTCACAGCAATGCTCTTCTCACTGCGCTTATCAATGCTTTACTTATGGGAGGTTACCACTTCGGCAACAGCTGTATAATTAAAATGGTTAGTGCAATCTTTACAAAACAATACCTGTGTACTCCTCTAGGCCTAAATAAATTGCCTGATTTTTTTCTTCTTTAAATTCCAACTTTAAAGAGTAGTGCGCCGGAAAGGGTTAATATTGAAAAATCTAATATAACAACTGAGATAATATTCAAGAACATGGAATTGTAGTTCGGCAAAGGGAGAATTCTAATTTTCAAAATGATTCATTAACATGCATAAGCAACATTGTTTAGAAGTACAAAAATAGATTAATGTATAAAAAAAAAAAATCTTAACGATTAAAGCTTTGGGATTTAAATATATGGGTTAATTTAAATTCGAATTGTTCGTCAGATATATAATGGTTTAATTAAAAGGATTAATTGAGAGTTTGAGTTGTCAATTCACGCTTAATTTTTACAATATATTTTAACTTAAGAAAGAAACTCACGATTGTGTGAAATTAAACATATGTATTAAGCATTACTTTTAGTGATATATTAAAATACTAGAAACCATGATGCATAAAAAAACTTATAATATTGACAAAAAAAAAAAAAAAAAAAAAAAAAAAAAAAAAAAATTTAAAAGCACAAAATGTCGAAAAATAGTTAAAAATTACTTCAAAAATCGCATTAGAAATCGATGAAATTCAAAAATCGTAGCAAATAAAATTTAGTGATTTAGGTTAAATGTTTGAAACAATTTTATTTTTATCAACATCAAAAAATTGCTGCAAAAGGCGAAAAAATGCTAAAAATCGCATTAAAAATTCTTTCAAAATTCAAAAATCGCTGCCCGAATTCCGAATAAGCTTTATTAAAAAGACAACTAACTTTACTATGGTTAAAAGAATGAAACCGTATTCTTTTGACTAATGTGGAAAAATCGTCTCGAAACATAAAAAGAACGCTAAAAATCAACTAAAAAATTAAATAAAAAAATCTAATAGAAAAAACAAAAATTGGGCTACGAGATGCAAAACTTCATGTGCAGACATACCTTCCCTACAAATTTTGTAACTCTACGTGCAGCGGTCTCTTCAGAAAAGCGGCGACACGCTCACATTTTTTTTCTTTATTAGTATAGATATGAAACATAAGTATCCAAGAAAATTACTTATTATAACTGAACTAAAATTATCCTTCTAAAAACGAAAACAGTACATTTAAAGGATTATAAATACCTTGTAGTAAATACATCAACATTTTCATAAACAAAATCCATGACATTATCAGAAATGATACTGATATTTAAACCTTTTTTACCAAGCAATTCAAAAGTAAACTTAATTAACTGCTTCTCTGATTTGCCCGCACCACGTACAGGCATCCGCTTTCCAATCATAATTTAATATTCTCACCAGTAAATTTTTATTGTAAATTTTGTGTTAATATTTAACCCCAACATTTTTTGCGATTAAATTAGGCAAAAATTTCTGTTTTGAAAAATCGGTAAAAAAAGATTAAAATTTCTGTAATAGACGTAAAAAGTAGACATTTGAAAGCTGCTTTTTTTTCCCGAAGATATTGATCGAAAAAAAAAAGTGGTTAACAAAATCCAGAGAGCACAGGCATTATTAAAACAGGCACTTTTAATTAAAAAAAAAAAGGGGCTAGCGCACTTTGGCTGCTAGCGGATGTTTAATTCAGGTAGCGGATCCTTAATTATATCGGGTAGCGGATCCCTAATTATATTAAGGGCCTCTAAGAATTCACATTAAATCTCGAACCGAGAGAACATCGAACCAAGTCCCAGATGTTTACGGAACATTATACCGAGCTTCCTGTGCCCACCCCAGGTTACATGTTATTTAACCCTTTAACGGTATCATTAAATTAAGATTTTAAAAGTCAGACTGATTATTGCCACCACTTTCTGAAAAAAGAATTTTTTACCTCAATGACAAGTTTTTACCTTAATGACAAGTAAAATAATATTAGAATAAAGACAATTAAACGTTTTTATAAAACTGATCTGAACAATTCTGAATGAAAACCGTAAAGATCGCAGCCCGTGAATACGACGGGGGCGATTATTAAGAGCAGTGTTGAATTCAGGAAATGGCTCGGGGGGTACATACCCCCCGGAGCAATGAAATATTCCCCCTCCCCGGAAAATTTCGGAATTTTGTGTTTTCAATGGTCAGAGAGTGTAATTCCCTGTCCCAGGAACTCCATAATGTCTCCCCGGAGCCACATATGTCCTTCCCTGTGAAAAGTGTCTGAATTCAACACTGATTAAGAGGTTCATAAAAAGAAAAAGAGTTTTATCTTCAAAATTAGCGACCAGCACTTTACGAAATTTTAAGTAATAAAATACCTAAAATCCCTTCACTCCATGATGCGAGCTCTGTGTAATTAATTGAGGCGAAAAACAGCATGTCGAAAATATTGACGTTAAACTAAATTTTTAGGTCGACTTGTACTCATGTATACACGGTTAATTCTTAATAATGCGTTAAAAATATAAAACATTTTACCAAATGCCTTTAAATTACGCTTCATAAAAGCTTTGTATAACATTTTTTTTTTTTTTAAATCTTGAATTGCATTTGCGGTTGTCAATATTTTTAACAAAATATGTTTCTAATATATAAGATAAATGTATCTTGACCTAAACGATTTTACTTTAAATAAATTTACATAAAAAACTGCATTAAATTTCACTTATTTCACAAGCGGTTGTGAACATGAATCTTGCAAGAAAATAACTTTTTTCAATTAATTCCTTCCACGGTATAATAATCTTCTTAATTTAAAATTTTCTCCCTTTTTCTTAAATGAAAAAATCTTTAAAATATACATCACGCATAGCCAAAAAATATGTTCCATTAAGTTTCAAATTTTGTATGTCTGATTTTAATTTTTCGAATTACTTTACCTTAATAATTTGCAAGAGTATCTTTTTTTTTTGATACATTAATGAAATTCATGAGTAATTGTTTTTCTTTTAATTTCTTTTTTTTTCTTGTGAAAGTTTGTTATGTGAAGATTTTTTCTTCCCCTATGAGATTTTACATGTACTAAGAATATTATTCAAGTCATTTATCTTAAATTTTTAGCAAATGCCAAGAGCATTGAAATTTTCCAAAACCATGATTTAAAATAATAATAATAATAAATTAATAAATTAGTCGGTTGTCGCAATCCTAAAACTTTTTTCTATCTCTTATATAGATGTCGTACGTTTCAAGCGATTTCTCAGTACAAACATCAATATATATATTTAGAAAAATACGTTTAGGATAAGCGCAAGAAATTTGACCTTATTTAACAAGAGATTTTCTATCAGAAAATAGTGGTACCGAAAAATTTCCTGGTCTTGAAATTTGTAGGACAAATATGGCTCCTGCTGTTAATATTTCCTGGAAACTGCAGCCTAGAAGCACCACCGGTTAAGTGATTTTCACCAAATTCTAATTAGCAACTAATTTTTCAACTTCTAACTGAATCTGAAATTTGATATAAATCAGTGCATGGGTTTTGAAGATACAGCTGATTCAGAGATCGGAAATAATTCTGTATAGCAGCGCCACCGGTTGAACAATTTACACCAACAGCTAATTATGAGAAATTTATACCCGGAACTTGCTGAATCCGCAGCTTGGTGAAGATTCATGCATTAGTTCTTAAGATACTGCTATTGTATAAATCGTGAAAAATAGAGTTTAGTCGCGTCAACTATTGAGAGATTTACAACAAAAACTAAACTGAACTAATTTATATCAGGGACGTACTGAATCTGAAATTTAATGAAAATTCGTGAATTAGTTTTTGACATAGAGCTATTACAAAAATCACGAGTAATGCGGAATAGCAGCCCACCTCTTTGGGCGATTTGCACCAAACCATAATCAGTGAGAAAATTTATCAATATGTATCTTAATCTAACGTTTGATGTAAATGCGTGCATTAGGTCTTGAGATAGAGCTATTTCAGAAATTGCGAAAAATGCAGACAGCAGCGAAAAGATTTCAGTGATATTCACCAAAAACTAATTCGCATTAGTTTATTTTACGGTCTAAGCGAATATAAAGTTTTGTGAATTCTGTACATTAGTTCTTGAGATAGAAAGAAAATTTTTGTCACACACAGATTAGACTCACAGATTGATAGATAGAGTCACAGGTCATCTTCTAAAAACTATCAAATCGTGTTCAGGATCTTTTAAAACGTATAAATCAATCGAGAACAGGAACTCAAAAATTTTCACGAATCCAATATTTACTTCTTGTAAAGATAGAAAAAATTAAAAACATTAACTCCTTCTCGACGGGAACCTTTTATTATATTTTTAATGTCTTTTCACCGGTTTTCAAAAACAGAAATTTATGTCTTTTTAAATCGAGAAAATGCTCTGATTAAATAAAAAAAATTTTTACAGCATAATTTTACTGGTGGGGATAAATAAGGATTCTTAAGCCTTTTTGCGGCCCATATACGTTTCGTTCGTCCCCAAGGGGTTAAACATCATACTTTAATCCTTTGCGGGGCAGGGCAAATTCATTGCTTAAGTATTGAAATTAATGACTGACACCGGAATTTGAAAACAACTTTATTTCTAAATAAGAAAACGCTATATTTCACACATTCAGTAAACCGTAATTTTCTTTAGCAAAATTCCGGTGCGAATATGGCGCTTGGGAATTAAAATTAAGTGGTATATCTAGGAAACCACCGACCCGAGAAGGGTTAAAGGAAAAATTGCTAAAATTTGCATTATTAACATTTTTAATTTTCTAACTGTATCTCAATCACAACATTTGCTGCTGGTAAACAGTTCTCTATACATATCTTCCTGCTTGTTCTACTTTTATTGGTGGTAAGTATCCCTTATTTATTAATGCAAAACAAACAAAAGTGTCATCGTAAAACCTAACCTCAGTTATTTCACGATTAATTATTAAAAATTACATTATATGTCTCTTTCTGTTTATTCATAGCTCCATTTACTCAGTATATTAACTTTAAAAAAATATATTCCAGATTTCCCCGAAAAACTTAAATTTTGAAGATCTGAAATTGTATATTTAATACGTCCTTAATGCAAATAAAAAAATATTTGCAAATATAAGGTATTTTTTAAAATATCTTTTCTATGAAAATTATATAAAAATTCATTCAGTTCAAAAGCACTTACAGACATGAATTTCATAAGAAAATATGTATTTTCAGTTAATTTCTTTCACGGAATAATAGCTTTCTCAATTTTAAATTTTCTCAATTCATTTTGATAAAAAAATAATAATGTAGACTGCACTGAAATGTTTTTCCTCGCAGAATATTTATTACCTATATATATACTCCGTTAAATTAAAAAATATCTTCGTGTATTTTACTTTTTCCAAAACATTATGCCTTAATAATTTACCAAAATCAATTTTCGTTCCAAATATGTTTAATGAAATACATGATGAACTAGTCCTATTAATTTGCTTATGGAAATTTGTTTTGAGACGATTTTAACATTCTTATAAGAATTTTACTTTCATAACTTGATATGAAAGACTTTATTTTTTATTATATAGGGAATACCTCATGCATCATGATTTCCCAAGGCATTTTGAAACATTATAAAAATGTTTTGATTAGCAATATTATTTTTTCTATCATTGTAAAAGTGTGTAACTAAAAAAAATTCAAATAAAGGTCATACATTCAAACAAGTGAAATATTATTGCAGGGTTCCCAAATGGTCCGCTAACTGAATACCAATTTTTAATTAGAAAATTTTTCTTGCAAATTGCACAAAATTTAGCCTCGAAGGTAAATTTTAACGCAAAACCTGTAGAAATGTATTATGAATTTTTTTATTCAAAATTATTGGTGTTCAGTTCGCGGACCATTTGAGAGCTCTTTTAAATCCTTGAGGGGAACCGGTTATGTTATACACCACTTAATTTTAATTCCCAAATGTCATATTCACACCACAATTTAGAAAATAACTTTTGTTCCCAATAATATACATGAAGAAAAGCTTTTACTCAATTTTATGTAAATTTATTTATAAATACCAGTATCAATCGCATATTCACAGTATCCGCAAAGAAACTCTTAGAGAGGGTTGAATTCTGATAGGGATTGGCGACGCGTTTTCACGTAATTTGGCGATAATTATAGTTGGCGAGCGATAGATGCTTCCGTCGTCGAGGAGTTTGATTTCCTTCCGAACCGAGTACAAAGTAACTTTTCTCTTGCAGCATTGTACTGGATGGAACGTGTCTTACTGAAAGCTGTACTCTTTAAAAGTTTTTAAACACAAATTTTTACTTTGTACTCGGCTCCGAAAGGAAATCAAACTCGACGGAAGCGTCTATCGCTACGCCAAGTATAATTATCGCCAAGTTACGTGAAAACGCGTCGGCCAATCCCTATCAGAATTCAACCCTCCCGAAGAGTTTCTTTGCGGATACTGTGAATATACGTATCAATCAATCATTTTGACATTATAGTACAGAAATCCTTTGCCCCTGAAGGGGATATTGGGTAGAAAAAAAAAAGAAAAAAAACGTTAACTTATCCACATAAACATAAAATTGAAATGGCATTAAATTTTTTCCGAAGCGAATCTTTATTAATCGAAGGTGAGATATAATGTATTTCACCGCCTCTCGAGAGATTAAAATATTTTTCTTTCAGATGTACATGGGATTATCACAAAGGCTCAGTTACTGGAGAATATTTTTATATCCTATTCGCACCACTATTTTTTTAAAATACAGTTTGTTTTTATATTTCTCTTGCAAATGTTTTAACATACGTTCTCAAATGTATGCGTATGTAACAGATTTTTGTTTTGAAAAAATTGTGCAAGTTAACATTAAAAAATATTCGCTTGTAATTGAAGCTTGGCAATACCCCCGCGTATATCTCCGTTTAAAATTCCAAAGAGGCTACATTTTAAAGCTAAACAAAAATTAAAAGCTATTAATTACATTAACCATTTAACGTTCATTGGTTTCTATACAAAAACACAAAACTTTAATTACGATATGCAAGAACGACCCGGGAAATTTAATTTTAAAAAATCTATGTCATTATATAAGCGAAAAAACACCTTTTTTCTTATTTACAAATATATTTGTTCGCAATTAGCGGTGACATTAATTTATTTCAACATCTTAGCAATGAAAACGCTTTGTCCGTTAAAGGGTTAAATAGATTTACAACAGAAACTTAAACAAATTATGATTTTTTTTTCATTTAATAGAAATTTATGTATTACGATGAAATAAATTTGATTTGGTTTTTGAACATTACCGCAGCAATAAAGGCATGATAAATCGTTCAGAAAACAATTAAAAATGAGGAACGTTTCTCCAAATATATTTTTGCTGTTTAAATGGGAGTTTGTAGCAGTTTTATAGAAGATTCGCTTGTAAAAACGTTAAATCTTGAAGAATTATATCTTTTATTATCATTTATATAAATGAATAAATTCTTAAAAATATATAAAAAGTTATTTATAATGACACTTTTTCAACTACTATTTTGAAATAAATTTAATTTGGTTGGCAAGCAGTTAAGATCACGAATCTTACGTGAAAATATTTTTTTTCTAATTAATTTTTTCCATGGTATTATAAGCTTCGTAAAATTTTCTGCAATTTATTTTAAAGGAGAAAAAATCCCGCAGACTTTATTTAAAAATTCACGCAAATTATTTATGGAATTTTAAATACTTCATTATGTTTCAAACTTTGTGAATTCAGTTAGAATTTTTCCATTTATTTTTCTACAATATTTTACCAAAGTGTCTTTTTTTTTTTTTTTTTTTTTTTAACCCCTTTAACTGGTTAATTCTTTTCTGTTCAATAAATTGAAAATAGCGAATTCACACATCTATTATTTAAATAAAATATTCGTAAAATTTAGTTTAAACATTTCCGCCCTTTCAATAGTATGGGCGGATGATAATAAATAACAGCAAAAAATAATAGTGGTGTCAAAAAATAAAAATAATGTAATAAATGCTTTAAATGATGCAATAAGCAAATTCGTCTTGCCCGAACGCTGTTCGGGCAAACCAGTTAAGGAGTTAAATATTTTTATGAACAACATAATGAACTACTTCTATTCATTTACTTGTTCAATTTGTTTCGATAATGTTTTAAATTATACGTATGAAATATACTTATAAATTGCACTCTGTAGAGTTTAAAAATTTCAGGGGAAACACATTCACTAAAATTATGAAATGCATCAGCTTATCGCATCAAAATTTACCGAGAAATTGATTTGTGAATAAACAAATTATTCTATACGCATTGTTTGTCTTTCTATAGTCATTCAGGGTACCTTTGATCCATATTTTCTCTATTTTCTTATGCCTCATTTTTATTTTAACCCTTTGTGCCAAAGGGCAAATTCATTGCTTAACCCTTTCCGGCGCAAGCAAATTATATTAGTAAAATGAGAAATTGTCGATTGACACCGGAATTTATAAAGGACTTGTCTAGATATTAAGAGTTTCTTAATTTAAGCTATCATTGTAAAAGCAAAATTATATTAAAATATTACTGTTGCCGTTTGCAAGTTTGGAATTAAAATTAGGTGTTGCCGGCCCGGCAACGCTGCGCAAGGAAGAGTTAAGTGTTGAAATTAATGACTGACATCGGAATTTGAAAACAACTTTATTTGTAAATTAGAAAAAGCTATATTTCACACATTCCATAAAAAGTAAATTTTTTATAAATATACACTGGACAATTGCACCATAAAATTTAACTACTAAGAATGTATTTATTAAAAATACAACACATTGCTCAATGGTGCACAAAACAAGAAATTTAATATGAACTAGTATAATTAAAATAAAATAAAAATATCAACGTTTCGCTGCTAATACTGCTTTTTCTCGCTTCTACTTGGCGAACAAAGGTTGCCGTATTAACTTTAATGAGGCCAAAATAATAGTTCCGTGCAATAACCCAATTGAAGGTAAAATAAGTGAATCTGTCGAAATCATTGCACGAGAAAATAAACCTTGTAATGATAATTTGTCCTACCAAAAATATGGCATAACATCATAAAATCTGAAATTTCATCTCGTTGCAATATTTTAATTTTTACTCACGTGTAAGTGGCAACATTTTAAAACTTTTATTTCATTTCGATTTTAATTTGTTAGAAATATTATCTCTCAATCAGGAAGGAAACTTAATCCTTTCATTATCATATTTTCCTGAAGACGGCGCGAAACATTGATTTTTTATTTTATTTTAATTGTACTAGTTCATATTAAATTTCTTGTTTTGTGCACCATTGAGCAATGTGTTGTATTTTTAATAAATACATTCTTAGTAAGTAAATTTTTGTTACCAAAATTCCGGTGCCAATGTGGCGTTTGAGAATTAAAATTAAGTGGTTTCATAGATATATCACAGCGCAGCAAGGGGTTAAGAACATTGTTGTAACTAGGGGTTTAACCCTTTGAGGGGCAATGACTCTCCATTTCTTAAAATGCTGAAATGATTGATTAACATCAGAATTTAAGATAAAGTTTATTTTGAAATAAATAAAACTTTTCTTCCCGTATTTGATAAAACTAAAATTTTCATTTCAAAATTCTGGTGTCAATCTAGCATTTTGCAATTAAAATTAAGTGGGATATATTTTATCCCACGGCCCTTCAAGGGGATAAAAGAGAAGAAATGTTCCTAAAATGTTATAAGACTATCAAAAATTAAGGAATAATAATGATAAAAGCAATGAAAAATAAATTTTTACCTTGATTCAAAGCTACCCTGCCGTTTTTGTTAACTTTGCATCATATGCAGGGGTGCAAAAATCTAGGCGCCAGCAGGCAGTTTCTCACCACAAAATTTATTTCGTTTTTCTTCGTCTAATATTTCGTGTCAAATTCCTGCTAGAATGCTATTAAATTTTGAGCGAAAAAAACTTTAAGAATTTTAGTGGTGAGAGACTACCCTCGGGCGTCTAGATTTTTGTACCCCTGATCATACGATAAATATCATCAAAATTAACTCATTATAAAAAACAGTATCATAGTTAGGTTGGTTGGTTTGTAATATTTATGATGGCCAATTATCAACACGAGGGATATGGGTCCTAAGGGGAAGTGTGCCCTCCATGGGGGTCTTTCTAAGGTATCTAGCCCGTATTTGCACAAGCAAACCCAAAATTTGAAGAAAACCACGGAAAACTTAGAACGATTGGGCCGACTGGCGCGATTGGATTCGAATCCTGAACCTTCCGTCTACCAGCTTCAAAAACAAACTTTGAACCCAAGAAAATATTTTCAGATATGCAAAGACTCTTAATTTACATTTACAAGCCTCACAAGTTTTGTATAATTTATGATATTACAACAAATATTATGCATAAGAAAAATGGAAGAAGAGAACCATGAATATTTAGAAATAAAAAGGGACTATTTACTGTTCAGATAAAACACAAAAATGCAGTGAAAAATATATTTCAATGTTTTAACTCAATAATATATCCATAGTTACAGTAATACATACTACTAGAGTATTATTCAAACAAGAATAAAAAAATGTCGCATGCATAAAATGTCAAATTTGAGTAGAGCCGCCCTCAATAACGCCTTTAAATGAATATTATGTATTTTACACATATTTCTGAAAATATTTACATGTTATATCTAATACATACTTTCGGCATTTATATAAAATATATGTGTAAATATGGAGAATTTTTGACAGTAGCACTTATAATCATTAAATTATAAATATCAGTATAGCCTTGTGCCGGCTGAAATTTAAACTGAAAATGGGCTAAAACGGTAGCGCCTTCTTATTTTATTTTTGTCACCAGTTTTTTAAAACAGAAATTTTTGCCTTGTTAAATCGAGAATACGCCTCGATTAACCCTTTGGCGTTCATTGGTTTCGCAACGAAACCACAAAATTTTAATTCCGATACGCAACACTGACACCGGTATTTTTATCTAAAAATATCCCTTTTATTTTGTGTGCAAAAAATCACGTTTTCTTATTTAGAAATATATTTGTTCTTAATTACCGGTGTCATTCATTTATTTCTAAATCTTAGCAATGAAAATGCTATGATCGTTAAAGGGTTAAAGGCAAATTTTACAGTAAAATTTTGCTGGTGGGGATAAACAAGTAGTCCTAAACATTTTTGGGTGCTTACGTATTAACGCCACCGAAGGTACAGATATGGCGATTTTTAAGTACCGCCAATCTACACCTAAAATTTTTGCGACAAAATTGCTATAAAATAAAGTACTTTATTTAAAATTAAAACACTTTCAAAATTCAAAACACTTTATTTAAAAATAAAATAGTCAATCGGATTTCGGTGAAAAATGAGTTGATACAGAGTTTAACATAGATTCAAAACAGTCTCTTTTTTGGTAAATTCCCAATGCGCATTTTCGTAGCACTAACAAATGGCGTCAAAAATCAGCAAACAACAAGACAACAGGGAATCCAAAAGATAATTGCATGCGCGTGCGAACAACAAAATTGCTCTTTATTGGCGCATTAGCGCAACTTCTATTGCGGTGGCGTTAATACGTAAGTACCCATTTTTGAAGTACGTATACGTGTCGCTCGTCCACAAAGACTTAATAAATAAATAATCTCAAAATATTAACACATTTATAACATTTAGATAATAATTATATGTCTCATACATGAATAGATATTAACTCACTGTGACAATTCAATTGGATTACAACAACTTCAAAACAGCATTCAAAAATAACTGAACCCTTTCCGACATCGGCTGACACCGGAATTCACAGACGAATTTTTTAGATATTTTGAATTCCTTAATTCAAGCTTTTATTATAAAAGCAAAATTCTACTAAAATATTATTGGTGCCGTTTGCAAGTTTGGAATTAAAATTAGTTATCCCAGACCGGGCACAGTGTGCCAGGGTTAAAATTTTACTTCACAAAAATATTTGAATGATGCAATTAATTGCGTATAATATTGTTAATTTATTTTCTAAAACAAAGAGTAGAAATCCCAGTTCAGAATCACAGTTGTGTAGTTTTTATTTAGTCTTTCGGAGTCAAAAATATTGAAAATTAGAACGTGTTGCAAAGATACACCTCATGATTGAAAGTTACCCTGAATGACTGTACTGCTAAAGTTTTATGTACAAGTTAGGGCGATAGCGTACAACCGCTGCCATCGAAATACTCAAGGCCACAGGACACGAGGCGTGATATCATCACTAATCGACCAATTTCTCGCTAGTGTTCGAATTCACTCCAGAAAACTTTGAATAGCAATTTTCTTTTATTTTATTTGTGGAATATCTATCATCTTATAAAACAATAATTTCTAAAACGAATTCTATCATGGGAATTAAAGAGTTAAAGGTTAAGCTTTATAATATAAATAATTATATAAAATAAGGCATTTTGATTCATACTTATTAAAATATTTACTAACTTGCAATATGCCTTTAAAATTTCAGTTTAAAATTAAATATCTATTTGGAAATTATTATTCTTAATTAAAATAAATTTCCAAGAAAAGACAGAAATTTTGACCTCATCACTAATCGACTAACTTCTTACTATTATTACTTATTCGTGCGGTAATTCATACCGAAAATTTTTGAATAGAAATTTTCTTTTATTTAATTTGTGGAAAATCTGTCATCTCATTAAAGTTACATCTACTTCTAAGTTTCCCTGATGACTGTACTGCTAAAGTTTTATGTACAAGCTGGCGCAATAGTGTATAATCGATGTCATCGCAATACTCAAGACCAGAGGACACGAAGTGTGACGTCATCAGTAATCTACCGACTTCGCGCTAGAGTTGGAATTCACACCAGAAAAATTTTAATAGCAATTTTCTTTTCTTTTTTGTGGAATATCAATCATCTTATAAATCAGTAATAACTATTTATACTTTCTGGTGCAAATTTTTCAATAAAAATCCTCTCCAGTAACTTTAATTAGTTATTGTTGTTTTATAAGATGACAGATATTCCACAAATAAAATAAAACGAAACTGCTATTCAAAATTTTCCGGGATGAATTACGACATGAATGAGCAATAATAGTAAAAAATTGGTCGATTAGTTATGGCGTCACAGTTCCCGTCTTCTCTCTTTGAGTATTTCGATGGCAGAGGCTATGGTCATTCTAGAGCTAAATGGGAAATTCATTTTAACTAAGAATACTTTTCAAATAGATATTTAATTTTAAACTGAAAATTTAATAGCTTTGTATAAAATATTGCAAATTTGTAAATATTTCAATAAGTATGAATAGAAATACTCATTTTATATAGTTATTTATATTATAAAATTGAACCTTTAACTCTTTTAATTTCCATAACTGAATACGTTCTGGAAATTACGTATTTTAAAAAATCTGACTTTACACCAGAAAGTATCAATGATTAATTTATATTTATTTAAATACGGAAGGTCTGTCATTTATTAACTGGTTAATTCTTTCCCGTTCAATAAATTAAAAATAGCGGATTCACACCACTATCATTTAAAAAAATATATTCGTAAAACTTAGTATACACATTTCCCTTTCATTAGTATGAAAATTTTCTTAAAAATAATAGTGGTGTCAAAAAGCTTTAAATGATGCAATAAGCAAATTCGTCTTGCCCGAACGCCGTTCGGGCAAACCAGTTAAGGAGTTAACTTTTTCCGGCAAGAAATCAATTTGTTTGAAATAATTAACGTACACCAGAATTTACAAACGAATTTATTAGAAAATTCGAACTTGCTTATTTTCAAGTATGATAGAAGAGGACATTTATCATCTGGGTACGAATAAAATAAAAACTTGGTATCCTTTTTTAACAACACCGATCACGAACGGATTAACAACCTTCCCGTCGAGCAAAAGGACAAAAATGTAATGTTGTTTTCTCCTTAATTTATTTCAAATGTTAATAAAAGAGGGATTTTCTAACATGGTGTACTTTTTTTGTATATGCTTATAAGCCTATCAATCATAACTTATTTTCTTAAAACTGGATTACATTTGTATAATTATAATAAAGCTTCAAGTGCAGTGAAACCTGCAGCCGGAACGGATATATCCTGTCGCGGCAGTGGGAAAGGTTAAAGCAAATATTGTTATTTTATGGAGTACAAGACTAGCAACGTTAAAAAGCACCAAATATTGTGTATAAAAAGCAGACCGGTTTCGGTAGAATTTAGCGTACCGTCGTCAACGCTAGCGAAGGTAGAAATCTACCCATATATATAGTAGAGACGGAGGATTGAAAGCAACCAATAGGGTGGCAGAGGACTGAAAATAAAGGGCCAATCGGAGAGCGCACAGGGAAAGTGACCGGAAGGGAGAGAAAAAGGGCAATGGAGTAACGCTAAATGCTGCCGAAACCGGTCTGCTTTTTATACACATTATTTGGTGCTTTTTAACGTTGCTAGTCTTGTATTCCATTGCATTGCACCAAGCTCTATCTCAATACTTATTGTTATTTTAGTTTTCTGGTGTAAATTAGAAATATATTAATTAAAAAAATATTGAATTCAAACACTGTTTTTTGCATACATACAAAGCTGCTCTCTAAACGGTTCACTTGTTTTAGAAAGAATATTCTCGTTCAAATCGAAATATTTTTCTTTGGTAATTAAAATGACCATTATAGACGTTCTAGTGTTAAAAGAAAAATTTATTTTAATCAGGAATAAGTAACATTTAACTTTTAAACTGAAATTTTCAAATGCTTTTTTATAAGATTCGCTTGAACAATAATTAATGCTGAATAATTGAAATTATATCTGAGCTTTACTTAAAGCACACAAAAAATATACATGCTTAAATACAAGGTATTATTTATAACGACATTTTTCCAACTATATCTTTATAAAATTTCATTTAGTTTATAAGTATTTAAGAACATGAATCTTGCATGAAGATAAATTTTTCCAATTATTTTCTTCCACGGTGTAATAACCTGCTTAATTTAAAAGTTTCATTCCACATCACGCACTTTTTCAAGCAAAGAAGTTATTGCTTTTAATATAGACTCTATTAATTTTAGAACGCCATGCATTCGATTTGAATGTTTCCAATTATTTTATTTTAATACTTACAATTTTTTTTTCAGAACATTTTTTCGTCTCAAATATTTTTAATAAAACATATAGCGATTTTTTTATATTTATTTACTATCTCCATTTTTAAGTGCGTTTATAATTATGTAAATTTGAAGCACCTAAAATCTTCCTTCAGTCCGTCGGTCTGTCCGTATATAATAGAGCAAAAACTACCCAGCCGAATGGTTTGAAATTTAAAATAAATAATTGTCACATACTATGGTCATTTCAAATTTTATGAAAATCGGATTCATAGTTCCTTAAGAATTATAATTTTGGCCTTTTAAAATTGAAGAACTCTTTTGATTAACTACTTCCCTGATTTGACGTGCATCATACTGGCAACTTTGTTTTGCCAATCATGATTTGCCCGTACCAAGTACGGGCATACTTATTCCGGTTCTAATTTACTATTCTCACCAGTAAATTTTTATTGTAAATTTTGCATTATTTAATTCGAGCTTTTATCTGACTCAATTACGAAAAAATTTCTCTTTTGAAAAACCGGTAATAAAAGATAAAAAATTCTGTAAAAGACCGCCCCCCCCCCCAAAAAAAAAAAAAACATAGTTTTTTTTCTTTTTTCTTATTTTTAACCCTTTAACGATCAAAGCATTTTCATTGCTAAGATGTCGAAATAAATGAATGACACTGGTAATTAAGAACAAATATATTTCTAAATAAGAAAACGTGATTTTTAACATACAAAATAAAAGGGATATTTTTAGATAAAAATACCGGTGTCAGTGTTACGTATCGGAATTAAAATTTTGTGGTTTCGTGGCGAAACCAATGAACGTTAAAGGGTTAAAATATTGATTAGTTAAGTGGTTAATATGACCACTATGGTCGTTGTAGTGCTATTTTTTTTCCTTTTATTTAGGAATAATACTTACAAAATTGATATTTAACTTTTAAACTAAAATTTTAATTGCTTTATACAAATTTCGCTTCAAAAATTATTAAATGCTGAGTAATTAAATTTCTATCTCTGCTCTACTTAAAGTATATAAAAAAACATCTTCTTAAATATAAGCTATCATTTATAACGATATTTTTCCAACTATATCTTTATGAAATTTCATTTAGATTATAAGTATTTAAGAACGTGAATCTTGCATGAAGATAAATTTTTCCAATTATTTTCATCCACGGTGTAATAACCTGTTTAATTTAAAAGTTTCCTTCCACATCACGCACTTTTTCAAGCAAAGAAGTTATTGCTTTTAATATAGACTCTATTTATTTAAGAGCTCCATGCATTTGAATTAAATGTTTCCAATTATTTTATTTTAATACTTTAACAATACTGAAGATATTAAGCAAATACTGTTCTTTTAATTTTCTGGTTTGAATTAGTAATATACGAAAACTAAAATTTCTATTGAATTCGAAACACTGTTGTTTGCATACATGCACAGAGTACGGAACAGAGAACCAACTTTCATACACTGTAATGGCAACTTGTTTAACATGGGATTACGCACAGACAGTACCGATACGAGCGGATGACTCTGAAACTACGATCATAACATAAGAGAGGTTGCTTATTCGGCGAAACATCGCTTCCTTGGCGACAAATGATATAGGATAAAAGAAGAAAAAAATACAGCGACGGCTTGCTGCTTCTTGTTTTGAAATTTATGAAAGAATTATTTTAATATTTATATAACTTTGACGTATTCGTCTTGCAAACAATGCATGTGTCTCTTCTTAACATAACGACCTAATAATTTAAACTTGAAAATTCAAGAACAATAACAGTAATAATTACGAATCAATATAAGCGCGGAAATCTAAGATCAAATAGCATAAGCACGTGTGCAAAGATAATCAAATCAGCATTCAGCAACAAGTGCCAAGCCAGAATATGGTTACAGTTAAACAGAAATCACGAGGATAAAAATCGCCAACGCGATGATTTAGTTTTTAAGTGATCCACTGAGGGCTTCTTTTCAAGCCGAGTTGAGGCTCTGTCCGTACTCTGTGCATACATGCGATGCTACGTATTAATGGATTAGCTTGTTTTAGAAAGAAATTTCTGGTTCGAATTGAAATATTTCTATTTGGTGGCAATTAATATGATCGCTATGTTCGTTCTAGTGTTAACCTTTTTAAAAGCGGTGATTCATTTTTGGAGCACCTAATTTTAATTCCTAAATGTCAAATTGACACCGACATATTGGAATAAAAACTTCCTTTTTATTACGTATGTGAGCAAAAGCTTTTACTTGTTTTCAGATAAATTTATTTTTAAGTTCTGGTGTTGCTTACCCATTTCAGTATTTTACGCATAGAAGTGTCTTACACCTGAAAGAGTTAAAAGAAAAATTCATTTTAATTAAGAATAATACTTGCCAAATAGATATTTAACTTTTAAATGCTTTACAAAAACTTACTTGAACAATTATTAAATGGTATATAATTGCAATTATATCTGAGCTCTACTAAAGCACATAAAAAATGTATATTCTTAAATAGAAGGTATTATTTATAATGACATCTTTCCAACTATATCTTTATAAAATTTCATTTAGTTTATATAAGTATTTAAGAACATGAATCTTACATGAAGATAAATTTTTCCAATTATTTTCTTCCACGGTGTAATAACCTGCTTAATTTAAAAGTTTCATTCCACATCACGCACTTTTTCAAGCAAAGAAGTTATTGCTTTTAATATAGACTCTATTAATTTTAGAACTCTATGCATTCTATTTGAATGTTTTCAATTACTTTATTTTAATACTTGCCTTTTTTTTTTCAGAACATTTTTTCGTCTCAAATATTTTTAATGAAACTCATAGCGGATTTTTTACGTTTATTTACTTGTTTCATTTTTTCTAGTATTTTAAAATTTTGATAATGAAATTGCCTTCAAACAAACTTGCGCACAGTTTACGATTTTTAACGATACGATCGAAGTTATACGATTTTTGATTTTGTTGCTTTTTATAATCGCTGAAATATATTACAAAATCTGCGATCACTGAGAGATTTTCGATTTGAATATATATATATATATTACAAATTTAAAATTTTTTCGCCAAAACTAACCTTTATACTATCTTAATTTTCTTATAATAATGTTCCGTACTTTCTTCAAATTATTAAATTTAAATCTTGTTTCTAAATCTAATCTGTTAATCTTTATGCAGACGATATAAATTCTTAATTTGCCTTAAAAAACATTATTCCAGTATGCGTAAATTTAAAAAGATGGCTCTAAATTAAAAATATTCTTAATTAAACTTTATTTCTTAATATTCCAAGTAAAACTCATTCCTTCTATGTTTTTATCAACCCTTTTTAAGAAAGTCTTTTAAATTTATTTCAAAACCATACCTTTCAAAAAATATCGTTATTTTATTTTATCTATTTATTTATTTTTCCTCCGTCAACCTTGTTAGTGTGCATATTAATAAATTCATTTCTTTTCTTTTTCTCTTAAAATTAATCATTTATAAAAATCGTCTGCCTAAGAAATTCTGAGTCGATTATAAATTGGTTAAATAATATTTTTTTTAAAAATAAATTTATCGTCTGTGGAAAATAGTCTCGTAGCTGGACAAAAATTCTGTTTACATAAAAGAATGATGGTTTGAGGTTACAGAATGCTCTGGAATTTTCTTTTTAGATTTAAGAGAAAAAGTCTCGAGCTGAGAAGGAGGATTCTTGGGTTTTTTCTTCGATGAGTACGACTCGCTGAAATAATGATGGAATGTTTCGGTAAAAGACAGTTTGCAAAAGGAGCTTTTCCCTTTCTCATGATTACGGATTAAACAAATGAACTTACAGCAGCCAATGAGTAATTATTTGGATTCTCTACATCTATTTATTTATTTTCCTCGGTGGCCATGACTTCTCTGCGGTGAAAGAGAAACCCGGCGTTAATGTCTCTGGCTCCTAACTTTTAAATCGTCACAATAAACTCTAAAGTCCGACAGGATTATTTATCTGTGCTGCCTTTTCGGATATTTAAAGAAAATTGCGATGGAGCAAAGTAGAACATGCTATCGCCGAAGTTCGATTGAATTGTATGTTCTGAAGGACATTCTATATTTTAGTTTCGGCTTGCTAATGAAATCGGCTGTGGAACGAAAGGATGATAGGTTTGTGAATCGCCGATAATCGACTTCTCGTGAATGTTCTTGTGCCAAAATCGCCGTAATTTCTTACTTAATTAAAGTAAAAGAAATGCTCTTTCTGAAGAATTTCACAGCTATGCTTGAAAAGATGCTAATCTGAAAGAATTAGTGCTTGCTTTGAGTTTGCTTGTGTGTTCCATGACGATTGAGATTCATTCTTTCATAGTCGAGAAAAAGTAGTCCTCGTGGTGATGAAAAAGAAGAAAACAAAAATTATAATTACAAGACCATTTGTTGTAAATTGGTGAATAGACAAATATTTTTCGAGATAGTTGAGCCCAATAGGATTTCGGTGAGATTTTTTTTCGTGATGTTTTGATTATTATTATTTGTATACTTTTTATGTATTTATTTAAATTAATTATTCTCTGTTTGTCAGGTTTATTTATTTGATTATTTGTTTGTGAATTTTATTTACTTGCCTATTTATGAGTATTATTATTATCATTATTATGTGTTGGAGATTGAAACATTTTTGTTCTTAAGGATTAAATTGAAGAGTATGATATTCTTAGACAATTACTGTTGCATATTAAAGATTATTATGATATTTTTATGCACGTTTAAAGATAAGTTCGTAATAATAATGAAGTATAAAAGAACTTAGAAGCTCAAGTTATTTTTTAAAAAGTACATTTTCTATTTTATTGATATTTGTTATCAAGAACTATTCTCAGAATACAGTATTTTCATGATAATGTTCCTACAACAAAACATTTGAGCTGAAAATTAAGTTAACATTATTGTTTTTCCTTTTATTTGTTGGAATTTCTGGTTACAGTGAGATTTGGTTCCCGGATTCTTATAATTTATTTAAATTCAGTAAGAAAGATGGAACTGTACAAGGCTGTTGCTAGAATTTTGACTGATAAATATGATTAATTTTTTCAGTAAATTTTGTGATTTTAAGTGAGAAATTACCTATAATTAAAATTTTTGAATCTGTTTGTGATCTGTAAAATAATAGAATTAAAAGTTGATCCCAATTTAAGGTATATCTATGATATTTACAATTTC
The DNA here is from genome assembly GCA_964019185.1 of Maratus speculifer. Lineage (NCBI taxonomy): Eukaryota > Metazoa > Arthropoda > Arachnida > Araneae > Salticidae > Maratus > Maratus speculifer. The sequence continues at coordinate 233,868,403 of OZ025300.1, forward strand.
TGTTTTATTAGATAAAATTTCTGTTTAAAGTTAGCAGCTAAATATAGTTATAATTTTCACGATAATTTTGATTCAGATTTTTAAAATGGAGGGTAATGGTTTTGTGTGAGACAGTTAAAATGTATACAACTCCAGTAGACAAAGCCCTCAAGATTGCGAAAGCGCGAACTCGTGAATTTCACCTTAAAAGTAAAAGACTCTATGATCGAAATTTTGTCGAATGCCCATTAAAAATACAAGACTCTGTAATTTATGAAGAATTTAAATACCCTAACACTCGAAAATTAGAACCTACTTTCTTTGGACCATATAAAATTATGAATAAACTTTCTGATGTAACTTATGAAATAGATAAAATTAATTATGAGACAGGACAGAATTCCGTTATTGTGCATGTTTCTAAATTAAGACCCTATTTATCACCTGAAGATTTTAAACTGTTTCATGAGCAACCCGAAAAACAAACAAAACCTCATATATAATCACAATCACTAGATCAAACTAAAGTCAAGACAGTAGATTAAATTTTAATTCTTATTCTCTAAATATTTTATCACCATAATTTTCAACATGAGCAGGTATGTTCTTGGAGCGCTACAAGAATATTACTTGTTTTTGGGAGTTTTTGGGATTAAATTGGGCTCCTTATGCAGGCATAAGGTGTACACTTTGATTGTAAAAGCTTTCAAATTGATGTTGATAAATTAATTTTAAGTGTATTTAAGTCTAACTATATTTACTCATTTATTGACATTAGTATTATTCTACTTATTCAACAGATATTAGGTGATAATAGTTATAAAATTTGATGACTTTACTCAAACCGATAACTTAATATGTGATTTTCAGTGATTGTGAAAACTACAGATATTAAGTTTTTCAAAAAAGCACACTATTTTTATTTCCATTTCTCAATTAAGAATGACACCTTTTATTCTTATTTGTATTTTATTATTAAAGTTTATAAACCATGAGTAGATAAAACATTATTCTGCATTTGGCATTTGAAAACTTATAACCAAATTTGACAATTTTGTAAAAGTGAGAGAAATTATTGTAAGGAAATACTGGTTGAGAGTCCATTTTCTAAATAGTTAGATTTAATTTTATTTGGATTTTGGAATTATTTTGATTTTTTTTTCTCTATACTTTCGGCTAGCAAAAAATACTTTCTTATGCTATTAGAAGATAAGAAAATTATTTAGTTGCTATGTAATTATTTTTATCCTCAACCAATATTTTCCCTATCAATAATAAACAAATAGTGATATTTTCTTTTGATTATACTCTTGTTTTATTATTATTATCATTATGATTTCTATAATGAAGTTTAGTATTAAGTATACTTTTATTGAGAAATATTAGGATATGGAGAATTATTATTATTGTTGTTGTTATTGTTATTATTTAAATTTTTCTATATTATTTATTATTGATACTGAGAGTGATGCTATTTATTATTGAAAAATTGATATATTATTGAAAGTTGTTGATTCCAATGTAAGATTAAAACCAAAGATTAAAACTAGGTTTACATAAAATATACAATTTACTAGTGAACTACATTGAAGAATTGCATTAAAAAAAAAAAAAAAAAACTATTAGAGACTTTTGATTTGAATGACCAACTAAGTTTGAGAAGAACGTTTATTGTAGCCTTTAAAGACTATGTTTACTACAAGGAACTATACTAACAAATTTAATTTCTGAACTGAAATTACTACTAATTAAGTCACTGAAATTCTATAAACTCCCATGAAAGAGATTTCGTATTGTTTTTATTATATCTTTAATGTCTCTTGCTTATTAATATTCATAACTTATTTACTGTTATTGTATGTATTATCTCCTATGCACTTACAAATGGTAAGTGATGTTGTAACATTATTGTATTTCTTTCAGGGAAATGCTCCTAACTAAATTTAATTCAGATTAGTTTTCTCTTAACTATTTTTTTTTAATCGCTAATATATTTTATATTGCGTTAATTTTCTTTTCTTCCAGCTCTTGGCTTCAGGAATTTGACAGTTTTATTCCAAAATTTAACTTTTCTAAATTATTATATTTCTGTTGTCTGAACTTGTAGTTTTATTTAACTATCAATTTCATACAAAGTTTTGGGGAGGGGAGGATAATATTACAAATTTAAAATTTTTTCGCCAAAACTAACCTTTACACTATCTTAATTTTCTTATAATAATGTTCCGAACTTACTTCAAATTATTAAATTAAAATCTTGTTTCTAAATCTAATCTGTTAATCTTTATGCAGACGATATAAATTCTTAATTTGCCTTAAAAAACATTATTCCAGTATGCGTAAATTTAAAAATATGGCTCTAAATTAAAAATATTCTTAATTAAATTTTTATTTCTTAATAGGGTAACACCCCCAGTAATTGGCATGCACCAGTGATTGGCACATTTTACAAACATGTCCTAAAATAAGATTTATATCCAGTCTTTTAAAAATTCAAGACCATATATCAGTTATATGCTCATTTACGTTAAAGATTATAACTTTGATTTATTTTACAAGATGACAATAGAGCCTAGGTAAGAGAAACAAGTATGGCTTGTATCAAATTAGCCATTTTGTTGCAAAATCTTCTTCTTTTGCTTAAGGAAGGCATGCTTTTCAATTCATTATTATCTGATTTATAATATATTTTAAATTTTAATTGAAAACAGTTTTGTTTTGTTGAAAAGGGTTACTTTAATTGTGTAAAAGTATTTTCGACACAAATATTTGGATTTCTAAATTAATGGTAGTTGCCAATTAATGGTGCTTCAATTTTGCTAGTTCCAAGTAATTGGCACCTATTCCAATTACAAGGAATTCGCAAGGAATTTGAGATTAAACCATTTATTTTGGAAGTACTTTTAATATTATAGACTAATTTTGTTTATCATTTGTTTTTATTTGAAAATATAAATTTTATCAGTAATTGGAATTCATTAAAGCTTCATATGACAATTACTGGGGACAGCATGACAATTACTGGGTATTAATGTAAGTATATTGCATTGTTTTAAAGTGTTCACATTTCAGACTAATATGCTAATTTCTTACTCTCAAAAACCTGAAATATGGCATCTTCATCTACAGTAAATTAATTTAAAGCGATTAAACCCAATGCAAAATGTAAAGTTTTTTTTTTAATATAAACATATGCCAATTACTGGATCACAAGGTGTCATACATTGGTGCTCTAGGTGCCAATTACTGGTGATTTCAGCAACTTTTTATAAATATATTTTTATAAAAATACTTTTTCAATTTTTTTTGCTTTTAGTGGGCAAAATAGATGCACAGATATGCATTCTTTGATTTAAAAATATTTCCAAGTAAATAGCTTATTTCTTTGTAATGAAAATTTAAGTAAGTTTAACGACAAATTCTTAATGTGCCAATTACTGGGGATGTTACCCTATTCCAAATAAAATTCATTTTTCTATGTTTTTATCAACCCTTTTTAAGAAAGTCTTATTAAATTTATTCCAAACCATACCTTTCAAAAAATATCATTTTTTTTATTTTATCTATTTATTTATTTTTCCTCCATCAACCTTGATAGTGTGCATATTAATAAATTCATTTCTTTTCTTTTTCTCTTAAAATGAATCATTTAAAAAATCGTCTGCCTAAGAAATTCTGAGTCGATTATAAATTGGTTAAATAATATTTTTTTTTTAAATAAATTTATCGTTTGTGGAAAATAGTCTCGTAGCTGGACAAGAATTCTGTTTACATAAAAGAATGATGGTTTGAAGTTACAGAATGTTCTGGAATTTTCTTTTTAGATTTAAGAGAAAAAGACTCGAGCTGAGAAGGAGGATTCTTGGGTTTTTTCTTCGATGAGTACGGCTCGCTGAAATAATGATGGAATGTTTCGGTAAAAGACAGTTTGCAAAAGAAGCTTTTCCCTTTCTCATGATTACGGATTAAATAAATGAACTTACAGCAGCCAATGAGTAATTATTTGGATTCTCTACATCTATTTATTTATTTTCCTCGGTGGCCATGACTTCTCTGCTGTGAAAGGGAAACCCGGCGTTGATGTCTCTGGCTCCTAACTTTTAAATCGTCACATATATATATATATATATATATATATATATATATGTGACATTTTAAAGTTAGGAGCCAGAAACATCATCGCCAGGGTCCCCGTTCTTTGCACAGAAGTCATGGCCAGCGAGAGAAAAAATAAAAAATAAATAAATGTAGAATATCCAATAAATCACTCATTGGTGGCTGTAAGTTTATTTATTCAACTGTAGTCATTATAGCGGGAAAAACTCCTTTTTGCAAACGATCTTTTACCGAAATGTCAAAAAAATATTCCATCATTTACTTCAACCAGCCGTACTCATCGACGAAAGAACTCCAGAATCTCTTCTCTCCTCATCTCGAGACTTCCACCTTTAAAACTAAAAAGAAAGTTCTGGAACATTCTGTAATCTCAAACCATCATCCTTTTATGTAAACAGAATTCTTGTCCAGATACGAGACTATTTTACACAGACGATAAATTTATTTAAAAAAAAATATTATTTAACCAATTTATAATCGACTCATAATTTCTTAGGCAGACGATTTTTATAAATGATTCATTTTAAGAGAAAAAGAAAAGAAATGAATTTATTAATGCACACATCAAAGGTTGACGGCGAAAAAAAAATAAATAGATAAAATAAAATAATGATATTTTTTTGAAAGGTATGGTTTTGGAATAAATTTAATAAGACTTTCTTAAAAAGGGTTGATAAAAACATAGAAGAAACCAGTTTTATTTGGAATATTAAGAAATAAAGTTTTAATTAAGAATATTTTTAATTTAGAGCCATCTTTTTAAATTTACGCATACTGGAATAATGTTTTTTAAGGCAAATTAAGAATTTATATCGTCTGCATACAGATTAACAGATTAGATCTAGAAATAAGATTTTAATTTAATAATTTGAAGTAAGTACGGAACATTATTATAAGAAAATTAAGGTAGTATAAAGGTTAGTTTTGGCGAAAAAATTTTAAATTTGTAATATATATATATGATTGAAGTTTTCTCTTTAGATCAAAAATCTTTTTTAACCCTTAACCCCTCAACTGGTTTGCCCGAAATGCGTTCGGGCAAGACGAATTAGCTTATTGCATCATTTAAAGCTTTTAAACACAACTATTATTTTTAAGAAAATTTTCATACTATTGAAAGACGGAAATGTTTAGACTAAATTTTTATGAATATTTTATTTAAATAATAGTGGTGTTAATCCGCTATTTTCAATTTACTGAACGGAAAAAAATTAATCAGTTAAGGGGTTAAGTGGTCTCATGTTTTTACCTGACGACGCAGTTTAGCAAAATGTCGCATTTATTTTTTTCTCGGTCCCTGTAAAATAAAAATTCATGAATTTTTTTTAATGTAGACAAATCAATGTCTCTTCTATTAAAAATAAATTAACATTTTATATTGAAAATTTCCTTTAAAAAAATATTTATTGTTTGTTTTTGACATGCATCCATTGTGCACAAGGCTGTAGCAAAACTTTTGGTTCAAGAACCCCCTGAAATATTGATAATGATGTAAAATTAATGTATCTTGAACTTATACGTCATTTTTAAACAATTTATTTTTTTATTGAAAAATTAAATTTAAGTTATAAAACTTCGAATTTTTTTTTGAAATATTGCCAATTTTAAATAAATAAATTACCAAATTACATACAGATGAAGCATACATTAGTTTTACATGATTATTAATAATTTTGGGGGTTCCTGAACCAATATTTTAGCTGTAGTCTTGCGCACAGTGGGTGCAAGTCAAAAAGCAATTTTTTTAAAACCCAAATTAAACCTTAGAAATATGAAATAAAATTTCAATATGGAATATTAAAAAATTACTTAAAATCGAAGAAATGCTCAGTTGTCTATATTAAAAAATTTATTCATTTATGTTTGATAGGGACTGAGGAAAAAAAAATTACATGAGACATCTTGCTAAGTTGCGCTGCCATGTAGAAAATAATACTTCTGAGACCCTTAAATGCACAGTGAGATTATATCAGCATCACTTTAAATTTAGCTCTTTGCAACCACTATATTTGCACAGAAATATTATTCTGTTAAATTTACAAATAATAGCAAGAATACAATAGAACTTCGATTCACCGTTTTTCAAGGAGTGCATGGAAAAAAATGATGAATGTGGAAAAACGGTGAATGCGGGGTTAACGTCAAAACACACACACACACACACACACACACACACACACACACACACACAAAAAAAAAAAAAAAAAAAAAATCCTTTTTTCTAAGATTCGAATTTGTTTTGCCCTTCTTAAAATTCACAGAACGAATAAAATTTAACGCAGAGTGCATTAAATTAAAAGCTCATATTCTTGAAATTAAACACGTGCATTGCGCACAACAGACTAGCCAGGAATGGGGCAGCTGATTGAACAATCCATCCATTCTCCCTGTGCCCTTTGCACAGAATAGAATAACCCATTCTCCAAACAAGAATTATATAATTCCTGATTATGTGCATACATATAATAATATCAGTGCTAATCCTTGTCCCCACCCCCATTCTTTAAAAAAGCACAAATGAGTCATTTTAAAATAAAAGAAATAATTTTTGTTTGTATGTCTTATGGATGCGCTTAACATTCAATTTCATTCCGATGGGGTCAAAAAAATTACAACGATGAATGCGGGAAAACGATTTTTTAACGAACGATACATGCGGGTTTCGTTAACATTATTTAAATATAATTTGTGCAGGGACCATAGAAAAAAAACGATCAATGTTGGAAAACTATACATGCGTGAACGGGGTTTTACTGTAATAATAATAATAATAATGAAAGGTTCGCACACTCCTTGGATTTTCCAAGGACTCTGGCACCACTATTAAAAATAAGAAAATTTACATTTAATTTTTAAACCACAACATTCGTAACCCTCACCTTCATTCTCCGATTTTACGATATTTTTCTGCTGTGAAACACTCTGAATATATTCTTAAAATTTAGTGGTAGAACTGTGCGAACCCTGTAATGCTACAAAATATAAAAAAATAAAAAATCTATTTTAAAATTTCTGGTGTATAATCCTTAATATAAGAATAAAACCCACAATTCTAAAAGAATTATATGTGCATTTAAGGGTTAAGTTTTACAAAATAAAAATTCATATCAAATAATTTATTTAGATTCGTACTTACTAAAATATTTAATAATTTGCAATATTTTAACTATGACCATAGCTTTTACTTGAATTTCAGATATGCAACAAATGAAAAATTTAATGTATTATTTGAAAACTGTATTTCTGATTTTTTTTTTCATTCCTTATCCTGTGTACTAAACCTTTCTGAGAATCATATGTAATTTTTTTTAAAAAACAAAATTAAAATCATGTAAATAAGGGATAAAAAACGATTTCTATTCTAAAGTTGTGTTGCCATATTTCTTGTAAATTCTAAAATGTGTATGCTTCTTAGAATGCGGTATTTATGATTGAAACTTTATATGAAATGAACTTGATATGATAATCGGCCAAGTTTGTTCGGCCATGTATATTTTGTAACAAGATTTAAATAAGAAAATCATTTTAAATATTAATAATAATAATAATAAAACTTTCCAAAAAGATTTTCCGAATATATATTTTAATTTTAATACGGAATTTTTCAAAAGGCTTTGTATACCAGCGGTTAGAAAACGTATTTTATTATTGATGAATTGTAATTGTATTTGAGTTTATTAGTAATGCAACTTTGAAAATTCTACTTAACCCTTTCCGGTGCAGACAAATTCTGTTCGTAAAATGAGAAATTGTTGACAGACACCGGAATTTACAAAAGACTTTTTTAGAAATTAAGAATTCTCTGATTTAAGCTGTCATTGTAAAAGTAAAATTTTACTAAAATATTATTAGTGCCTTTTGTAAGTTTGGAATTAAAATTAGGTATTGCCGGAGTGGTAACACTGCGCCGGAAAGTGTTAAAACGCTATTGGTCTGCCTTGCAGGGCATCACTCTTTTATTTAAATTCCATCGCGTTGTGTTCCATATGGTACTCTTAAGTCAAACAGATATAATCATTACTTTGTTCATGAATTTTACACCTTCCAACCTGTGTTAAGGTAATTAGGAATATTTCTTACTCAAAAAAAAAAAAAAAAAAAAAAAATGAAAGCAAGTAAATTAAACGCTTTTAAAAGTTAAATTATTTAGGACTCATATGAAGAAAATAAAATATTATTTTAATATATTCATACTTTATTTTAAAATATATTATAGATTTAGATTTAACTAAAATTCAATTAAATCGAAATGATTATAAACAATATAAAAATTGTACCATAAATAAATTTAGCACAAAAATCCTCTATATTATGTTAAATTCATAATGTTAACATAACTAATATCAATTTTAAATAATCTTTAATCTTTTAAAATTAATTTTCTATTACTTTGGTTATAAAATTAACTCCTTCTCGAAGGGAACCTTTTGCAAGATTTTAAATCTTTTGTCACCGATTTTTATAAACAGAAATTTGCGCCTTATGGAATGTAGAAAATACTCTGATTAAATAAAGCAAATTTTACAGTAAAGTTTCACTCATGAGAGGAACCAGTGTTGCCAGTAGGTTACTTTTTTAATATTCAGATTTCTTGATTGACACCACTTTTTTGAATTATTAAAATTTCCCACGTTTTCTACTGAATTAATCCGTCATTAACCCCTTGGGGACGAGCGACACGTATACGTGCCGCAAATAGGCTTAAGAATCCGCGTTTATCGTCACCAGTAAAATTATACCGTAAATTAAGCCTTGTTTAATCAGAGCATTTCCTCGATTTAATAAGTCACAAATTTCTGTTTTTTTAAACCGGTGACAAAACATTAAAAATTTCGTAAAAGGCTCCCGTCGCGAAGGGGTTAACCCTTTAACGATCATTGCATTTTCATTGCTATGATGTCGAAATAAATGAATGACACCGGTAGAAATGAACAAATATATTTCTAAATAAGAGAACGTGATTTTTCTCATACAAAATAAAAGGGATATTTTTAGATAAAAATACCGGTGTCAGTGTTGCGTATCGGAATTAAAATTTTGTGGCTTCCTGGCGAAACCAATGAACGTTAAAGGGTTAAATAAGGCAAATTTTACCATTTTGAAAAGGTGGTGCTAATCAAGATATCTGAATTTAAAAATAGCAGCCCAGTGGCAACACAGAGATAAACATAGATTCTGAACACTTTACGCCGCACATATACAAAGTTACCACAGGCGAGTATTTTTTTTTATTTTTTTTGTCATTACTTTCTCAAAACAAAAATTCTTAACACAGCCTTTGTCAATATTTGCAAGATGAATATATTGAAAACTTTCTATTAAACAAATATTGGTGCTAACAAAATATAAAAATAGTCGCCTGTGGCAGCCCTGTGTACACCGGTCGCTCGTCCCCAAGGGTTAATATATTTTGAGGGGGCAGCACAGTCAATCATCTCATCGAGTTTACAGAAGAAATTCTATTATTTGTTAAATCTCAATTCGTATATTAAAACGCAATCGGTCTGCCAAGTCACATCGTGGTGGAAAACACCTAAAAATACGATTTTAGCTGTTGACTCATAAGTTTATTATTATGTTTTTCAGCACCGAAAATTATGAAAACATGGAGGATTGGGAGCAGGAAAACCTAATGGTAAACCTATCAGTCAATCGATAAAATCGGGTTTTTAGGTGTATTCCTCCAAGATACGACTTGGCAGGCCGATTCCGTTTTTTTAATATACGAATCAAGATTTACCGAATCCTAGAATTTCATTCGCGAACTCGATGAGATAACTGTCTGTGCTGCCGTCTGCCGATCTATAATAAATACACGCAAATTTCAACTTTTCATGGTCCCATGCATAAAAGCAAAATTTTTGCAGGAAATAATTTTTTTTTTCATGTTTTTATGAGAGAATCAATTAGAATAGCGATGCATAACCTTTTTGCCAGAAAATCGTTTGACACCAGAATATTTCAAAAGTGACGTTCGTTTTCTTTCATAGCAAAGTTTCTGTCATTATTATAAGGAAAATTACTCTGCATAGAATTACTGGTATCTGTTTGGCCCGCGGGCCACAGGTTGTGCACATTAGAAGATGACACTGATTACACAGAAACGCTACTTGATAGTATAAAAGAAAGAAAATGAAAGTTTGAAATTTTTAATTTTAAAGAAATTAACTCTATAAAATTAAGTAATCTTATTTATTATTCATTTTGACGGAAGAAAACACTGACTATTTTAACAGTACGTGAAAAACTTCATCACAGTAATAACTTTCTGAATAAATTAAACATTTACACATTTTATTTTAAATAAAGATACCTTAGAATACTCATGATACCTTCTCTCACATAAATAATTTATTGCTTTTATAGGCACTTTATTAAGCTTACAAAATCATGCGTCGGACCAAAATTTTCAAATTATTTTACCATACTGTATTATCAAATCGCTTTTTCGTTTTAAATATTTTTAATGAAAAACATGAACTGGTTCTATCAATTTACATATTAAAATGTACTTCATTTTTTTTTTAGTTTCTTACAAAACATTTACGTTTAATATGAATATTTAGGATTTTAATTTTACTTTATAGAATATACTGTATGCATTATAATGGGACAATGCATGTGTGGAAGGTAGATTTTTAAAATTTTAATTTATTTTATCAGCAATAAATGTCTTCAAGTTATAAATGTATATAATTATTTTTAATGCTACTGGAATAAAATTATACAGCTAAAATCGAAAAAAGCACTTTCTTCTTATTAGTAAAATAAATTTCTGTGGATTTCGACCATATCATCGCAAGAAAAAACACGAATCTTACGTAAAAATATATTTTTTCAATTATTTTCTCTGTAGTGTCGTAACTTTTTGAATTTAAATTTTCTTATATTTATTTTAATGAAAGAAGCTGTAAAATATGCAGCGGGGTGTAAAATGATAGAAAAGATTTAAAAAAAAAAAAAAAAAAAAAAAAAAAAAAATTAATTCGCGTTTGGAATGCAAATTCGTAAATCCTCTGTGTTAAAGTTAAATACACGGTGTTTCAATTAATGTTAAAGTAATCGTTTACAAAAATTATATGTACGTTCTTTAACCTTTTTAAAAATATGTATTTTTCTAAATTTACGCAGGAGTAAAATTATAAGAACGCAGTCGATAGCTCTAAAACCGCACAACCGTGATTGGCGGATATTTTCACATAGCATTTAAAAACACATTTCAAAAAGATTCTGAATACATTCGTTTAGTTCGTAAAACATTTGGATTACAGGGTGAATCAAATTGCTTTGTGACTCCGAAAGTGGGCAAATTATAACTTATAGCAACTTCGGAATATAATTTCAAAGAATTGCTATGAAATTAAAATTCCAAAGACTGTCGCTTTTTTTCAGAATTCAACAATTTATGTTACTGCAAAATGTGCAAGGAGGTCAAAAATTCTTTTAAAACGATCCGAAGTTTGGTTATTTGCAAGTTTCCAAATAAAATAATGACATCAGAGAAATTTGGAAGTCAGATAAAGACGTCAGCATCAATATTGACCATACGAAGAATAATTAAAATGTAGAGGGATCTTAAAAATATAAAACCATGTCAATTTCGCGTTTAACATTTGGCAGAAAAATTCCGCTTTCTGTTTGCCGAGAAATACCTGACGCAGCTAACTAATTGGTCTAAAATTATCTTCACTGCTTAACCACTTCACTTACGACAGGTATGGGCAGGGCCATCGCTAAGACTTTTTTTTGAGGGGGGGAGAGGACCTAAAATTGCCAAGTCAAATTTCAATATTTGCCAACTCATTTTACAATTTTGCCAACTTACTACAATTAGAAAATGTAATACATCCCTTATCTTTTAAAAGGGCTTTCCCAATTAGTTTTGTAATTTTTGCCAATTCTATCAAAAATTGGAAATATATTATAGTTTTTATTAAAATTTTGATGAAAATTTGCCAACTAAGTTTGTGAATTTGCCAAGTGTAACAACATTCACGAATTTTTTTTTTGGGGGGGAGGCCCCCCCCCCCTTAGCGAGACCAATGGATATGGGGGGAAAAGTGCTTTTACCTCTGTTTTATCTCAGGTCAAATGGTGGAGTGGTTAAAAGAAGTTTACTTTCAAAATTCTAGATGGTATTCATCCATATTTGCATGGTCTTCAAAATGTAAAAGATGTGTGTTCCACGCGTCAATTAGGTAAAGGCTCCATATTGGTTTGGCTACTTTTTCCTTTGTTGAGCTCATAATTCCTTTTCTAAAAGAATAAACAAAATAGACATACCTTAAGTCGCATGTTAGAATTCGATTTCTTTAACCAGGATGAAAAAATTATCATTTTTTATGAAAATTTCAAAAATTCTAAAATTCATTCAGAAAAGGCACAAAAAAGTAGTTTGAAGATAAATAAGACTCTCAAACTTAATTCGTCATCCAAAAGTGCAAACCTAAATCCCATGAACCACATTTGGGGTATTACAGGCAGCAAATATATAATGAAAGATAGTCAAATCGTACAGAAAGCAAACTCGAAAGCAGAATTAAAATCTGAAATTTGGACGATATGATGTGTTTTGTCGCCTCAACAAATTCAAAACTATGTAAACTCTATGCTACAATGTTGCCCTGAAATTATTAAACATCAAAGAAGCCCAATTGACATGTAATATTTCATTAATTTATAAAAAACAGTTTCGTTCTTATCATTTTGCTCCCAAGGCATATCGAGTAATATTGCAACGTATTATATTTTATTTATAACAATTATTTTAGAATGTTTTTTATGTTTATATTATTTAGTATGATACAATAAATTTATATGGTTTATATGAGGATTAATATAATTGTATTTTTTTTATTTAGGAAATTACATGATCGGTCCTATCATTTTACACCCTGGTTTATATCACGTACTTTTTAAACCTTTCCCTTTGCTTTTAAATCAGGTCTTCAAATGCTCTGGCTACCAGTATTTTATATGTATTTTCTTGTCATTATCTAATGACAGAATTTTCTGCGATTAAAGTGGGCGAAGTTAATTATATGCGCCCGGAATATTTGGAACCATAATATAAGCCAAAGAGAACCAGTCTGTGGCACACGTGCCACAAAGACACCAGTATTTATCAACAATAACAAAAAAGAACTAGTTTATTTAACCGTTTAACTGATCAGTATTTTTAAATAGAAACTTTCTGATAATGACTTTTTTTTTTTTTTTTCGCATCTTTTACAGAATTTTTAATCTTTCTTCACTTATTATTCAAAACAGAAATTTTTGCCGAATTGAATCCGAAAAATATTTGGATTAAATAATGCAAAATTTATAATAAAAATTTACTGGTGAGAATAATAAATCATGATTGGAATATGGATGCCCGTATGTAGTACGGGCAAATCATGATTGGAAAAAAAAACACGTTGCCCGTATGACTACCGTGCAAATCAGTGAAGGGGCTAATGCTAGAAGTCCTTCAATTTCAAAAGACAAAAAATAATTCTTAAAAAACGGTGGCAGTGAATTGTAGGTAAAAAAGATTGGCCAATCCTGATTTACGTGGACACATATCAACAATACTCATGACCAAATTTTCATTCAAATAGTATGAGTTCAAAATTTTTCTTTACATTCGCCGACTTACACAATTCTTGAAGTACAGTCGATTCTCTATATAACGAAATCCATCGTTCCAGTAAAAAATTCGTTATATAGAGAAATTCGATGTATAGAAAATGATGTTAAAAATCTTATTTAATGTGTAAATTTTGAACAAATATTATTTTTATATTTTTAATTAAGGATTTGAAATGCTTAAAAGTAAATATTAACCTAACATTTTATTTCTTAATTATTTAAGCAGTTTCAAAAAAAGAAAAAAAAAAAGAGAGAGAACAGACATTTATTTGAAAGCTAAATGAAAATCAAATAAGGAAGACTTGCATTAATTTCAGACGAAGAAATCTGTAATTTTTCGTTGTTTTTATTTTAAAATTGTTATGCTCTCAAAAAAGGGAAAAAAAGACCTCAAATTTTAGCAAGGAATGAAAAATTGTAGTTAACATTTTCCTCCATTTGAAGGCCTCTCTTACGCGCCTCTCATTGATTCCTCTCTTATATGTATAACAATCTATATGACTCTGTTTTGAGGAGGGTGTTGAAAGTGTGTGGGAGGTGGGATGAATTCGTTGGGTTTAAAAAACAAGGAGAGAAGTAATATAAAAAAAAAAAAAACTCAGCACTGAACGATAAATCAAAAATAAGTGATGGAAAATTGACTCCATATGATTTCGAAGCTTTTTTAAAACTGAATAAATTAAGACCAATTTATGAAAAAATTCGTTATATGGAGATAGATATTTCGGTATATAGAGACTGTTTTTAATGTAATCATGCGAAAAAGGGACCGTTCCTACAAAAAATTCGTTATATAGAGAAATTCGATGTATAGAGTTTCGTTGTATAGAGACTCGACTGTATTTCTCTGGAAATTAAACAAAAATTTGAAATCGAAAATGTCCAATATATTTTGGTGATATTTATATTTCACAAATAACATTGACAAAAAATAATCATCGGAGAACAAAATTATCTATAAGATTTTTCTATTCACTTCATTGAGTATATGTGTTAGTGAACAGATATCATATCTATTTGGGATAAGCTAGACAGACTCAGTCATGCAAATCTGCGCATTTACACGATTGTCCAGATAAAATTTATGGGAACAATCCAATCTGTATCGTGCTTCAGTAATCTAATAATTAATGATAAGATTGTCTGCACTATTTTTTTTTTCTTTTGAGTCTTTTAACGAAATAAATATTCGGTATTTGTATTTGGTTCTTCAAATAAAAATGTGTCTGTGACGTATATTTTAAGACTTTTATATTTAGTTATATAAAAATATACTATTAAATTATATAGTTATTAATATCATTCTGTTGTTAATATATGCTATAAATATATTTATAATTAACTGTACAAACAATTATAAAAAGCATTCCTACAAGCAATTGCTCTATAACATAAATAATATATGTGGTGAAATATTTTTCTGCCACTTTTTAAAAGGTTCAAAATCAATTCAATTTATATAAAACAACATACAGTCGATTCTCGTTAATTCGAAATCGGATAATTCGAATCTTCGCTTAATTCGAACTAAACATGAAGTCCCGAAATTTTCAATGGCAGAATAACGTTAAACATTTTCATTAATTGGAATTCATTTTACCTTGACTTCGTTTAATTCGAACTAACGAGAATTCCGATTTTTCATTCTTCCTTTCTTTCTCACGGATTTCAGATCATTTGAATAACTTTCTTTCTTTGATTTTTGTGAAAATTATTCCGAACGAGTATACATAGAATTACAGGCATTTGATATCAACTTTCTTGGTGCCTCGTCTGTCCATCAGTGACGCTTAAAATTTTTCGCTTAAAATTTTTCTTCCATTGTGCTTGATTCTAATCTTTTAATTGGTTTATGTATTTATACATTCTAATTTAATATTAAGCCATATTCTGATGATAACAGAAGAAATAAATTTAAAAAACACTCTAACATTAATTCCTTTGTAATTGTGCTATTTTAAGCATGATTTCATTTCATATTTTCCATAATTCGAACTTCGGATAATTCGAACATTTCTTGTGGTCCCGACGAGTTCGAAGTAACGAGAGACGACTGTATTTCTATTTTAACTTACAAATTATTATTGTTTTAATTATACGTATTTTTTTTCAATCTTTTTCAAAGAATCTTTTGAAGTAACATCTAAAAGTAAAATTTTGCATCTAATATCACTTAACCCCTTTGGGAAGAACGATAGGTGTACGTGTCGAATAAGGTGCTCCGAAACGTTGATCATTCTCACCAATAATTTTTGTTTTATTGAATCCGAGTATTCTACCGATTCAACTAGCAAAATATTTCGTTTTAAAAAACTGGTTATAAAAGATAAAATAATTCTTTAAAAGACTCCCGCGCTTGATAATATGACACCGTAATGTACGAATAAGTTTATGTGAAAATAAGTAAACACTCCAATTATGAGTACATTACTAAAAGCAACAAAAATATTTAAAAAATTCTGCTGTTATCGTGGAGATTAAAATTATGTGGGATTTAATTTAACAAACCATGTTTGAAAGTTCTATTTTTAACACAAACTGATTGGTAAAGTTATCATACGAATTAAATACAGTCGAGTCTCTATATAACGAAATCCACCGTTCCAGTAAAAAATTCGTTATATAGAGAAATTCGATGTATAGAGAATGATGTTAAAAATCGTATTTAATGTGTGAAATTTGAACAAATATTTTTTTTGATCTTTTGAATTAAGAATTTGAAATGTTTAAAAGTAAATATTAACCTAACATTTTATTTCTTAATTATTTAAGCTGTTTCAAAAAAGAGAACAGACATTTATTTGAAAGCTTAATGAAAATCAAATAAGGAAGACTTGCATTAATTTCAGACGAAGATATCTGTAATTTTTTTGTTGTTTTGTTTTTAAAATTGTTACGCTCTTAAAAAAATGCTCAGATTTTAGCAAGGAATGGAAAATTGTAGTTAACATTTCCCTTCATTTGAAGACCTCTCTTATGTGCCTCTCATTGATTCCTCTCTTACATGTGTATCAATCCAATTGACACTGTTTTGAGAAGGATGTGGAAAGGTGTGTGGGAGGTGGGATGAATTCGTTGGATTTAAAGAACAAGAAAAGAAGTAATATTAAAAAAACAAAACTCAGCACTGACGATAAATCAAAAATAAGTGACGGAAAATTGATTCCATAGCATTTCGAAGCTTTTTAAAACTGAATAAATTAAGACCAATTTATGAAAAAATTCGTGATATGGAGATAGATATTTCGCTATATAGAGATTGTTTTGAATGTAATCATGTGAAAAGGGGACCGTTCCTACAAAAAATTCGTTATATAGAGAAATTCGATGTATGGAGTTTCGTTATAGAGAGACTCGACTGTATTTCCAACTGCGCGAAAAATTTTCCAGGCCGGTAATCGAACACAGATACTTGGCTTACAAGACCAATGGTTTACCGTTTAACCCCTTGAAGGGCGGTGGTTTCATAGATATACCACTTAATTTTAATTCCCAAACGCCACATTCGCACCGGAATTTTGTTAAAGAAAATTACTGTTTATTGAATGCGTGAAGTATAGCGTTTTCCTATTTACAAATAAAGTTGTTTTCAAATTCCGGTGTCAGTCATTAATTTCAATACTTAAGCAATTAATTTGCCCTGCCCCGCAAAGGGTTAAGATAACTAGGGCACGACAACCGGTGAGCATTTTTCGCTCAGATAACCTTGTGGGTCATAACATCTGGTAATTTACATTTAGACAATTCAACAGAATAGAATGCAGGTAAAGGAACTCTATAGAATTGTGGGTATGTAGATAATAGATAATAGGGGTCGCAGCTTCCCTAAAATTTTCGCACTTTTCTACCAGTATTTTAAATCAAATATCTTCTGTTCACATTTCTTTAAGATCTACAATGAAATCTTTCAATAAATATTATCGTTCAAAAATTGTGGTAAGAAAGTGCGAAAATTTTAGGGACGCTGCGACACCTGAGATAAATTACATTTTTAACACAAATACACTGATTGGTAAAGTTATCATACGAATTAAATATTTTCAACTGTGCGAAAAATTGCACAGGCCGGGGATCGAACGCAGTTACTGAAGCATTACAAGTAAATAAAAGTACATAAAAGTAGATTATAAATACATTGAAAGTACATAAATAAACCCTAGGTTCTGAAGAGGCTAAGAGTTTGAATTAATAACTACTAATGCAAAGCAGAGAAAATAAAGGTAAGCAATATCATTCTGATAATGGAAAAAATAGATAATTTATTTATCCATTTATATGTATTACACTGAAATTATGTACTGTACCCATTGTGAATATGCTATATGCAAATATGTCAGTAATAATACTGATATATGGTTATAGAAAATATTATTACATTACGGGCTTCATACTGTATTTACTAATCTTAATTCTCTCAAATGCATACCCTCATAGCATGCATGGTCACAGTGACGTCACAGTAACGTCACTGTGAGTCACTTTGGTCACATCACATCTGTGACCAAAATGCCACCACTCAGTGACGTCACATTGTGACTGAGATGTGACTTTCTTAAAAATTTTTAGAAAATCGTCACAATGTTAAAGTCAAAGTAGTCACAAATGACACTTTTCACAAATTGGTCACATTGTGACGTCACAAAGTGGTCACAATGTGACGTCACAAAAAAGCGCTAAAACGGCCATAACGACTTCACATTTTAGTCACTGTGACTTCACATCGACAATCGATAGTCACAAAGTCACTTCACAACGACTTCACAACGACGTTGCAGTGACGTCACCATGTCTTACGGATATAGGCAATTTTAGATAAGACTAATTTTTTCAGTCGTTCTATGATTTCTTTCTTATATTTCAATTAGCATTTTTCATTTTGTTCATTGTATCATAAAAATTTATTTTCCATTCTTAGAATTCTTGTAGAGTCAAATATTTAGGTATAATGAAATCATTATAATGTTTTAAAACAATTCTGTTCTAATTAATTCTATTTTTCGCTAAATAAACATCTTTAAATGAGAAGTATAGTCTGTAGCCATTTTTTTATTCTTCTAAAACGCCATTTTGAGCATTTATTCGTTGGAGAAAGAGGAAATGTAATCATTAGATTATCAGTAATTCTTTGATGACCCAATAAAATTCTTTTTAACATTTTTCACCTCAGGTTTAATGTTTTAAACCGCGTGTTTTAGTTATTTCTAATTTTCGCTGATTAAACATCTTTTGATGAGAAAGTATTTCAACCATTTTTGAATTCTTCTAAAATGACACTTTGAACAGGAAATGACTTCATTAGATTATACGGATTTCTTCCAATGATTCAATATATATTTTTAAAAACACTTTTCACCTCAGATTAAGTCGTTTCATTAAATTGTGTCCCAAAAGGTAATTATTATTTTTATTATAATTATACATATTTTATTTATTTATTAATGAAATGTCTTCATTACCCTGGTAGCAAACAAATATTGATCCAACGTTGCGCCAATATTTCATTAATTGGAAATATTGCCAATAAAACGTCAGTATTGTTACAATATTGGGATGTTTACATTTTGCCCTTATTTAGCCAATATTTACTGCCAATATTATGCCAATATTCGGGTTTCATTGGAAATATTGCCAATAAAACACCAATATTGTACAAATGTTGGCGTTACATTGGAAATATTTTCAATGAAACCCCAATATTGGCATAATATTGGCTGCAAATATTGGCTAAATAAGAGCAAAATGTAACCACCCAAATATTGGAGCAATATTTCGTGCCAATATTACGCCAATAAGTCAATATTGCTCCAAGATGTAGCCAATATTGGTCCAATATTGTTTGACTGCTGGGGTATACTATCACTAATTCTTTGATAACTCAATAAAATTCTTTTTAACATTTTTCACCTCTGGTTTAATGTTTTAAACCGAGTGTTTTAGTTAATACTAATTTTCACTCATTAACCATCTTTTAATTAGAAAATATCTTCAATCATTTTTTTAAATTCTCCTAATTTTTAATCTCCTAATCTCCAATTTTTAACAGGAAATGAATTCATTAGTTTATTTGTATTTCTTCGAATGACTCAATACATATATTTTTAAAAACAGTTTTCAACTCAGCTTAAGACGTTTCAATAAATGGTGTTCCGAAAGATAATTATTATTTTTAAATCTAGACGATAACTAACGCGACAAAATTTATGTCCTTAAGGGGGCTCAGGGGTTGAAAACTTTTCAAAAAATCGATTTTTTTATGATCTAATTTGATTATTCATTGAATTCTTAACTCAATGCAAAAAACCGCATAAAAATGTTTGCATTTTTAACGGAGTTATAAGCATTTATATATCAATATTTACATAGCCGCATCCATATAATTTCAACTTTAAGTCGCGTTTCCTCAAAACTTGATTTTTGACGACTAACACCAAGATTAAAAAAAAACTATTTGATGGAATGGCTTAATTTTTTTTTTTTTTTTTTTTTTTTGGCATACTTATAACATCATTATCTAGATTATGAATTAAGGATATAACTATCACTTAAAGAAAACATTATTAAAAAATCTCTCAAAGTTGAAAATTTTAAAAACCCTACAAAATACAACTTTTTTTTCCATTAAAACTCCGCAAAATATGAAACTATCTAAAATATATTAATTCATAATCTAGATAATGATGTTATATGCATGCAAAAAAAAAAAAAAAAAAAAAAAAAGCCATTTTATCAAATAGTTTTTTTTTTTTTTTAATCTTGGTGTTAGTCATCAAAAATCAAGTTTTGAGAAAACGCGACTTAAAGTTGAAATTATATGGATGCGGCTATGTAAATATTGATACATAAATGCTTATAATTCCGTTAAAAATGCAAATATTTTTGCGGTTTTTTGCATTGAGTTAAGAATTCAATGAATAATCAAATTAGATCATAAAAAATAGATTTTTTGAAAAGTTTTCAACCCCTGAGCCCCCTTAAGAACAATAAAATGTAGTAATACTTCAAATTGGAAAATAATATTATATAAAGTAAAGAATTTTTTTTTTTTTTTTTTTTAGCAAATATGACTTTTTACGATTTCCAACGTAGTTAAAAAAAAAAAAAAAAAGAATGAATTCAGTTTATTCGCTTCTTGCACATCCGCCTGACGGCCGCAAATCTGTGCTCTAACTGAAGTAATTATAGTTGATACCAGAAATTTTGTAAAGAGAAAATAAACAAACTCATAGTTGCCAGCATATGCAATTTCTTTAATTAATTTAGAACGATTAAAGAGGAAAAGCATTTTCAGTTATTTACGGGATTTTCATAATCATTCTTGAATTGAAATAATTAAATAATTAAATATAAGTAAAAATTTGGCAACTATCAAGGGTCGTACACTGAGTATTTTTCCAGGACAAATGTCAGTATTCCTTTATAGAAAAATAAATCTAGGTTAACACGTGAAATTTCCCCCTTTTTTTTTTAAAGAAATTTTTCATAAGAAAATACTAGTACCGAATATTTTTCTAGTCTCAAAATTTCTGGACATGTACAACACCTGCAACTATACTTTTCCGCATGTCCGAATGATTCATACGAATAATAGAATCATTTATTCTGCCGATTACTTGTAAATATCTCAGTAAGAATTCTTGAAATATAGTAATAAAAAATATTGCATTATGTATTACATAAAGCATTGACTAATTTTAATTCTTTCAACTGCGTACATAAAGCATTTAAGTTAGCCGGTTTATTCTTATTTTGTTAATTCCATTTATCTTTTTTTAGTTTTGAATGCAGCACTTTTAATTTGATTCACTGCAGCATAAAAATGTATTTTCCATTCTAAGAATTGTGCTGAATCCAAATATTTAGAAATGACGAAGTCATTTTAACGTCATGACTCTCATTTTCGCTTAATAAATATCTTTTAATGAGATAGTATTCTCTGCAGCCATATTTTGAATTCTTCTAAAACGCCATTTTTAACAGTTAATCACTAGAATAACAGAAAATGACTTCATATGATTATCAATAATTCTTGGAATAGCTCAATAAAATCCTTTTTAACACTTTTCATCTTAACTTTAATGTTTTAAACCGAGTTTTTTAGCTAATTCTAATTTTCGCTCAATAAACATCTTTTAATGAAAATACCGTCTGTAGCTATTTCTTTAACTTTTCTAAAATCTCATTTTGAACGTTTAATCACTAGAGAAAGGGGAAGTGACTTCATTAGATTATTCGTAATTCTTCAAATGACTCAATAATACATATATATATATATATATATATTTTACACTTTTCATTTCAGTTTAAGGAATTTCATTAAATGGAGTTCCGACAGACAATTATTATTATTTTTTAAACTGGAAGATAACGAGACAAAGTTAATTTCCTTAAGTAATGAGAAAAGACGATAAAAATAATTGGAAAATAGCCCATCATTTTAATAAATTTCATTGTATTTTCAGTTATTATAATACTTTTACGATCTTCAAAGTAGTTGAAAAAAAAATATAGATTCGGTTTGTTTGTCCGACGGCTTCTATGTAGTCGTGTAATTATAGTCAATACCAGAAATTTCGTAAAAGAAACTAATCAAAAATATAGTTGCCAGCTTATGTGATTTTTCTTGAATTAAGGGTGCTTGTCACTCATTTTCTGAATTCCCCTTTGTAATGTTAAGTCTTTAGGCGTTTGGTGTAGGGGAGAGTGGGGATACTTGAGCATAGGGGATGCTTAAGCCACCCCTATTATCTCTACAGTTTCTCAATTTTTCTTGCTAAAAGTGGCAACATGGTAACATATTTATAGTTCTGAACATGTAAAAAAGAAATCACATACATTGGTACCATTTTGAAAGTATGGTGATTAACCCTCTGAGCTCTGCTGGTAGAATTTTCTACCACATAATTTTAATTCTGAAATGTCACAAAGACACCAGAAAATTCGACCAAATTTATTTGAAAAAAGTTTAATGCATTTCTTCGCGTGTATTGTAAATCGGTTTTTTTCTTTGCAAAATACTGGTGCGAATGTGACATCTGGCTCAAGTATCCCCTCCATGGGGATACTTGAGCCACTATGTAAAAGAAAAAGTAAAAATTTATTATGCACAGAAAAGTAGTTCAAAATTAATTGAAAGTGGTTTTCAATGGAAGAAAAAATATCAAATTTTCATTTTCCATATTTTATTTTGTTCTAAGAAATTATAAAAAATTTAAAAAAATTAAAATTAAAAAAATGGCTCAAGTATCCCCATCTTCCCCTATTTTTATATCCAGTTTTTCATCTCAGGAAATTATTATTTTTAATTTCTTTCTTCAGTATCTTTTTCTTAACCCCTTGAGGGGCGGTGGGATGTATTATATTCCAAGTATGGTTAATAAAGATTCGCACTGGGAAAAAAAAAAAAATAAATAAAAAAAAATAAATTTTACGTTTTTAACTTTAATGGTAAAAAGGTCGTGGAATTCCTTTTCGTTATTTTGAAATATTTTTTTTTCAAATTTCCAGTGGGAATTCAGAATTACACAAACGCGTTTGTTTGCTCCTCAAAGGGCTAAACGCAGGGCTGTCCAATGCAAAGCCCGCAGGTGCCATAACGCCATGTCTTGACGCCCTTTTGAAGATAGACTTTTTAGCAAAAAATTCCATTGTAAAGTATAACTTCTGTAAAATCATTAATATTTGCATCAGATATATTTTAAAAACCTGTGAAAACGCATTAACAACCCGAAACATATTTTAAATATTTAATCATGCATACTTGCACGATTTTTTTTTTTTTTTTAAAGATTAACACTAGAACGCCGAGAAGGTGTCAATTCGACTCCGATCATGGGACTAATTGTAGATTAGAACCAGAATAATCTTCAAGAAATAAGTTATATATCAGTTGCAATTAAATAAGCTCAGCAAATAAACCAAATAATTTCAAATTACTTTTCTGGTTTTAAATATGTTTTTAAAAACTTGCGTAAATTTTCCAGGCGTTCTAGTGTTAAACGTGGTAATAATTGGAAACAGTTATTTTTAATAATTAATAAGTCACAGAAAAATAAGCATATACTTATATTCCTCGTCCCTTTGATAGCACATACGCATGAAACCTCATATTTTTTGTTTTTGCTGGCTATTGGCTGTTTTATACGAAGAAAAAGAGGCTTAAGTTTTAATAGTTGTATTTTGAAATTTTAGGAGCTTGTTTTCAATTTGCTTAGAAAAATAAGTACGATTTAGTAGTGAGGAGCAATGAGTAGAGTGATATAAAATGATTTCCATCTATGAAAGCATTTTCAATCTATCTGGAATCATCCATATGGATTGGTCATTATCATACCTTTGATTTTGTTTAACTAAATTCGCGCCTTAAAAATAAGTCAAAATATATTTTCACACCCTAAAAGAAACTTAGAAATAGCTCTGATTTCCATGTTTATTTGTTTATTTAATGTTGGTATTATTATACTCGCGATTGAAGTTTCTAGCACCCTACCCTACAAACATTTTTGTGATAGAGTTATCATAGAAAAATGCGTACATCGAAATTTAATTGCAGAACCATAGTTGTCTTTTATCTTACGCTGTAATATTAATTTGCATTATGTTAACCCTTTAATATAAAATCCTTTTTATTGCTAAGATGTTGAAATAAGTAATTGACGCCGGTAATTGTGAATAAATATATTTGTAAATAATAAATTGAGATTTTTCACAAACATAATAAAATGAATTTTTTAAAATTAAAATTCCGGTACCGTTGTTGCATATCGATATTAAAATTTTGTGGTTTCGTAGAGAAATCAATGAACGTTAAAGAGTTAAGACGTGCATGTGTATTAATACTACAGAACGATAGCACTGCAGCATGTTTTCAATCTTGTGAATAATTGCGCTCTTCATTAAGTGCCAAGAGATGAGGTGCGCCCCTGCTTATTAAAAGGTTAGACAGTACTGGTTTAAGGGTGTATTCGAAAAAACGCTTTTCCATCTTCAACAGCTCTAAATTTTCCGATACAATTTCAGACACATTTTTTAAAGTAGAAACATGAAACGTGCTGAGGGCATTTTTGAAGGGACGTATGAGGTGCCGTGTGATGTCATTTTACGCTCAATTCATTAGAATTTGATTTATAAACAATTACCTTATCAGTACGACCCTCTTTTTCGTTCCCAGACCTCCCCCTTGGGAAAAATCGGTTCGAAATGCCGTTTTTGATTGCTTTTTTTGCAATATTTTCTGCATTTATCAAAGAATCGGCAATCACGGCATCTTGTGTCCTTTCCAAATAAGAGATTTTGAAAGTTTGGTGTATTTGAGAGCAAAAATGAATTCAAAAATAAATCGGAAAATAAGCAGTTTGAATCGAAATACACCCTTAACCCTTTGCGGCGCAGTGGTTTCATAGATAAACCACTTAATTTTAATTCTCAAACGCCACATTCGCACCGGAATTTTGTTTAAAAAATTACTGTTTATTGAATGCGTGAAGTATAGCGTTTTCTTATTTAGAAATAAAATAGTTTTTAAATTCCGGTGTCAGTCATTATTTTCAACACTTAAGCAATGAATTAGCCCTGCGCCGCAAAGGGTTAAAGGATGTCCTTTTTTCCCCTTAGTTCTCAAAATATTTCCAAAATCTTTGCTTAATTCAATATTTTATGTTTTAAAAACCGACAAACTAAGAGTAAAATTTTAACATTTCATATAATAATTAAGCGTAGCAATTACAGATACATTTAAAAGAAAAAAGAGATATCTTTAAAGAAGGATATACAGACAAAAGAAGTTAAAAGTATTAATCTCTTGAGAAGATATTTTGAATATAAAAATGTATCAAACGCCCATAGGCTTAAAATTACGTAAGAGAATTCAGACGCTGGATTATCAGCACTCTTAACGATTTTCAGAAGATTTGAAGAAGCAGATCATTTTTTAATGTTTAAATGGTTCCTAAATTACTCTAATTTTAAAAAAATCTTCTTTTTCTGTTCAAATTTTCTGGTATAAATTGATATAAATAAAATGTAAAATGTTGGTACCGATGTTTTTGCAAATGCCCAAATGATTCATTCGAATAATAAAATAATTCACTCTGTCCTTTACTAATAAATATATCAGTAAGAATACTTGAAATCAGTAACAAGAAATATTACATCATGGATTACATAAAGCATTACTAATCTTAAATCTCCCAAGTGAATACATAAAATGTTCAAGTAAGCCAGTTTATTGTTGTATTTAAGATCCTTTTATCTATTATTTCAGTTTTGAATTGAGCATTTTTTTTCATTTGATTCATTGCATCATAAAAATTTATTTCCATATTAAATTTTTGGCTGAAGCCAAATATTTAGAAATAATGAATTCATTTTAATGTTTAAAACCACGTATTTTACTTAATTATATTTTTTGCTAAATAAATATCTTTTATGGCGAAATTACTGTCATCAGTCATTTTTTTAAAGTCTTCTAAAACGCCATTTTGAACATTTAATCACTACAGAAATAGGGATGTCTTCATAGATTATCAGCAATTCTTTGCTTGACATCAATAAAATCAAAATTAGCATTTTTCACACCAGAGAAATTCTAAACCAAGTGTTTTAGTTAATTCTAATTTTCGCTCAATAAACATTTTTAATGAGAAAATATCCTCAGCAGCCATTTTTGGATTTTTCTAAAACGCCATTTTGAGCACTTAATCACTAAAGGAAGGGGAAATGACTTCATTAGATTATTCGTAATTCTCCAAATGACTCAATATTCTTTTTTAAACTTTTCACTTCAGCTTAAGATATTTCATCAAATGGTTTTCTGAAGGACAATTATTATTTTTTAAACTAGAAGATGTTGAGACAAAGCTAATTTCCTTAAGTAACGATAAAATATAATAATATTTTTAAAGAATTGGAAAATAACGCATTATATATTGTTTTTCCAGGTATTATGGCTTTTTTACGATTTTCGAGGTAGTTGAAAAAAGTATCTGAATTAAGTTTGTTTGACGGCCGTCTGTCCATACTCTAACCCACGTAATTGTAGTTGACACCAGAAATCTTGTAAAAAGAAAATAAGCAAAAGCATAGTTGCCAGCCGATGTAACAATCCTAATTAACTTTTATCAGAAACTTTGAAGATGGGGATAATTTTTGCATTGCTAATGGGCTAATATTTTCGTTCTAATTAAATATAAATATATTTTTTGATATAAAATGTGTGTCAGAAATTGAATAAAATAAATAAATAAATAAATAAAAGTAAAAGGTTGGAAGCGATGCTTTTGTGTATGTCCCAATGAATTGTTCAAATTATAATATCATTCATTCTGCCTGGATTAGTAAATAAGTCAGTAAGAATTTTTGAAATATGGTAATAAGAAACATTGCATTATGGATTATATAACGCTTTTACAAATTTTAATTCTCTCAATCAAATGATCAAGTAAGCTAGTTTATTATTTTTTTAAATTCCTTTTATCTTTTTTAAGTTTCCAATGCAGCATTTTTAATTTGATTCATTGCATCATAAAAATCTATTTTTTATTTTAAAAATTCTTGTCGAAGCCTAGTATTTAGAAATAAGGAATTCATTTTAATATTTTAAACAAAGTGCTTTAGTTAATTTTATCTTTTACTAAATAAACATCTTTTAACGAGAAAGTGTTGCCTGCAGTTATTTTTTGAATTCTTCTAAAACGACATTTTAAACTTTTAATCACTAGAGATACAAGAAATGACTTCATTAGATTGTCAGTAATTCTTTGAATTACTCATTAAAACTCTTTTTAACGCTTTTCTCTTCAGCTTAAGAAGTTTCATTGAATGAGGTTCCGAAAGACAATTATTATTTTTTAAATCGGAAGATAACGAGCGAAAGTTAAATTCCTTAAGTAACGATAAACGATAGTAATATTTTTAAGGAATTCGAAAACAGTACAGCGTACAATAAATTTGATTTTATTTTCAGTTATTATGACTCTTTAAGGCATAACACTAGGCACAGAAAAAGACCCGTATGATAATGTAAAGTCTATGAGAGCGTTCTTTTCAAATATTTCGCCCAAATTTTAATATTTTTACATGATTTTTTTGGCACAAGATAGCTCAGGGCGATCCACAGTCGGCCTAGTTTTTACTTTTTCAGTTTCGGTTTCAGATTAAAAAAATACTTTAACTTTCGAAACCGGTTTAAACCTGTTCTAAAATTGAAACTATCGTAATATAAAAAATATAGTAATATAAGCAAAATCGAAAAAGGAAAATCTAGGCCGGTTCTGGATAGTCCTCAGTTATCTTGTGCAAAAAAAAACATGTAAAAATATTAAAATTTGAGCGAAATATTTGAAAAGAACGCTCCCATAAACTTTACATTATCATCCGGGTCTTTTTCTATATCTAGTGTGGGGCCTTAACGAATTCCAAAATAGTCGAAAAAATTAATTCAGCTTGTTTGTCTGAAGACCATCTGTTTGTGCCTTAATTGACGTAATTATATTTGACACCAGACATTTTATAAAAGAAAATAAGAGTTACAACCCATACAAACATTTTAATTATCGATTTTAAGAAATAATATAAACGAAAAGAATTTCTAAATATTTAACAGATTCCTACACAATTCTAATTTAAAAAATAAACTTATTCAATACAGAATTTCTGATAGAAATTTATTTAAAGAAATAATAATTAAATGATTGGTAGTGATCTTTTTGAAAATGCTCGAATGGTTCGTTTGACTAATAAAATTATTCAAACTCTTTATCATTAAAAAATATGTCAATAAGAGTTCTTGAAATCTTGCATTGTGGATTAGATAATGCATTTACTAATCTTAATTCTCTGCAGTGAGTACATAAAATGCTCAGGTAAGTCAGTTTATTGTTATTTTTCAATTCCTTTTACCCATTTTTGTTTTGAATCCAGCATTTTTCAGCTGATTTATTACATCATAAAAATTTATTTCAAATTCTAAGAATTTTCGTAAAAGGCAAATACTTAGAAATAAAGATTCATTTTAATATTTTAAGCAAAGTGCTTTAGTTAATTCTATTTCTCACTAAATAAACATCTTTAAAGAGAAATTTTTGGCTGCATTCATTTTTTTTATTCTTCTAAAACGCCATTTTGAATATTTAATCGCTAGAGAAACAGGAAAGGACTTCATAAGATTGTCAGGAATTCTTTGTATGACTCATTAAAACTCTTTTTGACATTTTTTACTTCAACTTAAGAAGTTTCATTAAATGAGGTTCCGAAAGAGAATTATTATTTTTAAAATTAGAAGATAACGATCAAAAGTTAATTTCCTTAAGTAACGATAAAAGATAGTAATATTTTTAGCGAATTGGAAAACAGTACAACATACTGTAAATTTGATTTTATTTTCAGTTATTATGACTTTTTAACGAATTTCAAAACAGTTGAAAAAAAAAAAAAATATGAATTCAGCTGGTTTGTCTGATGGCCGCCTGTCTGTGCCTTAATTCACATAATTATACTTGACACCAGAAATTTTATAAAAGGAAATAAGCAAATGCATAATTACCACTGTGAAACTAATTCAATTATCGATTTTAAGAAAAGGTGAAAAGCGAAAAAAATATCTAAATATTTAAGAGGTTCCTAAACAATTCTAATTAAAAAAATTAACTGATTTTTCAATACAGAATTTCTGGTAGAAATTGATTAAAAATTAATATCTAAATGGTTGATAGAGATATTTTTGAAAATGTCGTATGATTCATTTTATTAATAAAATTATTCATTCTATTCATCATTAAAAAAATATGTCACTAAGTGTTCTTGAAATATATGAATAAGAAATCTTGCTTTATGGATTAGATAATGCATTTACTGATATTAATTCTTTCAAATGAGTACATAAATGCTCAAGTAAGTCAGTTTATTGTTATTTTTTAATTCCTTTTACCATTTTTTGTTTTTGAATGCATCATTTTCGAATAATTTATTACATCATAAAAATTTATTTCACATTCTAAGAATTCTCGTAGAATCCAAATACTTAGAAATAATGAATTCATTTTAACCCCTTAACCCTTTCCGGCACGGGCAAAATCTGCACTAAAATGCGAAGTTATCGACTGACACCGGAATTCACAAACGAATTTTTTAAATATTTTGAATTCCTTAATTTAAGCTTATATTGTAAAAGCAAAATTTCACTAAAATATTACTGGTGTTTGGAATTAAAATTAAGTATCCCAGACCGGGCACAGAGTGCCGGAAAGGGTTAATTGGTTTGCGCGAATTTGCTTATTGCATCATTTAAAGCTTTTTCACACTCCTATAATTTTTAAGAAAATTTTCATACTATTGAAAGGCGGAAATGTTTAGACTAAATTTTACGAATATTTTATTTAAATAGCTACCTGACCCGCCCAGCGTTGCCCGGGTCCGTATTAACAATATTAAACGAACTTGAAATTTGTATGATTTTATCATTAACTCGAAACATGCAGAAATGCATTGTCTGAAATACGTGGCCACTGACTGTGGGAAAAATCGGTTTAATAAACAACTAATATTAAGCTCTAAGAATACTCAAAATGAGCAATGAGAAACGTGGGAGGGAATATGTATCCAACGATTGCGTGATTTTAGTGCTAAAGTGTTGATATTTACCCGCAAAAATCACTATTAAGTCACGTAACTAATTATTTTTTTCACTTAGAAATCCCAAGTGAAATATTTTGAATTTCAAACTAATTATATCACTCTTAAATCCGACTATACCATGAATAAAATAGATACTCGATGGTAGCTAAAAGGTTGGTATAGTAGTATAATTTCAGAGCCATTTAACAAAAGTAAGTGTTATTTTTAATCAAACCATGCGTAATGTTCACTATGTGGATGAATTCCTAATCGTAAACTTTTGTACCGTAACCATAACCTGCCTGTAACCTAACTGCGACTTAACAGTATCCTATCTTAAATTAAATATAACATAAATGTAACCTAGCCTTCACTTTATTGTAACCTATCCTTATTCTAACCGTAACATAAATGCAATTTAACCTAACTTAACCGTGACCTAACTGTAAATTAAACATAAACGGGAAATTAAACATAATCAAAGACTTGCCATAATGTAATTGCAACTTAAATGTTACCTAACCATATATTGGGTTCATGTCCATGGAAATTATTTTGTCTTGTTTGGATCCGGTCGCATTTCTTTGAAATAGTTTTGTTAGATTCAGATTTGGTTCAATTCAAATTTCAGGTATTTTTTCGAATGGAAGTTTTAGGTTCGTATCGGGTTCATGTCCACGGAAATTATTTTGCCTTACTCGAATCCAGTTATGGTTCTTTTGAATATTTTGGTCAGATTTAGATGTGGTCTGGGTCAAAGTTCATGATTTTTCAAATGGAATTTTTTAGGTTTGAATCGGGTTTATGATCACGGAAATAATTTTCTCTTGCTGGGATCGGGTTATAGTTCTCTGAAATATTTTTATCGGTTTCAGATTTCGTTCGGGTCATATTTCGGGTTTTTTTTAAAAGAAAGTATTTAGCTTCGGGTGAGGTTTCATGCCCACGAAAATTATTTTTCCTTGTTTGGATCGGTTTGTGCTTCATTTGAACATTTTTGCGGGATTCAGATCTGGTTCGGGTCAGTTATCAAATCCATAGTTTTTTTCAAAGAGAATTTTTAGGTTCGGGTCAAGTTTATACCGAGGGAAATTTTATCTATCACGGATCGGAGTGTGGTCTGTTTTTTTTTTCTGGTTGGGATCGGGTTATGTTTAAATTAGTCTGAACATTAAGGCTATAATCAGATTTGCTACTATTCTTTTTATGGCTATTTCTGATAAATAATTTACTTTGCTATTTGAAAATTTATTATGGTGTATGAATCGTTTACGGATTCAAACAATTGTACCCCAAACAGCTATTTTATTTTTGTTTTAAAAACAAATTAAAGCCATATTACAGTTTTAAATTGAACAGAACATTTAAATTTAATCAATGATTAAAAAAATAAATTCCTAGAAAAGTGTTGTGTATTTTTTTTACTGCAACACAGCTAATGACTCATACATTCTAATGTTCGAAATGCCAAAAATCTGCGTACAACCATACAGTAAAAAAAAATAATAGAGTGGCAGTATAATGTCTTGGGGTGACGCCAAAAATGTTACTCTAAAATCCGCTACATTAAGTCCAAATAAGCACCAACAAAACCATGTGCTTTGACACTCCGATCAATTCAAACTTTTTTAAACCCGTATATTTTTGTTTTTATTTTTTACCTTCTAAACTGTTATTGAATAGATGACTAAAATTTCTTTTTAAAAATAACGTTTTGTGCCATTATTGGCTGTAATACACGATCGGAATGCATAAAACATACAAATAAGATCAATCATAGGCAAAAATTATTTGATTATTTTTATCAAATGACTTTGAAATATCAATATAGAAGCATCATTTAAGATTTTGCTTGAAAAGTTAACATTTTTTGTTAATGTCTAAAAACGTCTGCACTCTGAAATCTAGATTTTAGATTAATATTTGTTATTTAAGTTTTCATGCATGATTTTAAAAGAATGTTTTCATCAATAAATTTTATATATTGACATGGAATTATTAATATGTTGTTAAATCATAAACATTTTTCATCTAAGTTATAAAGTATCAAAAAGTTCTGAAAAAAAGAAAATTTTTAGTAATACAATTTTTAGTTCAAATCAAAGGTTTTCAACATTTTATTTAATTTTATTTTGACATTTAATTATTTCTAATTTTTCAATTTCAATTATTTTAAAAGCAAACATTTATTTTAATAAATAATATAATAGAAAAAAACCATTTTAATAAATTACTATTTCTTCGTAAAATATGCTTCAACTGTAATTCATTTCTTTCAATTCGTCTTATTAATACAAAATTCCTTCCTCGGGCTTTTGTCTGAGACATTAAAATTTCAGCGATAAATGGTTTCATATTGCAAACCTTTTTTTTCGGATTATTTCACCTCCACCTATCTTTTTCCTCCATGGCGTACAGCAGCTGTGATAAAAGAAATCCTCATTTAAACTGACAGTTTGCCAGTCTATGAATTTTAAAGGTCTGTCCCAGCTTTTTTAATCATTTCTGCGAAAATTTTATGCAACCAACCAACCATAAGAAAAAAAAGGCGATTTTTTATGAGAGTGAGCTTTGGAATTTAATTAATAACTCAGTTAATAAATAGAATTTTGAAATTCTGAGCTTCAGGTGCATCAGGAGAGATATTGGGCTACTCTCATAAAAATTTTGAGCTTCGTACGTCCTATAGATTTTGCTAGCCATCGCAGACACACAGACAGACACACACACACAGACAGACAGAGCGTTTTGTTCTTTTATTAGTATAGATAGTGGAATGAATCCGCTATTTTAATTTATTGAGCGGAAAAGAATTAAGCAGTTAAGGGGGTAATATTTTAAACAAATTGCTTTACTTAATTCTATTTTTCGCCAAATAAACATCGTTTAATGAGAAAGTGTTGTCTGTAGTCATTTTTTGAATTCTTCTAAAGCGCCATTTTGAATATTTAATCACCGGTGTAACAGAAAATGACTTCATTAGATTATGAGTAATTCTTTGAAAGACTCATTAAAACTCTTTTTAACACTTTTCACTTCAGCTTAAGAAGTTTCATTAAGTGAAGTTCCGAAAGATAATTGTTATTTTTAAAATTAGAAGATAACGAGCGAAAATTAATTTCCTTAAGTAACGATAAACGATAGTAATATTTTTAGCACTTTGGAAAACAGATATTTTTCTCAGAATATTATAATTTTTAAAAGTTTTGGACATAATTTACAAAAGTTTATTTAGTTTTTGTTTGTCTGCTTGTATATCTGTCTACCACATGTCCGTGCTCTATCTCACGTAATTGTAGTTATATTGCAGAAAACTGATGTATATAATTGAGGTTTTATATCACATGTTCTCTATCGAAAATATAGTGTGCAGCATTTACGTTTCATTTGCAGAAACATTCAAAATAATTTTGCTACATTACAATCTTTGTGAAAAAATCAATAGCCGGGTATTTGAATGTCTTTGAATTATTTTAAATACTTTAAAATTTATACAGGGTGAGTCATAAATATCGAAACAATAGGCTATCTCCTTAAATATTGCTCCTAGACCCATACTTCCAATTGCAAAGTTTCACCAAAAAAGGAAAAATTTTTGATAAGATAAGTTGCAACTCCATGGGGGGTCTATTTTAAAAAATACAAAAATTAAATTTTTATACGGCCCCCAGAGGATAAAACTTCCAATTAGAAAAAATTTCCTTATCTATTCCTGAATTGAACAAAAAAAATTCCATTTTGATATCTCCAAAACTCAGAGAGTTATGACAATTTTAATAAATCGTGAGGTTTCAAGGGATCAGACACAAATTGAAATGCGTGTAATTGAAGAAACAATGTTGCTGTATGTTGTCCAGGAAACATTTATTTCATTTATTTATTTATAGAGTTTGAATTTTGAATGTTTTGTGATGGTTAACCACATAATTTGTAAGCACTATCACATCATAAGCTTTCTTAATAATTTTTTTTTCAAAAAATTTAGAGTAAATTAAAATTGTCATAATTCAAAATATTATTTGTCGCGTTGAATTTTTTTCTTTTAATTAAATGAAAATGTTTAATTTTCAATTTGATTCAGCATTTTAATAATATTTTTGAAAAATAAAAGTATTTAAAATAGCAATTTTAAAAAAGATGCAATTTTTTGTGAGCAAATGATATTTTTAAAAGTATATTTTCTGAAGTAAAAACATCTTTCGGCAATTTTTTTTTTTTTTTTTTTTTTTTTTTTTTTTTTTAATTGAGGTGTTAAAAAACTATTGAATTGTTACCGTAACCAACGGTTACTGACTTATGATGTAAGTTTAAAAATGAGAAATACTGAAATAAAAACATCTGATGAAGAAAAGTGCATTTAGTTTTAAACAAAGATTGGCTCCTAACGTTTAAATGCTTTTTTAAAAGTGTCTAGGTGATTAACTCCTTCTTGTGTAGTTTGGATTTCAGATTTTGTTTAAGTTTTGCCATTTTCGCCTTCTTTCATTACTATTTAAATGAGTCAGCTTATTTAAACTTATTTTTTTTATCACGCCGACTTCAATTTTTTTCATTGTTTTATCCCTGTCAACTTCATATTTTTCTTGTTAAAATTGCCACTACACGATGCGTAAAAGATGCCTCTAATTACGGGCCTCCAAACTGGTAGACGGTAGGTACTGGGTTCAAACCCAATCGCAACCGTCGGCCTAACCGTTCGAAGTTTTCCGTGGTTTTTTTCGAACCCTGTATTTCCTATTGCAGATAATTGGCCGGAATAATAATAATAATAATAATAATAATAATAATAATAATAATAATAATAATAATAATAATAATAAAAACATTCCCCAACGTGTTAACCGCTGTAAACGGACTCAAAGGCCGCTGCCTTTTTTTTTTTTTTTTTTTTTTTTCATTTTTTAGAGTTTAACATACAGTTTTCAGTTCAAATACAAATACATTTTAAATTTTGTTTAACTTGCGAATCAGTTATCTTTTTAAAACAAGAACAGGTGTTTAATGAATCTTCGGCATATTTCATTTAAACGTTTTAAGTTGAAATTATTCAATTGAATTTCTTAAATGATGTTTGGTTCGAACGCATTAAACCTTGATCAAATAAATACACTTAGAATGAAATATTAGTGGGAGCTTAGCATAAAAAAAAATGCGCAACAGAAACGTTATACTCTTCGACTTTAACATTCGAATAAATATTTTTTTTAATGCCGTTTGGAATAAATAAACTACTCGGATGTAGCAATCGGAGGACTCTAAAGATACGAAATTCCGTGGATTAGTACAAGATATCACTGAAACCGTGTAAACTATGCAAAATTCATTATGAAAACGCCATCCGAAAGATGATTGATACAAAAACGTAAACAAAACCAATTCATGTCAAGAAGTAACTGCATCTGACTTTTTATGGAAATTCCTGCATTAGTTCTTAAAGTAGAGCTATTGCAGAAATCTTAACAAATTCAGTGTTGCAGCGCCTCTCGTGGAGCCATATACAACAAAATATAAATAACATCAATTCATGTCAAGGAATAACTGAATCTGAAGATTCAAGATATTCCTTGCATTCTGGAGATACAGCGATCCCGGAAATCGCACAAAAGCCTTTACAGTAGGGTCACCTGTTAAGCGATTCACACCAAAAACTGATCAGCATCAATGTATATCAAGAACTAAGTAAATATAATTTTTTAATAAATTTTGTGCATTAGTTCTTGAGATAGCTCGCTCATAAAATGTACATCATATACAGAGATACAGAAGCAGTGACTCACAGACAGACATTTTGTAAAAACATGTTGTTCGGCATCTCTGAGCCCTAAAACGTGTGAATCCGTCGAAAACCGGAATTCAAAATTTTCATGAATCCAATACTTTTCTCTTGTAAAGATAGAAAAAAGTAAAAATATGTTTAAAACCACATAAATTTTTAAGCTGAATAGTACAAACTAGATTTTTGAAAAAAATTCTAAGTAATTTATTAAAATATATTTCCATTAACATTAAAATGTACAATAACATTAAAATATATTCCATATGATCCAGTTAATAAAAGGGTTATTATCGCTATTACTATTTTTGCTAAACTTATTGCCTGCGGCAATAAGTTTTAAAGACTCGGTAATGAGAGTTTAATTAATATCACTTAATTTAATAACGCTTTTAATAAGTGTTTAATAAGACGATCCGGCCAATGAGTCGTGCCAATTACGAGCCTGGCGCCAAGCTCGAGATATTGCAGACATCTAGCATATGTCAAGGAAGTTTAAAGCAAAAAGCTATACGCTTTTATTTTATATTTAAAAGTTAAAGTATTGTCTTGGATCTACATTTAACAATGCGTAAATTAATGGTCGATCCCTAAATTGTATTACAAATGAACTGATATCGCTACTCTTAGATGTATGCTAAAGTGGTGTAAGTCACGAATTTTGAAAATTTTTGGATTTTAATATCATCCAGGGATTTGCAGATATCGAGATGAATTTTTTTTTGTTCGATTCAGAAGAGGATAAGGAAAAATTTTCTAATTGGAAGTTTTATTCTCTGGGGGTCGTATAAAAATTTAATTTTCGTATTTTTTAAAATAGACCCCCCATGGAGTTGCAACTTATCTTATCAAAAAATTTACCTTTTTTGATGAAACTTTGCAATTGGAAGTACGGGTCTAGGGGCAATATTTAAGGAGATAGCCTATTGTTTCGATATTTATGACTCACCCTGTATATACAGTAGAACCCCACTAATTCGGACCCCGTTAATCCGGATCGATTTAGTCAATTTTTTTTCAAGTTTGAGAAGCGATTGGCTAATTTCCAAAACATTAACTTGTTTCATCGTTGTTTTCTGAATTAAAAAAAACTTTTTCCGAAATCTTTTCGGAAAAATTAAACAAAGTAAACATTTTTACTGTCTATAAATATTCAATAAGTTTAAGATAAATGTGATTTTCTGTGAATTTTATTTTATTTCATTTTTTCTAATTCTACGGATAACCCGTATTTTCGATAATCCGGATTGGATCTGGTCCCAATTAATCCGAATTATCGGGGTTTTACTATACTATTGAAAAGAATGACAAATGAAAAATCGAATAAATCATGACAGTTATGGGAAACAAATTAGATTTTTTTTTTACAATAGATTATAATATGGTAATATGAATTATATGGTCATGTTAATAGAGTAAGTGATGAAAGACTACGCCAAAACATATTTAATTATAAAACAAATAAAAAAGATACGGAAGACAATAGCGTAAAAAGTGCGGATTGAAGATATTTAGAAAGCGATGAATTATAAGCGTCTGGAGGAGGAACGAACCCTTGACCAGAAAATATAGAATATACTCCTGTAAATTTATCAGATAGTGGAATCTCATGCCAGAAAAAAGTTTATATATATGTAATAAATAAATAAAATAATAAATATCGGTTTTCCATACATGGGAAATAACAAATAATTTTAAGAACAAAAATACTTTTCTTTACGTATTGATAATAAATTTAGCAACAGAGAATTTTTTAAGAACAAAAGAATTCCATCTTTAGTACTAAGAACACCTTTAAAACTAAATAAAATTTCTATGAGCAGAAAATTTCAATTACTTATAAATTAAGAACAAATTTATTTTTTAATATCTGTAATAAAAGAAAAAAAATCAAGAATTTAAGCAAAGAAATTATAATTAAAATTTCTTAAACAATAAACAAATAAAATAATAAATAATAATTTACAGACACCTCGATATGAACTTGTTCAAATACCTAAATTTTATTAAAATAAACAAAAATAAAGCACTTCGTAGATACGACTCACAGGTGTAAATTTTAATTATCTTGTATTACCGATGGAATCTACCGTAGTTTCGCAGTCATGATGCAGGTGTTCATTTATTATGAAATGAAAGTTGATTGAAATATTGCAACACTGTCATCTAGAAAATACATAAGGCTATTTCCATGAGTACTTGTAGTGTAAGTCACAGGCTATTATTTTTGGCTACCACTATTATAGAACAAAAAAAATGTGATTAATTTTATTGGCACATTCTCATTAATTGAATAAGGCCAAGCAGACTTTTCGAAAATAACGGTGGCTAACAAGCATTGCAATTAAAAAGTTATGTGACTTACACTACAGAACCCATGGAATTAGCCATAAATAAATAAATAAAAGCAAATGATGTTGAATTGATTTCATGCAGGTGATCTTTTGTAATTTTTATTTTGCATATCTCACAGTTGAAAAGGTTTCTCATTTGTTTGCACATGAAGATGTTGTTTCAAGTTAGTTTAAGTAGAAGACATTTGGTTGCATATCTCACAGCTGAAAAGTTTCTTACTAGAATGCGAGGTATATTTCACAATTAAAAGATTCCTAGATGTAGATACCACCCATAACACTACCCAACATCAAAAATAGTTATTTCCGAAGTATTTCGTCTCGCTAAATACGAAAATCAACATTAAAAGTTGTGATTAACTTTTGTTTTCAAGATATGAACCAAGTAGGAAATATCACTATGGCTGTTTTATGGGAATTCGAATGTTTGGAAGTTTGTACTAATAGCTGTAATTACCCTTAACCGCATTTTCTGTGTAGAATCCAACCAGAAGTCAAGATCACAGAATACTGGTGCGTCACAAGAATCTTCTTCATTTCTTTGAGAAGAAAGAACATGTTGCTTTGTACTGATGTTAATGGTTTAATTAGTTCAATGAACATAACTCATGATCCATGGAAGTGGTAGTTATTTATAGACTCTTCCAAACTTAGTTTGAAAGCAGTCTGACTACACAAGGACAGCATTATTCCTTCCATTCCCATTGAACGTTTCGTTCACATGCAGGAAACTTACGAAAATGTGAAATTGCTTCTCGAGTCAATCAAATACAAGGATCATAAATGGCAGATTTGTGGTGACTTGAAAGTAATTGCTTTACTCCTGGGAATGAAATTAGGCTATACCAAGAACTGCTGTTTTCTGTGTTTGTGGGACAGTCGAGATAGAAACACTTATTTCATAAAAGAAACTCTCACTACATGGCCTTCAAGAAATCTAAATCCTGGGGAGATAAAAGTTCAAAATGATCCAAAAAAAATTCTGCTTCCACCCCTGCACATAATGCTGGGATTAAGGAAGAACTTCGTAAAAGCAATGAACAAGGATAGAGAGATTTTCCAACACCTTTGAGCGAAATTTCCAAGACTGAGTGAATCAAAGGTTAAAGAGGGAATCTTTGATGGGCCCTTAAATATGCACATTAATGAAGGACCCTGCTTTTGGTAAAGTTTTGGAGGGGAAAAAGAAAGTAGCCTGGGAAGCCTTCAAAGGTGTGGTATGGGGATTTCTAGGCAATAGAAAAGCCGAGAACTACCAACAGTTAGTGAAAGAACTCCTACAAATTACCATGACCTTGGATGCAACATGTCTCTGAAACTTTATTTCCTCCACTCCCATCTTCATTTTTCCCTAAAAACTGTGGATCTGTAAGCGATGAGCATGGTGAAAGGTTTCAGAAAGATATCTCTATAATGGAACGCAGATATCAGGGTCACTGGGATGAGTCAATGCTGGCCGACTACTGTTGGACTGTTACAAGAGATGCTCTGGCGTTGACGAACAAGAGGCAATTCAAAAAGAAACATTTGCAAGAATAGGCTAAAAACAACCACTGCTTTCTGAATAATGAACATTGTTTAATGAAACAAGCCTATTGTATTGTATTTATAACATAGGATTTTTTTTTCTTCTTCAATTTGCTGTAAATGGGGGTGTGGAATGTTGTGTGTCTTTCTGCAGTGAGCTATATTGTATCTTGAAAACAAGAGCTAATTAAATCATTTTATTTACATATTCGGTTTTTTCAACCCAAAATTAGTAAGAATCGACTACCTAGAACCAGGAAACTGACAAAAATATTTTTTTTTGTTGGCTAGTGATAATTACAAACAAAACTTTATAAGACGATCCTTTTCAGAGGTGAAAGGTTTCTCATTTATATGGACAGGAAGATGTTATTCTCAGATTTCCTATTTTGAGAAAATGTTTTCTTTATCGACCGCATTCCCCTCAACACCAGTAGCACCACTCCGATGACACATGTCGGTTCAAGATGAGTAATAAACAAAGGCAGAAGTTCCAGCAATTAGTTTCAAGCTCGGCGAAAATGGCGCGTGCACACACAGCGTTGCGAAGAATTCTCAGACAAAGGTTCAGTTCTTAGTTATTAAGCCACAATAATTTCTTGTTCTCAAAAGTCGTACGCCGGTTCATTTTTCATCCTGCCTGCTAAAATGTAATAAATATATGTTGAACTCGACGAAAATAAGCTATGTTGCATAAATTCTAGGTATTCTTAGCAGCACGGGCAGAGTAGTCGCTCCGACAGTTGGCGAGCAGTAGAAGAATTTCATTGGGGTATTTCCCCATTATAAAAACAGACACCATCAGTCTTCAAGTTCTTTATTGATGAACTCATAAAATAGGTAAAATCTTCCCCGCAATCACCTCAGTACACATCGACACTACAACTTTCATTATCTCGTCCACATCATCAAATATTCTAATTCAGCGGAGAAAAAAAAAACGTGCGGCTTGGTAGTTTAAAGGGCAAATCCATTCTAACGCTCCTAAAAAGCCAAATGAAAATAATCATTTTCACGACAAAACTAGCTTCCTCCTACTCCGCATCAATCATTTTAAAAATCCAATTAGGATGAACTCGAGTCCCAACGGAAAAAATGATCAATTCTGATTGGTCGTAGCAGGCGGTCCTTGGCTAGAACTATATTTTTTCCTCTGAGTAACAAGCCCTTTAGCAACGCGTATTAACACTTATCACGCGATGTTAAAATAAAAAATAAAATTAAAATCCCAGGAATATTCCAGAAAGTAAAAAGGTTACGAAATACCTCCCGCCGTTTTGAGAAGCAAGCAATAATTTATTAATAACTAAAGTAAGAAAAAGAATTTTAGCTGTTACAAGTTACGAAACTAAGATTGAAATATGTTCCACAAATTTAGAATTGAAGCTAAGTGAGAACAAAAATGGCGCAATTTTTTTTTTTTATTACAATGCCAGAAAAAAGTTTATATATATATATATATATATATATATATATGTATATATATATATATATATCTATATATATATTTATTTATTTATTTATTTATTTATTTATATATATATATATATATATATATATATATATATACAGGTTGATTATAAATTCATTTAAAAACTTTAAGGGTGCATTCAGGGCACTGTAACATACATTTATTGTAACGATATGTATGGGCGCAAATGACGTGTTGAGGTTTAAAAAAAGGATCCAAGTTGGGTTTTTTTTATTTCACAAGTTTTCTTTCAGGTCAGAAAATTGTAATACTATTCTATTTTCTGTTGGAGAGAGACAGAGTTTATCATTCTGTCTCTTCTAGTTTTCTAGTGATGCTTAGCATATATCTTTGAGAGAGAGAGAGAGAGAGTTTATCTTTCAGTCTCTTTTAGTTTTCTGGCCATGCCTATCATACATCTTTCAATACTTCTGTGTTTTTTGTCTGTATAGTTTTGTACCATCCGTTTTGTTAGTGTCCATGTTTTTTATAGTGTCCATTAGTTTTCCGGAAGTTAGTGCAGGCAAAACACGTTGATTAAACACTTTTTTAAAAACAAAGGGGCATATTACTCTTCAGAAAAATATTGTTTTTCCAAAAAGCATATACAGTCGGCTCTCGTTAATTCGAACTTGGCGGGACCACAAGAAATGTTTGAATTATACAAAGTTCAAATTATGGAAAGTATGGGAGGAAAACATGCTGAAAATGGTACTATTACAAAATAATTAATGTTATATTTTTTTTATTTATTTCGCGTGTTATCATTGGAATATAACTTAATATAAAATAAAATATGTAAATACATAAAATAATTAAGGGATTAGAAACAAGCACAATGGAAGATTATTTTGAGGTTCACTGATGGACAGACGGGGTACTAGGAAACTGGATATCAAATGCATGGGATTATATGTATACTCATTCGAAACAATTCTCACAAAAATAAAGAAAGAAAGTTGTTCAAAGGATCTAAAGTTCGTGAGGAAGAAAAAAAAATAAAAAAATTGGAATAGTTCGAATTAAGCAAAGAGAAGAGAAAATGAGTTGGAATAAATGAAAATTTTTAACGTTATTCTGCCATTGAAAATTTCGGGACTTCATGCTTAGTTCGAATCAAGCGAAGATTCGGTTTATCCGATTTCGAATTAACGCGAGTCAACTGTATTAATAATGCCTTTACGTCTATGTTCGATGAAGAATAAGGAAAGTTTACATAAACTACGTATTTTTCGCAAGCTGCTTTGATCTAAAGATAATAGCAAAAGTTATCATTAAAAAATTCAAATTGATGGAGTTTTTCATTTGTAGATGGTTTATACTTCAGAAATTGCATTCACATCCAAAAAATGGAATACTGGCTTCGAACCTTGCTACTCAAACTATTGACGCTAATACTCATAAAACTTTGTTATTTAATAATTATAATTATTAAAAAGTAATTAAAATAATATCGCTTTGAATTAGGACGCAACAAATACTAAGTTTTAATAGCATAATCCACTCTTGGTAGACAAGATTCCCAGTACACTGTAAAAAAAATATGGGTTTTCACTAAAATATATTAAGTATCTTTACAGACATTATTATAGTTACTAGATAATCTTTAGTAATCAATCGCTTCGCAAAACGTTACAAAAGTATTTCTAGTAAAGCTTCTCATGAAACATTTATAACTGACGCGGTGTGTTGAATCAACCAGTCAACACACCAACCTCTAAGTCTAAGATCTTTGGCCGGCGCGCTCGCCGGCGAATCAAATCGCTGAACTGTCGCCAGTTATCTCGTGTGAAGCTGAATTTCGTTTTGTGAAATGATTTTCATGTTTTTAATGTAAGTTATGTTTTATTTAAGCTAGAAACATTTACAAATATTCAGTTTATTTTTATTAAAAGTTAATTTCACCACTAATCTCTTATTTCTTTTAGGCCTAACATAAACCTTGCTTGTCAATTGTCGCGAATATTGCTAATATTCTGTGCGTAGTTTATGCAGTTTAAAACCTGTTTTTTTTTTCTTTTTCGTTTCTTTCTCTCTCTTTGATTAAATAATTATAAAAATGAGATATTAATTAATCTACTGGTAATCTTTGATATTGTAACTTGGATTTAATAGTCTGGGATAAATATTGTATCGTTCA
This sequence comes from Maratus speculifer, assembly GCA_964019185.1. Taxonomy (NCBI): domain Eukaryota; kingdom Metazoa; phylum Arthropoda; class Arachnida; order Araneae; family Salticidae; genus Maratus; species Maratus speculifer. Next base: position 233,912,004 of record OZ025300.1, read on the forward strand.
TTTGTCATGTTTTGGGACTATAAAAATCTTTTATTAAACTAATCTACTTATTTAACTTTATCTGAAATCTCAATGTTCCCGTGCACGCTATTTATAAAATAGCAAATATATCGCAAACTATACTTGTTTTCAGCCTTTTGTACAATTATTCCTGATAGCTCAGTTAAAATATAATTTAAAATTAATAAAAACAATTTTTAATCACAATTATCGCCGTTTTATTTTATTGTATGTCATTAGAAATGTTAATAATGTAAATTAGACTTAAAGTTAGACTTACACCCATCTGTTTACGTTTTGAATGCTTGAATAATGCAATATTGTTAGCAAGCGAAGTTTTCGTTTGAGTCTAATTCGTTAAACATGGGTTGAAATTGCTGTTCATGTTTATTGTATTGACATCAGGGTTGGCATGATTTAAATTGACAGATTTAAATCAGCTGATTTAAAAAAAATCATTTGATTTAAATCAATTTTTCTTTTTTTTTTTTCTTTTTTTTTTTTTTTTTTTTTTTACTGGAAATTAGTTAGCAGAGAAATAAGAAGTTGGTGTAAATAAGTAGCAGGTCTTTTTCTGGTATTGCCAGGATTGCTATCAGAAAGAATGTGTCAGGTGCAGGTTAAGTCCAGATGCCCCCCTCCTATTTTTTTAATTCTTGGTTATTTTGTAAAAAAATTTAGACGATGAGGCAAAACACAGAAACGCTTAATAATAAATCATATTTTGTTTGCCAATATTTGCAACTAAATGATTTTAATCTTTTTTTGTTTCACAAGTTAATAATTAAACAAATTCATTAATGTTCACCAAAAAATCAGATACTACATGTAAGGAACAAGTTTTAAAACTTGCCATATTACACTGTCAAATTTCAATCAAAGCTTATGAATTTTTAAAAAGCATCCCGAAAACAAAATAACTAGTTTATTGTAGTCACAAATTGCAGACGAATGATGTGTGCATAGTAATATATTGTTGTTGTTTTAATTTAAAACTTAAATTCTTAATTCTTACATTTTATATAATGTTTTACAAATTAATTTTAACTTTGATCTTATTATTAATAATATGCTATAATTTTTTTAAAATAAGACATTAGATAAAGATAGAATTAAAGCAAGATATGAACAAGCTTTTAATGGCTGCCATATTGCTAAAGTTTTAATAAATCCCTCTGTTTTAATTCAAAATGAAATTTCACTTAGTGTAGAGGAAAATAATGAAGGTTTGGCATTCATTAAAGAAAATTGTCCAAATCTTCTCGCCACTGTAGCACAATTTTTTGAAATTTGGTCAGGGAAAGTCCAGGAATCTTGAGATTTGGTTAGGGAATTCGCCAGTGATGTTTTGCTGGGAACCCTGCATTTAACAAAATTTCCAATCCTCATCGACGAAATTTCTTTTTCTACACTCTATCAATGAAATTCATGCTTTTTTTCACAGCAAATTGGGGAAATTTACAATTTTTTTCTGTGCCCTACTGATAAAAGTTGTAATTTAAGCTATATCATTTAGAAAACAAAAAAATTTTTTTTATAAAGAATTTTGTAAAAATGTGCCATAACTACATGGGTGAAAGTTTTCAGTCTTAAAAATTTCCGGGGACAAAAGCGGATCGCAAAAAAAAAAAAAAAAAAAAAAAAAAAAAAAAAAAAACAGCGTTTCTTAAAAAAGATGCAATGAAAATTCGAATGATTCGTAAAAAAAAAAAAAAAAAAAAAAAAAAAAAGAAAAGAAAAGAAAAGAAAAGGATGCATTTGAAGCATGATTTTTGTCAAATGATCGCAGAAAAAGTGCTAATTTTGTTAGAAGATTATATATTGTTGAAAGACGTTGAAAGATTCGTTAGAAAATCGTTGGATTTCGTCAAAAAATCGTAAATTTCAGTTAAGGATTGTAGAAAAAGTGCTCATCTCAGCAAAAGATCGCAGGAAAGGTCGCAAATTTCATCATAGGGTCGTGAAAAAAAAATACAAGTTACATGTGTGCGTATGTGCTCACTTAGACTCATCGGGAAGGTTGGGAGGGAGGGGAGAGATTCAAAATATTTTCAGTTATGGCAAAATTTCAAACTTTCATCCATCACATAACTAAGACCAATGTTATTTTTCAGAAATTTTGCAAGCAGTTTCAAAGCAATTTTTTTTCTATTAAATGATAAATTCTAAAGAAGATAGTTTAGCTTATCTCTGATTTATTTTTTTCTTTTTGGTTAGGACATCTTAAAATGTTGGGAAATGACCAAGAATTACCCTGGACGACTTCGACTTTGAATGATGTGACCTTACTTCTGCATTTATACTGATGTTTGTTTACTGATTTTTTCAACCAAGTAAGTCATTCAAAAAATTAATTCTTCAAAAAACACATTTTTATAGGCATATAGTTTTTCTTGTTTTTTCCCCCATGTTTTTCATGTTCCCCCATGTTGGTTCTGTTGAATTTCCAATATTCTAAACATATAATTGTGATAATTAAATCAGTCTAATTATACTATACTTGATTATTTCATGCGCAACGTACTCATACTTACCAAGTTATACACATTAAGTATAAAATTTATACATTTGGACTGTTTTTTACAATTAAAATAATTTTTGGTACTACTTGGTTATCCCGTCGACAAAAATTATTGCCAAACCAATAAGATTAAATGTCAATAGTGGATGACCGTGAATGTCTCATTTAATGGCACTAAATATGATAAAGGTGTTTAAAAATCATTAAATGCTTTTTGTTTGTATTTTTATTAATATTCTACTAATTATTTGGTTTTTTTTCTTCGTTATTTAAAATAAAAATTATGCCAATATATATAATTTTGCTATTAGTTTGGTGATTTGTATAATTTGGCAAAATTGGTCGCCTAGATAACCAAGTAGTGCCCAATTTTTTAAATATTTTTGTAAAATTTTCTCCCAAACTCAACTTCCTCCCTTAACTAAAGAATTATTTCTAACTGGTTTTAATTTTATAAATACTTAAGGATTATATTTAGGTATATAGCTTTAAAAAAAAATCATTATTAAAACATATTATAGAATTTTTCATCTTCATTGTTTTGAATAAATTTTGTCTGTATTTTCTTTTTAAAATGTGCCAACTGAAGAGTAGTTAAAAATAGAGCTGTACCAGACATCAAAAAATGATTAGATTATTAAAAGTAAGGGTTAATTAAATATGCATAATACAGAGAGGTGCATTTTTCTTTAATTAATGAAACTATATTTTTAAACATACCCTATTAAATCGCATCAAATTCATGATGTAAGAAAAATTTATTTTAGGTTTAACCAGCGTTAATAATTAAAGCTAGATTAATACACAATTAAAATCTTTTTACCAGATATTTATCGATAACATCAGCAATATATTTTCTAAAAAAGTAAAAAAATAAAAAATCCTTGAAAAACTGAGTTTTGTCATTAATAATATTTAGAATTACATATTAAAATACATACAGAATGTTATAAAAGTAAAGAATTCTGAAATTTGTCATGACATCTAAATTTAAAGTTTTATTATTTACATCTGTAATGTGCAGATTTCAGGAATTTATGGATTTGAGGGAGTCTACTATATATTCAGAGTTTCCCCCAGAGGGTTTCAGGAGGGCGCTCCGCCCCTCCGGCCCTTTAGTTTAAAAAATAGCGCCCCTTTTGTCCCTCATCCAAAAACTAGCGCCCCTCTTGTCATTCATTCAAATAGCTCACTTCTTGCTCCACATTTGAAAAAACACAGCCCTCCAGCGACCAGCAGCCCATACGCGTCCCATGGGACGGGTAATTTCGTCAAAAAAAATCGCTAAAAAAAGGCATGTTTGTTAAAAATTGCGAAATAATGACTAATTTCCAGCAAGATTTGCAAAAAAAAAAAAAAAAAAAAAAAAGGATAAATTCGTCACAAAACGGCAGATTTCCTCAACAGATCGTTGAAAAACGACAAATTTCTTCCAAAATCGGGATAAAACGGAAAAATTTGTCAAATGAATTGCAAAAAACGTCAACTTTTGTATTAAAAAAAGCGATAAAACGGCAGATTTCGTCAAAAGATTTGCGGGGGAAAAAACCCCGGCAAATTTTGTCCAAAAATCTCAATAAAACTGAAAATTCTGTGAAAAGTTCCATCTTTTTGTGATATTTTCATGAGATTTGTCGTTTTTTGCGATATTTTCATGAAATTTGACGTTTTTTTTGTAATTTTTTTTCAGCAAAATATGCTGTTATTTGCGATCTTTTAACAAAATGTGCTGTTTTTGCGATCTTTTAACAAAATCTGCTGTTTTTGGGGGTCTTTTAACAAAATTGGCATTTTTTTCCTCTTTTTTTTAAAAACAAAATTTAGTGCCCTTAAAAATGAAAAAGTGCCCTCAAAAATGTAAAAAGTGCCCTTTTCAGAACAGTAGCGCCCTGCCCTTTTTTAAACCTGGGGGAAACTCTGATATATTCATTAAAGTTTCTGTCAAGTTGTAAAATTTTCTGGATTGAGGGAATATTATCTTCAAAGAATTTAATTCCGAGTGTCAAATCAACATTTTTTTACCATTAGATTTAGCACGTAACAGAAAAGATTAAGATTCAACTTCATATCTTAATACTCTTAAATTCTTTAAAGATAATCTTCCCTATTCCAGAAAACATTTAAATTTAGATGTCGAGAAACAAAATAACCAGAAGTTTTTGTATATTAAAAATAATCTCAGAATAATATATATTCATTGAATTGTATCAAATATGTACTATTAAATTGTTAATCAAAAATTTCTTAATAAGATTTTCAAGGTATCAATGATACTGTGTAGGGCAAACTTTGCTTTGAACATAAGATATAGCTGTTATCAATAATGTTTAAATTAGAAATGATTTCAATTCTCAACATAGTTGACTGCAACTATTTGAGTATTTTAAAATGTTATATTACTTATATAATCATGCGTACAAGTTTTTCCGTCCTGAGACAGAATTCTGCCTCTTAAACATTCCCGAGGACGGAAACAAGACAGAAAAATCTCCGAGAACGGAAGCGGATAGTGAAAAACACGCGCTTTTCATCAAAGGATCACAGGGGGGAAAAAACATGATTTTCATGAAATGATCGCGGAAAAAAGTGCTATTTCTGTCAAAGGACTGCAAAAAAAGACACGTTTGCCGTCAAAAGCTTGCGGGGGAAAATGCGATTCTTGTCGAAGGATCACGAAAAACACGCTATTTCTGTCGAAAGATCGCAAAAAACACTCCAATATCAAAGAATTGCAAAAAAAGGCATGATTTTTATAAAAAGCTTGTGAAGAAAACTCAATTCCTGTTAAAGATCGCGGAAAAGACATCTCGGTCAGAGAATGCAAAATAGACGCAGTCTCTGTCAAATGATCGCAAACAAAGGTGAGTTTTCTGTCAAAATGTTGCAGAAAAAAAGCAATTCCTGTTGAAGAATCGCGAAAAAGATGCTATTTCCAGTCAAAGAATACTAAATTGATGCAATTTTTGTCAAAGGATCGCAAAAAATCACAAAATCGCATGAATTTAATCAAAGGATCGTGGAAAAGACGTGAATTTTGTCAAAGGATCGTGAAAAAGTCACAAATTTTGTCAAAGGATTGAGAAGAGGAGATTCCGTCAAATGATCTCAAATTCCACGATTTTCATCAAATGATTGGAGGAAAAACGTGATTTTTGTCAAAGGATTGTTAAAAAGATGCGAATTTTGCCAAAGCATCATGAAAAGACACGATTTCTTTTAAAGGATCGCGAAAAAAACTATTTCCGTCGAATAATCTCAAAAAAGACTATTTCCGGTCAAAGAATACAAAATAAGTACACTTTTTGTCAAAGGATCGCAATAAAGATGTGAATTTAATCGTGTCGTGGAAAAGACACAAATTTTGCCAAAAGATCAAGAAAAAAATGCGCTTTCTGTGAAATGATCGCAAAAACCCACGATTTTCATCAAATGATAGCAGAGAAAGCGCAATTTTTGTCGCAAGGATGGCAAAAAATACGTGAATTTCGTAAAAAGATTGTATAAAATACTTGTATTTCATCGAAACATCGCAGATTTCTGCTGAAAACTGTAGAAAAATCGCAAATTTCGGTGAAAAATAGTGGAAAATCGCAAGTTTCTGTTTAAAACCGTAGAAAAATCACAAATTTCGGCAAAATATTGTAAAAAAGTCGAAAATTTTGTTGAAAGATCGAGGAAGAAACTAATTTCACCATATGGTCATGGAAAAAAACCACGAGTTACATGCTTATTTCATCATGCAAATTTCATCAAAAAATCATAAAAAATGTGCAGATTTCATCATCAAAAAAAAAAAAAAAAAAAAGCAGAAAAAAAACTCCTAATTTCAGTGAAAAATTATGAAAAAACTCAAAAAAAAAAAATCTATAGTAAAAAAATATACATATATCAAAAAATCGCATAAAAGATGTAAATTTCGACAGTCTATCGCAAAATAGATGCAATTTTTGACAACTCTCAAAAAAGAGGCACATTTTGTCAAAAGATTGCAAATTTCGTTAAAAGATTATAGAAAAAAAGCATATAGTTAGTGACGTGTAGGTATCCACCCCCTTTCCTAAACTGTAACCAGAGTTGTATAATAGACACACGCCGTGTGGAGAAAATTTAAGAAAGAAACAATTTTTATTTTATAACTTATTTTGTGCCAAAAAATAAAATATTCCGTCAATTTTATGAACGAATTTTTTACTGTTAACAAGAATGTTGTCAAGAGACCTCGAAAAAGTCGTGAATTTCAACAAAGAATCACGTAAAAAACATGCATTTCGACAAAGAATGGCATAAAAAAACGTGCATTTAAACAAAGAATCATGTAAAAAAAAAAAAAAAAAAAAGACAAAAAAAAAAAGGAGAAAATACCGCACAAAAAATGTGAATTTCGTTCAAAAGTTGTATAAAAAATGCAAATTTCGTTCAAAGACCGCACTAAAAGTGTAGATTCCATACATAAATAGCATATAAAATGCGAATTTCGTGCATAGGTTTTGTAAAAAAACACTAATTTCGTGCATGAATAGCATAAAAACACGAATTACACCCACGAATCTCTCAAACGAGAAGTACATCCATGAATTGTGTAAAAAAAAAAAAAAAAAAACACTAATTACGTTCATAAACTGCATAAAAACGCGAATTACGTTTATGAATCATTTAAAGAAATGCGAATTGCATTCATAAATTGCATTAAAACCGTGAATTGCGTTCATGAATTGCATAAAAAAATGCGAATTAAGTCCATAAATCGTTCGAAAAACAAGAATTTCATCGGCAGAAAGATCAAAAAACACAAATTACGTCCATGAGGCATGGATCTCATAAAAATAGAGAATTACACCCAAAAATCGAGTAACAAACACAAATTACATTCGTGAATCGCATAAAAAATGTGAATTATGTCCATAAATTTCTCAAAGAATGCAAATTACATTCATAAATCATGTAAAAAAAAACGTGAATTATGTCCATAAATCACTAAAAAATGTGAATTACATCCATGAATCGCGGAAAAACATGAATTATATGTCCATAAATCACTCAGAAAACGTGAATTACGTATATGAATCGTGTAAAAAACTCAATTTATGCTTACAAATTGCATAAAAACGCAAATTATGATCATGAATCGTGTAAAAAACGTGAATTACGTTCATAAATCACATAAAAAACGTGAATTACATCCATAAATTGCTCAAAACATGCGAATTTAGTTGGCAGAAAGCTCAAAAATGTAAATTGCATCTGTGAATCACATGAAAATAACAAATTATGTCCATAAATCGCATAAAAAATGTGAATTACGTTCATGAATTGCATAAAAAATGTGAATTATGTTCATAAATCGCTCAAAAACGCAAATTACATTCATAAATCGAATTAAAAAAAGTCAATTACGACCATTAATCACACAAATTACACCCAACATTAAATTAATTTGCAGAAAGTTTTTGACCGAATATTACGTGCGCAGGAAGTTTTTGGTTTTATACAAGTCTGATTGTAACCTTTCAGAAAATTTGCTGTGACTTTCATACGAAAAATTTCTACTCAGAATTCCCCTTGATTTTATGTGTCATAACTGTCAGCTTTATTATTTTTAGCTTTACCCTGTCAAAATTAAACTTTTCAAATACTATTGACATGGATATGAATGTTTCACATGCACTTATTTTTTTTAATTTTGTTTCAACATAATTGTATTTTACTGCATATAATTTTCAACGTGTTGAATTTTGTTTAAGTGCTGCATCAAAGCAAGTGTATGTGTGCGCATTCATTGGGGGGTAGGGGGGGATTCAGAATAATTTGTCTTAGCCAAATTTCAAAGTTGCATCTATGCTTTGTAGTAAAAGTAATTTTAATACCTAAATCCCTCCCTCCTCTCCAAAATTATTTCTTGTTATACCAGAAGTTAATTTTCACAGTATAAATTTTCCTTTTTCTAAGAGTCTGCAAAATCAGATTTCAAACAAAATTTGTAAAATAATTTCTTGGAAATTATAATTATCAAATTAAAATAACATAACATAAACAATAAAATGTGTGCTTCCCCCCCCCCCTCAACACATAATATTAAAAAATGCTTTTAAATAACAGCATTTTGGTTTTTATTTTTTGATTTGTCAGATTTGCAGAACGCATACTAATTGAAAAATTTTACATTATTAAGCTCATAAAACCTGAAATTTATGCCAAAAAAGATTTTTTTTTTTTTTTTTTTTTTTTTTTTTTTTTTTTTTTTTTTTTGTTTGAGCATTGGAAACAGAACTAAGACAGTTTCAATTTAATTATTTTGTTTTTCCATGCTTCAGTGTAATTATCTTGTGTTTGCACTAGTATCAATTTTATCTCTAAAAAATTTCATTCTTTCATCATCAAAACAGGTGGAAAGATTAATCTGATGTTTGGAGCAATTCCCATTTTATTGTTACCTTCATACAAAGTATACCAAGATTGCAGATTTTGATGCATTAAATGTATTCATAAGTGGCTACTTCCTTTCCCCAAAGAGCAGGCAACGTTTAGCAGCCTCCGAACACTGTCTGATGAAACTTTGTAAAATGTATTGTTATTGAATATTAGTCATATATACCTTTTAATATATATAATTTGTACTTTCAATAAATGAAGAGTATATTGCAAACCAACTGAATTGTGTTGCTTTTTTATTGTTTATGTGACTTTTTATTTCAGCTAATGATGGGCCGAGATTGACAACTATTTTTTTTCAGTTACCACTATTTAAAAATAATTGTATATTATTTTGTTCAAAAAAAAAAAAAATAATAATAAAATAAAATAAATAAATAAATAAATAAAAAGAACATAAGCAAAATTTAGAAAATTGCTTCACTGTGGCAGCCCTGTTATAAGTCTAATAGAGTAAGTATTTTAATTTGTTTTTAAAGAGTTGTGCTAGAAAATTATTTTAAAAATCTTGAAAAATCAATAATTTGAAATAGTTTTCAAATAATTTAGTGCATTGTTAGCTTTATTTTATGCAGGGATGAGATTCTTTAGACTTTAGTCTGAAATTCAGACTTTTCTTCAATTTTTTAAGAAATAATTCATGTCACTGGTTTTATTAGTGCTCTGTATCTTGGTAAAATAGACTTTTCACTGCAGTAAGTAAATAATTTCTGCCTAATTCTGCCTAAGTTTCTTTTTAATCTGCTTAAAGCTAAATTGTATGTAATATATAAATTTCAATAGCAATTATAATATTTATTCCGCTGGAAATTCATAAACATTATTGCTATATGTTGTTTGTGCAAATTTCTGATTTTTTACTTTTTTGTCAATCTCATCCCTGTTTATGGTTAGAAGTTATTAAATTTGAGAAAAAAGAGAAATGGATTCTTGCCACTGCCGATATGTGTCAGCTTTGCTCTCAGTCTAGACCATTTTTGAAGAGCGCATCACCCTGCCCTTTTTCAAATTTACAAAATGCACCCTGCCTTTTTTTAAAATAGTAAAAAGCACCACAAGTTTTACCCGAGATTTTAAATAAAATACATCTGTATATATGTATTTCTAAATTTGTGTGCCCCAATTTTTTTCTTTTTCATTTCTTTATAAATAAGAACATGAAACTATTCAGACATGTTTTAATTTAATTGTATTTTTTTATTTTTATGTTATAAAATCATTTGAAATTAAAGTTACTTGATTTATCATACTTTAAAATTACATATTTTCCAACCTTTTTTCCCCTCTTTCAAAAAGAAATAACATTTTTTTTTTTTTCAAAAGTGCCTTTTTCTGCTGCAGTAGTGCCTTTTTTAGTGAATAACACCATGCCCTTTTTGTTTCTGGAGTGAACACTAACATATAACATTGATTTTAATTTGGAAAAAAAAAAAAACTAATATATTGCATTAATTTCAAAGAACTTAAGTAATTTTGCACCAAATAAAACTATTATTTGAAGCTAATATCTAAGTATATGCATTAGTGATTTCTTAGAAATGAGGTTTTTGACAGGAATTGTAAACTTAAGCCAAAAAAAAAAAAAAAAAGACAATATTAAAAGGAAAATTATATTTCAAGTCTACATATTATAAAAGAATGCTATTTGAAATGAAATATGGGGCGGTGGTTAGAACTTTTTTCTGCAGTAGTGTTTTTATTTCTATTTCTGTGCAAAAATCCCTTTTTAAAGAAATTACTAAAAATATAAGTATAGTTTACTAAAAAGATAATAGAACAAGATACATATTTAAATCAAAGAAAATTATTTGTGAAATATGTATTTATTACAAACATTTATATATAAACAACCATTAAAGCAACTATAAATAACTAAAGTGTTACGGAATTTACAAGGGCAGAATAGTGGTAATCGGTTATTTTAAAAAAATAATAAATATGCAGTTACATTGCAAATGCTACTTAGAGCAGTTAAAAAGAATATGGAATATAGTAAGTGAAATATTTCTTTAATATTATATTCTACAAACCTAATTTAGTTTAAATATAATTATTAACATTAAAATATCTATGTACTAAATATAGATGCACTTATTATAGATTTAATTCTTTATATTGAAAATTTAACAGGAAAAAAAATGGAAGTTATATTAAAGGGTGCCTCTATATTTAATGAAAAAAGAAAAGTTGAAATTATTTAGCAAATTTTGTAGCGTAAAATATGAAAGGCATACAGAAAAATGTTGCAGAGTATTTGGCTTAATAATTATTAGATATTTCTTATTCTTTCAAATTTCCCAAACTGGTATTAGCTTACCTTTTTAAAATTCTAGTGTAAATTATGAGAAAAGTAGCTGTAACATTACTACAGTTTCTTAGATGCATTACCTATGTTTTCTTATAAATGCTGTAATATGAAAATGAATGTACAAAAATTTTTGTAATTCTATTAAAAGTTTCATAATATACATGCTAAAAAAGACCTGTAACTGCTGCTAACAATTTCTTAGTTAAGATACAAAAGAAGTATGTATAATAGTACTAACCATTTCTTAATAAACATCTGTAGTACTACTAGAAAATTCCTAGGCAACTGGGATTCCATAAACTTTTCTAAGTAACCTATACAGTTTCTTCTTATGTAACACTACTGCATTAGACTTAGTAAACAGCACACAGATTTCCTTAGTGAACATACTAAGAAATCATTAATAGTATTACAGATACTTCTCTTGTACCTTCACTAAGAAATGGTTAGTAATATTACTAACCATATACTAAATAAATACCTGTAATGCCTACTAAGAATTTCTTAGTAACGATATAAGAGAAGTATGTGTAAAATTACTAGCCATTTATTGGTAAACATACTTAAAAAGGACCTGTAACGGCTACTAAGAATTTTTTAGTGAAGATACAAGAGAAATATCTGTAATACTACTAACCATTTCTTAGTGAAGGTACAAGAGAAGTATCTGTAATACTGCTAATCATTTCTTAGTATTCCAACTAAAAAAGCACCTGTAATGTCTACTAATGATTTCTTAGTACACTCACTTAGAAAGTATTTGTGCTGTTTACTAAGTTTAATGCAGTAGTGTTACTTGAGAAAAAGCTGTATTGGTTACTAGAAAAGTTTATGGAATCCCAGTTGCCTAGAGATTTTCTAGTAGTACTACAGATTTTTTTTTACAGTGTAGAATGATTACCTCTATCATCTCTCTTAGACAATCTACTGATAAAAAAGCCTTTTTTTTCTTTCGCAACTAAATTTTTTTATTAGTGCGTTCTCTAAACATAAAACAGATATATTGCTTTTAATTTCTTAACATCTTAGGAGGTATTATGAACCTATAAAGGAGGGTAGCTTTAAATACATTATTTTATTATTATATTATATTAGCTCCACTAAACTTTAAAAGTATTTTTTAATAAAGTTCTCTTGCACATGTAGGCCCCCCCCCTTCACCCCCCAAAAAGAAGAGTTTTTTTTAAGGAAAAAAAATAGTGGTACCAAGAGAATAAATTTGTTTAACTTTATGAACTCTAGTGGATGAATTTCTTCAAAATACCCAAATGTCACATTGGCTGAGTATTTCGCAAGCAAAATATTTGTCTGACTATGTACAAAAAAAAAAAAAAAAAAAAAAAAAGCATTAGTTTATTTTTAAATAAATTTGATCGAATATTCCTGAGTCAATTGTGACATTTATAGATTAAAAATAAGTGGGAAAAAATTCATCCAGCAGATCTCAAAGGGTTGGAGCAAACAAATTTGCTTGTTTAATGCGAATTCCCGTCAGAAATTTAGGAAAAAAAATTAAGTAAGGAACAGCAATTTTTCGACTATTTTCTTTCAAAGTTATAAAAGAAAAACTTAATTACAATTTTCTGGTGTAAACCTTAGTTAAACTTAGGGGAGAGATATAATATACCTCACCGACCCATAGTGGGTTTAAGGGTGAAAACTCCGCTTATATGGAGGCATTCGATCAATACAAAAACCACGAATCAGGCTCAGGTTTTTGACTACCTCTGTTTCCAAAGAGCTGTATCGGAAAAAATAAGAAGTAATAACAGCAAAATTGTGAGGACTCTAAGAAATGTGGTATATTTGCTTCTATAACAGCTTGCCTGATTTGCCCGTACGCATTTTCAGAAAGAATCACGTTTTGAGCACCAGCCTTGGCGAGTTGGCGAAAGCGAGCACGTTCAGCTAGCTGCATCGCCAAATACAAAATGAACTAAGTTCAAATGTGTCATAAAACATATTATTAATAGAATTATATTTATTACAAGCGAATCTTTACTACTGTTTTTAATTCTCAATTTGTTCGAACATAGCGAGTTAAGGAAATAATATTTTTAAATTGAGAAAAAAAAAATCTATGTTTAGATGTTCTGTGAAATTTAAAGCATTTTAATCTGAAAAAGCTCTTTGTTTTAAACTATGTTTTAATCATAAACAACGGTGAATAACATTTCCTCATATTGTAGTATTTGCTTGATAACATTTACGGAAAAACAAATGAACAATAAGCGCGATCTCTTTGCAGAAGGAAGGGTTGCTATTCGATAGGCGTTTGACGTCACAAACAAGAAAGGGTGCGTAGCATTGACTTCATCTCCGCGCCAATCGTTGTTCTGGCGATAAGGTGCTCAAAACGTGATTCTTTCTGAAAATGCTGCCCGTACGTCGTACGCGAAACTTTGCCAATCATGGTTTGTCCGTATCACGTATAGGCATCCATATTCCAATCATAATTTATTATTCTCACCAGTAAATTTACAATCTAAAATTTTCATTATTAAATCCGAGCATTTTTCTGATTCAACTAGGTAAAAAAATTTCTGTTTTTTTAAAAACTGGTGATAAAATATTAAAAATTCTGTAAAAGACATGGAAAAATATTATTTTAAAAGTTACATTATTTTCAAGATTTTTTTCAAAAATATTGATCCGTGAATTGATTAAAAGAAACTTCGAACTTATGACAATTTATTTCCCGTCCGCTTCTGTAATTTTTTCTTAAAAGAATCTTTTTTTTCTCTTTTAGAAAAACTCAAAAATGCAAACCGCGTCTGCAGATACATACAAATTATTCAAACTGAAATTAAAAAAAATGTATTTATGTCATTTTTTTCTTCTGTGTGTAAGTTATAATTAAAAATGACAGTTTTTCGACTAAAGTTACATAAAACTTTATTTAATTCACAAGAACTAACGAACATGAATCTAAAAAGAAACTACTTTTTTTTAAATTATTTTCTTCCATGGTGTAATAATTTTTTTAATTAAACTTTCCTCGTTCTATTCAATTAAAAAAAACTATGGAATATACACGTTGAATCGCTAAAAAAATATATGTGCATGCACTTCATTAAACTTAGAGTTTCATACTATCATTTTGAATTTTTCAAATTATTTTATCCTTAATATTTTATAAAAAGTCTTTTCGTTTTCAATATCTGTAATGAAACGCATGATAAACGGGTTCTATTAATTTCTTCGTATTTATCGAAGATTTTAACATTAATCAACATTTGCAAAGTGATAGTTTTCATTTTATAAGATATTTCGCAAGCATTATAACTCGGTGGTAAACTTTTTTTAAATGTTAAAAAGATCTTTTTATTAAATTTTATAGTTTTTTTTACATTTTCTTATATGTATCAACACTGCTTTACACTGCCAGAATAAAGAAAAGATAATATAAGAAGGGTAATGGCACATTTGTAATAAATAAGTTGTAATAAAAAAAAGCGATATTAAAAGAATAAAAATATGAACTTTGGCGGATGAATTTCTCCAAAATACCCAAATGTCACATTGATCTATTTTGCAAACAAAAGATTCGGTATATTATATGCAAGGAGGGGAAAAAAGTACTAATTTATTTTCAAATAAATTTGGTCGAATATTCCGGTGCCAATTTGAATTTGTACATTGAAACTAAATGAGAAAAAAATGATCAACCAGAGCTCAAAGGGTTGAGACAAGCAATTGTGCTTGTTTAATGCTGAATTTTCGTCAGAAATTTAGAAAAAAAAATATTTCGATAACAAGAAAAAGCAATTTTTAATTTTTTTCTTCCAAAGTTATGAAAGAAAAACTTAATTACAATTTTCTGGTGTTAACCTTATTTAAACTTATGAAAGATATATCTCACCGACCCACAGTGGATTAACCCATTAGTGCCTAGTGACCCTTTTTAGGGACGCTACAAAAGGTGCATTCAGCACTGTTTTTGACACCGGTAAAAAAGAAAAGCAATAATTACTTTATTTAAATGATGCATTTTCGTGATTAATGAACTAAACTTAAATCTTCTAAAAATAGTGGTGCCAACCAAATAAAATTTACGCAAAAGATGCTGGGCACGAATGGGTTAAGGGTGAAAACTCCGCTTATATGGAGGCATAAGATTAATACAAAAAACATGAGTCAGGCTCAAGTTTTTGACTACCTCTATTTCCAAAGAGCTGTATGGGAAAAAATAAGAAATATTAACAGCGAAAATGTGAGGACCCTAAGAAACGTGGCATATTTGCTTCTGTAACAGCTTCCCTGGTTTGTTCGTACGTCGTACGCGCAACGTGTTTTGGCCAATCATGATACAGGCATCCATATTCCAATCATAATTTATTATTTTCACCAGTAAATTTTTATTCTAAAATTTTTGCTATTAAATCCGATCATTTTTCTGATTAAATTAGGATAAAATTTTCTGTTTTTTAAAAATTGGTGATAAAAGATAAAAATTCTGTAAAAGACATGAAAAAATAGATATTATTTTAAAGATTTTTTTTAAATATTGATCCATGAAGCGGTTAAAAGAAATTTCGAAGTTATGAAAATTTATTTCTCGTCCGCTACTGTAATTTTTTCTTATAAGAAATCTTTTAGAAAAACTCAAAAATGCAAACCGGGTCTGCAGATACATACAAATTATTCAAATTGAAATTAAAAAAAAATGTGTTCATGTCATTAACATAGAAACTATTTTTTTCCCTTCTGTGTGTAAGTTATAATTAAAAATGACAGTTTTTCAACTAAAGTTTGATAAAACTTTAATTTATTCACAAGAACTAACGAACATGAATCTAAAAAGAAACTACTTTTTTTCAATTATTTTCTTCTATGGTGTAATATTTTTTTTAATTAAACTTTCCTCGTTCTTTTCAATTAAAAAAACTACCGAATATACACCCTGGATTGTTAAAATTTATTACATATGTATGCACTTCATTAAATTTGGAGTTTCATACTTTCATTTTGATTTTTTCAAATTATTTTATTCTTAATATTTTAGAAAAAAAAATCTTCTTTTCCTTTTCAATATCTGTAATGAAACGCATGATAAACTGCTTCTATTAATTTCTTCGTATTTATCGAAGATTTTAAGATTAATCAATATTTGCAACTGATAGTTTTCATTTTATAAGAAATTTCCCAAGCATTATAACTTGCTGGTAATTTTTTTGAAAATGTTGTTTAAAAAAGCTTTTTACTTAGCAGTATAGTTTTTCCCATTTTCTTATGTATATCAACATTGTATTACGCTGCCAAAATTAAAAAATGGCGATTATAAAGAAATTTGCAAAAAAAGAATTTACAAAAAATTGCGTAACCACATTTCTTATTAGTGTTTTTTTTCTTTTTTTTTTTTTTTTAAATCACTAACACTGATTTATCTATAAAAAAAACACTGTTTTCTGCTTTTTTTTTTA
Source organism: Maratus speculifer (assembly GCA_964019185.1). Lineage (NCBI taxonomy): Eukaryota > Metazoa > Arthropoda > Arachnida > Araneae > Salticidae > Maratus > Maratus speculifer. Next base: position 233,928,685 of record OZ025300.1, read on the forward strand.
ACAAGATGCCTTAAAGGTAGTCGCAAATAAAAAGTAATCTTCCCAGTTATTTATCATACAGTTTGACGTATAAAATAAAAATACAAAAAGGCTTTATAGGTTATTAACTTATTTAAGCTTTAAATTTCGTATCGTCCGAATATTTTAACCTTTTCCGGCGCAGTGTGTCCGGTTAGGACATACCTAATTTTAATTCCAAACTCGCATTTAGCATCAATAATATTTTAATAAAATCTTACTTTTACAACAAAAGCTTAAATTAATGAGTTCTTTATTTCTTAAGAAGTCGTTTGTAAATTCCGGTGTCAGTCGATAATTTCTTATTTTACTAACAGAATTTGTCTGCACGGGAAAGGGTTAACTCCTTGTGGGTACATGCAAATGGTATATATGACGCTTAAGATACTCAGAATGCGTAATTATTCCCACCGGTAAATTTTTATTGTAAAATTTGCCTGTTTAAATTTGAGCATTTTCGCGATTCAATTAGGCAACTATTTCTGCTAAAAAATACCGGGGATAACAGGTTAAAAATTCTGTAAAAGATGTCCGCTTCGAAGGTGCTAAGTGATATTTTGAGAAATTAATCATATTAGATTCATTCGAGCAGAGATGGACAGCATTGTCCGTCACCAAAATAACTAACCTTCCAAAGATCTTCCTACGTTCCAAATAATAAAAAAATTCCTGTGCGCCATATCACTTGCCATCATAGCAAAAGTTTTGGGTAAATAAATAGTTAATTAGGAAACCAGTCCTAGAACTGTAGTAGAATCACAACATTTCGGATTAAAAATCGATTACTTTTCTTTCTTTAAATTCATTATTAAAAGAGTCATAATTTTTAAAATAATTTTTAGTTTATCATCGACAGTTTGTTCTATACAGTAATATGAGATATAATATGTATGAATAAATCATTAAATATGTACTGATTGACAGAAACAAACATGATTTAACGAGAAAGGTAGACTTGAAAAAGACGTAAATAATTAGAAATATGTCTTCCGATTAATTTATACTGAAACTAGGATAAAATTTATTGTATCGGATGAAACTAGTCGTTGGGGACCACCGTAATACTTACCCATCATGGTTATGTATATGAAAATAAAACATGTGAAAACTATTTATACAATGCATTGCAATTCATAAACAAAATTTAAATATTGTTAATATACATAGTAATACTATATTAAAGAACTGCTGATGTACCAATTTCGACAAATTATATAAAACGCCAAACTACTCAAGTAGTACCGAACTGCGTAAAAGAAACATCCTTATAACTCCACAAATAACAATTCTATTAACTAATAATTAACTGCGTCGGATTAAGCGTCTCATTTCCAATTAAAATATCCCTCTGATTTGAAATTTGAATGAAATACAGGGTCATGAAAAATCGAAGAATGTGGAAAACAGGATTACAAATATCTCGGCAACTAATAATCCGATCGACTTCGTTCTATATGCAAAATGTGTGTTATTTTATTGCCTTTTACGTCCTATCCTTAGAACAAAAAATTTAGAAAATTTTTATGCAACTTTCATCAGAAAGAATTTTTTGAGAGTCCGAAAAAAACAGTTCCGTATAATCGAGGTTGCTGATATTAAATAGGCTTCGTCCCATTTTTACATACTAACTACATACAAAATTTCAAGTCTCTATCTCAATTTGTTCGGGAGATAGAGCGTTTACTGACAGACAGGCAGACAGACTGACAGACAGACAGACAGACAGACGGACGGCAAATTTTTTTTTTCTAAAAATATGTTTTTCGGAATCTTCACTATCTAAAACGTGTAAATCCGTCAAAAATTTTTTTCGATTTTCAAAACGATTGCAAGACTTACCCTATACTACGTATGATGGGTAAGTAAAAATTGAATTTTCATTACTTTTATGAATGGATCAAAATCGCAGATAAACTTGTCAGATCTCGAAAATAAGCGAATTGCTCTGTTATAAAATAAAAACAATTCTGATATTATAGGGAAAAAACAGATGACTAGGTGCATTTGAACATGTCTTTGTCAATCCTTATCCAAATTTGAAAACCTTTAAGAGCTATAGATTTCGATAGCCATACCCGACAAACAGAGACGCACTCACACATATCTACAGACACAGCTTTTTGAAGAGGTCAACCAAATTGCTTAAGCACAAAAATCCTTACCTATCACATACTCACAGATAAAAAACTTTCTTTAATTAACCCTTTAACGATCAAAGCATTTTCATTGCTAAGATGTCGAAATAAATAAATGACACCGGTAATTAAGAAGAAATGTATTTCTAAATAAGAAAACGTGATTTTTCACATACATAATAAAAGGGATATTTTTAGATAAAAATACCGGTGTCAGTGTTGCATATCGGAATTAAAATTTTGTGGTTTCGTGGAGAAACCAATGAACATAGGGTTAATGTACAACACTTGGCACAAAGTTTCCGATAAATGGTGTTAAGATTATCCAGGGGGAGGGAGAGGGGCCCGGACCCTCTGGATCTCCTCCCTTCTTGGTTATGCCATTGCATGTCTAACTATCCTATATGAAAACAATGTTTTCAATAGGCCACTTTTTATAAAATTCAAATGTTTTGAATGATACCACTTTTTTGACATACTGTAAAACCCCGGTTATCCGAAAAGCATGGGACCAAAGCAATTTCGGATAACCGGGATTCGGATAATGGGGGTTCTACTGTAGTAAAATTCGCGTTATTTACTCTTATTTAATCATTTAATAATTGAGGCGAAAACAAAAGAAATTTTACCGTTTTAGAATAGTGGTGCCAATCAAGAAACTTGAATTTAAATAAAATAGCCCACTGACAATACTATTTTCAAATTGCAAAGTTTGACATGGAAACGACTAGATATCCGGTCCTTTTATTAAAGGTAGAGAGGGAAAAAAAGAGTTATAAAGTTCAACAAGGGATGAAATCTGATGGATAGAGCGACAGAGAGTGGGATGGAAAGGAACATATTATGAAAAAGCTTCTTAACCTTTTGAAAAGCGGTGATATGTCTATGAAACCTCTTAATTTTAATTCCCATTAAAAAAAAATCGTTTTATTAGTTGCGTGAAATGCAGCTTTTTTTCTTATTTACAAATAAAGTTGTTTTTAAATTCCGGTGTCAGTCATTAATTGCAACCCTTAACCACTTGGGAACGAGTGACACGTATACTTGCCGCAAAAGGCTTAAGAATCTTTGTTTACCCCCACCAGTAAAATTTTACTGCTAATTTTGCCTTATTTAACCCTTTCCGGCACGGGCAAAATCTGTACTAAAATGAGAAATTATCGACTGACACCGGAATTCACCAACGGATTTTTAAAATATTTTGAATTCCTTAATTTAAGCTTTTAATGTAAAAGCAAAATTTCGCTAAAATATTACTGGTGCCGTTTGGCAGTTTAGAATTAAAATTAGGTATCCCAGACCGGGCAGAGTGTGCCGGAAAGGGTTAAACGGACCATTTTCTCGATTCAATAAGACACGAATTTCTGTTTTTTAAAACCGGTGAGAAAACATAAAAAAATTTCGTAAAAGGCGAAGGGGTTAAGCAATGCAAGTGCTTTGCGCTGCAAAGGGTTAAAATGACATAAACAGATTCGAGTTTACTGCCAGAGACCTAACCTCCCACGCGACACTTTTCCAGCAAAATTTTAAACACCATTGATTTTTCGTTCCCGTATGTTACATCGATATGGTACCAGTAACCGCGAAGCCTCCTAGAAGTTGTTATCCAAAATACAGACCGTTACTGAAGCTGCTTATACGGTGCTTTGATGGAAATGGCTTTTACGCAACACTGTACCCCATTATCACGTTACATCTGTGCAAAAACATTGAATGGGTATTTGTAGTTTTACATTAATTTCCTGTCTGAAAAAGATTTACAAGATACGAAATTTGTTAAATATTTTTCTAATAAAATATGTTAGTGGGTTAACCTTTTCTGACGCAGTAAGTCAGGTCTGGAAACACCTAATTTTAATTCCAAACTTGCAATTGGCACCAATAATATTTTAATAAATCTTACTTTTAGAATAAAAGCTTAAATTAAGGAGTTCTTGATTTCTTAAAAAGTCGTTTGTAAATTCCGGTGTCAGTCGATAATTTCTCATTTTACAAACAGAATTTGTCTGCGCCGGAAAGGGTTAACACCAACGTTTAAGATAAGAAAGCAATATAATTTTTTTTTTAAATATTGGTCAGTTAAGCAGAAATGTCTTTCAAATTTTACAACCCGGGTTTCTAAACTTCTTCATTGGTAGTAATACTTTTTTCTAAATGCAGTTTATTCTGCACAGATTCCGGTAATGAGTTTATATGCTGCACTGATTTAAAAATATAGTAATTACGTAACTACATTAGTAGGAATTCCGTCAAATACAAGGTGTATCAGCACAGTTGTTACAAACATTGAGGAGAGATACAGTATACCTAAACGTGGGAAATCTTGCAGCATTCCATGGGCGGAAATGTTTTCTGGCGCGGTAGTGACGACACACTGGAGTCGCATTGTATAAAGAAATTTTTATTACTCCTACCAGAACACTTGATCAGTAATCTTCATGATGCTTTTATTTTAAAGAGACAAAGGTGCGATAAAAATATTATTTTGCAAATAGTTGTAAGAACAACAAAACTTTTCCCCTAAAATGCGGTTTCTGGAGACAAAAACAGAAGAAAGAAAGAAACTTTTATGTTCCCACCGTTATTTTAAAAATACCTTCATCGTATTTTTCTGTAACGCATTTAAAATAAAATAATCTTGAAGATTACGCATTAAGGTTTCCGGTATAAACAATCAATTTTCCTTGTGTACTGCAACCCCTGTGTATAGATTCTACCGCGCCAGGAAAACGCTTCCGGCCATGCATTGCTATTTAATTTCTCATCGTCTGGGTATACTCTATCGCTCCGGAAAGTTCATAACCACTGCACTTATACACCCCATATAATGTTTAACATATATTATTATATTGAATAGATGTAAATAATTGAAAAAAAATATTTTGTAACATTATTTCTAGCAGTGATGGATAGTTACACGTTTAAACATAGGAAATATTATACCTTTTAAATTTTATAAAATATTGCAAGAAAAACATTAGCCAAAAATTATAAACTTAGGATAAGAAGTATACAAATAACTCATATTAATGTTCAAAATTAAACGTATCCCTAGTGAAATATCCGGTGATGACAAAATATATTTGACATATATTAATTTTATGAGATAAAAGCAAATATGGCAAACATGGCAAATATGCTTTTCGGATTTTTGCGTTCTTAAAAGGAAATGTGCATTAGGCAATGTTTTCTTTTATATTGGCTTTTTTCCAAAGTCATATTTTACTCACATATGATATTTTCAAATACTTTCATATCTTAAATCTTTTTTTTTTTTTTTTTGTTACACATTTTCATTAATATTTTATATGTGTATTTTCAAAGAAAGGAAGGCATTTTATATGTTTGTTAATTAAGAACAATAAGAGAAAAACAAAATTAATTTTAAATACACCAAATGCCATCTTTTTTTTCTTTTTCACATAATTCTGATGCTTTTTTTTTTTTTTTTTTTTTTTTTTTTTTTTTTTTACTTAGAGGTTATATGTTATTTAATAAATTTTTTCTGACTTGTATTAATTAGAAATAAATACAGGGTGTTTCACTACCAGACCGACAAACTTGATGGAGGTGTAGGGGACACAAAGGCTACTCGGAATCACGTAACCACAGAGTACGGCCAGAGCAGAGCCTCAACTCGGCTTAAAAAGAGCGCCTTCAGTGGATCACTTAAAAACTAAACCATCGCGTTGGCGATTTTTATCCTCGTGATTTCTGTTTAACTATAACCATATTCTGGCTTGGCACTTCTTGCTGAATGCTGATTTCATTATCTTTGCACACGTGCTTATGCTATTTGATCTTAGATTTCCGCGCTTATATTGATTCGTAATTATAACTGTTATTGTTCTTGAATTTTCAAGTTTAAATTATTAGGTCGTTATGTTAAGAAGAGACACGTGTATTGTTTGCAAGACGAATACGCCAAAGTTATTTCATATTAAAATAATTCTTTCATGAATTTCAAAACAAGAAGCAGCAAGCCGTCGCTGTATTTTTTTTCTTTTTACCCTTATCATTTGTCGCCAAGGAAGCGATGTTTCGCCGAATTAGCAACCTCTCTTATGTTATGATCGTAGTTTCAGAGTGGTCCGCTCGTGTCGCTATTGTCTATGCGTAATTCCATGTTAAACAAGTTGCCATTACAGTGTATGAAAGTTGATTCTCTGTTCCGTACTCTGTGCACGTAACAATGCAGGGTCCAACATACGGTAGTTGAGAATTATGGTACAAAGCAATGTTGGCAGTGGGCTACTTTTTTAAATTCAGATTTCTTTATTGGCACCACTTTTTGAAAACAGTGAATTTCGGCTTAATAAATAACTCAAATTAATTAGGACGAAAATAAAGGGAATTTTGCAATTTCAAAAAACTGTTGCCAGTCAAGAAATCTGAATAAAAAAAAAGACCTACTGGTAAAAATGGTACAAAGAATTGCAGAAAAAGAACAGAAACAGCAACAAATTAATGCGGTACAAAACATTTTATTGAAAGCACGTACAACAGAAACTGGTTGGAATAATGACCAGTAGTTGTCAGGCTTGACAGTGACTGGTTGTTTCTTCGGTTAAATACCTTATCGCTCGAGTAGCATAAGCTACCGGCATGGAGATAGAATAGTAGAAGGAGAACAGAGAAGATAGGCTTTTCCCAATAGAACTTAGCCCCAAAGTATTGCCCGGTGCATGGCGTGGTGGCGCTAGTGATGATGGACCAGTGACCTAAGATACCTAGACACCACACCGGCAACCTTTTCTTAGGCCGACATCTTTGCCTTCCGTCACGTGACGGAGGGCAGATTTAGCGCGCCAAACCGGTTTTTCTCCCGCCGAAACTCATATTGTTATGTTTGTCTTGAGTTGACCGCACTTCTGCTTTTCTTTTTGTGAAATCTGAAAGATGCCAATAAAGCGATCACCGCCAAAACACGGCATCTTTTCGTCAAAGATGTTGGATTCGAAACCATGCCGAGAGAACAATAGGATGTGGCGTCTACGTATATTAGAAAGTCAATGTGATGGATTGACTTTCGATCACATGACCTGTTTGACTAGTCTCTCGCTCGGTCTCTCGATAAATATGCTAGCGGGACGTAGGGGGCGCCGGATTTCATCTTCTCCCAAACCGCCGGAAATGCCAGCCAGACTCGGAAAGACTTTAGGGGCAAGAGTGGAATCACCGTCTTTGTTCTCCTTCTACTATTTCTATCTTCATGGGGATATCTTCTACCGGGAGGATACACGACACGCCAGGAATCTGTCAGAAGGTAAGGAATTCTATGCGGCGCCACTGACAAACCTGCCTGACGACTTCTGGTCGAAATTTCGACCACCTTCTGTTGTACAATCTTTCAATAAAATGTTTTCTGTCCCATTACTAAGCTGCTGTTTCTGTTCTTTTTCTATGCATCTGTGTACCAGTATTGCCAGTGAGCTACTTTTTTAAATTCAGATTTCTTGATTGACACCAATTTTTTGAAGTTGTAAAATTCCCTTTATTTTTGCCATAATTAATATGTTATTTAATAAGGGGAAATTTATCCTTTTCGAAAAGTGGTGCCAATTGTAGTTGATAATTAAGTATCAAATTTGCCTTTATAACGCGGCGCTGTCACACAAGAATGTGTATAAGATAATGATGGCCTTTTTTTAAATGTTAGTTGATTATTATTATTGATTAATTAGGTAATACATAAATCAATAATTAGGCAAGATGAATCTTACCTTTATGCATCTTAGGCACTTTCATTAATCAGATCCTTCATTTGTTGATTCGAATATTATTTGGATGACACTTTTAATCCTTTTTCTATTAGCTAATTTATTAATAAATGTCATGATGTATATTAATTTCAAGCAGCTCCGAAAAAACACTACATACTTTTACAAAGTCAAAACCACACAACAAAAATAAAAGTCAACAGTTCTTTTAACAAAAAAAAAAAAGAGTTCTTTTTTAGTTCTTTTCCTTTTTTTCATTTATTTGGTTTCTGGTCACGTGACTTTGACGCGGTAATAAATGTATTAGGATTAATTGTCCTTGAAAGGATCATTTCAATCTATTTTTCAGTTTCATTTCGAAATCGTCGAAAAAAGTAACTATTTCTTTTGATGGTACGCAAAATGTTTATATCGTAAATAAATCAATGTCTATTTTAAACCTTTGAGCTCTGGTGGGTAAATTTCTTCAAAATTCCAAATGTCACATTGACACCAGTATTTTGCAAAGAAAAAAACCGGTTAACGATATATGCGAAAAAATGCATTAAACCTTTTTCAAATAAATTTGGTCGAATTTTCTCGTGCCGTTATGACATTTCGAAATTAAAATTATGTGGTAGAAAATTCTACCATCAGAGCTCAAAGGGTTAAGTAGATTATTAAGTTCATCTGAAGGGTGATTATTAGTTTCTTTCAACACCAATCAAGAAATCTGAATTTAAAAAAATAACCCATTGGTAACATTGCTTTGTACCATAACTTCCAACTACACATGTTGGACCCTGCACTGCTATTTGATTCCGAATCGTCACTGTGCCCAGGGCCTGATTATTAACGGGGCACTCTCCAACCAGTAAAAAGAAAGAAAAATTTTCTCCTTATGCATGACAGTAATTTCGCCTGAAAATGGCGTTTAAACATAGTGAAAATTTCTCTATAACTTTACTGGTGAGAAAGTGCCCCGTTGGTAATCAGGCTCTGACTGTGCCCCCTACACCATCTGCAAGTTTGTTGGTTTGGTAATGAAACACCCTGTATATGACTATAGACAGCATCTGCAAATTTTTGTATTCGGTAAAAAATGTCGGCAATCATCCTTTTTCCATCATTAGTTTTGTGATACCGTGATGCCAGTATTCTTTTTGGAAGACATTCCTCAAATATTTTCTGAAAAATTAAATGGCCTTTCATTAAAAGAATACAAAACTCGATATGGAATAAAGGAATGGATTCTATTCAGAGACTAAGTTGAATGGACTTTAAACCAGGATAGGTGATAGCTATCTTTCACCTTATAGAGGATCATCTGTATGGGAAGTATAGTGTTGCAAAATATCCGCTTAACTAGGGGCTCCAAACCCTTATTTTAATCCATTCAAGAACAGTGGTATGTTTGTGAAACCACTTAATTTTAATATCTAAATGCCACATGTCACCAGAAAGTTGGTTTAAATTCTTTTTCGCTTTTTATGTAATGTGAAATATAGAATTTTCTTCCTTTTTCAATACATTTCTTTGTAAACTTTGAATTACACTATGTGCAAATTACTTAAAAAGATGTTAATTTACTTTAATTCTTAGTACTTTCAACTACAAACACAGCCTTCGTCATAGAATAATAAAATACTGTTATTAACGTTTCATTTTTCAAATTTCATGTAGTTGGTATTAGAAAGTAGTGAAAGAGAAAGTCAATTTTAGATCCGGAAAACATAGGTAAAATAAACTATAGATGTTGAGGAAAATGGATTATTACTTTTTTATTATTCTTTAAGCAAACTGATACAGAATCTGGGTATGTTGTAGGATAAAACGTCATTACAAACAACGTTTTTTTAGTAATAAATTCTATTGATTCTCGGATGATTAATTCACAATAATTCTTCAGGGGCACATAACTTCCAAAACTTCCAAATTAACTTGTATATTTTGCTTCTGACTGAGTCTTGACAGGGTTGTAGTTGTTGATTTTGACACCAACTTCGTGACATTTGAAAAATAAGACGTCAAAAACAGTACTTTTCTATAGTCTGACAAAAGCTGTGTTTAAAGTTCAAAGTACTGCGAATTAAAGTAAATTAACATCTTTTTTAAATATTTTTGTTATCTTTTAAGTGGTTTGCATGAAGAGTAATTTTAAGTTTACCTCTTCCAAAAATGAATTTAGCATTCTATTTATTTATTTACCTTTTTTTAAGATTAGTTTTATTTATTCACTAGCTGACCCGCCCGGCGTTACCCGGGTCCGTATTAACAATATTAAACGAACTTGAAATTTGTATAATTATCATTATCATTATTTATGATTATTATTAATTCGAAACATGCAGAAATGCATTGTTTGAAACACGTGGCCACTGACTGTGTGAAAAATCGGTTTAAAAAAACAACTAATATTATGCTCCAAAAATACTCAAAATGAGCAATGAGAAACACGGGAGGGAATATGTATCCTAACGATTGCGTGATTTTCGTGTTAAAGTGTTGATATTTACCCGTAAAAATCACTGTTAAGTCACGTAACTAATTATTTTTTTCACTTAGAAATCCCAAGTGAAATATTTTGAATTTCAAACTAATTATATCACTCTTAAATCCGACTATACCATGAATGAAATCGATACTCGATGGTAGCTAAAAGGTTGGTATATAGTATTATAATTTCAGAGCCATTTAACAAAAGTAAGTGTTATTTTTAATCAAATCATGCGTAATGTCCACTATGTGGATAAATTCCTAACCGTAAACTTTTGTACCGTAACCATAACCTGCCTGTAACCTAACTGAGACTTAACAGTACCCTACCGTAAATTAAATATAACATAAATGTAACCTAGCCTTCACTTTATTGTAACCTATCCTTATTCTAACCGTAACATAAATGCAATTTAACTTTAACCTAACTCAACCGTGACCTAACTGTAAATTAAACATAAACGGGATATTAAACATAATCAAAGACTTACCGTAATGTAATTGCAACCTAAATGTTATCTAACCATATATTGGGTTCATGTCCATGGGAATTATTTTGACTTGCTTGGATCTGGTTATGATTCATTAGAATATTTTCGTCGGGTTCAGATTTCGTTCGATTCAGATTTTAGGAATTTTTTGAAATTGAATTTTTTTATGTTCGGGTCGGATTTATGTCTATGGAAATTATTTTGCCTTGCTCGGATCCAGTTATGGTTCTGTGGAATATTTTTGTCGGGAACAGATTTGGTTCAATTCAGATTTCGGCATTTTCTTCAAATGGAATTTTTGGGTTCGATTTTTCTTGCGTGTTCACGGAAATTATTCTGTCCTGTTCGAATAAGAACATGCTTCACTGGAATATTTTTTTCTCAAGTTCAGATTTGGTTAAGTTCAGATTTCGTGATTTTTTCAAAGAAATTTTTTAGGTTCAGATTCGGTTCATGTGCATGGAAATTTTTTGTCTTATTCGGATCTGGTTACGGTTCTTTGGAATATTTTTTATCAGATTCAGATTTAGTTCGATTCAAATTTCAGGTATTTTTTCAAATAGAGGTTTTAGGTTCGGATCTCGTTCATGTCAGCGGAAGTCATGTCATTCTCAAATCCAGTTATGATTTTTTCGAATATTTTGGTCGGATTCAGATGCGGTTTGGGACAAATTTCAGGTTTTTTTTCAATTCGAATTTTTTAGGATCGAGTCGGGTTTTTGTCCATGGAAATTATTTCGTCTTGGTTGAATTGGGTTTTAGTTCTTTTGAATATTTTTGTCGGTTTCAGATTTGGTTCAATTCTGATTTCGGGTTTTTCTTCATATATAATTGTTGGATTCGGGTCTTCTTACGTGTTCACGGAAATTAGTCTGTCTTATTCGAATAAGGACATGCTTCACTGGAATATTTTTGCCAAGTTCAAATTTCGCGATTTTTTCAAAAAAAATTTTTGGGTTCAGATTGGGTTCATGTCCATGGAAATATTTTGTCTTGTTTGGATACGGTCGCGTTTCTTTGAAATAGTTTTGTTAGATTCAGATTTGGTTCGATTCAAATTTCAGATATTTTTTCGAATGGAAGTTTTAGGTTCGTATCAGGTTCATGTCCACGGAAATTATTTTGCCTTACTCGAATCCAGTTATGGTTTTTTCGTATATTTTGGTCAGATTTAGATGTGGTCTGGGTCAAAGTTCAGGATTTTTCAAATGGAATTTTCTAGGTTTGAGTCGGGTTTATGACCACGGAAACTATTTTCTCTTGCTGGGATCGGGTTGTAGTTTTCTGGAATATTTTTATCGGTTTCAGATTTCGTTCGGGTCATATTTCGGGTTTTTTTAAAGAAACTATTTAGGTTCGGGTGAGTTTCATGCCCACGTAAATTATTTTTCCTTGTTTGGGTCGGGTTATGCTTCATTTGAACATTTTTGCGGGATTCAGATTTGGTTCGGGTCAGTTATCAAATCCATAGTTTTTTTCAACGAGAATTTTTAGGTTCGGGTCGGGTTTATACCCACGGAAATTTTGTCTATCACGGATCGGAGTGTGGTCTGTTTTTTTTTTTTTTTTTTTTTTCTGGTTGGGATCAGGTTATGTTTAAATTAGTCTGAACATTAAGGTTATAATCAGATTTGCTACTATTCTTTTTATGGCTATTTATGATAAATAATTTACTTTACTATTTGATAATTTATTATGATGTGTGAATTGTTTACGAAATCAAACAATTGTACCCCAAACAGCTATTTTATTTTTGTTTAAAAAAAATTAAAGCCATATTACAATTTTAGACTGATTCGAACACATTTAAATTTAATCAATGATTAAAAAAATAAACTCCTAGAAAAGTGTTGTGTAATTTTTTTGACTGGAACACAGCTAATGACTCATACATTCTAATGTTCGAAATGCCAAAAATTTGCGTACATACATATAGTAAAAAGAAATTAATAGAGTGGCAGTATAATGTCTTGAGGTAAAGCCAAAAATGTACTCTAAAATCCGCTACATTATGTCCAAATAAGCACCAACAAAACCATGTGCTTTGACATTCCGATCAATTCAAACTGGTTTAAACCCGTATTTCTTTGTTGTTATTTTTTACCTTCTAAACTGTTATTGAATAGATGACTAAAATTTCTTTTAAAAAATAACGTTTTGTGCCAATATTTGCTGTAATACACGATCAGAATGCATAAAAGATACAAATAGATCAATCATAGGCAAGAATTATTTGATTATTTTTATCACATGACTTTGAAATATCAATATGGAAGCATCATTTATGATTTTGCTTGAAAAGTTAACATTCTTTCGTTAATGTCTTAAAATCATTTGCACTCTGAAATCTAGATTTTAGTTTAATATTTGTTATTTAAGTTTTCATGCATGATTTTAAAAGAATGTTTTCATCAATATAATTTATATATTGACATGGAATTATTAATATGTTGTTAAATCATAAACATTTTTCATCTAAGTTATAAAGTATTAAAAAGTTCTGAAAAAAAAAGAAAACTTTTAGTAATACAAATTTTAGTTCAAATCAAAGGTTTTCAATATTTTATTTAATTTTATTTTGACATTTAATTATTTCTAATTATCCAGTTTCAATTATCTTAAAAGCAAACATTTATTTTAATAAATAATATAATAGAAAAAAAACATTTTAATAAATTACTATTTTTTCGCAAAATATTCTTCAGCTGTAATTCATTTCTTTCAATTCGTCTTATTAATACAAAATTCCTTCCTCGTGCTTTTGTATGAGACATTAAAATTTTAGCGATAAATGGTTTCATATTGCAAACCTTTTTTTCGGATTACTTCACCTCCACCTATCTTTTTCCTCCATGGCGTACAGCAGCTGCGATAAAAAAAAAATTCTCATTTAAACTGACAGTTTGTCAGTCTATGAATTTTAAAAATCTGTCCCAGCTTTTTTAATTATTTCTGCGAAAATTTTATGCAACCAACCAACCATAAGAAAATGAAAGGGAAAAAAAGCGAAAAAAAGGCGATTTTTTATGAGAGTGAGCTTTGGAATTTAAATTATAACTCAGTTAATAAATAGAATTTTGAAATTCTGAGCTTCAGGTGCATCAGGAGAGATATTGGGCTACTCTCATAAAAATTTTGAGCTTCGTACGTTCCATAGATTTTGCTAGCCATCGCAGACACACAGACAGACACATGTTTTGTTCTTTTATTAGTATAGATTTTAACATTTTAGCAATGGATTTGCTTTACCATTGAAAGGATTAAAATAACTTTTTTTAAGCCGTATCTAATGGCAGAATTACATGCAGTTAAAGATGACGAAATATAGCGTAAAAATTAGCAATTCCGAGCAATTGGAACTGCGATTTACGTGAGGCATAGGGCAGCACTAATCATGAGGCTCAACTATAGGTAGCTTTTAAGAGCACATAATCCGTGTAAAAATCACCGCCCCCAGAATACTAGACCTGAGCGCTAACACAAAAATGGCAACTGCCGATGGCGGATTTTTTTAAACGTATATACGGTCCTCTCAATTTACTCACCAGTATTTTATAATAGATTTCTTTGTCTAGTTTAATCTCATAAAATAAGAGCGAAAAAACTTCCAAAGCAAAATTCAAGAGACAGTGCATTCTTTGAAAAAAAAAGAATTCGCCTTCGGCAGCTGTCATTTTTGTGACAGTGTTCAGGCCAATGGAGTTATGAATAAACCGGGGGGACATATAGTGAGTCCACGAGTTGTGAATGAATCAATTGAAAAGATTGTCACAAGATGGAGGCTGAAGTTTTATATCAGATCAACTGTTTATGTCTACCGGCAGAACAAACTTCCATTAGTAGAGTTTTCATAGAAAATTTTTCTTTTTCTAAGCGCATTTTTGATGAAATATGTCTCCTTCAAATATAATTAAACTTCCTCTTTTTTTTTTTTTTTTCTTCTTCTTACTGGTGGCAGTTTTCCCAGGTATTGTAATATTTTTCTTTGAGACTGAGTGGAGGTTGTCCAGGTTTTTACAATATCAACCTAAAAAGGAGGGCCTGACTACCGTCGAAGTAAACTCCCACCAATAAAAATGAATATCAGTTTTGTCATTATTTGTAACTGAAATCATACATAAATAAGTCTGTAAATAAGAAAAAAAAAATCTGTTTAAAGTTATCGGTGGAAGCTTGACCATGCCCTCTTTAATCGCAGATTATTCTGCTATTTGTTAATGCCAAGAAGATTATTTTAAAATATTGGTGTTCTCAGCATCTGGAATTCAAATTGCATTTGGAGTTAGTTCCCTGTCAACCACAAGTGGAAATGGTGAAATTCTACGTCTTGTGGTCAAAGTTAAATTCTGCAGATAGGTGTAGAACTTTCATTCGAACTTCAGTGATATCATAAGCAATCAATGTTAATGGAAAATTTTCTTGCTCCAGGTTAGGAGGAGTATTATGGTCTTATTTCTGGTAGTTTAAAAGCAGCGAAAACTCTGTGAGGGAGAGTGTTTTTTACAGAGGTTCTTCGGAGCACTACAAAAATACAAAAGGGATACAAAAATTTTCTTCCTAAAATAATGAAATAAATGATTGACACAAAAATTAACAAAGAATTTTTTACTTAAATAAAAGCTACCTTTTTTTAATTTCTCGCTTCTTTTTTTTCATTTTTTTTTCTTTGCACTTTTATTATAAGAACAAAATTTTATTAAAATATTTTTGATGCCATTTGTGAATTTTGGAATTAAAATTAGATGATCACACCTAATGTACCACCGAAAAAAGTATGCAATTATGCATGGAAAATAACAAAAAGTTTTGCGTTAGTGTTTGGCTATGGCTAGAAGGTCCTTCCTGAATTTGAAAACCATCCGCCGAAAAGGATCGCTGTAAAAGTAGTTTTTGAGCCATTTCCAGTATTCTACAACCGAAAAGTGTATGAAGTTATGTATAGAATCGAATCAAATTTTTTGTGCAAGTTTTTGGCTATGGTCAACAAGCCCTCCCTGAATTTGAAAAAAATCCTCTGGAAGGGAGCAGTATAATACCCGTAAAGCATGGTGACGTCACTGCAACGTCGTTGTGAAGTCACATTGTGACTTTTTGACCATCGATTGTCAATGTGACGTCACGTGATGTCGATGTGAAGTCACAGTGACTAAAATGTGAAGTCGTTATGGCCGTTTTAGAGCTCTTTTGTGACGTTTCACAAAGTGGTCACAATGTGACAAATTTGTGAAAAATGTGTCATTTGTGACTAATTTGACATTAACATTGTGACGAAACTGTGACAAAAGCGACGATATTTAAATTGCCAGAAACATGTTTTTTAAAGTAAATAACATGTTTTGAAGGATATTTATAAATTTCTAAAAATTTTTAAGAAAGTCACATCTCAGTCACAATGTGACGTCAGTGAGTTGTGACATTTTGGTCACAGATGTGATGTGACCAAAGTGACTCACAGTGACATCACTGTGAAGTCACTGTGACCATACATGCTATTAGGGTAGTGATGTCTGTGTCATTTATGATTATTGTACCACCAAAAAGTATATGAAATTGCGCATAGAATTTAACTATTCTTTTTTGTGTGTGTGAGATATTATTTTTAGATATTTTAAGCAGATCCTTCCTCAATTTGAAAAAGATCTGCCGGAAGGGAGCGCTGTAAAAGCAATTGCCTTGCTATTTTCATTATTGAACCAACGAAAGTGTATAAAGTTATGTACGGAATTGAACCAAAACTGTTGTATATGTTTTTTGGCTATAGCAAGCATATCTTCCTTGTATTAGGAATTATTCCATTGAAAAGGAGCATTGTGATATATTTTTTCGATTCTTCGTATAATTTTATCGATTCTTCGTCGTTCTGTTGTCAATCGACTCGTGCAAAGACGAGAAATCTTCTAAACCGATTATTTGCAGACAGCTGATATGATAACAAAATAAGGGAAAACTATTGATTTTAAAAGAAGTCATGATCCAAATTAACTCGTTTTTACTCCATTTAATTGACTGAAGCAGAAATTTCAGATGAAAATCCAAGTTGGAATATTATTGAATTAATAATATGAAAAATTGGAGGAAATGTCGACTGAAAAGTTGATCGTTTTAAAAATTGGTGAATCTGATAGCAGCTTAAAAATGGATGATCTTACAAGAATTCCGTAAAGCAAACTTGTTTTGGGAATCCTCGGCATTGGCTTGTGGGCTTGGTGCATTTGTAAATTCCGATTCCCACAGTTCGCAGAGCGGCAACTATCTTGGAAGGTCTCCATAGTGGCCATACTCAGAATATTTTGAAAAAAAAAAATACTAATTAAATTACTTATGTATTTAATAAAGTATCAGTCAAATTTAGCGGCGGAAATACAGTAGCAAGTTGATAAAACTAGTTGGATATGCCAATCCCAAAACTTTCTCCTATCTCATACGTACATTTTAATATTAAAAAAATAGTTACTCATGTAAATTCTTTAATAATTTAATTCAATACTATACCAACTTTTATTTTCATCTTAAATTTATGCTTAAGTCAATTAATCGGAGTAAAAACGAGTTTCCGTCTTTGCACGAGCCGATGGACAATAGAATGATAGGCAGATTTTTTTTAAATTCAGGGAGGACCTACTTGCCATACCAAAAAATAATAAAAAAAAAATTGTTCAGTTTTAGGCATAACTTCATACACTTTTAGGTGATGAAATATTGAAAATCGCACAAAAATCGCTATTGCAACGCCGCCTTAAAGCTGATTTTTTTCAAATTCAGAGAGGACCAACTAACAATAGCCAAACATTTACACAAAAAATTTGTTTCAGTTCGATGAATAACTTCATACACTTTTGGTCGGTACAGTATTGAAAATGGCACAAAAATCGCGATTACGACGCAGGGCGTTGATGGGTTACATTTGCTTTCGTATTTTATAACACACTCACTAGTAGTAAAACTCACAAGTCGTCTTGAAGGATAGACATTGTGGCAATGATGGAACAATAATCTGCTTTAAAAGTGAAAAACGTATCATTATAACATTACTTTATTTCCGTTTATGCATGTTTTATATTTTATTCAATTTTCTTTTTGATAAAATTAAGATTCTATAAGATATTTTAAGCCTTATTGGTCCTGTGTCACATCCTGCGTCACACCGGTGTTTTGTTGTATTGGTCGTATGGTGCGTGTGGGGTTAACCTTTTGCGGCGCAGGGCAAATTCATTGCTTAACCTTCCGTCTACCAGACGGATCCATTGGACCCGACAGCAATATTTCTGGTGTCAATGGTAAAATGAGAAATTGTCGATTGACACCGGAATTTATAAAGGACTTGTCTAGATATTACGAATTCCTTAATTTAAAGTTTCATTGTAAAAGCAAAATTATATTAAAATATTACTGGTGCCGTTTGCAAGTTTGGAATTAAAATTAGGTGTTGCCGTAGATAAATGGGTGTTTTGTCTGGTAGACGGAAGGTTAAGTGTTGAAATTAATGACTGACACCGGAATTTGAAAACAACTTTATTTGTAAATATAAAAAAAGCTATATTTCACGCATTCAATAAATCTTAATTTTTTAAAACAAAATTCCGGTGCCAATGTGGCTTTTGGGAATTAAAATTAAGTGGTATATCTATGAAACCACCAAGATTAGGGGGTTAGCCTCCTAGCAAGGGGGTAAAAGACCAATCATTTCAAAACAAGCATATTTTAAACAAATTCTATTCGATTGTCACCAATTTTTTTTTAATTACTTTTTGGCAATATGTGCAAGAAAATTTTACTTTAGAAATTATTTTTAAAATACAGTGGTTTAAATTTCTCACAATGACCAAGACTATTTTGCACTTTACTGTTATTGAATAAATGTTCTCGTTTTTTTCTTTTTTCTTTTTTTTTTCTTTTTTTTTTTTTTTTTTTTACACAAAATGACATTGCAAATGACGAAAAAATATCTTCCTTGAAATTGGTCTTTTAAGCGCTTAGTAATTTAAGCTCAAAAAAATGGATTTAAAACTACAAACCCTCTTAAAACATCAATTTAATTACCATTTACTTAAATTAACGCAATCATGAATTTAAGAGCTTTAAACAAGTAAACTAGTCGTTGAAGGGCCACCGTAATACTTACCCATCATTATATAAAATATGAAAATAAAACACGTGTAAACTATCGATGGCAATTCCAAAATAAAATTTAAACTCATAATTAAATAATTTTAATGTACATAATAACGCACTATTTATGAATTGCTGATGAGTCAATTTCGACAAATTATATAAAATGTCAAAATACTCAAGTAGTACCGGATTGCATAAAAGAATCATCCTTATAACTCAAAAAATAATAATCATATTAACTAAAAATTTACTGTGTTGGATTAAGCGTCTCATTTCCAATTAAAATATATCTGAGAATTCAAATTTGAATGAAATACAGGGTCATGAAAAATCGAAGAATTTGGAAAACAGGATTACACATATCTCGGCAACAAATAATCCGATCGACTTTGTTCTTTATGCAAAATTTTTATTATTTTATAGTTTTTTACATCCATTCCTTAAAATAAAAGTTTTCGAAAATTTTTATATACCTTTCATCAGAACAAAATTTTCTGACTCCAAAAAAAAAAAGTTCAGGATAATCGAGGTTGCTGATATTAAGTAGGCTTCGTCCCATTCTTACATACTAACTACATGCAAAATTTCAAGTCTCTATCTCAATTTGTTCGGGAGATAGAGCGTTTACAGACAGACAGACTGACTGACAGACAGACGGCAAATTTTTTTTTCTAAAAATATGTTTTTCGGAATCTCCACTATCTAAAACCTGTAAATCCGTCAAAAAAAAAATTTCGATTTTCAAAACGATTGCTTGTACTACGTATGATGGGTAAGTAATTAATCACTTCCTTGGTCACATTATCTTTCGGACATTTTCAGGCCTTTTGCAAACTCAGATGTAAATAACATTTATTACTTACCCATCATACGTAGTACAAGCAATCGTTTTGAAAATCGAAAAATTTTTTTTGACTGATTTACACGTTTCAGATAGTGGAGATTCCGAAAAACAAATTTTTAGAAAAAAAAAATTGCTGACCGTCTGTCTGTCTGTGTGTCTGTAAACGCTATGTCTCATGAACAAATTGAGATAGAGACTTGAAATTTTGTATGTACTTAGTATGTAAGAATAGGACAAAGCCTATTTAAAATCAGTAACCTCGATTATCCGGAACTATTTTTTTCGGACTCTCGAAAAATTCGTTCTGATTAAAGGTGTATAAAATTTTTCGATTTTTTTTATTTTAAGGAAAAAACGTAAAGGGCAATAAAGAAACACAAAAAGAACGCGGTAGATCGGATTATTAGTTGCCGAAGCATTTGTAATCCTGTTTTCCACATGCTTCGATTTTTCATGTCCCTGTATTTCATTCAAATTTCAATTCAGAGATATATTTTAATTAGAAATGAGATGCTTAATCCGAAACAGTAAACTGTTAGTTATTATGATTATTATTTTTGGAGTTACAAGGCTGTTTCTTTTACGCAGTTTGGTACTACTTGAGTAGTTCGGCATTTTATATAATTTGTCGAAATTGGTTCATCAGGAATTCATTAACAGAACATTACTATGTTTATTAACAATATTTAAATGCATGTTTAAATTTTGCTTTAGAATTGCAATGCACTGTATAAATAGTTTTCTCATGTTTTATTTTCATGTATTATAGTATGCATATCCATGATGGGTAAGTATTACGGTGGCCCCCAACGATTAGTTTTATGAAGGATTTAACTTAGATGCAAGCATTTATTCATTTACTTTGAACTCAAAAACATTCAACATTAAAAAATAACGTAAAAATGTAAAAAAAAAGACATTTTATTTTTTATAAGTAAAATAGATCCAAAAACTGAAGCGATTAATCTATAAAAAGCCTCAAAAATATCTTTCATTCGTTGTTTTATTACGGAAGGTTTAACTCTTCTTGCAGCATAAAATACAAGTGCTTGCAATTTTTTTCTTTTCTTTACTTACAGATTACAGGTAAACCAGACCAAAAATTTAGTAATATACGACAGTTGACGGTCATTCACAAAATATGGGGAATGGTTTCGTTTTGTTTCTAAGAAATGAAATAAAATTTAACTAAACAAATAAAAAGACCGGGAAGCGGCAGTACAAGCAATCTCTTCATTGAGTTGGCTGAAATTCCTGAATTAGTTGAAACCCGATTCACATATTAAAGCGCAAAAGATCTGCAAAGTCATATCGTGGTAGGAAAGTACCCGAAAATCCAATTTCAATCGTTGACGTGTAGGTTTACCAATGTATTTTCTTGCACTCATATGTATGAAAACATGGAGGACGGAGAGTAGGAAAACACAATTGCAAACCTACGAGTTAACCGTTAAAATCTGATTTTGAGATGTTTTCCACTAAGCTATAACTTGGCAAACTAGTTACGTTTTAATATACAAATCGAGTGTTAACTAACTCTAGAATTTCTGCATTGAAGTCGGTGAGGTGACTGTTTGTGGTTCCACCTCCCGTTCAGTATGTTACCTTTTATTCCAATTTTATTTGGACTACAAGTTTGGGACAAATCAAAGGATTCAAGGTTTTTAGATATTTTAGTTGAGCTGTTGCAAACCGTACGTATTCGTTACTAAGGAACGGGCATTCTCTAAGATACGAAATACCGAAGCGTTACTTAGAAATACGACTCGTTAGTCGTTATCGGAGGCCATATGCAACCGAACAAAGTGGAACTTCAAGCGTTGCTTACGTTTGTATAATTCATGGTTTCTAGCGAGTCCGCCTCAACAAGTACCTATATTAAGGTACAAATTAAAGAGAAAAATATTAATTGTATATTTTAATAAAAATGTCCACTACTTATTGAAACCAGTGAAACATGCGATAACAAAACCTGAACGGGAAGTAGCATTAAGCGAGTTCTCAAAAACGTTTTCCCCCGCTTAACATCGCAAAAATTTTCTAACATACTCATAGACTCAATCTAATGCATGAAATCATAAAATTGGCACTGATGGCAATAGCAGTGATATCAAATCGAATAGCATTTGTATTGAAAATCTTTTATATGGTGACCAGGGGCGTGCGAAGAGAAAATTGCGCCCGGGACAAACTTAGAATTTGGCTCCTCCCCTCCCAAATTTTTCTTATAATAGGCCAAAAATGATGTTAGTATTATAAATTTTGCGCCCCCTAAATCTCCGCGCCCGGGACGACCGCTCCCTTCGCCCCCTCTTTCGCATGGCGCTGATGGTGACACTTCAAGCATAAATCTTTCCAGAAATACTTCATCATTCCTTAAATACAGCTATAACGAATATTTTATTCTACTATAAGCTTCAACTCTTTTTACAGTGAAATTATAAGGAAATTTTAATAGATTAAATACATAATTAACACAAAATTATTCTAATTAAACTCTTAAATGATAAACACGCGTTGTTTTTCTATTGCTTAGATCGATGGCTCTTTTTTAAATCTAAATATTAATACATAATATGTAATCTCAAAAAAAAAACAAAAAAAAACACTATTATTTTTTTCTAAGTTTTAAAAATGCATGTAAAACTTCATATCTGTAAAGTAAATAGTACAATCTCTGAAAGGATAGACGATTTCAAAACAATCGTTCTTTTAAAAGCATTTTTTTCTCCTTCAAAAACTCCCTGCAAATTCACGCTTATATATTCGGCAAATGAACAGCTGCTGAAATAAACAAAAACACACATCTATCTTTCTTCTAAAAACCCAAACAACTAGAGGAAATACCCATATGTGATACTAATACGAGAATAACTTATTCCGAGTCTAAAGTCCGGACACAAACTCTCAGACACGTATGAATCTCGAAATGAAGGTAGTGTTTTAAATTCGTTTCATTCAGTTTTTCAGTATATCGAGGCAGCAACGAATATTCTAAAGAAAGGATTCGGTATTTCGTATTAGAGATAGTATTAGTATATTAGTCGTGTTATTTCAATTATTTATTAACGAATACATATGGTTTGCAACAGCTGTAATACGTATCATTCTATTTGTATTAGTTATTCTCGAATCTCAAATGATTTGGATTTCATATGGCTTGTTAATTCATTTACTTATTTTATTATAACAAGAAAAAGAAATAAAAGGTGGATATTTTTTTGATAAAGCAAATGATAATTAAATGATAAATCAAAATATGATTCATATTTCTGCCACGCGAAGAATTCAGTTAAAAGAAGTTCAACAAAGAATTGAAATAAATAAATAAATAAAATGGAATATTGAAGGAAAATTTGCATTGGTATTTCTAAAAATATATACGTTACACCGATTTCATTCAGATATGAAGAAATTGAAATGTTTCTCATTTTCTTATAAATGCATAAAATGATTTAGAAATGTTGTTAAGTTAGCATTTTGCGATAATTTCTAGGACTTGACTGCCACAGAAATGTCGTCATGAGGGAGCAATTAGCAGTCGCGTTCGGAAATTAAGTTTAAAATGCCGAATTTCATGGAATGTTTTTTAAAAAAAAATTTCTTTTAAATCTACTTTTATTTAAAAATGGAAAACACTTTTCAGTCACATAGTTACCGAATAAGCACACTTACAAATTTCTCGAGATTAAAATTGCTTTCACAATGTGTCAGATGTTATCTAATTTTGATTTGAGTAGACCTTTTGCAGAATCAGAAAGATTCGCATTATTCAACGGGGGGGAAGGGGGATAATGATTTGAGGTACATTTAATTTTTAAAGTAATTTTTAGAATATTTCTGCAGTACAACGCGTGGGGGGGGGGGGGAGGACGTCATGAATCCGTGACCTCATCGTTAAATCCGCTATTGATCATATGAAAATGCGAGAACCACCCTGCATTTTATGTGCTGGTTTCATAGATATACCACTTAATTTTAATTCCCAAACGCCACATTTTCACCAGAATTTTGTTAAAGAAAATTACGGTTTAGTGAATGCGTGAAACATAGCGTTTTCTTATTTACAAATAAAGTTGTTTTCAAATTCCGGTGTCAGTCATTTATTTCAATACTTAAGCAATGAATTTGCCCTGCCCCGCAAAGGGTTAATCAGAAACATAGTAACTGCAGTCTAAATATGCACCAATTTATCTTTCTGCGTCATAGAGAGAAAGCAAAAAATATGAGTCACCATCCTACATTTTCTTGATCCCCCCCACCCCTTCTAATTATTGACTTTTACGGCATTGATTTTAATATTCTGTTTGCATTTTTAAAATGAAACCTGGAAACTTCAATAAATGCATATTTTACGGATAGATGGCAGCATCAAACTAATACGAATTCTTTCAAAGATTATTCTGCACAATATATGCCGTACGTTCGATGACTGTGAATATTCAATTTCGGAACAGTAACGAGTAACGAAACGAATACTTTTTAACGGGTAGTTAATTCGAAATTAACGCTATCATACGGGTATTCATTTTGCCGTTATTTTTACAGCACTATATTTTAGTAGCAGAAATTTCGTAACTGGTCGCTTTATAACTAAAGTTAGATTTTTGTTTCCATTTAATAAAGCGAATATTATTTTAAAAATATTTTGGTACAATGTTTTAGAAATTCTAAAGCGTTACGAGCTTTGGACTATTATCGATTAAATTCGCTCACAATGTAACTTGATTGGATTAGTGTTACCAAAGTTATGCAACTCTAATCCTTCGATTGGAAAAAAAATGCCACTTCTTTTCTATTGACTAATTAATAGAATTAACAAAGAGTGCATAGCTCTGCCAATTTTTTCATACGCACTTTTTTATCTGATTTTTTTTTTTTTTTTTTTTTTTCACAAAAAGAAATAATATTTTTGTTTAGAAATGATACAGAAACATTTTTACTTTTTTTCTAGTACGGTGGAATTAATTATAAAGCCGATAGAAAAATTTACAAAAGTAAAAAAGTAATGGAATAGTTGATATCGTGAATTCTATTTTCATTTGCATGATCAACGTCGCAATAATATGCATAAACTTAGTTTTAAAAAACTGAAAGAGAAATATATTATATTAATGTTGTCTTTTCCGATGATAAGAAAGTTAATTTAAATGGACCCGATGCGACGGCTATAAATACTTTTGGCATGATTTACGATAGGTGTCAATTTGGTGGTGGCTCGGTAATTGTTTGGGCTACATTTGTAGCCGTGGAACTACCCCAAATGTTTTCATGCATAACAAAATGAATTCAGTTATGTAACAAGATATGTTAGGCCAATTCATTACCCATTGCTTCTTTTATAACTTCAGGAGGCTGGATATTTCAGCAGGACAATGCTTCCGTTCATGTTTCGAAGTCAACTAAATATTATCTGGAAGCTAATCTGGTGAAATGCCTTCAATGGCCAGCTTGTAGCCCCGATTTGAATGTAACAGAAAATCTTTGGGGAATTTTACATTGAAAAGTTTTCAAAAATGGACGACAATTCAATTCGAAGTTAGATTTGATAAATTCTATTAAGAACTGCTGGAACAATGTTCATGCAAATATTTTGTGTAGTTCGATAGATTAAATGTACATAAAGTCATTGAAAAAAAAAAGAGTCTCACGTTGATTATTGATGAAATACATGTATCGATTTTATAATTGTTTCCAACTTTCTTTGTACAGAAAATTTTCTTAAGTCTATTAAACTTTTATTAATACAGTTATTAATGAATTTCCCTTTTTCTTCAATTCTTTGTAGTATACAATATATGACGACCTCAGAAGCCAAGGGCTACAAGTGACAAAATGTCGATTTGGAGTGTAAATTGAGTTTAAAGATAATTGATGTTAAATTGGACCATCAATAACAATTGACTAAATTGAAATAGGAAACATCTGCTTGTTGCATTCTAATCTTTGAACTCTCATTTCAATAACTGTTAAAAAAATAGAGTACAATTTTCTTTAAATGAATAATTAATCAATATTGTTTGTTTTTCGAAAAAAGTGGTTTATCTCTATAACTCAGCAAATAATAAGAAAATGACCTATATTTTTTTACCTGAAATAAAAAAAAGCATATTTCCAGATACCCTGTGCATTTAACTCAATTTTTTCAATTTTGTCACTTATACCCCATGGCTTCTGGGGTCCTCATATATGTATGAAATTTCATGAATGTTGTTCCATCTTTTGTTTCTTAAATGTATCATATTTTCAAGAGGCTTTATAATTTTTTCACCAGTGTATCTTTACAAGAGAAAATATTGGATTCTTGAAAAATTTCCCGTTATCGATGGATTTATACATTTTAGAAGGTGCTGAACTCGATTTCATGTGCTTTAGAAAATATATGTATGTGAATCTGTCTATTTGCGACATAAATTTTGTGACCGCTCTATCTCAAGAAATAATGAACGGAATTGTACAAACGCAGATTCAGTTAGATCATAATATAAACTGGTGCTGATCAAGTTTTAGTGTACATCTCCTAACAGGTGGTGCTTCTATGCTGAATTTTCCACAATTTGCACAATAGCTCAATTTCAATAACTAATGCACAAATTTTTATCAAACTCCAGATTCTGTAAGATGTGGACAAACTAAATCTTATTGAAGTTTTGTATCAGTCACCCCCAATGAGCTTCTATGCTGAATTTTTCACGATTTTTGCAACACCGCTATCTCAAAAAATAATGCACTGATTTTTATTAAAAATCATATCCCGTTAAACGTTGATATAAGCAGTTGTTGATTAAGTTTTAGTGCAAATCACCAATAAGTGGCACTGCTACGCTGCATTTTGTATGATTTGTATGAAATTAACAATAGCTATTTCTCAAAAACTAACGAACGGAATTCCATACCTATAGAATCTTTATAATAGGCATTAATTGCCATTTAATTTTAGCACTGTGCTAGCGATTTTTGAAGCATTAATATGCATAAAAAAGAAGAAAGTTTTGTAACTGGCACAGCAGATTACTTTAAAATTTAATACAAATAAATATATATTATGCAAAAAAATTCTAAAATTGAATGGTGGTACTACCATACTATTTTAAACCTCCAAAAAATATACAAACACTTCGAAATTATGTGATCTAACAGAAATATAGAGCTAATTTAACAAAATATTTACATAAAACAATACAATCTAAAGCATAATAGTTAGTAAGAAAACAGAATAAATCATTTCTGAATTTCTTATTACCCTAAATGAGAAAAATACCATAGCCTATAAATCTTTTGCAGAAATAAACGCAAACATTTCCTGTTAATCTAATAAAATCTGCGAGTTGTTCGTTGAAATAAATCTAAATTAGTAAAAGCAGAGTCAACCATTCGTTTTGGAAATTGGACTTCAACAGCTTCGTTTGCTTTTATAAAAGGCATACTGTGGAATAAATAATGCTTTTAAATGTGCCATACGAAAAATATTGTTCTAAACACGCCCCATGTGTTTCTTTTGTCAAAAATATTTTATGATTTGTTGCAGCAAACCAACAATTTTGTGTTTTATTGTTTGATTAAAATAACGTTATAATTCTTACTTTTCGCATGTTTCGAAGTGAAATTGGGTGAAAAATTATGTTCCTTAACAGTGGCAGAACAATTATTTTTTAAGTAGTAAATTCTAAAACATTTTAAAATTTCGAAAGCGAAGCGAAGTGAATAGTTTTATTATTTGAAATAAATCTCGAAGATAGATTAATCTAAATTTGCTGTTTCAAAATGTTTTTATTAGATTTGAAAATAATTAGAAAATTGCTGCTATAAACAATACACTCACTGCCCTAATAGCATGCATAGTCACAGTGACGTCATTGTGAGTCACTTTGGTCACATCACATCTGTGACTAAAATGCCACCACTCAGTGACGTCACATTGTGACTGAGATGTGACTTTCTTAAAAATCTTTAGAAATTTATAAATATCCTTTAAAACATGTTATTTACTTTAAAAAACATGTTTCTGGCAATTTAAATATCGTCGCTTTTGTCACTGTTTCGTCACAATGTTAATGTCAAATTAGTCACAAATGACAAATTTTTCACAAATTTTTCACGTTGTGACAACTTTGTGAAACGTCACAAAAGAGCTCTAAAACGGCTATAACGACTTCACATTTTAGTAATTGTGACTTCACATCGACGTCACGTGATGTCACATCGACAATCGATGGTCACAAAGTCACAATGTGACTTCACGACGACGTTGCAGTAACGTCACCATGCTTTACGGGTACTATCTTTTGTTACACACACACGCATCATATTTGATTGTTTTTAATATATAAAAACCCTAACTGGTCAATATTTTTTGGAAAAAAAAAACTTTCAAATAATGCCTATCTTTATCATGCCTTTTACAGAATTCTTAACCCATTCGTGCCCAGCATCTTTTGCGTAAATTTTATTTGGTTGGCACCACTATTTTTGGAAGATTTAAGTTTAGTTCATTAATCACAAAAAATGCATCAGTTAAATAAAATAATTATTGCTTTTCTTTTTTACCGGTGTCAAAAACAGTGCTGAATGCACCTTTTGAAGCGTCCCTAAAAAAGGACGCTAGGCACTAATGGGTTAATCTACTTATAATCGGTGTTTCAAAACAAAATCTTTTGCTAAATTAAGGTATTAATAAGAAATTGGCTCTGTTAAGTTGCATTTTGGATGATTTACAGATAGCTCAAGAATTAATGCACGAAATTTCATAGCTTTGGAATTCTCATTATGGGCATTTAATATTGGTTCTGTAAAAACGAATTTTGAATTATTAAAATGTATAAAATAGAAGAACATTTTGGAATTGTCACATCCAGCTACTTTAAATTTTAATATTTGTAAATATACACTAAATTAAGCTATTTACTACAACTAAAATTAAACTATTTACTAAAACTAAATTAACTATTATTCTAAACTTAAATAGTGGTACTACCATATAACTTGAAAATTTTACGAAATATGCACGCACTTCGAAATTATGTGACCTAATAGAAATAAAGTGTTAATTTAATAAAATATTTACATAAAATAATACAATCTGAAGCTTAATCGTTAGTAAAAAAACAGAATAAATCATTTCTGAATTTCTTATTACCCTAAATGAGAAAAATACCATACCCTATAAATCTTTTGCAGAAATAAACGTAAACATTTCCTGTTAATCTAATAAAATCTGCTAATTGTTTGTAGAAATAAATCTAAATTAAAAGCAGAGTAAACCATTCGTTTTGGAAATTGGGCTTCAACAGCTTCGTTTGCTTTTATAAAAGGCATACTGGGGAATAAATAATGTTTTTAAATGTGCCATATGAAAAAACATTGTTCTAAACACGACCCATGTGTTTCTTTTGTCAAAAATATTTTATGATTTGTTGCAGCAAACCAACAATTTTGTGTTTTATTGGTTGATTAAAATAACGTTATAATTCTTACTTTTCGCATGTTTTCAAGTGAAAATCGGAGAAAATTTATATTCCTTAAATGTGGCAGAACAATTATTTTTTAAGTAATAAATTCTAAAACTTTTTAAAATTAGTTGCAAAAGCGAAGCAAAGTGAAGAGTTTTATTATTTGAAATAAATCTTGAAGATATATTAATCTAAATTTACTGTTTCAAAATGTTCTTATTAGATTTTATAATAATCAGAAAATTGCAGTTATACACGGTGCAATCACTATTATTTTTTCTTAACTACACACGAACACACATCATACTTGAAAATTTTTTAATATTTCAACCACTTAACTATTCAAGTTTTTTTTTTAAACTTTCAAAGAATGCCAATTTTTTTTTTCATGTCTTTTACAGAATTTTTAATCTTTTTATCATCGGTGTTTCAAAACAGAAATTATTATTTTCAAAAATAATATTACAAGATTCGCACACTCCTTGGAATTTCCAAGGACTCTGGCACCACTATTAAAAATAAGAAAATTTACATTAAATTTTTAAACCACAACATTCGCAATCCCCACTTTCATTCACAGGTTATACGATATTTTTCTGCAGTGAAACACTTCGAAAATATTCTTAAAATTTAGTGGTAAAACTGTGCGAACCCTGTATTATGTACCATTTTGGATAAACAATTTTAGCACTTGTTTACATAAAACAATCAGGATCAAATAGCTGTGGAGGACAACCCAAAGCCCAACTAAACAGTTTAGTTAGATCCAACCAGATTAAGCAA
The DNA here is from genome assembly GCA_964019185.1 of Maratus speculifer. Classification (NCBI taxonomy): domain Eukaryota; kingdom Metazoa; phylum Arthropoda; class Arachnida; order Araneae; family Salticidae; genus Maratus; species Maratus speculifer. The sequence continues at coordinate 233,958,712 of OZ025300.1, forward strand.
TTAGAGAATCAGGGTCTGATCGCTGCCTAGAGAAACTTCATTTGGCTAATTCCATGGATTCTTTAGTGTAAGTCACATAACTTATTAATTGCAATGCTTGTTAGCCACCGTTATTTTCGAAAAGTCTGCTTGGCCTTATTTAATTAATGGGAATGTGCCAATAAAATTAATCACATTTGTTTTGTTCTATAATACTGGCAGCCAAAAATCGTAGCCTGTGACTTACACTACAAGTACTCATGGAAATAGCCATTTACTAATTTTGATTTTTTTAATAGCCTTATTTTGAAATTGCTTTTTGCACCGAGAATACTGCACTTAAACAAATCAAAAATTGTTTTTGTAACAAAGTAGAGGAAATCTATCTATTTGGTAATGAAGACATGGAAGTAGCAGAACAGTAACAATAAACTGGAAGAAATATTGCTTACGAAATTCAAAATATGTGAATTCCGATTAATGCAAAGTGCATTTAAATGTCCCATTATCCTAAAAAAATGAGAACATGGTAAGTAACAGCAATGGGAATGCAATATGAGAGTGAAAGTTCTGCGCCTGATCTAACACGACTGTCAACCATTGTGAAATCTGGAAAGTTATTGACCTTTTAATATGAATTTATGAATAAGGAGAAACTGACATATTCTCAAAATGATGAAGCTAAAACTGTAACTGCTTTCGTAGCGAACCATTACTTCCGGGGCAAATTTTCACCAGTAAATTTGAATAGAATGTTCTTCTTATTTAAACGCTTAATTAATATATAATTTCAATCAGTGTTATAACTAAAAACACACACTTAATTTTACTAATGGGAATATAATTTGGCGGAAGCCAGACTAAGGGTTTCCGCCATATTATAAAAAACCAATACAACCTGCTGGAAGCGTCGGTGAAAGAGAGAGTAATTCTCAGGCAGAGCCCGATTAAGGGTGTTGGGGACCCATGGCCCAATATATTTTCGGAACAAAAATAATAGTTAGACTCTTTTTTATTGGGAGTATTTGAAGGATTATCCATAGATTATCATACGGTTGTCAAATTAAACAAAATCTTTTATTTTCTTTAATAAATGCAGAAAAATGCAATTTAAAGAAATTTTTTTCTATATCATTTTATTAAATTTGGACTCCTTCAGCAGTCGGCCCAAGGCCATGGCCTAGTTGACCTGTGCGGTAATCAGGCGTTGTACTCGAACCAACTACTACCCAGTAAAAACAAATATAAATTTTTACGATACTGTTGAGTGAACATTTAAATGAATAAGCCGCAAAAATAAGACGAAATTATCGATACAAAATTTACTGAATGAAGTTTGGTTTGTCTGCAATCAGAAACTGCTGATTGAATGTTTAATCTCAGCCTTCAACAATATCCTTCACTGGTACCTGACAGACTCTATATACTAATAACAGAAGTAATTTATTCCATTTTTGAATATTGGGAGAAAAAAGTCCGGTCCAGGATTCGAACCAGGGATGTATTGGCTAAAGCCGCCAATGTTCTACCAACTGAGCTATCCCGGACACGAACACTGGAGGACTATTTCACCCAATTAACCTCAACGATCACTTTTATCTGGTCTGATACTCTGGATCAGTTCAACAGAATAAATTGAAACAATATTCAAAAATGGAATAAATTACTTCTGTTATAATTGATTTACCGATTGAATAATCGTGTTTAAAATTAATCTAATCTATATACTAATGTCTCATGTTTTTTATTCATTACTTCATGGATCATATTTCAGAGTTCGCACAATTTTATCACTAAATGTTTACAATATTTTCAAAGTATTTCACTACAGAAGAATAATGCGAATTTTGAGAATAAATGCGATGGTTGATAATTCTATTTCTTAAAAGTTGAATATAAATTTTCTTATCATTAACTTGTATTCATTTTTTTCGATTCGAGACTATAAAATCGACATTTTACCTTATTTGATGTCTCAGGATTATTGTTTATCATATTTATTGGATGTAAATGATTACCGAAAATTTCGTATGCAATTAAAAGAATTTATACAGTTTCAAATTTTTTTCCAGCTAATAATCCATAAAGTAATGAAGCCTATTATTCCTTTCGGTTCGAGGCTATAAAAATCTCCATTACACCTGGTGTTATGTCACGGGAATACTGTCCATCAACTTTATGTGCAAACTACCCAGGATACAAGTCAATTAGAACAAAAATGCAGATGCGTCAATTTAATACAATATGATGTTTTTCATGAAAAAAACAAGATTTTTAGAAGCCCAGGGATGAGATTTCCGCTTTTTTGCACACCAGTATAATCTTAGAGAAAATGTTGTTCTTTTAAATCCAAAAAAATATTCCGATTAAATAATATAGCATTTTCTCTAAGATTATACCGGTGTACAAAAAAGCGGAAATCTCATCCTGGAAGCCCTAAATATAAGTTTTTCGACATCCTATCACCGGATTAAACACATAATTGTGACATTATAAATCAGATGCAAACTTCTTTAACCGCTTTCCCGATTTACTCGTACGTCATACCGGTAACGTGATTTGCCAATCATGATATGCCCGTATCACGTACGCGCATGTATATTCCAGTTATGATTTATTATTCGCACCAGTAATTTTTATTGTAAATTTTGCATTAATTAATCTGGGCATTTTTGCTGTTGTTGTTTGATTTAATTAAGCAAAAATTTCATTTTTGAAAAACCGGTGTTAAAAGATTAAAAATTCTGTAAAAGACGTGAAAAATAGGCATTATTTGAAAACTCTTTTCAAATACAGTCGAGTCTCTATATAACGAAATCCATTGTTCCAGTAAAAAATTCGTTGTATAGAGAAATTCGTTGAATAGAGTAAGCCGTTAAAATTTCTGTTTAATGTGCAAATTTTGAACAAGTATTATTTTTTATACGTTTAATTAAAAATTTGAAGCGTTAAACTATAAATATTAACGTAATATCTTATTTCTTAATTATTTGAACAGTTTCAAAAAAGAAAATAGACATTTATTTCAAAGCTTAATAAAAATCACACAAGAAAAACGTCCGTTAATGTTTTTACCATTGAAAACACAACATCTCAAATTTTCGGGGGCAATCTCATTACTCCGGGAGTGAATGTCCCCTGAAGCCAACCCCTGAGATCAACACTGACTTCTATTACCACATTGATCCAGGTTTTATATCTGTAACAATTAAATTGCACTGTTTCTCGAAGGATGTTAAAAGATGTGTGGGAGGGGGGCTGTGGAATGAATTCGTTGGACTTAAAGATCAAGGAGATTCAAGGTAGAGAAGCAATATAAAAAACTAAGCCTTGAACGATAAATCAAAAATAAGCGATGGAAATTTGATTCCATGTGGATTTGAAGCTTTTTTAAAACTGAATAAATAAAGAACATGTTTTATGAAAAAATTCGTTATATGGAGATAGATATTTCGCTATATAGAGTCTGTTTTTAATCTAATCATGAAAAAAGGGGACCGTTCCTGCTAAAAATTCGTTATATAGAGAAATTCGATGTATGAAGTTTCGTTATAGAGAGACTTGACTGTATATTGATCAGTTATGTTATTAAAACACTAACACATGTAAGTGAGATACAATTTCTCTTAAACCCTTGGGGACGACAGAAACGGTATATGTGCCGCGTAAGGTGCTCAGAAACCTTGATTATTCACACCAGTAATTTTTTTTGTAATTTTTGCTTTATTTAATAGAGCATTTTCCCGATTCAACAAGGCGAAAATTTCTCTCTTAAAAAACCTTTGATAAAAGATTAAAAATCCTGTAAAAGAAGCTCGTCTCGAAGGGGTTAGTGCGAAAATCAAATTAAAATGTTCAAGTTGCCCATCATTGACACCAATGAACGTAATGCTTGAGAGTGCAAGTTTATTTCTAAATATTTACATATACCTTTCAATTTCCAATGACTCTCACACCACTATTTCCGCTTAGAAATATTTTATTTAATATTTAAATTGCAGATTTTCAATTCCCTTGTTTCATTCTAGAAATTTTACCATTTCCTCCGATAAAATAAGATGAAATATTTATTCTGTTAAATATTTGGCATAAAACAGTATGCGCTTTGGTATTTGTGCATAAATGGATACATTGAACCTGATTTTGTTATAAAAGCAAATTATACTCTGCAAGTTTGGGATTTTTTTTAATAAGTTTATGTGAATGCTTCAGTACTGTATGTTATTAGTGATATATAGAAGACAGAGTTTCGATATCATAAAATTTCATTTTAAATCTTATAATAAAGTCGTCGTTGTTGTTGTTGTTGTATAGACCTCTCATGGGCCCGGTGAGCAGCTTTATATTTCTTTATAGCTGTCTAAATCCGCAAACACCAACCAAAAAACCAACACCTAATAAACTCTCCTAAACACAGATCACAAATATCGATACTAAACTAACTACTATACACTCTCCGAGACCACCAAAACCAAGGAGCTGACGTCAAGTATCCCAAAAGCCAAACAGCCCTCCAAAAAAATTCAATCACCAGACACAGAAACCACCAAGCATAAAAACCACTACCTATTCCCACTAAACCAACTAGGACAATGAATATAAATCTCCTCCAAGAAATTAGAAAGCCATTTAAGAGAAGCAACACCTTTTTTACCTGTTAGCTCAAAAATCTCCACATACGAAACATTCATCGACAATTGTAACTTCTTATATAACTTCTCACGAATTCCTGTAAACTTTTTACACCGTAAAACTAAATGCTCTTCCGTCTGATCCTCCTCACAACATAAGTTGCACTTCGCATCACCACCTTTAAGAAAATTTTTTTCTCGACCAAGAGTTTATAATAAAGTCGTTTATCAATTTAAAGGGCAATCAATCGCATTTGTATAATGCTGAATTGCCACCATGAATTTGGAAAATTTTTATTTCCAAATAGGGAACAGTAATTTCCTTAACCCTTTCATTCCCAGTGAGTCCAAATGGCATCATGCCATTATTTATTTTATTTCTATATTTAATTCGGATATTTCGAATTCATACCAGAAAATTAAAATAGAAATACTTGTTCTATGTAATAGCAAAAATTCCGTAATTAAATAAAGATAAATTTATCATTGAACTTTTCTGATGTAAATTCAGATTCTTTGAACTACGGATTTTCTAGAACGTATTTTATCATGGGAATGAAAGGGTTAATCATTTCCCTCGAAGTTATCAAAGTAAAACTTAATTAAACATTTCTGGTGCGAATCTTAATTAAACTTAGGTGGGATATCATATATGGCAGTGCTCTTCAAGAGGAATACATATATATGTGATTTATTTTCATAATATAGTGAGGATGATTTTCTTATTGAGGGGCTACATCCCTAACGCGAAAACATCTGCTAGCTAATGTTAATCCTATGGAACATACATTTTTTAAAGATGTCCCGTCTACATTTCAAAGCTTCTTTTTGTACAAATTTATTTATTTACTTATTGATTTATTTATTTATTTTTTACATTTACTGGCTTAGGTCAATCTCTAGGAAGGACCCTTTTCACTTTTATCTGCGCTTATTTTATGAGATTACTTTCACTTTCGAAACTGGTTCCGAAAACGAAATTGTGCTAATAAAACTAAACTACTAACAACTTTTAGCTGCAACTAAAAAGTACAAATAAAAAAGGGATATCCATAGTTATATCAATCTCAGCTATACAATGAAAAAAATGAAATTTAAACGAGATATCTTTAAAAATATATCCAGTACAATTAACATTAGCGAGCGAATTTTTTCGATCAAAAGAAGTAGCTCCTTAAACCTTTCTGGCTTAAAGAAGTTAAATTTGAAAATTTTGAAATATATAATGACACCGGGGATTGTGCATAAATTTATATGAAAATAAGTATAAACATTTTCTTTTCATAGAATTTAAAATAGAAAAATTTATTTTAATTCTTTGATGGGCATGCAGTTGCGTTCGTGTAATGCTGAAATTCAAGAGGAAATACAGACAAAAATTAGTTCAAAATAAGGAAAAGCATTTTTTCAACTACAGTAAAACCTCTAAATAACGGACACCTTGGGAGCGCAGAAATTGTCCGCTATTCGGAGGTGTCCGCTATTGGGAAAACTTCAGAGATTTAAAAAATGCTAAGAAATACTTAATGTTTCATTAATTGACTTTGATATGTCTTAAAACCTCAATTATATGATTAAACCAGAATTTAAAATATTTTTTTTAAAGCAATAAAACTGAAATAAAATTGTGCATACCTTTATCCTTTGCTTCTTACATTCTTACAAAGAAAAAAAAAAAATATGTTACAAAAGTATGTTTTTACTTGCGATTACATGTAATTTGTTTTTCAATGTGAAGTTTTAACTCTGTCAGTAGTTTTAATCCTTTTAAATCATCTTTTTCTGAAAAAAAAAAATAATTATCATTGTTTATTGTATTTTTCTGTTTCTTAAAAGCATACAATCTCCAATCATCCGAGGGGGTTGGGGTATGTAGGGGATAAATGTTGGGGGGAGAGGGGATTTTCTCCAGCTCATCCTCACATTTCTCTGTGATCACAAAATTTGTGATACATTACCCTGATAAATTTAGAGGATTTTTATTTTTTTTCCCTCGTTAAAAAATAATTTTTTGTTCTTTTTTTCCAAAATTACTGTCCGCTATTCGGAATGTTCGTTATTCAGAGGTTAAACATACAAAAGTTAAAGTTTTGGGAGTGGGAATTTAAAAACTGTCCGTTAAATAGAGGTGTCCGGTATTCGAGAGTGTCCGTTATGAAGGTTTCACTGTATTTTTTTTTAAATTTACAAATGTAAAATTTTATAAAATTTTTCTGGTGAATTCTTAATTAAACTTAGGTGGGATATAATATATTCCCCCGTCTCTCAAGGGGTTAAACTACTGCTGCCAATGTGTCATGTGATAATCTAAATTAACACGTCATGCTGGAAAAGATAAACAATGAGCCTACGACATGAGTACATCAGATCAATCACAGAGTACGGAACAGAGAATCAACTTTCATACACTGTAATGGCAACTTGTTTAACATGGGATTACGCATAGACAGTAGCGATACGAGCGGATGACTCTGAAACTACGATCATAACATAAGAGAGGTTGCTAATTCGGCGAAACATCGCTTCCTTAGCGACAAATGATAAAAGAAAAAAATACAGCGACGGCTTGCTGCTTCTTGTTTTGAAATTTATGAAAGAATTATTTTAATATGAAATAACTTTGACGTATTCGACTTGCAAACAATACATGTGTCTTCTCTTAACATAACGACCTAATAATTTAAACTTGAAAATTCAAGAACAATAACAGTAATAATTACGAATCAATATAAGCGCGGAAATCTAAGATCAAATAGCATAAGCACGTGTGCAAAGATAATCAAATCAGCATTCAGCAAGAAGTGCCAAGCCAGAATATGGTTACAGTTAAAGAGAAATCACGAGGATAAAAATCGCCAACGCGATGGTTTAGTTCTTAAGTGATCCACTAAAGGCGTTCTTTTCAAGCCGAGTTGAGGCTCTGTCCGTACTCTGTGAGATCAATTAGATGGCCTTCCCGGAAGATTTCATATTTTGCGATCTTAATAATAAAAATGTGTTATTTCCCCCTGGAACTCTATAATATTCCTCCCTGTCGGCCTTGAGTCAAAAAATCCCTCCCGGAAAAAAGTTTCTGAATCTGTCTAGATCCAATGTACCCGACAAGTATATTCAAAATATTTTCAATCCAAAAATTTCTTTAAAATAAACTAAATACAGTCGAGTCTCTCTATAACGAAACTCCATACATCGAATTTCTCTATATAACGAATTTTTAGCAGGAACGGTTACCTTTTCGCATGATTACATTAAAAACAATCTCTATATAGCGAAATATCGATCTCCATATAACGAATTTTTCCGTAAATTGGTCTTAATTTACTCGGTTTTAAAAGGCTTCGAAATCGTATGGAATCAATTTTCCATCACTTATTTTTGATTTATCGTTCAGTGCCGAGTTTTTTTTTTAAATATATATATTACTTTTCTATTTGTTCTTTAAATCCAACGAATTTACCCCACCTCCCACACACCTTTCAACATCCTTCTCAAAACAGAGTCGGATTGATGCACATGTAAGAGAGGAATCAATGAGAAGTACATAAGAGAGGCTTTCAAATGGAGGAAAATGTTAACTACAATTTTTCATTCCTTGCTAAAATTTGAACCTGTTTTTTTCCTTTGAGCGTAACAATTTTAAAATCAAAACAATAAAAAGTCAGATTTCTTTGTCTGAAATTAATGCAAGTCTTGTCCTTATTTGATTTTCATTGAGCTTTCAAATAAATGACTGTTCTCTTTTTTGAAACAGCTTAAATAATTAAAAAATAAAATGTAAGGTTAATATTTACTTTTAAACATTTCAAATTCTTAATTCAAAAGATCAAAAATAATATTTGTTAAATTTCATTCATTAAATACGATTTTTTTAACATCATTCTCTATACATCGAATTTCTCTATATAATGAATTTTTTACTGGAACGATGGATTTCGTTATATAGAGATTCGACTGTATGTATACCAGATAGAAATAAGTTAGTTTTAAATAAAAATTCTGTTGTAGAATATTTTCCAAAACTGAAAAAAAAATTACTGTTGCTCTAGGATTAAGTGAGTCGATACAATTCATAACGTCCAAATTCAACCCACGATGCATTGCTAACGGTTGCATTAGTTTGCGAGTTGTTGCTTTACTATACCATCATCATTGTACTTCTGTAGATGTAATTTTCTCCATTTCGGAATCTTTTAAGAAAAGTCACTTTCCAGCGCCACATATAAACGATACTGAAATGGTGTGAAATTTTGAATAACATATTACAAGTGGAAATATATAAAAATATCCCTGAAGAAAAATTTACACTGTATTCGTTTTTACTTCGGATATCAATGACGTCACCTAAAAGGAAATCCTTGATTGATCTTAAATTATACTTAATTCACTCACAGTTTAAGGCAGATAACTTTCCTTGGGCAGATTTTATCTTAGTTGAATACGTCTTTGAGTCGCCTTGGTTGTAATTGATTAAAACACTCCGTAATGAAATTTTCAAACTCTAGTATAGAAATCTAATAAATCTAAACGATTTATTAAAAAGAGACACGTGCATAGGGATGAGATTTCCGCTTTTTTGCACACCAGTAAAATCTTAGAGAAATTGCTATATTATTTAATCGGAATATTTTTGTGATTAAAGAGAACAAAAATTTCTCTAAGATTATACTGGTGTCCAAAAAAGCGGAAATCTCATCACTGCACGTGCATAACAGGCATTTTACTTCGTTGATTGTCAGTAAGATTATAGAACTGCTGCCAGATACATTCTAAAACGCATTATAAAGTACAAACTGAGAACACATTGAAATAATGTATACCTGAGCTGGAATATATGAAAATATCCATGAAGAGATATTTATACTGTGTTCTTTTTTGCTTCGGATATCAATAACGTCACCCAAAATGAAATCCTTTAAATCTTGAATTTGGCTTAATTCACTCACAATTTGAGGCAGATCAATTTACTTTCTAAGATTTTCTCTTAGGTGAACAAGTGACAGATTTTTGAGCCGTCTTGGTTGTAATTGATTAGGGCACTCCGGAATGAATTTTTCATACTCTGTAGTATAGAAATCTAATAAATCTAAACGATTTAAGAAAAAGAGACATATGTGTAACAGGCACTTCACTTCGTTCATTCTCAATGAGGTTATGAAATTGCTGCCAGATACACTGAGAAGCTCATCATAAAATACAAAATGAAAATACATTAAAATAATTTATATCTAAGCAGGAATATATAAAAATATCCCTGAGGAGATATTTACACTGTGTTCTTTTTCGCTTCGGATATCAATGACGTCATTCAAAATGAAATCCTTTAAATCTTGAGTTATGCTTAATTCACTCACAGTTCGAGACAGATCACTTTTCTTACACAGATTTTCTCTTAGCTGAACACGTACCAGATCTTTGAGCCGTCTTGGTTGTAATTGATTACGCACTCTGAAAGGAGTTTATCAAACTCTGTAGTATAGAAATCTAGTAAATCTAAACGATTTACGAAAATAAGACACGCATGTAATAAGCACCTTACTTCATTGATTGTCAAGTAAGGTTATAGAACTGCTGCCAGATACATTCAGAAACACATAATAAAATACAAAATGAATACACATTGAAATAATCTATACCTAAGAGGGAATATATAAAAATATCCCTGAAGAGATATTTACACTGTGTTCTTTTTTGCTTCGGATATCAATGACGTCACCCAAAATGAAATCCTTTAAATCTTGAGTTAGGCTTAATTCGCTCACAGTTTGAGGCAGATCACTTTTCTTGCATAAATTTTCTCTTAGCTGGACACGTGCCAGATCTTTGAGCCGTCTTGGTTGTAATTGATTAGGACACTCCGGAATGACTTTTTCAAACTCAGTAGTATAGAAATCTAATAAATCTAAACGATTTACGAAAAAGAGACTCGTGTGTAATAGGCACTTTACTTCATTGATTGTTAGATAAGGATCTGGAACTGCTGCAAAATACATCCTGAAACACATTCTGAAATCCAAAAGAAGAGGACAATTTTTCACTTTCATGTAAATAGAACTGCTGCCAGATACATTCAGAAACACATAATAAAATACAAAATGAATATACATTGAAATAATCTATACCTAAGTGGGAATAAATAAAAATATCCCTGAAGAGATATTTACACTGTGTTCTTTTTTGCTTCGGATATCAATGACGTCACCCAAAACGAAATCCTTTAAATCTTGAGTTAGGCTTAATTCGCTCACAGTTTGAGGCAGATCACTTTTCTTGCATAAATTTTCTCTTAGCTGGACACGTGCCAGATCTTTGAGCCGTCTTGGTTGTAATTGATTAGGACACTCCGGAATGACTTTTTCAAACTCAGTAGTATAGAAATCTAATAAATCTAAACGATTTACGAAAAAGAGGCTCGTGTGTAATAGGCACTTTACTTCATTGATTGTTAGATGAGGATCTGGAACTGCTGCAAAATACATCCTGAAACACATTCTGAAATCCAAAAGAAGAGGACAATTTTTCATTTTCATGTAAATGGCACGAATTCCAAGTGATGTCAGGAAAAGACGCTTTAAGTAGTCGCAATTTGTTTGGTGAAAGTAGTATTTGAAAACATGGGCATTCATTATTGTTCTCTCATCAACTGTCGATCGATATGGAGGAGAAAATATCTGTCAGAAAGGGGAAAAAAAAAACAAAAATAAATTAAATATAAAAGTGCCATATTCATGCATATACATTAACCCTCTGGATCCCAAACCGCCCGAGATATTTTAATTCGTATATTTCAGTTCCCACCAGAAAATTAAAACAACAATATTTGCTTTAATCAATAACAGAACATTCCGCATTTAAATAAAACGAAATTAGCCGTTGAATTTTTCTGGTGTGAAATGAACTAAACAATTTCTAGAACGTGTTCTAGCATGGGAATTAAAGGGTTAAAACGAGAAAGACAGGAAATTTTTGTCAAGTTTTTTAGAAATATTTCACACATTAATTTTTTGTTTTAAAACTTTTTAACTTACTTGGGTGATTTTGCGCAAACATGCCATAATAATAAAACTGGAAAGCAGAATTCACCCAAGTGAGCCCAGAACGAAAAACTCCGCCTGGGTTTTTTTGGGCGGACCCATTTGAAAAAAATCCATGAAAAAACCCATCGTGAGTTTTTTCAAAATTTTTCGAGTTTTTACAACTGCATCATTACTAAATCTAAAGTAT